>OX485806.1:50443643-55243643 GCA_950295325.1 Polytrichum commune | reverse complement strand
TTAGAAATCAAATTCCACCACACGCCAAGAGATTCAAAATAATGTAACAAGTTGAGTTAACATAAAGTGAGTACCTTGGGCATGAGAGCCACATAGCAATTCACATTATGATGTTATGAAGTGAATGTGATTCTCAAAACCATCACCCGGACTAGGACGCTTAAGGGTGGTGGGTTTGGCCTCACAGTAGCTTATGGCATGGTGATTCTAGAATACTCAAGATCACCTCAATCGGAGGTGTGAGCTACGAGTTATGGCAACTTGAGTGGGGCGCTGTCCCAGGACTGCGCCCTGGTACAGAAGTGCCTGGGAGTGATTCCCGGGACTGCCAAGGTTCAAACAGGCATAACTTTGTCAATACTTGCCTGAATGGGGCAAGTGAGGAATGCATCCGCATCAACGTGAAGCTTAGATGAAGATGGAGTGGTTGCTTATTAGCATCAGACACCATGGAATGAAGTTATGACGGTCTGAAGCTGCTAAGGGCTTCTAGGCCCAATGGCTAAGGGAAAATGTCTACTTGGCCCTAACTCTTGGTAGAGAGACAAAGGGTTTCTTGACGGTGGTGTAGGGGCCCCGCGTAGAGTCCTAGAGGCTTATATGGGTGAGGTGGTGTGGCCTCACCCACCCGAGGCCGAACGGCACGGCCTCCATGGGAATTGGCCCAATGTGAGGCCATAGTTGCCTAGTATGCTTCGGGTTGTTGTAGTGTTGCTCTGGCAACACGATGATCAACATAGGATTGGACTTCCATGGATGGAAGTCCATATTGAAAAAATGGGATACTGATTAAGGGGTGAGTCCCGAAACGAAAGTAGGAGGGTTGGTTCCCTCCTATGAATTATAAGGTCCGGGGGAGGAGGAGCTAACCATTAGCATGGCGGAATGCGAAGGGTTGGCTTTCGTAACTTTTGCTAGAAACAAAAATTAGCAAGATTGTTAAGGGAGCTTGCAAGGGTTGCGACACCCGGGGTCAAAACAAAAGACTCCGTAGGGGTTACTGTGAGCCCGAAATGGTGCACACAATCATTCTTAACCGTTATTTTCCAACTAGTTTGATTTTTTGATTTAATTACGCAATTGAAAAACATCAAGAAATAGTGAGGTTTTGTTTGGGATTGTATTTTGGGCTTTAAGCTTTTGGGAGTGCAATCGACATGAAGGATTCACGGGATTGGTCTAGGGGCGATTAAGTCAGTGTGGTTGTGCTTGAATTACAGATGTAGAGTCATGGGGTTTTATGTTTGAATTAAGATCATGTGTGGTGATTTTAGGGGGTTGAGATTAGTGGATAGGCTTCCGGCTCAAAATTAGAATCAAGGGACTACGACTAAGAGGGGAGGGACTAGAAAATGAGGGGGTTCTTTTTTTCCTTCAAGGACCAGCAAGCTGGAGGTTTAAGGCTTGGCCGACTGTGGTAGTGGCTTGGCCAAATGCGGCAGTGATAGAGGCCGGCCCAGTCTACCCGGTGACGGGCGATGACGGGCCAGCCCCGAGCCCAAACAACGCAAATTCTTAGTCTTGTATCGGAGACTGAGATTGAGTTAGGGGTGGTGGTTAGAAGCATTAACACTATATTACATAGTGTGGTAGTTAATTAGACTAGGAGATAAGGGTCACACTTGGGAATGGGATTAGTAACGTGTGAGACGGGGTGACATTAGGGGGTTAGGCTTAGGAAGATATTTGAATGGTGGAGTATGCTAGAGTGTGGTAAGAAGGAAACTAGTGGAGAAAAACATTTTTCAATGATTGTACTCTTATATTGGAATAAACTAGTGTGCCAATGTTGATGAGGAATAAATTGGAGGTTGATGATGCCTCCACCTTTTACCACTAAGCCCCCGTGCTTGACCCTAGCGCAAGAGGTAGGGAGGGATCCTCCCAACACCTTGTGCGAGTGTTGGGAGATTGGAGTGACTCACACTCCCCCCTAACTCCCCACCCGAATGCGGCTAAACATTACACTCTAAGTCTATTGCAGAAATTGAGGCAAAGAAAACAACTTGTGCTCTGCTGCCCAGTAAAAATTTAATTTTTTGCTGCGGTAAAATGAAAAAATTACTGTAAAATAATTTACCTAGTAACTTCCCCCGGCCGCGGTAAAAAAACGGCGGTAAAACCTTGTGGTAACTCAAATTACCCGAAGTAATTATCAATTAATCTTACTTACTTATGTAATTAATGAAGTGATTAATTAGTTAAATAATTACCCAAGTGATTAACTAGACATTAATTAGGTAATTAATTAAGAGCTTGAGTAATTAACTATTTAACCCACTAATTAATTTTTTAATCGGCCGCTTAACCAACTAACCCTTTACCTAATTCCTTTTCAATTTAATGAAGTAGTTACCACTTCTTTCCTCTTTCATCTTTCTTTTGCCATTATTGTTGTTACTATGTGCAAATTATGCTAATTCTTACTTAGAAACAACAAAATCAGCACAATGCGAGTTAGAATTGCCGTTGCCTACCTCGTTTGAAAGCCTCTTTCATCATCGCATCCAATCCCCACCAATTTGACCTCCTCGCTCCCGGCGGACGCACCATTTATGTGAGCACCAATCACTCCCACCCTTCAATTGCGTCCTAGTCCGGGTGAGGGATCATGAGCTACATTCAAGTATGCAAGTCACAAGTGCAGCAAGGAAAAGATTGGAGAAGTGGTGTATATAACACCATTTTCATTACTTTTTGATCATTCACAAATACTCATGCTACTTACAATGCCACAAAGCACAGCTACTATCCTTATTATTAATTCCCTAATTGCATTGCCACTACACTTCCGCCTTACCCAAGGCGTTGCTCTGAGCCGACCCCAGTACCCCTAAGTGCAGTTGCCTAGCTAGGTGGTGAGTGAAATTCTATGCGTCCTCCTGTTCTTGCATGCATACATTAACGGTGCTTCACCCTGGTACAAAAAATTGGAAGCAACAACCAAGTCTATTAAGCCCTTGTCCCCCTTGTAACTCTCACGTCACCACTGTGCAATTAGCTGCAAGAATTCCTTGCTCTTGCAACAGGAGTTTTTCCCCCTCCCAACGTTGCTGCAGTAAGGGTTGCCGACTGTGGTGGCTACAATAGGAGCACATCCTGCCCAACATTCCACAGCGTCTCTCTTCCAAAATGACTGACCAGCAAGGTTGGATTCGCCCAAATTATCAACAACCAGGACTCCCTGATGCGAGTGTTCCTCCCTTGCACCAACCTCTTCAGCGCTCCACTTGGTTGGGGCTGGCCTCAAATTCTCTAACGCCTTACGGATCAGCTTCGCCCCAGTTGTCCACGCAATGCATCCCCTTAGCGGGCCGCAACACCTAGTGTGCACCACTCCAATACCAGGATTGTCTCCCTCAATCGCCACTCTCCTCTATAGATCCGGCTGTCACCACTCGCTTTATATGCCGTCGTCCACAATGTTCACATTCGGTGGCTCGTTATCTGCCAATTCTCATGCCTCCTTTATCCTTCCCCGATGAACTTGTGCCCAAAAACCTGAGTGCCTGTGATCGAAGTCTTGCCAGTCCTCCGCGGCCAGCAAGCCTCAAACGCATCTGCACAAACCCAACAGACCCTCTCCCTCGCCCCGACACCCTCAACTAACAACCCCCTAATTTCCTATCATAACGAGAATAACACCCAGTGTATCAACCAATACCGAACAGATTGCAGCTCTTTACCAACCTGAACAGGAGCTCACCCAGAACACAACCAGGACTCATCCAACTCAAGATTCAGATTTTTTCCCAACTCATTAACACCAACTTGCCTCTTTCGGTGAACTGTTTAGATGGTACCCGACCTCACGCTCCTTTGATGCCCCTTCGATGGCGACCAAGACCGCAGTCAGAGTGGCATCGCATGCCGCATTTCCTGATCTCCATTAGCCAGTTAACCGAGTAGTCGTCGAGTGCACGGTATTGAGTAACATCTCGTCCCGCGAGAATGTGGAGCCAAATCTCTCCCCTCACTTCCTCCTGACATTAGTTGTGCAATATTCGTCGACCTCCTGCTGGGGAAAATCTCAAGCTCACACTCGATATCTCCACATCACTATCTTTTCAATATCGTCACTGTCCCGGCTAGCAGCTATCCTACCTTTCCCCAATATTGCCCACTCCCTTGGTTGTCTTGTCCTCAATGCTATCCTTCCCGCCTTTTGTTCGATCGACACCAGCTAGTGTGTGCGCATCCTCCGAAACGAAGCAACGCTTCCGCTCCTCTCCCCCTTCCTCACACCTGATTTTTTCCTCGCTACTCCATTCCTTCCCCCACATTTCGACAACGCTTCCACATCTTCCCACTCTTATTCTCGCATCAACCCCCTCCGGAGCAGGGCTTCGCCCCTCTCTCCTTCCCTCTACCTTTCTCTACCTCTAAAACATGCATAATGAGCTCCTTGCCTCCTACCTCCCGAGACCCCTCTGTGAGCCCAATATGGTGCCCACATGTGGTGATTAACTCTTCGAAACCAATTTTAGTTTGACTTTGATGTGTTATGATTATTCACAAAACATAAAAAGAGTGAAGTGTGGTTTGGATTTAAGTTTAGGCTTTAGAATGTGTTGTGTGATTATTTCAAGGTTGAATTCAATAAGAGTATGCCTTGATTTTGTGAGTAGGGGGTAAGGTGAAGCAAGGTGAGCTCCGCATGTTAAATGCCCACTTTTGGATCCACCTTGGTAGTTTAGGAAGAAGGAAGCTTGGTGGATGGGGATTAGTCCCTACTTTGGAGGAGAGGGTTAAAGGATTGTGATTGGAGGTGCTAATCCTCTCACCCTATCCTCACCTCTCTCTCCCTCTCTCCCTCTTTGCTACTTAAGGTGTTTTTCTCTCATTTTCATCTCTCTCCATCAAGCGCTCTCAAGGGAGCAAGCTCTTAAGAGCTTGAGCCACGTGTGTGTGACATTAGTTTTAGTGAAGTTAGTTAGTTAAGCTCCCCCTCACAATGCCTCCCAAGTGAGGGAGCTCTTAGAGTTTAATATTGCACGTGTTGATTAGTTAGTAGTTAGTGAAATTAGTGTGTTAGGTGGTTCATTATTTAGGAGCAAGGAAAAGAAAAGAAGAAGACAAACTTAGAAAACATGTGATTAGGGAATGGGAGGGGTTGCGTTAAGATGCAACTAATAGTTGTGATACCCATTCAGGTATTGTAGACCATCCGACTGTGGGTATGCAGCTAGGCTGCTGGAGGTGAGACCATCCGACTGTGGGTATGCCGCTAGGCTGCTGGAGGTGAGACCATCCGACTGTGGGTATGCAGCTAGGCTGCTGGAGGTGAGACCATCCGACTGTGTGTATGCAGCTAGGCTGCTGGAGGTGAGACCATCCGATTGTGGGTATGCAGCTAGGCTGCTGGAGGGAGACCATCCGAGACTGTGGCATATGCAGCCGAGGAGTTTAGCAACAAATCCTTTTAGACCATCTAGGGGTTAGCAAGGCTACGCCCAATTAGTGGGTATTAGCACATAAAAAACTATATTACATTAGACCATTTTAGGGGTGGCTAAGTAGTAGACCCATTAGGCTAGTTTGTGCTACGTGTGGGTTTGTATGAGTGTGTTTAGCCGTTGAGTAAAGTGTTTTTCAACACTTGAACCTCTCGGTCAAAATAACTCACTTGCGTTATTAATGGAGAATGTGAATGACTCTTGCAATGGCAAGATAAATGGGGTGAAGATCAAAAGAGTGAAGGGAATGTCCGTAAGGGCATGTGCGGCTAAAGCCGAGGGTTGGACTCTTGAGAAAGCCAACTCTAGCACAAGCCAAGAGGCCAACATTAATAAAGCACAATGAGTGAGACAATACATGTTCATTTGAACATGAAAATTACCTTGCACATGGTTCAATATTGTAATAGATAAATGTGATTCTCAAAGTCATCACCCGGACTAGGACGCTTAAGGGTGGTGGATTTGGCCTCACACCCTCCAACCTTTTTTTTTCCCGGGTTGCCCGGCATCTTTCGGGCCGCCCGAGAGAAAAAACGGGTTAAGACCTTTTCCTTTGGCCTTCACCCTTCCCACTCCACTTTCCCACTTCTTCACTTGACTTCTTCTTCCCCTAGACTCAATGATAGATAAAACTCATAGATAGATAGATAGATAGATAAGACAAAATAAGAGTAACCCACCATAGTTGTTAGCGAGTAATTACGTTTGTGTTATAGTATAAGTTGTGATTTGGTGTGTTGGTGGTCACCAAGTCATGTTTCCTCGGTTGGTTGAGGAAGGATGTTTGTACTACACTTAGACGGTCCGGGTTCGATTCCCGTTGAGTCTGTCTGATCGTTTAGTGTGTTACACATGACTTGGTGCTGCTAGTGATTTCTAGGCACGAAAATTGTATCAACCAACCGGCTCCTATCCATCTTCCTGAGCTATCGTGTACATGTTATTCAATAAATAATGGTCATTATTATGACCCCTTCTCTTATTCTATTGATATTGTTTGGTTGTTTTTAATACGTTTTTTACTAGACTCACACTTAAACACTTATGTCTTTACGCCCCATTAATCCTCTAAGGTTTACTGCCCTTCCTAGCTCTTATTCACCCTTTAACTTAACCCGATCAAGACTTTTGACCCTTCGCGTTTCTTATCCTTTTGACTAACCCCGAAAATACCATATTAAGGTTTTAACAAGGTTTTACAGTTAAATCTTAATGTGGGCACAAGTTTGGGCTCACAGCATTGTACATAGTAGAAGAAAAAAATGTGAACGTATATGCATAAGATGAACGTTCATAAGACCGCATATCTAAAGCTAAATTAATTAGAATAAAAAATCAATATGGAAAATATGGAAAATCATATTTGCGAGTATACAAGCATGGTGTCGCTTGGCCTGCTCATTGGAGAATTATAAAGGAATCATGGTTTAATCAGCACGTAGATTTTTATACAACAATTTTAAAAACAACAAAAAACTACAACCAAAGGTGAAGGAATACATCAAGACAAAGATGGACGTAGAACCATCGACATTGTATGATTATCACATGCATTGCAATCAAAGTGTTACCACCATGTCATAGAAAATCAAAAACATCTATGAACATTTCAAACGGATGAAAGCGGATTAGTTGAAGAAAGTACAACAACGAGGCGTGCTTATAAATTTAGATGGTCCAAGAACGAATAAACCACCTTATGTTTTTGATGAAAATGTGATTCCTCTTGAACCTGACAACAAATGTTGTGAAGAAGAGAATAAATATGGCGAGGGAAATGAAGGACCTATTAATTGCTTGAGTGGGGAAGGGGTCCGCCATGAATCAAGAGTGCAACGTTTGTTGGAAAGAGAACACAACGAGGAGATTCAGCCACAATGTAGCTCAAGAAAAGACAATGTGGGCCTTTGTATGAGGTATGTCCGCCATAAAAAACAACTACATGGAGGGCATATCAGACATGATTGAAGGTGGAGAAAAAAGTATGACCCTAAGACAAAAAATTGCAAAGTTCAAGGAATGTAAAGATAGCGCAATGAAAATGAAACATTGTTTGGAGGAGGATATTGTGGCCTTTGTACAATCCGGACAGATAGAACATCCAAATCTAAAAGTTCAATCATTGTCATTGGAAGCTTCTCGGAAGTATTAGAAAAATTCATTGTAAAGCATGCCATGGGATTTGATAATTTGGTAGAAGGTATGAAAGGGAAGGTACTATCATATAAGCAATGAGCAGTGAACAATGAGCGGTAATAATAAAATTGTGTGATCTAATTGCCGAGCATGCTAGCAAAGAGGCAATTTGGGAGAAAGAGAAGAAATAATTAAGGGAAAGAGAATGAGAAAAGAAAAGATCACAGTCTAAAAAATCCCAAGAGTTAGAAATTTTGCAGAGTCGGCTTCCTATCCTAAAAATTATATATATATATATATACATTGCTGACTTTTCAAAACTTTTTGCAACGCTTGAACTTCCTCTTTTTAGAGGCCAAATCCTTCAAAATCTTCCTTATTGCCATACAAGGGAAGGTGGGTGGGAACTTTGACATAACTCTTTCTACCACTAATGCATTTCCTTATTGATTTACACAATATCATTTTTGCATGATGAAGTTGTTTGTCCTCAAGTCTAACACAATATGTTGTATAGTATAGACTTGTTGTACCACAATTTATTTTGCTTTGCAAGAGTATATGCCATACTTAGGGTTTCTATCATCTAATTGTTTCCTATATCAAACCATTGTTCTTGACTACCCCATACCTTGCAAGTTTAACCTACTATCCTCATGCTTTTACCCTAGGGTATGTATACCTCATCTGTTCTATATATGGAGTGCTTACAAGGTAAACATTCCTAGTAACATAAACCACAAGATATGCATAAAATGTCATAATCCCAATACACCATCGTATTGTAAGTGTGAAGGGCCTGCTTCACATGTGCCCATGCAACCAACCAACAAACATTTGAGGATTAATTATGTACACGAGGTAAATAACAGCAGGACCCAGTTGTTATTCATGTCACACACCTTTATGTTTCATCAAATGCATAGCAATTTTTTAAAATATAACACTCATTGCAAAATGACAAATGGGTGTTCAAACCTATTCCTTAGCCATGATTGAGTCACCCCAAGTAGAATACTCCTCTTGGTGATTAACCCAAGTTTCCTTCACTTTCCTCACGTATCTACCCCTTTGGTGAGTACTCCAAGAGTTACCTCACCTTGCGTTTGAATAAATGGTAGAAGAGAGGCTCATTTTAGGGTTAAGGGTTATTTGAGTTTTTACATGCCGTAAGTTCTTCTAAACCCTATTTTAACCATGAATTAAAGATGTGAGTTACATCAGTAACTGTGGTTACATTACCCTATTCCTCCATAACCTTATTACCTTTATAGTATGGTAAGCGTGATCACTTTCCATACATGTATATTAAGGATATCATGTGCTTATAGTCGTCTTTTTGTAAATATGACTTTTGCTAAGTGAATATTTTGAAGGTTCATATTTATAAAATTTAAAATCATGGTATCGAACAATAACAAGAGAGAGAGAGAGTTGACTTTTCAAAACTTGTATCAAGTTTGTACTTCCTCTTTTTAGAGGCCAAATCCTTCAATTTCTTTCTCTTTGCAACACAATGGTGGGTGGGTGGGAATTTCTTCAAAACCCTCTCCATACATGCTTCATGCCATTTCCAATTTGATAGTATAGTACTACATTGCATAATAGAGTCATTTCCCTAATGTCTCATGGTATGTGTTATACT
This sequence comes from Polytrichum commune, assembly GCA_950295325.1. Taxonomy (NCBI): domain Eukaryota; kingdom Viridiplantae; phylum Streptophyta; class Polytrichopsida; order Polytrichales; family Polytrichaceae; genus Polytrichum; species Polytrichum commune. The sequence goes on along the minus strand of OX485806.1, from coordinate 55,234,403 downwards.
ACACACATACATTTGCATACCTAGTTTGCCTTGCAAGAATACATACCTTGTTTGGATTTTTTGCCATCATATGGTATTCATCCCCTCATGTATGATGTTAATTATCCCATGCTTTGGAAGCTAATTGCCAACCTTCTTGCTTCCTTATCAAGTACATCTAACTATAACACCATATGTATGTTGTACTTACTAAGGAGAAGTACTTAGTAACCTCAACCAATATCTGTGCATAAAATGTCATAATCACAATATATCACTGCATTGACTATGTGAAGGGCATGCCTCACCTGTGCCCATGCAACCGACCAACAAACTATTGAGGATTAGTTACGTACACGAGGTAAATAACAGCAGGACCCAATTGTTATCTATGTCACACACACTTAGTTCATTTCAAATGCACCAACATATTTCAACCATCAACACTCATTGTAGAACAACATATGGGTGTTCAATCCTGTTTTTTTGCCATGATTGGGTTACTCCAAGTAGAAAACTCCTCTTGGTGATGAACCCTAGTTACTCTTACTTCAAGCACGTATCTATTACCCTAATGTGTATACTCAGAGCTCGCCACACCTCTCACTTGCGGGAATGGTAAAAAAAAGATTTTTTTAGGGTTAAGGGCTTATATTGTAGTACATACGTATGGTAAGTTCTAGTAACCCTATTTTTACTTCATTCATATGTATCTCTGTTACACCCGTTCCATGGTAAGTATGATTTCTTTCCATGTGTGTAGATATATTACCATCATATCCTATATTATTTTCTTTTCATACGAGATCTTTGCTAGGTCTATTAAAGTTGAGACATTAATTTTTTATGTAACATGGCATTAGTCAAGAACAAAAACTAACATTTTAGTTCCCACAAAAATGTTACTGGTATACCATCAACACAAGGCCTCTCCGGGGGAGAGAGAGATGGGCATTGCTTGAGCAGATCTATGCTTACCTTCAAGCATAGTTCCCTCTTTTAACATCCTTTTGTTCAAAGGCCAAATCATTCCATAGCATATCTAATAAACCTTCCAAAACCCGGGAGGGTGGGTGGGACCATCCCTCTTGGCCAAGCCATTATAAAGTTAATTCTAAATATTTACAATTGTTTCCGCTTGGTATTTGTCTAAAACTTTTACTAACACCTTTGAGTATTCAAACTACTAAGGTTGTAAGCCATATTGCTCATAAGTACAATAATGCAATGTATGACATATCCGATACATACTAGTACGTGGTCAAATAGGTATATGTCTCTCAGTCAAGTATGTGTATACCAAACTCAAGTATATACAAGCTTCAAGTATCATTCACAAGTAAAAAATGCTTCACAGTAAGCATTGTACACATACTACTTTTGCATGAAGATAAGATACAAAACCTAGGATGGCCGTTCAAAATGTGAAGAGTCTGCCTCACCTGTGCCCATGCAACCAACCAACAAAAAATGAGGATTAGTCATGTACACGAGGTGAATATCAGGAGAACCCAATTGTTATCTATGTCATACAAATATAAACGGTAAAATCATATGGTTTGTATCAAAGAATGCTTAGAGCAATCAAGTATTCTACATGTTCCTTGGCCATTTGAGCTTCTAGTGGTACACTATTGAGGTAAGCGATGTACACCTTCCACCAATCTCCACTAGTTTACCCTAAACCAAGAAGTTACTTAAGGTAAACAACATAAGTGGTTTAACCTTCGAAAAGACGCTCTCATGCTTCCTCATACCTCATACGTGATTAGGTACATGCTCCTGTTTGTAGATCTTTAGTGTAAGATCCACGGCTATTATCAGTTAGGTAAAAGAAACCCCTATGCCCTAGAACACTTAGTTCATTAGGGTTATGTTTTTTACCCAATTTGTTTATCCAAGGCATGGTAAGAACAAAGTATAGAGAGAAAGAGAGAAAGAGAGAAAGAGAACCTAATAGCAGTAAAAGAGCACCAGAGGCAAACTATGGGCATTATGAGAGGGAGGGTAAAAAAATTCCATGTTCATAGCATACAACCTTAATATAGGTCAAAGACTAGGGGCGAAGATTTTTCAAAGTTTATGGGATGAAGTGTCAGAGGAAAAATATGAAAATTTATAAGTTGAAACTATAGTTAGGTGTGAGCCCAAATTGGTGCCCACATCCCAGTTTAATTTTTATTACATCCAAACATTAGCGGTAGTGTTTTAATTGAGTTAGTTAGAAGCTTAGAAATTTAAATGCTTTAACAGTTGAATTAGAATTTATGTTCATTTTTATTTAGGGTGAAATTTGTCAGCCCTAAATCCCCACCCTTATGCGTCGTAGTCCGGGTGAGAGCCCAAGGCTCACATGAGTATGAATTACTTGATTATGGCCCTCCTTGCACATTTCACACTAGTGAATGGAACAATGTTCACCAAACTGAATGATAGAAAGAAAATCACACTTCAGCATTTACAAATGCTTGTGTCACACTTAAATGTCATCCCACACACAACCTAACCCCCTCACTTATTCTCCAAGTAGAGCATGAATTGCCACACATTGGCTACCACACTAACTACTATCCTTGCTACCTAAAACCACTCCACACATTGATCATCCTTAATTCTAATCCCTCCTACTTCCACTAGCTCTAGGAGCCCAGTCTACAACATCATTATGCTAATGGCCCAGGTTGTCGCGCACCTCTCCATGAGGAGTGCCCGAAACACCATGGGCACAAGGGGGACCCCGGAGTGACACCCGGGACTTGTGGCGCCGTTGGTGAGAGGGCCCAAGTGATCCTAGTGTGGGTGAGGGCCGCGGGCGTTGGGAACACCTCCCACCCACGGAGACTAGGAGGCATGAGGGTAAGGCCATAAGCTATGCGTAGCTCATGCCGTGGTGATTCTGGAATGCTCAAGATCACCTCAAGCGAAGGTGTGAGCTAGGAGTTATGGCCATTTGAGTGGGGCGCTGTCCCGGGACAGCGCCCTGGTACAGCAGTGCCTGGGAGCGATTCCCGGGACTGCCAAGGTTCAAACAGGCATAACTTCATTAATGCTTTCTTGAATGGGGCAAGTGAGGATTCCATCGGCATCTATGTAAAGGGTAGATGATGATGGAGTGGTTTCTTGTTAGCATCAAATATCATACAAGGAAGTTATGATGGTCTGAAGCTGCTAGGGGCTTCTCGGCCCAGCAGCTAAAGGAAAATGTCTACTTGGCCCCAACTCTTGGTAGAGAGACAAGAGGTTTCTTGACGGTGGGGTAGGGGCCCCGCGTAGAGTTCTAGAGGCTTATATGGGTGAGGTGGTGTGGCCTCACCCACCCGAGGCCGAACGGCACGGCCTCCATGGTCATTGGCCCAATGTGAGGCCATAGTTGCCTAGTATGCTTCGGGTTGTTGTAGTGTTGCCCCGGCAATGCGATGATCAACATAGGATTGGACTTCCATGGATGGAAGTCCACATTGAAGAAATGGGTTACCGATTAAGGGGTGAGTCCCGAAAGCAAAGTAGGGGGGTTGGTTCCCTCCTATGAGCTATAAGGTCCGGGGTAGGAGGAGCTAACCATTAGCATGGCGGAATGCGAAGGGTTAGCGTTCGTAACCTTTGCTAGAAACAAAAATTGGCAAGATTATTAAGGGGGGCTAGCAAGGGTTGCAACATCTTAAAAATGCTCCCATCCTCTGATTCGGAAGTTACACTGAATTGGCATTAACTGGGGATTCATGCGAATCGCTAGAGACCCAGTTTTTGGTGCATGTTTTCCTCCTCTTAGCCTGTCATTTATTGTGCTCTCCCAGCTACTTGCCAACTGTTACATTGTCCACAATCACAAGTACAATGCAGCTGAATTCGGATGCTACATTCCATTCCGGCGGCCTTCAAGAGCCAAAAGGCAGCTCCCACGGTTGCCTTCTCCTTCGCTTTTGCTCCCAAAATCCCCACACCTCATTCTTGGATCCACTTTGTACTCCCTCGGTGCATTATTCTTTTGGGGTTGGATTTGCCTTCAGGTGGTTGCCTGCCTCCCGATCCCCCTCAATCCTCACATTCTTCTTGTAGCTCTACTGAGCCAGATTCTTCCGTAGCCTAGTCGCTCCTTCCTCGACTTGCCACCGCCGCTTTGTACCGTTGCCTCCTAACTGCCAAAGAGAGAGAGAGTGTGTGTCCCTGCCATTGCTCCCTTAGCAGGATAGAGGCCGAAGCCTAGAAAATCCCGGCCCTCAGGCCTTCGTCAACTCCGAACACTAAAGCACAACTACCTAACCGGGCTCCCCCCTTATAATGGATAGTAACTTATTCCCTTACAATCAAAATAAAACCCAGCTTTGCTTAGCCTAAGCTCTAAAGCCTAATAAACCTGCTAACTAATTCATAAGTTAATCATTCCACCCTGCAAGAACTCAAGCACCACAAACCTAGCCTTAAATTCAACTCTAATCCAAACTTAAGGGCATAACATTTTTTATGTTTTTGAATAATTGATGCAACATCAAAGTTTGAGCTTTAATGAACTTTTAAGATTAATAGCCCATGTGCGCACGATATTGGGCTCACAAAATCAAAATTGGAAAACAACCAAAAATAATTATTGCAAAGTAGGTTTAGGATTTGCAAAGTCAAGTACTCTGGTTAGAATGGAAAGGAAGTTGGGCTTAAGTATTAGCTGAATTAGGCCTTGGTTCAGTTCTTAAAAGGGGGTCAAACCTTGTAAACCGAGACTAGGCAGCTGGAATGTCGGATCAAGTTAAAGGATGTCTAAGGAAAGTGTGGGTGCGGTGCCGTTGGCTCTCTCTCTCTTGTGCGGTTGGCTGCAGCAAAGCGGCGTGTGGCCGCAGGAGATGGAAAAAAATCAAAGCAGCTGAGCTGCCAAATGGGCGATGGCGGAGATGGTTTTTGGCACGAAATCGAGACAGGGGTAGTCTAGCGACAGAGAGGAGTTGTTCAACTCGAATGTCAGGTAAGAGGTGAGAACATGGAGCAGACTTAATTGGGTGTAGCGAATTCAGTGAACATGTAGCTTGGGCAATTTAGCCTAGTTGGAGGGAGGAGAGGCATGAAGAACAAGGGATCTTCAGACTGTTGGGCTAATCAATGAGGTTGTGGGTTGTGGGGTGCACATGTGCCAAACCAGGCGAGGCAACGAATTCAACAATGGAATTGGATAGCTATGAATGTCTGGTGGGAGCTGCTTCGGTTAAGGAAGTCCACTGATTTGGAAGTAGGATTGACAATGTTGTGTTGCATTGGACATCGAAGCTCGCAATTAGGCAGGAGGGAAATTGCACAAGTTTAGCAACAGATGGGCAAACCTGGGATCTAACTCGTTTAATGGAATGGCCAAGGCAACGAGGAACAAACATGGGACTCTGTGCAACAGAGTGAGGGCGTAGGCTGTTGGTCGAAGTCAGCTGGCGAGGAACATTGGAGTTTGGTCCAGCAGTTGGGCACTAGTACAGGAGACTGTCTGCTACATTGAGGTTGGTTCCAAAGGCTCATCAGTTCGAACCAGATGCAGAGGTTAAGCTTTGTCATCGAATCAAGGGAGAATTCGGGAACAATTGGTCAAGTAGGTAGGATGGGAATGTTTTATCTGGGTTAATTAAGCATGGATTAGGGGAGTAAATGCGTAGTGGATGGGCTCTTAAGGCCACTGAGAGACCTTCAAGCCAAGGCAAGTTTAAGTATTTATGAATGCTCGAACAATTGTGATGCCTTGGGCTAGTTAATAGCATTAAGCTAGGATCAATTAGTGTGGGAGTTAGGGATTAGTATGTTTTGGATATCTATGAACTGCCACTATGTGGTCAATCCTTTCATCATTACGAGTGATTCACTTGCTGGCATTCTTAAAAGCAGTGAGAAATTGATCAGAATTAACTGAGTAATTGAACACATGAGAGTACCTAGCCCACACTTGGACACAGACGCATGAAGGGTGGGGGTTTAGGGTTGACATTAAGGGAGAGCTATTAATGGCGAACCCTTTGAAGATTTTGACTATAGTGGGGGACATTGGAGCCAAAGTATCCTTGTATTATGGTGATTTGGGACTCCTGTTACAGAGAGGAGAGCCATTGTGGCAGAGCAAACAACCCAGCTGGTTCCTAGGGTACCAAAGATGGAAGCGTTCAACCAGGCTATAGCTACATCACAAAGTTGTGAAAAACAAATATGGAACAAAGGTTAAGTAGCATGGGAAAAAATGAATACATGAAGGCCGTGATGGATGCAAGCCTGGAAAGACAAGTTTTAACCAAGGTAGAAGATTTAGGACCTAGTTGGTATTTGCTAAATTGGAGCAAACTATGGATGAATTAAAGAGGTATGTGGACCAATTTAACGCACATGTGCAGCCACCTCTTAACTTGGTTGCTCAGAGTTTTTTTTTACCTAGCCCTAACCCAACATTTAGACTATTGTGTTCAACGAAGAGGCCTGAATTGCAATTGGTAGATCAAAAAAATTTGGGTAACTATGAAGCCATGTTTAACCATCCTAGCAAGCAACCTGTACCTATGTGGGAAAGGATTAATTGGTTGCTTAGAGATGTAGGACTCTCACAAATAATTTCAGTAGAGAAAAAAAATCACATGATAGGGTGTATGCAAAAATACCTAAGGGTTGGAATTCGCTTCCACCTTTAGCAGTTACCATGGGCCCATGATTTTGTTTGTGTATGAGGCGTTACAAATGGTCTCCGAGTGCAACTATTGACACTTTGGAGTACAATTGGCCTATAGTTACTGGCTCATTTTGGAGTTTAGCAAAGTGAGCAGCTAGCTACTGGAGGTTTTTTTAGAGCACAATGTACACAAGGATCCGTTTGTTTCATGACAATATTTTTTTGTTGTAATGTTAGCAGTTTGGCATAAGGAATTCAATTTAGCCTTAGACATCAACCATGTACGCTACTAAGAGTGTTACGGGATCATGGTCTTGGCCGGCTCTCCTAGCTTTGTCGCCTCAATGCATCCGTACTTCACTTGTTTGCCTATGGATGATCATTTGGGGTAATGGTTCTCCTTGTCTTGTTTCTTGGTTGTGCCTCTATTCCAAATCCTGGTTTCCCATCCTACCATTCAAACCACCATACAGAGGTAAAAATATCTTCCTAACATACAAATCATATAACAGACCTTCCTGTTTGTAGTGGTATCCTCGATGTCTGGTCGCTCTTAGCACGTGGGCGTTGATTCCCTCTTTTCCGTTATTCCATAACTTGGAAAATATTAATGCTTGTAATTCTTCTGGTAATTCCTCAATGTTCCTTTCAAGTTGAGACCGGTAAGTAAAACCTTTTTTTTTCCTTAAATAATTGCCATATTTTGTCCTCGTAGTATTTCTGCATGTTCCACATTAGATCGTGGAATCTCTTCGTTCGTTCCCATTTCTTCAAGGTTGTTTTACTTGTGTCATATTTTGGATAATCCCATGGCCATCTACCTAGAATTGGGATTTCTTGTTGTTTCAAATTCTCTTCTTCATCTTCTCTATCTATTTGCACGTAAAACCCTCGGAGGTTAAATTGTTCGAGTCTTCGCTGCACAACTCTTTCCACACGATTCTCCCTCCGTGGTCCAAATGTTTCTGCTGACTCGCGAACCTCATCTATGTCATGTTGAAGTCTTCCACACCATTTGTGGTACATGTTTTCCATTCATTCCTGCCATCCAACTTGTCCAAGTATCTTTGTAGTTGGATAATCTAATTTAGATAAGTGTAATGTCCATGTGGCGAATCCCCAGCATGGTCGCCAAAATGTCGAGGCCACCTTCAACCCTTAGCCTTAGACGAAGTAACCCGCTGCTGACCGATTTACACAAACACTACACCTATCCAAATTAACATGTTTATACATCTCTAAACTTTGAAGGTGGTCTGATGCATAGTGTTCTTAATATGACGTTTCTTCTTTGTGAATCTCTGAGGAGAAAGTGCCTTAAGTTTTCAACGTTATGTTCCCCTAAATCCTAATGTCGAGGTTAAGTGTTCTTAAGGGGAAACCCTTCTTATATACACTATCTTTCATGGTTTGGATGATTAAAACCTTCCTTATTCTCTCAATTATTCCAAGAATGTTCCCTTAAGAGAGTTTATAGCTTCAAGCATACTCTCTCACTAAATGGAACTCATAAGTGTTCTCGAGTTTCTCCAATATTCATTTGAGGATCCTTGCCTAAGCACTTATTACGAGGCAAGCATGCTTCATTGCAATAATAAATTCCCTTAAGTTGGACATACTTGATGTCATGGAATTCTCTTAACTCTATTAGCTTCAAGTGCATGCCATCAGGTTTACGTGTGGATTCAATCTTCAAAGGTGCTTGGACGATATTTATCCATATTCCAATAAAGGTATCTTAAGATGGAATATTTGGTAATCAACGCAAATCCCAAACTTACGACCTTAAGTTTTCTCAGACTAATGCATGAAACATCTCCCTAGTGCATGTCTATGTTGATGATGAATGAGCCACTTGGCGGCCCCCCTTTTTCCTTTAAATCACCGAAGTGGGTATTTGGGTCATTTCGGTGGAGTTGTGTTAACCTCAATTCCGACATCATCAAAGCATATGGGTACTTCACTTCAATCCTTGAATGTTTAATACAATCCCTTGTGAAGATTCACTTGGGGCCTTAATCCATGATTTCCCCAAAGTTTCCTCACCTAAGCAAAAGTCACGACTTCCACCCTTGGGTCATCTAGATTGTCGACCTCTTTAACTTCCTTAGGCTTTAATTTTGAAGTATGTTTTGGTCTCCCCGCTTAGAATCTTCAACCTCCTTGTGAACCCTTTGAGTGGTCCACCACTCTGCGGGATCACTTTTAGTTAGAATGTTAGCATTAAAAGTTAGAATTGATAGGAAATTTAGGAAAAATTAGTTCATTTAGCATTTAGCCTAGAAGAAGGAAGGTCAAAATGAAACTAAGTAGTGCTAGAAGATAGCAAAGTAGAAAAAATGTGCTAGCTAGTAAAAACAACTAGCTAAGCAAATATTAGTAGATGCTAGCTATTAAGCAAATGTTAGTAGATGCTAGCTAAGCAAGTGTTAGTTTATTAGTTAGTGTGAGGCACACAAGACTATTAGAGGTGGTTTAGGTAAGAAGATAAAATCGGCGTGAAGAATTTTGAAGACAAAAAAGAAAGAGAGCAAGGGGGATACTTGCCCACTTGCCCCCTTGCCAACTCGATGGCGGAAAAATTAGAAAGATTTCTAAAGGTTTTTTGTCGGAGCCACCTCGGCGAGAGGGTGGCAACCTCAACCGGGAAAACCCCCGAGCCAAAATTTCGGGAAAGGGTTTGAAAAATGGATCCGGTGGAGGAGGGGTCCAACCCTTTTGTGAGAGGGTTTAAAAACCCCTCCTTCCACCTTGTAGCTCTCTCTTTTTCTCTAGTTTTTGGGCGAAGCCCTGCTTCAATGTAGTTAGGAAAAAATCCTTTAGCATGTATTCTCAATGGTCTAAAAGAAAGGCTTGAGAACCTCCTCTACTCTCTCTCTCCTAGTTAGGTTGTGTGTTTATTAACACACCAACAAAATTATTCCTTCTTTTGTAGAGGTAGGTTGGATGGTAGAGTTTTGAGTAGAGGCATTATAGACCTCATCTGCCAATGCCCTGAAGGCTTAGTTCAAAAGCTAGAACAAGATACTTATCATTTTTCTCTTAGAGATATTTCATATAGCTATCCATAGCCGTTTCCCATTTGTGATTTGGTTGAGATGACAATTAGTTATGGATTTTCAAAGATGGAGTAGAAAAACTGGGTGGTCTTGTGGGTAGCGGCTGCTGGATCAGACCTGCGAGCCCAATAGGAATTTTAATTCCAAGAAATTATATTTTTCCCAAGTAGACCTTTTGTGTAGCTTTCCAAAATGGCTTAGAACATTTGATTTGAGCATGATTTGAATTAGATATGAATTGTGGAAGATGGGACACATAGTTTGAGAACTTTTGGTTGACTGCTGCATTACAGAGGACCTGCTGGGTTCACTTCGGCTTGCCTTTCTAATCACATATTTTTATCAAATACATCTTTTTAATATCTCTCCAGGGTCATATAGAACGTTTGATTTGACTAAGATTTGAATTAGATATGAATTGTTGAAGGCGAGATACATAGTTTAAGCCTTCTTGATTGACTGCTGTGTTACAAGGAGTCCGCTGAATTTCTATTAGCTTAACCTGCTGATGTCATAATTTTTCTAGTTAGAGCTTGTTCATAGCTTTCCAATGGTATAAGGAAAGCCTAGATCCAAGTAGTAAGGAATGTGCTATGAATTTTTGAAGTTAGAAGGTAGATAGGTGGGTTGGAAGGGTCGGTTGAATCGACCTCACACTTCCAACCCTCATAACTTTTGCATTTCTTATCCGATTAGAGTGATTTTTAGATCATTGGAAAGATAATTTGGTGCACTAAGTATAAAAATTATGCTTAAGATTAAATTACAGGGCAGAATAACACTTTATATTTTAATTGTTAACTAAGGTACGCTTACTACCAAACTAGTTACAAAGAAGGAGGCAAGGTCGACGCTCGGAAAGTGGAGCAAGGAAGGAGGTAGCGGCTCGGCCTACATCAAGCCCAAATCAACCGAGGAAAATTGAGGTAAATTAACTAACCTTAAGCCTTTCATTTAGGATTGGAGGGAGCACGGCTAAGGTACGCATCTCTAAACCCACTCACCTATCTCGTAAGGTCAAGTGGCTTGACCACTTGACCGCCAGGGGAGTACCCAATTCCATTGTTTTCGGGGCCCTTGGTATGTTTTGTGGTAGTAGCTTCATTTATTAGCAAGTTTCGTGTGTGGTAAGTGGATTAATCACCGACACGACCACTCTGAATGTTGTTGGTGGAAAGGTGGGGTTAATGACCCGCGAATCCACTATTATGTTGTTGGCCCCATAGATTGGGAGTAATGGCCCCAATTTATGAAGATTGCGCAACAGGTTGAACCTACAGGTCGCCCGTCACCCTGGTCCCATTGAGTTGCATTTCGTGGTCTATCCAGTGTAAACACATTTAACAATCAAAACATACCAAATAAATCGTAAACCCTTGTTGGCAAGAGACCCGAGGTAAGGGGTGATGCCTAATATATTAATGTAGTAAGTTAGGACGTGCAAACAAAAGTAAGTAATTAAGAAGGAATTTGTGTGAAGGGTGGGACTTAGGCCAAGTTCCCCCGCTTAGAAAACTAAATAGAAATAAATAAAGAAATAGGAAGAATTGAATGGTCCATCAAATTGTCGTTATTCCGTTCGTTGAGTTGGGGTGGTATGAGTCACACCCGGTTGGGTGTATCAGAACCATCCCAATTCACAAATTAGGATTGCCTTGGTTTCAAGGCTGGTGCGTCTGCGCGTAGAATAGGTTGTAGGTTAAGGTTAGAACTAGATATGAAATTGGTTAGTGGAGTTTAAAGCCACACTAGTAAAAAACTAAGGCCTAACCTCCGGAGGTACTACGACGCATATTTAATCTCCCTTAAAAATCTAACTACTCACATTATACACCTATCATCCGGGTTCGGCTTGGGCGCCTGCAAATGCAGGCCACCTTCACCGAAGGGCTTGTGTGATACTTTTAGGCTCCCTCGAAAGGGGGTGGCCCAAAAGTACCACACTCCTTTAAGTCGATGTTGGTCGACCGTATCCTAAGGTGCCACGCGCCATAGTGCTTGTAAGAAATCCCTCAGTGTTTGTAAGAAAATCCAATTGCCTCACGGTTGTCGAATCAAACCCTAACGCACTGAGGGTGCCGATTTGGACTCTAATGCACCGAGGGTGCCCATTTGAACTCGAATGCACCGAGGGTGCCAATTTGGACTCGAATAGCTTGGACACTCACGTATGATCTTCGGGCAAAATGACGTGTACTATGGCCCTCAAGTTGGCTTCTTTACCTAGTTTTCCACATCTAGGTATTTGTAGATTTTTGTAAATGTTAGCTTCAGTTAAAATTAGCACCGTATCTAAAGATAGTCTAAATTTAGGGTCTTAATTTTATTTTTAGGAATCTACCTTAATTAAATGTCTTTCCTAGCTACATATCCCTTGGTATCCTATTGGTTACTTATTCATTGGCAAATACATTCATCCCTTGAATTCGGCCACATGCCCTATAAATAGGGGCGGCCCGCCTCTTCAGTTCTCGGCTCGGCCCTCGTTTCCACTGGCCGCGCACGTTCCCTGGGCCGTATGCTCGTTCCCTTGGCCGCATGCTCGTTCCCTCGGTCGCATGCCCGTTCCCTTGGCTGCATTCTCGTTCGATCGGTGTCTGCGTTTCCACCCCTTCCCCGGTCGCCTTCTTCCCCCTGTCCCCAGCTTGCTTCATCTTCTTGCGCTCGAACTTCAGTGGCTTCGATGGTTGTGAGCTCTACAACTATGGACAGGGCCCTACCCCACTGTCAAATACCATTTCGTCTTTCTACAAGGATTGGGGCCAAATAGATATTTTTCCTTAGCCGATGGGGCTAGAAGCCCCTATGTGAGCCCAAAGTTGGTGCCCACATGTGTTTTTAAGTTTAGGAATGTTTAAAACTTTGAATCGGTTTTTTAATGATTATTGTAAAACATAAAAATAGTGTAACCTCAAGTTCTAAGGTGGATTAGGCCTTAGTCCATTGTGCTAGTGTGTTAGCTTAAGGCATTAAGAATTAACTTGAGGCTTAGGATGTTGAGTGATTAGGATTTTGGCATTATAGGATAGTGCTCTGGGTAGGGTAGTGGCGGCTTAAGGCATTTTCTTTGTTCATTTTGGGTTGTCACCATGTGGATTAAGGGGGGGCTGCCCTGAGTGGGGATTTCATTGGAAATCCAGGGGCCTCGGCCTGGGATCAAATCCAGGGCTTCGAACTTGGTTCGGATTCCAGGAGAGGTCTCTCTCTCTCTGCACGACACCGAAAAATACAGAGAAGGAAGGCGGCGGCTAGAGATGGTTTTTTGGTTGCGCCCAGGGATGGAATGATGCCGCCAGCACAAACACAGAATGAGAAGGCGGTGACTGCAGCTAGGGGGCTGGGAACGAGAGATGGAGGCATTCAAGCTCCAGTCTCCTCCGAGGATAGCAAGAAGGAAAAAAGGAAGCTGGGTGGAGAGCCAGGAGGGGATGACATAAGATGTTAGATTCAGTGCGTGAAGGGAGAGACTGGGGCTGCAATTGCGAAATATTTGCGAGGCCGCTAAATGGTTGGGCGTTGATAAAGGGGAAAGAGTCCTCACCGAAAATTGAGGTTGAGCTGCGGCATTATTGAATGTCTTGCCAGACACCTAATGCTGGTTGCTTCAAGGGTGATTCTATTGGAACATGTGTTCAAGAATATGTGGCAAACCCTAATCTTAAATAAAAATGATTGGCATTTCACGTTTACTACTTGAGTGGAGGGAGAACAAGGGAGTAGAGTTAAGGAAGATCATTCCAGTATACTGCATGTGAGCCTCAGGTTCCCACCAGGACCACGACGCACAAGGGTGGGGATTTGAGTCTAACATAAATGGTGCGTCCGCCTGGAGTTAGCGGGATTAGGAGCTCAAGACTTGGAGGCACAAACTAGTGGGAGAGGAAGGAGCAGTTGGAGCAAGGTAAGCATTATACTTAGGGTTTTGATTTTTTGTCATTGGTTAGGTTAGTCGAATTCCAATTCTTTTCTTGGAATGAATTGCATTTTCATTTATGCATTTTGTTTTGAGGAGGGAACGCAACTTAAGGTAATGCCCTAAACTCTCTTGGAAATGGCATAAGGACATAACATTAATCTTGCGATCATTAGTTCACTAAATCTTAGAGGGATAATTAATTTTAGGAAGAGTCAACTTTGACACTCACCTTGGGGTGAGTCTCCAAGTTGGGGGCTTTTGAATTTGATGTTCTAGACTACAGTTGTTAGTTAGAATTATTGAGATTGATGTCACATTGAGTTACGGTCGAGGGTGAGGGCTAACTTGCAGGGGGAAGCGAATTGCTTGAGGTATGACATTCTTCAAAGTGAATTTGCTAATTAATTAAGAAAGGGTTTTTGTACTTGTCTTTGTTGTTATCCGTTGCAGAGGGTAATTCCCTTGTCGCACACCTCTCCATGAGGAGAGCCTGCAACACCATGGGCACAAGGGGGACCCTGGAGTGACACCCGGGACTTGTGGCGCCATTGGTGAGAGGGCCCAAGTACTCTTAGTGTGGGTGAGGGCCCCGGGCGTTGAGAACGCCTTTCACCCACGGGGACTAAGAGTCATGAGGGTAAGGCCATAAGTTATGAGTAGCTTATGGCAGTGGAATTCTAAAATGCTAAGGAACACCTCAATCGGAGGTGCTAGCTAGGAGATATGGCCATTTGAGTGGGGCGCTGTCCCGGGACAACACCCTGGGACAGCAGTGACCTGGGAGTGGTGCCCGGGACTGCCAAGGTTTGAAGAGCCATAACTTCCTCAATACTTCCCCGAATGGGGCAAGTGAGGGGTCCATCGGCATCTACGCAAAGAGTAGGTGACAATAGAGTGGTCGCTTAATAGCATCAGACATCATATGTAGAAGTTATGGTGGTCTGAAGCTGCTGGGGGGTTTCTAGCCCCAGCGGCTAAAGGAAAATGTCCACTTGGCCCCAACCCTTGTAGAGAGACAAAAGGATACTTGATGGTGGGGTAGGGGCCCCGCCCAAAGTCCTAGAGGCTTATATGGGTGAGGCGGCTTAGCCAACCGACCCCCCCGGAGCATACTTGGCAATGTGCTCCGGGTAGTTGTAGTGTTGTTTTGGCAACACGATGATCAACTCAAGAGTGGACTTCCATGGATGGAAGTCCACCTTAGCCATTGGCTACCTACTAAGGGGAGAGTCCCGAATGCATGTGTAGGAGGGTTTGGTGACCTAGCCATAAGCTTGAAGGTCCGTGGTTTTGGGAGCTAACCATGCATGTGCGTGGGATGTGCAGGTTAGCGCTCGTGGCACTTGCTAGGTTGGAAAGGCGGTCAAGCTAAGTGAAGGAGAACTAGCAAGGGTTGCGACATCCCTAGTCATTGCATTGTGTTGGAGACAAGAAGGTGATACCCCAGTCTTTAATGTAGTGCATGGCGAAGGTCAGCCCCTCACTCTCGGTATTGTGGTGAGTGCCAATTTAAGGAAAAATGCGGAGGTGATTCTCCGGCTTGACTGAGAATTGACATGAATATGCCTATCCCTTGTTTGGGATTTTTCACTTAAGTGGGCTGTAGGTTCTCTTTCTTCACCTCCCCAATTTAAAACCACACCAAGAAAAGTGAAAACATTAACGAATGAAGGTAGCAAGGGGTATGTTTGGTCAAGTGAGGGTCGATCGATTCTTTAGGGAATGCAAGGTAAGACTCGATTTCAAAAACCAAATTTGGAATAAGGATTACACAAAGTTACACGTAGGAGAAGATTATCCAGGATTAGTGAGGATGTGAAACATGTTGAAGGTAGATTAGAGAATTGTTTGAATGTAGAGCCTAGAGTTAGCCCATTTTTAAGAACATTCGAAGTACAGGCTTAACTTGAGAAAAATGCAACTCTTTCTAAGTTGGGTGACAAGATATTATAAGAGACTGATACACTTAGGCAAGGCATTTCAATAGAAATTGATAGGGATATAGGAGTGCATACACCAGTTACCATGGCTAAGGGGAGAGGCGGAATACCGCCCATACCAACCGTACCCCCATTGATCCCATTGATCCATTGGTTAGACCGAGAGGCCTACCAATTGTGGTTCCACAAAACTTAGCGGCAGTAGATATGCCATCCCACCTCCCTAAAATTTATGGAACTAAAGACGAGGATCCATCTAGACACATGGAGATGTCCATTGAAAGGTTGGCTATTTCTCTTGTGACTTATCTGGGATATTGGTTGGTTTGGTTTTCTACCACTCTAGAGAGTGAGGCTTATGAGTGGTATAGAGACCATGCCGAGGGACATTTTAGAGGATGGGAGCAATTGCAAAGGGAGGTTTTGAATGAATTTAGGCTGGAAGTCGGTCAAAACACGACTTTGAGGGCACTGGCTTTATTGAAGCAAGGAAAGGAAGAAGAAATTTTGGCTTATATTAGGAGATTTGATTTAGTGTGTACACAATTTGTGGGCACCATGCTCAATGATGACACACTAAAACAATTTTTCATTCAAGGATTCTTTAAGTCGGGAACAATTAGGGGTGTTTTTTAGAGGAATCTTCAGACTTTGGCAGATACCAAGAGGGCGGCTAGAGAGATGGAGAATTTGGATAAGGATCATGAGAGATTGTGGAGAAGGGAGGATGAATTGATCCCTCAATTGATTCTCATTCGACCAAGAGTGGTGGAAGAAGAGCCAGGTAAGTATGAAAATCAAGCCCCATACACTCTTGTTGACGCGGGTCCACGTCCTTTAGTGGTTAGAGAGCCGACACCACTTTTAGCATTACCGGCCCCTAGAGTGGATATTTACCTTGACGAAGTGGAGAAAAGATTGGGTGCCAGTCAGTTGAGATTTTAGGAGGCAATGATTAAGCAAATGCAAAGTCTTACGGATCAGATGTTATTGATGATTAGGAGTCAACAACCTGGTCCTCTTCCTCAAATTGAGTCTGGTAGGCATGCTTTGAGATTGTGGTGTGTGCAGTGTGGCCAACCGGGTCACACTCGTTAGTTTTATAGAAGTGGACAAAACTGGGATCAAATAATGAACGGTGGTCCACCTCCACAAAACCAAGGTTGTTAAGGACAAATTCAGTTGGACAGGGTAACAATAGGGGACCTCCTCCTAGAGGTCAGGTGGTCAAAATGTGGAGAGGTAGGAGTTCCATCCTTTTTGCAGAAGATGGTATGCACAAAGTCAATGTTGGTCCGAGGGACAAGGTTATAGTTGTAGTAATTGTGGGGGAAATTATCTTTTGGACGAGTATCATCAACCGGATAAGATCATTAGCATGCCCAATCCGGTGGCCAATTCACAATAACAAGCTAGAGACAACATGAGGGGAGCTAGGCCACAAGGCGGGCCACCGAATGAGCTTAGGCCACCGAACTTGTATTATGACCATGGGAATGCGAAACAAATTTTTCACCCTCCAACGGGATTGCAGACGGAAAATGGATACATTCCCATTCAGAATAGACAAGGGGCCCACAAAATTTCAACAATAGGAGGCGAGCTCCTGCTACGGATCCAGGTCCGTCTAATTCTCAAGATGTCAGGTTCACGGATGGTGTAGTGGAGTCACATCATCATGAATCTATTCTTTTTCAAATGGGTGTGGACGAGGAACAAATCCAATGGCCTCCACACACCAATGCCATCACCTATGAGTTGACGAGTTTAGATGATGAGATCACTCATGAGGCACCGACGTTGCCAATCACCACTAGGGCTATGACTGTCGCAACCCTTGCTAGTCCCCTTAAAATCTTGCCAATTTTCGTTTCTAGCATTGCCTTCGCATTCCGCCATGCTAATGGTTAGCTCCTCCTACCCCGGACCTATAGTTCGTAGGAGGGAACCAACCCTCCTACTTTACTTGCGGGACTCACCCCCTGAATCGGTAACCAATCCTTAGATGTGAACTTCCATCCATGGAAGTCTCATTTTATGTTGATCATCGCATTGCCGGAGCAACACTACAACAACCCGAACCATACTAGGCAACTATGGCCTCACATTGGGCCAAAGCCCATGGAGGCCGTGCCGTTCGGCCTCGGGTGGGTGAGGCTACACCACTTCACCCATATAAGCCTCTAGGACTCTATGCGGGGCCCCTACCCCACCGTCAAGAAACCTTTTGTCTCTCTATTAATAGTTGGGGCCAAGTAGACATTTTCCCTTAGCTGCTGGACCTAGAAGCCCCCAGTAGCTTCAGACCATCATAACTTCCTTGTATCATGTCTGATCATAACAACCAACCACTCCATCTTCATCTACGCTTCACATAAATGCCGATGGACTCCTTACTTGCCCCATTCGGGCAAGCCTTGAGGAAGTTATTCCTGTTTGAACCTTGGCAGTCCCGGAAATCACTCCCAGGCACTGCTGTACCAGGGCGCTGTCCCCGGACAGCGCCCCATTCAAATGGCCATAACTCCTAGCTCACACCTCCGCTTGAGGTGATCTTGAGCATTCTAAAATCACCACGCCATGAGCTACGCATAGCTCATGGCCTTACCCTCATGCCTCCTACTCTCCGTGGGTGGGAGGTGTTCCCAACGCCCAGGGCCCTCACCCACACTAGGATCACTTGGGCCCTCTCACCAACGGCGCCACAAGTCCCGGGTGTCACTCCGGGGTCCCCCTTGTGCCCATGGTGTTTCGGGCACTCCTCATGGAGAGGTGCGCGACACTCACCCCAACCAAACGGAGTCGATGCCCTCATGGACTATACTCGTAGTCGGCACACCAATTCTCAAGTTGCCATCCTCTATGGTGCGGCATTGTGTTTACCTTAGGGCGCGACCCCTACTATGCATCTTCAAATTTGGCATAGTTCCAAAGGTGTTGTTCCTAGGTGGTCTGTTAGCGACCTTGGATCTCTCCTCCAAGGACCTTACCTACACTAGACCCACCTTCTTTGGGACTCATTTGGGTTGCCCCTCCTTTGGGGCCTCACCCGTTAGGCTCTTCTAGCCTAACATGACACATCTAGGCGAGACCTCAACGCTTCCACTAAGTCATCTCGGTTGCAACTCCGAGATGGCTTTCCATTGTTAAGCCACGCCTCGATCGCACGGGGGTGATGCCAAGTCCCGCCCGACTCGGTTCCCACTTTGCTCTTTCGAGACATGGGTTCATGACTCCCATGCGCTAACTCTCGTTAGCTCGCGGGTAGCACTTTTATGAGCACGCGCCATCACCTTGCCCCCGCCCGAACAAGCCCACAACTAAGAAGTTTCTTGGTTTTTTCCAAGGCCCCTCTTAGTCATGGCCCCCAATTACTCGGCTTACCCAACCTAGTTTGGCATGTTTATTCCCTCTCTTCCACTAACCAAGCACAAATACAAGACTAGGACCTCATCTCATACTTTTCTCTTTGCACCACTAAAGTTTGGACTTTATTGTCTCAAGGCAAAGAACAAGTTCATGTTGTGGAGTAATTAACCTCGATGCTAAGTGTGTTACTAGCGTCTCTCCCCCACTAAAGGAGATTGATGTCCTCATCAATGCCTACGCTTCATTTTATTGGAATGTCTAGCCTTAGTTTCTTCAAAGTGCTTTACAAGTGCCCCCTCGAGAGCTAGGTTAATAGGTTGGAGCACATCCACTCCATAAGCCACCACGAAAGACCACCCCTTGGTGGCCAAGTGCGTTGCTACATTGCAATTACACTCCGCTCGACCC
The DNA here is from genome assembly GCA_950295325.1 of Polytrichum commune. NCBI lineage: Eukaryota > Viridiplantae > Streptophyta > Polytrichopsida > Polytrichales > Polytrichaceae > Polytrichum > Polytrichum commune. The sequence goes on along the minus strand of OX485806.1, from coordinate 55,215,113 downwards.
ACATAGTCTGTCCAATCTCCTTGGTCCACCCCCATCAAGTTCCTCAAGTATTGCTTCAAGACTCCATTCACACGCTCCGCTTTCCCATCCATTTGGGAATGCAAGGCCGTGCTAAACCTTAGTTTCATTCCGACCTCCTTAGAGAAATGCATTGAAAATGCATTTGAGAACTTTGGATCTTGATGTCGTTGGTCCGCACTCACAAAGTTCCTCAAGTATTGGTTCAAGACTCCATTCACACGCTCGGTTTGGCCATCCGTTTGGGGATGGAAGGCCGTGCTAAAGGTTAGTTTTGTTCCAACCTTCCTAAAGATATGCCTCCAAAATGCGCTTGTGAACTTCGGATGTCGATCGGATACAATCACTTTGGCAACCCGTGATGCCTCCACCATGCATTGAGAAAGAGCTTTGCGGTCTCCAAAGCGGTTGCCGTTCCCACGGTTGGCACCATATGCGCCAACTTACTAAACTGGTCCACCATCACCAAGATGGCATCGTAGCCTTGTGACTCCGGCAAACTCGTGATGAAGTCCATGGACACACTATGCCATGGCCCCGGCGGGATTGGCAACGGTTGCAATAGGCCGGCTTGCTTTTGGTAAGAGGCTCGGTTCACTTGGCATTTGACACAAGTCTTCACAAAGTGGGCGATTTCTTCTTTCATGCCCGGCCAACAGTTCCTCCTTGACACCGCCACTATGGTGGTTTTTTCCCCTCTATGGCCGGCAATAGGACTATCATGTTCTTATTTCAAAACCAATAGCCTCAACTTGCCTTGTGGCACATACACCCGACTTTGCTTATACTTGAGCAATCCGTTCACCAACTTGATCTCCTTGAGCGCCTTGCCTTTGCGGAGCTCACCTAAAAGCCTTTGTGCTTCGGGGTCGTTGATGTATCCCTCCCTTAACTTGCGTTGCAAGTCTCTTTCACCTTTGTACATTAGCCGCAAGGTTTGTGTCATGCTCATTGCTTGGAACTCCTCCCGTCTACTTAGCGCGTCCGGCACCACATTGTCACGGCCCGGTTTGTGGATCAACTCCACATTCATAAGCGCCAAGGTATCGTGCCACCGCAATTGCTTGGCACTTACTTGCGCTTGTGTCTCAAAATACTTCAAGGACACATTGTCCGTGTACACCTTGGTCTTGTGCAACCCCAAATAATGTTGCCACATCTTCAAGCAATGCACTACGGCAAAGAGTTCTTTTTCATGAGTCGGCCATCTCCTTTGACAACCATCAAGCTTCTTGCTCTCATAAGCAATGGGCTATCCATCTCGCATCATAAGCAATGGGCCGTCCTCCCGCAATTCTTGGTATTCGGGCGTGAACCTATCAACGAGCAATTCCTTGAAGCCGATCGAAGTCAAGTTTGCCGCCACCTCGGGCTCTTGCTCCTTTTTACTTGTCCACCATTGAAGCGCATGATCTTTTAGAAAGGTCACCGCTATAGAGACCTTATCGTCCTCGTTGGGCCTTTGGACATTGTAATAATTATCCATTTCCAACAAAAATTCTTTGACCTTCCTCGCCTTGCCAAGGCCCGAAAATGTACTTGGCATATTAACCTTCGCTAATTTTTTTGTTGAAGAAGAAGGCCTAGTACCTTGCATCATGAGGAGGTCGATCATTTTGTCTTGTCGGGCCCTCTCGTCCTTGCCACGCTTGAGGTCTTGATTCACGGAGTCCATGAATTCAAGCATTTTGAGTTGGAACTTTAATCCAACATCACCACCGTCCAAGTTTTCCGGTGCATTTGGTATTCTAGCCTCCGAATTTTCTTCGAGATTTACGGGATCCCTCTTATGGGATTCCTCCACTTCCTCCCCCATTGCACCATCATCCCCACCATTTTCATTAGAATCAATGGTGGTGTCAACATCCTCTTGGGCATGATCTTTGTTCCGTTTTTAGCGTCGCAACTTTTTGGAATTCCCGGGCTCACCATCCTCACCCCGACGTTTGATAGCCAGGTTTCCCTCAAAATGCTAGCTCAGATACTAGAACCCTGCTCTGATACCATGTGTCGCGACCCTTGTTAGTTTTCCTTCACTTAGCTTGACCGCCTCTCCAACCTAGCAAGTGCCACGAGCGCTAACCTGCATATCCCACGCACATGCATGGTTAGCTCCCAAAACCGCGGATCTTCAAGCTCATGGCTTGGTCACCAAACCCTCCTACACATGCATTCGGGACTCTCCTCTTAGTAGGTAGCCAATGGCTAAGGTGGACTTCCATCCATGGAAGTCCACTCTTGAGTTGATCATCGTGTTGCCAAAACAACACTACAACTACCCGGAGCACATTGCCAAGTATGCTCCGGGGGGGTCGGTCGGCTAAGCCGCCTCATCTATATAAGCCTCTAGGACTTTGGGCGGGGCCCCTACCCCACCTTCAAGGATCCTTTTGTCTCTCTACAAAGGTTGGGGCCAAGTAGACATTTTCCTTTAGCAGCTGGGCTAGAACTCCCCAGCAGCTTCAGACCACCATAACTTCTACATATGATGTCTGATGCTCTCAAGCAACCACTCTATCGTCACCTACTCTTTGCGTAAATGCTGATGGATCCCTCACTTGCCCCATTCGGGAAAGTATTGAGGAAATTATGGCTCTTCAAACCTTGGCAGTCCCGGGCACCACTCCCAGGTCACTGCTGTCCCAGGGTGTTGTCCCGGGACAACGGCCCACTCAAATTGCCATATCTCCTAGCTAGCACCTCCGATTGAGGTGTTCTTTAGCATTCTAGAATTCCACCGCCATAAGCTACTCATAACTTATGGTCTCACCCTCATGACTCTTAGTCCCCATGGGTGAGAGGCGTTCTCAACGCCCAGGGCCCTGACCCACACTAAGAGTACTTGGGCCCTCTCACCAATGGCGCCACAAGTTCCAGGTGTCACTCCGGGGTCCCCCTTGTGCCCATGGTGTTGCGGGCACTTCTCATGTAGAGGTGTGTGACACCATGCAGCTAGTAATGAGGGCTTTCATTGCCTTCAAGGATGTGTCCGGACTACTTCCGTGATCCATGACGACGGTAACCATCTTCTTCAATTCCGCGTCAAACATCTTGGCCTTCAGCCACACATCTCCAGGGATACCCGCCACGTCACTTACCTTGTGCATTGTGATGGTGGTTTCCTTCACCTGCTTTAGGAGCTCTCGTCGCTCCGCCTCCAAATTCCGTTGTTTCTCCGTGGTTCTCTGATTTTCCGTAGTAAGGCAGTCCACCTTACTTTCTAACTCCCGCAATCGGCGTGGATCTTGTATGGCCTCTTGTACTGCGGCAATCAGATTCTCCCGCGGAGGGTTGACCACCATTTCTCCCACCTGTTGCATCTGTAACTCATACTCCGCGATCCGGGACCTCACTCCCTCCAGGTCGCGGATAATGGAATCCACCGGATTGGCTTCCAAGGTGAAGGTGGATGTTCCTCCTCCTCTGGCCTTGGTGGCGGACCTGGTCCACTTTGCTGGATTTTCCCCTATCAATTTCTTCATTTTTTTTCTCTTTCCCTCATTTCCGCCATAGGGTTTCTACCCAAAGGGGAATTCTTACTGCTAACTTAATTTGGCGTTTTTAGCTAGTTTAAGGATTTTCTTTTTCTTTTCTCTTGTAAGGAACTAACCTACATTATGATTACCACTTACTCCACCTATCCTATTTTCCTATTTCCATACTATTCTTTTAACCTAAAAACAAGGTTAATTGATAAATCAGGAAAACCCGAGCCACGACAATTTCACGTTTACTACTTGAGTGGAAGGAGAACAAGGGAGTAGAGTTAAGGAAAATCATTCAAGTAAGCTGCATGTGATCCTCAGGTTCCCACCAGGATCACGACGCATAAGGGTGGGGATTTGAGGCTGACACCCTAACAGCTTCAGACCATCATAACTACTTTCCATGATTTTTAATATTATCAAGCAATAGCTTTATTAACAATTGTCCTTTGCGTAGATGCTGATGGAATTTTTACTTACCTCATTCAAGCAAGTATTGAGGAAATTATTCTTGTTTGAACTAGGCAGTCCCGGGCGTTATTTTCATGTTATTGTTGTCCTAGGGTGTTGGCCCTAGGCAACTTCCCACTCAAAGTGCCATATCTCCCACCTCACACCTCTGATTGACATGTTGTTGAAAATTCTAGAATACCAAAGCCATAAGCTACTCGTACTCCATGGCCTTATCCTCGTGATTTTTATTCTCCGTGAGTGAAAGAGGTTAGGATTACTTGGGTCCTCTCACCAATGGCGCCACAAGTCTCGGATGTCATTCCGGGGTCCCCTTTGTGCCCATGGGGTCGCAACGCTTGCTAGCTCCCTTAACAATCTTGCCCCATTTTCATTCCTAGTAAAGGTTACAAGTGCTAACCCTTCGCATTCCACCATGCTAATGGTTAGCTCTTCCTACCCCGGACCTAACTTGAAACATTCATTTGGGTGTTAAATTCCGGCACAAAGGCCTAAGGAGACCCCGGGTGCCTTATTTGCACCAAGGTCATTCCAACATCATCACATTTTAAGCATTTCGAATTAGAATTTCAATCCAACATTACCACCGTCCAAGCTTACAGGTGCATTCGGTATTTTAGCCCCCGAATACTTTTTGAGGTTTGCGGGAGCCTTTTCAAAGGATTCCTCCATTTTCCTTACCGAATCCACAATATCCCCACCATTGTCATTATAATCAATGATATGGTCAAATTCACTTGTACATGTTCCTTGTTTCAATTTGACCGTCAGATCCTTTAGGAAACCCCAAGCTCAGCATTATAACCCGCATTTTTGATAGCCATGTCTCCTTTAAAGTGCTAGCTCAAAAATTGGAACCTTACTCTGATACCACGTGTCGCATTGCTTGCTAGTCCCCTTAATAATCTTGCATCATTTTCATTCTTAGCAAAGGTTACAAGTGCTAACCCTTCGCATTTCGCCATGCTAATCATTAATTCCTCTTGCCCCAGACCTTATAGTTCATAAGAGCGAACCAACCATCCTACTTTCCTTTCGGTACTCACCCCTTAATCGGTCACCAACTCTTAGATGTGGACTTCCATCCATGGAAATTTAATCATATGTTGATCATCGTATTACCGGAGCAACACTATAATAATCCGAACCACACTAGGCTACTATGCCCTCACATTGGGGTAAAGCCCATAGAGGCCGTGTGTCAGCCCTAAACCCCCACCCTTTATGCGTCCTAGTCCGGGTGAGAGCTAAGGCTAACATGCACCTGATTTGTATGTCTAACCTAGTGCCACTGAGTCACACTCTCCCTCCGATGGAAGCATTTATAAATCTCATAACTTTTATTTAAAGAGCACAAGGTAATCAGTGTTTAAAAACACTCTGGCACCTTGTAATCACTTAAGACCCACATTCCTTTCATAAAACCAACATAAAATGCTACTTAGACCATTACACTTCCTACCTACTCCATTAATGCCGTACTTACCTAAACAAGTTAACTAATGCCATTAATCAATCTAATCCCCTCTCTAATTCTAGCCATCTTTTAAATGAGATCCCCCTACCCCCTAATGCAAAACAACCTGCCCTTTGAATTAAAACAGATCGGTTGCCTTCAGTCACCCTCTTCGAGCTGTGAATCTACGCTGTCCGTACTCAGACCAAACCTGTCACTGCCCGTCAAACAACCTGTCACTGCCCGTCAAGGCAGCTTCTTTCCGAGCTAGCATCTGCTATGTCTGCAGGACCATTGGTCGAGCTTGTCCTCGACTTCCATGGGCCTCTCACTACCAGTCGCCTGTGCCTCAGAATCACTCACCGGCTGCAGCATGGTCCTCAAACCAACCTGCTTGCAGGTCAATTGCTCCCTGATTCCACCCAATCTCCACATCCTGAACACTTCGATCCAGCATTGAGATGGGTCGCAATCAAACCAACCTAAAACCCATTCTTCCATTCAATTGCAATCCCCTGTTCGACTCTTCCTGCAACAGTGTGACACTGCCCTATAGATTCATTTGATTTCATTCGGCAGCTCCCTCACATTACTCACCCCGCACACTACAGCTCCTGGATTAGCCACACTCCTCATATTCTGTCCAACTCCTTGCCACATTCTTCCGCATTCCCGTGTACACCTTCGGCCCTCTCATGTCATCAGCCGCAATGCTTTTAAAATCCAACTCCCCTCATCACCTTCTGCCGAGGATCCAGCCTTCTCTCCCTCGGGCGCTCCTCCCAGTAGTCATCAATTGACAGACTATGGCAAAATCCCAGCTCACCTTGGCCGAACAGACTTCCGCATTCGCCCACTTCAGTTTTCCGTGTTCGGAGCCTTTCTTACCATTTGCCTACGCTCTGCCCTCTTACCAGCAAAAGCAACCCTGTATGATCCACCATGGCTGAAAACCCGCAGTCAATCGATGTTTTCCTCCCTCAGATTTTGACAGGGCCCTGCCCTGCAGCCACACCACTGTTGCGCGAGACAAAAAAATTGAGCCCCGGGAGCTGGCTTCAACCGCCACCCAGTTCTTGGCTCCGGGAATAACTAGGTTACAGTGCACCCCCCCCCCCCAATGTACATACCTACTGCTCCTAACTCAAACACTTAACTTCCAATCCCTTCCTAACTTGAACTCAATGTTTTTCAAGCCAACTTCACACAGTCTAACTTACATCTAACCATCCTAGCTAATTAACTTGATGCAATCCAAACCTTTCACACACAGCTAAAACACTACCCCTTACCATTAACTCAACTAGAACTAAAGCCCTACCCTTGCACTTTTTTTATGTGTTTTGTGTAATTAATAATAATGTCCTATCCTAATTCTAATAGCTCCAGGCCTAAAGAAACATATGAGCACCCATTTTGGGCTCATAGCGTGTCGTTCGGCCTCGGGTGGGTGAGGCCACACCACCTCACCCATATAAGCCTCTAAGACTCTAGCCGGGGGCCCTACACCACCGTCAAGAAACCTTTTGTCTCTCTACCAAGAGTTGGGGCCAAGTAGACATTTTCCCTTAACCACTGGGCCTAGAAGCCCCTAGCAGCTTCCGACCATCATAACTTCCTTGTTTGATATTTGATGCTAACAAGCGACCACTCTAGATGCCAATGGACTCCTCACTTGCCTTGGTATTGAGGAAGTTATGCCTGTTCAAACCTTGGCAGTTCCGAGAATCACTCCCATGCCACTTCTGTACCAGGGTGATGTCACGGGACACCACCCCACTCAAATTGCCATATCTCCTAACTCACACCTCCGATTAAGGTGTTTTTGAGCATTTCAGAATCTACACGCCATAAGATACGCAGAGCTAATGGCCTTACCCTCGTGCCTCATAGTCTTCATGGATGGGAGGCGTTCTCAACACCCAGGGCCCTTGCCCATACTAGGATCACTTGGGTCCTCTCACCAATGGCGCCACAAGTCTCGGGTGTCACTCCGGGGTCCCCCTTGTGCCCATGATGTTTCAGGCACTCCTCATGGAAAGGTGCGCGACACATGATGTTGCATGCACTCCTCATGGAGAGGTGCGCGACATTGGAGGTCTTCATGATTTGGTCATCTCCAATGCCCTAACGACTCGTGTGAATATTGTAACAAAATGATGGAGTTTGTAACTCTATTGAATGGATCAGTAATACATCTACTCCTTTAATGGTTGGTGCAAACCCACAAGAGAATTCTAAGGTTCAATGCAAGGTTTGTCATGCCGCTTCCATATGTCTTGATGTTTGCTATGCAAAAATTATATACATCCATTCACAATCATCAAACATATCCCGTGTTTGTATTCATTTGGATGTTCACAACCACCATGTGTCTATTAGAATGTGTCGTGAGTCACTAGACATGGCTTACCAATGTGTGGCAAATCAGGTGGCTAAAACTCCAACTACAAAGAACTCCGCTATTGTTATTTGATATTATATAGTTCAATATATGGTATCATATAATATTTAGCCAAAATAATATATAATTTAAAAAAAACTCTATAATTTATTATAACAAAATGAAAATATTTGAAAATTTAATATAATCAAATAAATATCTATAAGATAATCAAGTGCATCATAAAATATAATTTAGTTTAGTGCATAATACATTATAATTTAGTCTCTCTGATAATTTTTTGATTTGATTAGATATAATAAAGTGTAGTAAATAATAATAAATTTCCAAAATATAATATAATACAATATAATATGTTCAAATTTCATTTTTTGGTACTACCTTATGTATAATCTAGCCTCTCGCAATGTTGGTAAAGCCTCGAAGCGGGATATAGCAAAAAAAGGAATTTGGGAATTAAGATCAAGAGCATAAAATATGCGTTTCGCGCTTTGTTTTTATTAAAAAAATTCACCTTTATATTGAAAGATGAAAGCTACACAAACCCACCTACAGTGAAGACCATGGTACTCCATATAGCATAGCACACTGGCAATCTGCAATCAATTTTGACTCCTTAACAACTATGTTGAGTTGACAAAGTACTTTCCAAATCCAAACTTAATTATGGGACAAAAGTTTTGGAAATTTGAGATTTGAGTGTTGGAATGGATTGAGATTAAGGTTTTACACCGGAATTGAAAATAATGACCATTCCAAAATGTTTGTGGCTTTGATAAAGAGACAAAATGAGAAACTACCTTCAAAGTTATTACAAATGTGTTTATACTTGTGCACCGCACCTGGTCCAAATAAAATGAACCCATTGCCATAATATTTCTGAGTAAGTGGTGAGAGTTGAAAAATAACCACAATTACATGTAATATTGTTAAGAGTTGTTAATCTTTATCCAATAATTAATCATTCAACTATAAATTTTACACCAAAATAACATAAAATAAATGTGTGTTTCCCTAAATTGATTTTTTTGTGACACCTAGATGATATGCAAATTGCCTTTCAACTTTTCCTTGAGTGTTTTTCTTTATTATCCAAAAATAATACTACACATTCCAAGGCACAATCTAACATCTTATTTGGATTAAGGATCTTTAAAGGATATAAGCTTTCCATAAGAGGTTTAAATGCAATGACATGGTTTTACCTATGATATAATCTCATGGAATATACATGTCTATAACAAAATTGACATGGAATTGTACCCATCAAGATATTGATTTAAGGTTTTTATTGAGGTTGTGACTTTAGATTATATACAATTTACACATCAAGCCGTGCTTTAACATTTAAAGAAAGTTGAACATCTAAGACATATTAATCATTAAATATTCAAGATATATGTGTAAGAGCTTGATCATGATTTTGAAAGGTTTACAAATTTTGATGGCTATCCTCTTGATCTTTCGAATGAAATTATTATAATTTTCCAAACTGGACCAATGCTCAGTGCATAATTAGAACAAGGTGAATTGCATGTTAATGCTAGGATACGCTGACAGATGTGTATGCCAGAATTCTACACTTTGGTTGAATATGCAGAGACGATATTGACAAATTGATTAAATTCTCGTCGCTCAGCAATTGCTTGCAAGGATTAAACATCAAAAAATAGTATTTTGATTTCTCTCATGATATGTCAGCATCGTGATGAACTTTTATAGAGAATTTACATGTCTCCCATGTGTTTACACATATTGCAAGTGTATGGAATGCAGGAAATCATATATGCATAAATGTACCAAGGCATGAGGATTTATGAGTGTTGGGGCACATCAGCATGGAAGACACATGCAATTATGTTCACCATGTGTATTGCAGATGAAGTTTGAGTGCAAACATTTTTGGATAGAGGAACCGCGTGTCATGGGAGCAGGGTTTGTCTCACTCACAGCACGCTGGGGTGACGCAGTCTTGTGAGACTCAACAAAGCAGACATTAGAGGAGTGGGCTCCAGAGCCTCGTGATGTTTACAACAGAATTCCTTCGCTGCCATACACGATGCCGACATTTTGGAGGCTAGCCACCTGTATTGTTGTCACCATTGTACTTTTCTTCTTCATTCCGGTGGCGTCTGTGCAATCACTGTTCAACATGGATTCACTCAAAACTTACCCCATGTTCCTCAAGCCCTGTAGACGTTCTTGTTTTCGTACCCTCGAGAAGGCCATTGTGGCTGGAGAGCTCGCTCAGGGTGGAAACGTTCTCGAGATTTATGAGCCGGAAGGAATGAAACATACTTACATGTTTGCAGTGCGTCCATGCTCACATTCGACAAAAAAAATTGATATAGTCGTAAAAGTCCAATGTGCATCCTGCACAAGTCTAGTGGTGTTGATGGTATCGAGTCTTTGTTGGTGTTGAAAGTAATAGATGCGAAGCAGAAAAAACAGACTCCACAATGTGCTCTTCAAAGTGTGACTGGCAACTGAAAAAATGACATAGGTGCACAAACCGTGCCAGCATGGGTACCACTGGAGGAAAATGCCCAAGAGGTGGTTGTTGTGCAAACCGTTGAATTAAAGCAACTGCGGTTGGTATTTTGTGATGTTCTTATACATACATAGAGTTGGTTTTGAAATAGTACAAGCCTGTTAGAAGTGACCAAGCCGACTGCACAACATTCGCCTCTTGTATGTAAATATTTGATTCAAAAAATGAAATAATTTTTTTTAGCGACGAATTTTATAGAGACACATCCCCAGAGAGATGAAAAGTGTTGCAGACTGTAGCGTATTTTGTAGATGAAAAACATCCATATTTTGGATGAGATATTGACAACATTATCCATGCCACAACAAATGAAAATCCTCCCAAAAACCCACAAAATATTATTTTTTCCACAAATATTCTCAAATGGGGAACTTTTTTTTTTGCCATGTGGAAAGTGCCTACAAATCTCCATTTTTGCACTTCTCCACATGGGCAAGACCTCTAGTCTTGTAGCCTTCTCATCACATGGGAAACCACCCCACTTTCCCATGTGGGGAAGGCCTCCGAGGCTCCTTGTGGATTTATCTTCGGACAAAAACTCATGGATATGTTGCTTGTTGTGGTTGCGGATCTCCAACCTTCTTCGTCGTTCCTCAGATAGCAAGTTCTCTTCGAGGTTGCCTCTATTTGGTTATTTCTTTGGTGGTAGTGTGATCTAGCACGGTTGCTATTGTTGTTCTCCTACTTTGCCTATCACTCCTCACCATATTTCCTGGGCTCTAGATCAATGTCGCGATCCCAGGCTCTCCTTGGAGCATTTAGAAATAATATTATGTGCGGCGACATCTCTATCAAAACATCACTAGATCTAATTTGTTTGTGCGCCAAACAACATGGGTACTAGAGGTAATGCATGTGAAATAACAACATGCAACGTGAGCAAATGAAGATGTTGCAGTAGTTCTAAGGCTTGCTTATGTAGGTTGAGAGGTACTCATGCAGGTGCTCTTCGGGGTTGGGTGATTGGTTGGTGTTCTATCATGATACGCAAGGGGCAGTTTAATAGTGTCTAGTGGATGGCATCATTCTGGGAAAAGAACTACAAAGAAGGGTTATGTTGCTACGATCCTTCAGGTAGCACTGGCCCTACATCCTCTTTTTGCCTACCATTTTCTTTGAAGCCCATCCTAGTTGCCACAAAAGAAAAACAGAAAGCTCCACAATAGTATAATTTCCAATCACTTATTACCACCCTCTTCTTGTTGAGGATTCATTGTGTTGAAATACATATATGTGTTGTTTGAAATGTTCCATATGTAATAATTATACGCAAAAACTTGTAATCAAATTAGAAAATAAATTGTTGCAAGTGAAAATGAATGAGATTGTCATGTCACTAAAAAGATTCCAACAAGAACAAGTATTTTTCCATTGAGCTCATTCACATGTTTAAAAGCTTGAAGATAATGCCTAAAAATAGAAGTGACCAACATTTAATGATAAGTTACTGTTGACACCTATAATTTTTAGTCCCAACTCAACATTTAGCTTGTGATTCGTTCAACATTGATTCAAGGCAACTTTGATTTCTTGCAATTGTGAAATATAAATTCAAAATACCAACATGACAACCTAATGACTTGTATCATTCCATTTAATGTTGTAGTTTGATGTAATCAAGGCTATGTGAAATCAAAGTTGATATTTAGATTTAGAGGGTAGTGATGAATCCATCAAAGTAAACTATTGTAGTATGACTTCTATTTGATGCTCTCCTCCTCCATTGGTGCCACATTTTGCTATCACTTGAATTATAAAAGAAGTCTAGAAAAAACGCTTCCCTACAACCTACACAACATTGAGAGCATTAGTTAGCTTAGGACATAAGTATGAACTAAGAATGTTTGATTTTAAATTAAAAGGTTAAAGACAAAACTTCCTTCATGATGCATATATGAAATTAATTGAATACTTTATGTAGTAACAATTGTTACTCCAAGCAAAGTAACAACCTACAAGATTGGCCGGATGGGTGTACTACTCTAGTCCTTTCAAGCAATGACCTTCTAATGCATATAATTCATAATATTAATGTAAAGCCTAATATAGAAGATTAATGTAGAACACTAATGCATGAAACGCATAACAGTAATGTAGAACACGCATAACACTAATGCATGACACGCACAACATAAATGTATAATACAAATGTAGAGCTTAATATAGAACATTAGCGCAGAGCCTAACATAGAACCTAATGCAGAGGAATAATATAGAACATAGTACATAAGAGTAATGTAGATGACTGATGCAAGACACTAATGTAGAATCTAATACATGAAACTAATATAAAACAATAATTTAAATGACTGATGCACAACATAATGTAGAAATCAAATGTTGGAAATTGATGCAGAAAACCAATGTAAAACCTAATACAGAACGTAATGCAAAAGACGAAGATAGATGATTAATGCAGATAAGTGATGCATAACATAATGCAGAAGTCTAATGTAGAGGCTAATACACAAATAATGCAAAGACTAATACATAAACTAGTATATAGACTAAGACAAAACCTAATAGGCCAATAGATCAAGTAACAACTTATACATCCAACAGCTGAGGATATCAAAGCTAATGCAACTAGACAATATCACCTTCTTCAATATGGTTCAAAAACCTTTTTATTCAACATTTGTAAGGTTTATAAACCCATTTGTCCATCATTTATATTATTATCTTTCAACAACTTTTTACATCGACCTATACAAAGAGGGAGAAGAGAACGAAGAGTGATTCTAACTGCGAAAGTGAAACAGTGACAAGTGAGTCCTCATGTCCCCTTCGGGGGATTACCTTTTCCAACCACCAAATATTCTTGGACGTAGATCTAGTCATACCTACATCTAACAGTTGGCATTTACAACCGCCACCATCCTAGCCTTCATTTTCCAAACCCCTAGATCCAACGATCTTGGTTTTCCAAACGTTTGATCCAACGGCCTTCATCCGCTTGACTTCATTTGCTTAACATCATAATATGTTTGTTGTTATTCTATTTTTACACCTCCATTTACTCGGCATCTCATCCATTTTACATCATCTTTCGTTTGTTGTTATCCTATGTTCGATGTTGTTTTACGTTGTCCTTTATTTATTCGACGTTGTCATGCGTTGTTCTTCATCCATTCGATGTTGTCATTTGTTGTCCTTCATCCACTGTCTAAATTTTGTCATACTAACTAATTGATATAAATCTAATTTCTATCTACTAACTTCCTTTCTACTTAGACCACAAACCTTAACCCAACCTTGAGTAGTTTGATTAATTCACGCAGCTAAATAATAGCATGTTTCAAAAAAATATAAAAGAATAAAGAATATTCTACGCATGTCCGCGTAGTAAGTTTTTTTTTGTATCCACCTTTAGATTATTTTTTCTTTAACATTAACTAAATTTAGGATAGCACCAGTCAATGTAAGCAACTTGATTCAAATCTGGGTTGTTCCAAACCTAATACCGGTTTCTTACACAACTCGCATTCACATGCGGATATCTCAAAATATAGTAAGGCATATATTGACTATTTTCATTAATTAACTTTATTATTTTTGTAAATTATGGGCCTTAATTCAAAACGCAAGCGGTTTGAGTTGTATACATTACAATTATAATTGTATTCAAGGATTTATAACATTATTTAGTTCTATATTCAGCATATGACATGGGTTTCTATTATCTTATCTTCATGGGATGAAATTTAGATAAATATGAAAAATTTGATATCCATACAAATAATGAATAGTGCTAATATGAATAGTATAAAAATTATGTAGATGTCATTATTTTTAAAGATATTGTTACTCTAAATAATATTTTCAAAGAATAATATTTGATGACAATATTTCCTACGCATATCATCAAGATGAATAGTGATTCATGCGCATAGTGCCAGGAATATAACCCCACCCAAATTTTCAAGGTCAATTTGAATGTATGATTTGTAAACAATATTCTCACTTTGTTTGGGGGGCACATGGAGTATAATTGACATATTCTAGGAACATTGAACCAATCCATATGGTTGAATAATGTCATGTTCTAGCAAGGTGTATGTATGTCCATCTCTCGATGACTTATGTGTCATAATAAATATATCCTAAAGAAACCACAAAAATGAATTTCATACCATGAGCGTGAGTTGTTTTCAAACTCATCCAACAAACAAAGTCTTGCAATGTATGATGCCCTACTATAGAGGATTACATCGTAAGCAATTGTTGCTATTTATGTACATTGGCATTTGGCATTTAATTTTTAACCTGTGTAGAGGAACCTTAAAAATATTTGCCATAAAAGTTTTGAACTTAATTTATCATTTTTGACTAGTTATAGATTTTCAAAGTATTATGCTAGAGGTTGCTCTATTAGACTTCAAAAGACTTTATTTTAGACTAGAACAACTCCTATCATAGAATCAAATCTTCTTCATTTATTACATCTTAGTTTATAATTACATACTCATCATGTGTCTTGGAAAGAACAGCTAATGAGTTAATTACACACGAAGCTGGGTCTAAATATCCTCACCAAATGTCCTATGTCCGACACCCTAGCCAACCAATCATACAGAAGGATTAGGAAATAAATTTATTGTTTTGGAAACCATGTTTACCTTGTCATATTTAAAGAGATTGTGTTCATTCTATTCAGTAATTGCCTCTCCCATGTAAGTGATTCTCAATTTTCTTCATGGACACAGGTTCCACCCAATTCTGACACGTCCCCTCTTGCCCCCCTTTCATTGGTTTATTGCATTTGGAACTTTGGAAATCCCATGACCATATTTTGAAATTTGTTCCCTAGAGCTTGGCAAGAAGACACCCCCTCAATATTAGGGCATCACACCTTATCCTAATATTTTAGGCGCATTTTGTTAAGGTTTTTTCTTGGTCATTGAGGATTCTTCAACCTTAGATGATGTAACCCACTACTAAGTAGTTTATACAATCTTATAACTTAGGATATTAGGTTAGGTCAAAAACCTTTGACCATATTTTTCTAAGTATTTGTATAGATTTTCCAATTACTTGAACCTTTACACTTTAGCTCAATAATGTGTCTTTAGGATTTCATAACCTATATTTGTATGAGTAGTAAACCCTTTGGAAATTGAGCTAGTGGAAGCCTTAATTCCTGAATATAGGAACAATATTATTTGCCAAGTTTATTTGGAACTGCTTATTTACCAAATACACACCTATGATAATTTACTTCTAGGATACTACTATGTTCAATTTACCATTAAACAATCTTGTAAGGCTTCCTAAAAATCTACACAAAGTAGGTGCTCAAGTATTTCAGGGTTATTTTTTGTTGCAATCCTTGCTAGTTTTCCTTAACTTAGCCTAACAACCTTCCAACCTAGCAAGTGCCACGAGCGCTAACCTGCACATCCCACGCACATGCATGGTTAGCTCCCAATACCGCGGATCTTCAAGCTCATAGCTTGGTCACCAAACCCTTATACACATGCATTCGGGACTCTCCCCTTAGTAGGTAGCCAATGGCTAAGGTGGACTTCCATCCATGGAAGTCCACTCTTGAGTTGATCATTGTGTTGCCAAAACAACACTACAACTACCCGGAACACATTGCCAAGTACGCTCCGGGACGGTCGATTGGCTAAGCCGCCTCATGATGCACCCCGTAGGTCGTTCCCTTGCAAATTAGCTCAAGAAGACTCACGGTGAGACATCACGTAAATTTATATTCGCTTGAGAACTACCGTGCCTCATTAATATGTTCGGTCTCAAATTAATAATCCCTCTCTTCTCCTTATGATATGAATATAATTATTGGAGTGAACACAATCTCATTATCTTAATTCTTACTCTCAATGTAAGGCATCATTGACAATAAGAACCTTTAGATTTAAGAAAGCTTCAAGAGGTGTAACAATAACATATAATAATATAGTTTCAATATGTTGTTTGAATCCTTAAGTTTTGTAGTTCATAACATCAATCATATCAATGATAATAATCTTATAATGAAGAACATATAATATCTTTGAATCTTCCTTTTTAAGCTCAAGTGTTACTACTTATAATATTGTAACTTGACAATTATACTTATAGTAGTTATAAGTTCATGCACACTTCAGTAATTGTTTTGCAATGTCACGTTGATCTTCAAAGTGCTTTAATAACAAGAATAATTGTAACTCTCTTGAGTTTTGCTCAAGAGAGAAGAACTCTTCTTCAATTGTTAATGACATCCAACAACTCACAAAGTATTGTGAAAGAAAGAGGTTCAATAACAATTGTAGTAAGTGGGTTATATTATATCAATATTACTTCCTTCATATGTATTCAAACTTTGACGTGAATTAATGTCTTCATCATTCTTGTCAATCATAAGTTCAATCAATCAATATGTAGTATAATATGTATAAGTCGATTATGTAGTTTATAATAATAAGTTCCTCCTCTTTTGAAGGAGTTAAGTAATTTTGCTCAAATCATAACATGCATATATTTCTTCAATCAATTAATCATATGAATAATTATAATTCCCTTTTGAGGAGATCAATGATAAGTTCCGCTTGAGAGATAATCTTGTTTCTTTCACTCAAGTTTAACAATCGCTTTCTCAATTCAATCTCTCTCAAAGTCCCATTGATTCTTCAATTTGTCTTGAGCGCTTTGTTCTCACCCTCGCATTATCTTTTGAGTTCTTTCTCAAAAGAGTCTACTCAATCTACTCTACTCTCGGTTGCTCAATCACTCAAGTTCCAAGTACCGCTTGACAAACTTTGTAAGACAATTTGAGAGAGAGGTAGAAAGGTCACACGCATTTGTAGAAAAGATAAGTGTATTGCAAAGGTTCCTCGAGAGGAGAGTTACAAAAGCTTCAAGTGATTCTTGACACTCAAATTTAAGATAACTTCGTTGTGTAGAAAATGAGGTATAGGTCTCCTAAAATGCTTCCCTTATATAGTCTTTTCTTCTTATCCAAAATCTATACTAAGAGTGGTTGTAAACTTCCACTTCCCTAGATAACTAACTATCTTCAAAATATGTAGATTCTATCTATCATAAACGGTTACAACCGTTCTTCCTCTCTAATGTTCATAATTCCAAGATTTCCCTAACTCCTCGTTGTGGCTACATTCTAAACTCTTTTTGGAATTCAATCAAATCTTCATGTCGATTGATTGATGATCATGCTAATAGAATGTACCATATTCCTATATTCCCCTTAATGTCTTCATAATATCATCTTGAGTTAATATCTAAAATTCCCATCAATTCCATAATCATGTTTCCTCAAAATCCTTCATGCTATATATATTTCCCATAATCATGTCTCTTCAAAATCCTACATAATATATTCCCTAATCATATTCTACTACTTTCCTATATACTCCATTAGTATGCCTTATCACATAGGCATTGGTTCTCAAAATCTTCTATCCTATATGTCTTCATATATTCTTCCTCTAAGTCCTAGTATACTTATCTAATAGTCCTTACGTACTTACTTTCATGCTTCTCTAAGTCCTAAGTCCCCTTTATACGAGCTGGGTACCCATTGCCGCGGGTACTGGGACCTATTACCGCGCGTCAAGTGTGTGAAACCGCGGAAAGGGCCCTAAGGCTGTGGCCGAGCTCCATAGCCGAGCCCGAGGCCGAGGCTCTCCAGTGTTCGAGCTTCTCTCCATTTCGGTGATGGGTTAGGGCCTGTCTTCGATCCTTAGTTCCATTTGTAATCTCTTTGTGATTTAGAATGTTATGCTTAACATTTTACCCCCCTCCCAGAGGAAGATCCTGCCCTCAGGATCGTTTTGCAATCTTCATAGTGCCCGGATCGTATTGTGGGAGGTAGAGTAGTGTTCGTGCATGGGGTGTGGAAATTTTCCTCTGTTCCAGTGTGTGTTTTCTATCTTCTAATGCTCGTGATATATAGCCATGTAATTGAATCCTGTGAAATGCTGGTGGGAAAGAATCTGGAAACTTGCGTACCAGATTTTGATGGTGTTGTGTGGCCTCATGTAACAATGTTGTGTCTTCTCCCGCAAGTATGTCCAATGCGGATGCGAACTCTGGACATTGAGTGTCCGCCATTGCTTGAATTTCTGTGGTTAACTCTGAATCATAGGGTTCGATCTGGGGTAAGGCGTTCCTGTTGTCGATGTTCATGTAAAATTCCTCGTGATGTCGGTTTATGTGAGTAAGGGCTCCAATGCAGAATCGAGTGAGGTAAAAAGTTGGGTTTGCGGTAGTGATTTCAACTACTCCCTTTGGTACTATCAGATGTTTCAGAATCCACATAAAAGTAAGAATGTCCCTGGCTGCCGAATTCGCTTGAGCCCACAAAATTTGAAACTGTTCTTTTGATAAGTGGTTTTGGATTTTCAGATCTGGGAGGTTGCTCCAGTTGAAGATCATTGGCTTATAAGCCTGGTAATATTGATAGATGCTTATGGGAGGTGGTAGGTTTTTCATTGTTGCTGTGATGAGGTTACCCGGATCTTCTATTTTGCTCAAACCTAACAGATTGTCCCATTTCGGATGTTGAGTGGCCTCTTCCTCCTGTTGCTCCAATCTGCCTTGCAATTCATCTCTTTCTGTGGTTACTTGTCGTAACTCTGTTTTGAGAGTTTTCAGTGTATGGCTAATCTTTGTTGTGACTCTCTGCAGAAGTGTCTGTACCGTAATTTGATTTTCGGTGTCAGAGTTGGATGGGTCTCGCACCCAGAGGTCAAAGGCCTCAATTTTGGCCAACTCTTGTATTCGATCTGGGTTTTCCTGTGTGGCTGTGTTTGCGGCTAATTTCTGTAGTTGTGCTTTGTGGTCGTCGACTTCTTGCTGGAAGGTTTGGAATTTCGCCGTGGCCTCTTGGCGAATTGCGGAGACTGTCTGCCGAAATTGACGGAGCTGTTGTGCGGCTATGGCTGCAGTCTTGGTACGATTCTTGAGGTCAGTCTCCAGTATCTGTTGTTGTTTGAGAAATTTGTGTTGCTCTTCCGCCGTTATCTGTTGATGTCTCTGGACTGTTGTGGTGTATTTTTCTTGGAGGAGGTCGTGCTTGAGCTGGTGTTCTTTCATTTGTGCCTGGTTGGTTTCGGCGATCTGCCGGAGTTTGTCTTCTGCGGCAGCATATTGAGTCTGTAGGTGTGTGTATTTTTGTTGCAGTTCCTGGTTTTGAAGCAAGGCATCTGCGGCTTCTTGTCGACATTTTTCCTCCGTTATAGTGTATTCAGTCTGTAGGTGTTGTAGTTGGATTCCCAACTCCGAAGTTCGGTCCTGTGAGTTTGGATTTTGATTTCCAGAAACTGAAATAAGTTCCTCTTTGTGCGCTGCTCCGGTGTTGAATTGGGCAGTACCTGTGATCCAATTCTCCAAGAGCTTGCTTGTGTGGTTGAATTTGTGTAGAATTTCTTGTAATGGTTTTGAATCAAATTGTGATGTACCTTTTGTGCTTATGAGCACAATTTGATCTGTTGCTGGTTCCATTCTTGCCACCAGAATCAGTGGCTTTTCACCTTCCTTGGATGAGTTCCCTTTTGTATGTTCCATTTGATCCTCAATTTTCCTCTTTTTGTTTGGTGCTTTGTCTTCTAATTGTGAAGGCATAAGCATGCCTGCGTCAATTTCTTGTTGGACTGTGAGCAATCCCTCAGAAGCTAATAACATTGTGATGGGGGGTCCCACTAGCGTCCGTAGGTTAGTAGTTTTGTCTTTGTAAAGTTCCTCTTTTAAGGTAATGAGTTCCGCTTTGATATACTCATAAAATAACCCTGGCCAATCAACCTCTTTTCCATTGAGTGCATCTTGAATGTGTGCTATAGCTGAGCATGAAATTGTGTTTGCACTGGTGCGAAGCAAGAATAAAGAGTTAAAGAACTTAAGAGGCTTTCTTGCCTCTATGATGGTGCAGTCATTTATCTTGCAGGTGCCAAGCTTAGTCCTCATCTTCTCCTTGATGTTTGGAAATAGGTCTGCAGCGTGTATCCTTGGCGTTCCTGGTTCCCGCTTAGCCATGAATGTGTTGATGTAGAATAGCGCTCGCATCTTTTGTCTCCATCCTTTACCAAAAATTGGTATGACTTTGCCATTCAATCTTGTCTGCATGGTCTCTATGTCTAGATTTGCAATCACCTCCTGGATGACAGATGGGTTCAAAATTTCCCAAGTGACCTTGGTAACAAATCTATCAAGACCTATCAACTGTAAAAATGTTTCCTCTTCTCTGGTGGGCTCATAATCGAGAGCTGCCATTTCGGTGCTAAAAATAATGTCTTCAATGGACCTTGACATCGCGGACTTTCCTTTCTCCTTGGGGGTTAATTTCATGGTGACAATACCTAACTTGTTTTGAATACTATCTAGCAGCTGGACTAAACCTTCACTGATTACCGGCTGATGACTATTATCCCTAAGAATCAACTGAGTGGAAGTACTCCTAAGTGGTAAGTGATCAGAGTTCTCCTCAGCTAACAGCTGATCTACCAGAGATTCGAAGTTTATGAAAACAGACTTGTTCGGTTCTTGAAACAAATTGCAGGCTAAACAAAATAGACTACGAGCTATTTCTGATTTGACGTAATTGTTAAACTGTATGATGCTTCTATCGCTCTTCGACCAAACCAAAAGTTTCTTTGAGCAGGGCAGAGTTTTCTTGGGCTCCACTTTGATCAAGTGAGAAAGAGAACTGAAAGTGTTTCGCCCCTTTGGTAATAGTTCAGGTGATTCTGTTTTGGGCTTGCTTAGCCCAGTCTGGGTAATGATGCGGTTTGTTGAATCGGTTACTCCCCTGTCTGATTGCTGGCAGTTCCAGCTGGTTTTGGTGACCCTGTGAAAATCGACTTGGCTTCCAGGTGGCATACTTTTGGTGCGACAAGGTTTACTGACCCCTTTGGTAATTTTTGCCTGTTTTACTTCTTCCTGACTTGTGGTGTGGTTTGTGCAGATAAAAATTAAAGAGAACGCTGCCTTGTGCAGTGTTCTCGCCTTTCTTGGGGTTCGCCTTGTGCGGACCCCTCCAATAAAAACTAAGTTGGAGTTTAATTTAGATTTTAACAATTGTACTAACATGCTTGGTTCTCTCCCTTGAGTATTGTCAAGGTTTGGTTGCCAATTAAACTTAACCACCTGTACATTTACGTAATTACTTTGTGGTTTGGAAGGCTTGGTAACTTCTTGTGTTACAAAGTTGTTTGCTGAATGGATGGATGAATTCCATTGTAATAAGTACCAATTGCTGTGTAAGAGTACTATAAGTATTAAGTACCAACTCTCGCACACGTAATGTAACCTCATTATGGTTGCCATATAGGCTGTTGTATAATTTGATGTGTTGTTTGTGGTGTCGTAATTGGTATGTGTGTCGTCCTTTATAAAGGTTATCGTCATATCATCGTAAAGTGTGCTTGTGGTGGGGCCCTTCAATGGTTGTATATGTGGCACATTTGTGTCGTAGTTATCTTCTTTCCCGAATATTTGAATAAAATCTTTGGTGGTTGTTGGCTGTAATCCATTTGTTGTTCGTGGAATTGAGGTCCTTTTTGGTAATGGTTGGATAGGGTAATTTTCTACCCGTATTTCCGTTTTATTTTTTGTAAGTGATGTGTCATAAGTTCCCATTCTCAACGGCTGTACGGAATAACATTCGAGCATTTTATGGTGAACTTCATCATAATCCGGGGATGTAGAAATTTCCATTCCTCCTTGATCAAAAGTGTTAACTTGGTTGGGATTAACCCTGTCATATGGTAAAAACATTTTTGATCGCCATCGTCCCAATTGTTTGTGATGAATAGTCTTGATCTCAATGGTATCGTCTTCATGGATTCTGGTGATGGTGTATGGGCCCACCCATTCTTGCTTTTCAAAAGGTATGTTGACTTGTTTGTTTGATATACGTTTGGTCACCACTCTTTGTCCTTCGTAAAATGAGCATGGTTTCCTTGAATGGCTTGATTCTTCCTTGTGGTGGTTGGTATCAATGGATCCATTTATACAATTTGTGCTTGTATTGTCAAATGGTGAGTTCGTGGCGTCATCCACTTCTAAAACATATGCCTTTGCTTCAAGGGGTTCATGGTAAGGTTTAATCTTACTCATATTCACCCTTCCAAGATTTTCTCCTTGCAATGTGCTCACATCTACGGTGTTGTTATCGTAAATTTCCGTAATTTCGTAAGGTCCACTCCATCGAATTCGGAATTTGCCTGGACCGGGTTTGTTCATCCTTTGATGCCACAAAATCTTTTGACCCTTGTAAAATTTGGGACTTTTGTTATCTTGTAATTTCTCCTTTGCTTGATGAGTTTTGTCGTACTTCTCCTTAGTATCATAAGAGGGTTTCTTGCAATGTTTGCACCTCTTTCCCTCCAATAAAGTTTTATCTTGCCTTCTCTTTCTCATAGTTTGGGTATGCTCGATATTTTCCTCCGCTTCAATACGGGTCAAGTCTAATGTCTTTAATTGTTCCATTCTCCGTTTAAGAACGGGATGCCATTCTTGATTTCTTTGGAGATTCTCCTCGTTGTAAATGAACGTTAAGGGAAGTAATGTTTCCGTTCCAAATACCAACGAAAATGGTGTATGCTTGGTGGTGACTTTGTATGCCGTTCTGTACACCCATAATGCCGCATATAGTTTAGTGTCCCAATCCGTGCGATTGGCGTTTACCATTTTGGTAAGTGTTGTTTTAATGACTTTGTTCGTGCTTTCGGCTTGTCCGTTGGCTTGAGGGTAGTAAGTTGTTGATTTACGATGCAAGACCATAAATGTCTTGGTTAGAATTTGGATTGTCTTGTTTAGAAAGTGACTCCCTTGATCACTAACTAGTTCAATCGGACATCCGAATTTGGTGATGATCTCCTCAAATATGAATCTCACGGTAGATGCCGCGGTATTATCCTTAAGTGCTCTCGCTTCAACCCATTTGGTAGTGTAATCCGTAGCGGTGATGATGTATCTATTTTTAGTACCTTTGGCGGGAGGATTGATTGGACCTATAAAGTCTAATCCCCATCTTTGAAAGACTTCCGTAGGCATGATTGGGTGTAATGGTTGTGCGGATTTGGAGACTTTTGGTCCCACTCTTTGGCATATGTCGCATTCTTTGCAATACATATACACATCCATTTTCATAGTAGGCCACCAATAAAGAGCCGTTAATATTTTGTGTAATGTGATGTTTGCCGCGAAATGTCCTCCCGCAATGCCCTCATGTGCTTCGGCAATGATCGCCTCGGTAATTGGTCCGGATACACATCTCATTTTCATGCCATCGGCTCCTTCCTTGATTAATTGGTCTCCATTGATTAGTTGAAAAGGTCTACTTCTTATCGCTATTTGTTGTCTTTGAGAAGTCGTTGCCGGTGTTGTCAATCTCCCATGCGATAAGTAGTCAATAAATGGTGTTCTCCAATCTTCTTGTGGATCGGTGGTAATTGCTCCGCATTGTATTTTAGTTGTTGCTTTCTTCTTGTATCTCGGACATTCTCCATTGATATAATGTCCCGTGTCTTGTGCTATAGTAGGCCACCAATAAGGCCCGTTGAGAATTTGTTGAATAGTATCGTTCGGGTTGAGATGATAACCATTTTGTTCATGCACTCGTTTGATTAGATGCTTGATTGGATCTCCCGCGATACATATCTTTGTTTCTCCGTGGTCTACGTCCTTCCGTAATTCTCCCTCTTCCATAAAGTAAGTTCCATTCTCTTGTTCAAATGGATGCCGATCTCCGGTTGTTCCTTGAATCAAGTACTCTACTATTGGTGCTCTCCAATCCAAATTGGTTGATTCATTCTTTTGTGTCGTTGGTCTAGTACCATTTCTTTGTTTGATGAAACTTTGAATATCGCGAGTCATCGTAGGCCACCAATATGGTCCTTGTGTTGCTTGTTTTATCATTTCTTCACATGTTTGATATTTTCCATGAAGTTCCTTTAAAAATCCTTGTATCCGATTTTCCGATATGCATTCTTTAGGTATCTCATTGGCGACAAATCGTCTCATTAGTTTCCCATTCATGATGGCGAAGAATTGACTTCTATTCGCAACCCGTTCCTTCTCTTCTCCGGTTAAATCATTGCTAGTTACCTTTCCGAATGACAAGTATTCGACGTAAGGTTTTCTCCAATCGGATGATGACATCTTCTTTAATGTAGTCATTTGCTTATCTTTTAGATTCATCTCTTCTTGCTTCCCATTGAGTTGTAACATGCATTCTCCACATTCGTATTCCGCGTGATACTTGATGTCTTCGTCAATTGTAGGCCACCAATAAGGACTAAAGAATATTAATTGCTTAGTCATAGGTAAGGTCAAATGCTTGCCTTTTGCGTGGTGAGTGGCCGCTATGAGTTTTCCTCCTCGACTTCGTGTGACGCATATTCGCGTATCTCCGTTGGGTAGTAATCTTATCAAGGTTCCTCCGTTGAGAATGAACCGCTTGCATTTGTTTGCCCATCGAAGTTGTTTTTCATTGGTAATATTTTCTCCATTTACTTGTCCATTTCTTAAGTACTCAAAATAGGGTGTTCTCCAATCCGTCGAGTGGTTTTCTTCCGTAGTTGACTCGTCATCCGATACCGAGTCTAGTACTAGAGTATCATTTTCTAGTTCATATATTCGTCCTTCATTTTGTCGTAAGCAAACCAGACATTCTTCGCAATAACTTGCTACGTCCCTCTTTCTTGTTGGCCACCAATAAGGTCCACTTAATATGGTGAACCAAGTATTTCCGAAGGTTTGATGATGACCTTCTTGTTCATGCGCTTCCGCGATGATCTCCTCAATAACTTGTCCCGCTATGCATGTTTTTGATTCTCCACTTGGGCTAATTCGTATTAATTTATCTCCATCCATGATGTAGGGCTCACTAGCCCGTTTTATGCGCGTTTGTTCCTCTTCCGTTGTTCCGATTGTTAACTATTTTCCATACTTGAGATATTCTTTGAACGGTTTTCTCCAATCTTCTGTTGGTTGGACATATACCATGTACCATTCTAGACATGGTGTCTCACTTTCTTCTCCTCGTTCATCCTCTTCATTCACTTGCTCATTTTTTTCCATGTAATCTTCTTCCTCTTCTAGTACTTCCATACAAAATAAATTGGCATCCGGTAGTTGATCATTAACTCCGGTAGGTGGTTCTCCATTGTCGATTCTTGAGAGGTGATCCGCCATCACGTGTCGTCTTCCAGGCATATACACAATCTCAAAATCGTATTCTTGTAGAAGAAGCATCCATCTTGCGATTCTCCACGAGATTATCGGTCTATTTATCAAGTATAACAATGCTTGATGATCCACGTAGAACACGAAATGATTCGCCAAAAGGTAGTGTCGGAATTTGTTTACCGAATATACCATTGCTAAGGCTTCTCGTTCCGTCGTGCTATAATTTTTCTCCGCTTGATTTAATAATCGGCTTGCATAGTAAATCGGCGAGTCGATGTTTCCATTCACCTTTTGCGCTAGTACTGCTCCAATGGCTATGTTTGATGCATCACAATGGACATGGAATTCCATTGACCAATTTGGAGCCATTAATATTGGTGTCGTAGTTAAAAGTCTCTTGACTAGTTCAAATGTTTGTTGGCAATTTGTCGTCCATTCGAATGCTTCATCCTTTTTGAGGAGAGTATAAAGAGGTCTCGTAATTTGTGCAAACATCCATATGAATCTCCTATGGTATGTTACCGAGCCTAAGAAAGCTCGTAAACTCTTGACATTTGTTGGTGGTGGTAAGTTTTGAATCACGGAGATCTTTTTGGAACTATCAAAAGTCCCTCTTTGCAAACCACATGACCAAGTAATCTCCCCGAGGTCACACAAATCATGCACTTCTCCGGATTAAGACTTAACCCACACTCTCTACATCGTTGGAGACAAAGCTTAAGGTGCTTGATATGATCCGCCTTTGTCCCATATATACTAAAATCATCCAAAAACACTTTCATAAAATCATTTAGAAACTCCGCGAAAATCGTCAATTTCTATTGGTTTGATATCCCGTCTTCCTCCTTGCATTTGAACTATAGCCGCCATCCTAGGCTTAACCTTCCTAGTCCTCCTAGTCATCGACATTCCTTCCTTGAGAGTCTTCCTAGCCACGGGTGAAATCTCCAACAATTGTCCGAAGATAATATAGGCCTTAAGTGAGCTAAGATCGGCTCATAAATCGTAGCCACTCGACTTCTCCACTTTGGCATTGCCAACACCATCAAACTCATCCAAAGGAATTCCCGAACATTCCCATTCTCCCATCTCACTATCTTCCAAATCATGAATGACATAAGGCCTCTCT
Source organism: Polytrichum commune (assembly GCA_950295325.1). Lineage (NCBI taxonomy): Eukaryota > Viridiplantae > Streptophyta > Polytrichopsida > Polytrichales > Polytrichaceae > Polytrichum > Polytrichum commune. The sequence goes on along the minus strand of OX485806.1, from coordinate 55,188,449 downwards.
CTATCATGAAGAATTACATTCTGCCTTTCTAACTCTGTAGTGGCCCTTCTAGCTACTCTAGCTACCTTATCCAATTCGGAAAGATTAGGAGCCTCATCCGAAGAATACTCCTCTTGACCCTCTACTCCTACCTCTAAATGGGCCTTCCCTCTCCTAAAATGTAAAGGTTCCTCTAACTTAGAAGCCTCCAAGATAGCCTCCTCCTCTTGTGTCGCAACCCTTGCTAGGTCCCTTAATAATCTTGCCAATTTTCGTTTCTAGCAAAGGTTACGAGCGCTAACCCTTCGCATTCCGCCATGCTAATGGATAGCTCCTCTTACCCCGGACCAATAGTTCATAGGAGGGAACCAACCCTCCTACTTTGCTTTCGGGACTCACCCCTTAATCGGTAACCCATTTCCCCAATGTGGACCTCCATCCATGGAAGTCCAATCCTATGTTGATCATCGAGTTGCCGGAGCAACACTACAACAACCCGAACCATACTAGGCAACTATGGCCTCACAATAGGCCAAAGCCCATGGAGGCCTTGCCGTTCGGCCTCGGGTGGGTGAGGCCACACCACCTCACCCATATAAGCCTCTAGGACTTCACGCGGGGCCCCTACCCCACCGTCAACCAACCTCTTGTCTCTCTACCAAGAGTTGGGGCCAAGTGGACATTTTCCTTTAGCTGCTGGGCCTAGAACCCCCCAGCAGCTTCAGACCATCATAACTTCCTTGTATGATGTCTGATCATGCCAACCAACCACTCCATGTTCATCTACGCTTCACGTAGATGCCGATGGACTCCTCACTTGCCCCATTCGGGCAAGTGTTGAGGAAGTTATGCCTGTTTGAACCTTGGCAGTCCCGGGAATCACTCCCAGGCACTGCTGTACCAGGGCGCTGTCCCGGGACAGCGCCCCACTCAAATGGCCATAACTCCTAGCTCACACCTCCGATTGAGGTGTTCTTGAGCTTCCTAGAATCACCACGCCATGAGCTACGCATAGCTCATGGCCTTACCCTCATGCCTCCTAGTCTCTGTGGGTGGGAGGCGTTCCCAACGCCCGGGGCCCTCACCCACACTAGGATCACTTGGGCCCTCTCACCAACGGCGCCACAAGTCCCGGGTGTCACTCCGGGGTCCCCCTTGCGCCCATGGTGTTTCGGGCACTCCTCATGGAGAGGTGCGCGACACTCACCCCCACCAAACGGAGTCGATGCCCTCATCGTTTATACTCGTAGTCGGCACACCAATTCTCAAGTTGCCATCCTCTATGGTGCGGCATTGTGTTTACCTTAGGGCGCGACCCCCACAATGCATCTTCAAATTTGGCATAATTCCAAAGGTGTCCTTCCTAGGTGGTCCGTTAGCGACCTTGGATCTCTCATCCAAAGACCTAATCTATAGTAGACCCACCTACTTTGGGACTCACTTGGGTTGCCCCCCCTTTGGGGCCTCCCCCGTTAGGCTCCACTAGCCTAACGTGACACATCTAGGCGAGACCTCAACGCTTCCACTAAGTTGTCTCGGTTGCAACTCCGAGATGGCTTTCCATTGTTAAGCCACGCCTCGATCGATCGCACGGGGGTGATGCCAAGTCCCGCCCGACTCGGTTCCCACTTTGCTCTTTCGAGACATGGGTTCATGACTCCCATGCGCCAACTCTCGTTAGCTCGCGGGTAGCACTTTTATGAGCACGCGCCATCACCTTGCCCCCGCCCGGACAAGCCCACAACTAAGAAGTTTCTTGGTTTTATCCAAGGCCCCTCCAAGCCATGGCCCCCAATTACTCGGCTTACCCAACCTAGTTTGGCATATCTATTCCCCCTCTTCCATTAACCAAGCACAAGTACAAGACTAGGACCTCATCTCATACTTTTCTCTTTGCACCACTAAAATTTGGACTTTATTCCCTCAAGCCAAAGAACAAGTTCATGTTGTGGAGTAATTAACCTCGAAGCTAAGTGTGCTACTAGCGTCTCTCCCCCACTAAAGGAGATTGATGTCCTCATCAATGCCTACGCTTCATTTTATTGGAATCCTTAGCCTTAGTTTCTTCAAAGTGCTTCACCTATTCATTGATGTTCACCATGTCTCTTGCCGCCACCCAAGCGGTTTCTTTCTCATGGTATCCTCACCATTTCACCAAGTACTCCTTTGTACATTTTCTTTCATTTTCACTTGGGCTTCCTACACTTGAGGATGCCCTCCTACATCATGTTCCAAATGACCTCCACAAGGTCGGGACGTGGCCTAATCACTTGCTTGTGATTGGGCCACAAGGTGTCGTCCTAAAATGACTTTCGTAATGAGACATGAAATGTCGGATGCACTTTGATCTCGGGCAGTAATTCCAAATTATACATGTCCTTGAACACTTGTTCCACAATGGAAAACGGAGCTCCAATTTTGGACATGAACTTTGGAGTGAGGCCTTCCGGCTAAGTGAAGTTGTCCACATTCAACAACACCTTTTGGCCCACCTCATTCTTCACTTCGCGTCTTCCGGCATTGATTTGCACTCCGTAGCACCTTCGGGCTTTCTCCACCAACAACTTGGTCATCTCCAAGACTTGTTCACCATCCTTGGCCAAGTCCTCACCATCTTGGTTGAACTCTAGTGTTGAATGTGCCCCCTCGAGAGCTAGGTTAATAGGTTGGAGCGCATCCACTCCATAAGCCACCACGAAAGACCACCCCTTGGTAGCCAAGTGCGTGGCTACATTGCAATTACACTCCGCTCGACTCACATAGTCCGCCCAATCTCCTTGGTCCGCCCCCACCAAGTTCCTCAAGGATTGCTTCAAGACTCCATTCACATCCTCCGCTTTCTCATCCACTTGGGAATGCAAGGTCGTGCTAAACCTTAGTTTCATTCCGACCTCCTTAGAGAAATGCATTGAAAATGCACTTGTGAACTTTGGATCTTGATCCCACACAATCACTTTTGGCAACCCGTGGTGCCTCAACCATCCTTTGAGAAAAGGCTATGCGGTCTCCAACGCGGTGGCGGTTTCCACAATCGGCACCATGCGTGCCAACTTGGCAAACCGCTCAACCATCAACAAGATGGCATCATATCCATGTGACTCCGGCAAACTTGTGATCAAGTCCATGCACATACTATGCCATGGCGCCGACGGGATAGGCAACGGTTGCAAGAAACCGCCTTGCTTTTGGTAAGAGGCTCGGTTCACTTGGCACTTTGATTCAAGCCTTCACAAAGTAGGCTATATCTTCCTTTATGCACCGCCAACGGTACCTCTTTGACACCATTCTATGGTGGTTTTCTTTTTCTCTTCTATGGCCGGCAATAGGACTATCAAATTCCTCCTTCAAAACCGATAGCCTCAACTTGCCTTGTGGCACATACACCCAACTTTGCTTGCACTTGAACAATCCGTTCACCAACTTAACCTCTTTGAGCACCTTGCTCTTGCGAAGCTCACCTAAAAGCTTTTGTGCTTTGGGGTAGTTAATTTATCCCTCCCGTATCTTGCATCACAAGTTTCCTTCGCCGGCACACATTAGCCACAAGGTTTGGATGGTTCTCATTGCTTGGAATTTTTCCGGTCTACTTCGCGCATCCGGCACCACATTTCCACGGTCCGGTTTGTGGATCAAATCCACGTTCATAAGCGCCAAACTATCATGTCACCGCAATGACTTGACGCTCACTTACGCTTGAATGTCAAAATTCTTTTAGGACACATTGTCCATGTAGACCTTTGCTTTGTGCAACCCCAAATAGTGTCGCCACATCTTCAAGCAATGCACTATTGCAAAGAAATTCTTTGTCATGAGTTGATTGTCTTCTTTGACAACCATCGAGCTTCATGCTCCCATATGTAATGGCCATCCAATTACACATAATTCACCATTGGCAAAGTCGCTCACCCCCGTATGCACCTCAAAAGGTTTGTCAAGCTCCGCGAACTTGAGCACGGGCGTCTAAGAACACTTGCTCTCAAGCTCCCCAAAGACTTGGTGGCAAGGCTCATCCCACTCTTGGGATAGTCATTTCTTCCACAAGTCGGGTAAGGTCGGATAACCATCAAGCTTAACGCTCTCATATGCAATGGCCATCCATCCTACGTTAACCATCCGCCAATGGCAAAGTCACTCGCCCCCGTATGCACCTCAAAAGGTTTGTCAAATTTCGCAAACTTGAGCACGGGCGGCGAAGAGAACTTCGTCTTAAGCTCCTTAAAGACTTTGTGGCAAGGCTCATCCCGCTATTGGGATAACCATTTCTTGCACAAGCCGGATAAGATTCGACAACCATGGAGCTTAATGCTCCCACAAGCAATGGTCATCCATCTTGGATCAACATCCACCAATGGTAAAATCCTTCGCCTCCATGTGCACCTCAAAATGCTTATGAAAACCCGGAAACTTAACCACATCTTGTGAAGGGAATTTGCTCTTGAGCTTCCCAAAGGCTTGGTGACAAGGCTCATCCCACTCTTGGGATAGCCATTTCCTCAAAAAGTTGAGTAAGGTCCTAGCAATCTTAAAACAAATCTAGAATGAAGTGGTGGTAGTAGTTGGCTAGGCCAACCAATGATCTAAGTTTTTTTTGGATCAAGGGCCAATTCTCCTCTTGGATTGCCTTGAAATTCTTCATGTTTGTCCACCAACTTCCTTTGTCACCACATGCCTCAAGAACTCATTTTCTTCTTGAGCAAAGTTGCAATTCACTTCTTGGCGGTAACTTTTTGGGCAACACATTGGTGAATACATCCTTGTATCTCACCAACATCCCACAAGTATGGTTTGGGGGAGGCCCATCTTTCCTAGCCTCCCCATGAGTTCCTTGGAGTTGCTTCAATTGAACCATGACCATTATATTTACCATATTTCATTTAATTTGGTCCATTAAGACCAAATTCAACTTGGGTCCTCCTACCATAGGAGTCCTTGTCAATTTGAACTTCAATTCTTTGTCATTATGACACATCATAATGCACGGCAAGCACACCGGCTTGCACCTCACATCTATCATGTGAGTTTCAAAGAAGGCGGCCTTCACAATGACATGCATTTCATCTATTTCACATGGTGTGAAATTTTGACAAAAATCCAATGTCCCACATTGAAAGGTTACATGCATCGCGAACTCCTTCGTCTCATGCGGTTCGCCCTTTCCAAACCGCACCTTGGTGGGCTTGCCCGCTCTATCAATTGGCAAGCCCCAACTCCCTTGTGAGCTTTGGGCTCATGAAAGAGTCCGTTGCCTCTTTGTCAACTCATGAGACATATCTCCCATTCATTTGAGCCTCAAGGTACAAAAGACTTGGCCTCGGCTTAAGGCTACTAGCCTTGGTCACAATGCCATCGTCTTACATTTGGTCCTCCGTAACTTGGCTTGGCTTGGTCCGCAAAGCCAACTTCAAACATTTCGTGCGCGGGACAAATTGGTTGGTGCCACAAAACCAATTTCTAATAGTTTGTCCGCAAAACAAACATGTTTTGCCTTGGTAGCACAAAGCCACCTTCCCACACTCCGTCCGCGGCACAAACATGAATTGCCTTGGTAGGACAAACCCACCTCCCAACATTCCGTCCGCGGCACAAGTATGATTTGTTTTGGAAGCATAAAGCCACCTTTCAACATTCCGTCCGCGGCACCAACATGTTTTGCCTAACTAAAATGGACCAAACAATTTGCACTCATTTCTTTGGGACCTACTTTGGCTAAAGCCACTTGTGGTGATGCGCCGCCAAACTTCTCTTTGGGACCATCGGCTTCAATGCTCTTGCAAACTTGATGGTCCCCACCATGTCCTCAAGAAGCCTTGGGGACTTAAACAAGGCATCCACCACCCGCTTTTAAAACCCCACCTAAAAGGATGCATTTCTTAGAAAGCTCGTCCGTTTTAGGTGTATCCTTCATTTGTGCGTTTGAATAGCGCACATAGGCCTTAAGATGCCCCGGGTGCCTCATTAGCACCAAATTCATTCCAACATCAATACCTTCCAAGCATTTCGAATTGGAATTTCAATCCAACATTAATGCCGTCCAAGCTTTCGGATGCATTCGGTATTCTAGCCCCCAAATACTTTTCGAGGTTTGCGGGAGCCCTTTCAAAGCACTCCTTCATTTTCCTCACCGAATCCACCCTCATGCCCACCATTGTCATTAGAATCAATGGTATGGTCAAAATCCACTTGCACATGATCCTTGTTCCAATTTGAGCCTCACAACCTTTTGGAAACCCCGGGCTCACCATCATAACCCGCATTTTTGATAGCCATGTCTACCTCAAAGTGCTAGCTCAAATATTGGAACCCTGCTCTGATACCAAGTGTCGCAACCCTTGCTAGGTCCCTTAATAATCTTGCCAATTTTCGTTTCTAGCAAAGGTTACGAGCGCTAACCCTTCGCATTCCGCCATGCTAATGGATAGCTCCTCTTACCCCGGACCAATAGTTCATAGGAGGGAACCAACCCTCCTACTTTGCTTTCGGGACTCACCCCTTAATCGGTAACCCATTTCCCCAATGTGGACCTCCATCCATGGAAGTCCAATCCTATGTTGATCATCGAGTTGCCGGAGCAACACTACAACAACCCGAACCATACTAGGCAACTATGGCCTCACAATAGGCCAAAGCCCATGGAGGCCTTGCCGTTCGGCCTCGGGTGGGTGAGGCCACACCACCTCACCCATATAAGCCTCTAGGACTTCACGCGGGGCCCCTACCCCACCGTCAACCAACCTCTTGTCTCTCTACCAAGAGTTGGGGCCAAGTGGACATTTTCCTTTAGCTGCTGGGCCTAGAACCCCCCAGCAGCTTCAGACCATCATAACTTCCTTGTATGATGTCTGATCATGCCAACCAACCACTCCATGTTCATCTACGCTTCACGTAGATGCCGATGGACTCCTCACTTGCCCCATTCGGGCAAGTATTGAGGAAGTTATGCCTGTTTGAACCTTGGCAGTCCCGGGAATCACTCCCAGGCACTGCTGTACCAGGGCGCTGTCCCGGGACAGCGCCCCACTCAAATGGCCATAACTCCTAGCTCACACCTCCGATTGAGGTGTTCTTGAGCTTCCTAGAATCACCACGCCATGAGCTACGCATAGCTTATGGCCTTACCCTCATGCCTCCTAGCCTCTGTGGGTGGGAGGCGTTCCCAACGCCCGGGGCCCTCACCCACACTAGGATCACTTGGGCCCTCTCACCAACGGCGCCACAAGTTCCGGGTGTCACTCCGGGGTCCCCCTTGCGCCCATGGTGTTTCGGGCACTCCTCATGGAGAGGTGCGCGACATCTTGAGTCCCATCCACGTGTACTAGATTAACATCACTATCATCCACACTATCCACCCAAGGCGTCAAACCTCCTAAAATCCACTCCTCTTCGGTGAGCACCTCACATGGCTCCAACAACGAACAATCCTCGCCACTAGAACTAAGCCTCTCATCATTCAAACGTGGATGGTGAGATGTCACCAATATATCGAACTCCGACTCGGGATATTCCCTTAACCATTGTGCATACTCCCCATTATCTCCATAATTGTAAACCTAGGACCTAAACTTCCCGAACCCGAGTCCGTGATGGTGTTGCGACTTCCGGGATGAACAACTCGGACTAGAGCCTCCCCTCCTTCATCCTTGATTTTGTCAAGGTCTTCCTCTTCCAATGGTAGGTACAATTCCTTCTTCATCCACCCTTCTAATGACCCAATTGACACTTTGACTCGATTATCCTTAGGACCATAAGTATTGGATGGCTTCGCACCTCCCCAATCCACTATGGCATCGGCCATTCTCAACCAAGGTCTGCCCAACAAGATGGGGATTGAGTCCTTGTTGGAATGCATCTTAATTACATGAAAAGTAACTAAATGTTCCTCTCCCCCGGTGGTCATCCTACTATCTTTAATCATTTCCAAAGGTGTGGTTGAGCTTTGATTTGCCATGTTTATAATCAAGGGCGAAGGACCCGTAAGACCAAATCCCAATTTCTTCATGGTGTGTTCCGGCAAAATGTTCAAACTACTACCTCCATCCACTAGCACATTTGGGACCACCTTGTCTACTATGTTGACCTCTATCTCTATGGCCTTCACATCTCGACCTCCTTGTGATTGAATTCTAGCGGCCACTCTAGTCTTCACTTTTCTAATTCTCCACTGACGGGCATGCCATCCTTGAGAGTCTTTCGTGCGACGGGTGAAATTTCCAATAATTGTCCAAAGGTTATGTCCGCCTTGAGCGAACTAAGGTCGGCCCACAAATCATAACCACTTGACTTCTCCACTTTTGCATTGCGGACACTGTGGGAATCCAAATTCGACGGAAAGACGGAAATACGGAAATACGGATTCCATTTCCGTATTTTTCCTTGCTTATCTGAAGGTAATAGGGTCTTTTAGGTTAAAATTAATTGTACTAGGAAATAGAGTATTCTAACCCCGCCTTGTGCGATAAAACGACTTAAAATAAGTACTATGACCGGTCCGTCAAATAGGATGGGCGGACCGTGTAATCATGATCCGAACCATTGGTCCGGACCAAATAACGGACGCGCCAAGATTACCCAACGGACCGGAAGTGGCGGTTATAACGGGTTTATGACGGTTGGGGGAAGACCGTCCGAAAACCGTTATAACCGTTTTCCGTTAACCCAAACGGTAACAGGGGAGGGATATTTAGGAGTCCCTTCCTTCTCCTTCCCACTTTTTTCTGATTCACAAACGACGAAATTGCTGAGAGAACGAGTGGTGAGGTTGTTGTAATTTCAAGCCACCAGCAGTTGGAGTGCTGGGACTCAGCACTTTTCAGTCACCGGCAGTTGGCTTGCCGGGACTCTGTAGCAGTTAGACGGAAGAGAGGGAATCCGGAAGAGAGAGAGAGTTGCAAGCCAGAAAGTTAGAAGGGAGAGGAAAATGCCGGAAGCACGGGAAGAGGATCAGCAGGAACCCATCCCGATTCCGCTCAAAGCCCTCACCCCAGCAATTCCGAGGGATGATAGGGAGCTGCAGGAGCTCGCGGAAGATCTCCGGGTCATGGGCTGCGCGGGGCTGCTCTCTAAACCCTGGAACCTCAGAGCGGAAGATACCCTCCGTGAGTTTAGGTTCGAGAGAGGCAATTAGTGGCTAGGCACAAAGAGGAGGGATCCAGAAAATTGGACTCCGGATACCTGGAACAGGGTCTACAGGTTTCCCAGGGGGATTGCCGAAGGGTGGGCCGGCCGCCGCGACGGCCTGTTCGCCGGAAAGTTCAGAGGGGACGCGGATCCAAAGGACGGATTCCACCCTGGGAACTGCCGGAATCTTAGGGAGCGGAGAGTGCTAGAGTTTCTCCTGCCCATTCTCAATCCGGACAAGCCGAAGCGGATTAGCCTCACCATGGCTAACACACTGTTTGGTGCAATGTTTGGAGTCCGGCCGGTGAACTGGGGCCTGATCATCCAGGAGATAGTCGGACGGGCCCTCCCCCACATCGGCCGGAAACCCTCCTTCCTCTCCCCCTTCATTTTGCACCTCTACCAGCACTTCGACTGCATCTTGGCGGAGGAGGAGGACCTGCTAACGATAGCGGCGGACGAGGTCGCCTACAAGCTCCTTCGGGAAGCCGGAGACGTCGAGACGGAGACCTCCAGCGACCCCATTCTTCCGGAAGCACCTCCCTCGTCACCCGGAAGCCCGCCGCCAACCGTCTCGAGGCCACTCTCTCCCACTCCCCCTCACCATCATCCGGAAGCCGGACCCAGCCGGGAGACCACATGGCAAAATGTGGACCTATCAGCTTGGGACTTTCCGGAAAATCCCTTCAAGCGGATGCAGGAGGGGATGGAGGACCTGCAAACCCAGTACTTCCGGCTGGAGCACATTGTCCGAGGGGCGAACCAAGCTCTTGACGACTGCGGACCCGGAAATATCTTTCGAGAGTTGGCAAAGAGGGCGGACCGGAAGGAGCTGGAGTAGGCCAAGACGGAGAACGCTCACCTCACCGCGCACGTAGCGGCCATGACTCAGGAGCTGAGTCAGAAGAGCGAAGAGATCCGGAAGTACCACGCGGAGCAGGCAGTGCTCTTCAGCCGGATCCGGGAGTTGGTGGGGCATCCGGCGGAGATCGTCAACAAGGCGCACCTCTACGACCGGATGATGGAGTCCGGAGAGCCCACTTCCGCCAGGCAGATCCTTCCCATCCTCGTGAAGTACTCACGGACGATGAAGGACCTCCTGGCGGAAATCCAGAGGGTGGTTCCACCAAGCGGAACACCCCGGCGGGTACTCTATCCGGGTCCGCCTGGGTCACCAACCGGAACCCTCTATGAGGTAGTTGGCGAAGTGGCCCTGGTGCAGAATCCGCCGACATCTGCAGGCCCCAGCCAACAGGGAGGCGGCTCGCAGCCGGCTAGTTCCGGGAGGGTTCCGGAATAGGTCCGTTCTCCCCAAGTGAGGAGGAAGAGTACCGGGTCGGTCCGATCCGGGAGAGGCCAGTCCCCGGTTCCGCGAAACTCGGATCGATCCCGGACTCCGGATAGGGCTAGGACGCCAATCTGGCACCAGACTTCTGATCGGGAGGCAACTCCGAGTAGGGGCAAAGCCCCTATGACCCACGCCTCGCCATCGTCTCCACAGGACTGCCAAATGGTCAGTCCCTTTCCTCCGCCACCCTCAAGGGCGGCCTCCAACAGGGATCCGCGGACGGCTTCGATCTCGGGTGGACGGAATCCGGAGCAGGGCACCGGAAGCGATCCTTCTTCGATCCAGAGCCTCCGGATGGGGGCAGTTTCCGGAACCCCAGGGACAATTTCCGGAACACCAGGGACCGGGACACCGCGGACCGAGAGAGCAGCGGATTCGGAGGACGAGGTGGCCCCGTCTCCGAACATGAGAAGGATGCTCACGCTGCTGCAGAAGGCGTCGCCGGGAGGGGGCTCATCCGCCGTCAGCAGGTTAGGCAGTCACTCAAAGGAGGGATCGGCTCCGAAGAAGCACCGCTCTTCTTAGTAGAGGAGAATAGCTAGTTTAGTTAGGCAGAATAGAGGTAGGCAGGTAGGACTTAGGAGTTTTTGAAGATGAGTAATAAAATTTTCCCTTGGGAGTGTCAACGGAAAACCCGGATCTTGATCCGGGAAATCCGGGAGACCGGGTGTAGTTAGGGTTTTCCTTGGCGGCGGCCGCTTGGGCCGCCGCCCTTAGTTTAGGGATTTTGAGCCTCTACTTAAGGCTGAATAAGGAGCTTGAGAAGGGTTCCTTCTCCATTGTTGTATTGTGATTACTCCTACTCCGAATAAATGCCTTTGCTTCTCACTCCTTGACTTCTCTTGATTGATGTTTGTATGAATGATCCGGAGATTGTTAGCGGAAGAGAGAGAGAGAGAGCATGAGGGATAGGAGTTCCGGATAGGACATGAGAAAAGAGACCCGGATCAGATCCGGTTATTGCCTTGTAGATCCTCTCTGAGTGTAGTGGGAGGGAAACCTCACTAATCCGGTGGGTTGGGTAACGTCTAGGTGGGATAGCCGCTGGGAAGATTGGGTGAGATCCGGAAGGGGTCCGGACTTACGCCAATCTGATCTTCTGAAGAGGTCCCACCGCCCTTAGACGGACCTATCCGGATGGTGGTACGGATCGCCCAGTTAGCTCAGATTGAGTAGAATCCAAGGTAGAGGTAGCCGGACAGATCCGTCGGAAAGAGAAGGGAAGGGCCGGATTAGTAAGGATTCTGGATTGGAGGCCACCTCCGGAGTGAAGTAGGAAGAAATCCTCATTGTTCCGGATGTCCGGGTAACATCTCGGTGAGACAGTCGTGGGAGATTAGGCAAAGGTCCGGAAGGGATCCGGACTTTACTGACCTTCCAAAGAGGTAGCCTCACTGGTGGATGGGACAATCCGGAAAGTAGTACGGGTCACCCACTCATCCCGTCGAGTCAGGTCTCCGGTCGGAATCCGGACTCCTCTGGTCACTATGGTCCCAAGAAACAATCCGGATCTCTCTGTGTGACCTGCCAAGAGGGATCTGATCAATCCGGATTGGTTGTGAGGGAGTTTCCGGATTCCAATCTTATGAAGGACGTCCTCACCGGAAGAAACCACCTATTCTAGAGGGTAGATGAAAAAGGGGGAGGTAATTATTATAATAAGGACCTAGAAATACCATCCGGAAAGGCACACTCCGGAAAAAGGCTAAGTGTGCCCCCAAAGACCAAAAATCCGGAAATTAGGGTTTCCGGAAATTTGGCTAAGGAAGAGGAAATAAGCAGGTACGGAGTGTTCTAGACCTCCTACACTTCACAGAATCCCTGGACGATACTAGGGTCATCTGGACAAAACCGGATTAGGCACTTAAAATCGCCAATCCGGATATTTTGGTGTTCGCATGTTCCCATAGACACCATCCAACTCGTCCAAAGGAATGTCCGGTCTTTCCCATTCTCCCATATCACTACCATCTAAATCATGAACGACGTTAGGCATCTTTCTATCATGGAGAATTACATTCTCCTTTTCCAACTCCTTAGTGACTCTCCTAGCCACCCTATCCATCTCATCTAATTTGGACATGTCAACATTTTCGTCCGAATAATATTCCTCTTGATCCTCCACTCCTACCTCTAATGGAGTTTTCCCTCTCATAGCTCTAGTTGTGACCGCCAAAGCCGGTGCTTCATGAATGACTTCATCATCTAGACTCCTCAATTTATAAGTGATGGCATTGGTGTGTGGAGGCCATTGTCCTTGCTCCTCTCCAATCCCCATTGGGAGAGGAATCGTGTTATCGTAATGAGCATCCACCACACCATCCATAAATCTAACGTTTTGAGAATTAGACGGACCCGGATCCGTGGGGGGGGCTTGGCACTTATTGTCAACGTTGTGTGGACCTCCTTGCCTACCTTGAATCGGAATGTACCCGTTTGTCGTTTGTAATCCCGTCGGTGGGTAACGTATACGCATTAAATCAAACCTCCTAATGTAGGCCAAAATTTCATTTTCCCTACCCTGCTTGATCGAAGCCAATGCCCTCAACGCCGTGCTTTGACCAACCTCTGGACGGAACTCATTCAAGAACTCCCTTTGCAATTGGTCTCATCCTCTAAAATGTCCCTCGGCATGATCCCTATACCACTCATAAGCTTCCCCCTCTAAAGTGGTGGGGAACCATACTAGCCAATACCCCGGATTAGTCACGAGTGAGCTAGCTAACCTTTCCATGTACCTCTCCATATGCCTAGAAGGATCTTCATCCTTAGTTCCATAAAACTTAGGGAGGTGGGAAGGCACGTCCACCGCTTGTAAGTTTTGTAAAACCACGATTGGTAAGCCTCTCAGTCTAACCAATGGATCAATGGGATCGTCCTCCGGTATAGGATCCGCGTCATCCCCTCGTCGTGCCATGTCCACCGGTGTATCCTCTCCTAATTCTCTATCAATGTATATCGGAATTTCTTCTCTATACGTATAAGTATCCGATGCTATCTTACCAATCAGATTAGAGGGAATTACGTCTTCCTCCACTCTAATCTTGTCTTCTAATGTTTCTAACAATGGACTAAAACTAGGTTCAATGTTCAAACAACTTTCTAGTCTAACGTCAACATCATCCACAACATCGTCTACTCTAATCCTAGATGATCTCCTTCTACGTCTAGATTGTTCTAATTCTAACGTCAAGCATGGTTTTTGGGATCGAGTCCTACCTCGCATTCCCTAAAGAATCGATCAACCCTCACTTGACCAATCATACCCCTCACTACCTTCACTCATTAACATTATCATTTTTCTTGGTGTGAATTAAAAATTGAGGAGGTGAGGAAAGAGAACTTGCAAGCCCATTTAAGTGAAAAATCCCAAACAGAGGATAGGCACGTTCATGTCAATTCTTAGTCAAGCTGGAGAATCACCTCCGTGCTATTCTATGAATTGACACTCACCACGATACCGAGAGTGAGGGGCTGACCTTTATCATGCACGATATTAAAGACCGAGGTATCACCCTCTTGTCCTCAATACGATGCCATGACTAGAAAATTACCCTCTACAACGGATAACGACAAAGACGAGTATTAAAATCCTTCTTTAATTAATTAGCCTTTTCACTTTGAAGAATGAGCTTACCTCAAGCAATTCGCTTCCTCCTGTAAATTAGCACTTGCACTCCACCGTGATTGATACAACACAATAACCACCCTAGCAATTGTAATTCAAAAGTAATAGCCCCTAGTTCAAGAACTCACCCCGAGGTAAATGTCAAAGTCGGATTTGCTAAATTTTAATTATCCCTCTAACTCTTAGTGAACTAATTCGAATCCTATTAGTGTGATCTTGTTATGCCATCCCAAGAGATTTGAGCATATACCTTAGCCGCGCTCCCTCCATAAATGAAATTGCATAAATCAAATGCAATTCATTCAATTAAAAAAAAACAACCATACTAACCAATTAAATTTGAACACGAAATATTTATCTCCCTCGAGCGCTCCTTCCATACTTGTGGTTGCTACATCTCCTCGTGGTCGCCACCAACTCCAAGTCCTCCTAATCGCCTTCCAAGTCTTCTAGTTGCCTCCAAGTCTTCCTTCTAGTTTCCGCTTCACTCCTGGCGGACGCACCATTTATGTGAGGCCAAACCCACCACCCTTAAGCGTCCTAGTCCGGATGATGGTTTTGAGACTCACATGTGTCACACCAAAAGTAGCAACATAAGATATAAGTCCCATTTCAATGAACCCCCAACTTCTCTTAAGTCATGATGTTTTATTAATGCAATTTTCTTGAGTGGGCATAGCATTGGCCGCCTCAAGGGTCCATCCCACAGCCTTAGCTACACATGCTCTTAAGGACTTCCCTCTTGAAACCTTATCCTGGCCGTTGATTCTTCACTAGTGCTCGTCACCTTGCTGAAGTTGTAACTTGTTGACTCCATGTGATGACTACACAAGTGTTAAAAAACACTCATCACTCTCATCACTTAGCGTTACGTCCTCTTCCGCAATTCTTCGTCATTCATTCCCAAGTTCGTTCATACTTCGCCATGGCACCCTTAAGTGCTTGATTACAATCCCAACAATTTAACTACAAGTTCCCCCCTTGATATCACCTTATAATGCCTTGTAGTCAACCCCCTAGCTAAATGCTCATTACCTAATTGGCATTAGGTAATATTCTTATTAACTAACTATGACCCAATCTAATGTCCCAACTATCTAACTTCTGAACTAAATACTGTATTTCCAGCAACCTACCCTCTGACTAAACACTGTATTTCCAGCAACTAAGTATTGTATTTCCCAAAGCTCTAAGAGCTCAACTCCTTAGAGGAGAGAGAGCTTTAAAGTCAACATGAATGTGGATGCTACAATTCTAAATGCTATGATTCCAAACACTATAAATCTAAATATCATGAATCTAAATTCTATAAGTCACATACAACAAGCTAAGCTCTAAATGTCTCAACCAAATACTACTCCTAACAAATGTCAAACTATTTTCAAGGTGAATTAGTCTTGGTTCTTCACCTTGAGACCTTGCACGCACATGTGCTCCGTTCTTGCTTCCTACACCCACACTTATAATACGTAGGGTGCTAAGGAGCACGAAGGAAAAGATGATGAGAGAGGGAAGAGTGAGGGTTTATATAGTGAGTTGAGAGGGAGTAGGTGAACACCCCCAAGGCTCAAGATAAGCCTTTTGATCATTTGCTACTTTGTAAGCTCTCATCCTATCCTCTAAGCCTTCAACTCTTAAACCAACAACTTAGATCCTAATTCAAACATTTAATTCAAGGAGCCACCATTGGTTCACCATACACTACGCTCACCTAACTAAGGAATTTTCTTCACACCCCTAAATTTTTAATCAACTACTCCACACGAGCCTAAGGTCTAAACATAACTTCATTCAAGCTTCACTCTTTTTATATTTTTGTAAATAATCATAAAACATCAAAACATAACTTCTAATGATTTCGAAGAGTTAAGAACACATGTGAGCACCATTTTGGGCTCACACCCCTATCCCACCGTCAAGTATCATTTTGTCTCTCTACAAGGGTTGGGGCCAAGTATGCATTTTCCCTTAGCCGCTAGGACTAAACCCCCAACAGCTTTAGAACACCATAACTTCTATATATGATGGCAAATATAATCAAGCAACCACTCTATTGTCATCTATTCTTTGTGAAGATGCGGATGGACCCCTCACTTGACCCATTCGGGCAAGTGTTGAGAAAGTTATGGCTGTTCAAACCTTGGCAGTCCCGGGCGCCACTCCCAGGTCAGTGCTGTCCCGGGAGAACGCCCCACTCAAATTGCCATATCTCCTAGCTCGCACCTCCAATTGAGGTGTTCCTTAGCATTCTAGATTTCCGCCGCCATAAGCTACTCATAACTCATGGCTTAACCCTCATGACTCTTGTCTCCGTGGATGAGAGGTGTTCTTAAGGCCCGGGACCCTCACCCACACTAAGAATACTTTGGCCCTCTCACCAATGGCGCCACAAGTCCCGGGTGTCACTCTAGGGTCCCCCTTGTGCCCATGGTGTCGGGGCACTCCTCATGGAGAGTGTGCGACATATTTTCATAAGACTTTAATGTCAAGATTAAGTATATTTTGAATAATAAGGGATTCGCATGTCTAACATCATTCTTAGTATATATTAATAATAATAAATTTATTTCAAATGAATTTAATCCTCCTTATATTATATTGCACGTCGTTTTTAAAATACACCAAGTCAACCATAGAGTTCTTACTTTTTGCCCAAAAACTTTGGGTTTTTTATTCATTTTAAACTTTAATGAATTTTTTTCTCATCCCACTAACCAATGTCATTTGTCATTTCACCTTCATACAAATTTTGGGATTCATTTAGATAAAGATAAATATATGCACAAATATCATAAATTCATAAATTCTATAGTCATATACACTTCCATAAATTATTTATAACATAAAAATCATCAATCACATTATTTTTCAAGAAATTACAATTAAATACCAATAGGCATTGTTAAAAATAATCAACAATAATATCCTCTAACACAAGTTTTATCCATGCGACTCCTAGTAATCAAGACAATTACATTTCCTTTTTCCAATTAACTTTTGCATCAACAATTGTACAATTTTTCCATTCTCAATATTATTCTATGTGGTTTGTGGTATCAATTTCACCGCACAAAGCACTAGTAGTGTCGCAAACCTTGCTAGCCCCCTTAACAATCTTGCCCACTTTCATTTCTAGCGAAGCTTACGAACGCTAACCCTTCGCATTCCGCCATGCTAATGGTTAGCTCCTCCTACCCCGGACCTTATAATTCATAGGAGGGGAACCAACCATCCTACTTTGCTTTCGGGACTCACCCCTTAATCGGTAACCAATTCCTACATGTGGACTTCCATCCATGGAAGTCCAATCTCATGTTGATCATCGCATTGCGGGAGCAACACTACAACAACCCGAAGCATCCTCTCCATGAGGAATGCCCAAAACACCATGGGCACAAGGGGGACCCCAGAGTGACACCCGGGACTTGTGGCGCCGTTGGTGAGAGGGCCCAAATGATCCTAGTGTGGGCGAGGGCCCTGGGCGTTGAGAACGCCTCCCACCCATGGAGACTAGGAGGCTCAAGGATAAGGCCATAAGCTATGCGTAGCTTATGACGTGATGATTCTAGAATGCTTAAGAACACCTCAATCCGAGGTGTGAGCTAGGAGTTATGGCAACTTGAGTGGGGCGCTGTCCCGGGATAGCGTCCTGGTACAGCAGTGCCTGGGAATGATTCCCGGGACTGCCATGGTTCAAACATGCATAACTTCCTCAATACTTGGCTGAATGAGGCATGTGAGGAGTTCATCGGCATCTACATAAAGCGTATATTGTGGTACTTTTGGGCCACCCCCTTTCGAGGGAGCCTAAAAGTATCACACAAGCCCTTCGGTGAAGGTGGCCTGCATTTGCAGGCGCCCAAGCCGAACCCGGATGATAGGTGTATAACGTGAGTAGTTAGATTTTTAAGGGAGATTAAATATGCGTCGTAGTACCTCCGGAGGTTAGGCCTTAGTTTTTTACTAGTGTGGCTTTAAACTCCACTAACCAATTTCATATCTAGTTCTAACCTTAACCTACAACCTATTCTACGCGCAGACGCACCAGCCTTGAAACCAAGGCAATCCTAATTTGTGAATTGGGATGGTTCTGATACACCCAACCGGGTGTGACTCATACCACCCTAAGTCAACGAACGGAATAACGACAATTTGATGGACCATTCAATTCTTCCTATTTCTTTATTTAGTTCTATTTAGTTTTCTAAGCGGGGGAACTTGGCCTAAGTCCCACCCTTCACACAAATTCCTTCTTAATTACTTACTTTTGTTTGCATGTCCTAACTTACTACATTAATATATTAGGCATCACCCCTTACCTCGGGTCTCTTGCCAACAAGGATTTACGATTTATTTTGTATGTTTTGATTGTTAAATGTGTTTACACTGGATAGACCACGAAATGCAACTCAATGGGACCAGGGTGACGGGCGACCTGTAGGTTCAACCTGTTGCGCAATCTTCATAAATTGGGGCCATTACTCCCAATTTATGGGGCCAACAACATAATAGTGGATTCGCGGGTCATTAACCCCACCTTTTCACCAACAACATTCAGAGTGGTCGTGTCGGTGATTAATCCGACTTACCACACACGAAACTTGCTAATAAATGAAGCTACTACCACAAAACATACCAAGGGCCCCGAAAACAATGGAATTGGGTACTCCCTTGGCGGTCAAGTGGTCAAGCCACTTGACCTTACGAGATAGGTGAGTGGGTTTAGAGATGCGTACCTTAGCCGTACTCCCTCCAATCCTAAATGGAAGGCTTAAGGTTAGTTAATTTACCTCAATTTTCCTCGGTTGATTTGGGCTTGATGTAGGCCGAGCCGCTACCTCCTTCCTTGCTCCACTTTCCGAGCGTCGACCTTGCCTCCTTCTTTGTAACTAGTTTGGTAGTAAGCGTACCTTAGTTAACAATTAAAATATAAAGTGTTATTCTGCCCTGTAATTTAATCCTAAGCATAATATTTATACTTAGTGCACCAAATTATCTTTCCAATGATCTAAAAATCACTCTAATCGGATAAAAAATGCAAAAGTTATGAGGGTTGGAAGTGTGAGGTCGATTCAACCGACCCTTCCAACCCACCTATCTACCTTCTAACTTCAAAAATTCATAGCACATTCCTTACTACTTGGATCTAGGCTTTCCTTATACCATTGCAAAGCTATGAACAAGCTCTAACTAGAAAAAATTATGACATCAGCAGGTTAAGCTAATAGAAATTCAGCGGACTCCTTGTAACACAGCAGTCAATCAAGAAGGCTTAAACTATGTATCTCGCCTTCAACAATTCATATCTAATTCAAATCTTAGTCAAATCAAACGTTCTATATGACCCTGGAGAGATATTAAAAAGATGTATTTGATAAAAATATGTGATTAGAAAGGTAAGCCGAAGTGAACCCAGCAGGTCCTCTGTAATGCAGCAGTCAACCAAAAGTTCTCAAACTATGTGTCCCATCTTGCACAATTCATATCTAATTCAAATCATGCTCAAATCAAATGTTCTAAGCCATTTTGGAAAGCTACACAAAAGTTCTACTTGGGAAAAATACAATTTCTTGGAATTAAAATTCCTATTGGGCTCGCAGGTCTGATCCAGCAGCCGCTACCCACAAGACCACCCAGTTTTTCTACTCCATCTTTGAAAATCCATAACTAATTGTCATCTCAACCAAATCACAAATGGGAAACGGCTATGGATAGCTATATGAAATCTCTCTAAGAGAAAAATGATAAGTATCTTGTTCTAGCTTTTGAACTAAGCCTTCAGGGCATTGGCAGATGAGGTCTATAATGCCTCTACTCAAAACTCTACCATCCAACCTACCTCTACAAAAGAAGGAATAATTTTGTTGGTGTGTTAATAAACACACAACCTAACTAGGAGAGAGAGAGTAGAGGAGGTTCTCAAGCCTTTCTTTTAGACCATTGAGAATACATGCTAAAGGATTTTTTCCTAACTACATTGAAGCAGGGCTTCGCCCAAAAACTAGAGAAAAAGAGAGAGCTACAAGGTGGAAGGAGGGGTTTTTAAACCCTCTCACAAAAGGGTTGGACCCCTCCTCCACCGGATCCATTTTTCAAACCCTTTCCCGAAATTTTGGCTCGGGGGTTTTCCCGGTTGAGGTTGCCACCCTCTCGCCGAGGTGGCTCCGACAAAAAACCTTTAGAAATCTTTCTAATTTTTCCGCCATCGAGTTGGCAAGGGGGCAAGTGGGCAAGTATCCCCCTTGCTCTCTTTCTTTTTTGTCTTCAAAATTCTTCACGCCGATTTTATCTTCTTACCTAAACCACCTCTAATAGTCTTGTGTGCCTCACACTAACTAATAAACTAACACTTGCTTAGCTAGCATCTACTAACATTTGCTTAATAACTAGCATCTACTAATATTTGCTTAGCTAGTTGTTTTTACTAGCTAGCACATTTTTTCTACTTTGCTATCTTCTAGCACTACTTAGTTTCATTTTGACCTTCTTTCTTCTAGGCTAAATGCTAAATGAACTAATTTTTCCTAAATTCCCTATCAATTCTAACTTTTAATGCTAACATTCTAACTAAAAGTGATCCCGCAGAGTGGTGGACCACTCAAAGGGTTCACATATATGAAGATGGGTGTTTGTTAGCATCAGACATCAAACAAGGAAGTTATGATGGTCTGAAGGTGTTGGGGTTTCTAGGCCTAGCGGGTAAGGGGAAAGGCCTACTTGGCCCCAACTCTTAGTAGAGAGACAAAAGGTTTCTTAACTGTAGGGTAGGGGCCTTGCCAAAAGTCTTAGAGGCTTATATGGGTGAGGTGGTGTGGCCTCACCTACCCGAGGCCGAACGGCACGGCCTCCATGGGCATTGACCCATTATGAGGCCATAGTTGTCGCGCACCTCTCCATGAGGAGTGCCCGAAACACCATGGGCACGAGGGGGACCCCGGAGTGACACCCGGACTTGTGGGGCCATTGGTGAGAGGGCCCAAGTGATTCTAGTGTGGGTGAGGGCGCCGGGCGTTGGGAACGCCTCCCACCCTCGGAGACTAGGATGCACAAGGGTAAGGCCATGAGCTATGCGTAGCTCATGGCGTGGTGATTCTAGAACGCTCAAGAACACCTCAATCGGAGGTGTGAGCTAGGAGTATGGCCATTTGAATGGGGCGCTGTCCCGGTACAGCGCCCTGGTACAGTAGTGCCTCGGAGTGATCCCCGGGACTGCCAAGGTTCAAATAGGCATAACTTCCTCAATACTTGCTCAATTGGGGCAAGTGAGGAAACCATCGGCATCTACGTGAAAAGTAGATGAGGATGGAGTGGTTGGTTGTTCTGATCAGACATCATACAAGGCAGTTATGATGGTCAGAAGCTGCTGGAGGGTTCTAGGCCCAGCAGCTAAAGGAAAATGTCCACTTGGCCCCAACTCTTGATAGAGAGACAAGAGGTTGGTTGTCGGTGGGGTAGGGGCCCCGCGTGAAGTCCTAGAGGCTTATATGGGTGAGGTGGTGTGGCCTCACCCACCCGAGGCCGAACGGCACGGCCTCCATTGGCATTGGCCTAATGTGAGGCCATAGTTGCCTAGTATGGTTCGGGTTGTTGTAGTGTTGCTCCGGCAACGCGATGATCAACATAAGATTCGACTTCCATGGATGGAAGTCCACATCTAAGGATTGGTTACCGATTAAAGGGGTTGGTTAGCGATTAAGGGGTGAGTCCCGAAAGCAAAGTAGGAGGGTTGGTTCCCTCCTATGAACTATTGGTCCGGGGTAAGAGGAGCTATCCATTAGCATGGCGGAATCCGAATGGTTAGCGCTCATAACCTTTGGTAGAAATGAAAATTGGCAAGATTGTCAAGGGGGGCTAGCAAGGGTTGCGACACGTGGTATCAGAGCAGGGTTCCAAGTTTTGAGCTCGCACTTTGAGGGAAACATGGGTATCAAAAATGACGGTTATGATGGTGAGCCCGGGGTTTCCAAAAGGTTGTGAGGCTCAAATTGGAACAAGGATCATGTGCAAGTGGAATTTGACCATACCATTGGTTCAAATGACAATGGTGGGCATGAGGGTGGATTTGGTAAGGAAAATGGAGGAGTGCTTTGAAAAGGGCTCCCCCAAACCTCAAAAAACATTTGGGGCCTAGAATACCGAAAGCACCCAAAACCTTGGAGGGCATTAATGTTGGATTGAAATTCCAATTCGAAATGCTTGGAAGGTATTGATGTTGGAATGAATTTAGTGCTAATGAGGCACCCGGGGCCTCTTAAGGCCTATGTGCGCTATTCAAACGCACAAATGAAGGATACACCTAAAACGGACGAGCTTTCTAAGAAATGCATCCTTTTAGGTGGGGTTTTAAAAGCGGGTGGTGGATGCTTTGTTTAAGTCCCCAAGGCTTCTTGAGGACATGGTGGGGACCATCAAGTTTGCAAGAGCATTGAAGCCGATGGTCCCAAAGAGAAGTTTGGCGGCGCATCACCACAAGTGGCTTTAGCCAAAGTAGGTCCCAAAGAAATGAGTGCAAATTGTTTGGTCCATTTTAGTTAGGCAAAACATGTTGGTGCCGCGGACGGAATGTTGAAAGGTGGCTTTATGCTTCCAAAACAAATCATACTTGTGCCGCGGACGGAATGTTGGGAGGTGGGTTTGTCCTACCAAGGCAATTCATGTTCGTGTAGCCTTAAGCCGAGGCCAAGTATTTTGTACCTTGAGGCTCAAATGAATGGGAGGCTTGTCTCATGGGTTGACAAAGAGTTAAGGCATTCTTTCATGACCCCAAAGCTCACAAGGGAGCTGGGGTTTGCCGATTGGTAGAGTGGTGAAGCCCACCAAGGTGCGGTTTGGAAAGGGCGAACCGCATGAGACAAAGGAGGCCGCGATGCATGTAACCTTTCAATGTGGGACATTGGAATTTTGTCAAAATTTCACACCATGTGAAATAGATGAAATGCATGTCATTGTGAAGGCCGCCTTCTTTGAAACTCACATGATAGATGTGAGGTGCAAGCCGGTGTGCTTGCCGTGCATTATGATGTGTCATAATGACAAAGAATTGAAGTTCAAATTGACAAGGACTCCTATGGTAGGAGGACCCAAGTTGAATTTGGTCTTAATGGACCAAATTAAATGAAATATGGTAAATATAATGGTCATGGTTCAATTGAAGCAACTCCAAGGAACTCATGGGGAGGCTAGGAAAGATGGGCCTCCCCCAAACCATACTTGTGGGATGTTGGTGAGATACAAGGATGTATTCACCAATGTGTTGCTCAAAATGTTACCGCCAAGAAGTGAATTGCAACTTTGCTCAAGAAGAAATTGAGTTCTTGAGGCATGTGGTGACAAAGGAAGTTGGTGGACAAACATGAAGAATTTCAAGGCAATCCAAGAGGAGAATTGGTGCTTGACTCAAAAAAAAAAGCTTAGGTCATTGGTTGGCCTAGCCAACTACTACCACCACTTCATTCTAGATTTGTTTTAAGGTTGCTAGGGCCTTACTCGACTTATTGAGGAAATGGCTATTCCAAGAGTGGGATGAGCCTTGTCACCAAGCCCTTGGAAAGCTCAAGAGCAAGTTCCCTTCACAAGATGTGGTTAAATTTCCGGGTTTTCATAAGCATTTTGAGGTGCACATGGAGACGTAGGACTTTATCATTGGCGGATGTTGATCCAAGATAGATGACCATTGCTTATGAGAGCATTAAGCTCCATGGTTGTCGAACCTTGTCCGGCTTGTGCAAGAAATGGCTATCCCAAGAGTGGGATGAGCCGTGCCACCAAGCCATTGAGGAGCTTAAGACGAAGTTCTCTTCGCCGCCCGTGCTCAAGTTCGCGGAGTTTGACATACCTTTTGAGGTGCATACGGGGGCGAGAGACTTTATTTGGCGGATGTGGATGTAAAAAAAAAAAGATGGCCATTGCATATGAGAGAATGAAGCTCGATGGTTGTCCCACCTTGTGCGACTTGTGGAAGAAATGGCTATCCCAAGAGTGGGATGATGTTTGTCACGAGTCTTTGGGGAGTTTAACACCAAGTTCTATTCGCCGCCCGTGCTCAAGTTCATGGAGTTTGACAAACCTTTTGAGGTGCTTACGGGGGTGAGTAACTTTGCCAATGCCAATGATGGATTGTTAATGTAAGATGGATGGCCTTTGCATATGGGGGCTTGAGGCTCGATGGTTGTCAAAGAAGACAACCAACTCATGACAAAGAACTTCTTTGCCGTAGTGCATTGTTTGAAGATGTGGCGACATTATTTGGGGTCGCACAAAGCAAAGGTCTACATGGACAATGTGTCCTAAAAGTATTTTAACGTATACAAGCACAAGTGAGCGCCAAGTCATTGCGGTGGCATGATAGTTTGGTGCTTATGAAGGTGGATTTGGTCCACAAACCGGACCATGGAAATGTGGTGCCAGATGCGCTAAGTAGACCGGATGAGTTCCAAGCAATGAGAACCATCCAAACCTTGTGGCTAATGTGTGCCGGCGAAGGAAACTTGTGATGCAAGATACGGGAGGGGTAAATTAACTACCCCGAGGCACAAAAGCTTTTAGGTGAGCTTCGCAAGAGCAAGGTGCTCAAAGAGGTTAAGTTGGTGGACGGATTGTTCAAGTGTAAGCAAAGTCGGGTGTATGTGCCTCAAGGCAAGTTGAGGCTATCGGTTTTGAAGGAAAAATGTGATAGTCCTATTGCCGGCCATAGAGGAGAAAGAAAAAACCGCCATAGAATGGTGTCAAAGAGGTACCATTGGCGGTGCATAAAGGAGGATATAACCCACTTTGTGAAGGCGTGAATAAAGTGCCAAGTGAACCGAGCCTCTTACCAAAAGCAAGGCGGTTTCTTGCAACCGTTGCCTATCCCGTCGGCGCCATGGCATAGTATGTGCATGGACTTGATCACAAGTTTGCCGGAGTCACATGGGTATGATGCCATCTTGTTGATGGTAGAGCGGTTTGCCAAGTTGGCACACATGGTGCCGATTGTGGGAACCGCCACCGCGTTGGAGACCGCATAGCCTTTTCTCAAAGGATGGTTGAGGCACCACGGGTTGCCAAGAGTGATTGTGTGGGATCAAGATCCAAAGTTCACAAATGCATTTTCAATGCATTTCTCTAAGGAGGTCGGAATGAAACTAAGGTTTAGCACGGCCTTGCATTCCCAAATGAATGGGAAAGCGGAGCATGTGAATGGAGTCTTGAAGCAATACTTGAGGAACTTGGTGGGGGCGGACCAAGGAGATTGGGCGGACTATGTGGGTCGAGCGGAGTGTAATTGCAATGTAGCCACGCACTTGGCTACCAAGGGGTGGTCTTTGGTGGTGGCTTATGGAGTGGATGCGCTCCAACCTATTAACCTAGCTCTCGAGGGGGCACATTCAACACTAGAGTTCAACCAAGATGGTGAGGACTTGGCCAAGGATGGTAAACAAGTCTTGGAGATGACCAAGTTGTTGGTGGAGAAAGCCCGAAGGTACTACGGAGTGCAAATCAATGCCGGAAGACGCGAAGTGGAGTATGAGGTGGGCCAATAAGGTGGGCCAATAAGGTGTTGTTGAATGTGGACAACTTCACCTTGCCCAAAGGCCTTACTTCAAAAGTTCATGTCCAAAATTGGAGCTTCGTTTTCCATTGTGGAACAAGTGTTCAAGGACATGTATAAGTTGGAATTACCGCCGGAGATCAAAGTGCATCCGAAATTTCATGTCTCAATACGAAAGTCATTTTAGGACGACACCTTGTGGCCCGATCACAAGCAAGTGATTAGGCCACCTCCCGACCTTATGGAGGTCATTTGGAACATGAGGTAGGAGGGCACCCTCAAGTGTAGGAAGCCCAAGTGAAAATGAAAAAAAATGTACAAAAGAGTACTTGGTGAAATGGTAAGGATACCATGAAAAAGAAACCGCTTGGGTGGCGGCAAGAGACATGGTGAACATCAATGAATTGGTGAAGCACTTTGAAGAAACTAAGGCTAAGGATTCCAATAAAATGAAGCGTAGGCATTGATGAGGACATCAATCTCCTTTAGTGGGGGAGAGACGCTAGTAGCACACTTAGCTTCGAGGTTAATTACTCCACAACATGAACTTGTTCTTTGGCTTGAGGGAATAAAGTCCAAACTTTAGTGGTGCAAAGAGAAAAGTATGAGATGAGGTCCTAGTCTTGTACTTGTGCTTGGTTAATGGAAGAGGGGGAATAGATATGCCAAACTAGGTTGGGTAAGCCGAGTAATTGGGGGCCATGGCTTGGAGGGGCCTTGGATAAAACCAAGAAACTTCTTAGTTGTGGGCTTGTCCGGGCGGGGGCAAGGTGATGGCGCGTGCTCATAAAAGTGCTACCCGCGAGCTAACGAGATTTGGCGCATGGGAGTCATGAACCCATGTCTCGAAAGAGCAAAGTGGGAACCGAGTCGGGCGGGACTTGGCATCACCCCCGTGCGATCGAGGCGTGGCTTAACAATGGAAAGCCATCTCGGAGTTGCAACCGAGACAACTTAGTGGAAGCGTTGAGGTCTCGCCTAGATGTGTCACGTTAGGCTAGTGGAGCCTAACGGGGGGGGAGGCCCCAAAAGACGGGCAACCCATGTGAGTCCCGAAGTAGGTGGGTCTAGTATAGGTTAGGTCCTTGGAGGAGTTCCAAGGTCGCTAACGGACCACCTAGGAAGGACACCTTTGGGACTATGCCAAATTAGAAGATGCATTGTGGGGGTCGCGCCCTAAGGTAAACACAATGCCGCACCATAGAGGATGGCAACTTGAGAATTGGTGTGCCGACTACGAGTATAGTCGATGAGGGCATCGACTCCGTTTGGTGGGGGTGAGTGTCGCGCACCTCTCCATGAGGAGTGCCTGAAACACCATGGGCACAAGGGGGACCCCGGAGTGACACCCGGGACTTGTGGCGCCGTTGGTGAGAGGGCCCAAGTGATCCTAGTGTGGGTGAGGGCCCCGGGCGTTGGGAACGCCTCCCACCCACGAAGACTAGGAGGCACAAGGGTAAGGCCATGAGCTATGCGTAGCTCATGGCGTGGTGATTCTAGAATGCTCAAGAACACCTCAATCGGAGGTGTGAGCTAGGAGTTATGGCCATTTGAGTGGGGCGCTGTCCCGGGACAGCGCCCTGGTACAGCAGTGCCTGGGAGGGATTCCCGGGACTGCCAAGGTTCAAACAGGCATAACTTCCCCATGACTTGCTCGAATGGAGCAAGTGAGGAGTCCATCGGCATCTACGTGAAGCGTAGATGAGGATGGAGTGGTTGGTTGTTCTGATCAGACATCATACAAGAAAGTTATGATGGTCTGAAGCTGCTGGGGGGTTCTAGGCCCAGCAGCTAAAGGAAATTGTCCACTTGGCCCCAACTCTTGGTAGGGAGACAAGAGGTTGGTTGACGGTGGGGTAGGGGCCCCGCGTAGAGTCCTAGAGGCTTATATGGGTGAGGTGGTGTGGCCTCACCCACCCGAGGCCGAACGGCACGGCCTCCATTGGCATTGGCCTAATGTGAGGCCATAGTTGCCTAGTATGGTTCGGGTTGTTGTAGTGTTGCTCCGGCAACGCGATGATCAACATAAGATTCGACTTCCATGGATGGAAGTCCACATCTAAGGATTGGTTACCGATTAAAGGGGTTGGTTAGCGATTAAGGGGTGAGTCCCGAAAGCAAAGTAGGAGGGTTGGTTCCCTCCTATGAACTATTGGTCCGGGGTAAGAGGAGCTATCCATTAGCATGGCGGAATGCGAATGGTTAGCGCTCGTCACCTTTGGTAGAAATGAAAATTGGCAAGATTGTCAAGGGGGGCTAGCAAGGGTTGCGACACATACTAGGCAACTATGGCCTCACAATAGGCCAAAGCCCATGGAGGCTTTGCCGTTCGGCCTCGGGTGGGTGAGGCCACACCACCTCACCCATATAAGCCTCTAGGACTTCACGCGGGGCCCCTACCCCACCGACAACCAACCTCTTGTCTCTCTACCAAGAGTTGGGGCCAAGTGGACATTTTCCTTTAGCTGCTGGGCCTAGAACCCCCCAGCAGCTTCAGACCATCATAACTTCCTTGTATGCTGTCTAATCATAACAACCAACCACTCCATGTTCATCTACGCTTCACGTAGATGCCGATGGACTCCTCACTTGCCCCATTCGGGCAAGTATTGAGGAAGTTATGCCTGTTTGAACCTTGGCAGTCCCGGGAATCACTCCCAGGCACTGCTGTACCAGGGCGCTGTCCCGGGACAGCGCCCCACTCAAATGGCCATAACTCCTAGCTCACACCTCCGATTGAGGTGTTCTTGAGCTTCCTAGAATCACCACGCCATGAGCTACGCATAGCTTATGGCCTTACCCTTGTGCCTCCTAATCTTCGTGGGTGGGAGGCGTTCCCAACGCCCGGGGCCCTCACCCACACTAGGATCACTTGGGCCCTCTCACCAACGGCGCCACAAGTCCCGGGTGTCACTCCGGGGTCCCCCTTGTGCCCATGGTGTTTCCGGCACTCCTCATGGAGAGGTGCAAGACACTCACTCCCACCAAGCGGAGTCGATGCCCTCATCGACTATACTCGTAGTCGACACACCAATTCTCAAGTTGCCATCCTCTATGGTGCGGCATTGTGTTTACCTTAGGGCGCGACCCTCACAATGCATCTTCAAATTTGGCATAATCCCAAAGGTGTCCTTCCTAGGTGGTCCGTTAGTGACCTTGGATCTCTCATCCAAGGACCTAACCTATACTAGACCCACCTACTTTGGGACTCACTTGGGTTGCCCCTCCTTTGGGGCCTCCCCCGTTAGGCTCCACTAGCCTAACGTGACACATCTAGGCGAGACCTCAACGCTTCCACTAAGTTGTCTCGGTTGCAACTCCGAGATGGCTTTCCATTGTTAAGCCACGCCTCGATCGATCGCACGGGGGTGATGCCAAGTCCCGCCCGACTCGGTTCCCACTTTGCTCTTTCGAGACATGGGTTCATGACTCCCATGCGCCAACTCTCGTTAGCTCGCGGGTAGCACTTTTATGAGCACGCGCCATCACCTTGCCCCCGCCCGGACAAGCCCACAACTAAGAAGTTTCTTGGTTTTATCCAAGGCCCCTCCAAGCCATGGCCCCCAATTACTCGGCTTACCCAACCTAGTTTGGCATATTTATTCTCCCTCTTCCATTAACCAAGCACAAGTACAAGACTAGGACCTCATCTCATACTTTTCTCTTTGCACCACTAAAATTTGGACTTTATTCCCTCAAGCCAAAGAACAAGTTCATGTTGTGGAGTAATTAGCCTCGAAGCTAAGTGTGTTACTAACGTCTCTCCCCCACTAAAGGAGATTGATGTCCTCATCAATGCCTACGCTTCATTTTATTGGAATCCTTAGCCTTAGTTTCTTCAAAGTGCTTCACCAATTCATTGGTGTTCACCATGTCTCTTGCCGCCACCCAAGCGGTTTCTTTCTCATGGTATCCTCACCATTTCACCAAGTACTCCTTTGTACATTTTCTTTCATTTTCACTTGGGCTTCCTACACTTGAGGATGCCCTCCTACCTCATGTTCCAAATGACCTCCACAAGGCCGGGACGTGGCCTAATCACTTGCTTGTGATCGGGCCACAAGGTGTCGTCCTCATATGACTTTCATAAAGAGACATGAAATGTCGGATGTACTTTGATCTCCGGCGGTAATTCCAACTTATACATGTCCTTGAACACTTGTTCCACAATGGAAAACGAAGCTCCAATTTTGGACATGAACTTTTAGAGTAAGGCCTTTGGGCAAGGTGAAGTTGTCCACATTCAACAACACCTTATTGGCCCACCTCATACTCCACTTCGCGTCTTCCGGCATTGATTTGCACTCCGTAGCACCTTCGGGCTTTCTCCACCAACAACTTGGTCATCTCCAAGACTTGTTTACCATCCTTGGCCAAGTCCTCATCATCTTGGTTGAACTCTAGTGTTGAATGTGCCCCCTCGAGAGCTAGGTTAATAGGTTGGAGCGCATCCACTCCATAAGCCACCACCAAAGACCACCCCTTGGTAGCCAAGTGCGTGGCTACATTGCAATTACACTCCGCTCGACCCACATAGTCCGCCCAATCTCCTTGGTCCGCCCCCACCAAATTCCTCAAGTATTGCTTCAAGACTCCATTCACATGCTCCGCTTTCCCATTCATTTGGGAATGCAAGGCCGTGCTAAACCTTAGTTTCATTCCGACCTCCTTAGAGAAATGCATTGAAAATGCACTTGTGAACTTTGGATCTTGATCCCACACAATCACTTTTGGCAACCCGTGATGCCTCAACCATCCTTTGAAGAAAGGCTATGCGGTCTCCAACGCGGTGGTGGTTCCCACAATCGGCACCATGTGTGCCAACTTGGCAAACCGCTCTACCATCAACAAGATGGCATCATACCCATGTGACTCCGGCAAACTTGTGATCAAGTCCATGCACATACTATGCCATGGCGCCGACGGGATAGGCAACGGTTGCAAGAAACGGCCTTGCTTTTGGTAAGAGGCTCGGTTCACTTGGCACTTTATTCACGCCTTCACAAAGTGTTATATGCTACTTTATGCACCGCCAACGGTACCTCTTTGACACCATTCTATGGTGGTTTTCTTTTTCTCTTCTATGGCCGGCAATAGGACTATCATATTCATCCTTCAAAACCGATAGCCTCAACTTGCCTTGTGGCACATACACCCAACTTTGCTTGCACTTGAACAATCCATCCACCAACTTAACCTCTTTAAGCACCTTGCTCTTGCGAAGCTCACCTAAAAGCTTTTGTGCTTCGGGTAAGTTAATTTACCCCTCCCGTATCTTGCATCACAAGTTTCCTTCGCCGGCACACATTAGCCACAAGGTTTGGATGGTTCTCATTGCTTGGAACTCTTCCGGTCTACTTCGCGCATCCGGCACCACATTTCCACGGTCCGGTTTGTGGATCAAATCCACCTTGATAAGCGCCAAACTATCATGCCACCGCAATGACTTGGCGCTCACTTGCGCTTGAATGTCAAAATTATTTTAGGACACATTGTCTATATAGACCTTTGCTTTGTGCGACCCCAAATAGTGTCGCCACATCTTCAAGCAATGCGCTACGGCAAATAAGTTATTTGTCATGAGTTGGTTGTCTTCTTTGACAACCATCGAGCTTCATGCTCCCATATGTAATGGCCATCCAATTACACATAATCCACCATTGGCAAAGTCGCTCACCCCCGTATGCACCTCAAAAGGTTTGTCAAGCTCCGCGAACTTGAGCACGGGCGTCTAAGCACACTTGCTCTCAAGCTCCCCAAAGACTTGGTGGCAAGGCTCATCCCACTCTTGGGATAGCCAATTCTTCCACAAGTCGGATAAGGTCGGATAACCATCAAGCTTAACGCTCTCATATGCAATGGCCATCCATCTTACGTTAACCATCCACCGATGACAAAGTCACTCGCCCCCCCCGTATGCACCTCAAAAGGTTTGTCAAGCTCTGCGAACTTGAGCACGGGTGGCAAAGACAACTTTGTATTAAGCTCCCCAAAGACTTTGGGGCAAGGCTCATCCTACTCTTGAGATAGCCATTTCTTTCACAAGTCGCACAAGGGTTGACAACCTTTAAGCTTAATGCTCCCATATGCAATGGGCATCCATCTTGGATCAACGTCCGCCAATGGTAAAGTTACTCGCCCCCGTATGCACCTCAAAAGGTTTGTCAAATTTCGCAAACTTGAGCACGGACGGTGAAGAAAACTTGGTGGTAAGCTCCTTAAAGACTTGGTGGCAAGGCTCATCCCACTTTTGGGATAGCCATTTCTTGCATAAGTTGGACACGGTCGGACAACCATTGAGCTTCATGCTCTTATATGCAATGGCCATCCATTTTGCCTCAACATCCGCCAATGCTAAAGTCACTCGCCCCCGTATGCACCTCAAAAGGTTTGTCAAAGTCCGCGAACTTAAGCACGGGCGACGAAGAGAACTTGTTTTTTAGCCCCCCCAAAGGCTTGGTGACAAGGCTCATCCCACTCTTGGGATAGTCATTTTCCTCAATAAGTTGAATAAGGTCCTAGCAACCTTAGAAAACTCTCGAATGAAGTTATGGTACTAATTGGCTAGGCCAACAAATGACCTAAGCCCTTTTGAATCAAGGGCCAATTCTCCTTTTGGATTGCCTTGACATTCTTTATGTTCGTCCACCAACTTCCTTTGTCACCACATACCTCAAGAACTCAATCTCTCGTTGAGCAAAGTTATTTTTCACTCCTTGGCGGTAATTTTTTTTTTGGCAACACATAGGTGAATACATCCTTGTGTCTCACCAACATCACACCAATGTTGTTTGGGGGAGGCCCATCTTTCCTAGCCTCCCCATACGTTCCTTGGAGTTGCTCCAATTGAACCACGACCATTATGTTTTTTTTTTTTTTTTCATTCGGTCCATTAAGACCAAATTCAACTTAGGTCCTCCTACCATAGGAGTCATTGTTAATTTGAACTTCAATTTTTTTCCATTATGACACATCATAATGCACCGCAAACACACCGGCTTGCACCTCACATCTATCATGTGAGTTTCAAAGATGGCGGCCTTCACAATGACATGCATTTTATCTATTTCACTTGGTGTGAAATTTTGACAAAAATCCAATGTCCCACGTTGAAAGGTTACATGCATCGCGGCCTCCTTTGTCTGATGCGGATCGCCCTTTCCAAACCGCACCTTGGTGGGCTTGCCCGCTCTACCAATCGGCAAGCCCCAACTCCCTTATGAGTTTTGGGCTCAAGAAGAAGTGGTAGCCTCTTTATCAATACATGAGACATTTCTCCCATTCATTTGAGCCTCAAGGTACAAAAGACTTGGCCTCGGCTTAAGGCTACTAGCCTTGGCCACAATGCCATCGTCTTACATTCGGTTCGCGGCACAAGTATTATTTGGCGGGGTACCTATCTCCCCTCAACGTCCATTGTTGTAACGCACCGCCAAATTGTTTAATGGGGTGATCGGCCTTGATGCTCATGGCAATTTTGATTATCCCCGCCACAAGCTCAGGCAACTTTGGAAATTTGAACTTGGTATTCACCACCCGCTTTTGAAACCCACCAAAAACGATGCATTTCTTAGAAAGCTCGTTCATCTAAGATGTACAATTCATTTGGGTGTGAAATGCGCGCATATACGCCTTAAGAGGCCCGGACGCCTCATTTCCACCAAATTCATTCCAACATCAATACCTTCCAAGCATTTGGAATTGGAATTTCAATCCAACATTAATGCCCTCCCAGGTTTTGGGTGCATTCGGTATTCTAGGCCCCAAATGTTTTTTTTTGAGGTGTGCGGGAGCCCTTTCAAAGGACTCCACCATTTTCCTTACTGAATCCACCATCAAGCCCACCATTGTCATTAGAACTAATGGTATGGTCAAATTCCATTTACACATGATCTTTGTTCCAATTTGAGCCTCACAACCTTTTGGAAACCCCGGGCTCACCATAATAACCCTCAGGTTTGATAGCCATGTCTCCCTCAAAGTGCTAGCTCAAATATTGGAACCCTGCTCTGATACCAAGTGTCGCAACCCTTGCTAGGTCCCTTAATAATCTTGCCAATTTTTGTTTCTAGCAAAGGTTACGAGCGCTAACCCTTCGCATTCCGTCATGCTAATGGATAGCTCTTCTTACCCCGGACCAATAGTTCATAAGAGGGAACCAACCCTCCTACTTTGCTTTCGGGACTCACCCCTTAATCGGTAACCCATTTCCCCAATGTGGACTTCCATCCATGGAAGTCCAATCCTATGTTGATCATCGCGTTGCCGGAGCAACACTACAACAACCCGAACCATACTAGGCAACTATGGCCTCACAATAGGCCAAAGCCCATGGAGGCTTTGCCGTTCGGCCTCGGGTGGGTGAGGCCACACCACCTCACCCATATAAGCCTCTAGGACTTCACGCGGGGCCCCTACCCCACCGACAACCAACCTCTTGTCTCTCTACCAAGAGTTGGGGCCAAGTGGACATTTTCCTTTAGCTGCTGGGCCTAGAACCCCCCAGCAGCTTCAGACCATCATAACTTCCTTGTATGCTGTCTAATCATAACAACCAACCACTCCATGTTCATCTACGCTTCACGTAGATGCCGATGGACTCCTCACTTGCCCCATTCGGGCAAGTATTGAGGAAGTTATGCCTGTTTGAACCTTGGCAGTCCCGGGAATCACTCCCAGGCACTGCTGTACCAGGGCGCTGTCCCGGGACAGCGCCCCACTCAAATGGCCATAACTCCTAGCTCACACCTCCGATTGAGGTGTTCTTGAGCTTCCTAGAATCACCACGCCATGAGCTACGCATAGCTTATGGCCTTACCCTTGTGCCTCCTAATCTTCGTGGGTGGGAGGCGTTCCCAACGCCCGGGGCCCTCACCCACACTAGGATCACTTGGGCCCTCTCACCAACGGCGCCACAAGTCCCGGGTGTCACTCCGGGGTCCCCCTTGTGCCCATGGTGTTTCCGGCACTCCTCATGGAGAGGTGCGTAACAAGGACTCTTATGGTATGAGGACCCAAGTTGAATTTGGTCTTAATGGACCAAATGAAAAATGGTAAACATAATGAACGTGGTTCAATTAGAGCAACTCCAAGGAACTCATGGGGAGGCTAGGAAAGATGGGCCTTCCCCAAACCACATTTGTGGGATGTGGGTGAGATACAAAGATGTATTCACCAATGTGTTGCTTAAAATGTTATCGCCAAGGAGTGAAAAACAACTTTGTTCAATGAGATATTGAGTCCTTGAGGTATGTGGTGACTAATGAAGTTGGTGGATGAACATGAAGAATGTTAAGGCAATCCAAAAGAAGAATTGGCCATTGACTCAAAAAATGCTTAGGTCATTGGTTGGCCTAGCCGTCTACTGCCACCACTTCATTCGAGATTTTTCTAAGGTTGCTAGAACCATCCTCAACTTGTTAAAGAAAAATGACTATCCCAATAGTTGGATGAGCCTTGTCACCAAGCCTTTGGAGAGCTTTAGACCAAGTTCTTTTCACAAAATGTGGTCAAGCTTCCGGGTTTTCACAAGCATTTTGAGGTGCACATGGAGACAAAGGACTTTACCATTGGCGGATGTTGATCCAAAATGAAAGACCGTTGCCTATGAAAGCATTAAGCTCGATGGTTGTCGAACCTTGTCCGGCTTGTGCAAGAAATGGCTATCCCAAGAGTGGGATGAGCCTTGCCACCAAGCCTTTGGGGAGCTTAAGAGCAAGTTCTCTTCGCCGCCCGTGCTCAAGTTTGCGGAGTTTGACAAACCTTTTGAGGGCGAGTAACTTTACCATTGGCGGATGTTGATGCAAAACGGATGGCCATTGCATATGGAAGCATGAAGCTCGATGACTGTCCGACCTTGTGCGACTTGTGAAAGAAATGGCTATTCCAAGAGTGGGATGATGCTCATCACCAAGTCTTTGGGGAGCTTAAGACCAAGTTCTCTTCGCCGCCCGTGCTCAAATTTGTAGAGTTTGACAAACCTTTTGAGGTGCATACGGGGGTGAGTGACTTACCAATGGCGGATTGTTGATGGAAGATGGATGGTCATTGTATATGGGAGCATTAAGCTCGATGATTGTCAAAGAAGACAACCAACTCATGACAAAGAACTTCTTTGCCGTAGTGCATTGTTTGAAGATGTGGCGACACTATTTGGGTCGCACAAATAAAAGGTCTACACAGACAATGTGTCCTAAAAGTATTTTGACATACAAGCGCAAGTGAGCGCCAAGTCATTACAGTGACATGATAGTTTGGCGCTTATGAAGGTGGATTTGATCCACAAACTGGACCGTGGAAATGTGGTGCCGGATGTGCTAAGTAGACGGGAAGAGTTCCAAGCAATGAGAACCATCCAAACCTTGTGGCTAATGTGTGCCGGCGAAGGAAACTTGTGATGCAAGATACGAGAGGGGTACATTAACTACCCCGAGGGCCGAAGCAAAGAAACTTTTAGGTGAGCTTCGCAAGAGGAAGGTGCTCAAAGATGTTAAATTGGTGGACGGATTGTTCAAGTGTAAGCAAAGTTGGGTGTATGTGCCACAAGGCAAGTTGAGGCTATCCATTTGGAAGGAAGAATGTGATAGTCCTATTGCCAGCCATAGAGGAGAAAGATAAAGCCGCCATAGAATGGTGTCATAGAGGTACCATTGGCGGTGCATAAAGGAGGATATAGCCCACTTTGTGAAGGCTTGGATGAAGTGCCAAGTGAACCAAACCTCTTACCAAAAGCAAGGCGGTTTCTTGCCACCGTTTCCTATCCTGCCGGGACCATGACATAGTATGTGCATGGACTTGATCACAAGTTTGCCGGAGTCACAAGGGTATGATGTCATCTTGTTGATGGTAGAGCAGTTGGCAAGTTGGCACACATGGTGCCGATTGTGGGAACCGCAACCGCGTTGGAGACCGCATAGCCTTTCTTCAAAGGATGTTTGAGGCACCACGGGTTGCCAAGAGTGATTGTGTGGGATCAAGATCCAAAGTTCACAAGTGCATTTTCAATGCATTTCTCTAAGGAGGTCGGAATGAAACTAAGGTTTAGCACGGCCTTGCATTCCCAAATGAATGGGAAAACGGAGCGGAGCCTAAGGCCACATTTGAGGCATCCACGTAGATATGAATTTTTTTTTCTGAATTCGGGGGAATTAGAATTGGAGCTGTCAGTAGCTTCCGCTTTAAGGCGTTGAAAGCATTAGTACAAGCAGAGGTCCATACTGGTGGTATATCTGTTTGTTTTAATAATTCAGTCAAAGGCAAGGCTAAGGTGGCATACCCATGAATAAAATGGCGGTAATAACCTGTATGACCGAGAAATCCTTTAACTTCCGAGACAGTAGTAGAAATGGGTAAAGACGCTATGATGGTGATTTTATCCGGATCCGTAGCTATTCCCCTCTCATACACGATATGTTCTACTAATTTACCGAACGGAACTAGAAATGCGGATTTGGCCGCGTTTATGGAAATATCAAACTCCATGCATTTATCAAAGCATTTTTGTAGATAATCGGCATGTTGTTCCATTGTATTGAATACGGCAAAGTCATCCAAGAATATCTCCATAAATTTACGTAAATATTCTTGGAATGCTTCGGTCATAACCCTTCGAAATGTTGCCGGTGCATTACATAGTCCAAAAGGCATGACAATATAGGCAAAGGTTCCCCAATCAGTGGTAAAGGTAGTATACCAGCGGTGGGGTTTATAAATTTGAATTTGGTTATAGCCAGAAAATCCGTCCATAAAAGAATATGTTGTATGCCCTGCTACCGCATTCAACATAGTGTCAGTGAAAGGAAGTGGGAAATAATCCTTTCTAGTGACACTAGTAAATTTGCGGAAGTCTTGACAAATTCGCAATTTGCCATTTTTCGTAGGTACAACTACAATGGGGGAGACCCACTCACTATAAGGGACTTTATAAATGAACCCTGCTTCCAATAACTTGTCAATTTTTTCTTTGACCAAAAGGGAGTGTTTGGGGTTCATTCGATATTGTCTTTGTCTTACGGGTGCGACACCTTCTTCTTATACAATTTTGTGTTCACATACCTCCGGTGGTACACCTCGTAAGTCTTTATAAGTCCATGCAAATACTTGTGTATTTCTTTTGAAGAAATTATACCAATATTTCCATTCGGTGTTAGAAATTTTCTCATAAATTTTAATGATTTTGGGGGCTTCCTCCGTACCCAAATTCATTTCTTTACGCACGTCCTTAGCAACATAGCTTTTGATCGGAGTGGGAGATGAAAACATGGCATCTTCCCAATCCTCTTCAAAAGTTGGTGCTAATTCATGTTTCTTATTAGTGGGGGGTTGTCCTTCACCAAGGGCTTGGGGTTGATGATTTTCCTCAGGGGCAATGGTAGCAACAATGTTACAAACAAATTTTTGCCACTAGAGAATTGCGTCATCCGAATCTCCCTCTCCTAAAGGAAAATAATACTCTCCCATCCCTAGTGAGACTGGCAAATCTTAATGACTTTTGACATTGTGTATGGCCTCACTAAGTACATTATCAGTATCGTATCCTGACCCGTCCGAAGAAAACTCCGTGCCATCATCTTGGGTTTCCCTTTGATAGTGGGTAGGAGACAATAGTAAGACCATTTTCTCTGAACCTCGTCCTAAGGTTAAAGTCCCTTTGCCCCAATCCTCTTTAGCTTGAGCAAGGATTAACCATGGATGTCCTAGGATGCCAGGTATAGGTTGAACAACATCCGAGGTTCGGAAAATGATAAAATCAATTTTATATTCTTTCCCGGCAATTATTACTGACACTTGGGGTAATTCCCCCAAAGGCTTAGTGCAGGTGTGATCCGCCATTTTCAAGATATTAGGGGTCGGGTTCATTTTTTTATACCTTATTCATTTAATGTTTCCACACTCATTAGGTTAACACTTGACCCTGTATCAACTTGAAAACCTGGTATTAACACACCGTCAATAATAACATCGACTGCGGGGGCTCCTAGATCTTTACCCAGGGTAACGTCATGGATATCCACTATCTTAGGTTTCTTTCTGATCATCAAGGAACTCAACTTACTCCTACAATGAGGAACTATAGCCAATAGTTGTGTCATAGTAATTTGGGGTTTTATATTATCCAAATCGCTTATTATATCATAATGTTGTAACCCATTAACTAACTCCATTATTCGGGTTCATTTAGACGTAGATTTCTTACTTACATTTCCGGGATTCATGATGTTATAGTTGGGAAATCTAACCGATGTTTGTTTGGTTCGTGACATAATCGTAGGCATCTTAGTTTGTTTGATGGAATGGGGATTTGTAACATGTTGAGCTTGGGGTACAGGTATCGTTACCGGTACTGGTTGTACCACTGTTGGAGTTGGTGCAACTGGTATCGGGATACTCTCCCGTTGAGGGTTTAAATATACAAAGGTGTCCACAACCCTTGTATTATTTGGGTCCAAGTTTACCGGAGAGTCATATGAAAGACTTTTATCATTACTATTGTCATCGGGTATCGGTAAAGGATCGACCCTTCGTTTAGAGCGAGTTGTAACTGCGTTAATCTAGAATTCAGGATATGAGGAATGTGGATGGATTGTATGTTGTATGTGATTAACATTCCGAGATCCTCCTTCCCCATTTCCTTCTTGAATACGGACATGTTTGCCTTTCTTCCAGTCTTTATCATTTGACTGGTAATCATTTTTAGGTTCTGGACACTCATCTGTTGGATGCCCTGCGGTCTTACAATTCTCGCATAGAGGAACATAATCTTGAGACTTCCTCGGATTAGGACACTCATTTGCATAATGTCCTAATTTTTGACATCTATAACATACAGGTATCTTCTTTTTATCACTGGAAGTAGGATTATAATTCCGCGTGTTAGCATTATATGGAGGTTCGTTCCAGTTGGGGGGTCCATTGGTCCTACCCCAACTAGGTCAGTTAGGAATATTAATAAGGACCAACCGTTTATTAAAATTCCTTTGAGGATTATAGTTGGAATTTGGACTTGGGCCTGTTCTTTCTTCTTGCCATGGTCGATTTTTGTTATCTTCAATTTGATTAACAGGACGTTGGGGTCTTAAATTCCAACATTCGCTAACTAAATGGCTTCCACCACAATAAATGCATTTGATTCGTATGCCTTGAGGGGTAGGGCACTCGTTAGCTACATGACCATGCCCTTTACAATTTGTGCACCATACATTTGTACGTTCATTAGTAGCTTGGGGTCCTTTTGGTGCGCCCTTCATGACCTTAACGGACAATTATGTTGATTGTTTGGTTATGTTCATGATAGCATCTTCATGTTTAGCTATGGTGGGGTCATGGGATGAAGTCGTCATCCCGATTGGTTTAAAAAATATCGGTGTGGTGAAAGTAGTAGAAGGATGGACATCCGTTATATAGTGTTGATTTTGATTGGTTATAGGGAAAGTTCCCATATGGGGAGGTATAGGGTTATTTGAGTAAGTGTTGTCCGTATAGATGACTAAATCATCTTCTAAACGGCACTCCTCCCAAATTTTGGCTCGAGCATATGCTTGCGCATATGTCGTTGTACGACCTTCCTTTACATATGTTTTCAACTCTATTGGATACAACCCTCCAATAAAAATACTCATAAGGAAATTATCAGGTATTTGATGAACTCCCATACGTTGCAGGATATCTTGCATCCGCCCGTAATAGCTATCCACCCGTTCATTTATACCCATCCTTATAATTCGTAGTTTCTCTTTTAAACTACAAGCAAAACCTAAGGGTCGAAAATGATCTAGGAAGGCATTTTTCAATGCATTCCAATCCGCAAATGCGGGTTGCCTTAAGTACCATGCGAAGGCATCTTCCCGCAAAGAGGCGGCAAAGACCTTTTGAAATTTAGCAGGAGGAATGCTATTCGCAACACATGTTACTTCAAATTTAGCAATATGTGTATCAGGATCAACACATGGTCGTCCTAGGAAATAGGGTATATGTACTACATTAGTAATACGAGGATTAGGATTAGGTGGTAATGGTTGCGCCATTAGTGGTGGTTGCAACACAATGGGTGGGGGAGGTGGTGACGGTAATATCGGGGTTAATATAACCAGAGAATGTTGTATGAATTGTGATGTGATTCTCCTGAAGTTGAACCAAAATTTAGTTGTTGGTGTCTAAGAAAGGATAATATTCCGGTTGATGGGTTACCCTCAACAGGAATTTGATCTGCCTTATTTGGTTCACTATTAGTTTGTTCTTGGTGTAATTTTATGACCGATCTTAACCAACTCTTTCTTCTCTCCGCTTTCTTCTTCTGATAATCTCTCGCTACCGCACGATCCTCTCTAGCCTTATCATTGGCTGCTTTTCTTACTGAGGCTGTTTGTGCATGTGATTTCGCATGTGCAGGTTCTAGTATGGAAGTTGCATACGTTCACACTGGCACAACATTTACTTTATCTATTAGACCTCACGAACCGTTTCCTCCCGTTCAAACACAACTTTGCAAAATTAACAAAATTCTTGCCTTGCAGTGAGGAATCGGAGAATTCCGGAATATTCACACTAGCACATGGGTCAAAACGTCCGTAATTGAAGCGAGCTTCATTGCTAGTAAAAATGCCACCATTCCAACAACCATATCAAATTTATTGGCAGGAAATTTTTTGGCTTTGTGTTGGCTATAAACCAAGAACATAAACCGAAGATCTACCCTCAATCGTGGGTAACCATGATTAATAACAATTTCATTAAACCCCTCACCTTTATTCCATAT
This sequence comes from Polytrichum commune, assembly GCA_950295325.1. NCBI lineage: Eukaryota > Viridiplantae > Streptophyta > Polytrichopsida > Polytrichales > Polytrichaceae > Polytrichum > Polytrichum commune. The sequence continues at coordinate 55,147,096 of OX485806.1, read as the reverse complement.
TTTCTCAAAAATCTTCTCTTGGAAATGAGTGGGTAGTTTAAGGAAATTGACTCGGAATCCTTTTGGGTAAATTGGGCGGTTTGGTCCACTATGGATGCCAACTCCCCAAAATGAAGCCTTATAAAAACGGTAAAGTGCAGCAAACAAATGCGGTCCTTGGTATAACCAAATATTAGAACTATCTGACCCGGGTGGTGTAAATTCCCAAGGCCACATTTTCAATTCTCTTTAATGCTTTGTTAGCATCCTCTACAAGTTGTTTACCGTAGGTTCATAGCTGGTCCGACACTAAATAATTTTAAAAAAATGTCAATTTTTTTTGGAAATTATCACTTAATGTTTTGAAATCCTTTGAAATCAAAGTCAACATATGACGAACTAAATTATAAATACACAAATTTATGTTCTTGATGCCGTAATAAATTAAAAGGCACCAAGTCACATCAAACGGTACTTTGCACTTGTGAAGCACATTCCACACTAAAAACAAATGCAACAACCTGGTCACAAACGAATATGTAAGAGCCTCTCCATTTTGAGCATAAGCGCCTCGGAATCACAGTACATAACTAAAGAACGCCTCGAAATCAGGGGAGCGAAATCAAGGGAGCCTCGGCTGTGAGAGCTTAGGAATCTCGCAGCTCCTCCGCAGCTCGATCCTCCTTCGCCACATCATGTGGTACTTTTGGGCCACCCCCTTTCGAGGGAGCCTAAAAGTATCACACAAGCCCTTCGGTGAAGGTAGCCTGCACTTGCAGGTGTCCAAGCCGATCCTGGATGATAGGTGTATAACGTGAGTAGTTAGATTTTTAAGGAAGATTAAATATGCGTCGTAGTACCTCCGGAGGTTGGGCCTTAGTTTTTAACTCGTGTCGCTCTAAACTCCACTAACCAATTTCATATCTAGTTCTAACCTTAACCTACAACCTATTCTACGTGCAGACGCACCAGCCTTGAAACCAACGCAATTCTAATTTGTAAATTAGGATGGTTCTGATACACCCAACCGGGTGTGACTCATACCACCCTAGCTCAATGAACGGAATAACGACAATTTGATGGACCATTCAATTCTTCCTATTTCTTTACTTAATTCTATTTAGTTTTCTAAGCGGGGGAACTTGGCCTAAGTCCCACCCTTCACACAAATTCCTTCTTAATTACTTACTTTCGTTTGCACCTCGTACTTCACTACATTCACATATTAGGCATCACCCCTTACCTGGTTGGTGCACCTCTTACCTCGGAACCTTCTAAGGCCTCGTGCAGGTCCTTTGAAGGTTGAGTGACATCTCAAACCCATTCGAACATCAATGGTTCGAAGGGTGGTATCACTCTACCAAGTTAAGTTTCCGATTCGGGTCTCTTGCCAACAAGGGTTCACGATTTATTTTGTATGTTTTGATTGTTAAATGTGTTTACACTGGATAGACCACAAAATGCAACTCAATAGAACCAGGGTGACGGGCGACCTGTAGGTTCAACCTGTTGCGCAATCTTCATAAATTGGGGCCATTACTCCCAATCTATGGGGCCAACAACATAATAGTGGATTCGCGGGACAGTAATTCCACCTTTCCACCAACAACATTAAGAGTGGTTATGTCGGTGATTAATCCGAGTTACCACACACGAAACTTGCTAATAAATGAAGTTATTACCACAAAACATACCAAGGGCCCCAAAAACAATGGACTTGGGTATTCCCTTGGCGGTCAAGTGGTCAAGCCACTTGACCTTACGAGATAGGTAAGTGGGTTTAGAGATGCGTACCTTAGCCGCGCTCCCTCCAACCCTAAAAGAAAAATTATAAGTATCTTATTCTAGCTTCTTAACTAAGCATTTAGGGCATTGGCAGATAAGGTCTACAATGCCTCCACTCAAAAGTCTACCATCCAACCTACCTCTACAAAGGAAGGAATAAGTTTGTTGGTGTGTTAATAAACATACAACCTAACTAGGAGAGAGAGTAGAGGAGGTTCTCAAGCCTTTCTTTTAGGCCATTGAGAATGCATGCTAAATGTCGCGCACCTCTCCATGAGGAGTGGCCGAAACACCATGGGCACAAGGGGGACCCCGGAGTGACACCCGGGACTTGTGGCGCCGTTGGTGAGAGGGCCCAAGTGATCCTAGTGTGGGTGAGGTCCCCGGGCGTTGGGAACGCCTCCCATCCACGAAGACTAGGAGGCACAAGGGTAAGGCCATGAGCTTTGCGTAGCTCATGGCGTGGTGATTCTAGAATGCTCAAGAACACCTCAATCCGAGGTGTGAGCTAGGAGTTATGGCCATTTGAGTGGGGCGCTGTCCCGGGACAGCGCCCTGGTGCAGCAGTGCCTGGGAGTGATTCCCGGGACTGCCAAGGTTCAAACAGGCATAACTTCCTCACCACTTGCCCGAATGGGGCAAGTGAGGAGTCCATCGGCATCTACGTGAAGCGTAGATGAAGATGGAGTGGTTGGTTGCTGGAATCAGACATCATACAAGGAAGTTATGATGGTCTGAAGCTGCTGGGGGGTTTTAGGCCCAGCGGCTAAGGGAAAATGTCCACTTGGCCCCAACTCTTGGTAGAGAGACAAGAGGTTGGTTGACGGTGGGGTAGGGGCCCCGCGTAGAGTCCTAGAGGCTTATATGGGTGAGGTGGTGTGGCCTCACCCACCCGAGGCCGAACGGCAAGGCCTCCATGGGCATTGGCCCATTGTGAGGCCATAGTTGCCTAGTATGGTTCGGGTTGTTGTAGTGTTGCTCCGGCAATGCGATGATCAACATGGGATTGGACTTCTATGGATGGAAGTCCACATCTAGGAATGGGTTACCGATTAAGGGGTGAGTCCCGAAAGCAAAGTAGGAGGGTTGGTTCCCTCCTATGAACTATAAGGTCCGGGGTAGGAGGAGCTAATCATTAGCATGGCGGAATGCGAATGGTTAGCACTCGTAACCTTTGCTAGAATTGAAAATTGGAAAGATTGTCAAGGGGGGCTAGCAAGGGTTGCGACACTAAAGGATTTTTTCCTAAGGACATTGACGGAAGGCTTTGCCCAAACATTAGAGGAAGAGAGAGTTCTACAAGGTGGAAGGAGGGGTTTTTAAACCCTCTCACAAAAGGGTTGGACCCCTCCTCCACCATCTCCATTTTTCAAACATTTTCCAAAAATTTTGGCTCGGGGGTTTTCCCAGTTGAGGTTGCCATCCTCTCGCCGAGGTGGCTCCGACAGGTACCTTAGAAATCTTTCTAATTTTTCCACCATCGAGTCGGCAAGGGGGCAAATGGGCAAGTAGCCCCCTTGCTCTCTTTCTAATTTTCTTCAAAAGTCTTCAAGCCGAGTTTGTCTTCTTACGCCGAACACCTCCAATAGTCTTGTGTGACTCACACTAACTAATAAACCAACCTTTGCTTAGCTAGCATCTACTAACATTTGCTTAATAGCTAGCATCTACTAATATTTGCTTAGCTAGTTGTTTTTACTAGCTAGCATATTTTTTCTACTTTGCTATCTTCTAGCACTACTTAGTTTCATTTTGACCTTCCTTCTTCTAGGCTAAATGCTAAATGAACTAATTTTCCCTAAATTCCCTATCAATTCTAACTTTTAATGCTAACATTCTAACTAAAAGTGATCCCGCGGAGTGGTGGACCACTCAAAGGGTTCACACAGCACCTCAATCCTCCTCCTCCGCAGTAGCTCGATCCTCCTCCGCAGGTCTTCGATCCTCATCCTCCGCAGCTAGATGATCCTCCTCCTCGTATTGGCATCGAAGGATACCCTGCTTCATCGGCGAATCTTCTTGCGTCCTTCGTGCGAATCTGTGTTGGGGGATCTTTCACGACTAATGCATGGGCCACATCTCAGGTTGAACTTCGAAATCTCATTGCAACCACGATGTCCTTCTTTACCCCAATCAATTGTCAAGCTTAAGCTTCTTTGATCAATGGTTCAATCATGGGGTTGCTTGCATGCCACACACAAATAAGGGTTCCAGATGCTTTTACCTTAGCCCCTCAGAGATAATGTAGGTGTGTATACTTAGAATCTTCACGGGATGAGTTGCTATTGGTGATGATGTTTTGAACATCTATGAATTTGTGATGCGGTGCTCTACTTATAGGCTTTCTATACTGCTTAGGCCACCGAGGTTGCATGTGGTTACAGTACTTTGTGTGAGATTTGTAGGAGATGAAGCTGCTGCAGATCTAAGTGAACTTGCAGATGCTGCAGATGTTAAAGATTGTTGTGGTTGTGATGGTGGAGGAGGAGTTATTGTTGATGCGGAGGTTCAGATTCTTATTGTTGTGGTGGTAGTTGTGGGGATTCGGCCATCTGGGATATGAAGTTTGGCCTTGGAATGTGTTCATTAGGGTTTGCACAACCTCTACACAGCAAAAACATCATCAATGCAATCAGCCCCAAAACATTCCATTAAATCCTGCAGATATTTGTACATTATAACCTTCCAAAAGACTTACATGTTTGTGCAGATTGAACATACATTTTTCTAGCTGCGTCTTTTAGAGATGAAACTCGAGCTCCATATAAACGGCTGATCTCAGCTGCCCTTTCTAATGACTCTTGCATGATTATTGTAATGCAAGTATCCGGCTCCATGTCTTCTATTGTGTTGTCCTTGTTTGTAACTTCTTCTATTTGGGTTGTTTCCTCCTTGAAAAGTGGTGTTGATAAATTTGCGCACAAGGCATCGTCTTGAAAATCATGTTGAAAAGCTTTAGCAATGCCACATTGTTCCCATCCAATTTGTACCATTCGTTTTTTGTAAATGCTAAGCCAAGCCTCATACAACCATGAACATAGGAGAGGTTTTAAAACACTTAGCTTAGATTCGAGTTTGATGTTTTATTCCTCCCCTGAATCTAATTGTTGAGATATTTGATTCATGCTCCATTTGGTGTATTGGATCCGAAAGGCATGCTTGAAAGGTCGTTGGAGGATAACATCTGCTAGTTGTAGAACACTTGTGCAGTTGGCATGAACAAATATTGTTTTCACTAAGGGATGAGTCAATTTCCACCATGTAAGAGATGTTGTAGAGGTATGAACGGACCAGCAGTCAATAAACCAAATAAGAGGAGTATGGATGGAGAATCCAAGAATCTCTATTTGTTTGAGTCTGTAGGGTTGAAGTATCTCTTCAACAAATGCCTTGCAAGAGTCAAGATTGGACCAATGGTTGCTAGTGTGTGTGATGTGCCACCCAGCTTCTTCACACGTTTTCCGACCTAGGTTCATAGGAGGTAAACTCCCACTTGTTGTTCTTGTGAAAATGACTTGAAAAGGTAAGATGTTACCCGATAATGAAGATGAAATCGCTACTATAACTTGTCTTTTGTCTTCAATTCCAATCACAATGACATATTTAGATCCTTTCTTTTCCCAAGTTTTTGTTCCACCTGTTGGAACAAGATGGACTCCGGTCTGATTTGTGTTTACCACTAACTCACATGGGACATTGTAGCACTTAACCAAGTAGGCTATCCGTTGGGTCATCCTCAAACCTTATAGCTCCCAATCTTTTGGTAATTTGCTTGTTGCTGTAGTAGGTTTTCTAAAAGACCAATTTAACTATTTTCTAGCAAATGCCCTCACCCAACTAAATGAAATTGAGCTTTCTTGAACAAGTAGATCTGGAGCCCTCTTTTGAATAAAGGGGATGATGAGATTACGGATTGATCTTGCATAGAGAGGTTGTCCCGCCTTCCTATGTGCATGTAGCATCTCAATGATAGCTTCTTTTAATTCTTGATGATTGGATAGAATAGGACAATGTTGGTTTCCTCCATGGAAATGGGAAGATCCTTCATCTACATACTTCTTGTAAGCATCTTTGAGTTCTCTTGTAGATGTGAACCACTTATACATACTGCTTCTAGCAAGCTTCTCGTAAGTGCCATAGTTCTCTCCCGGTTTCTTCTACATCATCTTCAAGTACTTCCATGCATTGTTGATGTTTCTATGTTTTCTAACAGTAGTATACATGGGATCCCAAAGAGAAGGCTCAAACCAATTAGTGTAATGACCCCTATCCTTGAGCTTTTTGGAAGTTGGTTCCTCTTCTTCCACTTTAGGAGTCAACAACGTTGCCTCCAATGTGCCTCGTGGCCTTCCAACTGGACGCTTCACCACTTCTACTTGCAAAGCCGCATCGTCATCCATCTTAGTCTTTAGAATCTCAAAATCACGTGTCACTGACTGTTGCATCTCTTCTTTGGAAAGTGACATGAAAATACTACTCAAAGTCTTTGACTTGAACTAAAAGCTCAAACAAGCAAAGCAACGGGAACACTCAAAAATTCACCAAACACACTTCAAAGCTCAAACACATGAAGAAAATGTTCAAAGGAGCCTCAAACCCTGATTAGGGTGAGTAGGTTTAGGTTAAGTTAAACTAAGCCGTCACCTCTTCTGCAATTAGGTTAAAAAACATCAAATTTTAAGGCATTTGAATATTTTTGAGAATGAGAAAAAATTCATTTGTAATAATTGAATAAATTTCACATGTACATTCTTACTTATAGCCGATTTAAAAAACAATTGTAACAAAAATTGAATTTTTTTTAAAATTTTTTTTAGCCGAATGCAATTTTTCCACTTTAATTAATTATTCGGCTAACATGTGTCGAACCAGCTATGAACCTACGGTACCTTGAGGTGCTAACAAGACATGCTCGAGGTATTGGCTCAACATATAATTCTTTTCAAGAAAATTACTAAAGTCTCGGATTACTTCAACCGATGTGTGCACAGTCTCATTCTACCACACCTTGGTTACAGTAATTTGTTGGATTTCCAAAGGTAGTGTTTTAATCCGAGTCTCCAATGGGAATCAAGAGAAAACACTCTGTGTCAAAAATCTTCTTCTAGGAAACCGACACCATTTATAAAGATTAGTTTCACTTGGTTTTCGACATAGGTGAGATGGTTGTAATTTTAACTTTAATAAATGGGTACCTGGTTGTACTCGGTCACTTAGTTCCACAACAAGCAAAAAAATAGCGACTGCACACTACTAGGAGTCCTCAAGTCCTGGTTCCCAGGGCCACATTAAATTTGACTTGGAGATAATTGCTAAGGTAATATCCTGTCATTAGCTTAGTCAGGTTATGAATACATTGTATGTCGCAACCCTTGCTAAGCCCCCTTGACAATCTTGCCAATTTTCAATTTTAGCAAAGGTTACGAGCGCAAACCATTCGCATTCCATCATGCTAATGGTTAGCTCCTCCTACCCCGGACCATATAGTTCATAGGAGGGAACCAAACCTTCCTACTTTGCTTTTGGGACTCACCCCTTAATCCGTAACCCATTTTAACATTTGGACTTCCATCCATGGAAGTCCTATTCTATGTTGATCATCGCATTGCCGGAGCAACACTACAACAACCCGAAGCATACTAGGCAACTATGACCTCACAATGGGCCAAAGCCCATGGAGGCCATGCCGTTCGGCCTCGGGTGGGTGAGGCCACACCACCTCCCCCATATAAGCCTCTAGGACTTCACGCGGGGCCCCTACCCCACCGTCAACCAACCTCTTGTCTCTCTACCAAGAGTTGGGGCCAAGTGGACATTTTCCTTTAGCTGCTGGGCCTAGAACCCCCCCAGCAGCTTCAGACCATCATAACTTCCTTGTATGATGTCTGATCATAACAACCAACCACTCCATCTTCATCTACGCTTCACGTAGATGCCGATGGATTCCTCCTTTGCCCCATTCAGGCAAGTATTGACGACGTTATGCCTGTTTGAACCTTGGCAGTCCCGGGAATCACTCCCAGGCACTACTGGACCAGGGCACTCAAATGGCCATAACTCCTAGCTCACACCTCCGATTGAGGTGTTCTTGAGCGTTCTAGAATCACCACGCCATGAGCTACGCACAGCTCATGGCCTTACTCTCATGCCTCGTAGTCTCCGTGGTGGGAGGCGTTCCCAACGCCCGGGGCCCTCACCCACACTAGGATCACTTGGGCCCTCTCACCAACGGCGCCACAAGTCCCGGGTGTCACTCCGGGGTCCCCCTTGTGCCCATGGTGTTTTGGGCACTCCTCATGGCTAAAGTTTGCTCCTTCTGCGAGGCCTCATATGCGAACAAGAACTTACAATCACTTTCTCTCATTCAGTCAAAGTAAGTGCTACAAGACAAAGTTGCTCGTTTCATACACTATTTTAAGCTTCAAGAAAAGGTCCCCACTATCTTTCTAGAAAGGGGATATACAAAAGAGGAAGTTTTACACTCTCAGATTGTGTAAGTATATTTTCTGAACACATTGACAGTCATAGAGAATCTAACCTCCTTTCACAGGATTGACACATGATTCCTGTTCCTACTTCTCACAATGCACAGTAGCACAAATAAGTGTAGTTCACTCTCTTCTCAAGAGGAACCCGATATCTCGTTCTCTTATCTTTCAACTATGCATTTCTTGCGAGTAGTGCAGGCAATTAAATCTCTCATAGAATAAGTGAAACCTCTATTTTTTTTCTATCCCTGAGACAAGGTTCCCAATTTCAAATCCCTCATTTCTCAGATATATTCTCACTTCTTTTCTCAACAACCATCCCTCATGATTTTGAGCAATCCACGACAACAAATAACATCACCTTATCCCTTCACAGGAACTCAATCCTAAAGCATTGTGGGAGCACACGAACACCAAAAGTTCCGGATAGGCATTTTTCAATGCCTAATCCAGTATGTCCGGATGATCCGAGTATCGTCCAGGGATTGTGTGAAGTGCAGCATGTCAGGGATGCGCTTTTCCGGCTTGAAAGTCGACCACCGGATAGTCCTTTGGAAGTCTTTATTCCGGGACTTGCCTTCCGGAATGAGCCTCTATAATTAAGTCTTACTCCTACATGCATCTTTCCTCAATACCTATCTACCTACTGCCTACTTCCATTGATGATTGGGTTCATCCGGTGAAGATGTCCCTATATGGTCAGAATCCGGATTTCTCTCACAACCAGTCCGGATCGGCCTAATCTTTCCTGGCATGTCACACAGAGAATCCAGATGGTTCCCGGAACTACAACGACAGAAAGGTTAAGATTCGGCCGGAGATCTGTTAATTCGGGATAACTGGGCGATCCGTGCCACTTTCCGGATTACCCCGTCCAAAGAGTGTGAGACCTCTTCAGAAGGTCGGATGGCGTAAGTCCGGCACCTCCCTGATCTTACCCAGTCCTAACGACGGCTATCTCACATGGACGTTACCCAGGCATCCGGAATAATGAGGTTTCCTTCCCACTACACGCCGGAAATGACCTTCCGGACCGGAATCCTAACTGTTCCGGTTTCTCTCCTCCTTCCGATAGACCCATTCGGCTACAGCGAACTTAGGCTGTACTAAATTTGAGATAACTGGGCGATCCGTACCACTTTTCGGATTGCCCCACCCAGGATCCGTGAGACCTCTTCAGATGATCGGATGGCGTAAGTCCGACACCTCCCTGATTTTACCCAGTCCTAACGATGGCTATCTCACATAGGCGTTACCCAGACATCCGGAATAATGAGGTTTCCTTCCCACTACACTAAAAAAAGATCCATAGTACTGTAGTCGAATCTGATCCGGGTTTCCTCCCCTTTGTCTTATCCGTACTTCCTAGTCATTCATTCCCTCTAGATCTGCAATGTTCTCCTAACAGTCCGTGCACAAAACAAGCCAGAATAGATGGAGAACTAGAGCTTTATTGAGTAGGGAGCAATAATATACAACATTGGAGAAGAGAACCCTTCTCAAGCTCTTTATTCAGCCTTAAGTAGAGGCCACAATCCCTAACTACTAGTGGCGGCCCAGGCGGCCGCCCAAAAAACCCCAGGCAGCGGGAAATCCGGAAACGCGTCCTTCGCGGAATTTCCGAATGTCGATCCGCTTTTCGCGCTGACAAAAAATTGAATTTACAGTTTTGCCAAAACTCAAAAGGGGATTCCTAACCTCTGCCTACCTAATTTTGAACTATCTACAACCAATCTACCTAAGCCTAATCTAAGTGGTGCAATGCTTCTTCGAAGCCGTGCCTTCCTTGGATTGACTCCCGGGCCCGCTGATGGCGGAAGAGCCTCCCCCGGGGGGTCAAAAGTCGTCGCTCCTGCAGCCTTGTAAAAACCCTTCTCATGTTTGGGGAGGGGGCAACCTCTTCTTCAGAATCGTCTGCCATGGCCGGATCCTCTCCCGATCCGTCACCCGATCCGGATCGCGCTGCATCGGAAGCATTCTTCTCCTTCCGGGACCTCTGGCCAGGTGAGGGGTCACTTCCGGTGGCCCGCTCCTTGTTCCGGCCACATGATGCGGAAGTCATCCGGGGATCCCTGGCGAACATCGCATGTGAGGGTGGAGGAGCCCACGGCTCCACGATCATACAATCGATAGCAGGAGCTGCCGACACCTGCAACACCGGTGCCTTACCCCTATCCGGAGTCTTCGTCCGATCCGGCATCCTCATCCGTTCCGGAGTCCTGGCCCTCTTCGGCGTTCGGGACCGCCCTAACGCCCTACCCTGACCCGGATTCGGTGATTGTCCATGTCCGGACCTGGCTGACCATTCCGTACTCTTCCATCAAACTAGGGATGAGCGGGGCCATTCCGGAACAAGGGTCTTCTCTCAATCCGGAACTCTTCCGGATTCCGGTGGCTGGGAAGTTCCGGCTGGCTGACTGGGCCCCGCGCTCGCCTGAGAGGACGGAACCAGTTCCACCTCCCCAATAACCTCGTACAGAGTGCCCGGTGACTGTTGGTGACTCGAAAAACAGCTCACCACTCGTTCTCTCAACAATGCCGCTTGCGCAAATGGCTCGGAGAAGGAGAGAAATCCCTTTAAGTACTCTCTCCCTCTTCCTCTAACGGTTCTAGGTCCGTAACCGCTTCCTCCGCAACCGTTCGGATTCCGTTGCAACCGTTCGAGTTCTGGTGTAACCGTTTTCCGGACCGGACCGTTTAAAAACGGTCTCCCTGGATTAAGTTCTGGTCCAGCCAATGTGTCATTTCTAACCATTTTAACACGTAAGGCGGATGCTTAGAACCTTATTTCATAAAACAACTAACCTACCCTAGAAAACCGTACTTTGAGATCAATACCAGGGTATTATCCGGATATTAATCCGGTTAGGAAGCCAATCCGGAATTCCGTGGATTTTTGGGCTCCCACAAGCATCCACTCCTACTCAGCGGCAATCACACTACAAAGTATTATACTTGTAGTCCTCCAGGAACATTCAGGGAATTCACTTCATTCTTCTCACCATTACCAGATATCTCCCTTTCTCGGAAGAGATTTCCAGTTCTATCGAACACACATACACACACTCTATTAGATTCAATGAGATATTCACACCCGAAAACACAAAAGTAACATTATCCAATCAACAATGAAATGTGAGATCAATGGAGTATAAAATATATTTTTCTTATAGCAAGAAGAATCTGATACACAGTAAAAAAGGCTTCACACCCAGACGGAAAAAATCAGCACGCTGAGGGTATTCAAAAAACTATGAGGGCAAGGAAGACTCTCTTCTCAAGAAGAACTGAACTCTCCTCTCCCCTCTTCCTGATCTATATCTCATGAACCATATGAGCCCAAAATGAGTGCTCATATTTGTTTTATGTTTAGAATTTATTTAGAATTGCATTTGTAGTGTTATTAAAATAATCAAAAGTATAAAAAGAATGAGGCTTGGTGTGGTTTATGTTTTAGGCCTTAAGCCTATTTTGTGTGGTTAAGTAGAAGCTTAGTGACATTAGGGAGTGTTTTGGTTAAGTGAGTAGTGTTTGATGAAGCAAGAGGAAGGGCCTTGGATTTAAATGTTTGAATTAGAACATGCTCTTGTTGGTTTAGAGGGTGAGGATTTAGTGAATAGGATAAGGTCCTACTAAGTAGGAGAAGGTTAAGGGGTTATGGTCTTGGGTGCCCTCTCCTCCTCCTCCCTCCTCTCTTTTCTTCTTCTTTTTCCTCTCTTCTTCTCTCCTCTCTCTCTCCCCCTCCTCTCTAGGATTTTGAGCTCTTAGAGTTAGAAAGAAAGTGTGTGAATTAGTAAGAGGGTATTAGGGGAGTTAGTGTAATTAGGTAGGGGGGGAAAGTTACAGCATGAGCGTAGAGCGGTGAGCGTCATGTTTTCGTGAATTTCTCCGCTCGCTTTTCAAAAATTTATTGAAACATAAGGATCCTGTTACCACTGAATTTTGTCCGGACAAAATTGTAAATGTATATTTTAAGGGAAAAGAGTACCCCAAATCCGAGGAAAGGGGTCCTACTGCAAATTTTTGTTATTATATATATAGTGAAATTAGGGCTGACGTCATCATTTAAATGAAAGGGTGATTTAAATGAGGACCGTTCAAGGTTGAAATGAAATTGTGTTTTAATTAATTCACAAATTTGTTTTAGTGTTTAAGGCTAAGGGCGTAATTAGGGTTGGCTTCATCATTTAGATGCGGGCATCCTCGAAACAATAATTTAAATGGCGAAGTTTATACAATCCAACAAGTGAATATTCTTTAGGTTGATTGGCCTCAAATTTTGATGTCAAATTAATAAGAAACAATAGTACTCAAAGTTACATACTATTCTAGGGTTTTCACGGTGGACGAGTGATAGATACGTTCGTATGCAATAATTCCCTCCCCTACCTAGATATAAAGCTTATATGATGTGTGGGGAATGGAAACAATTACTATGTCAAGGGCTTTTACTACTTCATATAAGAAATTATATGACAAAGGAAGAACATCGAGCTCCAACCATTCCAAGCATCACTTTAGAGACGCATGTGCTCTTTAACATAACCAAACGCCCCACGGGTGTTTGGAGGCAAGAAAACATATTTTTTTTGTGTTATAATGCTATTCATAGTTTAAAAAACGCCTAGTCATCTCTATCACTTTCCATTCCCTGCCTGGCCTCTACATCTAAATATTCCAACACACGCCTATCAACAGGACGAGCGCGAGTAATAAGTGGAGATGGTACGACCGCGAACTGATGGGCAAGCCCACCAGCATACGAAGGTAGTTCGAACGCCCGTGGAGGGCTTCGAAACATGTCCGGGTTGAGGACACGGATAGGGCTCTCCCGTGGAACTCTGCACACAAAGCAACATACTAGAATGCATAAGCTAAAGCAAGAAAAAAAATGAAAAAAAAACCAATGAAAGAGGTGCTAAGTTAGAAATCAGACTTACGCACACTTTCTGTGACGCCTCAGGAGCTTTTGCCGAGGTTCAGTAGAAGAGGGGTCCGGATGTGCGACAACGGGTTCGGCCGGAGGTACAGAGTCCCGCAGAGGCAGCAGGACGGCCTCGAAGATCTCTGAGTCTCGCTCGAGCGCCATACGACACGCATTGATGGATGCACCTAAATGAAAAGAAATTGAGTGAGGTAGAGAAAAAATTAAAAATGCAAAAGCAAGAAATGAAACTCAAAGACAAAGTATAGGAGGGCAAAGAGAAACTTGTGCCACATTGCCAATCCATGACAATGTCGTGCTTCCTAGTGAGCGTCTGGATAACAATGCTTAAGAATTCCATGCTCTTCTCTCGAGCCCCTCTCTATGGCACCTTGCCATCCTTCATGAGCTGGCTCTCCTCATCCGTGAAATTGTGGAGAAGGGAATCCTTCTCCAATGAGAAGCCCAACTTCGAATAGTCCTCCGCCTCGTAAACGGAGAGAGTGGAGCCGAGGGGCACAAGAACCTTGATGAAGAAGCGTTTTGTCTACAAAGAAAATTGCATAGTTAGTGACAAAAAGAAAAATGTACAACTTGAAGTAAATGAAGAGGAGGAGAAGAAATACTTACAAACATCTTGGGATCTTGTGCGGACGTAAGGTGAAGATCATTCACGCCCCACCAGTCCCTGGCGACAGTAAAGTGACATTCCAAGGCCCAATCGCGAATGTCGTCGTGCATCTTGGGGGCATTGGGGTGCATGATGACGAGGACACCGTTGTCATGGAGGTTGTCCTCTGCGAAAGTAAAGACATCATCAAAGAAACTCGGACCCCGGCGGTTCCACGCTGGAATGTCGGATGGCGAAGTCGAGATGGCGGGCACCGGGAGATTGTCCGGTACATCGACAAGGAGAAGGTCGATACCGGTATGGGACTTGGGATTCCTGTTAAGGCGAGTCCGAACGACACCAACCTGTAGAGCAAAGAAGAAGGTTGAGAAGAGAAAATGAATGCTTCACAAGATAGAAATGAATGCAAGAATGAAAAAAGAAGTGGACTCCTACCTTGACAAGGAATTCTTCGATGCGAAGGTAGGCCGCTTGGTGGGAGTTTGTCTTCGTGTAGTGGTCCATAAGCACTCCGATGTCTACATTCTCAATGAGACTGTAGGTAGAAGCAGTCTCAGAGGATGTAGCACTCGTTGCTGCTGCGAATGCCTTCCTCTTGCAAGTCAAAGAGGGGGCAGTGGCTGTGCTGTGAGAAGGAGCGGGGGCATGCAAGGCAAGAGGGAGGGATGGGCTACCTACAAAGGTGGCAGCAGGTGCAGCGGAAGCCTCGGCGGCGGCCTTCGTAGCAGAACGAGTAGACACAGTGGCTTGGGAAGCTTGAGTACCCGAGACCGCCTTCACCTTCTTGCTTTTGATTTCCTTAACAACCTTCGATGCCTTCGTACCCTTCACCGACTCCTCGGGGACCACGAGCTCGTGAAAGACAACATCAGCGGGTGCCTCAGCATTCAAAAAGGTGAACAAATGAACCTCCGAGGGAGGAACGAACCCCTTCGAACAGTCCAAATACCACCCTGCATGCTTGAGGTGAGCAAATGGGTAAACATCGTGCTTGTCAGTGTACATGAAATTCGGGGAGGAGTCCAGAACCCACTCCTCGACATAGACCGGTAGAAAGGAGGCAGAAAGAGCTTCTTTCGGAATAAGCTCGTGATAGATGTACCTAAAGCAAATGACATGGGAAAAAATGAGAGAAGTTCGAGTGTTGCAAAGAAAATGAAGGACAAGTGGAGAGGAGGAAGAAATACCTATAAAGGACACGGTGAATGATCTTGATACCATCTTCAAACTCAGTGAGGTTCGTGCCCTTGAGGAACTTTGTGTTTGACTTCTCCTCAAAGAAATGCGGGAAGGCGTGGTCCCAGATAAGGATCCTCCATCCATCCACGAACTTTGGTGGATGTAACACACCCCCTTGCACGTCCCAATTGATGGCGCGACCAAGGCTAGCCTCTAAGGACTTGAACTCCAAATCAACCTTGTCCTCCAACTGTAGTCATAGAATGAAAAACAAGAAATGAGGATAGACAACCGTAGAGAAAAAAATCAATCCAAAGGAGGGGAGGGATTCACCTGAGCCCTGAAAGAGGCCTTATGAAGCCAGGATTCGAGGACCCTCTCCTTAAGGGGCACAATGGAAGGGAATTTGTTGCCGATTCGGACAGTCAT
Source organism: Polytrichum commune (assembly GCA_950295325.1). Lineage (NCBI taxonomy): Eukaryota > Viridiplantae > Streptophyta > Polytrichopsida > Polytrichales > Polytrichaceae > Polytrichum > Polytrichum commune. Next base: position 55,131,681 of record OX485806.1, on the reverse strand, counting down.
GGTGGAATTCCACCAACGGAGCCACTTCGCCTTGAAATGACACGGGACATGAGTGTTGGCCACCTTAGAAAGTTTCTCGATGGTCATGTCCGGGATCGTGTTCACCGAGAAGTGCCGATTGATCTAGATGAGGAAATTGGAAGTGAGTTAGCAAAATTGAGAAGAAATCTTGAAGGACAAATCGAAGGAGAAAAGAAGATGAAGAGGAGCACCTCATCAAAGAAGGCGTCGGTATTCTCGGAGTTGGCAACGGCCACATACTTCTCGAAGCTCTTGGAGCGAATGGACTTTCTGGCCTTCTCCTCAGCAAGTGTCATGGCCCTCCAAACACCGAGAGCGGTCCTCTGATCGGCCGGAGTCTCATCCTTGTAAGCTCTAGCTGCAGCGTCGGAGGCAGCGGAGATCTCTCTTTGGTTGCAAGCAAAGGTAAGCCAACGAAGAAGATGGAAATTGAAAGGAGAGAAATCAAAGTGTGGGGAAGTGATTACCTTGTAGAGAAAGGAGACGAAGACGTCGATGGTCAAGGGGTACCAAGTGTTGTGCTTCCTCTTGGCATTGATACAAGCCAAGTAGTCCTCCTTGGAAATGAGGTCCTTGAAGTCCTCCAACTCCAAGGTCCCAAAGTAGCGGATGCGGTGAAAGCTTGGAGGGGAGGCTGGACTTGACGTGGTCGTTCTCGATAGACCTACAAAAAATTGAAGAAGACAAGATGAGAAGACACTCACAAACAAAGAATGAAGTAGCAAAGAATAGAGAGAGACATACCAATTCACGTCGTTCATGGCATTCATGAGAACGCCACTATGCTTCCGCGAATCCAAGGCAATACAATAGGGAGAGATATGCCACGCCTCTTCCGTAGGATGGAACTTGTTCACGTGGCGCCACCAAGCGGTCAACCGGTGGTTCCCCTCCCACACATAGAACATCTTGCCCACAAAGTGGAGAAGATTGGGGTCGGCGGCCATCCGTGCATTCGAATCTTTCACTCTCAAGCTTCCACAACGGACTCCAGGTGGACAAGATGTCGTCCATGACCTCCAAGATGTTGTCCTTGTTGTTGTAGATGGAAACATAGAGAACACGGTCACCATCTCGGTACCCCGTAACGAATTCGTTCTCCAACCTCTGGACATCCAACTCGTTGATGGGCCAAACGAGTGGCAAATCCCGCAAGCGGCAGAGGGGGATGCAAAGTCGAGACTTCTCAAGAGGCCGAATGCGGAGGCCGAATGCGAATGCCGTCAAATCTTGTTTCTGCTTCGCTCGAAGATTGACCTCACTCTCTTCGGGGTTAGCCGACTCGGGAGGTTCCTCGGGAAGTCTAGAGGGAGTCTACAAACATCCGATTCAATTTAGTACACACGAGAATAACTCAACCACCGACTCTAAAGGAGGGCAGGTGCAAGAACGGAAGACATAAGTGTCTAAATCAACTACCTCCTGCACGTCGGTGTTCACCCGGTCAACTTGCTCGAGTTGTTCTGGAACAACCTCCTCAATATCCTCCAGCTCTTCAACGTTGTTCAAGTCCACAACATCCTCCGCTTGCTCCTCCTCCACAGAGGGCTCCAAGACCACAAGATCATCGGAGAGATCCATTCCCTCCAACTCCTACATAGAGAGAAACAAATGGCATTAACAAAATGAAAGACTAATGAGATGAAACAGCGAAGAAATTGTGAAAATTTGACCATATCAATTAATCCCATTGATCCGTGGGATTGGAGCAAATTGTCCACGTAGCCGCAACCGAGGTGCCTGACGAGTGAAAATCTACCGGGTGGGGGGCGTCCTCCCTCACTAACTAAACTTCAATTGGTCACCCCTTACCTCCATTTCTCAGCTGACTTGATCACAAGTGGTGTGTAAAATACCTTTTCTTTATTGATTTTCACTTTCTCAAGAGCATTTACAAATGCTTTGCTCATACATAGAGTTCGTTTTTTGCATCCCTACCTTTAATACTACTGTGACAGCAGTCCCTTCTACAGGTAGCCAAGCATGATCATGTGCATCTCTAAAGTAACATTCTACTGGAATTAAGCTTCATGGAGCTGGAGCCTTGCACCACTTATCCTAATTACTAGAATAACACTAGGCAATTTCCCTGTGGCCCTCACAAGGAGTGCATGAGACGAAGGAATCCGTGTGATTAATGTTTGTCTTGTTGCATGACAATGTGCATACTATTCAATCCCACGGATCCGTAGGATTGATGAATGTTAGCTCCGATGTAAAAATATATGCACACGCATTAATCCCACGGATCCGTGGAATAGGAGAATGTCGGCATCGTTGCTCAACTGCGTAAACACTTGTCAATCCCACGGATCCGTGGGATTGGTGAATGTTAGCTCCGATGTAAAAATTTATGCACATGCATCAATCCCACGGATCCGTGGGATTGATGAATGTTAGCTCCGATGTAAAAATGTATGCACATGCATCAATCCCACGGATCCGTGGTATTGATGAATGTCGGCATCGTTGCTCAACTGCGCAAACACTTTCCAATCCCACGGATCCGTGGGATTGATGAATGTTAGCTCCGATGTAGAAATGTAAACACTTGCCAATCCCACGGATCCGTGGGATTAATGAATGTTAGCTCCGATGTAAAAATGTATGCACATAAATCAATCCCATGGATCCGTAGGATTGATGAATATCGGAATCGTTGCTCAACTGCGTAAACACTTGCTAATTCTACGGATCCGTGGGATTGATGCATGTTAGCTCCGATGTAAAAATGTATGCACATCCATCAATCCCACGGATCCGTGGGATTGATGAATATTAGTTCCGATGTAAAAATGTATGCACATGCATCAATCCCACGGATCCGTGGGATTGGTGAATGTCGGCATCGTTGCTCAACTGCGTAAACACTTGCCAATGCCAAAGATCCATGGGATTGGTGAATGTCGGCATTGTTGCTCAACTGCGTAAACACTTGCCAATCCCACGGATCCGTGGGATTGATGAATGTTAACTCCGATGTAAAAATGTATGCACAAGCATCAATCCCACGGATCCGTGGGATTGGTGAATATCGGCATCGTTGCTCAACTGCGTAAACACTTGCCAATGCCAAGGATCCATGGGATTGATGCATGTCGGCATCGTTGCTCAACTGCGTGAACACTTGCCAATCCCACGGATCCTTGGAATTGAGGAATGTTAGCTCCGATGTAAAAATGTATGCACATGCATCAATCCCACGGATCCGTGGGATTGGTGAATGTCGGCATCGTTGCTTGATGTGATAGGCAAAATTTAATCTGATGAATCGGGAGTAAATTGTTATTCCCAACAAGAAATACATTCTCCAATCCCACGGATCTGTGGGATTGGTGAATTTCTCACCTCTATCAAAAGCTGGGGAATTTAGCTGAATGCAGTTTCATGTTTAATCAGCAATGAGAAGTCTAGATGCAAATGGAATGATTGCCTTACTTGTGAATTATCGAGTGTCTCCGATCGAGTTTTTTTGCGTTGCTCCCTCGAGGCCTATTTGTTTGGCGTTCTTGCTTCCATCAGATGTCCCGCGCCTCCCCGCATGGCCGGTATAATACAATTTGTGCGCTTCTCTTCTCCCTTTAAAAGTTGTCACTTCGTGACTGGAAATTCTATATCATCCGTGTCTCTGTAGATATGTCCGCTATCAGGGCTATCTTCTCGCTAATGAATCACAAACATATCTCGCGTTAGGTCAAACTACTGCAATGATTAGGGTTTCAACAGAAGCTTAAGCCTCCAAGGAAAACACTTATATCGTCCGCGGGAGGATCACTTGTCTACTGAGGTGAATCCATCTTACTAGCATCACTCGCTCTGCTACTCGATTCCTTCTCTTGTTCGCTCTCATCCATCGCTGTTGCAACTGAGGTCCCGTGAATCTTGCCCGCGTCCTCAGCTTCTGCTATGGACTCTAGGTGTAACGACCGTATTTTACACCTCCCTCTCCAAGTTCCTCCCTGATCCTCTTCCGCTTCGTCGCTCAAGTTCGATGGAGTTCCACGACCCTCAATGCTCGGGGTGTCCTTCTTCTTCAGATCCCTCGCAGCGTGCCTCTTCTGCTTCGAGTTGCTGAAGTTTGTCCTGCCCCTCCTCTTCCTAGGCTTCCGTGACGGCTCCGCTGAAGAGACTGTTGTGTGCCCTGTTTCCTTCATGTGTGCATCTCGATGCCCCACCAATGCCCGAACTTCTCTGCTCCTACACAAACTCTCATGCACACTAGCTACTCTCACGAGATGCTCCTCCCGGAACTAATCGTACGTTCATGTCTCCCAAGCTAGTCCTCCGTATCCCTTTCCTTTGTATTTAATTTCTATCAAGCTATGTCATCAAATTATATTCCCGCGTTTAATAAAACGCGGTATCCGAGATTAGATCACTGACAACACTGACATCAGTTACTAATCTATTTCGAATTTGTTGATATATTTACGCATCTCTCCTGACAATGACGGCCTCCACAAATTTTCAAATTTATTATTTTTCCATAAAAGGTACATACACCTTTAGGGTTTAACTTCATCATTTCGGCATAGCATATATTAGGTTATCAAGAATGAGTTATTTTTTAGTGCGTAGGAAAATTAGTCTATACTGACATGTATCATATTTGGTGGTCATAAAGTAATGACTATTACTGGAGTACATTCTAATCCTACATGAAACAGATTGTCTAGAATTGACATGAATAAATATTGACTATTAATTGATCTAATAGGTTGTCATATATTTGGGTATTGGTGTCTACCCAAGGTGTATATAATACCCAATTATTGGTACCCTTTCCTTCATGTCATCTCATCATATTCTTCTCCAATAGGTACTGACTCACGTCTCCCAAGCCTTGGTCCATTAGGTGCTCCTAGTTCATCTCAACTTCACACCACGTTGTCCATCGATGGTTCTGCAGACGTCAACAACATGAAGATTGCCAACCCACCTGACTGCTCAGTTACTCCGGCGGTCGTCGTTCACACTCCTAAACCACAGACTCCATCTTTGCGGGCAGTTGATGCAACACTGATACAGAACAAGTCTACTTTCAAGATTCATGCCTATTCTAGAGCAGGGGTTATTAAACCTGGCACTTACTCTAGATCCATATTAAGGAGTGCCAAAGGTCAGAAACTCGATTGCGCATGATGCACTACAATTCGTAGTTTAGGGATTGACCATTGTCATAAACATGACGGTGAGAAATATGGCAAAGGGCCCCATATGGAAAATGCCCCATTTTCGTCTGGCACTCCATGATTCTTAATATTTCCCATAATTAACCAAACATTTTCTGACTACATCCTGTACATGTTTGGGATGTCCAACGATTTCATCAACCTCTCATGTATATATCCCATTATGTTTTTTCAATCCCCCTTTTGCAAATGCATTCACATAGCTTTGCCAAATTGTTTCTCAATGTCTTCCGCTGCAGTCCAAGCTCCACTCTTTGATGCCATCGAACTTGTTTCTCCTGGATCTCTTATCCCTACATGCATACCTACTGGCCTGCACATCCTTGATTGTTAGCACCCAGAAGAAAAAATCCAAACCCCTGGAATGTTTGTATTTGAAGTCGTTTCATGTGCTACAGTTCAGATTTTGTAATTTGAAGAAGCATGCAATTATCGAGACAACAAGTTTTCGGTCAAATGTTGGTGGAGTGTCACAACCCTTGCTAGTTTTCCTTAACTTAGCTTGACCGCCTCCCAACCCTAGCAAGTGCCACGAGCACTAACCTGCACATCCCTGTTGTTCCCATATTCCATATCTATAACCCATACGTTTTTTCTCATGTCATGTTTTTCTTTGGCTAGAACACAATTTTTTTTCCATGTGTTGATCTTGCAACATTGTGCAAGAAACTCTTTGAATGCCCGCTTGCGGTCCACAAAGAACTTCAATTTTCTCAAATCCATCGCCAATCAAATGCAAAACAAAGCCGAAGCCATTGCCTTGAGTTTATCCTACAAATTTCATTGCAATGGCAACGAACAACACCGCAATCACTCCCCACCTCAACTTAGGTCAACACTACGTGCCCAACAAAGATATTGATCTCCCGGATGTCACAACCTTGTAACCTTACCTGCATTCACAACACCTCGTGCATCATGGTACCATCAAAACACACATATGGCATTTTTCATTGTTTTGCGTGCAATTGGCCCACAAAATGTGTTTGGGTGGTCCTCCCAACTACAAGTAAGACACTAACAACAACCAATGGCCCAATCTCACTGTAGCTTCATATTCCATTCGCTAACACTTTCAACTCAATCAGGCCACATTCAAAGATTCTAACTCCTAACCTTAGCGACATTGAGGTGTATACCACCAACCTCAATTTGGTTGGATGCAACACAACAAAACAAACCCTAGGAGCATAGGTTGGGTTCAACCACTCGGACGGGCACCAAGGCATATTTTGGTCTTCTTTGCAATGTTGTGCACGATATAGTGGTGCCTCAATCGTTATTGTTGGCAGTATGCACTTGTCATTCTTTGGTATTGACCGTGCGAGTAGTATATGGCCATAGAACCACAAGGGTTCATGACCAACAATTGAGGTTTATCAAATATTGAAATCTTGGAGGTTGTGGTACATTGTTCCAATGTATGTCCTCTTGGTGTGTCTATTATAACATTGGAACTTTAGTATCTTCGTTTCATGTTGGCGGAACATCACATCCACCATACTTCTCCTCTACACACACGTTAGACAGGGTGTGCTTAATTGTTGTAAATGCCTTAAAATTTTGCATTATATCTGGGATGTATAGGAAATTATCCACACGGCCAGTCACCTATTGGAGAATAAAAAAGGGACCCATCAAGTCTCACATTGCAACAAAAAAAAAAATGATAAATTACAAATGAGAGTTTTTGGGATTATCGACTTCTACTCCCAATTCACGACACAGAAACCATGACCGGAAATTTCAAAGAGTCCGCTAGGCTTTCGGATCCATACCAATGTCTGCGGAGGATGTGTTCACAATGGGACCCCTAGGATACAAAAATGCATGCACACACATACCAATTAGTTTCTAGAAGATGGAAGTGTAGACTTTTAATGTTTGTAACACGCGCTCCCGCTTCTTTTTCCAAGTCTATTACCATCTTAATCATTCACGTAGCTGCAAAGATTGTCAATTGCTAGCTGGTCGTCGTACCTCTTGACTGACTTACCACTTTCAAAGTCTCTTGCAACTTATGTTTACGGTGTTGCTCTTGCACAATACATGCACGCACCGGATCATTGTAATCCCATAGTACCTTGCCCATACTAACTAACAATCATTTTTCTTTTTTCCTGCGCACATTTGAAGCAACACACGTTGTCGGTGCTACTACATTGGACATGACTTTTAAACTAGCTACAATAAAACTCCCAAAGGGGGAGCACAACCTGGTGCGACAACTGCCGAGACGGGACCCTAGGTTCATACGTGTCCACAAAATCCTCATCCAATTGGTTTGTTGATTTTTGTGTACGAAATACGCAATGAACATCAAAAAACCCTTTTTTTGCTTGGCCCTGAGGGCAACGCTTGCAACGGAATTTATAGAAACCTTCCTATCATTGGAAATTGAAACTAGATAATTTGTTCGAACATCCATAAACATTGTTTCTGTTGGAAACAACCTTCCCATCACTAGAAACTAGAATTGCATAATTTTTTCGAACATCCATTAACATTGTTTATGTTGGAAACAACCTTCTTATCACTGGAAAGTATAATTGCATAATTTGGTCAAACATCTATAAACATTGTTTTTGTTGGAGACAACGCTGCTAGCACCCATAATGGACCTCAACCAATTGAAAAGTGTAGAACCTCACTTGACATTGACGCCTTGGGAATACACACAGTGAATTTAAAGTTAGTTTGGAGAACCACTAGGGGACATCCATTTCAGGTCATATATTCGGGACTCACCCCTTAATCGGTAACCCATTCCTAGATGTGGACTTCCATCCATGGAAGTCCAATCCTATGTTGATCATCGCATTGCCGGAGCAACACTACAACAACCCGCACCATACTAGGCAACTATGGCCTCACAATGGGCCAATGCCCATGGAGGCCTTGCCGTTCGGCCTCGGGTGGGTGAGGCCACACCACCTCACCCAAATAAGCCTCTAGGACTTTACGCGGCGCCCCTACCCCACCGTCAACCAACCTCTTGTCTCTCTACCAAGAGTTGGGGCCAAGTGGACATTTTCCTTTAGTTGCTGGGCCTAGAACCCCCCCAGCAGCTTCAGACCATCATAACTTCCTTGTATGATGTCTGATTCCAACAACCAACCACTCCATCTTCATTTATGCTTCACGTAGATGTCGATGGACTCCTCACTTGCCCCATTCAGGCAAGTATTAACGACGTTATGCCTGTTTGAACCTTGGCAGTCCCGGAAATCACTCCCAGGCACTGCTGGACCAGGGCGCTGTCCCGGGACAGCGCCCCACTCAAATGGCCATAACTCCTAGCTCACACCTCCGATTGAGGTGTTCTTGAGCGTTCTAGAATTACCACGCCATGAGCTATGCATAGCTCATGGCCTTACCCTTGTGCATTCTAGTCTCCGAGGGTGGGAGGCGTTCCCAACGCCCGGGGCCCTCACCCACACTATGATCACTTGGGCCCTCTCACCAACGGCGCCACAAGTCCCGGGTGTCACTCCGGGGTCCCCCTTGTGCCCATGGTGTTTCGGGCACTCCTCATGGAGAGGTGCACGACATCAAACATGTCAACAAGGATGGATTGATGGTTCATGGTGAAATGAAGTTCGGTGACCGTGGTGCCTTCTCAGCCCATTTGTCCCCAATTGTGAAGGAATTCATTGACGGATGCTTGCATGAGGGTTACACTATCCACCAGATTATGAAAAAATACCTTAAATTTCTACGGAAGTGGGAGGCAGATGGTAAAAAAATAACACGGGATTTACTTATCACCCCAAACGACATTCGTAACATTGCCCGTAAGCTAGCAAGGGAAACATATATGTTGCACTCTAACAATGCTCAAAGTGTCCGCATGTGGGTCCAGAAGAATCCGGATAAAATCTTCCACTATACTGAAATTGATTTGGCCTCACCCATCCAAGTCGATGGCCAATTGAATGGGGCCAACATGCCTTTTACCATAGGAATACAAACACAGTGGCAAAGAGAGGTAATGGCCAAATATGGTCATAATGGAGGTGTTTCCATTGACGCTACGTTTGGGACTAATGACAAGAAGGTATGTTCACTTCTGTGCATGTTTTCACATGCTTGTGTCTAGGCATGATTTGAAGATAGCGTTTATTGGAACAATCAAATTGGCGAGTGACTAACTCTTTATTTGCACCAGTGACACTACTTCATTTATATAGTGTCTCAAACCAATCATACCTTCACATTGACTATATCTTTGCAATTCCCGCTTTACACCTTCATGGTATTTGATGAATGGCATCAAGGAATTCCGGTGGCCTGGATTCTCACCTCACAATGCGCAGAGGCAGACCTCACTCCCTGGATGGCATCATTGAAACAACGTATGAAAAAAGTTTTCCCAGAGTGGAAACCGTCTGCATTCATTGTGGACTGTGCGCAGGGGGAGATCAATGCACTAACGTATGTTACTCTAACTCCATCTATGAGTTAGTCAATCACTTCCAGACATATATTCCACCCATTTATCTCATATTCGTAGTTTAATGCCATTTTATGTCATTGTGAAAGCCGTTACTCAAAAAATGTATTCGCATTGACATGGTTGATCTTTGGCATGTTTCAAAGAGACGTGGCCTGGAACTCCAATTTTCCTTTGCTTGTGGCATGTTCGTCGTGCATGGCAAAAACACTCTTGTTACAAGATCAAAGACATTGTACGACGTGCAATGGTCCTTCAAAAGTTGGGTCTCATGATGTATGATAAGACATCACCTAGTGGCTTTGAATCAACAACTTGGGCAAAAGATAAGCTAGACGAGTTGAGCACAAAATACCCTGAAGAAAAAGACTTTTGGGATTACATGCAAAAGAAATGGCAAAGTAAGGCTCACATGTGGGTGGTAGGTTACCGGAACCTACCTTATGCTGGCCAGGACACGAATGCAGTTATTGAAGGGTACCATGGGTTTTTAAAGTCAATGTTAAAATCAGAGAGAAGTCGCATGGTTGGAAGACGTGTAGACTGGACTATTACTGCTCTTATGGAAGAAGTGCACGACCACTTCTGGTATAAGGGCCTTCGGAAAGAAAATGGTTTTGTAGACAACAAAAAAATGCAAAATTTTGTAGCCACAGCACTGATGAAGGCACGTGACATTCCAGATGTTGACGTGACACTGAATGTGCTTCCAGGGAACCATGCCTTAGTGACTTCTTCCGAGCACCGACACATTAGATACATTGTGCATAATCCTGCAGAGGAATGGGCAGGGTGTAATTGTGTTTGGGCACAACGGGGGAATATATGTAAGCATGTTGTGAAGGTCCTGCTCATGCTTCGACCGGATATTGTTGAGGGTACAATTGCACGTTTCTGTGGCAAACATGTTGGAACCGTCATAGGTGGTATGAGAGAACTCCTCACCCCTTCTACGCCGCTTCGTCATCCACAATTTCCTCCTGACACTGCCCCGGTATGTACCCCGAAGCAAACTCCGGTTCGGACCAGTGTTTCGTCAAAGGATCTCGGCGAAGCTTTGAGGCAATTGGTTATAGACCTCTTTGAAGAAGTCACGGGGGACATTGTCCTCATGGAGCATCTTCTAGCAGATTTAAATCAAGTCGTGGGTAGGGTCCGAGCATTGAAAGCAAATTTGAAGTCTGGAACACTTCACCCACTTGTGGCTTCGCCAGTGCTGCGAGTCGTCAATGATGGCAGGGGGTTTAACCTTCTTCAAGAAAAATATTTCTTGGAATTAAAGGGAAAAACTGTGGCGAGACGTCTTAGAATGTTTGGTTGTTAATTCAAACACTAACATCATATCAGTGTTTGCTCGCGTGACACTACCCCCGTTGGAACTTTAGGAAAAAATGTGGACTCTGAGGATTCTAGTGTCACGGAATACACTGTTGACATCCAATGTCCTACTCTTCATATAAGATTGTTATGCAATTTCCTACCAAGAAAGCCATCATCCTGTTTGCAGTTATATGTTTTTCTCAAATAGGCAGCCATACATGTGTAAGTATCAACTCTGTTGTATTTTGAAATTGCGAATGGGTTATTACATCAGTTATAGTTTTGTTCATAGTTTTTTGTTACTCAGATAACCATAGTAATTCTATAGCTAATATGTACACAAATTTCAGTGTTTAGGATTGCAATGTTACAACTTTAGTGTTACATATTCAGTGTTACAACCTCAGTGTAAGAAGTTCAGTTTTACAACTTTAGTGTTACAAGATCAGTGTTTCAACTTCAGTGTTAGAAGTTCGGTGTTACAACTTTAGTGTTCCAAGATCAGTGTTACATTCTCACGAATGTTTGAGTTAGTCAAACAATTCCTGACATATATTCCACCCATTTATCTCATATTCATTGTTAAATGTCAATTTATATCATTGTGAAAACCGTTACTCAAAAAAAATATTCACATTGACATGGTTGAACTTTCGTATGTTTCAGAGAGACGTGGCCTGGAACTCCAATTTTCCTTTGCTTGTGGCATGTTCGTCGTGCATGGCAAAAACACTCTTGTTAAAATACCAAAGACATTGTACGACGTGCAATGGTTCTTCAAGAGTTGGGTCTCATGATGTATGATATGACTTCACCTAGAGGCTTTGAATCAACAACTTGGGCAAAAGATAAGCTAGACGAGTTGAGCAAAAAATACCCTGAAGAAAAAGACTTTTGGACTTTTGGGATTACATGCAAAAAAAATGGCAAAGTAACGGGAACTGAGTGACCAAGCTAAGCGAACCGACCTAAGCAAAGAGTCTAATCCCTAGGACCATAGTCTAGACGGGCGCGACCATAGTCTCAGTATCCGGCCATAGTCTCAAGAACCAATAACCAGTCACCAGTTCCAAGTAACCTCTCTCATCAGAGGGGGCCATAGTCTTAGCAACAAGTAGCAAGTAACCAGTTCCAAGTCAACATCTTGTTCTCAAACGAGGTGCTAGCCACTTCTCCTTATAAGCTTGCCCTTGAGTTGTCCCCTAAACAATATGGGTTAAAGGGACTGCTCCTCCTTCACTCCCGTCTCCTAACGCGCATTCCGAGACTCTGGGTTGACGGGAGATGACGTATTGGTGAGCCCCACAGCCATGGCGTGGGCATGAGGGGATGGCATGAGGGGATGGCATGAGGGGGATGGCATGGCGATGGATGGGGCTAGTGTTCCGGCATTGCAGTGTTCCGGCGACTCAAGTTCGGGACACTGCGCAGTGTCTCGGGCGTTAGCAAGGTACGACCGTACCCTAAACCCTGGGGGGTCAAATGGGCTAGGCACCGACGCGGGGCCCACGTGCCACGGTGGCCACACGTGAGCCAGCTGTGCGTTACTATAGGGGATTTAGCCTTCCCCTAAAAATATGTGTTGGGATGGACATCAACCTCTTCAAAGGTTAGCTTTTGTTTTGTAGAAAACTTTTGGGGCACTTTTGCATTGAGAAAAAGTTTTGACTAAAGTACTTTGGTCTCCGTGCCCCATCCCCTCTTCCACTCTGCAGCGGACATGGACGCAATAGGCGATTTGTGCTCGTTTGGTGTTGCCTTTAGAATTGATTCTTGGAATTCCATGTGACACCTGAAAGGCAAGAAAACTGTCAACAACCTTGTAAGCACACAATGGTCACATAGAATAGAATACAACAACAACCATTGATGACATGCAACCATGAGGTTTTCCACAGGTATGGTTGATGGATTTTGCTTTTGGTTACAACAATTTGGTAGGGTAAAATTTTTGGTATTGCAGCAAAGACTACGTGCATTTATACAAAGCTGATCAAAGATTACGGTTGTTGCATTCATATTTTCTTTCACGTACATCTTCAATCTAAAAGGTCCCTGCAAGTTGCCAAGAGGATGATGTTCCCACGTATAGAACATTGATGAAAGGGGAAATTTTGTAGTTGGGATGGAGGTGAAGTCCAAGACTTGAAGGAAAATGACATCACCTGCTCATTTGTCACCCTAAAATATGACAAAATTGCAAACTTAAACATAATGAAGTCATTGTCGCATCGCATAGAGGACTGCAGACAGTGTGGCACTAAAGTGACGGTGGAGAAAAAAAACAATAAAATGAAAGATTTTGCCAAAGCCCAACGATGCTCTGGTCATATGTTTATTACACGCTCCATACCAAAGAGTCACAACTAGCCTTTTGTGGTGCTTTTGGGCACCCCCCTCCGAGGGAGCCTAAAAGTACCGCACAATCCCTTCGGTGAGGGTGGCCTGCCTTAGCAGGTGCCCAAGCCGAACCCGGTTGTTACGATATTTAATGGGTGTGTGGTGTTAGTGGAGGGATTTGGTAATCGCGTCGTATCCTTCCGATAGGTTGTGCCTATATATTAAGTGCCTAGGATAATTATCAAGTTTTCTAACCTAATGTCTACTCTATCCTAGTCTACGCGCAGACGCACCAGCCTTGGGATCAAGGCAACCTAACCCTACTGGATGAAATAACCTTACCTTTTACCTTGGGCCACCTCTAATTCTTTACTTTTTTTATATTAAATTATCTAAACGGGGGGACCTTAATTAAGTCCCACCCTCTCAACCTTCATTATTAGTTTATGGTTAATTGAACAAAGCCTATATTACTAAGTTCATAAATTATGGCATCACCACCTACCTGTTTGGTGCACGCCCTAACCCGAACCCTTCAAGGCCCTGTGCGGGTCTCTTGAAGGTTGATTGATACTTACACCCTCCGATCTTTGCCGTCGGAGGGGTAGTCTCAATCCTCCGAGTTAAGTTTCCGGTTGGTTTTTTGCCCACGGGGGTCGTACAAATTGTGTTGGTTATTAATTAGTTTAACACGGTTTGACCACTAAAATTCAACTTGATGGGACTGGGAAATAAGGCAACCTGTGTGTTCAACCTGTTGCACAATCTTCAAGGGTTGGGGCCATCACCTCCAACCCTTGGGGCCAACAACATGATGGTGGTTTCGTGGGTCATTACTCCCACCTTACCACCTACAAACATACAGAGTGGTCATGCCGGTGATTAATCCGGCTCCACCACACACGAACGAGCTATGAATAGAAAGCTACTGCCATAACATTTAACCGAGAGGCTCCGCACACATGGGAGTTGGACTTCCCCTCGGCGGCTAGGTGGGTGATGCCCCCCTAGCCTTACATGGATAGTTGGGTTGGGGTGAGAATATACCTTTGCCGCGCTCCCTCCATTCCTAAATTGAAGGGTGTAAGATTAAAATGCTTACCGATTGACTCCCATCTTGGCTTGGCGATGGTTGGTGTGGAACCCCTACTCCATCGCTCGGCCGCCCACAACACCAACTCGTACCCGCCACCTTTGGATGGACAAACCTCTTCTTGTAAGGCAGCAGACACCCCTTTGCTTAAACGGCCATAACTTTTGTCCAAAAGCTTCAATTGGAACAATTATTAGTAATCTGGAAAGCTAACAACAAGAACTATCACTCATCCAATTATCAAAGCAACTGCATGTACCTTCTTAAAGATATAAGCCTACAAAGTCAGCTCTTAGAATTCTAGAGGCAGCTGGGATACCTTCATTCAAACATCCATAACTTTTGATTATTAACTTAGATTCCATTAAGCTTAGACTTTCTAGAAACCTTAAAATCAGATCTACAAGTGCCCCAAATATCAAAACAACTGCATGATTCCTCTTGCAGGTATGAGCTTACAAAGTCAGCTCTTATATTTTAGGAGGCAGCTGGGATACCTTCATTCAAACATCCATAACTTTTTCTCCTTAAATCTGATTGTGACAAACTTATACTTTCTAGAAAGCTAACAACAAAAACTATAACATATTCAAATATCAAAGCAATTGGATTATGTCTCTTTTAGTTATGCGCATGCAAAGTCAGTACTTGTTGTTTGAAAGGCAGCTAGAACACCTTCATTAAAACACTCATAACTTTCACAAATCAAATTAGATTCTAGCATGCTTAGACATTCTAAAAAACTAACAACAAGACCTATAATATACGTAAATACTAAAGAAACTGAATGACTTGTCTTTTAGTTATGCGCTTGCAAAGTCAGCGCTTGTAAATTAAGAGGCAGCTGAGACACCTTCATTCAAACACTCATAACGGTTGCTCCCTAACTTTGATTCTAACAATCTTAGGCTTTTTGGAAAGCTAACATAAAGGGCTACATTCACTCAAAATATGAAGACTAAATATTAATTTTTGTGTGCACAACACATGCTTGAAAGTGGCACAACAACTTAGGGGTGTGTTCAAAAACACACTACCTTCTCCCAAGAGTTCTAACTATTATAATTCTAACTTATGCCTATCGTGAATGAGTGGGAATGGTTTTCTCCTTCTAACTACAATTCTAGAGGGCTTCGCCGTGCAAAAAATGGAAAAAATTAGAGAGAGATTGAAAGGGGAAGAGGGGGTTTTTATCATCCTTCAAAAGGAAGGGTTGGACCTCTTCTCCCTTCCGTTCACCGAGGGGTCCCGTTCCTTGAACGGTGGCAACCAAGCCTTCGGAGGTGAATGGGGGTGAGGGGTGCCACCTCGCACCCCACTTGCTCAAGCCTTAGAAAGGCTTTTCCATTTCCATTTGGAATTCATTTTTGGTTGGCAAGGGTGGCAACATGGCCCCCTTGCCTTAGTTGGCAAAATTCCTTACGCTCGTAGTTGTCACTTTCTTTTCTTTCTTAGCCGCTTTCGGAATTACCCTTGTTTTGCCGCCACTTGACTTTTGCTTGCTTGATTTGGTTGTTCCTCACTTAACCTACCTACTAACTAGCCCACTACTTCACGCTTCCGATTCGGGTAAAGGGCATTTCCCTTTTACCCTTTCGGTTTCTAATTTCTATTTGCCCAAGAGTTTAACCCAAGGGTAAAGCTCCTTTAGCCAACCTACCTTAATCTAAACGGTTTGTGCTAAATTTCCCTATTATTCATCTAAGGGTTTTGCTAAAACACCTCAATTGTGAGCCAAATTGCTTTTGGGGGCAATTTTGACGCTCACACCTTTGCCATCGTTAACGACTGAGCGTTCGAACAATCGCACTCAAAATTATGAAGGGAAACGACACAACCCCTACCATCATGTGAGGCCAAAACACCCACCCTTAAGCGTCCTAGTCCGGGTGAGGGAATGGGGATCACATTCACGTTTACATAACTCCTTCTTCCCAACTTCGTAAACATCCATCACATTTCCCATCAATCATTGCACACCAATCCATTTCACGATAATATTACAAGCATTGACAAACGCTCTTCTCTATTATCACAATCATAACACCCCCTATTGCAACCCCAATATCATTCACACCCGAAATTCAATCGCTAATCCTACCATCCAATAATTCTTATCCTCCTAGCTTACTAATGAATTAATTATTTAAACTAATATTAATTGACAACCTAATCACTATCTATCATCTAGTCTAATGTGGCACCACGGGCTCCCTCTTTTATGTCACCTTGTCCCCCTTTTAGTCCTCTAACTAAATCCCTCAAGGTCTTTGAATCTGCTGCCTATGGCCGTCCTCGGCAGCTGCTACCCAACAGTTTAATCTTCAACTCTGCCCTTAGGCCATTCTCGGCAGCTGCTGCCCAACCAGTTTCATCTTCAACTCTGCCTTTAGGCCATTCTCGGCAGCTACTGACCCCATTTTTCATACTAAGTCCCTACCTGATCTCAATAATCTCTTCAAGACCTTCTTACTAACCTCCCCACCTAATTACACTAACTCCCCTAATACCCTCTTACTAATCTTCCTACCTAATTACACTAACTCCCCTAATACCCTCTTACTAATTCACACACTTTCTTTCTAACTCTAAAAGCTCAAAATCCTAGAAAGGAGGGGGAGAGAGAGAGGAGAGGAGAAGAGAGGAATAAGAATAAAAAAAAGAAAAAGGAGGAGAAGGCACCCAAGACCACAACCCCTTAACCTTCTCCTACTTAGTAGGACCTTATCCTATCCACTAAATCCTCACCCTCTAAACCAACAAAAGCATGTTCTAATTCAAACATTTAAATCCAAGGCCCTTCCTCTTGCTTCATCAAACACTACTCACTTAACCAAAACACTCCCTAATGTCACTAAGCTTCTACTTAACCACACAAAATAGGCTTAAGGCCTAAAACATAAACCACACCAAGCCTCATTCTTTTTATACTTTTGATTGTTTTAATAACACTACAAATGCAATTCTAAATAAATTCTAAACATAAAACAAATATGAGCACTCATTTTGGGCTCATACATCACCACCACCAATTGCAAAAGAAGGAAAAACAGGTACAAGTGGTAGGGTAGAATATTCACGGTGTATTGGACGGGCTATGATATGGTCAACGCATTTAAAGGGCAAGTTGTTCCTATAGTTTGGAGCAAATGATGACTGTGAGTCTTGAACCTTGTTTATTTGTGAAGATTTTGTTGGTTGCATTATCGCAATGATATTGTTTGAAGTGTTCATAATTAGAGTTGACATGCTCCTTCTAGCATGACATGAGCATGAACTATGACAACATTGTATGAGCCACTTGCATTTTTATTTCACTACTCGTGTTGGTGGCACTACATGGAGAATAGCAATAACTATTGAGCAAGATCAATAGGATTGGTGCCACTAAATAAAATGTTTTGTGTGATATTGTGGATTATGGATGGTGTGACATTTTTATGGATAGAAAAATGCAAGAGTTGTTGAAAGTGCCTTCAACTTGGACGATCAACCGATTGTGTAGTAATAGTAGGCCCAATAGGTTGTTTTCCACTCGTGTTATACAAGAAAGAAAGAGAAACTCCGGTCCCTTTTTAGCAAGGGGCTGGCGTGAATAAAGTGTCCGTTCGTAATGCCAATGAACCCGATGGCCACTGGACAAGGGGACACTGGGACAATACTACTCTCCCCTTTCGAGGATGGACACTATAGTGACACACTATACTAGTTCCTAGCTAGCCACTAGTGCCTTGAAGATACCGGACATGGTATCCCCCCAAAGGGCTTTGAGGTACCCATACAACAAGGTCCAAGGACCCCCCACCATAGTTGGGTGGACTAAGGTGGTGAGCACCACGCCGGCATGGGGAATAAAACCCACAACCTCCTCATTGGGGGCCATGAGCCTAACCACCAAGCCAAGGCCCGTGGTGCCTTTCATGTTATACAATGTTATGTACAACGACGAAATGTGCAACTACCTCATATTTTGATGTATGCAATTAAGTCACACCATGCTAGTTTATGATTTTTCCACAATATTTTGAGTATGTATTGCCGTAAAACAAACCACATTGTTTGTATTGTTGCAGTGGTTGCTATTTGTTTACAATTGCACTTATTGGGGAGCAATAGAATTGCATCCTTCAGCCATTGGCAAAAACTCTACCTTCTCTTGGGAGCAACCCTTGATGAAATATTATTATGAATGATTGAAATTTGGATGGAAAACTATTTGGCAAATGACCGTAATTGCATCACTCTAAAAATTGACCACCCCACCACCCAATTTTTTTATTACACAGACTAGAAAACTATTGATGGGTTCACATTTACTGTTTGTAACACTATGCCGCAGTTCAGGCTTGTTATTGTGCAAGACGTTTGGAGTTGGAGGCATTAGATATCATATTTTCTATGTGTGGCTTGGTGTTTTATTATGTAGCAAGGAGGGGGCTTAAGAGGTAAGTTGTCATGGTAAGGCACATGGGTCCCAAATGGTTCCACGTACATGTTTTTCCTCTTTAGTATGACACATTTGGGAAACCAAAAAAAAATTGGATCATCGAGGTGTGTTTTTTTTTATTAATATGACAAATGGCATAAAATGGTTGTATTATTTAGAGAATATAAAAACATAAGTAGTATGAGCTTGAAAATATTCACAACAATTTTACAAAATGTAAATGGTATGAAATAATAACTTATAACTCCAAACCAACACAAATACTCTAAGGAACTCTTGAAATAAGAGTCCAAAGACCTATGGTATTGCAACTCCCATCTTATCTAAATTCCCTGTTAACTTTTGAAATTTTATAATTTCATTAACACCAGAATATAAAGACGTCTATAATAAAAAAAACTAGACTACAATGATGAATGATATTTAGCACCAATAAGTTTCACTATAGGTGGACCAACATCATCCGCATGTACTGAATGTAATTCGATATAAAGATCAATTTCTTATGCATGCTAGCTAATAAAAACATGTTAGCTAAAATTTAAATTAGTAGATGCTAGCTAAGAAAATATTAGTTTATTAATTAATATGGGCCATATAAGATAATTGGAGGTGTTTGGCATAAAAAGACATAATCGACATGAAAATTTTTGAAGAATTTTTTTTACAAGAGTGTTACCTGCCCACTTTTCTCCTTTCCAACTCGATGGAGAAAATTTAGAAATATTTTAAAGATTTCTCATTGGAGCCACCTCAACGAGAGGATGGCAACCTCAACCGGGAAAACCCCCGAGCCTAGATTCTAGAGAAGGATTCGAACAATGGAGCCAGTGGCAAAGGGGTCCAACTCTTTTTTGAGAGGGTTTAAAAACCCACTCTTTCCATTTTGTACACATTCTCTTCATCTAAATGTTTGGACAAAGCCCTGCTTCTATGTAGTTAGGAAAAAACTTATATCTTGCCTTCTCAATGTCCTAATAGCAAGGCTTGAGAAAATCCTCTATTATCTCTCCTAGTTAGAATATGTATTTCTTAACATACAAAAAAACATTTATAGCTATGTGTCGTTGTTTTCCATTTGTGATTTGGTCAAGGTAGCAATTAATTATGAATTTTCAAAGATGAAATAGAAAAACAAGGCGTTCCTTTGGCTAGGGGCTGCTAGATCAGACCTGCTAGCCCAATTAAAGTTTTAATTTTGAAAAATTATATTTTTTCCAAGTAAATATTTTGTATAATTTTCCAAGGTTTTTTTAAAAGTTTGATTTGAATAAGACATGAATTAAATATGAATTTTTGAAGGCGGGATCCATAGTTTGAGATTTTCTAGTTGATTGTTGTATTACAGGGAGTCTGCTGGATTCATCTTGGCTTAACTTCCTAATAGCATATTTTTTTTCAAATAAAAATAAATTAGATACGAATTTCTAAAGATGGGATACGTAGTTTAAGACTTCCTGGTTAATTGATGTATTACAAGGAGTCTGCTGGATTTATCTTGGCTTAACTTGTTAATATTGTAATTTTTTCAATTAAATCTTATTAATAAATTTTCAATGGTGTAAACAAATCCCATATCCAAGTAGTAATGAATTTACTGTGAATTTTTGAAGTTGGAAGTTGAATAGGTGGGTTGGAAGGATCGGTTGAATCGACCTCGCACTTCCAACCCTCATAACTTTTGTATTTATTATCTGATTAAAGTGATTTTTAGATTGTTAGAAAGATAATTACGTGCACGAAGTAAATTTATTATGCTCAGGCCTAAATTATAGTATAAAATAAACAAATGATGTTTTGATCGTTAACTAACGTAAGCTTTACAATCAAACTAGTTATAAGGAAAGAGACAAGGTCAACGTCCGGGAAGTGGAGAAAAGAAGGAGGTAGTGGCTTGGCCTACATCGAGCCCAATGAACTGAGGAAAATTGATGTATCTAATTAACTCTATACTTCCATTTAGGGTTGAAGGGAGCGCGGCCAAGGTATGCATCCCTAAATCCACTTACCTATTTCATAAGGTCAAGTGGTTTGGCCACTTGACTGCCAAGAGAATACCTAGCCCCATTGTTCTCGGGCCCCATGGTATGTTTTATGGTAGTAGCTTTATTTATTAGGATGTTTCATATGTGGTAAGTCGGATTAATCATCGACACGACCACTTTGAATGTTGTTGGTGGAAATGTGGAATTAATGACCCGTGAATTCATTATTGTGTTGTTGGCCCCGTGGATTGGAGGTAGTGGCCCCAATTTATGAAGATTGTGCAACAAGTTGAACCTACAGGTTGTCCGTCACCTTAGTCCCATTAAGTTGCATTTCGTGGTCTATTTAGTGTAAACACATTTAACAATTAAAAACATATAAAACAAATCGGAAACTTGACTTGGTAGGGTGACACCACCCTTTGGACCGTTGAAGTCCAAAGGGTTTGAGATCTTACTCGACCTTCAAAGGGCTTGCACGATGCCTTAGAAGGTTCCGAGCTAAGGGGTGCACCAACCAGGTAAGGGGTGATGTCTAATATATGAATGTCGTAAGGTACGATGTATAAATTGAATTAACTAAATAAGAAAGAATTTGTGTAAAGGGTGGGACTTAGGCCAAGACCCTCCGCTTAGGAAATTAAATATAACTAAGTAAAGAAATAGGATAAAATTGAATGGTCTATCAAATCGTCGTTATTTCGTTCATTGAGCTAGGGGTTGTATGTATCAGAGCCATGTCAATTTACAAATTAGGATTGTTTTAGTTTAAAGGCCGGTGTGTCTGCGCTTAGGATAGGTTGTAGGTTAGGTTAGAACTAGATATGAAATTGATTAATGGAGTTTAGAGCCACAATAGTAAAAAACTAAGGTCCAACCTCCAGAGGTACTACAACGCATATTTCATTCCCCTCCAAAAATCTAAGTACTCACGTTATACACCTATCATCCGGATTCGGCTTGGGCACGTGCAAGTGCAGGCCACATTCACCAAAGGGCTTGTGTGATACTTTTAGGCTCCTTCGGAAGCGTACACATAATTGGTGCGTCTGCCGGGAGGGTGGATGCCTCGGCCATGCTGAGATGATATTTTTTTGAGTACTTATACGTTTAGACTAAGATAAGAAGAGGTTAACCCAATAAAAGTTAATCATACGTTGTGGGCCACGTGTTCTATGGTTAGTATCAGAAGGATATCGTACGACACCCCAACAACAGCAATCGTGTATGCATCAGAGGCGAAGGTTGGCGAAACAAAACAGACAAAGAAAGAAGAAAAAATATCCTTTCCTTTACAACAACCTACTAAGGTCTACAAATGCCTTTTGTTTTCTTAGGTTAGCCAGCTAGGTGTTGGACTGCGCAAACAAGAAACGAGGAGAATACTTCAAAGTAGGATTGGAACAATTATTTCAAAATTATATTTTTTATTTACAAATTTGTATTAATGTAAATTTGCATATGGAGACCGGCCATAAGTTGATTATTTGAATATCGACATGTACCATTGGAGAGGGGAGGTGGAAATGAACATTGTTCCATACATGGTAATATCATATCATGTTTTGTGATATCGCCCTATATACCTTCCAATGAAAGAATGTAGGGGTCAACGGAGCCTTTGATGTGTTGGCACATGAGTATCTTCAATTATGTCTTCTTACAACACGAAAACATCCAACCAATATCATTCTTCTAGTTGCACAAATCTACATATATTGATCCACAAATTGATGATAATTGTGGAGGGAATTGGAGATTGGCAATTAACTTGTATTGGACATAGAAATATAGGATGAGTTCTCCCGCGGAATTTGCAATCTCACAAAATTTGTCAACAACCTTTGGCTCGCGTCTACCAAAATAAAATCATCACATATGAGCGCACCTCCCATCTAGTGACAAGTAAAAGTAACCACAAATTGTTGGTTGGATAATTGTGCGAGTATAAATTCAATTTTGTTATGTTGTATGATCGCCAAATCATGAATTCTACGGTTGGTTGACAAAGCACGATGTATCACAAATATGTGGTCTAGGTTCAATTCCCGTCGTGTTTGAGAAGAATTGTGATACATATGACTTGGTGTTATTGGTGACTTATTTTGGTAGGAAAATTGTAGCAACCAATCGGGCTCATCCTACCTCCTTGAGACAGATCTTCACATTGAGCTAACAAGATCAAAAAATAAATAGTGGTTTTCACCACCATTCTTTTTTTTTCTTTTTTTCTGTTTATGTGTTTTTGTTTTTGGTTATGCGAGTCCCTTGGAAGTGCTTCCGCTATGGAAATGAGCTTGCAATGCCATGAAATTTTCTCATCCCTGGGTTTGGTGAGGTTTGGTTGGGTCTTCTTATTGATTTTTTTAATTAACTACGATGTCTTCTTCATTTCTTTTTGATCTTGGGTTTATGCATGCACATATGGGCTCCTTAAAAAGGTACTTGTAGGTCAATGTTACAATAAATTCAATGGTTTGAATTTTTTATTTGAGAATTGAAAAAAAAAACTCAGGTATGGGAAGACCAAATTGTGGTTAATATTTTTTGTGCAATCTAGTATGGCACAAAATGTTACCGGAATTCTCAAAATTTTCAATCCTTGGAGGATATTGCAACATTCAAATGTTAATCTTCTTGGTTTTTTAATATTTTCATAGGGCTATCAATGTGGTTGTTCCTAGTGGGAGATTCTCCAAAACTCAGCTCCCTTTTCCAGGCAGGTTGTTTCAAAGGGTCCTTGTTTTATGCATTGCACATCTTAAATAATAGGGACATATAATGCATTATACAAAAACATGTGAGGTTTCCAAACAACAATCATGTTTCCAATAATTATGTCAGAGAGTAAAGAATGTAGATCAAGAAAGAGTCCTAACAATAAATGAAGCGCTACTATCCCGCACTACTATCCCGCTCTCTTAGATAAGAGTCAAATGTCGATGGATTTGCAAAGAGAAATTCTACACCTTTGGTTGGCTTATTTGAATCGCGTGTGGGAAGTGGTGAAGAAATTTTTGATATAAGAACTTTGTCATTAGGACAATTTCTAATATTGAAACGTAAAGATTGGAATGTTGAAATTGGTAGTGTGTCAACACTGGCGTCGTAGAAACAACTAATGAGCATGTATCACAAATTAAGCATGCCCGTGGCCCAAAGATGGAGAATTTGTTTGGAATCTAGCGACAGTCACCATGAACCGCATGTATTGCCCCCATATGAAAAATATTTAATGAATTCAAGATTGGAATGTTGTTGTATACCAAGATCTCGTATAACACAAAAGAAGGATTTTAGTGGATGCGAACAAAATTATGGTATATACAACTAGTGAAAAAAACTACAAAGCATTTTTTGAATTTATAAAGTGTGCAAAATTGTGTGAGAATTTCAATGTTGAGATTTTAAATATGCATTCGCATGCATAGAATGCGAGGCCTTAGTCGAAGGTCGCCAAATCTGGCACAAGGTATCGTCATTTGCATTCCGCATGTAGCAATAAATGTCAAATATGTCATATTATTCTACAATTGTCTTTATTGTGTGAAGCAATATATAGATTTTTGTTGAATTTTAGACATTCAAAAACTTAAAGTTGATGTTTATGTAATTGTGTCCACGTATTTCACACAAAGTGATCCGAGGAATTTTGCACTCATAGCACGCTGAGATGGTTTCTAGAGCTTTTGGATTCGTCAACGAGATTGTTGGATGTTGGAGATATCCATATTAAATCATGGTTGGAATTTTTGTCCATGTATTTTTTCTATTATGTTTATTCCAATTTATAACAGAGTTGGAAAATTTGTTTGAAAATCGTTTTTGAACTTTGTTTCCATAAAAAATCATAACAATATCCATGAATCTTAACGTGCTTAACACTAAAGAGGTATTTTAATGAAACTTACAGATGATCATCATGCCTAATTCAAAGTTGGGTTGCTGAAAGATGGAGGACAATTTGCATGTAGAGGGCACGACTTTTTGTAGGGAAATGTGGGGGAAATGTGGGGGAAATTAGGTTAGTACTGTCAGCAAACCAATAGTAGTGTAGTAGTTAACTACGTTACAAAAATAACAAGTTATTCGATAATATCGTTTGACATAGGCTCGAATATGATGTAACAGAATACAAAAAAATAAGAACCAACTATAAATCAAATGAAATTTCATACACCACATTTTATTTGCAACATTCCTTCACAAACACATATAATAACATCCAATCAGATGTAGATGAATATGTGTTTGATATCAAATGTTTATTGTAAGTACCTAAACTTGTTTGACTGCCAAATTATCCTTACAACGTACTTGTAGAGAATACAAAAATTTATAAATATTGATACAACAATTGTGTAGCACATGTCTCGTTTTAAAAAATGATAAGAAATTTGGTTGAAGTTCTTCCATGCATAGAGTCATGCCAGTGTGTTAATATAAAATAAAAAAATTGTTATATGATTGAAAGAACAACCCTTGCAAATGTATGCAACAGCAAGTATGAACCTATTGAATTTCTAAAGGGAAAAGGGAGTGCTAACAAACAACAATGTGCAATTTTTCAAGAATGATATGTGGGAATTCCAATCACTACTTCTTAGAAGACAAGAATAATGGACTAGGAGTTGTGTTGTGGTATGACCACATAAACATGTCAACAACGGCAAACACTAGTGGATGTGAAAAACAAAAACTGAAGATTTTTTTTTATGAATTTGGAGGCATTAAGGAAGTTTTTTTTGTTGGAAAATATTACGAGCAAAGAACGGCAAGGAAAAGCTCCCTCATGCCATTGATTTGTGAAGTGATTAGTATGCACATAATGAATTTTAGACCTGTAGAGCTCTACATAAGACCAATTCGGCAGTTGTTGTATGATTTCATGTGATTGCCTTTGGATCCACTCAGTGATAGCAGACGGTTCACATTGACATATGAATTTAAGGATACAAACCCTGAAAGCACTTGGTGTTTGCGGAACATACAATGCCTACCATTTCCTATAGCCGGGGATATGATGCTAGTGCGTGCTAGATGTGGTGGTCCACATAACATGGCAACAATTAAGAGGGTGTATGAAAATAAATCCATGAGATGCATCCGGTGACAACAAACCTGGTCATTTGCAAGAATATGAAGATCTAGTTGGCATTATGGACGTAAGCCACCTTCCACAACGACTTGGGAGCTCCAAATTCCAAGCTTCCTTGCATCCAAATGTAATATTATGTTGGCATTTCCTATTACAAATTGTGAGCCCTAAACCTCCACCCTAATGCGTCGTAGTCGTGGTGGAGGCCCATGACTCACATGTATTTGATTTACCTTGCTTAGCCCATGGAACTCCGCACCCAATGCTCCAACAGTAGAAACATTAAACCCAAAATTTTATTCACATGGAACGAGGTCACAGGTATTCATAAATACCCCCTCACCTTGTGGTCATTAACAACCAAAAATAACCTAATAACTTTACCCCACTCTCAACCTCCAACCCACACAAAGGAAAGCTCAACAACCTAAGCCATTTCCCAAATGCATTAAAGCCACACCAATGACACACTTGGCTTGCCCATGCTTTCTACTCCACTTAGCTAATCCCTACTTACCACCACAAGTACGCTTCTTGTTAGCACAATGCCCAACCCAACCCCCAGTCTATTGGCTAATTTATGATCACCCTCCCAACCGTTAGCAAGTCTTCTCTCCCCTGTTCAAACTCGAGCTCCCTCCAGCATGCCAAATTGTGACAACAGACCCCCATTCCAACAGCCTTTGCTGCCTTCAGCTGCCTGGAATTCGCTCCAGAGTCTGAGGCTCCCTCCTACAGAATGCTAGCTGGCTGCTCCCGAGGATAGGCTTTGCTACCGCTCAAGTTTGAGTGGTTCTTCCCCTTCCTTCCCCTTTTAGGCTGAAGCAGCCTTCGATCATTCCCCACAATTCAGCTGCCGCTAGTGTTGCTTCCTCTTCAGGCGTCAAGCGGCAGAGGGTGTGGCAGTCGGCTGAAGTGGTCCAGTGCGCCCCTACCCTTGCGAATTCCTCACTGCTTCCCCATTTCAAAGACAAAAGCAAGAAACTCCTTAATTCTATGATCCGAAATCATGCTACCCACCTCGCTGCTCGGCCAGCAGAATTTTTCCCCTCCCCGGAAGATGGCCTGACTGTTGCTCGTCATTCGACTGGCTCAAATTCTTGATGTGCTGCCTGGTGCAGAAGGGAGTTGAAGAGTGTTTCCTGGCCTAGATGGTCACACGGCCGGCATGGGCGCAACCTCCACAGGGCACCGGTTGTAGCTCCGAAGTTGGATGTGTGCCGCAAGCACCTGCCAACTCCATCCACGGATTCATCCTTCGAATCAGCTCCTCCTGTCACCTTAGCTCTTCGAAGTGCATTTCCCCCGTTCCTCACCTTCGAGCCCAGATCCCGGGAATTCGGCGGCCGAGAGGCATTCCTTTCCTTTTGTGCTAATGCCTTCCACGGCGCACACTTTACTTAGACTGCTTAGTTTCCTACCAATGCAACGAGGTGAGTTCCTTCTCCGAGTCTGCCATTCCCCACCTATCCGAATGCAGGACTTCCCACAACCCCTCAAATTCCGAACTTGAGCAAAGCTCCGCCATTGTTCATTCTACTGGTCTCTGACCCAAGAGCTGACCCCGAGTATTGAAATCCAAATTCTAAACATCCAACAGGAAGTTCTCAATCGCCAAAACGGCAGAGCTTCTGCTCCGTATTCAGCATACTTGCTGCCGCTCCTCCCAACCTCTGTACTGTTCAAATGAGAGAGCTCACACCCCGAAGCCGAGACCCCTCCCAAACTCACCTTCCTTGAAATCCACAGCCTAAGCCACAATTGGGAGGACCCCCTCGCAAAACAAACAGTGAACCCGGCATTTGGCCTCTTAACGCAAAACATTGCTTAATTGTTGCCCCCTAGTCCCCTAAGTCATTTCTTTTTAATGATTTTCTTTTGGTTTTTTTCTCTAATATTCCTAGTTTTATTACCTAAACACAATTCTATCTAAGCATCGGAACTCAATTCCTTTTTGTCTTTCCAACTAACTCAAGCAATTGCTAATTCTAAGTTTTTAGCATTTCTAAGGTTAAATTCGAATGTGGGCACATAATTGGGCTCACACAAATAATGCTCGACATGAGGGCTAGAAGATTTTATGAGGGTGTTTCTATGTAGTAGAACGTCGACAGTGAATGTAAGCGAAAAAATGCTCGATGAGTAATGGGGTTATTGCTATTATTGCGTAAGTGTCTGAGTTACATATTATAGAATAAACTATTTTTTAACAATGGGCTTAAGTCTATATGAAAGACCTTGTCATGCAACATAAACATCACCTTAGTTTGGCTAATTGTAGCAACAATTTGTGATTCATTATATTGTTTTGAGTTTCATCATTTATGTGGCTTTAGTTGCTCTTCCATTCCGCTTTGGACAATGAAAGTGTGTATGAATTATGGGAGTTTTGTATGAATTTTAATCCTCCAATCATTTGCATTTCTATTAGTATTGCAAATCTTTATGATATTTTCTCCAAAAAAATAGTCTAGGGTTTTAATATGTGTAAAGTGGGAATGTTGATTCTTACCATGGTGTCTTTGCTAATGGTATTTTGTATTAGTTTCAAAATCAATGCTTACTTGATTTTCTAATTTCATTGATCTCATTGGATTTTGGGTTTATGGTTTGGGGTCATATGCAATTCATACAAAAAAAATGGAAAAAATCAAGCATAGATGAACAAGATTTGGGAAAATACACAACAATGAAATGCCAAACGTGTTTTGAAAATTATACCTAGTCTTGAAGGATTGTGGGTGAAGGCGTGGCATTACTTGTCTACCAAGGCAGATGGTGTACTAGATCCATATATGCAGTGCCTTCGTTAGTTCCAAAATTCACTTCTCACACGTCATATTTCAAAGATGCTTAAATTGTGAGTGTTCTTCTCTATACAATAATACATTAGAGTTATCTTCAATTCAATGGGATTTTCCGCTGGGAATTGGTCCCCTATGATTTTCCATCATTTGTTTTGCATACAATATCAATGAATTCTTCCCAATTGTGGTGCATGCACGGAGGGAGTGTTGGGACAAAGAGAAACCTATGTAAATTGATTGAGAGCCAAATTTCTTTTAGCATTTCTTGGCATGCCAAAATGGATTATATCCTTAATGAACCAATATACAATGTCTTTGTCCAAACCACCACAAAACATCCAAACATGCACCAAAAACTTGTCAAACATGGAGGATATTGTGTGCAAACAATTCGCTTTTGGCCAAAAATTATATTGAATTGGAGGATAACCTTATTGAAACCATATAAAAAAAGAACAAATAGTTTTTGTTATCAACCTTTTGCAGAGGGCAGTCAAGACTCATTGTCGAGGTCATTGGTAATGAGTTGCAAGTTTCATGATGATGTATATATTGGAACACATTCATATGCTTGACTATTTTTCCAATGGCACCTTTGGTGACAGTGGGATGTTCTAGCAGCTTATAAGTGGTACACATGATAAGGTGGTTCAAAATTTGAACAATCGTTAACATGAATCTATGGAAAAGCCCAAGATGTATATTCAACTGCCAATATATAGTAATTTTCATATTATATATATTTTATTTTATTTTATTTTTTTTTTTTTTTTATTTATTTATTTATTTATTTAGGATGTGGACATTGTCTATTCAAGCACATGAATGGATTTCATGGCCTTCATGTTGACTGGTTTGGAAACTGGTAATGGGATGGATGCATGTGCATCATGCACAATCTTTTACATTTTGCAGTTGCTAAGTTGCATCAAGTCAGTCAAGTCTTAGGGTAGAGAAGATGTAGGCATACATTACAATATTAAAATATTGTTTGTTTAGGCAGTAAAAACCATAGAGATGGACCTAGGAAAAGATCCCTCGGAGTTTTTTTCTACTTTTGAGACCATTGCGTTCACCACAGTCTCGTTTAGTATTCATTATTCCAAACCCTTAAGATTATGGTGGGACATTATACCAACCGTATTTGGTGTGTTTATTTCTTGTGTTGCCACTTGGTTTCTGTGAAGTTTTGGCTTCTCCTTAATTCAGTGGTAATTTTGAGGACTATAAGTTTTTGCGGGAGATTGCAATAGTGATAGTTACATGCTTTGATTGTAGAGATAGCTCAAGTCCATCCAGCATGCACCAAAGAAAAGGTGGACGTGGTGGTCAAGGTGCAATACAAGGGTATTAAGCATGTGATACTGTAGGTGAGACAATTTTTTTTTCCAAATGTCGTTTGGATTGGTGTATGGATATAACTTTTTTACTTGATACTTATCATTTTCTTAGTTGAAACACTACGTGCTCCACCATTTATGTTTGTCATGATTGTATTTGATTATTCTAAGCGGTGGTCGACTAGCTCGATTGATAGGGTCTTTGCATACGAATTTAGGAATGTGGGATGTTTGTGATGGAACTAAAATATTATTTAAGCCCTACAAAGTGCTCGAAGGTAGGTTTCTTGTAGGAAGTTTGGTGAGAATGTAAGCCAGTAACATTTTAGTAACACTAATGCCAGTTATGGAATTTATTTAGTGATGATATTGATTTTATTGTTGCAAAAAAACCTGGTTTGCCAATAATCCTAATAATTTTGGCAGCCAAATTTTGCATTGCTAGAGGGAAGTAATGGATATGGAGCATAAACAATAGATGGATGCAAGGCTTTGGGAGCAAATACAAAAACCTCTAGTAGTAGCATCAATGGAAGCACAAATTGAAGAGGTAATTTCATTGATTTGAAGCATGAAGATTTCCAAATATGTTTGCGGGCAGGCACAATCCACATGCATTGTAAAAATAAAAACCTCAAAGTGTTTTTTATGTATTATTTAACTAGGATGTCAATCTTTATGGAAAAATAAAGCATTATAGGTAATTTTGTGGCTTCAAGGAGTGGTATTATCACAACCCTTGCTAGCGTCCCTTAATTATCTTGACCATTTTTCATTTCTAGCAAGGTCACAAGCGCTAACCCTTTGCATTCCACCATGCGAATGGTTAGCTCCCCATACCGCGGACCTCTTTAGCTTATAGATGGGGGACCAACTGTGCCATTCACTCTCAGGTGGGTTCGGTCGGCCATGCATCCTCACCCATATAAGCCTCTAGGACTTTGGACAAGGCCTTACCCCACTGTCAAGAAACCTTTTGTCTTTCTCCTAAGGGTTGGGACCAAGTAAACATTTTCCTTTAGCCATTGAAGCTAGAAGCCCCTAGCATCTTCAGACCATCATAGCTTATTTTTATGATTTATGATGTTATCAAGTAATCACTCTATCAACATCTGCTATTTTCATTGATACGGATGGACATTTTTATTTGCCCCATTCAAGCAAATATTGAGGAAGTTATGGTTGTTCAAACCTAGGTATTCTTAGGCTTCACTCCAATGTCATGATGTCCTAGGGCGTGTCCCTAGACAACAGCCCACTCAAATTGCCATATTCCTTGCTCACACCTGTGATTGAGGTGATCTTGAGCATTCTAGAATAAGAATGCCATAAGCTACTCAAAGCTCATGGTCTTACCTTGGGACTCTCAGTCTCTTTGGGTGGGAGGTGTTTCCAACGCCCGGAGCCCTCATCCATATTAGGATCACTTGGGCCCTCTCACTAATGGCATCATAAATCCCGGGTATCATTCTCAGGTATCATTCCCGCATCCCTTTTGTGTCCTTGGTGTTGTGAGCACTCCTCATGGAGAGGTGGGTGACATGTATATACAGGGGATACGTATAGCAAAAAATTGGCTTGTACGAGCACAAAAAATTACTTGCTAAGAAGTTGGAGGTTGAGAGAGAATAAACAAATGCTACAAAACATGAAAATAATGAAGTCACGCAGATGCTACGGAAAAGCAAAAGAAGAAAGTTACAGAGTTCATGTACGAGCACCAGAAGTGACTCACAGATGTTGTTGTCGTACATGTGCAGGAACAAGCAAATTGTGAGAGTGAAATTTTTTTCACGCGTAGGAATCTTTGACAATTGTAGCTTTATTTTGCATCGCCAAGAAATGCATATACACAGTGAGTGTGGATGAAATGAACTAAAAAATGCTTAAGAAATTGTCATTATTCTTTTCTTCCAATGTCATTTGAGCTAATGAATTGTCATAACATTGTGTGCTTGATGGTTATCTTTTGTTAATTTCAAACATTATGTGATCCATTGGTTGTAGTTGTTTTGCTTGTAGCGGATTGTTTGATGAGGTGTTTGAACTCAATTGAGAGGGCTTTTGATTGGAGTTTTGAAGAGTTGGAACCTTTGTCACTTTCATAGAAGGAGATTTTTGTAGTGGACGCATATTAGATGGATGCAAAGGGAAAACAAGTGGGTGTTGCATTGTGCAATTGTCTGCGTGAGTGGTGTGTGAAAACTGCCTTTGGCAAAAAAATAAATATGTTACAATTATTTTAGAGGAACCAAAATATATTCCGCTTGAAAAATAAACACCCAGATAGAAATTGTCCTTGTTCCTCGTTTTTGTTCTATGGCACATACGATTTTGCAATTCATAATTCTTGTGTCATGTCTTTCCACACAATACATTTCTATGTATCCACCATAAACTTTGTGGGCACAAAAAACCTCAAAATTTCAAACACATTTGCTTATGCAAACTTCAAAACCAATGGAAGATAGGCCTTAGGAATTTACACATATCTTTGGATTAATTCTTTGTGATGGTCGAGGGCACGATTCCTTTCAAAAACCACAAATTCAAAATCCCAAAAACGCAAAAAATAATGCACAACTTAGAAGTTGTCCAACATATGGGAAGTTATCCAAGTGGGGAAATGAAATCCCCACTTACAAGCTCCAACCCACATGGGGAACATGCCACATTACCCACATCTACCATATGGGGAAGGCCTCCAAGGCTCCTTTTGATCGCGCAAAGTGAACCAAAGATACACCCAAATGTTTTGTCCTCCGAAGATAGACCTCGCAACTTGAATCAAAGTTAGATGGTCAGAAATATCAAAGCTTACATTAAGATCAACCTAGATGTAGTTGCCAATTTCACCAAAATTTCTCTTCATGAAGTTGGACCATGTTGCCTCAACGCATGTAGTTTTGCCCATTCAAACGACCAAAACCATACAATAGTAGTATTGTCACCAGAGCCCTACATTGGGTGCCCAATTTGTCACCGAATAATCCAGATCGAAGATTTAAGTGACCTACTGAGTGTGAATTGAGGAAGTGCAAATTCAAATGTGTCTGCCAAGTGCATACTTCTTTTGGGAAATACAGAAGGGCTATTGGAGTTGAAAAGAAGTGCTAGAAAAATTGTGACCTTTTGTGAAAGACAAACTGATCTCACATCTACTAATGCAACACCAGAGAACTCATAAGTTTGGAGATTACACAACGCGATCCATTGAGCTGAAAGTTGAGATAGTAAGTGGAGGTTTGGATCAGCTTTGTAGAAGTTAATATAGAAACTATGCCAAATTTCTAGTGATGCTAGATTCTTAGCTACAGACAACTTGTTGCTAATAGAAGGGTACCTGCTCCGCAAGAATTTCATGAAACCTCAGAGTTATTGATTCTGTGGCGGCAACTAAGCAAAGACATCAAGGAACAATAAAGTTGTACACAAAAAAATGCCCATTTCCAAATTCAATAAACATTGGAGTTGTTGAAAGCAATTGTTGTTGTTAAATTGAAACAATTCTCATACATCCCTGAACTGTGTTTTTTAGTACTTCAAACTAGAGGAAGCAACTTACACTCAGAAGCTGCAAACCAAGAAAAATGTTATACAAGTTGTAGAGGAGATGTAACCGAGGAACATCACCAACAAGCATACCACAAGTATGTGAAATGATACACCTTAGGTGACTCAAAGTTCTTCATTGCGGAAATTGCTACAATAGTCCATGTATTCCCAAAAAAACTCATATCTCACATGTACCAAAACAATAAGGCTTAAACAATACTAATAATTAAGTTCATACGCTAAGAGACTATAATCTACACACACATTCATACATAGAAAATAATGTTTGTTTAAGTAAGCATTTGTAAAGTGTATAGCCTAAATTGATTGCTTCAAATGTAACCATGTCTTTATTTTGTTGTTTTTAGCCACTACATTGGATGACCTTCTATTGTGTCAGTCCTCACATGCCCAAAAACGTTGAATGCAATAGACAAAATTGTTGCCCTCTTAATTAGATTTTTCTCACAAATATATATATATATATATATATAGATATACAGATATATAACATAGTGTGAGCCAATTTTTTGGCCGAATAGTTTAACTATGGGCAGATAGGTAGTAAGAGGATAGAATATCATCCAACCGGATGAAAAAATTTAACCACAGGTTATGAAGAGTAGTCATAACTATAGGCATGGATGTAGGTGCCCATTGTTAGTTACAGCAATTATCATCATTGTGCCAAAGAAGTTGGTAGCTGAAAAAGAGACATGCATTTCTTGAAAACTTTGAGCACATTGTTAAACTTATGGTCTTGTCTCCCTCAACACCAAAAGTAGGTGAGGTCATAGTTAATCTATTTTTTGTGTAATTTGAATAATTAACGCAATGATTGTGGGATTACTGGTTTAGGTTTAAGTGCATTGTCATTTCAACTGATATCTACATTGAATGGCTGAGTTGGGTCGAACTATTTACTTGTTTGGATTCCACGAATGCAAGATTGGAAAACCATTTTTTTATTGTGATGATGCAATGACAAAGTCTGAAATTGTGAGAGTGAATGTTTGAAAATTGATACGGAAAATATAGTGTGAATAGAAAATTGAATTGTCTGTGAGAAGACATGAGATTTGGAGATTGTGAGAGAGAAGTAAATCTTGAAGGATAAAACGAAAGATGAAGGAGTGAGAGTGTCTGAAGGATCTGCGAGAGAATTCAAGAGCAAAGATTATTGTCGCAAGAGATTGAGTATCATGTAACAATTGTCCAAGTGAAAAAATCCTTTTAAAGTTTAACACTTGAGAGCGAGAAAACATGGAAGGTTAACCTAAACAAAGGTAGAGAAAAAAAACTAGAACTATTAGAATGATCACTACGTGAGAGCAAAAAACTAAGTGGCCGAGGATTGTAAGGGAAGGAAGCCGTGAAAAAAACTAAGTCATCTGATAGGCATAGGTTGTGTGAAGTAGTCGAAAGGTTAAGCATTGGTATAAGAAGGAAAAAATTGGTGATTTTAAAGATTGTGATAGGCCGTGAAAGAGGAAATAAAAAATAAGTCATACAAATCAATTACAATCATAGTTAAAATAAACCTCATAGATTGGTGGTTGACAAAATTGATAAGTCTATCAAATTAACAAAATCTTGATCAACTAAAAGTGATGAGAAATGGATTTTGATCAACTGATTAATGGAGGATGAAAAAATTAAGAGTATTTAAGTATTTTTGAATTAGAATAAACTTTGGATTATCAGAAAGATTAAGGCATAAGTTGTCCAAGACTTAATTAGAGTTTTGTATTGATGCATTGTTTAGAGGATTTGATCTTTGAGTATGTAGTGCAAATTAACAAGATCAACTATTGTCTTGTGTGTTACCCTAGTTGTTGTTGTTGCAAGTTGTGCATGGCAACCGAGACTATAGTTTGTATAACAAGCTAGCCTAGCTTGAACTGTTGAGAACTCCCTCTCTAAAAAACCATGAGGAAGAGAAGTGTCTTATGGCATGAAGTACCCCATCATAGAGCCATGAGGAAGATAGCCCCTTGCCATGCAAACCTTCTTTATGCAAAGTGCTCACCCCCATGCCACTAGTTAACTCCCACTAGTTGGATCGCCACCAATCCTTATGGTTTAGTCTTCTTAATAGTTTTTCTCACACTACTAGTGGTACTATGACTCCATAATAGCCTTGTTCACACTACTAGCGCATTACATTTCTCCTCCTCTTGATTTGAGCGTCTCTGCTCAACACACAAATAAACCCATCAATTACCTAGGTACAACTTGCTCAAAGATCTAATGTAAAGAAATTTACAACCTAAGATCTATTTTGCATCTTCCTTTTAGGCAAAAATGTTTAGTAAATTTTCACATCCAACACCATGAGGTGATAGTTGCTCGTTAGCACGGACTAGAGAATCCCAATATTCTTTGAGTACTTCAAGAATCAAATTAGAGTCAAGCACATAAAAATTATGTTCAAGCCCAGAACCGAGCCACTTGATGAGGTAGAATTTAACAAGACGGGAACGACTCACTATAACCTCATGTTGTAAAACACGTTCCACTTCATATGATATATCATGTATTTTAATGATTGGCAGTGGCGGAGGCTTTATCCTCCCATTAGTCTTAAAAGGTTTCAACAAAGAGACGTGGAAAATATTATGAATTCCTATGGTCTTTAGCAATTTCAAACAGTATGCTACGACGCCAATTCTCTTAACAATATCAAATGGGCCAATCCATCAAGGAAGTAATTTCCTTGCACCTAGGGTTTTTAACTTAATGTTGGAAGTATTAAGAAGCACCTTAGATCCCACCTCATACGACACATCACATCGTTCGGTGTCAGCATAAGATTTTTTTGTTGGCCTGCCAAAATTGTTTTTTTAGCTTTGTTAATAACATTATTCATGGCCAAAAAAAATCTCTTGCGGTCAAAATTTGAGACCTGTTAATCCTTCTATTCACATGTTTTGAAAGATGCTAACCATAAATCAACATAAAAAATTGTAATCTTGATGGATTTTTGCCACAAGTTATTGTAGGAAAATTCAACCATCGACAAATATTCATTCCAGTCATCTTGGGAAGGACTCATATAATACCTAAGCAGATTTTCAAGGAATCTATTTAACCTCTTTGTTTGACTATCGGTTTGAGGATGAAAAAATATAGACATGGCCAATTTAGTGGCTAACAAGTAAATCTTGCATACCTATCAATGATTAACTTAAGGGGAATACTATATATCTTATAGGCATGATCCTAAAATAATCTCATGATCACTTTAGCGGTCACAATTTTGTTAGTTGCCATAAAATGAGTTTTTTTTCTCAATTTATCGACACACACAAAATTAACATCATGCCCTTGCTTAGTTGGGGTAAGTTCGACAACAAAGTTCATGCTTACACATTCCTATTTTTCTTAGAGATTTCTAACGATTGTAATAATCCACCGGGTTGTGTAATAAGGGCTTTACTATGTTGGCAAACATCCCAAGAATTTTCATAATTCTGAACATCCTCTCTCATTTTTGGCCACCAAAAACAAGTTTGAATCTTCTTGAGCGTCTTAGAAATATCCATATGGCCACTATACAACAAATTGTGGTGGTCATGGAGTATATACTCTCTTAAAAATCCCAAATTAAATTCACCAACTACCACATTTGGTACCACAATTGCATCATGGTGCCATCAAAGGCCATTCTTGAAAATCAATTGGGAAACATTATTCAGATCCATAAACCATGGATCGTGAGCTTATTAAGTAACAATGGATTGAAAAAACAATTTCTCTTTAACAACCAACTATTCATTGACGCACTCCGAACCACTACACACTTCATTTGCCAACGCTTTGGGAGCACCCTTTGAGATGTTTGCAACTCTTTGAAGTTCAACATAGAACAACTCATAACTAGTGAGGCTCTTAACCTGACATCTCTACATCCCAAAGAGTCATGGCTCTAGACATCAACATAAGCATTGCCTCCTAAAGGGTTACGACTCAAAGGATCAGAAATATTAATGCGCCCTAGCCTATATTCCCATCTGTATGTAAAATTTTATTTTAAA
This sequence comes from Polytrichum commune, assembly GCA_950295325.1. Lineage (NCBI taxonomy): Eukaryota > Viridiplantae > Streptophyta > Polytrichopsida > Polytrichales > Polytrichaceae > Polytrichum > Polytrichum commune. The sequence continues at coordinate 55,093,993 of OX485806.1, read as the reverse complement.
TACTCTAACCATTGGGCCTTATGCCTTGACAATATTTGTTGTGACTTTAGATAGGTGAAGGAATTGTACCATGCAATTTGCACCATCCAAATAACAACTCCAAGTGTGCAAGGCTTGCACAACCACTCCAGTGGTAAAAACAAAAATCAACAGGGGAAAATTTTGACTTTCAAAAGCTATTGGCCATTTGTTTTTAAAACAATTGCACCAATACCAACCAACAATGGAGGCATCGCAAATGAACTGAAAAGTTTTACAAAAAGTGGACAAGGCTAATACAAAATCATGTGTTAGCGCCTATTTCACTTTTTCAAATGCCTCTTGGCATTCAACCATCCAAATATACATAGAATCATGACGAAAGAAATTGTTATAACCCCACAAATGAGCACAATTGCCCAACATCACAAGGCGTAATCCATTTCATGACATTTTTCAATTTTTGGTGGATCAATTTTAACCCCATCATTGCCCACGACATGACCCAAATAACGGAGTTTGTCCTTTACATACAATTGATGTTTACAAAGCATTTAAAAAGCTTTGCATACAATCAATATTTACAAAGCATTTTGAGGATTTTATTCATGTGGACTACGTGTTCCTCTAATTCTTCAAAAATACAAATATGTCATCAAGGTACACCAATACAGATTTGCCAGGGTACATGTGAAAATTTTGATATTCACACCTTGCAATGTTGTTGGTGCATAATTCAATCGAAAGCTTAAATTTTTCAAGTGATAAAGGTGGAACGGAAATCTAAATGCCGTCTTAAGGGAATCCTCATCCAAAATTAATATTCAATGATAACCTTGTGCTAAATCAAGAGACAAATAAATTTGAGCGCTTGCCAATTGATCAAATAAATCATCAATTCTAGGTTAAAGGTATTTATTATTCATTGTCTACTTATTCAACGCACCATTTTTCCAAAATATTGTAGATGCGAGCTGCAACACCAAGTTGGCAATATTCTCAAAGTTCCATCCTTTTTCTGTACAAAAAAATGGGAAATCCATGAGACAAGGCACTAAGTTCAATGCAATTTTTTGTCTAAGTACTATTGTACTTGCCTCTTCGCCTCTTCAAATTCTTTTTAACTTACGCAGTAAATGGGCCTAATATGCAGTTTACTACCTTCCTCAAAAAAATTGGTATGAGCCATTTCCCTCTTAAGGATAAGCCCATTTGGCAAAGGTTCAAAAACATCTTTGAATTTCTACAAAAGTGCGGCTAAGCACCTTGTGTCAACAAATCGGGACGAGGTTTCTTCATCATCAACATTGGTCAATTGGAATAAAATGGGCATGGCCCCTTTCCTTATTGCCCTCTTGAACTGCATTGCGGAGAGGCATTTTGTTGAGTATTTACGTGCCCAATGCGTCAAAAGGATTGGTTTGCGATAAAAAAATTCCATTGCCCTTTTGAATGACACATGTTTCGGATTTACAATTCATATGTGCCTTATATTTGTTCAACCAATCATCACCTTAGTCGTCACTAAGTTTTGTGACCATACACATTTGATAACCATAGAACTGTTGAATTTTGACACGCAACTTGACATATTCTTCAACTTGAAATTCTTTCCATTTTCCAATTACAAAACACTAGAATCCTTAATATATTGCAATCCAAATTTGTCAATGTAGCTAGAAGTGACAAAACAATCAATGGGAGCACTGTCCAATATCACATGAGCATTAAGTCCCAAAATTTGAAACAAAACTTACATTGCAAGTCTCCTAGTCCCGCCAAAGATGCTTAATTTTTTAGGCCTAGGTGCAAGAAAGTAAATTAACTATGTGAGAGGTTTGTTGTCTTTCAAGACTTGAAACTTAAATAACAATTGCAATCCTTTCAAGTTTTACTTACAAACACTTTCAATAAAAAAAACAACCTCTTATATAAAAAAATGCAATTTTTTTCCTTCTCTCTAAAACAATGAAATTCTTTTTATCATAAGAGAAATCACATCCACAAACATAGATTTGCCATTGTCGCAACCTTTGCTAGCTCTTTTAACTACCTTGACCCATTTCTCAATTCTAGCAAGGGTCACAAACGTTAACCCTTCAAATTCTGCCATGCAAATGGTTAGCTCTTCATACCGCGGACCTGTTAGCCTATATGATAGGGACCAACCTTCCTACACTTGCATTGGCAACTCATCACTTAATCCATAACCAATGATAAGATGTGGACTTCTGTGGTACTTTTGGGCCACCCCCCTTCAAGGGAGCCTAAAAGTATCACACAAGCCTTCGGTGAAGGTGGCCTACACTTGCAGGTGCCCAAGCCGAACCCGGATGATAGGTATATAACGTGAGTAGTTAGATTTTTAAGGGAAATTAAATATGCGTCGTAGTACCTCCGGAGGTTGGGCCTTAGTTTTTTACTATTGTGGCTCTAAACCCAACTAACCAATTTCATATCTAGTTCTAACCTTAACCTACAACCTATTCTACGCGCAGACGCACCAACCTTGAAATCAAGGCAATCCTAATTTGTGAATTGGGATGGTTCTAATACACACCAACCGGGTGTGACTCCTACCACCCTAGCTCAATGAACGGAATAACGACAATTTGATGGACCATTCAATTCTTCCTATTTCTTTACTTAGTTCTATTTAGTTTTCTAAGCGGGGGAACTTGGCCTAAGTCCCATTCTTTACACAATTTTTTTCTTAATTACTTAATTTTGGTTGCATCTTCTATTTCACTACATTCACATATTATGCATCACCCCTTTCCTCGGAATCTTCTAAGGCCTTGTGCACGTCCTTTGAAGGTCGAGTAACATCTCAAACACTTCGAACTTCAACGGTCCAAAGGGTGGTGTCACCCTACCGAATTAAGTTTCCGATTCGGGTCTCTTGCCAACAAGGGTTTACGATTTATTTTGTATGTTTTAATTGTTAAGTGTCATTACACTGGATAGATCACAAAATGCAACTTAATGGGACTAGGGTGACGGACAACTTGTATGTTCAATTTGTTGCACAATCTTCATAAATTGGGCCATTACTCCCAATCTATGGGGCCAACAAAATAATAGTAAATTCGCGGGTCATTAATCCCACATTTCCACCAACAACATTCAGAGTGGTCGTGTCGGTGATGAATCCGACTTACCACATACGAAACTTGGTAATAAATAAAGCTACTACCACAAAATATACCAAGGGGCCCGAAAACAATGGAATTGGGTATTTCTCTGGCGGTCAAGTGGTCAAGCCACTTGATCTTATGAGATAGGTGAGTGAATTAGAGATGTACACCTTAGTCGCGCTCCTTCCAATCCTAAATAGAAGGCTAGGGTTAGTTAATTTACCTTAATTCTCCTCCGTTGATTGGGCTTGATGTAGGCCGAATCTCTACCTCCTTCGTTGCTTCACTTCCCGGGCGTCGACCTTGCCTCTTTCCTTGTAACTAATTTGATGATAAAGCGTACCTTAGTTGAACCAAAGTGAACCCAGCAGACCCTCTGTAATGCAGCAGTCAATCAAGAATTCTCAAACTATGTATCCCGTCTTCAACAATTCATACCTAATTCAAATCATGCTCAAAACAAATGTTCTAAGCAATTTTGGAAAGCTAGACAAAAGTTCAATTGGGAAAAATATAACGTTTTATAATTTAAATTGTTATGGGGCTAGCAGGTCTGATCCAGCAGTCGCTACCTATAGGACCACCCAATTTTTCTACTCTATCTTTGAAAATCTATAATTAATTGTCACCTTAACCAAATCACAATTGGGAAACGGATATAAATAGCTATAGAAAATCTCTCTAAAAGAAAAATGATATGTATTTTGTTCTAGCTCCTAAACCAAGCCTTCAGGGCATTGGCAATTGAGGTCTACAATTGCCTACATTCAAAATTCTACAATCCAACCTACTTCTACAAAAGAAAGAAAGAATTTTGTTGGTATGTTAATAAACACACATTCTAACTAGGAGAGAGAGTAGAGGAGTTTTCTCAAGCCTTTCTCTTAGGCCATTGAGAATACATGCTAAAGGATTTCTCCGAACTACATTGAAGCAGGGCTTCGTCCAAGCATTAGAGGAAGAAATACTTACTACAAAGTGGAAGGAGGGGTTTTTAAACCAGTGTTGGACCAATATCAAAATTTTACAATACCAACCTAGTACCAATATCAGATTTTTATGAAATTTCAACCGGGTTGGATCCCAAGTATCACAATAATCGTATTTTTATAGATATGGTATGAGTATGAATATCAATATTGTAAAAATAAAGCATAAAGGTGTCAATATCAAGTATCATGATAGTGATACCAGTGGAGTATGTACAATGGTATGGTATTGTTCAATTTTTTTACCTTTTTCCTTTTAGAGACCTATTTTCCACTTCAAAATCAAGGTGTCGAATAAAACGAAAATTACTTCAATGTACTTGCAATCAAGTAGAAAATATAAAAATTCACGAAGATTGCAAGGAAGAATCGAATGAAAACATGATGGTTGATTAAGAATGAATTGCATGGTCATGAAAATATATAGTATGATGGTTCACAAAAAATTGCCTTTGGTGGTAGATTGTGATGCACATCATGATAGACCAAAGAGGAAATCATAACACAACAATTACCATGCACTCTTATCCTCAAAATATCGTGCCTCCTCTAGCTCATCCTCATGGTCATCAAGGATCTCATGTTCCTTGTTGAAAAATTCCACCACATTTGTAGAAGCCAACTCACATGCACTTCTCGCATCTGTAGGCCAATTCTTATAAATCATGATAAGACCATTCACATTTGAAAGACCAAGGCGACAACGGCACAAACTTGTCAGAACTCCGGCAACACTGAAGATCCTCTCCGTTTCAATTTGAGAACCAGGGATACCAAGAAATTGCCGTGCCAAATATGCAAGAGTTGGAAACCGAGTAGCATTTGCCTTCCACCATGCCAATGGTGATGGTTCCTCCTCAACCGGAATTTGTAGCCGTCGTAATAAAGAAACCTCAGCAACAAGGGTACCTTCACAAGCTTCCTCCGGAGAAGCTGCATCTCCAAACAAAATAGAAGACAAAGGGGGTGCTTCAACACGTGTAGCTATTCCACCAGGATGCAACAATTTGTACACGTACAAAAAAATTAGCTCATTTTTATTAGCTAGCACATATGAATCATGGAAACCTAGTAATAAACATTTATAAAACATTCACAAGATCCTGAACCAATTGAGTTAACTCATAAAACCAATATTAAATTACAACTCTCATGCAATGAGCTCCCTTAATCCTCACCAGTCACCCACAACATCAAATGGCAGAACATCTACCTACACAAACAGTCACCTACAATGAACTATAGTGAAGTACACAATCAAGATTGCAAAAGAATTTGGACATCGTACCTTCACCAAATAAGGAATGAGCACCTTCTGATCGTACTCGCGTACAATTGCCCGAGCTTTCTCAACTCCTGTGTACGCAATCACACATTCCAGGCCCTTGAAGCGGGGATCTACCATGAGCACAATCATGTTGTGAGCCTTTTCTGATGTGAAGGTCTGGGTGAACAACAGAAAAGGCTTCATGACAAGCATCGCCTCTAAAGACATCTTCCCCCGCAAGATATCGAGCTCGGCATCAAAATCACCGTGTTGTAGCGGAAGATTCATGTTACTGAGGTGATCAATATGAGCATGAAGCTCCACCGAAATAGCCAATGCTGCTGCCAGGGCATCCGATAACAACCAGTAGCCCCGTGTCTGATTCAAAACGCATTGCTTCACAACTGGATTCAAAGTTTCGGTGACTGTTCGAGCCACTGCCCAAGTTACACCAGTTGGCACTCGTGCTTGCAATTTCAAAGACTGAGCTGCATAGCAAATATTTATTCATCAGCGTACTCTAAGGTTTCTTGGAAGAGAATAACCTTCGATGCAAATCAAGTTTTCACCGGCGTTCTCAACTTCCTCGCTGGTAATCTAGCCTTGATGCAGGCTTTCTTCCATTCCGCCCCTCCCATTCCTGATTTCTTTGTCCACGTAACGCATGACTGCAATGCTTGAGCAGATCTCAAGGACAATTCTGTCATCTCCCTACAAACTTTCTCATCATCTGTAGCATATTGACAAGCTTTGGACATGACATGTCCAAAACAAGCTCCAGCATAAGGTTGGTTAATGTCTAAGACATCACATGAGACTGTGAGCTGCAATGCGCGCTCAAGTGTAATCAAATTAGAGCCCTCATCTTTGATCCAAACAATTTTTTTTTTGTCAACTAAAACTCATCTAGCAAAGGTTTCACTATTTCAGCAATAGCAACACCAGAAGTATCATGAGCCTCAAATAAACCAACTGTCACATGCCGCGGTTCCCAGCAATCATCGATGAAGTTAACAACCAAGGCAAAAGTGTCGAAGCCAGCTCTCGACATCCACAAGTCGAATGTAATCAACGCCGTCGCACAACTTGCGATTGCAGGAAGCACATACCGTTCCATCGTCTTTGCAAGAAGTGCAGGAATGTGCTCATGCACAAGCGCCTTCCGAGTTGGAAATTTAACTTTTGGATCTCAGCGCATCACCAATCGGCGCAGCCAAGGGCTCTCCACCACCGCCAATGTCTCGTAACCCTTTGCGATGAAAAGTACAAGGTCCTCAAGAAAATGTTTTGTTGAACATCACCTTTATGATAAGACTTCTGTCCGGCGAAATTTTTTGTAATGGCTGAAGGCTGAACAACTTTCCTCTTCTTCGTCTTTTGGCGCGCTGCCTCCGACTCCTCCAACACCGTTAGCGTTGCCTTATACCTCTGAAATTTTGTTAAGTGCTCATTCATCACGTGGTTCTTCATGCTTGTCAACCCGTGCAGAGGATTGTACTGCAAGACACCCTTTCGCTGGCGTGTCGCACTCCGCGAACTAGAAGAAGACGTTGCATTGGTAGGGTGACAGATTGTGCACTTCATCACATGGATTGCTTTGACGTCAACTTCTACGCCTGGCTCATTCAATTTGAAGAAGGCCCACACCAAAGATTGTCGGTGATAAGGTGCCCAAAAATTCCGATTTCTTGTCAATGGGATGAGAAGAACCTGCCACAGAGCCTCAAACTCTGAAGCCACTTCATTTGATAATGTTGGCAAACAACCCACTGCATTCACCGTCTCTGTGCAATCTGAATCAATCAAATTCACTGTGTTATTAGAGAACCAGACATTTTGCAACCCTAAATGAAGCTTGAAATGCACATAAAAACACAAGCAACATTCCAACAAAAGTGCATAAGGAGCGTAAGACATCGACAATAAGAAGCGTGCCTCATTGAAGCCAAGAATCTGGAGTTGTTGAACTGAAATTTCGAATAATAAAGTGCAATGCTGCCGATTTGAAGAGCATTCAAGCGGATTGGGTTTCGGGCTTCTCGACATGAGCGAAGGCGGGGGTGAGTATCGGGCTCCACCTCCTACCTCGGGTATCGAAGGTGGGTATTGAGACCTGGTACCTTGTAGTACAAGTACGACACAGGTATCGCCCCATCTACATACTGCGGGCAATCTGGTTTAATACCATACTCATACCAATATATACTTAATACCATACTCATACCAATATTCTATACCAGGAAAATGGTGCTATACCGGTCCAACACTGTTTTAAACCCTGTCAAAAAAGGGTTGGACCCCTCCGCCACCGACTCCATTCTTTGAACCATATCCCCGAATTTCAGCTCGGGGTTTTTTTCGGGTTGAGGTTGCCACCCTCTCGCCGAGGTGGCTCTGACGGGGAACCTTAGAACATTTCTAATTTTTCGCCATCGAGTTGGCAAGTGGGCAAGTAATCCCCTTGCTCTCTTTCTATTTTTTCTTTAAAAATCTTCAAGCCGATTTCGTCTTCTTATGCCAAACACCTCCAATAGTCTTATGTGACCCCAATTAACTAATAAACAAATATTTGCTCAGCTAGCATCTACTAACATTTACTTATCTAGCATCTACTAATATTTGTTTAGCTAGCAGTTTTTACTAGCTAGCATATTTTTTGTACTTTGCTATTTTCTAGCACTATTTAGTTTTCATTTTAATCCTCAGTACTTCACCTTCATTCTTCTAGACTAACTACTAATTGAACTAATTTTCCCTAAATTCCCTATCAATTCTAAATATTAATGCTATCATTATAACTAAAAGTGATCCCGCGGAGTGGTGGACCACTCTAAGGGTTCACAACTTCCTACCATGGAAATCCAATCTTTAGTTCATCATTGTGTTGCCGGAGCAACATTATAACAACCCGAACCATACTATGCAACTATGCCCACATGTTGGGCCAATGCCCGTGGAGGCCGTGCCGTTTGGCCTCGGGTGGGTTTGGCCAGTCACACCCCCTCACCCATATAAGTCTTTAGGTTTTTGGGCAAGGCCCCGAGCGCATCGTCAAAAAAACTGTTTGTTTTTCTATCAGGAGTTGGGACCAAGTAGACATTTTCCTTTAGCCAATGGGGCTAAAAACTCCCAGCAGCTATAGAACATCATAACTTCTTTGCATGATTGCTAACGCTCACATACAACCACCCCATCATCATCCACAAAAAAACATAGATGTTGATGGAATCCACATTTGTCCCATTCCGGCATTTATTGAGGAAGTTATGCATGCTCAAACCTAGGCAATCCCGGGAGGCACTCCCAGGCCAATGCTGGACCAATGCGTTGTCCGAAGACAACGCCCCATTCAAATTGCCATATCTCCTATCTCGCACCTCTGATTAAGGTGCTCTTGAGCATTCTAGAATTTGCACGTCATAAGCTAAACATGTCTGATGGTTTTATCCTCGTGACTCTTAATCTTTGCGGGTGGGATGCATAATTAACGCTCGGGGCCCCCACCCACACTAGGATCACTTGAGCCCTCTCATAAATGGCGGTACAAGTCTTCGGTGTCATTCTGTGGTTTTTTTTTGTCCAAATTGTTTCAGACACTCTTCATGGAAATATGCATATAATATAATTTTGGTTATGATTAAAATTTAAAAAATAATCAGGAAAGACTTAAAAGGTGACTTGTATATCATCTAGGTATCTCAAACAAATTTCATTAAGGAGATTACCATGTTATTTCACTCCACTTGGGATTTATATTGACAATTGATTTAGAAGTGAAAGTTAAAAGTTAAGAAAATCACTCCATGTCAGTCCATGCAATTGTGACAGTCTCTCCACTCACTTTAATTACCCGGACAATAATCTAGCAAGGAGTTCATTTTATTTAGACCAAGTGCAGTGCACAAGCATAGGCACATTCATAGTTAATTGTCTAGTGTAACGTAACCCATTTTTGTCTCTTTACCAAAGCCAAGGGCGCTTTGGCATAGTCAATAGTCTTTCATTAATTAACGCCATTTAATGTAATTTGAAATCACAGTGCGGTAATCCTTTCAGAATAGTTCGTTTTTTTTAATTAAATAAAATCTTAGTTATGCAGTCCGACAATAGTATTATATCTAGCGTTGGCCAAAGTGATCAACGTGCCCCTCAGTAGCAACAGTAAGTCAAGACCACACATACGAGTTAACATTGCATGCAAGCTCCTTCAACTTAATACTATTAGTGCGCCATCGTAATCAAATTCCTTCTGCTTTAGGGGAATAATTCAAATCATTAATTCCACTACCTACACTAGAAACATCATTTAAAGTAGGTACTAATTAACACTAGGTAATTCTGACTTTGTATTTACTTAAGGCAATTTCAACACCGGGTTTATTCACCAGCCGCTCATCGACTAACTTGTCGAGTAATTGGTCCTTTGGTGTCCTCGGCACCCGATTGCCTCTGCACAGTCAATAGTTTCCGCATTTTGCCTATTCGTTTGCTGCCAAAAGTCATTTTATTCATAGTTTAACTTCATCAAATTATCAAGACCATAGCCTAGGCACTCCCTTGATTTGGTTGTCCTATGCACTAATGGTTTGGGGTTTGCAACCACTTAAATTATCATTCCATCATTCCATCACTCGAAGCTCTACTATCTTATCACCTGAGGCGAATTCATATTCCTTTATGCTCCAATAACTTAGGTATAAATATATATGACGATAGCCTCGACATTCCCAAGTCATCTACACCCTCAACGTTGATTTAATCTCAACTGTTCATCAAGCATAGAAGATTGCTTTTACATATGTTTATTGATTGAATAATTCTCGATTTCCCTCACGCTCTCAAGCTATGATCGAAGAGCACCGGTAGTTAGATACAAATGACCCGGTTGAGTTTGAGTAACCAATGGTTGAAGTTCAAGATTGCAGAAAAATTACCGATCATTTTGGAGAAATTTATAGATTATACCTTAATTTAATAAAAGAACACCGAAGGATGTCAAAAATGTAACCAGTTGGACTTGCAAACACTATGATCTTAACTAATTATGCCCATAAATCTCCCCGATCATTGTTCTCAAGTGATTGTAGGGAAAAACGTAATTAATTAGTGTGGCATCCGAGTAACTTGACCATAATCTCCCCTTAATTTCCATATCAATCTTATATGCTTAAACACTATTCAATTATCACCAACATAATACATACCATTATTATGACCTACATTTTTGTCCGAGAAACAGATGAATACAATATCAAAATTAAACCATGGCGTGAAATGGAATTGAAACAATATTGTCTTACAAATTGGTTGCAGTTGCAGGACAAAATAAACAATTATATTTTGTATTCATTAACAGAGAAAAAAAAACACATGATAATGCACAGCAAAGTTCTGAGGTTCGTATTGGACACAGTTTTGTGATTCAGTAATAACTCCTAGGATAATTCAATCCTTTATTTCTCAATAAAATAAACACAAAAACACTCACAAACTATGGTCTGGCTCGGGAGGAATCTCTCTTCTCCGGCTTAAGCGAATCACTTGCTACAACTTTCAAGGATAGCTTCTAAAAAAATAAAAATAAAACTTGTGCAACTAAATGGGGGCTCTCCTATCAAGTCTGCCTCCTCTTTTATAACTTCTCTCTCCTTTCTAGCCTCAAAATTGAGATCCTCTAAAATAAGACAATAATCCATTTCAAAAGTTTTTTCTTCATCTCAAGTCAATAGCCTCATTCCTACCATCTGCTTTAAGCTATTTTGACTCACAAAGAGTTCCATTCACACCTAACTTCTATTTTCGTGAAATAGACTCAAAAATAGACACAACAATGCACGACAACCATAGATTTCCGAATATAAATCCATTAAAAATTCAAATGAGCATTTACATGGAACATAAATTGTTTTTTCTTTATTATCCGGATATGTAAAAATGAAGAAATCAAAAGAATGTTCTAATTTGGCCTCTATCAAAGGGATCAAAGAGCTATCAACAAAGTTATGTCATTGTTCCTCTTTTGCTGTTGGCTTCAAAAAAAAATTTGGTTTTGAAATTTGATTTCTTAGAAGGTGCTCCACCATACTTCTTTTTTCCCATGCAGTCTTTGGCTTGGTGTTGTTTTTGTTCGTAAAGGAAACATTTTCCTTCATGACGAATTTGCCTTATAGAAATCCAATGATTTTCCATTGGACAATATCATGGCCTTGCCATGTGCCTTGCCCTTGCGGATAGTACCACCAAACTTAAAAGGGATCTTCCACATCTCTTTGAGGCAGGCTTGCTCAATGGTGGTGTCCATTGCTACCGCGTAGGTAAACAATTGCCTCAAGTGCTTCAGACGGCCAACCTCATTGAAGGGGTCAACAACAACTTGCAGGATCCAAAACACTGAAACATAGAATCCTTGGTTTGTAAATTATTTCTATGATGGTTGGTTTTCGTGGAATCAAAGCCATTTTGGGGGACTTTTGAGAGGTTGGAGCTCTGTTGAGATTTGGAAATTTCTTCTTCCTTGGGGTGCAAGTGAACCCGCACAAATCTGTAGCATTGTCCATTGAAAGATCAACTATGCATCCGTTACGTTCATGAAACATCCATTTTCCTGCCTTTCTTCAAAAGGCTCTTTGGCATTTTATTTTGGGAACATGTTTGAGCAACAAGGGCCTCTCGAGGACGTCAAAATTTGTATCATTAAAGACAGAGCTACAATATGTGGTCGCGTGACATTAGCTATCAAGTGCAAGTCCAACATTCTTGTTGTTTGGCGTTCTCTTAAGTACAGGCTTCACAATCACCTCACAATCATCCTTGTTATTTGGTGGAAGAGAAGGAATATTTTGATAAAATAGGGTACCGAGACACTGAATGTGATATGGAGTTTCCATTTTCTTCTTCCTTGGGGGCCTATTTTGGATTGGTTTTGCAAGAACCTCATCACCACCACTATTTGGTACTAAAAGAAGATAATCAATATTGCCACGATCAATTTTGGAACATTGATTGTCAGGTACGGCCATGAATTTATGCAATAAAAATAAGGAACTAGCAAGGAATATGGCCTTATGTTAAAGGTTCCAACTTATGTTATAGGATTTTTTAAATTACCCATGGTAGAACCAAATACTCTATGGACCTTATCCTTATTCCATATGGAACTACTAATCTAATGCATTGCCAGGATACTAGCTACCTCGAGGTAGCTATATGGTAGCATTCCCAACAAATATTTTGTATCGGCTTATTGTTGGTGTTGGTACTATCAACGTCTTTTTTTTCTAGAAAAATTGTTTGCCCATTCTAGCAGTACCATTTTTCCATAGTTACCATCTTCTTTAATAAATGATGTTGTCTACCTTATCATGATTGGTAGCCTAATATTATCTTTGATGATACCTCACCCAACCAAATCTTAATAAGGTCTTAGAATATACTAAGTGGTCACCTTATTTGTGCACTTCTAAATAGTATCTAGATTATTAATACAAATAACACAACGTATTATTTGTATTATGATAGCAATTTTTTTTAAGAGGTGTATTTGGCTCAACGATATCCCACTATCTTCATATTACGTCTATTCTCGCGCACCTCTCTATGAGGAGTGCCCGCAACACCATGGGCACAGAGGGGACCTTAGATTGAAACTCGGGACTTGTGGCGCCATTAGTAAGAGGGCCCAAGTGATCCTAGTGTAGGTGAGGCCCCAGGCGTTGAGAACGCCTCCCGTTCACAAAGATTAGAAATCACAAGGATAAGGCCATGAGTTATAAATAGCTTATGGCGGCCAAATGCTAGAATGCTAACTAACACCTCAATCGCTGTTGTGAGCTAGGAGAAATGGCAATTTAACACTAGTAGAAATTCTGCGTCCGGATCAACAAAAAATCAACAGAAAGGCGTTGGTCGCGGTTGTTACTTAGGACGCGTTGACCTGGATATGATGTAACACAATTTTGTTGATTTTTTCTATTGATTTGGTCACAAAAAGATTTTCTTAAAAAAACTTATTCTATATATATATATATATGTACATATCATTAAAAAATCAAACATGAATGGTTGACAGGTCTGCAACTTCTAACCCCTCCCAAATAACCCTCAACCTATACCTCACCTACAAGAATAGACTACCTACCACTCACCTAGGTGGCAAGGCCAAGGCCAAAGGTGTCGACAACAGGGTTCGAACCTTGCACCTAGTGACACCCACACATGTGCCTTAACCACTAGGTCATCACATCACACATGATATAAATGGAGTGTTTTAAACCTTTCTAGACTAAGGCCACTATTTTCTCTTTACTACCTACTTGATGTATATATTTACAGTAAATATATACAGTATATTTACTATATATAATTACAATTTATATATACATATTAATATATACATATTAATATATATAATATGTTATATACATATATATTATATACTATATACATATTATACATATTAATATTAATTCATATACATATTAATAAACATATATATAATATTAACTATCAACTAATATAATATTTATAATATTTACACAACTTTGAATTTGTAATTATTTCTATACCCATACACTTATAAGTCCATAAATTGCAAAAGATTAAAAAGATTCTACAATATTCCAAAAAGATTCCAAATTTTTTCACTTTTACTAAAATGTTGTTGATTTGGTCATTGTACTATTCAGATCAACAAAAATGTAGGCAGCAAAACTGTTGATTTTTACAAAAATTCAAAAATCAGTGAAATCGGTCATTGCAGTGCCCGGATCAACAAAGATCTGTTGATTTTTTGTTGATTTGGTCATGGTTTTCTAGTAGTGTAAGTGGGGCGTTGTTTTGGGACAACGCCTTGGAACAACAATGACCTGGGAGTGGCGCCCACAACTGCCTAGGTTTTAACAACCATAAGTTCCTTAATATTTGTGTGAATGGGGCAAATAAGGGAATCATCAACATCTAAGCAAATAATAGATTTTGATAAAGTGGTTGTGTAATAGCATTGGTGTAGAGCTCAACTACCTCTACATGTTCCTAGGGTTGACCGTATCTTAATGACTTAGAGCATTGTCCGGATTATAATGACCTTACTACCTAATTTCCTCGTCGTGCGTTATTATCATCTTGCGGTTGTCTTTTTCTTTTACACTCGGTAAGTAGCTAAGTAACCGTCTTCAATGAAGCCAAATTATCATTCATTCCAAAACTTTTCCCTCTTTTGCAAGTCTTATCTTTAGTCTCCTAATTGTTAGTTTTCATTACCGGAACTTCTTTCCGTTGAAACATGTGTGGATAGTATTTTAACAGTAATGTGGTGGTTATTAGATATTCTCTTCCCATGTAAAGGAGATTTCCTCTTCACATGTGTAGTAATGCCTCTACTAATCTTTCATTTTCTTATCGATTCTTGAGGAAGCATCTTTGACTTATTAACTCAACTTAGTCATTCCTCTTATGATAATCCTCTTCTTCTCGTGTGTCCTTTGATTCCTTAATGATATAAATTACAATTCATTTTTAGTGCGACATCTTAATGATATTTTTTGGAGTATCCAAATGGTCATAAATTTCTTCAAGTCGTCCAATACCGAGTAATAAGTAATTTTTTCTTCAAATGACAGTAATTCCAAGTCACAAGTAACTTTCTTTAAGTATTTAAATAATCTTC
The DNA here is from genome assembly GCA_950295325.1 of Polytrichum commune. Taxonomy (NCBI): domain Eukaryota; kingdom Viridiplantae; phylum Streptophyta; class Polytrichopsida; order Polytrichales; family Polytrichaceae; genus Polytrichum; species Polytrichum commune. The sequence goes on along the minus strand of OX485806.1, from coordinate 55,078,957 downwards.
TTCAAGTGGCCGAGTGACCGTCTCCAATGTAACTAAACAACCTCCTACGAGTGTCCAAATGTCCTTCTTCAAACGGCCAAGTAACCGTTTTGTGATTATTTTCCAAACCTCTTTCTTCTTTCTATTTCTTGAATTATCAATCTTACAACCAATTATGGATTCGCCACTATCTCATATGTAGTATATTTTTAGCACATTAATAATATATCTCTGTCATAGATAGAATCATACACAGTTTATTTTAAGTACATTCATGATATAATTGAATGTATTCTATTTTTAGCATAGTCATAACATAACCGATCAGTGGTTAAAGTAATATCATCATGTAGTCAAATCAAAATGAATAAAGAACTCATCACACTTTATTCCTTGTTCATAATTTTCCGTATTGTATTCCAAAAACATTCAAGTTATGATTCATTAACCTCTTAGATATTTTAAGGTATATAGGGTTCATTGATATTTAATGATAGCCGCTTATATTGTAAAATAATAATATACTTGTAATTGAAATGATTTGATCATGGGGTTCTTTCAAATTATCAATTACCAAACAACTTTTTTTTATTAAGAGAATTATGAGATAGGAAGAATGAGGAGAATTATGTGGAGGTTAGTTTTCATGCAATAGTTGTCCGCATACAATTTTGCATTCATCACCTTTGTTTCTCTTACTCTTTGTAGTTGCCTTGTGTATCAACCAATCTTCTCACATCTATAATATTTCAATTTCAATTGTTAACACTCGCACCTAGAACCTTTCAAGTCTCACTTATTTTTGTAATAATCACTTCGACATAACTCCTGTCTACTTTTGTGTCTATTTTCACCTCATGTGAATATCCAATTTCCTCATCATATGTTTGACTCCATAAGCTACTCCTTTATAATCGTCTCTCAATTTCTATGTCAAGTTTTCCAAATCAATTTGCTACATAAGCTACCTCGTTTTAACTTATGTAATATCTCACTTCATGTGAGTTGTTATAGGACATCTCAAGTTGCATTCATCATCATTCAACTTAACTAAGCTAAAATTTTACTTTGCCTCCACCTTGAATAACTATGAAGAAGGTTGAGCTTGAAACTCGTATATTCAAAAAAGGTAAAGGATACAAAGGACCTAGCTCTCGTGTAGCCTATAGACGTGAATAAGGTAAGGTATTCTAACGCTAATCCTAACTCTATAAATAATGAGAGGAGGTGCCTAACATGTGCGTCCCTCCTATATCCCTATATTTCTTTTTTTCCTAAAATGAAGATAATTGTTCTAAAATTTTCAAAGAATGCACATATAATCCTCATTTTTTTTTTCATTCATGATGTAGTAGATTGTAGCCTAAAATCTACATATATATTATCTAGGTATGGGAAGATTCCTAAGGCTAACCAAGAAATCATTTCTTGGCCCTTATTTACTTCCACCTTAGTTTGCCTTACCTATGTGGCCTAGGCGGTTACTTGCCACCTTGAAGCCCACTAATCCTAAGTGGCTTACTATATCACTTGCTAATTTTCTAATAGTTTCATTAATTTCTACTTGTCCCTTTCATAACCTACTAGTCCAAATTGGCTTACTAATCATGGCCAATTAACCTTTACGTATTACGCTAGAGTTAGAAACTGGTCAAACTAAGGGCCCCCCCGCACCAGGGAGTGCTGGACCGGGACCGGCAGGGGGGAAGCCCTACCGGGACCCTCGCAACCGGGTAGGAGAGGCTAGCAGGGGCCTTTTGGCGGTGCCATGCCGGGGGCCACACCCGGCGGGCCCGGGGCGGAGATGGACGGACCTCATCCAACAATTTTCTGTTGGTCCCCATGTTTCCAGGGTTGTGCGGCCTTGCACACTTCGACGGTTGGTAGGTCTGCGACTCTGCGGTCACGCTCGCACGAAATCGGAAGAGATGGAGGACGAGGCATCGATCGACAGCGAACTCCGGGGGCTGCATTTCGGGTGACTTCTTCTGCCCTCCTGAGTGGTTGAGTGCGCCAGCTTTGTTCGGTGGTATTCTGGTTTTCAATTTGTCTTCAACCGGCGGTGGCCATGGGGACGTCTGCCCGTGAATTGCCGCTGGCGACCTGCTTCGTCCGGTGTTGCAGGGTGCCCGCATGCAGCTGTATGCAACCTCGGGGATACTGCTATCGAGGCCGCTGTTGTTGGGCGGGCCCTTGCGTACCCTCGTATTATGATATCGTATTTAGTGTTTTCCTGTCTTTGTGGTTTCGGAGCGTCCCCGCCTGGATTCGGGATTGTATGCTTGCAACCACTCTGGCTTCTAGCGATTCTCCTGCTTCTTGCTTGGCATTCATGCATCTCTCAGGCGGTCCGGTATTTTTGTCAACCACTTGCAAGCGTGCTGGTGGACCGCAAAATTGCAGTCTCTCCCGTTGTGCAAGTTGGTTTTTGTTCGTCAAGTTCCGGGTTTTGTGTTTGGTAAATGTGTCAATTGCGTTTTCTGTCCTGCGGTCCATCATCCATCGTTTCCGGGCATGTCGATACATTCCCTCATCGTCTTTAGGGTTGGGAGGTCGATGTGCCCTGCCTCCCTGGAGTGTCGTCGAGGCATTGGCCGGTCTTCTCTACATCCACTGCACATTCCCACAACCTCACTCCTGACCCCCCCCCTCATGTGCACTCTTAGTCTGTACACATCTCAAGCGCAATAACCATTGAGACATGCAATTCTATCCGGTTTTGTATTCCAACTGTGTGTTGAGCGCATTCGGCATTTCATGCCGAAACCTGGTTTTCATGTGTCGCTGCATCTTTGTTGTTTACGAATTTGGGGAAATTGTCCCTCCTGATGTGTGCTGGGATTTGCTTTCTTGTCTTTCGTCAACCTCTTTGTAGAGTGCAGGATTACTGGGAAGGGTACAAATTGTTTTGCTACGCGTACTATTCACATTCGGTGGAGCATGAGTCCGAATTTCGGGATTCCAAGTTGGGTGAGTTGTTTTCCTCCACCTCCTGGTTTGATTATGCTTTGTTTATATTTCTTCTGTTGTTGGCTTCGGTGCTTTGATGTGATGTGCGGGGTGGCTGAGCTGTGCACAATGTTTATGTTTGTGCAGGGCAGCTTGTGTGGCGCCGCCATGTCGCGACATCCAATCCGTCGCATCATGCGCTCCGCGCCACGTGCATGCAACTTCTTCCCCTTGTAGAAATGTTTTGCAAGTGGGAGTTGCAAGAGGACTGCACCGATCTGCGAGCACTCATGCTTCGCTTCGACTCCGAGGCTGAGTTGGAGTCACGGGACTTGGGCCGTTCTTTGCTTCTCATGCTTCGCAACGAAGACATTGGTCAACAAATATTGCCCCTGCGAGTGCATTTGACTGCAGCAGTGAACCCCTTTGACGCCATTAGGACCAGGATTGCTGCTCTTGATAGCGCATTTCAGGCATTGCAGCCACAGGTGCATGTAGTTGTAGATTTTTGTTTTTCATGTTCAATCCTAAGGCTGGTCTTCATGCCTCTGAACTCCGCATTCTGCTTGTTTTGACACTCGCAGATGCAAACCTCCCTGAATGCGAAATATTGGTCCCTGTTTTTTTGTGCACCATTACTTTGCCTCGCATTTTGTGGAACATCACCCTGTCGGCTTTTGCTTTCAGTTTGTTTTCGGTCCTCTGTCTATCGCACACCTAAGTTCAGAGCGCTCATTGGCGCTGGGGGTATGTTTTGGGGACCATCTGCTTTCAATGTGTATGTTGCAGTGCGACGTCCAGTCTGTGAGGTCTTTGCGTTGGCGATGGTTGTCGTTTACAGGGGCCACTTTCTATGTTGTTAGCATGTAGAATTCATGTATTCTGATTTCGATTCTGCACCCCATCCGCAATAGTTTTGCATCACTTTCGGTGCGTGCGTCACTGTGGCAGTGCGTCGGCATGTGCTGCCACTTACTCTGTGGGTATGGCGTCTTCTGTTTGTCCTTTTCTCTTGTCGCCTGTATGGGAAATGCATCGTTTACATTCTGCATTTTTCAATCAATCAAAGCAACCGAACTTCACATTCACTGCAGATGTCAATTTACCTTCCCTGCGAGACAGTCTTCGTTCTGCATGACCATCGTGTGTGGACTTGACTGAACCTCACAACAAAAAATTGCACACGCACAGAGGTTCACATAGGGACTCGCATTGTTGCGAAAAATAAAAAAATTCATTCTCTGTGCAGTCTCTATGCTAGTCATGGTGTCCTGCATGGGTGTCTGCCATAAGCCTACACATTTACTGCTGCTCCTGTATGCATGTACAATCCTAAATGCTAACAATAGAGCATCTTCATGGCCACCACTCCTATTGAGTGCACCATATTCAGCTCATTGACGCTGCACACATTGATGTATAGTCTCCACCCCGTTTTTTTTTGCAAGAAGGTTCCAGAAGCAAGGGAGGATGAGGCAACTCAATCTGGCTCCGCGCTCGAACGGCCTTTTTCGTGCTCCCCGGCCCTCAATCCGCCTCCTTCTGTGCTTGATGGCCCGGCTCCCCATTCATTTCCAGCATTTCCCCTCCTCTCGGTGGAGTGCATTGGCGATGAGTGGTCTCCGCCTCCCGCCCCGTGTGCGATTCCATGCAATCCGCCCGTGCCGCCTTGCGGCCCACCAACCAACATACCCCTACACCTTCCACCGTGCGAAAGGTCAATCACCACAACGAATGTTGCCGCCATGCTTCCCATTATTATGGCATGCATTGACATGTCGGTGGTTATGATGCACATGTACAATGCGACAATGGAGGCAACCAAAGCCCAGCTTACACATAGGAAAAAATCAAGGCAAGGGGTTGAGGGCACCGACATTGCCTCAACAAACACTGCATTTGCAAGGCATGAACTCGACGAGGAGGCGTTGGAGCTCCCACACGAAAAGCAAATACATGACCTTGTTGCTTGGCACATAAAAGTTGTGGATGCAAAGTGGTACGTAAAGCCGCGGTCCACATGTTGGTTCGAGGAGTACTTGTTCAACATATACACTCCGGACATGTTCTACGACATATTGAGAATGCGTAGGGGGACATTTGACAGACTTGTACACGACCTTCGTCCATACATACAAGGACAACACACCCATTGGAGAGAACCTATTGGCGTGGAGAAAAAGGTGGTTGTGACATTGTTCAAGCTCATGCATGGTGTGTCCATACCTCTTGTTGCCGACAAAGCCGCACTAGGAAAATCCACCATGCATGGAATCTTGAGGCAAATGTGCACAGCCATAAGCAATAATTTTGGGCACCTCATTGCTTGGCCGGTTGGGCGAAGGTTGGCAAGGGTCACAACCGCCTTCCAAGCTAAACAATGGATGCCCAACTGTATTGGTGCAATCGATGGCACCCACGTGTATATTGCGGCACCACCCAATAGCATCGTGGCGGCCGACCACCGGAACCGCTACAAATCTTTCTCAATTTTGCTCCAAGGTGTTGTGGATAGCAAGTGTTATTTCACATCTGTCAACACCGGGCCCCCGGGTTCTTTACATGACAGCGCTCACTTCAAATCCACGGAGTTGTACCGAAAGGTGGAGGAGGGAGTTATGGGAGGCTTCCACGACGATCCCATGACATGGCCGGCGGCACTACCATTCCCGCCCTACATAGTGGCAGACCGTGGGTACCCTCTCTTGAGTTGGTGCATAACACCATACAAGATGGGCCCCATGGGGATGCCTCTAACAAATGAGGAAGTATGGTTCAACCGCAAGCACTCATCAACCCGTATGAGCGTGGAACGAGGGTTTGGTATTCTAAAAGCAAGGTTCAAAGAGATTGGAGCAAAGACATCTTTGAAACTAGATTTTGTGCCCACAGTTGTGCACACTTGTTGTGTGTTGCACAACATTTTGCTTGCAAGCAAAGACCGCACATTGGACCAAATACTTGAAGAGTGCCACCTCCCACCAATGGATGTGGACGACATGCCTTCTAGGGATGACGATGACATCTTTCGACCCCCAAGGCCAATGGGCCTTGTGAGCGAAGAAAGAGCATTGTTGGAAGGGAAGATGGCAAGGGAGGATCTTTTGGACTACCTAGTACGTATACAGAATTCCGAGTACATAGGCAGACATCCGCGAAGAGTATGACATAGAGGACAAGAAAAACTCAAAGAGTTGAGGGTTGCACACTAAACCTGGTGAGAGTGTCCATAGAGGATGCCAACATGAGCAACGCGCTAGTCATGTTGCCCAAATTTTTCGTCCTCTCCACCTCCAATTCATAAAGTTTTTTGTCCATGTTGAATGCTTCAGCCTCCTTGTGTGCAATTCTAGCCTCCCTAGCCGTGTCGAGTGCCATCAATTCGGACCTCCAAGACCGTTTGTCTTTGTCTTGTGCCTCCACTCGTGCGAGGTACTCATAATTGAAGTCTTTCACAAAGTCAACTAGGTTGTCAGTGCCCACTGCCTTGCGTTTGCGGCCAGTGGATCCGGGAATGTCGTCCCCCGGTGTTCCAACCATGGGGGAGCAAGGTGCGGTCGTGGAACTCGTGGCAGGGCTGCTTGCTCCAACATAGACAGGTGCATGCGGTGAGGGGGGAGAGCGGCCAAAATGTTTTGTTGGCGGTGAAGCAAGGCGGTCGGAGTCCACCACGTCTGTTGCACGGCCAAAAATTTGCCGTTTTCCAACAAATTTCTCCATTTCAGTATACATGCACTCACTAAACTCCAATGGCAATTTTCTTGTCTTACACAAATCTCTCTTCTCCTCTCTATTCATCCCCCACCAATTCGCCGACCCCGTGCCCTCTATGTAATCCTTGAGCTTCTTGTAGTCCTTGATCAAACCATCCCACTTGTTTGTTAGTTGGTCGGCATCCCTCACCCGAAAACCCACCACAGCCATGCACCCTGCCAACACCAATTTCCATGCGGTCGTCCCATATACGAATTTTGCAAGAGAAGGTTGGCTACAATTGTGCCTCCCATCCCACTCAATACGTTTTTGCCCTATGAGGACAAGCATCTCCGCCTCGGTCCAATTAGGCCCGCGCAATTTGTGGGGAGGTGCACATTGTGATTGTGAAGCACCTGGGGCTGAAAGTGTGGCACGTGCTCTGCCCCTCCCACGTCCAGGTCCTCTTCCCACTGCAGCTGGTGTGGACAACGGTGACTGGCTGTCCAGAAACCCTGTCGCATAATCGTAATCAGTCCCAATCGGCACTTGGGTGGAGGGACAATGGGAGCTATCCCCCAAATCAACGATGTCCTCCATCACTTGTCAAACAACCTTCCCATCACACATGCAGATGCAACAGTAACAAATGTAGTAGAAGCCGAGGCGCAATGTTTGCAAAACACACAAACAGGAAGTCCAAATGCTTCAAATCCCAGTGACTGCATGCAGGTACAGGTGCACACCTGCAACCAGAGGGACGCTGGAGTGCCCGGAACTAGGCAGGAGTTCGGGTTCAGCGCAAACTCAAATTTCAGACAAACAACAACATCTTTACAATGCCCATGCAGTATTTCCCACCACAGAGGAATCTGCCCCCCCCCCCCCCCCCGCACCCAAAAAAATATATAATATAACCGCGGTGGTATGTTCTTATGGCACAGAAAAAATAGAGCATCCCAAAACGACGACAAATATTAAACATGGTACAAACACTGAAGGGAGCAACATCGCATGTCCACAGAGTTTACAAAACTCGAAAAACCACCATCCAACGCAGCATTCATAGCTGCATGGGAAAAAACGAAATGTGTGGGCCATCAGTGGTTTGTGCGCACCCCTCCGATCGCACAGTGCTGCACGCACACCTGCACGCGGCAAGCATAACAAAAGAGTAGGATGCAAAACAATGAATGCGCGAGCCAACAATTGCAATGTTTGCAGATGAGTATGGGAAGACCAATAACAAAAATATGCAATTACAAGCAGCAATGACCATGAAGACCGCAACAAACGCGGGAGTCGGCGGCCGCCAACATGACGGAAAACAGGCGGAAATGGAGGACGACATATTGCCATACACCGAGGAACTATCACCACCCAGCACATGCAATTCAGGTGCACATATATTGGTGGCACACAGAGACAACATACCTGATTCCAAAGTGGCGCCAGAGCTCGGGGGGAGGCCATGCAGCACCAAAGAGGGGGCTGCATTACTCCATGGAAGTCTGCTTTCAGAGGGGCAAAGCGGCCGCATTGACATCCCAATGTAGGCATGCGCCGGTGTACATTCAAAGTGCACATCCATGACAACAACACACATAGCAGACATTATGGATCCCCACATGAATGCTGTTACAAGTGGTGGCACTGAAATGCAGCAATCCGTAGCATCAATCCACAAACACACAATATGAGATCCAATTTCTAGGTTGGGGCCCGCAGAACAGTATCAAAGGCACACGGATGCGCCTGACTACGGTCTGTGGACATACTGGACAACGGCCCCCAACATTGCAATGCACTCTATGCCCCGTCGACAACGCCAAAAGTGGTAGGGGGGACACGAAGGGCGACAGATGGGTAACCCCCTCTCAGAAACGAGCATCCAAATATGTGTGAAAGAAACAGGAACAAAAAAATTGTGCATTTGCGGCCAGAGTGCAAGAGTTTGCCGCAAAAACAATAAGCACAAGACAGCATACCCCAAAGAGACCTTCCACAACGGATGGATGCCAAAGGGTTCACATCAGCAACACCCAGGGAAATTGAAGCAAAAAAGAGAAAACACAGTCGTGCACATCCACAACAGCGTGCACACAACAACCACAGTGGCTTCCGGAGTGCGAATAGCAACGATGGACGGATTGTGGGGGCAGCGGGGCCAAACGCCGTGCCGCCTTCAAGGACGACGAAACGGGAAACCCAGACAGCAATGTGAACAACCGCAAACGTGCCGCAAGCAACTGCGGAGAGGGTTGGGACACGCGTTCCCTCGATCGAAGGAGTTCCGACCCGCAACAACAACCACAAACAGCAAGCCAGGAAACCCGACACACAGATGCCAATCCAGCAGAAACCCCAAGGTCCGACATCGACAACCAACATGGAAGAAAACGGCAGCAAAATCGCCATACTCGCAGCAAATGACATCGAGGGGAAGAAGGGGAAGAAATGCAGAAACCTGGGAGCGGATAATGCTAAGTGCACGTGCGCAAAACCCTGCACCCTAGACAAGTTGCGATCCCAGCCGCGATGGCACGCGCGCATAAAGGCGACCACACACGAACGCGGAAGGAGCGCAAAACCACAAACAGAAGGAAGCCACGTCCCAAGGCGAGAACGGCCGTCCAAATCCAACACCAAAACTTGAAGCTGAACTTCACCGTGACCACATGTCGCGCAAAACAACGCATCAGAGATAGAACTGAATGTTTCCTTGACAACAGGCCAGCACCGAGTCAACGCCGACAGTAGTGCATGTGCACATCCGAGGCCGACAAAAAATTGATAGCCCACATAGCCCACTCACCAGATTTAATTGCCATGCAGATGTCGAAGCACAGCGGACCACGAACCTCCCCGCTCGATCTCCCCACCAATCACCCAATACCTTATATGATCCCCAAGCTTGACGTCCACATTGGACCACATACAATCGCATTGACCACACGCGCCGACCACAGACGTCCTTCGCTGCAGCAGAATTTGCCGGCAGAGTTGTTGGGGTGCCCTGGCGCAAAGCTCCCGCGCGAAGCAAACTCTTGCAAAAAACCACGCACCCCGCGCACCGTGCCCGTGAACTGGAGGACCCCGTCAACTGTGATGAAGCAATGTTGGACAGATTCTGTCCATCGCAACGCGCCCTCATCCATGGCCACCCCTAACGTTCCTTGCCAGCTGCGGTTGAAATCCCTCGCTTCTCTGTGCTTCACTCCATTTTCCGGGAGGCACATGCCCCAGCCGTACCCCTGACACCCCTACAAGCGGCACAGTATGGACCCAACAGATGCGGCCTCCGGTGGGGCCTAAAGTCCGGTTACAGCACCGGACCCGGGCTGGGACCCCTGGGTGCGGCCCCCCCTAAGTTAAGGAAAGCTAGCAAGGATTGCGACATCTACATTGTTAACATAATATTTAACCAACTCTACCATCAATCCAACCATTTTTACTCGATCATATTCATATTGATCTTCTTGCATATTCTATTATTGACTCGGTAATGATTATTATTACCCATAATCCTTAGTCTCCTTGCTACCTTATACGACTGTGTTTCTTATTGAACATTATTCTCTAATTTTATTATAATTATTTGGGAATATGATTTTTTTAATCTTGGTTATGGAGACTTTGTCCAAATGACTGGCTATCTTCAAGGCTACCACATTCTTAACAAAATAATTCTTCAACACCACCATTCAACACATGCAATCAAATAAAAAATGTTGATCACCACCGTAGATACCTTTTACTATACATTTGTTTGGAAAATAACTCAATAGATATTCATTCTTTGAAGGTAACCCAACATAGATTTCTCGCTCAATTTGGTCACATTTAAATTGTTCATTCTCACTTTAAAAAATTTCCTAATCCAATCTTTATTTTTTCCTTCAATTTTAAGAAATCCTTCAATATGGTGGTTTTTATTTGTTGGAACCTTCTACCCTATCCTTATTTGTTCCTCATTTTGATAAATCCCTACCATTTAAGAATTTACATCTAGTTTGTGGTAAAGGTAATTCATGTTGATCATTAACAACTTACAAAGGGTTGAAGAAGAAAAAAACTCTACCTATAATATGGAGCATGAATTTGGGTTTTGCCTCAATGACATCAAGCAAAATTTATGGACTTGCCTATAATACAAAGCACATGGCCGATGAAATAATTACCAATCTCTCAAAGGAGGTTTTGGTGTTTGAAAATATTGGTTCCAATTGCAACAAGGTAGGTTTTTTTGCATCATAGGCTTTGAACAATTGTGACACTTTCAATCCATTAGCTACACATTTGTGACACATATGGTTGAAGTTATTACCATTCCATATCCAAGATTTGGAGTGATAATCAACAACGTTTTGAATAAGGACAACCCATACTGCGTCACAACTTGGAACATTTGTCATTGCACATGCCCAAACTTTATAAAAATGTACTATTAGGTTCTGAAAAAGGAAGAAAAATTGATGTGCCGCAAAATCTTCTTTTATGTATATAATTTTTTGTGCAAGGTTGATTATGACAGTGACAAATTTATTCATGCTTTGATGTATGCCTACAAGAAGGTCATGCATTTACTTGAACTTACCAGTGATGTAGAGTTTGGCTAACATTCTTAGTGATGTGTTCAAATTCATGTTTGAGAATGTTAGTAAGTGACATGTATTGGCATGGATTATCATAATAAAAATCACCAATAAACTTTTTTTTATTAATTATCTATGGTAATAGACCCCTTTCACTATTGTTCATTCAAGATGTTAGTACTTGATAAATGGAAATAAATAAATAAATGAGTACTGATAGGATACCAATAAAACCGTGCACATCTACCGAATTTGTCTTCATTGCTCAAATGTTATCACTCACTACTCATGTGTTACCTCTCACCACTCATATCTTAACTTCCTTCTAAATGGAAATGATAGGAAAGATCACCAAGGAAAAATATTCATTGCAAAAATAAGTCTAACAATGTAATATCCTAGAACTTGCGCAAATTTGCTACATTAATTCACATGGTACACCATGGGCATCCAGCATGGTTGGGTAGGATGTTTTGCCAATCAAGTAGTAAGATTGATGTTTCATTTTTCTATTATTTTCTTGGAAACATCAACTACAATCTTGGTGACCAATAACTTATACACCTTAGGGGACCCACTTTGGTACAAACATGGAGATCCATCAGGACTTTACATTCCTAAGTATCTTCATCCCTTTGGTTTTCAAACAACATCTTGGATTAAAATAAACATAGATAAGTCCTAAAAGATCATCCAAATGCTTGACCATTACAAATTAAGTCAAGTTTTGCACGACAATATTAATGTGGTGGGGAGAGCAAAGTGGTGGTGAGGAAGGCAAAAGACATGACACATGATTGAAAAAACCCCAATTCATATGTAGGCAACATATTGGGAGGCTAGGCAATACTATGCAACTAACTATGTTGTTGCTTGCATGCTATTGTGGCACAATAAAATTGTGATTTTTAGTGTTATTTTTTAAAAAACAATTATCACATTTAGGAGCAACAAACTATCTATATAGATGAATTCTAGGGTGTTTTTTGGATAGCCTCAATCCTATTGGGGTTTTGCACATGTGTAGCATTTTTGGTTTTTCAAAATTTTAATAATTCTTTGAGCCATAAACTACAATGGATTGTTCATGTGTTTGCTTGTAATGAGTCCAAGGGGAGAATTTTTTGTACCATATATAAATTAACATGGGTGCTAAAATGGGTGTTATTTGAGGCATTTAATGTACATAGTGTACATAAAGGGGATGTATTTTTTCTCTTGTTTATAAATTTTTAAAATTTATTAATAACGTTGAAATAAATATAGATGTACCAAAAAAACCCTTGGGTTTAGAGAAAAAAATGGAAAACAATTTATTGGTTCCATCCAATTCACAATTTTATTCATTCTTGTCATATGACAAATAATCTTTAATGATCAATTTGTCTATTCTTGTTGGGATTTTCATTAAGGTTATAGGTTTTTACAAACCAAAGGCTCATGGGCTCATTTGAGTTTTTGCCTTAAAATTATGGCTAGATTATTTACACTGGTTTTTGTTTGCTTGATGCAATCTTAGAGTCATATCTTATAGATGATAAAATGTTCAATGATTATTTTATTGGCAAGTAAAAATGGATTGTAATAAAAAAAATTAATGAAATGAATTTAAATAAATGTAATTATAAATGTAAAAGTCCATTGAAAAACTTAGTATAAATATACAAGTCCATTTTCTATTTGGCATTAGTACGAGTACATTTTGTTTTTCTCTATAAAATTGTCATATGTAGGGGGCTTAATTTCATAGCAATCCATGCACTTCATATAGGTTTATAGTGAAAAATTCATTTCCCTAGTGATAGGTATCAATCCAAAGTTGAAATTCAAAATTCAATTCCATATTTGTGAGCCAAAACACCACATTTGTCCATGTCATCCATCCCGCCCAAATTGGCTTAAAGCTTACAATTCAATCCAATTTTCATGCACTAAGAATTGAAAATGTTGATGGATTCAAGCATATTTTTAATTCTTTCCAATATTTTTTACTTGCTAGATTTCAAACCTATAAGCATACCCACTTTGTTTTACTCAATTCCAAATTTGCCAAGCTTAAAATGGCAGATCATTCTCATATTAAACATGTGGAAAAATTCTTACAATTTTGTAAGCAACCAACATTAGAATGAGACCAAGGGGAATAAAAGGTTAGCAATCAAGATTGGGACGAGAGTAAGGCAAAAACCAGCCGCACTAGATGGGGAGTGGAACATAGGTCGGCCAACACCAAAATGAGAAGTGGAACAAAAGTGGTTAGCACCGGGATAAGGCAAAATCAAAGGCAAGCCAACACAAGGATGGGAGCGGCAAAAAAGGCTAACAACACCAAAACATGGTGGAAACATAGACCAACCAACACAAAAACAAGAGCAAAGATAAAATGAGGAACAACAAATAGAAATGCAATAGAATCCAAGGGTGGTCCCGAGTACCAAACCATTTACACAATCAAAAAGCTAGGGAGGTTGTTGTATCAAACCTCGTTTGACCGAGTATTATCCAATTATAACCACGTGATAAACACAAATACCATTAAATTCCCGGTTCTTTGGAAGCCATCGTAAACAAGGTTTAATGAACCTTTAGAATGAGTGAAAAACTTGCATAACTCATGAATATTGAGTAGTGGACCACACCCGCTATCAATAAAACACTTAAAATTGGTGAAATCATTAGGAATTAGTGAGCCACATAGCAAGCGCCTAAGGATTAGTATGCTTCATATAAAATGCATACCATTCGGACACGTATGTGAGGATTCCGGAGGTGGAAAGGAATAATAGCCAGGAAATGACTTTTTAGATTAGTTTTTTAAAATTTCCCATACCTAAATAATGATAGGTAGATCCTAGGATATAATCTACCATACTGTGGATGAGAAAAATGAAGAAAATATGTTCTCTTCTTAACAAAATAGAAAATATAAGCATCTAGAAAGATTGCACATGTAAAACGCCACTTCCCACTGTATATAGAGCTAAGATTAGTTTTAGCATACCTTTATTTACGAGAGGTAGGCTACAAAAACTAGGTCTTTTGTATCTTTACCATTATGAATACAAGAGCTTCAAGCTCAAACATCTTCATAGCTATTCAAGGTAAAGACAAAGTAAATATCATCGTAGATATCATCAAGGTGAGAGATTGTGTTGATAGACTTGACAAAATGCTATGTATAGAACTCACATGAGGTGAGATAGTCATATAAATTGGAAAAAAATAACTTACGTGAGAAATTATCATCATAGAAACTCACATGAGGCGAGAGAAAATATAAAAGCTGAAAGGTAATTGAACAAGGAGCAATTTATAGAGACGCACATGTGGTGAGAAAATTTGTAAATGTTGAAAGGCAATTGTGTAATGGGAGATCTTAAAAGCTCACATGAGGTGAGAATGATAGCATTGCAAAGTTGTGAGTGGAATTACACATGTGAAGAGGAAATCTCAATACATGGAAAAAATGTATCCAACAATAATTTAGTGGTTCTTAAATTGATTGTTGCCTACATTTTGGTGTAAAGAATATTTGCTAATGGAGAACGGCAATTAAGAAAGAAGGATAATCAAGAAAGAAACAATGTTTGGAAAAAAATTAATTGGCTACTTGGCTACTTAACTATTTGGAAGAAAATTAACTTAGTATTTGGCTACTTCGCTATTTGGATGTTATTTGGTTATTTGGCTACTTAGCAATCTGGAAGAAAAAATATTTGTTTACTTGGTTACTTAGGTACTTGGAAGGAAAATTCACTTGATCTTTGACTGCTTAGCTATTTGAAAGAAGAAGAAAAATAAACTTGTTATTTGGTTACTTGGCTACTTAGCGATTTGGAGGAAAACTTAAATTGTTACATGGTTACTCCGTCTCTTGGCTACTTGATCATTTGGTTAACTATGTACTTGGTTACTTAAGATACTAAAGAAAAAACAACAACAAACGATAAGGAAATTGGGTAGTTCAACCATCTTCATATGGAAAATGCTCTAAGTCATTACAATATAATCAACCCTATAAACAAATGGAGGTAGTTGAGCTTTATAAAATTCTAGTCCAGATTGTTGGTAAGGAATACAACATTGATTTTACTATATTTTGAACCATTGATGTTATACAACCCAATACCTAGTATATTAGGCAAACTTTAGTTAATTATAGCTGAAGATAAAGATGATTGGAATAAAGGATCATTTACCTTAGGAAAAGGGAAAGACAAAACCATCTTACCCTTATTTCCAACATTTCTGAAAAAGGTTCCTACATAACGAGTAACCACCGTCTCGAACCGTCGGATGTATGACGTAATACCCTCGGATGGGCCTTGCCGCATGTTCATTAACGCCATGAGTGCGCTTTGTTGGCCCATGTCCGGTCTAAATTGTTTAAAGAATGTTGTCTGCAATGCCTGCTAATCCCTAAACGTCCCATCATCGTGCGATCGGTACCACTCATACGCTACACCCTCTACCGTAGTAGAAAACCAAACGAGTTTGTACGTGTCTGCGGCTATCACGTTGGCCAACATTAATTCAATATATGGTTCAATGTGGGTTGAAGGATCCTCATGCAGGAGGCCACCAAACTTGCCCTTGGCGCTACTGTTTGTGGCATTACAATGGGAGGCCCCCTAGGAGCCATCATGGTATCCAAAGGATTCGCCATGGGTTCGGGTCATGCCACTCTAACCAAAATTTGTGGGGTGGGGGATTTCTCCCTCTCACGCTCGGACTCTAGATCTAGACCTTTATTTTTATTTTCCTTCGTTTTTTCGGGTTTTGGTGGTTCGTTCTTCGGCCTCTTACCTTGTATTGCCTCCAATGCGGATGGGGTTGTTGTTGTTGGGGTGTCGTATGATCTCACCCTAGTACTAACCATAGCACACGTGACCCATGACGTATGACTAACTTCTATTGGGCTAACTATTATTCTCTTAGTCTAAACGTATAAGTATTCAAAGAAATATCATCCGAGCATGGCGGGGGCAACCATCTTCCCGGCAGACGCACCAATTATGTGGTGATTTTGGGCCACCCCCATCCAAGGGATCCTAAAAGTATCACACAAGCCTTTTGGTGAAGGTAGCCTGCACTTGCAGGTGCCCAAGCCGAACCCGGATAATAGGTGTATAACGTGAGTACTTAGATTTTTAGAGGAGAATTAAATATGCGTTGTCGTACCTTCGGAAGTTAGACCTTAGTTTTTTACTATTGTGGCTCTAAACTCCATTAATCAACTTCATATCTAGTTCTAACCTAACCTACAACCTATTCTAAGCGAAAACGCACTAGCCTTGAAACCAAGACAATCCTAATTTGTAAATTGAGATGGATCTGATACACACCAACCAAGTATGACTTATACCACTCCTAGATCAATGAACAAAATAACAACAATTTGATGGACCATTCAACTCTTTCTTATTTTTTACTTAGTTATATTTGATTTCCTAAGCGGGGGGATTTGGCCTAAATCCCACCCTTTACACAAATTCTTTCTTATTTAATTAATTATATTTACACATCCTACCTTACACATCCTAGGCATCACCCCTTACATTGTTGGTGCACCTTTTAGCTCCAAACCTTCTAAGGCATCGTGCAGGTTCTTTGAAGGTCGAGTGACATCTCAAACCCTTCGGACTTTAACGGTCCGCAGGGTGGTGTCACCCTACCGAATTAAGTTTCCGATTTGGGTTTCTTGCCAACAAAGGTTTACAATTTGTTTTGTATGTTTTAAATTGTTAAGTGTGTTTACACTAGATAGACCACGAAGTGCAACTTAATGGGACTAAGGTGACGGGCAACCTGTAGGTTCAACTTGTTGCACAATCTTCATAAATTGGGACCATTACTCCCAATCCACGGGGCCAACAACATAATAATGTATTCGTGGGACAGTAATTCCACCTTTCTACCAACAACATTCAAATTGGTCGTGCTGGTGATTAATCCTACTTCCCACATACAAAATTCGCTAATAAATAAAGCTACTACCATAAAACATACCAAGGGGCCCGAGAACAATGGAGTTGGGTACCCTCTTGGCGGTCAAGTGATCAAGCCACTTGACCTTACGAAATAAGCAAGTGGGTTTAGGGATGCATACCTTGGCCGCGGTCCCTTCAACCCTAAATGAAAAACTAGGGTTAGTTAGATACCTCAAAAATACAAAATAGAAGGAGGGGTTTTTAAACCCTCTAAAAAATGGTTGGACCCCTCCGCCACTGGCTTCATTTTTGGAGTCCTTATCCAAAATTAAGGCTCGAGGGTTTTCCCGGTTGAGGTGTGACCCATATTAAGTAATAAACTAATATTTTCTTAGCTAACATCTACTAACTTAAATCTTAGCTAGTTATTTTTACTATCTAGCATGTTTTTTCCTACTTCGATATTTTTTAACACTACTTAGTTTTCATTTTGGCCAACCTTACGCTTTACTAGATTTTTGTTTATTTTGGTTGAAGGCCCGGAGTCCTCGGTAATTCACCTTTTTTTTCTAGGCTAAATGCTAAATGAACTAATTTTCTTTAAATTCCCTATCAATTCTAAATTTTAATACTAGCATCCTAACTAAAAGTGATCCCGCGGAGTGGTGGACCACTCTAGGGGTTCACACCTTTTCATTAGAAAAAACAAATAATAAACATCTTCTTGAAAAATATTAGAAAGACGCACCTCACAAAAGTCAATAAATAAATAAATATCTTGAGGCATGATACATTTATATAGTAGTGAGTGGGTGGTTCCCATAGTGATTATACCTAAAGAAATTGAAAATTATGCATATTCATTTTTTTTACCTCTTATTGACACTATAATAAATGTAATAGCAAGATACAAATGCTACTTATTTATGGTTGGATTCTCGAGATATAACCAAGTCCAAATTCTCAAACCACTTCTTTAAGATACAACCTCCTTTTCTATCTATGGAAATTTTGCATACATTGTCATGCCATGTGATTTATATAATGCCCCAACCACAATTCAATGTGTTATGATTAAAACCTTTTAGAAATAACTTTAAATGTTTTTGGAGATATTTATGGATAACCTTGCAATTTTTAGTAATGATTAAAAAAAGACATGTTGAATACCTTCAAAAATAATTTGCTAAATGCATGGAATTTGATATCTCAATTATTTTACCTAATTCAATGTTTTTGGTTCTATTTGGAAGATTAATAGGCCACATTGTATCTAAGCACAGAATAACACCCAATTTCAATAAAATTGCCACCAATGTTGTATTACATATCTTAATAATTGTTACAAAAATTAAAGGTTTCATTGTAAGTTATTATCAAAGACTTAATTTTTATATGCGGTGATTGCCATGTCATTTACTGTGTTATTTCAAATGAAAAATGAAGTGCTAGTATGGACTTCAACATGCACAAATATTTTTGAGACATTGAATGATAATCGATGTATGCATAACTATTTATTTCTACTGATTGGAAAAAATAATTTCATATATGTGTTGATGCATCTCATGCAGTAATTGCCTCAGTTTTAAGTCAAAAATTTTTAAAAAATCATAACCATTCTAAACATTTTTCAGTCGTCAGTTAATGTAGACTGAACAAAATTACATTATTACAAAACAAAAAGCTTTGGGTTAGATATCCTCAATAATTGTTTTGGCATTATTTCTTGATGCGGATCATGAGGCATAGTTTTTTTCTTCATGCGTATCATGAGGCATTGAAATCAGTAATTAATAAAAATCCCAACTAAGTGGAAGATTTCTAAAACATGTATTATTTTTTAAGGAATTAAACTTCAAAATTGAAGTTAAACCAAACAAAAATCATGCTAATGATGAACATCTTTTAAGATTAAATGCAGAATCAAAATCCAAAGCCATTGATGATTTTTGTTCAAATGCCCAATTAATTCTATAGATGTAATTTCTAAATAATGGAAAAAATTGAATATCTCCATTTAGACTACAAAATAACAAAACATCTAATAATCTTATACAATCATTGTTGATATTTTGTACAAAATAATTTATTGGATTTACGTGGATGTGTTACCAATTTTGAAATACCTCCAATCTTGAAGAAATGATATGATAATATGGCAATAATTCATTTTGAATTAGATGTAGTTGCTAGCAAAAATATTATAAAGTGGTTTTTGGTGGTCTTCCAATTGCTCAACCTTCATTATTAGTTTATGGTTGATTGAACAAAGCCTATGTTATTAAGTTCATAATTTATGGCATCACCACCTACATATTTGGTGTACGCTCTAACCCGAACCCTTCAAGGCCCTGTGCGGGTCTCTTGAAGGTTGATTAATACTTACACCTTCTGATCTTTGTCGTCAGAGGGGTAGTCTCAATTCTCCGAGTTAAGATTCCGGTTGGTTTTTGCACACGAGGGTCGTACGAATGTTGTTGGTTATTAATTAGTTCAACACAGTTTGACCACGAAAATTCAACTTGATGGGACCGAGGAATAAGGCAACATGTGTGTTTAACATGTTGTACAATCTTCAAGGGTTGGGGCCAACAACATGATGGTGGTTTCGTGGGTCATTATTCCGACCTTACCACCTACAAATATACAGAATGGTCATACCGGTGATTAACCCGGCTTCACCACACACAAACGAGCTATGAATGGAAAACTACTATCACGACATTTAACTGAGAGGCTCTGCACACATGAGAGCTAGAATCCCCCTCGGCGGCTAGGTGGGTGATGTCCCCCTAGCCTTACATAGATAGTTGGGTTGGGGTGAAAATTTACCATTGCCGCGCTCCCTCCAATCCTAAATTGAAGGGTGTAGGTTTAAAGCGCTTACCAATTGACTCCAATCTTGGCTTGGCAAAGGTTGGTGCGGAACCCCTACTCCAACGCTCGGCCGCCCACAACACCAACTCGTACCCGCCAACATTGGATGGACGAACCTCTTCTCGTAAGGCAGCAGACACTCCTTTGTTTAAACGACCACAATTGTTGCTCACAAGCTTCAATTGGAACAACAACAAGAAATATAACTCATCCAATTATCAAAGCTAACAACAAGAAATATAAATCATCCAATTATCAAAGTTACTGTATGGATCTTCTTAAAGATATGAACTTACAAAGTCAGCTCTTAGAATTCAAGAGGCAGTTGGGATACCTTCATTCAAAAAACCATAACTTTTGCTTATTAATTTAGGTTCCAGCAAGCTTAGAATTTCTAGAAACCTTAAAATCAGATCTACAACTACTCCAAATATCAAAACAACTTTATGTTTCTTCTTGCGGGTATGAGCTTACAAAATCAGCTCTTATATTTTAAGAGGCAGTTGGGATACCTTCATTCAAACATCTGTAATTTTTTCCTATTAACTTAGATTCAAGCAAGCTTAGACATCTTCATTCAAACACTTGTAACTTTTGCTCCCTAACTCTGATTTTGACAATCTTAGGTTTTTTGGAAAGCTAACATTAAGGGCTAAATTCACTTAGAATCTGAAGGCTTAATTGTAATTTTTGTGTCCACTACACTTGCTTGGAAGTGGCACAGCTACTTAGGGGTGTGTTCAAAAACACACTACCTTCTCTCAAAAATTCTAACTACAAAAATTCTAACTTATGACTATATTAAATGAATGAGGATGTTTCCTCCTTCTAACTACAATTCTAGAGGGCTTCGCTGTGCAAAAAAAAGGAAAATGTGGAGAGAGATTGAAAGGGGAAGAGGGAGTCTTTAAACCCTCTAAAAAAAGGTGGACCCCACCGCCACCGGCTCCATTTTTCGAACCCTTTCCCAAAATTTTGGCTCGGGGTTTTTTCCCGGTTGAGGTTGCTACCCTCTCGCCGAGGTGGCTCCGACGGGGAACCTTAGAACATTTCTAATTTTTTGCCATCGAATTGGCAAGGGGGCAAGTGGGCAAGTACCCTTTGCTCTCTTTCTATTTTTTTTTCTTCTTACGCTAAACACCTCCAATAGTCTTGTGTGACCCTTATCAACTAATAAAGTAATATTTTCTTAGCTAACATCTACTAACATTTGTTTAGCTAGCATCTACTAACATTTGCTTAGCTAGCATATTTTTTCTACTTCGCTATTTTCTAGTACTACTTAGTTTTCATTTTAACCAACCTTATCATTCACTAGAATTTTGTTACTTCCGGTTGAAGGCCCAAAGTCCTTATTATTCCACTTTTATTCTTCTAGACTAACTACTAATTGAACTAATTTTCCCTAAATTCCCTATCAATTCTAACTTTTAATGCTAACATCATAACTAAAAGTGATCCCGCGGAGTGGTGGACCACTCTAAGGGTTCACACCTTGTTAGCAATATTGACCTTATTGTTAATTTAAGATCCTCGATGTGGCTAACAAAATACAATTGATCAGGACACCACTAACTACTAAATATTTTTTAATTCGTAAGAAAATTTTCCAACAACATCCTCGCTTTTTTATTTGATATAATATCCACATTCAAAACTACTACATTCATTGGTCTCATTCAACATTGTCTCCCCTACTTAAATACATGTTATATTCTTATCTAAACTTTATACTTCTATTATTTAATTTTACTTTCAACAATGGTTTTCCTTCATTAATGATTTCTACATTATCCTTACTGTTAATTTGACTTCCTTGCATAATTCTAAAAAGGTAATTGTAACTTGCCATCTATATTAAAGATCAAATTGTAGCAAACCAATCTAAATATGTTTTTCAAGGGTGAGAGGAGTAACTATGGTCAACTCCTTGAAGATAGAAATTTTTCTTAATTTCTAATTTTTTGGTATTCTTGAAAGGTGAAAGGCAAATTGTCAGCCCTAAACCCCCACCCTTATGCGTCATAGTCCGGGTGGGAGCCTAAGGCTCACATGTACTTAGTTGACTCCACTTAGCCCTTTGCATGAGGCACCCAATGCTCTAACAATGTAAATCTCAAACATGCTCAACTTTTTATTCAAGCACACAAGGTGTTAGGTATTCAAAAATATTTTCTTCCCTCATGTCATCTCCACATCCACTCCTTACCTAGCTACTTCCGCTTAATTTTTAAACCATACTTATAATTAATACTAAGATTTGTTTCTTTTTTTCTTTTTCTTCTATCCCTACTATAGCATCAATTCCGAACTCTATCCAAGCTTACTTTCATCCAGCTCCTTGACTTCGCTAGCGGCCCTCTGCCTCACTGCCATAGCAGTGTTGATGCGGTCCAGGGGCATTTTGCTCCAAGGACTCCGGCGACTAGTGACCATCTCTGCCCAGGCTAATACCGGCAGGTCCGATTCCGATAGACTTCGGCAGTCGCCTCACCACATGTGAGCAGGAATCATCCCCACCCTTCAATGTGTCCTAGTCCTGGTGAGGAGTCATCCGCTTCAACTCCTAACTGATTGGTGGCAGTGAACAACTTAACCCGAAATGCTAAGAATTATAAAATGCCTGAAGCACCTTTTTATTTAATACCCCAAGTGTTTGTGAACACTTGGGTTACACACACATAAACAAACCACACTTGCTTGTCCTTCCCTAACAGAAGATTATACCCTAATGCTAACTTCCTTCATCACATCACTTTACCCTATCTAGTCGTTACAACCCTCCAATCCAACCACACTAGTTTACCCGAAGTATCAATTCAAACCCCTCTCCACTTAATTTCTCTTGCTGCCCTACGTAGCTTAACAACATTCCCTGGCTTTAGCCACACTGTCCTTCACAGCTCGGAGTTGCAACTCCCTTCATCCTAGTGGCCAGCACCTTCGATCTACAGCCTAGCTTCGGCTGAGTTCCCTTCTGTATCTCCTACTGATCCCCGATCTATCTCGGACACTACCTCCTTTCGTAGCCTCCCCTCCTAATCTTTGCCTAACCACCAGCTTCAGCCATCTTCCACAGGAGGGCTCGCTCGTGATCCTCCCTTCTAACCAGCCACACAAAACTCCCACTCCCAAATTCGGCACCCCTGGCATTAAAGCTAGCAAGAAGATTGCCTTTTTACCTTTAGAATCTGCAATTCGGCAGCTGCATTATATTTTAGACCTCCGCCAACATGACCTCTTGATGATTTCGGTTCTGAAGGTTCAAAATTCTCCTTCCCCCTCACAGCAGGAGGCTGGACTCCGAGGTAGCTGCATTGCGATGGTTGCTCTCCGTGCGCCTCCAATTCCTCTGCCTCCCACATTCCACATCCCTGCTTCCAGCCACTGGGATCTCAAGATCAGGCCACAGCTGAGAGTTGATGCCCACTCCCGAGACTGCCATTCCCGCTCGTCTCTTTTTCCTTGCTCACCTAAGGCGGCCTAGAATAGAGATTCCCCTCATCTAAGGCGATTGTGCTTCCAATTCAGCGGAGATACCAGCAGGGTTGTCTATTGTGTCGTGACGGAGGCTAATCCCGACATAATGTCGTGGCGTCACGACACGTATCTGTCACGACATTATGCCGGATGCCGTATTTATCATGACGAACTTGAATTTTACCGTATTTTTTTGTGTAATTACATTACCCCAATCAGGACACGTAGGATTTACGATGTCCACGTATGGTGCCATGTCAGCAAAGTAGAGGTAAAGTGGGAAAAAAAATTACTAGCGCCCGTCCCCCCCCCGTTCCCCCCGCTCCCTACGTTCCCCTCCCCCATCCGGCCCTCATCCGCCCCCCCCCCCCACCCATCCGAACCCAGTCCCCCCCCCCTATCCGACCCGGCCCCCCCCCATCCGAACCCGGCCCCCCTAATCCGAACCCCCTCCCCCCCCCAATCCGAACCCCAATCCGGCCCCCATCTGTACCCCATCCGGCCTCCATCCGGCCCCCATCCGGCCCCCATCTGGCCCTCTATCCGGCGTTCCCCCCGTCCGCATCCGTTCCCGCCCCCGTTCCCGTCCCCGTCCGCTCCGTTCCCCTCCCCCCCACACCCACATTTGTCATATTTTATTACTTTGATTTTAACATAATGATAAACACAAAGGCAAAATGATTTACCTGGCAAGGGAAATATGCACATCCACGTCGGATTTTTTTGCCACATTGGATGCCACCTTGGCAAGAAGGTAAGTATTTTACCCACCCTACTAGCTTCCCCCTAGTATGACCCTACGTGGACCCTATTATGTCGTGACGGAGGGGTCTGCCCCGACACGACACGTCATGACGTCATGACGATGGCAGGACGTCGCGATAGACAACCCTAGATACCAGCCTCTCTGCAGCTCGTATTCTCTCCTTCCCTGTTCCCATGTTCTGCCGAATGAGACCCCCCCCCCCGCTGCCTTCCGAGAGCCTCCTGGTCTCCACACACAAACCTCCTAATTCTGCCCAGAAACTTATCCACTAACCCCCTGACTCTACCCTTAAACGGACACGGAGGCAGCCCATTACGACCCTAACCCGGCCCCGAATGAAGCCTAGATTAGATAGTCCCCAACCCTTCTCCTATTCCTAACACACTAATTTACCCTACTCTATCCGTTTAACTTAATCCAAACCTAAATCAAAGCATCAATCTTTTTATTGTTTTTGGTTAATCACTTGAAATTTCAAAGTCAAGAGCCTAATAGCCCTTTAATCCTAAGACTGCATGTGGGCAAAAAATTTGGGCTCACACCACACATTGAGCGTGAACTCGCCCAGCTCACTCAACGTCCTCTGTTGCAAGCTCAGATCCTGCCCCGCTCAAGCATTCGCCTTTGTAATGTTGTGGGGAGAAAACTGCTTGACTAGAAATTGTGCCACCCTCCTCAACCTCACACTTTTGACTACGCTGCACACAAAGCACCTGGGATTCGAGTATGTGTGCCGGAGTCTGCTCAAATCCCTTAGCAGTTGCCAAGCCCCTTCGATCCCAACATTCCTTTCTTCGCTTCGTGCGGTTTTGGAGGCCTCTTGCTCCTTTCCCAAAGCAACCAGCCTCGCCCTACGGCATTCTCGTTTCTTCAATGCTCGGCATGGGCTTGCGCACCTAGATCACCCACAAAGTTGATCTCATCCGAGCATCCAACCTCCCTTACACCACCTACCAGTGGTGGCCCCCATTACGCCAACTCATGCCTTCATTCTGCCATCAACATGAAGACGAAGTTGCCTCCGCAACCGCTCGGCTGTTCTTGTCCACAGAGAAATTCCAAAAATCGGCAGGGCTTCGCCCCTCCAGACTGCCTCTGGTTCAGATTTCAGAGGGAGAAAAATAATGGAACTCCTCACGGAGCATTCCAGGGACCCCCTGGCTGGACCCAAAAATCCGGCTCTAATCCATTACAATGAAGCCCCCCCCCCTTAATTTAACAGTGACCTAAGCCTAAACGATCAATACCGTTAGCATTGAGCCACTTGAGCTTGGCATTACCTAACTCTAATCAAACTAATTAACTCATTTTTTATTTTTCTCACTTAATAACTTAAGTCTAACAACTTAACTCAACTAAAGTCTAACTTCTAAACTCCAATCCAATCTAACTCTCAAACTAACTCAACAATTGCTAATTCTAATGTTTTGGTATTTTTATGGTTTAAATTGAATTGTGGGCACAAAATCGGGCTCACACAAATACTAATATGTTGAAGAATTGAAGGTTTATAGTTTGAGAATTTCAAATGAAGGAGTAACAACCTAAGTGAAAATTTTAGAAAGAAATAAGGTTGATTAACTACTAAAGTATCACTTGGAAATCATATTCAAGGCCTTAAAAGAACACATACATTTTTCATTGGATACTCAACCTTTTGAAAACACATAAATATCCTTTTGATAGGCTATTTTCAATTATAAGAAATGAAAAAATTCCACAATTCCAACTGTAGTATGAATTTGACAAAATATGAATTAAAACTATTTGTGGATTGTAACTCATGTGTAAAATTGTTTGCTACAGCCAAATCATCACTAAGAGATTGTCTCTTCCCATAATAGTTTTCTATGACCTCAAATAGGTAGGCTATATATATATATATATATATATATATATATCCTTACAAATTCTACCTCGTATTTTTTTGTCCCGTATTTTTTTTGTCCTAGGTCACTTGTCTAGGGAAATAGCTTGAGACATTATGGCCCTTCAAAAAGAGGTAAAGGTACCTAGGCAATGAACAATGAAACCAATGATACGAAATATTACATTCACCTCGAAAAAAACATGGAAAGCCAATCAAGTGAAGTTACTGATAACATGTATTTGTATTACCTTTGTTGGATTCAAACCATCACTAGAATGACATTTTGTTGTGCACCTCTCCATCAAGAGTGTCCGCAATACCATGGGCATAAAGGGGACCCTAGAGTGATGCCCGAGACTTGTGGCGCTAACGGTGAGAAAGCCCAACTGATCTTAGTGTGGATGAGGGCCATGGGCATTGAAAATGCCTTCCACCCACGGATATTATGAGTCACAACAATAAAACCATAAGCAATATATAACTTATGACATCTAGATTTTAGAATGCTCAAGAACACCCAAATTGGAGGTGTGAACTAGGACATATGGCAATTTGAATGAGGCGTTGCTAAGGATAACGCCTTGAGACTACAATGACCTTGGAGTGGCACCCGGGATGTCACAAACCTTGCTAGCGTCCCTTAACCATCTTAACCATTTTCATTTCTAGCAAGGATCACGAGCACTAACCCTTTAGATTCTGCCATGCTAATGGTTAGTTCCTCCTGCCCCAGACCTTATAGTTCATTAGAGGGGAACCAACCCTGTGACTTCTCTTTTTTAGGACTCACCTTATAATTGGAGGTCTCAAGCTATTGGGGGCTTCCAACCCTAGTGACCAAAGGAAAATGTTTACTTGGCCCCAACTCTTAGGAGAAAGACAAAATGTTTCTTGACGGTGGGGTAGGAGCCCTGCCCAAAGTCCTAGAGGCTCATATGGATGAGGCGGCGTTGCCGACCGACCCCACCCCACCCAAAGCATATTTGGCAACTATGCTTCAAGTTGTTGTATTGTTACTTTGGCAAGATAATGAACAATTTACGATATAACTTCCATGAATGGAAATCCACATCTAACCATTGGCTACCTAATAAAAGGAGAACTCAAATGCATGTATAAGAGGGTTTGGTACCCAAGCCATGAGCTTGGAGGTCTGCGGTATAGGGAACTAACCGTGCAGGTGTGTGGGATGTGCAGGTTAGCTTTCGTGACATTTGCTAGAGTTGCGAAGTGGTAAAGATAAATTAGGAGGAGCTAGCAAGATTTGGGACACATTTGGTGTTTGTATCAACCAATTAATTGGTACCTATTCCATTATGATTGCACAAGGTTGAATTGATGGCCAAGTGATTGATATATCCATACAAGTTATTATTAAATACCTGAAACTTCTAAGTTAAATTGAAGTACCAAAGGATTTGCCTACAATATCAAATAAATAATATTTGTTGGGATGAATACTGATAACATTAAGTAAAGGCTTCTAAAACCACAACAAGAAAAATGACTAGAAAGTAGACAAAGACACCCGGAGGAGACATAGCCTACAGAATCTAGCAAAGGATAATAAACTAATACATGGTAACGTCATATGGAAGAGGTGAATAGCCAACACAAAGAGGCATGGAGAAGTGAAATAGCCAGCAAGAAGAGCAAGGGATTAGTGATTAATAAGCTATTTGGAAGAAATGATAACTTGTTACTTAGTCATTTGGTTATTTGGTTATTCAGCTACTTGGTGATTTGGCTACATGGGTTGTTTGGCTACTTAGCAATTTGGAGGGAAAAATCTACTTTATACTTGGTTACTTAAATTACTTAACTAACTATTTGAGAAGAAGAAGAGAAATCTATGGCACATGAAGATGTTGCAATGATACAACATACAAGGAGGAGTTGACAAGATCTAGACTATTAAGAAAGTAGCATTTGAGCGCAAAAACACAATTGCGGTACATAAAGAAGTTCAAACAAACAAACTGATAGATTAGAAACAACATTTGGTCGTACGAGGCTATATGAAGAAACATCACGAAGATAAAAATTACAACAAAACATGACTTTGAAATTACTTAAAAATCCATCATGTTGCATATAAGGTAGAGGAGTTATTAAAAAAACAAAAAAAAACCTACCAAAATAACAAAAGAGAACAACCAATAATAAATAACAACAAATGACAAGGAGATTAAATAGAACAGTCATCATAATCCGGACGATTGTAGAGCTCAACTACCTCCATTTGTTCCTAGGGTTGACCGTATCGTAGTGACTTAGCGCGTCGTCTGGAATATGATGACCTACTACCTAATTTCCTTGTTGTGCATTATTATTGTCTCGCGGTTGCCTTTTCTTTTACATTCGGTAAGTATCAAAGTAGTCGTCTTCAATGAGCCAAGTTACCTTTCGTTCCAAAAAATTTTCCTCTCTTGTAAGTCTTACATTTATTCTCCTAATTGTTAGTTTCCACTATCGGAATTTCCCTCCGTTGCACATGTGTTGATAATATTTTAAAAATAATGAAGTGATTGTTAAATACTCTTATCCCATATAAAGGAGATTTTCTCTTCACATGTGTAGTAATGCCTCTACTAATCTTCCATTTTCTTATCAACTTTTGAGGATGCATCATTGAGTTATTAATTCAACTTAGTCATTCCTCTCATAATAATCTTCTTTCCCTTGTATGTCCTTTGGCTCCTCAATGATATAAATTACAATATATTTTTAGAATTGCCTCTTAATGATATTTCTTCGAGTATCCAAATGGCCGTAAGTTTTTTCAAATCGCCGAATACCGAGTAACAAGTAATTTTTTTCTTTAAGTGACAAGTATCCAAGTCACACGTAACTTTCTTCAAGTATCCAAATCATCTTCCTCAAGTGGCCAAGTGATCGTCTTCAATGTAACTAAACAACCTCCTACGAGTGTCCATCTTCAAACGGCCAAGTAAACGTTTTGCGTTTCTTTCCAATATTTTTTCTTCTTTCAATATCTTAAATTGTCAATCTCACAACCAATTATGGATTCGCCATTATCTTATATGCAGTCTATTTTTAGCACATTATATAATATATCTTAGTTGCAAATATAATTAGACATAGTTTATTTTAGCATATAATATATAATTGATTCTATTCTATTTTTAGCATATTCATAACATAACCGATCAATGATTAGAGCAATATCATCATGTAGTCAAATCAAAGTGAATAAAGAACTCATCACACTTTATTCCTTGTTCATAATTTTCCTTATTGTATTCCAAAAACATTCAAGTTAAGATTCATTAACCTTTTAGATATTGTAAGGTATATAAAGTTCATTGATACTTAGTGATAGCTGCTTATATTGTAGAATAATAATATATTTGTAAATGAAATGATTTGATCATGGGGTTCTTTTAAATTATCAATTACCAAACAACTTTATTATATTACAATAATTATAAGATAGGAAGAATGAGAAGAATTATATGGAGGTTAGTTTTCATGCAATAGTTCCGCATACAATTTTGCATTCATCACCTCTCTTTTTCTTTATAGTTGCCTTGTGTATCAACCAATCTTTTCACATCTATAATCTCTCAATTTCAATTGTTAACATTCGCACTTAAAACCCTTCAAGTCTCACTTACTTTTGTATAATCACTTCAACAAAACTTCTATCCACTCTCGTGTCTATTCTCTCTTTATGTGAGTATTTAATTCCCTTATCATATGTTTGACTCCATAAGTTACTCCCTCATAATTGTCTCTCAATTTTTATGTCAAGTTTTCCAAATCAATTTGCTACATAAGCTACATCTCTCTAACCACGGGTAGATCACTTAGTGCATTTTAAAAACGACGTGCGGCATAATATAGAGAGGATTAAAATCATTTGAAATAAAAATTATAAAGGAATTCCAAATAATGAAGGGGCCATTTAATGTAGACAATCCCATTATAAGTAAGTTAGATGGACATAAAACGTGGGCCATTATTTTTTTTGTAAAATTAATATAGGGGCTGAAGATATGGATCCTAGAAGGTATGTTTAGTATGGTATGTAAATGGGTTTAGGACTCACGGGGATGGATGATAATTGGGATTTTTGTCTGTCCAAAAATGGATGAAAAGAGAACGCGCCGTCGTTAAAAGGAATATAGAGTACAAAAAATTGCAGTGACTTGGACAATATAAGTAATGGAAGGGTGCAAATAAATTGGCCATTTTTTAAATTTAAGTAATTATAGGGAGGCTTTAATTCAGCCCTTGAAGGTAAATAGCCCCAAAACAAAAAACCCCCAGCCGCACGTGGTGCACAAAAATGCCTTAGAGTGATCTACCCGTGTCTCTAACTTATGTAATATCTCCCCTCAAGTGAGTTGCTATAGGACATTTCAAGTTGCTTTCACAATTAATCAACTTAACTATGTTTAAGTTAATACTTTACTTTGCCTCCACCTTGAATAACTATGAAGAAGGTTGAGTTTGAAGCTCGTATATTCCAAAATGATAAAGAATACAAAGGACCTAGCTCTCGTGTAGCTTATCGACGTGAATAAGGTAAGGTCTTCTAACGCTAATCCTAACTCTATATATAGTAAGATGAGGTGCCTAATATGTACCGTCCTCTTACTTTATCATATCTTTAATTACTCTAAGAAAATGTAGATAGCTCTTCCGGTCATTCTTGGAAAGAGCTCATATAATCCTCATGTTCTTTTACATTCAATATGTAGTAGATTATAGCCTAAAATCTACCTATATATAATCTAGGTATGGGAAGATTCCTAAGGCTAACCAAGAAATCATTTCTTGGCCCTTATTTACTTCCACCTTCATTTGCCTTACCTATGTGGCCTAGACAATTACTTGCCACCTTGAAGTCCATTAATCCTAAATGGCTTGCTATGTGACTTACTGGTTTCCTACTAGTTTCCTTAATGTTTATTTTCCCTCTTCATAACCTACTAGTCCAAATTGGCTTACTAATCATGGCCAATTAATCTTACATAGTATCTTATTATACTAATTGGTAACCGGACCGTTGTACAACTAAGGTGATTTGATCTCCGCTACGGCCGGTTGATGTCCGAACTTCCATTTCCATTTCTGATTGTTGTTCGAGATTTTGTAATGAACAACGACGCTTTATATCACTATGATATGGTGAACCCTAGGAGCAAGTAGAGGTAGTAGAGCTCTACAAATACCCTTAGGACAAAAGGTTGTGGAAAATTAAAAATTGCAAGCAACATTGAGGATTATAATTTAGGTTTGTAAATTATTTTTTATCTCAATTATCAAGTCCATTGCCCAATCCAAAGGGTTTTTAAGAACTAATAGAGGAGAATGATAATTCACAATTTGGGTGATTTAAAGGTTATTCAAAATATCTTTTTGGTATGACATTATGTACTTCTAAGTCCTTTGATTCTAAAGTTTCTTGATCTTGGTATGGGGTGGATTCGATGTGGGAGATGGTTTCTTTCCTTGATTGGGAGAATGTAATAATTTGGGATTGGGTTGTATCATTTTTTTTATGTGAATGGTTTTTCTTTGTCTTTATCTTTGCTTCTTGAATATGGCATGCTAAAATTTGTAATGCATAGTCTTGAGTAGTTTTTGGCTCTTGGTATGGTTTCTACTTATTCATGTTGATTCGTCCGAAACTCTCCCCCTGCAAGATGGTAACATACATTGATTTGTTGTCATAAACATATTTAATCATGTACGGTATTGCCCATCATATTTGAGTTTGCCTAGCCTGGGTATTTTATGGTGTAGATGCCACAAGATTCTTTGGCCGGGGTTAAATCCTACTTTGTGAGTAGATGATGGTTCAAATTTCTAAGTCCTTGAAGAGTTTTTAATCTCATCCATAGCTTGTATGATTTTTTTTTTCATACTATCATATTTTTTGGTTTTTTTTGTGGTGGCTTGATTGTTCCATGATCACAATGGGGTACAACATGTTCTCGTTTGTGGTTTGTCATGTCGTTCTCTTGTGAGCCCTAAAATGTGCTCACATCTTAATTAACTCTAACACAAATATTGGGAAGTGAAAAGGCGAACTAAAGAGGTTAACCTCGCCCTTAAAAAAAATTGAACTAAATTAAAATCAAGGGTAAGTGCAATTACCGTACGCGGGAATGAGGAGTATTACAAGGGAAAAAATGTAAGGAAAAGGCAAGACCCTTTTTTTCTTGGGCGGCCCAAAGATGCCGGGCAACGTGGAAAATAAGGAGGAATTGGAGGGGTCCCGGAGGGAAGGAGAGGAGAGGCTCATTGGCAACAAAGGGGAGAGAGAGAGTAGACGAAGAAGACAGAAGCGTTGCCTCGGTGGAGAATGTTGATTTTCTTGTGCGGCGGGTTCGTTTTGTTGGCAAGTATAGTAATCTGGGGCTTGTTTGGTAGGATCTCTGGGGTTGGGGAAGACATCACTGCCAAGGATCTGAGTTAGACACTTAAGATTTAGGTGGACACCGGGTGTGGGCAAGTGAGAGCGGGGAGTCTTCGGAGGGCAACGCCACCAAATTGAGGTTGTCACACTACTTAGAAAAGTTTTTCTTACATCGGCAGCTAGGATCGTCAACCGAAGAGGCACTGTAACCCATCAAGGCCATCAACAAGAGAAGAAGCTTCGGATGGGCATTGATGGAGGCTGAGATCGTGAAACACGGCGACGAGGAAGACACCGAAGTATAGATTACCCCGATCGTGCATCTGGAGGAGGTGGACTTCTTGGTCCGTTTGGTTCTGAGTGCTCCCTCCTGAAAAGCTGGAGTCCTCATAGTTGAATTGTTCTTCAAAATTCTTTTTCAGTTTCTCCCAACTCCTTTGGTTGAAAAAATTCTCCTTGGCCATGTTTCCTTGATGGGTTTTGTCATGCACTCTACCTACTAGGGTATACGTACTCGTGTTTTTACCTGTACCTTTTGTTCTCAAAACATAGGTCCCAAGAGGGGTACCTGTTATCAGATCATCCTCATCTTCCTCGCTTGCTTCTTGAGCTAAGTTGTCCTCATTTGTGTTTTTATCTCCTTTGTATGTTCTATCATTACCTCCTCCTTCATTTTGACTTCTATGGTGGATGGGTTTGGTAGTATGGGAACCCACTGCCGATTGTTCAGAAGCATTTCTATTTTTTTCTTTCCCTGTAATTCTTTGTCGTGTACACATGGCGTACCTCTCTTCTCTTTATCTCTTTTGTTGTTCATTCCGTTTCACAGAGTCTTCTTTGGAGTGCATGCGCTCCATATGCTTCATCTTTGCTTCTTGTTCTCTGGGAATGGGTGATGTACTTCTTGTACTAAATGTATCCTCATGATCAACCATGTACATTACTGAGAGTGTTGTGAACCCTTTGAGTGGTCCACCACTCCGCGGGACCACTTTTAGTTAGAATGTTAGCATTAAAAGTTAGAATTGATAGGGAATTTAGGAAAAATTAGTTCATTTAGCATTTAGCCTAGAAGAAGGAAGGTCAAAATGAAACTAAGTAGTGCTAGAAGATAGCAAAGTAGAAAAAATATGCTAGCTAGTAAAAGCAACTCGCTAAACAAATGTTAGTAGATGCTAGCTAAGCAAATATTAGTAGATGCTAGCTATTAAGCAAATGTTAGTAGATGCTAGCTAAGCAAATATTAGTAGATACTAGCTATTAAGCAAATGTTAGTAGATGCTAGCTAAGCAAATATTAGTAGATGCTAGCTATTAAGCAAATGTTAGTAAATGCTAGCTATTAAGCAAATGTTAGTAAATACTAGCTAAGCAAATGTTAGTTTATTAGTTAGTGTGAGGCACACTAGACTATTGGAGGTGTTTTACGTAAGAAGACAAAATCGGCTTGAAGACTTTTGAAGACAAAAAAGAAAGAGAGCAAGGGGGCTACTTGCCCACTTGCCCCCTTGCCAACTCGATGGCGAAAAATTAGAAAGATTTCTAGGTTCCCCGTCGGAGCCACCTCGGCGAGAGGGTGGCAACGTCAACCGTGAAAACCCCCGAGCCAAAATTTCGGGAAAGGGTTTGAAAAATGGATCCGGTGGAGGAGGGGTCCAACCCTTTTGTGAGAGGATTTAAAAACCCCTCCTTCCACCTTATAGCTCTCTCTCTTTCTCTAGTTTTTGGGCGAAGCCCTGCTTCAATGTAGTTAGGAAAAAATCCTTTAGCATGTATTTTCAATGGCCTAAAAAAAAGGCTTGAGAACCTCCTCTACTCTCTCTCCTAGTTAGAATGTGTGTTTATTAACACACCAACAAAATGATTCCTTCTTTTGTAGAGGTAGGTTGGATGGTAGAATTTTGAGTGGAGGCATTATAGACCTCATCTGCCAATGCCCTGAAGGCTTAGTTCAAAAGCTAGAACAAAATACTTATCATTTTCTTTGAAAGAAATTTCCTATAGCTATCCATAGCCGTTTCCCATTTGTGATTTGGTTAAGATGACAATTAGTTATGGATTTTCAAAGATGGAGTAGAAAAACTGGATGGTCTTGTGGGTAGCGGCTGCTGGATCAGACCTGCGAGCCCAATAGAAATTTTAATTCCAAGAATTTATATTTTTCCCAAGTAGAACTTTTGTGTCGCTTTCCAAAATGGCTTAGAACATTTGATTTGAGCATGATTTGAATTAGATATGAATTGTGCAAGATGGGACACATAGTTTGAGAACTTTTGGTTGACTGCTGCATTACAGAGGATCTGCTGGGTTCACTTTGGCTTACCTTTCTAATCACATATTTTTATCAAATACATCTTTTTAATATCTCTCCAAGGTCATATAGAACGTTTGATTTGAATAAGATTTGAATTAGATATGAATTGTTGAAGGCGAGATACATAGTTTAAGCCTTCTTGATTAACTGCTGTGTTACAAGGAGTCTGCTGAATTTCTATTCGCTTAACTTGCTGATGTCATAATTTTCGTAGTTAGAACATATTCATAGATTTCCAATGGTATAAGGAAAGCCTAGAATCAAGTAGTAAGGAATGTGCTATGAATTTTTGAAGTTAGAAGGTAGATAGGTGGGTTGGAAGGGTCGGTTGAATCGACCTCACACTTCCAACCCTCATAACTTTTGCAATTCTTATCCGATTAAAATGATTTTTAGATCATTGGAAAGATAATTAGGTGCACTAAGTATAAATATTATGCTTAGGATTCAATTACAGTGCAAAATAAATACTTTATATTTTAATTGTTAACTAAGGTACGCTTACTACCAAACTAGTTACAAAGAAGGAGTCAAGGTCGACGCTCTGGAAGTGGAGCAAGGAAGGAGGTAGCGGCTCGGCCTCCATCAAGCCCAAATCAACCGAGGAGAATTGAGGTAAATTTACTAATGCTAGCCTTCCATTTAGGGTTGGAGGGAGCGCGGCTAAGGTATGCATCTCTAAACTCACTCACCTATCTCGTAAGGTCAAGTGGCTTGACCACTTGACCGCCAAGGGAATACCCAACTCCATTGTTTTCGGGGCCCTTGGTATGTTTTGTGGTAGTAGCTTCATTTATTAGCAAGTTTCGTGTGTGGTAAGTCGGATTAATCACCGACATAACCACTCTTAATGTTGTTGGTGGAAAGGTGGAATTACTGTCCCGCGAATCCACTATTATGTTGTTGGCCCCATAGATTGGGAGTAATGGCCCCAATTTATGAAGATTGCGCAACAGGTTGAACCTACAGGTTGTCCGTCACCCTAGTCCCATTGAGTTGCATTTCGTGGTCTATCCAGTGTAAACACATTTAACAATCAAAACATACAAAATAAATCGTAAACCCTTGTTGGCAAGAGACCCGAATCGGAAACTTAACTCGGTGGAGTGACACCACCCTTCGAACCATTGATGTCCGAAGGATTTGAGATGTTACTCGACCTTCAAAGGACCTGCACGAGGCCTTAGAAGGTCCGAGGTAAGGGGTGCACCAACCAGGTAAGGGGTGATGCCTAATATGTTAATGTAGTGAGTTAGGACGTGCAAACAAAAGTAAGTAATTAAGAAGGAATTTTTGTGAAGGGTGGGACTTAGGCCAAGTTCCCCCGCTTAGAAAACTAAATAGAACTAAGTAAAAAAATAGGAAGAATTGAATGGTCCATCAAATTGTCGTTATTTCGTTCATTGAGCTAGGGTGGTATGAGTCACACCCGGTTGGTGTGTATCAGAACCATCCTAATTCACAAATTAGAATTGCCTTGGTTTCAAGGTTGGTACGTCTGCGCGTAGAATAGGTTGTAGGTTAAGGTTAGAACTAGATATGAAATTGGTTAGTGGAGTTTAAAGCCACACTAGTAAAAAACTAAGGCCCAACCTCCGGAGGTACTACGACGTATATTTAATCTCCCTTAAAAATCTAACTACTCACGTTATACACCTATCATCCGGGTTCGGCTTGGGCGCCTGCAAATGCAGGCCACCTTCACCGAAGGGCTTGTGTGATACTTTTAGGCTCCCTCGAAAGGGGGTGGCCCAAAAGTACCAGAAGTGTTTCGGGATCATGGTCTTGGCTGGCTCTCTAAGCTCTGTCGCCTCAATGCACCCGTACTTCACATGGTTGCCTATGGATGATCACTTTGGATAATGATTTCCAATGTCTTGTTTCTTGGTTGTGCCTCTATTCCAAATCCTGCTTTCCCACCCTACCATTCAAACCACCATACAGAGGTAAAAATATCTTTCTAACATACGAATCATATAACAAACCTTCTTGTTTGTAGTGATATCCTTGATGTCTAGTCGCTCTTAGCACGTGAGCGCTGATTCCCTCTTTTCCGTCATTCCATACCTTGGAGAAGATTACTGCTTGCAGTTCCTCTGGTAACTCATCGATGTCTTTTTCAAATTGAGATCGATATGTAAAACCTATCTCTCTCTCCTTGTATACTTACCATACACTATCTTCATAGATCTTCTGCATATCCCACATGAGATCGTGGAATTTCCTGGTCCCTTCTCATTTCCTTAGAGTTGTCTGACTTGAATCATATTTTGGATAATTCCATGGCCACTTACCCAAAGTCGGGATTCCTTGATGTTTTACCCTTTCCTCTTCTCCTTCTCTATCGACCTGCACATAAAACCCTCGAAGGTTAAATTGCTCTAGTCTTCGTTGTACTGCTCTATCCACACAGTTCTGCCTTCGCGGTCCAAATATTTCTGCTGACTTGCATTCCTCCTCTATGTCTTGTTGAAGTCTCCCACACCATGTGTAGTACATGTTCTCCATTCATTTCTCCCTGCCATCCAACTTACCCAAATATCTTATGTTGGATATTCTAATTTAGGTAAGTGCAGTGTCCCTGTGGCGAATCCCCAGCATGGTCGCCAAAATGTCAAGGCCACCTTCAACCCTCAGCCTTAGATGGTGTAACCCGTTGCTGACCGATTTACACAGACACTACTCTTATCTAAATTAGTTTTCTTTAAGTTTCCATTCTGAAGGTGGACTAATACATACTAGTTTATTATGGTGTTCTCCTCGAGTGAATCTCCGAGGAGTAGATGCCCTAGGTTTTCAAGTTAATGTACCCCTAAAGCCTAATGTCAAGGTTAAGTGTTCTTGGAGGAACTCCATTCTTGTATACAATATCTTTCATGGTTTGAATTCTTAAGACTGGTTTTATTCTTTTAAATATTCCAAAAATGCTTTGTTTAAGAGAGTAGGTAGCTTTGATAGATTTCAAGCATACTTCCTCACTAATGTAATTCCATTCACTTAGAGAATATTCAAATACAAGGATTTCTCATTCCTTCATCATCCCCACTTGTCCATCAATCTCAATGATCCGGGTATGATCTAATTTTTCCATATGTTCCCTACACATTCTAAGTATTAGTTCAAATATCTCATGAGAACGTTCCGTTCTTAGTTCTAAATTTAGTTGGATGATACTTGGTAAATTTTGTATCGCTGATTCCAACTTGTCATTTTCCTAGGTTCCGGATCTTCCAAAGGTCTTGAGAGAACTTAAATCTTCTAAGGTTGGTAAAAACCCTTAGTCTTCCGATGTACTCTCATTCTTCATCTCCGAAGGTGTTATGGGAACCTTTAATTTTTTTAAGGTTCATAAGAATCCTTAGTCTTCTTGTCTTAATTGATTGGTTGTCATGTCCAAAATCTTCTTTAAGTTTTCTTCAATTTCTCTGTCTTGGAGTTTCCAAGGTTTTTACAATGTCCCTTGATCTTCAAGAGATTCTCTTTAAATCACCTTAGTTATCAAAATGCCTTAGTCTTCACAAGGATCTTCTTCAATTAGCCTTCGTCTTCAAAATGCCTTAGTCTTCAAAAGGATCTTCTTCAATTAGCCTTCGTCTTCGAAATGCCTTCGTCTTCAAAAGGATCTTCTTCAATTAGCCTTCGTCTTCGAAATGCCTTAGTCTTCAAAATGATCTTCTTCAATTAGCCTTCGTCTTCAAAATGCTTTAAGTCTTCAAAATGATCTTCGGCCTCGAAATACCTTAAGTCTTGAAGTTTTTGAGAGTTTTCAAAAAGTCTTCGAGTCTTCGTAGTTCTTCGCGATGCTCACATCGAATGGTTCCTGCTTGAATGAGGTGCTTTAGGTGCCCTAAATCCCCTCCTTTTATAGGGTCTAATATCTACCAATTAATTGATATGGCGGTTAGGCCTTATTCCCCTAATGCCATATGTATGAATCGGCTATTTTTAGCCTTGAATGAAGTTGAAGTCTAATTTTGGTACATACGGATCTATTAACAGTAATAACACGTGCTTAAAATAGATGTACTTGTGAAATACATTTGGTGTATTTACTATGGGGTTAGATGTGGCATCTGGGTTGGGTTATCCTCCGTGTACCCCGTTCATCCAAAATTTCCCCACATTCATTGACGGTAGTTGAATTAGTTATGTTCATCCGAGGGATTCTCATCCCTTGTGCATGTCCTTTCATCTACCTCCCAGAAGGAATCATTCGTGTTCACTAATTCCTACCCTAAAGGTTAACTAAGTGTTCACTAGTTCCTACTTCTAATTTACTAGTGTGCTCACGTCCATACCTATTGGCCTACTCTAATCTAACGTGTCCCTTCGGCGCCGCCCCTTAAGTCTTCTCGGCCGGCTCCCCTTCGTCCTCAAATATCCGGCCAACCAGTACATCCAGCAGGTTTTCTCGCCTTACCCTCCTCCTGGGCTTCGGTGACTTGTAGCTGCTCTCCGGTTTCCATCTGTCCTGGCTCCGCTGAGTCCACTCCGTCTCTCTCTCTCTCCTCGGCCGTTGGTTGCTCCTCTTCAGCATTAT
This sequence comes from Polytrichum commune, assembly GCA_950295325.1. Classification (NCBI taxonomy): domain Eukaryota; kingdom Viridiplantae; phylum Streptophyta; class Polytrichopsida; order Polytrichales; family Polytrichaceae; genus Polytrichum; species Polytrichum commune. Next base: position 55,039,571 of record OX485806.1, on the reverse strand, counting down.
GTACCTGCATCTGCCAACCTTATTGATGACACAATATATAAATTCAAGTAGGGCGTTTCTTGCTTTTTCCTTATATGAATTCCAAATTCTGAGTGCGAGTTCCTCCTGTGTGTTTGTCAAGGTCGAGGAATCCACCATCTCGGAGAGAAAGCGAGAGAGAGATTGGTGAAGTGTTTTTCCTTCTTCCTCACAATTATAGGTTGATCATGTAGTTTTTTCCAGATCCTAATCGGGGTGGTTGCTAAGCATTTGCGAGTGTAGACGGGGTGACATTCGATGAGAAATCATCTTGGCTGGAGGCTATTGGTGTGTTGTTGTGCAGGTTAGGAAGTCGGACAAAGGAGGGGGTGATGACAAGTGGCGCTATCGTCCCTGCTTCAACTTCCTGAAACCAAGATATTAACAACAGGAGTTGTGTAGCTACACATAGTTGATCATCCACCTCAAGGAGGTGGAGTAGGAATAGAGAGTGACCAAGGGCAGCTAAGGGCCATCACACATAAGCCCTCACGTTATCACCAATGAAGGGGGACAGTTAGATAGCACAACCGGAGGTGGCACGCAGGTTTAGGAATTCGGGGAATGTTGTAGTTAATCAGTGGGGTTGCTTCTATATTGTAGTGCAAGCATTTGTAATTGCTTGGAGATCTTAATGGAAAAGGTGTTATACACACCACTTCTTTCACAATTACATGGAACAAGGGTGCATGTGTGAATGATAACCTAGGTTGTGTGAAGGAAGATTCTTCCCCGGATTAGGCTGCATTCAAAAGGGAGTTGATGATTCTTGCTCACATCAAGGCTCTAGGCTTGCAAGCCTTGCATTTGTTTGTTTATTACTCTACATTTGAAGGTATGGTCGGCCACTAGTTTAGACCTTGGTTAACTTGAGTGAGGACTTATGTTCACGTACCATTTTCACCCAGTCATGTGCATCCTCTTTTGTTATACATATTTTGATTTCTCCATTTCGTAATCTATATTTCAAACCATCTAGAAATAAGTTTTGGCATCAATGTTGAATAACCCTAATTCGTCATCTATGTCAATACGGTCTAACTCTTCAATATTCTTTTATTGTTGTGTAATTGGATTTAGGGTTTAGGATTTGGGAATCTCCAAATTTTTATATGTTTTATTTCTTGTGACAAAAGTTCTTGACTTTCCTCAAATTTTTCCTCTTCAGTTTCCGCTCCTCTACAAATTTTGCAATGTCGGAGGTAGTTGCATACATCATCACCCCATGTTTTTGAGGCCACTGCCTTCCACCTTTCTATAGATGCCTAATGGGGCTTGATTTCTCTATTATTCTTGGCTAAGTACATGGAAATTTGAGCCTCCGGGATACATACTTAATTTTTTTTGTTTCCCCTACGAATTCGTTGTAGAGTGTCATTGGTGAATATAAAATATTGACAACTATCTTCTACAATTTGTTGGTCTTCTTTTGGTAATTTTTGGTTGTATAATTTATTGCATGTCAAATATTTTATGTAAGGTCGTCTCCAATCTGTGGTAATTTTCTCTTTTAGGTCATCATATATGGGGGTGGTTGTTTTTTTTATCTTTTAAATTTCCATTTTGGTACCTACAAAGTGAATATTCCAAGTTGCATAAATACTTAACGTCTCCATGGCTTGTGGGTCACCAATATGGTCAAAATATTCTTAGTTGCCAAGTCACCTTTGTGCTAAGATGTTCTTTTATTTCTATAACATATAATCCTTGAATGTATTCCTTGATTTCACGACCTACAATATACATTTTAATCTCTCCATTTGACAATATATTTTTTAATTTCCATTTTCTAATAAAATATTATTTACTTTGTCGGGCAATCGTTTTGTGTTGTTGTTTGGAGATTTGGGGTCCCAATAAACTCCTCCAATTACTTGAATTGGGCTATAATTGCTCCACAAATTATGTTGCGATGAGTCTGTCAAAAATTTCTACAACATCTAGGGCAATTGTAAATGAGGTAGTTTTGAAAATTATTTAGGTTCATAGTAGGCCACCATCGATATCTTTTAAAACTCGCTACCAATTTCGGTTGAAGATTGTCTTTGTTGATAAATGTGCAATACTTGTATCTAATGCTTTATTTGGAAACATGCAATGCATATTTTGGTCGTTTTTTTTTCTCCAATATTTTGAATTTTTCTTTTTCTAGCATAAAATTTTCATTTTCTCATATTATTTCTCTCTGTTTGCAATAATTATTTTTTTGAGGTCTCAATTTGTTGTGGATTATATCTTTGATGAGGGGTGAGAATCGTGCACCTTTCTATGTGGAGTGTCCGCAACACCATGAGCATAAGGGGGACCCCGGAGTGGCACCTAGGACTTGTGGCGCCAATGGTGAGAGGGCCCAAGTAATCCTTGTGTGGATTAGGGCCCCAGGCCTTGAGAACACCTCCCACTCACAAAGACTAGGAATCACGAGGGTAAGATAATGAGTTATGGGTAGCTTATGGTGGTCAATTACTAGAATGCTAAAGACCACCTCAATTGCAGGTGTGAGCTAGGAGATATGCGCCGTACGACAGCGTTGACCTGGGTGTGGCGCTCGGGACTGCCTAGGTTTGAACAACCATAACTTCCTCAATACTTGCCCAAATGGGACAAATGAGGGTTCCATTGGCATTAATGGAATAAATGCATGTCAATATAGTGGTCATTTGATAGCATCAATAGGCATATGTAGAAGATATGGTGGTCTAAAGCTACTAGGGGGCTTCAAGGCCCAGAGGCTAAGGGAAAATCTCTACTTGGCCCCAACCCTTCTAGAGAGACAAAAAAATACTTGATGGAGGTCGAACAACACGACTTCCATGGGCATTGGCCCAATGTGAGGGCATAGTTGCTTAGTATGGTTTGGGTTGTTATAATATTGCTCCGGCAATGCGATGATCAACATAAGATTGGACCTCCATGGATGGAAGTCCACATCTAAGGATTTTTTACCGATTAAGGGGTGAGTCCCGAAAGGAAAGTAGGAGGGTTGGTTCCCTCTTATCAATTATAAGGTCTGGGTAAGAGGAGGTAACCATTAGCATGGCGGAATGCGAAGGGTTAGCGCTCGTAACCTTTGCTAGAAATGAAAATGGGCAAGATTGTTAAGGGGGCTAGCAAGGTCTGCGACAGGTGAAGTGGCTTAGCCGATGGACCCTATCTAGAGCACATTTGGCAATTTGCTCCGGGTTGTTATAGTGTTGCTTTGGCAACGTGATGATCAACTACAGATTGGACCTTCATGAATGAAAGTCCACATCTGAGCAGTGGTCACCGATTAAGGGGAGAGTCTCAAATGCAAGTGTAAGAGGGTTGGTCCTTCTCTGATGAATTAAGAGGTCTACATATAAGAACTAACCATTAACATGGTGGAATGCAAAGGGTTAGCGTGCGTGTCCTTTGTTAGAGTTGAAATACGACCATGTTAGTTAAGGGGCACTAGCAAAGGTTGCAACAAGTGTAATATGAATTGTCTGGTGGCATGATTGAATAATGCAAATTTCTTTGGATGTAGAAGGTCTTAATGTAGTTTCTCACGTATTTCTTAGGTATACCATTTTTGATGATATTTCTATGGAAATCACGATGTAATTTTCCTTTATTGAGAATGAAAATTGACTATGGTAGGCTATCAATTTTTTTTCTTCTTTAGGTAGGTCACTTTTCCATTGCATTTTATGTGTTAGGTATAGGACATACAGGCTTCTCTAATCAAGTTCCATTTTTTTTGTCAAATTTTTTATTTTTTCAAAAGTTCAATGGGTAATGCTTCGTGGTCATCGATTCCAAAATCTCGTGGGGTTTGAGGTATCGGAATTTTCCTTTGTTTTTTTTAATTGCGATATTACACACCATACATTCTTCGCAATATTTCAAAACATTTTTTTGACGAGTAGGCCAACAATATGGTGTACACAATAGATAATGCCAAGTGGAAATAGATTGTATTGAGTACCTTCATGTTTGTGAGCTTCACTTAGACTATCTTTGATGATGTCCTTAGCTACATCGATGATGCTTATTCATTTTTGCTTATCGTTATTCATTAACAATGGTTCATTCAATTTTTTGGATCTGTTTTGTTTTTGTGGGGTGGCTATAATTAACAACAATTTTCCAAGTGTAAGATATACAATCAAAGGTGCTCACCAATCTTCAAAGGGTTGCACATGAACCATGAAAAACATGGATATGGAAACTAGTCTTGTATTCCTAAGGATTATTCTCCACTTTGGATTCTTGATAGATGATCATCCATCACATGTCTTTAACTGGGTTTCTAGACAACTTCAAAGTCATATTCTTGAAGTAAGATCATCCACCTTGCAATTCTCTCGGACAGTACCTATTGATTGACCAAGTAATGTAGGTCTTGATGGTCCACAAAGAAAACAAAATGGTTGGCTAAAAGGTAATGCCTAAATTTTTCCATGGAGCAAAATCATGGCTAAAGCTTCACACTTCGTGGTGCTATGATTCTTCTTTGCACTATTTAAGAGTTGATAAGCATAATAAATTGAAGAATCTCTATCATCCTATATATTTTGAGCCAAAACTACCCCCATGGCTATGTTGGATGCGTCCAGTGTATGTGGATTTCCATCGTCCAATTGGGGGTAATTGATATGGTTGTGGTAATCAACTTCATTTTTACTTCTTTGAATGATTGTTGGCAAGATTGGTCCATGGTGTATTTTTTTGCTCTTTTTCAACAATAAATACAAAAGTCTAGTAATTTCAAGATACATTCATATACAATTACAGTGGTATTTAGTTTGTCCTAGGAAACTCCGATTCCATGTACAGTGGTTGGTGGGATAACCCTCTAAGAACTTCTAGTTTTTTAGGGTCCACCAACAAACCTTCTTTGCAAACCACATGTTTTAGGAATCTCCAAGAATTGACATAAAAATAACACTTCTCTAGGTTCAAGGTTACTCCATTCTTGCGACATTTGATGAGGCATTTCTCTAGATGTTCAATATGGTCCTTATTGTTTCCATACACAATGAAATCATCTAGAAATACATTCATAACGTTTCTTAGGTATTCCGCAAATATCATCATCATACCCTTTTGGAAAGTGGTTGATGCACACATCAATCAAAAATGCATTACTCAATACGCAAATGCTTCATACTTAGTAATAAAAGAAAACTCTTAGCTGCTTTTCTAACGCAATCATGATCTGGTTATATATACTTTACCCATCCATTAAGGTATATATCTCGTTACCAACTACTATTTCCAAAATCGATTATGTAAAAAATAGAGGAAAATGATCCACCTTAGTGAGCACATTGAATTTTTGATAAAAACACACACGTGGAGTTTCCCATTCTTTTTGGGCACAATCATGATCGGTGACAACCATTCCGTTTCATCAACTGAGTATATAAAAATCCAAGTATTTGTTAATTTCCTCCTTTACTCTGGCTACAAAATTGGGGTTCATTTTATAACGCAGTTGTCTCACAAGCTTTGTTTTGGGCGTCTTGAGCAGGGAGCCAGCGGTTTGAAGGGTTATATATTTTATAATGAGATAAAAAACCATTTATCGTGCCTTATTTGCTACGCCCTTATGCTATTTAATATAGCAGTTCCCCGGGACATCCGATCATGAGAACTAGGCTTTCAATCTCATGTTTGCATACATATGGAGGTGTCATTTTCATGCCCTTGTACGTAAATCCAAACACATTTTTGAATTGTAACAACATATATTTTACAGTTGTTACATATTCATCCAAATATTTAGTTATTCTGACCATCTCGGGATCTTCAAGGGTTCTTAATTTCAAACTTTTGACTAGGTATTCATCTTCAACACCATCTGAATATTTTTTTCCTTAACTACCTCTAAGGTAAGAGTATTATCTACTGTTATATTTTTATTGCACACATATTCATAAGGAGTTCCCGCAACACCAGGAGCACAACACGTGGGTTGGAGTTTTGTTGTTGAAGTTATGGATGGAGATATGGATTAAGGGTGTGAAGGTTAGGTCTAAGGGGTGGGGGCCATGTAGACATGGATGAATAAAAGGGGAAGGAATAAGTTTGTTTTGTTTTGGATGGTGATTGGGGTTGGAAGTTTGATGTGTATGTGTTGGATTTGGTATGATTTTTATAGTGGATGATGAGCATACCTCTTTGTTTTGTGAGTGTGCCATCAATGTAGGTAACTGGTGAAGGTGTATGTCCCTCCATGTATAAGGTTAGGATTGGAGAATATTTTGTCAAGGTAATTAATGTGTTTCAATTTTTAAACATGTTGGTTTCATGGAAAAAACCAATTGAAAAAATGTTATGGATGTTTAATAACATTTCTAAGTTTGGTATGCCAATATGTAGCATGTTGACATTCTGTGTGATGTAGGTGAAACATCCAAAAATATGGGTTTTTGTTGGAGGTGGTGGGAGTCATGTGGGCTCATAATTGATGGTGTAGAGATAGAGGTGACACCAACCGTTAGTGTTGGCGTGAATGAGGAACACTTTTCCTTGATCGTACCCACGAGATCATTTCTGAACATGGAATAAGTGTATGGAGCAACATTATTGGACATGTGTTACTCCCTGTTGTTGGTGGTGGTCCCCATAATAGCAAACAAAACAAACATTGTAGGCCTAGCTAGGAGGATTATAAGTTTTGTTTGCCAATGTTGTGTACCTTAAGGGCGGGTGTTATAAGGGCATGTAGTTTTGACTCATTGCAACATCTATTGGGTTTGAATCTCAAGCATGATTCCTTGGGATTTGGTTATTAATTTTGATTTATTTGTGTGGGTAGCATGTTGCAAGGTTCATTCTTGGATGTTTTGTTTGTAATTGTTTAAGCATGAATTGTTTTGGCTCATGCATTTATAGTTTCTATATATTGGATGAGTAGTGTGATGTGTTTGATATCTATAAGGTGGATTGGTTACATGCATGTGTGTATGGGGGTGCAAGCACGGTAAAGTGGACAACTCCTGATCCCTGCCTAGTGTTAAATGAAAGTCATTTAATTTTATGTACTAACTTTGAATTTTGTGAAGAAATAAACCATAGACATTTTTAAAACATCTTGATCTACAAAGCCAAGCAATTTATGATGACAAAAATAATTCCAAGAAAAATCTACCTATTTTAGAAAACGGTGCAAGTGGCGTGCAAGTAGGTGATATTGAATAACTGACTATCTAAAATTTGTTTAAAATATGATAAAATTACATTTAAATTGATGGTTTTTTGCAAAGTTTTGTGGTGATGCCCTCAAGTAGATAATGAATTCAAGGAATATAAAAAAAATTCTATCTTCAAAATAGTTAAGGTCATGAAATCTACATCCAAAACCAGAGTCAACCATTTGTTTTTTAGCATCACTTTTGATGCTCAGTATTGAAGATCTCAACTTGATATTCACCATTTGAGTATTTAACACAACAATAAAGGTCATCATAAAAAAATTCCAATTTAAATAACTCTTTGCTACTACTTTTAGGCCTTTGACCAAAACAATTATGGTTTTAGTATACCAGAGCATTTTTTTGGTCCACTTTACCATGCTTGCACCCAAGGGCATTAAAATTATGTAGCATTATTTGAAGTGGTTGGCAACACGCGTATGCATCCTAGGATGTTTGTTGCTAAGATAATGTGTATTTAATACCATTTGGCCTATTCTAGTGCATCCAACAAAAGTTAGTGTTTTGGTTTCTCCCATTGGGTGGCGGGGTGGGATTGCGATCTCAACATAATATGGGCTTCTAGGCCCAGCAGCTAAGGGAAAGTGTCCACTTGGCCCCAACTCTTGGTAGAGAGACAAAAGGTCTCTTGGCGGTGGGGTAGGGGCCCCGTGTAGAGTCCTAGAGGCTTATATGGGTGAGGTGGTGTGGCCTCACCCACCCGAGGCCAAACGGCACGGCCTCCATGGGCTTTGGCCCATTGTGAGGCCATAGTTGCCTAGTATGGTTCGGGTTGTTGTAGTGTTGCTCCGGCAATGCAATGATCAACATAGGATTGGACTTCTACGGATGGAAGTCCACATCGAAGAAACGGGTTACCGATTAAGGGGTGAGTTCCAAAAGCAAAGTAGGAGGGTTGGTTCCCTCCTATGAACTATATGGTCCGGGGTAGGAGGAGCTAACCATTAGCATGGCGGTATGCGAAGGATTAGCACTCGTAGCCTTTGCTAGGAATGAAAATTGGCAAGATGGTCAAGGGGGCTAGCAAGGGTTGCGACAGCCTTGGTGAAAGAACGAGTGGATACTTGAGTAGAGGCCACCCTCTTGCCTCTGCCCTTGCCCTTCACCGGCGCAACCTCTTTCTCATTGGTGGGAGGAGCTGGATTCTCATCTTCTTCGAACTCTTCGTCCAATTCAATTACTTGAGGGGCACAGCAAACGAGGTTGTTGTAGAGGGGTTTTTCTACGTCGGGAACAAATCCACGAGATAAATCCAAGTACCAACCAACAGCCACCAAATGCACGCGTGGAAATTTTGCAAGTTGCATATGCGTGTAGACACAAAGATAGGAGTTGTCATCGATCCAATCTACAAGGAATGACGGCAAAGACGAAGAAGGAATAGCATTCTTCACGACAAGCTCACGATGAATGTACCTACAAATTAAAGAACATGAGAATAAAGAAATGAAGTAAAAATAACGAAAACAAAAGAAGATATTAAGGCGGAAAAAAAAAATGATTACCGGTAAGCAACGCGCTTGATAGCTATGGCGTCTTCCTCGAACTCCATGAGATCGAGCCCTTTGGTGAGCTTCAAGACTCCTTTGTCATCAGAATACACCCGAAAAGCCTTGTCCCACAAAATGACCCTCCAATTTTCGACAAAATGAGCAGGTTGCAAAATATCTTCCGTAGAAGCCCAATCGATGTCAATGGAGCATTCATTTTCAACTGAGGCGATCTCACCCTCAACCCTTATGAGCCCAAACAAGGGTCTCACATGTGTTGTTATGCTTTCAAAGTTATTAAACTTAGAATTAGTCAAATTACTACTTATACAAAACATAAAAATAGTGCAATAGTTAAGATTGGGTTTGATTTAGGTTAATGATTAGCGTGTGGGTTTAATTAAATTAACTGGGACTTAGGTGACTTGGTCACAAAGGGCCGGACCTTTGCTTAGGTAGGAGCTGGGAGTTATTGGCCAAATACGGCTAGCTGGGTGCCCAATTAAGGGCATGTGGCTGGTTAGATTTAGGTAGGCGTCACTGTAACCTAGGAATTCCCGGGGGTGGGACTGGGACGGCAGTTGGAGAATCTAGCTGCTTGGGTTTTCTCTCTCTCTCTGTGGCTCTCGCAAGAACAAGCTGGACCAGGGCGGCCCTGCCGCATTGGCGGAGGGAAGAATCTCACTGATTGCGAGGGATCAGTTGGGAAGAAGGCTTGAAGATGCTAGCCGATACCAGCTGGGAAAAACTAAGACAATTTGATGTTAGGAAGGGTTGAATCTTCATCGAACTAGCATGAAAGGCTGGCCGTCACCAGGCAGAGGCGGCGGATGCGGAAGAATGTAACTTGTGGACTCTCGGAGTTTTCTGGTAAGGAGTTGGTTGCCTAAGGAGAAAGGTTCTTCAGGGGTGGAAGACGTTTAACAAGGCTGTTGGGTTGATCTGAGGTTACTAAGCATCACGAAGGAGCATCAAATTGTTTTGGGAATGCACAGATCTGGCAGTAGAAGCTGAGGGAATGTGAAATCCTTGTTGAGGTCTGGAGGTAACTGTGTGAGTTCATGATTCAGTAATGTATCAGGGATCGAAGGAAAGCAGCCACAAGTAAAAATTACGGTCAACAAGAATGTTCTGGTTGTGGGTAGTTTGGTGCTAATCCTAGTTGAGTGGCTCATTGCCACTGATGCTTCTAATGTTGCGACCACAGTTCGGTGCTGGGAGTGTCCACTGGCGAGGCAGAGGGGACTCAGTGCCACCGAATTTTCTAGGGACGAATTCACTAATGCTTGGAGGACCTATTGATGGTCACTGCTGTGGAAGGGAACGGCAGTGGAAGGTGAAAGAAGGGAGGCTAAGCTTGGAACAGGGTGGCTGGTGTGAGGCCAAACCACCCACCCTTAAGCGTCCTAGTCCGGGTGAAGGCATGGTGATCACATTCACATTCCTCCTAGTTTGATCCTTCCTCCTTCATTCACCCCATTACATCACACATACTTTTGGTCACACCAATTTATTCCATATCATGAGTACAAGCGTTGATAAACGTTTTTTCCATTAGTGCTCTCTTAACACCCTCTATCAACTCCCCACACAAATGCACAACCACTTACATGAATAGCTAATTATCTAGCCAACCCCTCTTCCTCAACTTAGGGCACTAGATATAATTAGCCATCATTCTAAGCTCCCCTAACCCAGCTACCGTCGAGCTTGCCTCGAAACCTTACTGCAGCCCATTGCATCTAAACTTTGGCCGCAGCCCATCTGCCTCCAAACTCTGGCCGTAGCCCAACTGCCTCCAAACTCTGGCCGCAGCCCACTGCTTCTAAACTATGGCCGCAACCCACTGCCTCTAAACTCTGGCCGCAGCCCAGTTGCCTCCAAACTCTGGCCGCAGCCCACTGCCTCTAAACTCTGGCCGCGGCCCAGCTGCCTCCAAACTCTAGCCGCAGCCCACTGCCTCTAAACTCTGGCCGCAGCCCAGCTGCCTCCAAACTCTGGCCATAGTCCATCTGCCTCTAAACTTTGGCCGCAGCCCACTGCCTCTAAACTCTAGCCGCAGCCCATTGCCTCTAAACTTTGGCCGCAGCCCAGCTGCCTCCAAACTCTGGCCGCAACCCATTGCCTCTAAACTCTGCTACAACCAACTGCCTCTAAACTATTCTACCTTCTACTCTCCCTCTACCAATTCTACTCTTCTACGCTCCCTCTAACCAATTCTACTCTCTACCACAATACATACACACACCCACACACACACCCACACACACACGAAGAGAGAGAGAGAATGAGAGAAGGAAGAAGGAAGGAAGAGAGGGCACCCAAAACCACAACCCCCTTAACCTTCTCCTACTTAGTAGGACCTTATCCTATCCACTAAATCCTCGCCCTCTAAACCAACAAGAACATGTTCTAATTCAAACATTTAAATCCAAGGCCCCTCCCCTTGCTTCATCAAACACTACTCACTTAACCAAAACACTCCCTAATGTCACTAAGCTTCTAATTAACCACACAAAATAGGCTTAAGGCCTAAAACATAAACCACACCAAGCCTTACTTTTTTTAATATTTTTTATTGTTTCAATAACATTCCAAATGCAATTCTAAATAAATTCTAAACATAAAACAAATATGAGCAACCATTTTGGGCTCATTGCTGGACGAGCTGCAAACAGGGGAAGCTGAGCCGAGAGAGGCCAACAAAAAACTATGACGGGTTGTGACAGGCTTGACGGGCGGTGACGGGTTCACCCGGGGAGCCAACAGCGTAAATTTCCGACTAAGGGAGGCAGACTGAAGGCTTAATACCCGGTTCAAAGGAAGGGTATTAAGGTTAGTTATTAGGGTGTAGGAGGATTTTACCCAAAGATGCTGGGTTTAGCTAGATAATGAGTTTAATCAGGGGAATTAGTGAGGTTTGGTTAGTTAAGTAGACATTAGGGGAGTAAGGGGGATGGAATGACCAAATGAACATTGGATGTTTGCTGAATAACAAACAGTGGTGTGTTGAATGATCACAAGGTGTGAGAGTGTTGTAAACATTGCTACCTTGTGCTCTTGAGAATAAAAGTTGTTGGCTTTATGAATGACTGCCCTAGATAGATAGTGTGAATTGAGGAGACCACGTCAAACACACGGGTTTACACATGTTAGCTTTGGGCTCTCACCTGAATTACGACGCATGCAAGGGTGGGGGTTTAGGGCTGATATAAATGGTGCGTCCGCCGGGAGCGAAGCGGAATTAGGAGACAAGACTTGGAGGCAATTAGGGGAGATTTGGAGGCACGACCTTGTGAGAGAGGAAGGAGCATTTGGTGAATGGTAAGTGTTTATCTTGGTTCTTGAGTGTTGGGTTTAATTAGATTGGTTTCATTTCGATTCTTTCCTTGGGATGAGTTGCATTGTGATTTATGCAATCTTGTTTTGAGGAAGGAGCGCGGCCAAGGTATGTCCTAAACTCTCTTGGGAATGGCTTAAGAATCTCACATTAATAGGATGCGCACATAGCTCACTAAAATTTGAGATGGATAATTAAATTTAGGAAAAGTCAACTTCGACACTTACCTTTGATGAGTCTCTAAGTTAGGGGACATTTGAATTTGATGTGTAGACTAGAAATGTTGCTTTAGAGTGGTGGTGTTGTTATTACGAGGAGTCACGGTTGAGAGTGAGTGCTAACGTGCAGAGGAGAACGAATTGCTTAAGGTATGGCATTCTTCAAAGTGAATTCATTAAATTAATTAAGGAATTTTTTTTGTAACTGTTTTTGTCGTTATCCATTGGAGAGGATAATTCTCTAGTTCTGTTATTGTGCGAGAACAAGAGGGTGAAGCCTCAGTCCTCAACATAGTGCACGGCAAAGGTCAGCCCCTCATAGTTGGTATTGTGGTGAGTGTCAGTTGGAGGAAGGGTTTTAGAGGTGATGCTCTAGCCCAACCGCAGATCTAAAGGTTCCCATCGATGGGCGTGAGAGAACCTGCTCCTTCCATTGGACCCAGTCTTTGGAGAAACATACTAAATTCTATATCAAGCATGACTTTCAAGACCAACACAAACGTCTTTGCCTACAGTATCGTGACGCATCCTCTATGCTTGAGGCAGAGACGAGGTACCTCGCCATTAAGGCTTGGTGGCCTTAGTCTAACTGCACCTCTGAGGATGGACTGAAACACCTTCAACTTTGGCTCGCCTTCTGGTACTTCCGATATCGACAATGGGGTGGCTTTATGAAATTGGTGCGTTTTTAGTATTATTATTCTTTATTTTTTGTTTTAGTTTTTTTTTTTCCCAAGCTTTGCTTATTTCTTACACTGCCATTCCATTGTTCAGGAGAAAATCATGTCCGCCGAGGAATTTGCACAAATGCCCAATTACAACCTTGCTCAATCCATTCACAACAAATGGCTTCAAGCGTCCGGCAACAAGGGTGGCGATCTATACGTGGCCATTGTGGATGACTATATTCGAGCGTTCCTTCAGATTGTAGCATACCATCAATTTCCAAAAGGTGGCGTTGTGGGTGATGGCCCTAGCAAAGAAGTACTCAAGCTTTGATGTGCTCAACATCGTGTTCAACGTACTGGTGACCCCGCTATTCTACAGAAGGTTCTCCTCGACATGCCTGGCGGGGACAAATTCTGCACCCGTAGTCCCCACCTCGAGGGTGCTGAGGTGTTTGGATCGCAGAAGCGCAAGTCCGACACCCCCATTAGAGCTGACGATAAAACCCACCGCCTTGATACCGTCAACTTCTCTTGCCCTCATGTTTCTCAGAGAACCACAAGATCTCATACTTCACCTTTGCCTACAATCATCGAGGAGTCATTTCCGTCAGTGCTAGAGGTTCCACCACCCCTTCTATTGGTCTTAATTTTCGCCGAGTCATTGTTGTACACGAATCCGAAGTGGATAAGAAGCTCTGGCATATTGCTCACATTCCTTACAATTCATCCAAGACATGTTGGGCCATGCATGTGGTCATGAAGAATAAATGCACTGCCAAAATCGTCTCCATTTACAAGAGCACCCCTGCCCCGGCATATCTTGGAGTTTGGAACTATGACAAATTGAGGCCAGACAACATTGAGCATTGTGTCAAAGGTTCACGTCGCAAGTGGGTCGACAAATTCTTTGCTGACCAAGAACGACCTCCCATCTCGCCCGTGTGGCCTATCAAGCTTGGTACCAACCTCATTCGACCAGAGATCCTTAAGCTTGAAAATGGCGGCTTTCAATTCCCGCGAAAAAATAACATCACGCCGACTTGCCTCTTTAACACATCCGCTCCTCCCCTCGAATTCTCCGGAGTGGACGTTCCAGCTAATCCAGACTCTTATATTTTTTCCAAGCAGTCCAAGTCTACGAGACGGTCTACCACTGCACCACCAACAAAAAAAATGCTAATGGTGGCATCTACACGAGCTATGGACGAGACCATCTAGAAGGTCACCATGATTCCACGCCCTAGATTTGGTTGCGTGATCATGTTGCTGTCCAAACCTGCACCTATACAATCAATTTACCAACTCACCGTGAGTTCTCTGCACGGGTAGATCACTCAATTGTCAAGTTGAACACCACGTGCGACCAAAAAAAAATCTTCTTTTGGTAAGTTGCACCACCAAAATGGGTCAAAATTTTATCAATTTTTTTTTAATGAGTAAATATACATAGTACCTATGACATAGTCAAAAGTGGTAACTAAATTTGATGATTTGTTTTTTTCATAAAACATACCATTTCTAACTAGAATGACACAAAATTGAACTTTAAAAAATACTAAAAAAAGTAAAGATGACTAAAAAATTCAAAAAAATATACAAAAGATACTATCAATGATTATGTATATGTAGAAAAAATATCATAAATTTTAAAATTATATATGACATGTAATATAGGGGTAGCAGACTTTGTCCGCACGTGGTGTCAACTTGACAATGAAGTGACCTCCCCGTGGTTCTCTGCCCCAGTGTAATTGCCCGGCCTTCAAGGATATGATATCAAAGTTTGGATGCAAACAAAATTCGTTCCTGAATTGTAAGCATCTCTACTTCATCTTTGTTAAGGTCTCTGATGTAGACCCCGATGTTGACTTGTTCATTCACGCCCCGACATTTAGCTTCAATGAGGTGAAACTCATCCTCAAAAGGGGCCTCTTGACACAATCTACTTCCTAGAATTCCTCTCAGCCTAGCACTATATTGTGCCCTAATAAATGTGGCCATTTTTGGCCCTCATGTGAATCCATGGTTGTTTGCTATAATAAATATAATCTGATGGTTATTTTTATTCTTTTCAAAATGTTGTATTACAATACTGAATTGTGTCATGTGACTCTCTCATCGTTGAATACTACATGTTTAATTTAACATGCCTACTATATTTATCAACTCTACTTCCGTGTTACCAACCTCCTAGATGCTTCGGACTTCTTTTTGTCGTCCCTTCTTGATGGAGGTGGACCCGGTCGAAGCAAATCAACGTAGAAAACCGTTTTATCCCTCATCCGTTCCTCCAATGAACGACGATGCGGCGATAATCCTTTCATCCTCTCGCAAAACGACAAAGACCTTAAAGATTTTCCTACCACATTGACCTCCTGCTCCGTGTCGATCGACTTGTCTTCATTCAAATCAGCCGTATCGTTTGCCTCGCTATTCATGCACCTTGTGGCGTCTTTCTCTTGCACATCCGCTCGCCTTTTATCATTTTTTGCATATCATTTCTGCTCCTCTTGCATCCTCCACCTCCAGACTTGTGTGGACTGCAAAAATGGAGTTAGCTCGTAGTCATCACTGTATTGATGTCCAACACCTATGTCATGTTCCGGCGATGGATTAAAGGGAACATGGGGATTTCCTAGACTTCTAATCTCCTTTTCCCATCCTAGGCCAACAAACATGTCTCTCTCTTCTCCCATTGTGTGCATGCGCCTCTACATTTATATTGGGTATGGTCTAAATTATGTCCTCTTATATATTCAGCTCAAAATAATCTCTTCGACAACAAACAACAATTGTTGGAGTCCAAGCTCTAAAGTTGACTCACATATAGGACAAAGACAAAAGTGATGGAATAGAAAGGAAGCAAGTTGGTCGCCCTTTGTATTTTGATTGACTCATTCTTCAATTATGCCAATCTCAAAAAAATCATTTTCATTTATTGTTTCTTGGGATCATCTTTGGTTTTAATCATATACTTATCTATTATATGATAAATTTTCTATCATTTTAAGCCTTCCCCGTTTCCAAATTTAATGAGGTCATTTCAAATTCAGGGCCTTTTAATTTATTTTTGGACCTATATATTCCACGGAAATTTAATATGGGAAGTTTGCTACTTTGACATCATTTCTGCTTTCTGCTTTTTGCTCTCCTTTCACCGCTCACATAGAAGTGTCGTCCAGCTAGAATATATGGAGATTTGAGAGGGGCGTTGCCTAGGGGTAACACCTAGCACTCAAAAAGGCGTTGTGGTGAGGCAATAGTGATCGAGAAATAGCATGCAACAGTATCTGGGTTAGAAAAACCATAATTTTTGCAATATTTTTCAAAATGGAACAAGTGAGGAGTTTATCCGCATTTACGCCCACCCTTGTGCGTCGTAGTCTGGGTGAGAGCTTTTGGCTCACATGTGTTTCTTGTCCTACTCCTAGTGGTGAGATCAACTTGCATTTGTTCAAACATGCAAGAATTGAATCCTCAAATCTTTATTCCAAGGTCCAAGGTGACAAGCATTAAAAAATACTTAATTCCCCAGTGACCACTGTCACACATGACATTAGCAATTCCCAACTCCTAATCTAAGCACCCCCTTTCTCATTCATAGGAAGCTAACTACCCTAAGTTGGGTCATGTGGCCTTATAATAACAACCAAGCCACATGTAGCCCATTAGGCCCTTCCAGTTAACAACCTTCAAGCAATCACACACCTAAGAGCTCTAATTAATTAATCAGCCATCCATCCCATTGTTCAACCCAGGTGCCGGTCCCGGTTCCCTGCTGGTATTCCCTCTCCTTCATCCAGCAAGCCCATCCAAATCCCTTAACTGCCTCGGCAGCCTGCAACCCAAGCCCCAGGGACGGCCCTCCTTCGTGAGGCAGCAGACCCCCAATTAAACTGATTCTTCTTCAGCCAACGACGCTACCGTGTGAGCGGTGAGCAGAAAAAAATCAACACTTTCCAATTATAGTAATAAAATTTCTAAATTTAGAAAATGTAAATAGAAAAAAATAATGAGACCTCTTTTTTTAGTAAAAACGATGGACCTATTACCGTGCAAATTTTGAGGGCTTTAAGGACAGAGACTTTGTTTTAGGGTACCTTTCAGAGAGACTAGTTGACATGATCTAATTAAACCAGGGAACTTTTGACTGTCCATATTATGGTGAGAGCCGCTTAATCATAGGCTAAGGTCACAACGTAAGAGAAAATTCTAAGTCATAAAATTCAAGCATTCAAGCAAAGTAGCAAAACTCGTACCATTCAATAACATCTAAAACAACGTTGGAAGAAGAGACCCATAAATATTTATAAACGAATACAATTCAAATCATATAGATAATGATAGGTCTGATATATCAGCGATATTTTCGGAGCAAACTCATACTATGGTATACTCAACGCAATAGGAAATACTTAGAGTGAACTTATAAATAAGGGGGGGCAGCCTAGCTCCTATAGGTATCCACGCTAAGGTCCCACATGCTTCATGATGCCATTTTCGAGGAGGTGCTTCACTTCATTGAAACTAAGGCTCGGAGCATGGATGAAAGTTTCTTGGTATTGATCCAAGTTGCAGGTCACACGGAAGATGAAGTACAAGTGCTTGCAGTTTACCCAAGTGCGCCGCTTCCCAAGTGCTCTTGCTGACATCTCCACGAAATCTGGGCATGTGCACAACGGGAAGGTGTTGATAGTGATACGGTACTCCTCAACCTTAGCCTTCTTTCGGGATTGGAAGAGAATGATGCACCCGATCCCTGGGTGAGGTATCATTGTGACGGAGGTGATTTGTCCGTCGACGTTGAGGGCGGACTCCCACTTGTTGCGTTGTTGGACGCATGGTCCGTTGTTACTGCGCCGGATCTTCTTTCCAAACCTGAGCGTAGGGTATTGATCGGCTTGGGCCGGGGTAGGGAGTTCGGCCATGGATGAGGCAACATTGGAGGAGTCACCAAAGAGTCTTCTGGGTGACACATCTTGACGTTGTTGAAGTTGGAATCCCCCTTCTTCAAGGGCCAAAACCTCCTGGAGAGTGAGGTTTGTCCCAGTGAGGACATGCCAGACGTCCGGGACATCCGGACGGTGCTGCACCCACTTCCTCCTAGTGCCTTTGACATATCTCTCAATGTCATCGTTGCAGAAGAAGAACTGTGTCAAGAATTCCTTGTTCTTCTTGTAGTCGCGCATGTAGCCAGTGTATGTAGGAGCTGGAGTATTTTTACCATGCCGAATGATCTTCTGGGTGCACTTGGTCTTTGTATGAGCTTGCATGGCGAAGCAGGCCTTGGCGGAAGTCTTGGGCAGTCTAGAAATGTGCCACTTGGAGACATCGCAGTGGGTCTCCTGAATGTTATTGACGTGGGTGACCCGTTGTGGAATCGATTTATCGGGGGATTATGTTAGGGGCAGGTTTGATGGTGTGGTGGAATCAGTACGTGCCTTGGTTGACCTAGTGCTCACTCGTGGATGAGAGAAGCTGACCTTGTCAGGTCTATGTGAATCCTGCTCAGAACCAGGGGGCATATCAAGTTTGCGCTTGGTGGTGCCAAAGACCTCCTCTCCTTCGAGTTGGGGTTTGCGGGTGCACCAATGCTCTGCTCCAGGCATGTGCTCGAGGGCTGCAACAATTCTCTTGGCGTCACCGGATCGTTGTGCATCACGAAGGCGGAGTTCTTCTTTTCCTGGGCCAGTGCCAGAGCGTTCACCCTTCAAGTAGGCGTAATAGTTCGTACATTGCATGAACGCCCTCACGAAATTATCCACGGTCGCAACATATAGATCAGAGCCACGGTTTCCAGACTGCTGAAGCCATTTGTTGTGGACTGTCTCAGAGAGGTTGCAAGATGGCATCTCCGCCAATTCAGAATCTGTGAAATTCTGAGAGAAATAAATAAACTGTAGTGAGTACGGTTTGCACAAAATCTTGCTAAAAACCCAAATTGATATTGGTATTCTGGAGATTTACAACATATGACAGAAGAGGTTTAAGAGCCAAAAAAAATTGACACCAAAAAGCGAAATAGAAAGTGGATGGTACATTCACTAGTTGCATGAAACCACCCCATTGACGGTAACAAAAGTGCCAAAATGCAATCCATGTATCAAGGTCCTTGATTCCTTCATCGGATGCAGCTCCAGAGGAAAGCCACCAAGCCCGGATGGCAAGATAACGGGACTCAGATTCTTCGGGAGTCTTGGCATCCTTGTACTGCTTGCATAACAATTTGTGTTGTTGTTGGAGGTCGGGCTTGATGTGGGTGGCGGTGTGGCGCTCCATAGACACTGTCCAATCCAATAGACATGTCCTCTCATGAGACTCCATAGGAACCTTGGGATCACCACTGCCATAGATAATCCTAACTGCATTCCAATTGGCTTGTGCACTGTCCGCCATGAGCCTTTTGAAGTTAACTTTAGCAATGCCATGTCTATGCATAACATCATTGAGCCCATGCCAAAGAAGGCTCTGCGCTGTGACATCCTCAGACTGCATATCACATACTGCAATAGTCATAACCCGGCAGTAGGCTGAGTCATAGACATGGCAAGCCATGGTTGTCCACCCCTTGACACGCTTGACATGGTCAAACATGACCCAAACATCCTACAAATCACCGTGTGGTTTCATTCTCCTGACAAGGTCAACTCCAGACCCAGGGCCCACCTCGGACATCTTGAATACATAGATTTTTTCCAACAACTTTCCTTGGCCTGGGAATTTGTTTTCTTGCACATAGGGCCAACTACTATGACCTCTGAGTCCGGTGATGCTGTCAATGATCCCCCCTCGCCCAATGCGCTTGAAGGAAGTGACTGTGTTTCGAATACTAAGGGTGTTCACTACTAGAAAATCATGACCAAATCAACAAAAAATCAACAGATCTTTGTCGATCTGGGCACTGCAATGACCGATTTCACTGATTTTTGAATTTTTGTAAAAATCAACAGTTTACTGCCTACATTTTTGTTGATTAGAATAGTACAATGACCAAATCAACAAAATTTTAGTAAATGTGGAATCTTTTTGGAATATTCTAGGATCTATTGGAATATTGTAAAATATTTTTAATTTTTTGCAATTTATGGTCTTGTAAATGTATGGGTATGGAAATAATTACGAATTCAAAGGTGTGTAAATATTATAAATATTATATTAGTTGATAGTTAATATTATATACATATTAATATATTAATATGTATATAATATATGTAACATATAATATATATATATATAATATATGTATATAATATGTATGTATATAATGTGTATGTATATAATATGTATGTATATAATATGTATGTATATAATGTGTATATATATAATATATGTTACATATATGTATATAATATATGTTACATATATGTATATAATATATGTTACATATATGTATATAA
The DNA here is from genome assembly GCA_950295325.1 of Polytrichum commune. NCBI lineage: Eukaryota > Viridiplantae > Streptophyta > Polytrichopsida > Polytrichales > Polytrichaceae > Polytrichum > Polytrichum commune. Next base: position 55,019,256 of record OX485806.1, on the reverse strand, counting down.
TATATGTTACATATATGTATATAATATATGTTACATATATGTATATAATATATGTTACATATATGTATATAATATATGTTACATATATGTATATAATATATGTTACATATATGTATATAATATATGTTACATATATGTATATAATATATGTTACATATATGTATATAATATATGTTACATATATGTATATAATATATGTATATAATATATGTTACATATATGTATATAATATATGTTACATATATGTTACATATATGTATATAATATATGTTACAAATATGTATATAATATATGTTACATATATTATATATATACACATTATATACATACATATTATATACATATATATATATTATATGTATACATTTACAGTAATTATATATAGTATATATTTACTGTAATTATATATAGTGTATATTTACTGTAATTATATACAGTATATATTTACTGTAATTATATACAATATATATTTACTGTAATTATATACAATATATATTTACTGTAATTATATACTGTATATATTTACTGTAATTATATACTGTAATTATATACTGTATATATTTACTGTAATTATATACTGTAATTATATACTGTATATATTTACTGTAAATATATACATCAAGTAGGTAGTAAAGAGAAAATAGTGGCCTTATTCTAGAAAGGTTTAAAACACTCCACTTATATCATGTGTGATGTGATGACCTAGTGGTTAAGGCACATGTGTGGGTGTCACTAGGTGCAAGGTTCGATTCCTGTGGCCAACACCTTCGGCCTTGGCCTTGCCACCTATGTGAGTTGTAGGTAGTCTATACTTGTAGGTGAGGTATAGGTTGAGGGTTACTTGGGAGGGGTTAGGAATTGCAAATCTGACATTTATTCATTTATTCATTTTTTAATATTATATATATATATAATAAGTTTTTTAAAAAAAATATTTTTGTGACCATATCAACAAAAAAAATCAACAAAATTGTGTTACATCATGTCCAGGTCAACGCGTCCTAAGTGACAACCGCGACCAACGCCTTTCTGTTGATCCGGACGCAGAATTTTCTACTAGTGGTTGAGGTGTTGGTACCTGTCCATGACAAACTTCATGGACTCAAGGTCCATAACTTTATTGGGATCATCACCCGTGCGTAGAAGATACTTGGCAAGGAACTCTTTACTTGCAACCAATGCAATGGCAAAGTTGGTGACGGTGGGAGTCCTCTCAACCTCTCTACCAATGACATCATGAATTTCAACCTTAGACTCTCTACATACACCTTGTGAAACGGGGTGATGGTGATAACCCATATGGATGCATGCACGGGTCATGTCACCTTTGCCAAGAACATAGTACATCTGAGCTTGGCAAGTATCAAGACAATAGGGTGGTGTCTTACTGTCGCAACCCTTGCTAGCCCCCTTAGCAATCTTGCCAATTTTCCTTTCTAGCAAAGGTTACGAGCACTAACCCTTCGCATTCCGCCATGCTAATGGTTAGCTCCTCCTACCCCGGACCATATAGTTCATAGGAGGGAACCAACCCTCCTACTTTGCTTTCGGGACTCACCCCTTAATCGGTAACCCGTTTCTTCGATGTGGACTTCCATCTATGGAAGTCCAATCCTATGTTGATCATCGCATTGCCGGAGCAACACTACAACAACCCGAAGCATACTAGGCAACTATGGCCTCACAATGGGCCAAAGCCCATGGAGGCCGTGCCGTTCAGCCTCGGGTGGGTGAGGCCACACCACCTCACCCATATAAGCCTCTAGGACTTTACGCGGGGGCCCTACCCCACCGTCAACCAACCTCTTGTCTCTTTACCAAGAGTTGGGGCCAAGTGGACATTTTCCTTTAGCTGCAGGGCCTAGAAACAACCCAGCAGCTTCAGACCATCATAACTTCCTTGTATGATGTCTGATCATAACAACCAACCACTCCATCTTCATCTACGCTTCACTTAGATACCGATGGACTCCTCACTTGCCCCATTCGGGAAAGTCTTGAGGAAGTTATGCCTGTTTGAACCTTGGCAGTCCCGGGAATCACTCCCAGGCACTGCTGTACCAGGGCGCTGTCCCGGGACTGCGCCTCACTCAAATGGCCATAACTCCTAGCTCACACCTCCGCTTGAGGTGATCTTGAGCATTCTAAAATCACCACGCCATGAGCTACGCATAGCTCATGGCCTTACCCTCATGCCTCCTAGTCTCCGTGGGTGGGAGGCGTTCCCAACGCCCGGGGCCCTCACCCACACTAGGATCACTTGGGCCCTCTCACCAACGGCGCCACAAGTCCCGGGTGTCACTCCGGGGTCCCCCTTGTGCCCATGGTGTTTTGGGCACTCTTCATGGAGAGGTGCGCGACACTTACAGACCTTACAAACGAGAGATGACCCAGATGGGGGATCAGCTCTTGCGGAGAAGGGTGAGGCGGTACAGCCTTCCCATTCGGTCTCGTTGACGTCAGTGGCTCGATTGGGGCGGTTGAGATAATCACATCCCTTGTTATCACAACGGAGATGGCCAACACAACATGAAAACCGGAAGGTCAAGCTGAGATCATTGGTAATATTAGACGTCTTTGTCCTACACCAAGCATGACCGTCGAAACGCTTGTCCATTCCGAACATGAGTCTAGCATGGGAATGGGGAGCATCAGCTCCGAGAGGAGGGAACTCAAAGATGACGTTGCCGTCAAAAACAGATGGGAGGAAGTCAACTTTCTCATGCCTAACAGATTCATAATCAATATTCTTGAGGATGTTCTTGGACCCTGGTCGGGTTGCAAGCAACTTCAAGTGGTGGACAACACTCGGACGATCTTTAGACACACCTGGGTGAACTAGGGGTTTGGAAGTAGATGGTTGACTTACAATAGGCAAGTGTGGAATCCTTAGAGGATTGATGAAGGGTTGATCTTGCGATGGAGGTGGGGTAAGTGAGGCAATGTCCGAGGCAAGTGGCACATCATCATCAGAGTCATCGCTGAGCAAGGTAACCTCTTTGATGCCGGGCTCCTTCTTGACTGTCGCCAGAAGAGGAGCCTGCGTGGTGGACGTGAGGGACACACCAGGTGTTAGCAACACAGTTGTGGTGGCCATATCAGACTCGGTGACGCCTATGGCCTTGTATGTTCCAGGGAGCAAGAACCAAACTCTACCATCGTCATTGCGAAATGATATCTGAAGGACAGTGTGACTCAAGTCACCGTTAGCATTAAAGACCTCTTCCTCGACATGAATTGAGTCTGGGTGGAATCTAAACCTCAAACTAAGGAACGACTCTGCAACTTTGGCTAGACCGTCATTTCCTAGAGTGATCACAAGCGGTATGGAATGGTGCAGTGCTCGGATAGTGGTCATTGTAGAAGAATTGTAAATGCGAGTTCACAGAAGGTAGTGGCCAAATGGGCAATGGACTTAAAGTGAGTTGAAAGTGGGGCGGTGTATATAGTGATGTGATTAGAAGGCCATGGCAAGATGGAATCTATGAAAGACGGCGGAGCAATTTGAATTAAAATTGAAAATGCAGTGGAGCAGTTACTTAAGTTAGTCATGATCATATGCCAATCCAAATTAGATTTATTAATAAAAAACATGAGGCTGGATGCCGAGTGACGTACTTATAAATACACCAGAGACCACGTGAACCATTTAGTGGATATAAGGGACACCCTAAAGTAAAGTGTTTCTTTTGGAGTGGAGGATTGAAATGGGCAAGGGAAGAGCATTAACCTTTAAGGAAAAGCTAGAATAGGTTAGTTTAGTTGGAAGAGTATTGTCAAGGTATGGCTATACAGAATATTTCTTTCAATATGTTTAGTTTGAATTATGTATTATCATTTGTACTATCATTTTTATTTTTATAAAACATGATATTCTTCATTTTTAGATTACTTTTGGATTATTTCTATAAATGTTATTAGACATCCGTGTTCATTCTTTTAATGTTCCTTTTTATGATTCCTTATATGTTTATAGCAACTTGACTGTAATAGAAATATATCGACATTATGTGAACGAGATTATGGGATGGAATATTAGTGTGGATGTAATACAGGCGAGACATATACATTGATAGAGTGATGTTCACAGAGGAGGGAAGTGTAGAATTTGTGAAGCCGGTTCAGTTACATGACAGGGTCCTCGCCGATAGAGTTAGTGAAACCAAAGGCGAAGAGGAGGAGGAAGGCATTTTTCTCAAGCAGGAAGCAATTAAGGGCATCTAGGATGAGACAACCGAAACAATGATATGATAGCTTAAACAACACAATCAAGGCATTGGAATTCTCCCCAGACCGCACATGGTCAAGGTCTCGTATACGGAGAAGCTAGACTCACAGTGGTGAAGACATTGCTAGCAAGGAAGCTGGAGTGGGTACGACCAGACAAGTTGTGAGGCCAAACCCACCACCCTTAAGCGTCATAGTCCGGGTATGAGTTTGAGAATCACATGTCTTATGTCGAGAATCGTAGAAACATGAAATTCAACTTCAACTCTCCACCAATGCACTAGTCGTGCTAGTCTTTATTAACTTCTTCCAAGAGTTCACAAGCACCCTTCCTCCTATTCACCCCTTAAAGCGTGTTCCACTCTCCATGTGAGAGTGACTAGCTCACTACTCCTCCTTTTTAATGATTTTCATTTATTTTGAAACTTTCTTAGCTTCACACTTTGCTTGAGACAATGATGCCTCGATACCACTAGTATCGTGTATGGTTACTCCCTTAGCCTACTCAAGCTCCCAAGTCATAGTCTTTGCCACACATGCCCTTGCCAATATTCCTCTTGAGCTTTTGGTCTTAGCAAAACTTTCACTTGTTGAATCCATGAATTAATGGCCAACTCCTCAACTTGATAGCAACCCCCCACTTGATGCCCGCTCCGCAACTTAGTGTCAACTCCACGTTTAATGTCAACCCCGTAGCTTAGCACCAACTTTGTATCTTAATGCCACCATGTAGCCACAAACTAAACCAACAATCTAAGGTAGGGTGTAGCTTGAACTAACCAAAGACTAATTAACTGGGAGGCTAATTAGGCTAGTAGGCACTAATTAACTAATAAACCCAGCTCTTAGCTGCGGCTACTTCTAACTAAATAAACCTCGGGGGGTGCACCTTTCATTAAAACCCAGAATCACGTGCGTTCGCTGCATATTCTAAAAACCCCCTATATACAAGTTTTTTTTTGTGAAATGAAGCAATACACATACAATTGCAACAATAAATATACAGGTGACAATATGTATACACAAAAAAACATCCATTCATATATAGTCATTACCATAAGTATACAAATATACTTTTGAACAATAATCAACCCCTATAATATGTATAACAAAATATCCTAGCTTTCATCAGCAAAGTCGTTGAAAACTTTTTCGTCTCCCGGATGTAACTCATAAACATTTGATTCACCAATATATGTCATTGTAGCCAATGCAATTATTGTCTCTAAGTCTACCATCAAATGATCAGTAAGATCATATGTCCACTTGTTGTTAGCCCCTTTTTGATACCAACATAAACCAATCTCCACGTTTGATGGACGGTCCATCAAGTCAATTGGATCCCTATACTCCACCCAACGATTACCAAACTTCCTCCGCATCCTATAAACTCTCCCAACAAACCAAACCTTAACTTGAGTAGATTTTTTTGGCCTACCTCGTTTTTTCACAGTTTTAGCTTCAGGTGTGTTCAAAAAACACACACCACAGTGACAACCAAGCTTTAACAAAGTGTCATGGTTTCCAGCACTCAGGAGTTTAGGCTTCATATATAATATGCCAGCTCTAATTCGAGTCAACCGATCTTTAGACAAAGAAGGATTGCCATTCAATTGACTAACAAGTGTACTTTTAAAAATTCTAGACTCCCCTACCATTACATAAGCCACAGCTGACTTTGCATTTGATAGAGAGGGAATTTCAACACCTTCATGTTCATCAACAAGAATATCCAAAGTATGTCGAAGTTGACTCTCCAACTCAACATCTTCATTTATGTCATCTTCAGCCAATGACTGCAACCCTTCAGCCTCTATGAAAGCATCCTTGCATGAATTTGAATTGCCTCCTTCAACACCACAATCTTCCTTTTCACCACCCTGTGTAATAGGATCATCAATCAATATGTGATCATAATCACATTCATCTTCCTCCATACTTCCAAACAAATGAGCTTCAATTTTTTTTTCATGTATCCATGGTTCTACCCACCAACTGCCATCTCTCACAACATCGGGTTTCATACCCAATTCAGCACACATTTCTTGAGCCTCTTGAAAGCCCAACTTCAAAGCTAAGACAATGAGATCATCATTTTCCACACATGAATAATCTCTCAAATCTGCAGCTTCTAATGTAGAATTCTTCTCCAACTCATTCCATATGTGAGTTTGTTTCTTGTGAGCCCTCACAAAACGTGGACCAGTAGGATCGGCCTCAATTTCTGCAATGCGTGCTAATGCTCCTGCACTTTCCACAAAATCAATCCCATCATAGCTCCTCTCGTTTGAAATCATACCACCGACTTTACTGAAAAAAATTTCACAAACATCTGATCCAAGCAAGCCAAATGGAACTTCTAAGTGGTTGTACTTATCCTTGAACAACTTGATAAGCAACACAATATAATGACACGAAATCTGCATATCTAAATAAGCTTGACGACTAATAAAATTTGTCTTCAAAGAATAAGTGTGGGTCCCTAAATGCAACCATAGTTTCCACAAACGAAGAAATAATGATACTTTTGATGCAGCTTTACATTTATCAAACAAAGACAAGTGAGTAGAAAGAAAGATATCTATGTAGGAAGATACAACCTTTAAGTAGTATTGTGTACCCTTTGTCCTCTCCTTTCGATGTTGTGCACATTCTCGAAGTTCCAATAAACAATTTTGCACTTTTTTGGATGCAAGGCGTTGAACGGCAGTCCAATTTTGTCGATCCTCTCTCTTAATGTCTCCTTCCTGCAACCCATGTTGATCAACAGAAAAAGAAGCATATACAAGATAGATGTGGTTAAGGGATGCATGTTCCTTGCCCAAAATCAAATGGCGTGTAGGTGAGTCCAAAGGATTTACAAGCTTCTTCCCATTGTGCACAAAGTCTTGATCATGTAAACCATAAACGTTGGAATTTGCTAAGACCTTGGCACTAAATAACCATCCATCCCATGGAATGGTAAATCGAATACCATCAACTGCCCCATAATCTTCAAGCATCAACTTTCTCCTACGAGCATCTCCATCTGATGCATGACCTATCAATGGCCCAAGAACATCCAACAAATGGATAGACCACAGTGCCTTTACCTTTTCCCATTGATTACGAACAAACGCAGCATCAAAACGGTTGCAAGTTAGTTGAATTAGTATCACTAACCTAGGCAATCTAGGATGCAAAGGATTCACTATCAAAACCCGGGCAAAATGAGCTCTAATATTCATTTTAAACGCTTGCACAATATTTTCATATCCCTCAATTTCAGACCCTACATTCACAACAAAATTAGAGATGCAATTATGATTTTCAGCAACACCACAAAATCCAACCAAAGTATTATCCCTAGCTATCCATCTCACAGCCTTTTTAACAACAGTTTCATCTTCTGCTACCATAGAAGGTACCTTTCCAAGAGGGATATTTGCCATTTCCATAACAGATTTATAGACACCGGCAATGTGGCTGAAAACTTCGTCGCATTCTCCAATTTTGTATTTCAATCCTTTTCAAAGTCCTCGCTTGGTGGTATCCAAAGAGGGACCAGCCATGTTAATTGACAAGAAATGATGGAGTCTAGGACCACCCCATAACTTGATGGTTTCAAACATAGCTTTGGTCGTCTTGTTGTATCTTTTTGCCTTATCGTCCTTTCCTATATTCTTGCTTATATCAGTAAGAAAGTCCCATAATGACTCCTTACCTTCAAACTTACCATGGTTATGTGCCGCAATGATATTGTGACAAAAAGCTTTCACATCACCTCTACCATGATACTCAACTGAAGATTCCCGCAATGATCTGACTTTCACAGAAAGAGTTGCAACTCTAACTCTTGCTCTCCACAAATTTGACCGTAAAGACCTAGCTTCTTTTCGAGAGGATTGAGCAAGTTTAATAATTTCAAGCCTACCATAATATCCCAACCGGACACCTCTTTTGAAATTCCGTTCACATCTGCGACTCTTGGTCTTTTTAGAACGATAAACCCTCATTCTAAAATCATTTTCAATAGGAATTGAAGAACATTTAGAGCATCGAAGTCCAACAAAACCTTCACCTCCAATCAAAGAAACGCGAGCACAATTTATATGACGAAAAGTCCCATTGATAACATATTCAATGCTACCATTTTGAATGTAAGCACGAGTGAAAGGTTCTGCATACCACTTCTTTCCTTTCTTAAGGTCGTCCAAGAATGGCTTTAAATCCATTGTCACACCATTATAGTCCCACCTGTCATCCCACAAACCCCAACACATGGACAAGAGGTGGGAATAATTGTTTGATTGCTATAAAGCATCAACCCCATCATTAGTAGAAGAGTCATCAACACTTGGGACACCTACATTCACCAAAAATGAACTTAGATCTTTCTGCCTAGGATCCTTTGATGATGAAGGTTTAGAAGGACGACCTTTAGATTTGGGATCTGATTTGGTGGAACAACCACTAGAAATGTGTGAAACTGCATCATGATGGGACTTTCCAATGACATGCTCACGCATGTTGCTCTCTAAAGTGCCAGTTTTTGGAAACAAATGCATCCACTTGTTATCGACGGTACAATGAATTTTCACTGCCCCGAGTCTAGAATAATTGCCAACGGTGGCATCAACAAGTTCAAATTTATTTGTAGGAAACTCAACTTCAAAGAGTTTAATTCTTCCAAGTGCTTCTTGGACCCTAAACTTGTTTTCAACCAAGGTTTCTTCATTGTCGTTGTTATAGTTTGTTTTTGCATGTTCTAAATTATTTACCAGTCCATGCCTGACTTCATAATTCTTCAAATGTCCATCTGAATTAATGTGTGACCATAAATAATTAGCACATGCATCCCACGGCTTGTTGCTACCTGATCGATGATATCTCTCTTGACATTCATGACAAAAGAGATGGAAAAAGACATTCTTTCCTTGATCCCTTGTTTCCAACTCCAAAGCATCATGTCGTCCAAGTTTCTTAATTTTCCTTCTTGTATTAAGAATCCCATGTTGCCACTTCTGAACATCTTTGGCCAATGCAAGCTTACTATTTAAACGACTTGGTCCAAGTAGAGCCCCATCAAGCTCTACATTGATCACCTCAATTGAAGGTTCTTGAATTCTTGGTTGTTTATTCATGTTACCATTTCCAAGGCCATCACCCTCTGAGGATGTGGTGGATGCCATCGATGACAAAGGACGTTTATTAGTACCTCCATTTGAAGTAGCTATCAATCTGATGTGAACAACATCCCCTCTTAATTTCATTTTCTCTTCTTGTTTAGATGAAAAAACACTACTACCAATACTCAACATCTGAAATTCAGATGTGGTAATTTCATCCTCTTTGATTGCCAACCTTACGTCACTGTAAGTGGCACCCAAAGAAGAGAAGACAAAACCCAACTCGGTATGTTCGTCATCACAATTTATAGACACAACCTTCACTTCTATCTCTTCATCCATTGCTCTAGATGATAGAGATGTTTAGTATGAGTACTAGAGAGTGGAGCTCCTACAACTTATGATGATTTTGGTAGTATAATTTGATATTTGAATAATTCACTTAATATTCGTTTTTGGAATATGGTATTGAAAGTTACCTCTGCTTGGTCTTCTTCTTTGCAAGTCATCAGCTTTTCCAATCACATTTCCAATTGTCCACGCATATTGCTCCACTCCTTGGGCTGGAATTTTCTGTGTTTTCACAAAATTCACACAAAATCCGTGGCTATGTGGATGTGCAAGACCTCTCAAATCCTTCCTCTGTCTACACCACAATTCAGCACTGTTGTTGAGACAGAATACACAACCTTTCATATAGGCATTTCTAGATCAAGGTCAACCACCTAGTTTTTAACAAAAAAACAAATCGTTGTACAGAATGATGGAAAATATCAAAGGTGTGAAGTAACAATAGCTCAATCATGATTGTGACCACAGTGACTTCCTACTTATGAGGTTATTCCAAATATACATGCCGACATAACATTGTTCGAACCTTTACCTTCTAGATGAGCCCAGTAGGATGGCATTTGGAAACTATGATCCACAAATTCTTTTCAATATGTTGAGATGAACTTTTTTGCACGCTGCAACAAAGAGGAGGTAAGAGAATTCTTGCAGTCAACATTCACATTTTGGAAAGATCTATTTTGCAAATATCAACGGTGAAATTTTAGTTCTAATCAGCAAATCAGTTACATATCATAAAACTGAGGCATAAATTTTAAGAAACTGTTCTATGGCTACAACACAGTAGTACCAAAAGTATTATCGAAGGAGGTCCCCTTAATCCTCAGGCACTCACCACCATAAACCCTATATCACTACAGCAGAGACCAAGACAGATCGCATTATTCTTATCTGTTCCTTACCTTGTTTCATTCTTGTAAGTTCAATACTTAGGGTTGCTTCCATGTTTCTTATCAGCTGATTCCTGCAAAAAAGAGTCAACAAATTGAACACGCTTCGATACTAGGGGACTGTTGTTTTAGAGTGAAATGCAGGCACCTAGAGCGATTCCCTACATAACATCTATTTTAGGCCCCAAAACTTTAGTCAAACCAAATCTCATCAACAGTTTGAGGAACACAAAAAGGTAACAATTCATGAGAAGAGTTTTACCTCGAGCAGTGGCATCCCACTGACAAAGAGAAGAAGAAGTGTGATGAAGATGGGGCTAGCAATGACTGCCCAGTGACCACCTTTTAAAACTGTAGTGGTGCTTATAAATATCCCCTGCCACAGAGCAATCTGCAGAACATCAAACTGTCAAAAGAATGACCATTTCCACAGTATACATCAGCTACAATGGAAGTCTGCTCTACAATATTACTTCTGAAAGTATTCAAAGATTATTGAATCATTTTGTTGCATGCTCAAGATCGACTCCATTCTAATAGAAACCCACAATAATTCTCAAGAGACCACAAAAATGCAAAAATCAAGAGGGGTAGGAATGCATGTAACATACTGTGCACTTCATGCTTCAAATAGACAATTTGCAGATGAGAGCACTAACATTGGTGCCAATGAGGACTAGTCTCTGTCATTAATGATTATACTACTTGCAGAATAACTCAGGGATAAAGGAGTGTAGAGTTTGATGATCATCACCTCTCCAAAATAGTTGGGATGCCTGGACCACCTCCAGACACCTACATCACACCATCTGCCCTTGCTTGCAGGGTTTTTCTTCAGATTGAGCTTCTGCTGATCGCCAATTGCTTCAATGACCACACCAATGGTCCACAGAACCCAACCCACTATATCCGCAACATTGATGTTTGGATTATGATCACTTGCATTGACAACAGTCACAATGTAGACTCACAGTCCAGACCCAAATTGCATGTTACCAAACACCATGGAGAAACATAATTACAATCTAGGTCGCTTTCACATTAGCACCAAATGAAGTGGCACAACCTTTATTTCTTCTTTGAGGCCCGAGGATTAATTTCAAACCCTCACAGTAGGAGCTGTCAGTGCCTTTGAAATAATTGAAGAATTTCATCTAAATCACAACCACATACCATACAGGAAGCCCAAGGGATTATTTAAGTCTCATGTATGTACTTAGGTAGATCATTGTTATCAATTTGTTGAATAGCATCTCATTGCTGAAAACAGGGGATACTTGCTTAAACTTCAATAGTCATGACAGATCGATGGTGAAGAAATCTATGAAAAAATTGGTGTCCATGTTCAATCAGTGAAGTCAGGCCAAGGTGAGAAGCAGGAGTAACCTGAAATGTCCAGAATCCAGCGAACTTGAGAAGATTGCCTCGCTTGTCATCAAACCGTCTGTCTTCCCCCCACGCGAGAATACTAAACATTCCATTTTCCACATTCTGAAGTTATTTTCTTGCAGAATCTGCTGGTCAACAAGCAAGAAGGGATCTACACTAGTTCATCTGAGCCATCATTCTCAGTTGTATTCAAATATGCATGATTTTTTTAATCTTTGTCATAGCATTTCATTTCAAGCTCCTCTGTTGACCCAGTTGAAGTGTTGAGACAAGAGGTTTTGTCTTAAGGTTTATGTAGCATGTATTGGCCATAAGAAAGCATCCAATGAGTAAGGGATTGTTCCATACCGGAGGAGCAAGAAGCCGGACAGTCGCATTCCCCAAAGTACGACTAAGATAGTGAGGACAATCTGCCATTAAAGAAACAACGTGGGTAGATTAGCCTCTACTATGTAGTAAATGCCTTGCTGAAGCACAGGATCTGAAGAAGACAAATAATGTTTTACATGCCCCCCACAAATTTTGCATGAAGACATATACCTGTCGAAAGTGCCAGGTTGCATGAAGGAAAAATGTGAGAACGGCCAGTATAATGAAGTTTGTGCCACCTGCAATACTCCCCATAAACATCCCGATCAAAATCCACAAGGCACTGAATTAAGCTAGTGAGATCTACCATCTATGAAGAAGAGAATCCAAAGTTCAATTGAAAACGGGCACAGTATATTGCTCACCAGCGAAGTCCGTAACTTTGTCAAACTTGAATCCAGCGGCAATGACGAAGAATGAAAATTGGTAAAGAACCTGCACACGGGCACACAAATGTTTCACCTCCCCTGTTGCATTGTTCTCGATGAGAAAAGCGAGACAGAAGAGTTGCTTTCAAAGACAGGGCAACCAGGCTACTTACATTCACCAGATACAAACGCAATGCTTATCCACACTCTCAGATCTACACGTTAGCTTACAACTTAAAGAAACCTTCCGCCTCTCTCACCAACTCTGTTGGCGAAGAAAGGCGCCTCTCTTAAGAAACTTGGTAAGTAAAAACCTTTCAACTTAGCTCAACAGAAAACAGAGTTAAGAAACAGAGAGGATAATTTTACCAACTCTGCAGTACCTGGACGATGAGGAAGGGACAAGTCATAGCAAGTTTTGCAATCATCTACTTGTTCGATTCTCCACAAATTATCAACATTCTTCGCCATCCCAGACTTGTGGCTAACGTCATTAGCATGCTTTTGGGATGCACATTCAGGAATGTCTAGAGGATTTGCACAACTAAATTCCAGCTTTGGCTCTTGATACATGAGACGCATTAAAGATTCTTCGGCTCTAATCCTGCTTCGGCATGTTAAGAGGTTTCAGCATCACTCATGCAAGAGCACATATGTACCCAAGAATCTCCATTGTTTTTGAATTGTACTGGATTTTGTGAATTTGTAGACCACTTCGCACAGAGATACTGCAACCTAAAGCTACAATCTGACGATCACTTGACCAGAAGATCGAAGTTCAAATCATACTTTGTCAGATTGGTTTGTTACTTGAGCAAGGCCTGAATGCAGCTGGGGTTAAGCATGTGTCATGAATCTTCAGTTGCAAGAATGTTGTGATTAGGAGCTACGAGTGAAGGAGTGCCTGAGACTCCGAGAGGCAGAGAGAAATACTTCGGAGTTGCTCCAGTAGCGTACACCACCGCTTACTTCCTCAACACCCAGAGACCATCGGCAACAACGAAGGAAATTGACAAAAACACTAAACCCTAATCCTAAGTTCGCCAAAACTTCCTCCGGCAAACCACAATGAGAAAGAACCTCCTCCAGCAAACCAGAAACCCTAACGTCCACCACCCAACGTCCACAGCCAAAAACCTTTACCGCCCGACAAAAAGAGAAAACAAAAACCTAGGGATGGGAGGGGAAAAGGGTCCTTGTTACTTTGAGCTGAACGAATCATTTCAAAACCCTAATACTGCCTCTTTCCCCGATATTACCTTGACACCTTGTACATGGTTCATATTACCCTATAAGGTTGCTAACGAAAATCGTTAATCCTAGTTAATCCTAATTTCATCCAATATGAAAACTTATGATATGTAGTATAGTAACAGTACCATACAAGTACAATTATTGTATACTTTTAAAAGGCCTTCCATATCTGTACGTAACTATAAATTATAACATGTATACCATATGTATACGTAATACGGCAAGGTCCAAATTAATACCCCTCCTGTGCACTCACGTATATTCGTACATGTTTAGTACAGTGCACCCCCCGAGAAATAAACCCAGCTCCTTCATAAACCTAGCTCCTTACTTCTAACTAAATAAACCCAGCTCCTTCATAAACCCAGCTCCCTATTTCTGACTAAATAAACCCAGCTCCTTCATAAATCCAGCTCCCTACTTCTAACTAAATAAACCCAGCTCCTTCATAAACCCAGCTCCCTATTTCTGACTAAATAAACCCAGCTCCTTCATAAATCCAGCTCCCTACTTCTAACTAAATAAACCCAACTCCTTACTTCTAACTAAATAAACCCAGCTCCTTCATAAACCCAGCTCCTTCATAAACCCAGCTCCTTAGCTGCGGCTACTTCTAACTAAGCTTCTCCACCCTCAATCACAAAAACCAGAAAATGAACACAAGATAGCTTCTCCAAGGCCTCCCCCTAATTCACCTACCGAATTCCACTAAGTCCACTAAGTCCCCTACCTAATTCCACATTTTTTTCCGAGCTCTAAAGCTCAACTTCCTAGAGAAGAGAGAAAAAAAAAGGAGAAGAAAAAGAGAAGTGAAGAGAGGAGGAGGAAGAGGAAGAGAAGAGAGAAATGGAATGAGGGAGAGAGAGGAGGAGGGTGAGAGGATAGCAGTGAAGGAAGGTGCACCCAAAACCACAACCTTCTAATCCTCTCCTATTTAGTAGGACCTCATCCTATTGTGAGCCCTAAATTGTGCTCACATTGTTCTCTAACCATTAGGAGTTGCTAATACCTCGAATATGCGCCTACTTGAACTATCTAAGGGTTAAGAAAGGCGAAGGGTCAAAAGCCTTGGTTAGATTAAATTAAAGGGTGAATAAGAGCTAGGAAGGGCAATAAACCTTAGAGGAGTAATGGGGAGTAAAAAACATAAGTGATTAAGTGTGAGTCTAGTAAAAAACATATTAAAAACAACCTAGCAATACCAATAGAATGATAGAAGGGGTCATAACAATGACCATTATTTATTGAATGATATGTACACGATAGCTCAGGAAGAGGAGTAGGAGCTGGTTGGTTGATACGATTTTCTTGCCTAGAAATCACTAGCCAAGTCATGCGTAATACACTAAACGATCAGACGAACTCAACGGGAATCGAACCCGGACCGTCTAGGTGTAATACTAACATTCTTCCTCAACCAACTGAGGAAACATGACTTGGTGACCACAACCACAACAAACCTCAACTTATACCATAACACAAGAGTGATTACTTGCTAACAAATATGGGGGGTTAATTTTATTTTATTGTATCTATCTATCTATCTATCTATGAGTTTGATTTATCTATGAGTCTTGGGGGAGAAGAAGTCAAGTGAAGAAAAGGGAAGTGGGTTTGAAAGGGGGAGAGGCCAAAAGAAAAGGTGTGGTGCTTTTGGGCACCCCCCTCCGAGGGAGCCTAAAAGTACCGCACAATCCCTTCGGTGAGGGTGGCCTGCCTTAGCAGGTGCCCAAGCCGAACCCGGTTGTTACGATATTTAATGGGTGTGTGGTGTTAGCGGAGAGATTTGGTAATCGCGTCGTATCCTTCCGATAGGTTGTGCCTATATATTAAGTGCCTAGGATAATTATCAAGTTTTCTAACCTAATGTCTACTCTATCCTAGTCTACGCGCAAACGCACCAGCCTTGGGATCAAGGCAACCTAACCCTACTGGATGAAATAACCTTACCTTTTACCTTGGGCCACCTCTAATTCTTTACTTTTTTTATATTAAATTATCTAAACGGGGGGACCTTAATTAAGTCCCACCCTCTCAACCTTCATTATTAGTTTATGGTTAATTGAACAAAGCCTATATTACTAAGTTCATAAATTATGGCATCACCACCTACCTGTTTGGTGCACGCCCTAACCCGAACCCTTCAAGGCCCTGTGCGGGTCTCTTGAAGGTTGATTGATACTTACACCCTCCGATCTTTGCCGTCGGAGGGGTAGTCTCAATCCTCCGAGTTAAGTTTCCGGTTGGTTTTTTGCCCACGGGGGTCGTACAAATTGTGTTGGTTATTAATTAGTTTAACACGGTTTGACCACTAAAATTCAACTTGATGGGACTGGGAAATAAGGCAACCTGTGTGTTCAACCTGTTGCACAATCTTCAAGGGTTGGGGCCATCACCTCCAACCCTTGGGGCCAACAACATGATGGTGGTTTCGTGGGTCATTACTCCCACCTTACCACCTACAAACATACAGAGTGGTCATGCCGGTGATTAATCCGGCTCCACCACACACGAACGAGCTATGAATAGAAAGCTACTACCACAACATTTAACCGAGAGGCTCTGCACACATGGGAGTTGGACTTCCCCTCGGCGGCTAGGTGGGTGATGCCCCCCTAGCCTTACATGGATAGTTGGGTTGGGGTGAGAATATACCTTTGCCGCGCTCCCTCCATTCCTAAATTGAAGGGTGTAAGGTTAAAATGCTTACCGATTGACTCCCATCTTGGCTTGGCGATGGTTGGTGCGGAACCCCTACTCCATCGCTCGGCCGCCCACAACACCAACTCGTACCCGCCACCTTTGGATGGACAAACCTCTTCTTGTAAGGCAGCAGACACCCCTTTGCTTAAACGGCCATAACTTTTGTCCAAAAGCTTCAATTGGAACAATTATTAGTAATCTGGAAAGCTAACAACAAGAACTATCACTCATCCAATTATCAAAGCAACTGCATGTACCTTCTTAAAGATATAAGCCTACAAAGTCAGCTCTTAGAATTCTAGAGGCAGCTGGGATACCTTCATTCAAACATCCATAACTTTTGCTTATTAACTTAGATTCTAGCAAGTTTA
The DNA here is from genome assembly GCA_950295325.1 of Polytrichum commune. Lineage (NCBI taxonomy): Eukaryota > Viridiplantae > Streptophyta > Polytrichopsida > Polytrichales > Polytrichaceae > Polytrichum > Polytrichum commune. The sequence goes on along the minus strand of OX485806.1, from coordinate 55,002,226 downwards.
GACTTTCTAGAAACCTTAAAATCAGATCTACAAGTGCCCCAAATATCAAAACAACTGCATGATTCCTCTTGCAGGTATGAGCTTACAAAGTCAGCTCTTATATTTTAGGAGGCAGCTGGGATACCTTCATTCAAACATCCATAACTTTTGCTCCTTAAATCTGATTGTGACAAACTTATACTTTCTAGAAAGCTAACAACAAAAACTATAACATATTCAAATATCAAAGCAATTGGATTATTTCTCTTTTAGTTATGCGCATGCAAAGTCAGTACTTGTTGTTTGAAAGGCAGCTAGAACACCTTCATTAAAACACTCATAACTTTCACAAATCAAATTAGATTCTAGCATGCTTAGACATTCTAAAAAACTAACAACAAGACCTATAATATACGTAAATACTAAAGAAACTGAATGACTTGTCTTTTAGTTATGCGCTTGCAAAGTCAGCGCTTGTAAATTAAGAGGCAGCTGAGACACCTTCACTCAAACACTCATAACGGTTGCTCCCTAACTCTGATTCTAACAATCTTAGGCTTTTTGGAAAGCTAACATAAACAGCTACATTCACTCAAAATCAGAAGGCTAAATTTTAATTTTTGTGCGCACAACACTCGCTTGAAAATGGCACAGCAACTTAGGGGTGTGTTCAAAAACACACTACCTTCTCTCAAGAGTTCTAACTATTAGAATTCTAACTTATGCCTATCGTGAATGAGTGGGAATGATTTTCTCCTTCTAACTACAATTCTAGAGGGCTTCGCCGTGCAAAAAATGCAAAAAATTAGAAAGAGATTGAAAGGGGAAGAGGGGGTTTTTATCACCCTTCAAAATGAAGGGTTGGACCCCTTCTCCCTTCCATTCACCGAGGGGTCCCGTTCCTTGAACGGTGGCAACCAAGCCCTCGGAGGTGAATGGGGGTGAGGGGTGCCACCTCGCACCCCACTTGTTCAAGCCCTTAGAAAGGCTTTTCCATTTCCATTTGGGATTCATTTTTGGTTGGCAAGGGTGGCAACATGGCCCCCTTGCCTTAGTTGGCAAAATTCCTTACGCTCGTAGTTGTCACTTTCTTTTCTTTCTTGGCCGCTTTCGGAATTACCCTTGTTTTGCCGCCACTTGACTTTTGCTTGCTTGATTTGGTTGTTCCTAACTTAACCTACCTACTAACTAGCCCACTACTTCACGCTTCCGATTCGGGTAAAGGGCATTTCCCTTTTACCCTTTCGGTTTCTAATTTCTATTTGCCCAAGAGTTTAACCCAAGGGTAAAGCTCATTTAGCCAACCTACCTTAATCTAAACAGTTTGTGCTAAATTTCCCTAGTATTCATCTAAGGGTTTTGCTAAAACACCTCAATTGTGAGCCAACTTGCCTTTGGGGGCAATTTTGACGCTCACATAAGGTCTTAACCCGTTTTTTCTCTCGGGCGGCCCGAAAGATGCCGGGCAACCCGGGAAAAATAATAGAGGTTGGAGGGATCTCCGAAGGTAGAGGCAAGGAGCCTCATTATGCATGTTAGAGGATAGAGGAAGTGGGAGAAGGGAGAGAGAGGGCGAAGCCTGCTCCATTGTGAAGCGTTGTAGGTAGGTGGGAAGTGGAGAGAATAGACGGAGGCTAGGGTTAGAAGGTGAAGCACGGCCACAATCTCAAGAAAGCTGCACAGGCGCTGCGGATAAGCTGGAGGAGGGGAAAGTTACAGCATGAGCGTAGAGCGTAGAGCGTAGAGCGTAGAGCGTAGAGCGGTGAGCGTCATGTTTTCGTGAATTTCTCCGCTCGCTTTTAAAAAATTTATTGAAACATAAGGATCCTATTACCACTGAATTTGGTCCGGACAAAATTGTAAATGTATATTTTTAGGGAAAAGAGTACCCCAAATCCGTGGAAGGGGTCCTACTGCAAATTTTTGTTATTATATATATAGTGAAATTAGGGCTGACGTCATCATTTATATGAAAGGGTGATTTAAATGAGGACCGTTCAAGGTTGAAATGAAATTGTGTTTTAATTAATTCGCAAATTTGTTTTAGTGTTTAAGGCTAAGGGCGTAATTAGGGCTGGCATCCTCGAAACAATAATTTAAATGGGGAAGTTTATACAATCCAACAAGTGAATATTCTTGTGCTTGTTAATCGGTCATGTAGGTAGGTCCCCTCAAATATGTTCATTAGGTATTGCGTCTAGGATGGGGATCATACTATAGAGTATATAGTCCGATCTTTTTTATTTGTTTGGGTTTCTATTTTTGTAGCTACATCTAACCACATACCACTCAAAGATAGGTGTTCATTAAGATAAGCAACTGAATTAAGCACGTCTACTTTAAGTCCAAAACCTCTTGACACATGGCTCTTTTGAAGTGGCTAGAAAAGGGTGATTATCACGTACGAGCATAACTTTCATCCATACATTATCTAGACTATACAAACTAATTATGAATAGGTGCCACCTCGAAAAAATGTATTCAAATAACACACTCCAATGAAACTTATTTAAATTGTTGACTCTCCCATGCAATATACTATAAAGTCTCTTGTATTAACCTCCTTATTGACATTGCTTCTTATATCTCAAAACCCTAAAGAATGGATGTTTTGAGTGTTAATTCTCACTCCTTATTTTCATAATTCCCTCCCATACATCACAAATTTTGACATTGATGCTAGAACTATATGCTAAATTATATGATGCACTTGACCATATTTACACCATAAATATGGACTTCAACTTAGTACTTAAATGGAGAATTTACCTCGTTAAGGAGATTAAAATATTCTATGACAGGTTGCTTCTTTAAGAAACGACTAAAGATGGAGTATAAACAAGAATTTTCATTATTATTCTCGCCAAGGCCCCCTCTGAACTTAGGCAACTTTTAAGGATTGGCAATCATTCAGCTTTTTCAGTTAGTACAATGCTGCAATTAAAATTGGCAGCATGAGCCCATAAACATAACCAAACGCCCCACGGGTATTTGGAGGCAATAAAACTTATTTTTTTGTGTTAAACTGTTATTCATATTTTTAAAAATGCAAAATAACCATTGAAGGAAATGCATTGTCCTTCTAGTGAGATTATCCAATTGAAGAAATGAATTGAAACTAGGGTTCAACTACGGTAGCATTTATGGAAGAATACAATATATATGTATATATTTCTAAGCTTTAAAATAAACAAAATGCACTTCAACAATTTATATACAATTGACATAAAAACGGAAGACATGTCCTGGACGAAGCTATTTTGCGAGCGGTGAGCGGTGAGCGGTAACTTCCGAGATATTTTGATGAAAATGTTATTTAGAGCAGTAAGGTTACAATATTTTTAGACTAAATGTATTTTTAGTAAAGTTTTTTTTCTAAACTTAGTAAACTATGGGTCCTATGGCCGTGGACAATTACAGGAAAAAATGTTACTGTATCAGTGAAAAATATGGTGTAGGGTGTTAAATTGAGCATTTGTAACACTTATAGAAATACAAAGTTGAACAAATCAAAACATAACACGTATAAATGTAACACAAGTAAAATATTATTATAATACCAAATGAAGTTCCAAAATACAATTGAGGAGTTTCACTCCTCCATTTCCACTCCTCTAGGATGGAAGAAGGCATCTATAGAGGTCTGCTGGAGCTGATTCACATGTAGGTGATCAATCTCTTTCTCAAACTTTTCTAATTTCTTGACCAAATGCATAACATCAGTAGACCTCTGCTCAAGATAATGACATAAAGTTTGAAGAGAAGACTGCACATCATTGTAACACTCAAAAATTCGAACGCTGGTAGATTGGCTCAACCTGCTAGGGTGCACTGAGTTGACGAGGGAGGGACTTGCAGTCAATAACTTAAACCCTAATAATTTCTAAATGGGGGGTATGTTACAGTATGTGACAGTATATTACATGTGCTATGTTACAGTATATTGTATTGTATAGTATTATATAATATAATAATAAGTTAACAGATATAGAGGGAAAAATTACAAAGAGGGGAGTAGCCAATCAGTTAACACTTAACACTTAACGTTATTGTAGTCTCCCCAAGTAGGGAATAGAAAAAATGTTAACACTTATGGAATTTTGTAGTGGCCCTTTTAGTCTCACTACATTATGATTATATAAAATCTTGCATACATATGTTTCTTTAAAGAAACAGAAAACTCTAAGAGTCAAGGTACTTCAATAAACCAGCTTGCAAAACTCGTTTCACTTCGTTGAAGCTAAAACTAGCTGCATGAATGAACGTGTTTGAATCTGAGTGCAAACCACACACTACTGTAAACAAATAGTATAAATGCTTGCAGTTGGCCCATTGACCCTTTTTTCCAATTGCTTTAGTCGCCATCTCCTTGAAGTTAGGACAAGTGCATGCTGGCAGCTGCGAAATCGTCAAGTAGTATTGCTGAACCTTTGGGGGCGTGCCGGAATCCAACGAGATGATGCATCCTAAGGCAGGGGCTGGAAGCATGCACAATTTGTGCACTTTGGCTTTCAGTGATAGGGCTGAGGCACAATTATTGGCGTGTTTTGTTGACGGGCCTTCTTGTTGCGCCTAATCAACTTCCCTGAACGCCGGGTGGGAAACTCATCCGGATATGCAGGTGTCGTATAGCTTGCTAAGTCCAAAGGTAACGGGTGGTCCTGAAAAATTCTGGAAGGTGTCATCTCCTTCCACTGGGGCAGTCTAAAGCCTGCGTTTTCTAAAGCGAGGATCTCTTTGCAGGTTAAGTTGGTCCCCAACTTAACAGGCCATACATCCGGAACGTTCGGGACTGAGACCACCCATCTCCTTTTTGTACCCTTCACGCATCTCTCAATGTCGTTATTGCAGAAAAAAAAGTCTTGAGGGTCCAATCTCTTCTTCCGAAAGTTATTCATGAGGCCTGAGTAAGTAGGTGCAGCGGTGCTCTTCCTGTCTTGTACAATCCGAGCGACGCACTTCTTCTTAGTAATTGTTTGTAAAGCAAAGCAAGCCTTCGCAGATGTCTTAGGCAGCCGTGCGATGTGCCACTGGGTAGGGTTGCATAATGTCTCTTCAATCGCGGTGACGTGGTGTCGATCCACCTGTTGCAGAGCGTCGTGTGTTGGAAATTGCGGCTGCTCTTCATCTGCAGTTGTGGGAGTTGTGGGAGAATCTGGAATTGTCACATGAGTAGGAGAATCGTTAAGTCGGGCAGATCTGGTTTGGACGCGTGGTCGGGATACACTGATTTTGTCTGGCCTATGAGATTCACATTCATCACCGAAAGCAGTGTCTGGTTTACGCTTCAGAGAAACAAATACCTCTTCCCCTTCGAGGTGGGGAGTCCTTGTGCACCAATCCTCACCACCAGGCATCTTCAGAATGGCCTCATGCAGCGGTTTCGATATTCCTGTTTTTGCGGCAGACCTTTGAGCACGCCTCAGCTTCAATTCCTCCTTCGACGGTCCAGTTCCAGGGTTGTCTCCGTTCAAGAACTGGGAATATGCTGAGCATTGCATGAAAGCACGCACGAAATCATCGACTGTTGCCACATAAAGATCGTTGCCTCGATCGCCGGATTGCTGCTTCCACTTGTTATGGATAGATTCAGCCAAGTTACAGGATGGCATTTCCGCTAGTTCAGCTTCACTTAGATTCTGCAATGCCCATAGACTCTGAATTAGACTAATGGCGAAATCATTGTAGTTGAACTATAAAGAGTGAAATATACAGGCAAGGGGATGGGAAGTATAGACTTACCAACTCCATAAATCCACCCCATTGGCGGTAACGGAAATGCCAGAAGGCCAGCCAGAGCTCCAGTCGGGGTAGAGCTTGTTCAGTTGCTGCACCGGATGACATCTACCATGCCCAAATTGCCAGAAACTTTGTCTCTGCCTCTGCCATCGATTTCGCATTCTTGTATTGATGGCATAGTATTCGATGTTGGTATTGCAGGTCTTTACGGATATCGGCCTTGGTATGTTTCTCCAAGGACTGCGTCCAATGGAAAAGACAAGTCCTCTCTCTGTCCACCATCTTCTCAGACGCATCTCCACTTCCGTATATGATTCGAACAGCATTCCAGTTCGCTTGGGCACTGTCGGCCATGAAACCTTTAAAATTAACTTTGTCCACTCCATGTTGAACCATGAGAGCGTTCAGGTTCTTCCATACCACTGACTGGGCTGCAACATCTTCAGATTGCATGTCGCATACTGCGATGGTCATGACACGGCAGTATGTGGAATCGTACACATGACAAGCCATTGTCGTCCACGACCTGACCCGTTTGACATGGTCAAACATTATCCAGGAGTTCTCCAAGTCACCACCGGGTTGCATTCGTTTGACCAGGTCAACTCCGCTGCCCGGTCCAACTTCAGACATCTTGAACACAAAGACCTTGTCCATGTCCGCTCCTTGCCCTGGAAACCTATTCTGCTGCACGAACCTCCAATTGCTAGCACCCCGTAACTTGGTAATACTGTCCATGACTCCAAAGTGACGCATAGTCCTGAACGTGGTGACTGCGTTACGAATGTTGGGCGAGGTTAGGTGCTTACACCGATCGAAAATACCTTGCAGCTCGTCCAGCTCCAAGATCTTTTGTGGGTCACCTTCTTTAGCAAGGAGGAGTGGGCCCAGAACTTCCTTTGCAGTTTCAAGCACAATAGCAGAGCGAGTGGCGGAGGGGGTGCGTTCGACTTGATCCCCAATCAAGTTGTCTGCCAAATCGATGAAGTCCCGATGATCACCAGACTTGACAGGATGGTCGTGAGATCCCAAGTGCACACAAGCCCTCGTCATGTGAGGTGTTCCAGTAACATAGTAGATCTTGGCAGTGCAGAGAGCAACACAGGTGGGAGGGACATTACAGGATTTGCAAACAATTGTCGACCCAGCGGGAGGCTTGGACCCTACTTCAAACAATTTCTCAGATAATCCTTCCCACTCTGTTTCATTCACGCTAAAAGTCTTGTGGTCTCGCTGAAGATACTGACAAGCAAGATTGTCGCAACGGAGGTGGCCCAAACAAGAAGATGTACGAAACAAAAGCTTGAGATCATTTTGAATATTGGATGTAATCGTGCGAGACCAAGCATGGCCATCGTACCTTCTATCCATTCCACGAAGCTGTTTGGCCTTTGTATTCAGCCCATGGTCACCTAAAGGTGGAAATTCAAAGATAACGTCACCATCGTAACGAGGGGGAAGGTAATCAACTTGCTGGAGTCTGATCGCATCAAAGTTAATTCGAGACAACACGTTTTTGGACCGCTTACGAGCTCCAAGGCGCATCAATGAAAGAACGATACTGAGAGGAGGACTTGCGACAACCTTGGCCTGACCAAAATGACGAGAGGGACTAACAGGAGGAGTTGTTTCCTTGCGAACTGCTTCTGGAGTCAGCGAAGGTTGGACTGGACTCTCTGATTTTAGGACTTCAACATCGCCGTCGGAATCATCACTCAACTCATAAATTGTCTGTAGACCGGGCTCAATTTTGACCTTAGACAGCACATGTATCTCAACGCTAACAGTGGACGACTCCCTAGGTGTTAGGAGTTCAGTCGAACACTCTAACATAGAATCTGAGACTCCATATACACGATATTTTCCAGGCTTCAGCAACCAGAACGCACCAACGTCATTCTCAACTCTAGTCTGACGAATTGCATGTGAAACCAGACCAGTATGATCGTCAAAAACCTCTTCTTCGACAAAGACAGTGACCTCACGATACTGAAACCTCAAACTTAATGTTGTAGAAGTGACTATAGCATGACCGTTTTCACCTAATGGAAAGAGGACAGGAACAGAAGGAGGATCAGCACGAAGCAGGGCCATAGTATTCCACAGAACTCTGACCAAAACAAGTACAATGACCATTGAAATGGCGACAATATATACCAGGAGAGCAATTACAGAGCCAACTGGCAATATATGAACTAGTCATGCAGATTAAGCTGAAAGAAGGCTGAAAAACCAATTTTGGACGTAAGTCCGAGACAGGTAAGAAACCGAATAGTATAATCCAATAACATGCATACATTCTAAACATTGATGAATAAAATATATATTGGCAAATAAGGTCATAAGAATGACGGCCGCCAAGAATAATGTGTAGAGCATGATATAAGCTCGGTAATAATATTAGAATGCTAAATTGAGATTAATGACGAAGACGCTTATAGGGCCCTTTGCCATTTTTATCACGGGCATGTTTATGGCAATGGTCGATCCCTAAACTATGAACTGCAGTGCATCCTGCGCAACCGAGTCCCTGACCTTGAGGACGTGGGGCACTCCTTAATAGAGATCTAGAGTAAGTGCCCGGTTTAATAACCCCTACTCTAGAATAGGCATGAGTCTGTAAAGGAGACTTGTCCTCTATCAGCGTTGCAACATCCGTCTGCAAAGATGGAGTCCGGGGATGTGGACTCTGAACTGCGATCGCTGGAGTAACTGAGCAGTCAGGGTGGTTTGGTATCTTCATGTTGTTGTCGTCTGCAAAACCGGGGAACGACGACGTCGTGTGGATTTGTGATGAACTAGGAGCACCTAAAGGAGCAAGGCTCGGGAGTCTTGAGTCAGTACCCATTGGAGAATAATATGATGAAACGAGATGAAGGAATGGGTACAAGCAATCTCGTATTATATACACCCAATGTAGGCACCAATGCCTGTATATATGATATCTTGTAGATCAATTAATAGTCAATATTTATTTAGGTAAATGCTGGACAACCTGTAACATGTAAGAATAGAATGGACTTGAATAATTGTGAATCATTTATGAACACCAAATATCTGACATGGCAGGATTTGATTAGGTATAATAGGTTATAACGCCGAGTGATAATTCAAGAATTAGGAGATTAATTATCTATATCCAATGTGAACAAAATGGCGAATATATGTTAATTATGACAGAGTTGACAATGATATATAAGATCTCTTTGCATCAATAATGATAGAGATGAATACTAGGTCGAGAGCAGATCAAGAAGTTAGGAGGAACATTGAAAAGCAGAGGCATATTGAGAGAAAGCAAAGGTTAGAATCAAGGGAGAGGATTGGAACGCCGTATAACTTGCGGACAACAATGGGTAGGCGAGGAGTTAAATCTTCCAGGGCCACAGCTAGAGGATCTGAAGGGGAAAAACCATTTGATGTTTCAGCGGTAGATCCAGTAGTTTTATTTCCTGTATCGGAGGAAGAAAACCAAGTTGACAAAGGGGGAAGTGAGGTGATGTTTATGTGCTATCATAATTATATTTCTTTAAGTGCAATGATATAATTAACTTTGTGGACAGTAAGTTACAACATTTGAGACCCAAAATATTCCATTGCCGTGTGGGCAATATTATCGGCTCACATTTGTTGTTGAATCTGGAATATGACTTCGACTTGGCTTTGACATTTGGAATAGGGCATGACCCAGACAAAGGAACAACCTGGTGCAGCCTCGACTACCTCAACATCGGATCATACTGAGCAGCAGGTCTGCAAAGATTGTTTCAATTGCTGAATTTGAGGGTTTTTGGTATAGGTTAAGGTTTCGCTTTCAATGATAACACTTTATGTGGAGTACAGCATACCTACTAAGCACAGGGCATATTTATTGAACAGAGCCTTGCCGAATTCGATGAGGACGCCGATGTAGTTGATTTATGCGAAGCCAGCATGGACAACAACAAGCATCAATTCGGGGAAGAGGTACGATGTCAAACCATAAACCAAAATCTGCCGTCTTTCTCGAATGTGGTTGAATGGTGTAGACTCGTATAAGGGCAAAGATGAATTTTGGCTTATGGGTTTGATTTGGTATGTGCTGAGTTCAACATTGCAGCTTGTTTAGGGGCATTCGGGTCCGAACCCAGTCTCCAAACATTACAGTTTGATAGGGTTAGTCGGGGATGTGGATATCCATTTTACTGACAGAGCTCGATGCTTACTGGTAGTAGGGTAACAACCGGGGAGGTAGAAAACGCCGCTTCTAGCATGGATTCTGACTTAGAGGCATTCAATCATAATCCTACACATGGTAGCTTCGCGACACTGGCTTTTCAACCAAGCGCAATGACCAATTACGTGAATCAACGGTTACTCTCGTACCTTAGTTGAATTATTATTGCGGCACCGTGCATCAGTAGGGTAAAACTAACCTGTCACACGACGGTCTAAACCCAGCTCACGTTCCCTATTGGTGGGGAACAATCCAACACTTGGTGAATTCTGCTCGACAATGATAGGAAGAGCCGACATCGAAGGATCAAACGTTGCTATGAACGCTTGGTTGCCGCTTGCCGTTTGTGTGGCAGGCTCGATGTCTGTCTCTTTCAAGTTAGGTTGATAGAGTATTTCTCTCTGTAAACAAATAGAGTAGGATCTTGGCTTCAACCTGCCAATTTTGACTCTTGTCTGAAACGCGGATTAAGGACGCAGAGGAGGTTGCGCCGGCAGAGTCGGTTGTGGGGATTCTCTAACGTCTAAACTATGTTGGAACATGTGAGTTTGGGGGGGACCATCAATTGTTTGACTTTCAGTTTGATATAAGTCTTGTTTCAGGTTGTATGATTGACAGGCTTCTAATTAAAGGGGGGGTTTAAAGTGGGTGCTTTTGGTTTTATTTCTAAGTTCTTTCATCAAGCTTGAAGCCTTCATTATGTACATTCGGGCCCGAGCATCATTTTTTTGCCTTTCAGTTTGATATCATTCTTGTTTCAGGTTGTAGGATTGATAGGCTTCTGATTAGGGGGGGGGTTAGTGTGAGTGCTTTTGGTTTTATTTCTAAGTTCTTTCATCAAGCTTGAAGCCTTCATTATGTACATTCGGGCCCGAACATCATTTTTTTGCCTTTCAGTTTGATATCAGTCTTGTTTCAGGTTGTAGGATTGATAGGCTTCTGATTAAGGGGGGGGTTTAAAGTGGGTGCTTTTGGTTTTAATTCTAAGTTGTTTCATCAAGCTTGAAGCCTTCATTATGTACATTCGGGCCCGAGCATCATTTTTTTGCCTTTCAGTTTGTTATCAGTCTTGTTTCAGGTTGTAGGATTGATAGGCTTCTGATTAAGGGGGGTTTAAAGTGGGTGGTTTTGGTTTTATTTCTAAGTTGTTTCATCAAGCTTGAAGCCTTCATTATGTACATTCGGGCCCGAGCATCATTTTTTTGCCTTTCAGTTTGATATCAGTCTTGTTTCAGGTTGTAGGATTGATAGGCTTCTGATTAAGGGGGGGGGTTTAAAGTGGGTGCTTTTGGTTTTAATTCTAAGTTGTTTCATCAAGCTTGAAGCCTTCATTATGTACATTCGGGCCCGAGCATCATTTTTTTGCCTTTCAGTTTGATATCAGTCTTGTTTCAGGTTGTAGGATTGATAGGCTTCTGATTAAGGGGGGTTTAAAGTGGGTGGTTTTGGTTTTATTTCTAAGTTCTTTCATCAAGCTTGAAGCCTTCATTATGTACATTCGGGCCCGAGCATCATTTTTTTGCCTTTCAGTTTGATATCAGTCTTGTTTCAGGTTGTAGGATTGATAGGCTTCTGATTAAGGGGGGGGGGTTTAAAGTGGGTGCTTTTGGTTTTAATTCTAAGTTGTTTCATCAAGCTTGAAGCCTTCATTATGTACATTCGGGCCCGAGCATCATTTTTTTGCCTTTCAGTTTGATATCAGTCTTGTTTCAGGTTGTAGGATTGATAGGCTTCTGATTAAGGGGGGGGTTTAAAGTGGGTGGTTTTGGTTTTAATTCTAAGTTGTTTCATCAAGCTTGAAGCCTTCATTATGTACATTCGGGCCCGAGCATCATTTTTTTGCCTTTCAGTTTGATATCAGTCTTGTTTCAGGTTGTAGGATTGATAGGCTTCTGATTAAGGGGGGGGTTTAAAGTGGGTGCTTTTGGTTTTAATTCTAAGTTCTTTCATCAAGCTTGAAGCCTTCATTATGTACATTCGGGCCCGAGCATCATTTTTTTGCCTTTCAGTTTGATATCAGTCTTGTTTCAGGTTGTAGGATTGATAGGCTTCTGATTAAGGCGGGGTTTAAAGTGGGTGCTTTTGGTTTTAATTCTAAGTTGTTTCATCAAGCTTAAAGCCTTCATTATGTACATTCGGGCCCAAGCATCATTTTTTTGCCTTTCAGTTTGATATCATTCTTGTTTCAGGTTGTAGGATTGATAGGCTTCTGATTAAGAGGGGGGTTTAAAGTGGGTGCTTTTGGTTTTAATTCTAAGTTGTTTCATCAAGCTTGAAGCCTTCATTATGTACATTCGGGCCCGAGCATCATTTTTTTGCCTTTCAGTTTGATATCAGTCTTGTTTCAGGTTGTAGGATTGATAGGCTTCTGATTAAGGGGGGTTTAAAGTGGGTGGTTTTGGTTTTATTTCTAAGTTCTTTCATCAAGCTTGAAGCCTTCATTATGTACATTCAGGCCCGAGCATCATTTTTTTGCCTTTCAGTTTGATATCAGTCTTGTTTCAGGTTGTAGGATTGATAGGCTTCTGATTAAGGGGGGGGTTTAAAGTGGGTGCTTTTGGTTTTAATTCTAAGTTGTTTCATCAAGCTTAAAGCCTTCATTATGTACATTCGGGCCCGAGCATCATTTTTTTGCCTTTCAGTTTGATATCAGTCTTGTTTCAGGTTGTAGGATTGATAGGCTTCTGATTAAGGGGGGTTTAAAGTGGGTGGTTTTGGTTTTATTTCTAAGTTCTTTCATCAAGCTTGAAGCCTTCATTATGTACATTCGGGCCCGAGCATCATTGTTTTGCCTTTCAGTTTGATATCATTCTTGTTTCAGGTTGTAGGATTGATAGGCTTCTGATTAAGGGGGGTTTAAAGTGGGTGGTTTTGGTTTTATTTCTAAGTTCTTTCATCAAGCTTGAAGCCTTCATTATGTACATTCGGGCCCGAGCATCATTTTTTTGCCTTTCAGTTTGATATCAGTCTTGTTTCAGGTTGTAGGATTGATAGGCTTCTGATTAAGGGGGGGGGTTTAAAGTGGGTGCTTTTGGTTTTAATTCTAAGTTGTTTCATCAAGCTTGAAGCCTTCATTATGTACATTCGGGCCCGAGCATCATTTTTTTGCCTTTCAGTTTGATATCAGTCTTGTTTCAGGTTGTAGGATTGATAGGCTTCTGATTAAGGGGGGTTTAAAGTGGGTGGTTTTGGTTTTATTTCTAAGTTCTTTCATCAAGCTTGAAGCCTTCATTATGTACATTCGGGCCCGAGCATCATTTTTTTGCCTTTCAGTTTGATATCAGTCTTGTTTCAGGTTGTAGGATTGATAGGCTTCTGATTAAGGGGGGGGGGTTTAAAGTGGGTGCTTTTGGTTTTAATTCTAAGTTGTTTCATCAAGCTTGAAGCCTTCATTATGTACATTCGGGCCCGAGCATCATTTTTTTGCCTTTCAGTTTGATATCAGTCTTGTTTCAGGTTGTAGGATTGATAGGCTTCTGATTAAGGGGGGGGTTTAAAGTGGGTGCTTTTGGTTTTAATTCTAAGTTCTTTCATCAAGCTTGAAGCCTTCATTATGTACATTCGGGCCCGAGCATCATTTTTTTGCCTTTCAGTTTGATATCAGTCTTGTTTCAGGTTGTAGGATTGATAGGCTTCTGATTAAGGGGGGGGTTTAAAGTGGGTGGTTTTGGTTTTAATTCTAAGTTCTTTCATCAAGCTTGAAGCCTTCATTATGTACATTCGGGCCCGAGCATCATTTTTTTGCCTTTCAGTTTGATATCAGTCTTGTTTCAGGTTGTAGGATTGATAGGCTTCTGATTAAGGCGGGGTTTAAAGTGGCTGCTTTTGGTTTTAATTCTAAGTTGTTTCATCAAGCTTAAAGCCTTCATCATGTACATTCGGGCCCAAGCATCATTTTTTTGCCTTTCAGTTTGATATCATTCTTGTTTCAGGTTGTAGGATTGATAGGCTTCTGATTAAGAGGGGGGTTTAAAGTGGGTGCTTTTGGTTTTAATTCTAAGTTGTTTCATCAAGCTTGAAGCCTTCATTATGTACATTCGGGCCCGAGCATCATTTTTTTGCCTTTCAGTTTGATATCAGTCTTGTTTCAGGTTGTAGGATTGATAGGCTTCTGATTAAGGGGGGTTTAAAGTGGGTGGTTTTGGTTTTATTTCTAAGTTCTTTCATCAAGCTTGAAGCCTTCATTATGTACATTCGGGCCCGAGCATCATTTTTTTGCCTTTCAGTTTGATATCAGTCTTGTTTCAGGTTGTAGGATTGATAGGCTTCTGATTAAGGGGGGGGTTTAAAGTGGGTGCTTTTGGTTTTAATTCTAAGTTGTTTCATCAAGCTTAAAGCCTTCATTATGTACATTCGGGCCCAAGCATCATTTTTTTGCCTTTCAGTTTGATATCAGTCTTGTTTCAGGTTGTAGGATTGATAGGCTTCTGATTAAGGGGGGGGGGTTTAAAGTGGGTGCTTTTGGTTTTAATTCTAAGTTGTTTCATCAAGCTTGAAGCCTTCATTATGTACATTCGGGCCCGAGCATCATTTTTTTGCCTTTCAGTTTGATATCATTCTTGTTTCAGGTTGTAGGATTGATAGGCTTCTGATTAAGGGGGGTTTAAAGTGGGTGGTTTTGGTTTTATTTCTAAGTTCTTTCATCAAGCTTGAAGCCTTCATTATGTACATTCGGGCCCGAGCATCATTTTTTTGCCTTTCAGTTTGATATCAGTCTTGTTTCAGGTTGTAGGATTGATAGGCTTCTGATTAAGGGGGGTTTAAAGTGGGTGGTTTTGGTTTTATTTCTAAGTTCTTTCATCAAGCTTGAAGCCTTCATTATGTACATTCGGGCCCGAGCATCATTTTTTTGCCTTTCAGTTTGATATCAGTCTTGTTTCAGGTTGTAGGATTGATAGGCTTCTGATTAGGGGGGGGGTTAGTGTGAGTGCTTTTGGTTTTATTTCTAAGTTCTTTCATCAAGCTTGAAGCCTTCATTATGTACATTCGGGCCCGAGCATCATTTTTTTGCCTTTCAGTTTGATATCAGTCTTGTTTCAGGTTGTAGGATTGATAGGCTTCTGATTAAGGGGGGTTTAAAGTGGGTGGTTTTGGTTTTATTTCTAAGTTCTTTCATCAAGCTTGAAGCCTTCATTATGTACATTCGGGCCCGAGCATCATTTTTTTGCCTTTCAGTTTGATATCAGTCTTGTTTCAGGTTGTAGGATTGATAGGCTTCTGATTAAGGGGGGGGGGTTTAAAGTGGGTGCTTTTGGTTTTAATTCTAAGTTGTTTCATCAAGCTTGAAGCCTTCATTATGTACATTCGGGCCCGAGCATCATTTTTTTGCCTTTCAGTTTGATATCAGTCTTGTTTCAGGTTGTAGGATTGATAGGCTTCTGATTAAGGGGGGGGTTTAAAGTGGGTGCTTTTGGTTTTAATTCTAAGTTCTTTCATCAAGCTTGAAGCCTTCATTATGTACATTCGGGCCCGAGCATCATTTTTTTGCCTTTCAGTTTGATATCAGTCTTGTTTCAGGTTGTAGGATTGATAGGCTTCTGATTAAGGGGGGGGTTTAAAGTGGGTGGTTTTGGTTTTAATTCTAAGTTCTTTCATCAAGCTTGAAGCCTTCATTATGTACATTCGGGCCCGAGCATCATTTTTTTGCCTTTCAGTTTGATATCAGTCTTGTTTCAGGTTGTAGGATTGATAGGCTTCTGATTAAGGCGGGGTTTAAAGTGGCTGCTTTTGGTTTTAATTCTAAGTTGTTTCATCAAGCTTAAAGCCTTCATCATGTACATTCGGGCCCAAGCATCATTTTTTTGCCTTTCAGTTTGATATCATTCTTGTTTCAGGTTGTAGGATTGATAGGCTTCTGATTAAGAGGGGGGTTTAAAGTGGGTGCTTTTGGTTTTAATTCTAAGTTGTTTCATCAAGCTTGAAGCCTTCATTATGTACATTCGGGCCCGAGCATCATTTTTTTGCCTTTCAGTTTGATATCAGTCTTGTTTCAGGTTGTAGGATTGATAGGCTTCTGATTAAGGGGGGTTTAAAGTGGGTGGTTTTGGTTTTATTTCTAAGTTCTTTCATCAAGCTTGAAGCCTTCATTATGTACATTCGGGCCCGAGCATCATTTTTTTGCCTTTCAGTTTGATATCAGTCTTGTTTCAGGTTGTAGGATTGATAGGCTTCTGATTAAGGGGGGGGTTTAAAGTGGGTGCTTTTGGTTTTAATTCTAAGTTGTTTCATCAAGCTTAAAGCCTTCATTATGTACATTCGGGCCCGAGCATCATTTTTTTGCCTTTCAGTTTGATATCAGTCTTGTTTCAGGTTGTAGGATTGATAGGCTTCTGATTAAGGGGGGTTTAAAGTGGGTGGTTTTGGTTTTATTTCTAAGTTCTTTCATCAAGCTTGAAGCCTTCATTATGTACATTCGGGCCCGAGCATCATTGTTTTGCCTTTCAGTTTGATATCATTCTTGTTTCAGGTTGTAGGATTGATAGGCTTCTGATTAAGGGGGGTTTAAAGTGGGTGGTTTTGGTTTTATTTCTAAGTTCTGTCATCAAGCTTGAAGCCTTCATTATGTACATTCGGGCCCGAGCATCATTGTTTTGCCTTTCAGTTTGATATCAGTCTTGTTTCAGGTTGTAGGATAGATAGGCTTCTGATTAAGGGGGGTTTAAAGTGGGTGGTTTTGGTTTTATTTCTAAGTTCTTTCATCAAGCTTGAAGCCTTCATTATGTACATTCGGGCCCGAGCATCATTGTTTTGCCTTGCAGTTTGATATCAGTCCTGTTTCAGGTTGTAGGATTGATAGGCTTCTGATTAAGGGGGGTTTAAAGTGGGTGGTTTTGGTTTTATTTCTAAGTTCTTTCATCAAGCTTGAAGCCTTCATTATGTACATTCGGGCCCAAGCATCATTTTTTTGCCTTTCAGTTTGATATCATTCTTGTTTCAGGTTGTAGGATTGATAGGCTTCTGATTAGGGGGGGGGTTAGTGTGAGTGCTTTTGGTTTTATTTCTAAGTTCTTTCATCAAGCTTGAAGCCTTCATTATGTACATTCGGGCCCGAGCATCATTTTTTTGCCTTTCAGTTTGATATCAGTCTTGTTTCAGGTTGTAGGATTGATAGGCTTCTGATTAGGGGGGGGGTTAGTGTGAGTGCTTTTGGTTTTATTTCTAAGGTCTTTCATCAAGCTTGAAGCCATCATTATGTACATTCGGGCCCGAGCATCATTTTTTTGCCTTTCAGTTTGATATCAGTCTTGTTTCAGGTTGTAGGATTGATAGGCTTCTGATTAAAGGGGGGGGGGTTTAAAGTGGGTGTTTTTGGTTTTATTTCTAAGTTCTTTCATCAAGCTTGAAGCCTTCATTATGTACATTCGGGCCCGAGCATCATTTTTTTGCCTTTCAGTTTGATATCAGTCTTGTTTCAGGTTGTAGGATTGATAGGCTTCTGATTAGGGGGGGTTTAAAGTGGGTGCTTTTGGTTTTATTTCTAAGTTCTTTCATCAAGCTTGAAGCCTTCATTATGTACATTCGGGCCCGAGCATCATTTTTTTGCCTTTCAGTTTGATATCAGTCTTGTTTCAGGTTGTAGGATTGATAGGCTTCTGATTAAGGGGGGGGTTTAAAGTGGGTGGTTCTGGTTTTATTTCTAAGTTCTTTCATCAAGCTTGAAGCCTTCATTATGTACATTCGGGCCCGAGCATCATTTTTTTGCCTTTCAGTTTGATATCAGTCTTGTTTCAGGTTGTAGGATTGATAGGGTTCTGATTAAGGGGGGGGTTTAAAGTGGGTGCTTTTGGTTTTAATTCTAAGTTCTTTCATCAAGCTTGAAGCCTTCATTATGTACATTCGGGCCCGAGCATCATTTTTTTGCCTTTCAGTTTGATATCATTCTTGTTTCAGGTTGTAGGATTGATAGGCTTCTGATTAGGGGGGGGGTTAGTGTGAGTGCTTTTGGTTTTATTTCTAAGTTCTTTCATCAAGCTTGAAGCCTTCATTATGTACATTCGGGCCCGAGCATCATTTTTTTGCCTTTCAGTTTGATATCAGTCTTGTTTCAGGTTGTAGGATTGATAGGCTTCTGATTAGGGGGGGGGGTTAGTGTGAGTGCTTTTGGTTTTATTTCTAAGGTCTTTCATCAAGCTTGAAGCCATCATTATGTACATTCGGGCCCGAGCATCATTTTTTTGCCTTTCAGTTTGATATCAGTCTTGTTTCAGGTTGTAGGATTGATAGGCTTCTGATTAAAGGGGGGGGGTTTAAAGTGGGTGTTTTTGGTTTTATTTCTAAGTTCTTTCATCAAGCTTGAAGCCTTCATTATGTACATTCGGGCCCGAGCATCATTTTTTTGCCTTTCAGTTTGATATCAGTCTTGTTTCAGGTTGTAGGATTGATAGGCTTCTGATTTAGGGGGGTTTAAAGTGGGTGCTTTTGGTTTTATTTCTAAGTTCTTTCATCAAGCTTGAAGCCTTCATTATGTACATTCGGGCCCGAGCATCATTTTTTTGCCTTTCAGTTTGATATCAGTCTTGTTTCAGGTTGTAGGATTGATAGGCTTCTGATTAAGGGGGGGGTTTAAAGTGGGTGGTTCTGGTTTTATTTCTAAGTTCTTTCATCAAGCTTGAAGCCTTCATTATGTACATTCGGGCCCGAGCATCATTTTTTTCCCTTTCAGTTTGATATCAGTCTTGTTTCAGGTTGTAGGATTGACAGGCTTCTGATTAAGGGGGGGGTTTAAAGTGGGTGCTTTTGGTTTTAATTCTAAGTTGTTTCATCAAGCTTGAAGCCTTCATTATGTACATTCGGGCCCGAGCATCATTTTTTTGCCTTTCAGTTTGATATCATTCTTGTTTCAGGTTGTAGAATTGATAGGCTTCTGATTAAGGGGGGGGTTAGTGTGAGTGCTTTTGGTTTTATTTCTAAGTTCTTTCATCAAGCTTGAAGCCTTCATTATGTACATTCGGGCCCGAGCATCATTTTTTTGCCTTTCAGTTTGATATCAGTCTTGTTTCAGGTTGTAGGATTGAAAGGTTTCTGATTTAGGGGGGGGGGTTAGTGTCAATGCTTTTGGTTTTATTTCTAAGTTCTTTCATCAAGCTTGAAGCCTTCATTATGTACATTCGGGCCCGAGCATCATTGTTTTGCCTTTCAGTTTGATATCATTCTTGTTTCAGGTTGTAGGATTGATAGGCTTCTGATTAAGGGGGGTTTAAAGTGGGTGGTTTTGGTTTTATTTCTAAGTTCTTTCATCAAGCCTGAAGCCTTCATTATGTACATTCGGGCCCGAGCATCATTGTTTTGCCTTTCAGTTTGATATCATTCTTGTTTCAGGTTGTAGGATTGATAGGCTTCTGATTAAGGGGGGTTTAAAGTGGGTGCTTTTGGTTTTATTTCTAAGTTCTTTCATCAAGCTTAAAGCCTTCATTATGTACATTCGGGCCCGAGCATCATTTTTTTGCCTTTCAATTTGATATCAGTCTTGTTTTAGGTTGTAGGATTGAAAGGTTTCTGATTTAGGGGGGGGGTTAGTGTCAGTGCTTTTGGTTTTATTTCTAAGTTCTTTCATCAAGCTTGAAGCCTTCATTATGTACATTCGGGCCCGAGCATCATTTTTTTGCCTTTCAGTTTGATATCAGTCTTGTTTCAGGTTGTAGGATTGATAGGCTTCTGATTAAGGTGGGGTTTAAAGTGGGTGCTTTTGGTTTTAATTCTAAGTTGTTTCATCAAGCTTAAAGCCTTCATTATGTACATTCGGGCCCGAGCATCATTTTTTTGCCTTTCAGTTTGATATCATTCTTGTTTCAGGTTGTAGGATTGATAGGCTTCTGATTAGGGGGTATTTAAAGTGGATGGTTTTGGTTTTATTTCTAAGTTCTTTCATCAAGCTTGAAGCCTTCATTATGTACATTCGGGCCCGAGCATCATTTTTTTGCCTTTCAGTTTGATATCAGTCTTGTTTCAGGTTGTAGGATTGATAGGCTTCTGATTAAGAGGGGGGTTTAAAGTGGGTGCTTTTGGTTTTAATTCTAAGTTGTTTCATCAAGCTTAAAGCCTTCATTATGTACATTCGGGCCCGAGCATTATTTTTTTGCCTTTCAGTTTGATATCAGTCTTGTTTCAGGTTGTAGGATTGATAGGCTTCTGATTAAGGGGGGGGTTTAAAGTGGGTGCTTTTGGTTTTAATTCTAAGTTCTTTCATCAAGCTTGAAGCCTTCATTATGTACATTCGGGCCCGAGCATCATTTTTTTGCCTTTCAGTTTGATATCAGTCTTGTTTCAGGTTGTAGGATTGATAGGCTTCTGATTAAGGGGGGGGTTTAAAGTGGGTGCTTTTGGTTTTATTTCTAAGTTCTTTCATCAAGCTTGAAGCCTTCATTATGTACATTCGGGCCCGAGCATCATTTTTTTGCCTTTCAGTTTGATATCATTCTTGTTTCAGGTTGTAGGATTGATAGGCTTCTGATTAGGGGGGGGGTTAGTGTGAGTGCTTTTGGTTTTATTTCTAAGGTCTTTCATCAAGCTTGAAGCCATCATTATGTACATTCGGGCCCGAGCATCATTTTTTTGCCTTTCAGTTTGATATCAGTCTTGTTTCAGGTTGTAGGATTGATAGGCTTCTGATTAAAGGGGGGGGGGTTTAAAGTGGGTGTTTTTGGTTTTATTTCTAAGTTCTTTCATCAAGCTTGAAGCCTTCATTATGTACATTCGGGCCCGAGCATCATTTTTTTGCCTTTCAGTTTGATATCAGTCTTGTTTCAGGTTGTAGGATTGATAGGCTTCTGATTAGGGGGGGTTTAAAGTGGGTGCTTTTGGTTTTATTTCTAAGTTCTTTCATCAAGCTTGAAGCCTTCATTATGTACATTCGGGCCCGAGCATCATTTTTTTGCCTTTCAGTTTGATATCAGTCTTGTTTCAGGTTGTAGGATTGATAGGCTTCTGATTAAGGGGGGGGTTTAAAGTGGGTGGTTCTGGTTTTATTTCTAAGTTCTTTCATCAAGCTTGAAGCCTTCATTATGTACATTCGGGCCCGAGCATCATTTTTTTGCCTTTCAGTTTGATATCAGTCTTGTTTCAGGTTGTAGGATTGATAGGCTTCTGATTAAGGGGGGGGTTTAAAGTGGGTGCTTTTGGTTTTAATTCTAAGTTCTTTCATCAAGCTTGAAGCCTTCATTATGTACATTCGGGCCCGAGCATCATTTTTTTGCCTTTCAGTTTGATATCATTCTTGTTTCAGGTTGTAGGATTGATAGGCTTCTGATTAGGGGGGGGGTTAGTGTGAGTGCTTTTGGTTTTATTTCTAAGTTCTTTCATCAAGCTTGAAGCCTTCATTATGTACATTCGGGCCCGAGCATCATTTTTTTGCCTTTCAGTTTGATATCAGTCTTGTTTCAGGTTGTAGGATTGATAGGCTTCTGATTAGGGGGGGGGGTTAGTGTGAGTGCTTTTGGTTTTATTTCTAAGGTCTTTCATCAAGCTTGAAGCCATCATTATGTACATTCGGGCCCGAGCATCATTTTTTTGCCTTTCAGTTTGATATCAGTCTTGTTTCAGGTTGTAGGATTGATAGGCTTCTGATTAAAGGGGGGGGGGTTTAAAGTGGGTGTTTTTGGTTTTATTTCTAAGTTCTTTCATCAAGCTTGAAGCCTTCATTATGTACATTCGGGCCCGAGCATCATTTTTTTGCCTTTCAGTTTGATATCAGTCTTGTTTCAGGTTGTAGGATTGATAGGCTTCTGATTTAGGGGGGTTTAAAGTGGGTGCTTTTGGTTTTATTTCTAAGTTCTTTCATCAAGCTTGAAGCCTTCATTATGTACATTCGGGCCCGAGCATCATTTTTTTGCCTTTCAGTTTGATATCAGTCTTGTTTCAGGTTGTAGGATTGATAGGCTTCTGATTAAGGGGGGGGTTTAAAGTGGGTGGTTCTGGTTTTATTTCTAAGTTCTTTCATCAAGCTTGAAGCCTTCATTATGTACATTCGGGCCCGAGCATCATTTTTTTCCCTTTCAGTTTGATATCAGTCTTGTTTCAGGTTGTAGGATTGACAGGCTTCTGATTAAGGGGGGGGTTTAAAGTGGGTGCTTTTGGTTTTAATTCTAAGTTGTTTCATCAAGCTTGAAGCCTTCATTATGTACATTCGGGCCCGAGCATCATTTTTTTGCCTTTCAGTTTGATATCATTCTTGTTTCAGGTTGTAGAATTGATAGGCTTCTGATTAAGGGGGGGGTTAGTGTGAGTGCTTTTGGTTTTATTTCTAAGTTCTTTCATCAAGCTTGAAGCCTTCATTATGTACATTCGGGCCCGAGCATCATTTTTTTGCCTTTCAGTTTGATATCAGTCTTGTTTCAGGTTGTAGGATTGAAAGGTTTCTGATTTAGGGGGGGGGGTTAGTGTCAATGCTTTTGGTTTTATTTCTAAGTTCTTTCATCAAGCTTGAAGCCTTCATTATGTACATTCGGGCCCGAGCATCATTGTTTTGCCTTTCAGTTTGATATCATTCTTGTTTCAGGTTGTAGGATTGATAGGCTTCTGATTAAGGGGGGTTTAAAGTGGGTGGTTTTGGTTTTATTTCTAAGTTCTTTCATCAAGCCTGAAGCCTTCATTATGTACATTCGGGCCCGAGCATCATTGTTTTGCCTTTCAGTTTGATATCATTCTTGTTTCAGGTTGTAGGATTGATAGGCTTCTGATTAAGGGGGGTTTAAAGTGGGTGCTTTTGGTTTTATTTCTAAGTTCTTTCATCAAGCTTAAAGCCTTCATTATGTACATTCGGGCCCGAGCATCATTTTTTTGCCTTTCAGTTTGATATCATTCTTGTTTCAGGTTGTAGGATTGAAAGGTTTCTGATTTAGGGGGGGGGTTAGTGTCAGTGCTTTTGGTTTTATTTCTAAGTTCTTTCATCAAGCTTGAAGCCTTCATTATGTACATTCGGGCCCGAGCATCATTTTTTTGCCTTTCAGTTTGATATCAGTCTTGTTTCAGGTTGTAGGATTGGTAGGCTTCTGATTAAGGTGGGGTTTAAAGTGGGTGCTTTTGGTTTTAATTCTAAGTTGTTTCATCAAGCTTAAAGCCTTCATTATGTACATTCGGGCCCGAGCATCATTTTTTTGCCTTTCAGTTTGATATCATTCTTGTTTCAGGTTGTAGGATTGATAGGCTTCTGATTAGGGGGTATTTAAAGTGGATGGTTTTGGTTTTATTTCTAAGTTCTTTCATCAAGCTTGAAGCCTTCATTATGTACATTCGGGCCCGAGCATCATTTTTTTGCCTTTCAGTTTGATATCAGTCTTGTTTCAGGTTGTAGGATTGATAGGCTTCTGATTAAGAGGGGGGTTTAAAGTGGGTGCTTTTGGTTTTAATTCTAAGTTGTTTCATCAAGCTTAAAGCCTTCATTATGTACATTCGGGCCCGAGCATTATTTTTTTGCCTTTCAGTTTGATATCAGTCTTGTTTCAGGTTGTAGGATTGATAGGCTTCTGATTAAGGGGGGGGGTTTAAAGTGGGTGCTTTTGGTTTTATTTCTAAGTTCTTTCATCAAGCTTGAAGCCTTCATTATGTACATTCGGGCCCGAGCATCATTTTTTTGCCTTTCAGTTTGATATCATTCTTGTTTCAGGTTGTAGGATTGATAGGCTTCTGATTAGGGGGTATTTAAAGTGGGTGGTTTTGGTTTTATTTCTAAGTTCTTTCATCAAGCTTGAAGCCTTCATTATGTACATTCGGGCCCGAGCATCATTTTTTTGCCTTTCAGTTTGATATCATTCTTGTTTCAGGTTGTAGGATTGATAGGCTTCTGATTAGGGGGTATTTAAAGTGGGTGGTTTTGGTTTTATTTCTAAGTTCTTTCATCAAGCTTGAAGCCTTCATTATGTACATTCGGGCCCGAGCATCATTTTTTTGCCTTTCAGTTTGATATCAGTCTTGTTTCAGGTTGTAGGATTGATAGGCTTCTGATTAAGAGGGGGGTTTAAAGTGGGTGCTTTTGGTTTTATTTCTAAGTTCTTTCATCAAGCTTAAAGCCTTCATTATGTACATTCGGGCCCGAGCATCATTTTTTTGCCTTTCAGTTTGATATCAGTCTTGTTTCAGGTTGTAGGATTGAAAGGTTTCTGATTTAGGGGGGGGCGGTTAAAGTGGGTGTTTTTGGTTTTATTTCTAAGTTGTTTCATGAAGCTTAAAGCCTTCATTATGTACATTCGGGCCCGAGCATCATTTTTTTGCCTTTCAGTTTGATATCAGTCTTGTTTCAGGTTGTAGGATTGATAGGCTTCTGATTAAGGGGGGTTAGGGTGACTGCTTTTGGTTTTATTTCTAAGTTCTTTCATCAAGCTTGAAGCTTCATTATGTACATTCGGGCCCGAGCATCAATTTTTTCCCTTTCAGTTTGATATCAATCTTGTTTCAGGTTGTAGGATTGATAGGCTTCTAATTAGGGGGGTTAGGGTGACTGCTTTTGGTTTTAATTCTAAGTTCTTTCATCAAGCTTGAAGCCTTGATTATGTACATTCGGGCCCGAGCATCATTTTTTTGCCTTTCAGTTTGATATCATTCTTGTTTCAGGTTGTAGGATTGATAGGCTTCTGATTAAGGGGGGGGGGGGTTTAAAGTGGGTGCTTTTGGTTTTATTTCTAAGTTCTTTCATCAAGCTTGAAGCCTTCATTATGTACATTCGGGCCCGAGCATCATTTTTTTGCCTTTCAGTTTGATATCAGTCTTGTTTCAGGTTGTAGGATTGATAGGCTTCTGATTAAGAGGGGTTAGGGTGACTGCTTTTGGTTTTATTTCTAAGTTCTTTCATCAAGCTTGAAGCCTTCATTATGTACATTCGGGCCCGAGCATCATTTTTTTGCCTTTCAGTTTGATATTAGTCTTGTTTCAGGTTGTAGGATTGATAGGCTTCTGATTAAGGGGGGGGGTTTAAAGTGGGTGCTTTTGGTTTTAATTATAAGTTCTTTCATCAAGCTTGAAGCCTTCATTATGTACATTCAGGCCCGAGCATCAATTTTTTGCCTTTCAGTTTGATATCAGTCTTGTTTCAGGTTGTAGGATTGAAAGGTTTCTGATTAGGGGGGTTAGGGTGACTGCTTTTGGTTTTATTTCTAAGGTCTTTCATCAAGCTTGAAGCCATCATTATTTACATTCGGGCCCGAGCATCATTTTTTGGCCTTTCAGTTTGATATCATTCTTGTTTCAGGTTGTAGGATTGATAGGCTTCTGATTAAGGGGGGGGTTTAAAGTGGTGCTTTTGGTTTTAATTCGAAGTTCTTTCATCAAGCTTGAAGCCTTCATTATGTACATTCGGGCCCGAGCATCATTTTTTTGCCTTTCAGTTTGATATCAGTCTTGTTTCAGGTTGTAGGATTGATAGGCTTCTGATTAAGGGGGGTTTAAAGTGGGTGGTTTTGGTTTTATTTCTAAGTTCTTTCATCAAGCTTGAAGCCTTCATTATGTACATTCGGGCCCGAGCATCATTGTTTTGCCTTTCAGTTTGATATCATTCTTGTTTCAGGTTGTAGGATTGATAGGCTTCTGATTAAGGGGGGTTTAAAGTGGGTGGTTTTGGTTTTATTTCTAAGTTCTTTCATCAAGCTTGAAGCCTTCATTATGTACATTCGGGCCCGAGCATCATTTTTTTGCCTTTCAGTTTGATATCAGTCTTGTTTCAGGTTGTAGGATTGATAGGCTTTTGATTAGGGGGTATTTAAAGTGGGTGGTTTTGGTTTTAATTCTAAGTTCTTTCATCAAGCTTGAAGCCTTCATTATGTACATTCGGGCCCGAGCATCATTTTTTTGCCTTTCAGTTTGATATCAGTCTTGTTTCAGGTTGTAGGATTGAAAGGTTTCTGATTTAGGGGGGGGCGTTTAAAGTGGGTGTTTTTGGTTTTATTTCTAAGTTCTTTCATCAAGCTTAAAGCCTTCATTATGTACATTCGGGCCCGAGCATCATTTTTTTGCCTTTCAGTTTGATATCAGTCTTGTTTCAGGTTGTAGGATTGATAGGCTTCTGATTAAGGGGGGTTAGGGTGACTGCTTTTGGTTTTATTTCTAGGTTCTTTCATCAAGCTTGAAGCCTTCATTATGTACATTCGGGCCCGAGCATCAATTTTTTCCCTTTCAGTTTGATATCAGTCTTGTTTCAGGTTGTAGGATTGAAAGGCTTCTGATTAAGGGGGGGGTTTAAAGTGGGTGCTTTTGGTTTTAATTCTAAGTTCTTTCATCAAGCTTAAAGCCTTCATTATGTACATTCGGGCCCGAGCATCATTTTTTTGGCTTTCAGTTTGATATCAGTCTTGTTTCAGGTTGTAGGATTGATAGGCTTCTGATTAAGGGGGGGGTTTAAAGTGGGTGCTTTTGGTTTTAATTCTAAGTTCTTTCATCAAGCTTGAAGCCTTCATTATGTACATTCGGGCCCGAGCATCATTTTTTTGCCTTTCAGTTTGATATCAGTCTTGTTTCAGGTTGTAGGATTGATAGGCTTCTGATTAAGGGGGGGGTTTAAAGTGGGTGCTTTTGGTTTTAATTCTAAGTTCTTTCATCAAGCTTGAAGCCTTCATTATGTACATTCGGGCCCGAGCATCATTTTTTTGCCTTTCAGTTTGATATCAGTCTTGTTTCAGGTTGTAGGATTGATAGGCTTCTGATTAAGGGGGGGGTTTAAAGTGGGTGCTTTTGGTTTTAATTCTAAGTTCTTTCATCAAGCTTGAAGCCTTCATTATGTACATTCGGGCCCGAGCATCATTTTTTTGGCTTTCAGTTTGATATCAGTCTTGTTTCAGGTTGTAGGATTGAAAGGTTTCTGATTTAGGGGGGGGTTAGGGTGACTGCTTTTGGTTTTATTTCTAAGTTCTTTCATCAAGCTTGAAGCCTTCATTATGTACATTCGGGCCGAGCATCATTTTTTTGCCTTTCAGTTTGATATCAATCTTGTTTCAGGTTGTAGGATTGATAGGCTTCTGATTAAGGGGGTTTAGGGTGACTGCTTTTGGTTTTATTTCTAAGTTCTTTCATCAAGCTTGAAGCCTTCATTATGTACATTCGGGCCCGAGCATCATTTTTTTGCCTTTCAGTTTGATATCAGTCTTGTTTCAGGTTGTAGGATTGATAGGCTTCTGATTAAGGGGGGGTTTAAAGTGGGTGCTTTTGGTTTTAATTCTAAGTTGTTTCATCAAGCTTAAAGCCTTCATTATGTACATTCGGGCCCGAGCATCATTTTTTTGCCTTTCAGTTTAATATCATTCTTGTTTCAGGTTGTAGGATTGATAGGCTTCTGATTAGGGGGTATTTAAAGTGGGTGGTTTTGGTTTTATTTCTAAGTTCTTTCATCAAGCTTGAAGCCTTCATTATGTACATTCGGGCCCGAGCATCATTTTTTTGCCTTTCAGTTTGATATCAGTCTTGTTTCAGGTTGTAGGATTGATAGGCTTCTGATTAAGGGGGGGGTTTAAAGTGGGTACTTTTGGTTTTAATTCTAAGTTGTTTCATCAAGCTTCAAGCCTTCATTATGTACATTCGGGCCCGAGCATTATTTTTTTGCCTTTCAGTTTGATATCAGTCTTGTTTCAGGTTGTAGGATTGATAGGCTTCTGATTAAGGGGGGGGGTTTAAAGTGGGTGCTTTTGGTTTTATTTCTAAGTTCTTTCATCAAGCTTGAAGCCTTCATTATGTACATTCGGGCCCGAGCATCATTTTTTTGCCTTTCAGTTTGATATCAGTCTTGTTTCAGGTTGTAGGATTGATACGCTTCTGATTAAGAGGGGTTAGGGTGACTGCTTTTGGTTTTATTTCTAAGTTCTTTCATCAAGCTTGAAGCCTTCATTATGTACATTCGGGCCCGAGCATCATTTTTTGGCCTTTCAGTTTGATATCAGTCTTGTTCGAGGTTGTAGGATTGATAGGCTTCTGATTAAGGGGGGTTAGGGTGACTGCTTTTTGTTTTAATTCTAAGTTCTTTCATCAAGCTTGAAGCCTTCATTATGTACATTCGGGCCCGAGCATCATTTTTTTGCCTTTCAGTTTGATATCAGTCTTGTTTCAGGTTGTAGGATTGAAAGGTTTCTGATTTAGGGGGGGGTTAGGGTGACTGCTTTTGGTTTTATTTCTAAGTTCTTTCATCAAGCTTAAAGCCTTCATTATGTACATTCGGGCCCGAGCATCATTTTTTTGCCTTTCAGTTTGATATCAGTCTTGTTTCAGGTTGTAGGATTGAAAGGTTTCTGATTTAGGGGGGGGCGTTTAAAGTGGGTGTTTTTGGTTTTATTTCTAAGTTCTTTCATCAAGCTTAAAGCCTTCATTATGTACATTCGGGCCCGAGCATCATTTTTTTGCCTTTCAGTTTGATATCAGTCTTGTTTCAGGTTGTAGGATTGATAGGCTTCTGATTAAGGGGGGTTAGGGTGACTGCTTTTGGTTTTATTTCTAGGTTCTTTCATCAAGCTTGAAGCCTTCATTATGTACATTCGGGCCCGAGCATCAATTTTTTCCCTTTCAGTTTGATATCATTCTTGTTTCAGGTTGTAGGATTGATAGGCTTCTGATTAAGAGGGGTTAGGGTGACTGCTTTTGGTTTTATTTCTAAGTTCTTTCATCAAGCTTGAAGCCTTCATTATGTACATTCGGGCCCGAGCATCATTTTTTTGCCTTTCAGTTTGATATCATTCTTGTTTCAGGTTGTAGGATTGATAGGCTTCTGATTAAGGGGGGGGTTTAAAGTGGGTACTTTTGGTTTTAATTCTAAGTTGTTTCATCAAGCTTAAAGCCTTCATTATGTACATTCGGGCCCGAGCATCATTTTTTTGCCTTTCAGTTTGATATCATTCTTGTTTCAGGTTGTAGGATTGATAGGCTTCTGATTAAGAGGGGTTAGGGTGACTGCTTTTGGTTTTAATTCTAAGTTCTTTCATCAAGCTTGAAGCCTTCATTATGTACATTCGGGCCCGAGCATCATTTTTTTGCCTTTCAGTTTGATATCAGTCTTGTTTCAGGTTGTAGGATTGATAGGCTTCTGATTAAGAGGGGTTAGGGTGACTGCTTTTGGTTTTATTTCTAAGTTCTTTCATCAAGCTTGAAGCCTTCATTATGTACATTCGGGCCCGAGCATCATTTTTTTGCCTTTCAGTTTGATATTAGTCTTGTTTCAGGTTGTAGGATTGATAGGCTTCTGATTAAGGGGGGGGGTTTAAAGTGGGTGCTTTTGGTTTTAATTCTAAGTTCTTTCATCAAGCTTGAAGCCTTCATTATGTACATTCAGGCCCGAGCATCAATTTCTTGCCTTTCAGTTTGATATCAGTCTTGTTTCAGGTTGTAGGATTGAAAGGTTTCTGATTAGGGGGGTTAGGGTGACTGCTTTTGGTTTTATTTCTAAGGTCTTTCATCAAGCTTGAAGCCATCATTATTTACATTCGGGCCCGAGCATCATTTTTTTGCCTTTCAGTTTGATATCATTCTTGTTTCAGGTTGTAGGATTGATAGGCTTCTGATTAAGGGGGGGATTTAAAGTGGGTACTTTTGGTTTTAATTCTAAGTTGTTTCATCAAGCTTAAAGCCTTCATTATGTACATTCGGGCCCGAGCATTATTTTTTTGCCTTTCAGTTTGATATCAGTCTTGTTTCAGGTTGTAGGATTGATAGGCTTCTGATTAAGGGGGGGGGTTTAAAGTGGGTGCTTTTGGTTTTATTTCTAAGTTCTTTCATCAAGCTTGAAGCCTTCATTATGTACATTCGGGCCCGAGCATCATTTTTTTGCCTTTCAGTTTGATATCAGTCTTGTTTCAGGTTGTAGGATTGATAGGCTTCTGATTAAGAGGGGTTAGGGTGACTGCTTTTGGTTTTATTTCTAAGTTCTTTCATCAAGCTTGAAGCCTTCATTATGTACATTCGGGCCCGAGCATCATTTTTTTGCCTTTCAGTTTGATATTAGTCTTGTTTCAGGTTGTAGGATTGATAGGCTTCTGATTAAGGGGGGGGGTTTAAAGTGGGTGCTTTTGGTTTTAATTCTAAGTTCTTTCATCAAGCTTGAAGCCTTCATTATGTACATTCAGGCCCGAGCATCAATTTCTTGCCTTTCAGTTTGATATCAGTCTTGTTTCAGGTTGTAGGATTGAAAGGTTTCTGATTAGGGGGGTTAGGGTGACTGCTTTTGGTTTTATTTCTAAGGTCTTTCATCAAGCTTGAAGCCATCATTATTTACATTCGGGCCCGAGCATCATTTTTTTGCCTTTCAGTTTGATATCATTCTTGTTTCAGGTTGTAGGATTGATAGGCTTCTGATTAAGGGGGGGATTTAAAGTGGGTACTTTTGGTTTTAATTCTAAGTTGTTTCATCAAGCTTAAAGCCTTCATTATGTACATTCGGGCCCGAGCATTATTTTTTTGCCTTTCAGTTTGATATCAGTCTTGTTTCAGGTTGTAGGATTGATAG
The DNA here is from genome assembly GCA_950295325.1 of Polytrichum commune. Classification (NCBI taxonomy): domain Eukaryota; kingdom Viridiplantae; phylum Streptophyta; class Polytrichopsida; order Polytrichales; family Polytrichaceae; genus Polytrichum; species Polytrichum commune. The sequence continues at coordinate 54,971,891 of OX485806.1, read as the reverse complement.
GCTTCTGATTAAGGGGGGGGGTTTAAAGTGGGTGCTTTTGGTTTTATTTCTAAGTTCTTTCATCAAGCTTGAAGCCTTCATTATGTACATTCGGGCCCGAGCATCATTTTTTTGCCTTTCAGTTTGATATCAGTCTTGTTTCAGGTTGTAGGATTGATAGGCTTCTGATTAAGGGGGGGTTTAAAGTGGGTGCTTTTGGTTTTAATTCTAAGTTGTTTCATCAAGCTTAAAGCCTTCATTATGTACATTCGGGCCCGAGCATCATTTTTTTGCCTTTCAGTTTAATATCATTCTTGTTTCAGGTTGTAGGATTGATAGGCTTCTGATTAGGGGGTATTTAAAGTGGGTGGTTTTGGTTTTATTTCTAAGTTCTTTCATCAAGCTTGAAGCCTTCATTATGTACATTCGGGCCCGAGCATCATTTTTTTGCCTTTCAGTTTGATATCAGTCTTGTTTCAGGTTGTAGGATTGATAGGCTTCTGATTAAGAGGGGGGTTTAAAGTGGGTGCTTTTGGTTTTAATTCTAAGTTGTTTCATCAAGCTTAAAGCCTTCATTATGTACATTCGGGCCCGAGCATCATTTTTTTGCCTTTCAGTTTGATATCATTCTTGTTTCAGGTTGTAGGATTGATAGGTTCTGATTAAGAGGGGTTAGGGTGACTGCTTTTGGTTTTATTTCTAAGTTCTTTCATCAAGCTTGAAGCCTTCATTATGTACATTCGGGCCCGAGCATCATTTTTTTGCCTTTCAGTTTGATATCAGTCTTGTTTCAGGTTGTAGGATTGATAGGCTTCTGATTTAGGGGGGTTTAAAGTGGGTGCTTTTGGTTTTATTTCTAAGTTCTTTCATCAAGCTTGAAGCCTTCATTATGTACATTCGGGCCCGAGCATCATTTTTTTGCCTTTCAGTTTGATATCAGTCTTGTTTCAGGTTGTAGGATTGATAGGCTTCTGATTAAGGGGGGGTTTAAAGTGGGTGCTTTTGGTTTTAATTCTAAGTTGTTTCATCAAGCTTAAAGCCTTCATTATGTACATTCGGGCCCGAGCATCATTTTTTTGCCTTTCAGTTTAATATCATTCTTGTTTCAGGTTGTAGGATTGATAGGCTTCTGATTAGGGGGTATTTAAAGTGGGTGGTTTTGGTTTTATTTCTAAGTTCTTTCATCAAGCTTGAAGCCTTCATTATGTACATTCGGGCCCGAGCATCATTTTTTTGCCTTTCAGTTTGATATCAGTCTTGTTTCAGGTTGTAGGATTGATAGGCTTCTGATTAAGAGGGGGGTTTAAAGTGGGTGCTTTTGGTTTTAATTCTAAGTTGTTTCATCAAGCTTAAAGCCTTCATTATGTACATTCGGGCCCGAGCATCATTTTTTTGCCTTTCAGTTTGATATCAGTCTTGTTTCAGGTTGTAGCATTGATAGGCTTCTGATTAAGGGGGGGATTTAAAGTGGGTGCTTTTGGTTTTAATTCTAAGTTGTTTCATGAAGCTTAAAGCCTTCATTATGTACATTCCGGCCCGAGCATCATTTTTTTGGCTTTCAGTTTGATATCAGTCTTGTTTCAGGTTGTAGGATTGATAGGCTTCTGATTAAGGGGGGGGTTTAAAGTGGGTGCTTTTGGTTTTAATTCTAAGTTCTTTCATCAAGCTTGAAGCCTTCATTATGTACATTCGGGCCCGAGCATCATTTTTTTGCCTTTCAGTTTGATATCAGTCTTGTTTCAGGTTGTAGGATTGATAGGCTTCTGATTAAGAGGGGTTAGGGTGACTACTTTTGGTTTTATTTCTAAGTTCTTTCATAAAGCTTGAAGCCTTCATTATGTACATTCGGGCCCGAGCATCATTTTTTTGCCTTTCAGTTTGATATCAGTCTTGTTTCAGGTTGTAGGATTGATAGGCTTCTGATTAAACGGGGGGGTTTTAAAGTGGGTGCTTTTGGTTTTAATTCTAAGTTCTTTCATCAAGCTTGAAGCCTTCATTATGTACATTCGGGCCCGAGCATCATTTTTTTGCCTTTCAGTTTGATATCAGTCTTGTTTCAGGTTGTAGGATTGATAGGCTTCTGATTAAGAGGGGTTAGGGTGACTGCTTTTGGTTTTATTTCTAAGTTCTTTCATCAAGCTTGAAGCCTCCATTATGTACATTCGGGCCCGAGCATGATTTTTTTGCCTTTCAGTTTGATATCAGTCTTGTTTCAGGTTGTAGGATTGATAGGCTTCTGATTAAGAGGGGTTAGGGTGACTGCTTTTGGTTTTATTTCTAAGTTCTTTCATCAAGCTTGAAGCCTTCATTATGTACATTCGGGCCCGAGCATCATTTTTTTGCCTTTCAGTTTGATATCAGTCTTGTTTCAGGTTGTAGGATTGATAGGCTTCTGATTTAGGGGGGGGGTTAGTGTAAGTGCTTTTGGTTTTATTTCTAAGTTCTTTCATCAAGCTTGAAGCCTTCATTATGTACATTCGGGCCCGAGCATCATTTTTTTGCCTTTCAGTTTGATATCAGTCTTGTTTCAGGTTGTAGGATTGATAGGCTTCTGATTAAGGGGGGGGTTTTAAAGTGGGTGCTTTTGGTTTTAATTCTAAGTTCTTTCATCAAGCTTGAAGCCTTCATTATGTACATTCGGGCCCGAGCATCATTTTTTTGCCTTTCAGTTTGATATCAGTCTTGTTTCAGGTTGTAGGATTGATAGGCTTCTGATTAAAGGGGGGGGTTTTAAAGTGGGTGCTTTTGGTTTTAATTCTAAGTTCTTTCATCAAGCTTGAAGCCTTCATTATGTACATTCGGGCCCGAGCATGATTTTTTTGCCTTTCAGTTTGATATCAGTCTTGTTTCAGGTTGTAGGATTGATAGGTTCTGATTAAGAGGGGTTAGGGTGACTGCTTTTGGTTTTATTTCTAAGTTCTTTCATCAAGCTTGAAGCCTTCATTATGTACATTCGGGCCCGAGCATCATTTTTTTGCCTTTCAGTTTGATATCAGTCTTGTTTTAGGTTGTAGGATTGATAGGCTTCTGATTAAGGGGGGGGGTTTAAAGTGACTGCTTTTGGTTTTAATTCTAAGTTCTTTCATCAAGCTTGAAGCCTTCATTATGTACATTCGGGCCCGAGCATCATTTTTTTGCCTTTCAGTTTGATATCAGTCTTGTTTTAGGTTGTAGGATTGATAGGCTTCTGATTAAGGGGGGGGGTTTAAAGTGACTGCTTTTGGTTTTAATTCTAAGTTCTTTCATCAAGCTTGAAGCCTTCATTATGTACATTCGGGCCCGAGCATCATTTTTTTGCCTTTCAGTTTGATATCAGTCTTGTTTTAGGTTGTAGGATTGATAGGCTTCTGATTAAGGGGGGGGTTTAAAGTGAGTGCTTTTGGTTTTATTTCTAACTTCTTTCATCAAGCTTGAAGCCTTCATTATGTACATTCGGGCCCGAGCATCATTTTTTTGCCTTTTAGTTTGATATTAGTCTTGTTTCAGGTTGTAGGATTGATAGGCTTCTGATTAAGGGGGGGGGTTTAAAGTGGGTTCTTTTGGTTTTATTTCTAAGTTCTTTCATCAAGCTTGAAGCCTTCATTATGTACATTCGGGCCCGAGCATCATTTTTTTGCCTTTCAGTTTGATATTAGTCTTGTTTCAGGTTGTAGGATTGATAGGCTTCTGATTAAGAGGGGTTAGGGTGACTGCTTTTGGTTTTATTTCTAAGTTCTTTCATCAAGCTTGAAGCCTTCATTATGTACATTCGGGCCCGAGCATCATTTTTTTGCCTTTCAGTTTGATATCAGTCTTGTTTCAGGTTGTAGGATTGATAGGCTTCTGATTAAGGGGGGGGTTTAAAGTGGGTGCTTTTGGTTTTAATTCTAAGTTCTTTCATCAAGCTTGAAGCCTTCATTATGTACATTCGGGCCCGAGCATCATTTTTTTGCCTTTCAGTTTGATATCAGTCTTGTTTTAGGTTGTAGGATTGATAGGCTTCTGATTAAGGGGGGGGGTTTAAAGTGACTGCTTTTGGTTTTAATTCTAAGTTCTTTCATCAAGCTTGAAGCCTTCATTATGTACATTCGGGCCCGAGCATCATTTTTTTACCTTTCAGTTTGATATCAGTCTTGTTTTAGGTTGTAGGATTGATAGGCTTCTGATTAAGGGGGGGGGTTTAAAGTGACTGCTTTTGGTTTTAATTCTAAGTTCTTTCATCAAGCTTGAAGCCTTCATTATGTACATTCGGGCCCGAGCATCATTTTTTTGCCTTTCAGTTTGATATCAGTCTTGTTTCAGGTTGTAGGATTGATAGGCTTCTGATTTAGGGGGGGGGTTAGTGTAAGTGCTTTTGGTTTTATTTCTAAGTTCTTTCATCAAGCTTGAAGCCTTCATTATGTACATTCGGGCCCGAGCATCATTTTTTTGCCTTTCAGTTTGATATCATTCTTGTTTCAGGTTGTAGGATTCATAGGCTTCTGATTAAGAGGGGTTAGGGTGACTGCTTTTGGTTTTATTTCTAAGTTCTTTCATCAAGCTTGAAGCCTCCATTATGTACATTCGGGCCCGAGCATGATTTTTTTGCCTTTCAGTTTGATATCAGTCTTGTTTCAGGTTGTAGGATTGATAGGTTCTGATTAAGAGGGGTTAGGGTGATTGCTTTTGGTTTTATTTCTAAGTTCTTTCATCAAGCTTGAAGCCTTCATTATGTACATTCGGGCCCGAGCATCATTTTTTTGCCTTTCAGTTTGATATCAGTCTTGTTTTAGGTTGTAGGATTGATAGGCTTCTGATTAAGGGGGGGGGTTTAAAGTGACTGCTTTTGGTTTTAATTCTAAGTTCTTTCATCAAGCTTGAAGCCTTCATTATGTACATTCGGGCCCGAGCATCATTTTTTTGCCTTTCAGTTTGATATCAGTCTTGTTTTAGGTTGTAGGATTGATAGGCTTCTGATTAAGAGGGGTTAGGGTGACTGCTTTTGGTTTTATTTCTAAGTTCTTTCATCAAGCTTGAAGCCTCCATTATGTACATTCGGGCCCGAGCATGATTTTTTTGCCTTTCAGTTTGATATCAGTCTTGTTTCAGGTTGTAGGATTGATAGGTTCTGATTAAGAGGGGTTAGGGTGACTGCTTTTGGTTTTATTTCTAAGTTCTTTCATCAAGCTTGAAGCCTCCATTATGTACATTCGGGCCCGAGCATGATTTTTTTGCCTTTCAGTTTGATATCAGTCTTGTTTCAGGTTGTAGGATTGATAGGTTCTGATTAAGAGGGGTTAGGGTGACTGCTTTTGGTTTTATTTCTAAGTTCTTTCATCAAGCTTGAAGCCTTCATTATGTACATTCGGGCCCGAGCATCATTTTTTTGCCTTTCAGTTTGATATCAGTCTTGTTTTAGGTTGTAGGATTGATAGGCTTCTGATTAAGGGGGGGGGTTTAAAGTGACTGCTTTTGGTTTTAATTCTAAGTTCTTTCATCAAGCTTGAAGCCTTCATTATGTACATTCGGGCCCGAGCATCATTTTTTTGCCTTTCAGTTTGATATCAGTCTTGTTTTAGGTTGTAGGATTGATAGGCTTCTGATTAAGGGGGGGGGTTTAAAGTGACTGCTTTTGGTTTTAATTCTAAGTTCTTTCATCAAGCTTGAAGCCTTCATTATGTACATTCGGGCCCGAGCATCATTTTTTTGCCTTTCAGTTTGATATCAGTCTTGTTTTAGGTTGTAGGATTGATAGGCTTCTGATTAGGGGGGGGGTTTAAAGTGAGTGCTTTTGGTTTTATTTCTAAGTTCTTTCATCAAGCTTGAAGCCTTCATTATGTACATTCGGGCCCGAGCATCATTTTTTTGCCTTTCAGTTTGATATCATTCTTGTTTCAGGTTGTAGGATTGATAGGCTTCTGATTAAGGGGGGGGGGTTTAAAGTGGGTGCTTTTGGTTTTAATTCTAAGTTCTTTCATCAAGCTTGAAGCCTTCATTATTTACATTCGGGCCCGAGCATCATTTTTTTGCCTTTCAGTTTGATATCAGTCTTGTTTCAGGTTGTAGGATTGATAGGCTTCTGATTAAGAGGGGTTAGGGTGACTACTTTTGGTTTTATTTCTAAGTTCTTTCATAAAGCTTGAAGCCTTCATTATGTACATTCGGGCCCGAGCATCATTTTTTTGCCTTTCAGTTTGATATCAGTCTTGTTTCAGGTTGTAGGATTGATAGGCTTCTGATTAAAGGGGGGGGTTTTAAAGTGGGTGCTTTTGGTTTTAATTCTAAGTTCTTTCATCAAGCTTGAAGCCTTCATTATGTACATTCGGGCCCGAGCATCATTTTTTTGCCTTTCAGTTTGATATCAGTCTTGTTTCAGGTTGTAGGATTGATAGGCTTCTGATTAAGAGGGGTTAGGGTGACTGCTTTTGGTTTTATTTCTAAGTTCTTTCATCAAGCTTGAAGCCTCCATTATGTACATTCGGGCCCGAGCATGATTTTTTTGCCTTTCAGTTTGATATCAGTCTTGTTTCAGGTTGTAGGATTGATAGGTTCTGATTAAGAGGGGTTAGGGTGACTGCTTTTGGTTTTATTTCTAAGTTCTTTCATCAAGCTTGAAGCCTTCATTATGTACATTCGGGCCCGAGCATCATTTTTTTGCCTTTCAGTTTGATATCAGTCTTGTTTTAGGTTGTAGGATTGATAGGCTTCTGATTAAGGGGGGGGGTTTAAAGTGACTGCTTTTGGTTTTAATTCTAAGTTCTTTCATCAAGCTTGAAGCCTTCATTATGTACATTCGGGCCCGAGCATCATTTTTTTGCCTTTCAGTTTGATATCAGTCTTGTTTTAGGTTGTAGGATTGATAGGCTTCTGATTAAGAGGGGTTAGGGTGACTGCTTTTGGTTTTATTTCTAAGTTCTTTCATCAAGCTTGAAGCCTCCATTATGTACATTCGGGCCCGAGCATGATTTTTTTGCCTTTCAGTTTGATATCAGTCTTGTTTCAGGTTGTAGGATTGATAGGTTCTGATTAAGAGGGGTTAGGGTGACTGCTTTTGGTTTTATTTCTAAGTTCTTTCATCAAGCTTGAAGCCTCCATTATGTACATTCGGGCCCGAGCATGATTTTTTTGCCTTTCAGTTTGATATCAGTCTTGTTTCAGGTTGTAGGATTGATAGGTTCTGATTAAGAGGGGTTAGGGTGACTGCTTTTGGTTTTATTTCTAAGTTCTTTCATCAAGCTTGAAGCCTTCATTATGTACATTCGGGCCCGAGCATCATTTTTTTGCCTTTCAGTTTGATATCAGTCTTGTTTTAGGTTGTAGGATTGATAGGCTTCTGATTAAGGGGGGGGGTTTAAAGTGACTGCTTTTGGTTTTAATTCTAAGTTCTTTCATCAAGCTTGAAGCCTTCATTATGTACATTCGGGCCCGAGCATCATTTTTTTGCCTTTCAGTTTGATATCAGTCTTGTTTTAGGTTGTAGGATTGATAGGCTTCTGATTAAGGGGGGGGGTTTAAAGTGACTGCTTTTGGTTTTATTTCTAAGTTCTTTCATCAAGCTTGAAGCCTTCATTATGTACATTCGGGCCCGAGCATCATTTTTTTGCCTTTCAGTTTGATATCAGTCTTGTTTTAGGTTGTAGGATTGATAGGCTTCTGATTAGGGGGGGGGGTTTAAAGTGAGTGCTTTTGGTTTTATTTCTAAGTTCTTTCATCAAGCTTGAAGCCTTCATTATGTACATTCGGGCCCGAGCATCATTTTTTTGCCTTTCAGTTTGATATCATTCTTGTTTCAGGTTGTAGGATTGATAGGCTTCTGATTAAGGGGGGGGGGTTTAAAGTGGGTGCTTTTGGTTTTAATTCTAAGTTCTTTCATCAAGCTTGAAGCCTTCATTATTTACATTCGGGCCCGAGCATCATTTTTTTGCCTTTCAGTTTGATATCAGTCTTGTTTCAGGTTGTAGGATTGATAGGCTTCTGATTAAGAGGGGTTAGGGTGACTACTTTTGGTTTTATTTCTAAGTTCTTTCATAAAGCTTGAAGCCTTCATTATGTACATTCGGGCCCGAGCATGATTTTTTTGCCTTTCAGTTTGATATCAGTCTTGTTTTAGGTTGTAGGATTGATAGGCTTCTGATTAAGGGGGGGGGTTTAAAGTGACTGCTTTTGGTTTTAATTCTAAGTTCTTTCATCAAGCTTGAAGCCTTCATTATGTTCATTCGGGCCCGAGCATCATTTTTTTGCCTTTCAGTTTGATATCAGTCTTGTTTTAGGTTGTAGGATTGATAGGCTTCTGATTAAGGGGGGGGGTTTAAAGTGACTGCTTTTGGTTTTAATTCTAAGTTCTTTCATCAAGCTTGAAGCCTTCATTATGTACATTCGGGCCCGAGCATCATTTTTTTGCCTTTCAGTTTGATATCAGTCTTGTTTCAGGTTGTAGGATTGATACGCTTCTGATTAAGGGGGGGGGTTTAAAGTGAGTGCTTTTGGTTTTATTTCTAAGTTCTTTCATCAAGCTTGAAGCCTTCATTATGTACATTCGGGCCCGAGCATCATTTTTTTGCCTTTTAGTTTGATATTAATCTTGTTTCAGGTTGTAGGATTGATAGGCTTCTGATTAAGGGGGGGGGTTTAAAGTGGGTGCTTTTGGTTTTAATTCTAAGTTCTTTCATCAAGCTTGAAGCCTTCATTATGTACATTCGGGCCCGAGCATCATTTTTTTGCCTTTTAGTTTGATATTAATCTTGTTTTAGGTTGTAGGATTGATAGGCTTCTGATTAAGAGGGGTTATGGTGACTGCTTTTGGTTTTATTTCTAAGTTCTTTCATCAAGCTTGAAGCCTTCATTATGTACATTCGGGCCCGAGCATCATTTTTTTGCCTTTCAGTTTGATATCAGTCTTGTTTCAGGTTGTAGGATTGATAGGCTTCTGATTAAGGGGGGGGTTTAAAGTGGGTGCTTTTGGTTTTATTTCTAAGTTCTTTCATCAAGCTTGAAGCCTTCATTATGTACATTCGGGCCCGAGCATCATTTTTTTGCCTTTCAGTTTGATATCAGTCTTGTTTCAGGTTGTAGGATTGATAGGTTCTGATTAAGAGGGGTTAGGGTGACTGCTTTTGGTTTTATTTCTAAGTTCTTTCATCAAGCTTGAAGCCTCCATTATGTACATTCGGGCCCGAGCATGATTTTTTTGCCTTTCAGTTTGATATCAGTCTTGTTTCAGGTTGTAGGATTGATAGGTTCTGATTAAGAGGGGTTAGGGTGACTGCTTTTGGTTTTATTTCTAAGTTCTTTCATCAAGCTTGAAGCCTTCATTATGTACATTCGGGCCCGAGCATCATTTTTTTGCCTTTCAGTTTGATATCAGTCTTGTTTTAGGTTGTAGGATTGATAGGCTTCTGATTAAGGGGGGGGGTTTAAAGTGACTGCTTTTGGTTTTATTTCTAAGTTCTTTCATAAAGCTTGAAGCCTTCATTATGTACATTCGGGCCCGAGCATCATTTTTTTGCCTTTCAGTTTGATATCAGTCTTGTTTTAGGTTGTAGGATTGATAGGCTTCTGATTAAGGGGGGGGGTTTAAAGTGACTGCTTTTGGTTTTATTTCTAAGTTCTTTCATCAAGCTTGAAGCCTTCATTATGTACATTCGGGCCCGAGCATCATTTTTTTGCCTTTCAGTTTGATATCAGTCTTGTTTTAGGTTGTAGGATTGATAGGCTTCTGATTAGGGGGGGGGTTTAAAGTGAGTGCTTTTGGTTTTATTTCTAAGTTCTTTCATCAAGCTTGAAGCCTTCATTATGTACATTCGGGCCCGAGCATCATTTTTTTGCCTTTCAGTTTGATATCATTCTTGTTTCAGGTTGTAGGATTGATAGGCTTCTGATTAAGGGGGGGGGGTTTAAAGTGGGTGCTTTTGGTTTTAATTCTAAGTTCTTTCATCAAGCTTGAAGCCTTCATTATTTACATTCGGGCCCGAGCATCATTTTTTTGCCTTTCAGTTTGATATCAGTCTTGTTTCAGGTTGTAGGATTGATAGGCTTCTGATTAAGAGGGGTTAGGGTGACTACTTTTGGTTTTATTTCTAAGTTCTTTCATCAAGCTTGAAGCCTTCATTATGTACATTCGGGCCCGAGCATCATTTTTTTGCCTTTCAGTTTGATATCAGTCTTGTTTCAGGTTGTAGGATTGATAGGCTTCTGATTAAAGGGGGGGGTTTTAAAGTGGGTGCTTTTGGTTTTAATTCTAAGTTCTTTCATCAAGCTTGAAGCCTTCATTATGTACATTCGGGCCCGAGCATCATTTTTTTGCCTTTCAGTTTGATATCAGTCTTGTTTTAGGTTGTAGGATTGATAGGCTTCTGATTAGGGGGGGGGGGTTTAAAGTGAGTGCTTTTGGTTTTATTTCTAAGTTCTTTCATCAAGCTTGAAGCCTTCATTATGTACATTCGGGCCCGAGCATCATTTTTTTGCCTTTCAGTTTGATATCATTCTTGGTTTAGGTTGTAGGATTGATAGGCTTCTGATTAAGGGGGGGGGTTTAAAGTGACTGCTTTTGGTTTTAATTCTAAGTTCTTTCATCAAGCTTGAAGCCTTCATTATGTACATTCGGGCCCGAGCATCATTTTTTTGCCTTTCAGTTTGATATCAGTCTTGTTTTAGGTTGTAGGATTGATAGGCTTCTGATTAAGGGGGGGGGTTTAAAGTGACTGCTTTTGGTTTTATTTCTAAGTTCTTTCATCAAGCTTGAAGCCTTCATTATGTACATTCGGGCCCGAGCATCATTTTTTTGCCTTTCAGTTTGATATCAGTCTTGTTTTAGGTTGTAGGATTGATAGGCTTCTGATTAGGGGGGGGGTTTAAAGTGAGTGCTTTTGGTTTTATTTCTAAGTTCTTTCATCAAGCTTGAAGCCTTCATTATGTACATTCGGGCCCGAGCATCATTTTTTTGCCTTTCAGTTTGATATCAGTCTTGTTTCAGGTTGTAGGATTGATAGGCTTCTGATTAGGGGGGGGGGTTTAAAGTGACTGCTTTTGGTTTTATTTCTAAGTTCTTTCATCAAGCTTGAAGCCTTCATTATGTACATTCGGGCCCGAGCATCATTTTTTTGCCTTTCAGTTTGATATCAGTCTTGTTTCAGGTTGTAGGATTGATAGGCTTCTGATTAAGGGGGGTTAGGGTGACTGCTTTCGGTTTTATTTCTAAGTTCTTTCATCAAGCTTGAAGCCATCATTATGTACATTCGGGCCCGAGCATCATTTTTTTGCCTTTCAGTTTGATATCAGTCTTGTTTCAGGTTGTAGGATTGATAGGCTTCTGATTAAAGGGGGGGGTTTTAAAGTGGGTGCTTTTGGTTTTAATTCTAAGTTCTTTCATCAAGCTTGAAGCCTTCATTATGTACATTCGGGCCCGAGCATCATTTTTTTGCCTTTCAGTTTGATATCAGTCTTGTTTCAGGTTGTAGGATTGATAGGCTTCTGATTAAGAGGGGTTAGGGTGACTGCTTTTGGTTTTATTTCTAAGTTCTTTCATCAAGCTTGAAGCCTCCATTATGTACATTCGGGCCCGAGCATGATTTTTTTGCCTTTCAGTTTGATATCAGTCTTGTTTCAGGTTGTAGGATTGATAGGTTCTGATTAAGAGGGGTTAGGGTGACTGCTTTTGGTTTTATTTCTAAGTTCTTTCATCAAGCTTGAAGCCTTCATTATGAACATTCGATCCCGAGCATCATTTTTTTGCCTTTCAGTTTGATATCAGTCTTGTTTCAGGTTGTAGGATTGATAGGCTTCTGATTAAGAGGGGTTAGGGTGACTGCTTTTGGTTTTATTTCTAAGTTCTTTCATCAAGCTTGAAGCCTCCATTATGTACATTCGGGCCCGAGCATGATTTTTTTGCCTTTCAGTTTGATATCAGTCTTGTTTCAGGTTGTAGGATTGATAGGTTCTGATTAAGAGGGGTTAGGGTGACTGCTTTTGGTTTTATTTCTAAGTTCTTTCATCAAGCTTGAAGCCTTCATTATGTACATTCGGGCCCGAGCATCATTTTTTTGCCTTTCAGTTTGATATCAGTCTTGTTTCAGGTTGTAGGATTGATACGCTTCTGATTAAGGGGGGGGGTTTAAAGTGAGTGCTTTTGGTTTTATTTCTAAGTTCTTTCATCAAGCTTGAAGCCTTCATTATGTACATTCGGGCCCGAGCATCATTTTTTTGCCTTTTAGTTTGATATTAATCTTGTTTCAGGTTGTAGGATTGATAGGCTTCTGATTAAGGGGGGGGGTTTAAAGTGGGTGCTTTTGGTTTTAATTCTAAGTTCTTTCATCAAGCTTGAAGCCTTCATTATGTACATTCGGGCCCGAGCATCATTTTTTTGCCTTTCAGTTTGATATTAGTCTTGTTTCAGGTTGTAGGATTGATAGGCTTCTGATTAAGAGGGGTTATGGTGACTGCTTTTGGTTTTATTTCTAAGTTCCTTCATCAAGCTTGAAGCCTTCATTATGTACATTCGGGCCCGAGCATCATTTTTTTGCCTTTCAGTTTGATATCAGTCTTGTTTCAGGTTGTAGGATTGATAGGCTTCTGATTAAGGGGGGGGTTTAAAGTGGGTGCTTTTGGTTTTATTTCTAAGTTCTTTCATCAAGCTTGAAGCCTTCATTATGTACATTCGGGCCCGAGCATCATTTTTTTGCCTTTCAGTTTGATATCAGTCTTGTTTCAGGTTGTAGGATTGATAGGCTTCTGATTAAGGGGGGGGGTTTAAAGTGGGTGCTTTTGGTTTTATTTCTAAGTTCTTTCATCAAGCTTGAAGCCTTCATTATGTACATTCGGGCCCGAGCATCATTTTTTTGCCTTTCAGTTTGATATCAGTCTTGTTTCAGGTTGTAGGATTGATAGGCTTCTGATTAAGGGGGGGGTTTAAAGTGGGTGCTTTTGGTTTTATTTCTAAGTTCTTTCATCAAGCTTGAAGCCTTCATTATGTACATTCGGGCCCGAGCATCATTTTTTTGCCTTTCAGTTTGATATCAGTCTTGTTTCAGGTTGTAGGATTGATAGGCTTCTGATTAAGAGGGGTTAGGGTGACTGCTTTTGGTTTTATTTCTAAGTTCTTTCATCAAGCTTGAAGCCTCCATTATGTACATTCGGGCCCGAGCATGATTTTTTTGCCTTTCAGTTTGATATCAGTCTTGTTTCAGGTTGTAGGATTGATAGGTTCTGATTAAGAGGGGTTAGGGTGACTGCTTTTGGTTTTATTTCTAAGTTCTTTCATCAAGCTTGAAGCCTTCATTATGTACATTCGGGCCCGAGCATCATTTTTTTGCCTTTCAGTTTGATATCAGTCTTGTTTTAGGTTGTAGGATTGATAGGCTTCTGATTAAGGGGGGGGGTTTAAAGTGACTGCTTTTGGTTTTAATTCTAAGTTCTTTCATCAAGCTTGAAGCCTTCATTATGTACATTCGGGCCCGAGCATCATTTTTTTGCCTTTCAGTTTGATATCAGTCTTGTTTTAGGTTGTAGGATTGATAGGCTTCTGATTAAGGGGGGGGGGTTTAAAGTGACTGCTTTTGGTTTTATTTCTAAGTTCTTTCATCAAGCTTGAAGCCTTCATTATGTACATTCGGGCCCGAGCATCATTTTTTTGCCTTTCAGTTTGATATCAGTCTTGTTTTAGGTTGTAGGATTGATAGGCTTCTGATTAGGGGGGGGGGTTTAAAGTGACTGCTTTTGGTTTTATTTCTAAGTTCTTTCATCAAGCTTGAAGCCTTCATTATGTACATTCGGGCCCGAGCATCATTTTTTTGCCTTTCAGTTTGATATCAGTCTTGTTTCAGGTTGTAGGATTGATAGGCTTCTGATTAAGGGGGGTTAGGGTGACTGCTTTCGGTTTTATTTCTAAGTTCTTTCATCAAGCTTGAAGCCATCATTATGTACATTCGGGCCCGAGCATCATTTTTTTGCCTTTAAGTTTGATATCATTCTTGTTTCAGGTTGTAGGATTGATAGGCTTCTGATTAAGGGGGGGGTTTAAAGTGGGTGCTTTTGGTTTTAATTCTAAGTTCTTTCATCAAGCTTGAAGCCTTCATTATTTACATTCGGGCCCGAGCATCATTTTTTTGCCTTTCAGTTTGATATCAGTCTTGTTTCAGGTTGTAGGATTGATAGGCTTCTGATTAAAGGGGGGGGTTTTAAAGTGGGTGCTTTTGGTTTTAATTCTAAGTTCTTTCATCAAGCTTGAAGCCTTCATTATGTACATTCGGGCCCGAGCATCATTTTTTTGCCTTTCAGTTTGATATCAGTCTTGTTTCAGGTTGTAGGATTGATAGGCTTCTGATTAAGAGGGGTTAGGGTGACTGCTTTTGGTTTTATTTCTAAGTTCTTTCATCAAGCTTGAAGCCTCCATTATGTACATTCGGGCCCGAGCATGATTTTTTTGCCTTTCAGTTTGATATCAGTCTTGTTTTAGGTTGTAGGATTGATAGGCTTCTGATTAAGGGGGGGGGTTTAAAGTGACTGCTTTTGGTTTTAATTCTAAGTTCTTTCATCAAGCTTGAAGCCTTCATTATGTACATTCGGGCCCGAGCATCATTTTTTTGCCTTTCAGTTTGATATCAGTCTTGTTTTAGGTTGTAGGATTGATAGGCTTCTGATTAGGGGGGGGGGGTTAAAGTGAGTGCTTTTGGTTTTATTTCTAAGTTCTTTCATCAAGCTTGAAGCCTTCATTATGTACATTCGGGCCCGAGCATCATTTTTTTGCCTTTCAGTTTGATATCATTCTTGTTTCAGGTTGTAGGATTGATAGGCTTCTGATTAAGGGGGGGGGGGTTTAAAGTGGGTGCTTTTGGTTTTATTTCTAAGTTCTTTCATCAAGCTTGAAGCCTTCATTATGTACATTCGGGCCCGAGCATCATTTTTTTGCCTTTCAGTTTGATATCATTCTTGTTTCAGGTTGTAGGATTGATAGGCTTCTGATTAAGGGGGGGGGGGGTTTAAAGTGGGTGCTTTTGGTTTTATTTCTAAGTTCTTTCATCAAGCTTGAAGCCTTCATTATGTACATTCGGGCCCGAGCATCATTTTTTTGCCTTTCAGTTTGATATCAGTCTTGTTTCAGGTTGTAGGATTGATAGGCTTCTGATTAAGAGGGGTTAGGGTGACTGCTTTTGGTTTTATTTCTAAGTTCTTTCATCAAGCTTGAAGCCTCCATTATGTACATTCGGGCCCGAGCATGATTTTTTTGCCTTTCAGTTTGATATCAGTCTTGTTTTAGGTTGTAGGATTGATAGGCTTCTGATTAAGGGGGGGGGTTTAAAGTGACTGCTTTTGGTTTTAATTCTAAGTTCTTTCATCAAGCTTGAAGCCTTCATTATGTACATTCGGGCCCGAGCATCATTTTTTTGCCTTTCAGTTTGATATCAGTCTTGTTTTAGTTTGTAGGATTGATAGGCTTCTGATTAGGGGGGGGGGGTTAAAGTGAGTGCTTTTGGTTTTATTTCTAAGTTCTTTCATCAAGCTTGAAGCCTTCATTATGTACATTCGGGCCCGAGCATCATTTTTTTGCCTTTCAGTTTGATATCATTCTTGTTTCAGGTTGTAGGATTGATAGGCTTCTGATTAAGGGGGGGGGGGTTTAAAGTGGGTGCTTTTGGTTTTATTTCTAAGTTCTTTCATCAAGCTTGAAGCCTTCATTATGTACATTCGGGCCCGAGCATCATTTTTTTGCCTTTCAGTTTGATATCATTCTTGTTTCAGGTTGTAGGATTGATAGGTTTCTGATTTAGGGGGGGGTTAGGGTGACTGCTTTTGGTTTTATTTCTAAGGTCTTTCATCAAGCTTGAAGCCATCATTATGTACATTCGGGCCCGAGCATCATTTTTTTGCCTTTCAGTTTGATATCAGTCTTGTTTCAGGTTGTAGGATTGATAGGCTTCTGATTAGGGGGGGGGGTTTAAAGTGACTGCTTTTGGTTTTAATTCTAAGTTCTTTCATCAAGCTTGAAGCCTTCATTATGTACATTCGGGCCCGAGCATCATTTTTTTGCCTTTCAGTTTGATATCAGTCTTGTTTCAGGTTGTAGGATTGATAGGCTTCTGATTAAGGGGGGTTAGGGTGACTGCTTTCGGTTTTATTTCTAAGGTCTTTCATCAAGCTTGAAGCCATCATTATGTACATTCGGGCCCGAGCATCATTTTTTTGCCTTTCAGTTTGATATCAGTGTTGTTTCAGGTTGTAGGATTGATAGGCTTCTGATTAAAGGGGGGGGGTTTAAAGTGGGTGTTTTTTGTTTTATTTCTAAATTCTTTCATCAAGCTTGAAGCCTTCATTATGTACATTCGGGCCCGAGCATCATTTTTTTGCCTTTCAGTTTGATATCAGTCTTGTTTCAGGTTGTAGGATTGATAGGCTTCTGATTAGGGGGGGGGTTTAAAGTGACTGCTTTTGGTTTTATTTCTAAGTTCTTTCATCAAGCTTGAAGCCTTCATTATGTACATTCGGGCCCGAGCATCATTTTTTTGCCTTTAAGTTTGATATCATTCTTGTTTCAGGTTGTAGGATTGATAGGCTTCTGATTAAAGGGGGGGGTTTTAAAGTGGGTGCTTTTGGTTTTAATTCTAAGTTCTTTCATCAAGCTTGAAGCCTTCATTATGTACATTCGGGCCCGAGCATCATTTTTTTGCCTTTCAGTTTGATATCAGTCTTGTTTCAGGTTGTAGGATTGATAGGCTTCTGATTAAGAGGGGTTAGGGTGACTGCTTTTGGTTTTATTTCTAAGTTCTTTCATCAAGCTTGAAGCCTTCATTATGTACATTCGGGCCCGAGCATCATTTTTTTGCCTTTCAGTTTGATATCATTCTTGTTTCAGGTTGTAGGATTGATAGGCTTCTGATTAAGGGGGGGGTTTAAAGTGGGTACTTTTGGTTTTAATTCTAAGTTCTTTCATCAAGCTTGAAGCCTTCATTATGTACATTCGGGCCCGAGCATCATTTTTTTGCCTTTCAGTTTGATATCAGTCTTGTTTCAGGTTGTAGGATTGATAGGCTTCTGATTAAGAGGGGTTAGGGTGACTGCTTTTGGTTTTATTTCTAAGTTCTTTCATCAAGCTTGAAGCCTCCATTATGTACATTCGGGCCCGAGCATGATTTTTTTGCCTTTCAGTTTGATATCAGTCTTGTTTTAGGTTGTAGGATTGATAGGCTTCTGATTAAGGGGGGGGGTTTAAAGTGACTGCTTTTGGTTTTAATTCTAAGTTCTTTCATCAAGCTTGAAGCCTTCATTATGTACATTCGGGCCCGAGCATCATTTTTTTGCCTTTCAGTTTGATATCAGTCTTGTTTTAGGTTGTAGGATTGATAGGCTTCTGATTAGGGGGGGGGGGTTAAAGTGAGTGCTTTTGGTTTTATTTCTAAGTTCTTTCATCAAGCTTGAAGCCTTCATTATGTACATTCGGGCCCGAGCATCATTTTTTTGCCTTTCAGTTTGATATCATTCTTGTTTCAGGTTGTAGGATTGATAGGCTTCTGATTAAGGGGGGGGGGGGTTTAAAGTGGGTGCTTTTGGTTTTATTTCTAAGTTCTTTCATCAAGCTTGAAGCCTTCATTATGTACATTCGGGCCCGAGCATCATTTTTTTGCCTTTCAGTTTGATATCAGTCTTGTTTCAGGTTGTAGGATTGAAAGGTTTCTGATTTAGGGGGGGGTTAGGGTGACTGCTTTTGGTTTTATTTCTAAGGTCTTTCATCAAGCTTGAAGCCATCATTATGTACATTCGGGCCCGAGCATCATTTTTTTGCCTTTCAGTTTGATATCATTCTTGTTTCAGGTTGTAGGATTGATAGGCTTCTGATTAAAGGGGGGGGTTTAAAGTGGGTGTTTTTTGTTTTATTTCTAAATTCTTTCATCAAGCTTGAAGCCTTCATTATGTACATTCGGGCCCGAGCATCATTTTTTTGCCTTTCAGTTTGATATCAGTCTTGTTTCAGGTTGTAGGATTGATAGGCTTCTGATTAGGGGGGGGGGTTTAAAGTGACTGCTTTTGGTTTTATTTCTAAGTTCTTTCATCAAGCTTGAAGCCTTCATTATGTACATTCGGGCCCGAGCATCATTTTTTTGCCTTTCAGTTTGATATCAGTCTTGTTTCAGGTTGTAGGATTGATAGGCTTCTGATTAGGGGGGGGGGTTTAAAGTGACTGCTTTTGGTTTTAATTCTAAGTTCTTTCATCAAGCTTGAAGCCTTCATTATGTACATTCGGGCCCGAGCATCATTTTTTTGCCTTTCAGTTTGATATCAGTCTTGTTTCAGGTTGTAGGATTGATAGGCTTCTGATTAAGGGGGGTTAGGGTGACTGCTTTCGGTTTTATTTCTAAGTTCTTTCATCAAGCTTGAAGCCATCATTATGTACATTCGGGCCCGAGCATCATTTTTTTGCCTTTAAGTTTGATATCATTCTTGTTTCAGGTTGTAGGATTGATAGGCTTCTGATTAGGGGGGGGTTTAAAGTGGGTGCTTTTGGTTTTAATTCTAAGTTCTTTCATCAAGCTTGAAGCCTTCATTATTTACATTCGGGCCCGAGCATCATTTTTTTGCCTTTCAGTTTGATATCAGTCTTGTTTCAGGTTGTAGGATTTGTAGGCTTCTGATTAAGAGGGGTTAGGGTGACTACTTTTGGTTTTATTTCTAAGTTCTTTCATAAAGCTTGAAGCCTTCATTATGTACATTCGGGCCCGAGCATCATTTTTTTGCCTTTCAGTTTGATATCAGTCTTGTTTCAGGTTGTAGGATTGATAGGCTTCTGATTAAAGGGGGGGGTTTTAAAGTGGGTGCTTTTGGTTTTAATTCTAAGTTCTTTCATCAAGCTTGAAGCCTTCATTATGTACATTCGGGCCCGAGCATCATTTTTTTGCCTTTCAGTTTGATATCAGTCTTGTTTCAGGTTGTAGGATTGATAGGCTTCTGATTAAGAGGGGTTAGGGTGACTGCTTTTGGTTTTATTTCTAAGTTCTTTCATCAAGCTTGAAGCCTCCATTATGTACATTCGGGCCCGAGCATGATTTTTTTTCCTTTCAGTTTGATATCAGTCTTGTTTCAGGTTGTAGGATTGATAGGTTCTGATTAAGAGGGGTTAGGGTGACTGCTTTTGGTTTTATTTCTAAGTTCTTTCATCAAGCTTGAAGCCTTCATTATGTACATTCGGGCCCGAGCATCATTTTTTTGCCTTTCAGTTTGATATCAGTCTTGTTTCAGGTTGTAGGATTGATAGGCTTCTGATTAAGAGGGGTTAGGGTGACTGCTTTTGGTTTTATTTCTAAGTTCTTTCATCAAGCTTGAAGCCTCCATTATGTACATTCGGGCCCGAGCATCATTTTTTTGCCTTTCAGTTTGATATCAGTCTTGTTTCAGGTTGTAGGATTGATAGGCTTCTGATTAAAGGGGGGGGGGTCTAAAGTGGGTGTTTTTGGCTTTATTTCTAAGTTCTTTCATCAAGCTTGAAGCCTTCATTATGTACATTCGGGCCCGAGCATCATTTTTTTGCCTTTCAGTTTGATATCAGTCTTGTTTTAGGTTGTAGGATTGATAGGCTTCTGATTAGGGGGGGGGGTTTAAAGTGAGTGCTTTTGGTTTTATTTCTAAGTTCTTTCATCAAGCTTGAAGCCTTCATTATGTACATTCGGGCCCGAGCATCATTTTTTTGCCTTTCAGTTTGATATCATTCTTGTTTCAGGTTGTAGGATTGATAGGCTTCTGATTAAGGGGGGGGGGGGTTTAAAGTGGGTGCTTTTGGTTTTATTTCTAAGTTCTTTCATCAAGCTTGAAGCCTTCATTATGTACATTCGGGCCCGAGCATCATTTTTTTGCCTTTCAGTTTGATATCAGTCTTGTTTCAGGTTGTAGGATTGAAAGGTTTCTGATTTAGGGGGGGGTTAGGGTGACTGCTTTTGGTTTTATTTCTAATGTCTTTCATCAAGCTTGAAGCCATCATTATGTACATTCGGGCCCGAGCATCATTTTTTTGCCTTTCAGTTTGATATCAGTCTTGTTTCAGGTTGTAGGATTGAAAGGTTTCTGATTTAGGGAGGGGTTAGGGTGACTGCTTTTGGTTTTATTTCTAAGGTCTTTCATCAAGCTTGAAGCCATCATTATGTACATTCGGGCCCGAGCATCATTTTTTTGCCTTTCAGTTTGATATCAGTCTTGTTTCAGGTTGTAGGATTGATAGGCTTCTGATTAAGGGGGGGGTTTAAAGTGGGTGCTTTTGGTTTTAATTCTAAGTTCTTTCATCAAGCTTGAAGCCTTCATTATGTACATTCGGGCCCGAGCATCATTTTTTTGCCTTTCAGTTTGATATCAGTCTTGTTTCAGGTTGTAGGATTGATAGGCTTCTGATTAGGGGGGGTTTAAAGTGGGTGCTTTTGGTTTTATTTCTAAGTTCTTTCATCAAGCTCGAAGCCATCATTATTTACATTCGGGCCCGAGCATCATTTTTTTGCCTTTCAGTTTGATATCAGTCTTGTTCCAGGTTGTAGGATTGATAGGCTTCTGATTAAGGGGGGTTAGGGTGACTGCTTTTGGTTTTATTTCTAAGGTCTTTCATCAAGCTTGAAGCCATCATTATGTACATTCGGGCCCGAGCATCATTTTTTTCCCTTTCAGTTTGATATCAGTCTTGTTTCAGGTTGTAGGATTGATAGGCTTCTGATTAAAGGGGGGGGGGTCTAAAGTGGGTGTTTTTGGCTTTATTTCTAAGTTCTTTCATCAAGCTTGAAGCCTTCATTATGTACATTCGGGCCCGAGCATCATTTTTTTGCCTTTCAGTTTGATATCAGTCTTGTTTCAGGTTGTAGGATTGATAGGCTTCTGATTAGGGGGGGTTTAAAGTGGGTGCTTTTGGTTTTATTTCTAAGTTCTTTCATCAAGCTCGAAGCCATCATTATTTACATTCGGGCCCGATCATTATTTTTTTGCCTTTCAATTTGATATCAGTCTTGTTTCAGGTTGTAGGATTGATAGGCTTCTGATTAAGGGGGGGGTTTAAAGTGGGTGCTTTTGGTTTTAATTCTAAGTTCTTTCATCAAGCTTGAAGCCTTCATTATGTACATTCGGGCCCGAGCATCATTTTTTTGCCTTTCAGTTTGATATCAGTCTTGTTTCAGGTTGTAGGATTGATAGGCTTCTGATTAAGAGGGGTTATGGTGACTGCTTTTGGTTTTATTTCTAAGTTCTTTCATCAAGCTCGAAGCCATCATTATTTACATTCGGGCCCGATCATTATTTTTTTGCCTTTCAGTTTGATATCAGTCTTGTTTCAGGTTGTAGGATTGATAGGCTTCTGATTAAGAGGGGTTAGGGTGACTGGTTTTGGTTTTATTTCTAAGTTCTTTCATCAAGCTTGAAGCCTTCATTATGTACATTCGGGCCCGAGCATCATTTTTTTGCCTTTCAGTTTGATATCAGTCTTGTTTCAGGTTGTAGGATTGATAGGTTCTGATTAAGAGGGGTTAGGGTGACTGCTTTTGGTTTTATTTCTAAGTTCTTTCATCAAGCTTCAAGCCTTCATTATGTACATTCGGGCCCGAGCATCATTTTTTTGCCTTTCAGTTTGATATCAGTCTTGTTTCAGGTTGTAGGATTGATAGGCTTCTGATTAGGGGGGGTTTAAAGTGGGTGCTTTTGGTTTTATTTCTAAGTTCTTTCATCAAGCTCGAAGCCATCATTATTTACATTCGGGCCCGATCATTATTTTTTTGCCTTTTAGTTTGATATCAGTCTTGTTTCAGGTTGTAGGATTGATAGGCTTCTGATTAAGAGGGGTTAGGGTGACTGGTTTTGGTTTTATTTCTAAGTTCTTTCATCAAGCTTGAAGCCTTCATTATGTACATTCGGGCCCGAGCATCATTTTTTTGCCTTTCAGTTTGATATCAGTCTTGTTTCAGGTTGTAGGATTGATAGGTTCTGATTAAGAGGGGTTAGGGTGACTGCTTTTGGTTTTATTTCTAAGTTCTTTCATCAAGCTTCAAGCCTTCATTATGTACATTCGGGCCCGAGCATCATTTTTTTGCCTTTCAGTTTGATATCAGTCTTGTTTCAGGTTGTAGGATTGATAGGCTTCTGATTAAGGGGGGTTAGGGTGACTGCTTTCGGTTTTATTTCTAAGTTCTTTCATCAAGCTTGAAGCCTTCATTATGTACATTCGGGCCCGAGCATCATTTTTTTGCCTTTCAGTTTGATATCAGTCTTGTTTCAGGTTGTAGGATTGATAGGCTTCTGATTAAGGGGGGTTAGGGTGACTGCTTTCGGTTTTATTTCTAAGTTCTTTCATCAAGCTTGAAGCCTTCATTATGTACATTCGGGCCCGAGCATCATTTTTTTGCCTTTCAGTTTGATATCAGTCTTGTTTCAGGTTGTAGGATTGATAGGCTTCTGATTAAGGGGGGGGGTTTAAAGTGGGTGCTTTTGGTTTTATTTCTAAGTTCTTTCATCAAGCTTGAAGCCTTCATTATGTACATTCGGGCCCGAGCATCATTTTTTTGCCTTTCAGTTTGATATCAGTCTTGTTTCAGGTTGTAGGATTGATAGGCTTCTGATTAAGGGGGGTTAGGGTGACTGCTTTTGGTTTTATTTCTAAGGTCTTTCATCAAGCTTGAAGCCATCATTATGTACATTCGGGCCCGAGCATCATTTTTTTCCCTTTCAGTTTGATATCAGTCTTGTTTCAGGTTGTAGGATTGATAGGCTTCTGATTAAAGGGGGGGGGGTTTAAAGTGGGTGTTTTTTGTTTTATTTCTAAGTTCTTTCATCAAGCTTGAAGCCTTCATTATGTACATTCGGGCCCGAGCATCATTTTTTTGCCTTTCAGTTTGATATCAGTCTTGTTTCAGGTTGTAGGATTGATAGGCTTCTGATTAGGGGGGGGGGTTTAAAGTGACTGCTTTTGGTTTTATTTCTAAGTTCTTTCATCAAGCTCGAAGCCATCATTATTTACATTCGGGCCCGATCATTATTTTTTTGCCTTTCAGTTTGATATCAGTCTTGTTTCAGGTTGTAGGATTGATAGGCTTCTGATTAAGAGGGGTTAGGGTGACTGGTTTTGGTTTTATTTCTAAGTTCTTTCATCAAGCTTGAAGCCTTCATTATGTACATTCGGGCCCGAGCATCATTTTTTTGCCTTTCAGTTTGATATCAGTCTTGTTTCAGGTTGTAGGATTGAAAGGTTTCTGATTTAGGGGGGGGTTAGGGTGACTGCTTTTGGTTTTATTTCTAAGTTCTTTCATCAAGCTTGAAGCCTTCATTATGTACATTCGGGCCCGAGCATCATTTTTTTGCCTTTCAGTTTGATATCAGTCTTGTTTCAGGTTGTAGGATTGATAGGCTTCTGATTAAGGGGGGGGTTTAAAGTGGGTGCTTTTGGTTTTAATTCTAAGTTCTTTCATCAATCTTGAAGCCTTCATTATGTACATTCGGGCCCGAGCATCATTTTTTTGCCTTTCAGTTTGATATCAGTCTTGTTTCAGGTTGTAGGATTGATAGGCTTCTGATTAAGGGGGGTTAGGGTGACTGCTTTTGGTTTTATTTCTAAGGTCTTTCATCAAGCTTGAAGCCATCATTATGTACATTCGGGCCCGAGCATCATTTTTTTCCCTTTCAGTTTGATATCAGTCTTGTTTCAGGTTGTAGGATTGATAGGCTTCTGATTAAAGAGGGGGGGTTTAAAGTGGGTGTTTTTTGTTTTATTTCTAAGTTCTTTCATCAAGCTTGAAGCCTTCATTATGTACATTCGGGCCCGAGCATCATTTTTTTGCCTTTCAGTTTGATATCAGTCTTGTTTCAGGTTGTAGGATTGAAAGGTTTCTGATTTAAGGGGGGGTTAGGGTGACTGCTTTTGGTTTTATTTCTAAGTTCTTTCATCAAGCTTGAAGCCTTCATTATGTACATTCGGGCCCGAGCATCATTTTTTTGCCTTTCAGTTTGATATCAGTCTTGTTTCAGGTTGTAGGATTGATAGGCTTCTGATTAGGGGGGTTTAAAGTGGGTGCTTTTGGTTTTATTTCTAAGTTCTTTCATCAAGCTTGAAGCCTTCATTATGTACATTCGGGCCCGAGCATCATTTTTTTGCCTTTCAGTTTGATATCATTCTTGTTTGAGGTTGTAGGATTGATAGGCTTCTGATTAAGGGGGGGGGGTTTAAAGTGGGTGCTTTTGGTTTTATTTCTAAGTTCTTTCATCAAGCTTGAAGCCTTCATTATGTACATTCGGGCCCGAGCATCATTTTTTTGCCTTTCAGTTTGATATCAGTCTTGTTTCAGGTTGTAGGATTGATAGGCTTCTGATTAAGGGGGGGTTTAAAGTGGGTGCTTTTGGTTTTATTTCTAAGTTCTTTCATCAAGCTCGAAGCCATCATTATTTACATTCGGGCCCGATCATTATTTTTTTGCCTTTCAGTTTGATATCAGTCTTGTTTCAGGTTGTAGGATTGATAGGCTTCTGATTAAGGGGGGGGGTTTAAAGTGGGTGCTGTTGGTTTTAATTCTAAGTTGTTTCATCAAGCTTAAAGCCTTCATTATGTACATTCGGGCCCGAGCATCATTTTTTTGCCTTTCAGTTTGATATCAGTCTTGTTTCAGGTTGTAGGATTGATAGGCTTCTGATTAAGGGGGGTTAGGGTGACTGCTTTTGGTTTTATTTCTAAGGTCTTTCATCAAGCTTGAAGCCATCATTATGTACATTCGGGCCCGAGCATCATTTTTTTCCCTTTCAGTTTGATATCAGTCTTGTTTCAGGTTGTAGGATTGAAAGGTTTCTGATTTAGGGGGGGGTTAGTGTAAGTGCTTTTGGTTTTATTTCTAAGTTGTTTCATCAAGCTTGAAGCCTTCATTATGTACATTCGGGCCCGAGCATCATTTTTTTGCCTTTCAGTTTGATATCAGTCTTGTTCCAGGTTGTAGGATTGATAGGCTTCTGATTAAGGGGGGTTAGGGTGACTGCTTTTGGTTTTATTTCTAAGGTCTTTCATCAAGCTTGAAGCCATCATTATGTACATTCGGGCCCGAGCATCATTTTTTTCCCTTTCAGTTTGATATCAGTCTTGTTTCAGGTTGTAGGATTGATAGGCTTCTGATTAAGGGGGGTTAGGGTGACTGCTTTTGGTTTTATTTCTAAGGTCTTTCATCAAGCTTGAATCCATCATTATGTACATTCGGGCCCGAGCATCATTTTTTTGCCTTTCAGTTTGATATCAGTCTTGTTTCAGGTTGTAGGATTGATAGGCTTCTGATTAAAGGGGGGGGGTTTAAAGTGGGTGTTTTTGGTTTTATTTCTAAGTTCTTTCATCAAGCTTGAAGCCTTCATTATGTACATTCGGGCCCGAGCATCATTTTTTTGCCTTTCAGTTTGATATCAGTCTTGTTTCAGGTTGTAGGATTGATAGGCTTCTGATTAAGAGGGGTTAGGGTGACTGCTTTTGGTTTTATTTCTAAGTTCTTTCATCAAGCTTAAAGCCTTCATTATGTACATTCGGGCCCGAGCATCATTTTTTTGCCTTTCAGTTTGATATCAGTCTTGTTTCAGGTTGTAGGATTGATAGGCTTCTGATTAGGGGGGTTAGGGTGACCGCTTTTGGTTTTATTTCTAAGTTCTTTCATCAAGCTTGAAGCCTTCATTATGTATATTCGGGCCCGAGCACCATTTTTTTCCCTTTCAGTTTGATATCAGTCTTGTTTCAGGTTGTAGGATTGATAGGCTTCTGATTAAGGGGGGTTAGGGTGACTTCTTTCGGTTTTATTTCTAAGTTCTTTCATCAAGCTTGAAGCCTTGATTATGTACATTCGGGCCCGAGCATCATTTTTTTGACTTTCAGTTTGATATCATTCTTGTTTCAGGTTGTAGGATTGAAAGGTTTCTGATTTAGAGGGGGGCGTTTAAAGTGGGTGTTTTTGGTTTTAATTCTAAGTTCTTTCATCAAGCTTGAAGCCTTCATTATGTACATTCGGGCCCGAGCATCATTTTTTTGCCTTTCAGTTTGATATCATTCTTGTTTCAGGTTGTAGGATTGATAGGCTTCTGATTAAGAGGGGTTAGGGTGACTGCTTTTGGTTTTATTTCTAAGTTCTTTCATCAAGCTTAAAGCCTTCATTATGTACATTCGGGCCCGAGCATCATTTTTTTGCCTTTCAGTTTGATATCAGTCTTGTTTCAGGTTGTAGGATTGAAAGGTTTCTGATTTAGGGGGGGGGTTAGTGTGAGTGCTTTTGGTTTTATTTCTAAGTTCTTTCATCAAGCTTGAAGCCTTCATTATGTACATTCGGGCCCCAGCATCATTTTTTTGCCTTTCAGTTTGATATCATTCTTGTTTCAGGTTGTAGGATTGATAGGCTTCTGATTAAGAGGGGTTAGGGTGACTGCTTTTGGTTTTATTTCTAAGTTCTTTCATCAAGCTTAAAGCCTTCATTATGTACATTCAGGCCCGAGCATCATTTTTTTGCCTTTCAGTTTGATATCAGTCTTGTTTCAGGTTGTAGGATTGATAGGCTTCTGATTAAAGGGGGGGGTTTTAAAGTGGGTGCTTTTGGTTTTAATTCTAAGTTCTTTCATCAAGCTTGAAGCCTTCATTATGTACATTCGGGCCCGAGCATCATTTTTTTGCCTTTCAGTTTGATATCAGTCTTGTTTCAGGTTGTAGGATTGATAGGCTTCTGATTAAGAGGGGTTAGGGTGACTGCTTTTGGTTTTATTTCTAAGTTCTTTCATCAAGCTTAAAGCCTTGATTATGTACATTCGGGCCCGAGCATCATTTTTTTGCCTTTCAGTTTGATATCAGTCTTGTTTCAGGTTGTAGGATTGATAGGCTTCTGATTAAGAGGGGTTAGGGTGACTGCTTTTGGTTTTATTTCTAAGTTCTTTCATCAAGCTTAAAGCCTTCATTATGTACATTCGGGCCCGAGCATCATTTTTTTGCCTTTCAGTTTGATATCAGTCTTGTTTCAGGTTGTAGGATTGATAGGCTTCTGATTAGGGGGGTTAGGGTGACCGCTTTTGGTTTTATTTCTAAGTTCTTTCATCAAGCTTGAAGCCTTCATTATGTATATTCGGGCCCGAGCACCATTTTTTTCCCTTTCAGTTTGATATCAGTCTTGTTTCAGGTTGTAGGATTGATAGGCTTCTGATTAAGGGGGGTTAGGGTGACTTCTTTTGGTTTTATTTCTAAGTTCTTTCATCAAGCTTGAAGCCTTGATTATGTACATTCGGGCCCGAGCATCATTTTTTTGACTTTCAGTTTGATATCATTCTTGTTTCAGGTTGTAGGATTGAAAGGTTTCTGATTTAGGGGGGGGCGTTTAAAGTGGGTGTTTTTGGTTTTAATTCTAAGTTCTTTCATCAAGCTTGAAGCCTTCATTATGTACATTCGGGCCCGAGCATCATTTTTTTGCCTTTCAGTTTGATATCATTCTTGTTTCAGGTTGTAGGATTGATAGGCTTCTGATAAAGAGGGGTTAGGGTGACTGCTTTTGGTTTTATTTCTAAGTTCTTTCATCAAGCTTAAAGCCTTCATTATGTACATTCGGGCCCGAGCATCATTTTTTTGCCTTTCAGTTTGATATCAGTCTTGTTTCAGGTTGTAGGATTGAAAGGTTTCTGATTTAGGGGGGGGTTAGTGTGAGTGCTTTTGGTTTTATTTCTAAGTTGTTTCATCAAGCTTGAAGCCTTCATTATGTACATTCGGGCCCGAGCATCATTTTTTTCCCTTTCAGTTTGATATCAGTCTTGTTTCAGGTTGTAGGATTGATAGGCTTCTGATTAGGGGGGTTAGGGTGACTGCTTTTGGTTTTATTTCTAATGTCTTTCATCAAGCTTGAAGCCTTCATTATGTATATTCGGGCCCGAGCACCATTTTTTTCCCTTTTAGTTTGATATCAGTCTTGTTTCAGGTTGTAGGATTGATAGGCTTCTGATTAAGGGGGGTTAGGGTGACTGCTTTTGGTTTTATTTCTAAGTTCTTTCATCAAGCTTGAAGCCTTCATTATGTACATTCGGGCCCGAGCATCATTTTTTTGCCTTTCAGTTTGATATCATTCTTGTTTCAGGTTGTAGGATTGGTAGGCTTCTGATTAAGGGGGGTTAGGGTGACTGCTTTTGGTTTTATTTCTAAGGTCTTTCATCAAGCTTGAAGCCTTCATTATGTACATTCGGGCCCGAGCATCATTTTTTTGCCTTTCAGTTTGATATCATTCTTGTTTCAGGTTGTAGGATTGGTAGGCTTCTGATTAGGGGGGTTAGGGTGACTGCTTTTGGTTTTATTTCTAATGTCTTTCATCAAGCTTGAAGCCTTCATTATGTACATTCGGGCCCGAGCATCATTTTTTTGCCTTTCAGTTTGATATCAGTCTTGTTTCAGGTTGTAGGATTGATAGGCTTCTGATTAAGAGGGGTTAGGGTGACTGCTTTTGGTTTTATTTCTAAGGTCTTTCATCAAGCTTGAAGCCTTCATTATGTACATTCGGGCCCGAGCATCATTTTTTTGCCTTTCAGTTTGATATCATTCTTGTTTCAGGTTGTAGGATTGGTAGGCTTCTGATTAGGGGGGTTAGGGTGACTGCTTTTGGTTTTATTTCTAATGTCTTTCATCAAGCTTGAAGCCTTCATTATGTACATTCGGGCCCGAGCATCATTTTTTTGCCTTTCAGTTTGATATCAGTCTTGTTTCAGGTTGTAGGATTGATAGGCTTCTGATTAAGAGGGGTTAGGGTGACTGCTTTTGGTTTTATTTCTAAGTTCTTTCATCAAGCTTAAAGCCTTCATTATGTACATTCAGGCCCGAGCATCATTTTTTTGCCTTTCAGTTTGATATCAGTCTTGTTTCAGGTTGTAGGATTGAAAGGTTTCTGATTTAGGGGGGGGGTTAGTGTGAGTGCTTTTGGTTTTATTTCTAAGTTCTTTCATCAAGCTTGAAGCCTTCATTATGTACATTCGGGCCCGAGCATCATTTTTTTGCCTTTCAGTTTGATATCAGTCTTGTTTCAGGTTGTAGGATTGATAGGCTTCTGATTAGGGGGGTTAGGGTGACTGCTTTTGGTTTTATTTCTAATGTCTTTCATCAAGCTTGAAGCCTTCATTATGTATATTCGGGCCCGAGCACCATTTTTTTCCCTTTTAGTTTGATATCAGTCTTGTTTCAGGTTGTAGGATTGATAGGCTTCTGATTAAGGGGGGTTAGGGTGACTTCTCTTGGTTTTATTTCTAAGTTCTTTCATCAAGCTTGAAGCCTTCATTATGTACATTCGGGCCCGAGCATCATTTTTTTGACTTTCAGTTTGATATCATTCTTGTTTCAGGTTGTAGGATTGAAAGGTTTCTGATTTAGGGGGGGGCGTTTAAAGTGGGTGTTTTTGGTTTTAATTCTAAGTTCTTTCATCAAGCTTGAAGCCTTGATTATGTACATTCGGGCCCGAGCATCATTTTTTTGCCCTTTCAGTTTGATATCAGTCTTGTTTCAGGTTGTAGGATTGAAAGGTTTCTGATTTAGGGGGGGGCGTTTAAAGTGGGTGTTTTTGGTTTTAATTCTAAGTTCTTTCATCAAGCTTGAAGCCTTCATTATGTACATTCGGGCCCGAGCATCATTTTTTTGCCTTTCAGTTTGATATCAGTCTTGTTTCAGGTTGTAGGATTGAAAGGGTTCTGATTTAGGGGGGGGTTAGTGTGAGTGCTTTTGGTTTTATTTCTAAGTTCTTTCATCAAGCTTGAAGCCTTCATTATGTACATTCGGGCCCGAGCATCATTTTTTTGCCTTTCAGTTTGATATCAGTCTTGTTTCAGGTTGTAGGATTGATAGGCTTCTGATTAAGGGGGGTTAGGGTGACTGCTTTTGGTTTTATTTCTAAGTTCTTTCATCAAGCTTGAAGCCTTCATTATGTACATTCGGGCCCGAGCATCATTTTTTTGCCTTTCAGTTTGATATCAGTTTTGTTTCAGGTTGTAGGATTGATAGGCTTCTGATTAAGGGGGGTTAGGGTGACTGCTTTTGGTTTTATTTCTAAGTTCTTTCATCAAGCTTGAAGCCTTCATTATGTACATTCGGGCCCGAGCATCATTTTTTTCCCTTTCAGTTTGATATCATTCTTGTTTCAGGTTGTAGGATTGGTAGGCTTCTGATTAAGGGGGGTTAGGGTGACTGCTTTTGGTTTTATTTCTAAGTTCTTTCATCAAGCTTGAAGCCTTCATTATGTACATTCGGGCCCGAGCATCATTTTTTTGCCTTTCAGTTTGATATCAGTCTTGTTTCAGGTTGTAGGATTGATAGGCTTCTGATTAGGGGGTTAGGGTGACTGCTTTTGGTTTTATTTCTAAGGTCTTTCATCAAGCTTGAAGCCTTCATTATGTACATTCCGGCCCCAGCATCATTTTTTTGCCTTTCAGTTTGATATCAGTCTTGTTTCAGGTTGTAGGATTGAAAGGTTTCTGATTTAGGGGGGGGTTAGGGTGACTGCTTTTGGTTTTATTTCTAAGTTCTTTCATCAAGCTTGAAGCCTTCATTATGTACATTCGGGCCCCAGCATCATTTTTTTGCCTTTCAGTTTGATATCAGTCTTGTTTCAGGTTGTAGGATTGAAAGGTTTCTGATTTAGGGGGGGGTTAGGGTGACTGCTTTTGGTTTTATTTCTAAGTTCTTTCATCAAGCTTGAAGCCTTCATTATGTACATTCGGGCCCCAGCATCATTTTTTTGCCTTTCAGTTTGATATCAGTCTTGTTTCAGGTTGTAGGATTGATACGTTTCTGATTAGGGGGGGTTTAAAGTGGGTGCTTTTGGTTTTATTTCTAAGTTCTTTCATCAAGCTTGAAGCCTTCATTATGTACATTCCGGCCCCAGCATCATTTTTTTGCCTTTCAGTTTGATATTAGTCTTGTTTCAGGTTGTAGGATTGAAAGGTTTCTGATTTAGGGGGGGGTTAGGGTGACTGCTTTTGGTTTTATTTCTAAGTTCTTTCATCAAGCTTGAAGCCTTCATTATGTACATTCGGGCCCCAGCATGATTTTTTTGCCTTTCAGTTTGATATCAGTCTTGTTTCAGGTTGTAGGATTGATACGTTTCTGATTAGGGGGGATTTAAGGTGGGTGCTTTTGGTTTTATTTCTAAGTTCTTTCATCAAGCTTAAAGCCTTCATTATGTACATTCGGGCCCGAGCATCATTTTTTTGCCTTTCAGTTTGATATCAGTCTTGTTTCAGGTTGTAGGATTGATAGGCTTCTGATTAAGAGGGGTTAGGGTGACTGCTTTTGGTTTTATTTCTAAGTTCTTTCATCAAGCTTAAAGCCTTCATTATGTACATTCGGGCCCGAGCATCATTTTTTTGCCTTTCAGTTTGATATCAGTCTTGTTTCAGGTTGTAGGATTGATAGGCTTCTGATTAGGGGGGTTAGGGTGACCGCTTTTGGTTTTATTTCTAAGTTCTTTCATCAAGCTTGAAGCCTTCATTATGTATATTCGGGCCCGAGCACCATTTTTTTCCCTTTCAGTTTGATATCAGTCTTGTTTCAGGTTGTAGGATTGATAGGCTTCTGATTAAGGGGGGTTAGGGTGACTGCTTTTGGTTTTATTTCTAAGTTCTTTCATCAAGCTTGAAGCCTTCATTATGTACATTCGGGCCCGAGCATCATTTTTTTGCCTTTCAGTTTGATATCATTCTTGTTTCAGGTTGTAGGATTGGTAGGCTTCTGATTAAGGGGGGTTAGGGTGACTGCTTTTGGTTTTATTTCTAAGTTCTTTCATCAAGCTTGAAGCCTTCATTATGTACATTCGGGCCCGAGCATCATTTTTTTCCCTTTCAGTTTGATATCAGTCTTGTTTCAGGTTGTAGGATTGATAGGCTTCTGATTAGGGGGTTAGGGTGACTGCTTTTGGTTTTATTTCTAAGGTCTTTCATCAAGCTTGAAGCCTTCATTATGTACATTCCGGCCCCAGCATCATTTTTTTGCCTTTCAGTTTGATATCAGTCTTGTTTCAGGTTGTAGGATTGAAAGGTTTCTGATTTAGGGGGGGGTTAGGGTGACTGCTTTTGGTTTTATTTCTAAGTTCTTTCATCAAGCTTGAAGCCTTCATTATGTACATTCGGGCCCCAGCATCATTTTTTTGCCTTTCAGTTTGATATCAGTCTTGTTTCAGGTTGTAGGATTGAAAGGTTTCTGATTTAGGGGGGGGTTAGGGTGACTGCTTTTGGTTTTATTTCTAAGTTCTTTCATCAAGCTTGAAGCCTTCATTATGTACATTCGGGCCCCAGCATGATTTTTTTGCCTTTCAGTTTGATATCAGTCTTGTTTCAGGTTGTAGGATTGATAGGCTTCTGATTAGGGGGGTTAGGGTGACCGCTTTTGGTTTTATTTCTAAGTTCTTTCATCAAGCTTGAAGCCTTCATTATGTATATTCGGCCCGAGCACCATTTTTTTCCCTTTCAGTTTGATATCAGTCTTGTTTCAGGTTGTAGGATTGATAGGCTTCTGATTAAGGGGGGTTAGGGTGACTTCTTTTGGTTTTATTTCTAAGTTCTTTCATCAAGCTTGAAGCCTTGATTATGTACATTCGGGCCCGAGCATCATTTTTTTGACTTTCAGTTTGATATCATTCTTGTTTCAGGTTGTAGGATTGAAAGGTTTCTGATTTAGGGGGGGGCGTTTAAAGTGGGTGTTTTTGGTTTTAATTCTAAGTTCTTTCATCAAGCTTGAAGCCTTCATTATGTACATTCGGGCCCGAGCATCATTTTTTTGCCTTTCAGTTTGATATCATTCTTGTTTCAGGTTGTAGGATTGATAGGCTTCTGATAAAGAGGGGTTAGGGTGACTGCTTTTGGTTTTATTTCTAAGTTCTTTCATCAAGCTTAAAGCCTTCATTATGTACATTCGGGCCCGAGCATCATTTTTTTGCCTTTCAGTTTGATATCAGTCTTGTTTCAGGTTGTAGGATTGAAAGGTTTCTGATTTAGGGGGGGGTTAGTGTGAGTGCTTTTGGTTTTATTTCTAAGTTCTTTCATCAAGCTTGAAGCCTTCATTATGTACATTCGGGCCCGAGCATCATTTTTTTCCCTTTCAGTTTGATATCAGTCTTGTTTCAGGTTGTAGGATTGATAGGCTTCTGATTAAGGGGGGTTAGGGTGACTGCTTTTGGTTTTATTTCTAAGTTCTTTCATCAATCTTGAAGCCTTGATTATGTACATTCGGGCCCGAGCATCATTTTTTTGCCTTTCAGTTTGATATCAGTCTTGTTTCAGGTTGTAGGATTGAAAGGTTTCTGATTTAGGGGGGGGCGTTTAAAGTGGGTGTTTTTGGTTTTAATTCTAAGTTCTTTCATCAAGCTTGAAGCCTTCATTATGTATATTCGGGCCCGAGCATCATTTTTTTGCCTTTCAGTTTGATATCAGTCTTGTTTCAGGTTGTAGGATTGAAAGGTTTCTGATTTAGGGGGGGGTTAGGGTGACTGCTT
Source organism: Polytrichum commune (assembly GCA_950295325.1). Lineage (NCBI taxonomy): Eukaryota > Viridiplantae > Streptophyta > Polytrichopsida > Polytrichales > Polytrichaceae > Polytrichum > Polytrichum commune. The sequence goes on along the minus strand of OX485806.1, from coordinate 54,938,517 downwards.
TTGGTTTTATTTCTAAGTTCTTTCATCAAGCTTGAAGCCTTCATTATGTACATTCGGGCCCCAGCATGATTTTTTTGCCTTTCAGTTTGATATCAGTCTTGTTTCAGGTTGTAGGATTGATAGGCTTCTGATTAGGGGGGTTAGGGTGACCGCTTTTGGTTTTATTTCTAAGTTCTTTCATCAAGCTTGAAGCCTTCATTATGTATATTCGGCCCGAGCACCATTTTTTTCCCTTTCAGTTTGATATCAGTCTTGTTTCAGGTTGTAGGATTGATAGGCTTCTGATTAAGGGGGGTTAGGGTGACTTCTTTTGGTTTTATTTCTAAGTTCTTTCATCAAGCTTGAAGCCTTGATTATGTACATTCGGGCCCGAGCATCATTTTTTTGACTTTCAGTTTGATATCATTCTTGTTTCAGGTTGTAGGATTGAAAGGTTTCTGATTTAGGGGGGGGCGTTTAAAGTGGGTGTTTTTGGTTTTAATTCTAAGTTCTTTCATCAAGCTTGAAGCCTTCATTATGTACATTCGGGCCCGAGCATCATTTTTTTGCCTTTCAGTTTGATATCATTCTTGTTTCAGGTTGTAGGATTGATAGGCTTCTGATAAAGAGGGGTTAGGGTGACTGCTTTTGGTTTTATTTCTAAGTTCTTTCATCAAGCTTAAAGCCTTCATTATGTACATTCGGGCCCGAGCATCATTTTTTTGCCTTTCAGTTTGATATCAGTCTTGTTTCAGGTTGTAGGATTGAAAGGTTTCTGATTTAGGGGGGGGTTAGTGTGAGTGCTTTTGGTTTTATTTCTAAGTTCTTTCATCAAGCTTGAAGCCTTCATTATGTACATTCGGGCCCGAGCATCATTTTTTTCCCTTTCAGTTTGATATCAGTCTTGTTTCAGGTTGTAGGATTGATAGGCTTCTGATTAAGGGGGGTTAGGGTGACTGCTTTTGGTTTTATTTCTAAGTTCTTTCATCAATCTTGAAGCCTTGATTATGTACATTCGGGCCCGAGCATCATTTTTTTGCCTTTCAGTTTGATATCAGTCTTGTTTCAGGTTGTAGGATTGAAAGGTTTCTGATTTAGGGGGGGGCGTTTAAAGTGGGTGTTTTTGGTTTTAATTCTAAGTTCTTTCATCAAGCTTGAAGCCTTCATTATGTATATTCGGGCCCGAGCATCATTTTTTTGCCTTTCAGTTTGATATCAGTCTTGTTTCAGGTTGTAGGATTGAAAGGTTTCTGATTTAGGGGGGGGTTAGGGTGACTGCTTTTGGTTTTATTTCTAAGTTCTTTCATCAAGCTTGAAGCCTTCATTATGTACATTCGGGCCCCAGCATGATTTTTTTGCCTTTCAGTTTGATATCAGTCTTGTTTCAGGTTGTAGGATTGATAGGCTTCTGATTAGGGGGGTTAGGGTGACCGCTTTTGGTTTTATTTCTAAGTTCTTTCATCAAGCTTGAAGCCTTCATTATGTATATTCGGCCCGAGCACCATTTTTTTCCCTTTCAGTTTGATATCAGTCTTGTTTCAGGTTGTAGGATTGATAGGCTTCTGATTAAGGGGGGTTAGGGTGACTTCTTTTGGTTTTATTTCTAAGTTCTTTCATCAAGCTTGAAGCCTTGATTATGTACATTCGGGCCCGAGCATCATTTTTTTGACTTTCAGTTTGATATCATTCTTGTTTCAGGTTGTAGGATTGAAAGGTTTCTGATTTAGGGGGGGGCGTTTAAAGTGGGTGTTTTTGGTTTTAATTCTAAGTTCTTTCATCAAGCTTGAAGCCTTCATTATGTACATTCGGGCCCGAGCATCATTTTTTTGCCTTTCAGTTTGATATCATTCTTGTTTCAGGTTGTAGGATTGATAGGCTTCTGATAAAGAGGGGTTAGGGTGACTGCTTTTGGTTTTATTTCTAAGTTCTTTCATCAAGCTTGAAGCCTTCATTATGTACATTCGGGCCCGAGCATCATTTTTTTGCCTTTCAGTTTGATATCAGTCTTGTTTCAGGTTGTAGGATTGATAGGCTTCTGATTAAGGGGGGTTAGGGTGACTGCTTTTGGTTTTATTTCTAAGTTCTTTCATCAATCTTGAAGCCTTGATTATGTACATTCGGGCCCGAGCATCATTTTTTTGCCTTTCAGTTTGATATCAGTCTTGTTTCAGGTTGTAGGATTGAAAGGTTTCTGATTTAGGGGGGGGCGTTTAAAGTGGGTGTTTTTGGTTTTAATTCTAAGTTCTTTCATCAAGCTTGAAGCCTTCATTATGTATATTCGGGCCCGAGCATCATTTTTTTGCCTTTCAGTTTGATATCAGTCTTGTTTCAGGTTGTAGGATTGATAGGCTTCTGATTAAGGGGGGTTAGGGTGACTGCTTTTGGTTTTATTTCTAAGTTCTTTCATCAAGCTTGAAGCCTTCATTATGTACATTCGGGCCCGAGCATCATTTTTTTGCCTTTCAGTTTGATATCAGTCTTGTTTCAGGTTGTAGGATTGATAGGCTTCTGATTAAGAGGGGTTAGGGTGACTGCTTTTGGTTTTATTTCTAAGTTCTTTCATCAAGCTTGAAGCCTTCATTATGTACATTCGGGCCCGAGCATCATTTTTTTGCCTTTCAGTTTGATATCATTCTTGTTTCAGGTTGTAGGATTGATAGGCTTCTGATTAAGGGGGGGGTTTAAAGTGGGTACTTTTGGTTTTAATTCTAAGTTGTTTCATCAAGCTTAAAGCCTTCATTATGTACATTCGGGCCCGAGCATCATTTTTTTGCCTTTCAGTTTGATATCAGTCTTGTTTCAGGTTGTAGGATTGATAGGCTTCTGATTAAGAGGGGTTAGGGTGACTGCTTTTGGTTTTATTTCTAAGTTCTTTCATCAAGCTTGAAGCCTCCATTATGTACATTCGGGCCCGAGCATCATTTTTTTGCCTTTCAGTTTGATATCATTCTTGTTTCAGGTTGTAGGATTGGTAGGCTTCTGATTAAGGGGGGTTAGGGTGACTGCTTTTGGTTTTATTTCTAAGTTCTTTCATCAAGCTTGAAGCCTTCATTATGTACATTCGGGCCCGAGCATCATTTTTTTCCCTTTCAGTTTGATATCAGTCTTGTTTCAGGTTGTAGGATTGATAGGCTTCTGATTAGGGGGGTTAGGGTGACTGCTTTTGGTTTTATTTCTAATGTCTTTCATCAAGCTTGAAGCCTTGATTATGTATATTCGGGCCCGAGCACCATTTTTTTCCCTTTTAGTTTGATATCAGTCTTGTTTCAGGTTGTAGGATTGATAGGCTTCTGATTAAGGGGGGTTAGGGTGACTTCTCTTGGTTTTATTTCTAAGTTCTTTCATCAAGCTTGAAGCCTTCATTATGTACATTCGGGCCCGAGCATCATTTTTTTCCCTTTCAGTTTGATATCAGTCTTGTTTCAGGTTGTAGGATTGATAGGCTTCTGATTAGGGGGGTTAGGGTGACTGCTTTTGGTTTTATTTCTAAGGTCTTTCATCAAGCTTGAAGCCTTGATTATGTATATTCGGGCCCGAGCACCATTTTTTTCCCTTTCAGTTTGATATCAGTCTTGTTTCAGGTTGTAGGATTGATAGGCTTCTGATTAAGGGGGGTTACGGTGACTTCTTTTGGTTTTATTTCTAAGTTCTTTCATCAAGCTTGAAGCCTTCATTATGTACATTCGGGCCCGAGCATCATTTTTTTGACTTTCAGTTTGATATCATTCTTGTTTCAGGTTGTAGGATTGAAAGGTTTCTGATTTAGGGGGGGGCGTTTAAAGTGGGTGTTTTTGGTTTTAATTCTAAGTTCTTTCATCAAGCTTGAAGCCTTCATTATGTACATTCGGGCCCGAGCATCATTTTTTTGCCTTTCAGTTTGATATCATTCTTGTTTCAGGTTGTAGGATTGATAGGTTTCTGATTAAGGGGGCGGTTTAAAGTGGGTGCTTTTGGTTTTATTTCTAAATTGTTTCATCAATCTTGAAGCCTTGATTATGTACATTCGGGCCCGAGCATCATTTTTTTCCCTTTCAGTTTGATATCAGTCTTGTTTCAGGTTGTAGGATTGATAGGCTTCTGATTAAGGGGGGTTAGGGTGACTGCTTTTGGTTTTATTTCTAAGTTCTTTCATCAAGCTTGAAGCCTTCATTATGTACATTCGGGCCCGAGCATCATTTTTTTGCCTTTCAGTTTGATATCATTCTTGCTTCAGGTTGTAGGATTGATAGGCTTCTGATTAAGGGGGCGGTTTAAAGTGGGTGCTTTTGGTTTTATTTCTAAGTTGTTTCATCAATCTTGAAGCCTTCATTATGTACATTCGGGCCCGAGCATCATTTTTTTGCCTTTCAGTTTGATATCATTCTTGTTTCAGGTTGTAGGATTGATAGGTTTCTGATTAAGGGGGCGGTTTAAAGTGGGTGCTTTTGGTTTTATTTCTAAGTTGTTTCATCAATCTTGAAGCCTTGATTATGTACATTCGGGCCCGAGCATCATTTTTTTCCCTTTCAGTTTGATATCAGTCTTGTTTCAGGTTGTAGGATTGATAGGCTTCTGATTAAGGGGGGTTAGGGTGACTGCTTTTGGTTTTATTTCTAAGTTCTTTCATCAAGCTTGAAGCCTTCATTATGTACATTCGGGCCCGAGCATCATTTTTTTGCCTTTCAGTTTGATATCATTCTTGTTTCAGGTTGTAGGATTGGTAGGCTTCTGATTAAGGGGGGTTAGGGTGACTGCTTTTGGTTTTATTTCTAAGTTCTTTCATCAAGCTTGAAGCCTTCATTATGTACATTCGGGCCCGAGCATCATTTTTTTCCCTTTCAGTTTGATATCAGTCTTGTTTCAGGTTGTAGGATTGATAGGCTTCTGATTAGGGGGTTAGGGTGACTGCTTTTGGTTTTATTTCTAAGGTCTTTCATCAAGCTTGAAGCCTTCATTATGTATATTCGGGCCCGAGCACCATTTTTTTCCCTTTCAGTTTGATATCAGTCTTGTTTCAGGTTGTAGGATTGATAGGCTTCTGATTAAGGGGGGTTAGGGTGACTTCTTTTGGTTTTATTTCTAAGTTCTTTCATCAAGCTTGAAGCCTTCATTATGTACATTCGGGCCCGAGCATCATTTTTTTGACTTTCAGTTTGATATCATTCTTGTTTCAGGTTGTAGGATTGAAAGGTTTCTGATTTAGGGGGGGGCGTTTAAAGTGGGTGTTTTTGGTTTTAATTCTAAGTTCTTTCATCAAGCTTGAAGCCTTCATTATGTACATTCGGGCCCGAGCATCATTTTTTTGCCTTTCAGTTTGATATCATTCTTGCTTCAGGTTGTAGGATTGATAGGCTTCTGATTAAGGGGGCGGTTTAAAGTGGGTGCTTTTGGTTTTATTTCTAAGTTGTTTCATCAATCTTGAAGCCTTCATTATGTACATTCGGGCCCGAGCATCATTTTTTTGCCTTTCAGTTTGATATCATTCTTGTTTCAGGTTGTAGGATTGATAGGTTTCTGATTAAGGGGGCGGTTTAAAGTGGGTGCTTTTGGTTTTATTTCTAAGTTGTTTCATCAATCTTGAAGCCTTGATTATGTACATTCGGGCCCGAGCATCATTTTTTTCCCTTTCAGTTTGATATCAGTCTTGTTTCAGGTTGTAGGATTGATAGGCTTCTGATTAAGGGGGGTTAGGGTGACTGCTTTTGGTTTTATTTCTAAGTTCTTTCATCAAGCTTGAAGCCTTCATTATGTACATTCGGGCCCGAGCATCATTTTTTTGCCTTTCAGTTTGATATCATTCTTGTTTCAGGTTGTAGGATTGGTAGGCTTCTGATTAAGGGGGGTTAGGGTGACTGCTTTTGGTTTTATTTCTAAGTTCTTTCATCAAGCTTGAAGCCTTCATTATGTACATTCGGGCCCGAGCATCATTTTTTTCCCTTTCAGTTTGATATCAGTCTTGTTTCAGGTTGTAGGATTGATAGGCTTCTGATTAGGGGGTTAGGGTGACTGCTTTTGGTTTTATTTCTAAGGTCTTTCATCAAGCTTGAAGCCTTCATTATGTATATTCGGGCCCGAGCACCATTTTTTTCCCTTTCAGTTTGATATCAGTCTTGTTTCAGGTTGTAGGATTGATAGGCTTCTGATTAAGGGGGGTTAGGGTGACTTCTTTTGGTTTTATTTCTAAGTTCTTTCATCAAGCTTGAAGCCTTCATTATGTACATTCGGGCCCGAGCATCATTTTTTTGACTTTCAGTTTGATATCATTCTTGTTTCAGGTTGTAGGATTGAAAGGTTTCTGATTTAGGGGGGGGCGTTTAAAGTGGGTGTTTTTGGTTTTAATTCTAAGTTCTTTCATCAAGCTTGAAGCCTTCATTATGTACATTCGGGCCCGAGCATCATTTTTTTGCCTTTCAGTTTGATATCATTCTTGCTTCAGGTTGTAGGATTGATAGGCTTCTGATTAAGGGGGCGGTTTAAAGTGGGTGCTTTTGGTTTTATTTCTAAGTTGTTTCATCAATCTTGAAGCCTTCATTATGTACATTCGGGCCCGAGCATCATTTTTTTGCCTTTCAGTTTGATATCATTCTTGTTTCAGGTTGTAGGATTGATAGGTTTCTGATTAAGGGGGCGGTTTAAAGTGGGTGCTTTTGGTTTTATTTCTAAGTTGTTTCATCAATCTTGAAGCCTTGATTATGTACATTCGGGCCCGAGCATCATTTTTTTCCCTTTCAGTTTGATATCAGTCTTGTTTCAGGTTGTAGGATTGATAGGCTTCTGATTAAGGGGGGTTAGGGTGACTTCTTTTGGTTTTATTTCTAAGTTCTTTCATCAAGCTTGAAGCCTTCATTATGTACATTCGGGCCCGAGCATCATTTTTTTTACTTTCAGTTTGATATCATTCTTGTTTCAGGTTGTAGGATTGAAAGGTTTCTGATTTAGGGGGGGGCGTTTAAAGTGGGTGTTTTTGGTTTTAATTCTAAGTTCTTTCATCAAGCTTGAAGCCTTCATTATGTACATTCGGGCCCGAGCATCATTTTTTTCCCTTTCAGTTTGATATCAGTCTTGTTTCAGGTTGTAGGATTGATAGGCTTCTGATTAGGGGGGTTAGGGTGACTGCTTTTGGTTTTATTTCTAAGGTCTTTCATCAAGCTTGAAGCCTTCATTATGTACATTCGGGCCCGAGCATCATTTTTTTGCCTTTCAGTTTGATATCAGTCTTGTTTCAGGTTGTAGGATTGATAGGCTTCTGATTAAGGGGGGTTAGGGTGACTGCTTTTGGTTTTATTTCTAAGTTCTTTCATCAAGCTTGAAGCCTTCATTATGTACATTCGGGCCCGAGCATCATTTTTTTGACTTTCAGTTTGATATCATTCTTGTTTCAGGTTGTAGGATTGAAAGGTTTCTGATTTAGGGGGGGGCGTTTAAAGTGGGTGCTTTTGGTTTTATTTCTAAGTTGTTTCATCAATCTTGAAGCCTTGATTATGTACATTCGGGCCCGAGCATCATTTTTTTCCCTTTCAGTTTGATATCAGTCTTGTTTCAGGTTGTAGGATTGATAGGCTTCTGATTAAGGGGGGTTAGGGTGACTGCTTTTGGTTTTATTTCTAAGTTCTTTCATCAAGCTTGAAGCCTTCATTATGTACATTCGGGCCCGAGCATCATTTTTTTCCCTTTCAGTTTGATATCAGTCTTGTTTCAGGTTGTAGGATTGATAGGCTTCTGATTAAGGGGGGTTAGGGTGACTTCTTTTGGTTTTATTTCTAAGTTCTTTCATCAAGCTTAAAGCCTTCATTATGTACATTCGGGCCCGAGCATCATTTTTTTGCCTTTCAGTTTGATATCAGTCTTGTTTCAGGTTGTAGGATTGAAAGGTTTCTGATTTAGGGGGGGGCGTTTAAAGTGGGTGTTTTTGGTTTTAATTCTAAGTTCTTTCATCAAGCTTGAAGCCTTCATTATGTACATTCGGGCCCGAGCATCATTTTTTTGCCTTTCAGTTTGATATCAGTCTTGTTTCAGGTTGTAGGATTGATCGGCTTCTGATAAAGAGGGGTTAGGGTGACTGCTTTTGGTTTTATTTCTAAGTTCTTTCATCAAGCTTAAAGCCTTCATTATGTACATTCGGGCCCGAGCATCATTTTTTTGCCTTTCAGTTTGATATCAGTCTTGTTTCAGGTTGTAGGATTGAAAGGTTTCTGATTTAGGGGGGGGCGTTTAAAGTGGGTGTTTTTGGTTTTAATTCTAAGTTCTTTCATCAAGCTTGAAGCCTTCATTATGTACATTCGGGCCCGAGCATCATTTTTTTGCCTTTCAGTTTGATATCAGTCTTGTTTCAGGTTGTAGGATTGAAAGGTTTCTGATTTAGGGGGGGGTTAGTGTGAGTGCTTTTGGTTTTATTTCTAAGTTCTTTCATCAAGCTTGAAGCCTTCATTATGTACATTCGGGCCCGAGCATCATTTTTTTGCCTTTCAGTTTGATATCAGTCTTGTTTCAGGTTGTAGGATTGATAGGCTTCTGATTAAGAGGGGTTAGGGTGACTGCTTTTGGTTTTATTTCTAAGTTGTTTCATCAAGCTTAAAGCCTTCATTATGTACATTCGGGCCCGAGCATCATTTTTTTGCCTTTGAGTTTGATATCAGTCTTGTTTCAGGTTGTAGGATTGAAAGGTTTCTGATTTAGGGGGGGGCGTTTAAAGTGGGTGTTTTTGGTTTTAATTCTAAGTTCTTTCATCAAGCTTGAAGCCTTCATTATGTATATTCGGGCCCGAGCATCATTTTTTTCCCTTTCAGTTTGATATCAGTCTTGTTTCAGGTTGTAGGATTGATAGGCTTCTGATTAAGGGGGGTTAGGGTGACTTCTTTTGGTTTTATTTCTAAGTTCTTTCATCAAGCTTGAAGCCTTCATTATGTACATTCGGGCCCGAGCATCATTTTTTTTACTTTCAGTTTGATATCATTCTTGTTTCAGGTTGTAGGATTGAAAGGTTTCTGATTTAGGGGGGGGCGTTTAAAGTGGGTGTTTTTGGTTTTAATTCTAAGTTCTTTCATCAAGCTTGAAGCCTTCATTATGTACATTCGGGCCCGAGCATCATTTTTTTCCCTTTCAGTTTGATATCAGTCTTGTTTCAGGTTGTAGGATTGATAGGCTTCTGATTAGGGGGGTTAGGGTGACTGCTTTTGGTTTTATTTCTAAGGTCTTTCATCAAGCTTGAAGCCTTCATTATGTACATTCGGGCCCGAGCATCATTTTTTTGCCTTTCAGTTTGATATCAGTCTTGTTTCAGGTTGTAGGATTGATAGGCTTCTGATTAAGGGGGGTTAGGGTGACTGCTTTTGGTTTTATTTCTAAGTTCTTTCATCAAGCTTGAAGCCTTCATTATGTACATTCGGGCCCGAGCATCATTTTTTTGACTTTCAGTTTGATATCATTCTTGTTTCAGGTTGTAGGATTGAAAGGTTTCTGATTTAGGGGGGGGCGTTTAAAGTGGGTGCTTTTGGTTTTATTTCTAAGTTGTTTCATCAATCTTGAAGCCTTGATTATGTACATTCGGGCCCGAGCATCATTTTTTTCCCTTTCAGTTTGATATCAGTCTTGTTTCAGGTTGTAGGATTGATAGGCTTCTGATTAAGGGGGGTTAGGGTGACTGCTTTTGGTTTTATTTCTAAGTTCTTTCATCAAGCTTGAAGCCTTCATTATGTACATTCGGGCCCGAGCATCATTTTTTTCCCTTTCAGTTTGATATCAGTCTTGTTTCAGGTTGTAGGATTGATAGGCTTCTGATTAAGGGGGGTTAGGGTGACTTCTTTTGGTTTTATTTCTAAGTTCTTTCATCAAGCTTAAAGCCTTCATTATGTACATTCGGGCCCGAGCATCATTTTTTTGCCTTTCAGTTTGATATCAGTCTTGTTTCAGGTTGTAGGATTGAAAGGTTTCTGATTTAGGGGGGGGCGTTTAAAGTGGGTGTTTTTGGTTTTAATTCTAAGTTCTTTCATCAAGCTTGAAGCCTTCATTATGTACATTCGGGCCCGAGCATCATTTTTTTGCCTTTCAGTTTGATATCAGTCTTGTTTCAGGTTGTAGGATTGATCGGCTTCTGATAAAGAGGGGTTAGGGTGACTGCTTTTGGTTTTATTTCTAAGTTCTTTCATCAAGCTTAAAGCCTTCATTATGTACATTCGGGCCCGAGCATCATTTTTTTGCCTTTCAGTTTGATATCAGTCTTGTTTCAGGTTGTAGGATTGAAAGGTTTCTGATTTAGGGGGGGGCGTTTAAAGTGGGTGTTTTTGGTTTTAATTCTAAGTTCTTTCATCAAGCTTGAAGCCTTCATTATGTACATTCGGGCCCGAGCATCATTTTTTTGCCTTTCAGTTTGATATCAGTCTTGTTTCAGGTTGTAGGATTGAAAGGTTTCTGATTTAGGGGGGGGTTAGTGTGAGTGCTTTTGGTTTTATTTCTAAGTTCTTTCATCAAGCTTGAAGCCTTCATTATGTACATTCGGGCCCGAGCATCATTTTTTTGCCTTTCAGTTTGATATCAGTCTTGTTTCAGGTTGTAGGATTGATAGGCTTCTGATTAAGAGGGGTTAGGGTGACTGCTTTTGGTTTTATTTCTAAGTTCTTTCATCAAGCTTAAAGCCTTCATTATGTACATTCGGGCCCGAGCATCATTTTTTTGCCTTTGAGTTTGATATCAGTCTTGTTTCAGGTTGTAGGATTGAAAGGTTTCTGATTTAGGGGGGGGCGTTTAAAGTGGGTGTTTTTGGTTTTAATTCTAAGTTCTTTCATCAAGCTTGAAGCCTTCATTATGTATATTCGGGCCCGAGCATCATTTTTTTCCCTTTCAGTTTGATATCAGTCTTGTTTCAGGTTGTAGGATTGATAGGCTTCTGATTAAGGGGGGTTAGGGTGACTGCTTTTGGTTTTATTTCTAAGTTCTTTCATCAAGCTTGAAGCCTTCATTATGTACATTCGGGCCCGAGCATCATTTTTTTGCCTTTCAGTTTGATATCATTCTTGTTTCAGGTTGTAGGATTGGTAGGCTTCTGATTAAGGGGGGTTAGGGTGACTGCTTTTGGTTTTATTTCTAAGTTCTTTCATCAAGCTTGAAGCCTTCATTATGTACATTCGGGCCCGAGCATCATTTTTTCCCTTTCAGTTTGATATCAGTCTTGTTTCAGGTTGTAGGATTGATAGGCTTCTGATTAGGGGGGTTAGGGTGACTGCTTTTGGTTTTATTTCTAAGGTCTTTCATCAAGCTTGAAGCCTTCATTATGTATATTCGGGCCCGAGCACCATTTTTTTCCCTTTCAGTTTGATATCAGTCTTGTTTCAGGTTGTAGGATTGATAGGCTTCTGATTAAGGGGGGTTAGGGTGACTGCTTTTGGTTTTATTTCTAAGTTCTTTCATCAAGCTTGAAGCCTTCATTATGTACATTCGGGCCCGAGCATCATTTTTTTGCCTTTCAGTTTGATATCATTCTTGTTTCAGGTTGTAGGATTGAAAGGTTTCTGATTTAGGGGGGGGCGTTTAAAGTGGGTGTTTTTGGTTTTAATTCTAAGTTCTTTCATCAAGCTTGAAGCCTTCATTATGTACATTCGGGCCCGAGCATCATTTTTTTCCCTTTCAGTTTGATATCAGTCTTGTTTCAGGTTGTAGGATTGATAGGCTTCTGATTAGGGGGGTTAGGGTGACTGCTTTTGGTTTTATTTCTAAGGTCTTTCATCAAGCTTGAAGCCTTGATTATGTATATTCGGGCCCGAGCACCATTTTTTTCCCTTTCAGTTTGATATCAGTCTTGTTTCAGGTTGTAGGATTGATAGGCTTCTGATTTAGGGGGGTTTAAAGTGGGTGCTTTTGGTTTTATTTCTAAGTTCTTTCATCAAGCTTGAAGCCTTCATTATGTACATTCGGGCCCGAGCATCATTTTTTTGCCTTTGAGTTTGATATCAGTCTTGTTTCAGGTTGTAGGATTGATAGGTTTCTGATTTAGGGGGGGGCGTTTAAAGTGGGTGTTTTTGGTTTTAATTCTAAGTTCTTTCATCAAGCTTGAAGCCTTCATTATGTATATTCGGGCCCGAGCATCATTTTTTTCCCTTTCAGTTTGATATCAGTCTTGTTTCAGGTTGTAGGATTGATAGGCTTCTGATTAAGGGGGGTTAGGGTGACTGCTTTTGGTTTTATTTCTAAGTTCTTTCATCAAGCTTGAAGCCTTCATTATGTACATTCGGGCCCGAGCATCATTTTTTTGCCTTTCAGTTTGATATCATTCTTGTTTCAGGTTGTAGGATTGGTAGGCTTCTGATTAAGGGGGGTTAGGGTGACTGCTTTTGGTTTTATTTCTAAGTTCTTTCATCAAGCTTGAAGCCTTCATTATGTACATTCGGGCCCGAGCATCATTTTTTCCCTTTCAGTTTGATATCAGTCTTGTTTCAGGTTGTAGGATTGATAGGCTTCTGATTAGGGGGGTTAGGGTGACTGCTTTTGGTTTTATTTCTAAGGTCTTTCATCAAGCTTGAAGCCTTCATTATGTATATTCGGGCCCGAGCACCATTTTTTTCCCTTTCAGTTTGATATCAGTCTTGTTTCAGGTTGTAGGATTGATAGGCTTCTGATTAAGGGGGGTTAGGGTGACTGCTTTTGGTTTTATTTCTAAGTTCTTTCATCAAGCTTGAAGCCTTCATTATGTACATTCGGGCCCGAGCATCATTTTTTTGCCTTTCAGTTTGATATCATTCTTGTTTCAGGTTGTAGGATTGGTAGGCTTCTGATTAAGGGGGGTTAGGGTGACTGCTTTTGGTTTTATTTCTAAGTTCTTTCATCAAGCTTGAAGCCTTCATTATGTACATTCGGGCCCGAGCATCATTTTTTTCCCTTTCAGTTTGATATCAGTCTTGTTTCAGGTTGTAGGATTGATAGGCTTCTGATTAGGGGGGTTAGGGTGACTGCTTTTGGTTTTATTTCTAAGGTCTTTCATCAAGCTTGAAGCCTTGATTATGTATATTCGGGCCCGAGCACCATTTTTTTCCCTTTCAGTTTGATATCAGTCTTGTTTCAGGTTGTAGGATTGATAGGCTTCTGATTAAGGGGGGTTAGGGTGACTTCTTTTGGTTTTATTTCTAAGTTCTTTCATCAAGCTTGAAGCCTTCATTATGTACATTCGGGCCCGAGCATCATGTTTTTGACTTTCAGTTTGATATCATTCTTGTTTCAGGTTGTAGGATTGAAAGGTTTCTGATTTAGGGGGGGGCGTTTAAAGTGGGTGTTTTTGGTTTTAATTCTAAGTTCTTTCATCAAGCTTGAAGCCTTCATTATGTACATTCGGGCCCGAGCATCATTTTTTTGCCTTTCAGTTTGATATCATTCTTGTTTCAGGTTGTAGGATTGATAGGTTTCTGATTAAGGGGGCGGTTTAAATTGGTGCTTTTGGTTTTATTACTAAGTTGTTTCATCAATCTTGAAGCCTTGATTATGTACATTCGGGCCCGAGCATCATTTTTTTCCCTTTCAGTTTGATATCAGTCTTGTTTCAGGTTGTAGGATTGATAGGCTTCTGATTAAGGGGGGTTAGGGTGACTGCTTTTGGTTTTATTTCTAAGTTCTTTCATCAAGCTTGAAGCCTTCATTATGTACATTCGGGCCCGAGCATCATTTTTTTGCCTTTCAGTTTGATATCAGTCTTGTTTCAGGTTGTAGGATTGAAAGGTTTTTGATTTAGGGGGGGGTTTACTGTGAGTGCTTTTGGTTTTATTTCTAAGTTCTTTCATCAAGCTTGAAGCCTTCATTATGTACATTCGGGCCCGAGCATCATTTTTTTGCCTTTCAGTTTGATATCATTCTTGTTTCAGGTTGTAGGATTGGTAGGCTTCTGATTAAGGGGGGTTAGGGTGACTGCTTTTGGTTTTAATTCTAAGTTCTTTCATCAAGCTTGAAGCCTTCATTATGTACATTCGGGCCCGAGCATCATTTTTTTGCCTTTCAGTTTGATATCAGTCTTGTTTCAGGTTGTAGGATTGAAAGGTTTTTGATTTAGGGGGGGGTTTACTGTGACTGCTTTTGGTTTTATTTCTAAGTTCTTTCATCAAGCTTGAAGCCTTCATTATGTACATTCGGGCCCGAGCATCATTTTTTTGCCTTTCAGTTTGATATCAGTCTTGTTTCAGGTTGTAGGATTGAAAGGTTTTTGATTTAGGGGGGGGTTTACTGTGAGTGCTTTTGGTTTTATTTCTAAGTTCTTTCATCAAGCTTGAAGCCTTCATTATGTACATTCGGGCCCGAGCATCATTGTTTTGCCTTTCAGTTTGATATCATTCTTGTTTCAGGTTGTAGGATTGATAGGCTTCTGATTAGGGGGGGTTTAAAGTGGGTGCTTTTGGTTTTATTTCTAAGTTCTTTCATCAAGCTTGAAGCCTTCATTATGTACATTGGGGCCCGAGCATCATTTTTTTGCCTTTCAGTTTGATATCATTCTTGTTTCAGGTTGTAGGATTGATAGGCTTCTGATTAGGGGGGGGTTAGGGTGACTGCTTTTGGTTTTATTTCTAAGGTCTTTCATCAAGCTTGAAGCCATCATTATTTATATTCGGGCCCGAGCATCATTTTTTTGCCTTTCAGTGTGATATCAGTCTTGTTTCAGGTTGTAGGATTGAAAGGTTTCTGATTTAGGGGGGGTTAGGGTGAGTGCTTTTGGCATCAGTTTGATAGGCCATATCTCTTAGTCATTTCATTCCCTTGTTTTGAGACTTTGTGACCTTTTAGTTGCTGATGTTAGTTTTCTAGGGATGTATGGATCTCCTTATTTGAAGTTTTCATATTGAAGTTTTGAAGTATCCATTTGAACTTTATAATACCATTCATTTTCAAATACTGGGTCTGCTGTGTATTATAAATTTGGTGCTGTTTGGATAAAGTTGTAACTTTTTGCATTAAGTTGAAGGCTTTCACTAACTTTCTAGTACCTTTAATTTTTAAACATTTCTTCTGGTGGAACTTGAGTCGGTTGTAGTGACACTTGATGCAATATTTGGGCGACTTGAAGATAGTTATTGAGTCTTTAGCCACTCTGCTTGAACAGGAGGCAACAACAGCTTGTCCACGTGATTCACCAGTTCAACCTTCGGTTGTCGCTATTGCGGACACAGATATGGAGGACGATGGAGGAGAGGACCAGGATGAGTCCCACAACGACGATGAGTCGTTTGGAGATGACGAGGATGAGATTCGAACCAGGCAAAAATTAAACTCCGTTGCTACCATTTCCAGCCTAAGATTCCAGCCAATTTCAGTTTCACGCTTTTCGATTCCACTTTGCAGGTTGGTTGCCATGCCTTTGGTGAGGCCGACCCTCCAGAGTGATCTCGATAAGCTTGAACAAGAGTTTGTTCATGGCTATCGTGACGGGGCTGCAGTGTTCTACGTTACATTGACTGATAAACATGGAAGTACTCAGAAGGTTACATCTGTGGTGAAGGAGAATTGGGGATCCATCTGGAATGCGCAGAATGAGGAATTCAACAAGTATCTCCTATCGGTACCTGAACTTTCACATATGAAGAATCTTATGTTTTTTGTCTGTGATGGTAATCACAGACGCCAAGCATGGCTCAACCATATTGACCGCCTTCATAAGAATGATCCTTCCTGGCATTTTAGAGTGGACTCCATTCTCCTCAACACGAAGGACAAAATCGGCTTGGTTATGCAAGTGATGCACACGATCAACAAGTAAGTGTGATTTTCAGCGTTTTAATTATCTTTGAGGTTGTTCCTGAATTCGAAACATTTTCATGTATGTATTGTTGTATTTCAGGCACACCGAGGACTCCCATGTCAGAACAAACACTGTCCACACGCTATTCAGAGTTAGGAAATATGGACAAATGGATATTGAGAAATTGAAGGACGTGTTGTCACCAACTGACTTCATGCGTCGTAAGCGTGGCCAAAAGAAAACATGGTACACCTTACCTTTGAATGTTTTCACCTACTTCATCTTTCAGGTGAGTGCACTTGTTCCTTTTGATTTAAAGTACTGTGCTTCACTCATTTTGATTAAATGTGTAGTCCGTTGAGAGTATTGAAGTTCTTTGTTTAAGGATTCTTCGTAACAGGAGTGTGGATTATTCGCAGCACGAATTAATTTGTGGATAATTGGCAGCATGAAATAAGCATGGCTTTTGACGAAGGTGTCCGCCAGCTTGTTGAGCAGTCTGATGTGGTTGTATCTCCTGCTCAAAAAGCGGCCGCGATGAAGTCTGCAGTGGACAAACGATGTATTTCATTGCGTCAGAAGATGGGAAAACTGGTCGCGGTTGTAAATCTAGACCTCACTGATGGTTGGTTTGATGAGGTGAGTTCAATTCCTTGAATCCAGTGTTTTATCAGGTTGATCATTCTGAATTTGATTTCAAGATACATGCTTTGTCCATTTTTAATGAGGACGTTTGTAATTGGGTAGATTGAGCGGCATTATGCCAATAATTCAATATCTCCAGAGCTCAACTTGGAAAAGCTTCAGCTAATTGCTACGTCAAGAGCATCCCCGATTTTCAAAATCAAGTGGCTTCAATACATAAACGCCTCTGCCGCAACTCGAGAGGCAAGAAGAGTTCCTGCGAAGCCCGTTACCGAAGAAAAACTTTCAATTTTCCTAGCAAAGGCATGCTGGTGGGCTGGGGTATGAATATCTTGAAACTTCAGTATTTTCCAACACAGTTTGCAATGTTGAAATTGAAGTTAGAGAACTTGGAAAATTAAGGAAATAATACCCACACACTTTGGGTTGTACTATGGGCTCCTTGGAGCTATAAGGGTTAAGTGTTTTCCAATTTATATAGCATTGTCTTTATGGACACACCATTTCATAGATGGGTGAAATGATATTCAAAGCCTCTTCCGAACATCACTACCTTTGCCGCAAGCTTGACCAGTTGACCTCCAATGCTTGCTTTGGATTATGAAAGGCCTAGTTTGTGCCCTATTGAACCTATACACTAAGTGCAACCTCAACACATATGGAAACTAGCAATATGGAAACTAGATAACTAATGTGGATGTATCAAAGTATACCTTAGATAACTAGATATTAATTAACTGAAATTAGATAGAGCTATCTAGAACTTAAGTTAACTTCCACTCTTGAAATAAGGCATGGGGGGAGCTATATATGAGGAGAGGTTATATTCAGCCTTACATGTGTAGACCTTGATCTTAAGTCCATTTGAATATGTTGGTGTAAATTTTGTGGTGCATATCATTGGGCATTGAGGTCATGCATTGAGCAAGTTGTGTGGTATTTCATGTGGATTTAGTTCAACTATGCAGGCACTCTAAGGAGCATTCTGGTCCGAGACCACTATTTTGGAATTCGAGGTTGATAGGAATTAAGGGCAAGTTAGGGGGGGGGGTTAAATGATTTTGGTTTATATTCTGATTTCATCTGGGTTTAGTTCAACTATGAAGGCACTCTAGTGAGCATTCTGGTCCGAGACCACTATTTTGGAATTTCAGGTTGATAGGAAATAAGGGGATGTTAAGGGGGGGGGGGTTAATGATTTTGGTTTATATTATGATTTCATGTGGGTTTAGTTCAACTATGAAGGCACTCTAAGGAGCATTCTGGTCTGAGACCACTATTTTGGAATTCGAGGTTGATAGGAATTAAGGGCAGGTTAGGGGGGGGGTTAAATGATTTTGGTATATATTTTGATTTCATGTGGGTTTAGTTCAACTATCCAGGCACTCTAGGGAGCATTCTGGTCCGATACCACTATTTTGGAATTCGAGGTTGATAGGAATTAAGGGGAGGGTAGGGGGTTTAAATGATTTTGGTTTAAATTCTGATTTAATGTGGGTTTAGTTCAACTATGAAGGCACTCTAAGGAGCATTGTGTAATTTGTTAACTTTCAGATTTCCGATAATGCGACAACTATGCTCCTACTTAACACATGTCCAAGTTTTTGGCCGGTTGTCATTACAATGAAGAATAAATTAACCGGCATTTGAAAAAAAATTATAGGATATTGGCCAGTCCTAATTAATGGCAACAAGTTTGCAACCGGTATAAGTTGTGAAGGGCCGGATTTTAGCTGGTTGAGTTCCAAAGTCTCCCGAACCCTGCCCCGCCCCTCCGGGCAGGCAGCAAGAGAACTAGATGCCTACCCCTTCTAATGCTACCAGAACTAGATTGCAAGTCACTATAAGATGGAATGGGTTCCACCTCACAATCCTCTCCCTCACAATCACCATATGTGATTTTACTGGATGTGTACTTTTTATCATCCATATTATGGTTGTATTCCATCTGTTAACATTTATAGAGTCAAATTTGCAAATAATGGAGTAACATCGTTTCATCGTCAACTGCCTAAGAAAGACATCTATAATCAGGTGACCAACAATCGATATAAACAATCGTAATATATCCTTATGACATCTACCCAACATGTGTTCCTAATCCATCGTCAAATTATCATAAACATCGAATTTCCAGGGTTTGGGATAAGTACCAGGAATCCTTCATCTAATTCTTCTTCCTCTCCTAGTTTCTTGCAGTCCATCACATCGCGTTCTTCGACTTGATCTTCGTTGGGTGCGCCCTCAATTGCAGCACTTCCGTGCTCGTCTTGCTGCCCAAAAATTTCACCAACCAGTGTCTCACTTTCTTCGTACTATACACATCAACGCAAGGTAGAATGTGACTTAGGTTTAATACTCATCTTTCAAGGCTTTAGGGTCTTGGAACTTACAACTTTATCGATCCCTTCTTCGTCACTGTCATGTTCGAATCCCAAAGAATCACTCCTCGATGATGAGGGCCTTCTACATTCTTGCTCTTCAATTTCATTGTCCTTTTCCCCTCCATCGTCTTCTTCTTCACCATCAACATTTTCAACAACAGCATCCAAGTTCAACGGCCGCATCTCGATAGTCTTTCTAAACATTCCTGGCTCGTCCTCATCGTTCTTATCTACTTCATCTACTATTCGATCGTCTTCGCAAGAACCCGGGGCATCCCTCTTCCGCAACGCGTTCCGTCGCAAAGCCTTGGCTCCACTGAATTTTATACCACCTCTCTTCTTCTTCCTCCCCCGCCCGCCCTCCCTCATTCACTTTGTCTGTTTTACTACTCGTACCCTCCATAGTTGGCTCCATAGCTGATCAAACTACACAAATTTGTAGAACAATGATAACACCCTAAACCGAACTACAACACAACTTGTATTTGAATGACCTAGTCCACCGAATCCCTTTCCTTTATATTTAATTTCTAGGAAACTACGTCATCGAATTATAATCCCACGTTTAATAAAACGCGGTATCCGAGATTAGGTCACTGACAACACTTACATCGGTTACTAATCTATTTTGAATTTGTCGATATATTTACGCATTTCCCTTGACAATGACGGCCTCCATAAATTTTCAAATTATCATATGTTTCCATAAAAGGTTCATACACCTTTAGGGTTTACCTTCATCATTTCGGCGTAGCATATATTAGGTTATCAAGAATGAGTTATTTTTTAGTTCGTAGGAAAATTAGTCTATACTGACATGTATCATATTTAGGGGCCATAAGGTAATGACTATTACTGGAGTACATTCTAATCCTACATGAAACATGTTGTCTAGAATTGACATGAATAAATATTGACTATTAATTGATCTAATAGGTTGTCATCTATTTGGGTATTGGTGTCTACCCAAGGTATATATAATACCCGATTATTGGTACCCTTTCTTTCGGGTCATGTCATCATATTCTTCTCCAATGGGTACCGACTCACGTCTCCCAAGCTCCATTAGGTGCTCCTAGTTCATCGCAAATTCACACCACGTTTTCATTCGATGGTTCTCCAGGCGTCAACAACCTGAAGATTCTCAACCCACCTAACTGCTCAGTTACTCCGGCGGTCGTCGTTCCTAAACCACAGACTCCATCTTTGCAGGCAGTTGATGCAACACTGATACAGAACAAGTCTACTTTCAAGATTCATGCATATTCTAGAGCATGTGTTATTAAACCTGGCACTTACTCTAGATCCATATTCAGGAGTGCCAAAGGTCAGAAACTCGATTGCGCAGGATGCACTGCAGTTCGTAGTTTAGGGATTGACCATTGTCGTAAACATGACGGTGACAAATATGGCAAAGGGCCCCATATGGCAAAGGCCCCATTTTCGTCTGGCACTCCATGATTTATTGTTCACAATCCTGTTCATACAGGTTATTATTATTTCTCATATTTAACCAAACATTTTCTGACTACATTTTGTACATGTCTGGGATGTCCAACGTCTTCATCAACCTCTCATGTATATATCCCATTGTTTCTTTTCGATCCCTCTTTTGCAAATTCCCTCTCCCATTACATTGTCAAATTGTTTCTCAATGTCTTCCGCTGCTATCCAAGCTCCACTCGTCGATGTCATCGAACTTGTTTCTCCTGGATCTCTTATCCCTACATGCATACCTCCTGGCCCTGATGGAACCTCTGATCTCACTCCCCAGTGGCTATCCATTCGTTATGGTTTCGATGTTGATAGCTTGTGGTTAGAGACAGATGTTGTCGATCCGGATACTCGAAATGGCCTTTATTCCTTATACGTCCAACCCGTAACGTTAGACAATAATGCTCGCGTTTGGAAACTCAAGCCCGGAAGGTATCGCGTCTTTGGCTTGTCGGAGTCCATGAACGCGACTACAGTCCTACTCACTCCTTGCAGTTCCTCCACACTGTGCACTGAAGCCCCCTTACTGTCTCGTGTCAAGATCGAACCAGGTCTCCGCTGTGGGAACACGCGAACACCAAAATGTCCGGATTGGCGGTTTTAAGTGCCTAATCCGGGTTGTCCGGATGACCCTAGTATCATCCAGGGATTCTGTGAAGTGTAGGAGGTCTAAAACTCTCCGTACCTGCTTATTTCTTCTTCCTTAGCCAAATTTCCGGAAATCCTAATTTCCGGATATTTGGTCTTTGGGGACATTCTTAGCCTTTTTCCGGAGGGTACCTCTCCGGATGTTATTTCTAGGTCCTCTTTATAATACTTACCCACCCCTTTACGTCTACTCTCTAGAATAATTGGTTTCTTCCGGTGAAGACGTCCTTGATAAGGTTAGAATCCGGGAACTCCCTCACAACCAATCCGGATTGATCAGGTCCGTCCTGGCAGGTCACGCAGAGAGATCTGGATTGTTTCTTGGGACCATAGTGGCCAGAGGAGTCCGGATTCCAACCGGAGATCTAACTCGACGGGATGAGTAGGTGACCCGTACCACTTTCCGGATTACCCCGTCCAAAGACTGTGAGACCTCTTTAGAAGGTCGGATGGCGTAAGTCCGGCACCTTCCGGATCTTGCCCAGTCCTAACAACGGCTATCTCACATGGACGTTACCCAGGCATTCGGAACAATGAGGATCTCTTCCTACTGCACTCCGGAGGTGGCCTCCTATCGGAATCCTTACTGATCCGGACCTCTCCTTCTTCGTCCGACGGATCTGTCCGGCTACCTTTACCTTGGATTCTACTCAATCTGAGATAACTAGGCGATCCGTACCACTAATCCGGGCAGGTCCGTCTAAGGACGGTGGGACCTCTTCAGAAGATCAGATTGGCGTAAGTCCGGATCCCTTCCGGATCTCACCCAATCTTCCCAGCGGCTATCCCACCTAGACGTTACCCAACCTACCGGATTAGTGAGGTTTCCCTCCCACTACACTCAGAGAGGATCTACAAGGCGATAACCGGATCTGATCCGGGTCTCCTCTCTCATGTCCTATCCGGAACTCCTATCCCTCATGCCCTCTCTTTCTCTTCCACTAACGATCTCCGGGTCATTCACACACACACATCAATCAAGAGAAGTCAAGGAGTGAGAAGCAAAGACATTTATTCGGGGTAGGAGTGATCACAATACAACAATGGAGAAGGAACCCTTCTCAAGCTCCTTATTCAGCCTTAAGTAGAGGCTCAAAAATCCCTAAACTGAGGGCGGCGGCCCAAGCGGCCGCCGCTCAAGAAAACCCTAACTACCCCCGGTCTCCCGGATTTCCCGGATCCAGATCCGGGTTTTCCGCTGACACTACCAAAGGAAAATTTTATTAATCGTCTTCAAAAACTCCTAAGTCCTACCTGCCTACCTCCCTTCTGCCTAATTAATCTAGCTACTCCCCTAACTAAGAAGACCGGTGCTTCTTCGGAGCCGATCCCTCCTTTGAGTGACTCCCTAACCCGCTGACGGCGGATGAGCCCCCGGCCGGCGACGCCTTCTGCAGCCGCGTGAGCATCCTCCTCATGTTCGGAGACGGAGCAACCTCGTCCTCCGAATCCGCTGCCCTCTCGGTCCGTGGGGTAGCGGTCCCTGGTGTCCCGGAGACTGTCCCTGGGGTTCCGGAAGCTGTCCCCATCCGGATGCTTCGGACTGGAGAAGGATCGCTTCCGGTGCCCTGCTCCGGATTCCGTCCACCCGAGAGTGAAGCCGTCCGCGGATCCCTGTTGGAGGCCGCTCTCGAGTGTGGCGGAGGAAATGGACTCACCACTTGGCAGTCCCGTGGGTACGATGGCGAGGCGTGGGTCATAGGAGCCTTGCCCCTACTCGGAGTGGCCTCCCGATCGGAAGTCTGGTGCCGGATCGGCGTCCGAGCCCTATCCGGAGTCCGAGACCTATCCGAGTTCCGCGGAACAGGGGACTGGCCCCTTCCGGATCGGACCGACCCGGTGCTCTTCCGCCTCACCTGGGGAGAACGGACCCTTTCCGGAGCTCCTCCGGAATTACCAGGCCGAGAGCCGCCTCCTTGCTGGCTGGGTCCTGCAGAGGCCGGCGGATTCTGAACCAGGGCTACTTCACCAACCACCTCGTAGAGGGCTCCGGTTGGTGACCCTGGCGGACCCGGATAGAGCACCCTCCGCGGTGTTCCGCTTGGCGGGACCACCCTCTAGATTTCCGCCAGGAGATCCTTCATCGTTCGTGAATACTTCATGAGGATGGGGAGGGTATGCCTGGCGGAAGCGGGATCTCCGGACTCCATCATCCGGTCGTAGAGATGTGCCTTGTTAACGATCTCCGCCGGATGACCCACCAGTTCCCGGATCCGGCTGAAGAGCACCGCCTGCTCCGCATGGTACTTCCGGATCTCCTCGCTCTTCTGACTCAGCTCCTGAGTCATGGCCGCTACCTGGGCGGTGAGGTGGGCGTTCTCCGTCTTGGCCTGCTCCAGCTCCTTCCGATCCGCCCTTTTTGCCAATTCCCGGAGAATGTTTCTGGGTCCGCAGTCGTCCAGAGCGTGGTTCGCCCCCTTGACGATGTGCTCCAGTCGGTAGTACTGGGTCTTGAGGTCCTCCATCCCCTCCTGGAACCGCTTGAATGGATTCTCCGGGAAGTCCCAAGCGGATAGGTCCACATTTCGCCATGGGGTCTCCCGGTTGGGTCCGGCTTCCGGATGTTGGTGAGGGGGAGGGGGAGAGAGTGGCCTCGAGACGGTTGGTGGCGGGCTTCCGGGTGACGAGGGAGGTGCTTCCGGAAGAATAGGGTCGCTGGAGGTCTCCGTCTCGACGTCTCCGGCTTCCGGAAGCAGCTTGTAGGTGACCTCATCCGCCGCTATTGTGAGCAGGTCCTCCTCCTCTGCCGTGATGTAGTCGAAATGCTGGTAGAGGTGCAAAATGAAGGGGGAGAGGAAGGAGGGTTTCCGGCCAATATGGGGGAGGGCCCGTCCGACTATCTCCTGGATGATTAGGCCCCAATTCACCGGCCGGACTCCGGACATTGCACCAAACAGCGTGTTAGCCATGGTGAGGCTAATCCGCTTCGGCTTGTCCGGATTGAGAATGGGCAGGAGAAACTCTAGCACTCTCCGCTCCCTAATATTCCGGCAGTTCCCTGGGTGGAATCCGTCCTTTGGATCCGCGTCCCCTCTGAACTTCCCGGCGAACAGGCCGTCGCGGCGGCCCGCCCACCCCTCCGTGATTCCCTTGGGAAACCCGTAGACCCTGTTCCGGATCCCTCCTCTTTGTGCCTAGCCACTGATTTCCCCTCTCGAATTTAAACTCGCGGAGGGTATCTTCCGCTCTGAGATTCCAGGGTTTGGAGAGCAATCCCGCACAACCCATGACCCTGAGATCCTCCGCGAGCTCCTGCAGCTCTCTATCCTCCCTCGGAATTGCAGGGGTGAGGGCTTTCAGCGGAATCGGGATGGGTTCCCGCTGATCCTCTTCCCGTGCTTCCGGCATTTTCCTCTCCTCTCACCCTTTCTGGCTTGCAACCTCTCTCTCTCTCTTCCGGAGTCCTTCTCTTCCGTCTAATTGCCACAAAGTCCCGGCAAGCCCACTGCCGGTGACTGAAAAGTGCTGAGTCCCAGCAATCCAACTGCTGGCGGCTCGAAAGAATGAACACCTCACCACTCGTTCTCTCAACAGGTTGCCTTTTTCCAGAAAAGAGTGGGAGGGAGAAGGAAGGGACCCTTAAATATCTTTCCTCCCTCTTCCTTCCCCTGTTACCGTTCGGTTTAACGGAAAACGGTTACCAACCGTTTTCCGGCGGTTCCCACCAACGGTTTTACTAACATTTTTACCAACGGCTCTTTTTTCCCCCAACCGCCTTAAGGCCCGTTATAACCGCCACTTCCGGGCCGTTGGGTAATCTTGGCGCGTCCGTTACTTGGTCCGGACCAATGGTTTGGACCATGATTACATGGTCCGCCCATCCTATTTGACGGACCGGTCATAGTACTTATTTAGAGTCGTTTTACCGCACAAGGCGGGGTTAGACTACTCTATTTCGTAGTACCATTAATTTTGTCCTAATAGTCCCTATTATCCTCAGATAAGCAAGGTAAAATACGGAAATTGAATCCGTATTTCCGTATTTCCGTATTTCCGTCGAATTTGGACTCCCACATCCGCGTTAGCATCGATTTGTCTGATTCTTCTGATGAAGAGGGGAGGCCTTCCCATCCATCAATCCGGTCTAGTGCTAAGCGTCCATCTCCCTCATCTTCTCAAGATTCACGTAGGACTACTCCTTCCCTTATACCTTCGCAAACTACTAAACTCATAAGCATTCTTCCCTCCCTTCGTTCCCTGGGTAGTATGCCTGGAAGCAAGTCAGTACTTAAAAAGCTGAATTATGATTCCATCCGTACTGAGATTGTAGATTTCTTGCCACCGTCGTTCAATGGGGATGTAATCTTCATTCTTCCTCCCACACTTCCATCTGCCCTCCATAAGAATGCTAAATCCATGGAAGGTATGGACAAACGTTACGATGGCCATATATAGACAAAGAATATGACTACTAACATCAGTAACACGCTGGGGCTGTCATTCCGGTCGTCTAACTGTGTAGGTCATCTTCAATGCCACAATCCCACATGTGGGTTTCTGCAGCGGCCTGAACGCGCATATGGAGTGAACGAGGTCGAGTTCGAAGGTTCTTCCAAAGATGTTTTCCCTGTTGCAGACGCTCCACCTCCAACTTCAACATTAGTCTGTAAGATCTGTAAAGAACCTCCTGTTTGTGTAGCTTTTTGTGATGCAAAAATCTTTTACGTTTTTGGAGATGATACGCAAGAGCGTGCTTGCGTCCATGTAGGCAACCATAAACATCCTGTCAAGGTAGGAGACTATAGGGGCACGCGGAAGATAATCGACGATTTTATCGAACAACATGTTGAGCGCAACCCGCAGGCTACCATTTCCAAAATAGTCTTGGAAACGTCCAAGGATGTTTTAGGTAACGTCTTGCTCCGCGAAGAAGACGACCCTCCCACCTTATTTTCTCTCGAACAGCTAGAGCCTATCTTCCAATGCTGCAAGGAGCTCAATTCCCCTAACTTAAAAAACCGTGTCTACAGTTTCAAGTATTTGCGCAGATATGGCGTTCTTGATGGCATCACTAAGCTCAGAGGGCTTAGCAATTGGGCCTACGTGCAACGAAACATGTTTCCAGGCCAAGGTGACGACTCCGACAAGGTCTTCATATTCAAGATGTCCGAGGTGGGACCTGGCAGCGGTGTTGACCTTGTCCGCCGAATGCAACCTAGCGGCGATTTAGAGCACTCCTGGATGATGTTCGACCACATCAAACGAGTTGCCAATTGGACCACCATGGCCTGCCACGTGTACGACTCCTCTTACCAACGTGTACTCACCATTGCTTGCTGTGATTTCCAGTCTGAAGACAAAGATGCTCAACTCGTTTTCTGGAAGAACCTTAACCATGTCATGGGTAGGCATGGAATACAAAAGCCGCAGTTCAAAGGTTTCATGGCTGATAGTGTGCAAGCCAATTGGAACGCTGTGCACATCATCTACGGATCCGGAGACCCAAAGATACCCATGGTAGGCTGCGAGCGAACATGTTATTTCCACTGGGCGCAATCCCTAGAAAAACACACCAAACAATACATCGTGCACGAATTGCAAGATCAACACAAGAAATTGTGTATGCAGTACAAAGATGCACGGTCTGTGGCAGAGGCTGAAACACGTTACTTGGCAATCAAAGCCCGGTGGACATCTTCGGGTGCCACCTTTGACGCTGGCCTCCACCATTTGAACCACTGGCTTGCGTTTTGGCATTTCCGATACAGGCAGTGGGGTGGATTCATGGAACTGGTAAGTATACACTCTTTCATTCAAATTATTCAATTCTTTAAGTTTGCATTCTTTTCTCTGCGTCTAATGTAGTATCTAAACAATATTAAATCTTTTGCTTTTAAATGGCATGGCCCACCACGACTACTCCTTGCTCACTTGAGTTTCCGAACATTTTCTAAACAGTTGCCTTCGTACAGGAGAAGAAATATTCTCCGGATGAACTAGCTGAAATGCCCTCTTGCAACCTTGCTGAGACCGTTCACAACAAATGGTTGCAAGCGTCCGGCAATAGGGGTGGCGATCTCTACGTGGCAGCCGTCGATGATTACGTTAGAGCATTCCTGCAAGTGGTGGGGTACTATCAATACCTCAAAGGTGGAGCGGGAGGCTCTGGACCCTCGAGAAAAGAACTTCGACTTCGCACAGCCCAACGCTGAGCTCACCGAACCGGGGATCCGACTACCCTGAACGCAGCCGTCTTGAACATGCCCGGAGCCGAAGATTTCTGTACTCGAAACGCACACCTCGAAGGAGCTGAGGTTTTTGGGTCGAGGAAACGGAAGCCGGATCTTCCCCTTGGCGCCGAAGAAGAAACTCATAGGCCAGACACTGTTATTTTTCCACGTCCTCGAGTGGGTCGGAGGGTGACACGTGCTCGTGCTCAAAATTTGAATACCATCCATGAGGAAGTTCACGTGGAAGTGGAACGCCCAGCACAGCCCCCTGCCTCAACTGGCATAGATATTGGACGGGTGACGGCCGTGGAGGAGACTCGTGTGAATGAGAAGCTATGGCACATTGCCCGAATTAATAAGGTTTCTGCGAAGGCTTGTTGGGCGCAGATGGCTGTCACTCGAAAAAAGTGTACAGCCTGTATCGTCCAAAACGGGAAGAGCACACCAGCTCCCACATACACTGGCCTTTGGACCCACCTTCAAAAAGGCAACCAGAAGGTGGTAGAGCAGTTTTTTTTCCTGTGCTGACGATATTGAGAGGTGTGTGAAGGGGTATCGTCGACGATGGATAGAGCCATTTTCGGATTACGAGGAACGACCTCCCATCCCGTCGGTTTGGCCTGTGAAGATAGGGACCAATCTCACACGTTCCGAGATTGAGGCGTTGGAGAATGCGGGATTTCAACTTCCCCAAAAGCAAAGCGTTCCTGTGAGCCGCACGTTCAACAGTTCAGCACCGCCACCGGATCTGTCACAGGTTCCAATGCCAGATAATGCGGACGTTTATCCTAAAACACGAAAGTCTAAGAATATGCGCCGCTCAATCACTTGTGCCAGTTCGAAGCACATGCAGAACATTGATTCCGCTAGAGCAATGAAGGCAAGTATTATGAAGGTAGTAATGATACCTCAACCCGGTTTTGGATGCGTTGTAACTTTGCAACCTAAACCAGCTCCCACGGAGTCAGTTTACCATCTCTCAATCAGTGCCTACCCAGACTGCAATTGCCCGGCGTTCAAAGAGACAATGGCTAAGCTGGGTAGACGCGGATGTCCATTCCGACCTTGTAAGCATCTTTACTATATATACGTACAAGTCTGCAAACTAGAGGCCGACCATGACCTCTTCATGCATGCGCCTACCCTCAGTTTCTTGGAGGTGAAAACAATTCTTGAAAGGGGGATCTTAGCCCATGCTACAGTTTAGAGTAATCAGCTTTATTTATTAGTCTCATATATATGTTCTTTTTCATAAACGTGTATGACACACGTCACTCTATGTAATTTCACAATTTAGTGAATACGTATATATAAATATATATCTATATATATATATTATTTTTTCGCTATGTTAAATTTATGGATCACTTGTACTTGTCCTTCACTTGTGCTCTTCCGTGAACATGTGTCCTTGTAGTTCTCTTCAATGAAGTCAGCTATTTCCTCCAAAACTCAGTCACATATAAATTTTTTCCATATATCAAGCCCATTTTGCACGGTTATGGGTACTAAATTCCACGGCCATAAGGCTCAAATATTTGGATATTCTGAGGAATATACCATTAAAAATAATTATGTTTTTATTTTTGGAAATTTTATTACTAAAAATAAAAAGTCTCCGCTCGAAATTCAGAAAATCTACACTCTACGCTCTACGCTCATGCCCTAGCAACGCCCGCTGGAGGATGATAGAGGAGCGGCGGAGGAAGAAGATCCAGCGGCTATGCAACATCGCCATGCTGGGGGAATCGAAAGGGGGAACGAGATAGATTAGGAGCACTGGAGGGACTGAGTGATGAAGCTTAGGTGTTTGCGTCACTGGTGTTGAGTCAGCCAATGAGCATAGGCATTCCGGCCACGCTAGCAAGGCGCAACTCCAGCGTCATCGACATCGGAGGAAGCAGCAGCAAGGAGGAGGGAGATAAGAGGAAGTGATGAGTAGAGGGGAAGGCGGTAACTACTGAAGATCTAGTCTGAGGCTGCATCACGAAGCGGCCGCAAGGATAGGATGGCAGGAAGGATGTGGGAGTGGCACCCGCACGAGGAATGCAACGTGGATTCAACTGCAACCGCGGTGATCTGCACCACAGGAGAGGCGGAGCGGCAGTGCCTGGTTCAAGTCGCTGGGAAGGTGAATTGAGCGCCGAGGAAGTGCTTCTCCACCGCATGAAATCGGGCGGACCCAGTCTGGCCACCACGATAACAACGCATCTCATGGTGCTAAATTTCCTTTACTCTAACTTGGATCATGTCTCAAGAGTTGCCCTCTAATCTTGCTCCTCACCCAGCAACAGTCTCACTCCCTGTGAGCCAATCAGCGAGTCTCCACCAGGTACTTGAAACTCTGGACAGACAAGGAGGGACCCATTGGTGATGAACAGAGGCGAGGTCTCCTGCCGGGTTGGTGAGTCATGAGGGAGGACGCTAAGCGCCACCGGGAGGCAACGGATTCATGAAAAAGACAAAAACGAAAAAGAAGTAAAAGCAGTGATCCAGTGGGTGTTAAGCATCGTGGGTGGGGCAGTTGCTACGCCTTAGATATCGGAATTAATCGGGGTTGACGGCCTTCCCACCGAGACAAGAGAATGTGGGTACTGGGTGCTCACTCTTGATCGGCAGTGAGGGAAGCAAACGGGCGCCCGACTTGAATTCAGCTGAGGTTCAACGACATTGCTGCACGTTCGAGGGTGTTGGGCAATTCGAGGTAAATACCCAGGATCTAAGAGGGAGCGAGTGAGGAAGAGCATTGGGGGCATGGAGAGTAAATTTTTAAATAAAAAGAAAGAGACCTAGCTCAATCTGTACTGCCAAGGCGGCGAGGACGAAGAGGGAGGGCACCCATCAACCTTCAGGGACTGCCAATGGTGAGTGAAACCGGGGTTGTGGGTGGTCCTAAAGTTCTGGGATTCCAATACGGGGAGCTGGGCTTGGTCGATGTGCGAGCTCACCTGGTAGAAGCAGTTGTACTGGCCACCCGATGCGGATTCATTGGGTACAGGAAGGCCGAGTGAAGTGGAGGCTTGAAGCAAGGTTGCAGGAAGAAGCAGTGCAGGGGCAGAGCTGAAGTAGCTAGTCCCGTCGGTCCCGGATACAACAGAGTAGGAGGGGAGACATGCTGCTAAGCAACTCCACCATTATTGTTAGTAGTAGTAGTGGGCATAGGGAAGAGTACTCCAGTTGAAGCTCTATGTGATGAAGCTGAGGTCAATTGAATAGACATTAGGGATGCCGGACTTATTGAATAGGGATGGTGAGATAGGAAAGGAGCCAGCAACCCCGCTTGTGGAGGGATGGCGCATTAGGTGAGACTAGGGAAGGAACTAGCTAATCTATGAAGTGATGAGCATTGATTGGGTGTGGGACAAGCATTTGTGAATGCTTGAGGTGCATTAATAAAGAAAGAAAATGGTGTTATACACACCACTTCTCCCAATCTCTTCCTTGTTTGCACTTGTGACTTGCTAACTCGAATGTGGCTCATGAACCCTCACCCGGACTAGGACGCAATCGAAGGGTGAGGGGGATTTGGGCTTACACCTATCCACTAAACCCTCACCCCCTAAACCAACAAGAACATGTTCTAATTCAAACATTTAAATCAAAGGCAGTTCCCCTTGCCTCATCAAGCACTACTCCTCTAATCAAAACACTCCCTAATGTCACTAAGCTTCTAATTCACCACACAAAATGGCTTAAGGCCTAAACATAAATCCACACCAAGCCTCACTCTTTTTATACTTTTGATTGTTTTAACACACTCCAAATGCAATTATAAGTAGGTTCTAAATATAAAACAAATATGAGCACTCATTTTGGTCTCATACAAGTGGAGATATCACATGATCTATCGAGAATTTGCGAGACCCAGGTATGAACCTCAAGTCGATGTTAACATATATGCACTAGAAATTAGGGGTTGTATTCGTGAGCTAGAGAAGGCAACAAGTGTGGGCCCGTCGAAGCACTCGACATCACAATAAGACCGTCACAAGTGGAAGGGAACAAGACTGCCACGGCAGTAGCCTACCATCGTACCTCTGAACTAGGCTTGCTGGGTTGTAGCCACGATTTGGAGCGGGGGAGTGACTCGAGGGAAGGGCAGTGGTCGCCCCGTGGAGAGGTTTGAGGTGAGAGCCTAGGGGGATGAAATTTGAACCTCGCAAATGACTTTTGATGGCTGGTTTATGGTTGGCAAAGGGCTCCTTAGTGAGGTTTGAGGTGAGAGTTGGATGATCCTTAGTGAGGTTCAAGGTGAGAGCTGGGGGGCAGAAATTTTGGTGGCTTTGTAGGGTGGCTGGATGCTCTTAGTGTGGTTCGATGTGATAGCTTGGGGGCCAGAGATGAGAGGTGATCATATGAATTTCGGTGGCTAGATGGTCCTAGTGAGGTTCGAAGTGGAAGCCTAGGGGCACTGTCGGATCCGACAAACCCCTGGGGGCAGATATGTGCACCTCACTAATTGATTTTTGATGGCCTGTTAGGGTGGATAAATGCTCACTTAGTGAGGTTCCAGTTCGAGGTAGATGCTTCGAGGTTTTAGTTTGAGGGGGCAGAGACGAGGCGATCAAGTGAATTTTGGTGGTTTCCTAGGGTGAGATGAGAGGTGATCATGTGAATGTTGGTGGCTTTATGGGTGGCTGGATGGTCCTAGTGAGGTTCAAAGTGAGGTTTTTGGGAGACATAGATGAAAGGTGATCATCTGAAATATTGGGGGGGCTTGTTTAGGGGTGGGTAGATTTTGTCTTAGTGAGATTATAGTTGAGAGCTAGGGGGGCAGAAATGAGAGGTTATTATCTGAATGTTGGTTGCTTTATGGGTGGCTGGATGGTCCTAGTGAGGTTGTGCACCTCGCTTTTTTATTTTTGATGGCCTGTTAGGGTGGCTGGATGCTCACTTAGTGAGGTTATTTTGGTGGGTATATGCTCATTAATGACGTTTTGGGGGGGCAGATATGAGAGGAGATCATGTTTAGGGGTGGGTAGATTTTGTCTTAGTGAGGTTAGAGGTTAGAGGCAGAAATGAGAGGTTATTATCTGAGTATTGGTGGCTATGTAGGGTGGCTGGATGGTCCTAGTGATGTTCGAATTGAGGTGTGTGGGTGGCTTGCTTAAGAGTGGGTAGATTTGGTATTAATGAGGTTCAAGATGAGAGCTAGGGGGCAGAAATGAGATGTGATCATCTGAATATTGGTGGCTTTATGCATGGGTGGTTGGATGGTCCTAGTGCGATGTGAAAGATGGGGGGGGGGGCAAAAATTGGAGGTGATCATCTGAATATTGGTGGCTTTATGGGTGGCTGGATGCACCTAGTGAAGGTCGAGGTGGGAGCCCAGGGGCACTGTCGGATCCGACAGACCCCTAGGGGTTGATATGTGCACCTCGTTTTTTATTTTTGATGGCCTGTTTTTATTTTTTTGGGCTGGATGCTCACTTAGTGAGGTTATTTTGGTGGGTAGATATGAGAGGTGATCATGTGCATATAGGGGGGCATGTTTAGGGGTGGATAGATGCTCTCTTAGTGAGATTAGCTGAGAGAAGGAGGGCAGAAATGTGAGGTTATTATATGAATATTGGTGGCTTCCTAGGGTGGCTGGATGGTCCTTAGTGAGGTTTTTGGGGGGCAGAGATGAGAGTTGATCATGTGAATATAGGGGGGCATGTTTAGGGGTGGGTAGATATTGTCTTAGTGAGGTTCAAGGTGAGAGCTAGGGGGCAGAAATGGAATGTTTTTATCTGATATTTGGGGGCTTCCTAGGGTGGCTGGATGGTCCTTAGTGAGGTTAGAGGCTAGAGCTAGGGGGCAGAAATGGGAGGTTATTATCTGAATATTGGTGGCTTCCTAGGGTGAGATGAGAGGTGATCATGTGAATGTTGGTGGCTTTATGGATGGCTGGATGGTCCTAGTGAGGTTCGACGTGAGGTTGTTGGGGGGCAGAGATGAGAGGTGATCATGTGAATTTTGGAGGGGCTTGTTTAGGGGTGGGTGGATTTTGTCTTAGTGAGGTTCAAGGTTAGAGCTAGGGGCAGAAATGTGAGGTTATTATCTGTTTTCTGGGGGCTTCCTAGGGTGGCTGGATGGTCTTTAGTGAGGTTAGAGGTTAGAGCTAGGAGTGCAGAAATGGGAGGTTATTATCTGAATTTTGGTGGTTTTGTAGGGTGGCTGGATGGTCCTAGTAAGGTTAGAGGTCAGAGCTAGGGGCAGATATGTGCACCTTGCTATTTGATTTTTGATGGCCTCTTAGGGTGGCTGGATGCTCACTTAGTGAGGTTATATTGGTGGTTGGATGCTCCTTAGTGAGGTTTTGAGGGGGCAGATATGAGAGGGGATCATCTGAAATTTTGGGGGGGCTTGTTTAGGGGTGGGTGGATTTTGTCTTAGTGAGGTTCAAGGTTAGAGCTAGGGGCAGAAATGTAAGGTTATTATCTGATTTTTGGGGGTTTCATGGGGTGGTTGGATGGTCCTTAGTGAGGTTAGAGGCTAGAGCTAGGGGGCAGAAATGGGAGGGGATCATCTGAATTTTGGTGGCTTTGTACGGTGGCTGGATGGTCCTAGTAAGGTTAGAGGTGAGAGCTAGGGGCACTGTCGGATCCAACAGACCCTGTGGTACTTTTGGGCCACCCCCTTTCGAGGGAGCCTAAAAGTATCACACAAGCCCTTCGGTGAAGGTGGCCTGCATTTGCAGGCGCCCAAGCCGAACCCGGATGATAGGTGTATAACGTGAGTAGTTAGATTTTTAAGGGAGATTAAATATGCGTCGTAGTACCTCCGGAGGTTGGGTCTTAGTTTTTTACTAGTGTGGCTCTAAACTCCACTAACCAATTTCATATCTAGTTCTAGCCTTAACCTACAACCTACTCTACGCGCAGACGCACCAGCCTTGAAACCAAGGCAATCCTAATTTGTGAATTAGGATGGTTCTGATACACACCAACCGGGTGTGACTTATACCACCCTAGCTCAATGAACGGAATAACGACAATTTGATGGACCATTCAATTCTTTGTATTTCTTTACTTAGTTCTATTTAGTTTTCTAAGCGGGGGAACTTGGCCTAAGTCCCACCCTTCACACAAATTCCTTCTTAATTACTTACTTTTGTTTGCACGTCCTAACTCACTACATTAACATATTAGGCATCACCCCTTACCTCGGGTCTCTTGCCAACAAGGGTTTACGATTTATTTTGTATGTTTTGATTGTTAAATGTGTTTACACTGGATAGACCACGAAATGCAACTCAATGGGACCAGGGTGACGGAAAACCTGTAGGTTCAACCTGTTGCGCAATCTTCATAAATTGGGGCTATTATTCCCAATCTATGGGGCCAACAACATAATAGTGGATTCGCGGGTCATTAACCCCACCTTTCCACCAACAACATTCAGAGTGGTCGTGTCGGTGATTAATCCGACTTACCACACACGAAACTTGCTAATAAATGAAGCTACTACTACAAAACATACCAAGGGCCCCGAAAATAATGGAGTTGGGTATTCCCTTCGCGGTTAAGTGGTCAAACCACTTGACCTTACGAGATAGGTGAGTGGGTTTATAGATGCGTACCTTAGCCGCGCTCCCTCCAACCCTAAATGGAAGGCTAACGTTAGTAAATTTACCTCAATTCTCCTTGGTTGATTTGGGCTCGATGTAGGCCGAGCCGCTACCTCCTTCCTTGCTCCACTTTCCTAGCGTCGATCTTGCCTCCTTCTTTGTAACTAGTTTGGTAGTAAGCGTACCTTAGTTAACAATTAAAATATAAAGTATTTATTCTGCACTGTAATTTAATTCTAAGAATAATATTTATACTTAGTGCACCTAATTATCTTTCCAATGATCTAAAAATCACTTGAATCGGATAAAAAATGCAAAAGTTATGAGGGTTGGAAGTGTGAGGTCGATTCAACCGACCCTTCCAACCCACCTATCTAACTTCTAACTTCCAAAATTCATAGCACATTCCTTACTACTTGGGTCTAGGTTTTCCTTATACCATTGGAAAGCTATGAATATGTTCTAACTAGGAAAATTATGACATCAGCAAGTTAAGCTAATAGAAATTCAGCAGACTCCTTATAACACAGCAGTCAATCAAGAAGGCTTAAACTATGTATCTCGCCTTCAACAATTCATATCTAATTCAAATCTTATTCAAATCAAACGTTCTATATGATCCTGGAGAGATATTAAAAATATGTATTCGATAAAAATATGTGATTAGAAAGGTAAGCCAAAGTGAACCCAGCAGATCCTCTGTAATGCAGCAGTCAACCAAAAGTTCTCAAACTATGTTTTCCATCTTGCACAATTCATATCTAATTCAAATCATGCTCAAATCAAATGTTCTAAGCCATTTTGGAAAGCGACACAAAAGTTCTACTTGGGAAAAATATAAATTCTTGGAATTAAGATTCCTATTGGGCTCGCAGGTCTGATCCAGCAGCCGCTACCCACAAGACCATCCAGTTTTTCTACTCCATCTTTGAAAATCCATAACTAATTTTCATCTTAACCAAATCACAAATGGAAAACGGCTATGGATAGCTATATGAAATCTCTCTAAGAAAAAAATGATAAGTATTTTGTTTTAGCTTCTGAACTAAGCCTTCAGGGCATTGGCAGATGAGGTCTACAATGCCTCCATTCAAAATTCTACCATCCAACCTACCTCTACAAAAGAAGGAATAATTTTGTTGGTGTGTTAATAAACACACAACCTAACTAGGAGAGAGAGTAGAGGAGGTTCTCAAGCCTTTCTTTTAGGCCATTGAGAATGCATGCTAAAGGATTTTTTCCTAACTACATTGAAGCAGGGCTTCGCCCAAAAACTAGAGAAAGAGAAAGAGCTACAAGGTGGAAGGAGGGGTTTTTAAACCCTCTCACAAAAGGGTTGGACCCCTCCTCCACCGGATCCATTTTTCAAACCCTTTCCCGAAATTTTGGCTCGGGGGTTTTCACGGTTGACGTTGCCACCTTCTCGCCGAGGTGGCTCCGACAAAAAACCTTTAGAAATCTTTCTAATTTTTCCGCCATCGAGTTGGCAAGGGGGCAAGTGGGCAAGTAGCCCCCTTGCTCTCTTTCTTTTTTGTCTTCAAAAGTCTTCAAACCAATTTTGTCTTCTTACGTAAAACACCTCCAATAGTCTTGTGTGCCTCACACTAACTAATAAACTAACACTTGTTTAGCTAGCATTTACTAACATTTTCTTAATAGCTAGCATCTACTAATATTTGCTTAATAGCTAGCATCTACTAATATTTGCTTAGCTAGCATCTACTAACATTTGCTTAATAGCTAGCATCTACTAATATTTGCTTAGCTAGCATCTACTAACATTTGCTTAATAGCTAGCATCTACTAATATTTGCTTAGCTAGTTGTTTTTATTAGCTAGCTGTTTTTACTAGCTAGCATATTTTTTCTACTTTGCTATCTTCTAGCACTACTTAGTTTCATTTTGACCTTCCTTCTTCTAGGCTAAATGCTAAATGAACTAATTTTCCCTAAATTCCCTATCAATTCTAACTTTTAATGCTAACATTCTAACTAAAAGTGATCCCGCAGAGTGGTGGACCACTCAAAGGGTTCACAGTCCCCTAGGGGCAGATATGTGCTCCTTGCTTTTTGATTTTTGATGGCCTCTCAAGGTGGCTAGATGGTCCTTAGTAAGGTTATATTGGTGGCTGGATGCTCCTTAGTGAGGTTTTGGGAGGCAGATATGAGAGGGGATCATCTGAAATTTTGGGGGGGCTTGTTTAGGGGTGGGTGGATTTTTTCTTAGTGAGGTTCAAGGTTAGAGCTAGGGGCAGAAATGTGAGGTTATTATTTGTTTTTTGGGGGGCTTCCTAGGGTGGTTGGATGGTCCTTAGTGAGGTTAGAAGTTAGAGCTAGGAGTGCAGAAATGGGAGGGGATCATCTGAATTTTGGTGGCTTTGTAGGTTGGCTGGATGGTCCTAGTAAGGTTAGAGGTCAGAGCTAGGGGCACTGTCGGATCCGACAGACCCCTAGGGGCAGATATGTGCTCCTTGCTCTTTGATTTTTGATGGCCTCTTAGGGTGGCTGGATGTTCACTTAGTGAGGTTATAGTGGTGGCTGGATGCTCCTTAGTGAGGTTTTGGGGGGGCAGATATGAGAGGGGATCATCTGAAATTTTGGGGGGGCTTGTTTAGGGGTGGGTGGATTTTGTCTTAGTGAGGTTCAAGGTTAGAGCTAGGGGCAGAAATGTGAGGTTATTATTTGTTTTTTGGGGGCTTCCTAAGGTGGCTGGATGGTCCTTAGTGAGGTTAGAGGTTAGAGCTAGGGGGCAGAAATGGGAGGCTATTATCTGAATTTTGGTGGCTTTGTACGGTGGCTGGATGGTCCTAGTAAGGTTAGAGATGAGAGCTAGGGGCACTGTCGGATCCGACAGACCCCTAGGGGCAGATATGTGCATCTCGTTTTTTATTTTTGATGGCTTGTTTTTTATTTTTGTGGGTTGGATGCTCACTTAGTGAGACTATTTTGGTGCCTGGATGCTCGTGAATGAGGTTTTGAGGGGGCAGATATAAGATGTGATCATGAGCATATAGGGGGGCTTGTTTAGGGGTGAGTAGATGCTCTTTTAGTGAGATTTTAGTTGAGAGGTAGGGGGCACAAATGAGATGTAATCATCTGAATTTTGGTTGTTTTTTTAGGGGTGCCTTGATGCTATCTTAGTGAGGTTCAAGGTGAGAGCTAAGGGGCCAGAAATGTGAACCTCGCGATTGATTTTTTTGTGGTTGGTTTAGGGACTTAGTGGCCATATTCACCTCGTATCAAGGTGCAGTGGTTGCGCTTTGGAGAGGTGTGTGCCCAGGGAGCCAACTTCAGAATCTTCTAAAATTTTCATTATGATGCATATTTTGTTCATCTAACTGGTTCTTATGTTTGCAAATAATTGACTCTCAGAAGATCGTTGAGATGGTTGCGGATGGAGAGTCATTAGAAATTGGGGTTCTACTTGGCGCTGGATCATTTCTTAGTGTTGAGGAGCATAGGGAGCAAGGGTTTCCTTTGTTATGTGCTGAAAATATTGGGCTTACACCAGGTAGTAGCGAACCGCAGATACCCGGGATGACACTGTACGGCTCACCTGAAGAATCGGATGTGGGTGTTCGTGCAATGGAGTATCGAATTCGCCATAATTTAAAGAAAGACAGTTTTTCAGTTGTTAAGGGTATGAGGATACAACTGGTCGAAAAGTCCTCTATGAGAATCCCCCTCTGTAGGTTGATTCACATGCCATTGGTTCGCCCAACCCTCCGCAGCAACGTTGCAAAGCTCATGGCGGCATTTCAATTTGGATACCGAGCTGGGTCTGCCACTTTGTATGTGTCTACTACAAATGAGTCTGGAGAGAATCGATTCATTTCTGCGAAAGACAGGCGTGAATGGGGAGAGCTATGGAATGCAGAAAATGATAAGTTTGAGTCTCTTTTGCGCGCGGATAAGGACTTGATGAGCCTCAGTGGATGTATGTTCTTCGTGTACGATGGTAACCACCGCTTGCTTGCGTGGAAAGAGTGTATTGAATCAGATCACAAGGACAATGCACTCTGATATGAGAAACATGGTTGCCCAGAATGTGTCGTCCTCGACACAACGGGTGGGCGTGGGGACGTCCTTAACGCAATGCACGACATCAACAAGTAAGTATGATATTTTTTCAATTCATTTTTTCCTTCATTTTTTGATTTGCATCTAATGGCATTTGTCTCAACCACAACAGAGCTAACCAGACCGCGCACGTTAAAACT
The DNA here is from genome assembly GCA_950295325.1 of Polytrichum commune. NCBI lineage: Eukaryota > Viridiplantae > Streptophyta > Polytrichopsida > Polytrichales > Polytrichaceae > Polytrichum > Polytrichum commune. The sequence continues at coordinate 54,899,744 of OX485806.1, read as the reverse complement.
AGCCTCGTACACACTCTACACCGCATTCAAAAATACGGTTCGTATGATCTTAGCTACTACCAACCATTATTGACGGAGGAGCAATACCAAGCATGTAAGAGCAGAGGCCCCAAGTGCCCTTGGTACCCGCTGACCCAGGATCTTATGGTGTCCTTCATTTTCAATGTAAGTCACTCCAAATTCCTCAACCTCCTACTTCGCATTCATTACTTATAGTCATGATCTAACAATTGAGAATATATGTTCAGCAAGAGAGAGCCGATGCAGTAGATGAGGCAGCCCAGATCTACAAAGAGGAAGTGCCTCCAGAGGAGCAGTCATGGAAGGGGTTGAGTGAAGTATTGGACGCTGTGATAAAGAAGACGACTGAGGAACTTGGGCATAAGTTTAACAAGCAACAATCGATCGCAAACCCGGCCCTTGGAAAAGAGTTCCTGGAGGAGGTAATTTCCTTGTCACCACCTTCGAAATTATACCTCCGGTATTGCTCGCATTCATTGCATGAGTAATTATCAAATTTACTCCGCCTTCTATTTTGATGTCATTTGTTTCAGGTTACTAGGCAGGTTAGCGCCCATCATTCTCAAAAGATTGAGATGACATTGGAGAAATTGCAATTCATTGCCACGGCTGCTGTGGAGCCAGAGTATAAAGTTCGTTGGCTAAAGTGGTGGAACAGTGGAAGATTCAATCGTGAAGCTATCCAGTTTCCCAAAAGTCATGTAAGTGAGGACAACTTGAAACCTTGGCTCAATAAAGCAGCGTTCTGGGCAGGGGTACGTCTATCCTCCTTATCCTTACTTACCTTTCAACTCTTCATTTTGTGCCAATTCTTATCTTGGCCTTGAATTTGTTCACATCTAGAGGATATTGTCGTCAAGGAGTTACCCGATATACTTACTGCATTGGGTGGGCTTGATGGAGACGTGGAAGTTGATTCGTTGCCGGAGTACTTGGAGAAGTGGCGAATCTGCCTTTGGGATAAGGCGTTCATTGGCTACTTTTCAGGGTCAGATATCTACGGAAAGGGGACGTGGTGGAAGGATGTCAAAGGCACTGACAACATTGTCAAGCGCTTAATCTGTCGGTACGTTAGTTGGGACATCTTTTGTTCTCTTCATTTATTTCAATCCATTTGTTCTCTAAGTTGCTGATTGGCCTCACTCCTTGGTTGTCAAGGTACATCAAGCACGATCTTTTCAAGAAGAAGGCTATGAAGAAGCTCCCTCCATTTCTTGACGCATGGTCAGATTCCTCTTCGCCCACATTCATATTTTCCCCGGCTCAAAAGCGCAACTTCTCCCTCCCGCATCTCCAGGAGTGTTGTTGGTACTTGGAGTGTAAGAGGACGTGGCAACCGGATGAGGAGGCGGCGTTGAAGATTCGACTCTCCGGTGGAGAGCCTCCACTGCCTCCTACTCAAAGCGATGAGGTTGTTTTCCTTGACAGTCAGCTTCCGGAGGCGGATGAGGTTGTTGCGACTCTCGATGAGGCCAACACACAAAAGTCCAAGAGGAGGAAGAGTGCAACCCAAGACGAGTCATCACTGAAGAAACGTGCGAAGAAGCTCAAGACTGTGGAGGATGACCCCCCTGCTTCACCTGAAACGGCTATTGCATCCATTGCAACTCTTAGTCAGGTACCTACTCTGTCGAGGCCGCCTCCACCGCCCGTTCTTTCATCTGCCAGGCCTCCTCCGGTTGTTTCAGAATGCATCTTGAATGCCTCCATTCTCCATCAGCGTCGTCATTTTCAGGTGGTTTCAGACTTCATCCTTTCTCTTCCACCCTCCCATACGCGGAGAGCTCTAGGCGTTAGGAGGTTAGATGTGGGCATGGCTGATCTTATCATTGCTGACATCCCGGAGAACCTGCCCGTGCCCAATGTATCCGATCCGGCACATAGTGTTCTTTCCTGGAATGCACTAGATCCTGATTTCCTTGGTGAACTCTTCGATTTCGCGGACGAGATCATCCATGACGATGGAGCTCTCCTCCTCTTTCATCCAGTTGACAATGGTAACTTCAGGGAGAGCATTCAAGACCACTTCCCTGCTTTTGGCTTCACCATCTTCAAGGAGTGGCTGGGAGTCAACTGTCTTCGCCTCCATTCAACTAAGAATGTGGACAAGACCACCAACCTCTTCCAAGTTGTACTACTTGTTCGTGCCACGAAAACAATCGGATCCGACCTTGATAAGTGGCCCCGGCACTCGTCATTTTGCCTTTGCGATGCCAATGAGCTCAAGGCTCTTGGCATTGAGCTCGACATGGATGATGCCATTATGAATTATACCACAACTCCTCTCATGGACGGCTCGAAAGCTTGGCGTGGTCCCCATGAGAAAGATATTTTTTTCATGTCCTCATTGATCATGGCCACTACGGACATTGGGCACGTCGTGGTTGACGTTAATGCAGGCGTTGGTATGTCCTACTTCACTTGCCATCATATCCTGGTTTTCATTTTCTACGTTTGCTTTTATTTATCTTTGCAAACATTTCCTTCGCAATAGGGACTTCTGTCCATGCATGCAGGCAGCTTGGGCGCCATATCATTGCTCTCGAGGAGGACGAGGACATCTTCAACCGTGTCCTTAAGCCACTTAAGAGTGTTAAGCCTCTGGTGAAGGCTCCATCCATTGTTGTTGCTTCCACGCAGGCTTCACAAGGCACGCAGAAGAGGCCGCCGGCCTTGAAGCGATCGAGGCCAGAGTCCTCGCAGTAAGTGAATATGATGACCTTCTTTGCTTCTTTTCCTTGTCCACTCAGCTTTTACACTTTCCATCCTCTTTCTTACAATTTTCATGTTTTTTTTCAGACTTGGCATTGGAGCAGATGTGTTTGGTACTCCCACCATGGGATTCACTTTGCCAATCTATGCCCATGATATGGCGATGGTGCTAGCGGCACAACCTTCTCCTACCAAAGCTAGTACCCCGTCTCCACGTTATGACCCCCGTGCCATAGACTTCTTCGAGCTTTTTGCAGAGGTGGATAATGAGTGCCATAGCTTAGATTCCACTTCAGATGAGGGCGGCCATGAGGGGAGTATCTTTGGAGATAGGGAATCTAGTAGTGACAACCTCATGTTTGATTGATTTTTTGTTTGATTGATTGGTATTTGGATTTATAAAGTGTGGTGTGGTTTTCAATATTCCAATTATCTCATTGAATGCATCATTTCGTTGTTCTCAAATCACACTACACTTGGTGGTCGTCATACTCCAAAGAGAATTTAATCCACCATCTTATCAACCATAGTGCATTTTCCCATGGTCATAGGGCCTCATTGGTAATTTTAAAAACCTTTTTGGTTCTAGAAATTGGCCACTCCACAAATATAGGCCTTATAATTACAAAATTAAACTTGAAATATGTGCAAAATCCACGGTCATAAGGGGCCTAACATTCGTTAAATGGAGTTTTAAATTATAATTTTCTGCTCACGAAATCTGCTCACCGCTCATCGCTCACATCGTAGCATTCCTGCTACCCTTCATCAATTAGCTTCCAAATTCAAGTTCATTCTTGATTCAATTTGGCACCCTGAAGCCGGGTTCACTCTTGATTGGTTTACTTTTTTTCTTGAATTTGATTCACTCATGATTAAGTTCAGCCCTTGAGTTTGAGTTTGTCCTTATTGGTTTACTCTTGCCCTTGATAAACCTAATTTAATTTGCCATTTCTTCCAAACCCCTTCTTTCACACACCTTGCTCCACCCTTCTACCACTACCAAGCCCCGCAAAAACAACAAGACAGAGGTTTTGAATCCCCCACCCCACAACTTCATCCACCAACAACGGTTCATCTAACTTTCTACTCACATCACCTTTTCCACTAAAAAAACCAAGGATAATCGTCAAAAATTTGCTAACTCATGTGATTCATGGAAATGATTAGACTCATAGAAAAACACCTAATTAAGTAATAAACATCTTACTAAAATGCCTCAATAATTAAAATTTGACAAAACATAGAGATTAAATATTATGATTATAGAAAAAATCAGCAACTATCATAGTAATTGTTTTATCATGGCTCGTGAACCATTTGGAGGGTTCACAACAACCAAGGCATTATTGTAATTTAGGACAAAGATAATGTTGGCGGGTATCCACAACCCTTGAAAGTTATTGAAAAAATTGTATGGGGTGATAAGGAACCTATGTATGGATATTATGTTGGATTTAAGCCAACACCTTTAAATCATGTCCTGGTAAACAATAGTCTTACAAAGAATGTTTTAAACCCTCATGGAAATGCAATTTTTTCAATCACTTATAGTTTAGGGATTAGAGGAAATGGTTTTTCTTATCAAGTGTACTAACATCATATATAATTGGAGCAACCTCTACTCAAGGTAGTGTAATAAAGTTTGTGTGTAACACTATATTGGATAAAATCCCTTGCATCCAATGTCCAATATGTATAGACATCTTTCTAATTTTCCAAGGATAAATAGGTCCATTGATTGATAGAATGTCTATGTATTGATTTGGAATTTGTATGTTATATAATTATGAATGTCTAGTGTGGTTTTGGATTTTTTTGGTTGTAAGTAATCTTGTCTTTGTTGTTGTTTTGTGCACTAACACCTAATTTTTAGAGGATGAGTTGTTTTTAGAAAGAACCTTTCCCTGCCCATTGCCAAAAATTGCCCTGAAGCCATTGTGCATTTAGAACCCTGCATTCCATTCCAAATAACATTTTTGCAAATGATCAAGAAATGCCCATCTCCATCTCCGTTGCAAACTCTTGTAGCTAATGAAATCTCATTTTGGTCTAAGGGATACTTTGTTTCATGAAAGCAACTCCAAACGGGAATATCTAATGATAATGGTGGTGTCAATGAGGTGGGGTTTTGGGATCATAGTCCATGTCACGAAGCAAGACCTTTGATGCCAAATGATGTACAGATCCATGCATGTCATTTTTAAACTATTTAATTATCTTGTACCAAAGATTTCAAGTTAGGTCATATTTTGTGATGGTGACGGGACATCAAACCAAAAAACATAATATCATTGGGGAGTAAATCCGATAGTTTACTCAAGGGTAAATTGACGCAGTCAACCTGTAATCAACGGCTACATTGTATTCAATCATTGGTTGAGGTTTTATTAATTTAGTTCAGAGCAAAATTGTGCATGATTTGACTCTTGGATGAAGAATAAAACACTGAATGGGTTTCCAACCTCAAGCAATTGCTTGATAACATGTTCGTGGTCCACAAAACGGATGAGGTGGTAACCCCTTGAATAGTACAAATGTGGAAAAACCTTATGTGGTGAGACCATATGGCCAAAAGGTTATCCAAGACCGCTACCAAAAAAATTCTTGAGAACAAATGAAATTTGGAGAAGTGGTTAAGGAGGTGGCGTAAGTAGGATTTTTCTATCATTTAGAATTAATTTAAAAAGAAAACCATGATACTAAGTCTTAAGGAAGATTAAGCTATAAGAATGACTATTACATTGCATAAGGTTATTAATAACAATCTATGGTCTTTTAGTCCTTCATTGCTTTTCAATATACAAAGTCCACACTTTTACAATTTGTTTTTGTTTTTTAGGTGTATTATAACCCTATAAGTATAGATTCCCATCTATCTAGTTTCACACTCCACTTTAATAGTGAAATTTAATAGTTTGGCAACTATCAATGGGTAATAATCAATATAAAATCCAGGTGATTGTCTTTTAGTAGCCGCGTAGTCTTGAATTGCCACTATTAGGCTTGGAATAATTCTACAATTCAGTTCTACAACTATTATGCAAATATTCAAGAACCATAATCACCAACTTTGTTTTCAAGTAGGTTTGGCCAATCAATTAAGGATCATTTACATGGGTTAATACAATAGCAATGTCAAAACAAATTAGGATGTCATTATGCAATACCATTTTATTTTTATCAAATAAGAGTTGAAGGAGTGGACAAAAAGGGAAAAAAGGTTGGCCAAACATTTTAACACCAAAACTTGGTATTTGGGAAGGATCTATTGGATGCATTGCAAATTTAGAACTAGGTGGGTTGAATTGAAAACCAATTGACATCTTAGACTAACCTCCAATATGGAAATAATATTATGTTGGTATCAAAAGAAAATTGGATGAATATGGACCTATAATTTAATAGATCATTTGTTGGTAGAGTTAAAAACTATCATTGCTTTGTCTACAATGAGTTTTATTGGAAAAATAAATTGTATGAACTATATCCAATGGATGAATGATGGTTCAATAATTCCATCGAGAATAAATAATATCTCTTGCTAAGAGTATTTTAACCATAATTTTCACATGGTTTTTTTGGCTTATACATATGATTGGGGTATATATGATTTATTCAATTTTGTATGTATTTGAAGGGGTTTTTTTAGCTACATATTCATACATACATCATATTTAGGAAGGAGTATGTGGCGTTTTTGGGCCACCTCCCTCCGAAGTAGCCTAAAAGTGCCACACAAGTCCTTCGGTGAGGGTGGCCTACACTTGTAGGTGTTCAAGCTGAACTAGGATGGTAGGTGTATAAGGTGAGTGCTTGGATTTTAGAAGGGAATTTAATTTGCGTTGTGGTACCTCCGGAGGTTGGGCTTTAGTATTTTATATTGTAGCTCCAAAATCCACTAATTTTTTCCATACCTAGTTTGAATCTAGACCTATGACCTAGTCTAAGCGCAAACGCACCAACATTGGAACCAATGCCATCCTAACTTAGGAATTGAGATGGCTCTGGTACACACCAACCGAATGTGATTCATATCACCCCTAGCTCAATGGACGCAAGAGCGACGGTTTGATCAATTGTTCAATGTATTCCTACTTTCTTATTTAATTGTTATAAAGTAACTAGAAATATTGATGGATGATTGAATATTCTAACCACATGTGCCAGTGTGTAAGCAAAGGATGATCGGAGCTAGACAACTTCCAGTTGAAGATGAATGAATTGGAGTTAGACAACTCCAGATGGACAACATGTGCACTGGGGTTAGATAGCTCTGCATATAGTGCATTGGAATTAGACATTTCCATATTGAGAACATGTGCACATGAGTTAGACAGCTCTCGATGAGGTGCACCGGAGTTAGACCACTCCAAAATTGGAAAGATAAATGCTATTCATTGGAGTTAGACAATTCTCAATGAATAGATAGATCTAGTTGGAATTAGATAGTTCCAACTAGAAAAATGGTTGGATGAAGTTAGTTGGAATTAGACAGTTCCAACTAGAAGAATGGTTGGATGGAGTTAGTTGGAATTAGACAGTTCCAACTAGAAGAATGGTTGGATGGAGTTAGTTGGAATTAGACAGTTCCAACTAGAAGGAAGGATGGATGAATCCAATTGAAATTAGACAGTTCCAGTTGGAAGAATGAGATTGAGATAAAAGATCGAAGAAGGTTTTAGAAAAATCATAGATAGAAGATTCATAGTAGAACTAAGAGATAGAACTATGAATAGAATATTTTTACTATATGTGAAAGTAGAAAGTAAAAATAGTGCCTTTGGCATAAAAGAAAGCTCGGGGGAGGAGAGAGGATCTTTTTTGTCTCTCTCCTATGGTCGGGTGGTTGAGCTTAAACCAAGACCTACTTGGTCTAGAATTGTAATTTGACATTATAAAAAATAGAAACTAAGTTCTTCAACTCATCGTTTTGATTGATAAGTGTTAGTGTGAAAATTGGTGATAAATTTGTGAGAGGTTTGTTACAATTGTGTTTAGACTTCTTAAGCGGGGGGATTTGGCTTAAGTCCCATTCTTTAGACAAACTTCTTTCTTCTTGAGTTAATTTTGTTCACACATCCTATCTTATTACATTCATAAATTAGACATCACCCCTAATCAGGTTGGTGCACCCTTTGGCTCAAAACCTTTTAGGGCCTTGTGCAGGTCCCTTGAAAGCCAAGTGGCATCTAAAACCCTTTGGATTTCAACGGTTTGAAGGCATGTATCAACAAACCGAGTTAAGTTCCCAATTCATGAAATTATTGCCAACAAAGGTTTACGATATGTTTGGTTGTTTTTTTTCTCATTGAGTATGTTACACTAGATGGACCCCAAAATGCAACTTAATGGGATCAAGGTGACGGACAACCCGTAGGCTCAATTTGTTGTACAATCTTCAAGGATTGGAGGGGCCATTCACGGTTAGGGTACTACTTTTGGCCGTCTAACGGAAAATGGACTTTTTTGGATAACTTCACATGCTTGGTATGCTTAGATTTGTATTATGAAGCATATTTTGGATGATACCTACATTTCATACTTCATATCGAGTACACTGACAAAGTTAATTTAGAAGGAATAGGGTCATCTAAGATATCCTTTTGATTTCTTAAAGGACATTTAGGAGTGTTGTCTTAATTGTTCACCTTAGGATCAAGGAATGAAAAGGACAACAAGAATCAATCGAAACGATCCCAAATTTTTTCCTCACACTCATCATTCAAGTGTGTACCAATAGAACCAAATATGTGTTGAATAGCAATTACCCAACTTTACATGTGGCACCAAACATGTCCAAACATACATATACTCACGGCCACACGTAAAAGGAATGTCTAGTATTAGAATTGGACAAAAAAATTTATATGAATGGACACATGACACTTTTACCAAGGTACCAAGATACATAACAGGAAATAATTGACCACCAATACACACCTAAATAGCAAAAAAATGCCACTGATGTGGCCTAGGGTTTAGGGTTTAGGGTGATTATTAAATAATAATAAAAGTCTTTCTTGATAAAGCTTATGAACTATCTACTTATTTATGTAAAATTTATTGATCAAATAATAGTAAATCATGATAAAAACCAAGATCAATGCGACAAAGTCCTTAAGTCCTTTGTCCCGAAAGTAGTACCCTGATCGTGAATGGCCCCTGGAGCCATAACTCCAAATCTATGGGGCCAACAACACAATCATCGATTTGTGGGTCATAAAGCCTAACTTTCTACCAACAACATGTAGAGTGGCCGTGACGGTAATCAGAAGCACCACATACCAACGATATTAAAATTGACTACAACAAAATTAATTCATTGATAGGGTGCTCCATTTTAAGCTAGTTTCTAAATGTATGCTCTTCATCCTTTCTCTACTTTTATATTATTGCCATTGGTTAGGCCCATTTATAAAAAAAATGATGTGGAGTTACTTGCAAATGAATTTTTGTGAATAGGTATGGGGAAGGAGATAGACATATGTATATTTTCACGTTTAATAACCATGGAAATGTTTGAAATGTTGGTCCATTGAAGAACACTGCTTGGAATAAGCATTGGTAGAACAATAATGACAAGTTCAAATATCTTCTATTTTGATATGTTCACTCGGGAATTCTCTTTGGCAAGATGTTTCATGTATGGGATGGGAATCATAGAATTATTGTATGATGTCATCATGTGGATGGCTTGCACAATGATGAACGAGAATGGCAATTGTCCATTGATTGCATCGTGTTTAACCCATCAACAATGTTGCAATTATTTTAAATGCTATGAACGATGTCAATAGGTGTTAATCTCAATCTCAAAATATTAAAGGTTTCATTTATTTGTGCTCATGCCCATTACCTTTTGCATTCAATCCCGCATTGTGATTTGTCTTTCACTCAAATCTATAGAGATCAACCACGTCAAGACCAACTTGATCCATAGTTACATTGCATGAGGACCATTGGACAATTGCAATTGCAGTAATTTTGTAATTTAGAATCTGTGGATCATTATACCAAGTTGGTGAAGATAATTTGGTGTCCATTTGACCGTTATTTTTTTGTGGAATCGCTATATGATGTATGTGTGCTAACCATCATGCACTACAATATGGTATTTTATTTTCTACATGTTGCATTCAAATGATGTTCTTGTGTGTTGCGTGAGGTGTAAACAACCGTTGAGGATGCCACCAAGAGGCATAAGAAGAAGCATGCAAATTGTAGTTGGATGGAAGGGTGTCTAGGATGATATGCACACAACAACAAATAAGACCAATTATTCAATCAAGAAAGCATAATTTGAAAGATTGCTCGCAATTGCAAACCCTCCCAACATGGACATTCTTCTTGTTGGTATTGAATTTTTTGGACCACACTCAAGTAGTTATTTGACATATTGGTGGTAAATCAAGTGTTTCTTGAATTTATTTGATCTTCTCATATTCACAAAACATTTGGTGCAAATGTCAAACCTAAAGTAATTTTAGAAAATTACAGATGATTGTGATAACCCCAATTGAGGCAAGGTACAAGGCCCATGTGACTTCATTGTTGAGACTCGTCAATTTCGCGTTATGTTTTTCTTCCGTTCAAGTTACCACCCATCCCTCACCACTCACATGATAGCATTCCCCATACTATGCACCAAAGGAGATAAGAGAGGGTAAGAATGGCAAGTAAAGCAACCACCACCAACTAATGCACCGAGTGGGCCCCATAACCTTCATCCTTGCGTATAAACAATTGCTAGCCATATGGGGGGTCTTTAAGGACATGTGGCATAAAATATTTGTTGAAGGACCACACTAAGCTCTAGGGAGGCTAAGTTTGAAGGTTGACCAGAACATACTGCAACACCCATTCAATTACCAAAAATTGAGATTTCATTCAATCCGAACGATTGAAATTTCATTGAAAGATTTTATTTTTTTTTTGCAAAGGCATTCTAACAACCTAAAGAACATCTAGATTGGACAAGGAGCGTGGCCTACAAAGCCTGTCAAATTTCACAAAAAACTTAGCCCAAAATTGGTCATTAGCCCCACTTTGAGGTGGACATTCCATTTTTTGACAGTGAGGTAGGAGGTGCATAGGATCATAAGCAACAACATAATTCGACTTGCAAGTAACCATGAACCAAAGCTAAGTTACATGGTTGTTTCACATACACAAGCACATGAAACTTGGAATGATGGAACCACCAATCAATGTTGAGTAAACCTAATATCATTGTGTGTTACGTGTTGTGGAAGGAGATGCATGTCGTGACAAATAGATTATTGGGAGGGTTTGGATGGCAGCTCTCTAGTACTTTACACCACCTCTTACTCTCTTACCGCCTTTGGCAGATATAATGTGGGGAACTTTTCACTTAGAAATTCTATAAGAATTTGAGATTTGTATCATTTTTATTTTTTTGTATGACCTCCAAGTTCACTGTAGGGTCCAGCTGATAATTAGCTCATTTACGAATTAGTGAGGATTAGCTAACTAAAACCTACCTAGGAGAATGAGCTAACAATGTGAGTTATGTCCCACCTGATTTTACCAAATAACCAAAGTTTTTCCTAAAATCTAGGTAAAGCTCCCTCAGTTATAGTGGAGGAGTTCGAGTATCCCAATGCACCTACAAGAACTTGCTCTGGACATTTTTGAGCAAGTTTTAGTTAAGTAGCTTTCACACATGTCCATTGTTTTATCTACCAAGCAAATGACATGTTGGATAGTTTTTGCCCATCCCCAAATGCCTTACTAATTTATCTTACCATCGGATTCTATTAATGTAGCTCCTCGTGCCCTCATAGCTAAGACTAAAAGCAACCAATCACAAGGGCAGGAGGCGACACTTTTAAAGGTCCTACATTCTTGCCTCATGTCTAGGTACCGATGGGAGGGTTGGTGCTTGAGGCTTAAAGAAACCTCCACTTTTAAACCATGCCACAACATTTGCGAACTAGGCCCAGGACTAGATAGTGTCGATGGTGTGAAGGCCATGTTTCTAGAACCAACTTGCAGGTTTACCTAAAGTCAAGTGGGAAGGGGGCATTAGTGAAATCAACTACCATATAGGTCTCTATAACAACACAGAATAAATTTTCCCCCTCAAAATTGCCACATGTCATGCTAGCAATCGCAAGTCGTGGCGAAACTGCATTCCAGCACATGTCAAGATGTAATAGGAACCCTCTACAATAACTCATGCAAGCTAACCAATCACGAGGCTGCACATCCTGGTTACCACTAACCAAAGGTTGACCAATTTAAAGGGAGGAGTATGAGTATTGCACATTAGGCATCAAAAGCGGAAAGTGGCTGAGATAGGTGCGTCCACCTTATCAGAGACATAACAAAAAAAACCAAAATTTTAAATAACATATAGACAACACTCACAGATGTTGATAGCCAATCCAGAAATCAAAAAACTGAACAGACATTTGCACTTGACCCTAAACCACCCACAACAATCTGTAATGCAGACGCCACCTTCCACAAATAACCACTGCATACAGAGGATCCTGCTCCAGTTTCTTGTATCGCTCTGAAGATACCAACAAAAGTCATGTATTCAAAAATCTCATCCAAAAGAAAACTGTCATAGGTACAAAATAGAGATATATAAAAGGGAAAAAGTCAACTTTACAAGAAGCATCCTATCATAACAAGCTCACCTCTCATAACAAATTGACAATTGTGCAACCGGTTTGATCCTGCTTGCTTCTTGAAGAAGACAAGACTTTGTAATATTACAAGTATGAATATTAGAGTTATTATTATTAAGATCAACTATGTGGGCTAAAGATCTCTTGAAATATTTCCACCAATGAAGAAATATGAATTATGCTAACAAATACCCCAAAGCTTTAAAAGCTCAAAAATGATCCATCACAAGGTCAACTGCAAAATGAAAGATGTCATCCTGAAATATATGCAGATGTTTCAAACAATCTCATCTGAAGCTGACAAGAGGATCTGGACTGATATAAGTTACTATTTACAAAACTACAATTGATACTTGACAAACTGAGATCTAACTGCAGAGGGCTGTCTACAGGTGCAAATGAAAGAAAATAAATTGATGTGCTAATGAGATATCCATCAATGAAACTGAGATTCCAGTAGCAAGTTGGTGGCAGTTGTCATATCGTTGCGAGCAATGGCCAAAGCTTGTAGGGCATCCTCCTGATCAAAACCCATTGCCACTAGCATAGAGACTGCTTCCTCTGACGGAGGTGGAGAAGCACTCAGAGGAGGTGCAGTTGCAGCAAATCGAGTCTGCAAACATCCATTGCATACACTTTCCAGTATAATAAATTCCTTAAATAACAGAAACTAGATAGGGTGAGCATCTTCCACCCTTGTATTGTGCAATACTCATGTACACTTTTCAACATGCAAGATCGAGTCTCAATACCTCAATGAACCAACCCAAAGGACCACTATAAGCAAAGGCTTGTGTTGTGCTCACCATTGTCGGTGGTGTTGATAGACCAGACATAAGTGGTGAAAACACTCGCACTGCTGCAGTTGCCAACCCTTCTGGAAACTGCATACACAATTAGCACACATAATGAGCAACATTCAAATAAACATGAGTCTTATTTAGTGGTACACTTTCAAAGACAGCTCCCTGATATAGGGACCTGACCTTCATTCCCTTCACTCCCAAAAGATTAGACCTATACACAAATCCTGCGAGAAGTCCACAGATCCCAGGTATGAAGGAGAACTTCCATGACGCCAACAAGAGCTGCAACACAAAGCCCACAATAAAGAGTAATTATCAATATAGTGCCTGCCTTCCAAACAGAGATATAATTGTAAGCACTTAATATCACAACACATTATTCATTGCATTTCAAGAATTGGCTGGTGGGTTACCACACCATAGAGCCATCACCTGTAATCCAGCAAGATAGACAAAGGATTTGTCTGAGAAGCGTACACCAAACACTTTGAAACGGGTGGAAATGGGCATGTCGAAGAAGAAAGGTACAAAGGATGCAAATATTACGCCAAAAGGCCCAGGAGTCATAAAAAATCCTGTTGATGAATTTGGATCTACAAACCCAAAACAATGTAAATATCTTGGATGGTGAGATATGTAAACAGATACAGTGCCTATTTTACAGCAAACTGAATGATTCTTAAAGACTCAATACTAACTCACCATTACAATATGCTTGCAAAAATAATAAGGACCAGTAACAAATGTAAAAGGCTATAGTGAAAATGTGTGCCTTGTCCCACTTAGTGTGAAGTCCCATATATATATAGAAGTATAAGCAGCAACCAAAAAAACCAAGGGGCAATGAGGGATACAGAAGCTAGAGATAACACTAGGAGAGTCAGAGTAGGGACCTCTTAGGTGATGTGCACAATCATAACCATTTGAACTAAAGTCGAGCATATACTGGGCAATCAAGGTCATCAATGTAGTGATTCATATAACAAAGTCATAATTTTAGAGTTTCCTAGTAGCATGTCTTTCATTTTCCTTCGTTTTGTCATCACTCCTTGCATACCTTTGCTTTTTCTTTAGAACTCATAGACATTAGATCGGAACATACTAGAGCTTACTTAACACAATGTATGCAAGGGCAAGGGAAGATCCAAGAAATGACAGGAAGGAAGTGTGAGAGGATTACAGAATAATGAGAGGAAGCAAAGAAGGATGTGAGGCAGGGGGGAGAGTAGATTTTGCTTGAGTTTGTTAAACTATCTGTACTCATCTCTCCAATGATGTGGCACCTCTGCAGAATTTTCTGTCTCAATATTTATGGGATATTGTTAAGGGATGTCCACTATTGGAAGCAAAGGTGAAATATATCAAGGTCCAACTAAAGGTAATGGTGAAAGAAAATAAATATATAAACTGTAATAAAAACAATAGTACCTCTCAAAGCAGCAATGGCAACTACTTCCATCATTGTTGTAATAGCTGTCGAGAATAAGACAAAGAACTGCCACACACACCTTAACTCAAATGCATTTACAAGAGAAATTATTCACAAAGGACTTCATCTCACATTTCATCTAGCCAATAACAAAGACAAAGAGCATACCCCTCAAGAACAATGGCACACTACTCCTCGTTCATGAAACAGTAGAGTCAAGGTGACTCGAAGAAAGATAGGAAGACACAACTGGCCATACCATGTATTTGTTGGACCCAATTTGTCTTTCAAAGACTCTGAAGAAGTACAGTAAATAAAGACCAAACAGGAGCTCCGGTGTGGATGAGAATACAAATGGTGCCGTAACCAGGCGCCAGAGTTGCAGCTTCTGTACAACTTTCTGCAACCCCAACAACCACATGCCAAATGTCACAACAAGAAGCTTATCCTACATTACAGAGCAAGTGCAACACTGTCGGTTCAGTTCTATTAGAACTTTTCCACATGAAGCTTAGGCCAGCTAGCTATGAGACTATACGATGACTATTCAGAGGGTTCTTTAAAGGACAGTGGCAACTCAAATATGCCAGAATGCCTGATTAAGCTCCAATTCTGGCGACAACATCTGCAGAACATAACAAATCATACATACATAATAGAAGGACCAGATACAAGAACCTGATAAGATAAGCTGAAAACCCTGACACCACCTTGGGTGCCAACCAGCACAGACGCCAGTCCGCATGATAGCACTAGACCCTTTGTCACTGGAGTGTTATCTGCAAGCCCGGGATTCCAGGAAATCAGAGAAATCGGGATGAGAAAGACGTTTGTATATCACCTGTCTTGCCTTCAACCACCCAACCCCACTAGCCGATCCCGGAGACTTCAACACGAAATGAGCTGAGGTGCAAACCGTTATCCGACAAGATCATGCAGTGTGCAATTCCAGGTCATAATCTCTTCCGAAAGCACAGAGATCATGTAATTCTACATCGTTCACAGATTCAGATACGCCAGTTGCCCACCTTCGGTACTTAACAGTGGACTAATTCAGTTGAAGATGACGATTACAATAACAAAAACAGAAACTGCATTCTCATTTTTGTAAAAGAAGACCATAGGTTTGCATTCTGGAAAGCATCCCAACAAAGAACCCATACGCCATAAAAATTCGGCATCAAAGCTTCAACTCGAGTTCTACAACACCCTGACGAGTGCCGATTACAGTCATCATCGGAATACGTCATTCTAAACGCAAACACCCACCAAGATCAACTGGCGCGGAGAATGGAAATCAAGTCAAATGGGTTTTCTTCCTAAAGTAGTGTATCTTCTCTGCAGGTATTTCAGTCGAGAATCTGCATAATGCCACAGAAAGCTTCGAGACTAGACCAAACCACGCGAGGAAACTTGAAGATGTTCCTGATCTACACAAGCGTTCGCAAGAAGATTGGTAGCAAAGACTTACGAAACCCTGCAGGTCCCGCATTCATGGTGACGAAGACTTTGGGGCAAACCAAAGCGCCCACCACTTACTCCGCACCACACTACTCCGCCTGGCGCTTGAGAGCACAAAATTTAGAGAAGCTTCCCAGCCCTAAAAAGCAGGACTCCCGCACCCTGAACTCCGGATCCACCATAGATTTGTCTACTTAGGAACAGACACCCACACCACCGGCTCCCTCCTTCCCGTGCCACGTGAAGTCGGTTGGGACAGGAGTGGGAGGAAAACTTACTTGTGATATGCCTTGCCGAATATATTCGTTCTCTAAGGGCGGGCGCGCGTTATCCCCCATAATTTCCCGCCATTGGATTTCACCGTGAAATGCCCGCTCTGTGTACCAATCTTGAGTTAAATTTCCCGATTCCTCTCCTTCCGAGCTCGCCAATGTGGACACCTTCAACTCTGTGGAATCATCAAACCGATCTGGGCATTAGAAGCTTGATCAGGTTAGCAATTGCAAATCAGGAAACTAATGTATTTAAAACCATTGATATCGGAGTTGACAAGGTGTTAATCTAGGTTTCGCAATCAAAGATTTTCTAATCTCCAATGTAGTCTTATAGGGGGAATTTTTGTATCATTCAATGTTGTGTAAGTTGACAACATCATTAGCAAATTCTACATGGGTCATTTGCCAATGGAGCACAAGTTTAATGCCAATATTGGTTGTGTCATGTCTCTAAAGCGGTCACATGTAAGGTCAAATGTTGCCAAATTGTTTTCCATTATAGAATAACCACAACAGAAGTAATAAATATAATTAATGCCCTAGGTTATAGCCTGATCACATGTTGTACACCAAACACTAACACAAAGGGATGTTAAATTAAATTAAATTATTTTAAAATTATTATATGTCCCACACGTTCATTCGATATGAGCTTCATAAACTATGGATCATAACTATTATCTTATTTCATATAAGGTTTTCCATAAAAAGTGTTGAAGTTAATATTTTATTGAATAAAATAATTATGAGGTATTGATAAATCATTATTTTATAAAGGAGTTGAAAATTGGGCCGCAATAGATCCAAAACTATTCTAGCTTGGGAGACATTTTTAGGCCCCGCCAACGGTACAATAGTACTTGACCTCGACGCATGGGTCCAGATCACGAGCTAAACCCCAACATTATCACATTGCTAACATGTGAACAAACATGTACCATGCAACATCCCCACATATAGCACCCATGTGTATACTTAAGAGGTTCATAGTTTTGTATTTATAGAAAAATCATTTATTTCTTCCTAAACCTTCATCCCCAAAAATGCCTCTTATCCTTATTCCCAACCCCCTATTCCCAACTTATTCCACCCTTGCCCCCCGCCCCCAAAGCCCAACCCCATCGCCTACACCCTTCTTAACCTTTGATCTTTTTCAAAACCACATTAGAATTCCCCATAAAATCCCTCAAAAAGGGACAAAACCATGGGTTTGATCCGTC
Source organism: Polytrichum commune (assembly GCA_950295325.1). NCBI lineage: Eukaryota > Viridiplantae > Streptophyta > Polytrichopsida > Polytrichales > Polytrichaceae > Polytrichum > Polytrichum commune. Next base: position 54,882,158 of record OX485806.1, on the reverse strand, counting down.
TTCAATTAAGTTTTCTATTAATAGTTACTTAATTCATCATGTTTTGAATCTTATTTTGAAAATTTTAGGAACCCCTCTTTCCGATTATCAAACTTTGAAAGAACTTTTGGATCTAAAATAGGGTATGCGCATGGGATCCGTTATCCTAAATCTCTTATCAGCCTATGTGAGATTAGTTTGGCCCATCATTCTAATAAGACAAGCTAGAAAATCGGTTTTTAACACCTCAATGCCACCCTTTGTGTATGGTCATTTATACATTAAGAAAAAATATTATATTTGTGTAAACTCTCATAAACTTAGGGTTTGGAACTAAACCAATGTTTTCATCTACTTTAGTTTACAAAGTGTGATCTATTTGTCAAGGTAGTGCCCTCGATGCACCAATTGGAGGTTTTTCTTTAAAATAATAATTTTTGGGGGGAGTGTGCAAGGTTTATTTAATAATGATGTTTGTAAAGTGGATTTGGATTTCCCAAACTATTAATTGAGCTCATGGTTGTGGGAGCACGCGAACACCAAAATATCCGGATTGGCGTTTTTACGTGCCTAATCCGGTTTTGTCCGGATGACCCTAGTATCGTCCAGGGTTTTTGTGAAGTGTAGGAGGTCTAGAACTCTCCGTACCTGCTTATCTTCTATTCCTCAGCCAAATTTCCGGAAACCCCGGTTTCCGGACTTTTGGTCTTTTGGACACTCTTTGTCTTCTTCCGGAGTGTGCCTTTCCGGATTGTATCTCTAGGTCCTAATTATAATGCTTACTCACCCCTCTACGTCTACCCTCCAGAATAGGTGGTTTCTTCCGGTGAAGACGTCCTTTATAAGATTAGAATCCGGAAATTCCCTCACAACCAATCCGGATTGATCAAATCCGTCTTGGCAGGTCACACAGCGAGATCCGGATTATTTCTTAGGACCACAATGACCAGAGGAGTCCGGATTCCAACCGGAGATCTGGCTCGACGGGATAAGTGGGTGACCCGTACCACTTTCCGGATTGTCCCGTCCACCGGCGATGAGACCTCTTCAGAAGATCAGATTGGCGCAAGTCCGGATCCCTTCCGGACCTTTGCCCAATCTTCCCCACGGCTATCTCACCTGGACGTTACCCAGACCTCCGGAACAATGAGGTTCCCTTCCCACTACACTCCGGAGATGGCCTCCAACCCGGAACCCTAACTGTTCCAGTCCTTCCCTTCTCCTTCCGACGGATCGATCCGGCTACCTCTACCTTGGATTCTACTCAATCTGAGAAAACTGGGTGATCCATACCACTTTCCGGATTAATCCGTCTAAGGGCGGTGGGACCTCTTCAGAAGATCAGATTGGCGTAAGTCCGGATCCCTTCCGGTTCTCACCCAATCCTCCCAGCGGCTATCCCACCTAGACGTTATTCAACCATCCGGATCAGTGAGGTTTCCCTCCCACTACACCCAGAGAGGATCTGCAAGGCAATAACCAGATCGGATCCGGGTCTCCTCTCCCATGTCCTATCCGGAACTCCTATCCCTCATGCTCTCTTTTTCCTCCGCTAATGATCTCCAGATCATTCGTACACAAAATCAACCAAGGGAAGTCAAAGAGTGAGAAATCAAGGAATTTATTAGAGTAGGAGCAATCAAAATACAACAATGGAGAAGGAACCCTTCTCCAACTCCTTATTTAGCCTTAACTAGGGGCCCAAAATCCCTAAACTGAGGGCGGCGGCCCAGGCGGCCGCCGCTACGAAAAACCCTAACTGCAACCATTCTCCCGGATTTCCCGGATCAAGATCCGGATTTTCCGCTGACAGAACCCGAGGGAGAATTTTATTCCTTATCTTCAAAAACTCCTAAGTCCTATCTTCCTACCTCTATTCTGCCTAATTGATCTAACTATCATCCTGACCTAAGAAGAGCGGTGCTTCTTCTGAGCCGCTCCCTCCTTCGACTGGATGCCTAGCCCACTGACGGCGGATGAGCCGCCTCCCGGCGACGCCTTCTGCAACCGCGTGAGCATCCTCCTCATGTTTGGAGAAGGGGCAATCTCAGCCTCCGAATCCGTTGTTCTCTCGGTCCGCGGTGTTCCGGTCCCTGGTGTTCCGGAAACTGTACTCCCCTTCCGGATGCTCCGGACCGGAGAAGGATCGCTTCCGGTGCGCTGTTCCGGATTCTGCCCGCCCGAGATCGAGGCAGTCCACGGATCCCTGTTGGAGGCCGCCCTTGAGGGTGGCGGAGGGAATGGGCTAACCATTTGGCAGTCCGGCGGAGACGACGACGAGGCTTGGGCTATAGGGGCCTTACCCCTACTCGGAGTTGCCTCTCGTGAACAGGAAAAAAAAATGGGAGGGAGAAGGAAGGGACCCTTCGGTATCCTTCCTCCTTCTTTCTTCCCTTATTACCGTTTGGTTTAACGGAAAACGGTTGCCTAACCGTTTTCCGACGATTTTCCCCCAACCGTCATAAATCCGTTGTAACCGCCACTTCCGGACCGTTGGTTAATCTTGGCGCAACCGTTACTTGGTCCGGACTAGCGGTTTGGGCCATGATTAAACGGTCCCCCTCTTCCAATTTGACGGACCGATAATAATACTATTTTTTAACCTTTTTATCGCGCAAGGCGGATTTAGAATGCCCTATTTCCTAGTACAATTATTTTATCATAAGTGACCCTATTATCCTCATATAAGTAGGGTAAAATACGGAAAGTAAATCCGTATTTCCGTCGAATTTGGACTCCCACAATGGTCAACCTCCCAACATGTGAAGTGTTTTTCCAACATAATCATTATATTTATGAAAAATAATAATTTTCAATTCTCAAATTGTTTTTATCTCCAAGTAAATTGTTGGTAGTGATTACTCTATTCACAAAAATTTGTAAAAGCTCAAATGATCTAATACTAAACTTGTTAATTTTGTTTCAAATTTAATATATGTATTCCCAAGATAATTTTATATCCATGATCAGAAAATAAAATACCTCAATTTTGATGATTTGTATGACAAATTTTCAATTTCATTGACAAGTGTTGTTGGTACTCTACCCATATGATCATAATTTTTCATGCATTAAAAATTACTCGTGTTTTTTTAAATGAATGTATTTTTGAAATATCCATGCAAATTCATATATATTTATTTTAAGAATTATTTCTTTAATTTTTTGCTTTTAAAATGCTTACACAAAGTTCATGACTTTATATAGAAGGTCCAAACCATACGGATGTGTTCTTCAACTTTATGTCACCAATTTTGCTTCATGAATTTTATAAAAAAATCTTACAAATCTTACTTCATAAGTATTTTTCATAATATATAAAACCTTTGCAATAATAAGGGTTAAATATGGCCATCATGCCCACGCCCCAAACCCCCAATCCTAGCGAAGTGGAAGCCCAACCTCACTTTTGTGTGGCACCCACCCTAGGATTCCCTTCCATGGAAACCTATTGCATTTATGGAAATATATGATGAAAACATGACAATGATGGGGAATTGTGTCTAAAAAATTAAACTTATTGTTTGTGCCAAATAATAGTCTAACACTACCTCATTATTAATGTAAGCCATTATTTAAGCCAAAATAAGCCAATATTAGCTACGTAAACTAATGTAGATTATTGAAACACCAAGAAACCATTGTTGAACTATGATATTGAATTACTTATGAATAAGATGTGAGTGGGGAGTGTTATCACGTGGGTGGTGACTTGTAAGTAATGAGTGATGAGCAACAATTTGTGCGTGGTAAGCAAAGAATACATAAGGAAATATTCCCATTGGTATCTTATATCCATGATATTTGGACATAAACAATTATATTCCTATAATAATGATAATGGGATATTCAAACAAAATGTAATTAACACATGCATGTTTGTCATGAGGGTTTGAAAATGATTTGGCACCTATTAAGAATGTAATGAAGTATGGGTACAATATATGAAAATGCACTAGGACTAGGTGCAACAACATTAACATGAAAGGCCAGTGTTTTTTCATTTTCTTAATTTTAAAAACATATTTAAAAAATAATTTCCATCTAATTTGGCCACTACCTCTACCACTAATTTTCATCATCTATCATGCCATAATTAATTGGAAGCAACAATATTAATTTGTTTGCTTTATGTTTTATTTTTCCTCAACTAAATGAAATGTAAGAAAACAACCCAAAAACCATCGAACACCTCAAAGTGACATAATGCCATACCTAGCTATGAAAATGCAAATATTTGTTAGATTTGTAAACCCATGAAGAGAAAGAGTTTGAAATGGATATGAAGGAGATGACATTTGCAAATAATAACTTATGTAAAGGTACCTATCAGGTACAAAAAACAAGTTAAATGTATTGAGAAGATAAAATATAAGCGGATATACAAGGAATGGATGATTGTAGGCTTAAAATTATGAGGGGGCCCAAACAATAGATTACCTTAATATTATTTGTTTGATAACAATTTTTATTTGAAGATATTATTTTTAAAATTGAATTTTTGAATGCACCTTATCCAATAAAAATTGGTCATTAACATTTTTATGAGAACCATGATATACTATGAAGGCATATTTTGATTATTTTATAAAATTAACCTAGTAATAATGACAAATAAAAGTTAAATAATTAAATATTATGTTGGTTGGATAAGTTTAGGTATAAAAATTAGCTCAATATGTAAATTTAAAAAAAATGGATGTGAGCCACAATCACCCCCACCCTTCAATTGCGTCCTAGTCCAAGTGGGAGATCATATGCCACATTCTAAGCCTAACCTTCTCATATGCTAGTACACATGCAATTCAATTGAAGTGGGAGAAGTGGTGTGCATAACACAATTTATTCATGTGAATAGGTCCGATTTGTAAGTATTCACTAACATTTGCATTCCCTATACAACCCCCATGCCATGCAAGGCCTAGCCCATACTATGGTCCTACTTAATCATCTGTTGCCTAATATTTAATGCAACAACTGCACCTCTGCTAGAGCGCAACTCCGTCTAACCTTCCCTCCTCGCCACGGACTAAGCTCCTGGAGTCAGTGCTTTACAAGTCAGTTGCCGCTCTCTGCACCAAACCGGTCCCAAGTGTTCCTATGTCGTTGGCGACGGCTCCCCACCAATTTACCTCCCCCTGCGGTCGGTGCCGAACTCTCGTCCTTGATGCGGCACCTCCCTTCCCTCCTCATTTCGACTTGCCTAGTGATTCCAGTGTTCGGCCTCGTTTCATTCACCTTTTTCAGCTTCAACCTTAATCGAATGAATCCTAACTTCTCCAACTGGTTACACCTCAACCACTACAACCCGAGCAGTTGGGTCGCCAATCGACTGCCGGAGCCAAACATTGTTCATATGAAACTCATAATTGTGTAATCGCAGGTGCGACCTCACATGAATATATAGAGTAGAAAGACAACAACTAGCAAAATCCTGGAGCTACAATATATTCGGCAGCCTCACAAATTTCGCATCTCTTCACCAGTCTCCGACCACGCTAAAGTCACGCCGAAGCCGAGAAGGGGAGAGTCGCCTCCTCGAGTATTGGGAACAAAGAACGCCTCACCCCGCAACACCTCAATGTTTTGCCGCAATCCCTCCACCTATATGATCTGGAAGGTGTCATGCACTTGCGTCGTCAGCGTAGTTGTAAATGTAGTGTAGAGAACTGGAGCTCCATTAAGAAGCTTGATCTTCTCGCTCTGATCCCCTGGCTTGGTGGGTCACCATCACCTCTTTACCGTTTGCACGACTAGCAGCCCTTGATTTGATCCTTGAGCTTCAACCACTACAGCCGCTTCACCCCAACCAATGCGAATGCCCTTGCTCATCGACCCTTAGAGTAGAAGCATCACCAAAATATGCCCCAGGCCATCTCCTCATTTCCTCCGCCATTGCTGTGCACCTTGTGACTCTGCAATCCACAAGCTTCGATCGTTCCCCGAACCCGGATCCCACGCTCTCCTCGGCAACCGTCGATACTTGGGATACCACCGCGCCCATACCAGCGATCCTCAAACATACGGCCGCGGGGATTCGAACTGGACGATATTCAAAACTGCTGCACACTAGGATTAAACACAACTAGCCATGAAAATTTAATGAACCCCCTTGAGAGGCAATCTCCGCAACCAAGAAGCACGAACGATTGCTCTCTTCCTGACTTCTCTATGCCGCATTCCCTTCCGAGGTAGGGCCTCCGAACTGCCCTACCACCTCTTTTTTTTTTTTTTCCACAAACCCTCTCCCAGCTTTTTATTCCTCAATGCATCAACACCTTCCTTGTATCAACGAGTGCGACACCTCCTGATCTCCATTCCCCTGGTGTCTACTATGCTTCGTCCTAGGTTGCTCATACATTCTTCTACCCCTGCTTCGGAGTACAGTAGGGAAGAGAAACGACACTTCCCAACGAGGCAAGGCTTCGCCTATTACCCCCGTCTCCCTTCTCTCATTATGCATGATGAGATTTTTTCCCTTGCCTCCCGAGACCCCTCCAAGCCTTTCATTTTTTCTTGTGTTGCCCGGCATTTTTCGGGCCGCCCAAAAAGAAAAACGGGGTTAGGCCTATTTCCTTGGCATTTCCCCTTGTAAGACTCCATTTTCCCACTCCCTTAGTTAATTTTACCTCGCACTATAACTCAAACTTAACTACTTAACTGGACCCATCATTAATTCTCCGAGGCCTCTTGCCTTACATAACTCCTAACTTACCACTTAATTCAATTCAATCTAGACTTTAATTCCGTATCTTTTTTATCCTTTTGACCTCTCAAGAAAACACAATTATAAGGTTTTAGTAATTTTTATGATTAAGTTAACATGTGGACACAATATTAGGCTCATAGCGGCAATGGATTATCCGATGATTTATTTATGATCAACTAAGCTAAAATCAATAAGTAAATAATAAATAGGGCTAAACTTTAGAATATTCTAAGGATCCGAAATGACTATGCGTAAAAACAATCAACCAAGTAAAAGAAACGACGTTAACTATCGAAGATACCTTTGACTTAGCTGATTTGCCTTGACGATATGAGAACAAATTTGACAAGTGTTTTTTGACACTACCAAACTAAAAAATATATAAAATTTAGATGAAAAAATTTGACGGTGGGTAAGGAAATCCAAAGCAAAGGTATTCGTGGCAAAACAAAAATAAATTAATAAATTAACCCCGCGACATGAGACAACTTTATTTAAGGGTTGTCGAAAGTTGTATTAAGGCATTTTTCTTATTCTTTCATTTTTTTTTGGTTTTAGACCTTTCAAGGTCCCAACATTCTTTTAAACCTAATCTATCTATTTTCCAATTCCAAACACTTCTGACTTGATCAACCTACCCTTAATCAAAGGACCTAATGTTAGCTACTTAATAAATTTGAATGTGAGTAGTTCTTAGGATAAAGCGATGTGTTTTCATTACTTAGTAGAAATATTCTTATATAGTTCATTTAGTCATTATTTTGTATTAAAATTTAATTTAATTTTTATTGGTAAAGTATAACTAGAATATATTATTAGTTAGTGTTTTTAGATTGAAAGAGATAACTGACTTTAAAAGCTCATCACATCTTCATTTAAAATCCAATTTTGACATATTTTATATGTATAAATAATTCATAATTTATAGGTACATTCGGGAGACAATTTTTATTTTGGCAGTGCTGACGTTGCAACTTCACCTCAATTTGCTACAATGTTCATTTTTGTCATTTTTATATTTCTAGGTAGATCTTAAAATTATTTTTTTAGTTTAATTAATTTCATTTTATTTTATAAATTTTACTAAAAGCTATGAGCATTTTTGTGATGGAGCTTACAAAAACCTTCATTTCTTACATTTTCTTTCAAATATTTAGAAATCTTTAAAAAACATATTAGCTTCTAGACCACTTTGTATTGAATTTAGTAGTATAATTATATTAAAAAGATCTAATTTTTTTATTGCACGGCAACTACGTTTGTATTGGACTAATTAGACATTTAAGAGCGCTACCTAAAACATTTTCATTCGCAAGGTTTTTAATTCTAAAATATGGTATTTGTTAACTAAGGATAAGCGCAAACCAACCCTTTGGCTTCGTAACCTAAGGGGTGTTTCCTTTATATCAATTGTGTTATCTATCAATATAATTAAATTTTTTAAAGTGAATTACATTGTAACAAACCCTCTCATTCATGGCATTTTTTAGGCCTTTCCATGTCTTCAAGTTTCTTCACAAATGTTTCTTCCAACCTCGTATTTGCATTATATATATATTTTTAAATTGATATAATAAATTATGAAAACATAAAAAAAAATGTTAAGGAAAAATGGTCCCAAAATGACACCATAATCAATTATACATCAAATTCTTTTTCCATCAAATAATAAGTAAGAGACTCATGACTATGTCACTCGCATTTGGTAAAAAATCTTCTACCTCACCCATGTTAGATTTGGGCATTTTTTCTTGATTATATATTTTTTCTCTTATTTGTCTCTAAACATGTCACTAATATCTACATATATATCAAAAGATAAATTAACAATTGGCATCATCTATGGGGTGATTTTTTCTACTGACATCCAATCATTATCGACAGTTATACACTCCTATTTGGTAGCTAGTTTTAATATCTTCATGTACAACATTACTCTTCCAACACGCACATGTTTTTTTTTTTTTTTTTTTTTTCTCTCTACATGGTTTTTTAAACGGACAATATTATTTGTGGGTCTCAAATATTATCTAGTAATTGTGTTATTTTTTCTCTATTGAATTGTTACGTCATTTTCTTCCTTGTGACATCCATTTTTTAATGATAGATAATTTCACGACTTCCACATGCATGATGTTGATGTCACTCCATATATTTAATAAAAATAATTAAAAATAATAATTACATATAGATTGTTAGGGCTACATTATTGAATATTGTATCAAGATAATTATATCATTGTATCCCATCTTTAATCATGGCCAGTTACATTTTTATATTTTCTTTAATATTTTTCGACAATGTCTTAGTTATTATGCCAATTTAGTAGCATATCATTTTTCTTTGCCATCCCTTAATTTTACGCTTCCAAAAAGAAATATTATTTTCAAAACAAATGTCATGTTAGACTAATGGGAATATCTCCCTATATATTCGTTATTCCCCTCAAACATCTTATTCAATCACTCCCCCTATTCTTTATTTATCCATCCTTCAAATTTCTACATTTGGTTACCACCCTTGAACCTACATGCTTAAGGAATCCCAATATTATGATAGAGAAAATTCATGGTCTCATATATCCCACCACAAAACATCTATACAATTTCAAACAATTTTTTGATTGTTTTAACCACCATTAAAAATAAATATGTTTTTAGTTAACAACGTTTCATCATTTCAACCATCTAGCTTTGTATACATGCTCTAATATAGTAGTTGCACTCATTTACAATTTCCTAAGTGTCACCTTTAGCATTGAATTAACTCAAAAATATTATATGATATATACATGGGCAATTTTGACAAATTATTGAAAAAAAATCAAAACCCAAAATTAAACAATGCTTGTAGATCATAATGATTTGCTTATTTCATGAAATCCACACCATTAACTAGATTTGTAATAGCTATGAGTTTTTGAGTTATTTGGAACGTATTGATGTTAAGGATTTCAATAATGTATTTTGTATGGGGTCCCACAAACCTTTCGTTGTCCTTTATTCAAAAAATTATTTTTGGGTATTTACAAGATGCCTCTTTTAAAAAAAAACTTCTACCACTTTACAAAAATGGTAACACACATGAGATGGAATTTTTATTTCAAATTGAATTAAACACCATAATAACAAAGGAGATGTAATACAGACATTGTTAGGAAGTTATATGAAAACATCCGCGGTGAGAGCATACCAATTTTTTTCCCATCTTCACACACTTTGAATATTGATTAATGTAAAAAAATACTTCAAATCCTCCAACTTGAGGATTCTAAAAACTTTGACATGATGGAGTTCTTGCAATTAATTTTTTATAATATGTGATCATTTCTTATGTACTTAATATGGACACAAATAATCATTATATCCAAACTATTATACACCTACAAAATAACATGCAACAAATACATTAGATAGAAGCCTACATATTGAAATTGTACAAAACATTAAGAATATTGGCCATTGAACTAGCTTATTCAAGTAATATACAATTTAATAAAATATCTCCATTTTTTGTCATCATGATTGAATATATGAATATGTCAATGCCAAATTATAATACAATGGTTATTCCCCTCAACATATAACATCTTATTAATACATTTATGATAATCATGGTTATTTTAAGGCATATTTTTATATGATTCATTGCATGATTGCCAAGGTTTTTTCCAAGTCTCTATTTCATTGACATTTATTGATCTCTCATTTTTATCACAACAAGAAACATACAACACTCATTCTATAGGAAATCCACCTATCAAAGATTTGAAATTTTGTCTTCTAGAAATCTCACATGTTCGTCACAATGTCATCTATATTCACCAAACCCTTTAGAGAATAATGAACACCGTCTAACTTTTGGAATAATAATAATAATATGTTTCACAATATTATTATATGATATTATCAAATACATAATATTATATCAAAGAGTTGTACCCTCCATCAACTAAACCTCACACACTAACTACCAAGGTCAACAAACATTCAAGTAAACATTCAAACAAATTTTTTATAACTAAAATAAAAATAAAAATTACAACTTAGACCCTCTTAAGATTACAACTTAGACCCATGAGAATGTAGTTTTCATGTTTCTCTGATGGCAATATATTCTCCAAATTAACCTTCCACTTGCCCATAATCTCATGATTTTGGCCATATGATTATTATGCCATCTAAGTTCCATAGTCCATCCAATCCACATGATGTTTTTCATAATGACATCATGATATTATTTAAATTAAGGATTTAATTCTATGAAGTTGCTCCCCACAGTTGGCATAAGACAAATAAATATGAGCACCAACATATATCATTACCATAAAGGCTGAAAATTCTAGCAACTTCAAATGTTTTTGGGCTGAAATTTATGCGAAGAGGTTCCTTGTCTAAAATTTACATTGAAGGTCCAAATGTTTTGAAATTGCTAATGAAAGAGCCATTCTTCCATATCCAATTCAACCATGGTCAAGAATAATTCTTGATTATGCTCATAGAATTGAGGAAAATTAAAGTTAGGTATAACTTTGCCTTCTAACACCCAAAATTTAGTACAAACCTTAGGTGATAAGGAATTAAGGGATTGGGACAACTTCGTAATCTCCATTAGAATTGATGGTTTTCATTTAGCTTTGACGATGCTACTTAATCTCTTGACCATAGTCGGTTTGACGACCTCTTTTACCTTTAGCTCTACTTACAACCGCTTATGCTTTTGTTGCAACTCTTGCTCGTATTGATGATGGTCTAAAATTCCAAATATAAACTTTATTCTTTACATTTGTCTTATAGTCCATTTAGTTTCATTATGTGCTTGTGGGTAGCCAATTGCCTTCATTGATTGTCTTATTGAATTCCTAAATTGCCAAAGGTTATCAACCACTAGGACATCAAATTGCATACTCAAGATAAAAAAAATCACATTAACACCTTTTCTTTTCTTATAAAAATTCTAGGTGTATGATTAATTCTTCACTGCTTAAAAATTATAGTCTTCACATAAGTTTCATATATCATTCAAATCAATTATGTGTAGTTTATTCACCCTTTTTTTGGATGCAATTGGATTTTAAAATTGCAATCCAATTATTATAAAGGGTCACACACTCCTAGATAATGATTCAATTATCCTTCATACCAAGTAATTGTTGCTACACAATAATATAAAAACTATTGCAAAAAAAAAACTCTAGATCTCCCACCACTCAATGTATCATACAATCATTAGCCAACAACCACTAGTTTTCACATATGACATGCTAATATATCATAAATTAAATAATCGAATGGGTATTCCTTTCCCAATCTATACTCACTTAGAGACTATTGCCTAGAAATCCATTCAACCACAATATCCTTGGCCCACATCACAAATGGGCAAATTTGAATATGCATATGAGTCTAACTGATCTTTGTTGTGTGCAGATGCCACGCTTTAGTATAAATACAATTGAGCAATTCGCTATGGTGGGATTGAACCATACCCAAATTCCATGTTGGATATCAACCCAAAAGTCACATATGTTCTAAGTGAAACCATGTTGGGAGAGTGGACAAAGATGCCAAGGAAATGAAGATGGTTTTTTTGCATTTTGCTTCACTTACGACTTAGTTACCCTTTCCAACTAGCCCAAACACTAGATATAATTAAAGTCATGGGAATATAGTGTCTAAAAAACCAAGGCAAATATGTGACCGTAGAGCACAAAATCAATGACATTTACCTTTAATTGTAAAATATATTTTTTGGACACATACATATGTAAAAATAATCAACTGGAGGCCAAATTATTTAACCTTGATATTGTTTTCTATGTCTATGTCCTCAATGCATACTAGATTGCCATAAAATTGATTGTTTCATCGTGAACATTTTGAAATGTAATAATATAATCAACAACAAAAAGAAAAAACCTAAAAAAAACTTAGTAACAAGTGCTGGTGGGTGCACCAAAACAAATGCCCATGTTAAGTGGAGTATGGGGGGGGCTTTATGCCAAGCATACAATCCACACTTTCAAAAGTTCCAAGGAAGACATGAACTTGAGCATAGTTGTGTGTTTTTTACCCTAAACAACCAGAAAAAAATTACAATATTCTTGAGGAGGTAACTATTAGAAGTTTGGAAAACCATGTGAGATAGATAAGGTGAATTTAATTCATTTAGGGTAAAATTTACAATTTTATTAGATCTATTATAGCATTGGAAATATGTCCCTTACATGATTATGTGAAAAATAGGGAGGTGGATAATTCCTTTTATTCTAGTAACCAGTAATAATTCCTAGGGTCATAGATATAATATCCCCCAAAAAATGTGTAGTAAGATCAGTAGAACAATTATGGGTTTGACTGCTTGGATGAAAAAATATGTAGTTTCTATTCAAATTTGAATTGAAGGATTAGTATGTAGGGAATTGTTGTGGGATTTTTTTTGGAAAATAACGAGCTGGAATTCCTCAACGGTCATTGGGTTTTGCAATGGCATTGAACATGTGGGACTTTGCTCAAGTTTTGGTAGAGTGATTTAAGGGTAAGGTTTGCTTAGGGTTTGGGCAAATATAGTGGCGCAAAGGCAATGAAGCGTGGAGTTCAAGTAGGAGGTTTTGTGTTGCTTTCGTAGGTAAAACACATTTTTTGAGTTTTTATTGGGCTCCAATGCTTCGATAAAACTTGCAAGCATTCAAACATGGCGTTTCACAAGTGCCAAAGGCAAACATCTATTCTATTGTGGAGATGTTTAGCGCAAAGTTGTGGAAACCTTGGCATTTTCATAGATGATGAAGATTTTTTGTATTTGACCTCAACATTTGCACCTCATTGTTGCCCATCAATATGGAGTGATTGTGGTGTTGTATTTGCAAATTAATCTTCTTATGCACCTTGTAGTGGGCCTTCATGCTCTAGCTCCTCTTTGCTAGGTACGCCATGGATAATGTGTGGACAAAAAATATTTATATCCCACTAGGTGTAACTTCACACTTTTTTATTTTTTATTTTTTATTCACTCGTACTTGTAGCAAACAATCTATAAAAAAATCCTTTGGGGCAACTTGATTGAAGATCATGTATTATTGTTTGGGATGTAATTTACAAAGGGTCATTACAATGGTAGGCTAGGAGATTTAAGTCGCTGTCAATTTGTCATTGAATTACAAGAAATAACTACAATCTGCTGGGAAGGATGCATACGTTGAATCACTGTGCATTGTTGTCAAATTTGGTTGAATTGTCTGCCAATGATAAGGAATTAGCCTTGATGAATTACAGATATTGAGTCAACAACTTTATTTGAATCTTTAAAAACCTTGGCATGCAATTTTTTTATCTTAATTTTTGTCATGCGCACGTTGCAAGCTAGACCTGGCAATGGATTATAATTCTTGTGCATGTCTACAGATCTTGGAAGTTCAATGGGTTGTGAATGTTCTTTTTTTCCGTTCGCCCGAATTAGAACCATGGCATGTGGTCAATGGTCACCCGCACAGTCACACCCGCCTGTTCTCCTCCAAACCCTAAATCTAAAAACCTAATTCACCCTTGTGCAACTTGTTTTGACGCCATGTTTTGGAGGATCAGTAGGTTGGAAACCCCCATTCCACTATTTTGTGTGAGGTGCAGCTAATGTTTGCATTGTTGTATGTGTGTCAAATTAGAATCCGTTTGTGGGAGAAAATTGTGGGTTCTTCGGGTACAAATCCAGGCAACCTCCTCAAACCCTTGTTTGTTGTCCACCTTTCGTGATGTTTCGCTCCGAGGGTGACAAGATTGAGCATGAGATTGTGGTTGTCGGCTGTCAGTATGTATTTGTGAACCATAAATTGAAGAGCCAATTGGAAACCATGAAAAACCTCATACACATGTACGATGCTTCTTTGGGGGTGGAGGGAATGCTGGATTGTTTGGGTTTCCCATCTTCATTGGGGTCCCCTGGGATCGACCCCGTTGGAACCCCTCTCCCCTTTCAACCAATGTTAACTCCTCTTCCCTCTCCTACAACCATTGTTGTTTCGGACATGAATATGGCAGACCTTCATGCAATTGTCTTCCCTTTGGTTCAATATGACATGTTTTCTTGGAGAGAGGACAAATTTTTCACCAAGTTTGGAAAAACCCAAATATGCTTACGCCCAAACCAACCAACCCCTTACAATCACATAGGTTTCTAACATGTGCCTGTGGCAGTATTGGGAGGGATGGAGGTGGACCTGCCCTATGGATTGTGGGAGGACTTGCATCAACAAGTGGTGTGCATGGACAATGCGCAATACCTAAAGACCAACCACCCAATGCTTCATGTTTTCTGCAAATCAATGGAGGCGCAACTTTGTGTTATCACCAAATGTCGCATGGAAATGCATCACAAAACCCCACCAGTTCCCAAGTTTTTTGGATAGGGCATGCAATGGGGACTGCAATTATTAGGGCATCCTTGTATTTTTGTGTTTGTCCAATGCATTCCATATTCCAACTCCATTAAAGGGAGAGTTGCGCATATCTTGGCTGCATTTGTGGTTGTGTGAGAACATATACACTTGTGCAACATTCTGGATTGTTGTACAAGAGTTTAGTTCTTGCCATTAACAATTGCCACAACACCCGCCCCCGATCCTTACCAAAGGGGCATGTGGATGATAAAGTTTTTTTGTTTCTAGTCCTACATGTCGGAACATGTGCCCCTTCCTAATTTCAAGATTTGTCTGGAGATTGATGTCTTCGACAATGTTTTGCCTCCAAACAATTGGGGTGTTCCATGTTTGGGTAATCAACCCTTCAATGTGTTTCCATGGATATTAAATATGCATATGAATTGTTCTAAAATGCACAAATGCGGTGGAGGTGCAAATTTAGTGTTTCCAAGAAATCAAAAACCCATAAACTCAAGCCTTCGTCTCCATCGTTCTAGGAATTGCCCAAGCAACTCATTTTGAAACTCGCACAATTAACATTGACTACCATGGTAGAGGCATCAAACCCTTTGGCTGACACCACACAAACAAATGCATGCACGTCCTCGCAAGAATGTGGGATGGACGCCCATGTCCATGCCGGAGTCGGTGCTCGGCTACAAAGCCTGCAAAGACCACCACATACACCCGTAAACACCAATCTGCAACATTGCCAGCCCAAATTATATATGAAATAATGTCTATACACAACCACAGTTTAACATTTTGTGTTTGCGTTGTTGTTGATCAAGTGTTGTAAGGATAGTGGTTGTGATGTGAGGATAGTGGTTGTACATGTGGCCATGAGGTTCAATTTTGCAATTTCATGTGTAGTCCTACTTCTTCAAGTGGGTTGGGAGAATGGTTGGATATTGAGGAGTTTGCTCCATGTTGCCATGAAGTTGAAATTGCCATTTCCATGTTCATTCTTGTTGTTTTGGGGTTGTCGGGAGAGTGTTTCTCAGAGTGGGCGAAATGTATGCGCCCGCTGGTAGACTTGGCCATGTCTTCGTGTGGGCATGAACATTATTTTGGCATTCCTTCATGTGCATTCTTAGCGAACCCCAAGTAAGAGGATTGTGTTGGTGGAGGGCTGTGAGCCCAAAAGGGTGCCCACATTTAGTCTTAGACCCTTGAAACGTTAGTTGATGCACTTTGAAGTAGCATGTTACTTCACAAAAATATAAAAAGAGTGAAATGTTAGTCTTAGAAGTACCATGTTGTAAGAGGCTAGGATGTGAGTTGTTATTGTGTTTTTACCTTCGGAAGGATTTGAGTGAATGAGGATAGGTAAGGAGAACTTGGATTGAGTAGTTAGTGAGTAGGCTAGTACAAATGGATGGAGACAACCAAAGTGACTCAAGAGGCAAGTGCATTCGAATTGGGATGAATGGAGGATCACATGGAGCGCACAAGTGGACCACCTCATCATGGCCACTTAATGGGGAAGGCCCAAGGAAGAATGCAAGGTGGAGGATAAGCAAATTCTCAAAGCACCAATCAAATCACGAGTTAAGCATCGTGGTTTGAATTAAGTGGTGAGCGACGATTTGGGAAAGTAAGGGGAGAAAGTTATGGCGGCGGAAAGCGAAGGAGGCTAAGTTTGGGTTGAAGCATCCCAAGTTTGGTAAAGTGTGGTAGGTAGAAAGCCAAGGCTAGTTAAATGTTCGAATTAGGATCCTTGTTGATCATTTGAGGGAGGAAGACTTAGAAGATAGGATTGGCGCCTACTAAGTAGGAGGAAATCTCAAGGGCTTATCGTGAGCCTTGAGGGTGCTCACCCCCTCAAGCTTACTATATAATCCCTCATTCTTCCCTCACTCATCCTCTCTTTCCTTTGTGCTCCAAGGCACCCCACGAGTTATAAGTGTGGGTGTGGGAAGCCATATTGGAGCACATGTGTGTGCTTAGTTTTTAGTTTGAGAGCCAAGGCTTGTTAGCCTTGAAGAGGGCTTGACCTCTTGGTAGAATTAGTGTTGACGTGAAGGATTTTAAAGTTAATTCATGATTCCAATTTGTGGTACTTAAAGTTCATGTTTTGAATACACGTGGTTGCAAGTTCCATGTTTAAGAGTTGAGCACTTGATGTTGTGATGAGTGCAAAAATATACTTGTGTGGATTAGTTAGTCTTAGTGAAGTTAGGAAATTCTCTCTCCCCCTCTCCTCTCTAGGATTTTAGGATTTTAGGATTAGAGAAGAATTGTGTGATTAGAAAGGGGTTGTTAGTAGAATTAGGGAAATTAGGTAGGAAGATTAGTTAAGGGCTTGAATAATTAGTGAGGTAGTTGGGGATTACAACTACAAAGTTGTGGGTTCATGAAGGAGCTGGGTTTATGAAGGAGCTGGGTTTGTTTAGTTAGAAAGTAAAGAGCTGGGTTTATGAAGGACCTGGGTTTGTTTAGTTAGAAGCTAAGGAGCTGGGTTCATGAAGGAGCTGGGTTTGTGAAGGAGCTGGGTTTGTTTAGTTAGAAGCTAAGAAGCTGGGTTCATGAAGGAGCTGGGTTTATGAAGGAGCTGGGTTTGTTTAGTTAGAAGCTAAGAAGCTGGGTTTATGAAGGAGCTAGGTTTATGTAATTAGAAAGTAAAGAGATGGGTTCATGAAGGAGCTTAGTAGATAGCCTACCTAATTAGCTCATAGACAAGTAGTTAGTTACATTATGCTAGTTAGTGTTATGTGTGGCTTTCACAAGTAAATGTATTTGAGATTGACTATAGAGAATAGTGTTTTTTTTAACACTTGCATCCTCTCTTTAAAAATAAACCACGTGCACAACTTAATGGAGAATGTGGAGCACTCTCGCAATGGCAAGACAAAGGAAGCAAAGACCAAAGGTGCGAGGGAGAGATTGACATAAGTCACATAAGTATTTCTTAATACTTAAAGGCTTATGTACGGTATGGAGACACCAAGTGATACCTCTTATAGTAGCGATACGGAATACACAAGTGATAGTTCAAGTGGTAGTATAGAGTCAACGGCACGGACTCCATTTAGGAGAGGGATATCCTTAAGGGCTTGTGTAGCTAAAGCAGCCGGATGGACGTTAGAAGCAAACAAAGACAAAATAGCACCCGAGCATAAGGAGGTTAAAATAACATAGTTAACTTGTGCATTCTCCACATACGTATTGAAATCGTACATTGAGTTGTTAAAAGTGAAATTCCAGTTAAATCCAAGACCACTTGAAGGGTGAACCTTGCACTATGGACTCATCCAAGTCCAAATCCAATACCGCGGAGGAATGTGAGCCCAAACCCACTACTCGGACTACGGACGCTTAAGGGTGGGGGGTTTGGCCTCACAAGGGCGGTTATTCACATGGCCTCATTGCATCCAAGGTTACACCAATACCTCCCATTTAGAAGACTATGGCTTGAAGCATAATGGGGGTGGATAGATGAGCTAGCCTTATATTCATTCAGAAGTAAAAATAACTTTTGAGATCATCAATCTTCCAAAACCAACACAACCTCTTTGGCTTGGCCCACAAACGCGGAAATCTATCAACCTCTTTTAAATTCTAGACCATAGCTTGGCATGCAGTGGTAACTTAATCAATTCACAACCCAAAAGATTATATTTTTAATATGAAAATTCCAACACATAAACTCACAATCAAATCCAAAGAATAATTCCTTGCTAACTCCACAAATTATTCCATAATCCAATCCTTTCAACACCAAAATTAAACAAAATTCTTTGTATTCCAGTTTAATCACTCTAGATAAATTTAAATAACTTGGAGCACAGACAATTGATTTGCAACTATGCATTCAAAAATATTGAGATACAATCTTTGCTTGAAAATTTAATTCAAATGGGCTCAAAGGCCAGGTTGTTTCCACAAACTCAGGTAGTAATAAGATGAAATGTGTTTGTGAGACGTTTTTTTTGGACAACTTAGACTTACTTTTGAAATTTAGTGTGGTTTAAGGTCAGAAGTAAGGTTATAACTTTAGAATAGTGAAGAAATGGAAAATTAGTAAAGATATAGCGGAAATGACTATTCCCAATTAACCTGACCATAGACCATAGCTGAGGAGTCGGCTGGGAAGGGCTGTAGTCTTGGGATTGATTGGAAGAACTTAGGCATCTGGTTATGAATAGATGCATTGGTTGGGAAGACGGTTATTTTTTGTGTGTAGGAAAAATTGGCCATGACCATAAGAAAAGAGAGAGAGGGAGGGATCATTCTCACTACCGCTCGTGAAGAGGGTAGCTCTCCTTCCTCTCTGTTGAGAAGTGAAACTATAGTTTGTTGTTTATCCTGGGTGTGAAGCCCTTTTGATGTATCAAAACTTTTATATGATATAATATTTTAAGATTTACTTTCCCTAAGATGAGTGCATGGTCCACAATCTTGATTTAGTGTTCTTGTGGTTTAAGTGAGTTAAAGGTAGTTTGGTTGTGTTGAAGGAAGAGTCCAGTACGACTCAAAATATCAATCGGAGAGCTTAATTATCCTCTCAGGAAGAGAGTAATAACTATGTCCCTTATTATAATATAAGTGTGGGATTTGTGAGTCGTGTTTGTAAAGAGGAAAAATTTTAAGATACTATGGATTCTAAGTATTCTTATTGATCATCTGTATTACTGTGAAAGTAAATCGATTCAAGTGACGGTGTTCGATAGTAGTTCGTGATCCCTGGGAAAGGATGATGTGCACTTTGTGTAATGAGATGTTGTATTTTTAGTAGTGGATATTCAAAGAGCAGAGAATGGTGGTCACTACCTCTCGTGAAGAGAGAAGAATTCTGTTGTCCTACTTTTCGTGCAGCAAGCTAATTCAGGCGGGACATATTTGTATTCGGAAGAATGTACTTGGATATTGCGTCCAAGAGTAACCCTGGTAATTGACCATAGTCCCTTGGGTGTGAGAGGAGAAGATGTTGAACAAATTGATTCGATGAAACTGGGATTTATAGTGTTCAAGTCACCCTCACACGAACGCCTCATATCTATGATCCTTTGCCCACCACCATGGGAAATTTGTTACCACTAGATAATCTCAAGGGAACTGACTACATTTGGTGGGAAATTTAAAAGGAATCTGAGACATGAGTACTACTATGCAAGGATTGAAGCCGCGGAGACATGGAAGTGGACTGCGTCGTGAAGGAGTCAACCACATATCCCATAACGTTTGGTGGGCCTGCTAAGAGGCCAGGTATGTCTTCGAGAACTTGACGCTTACTTGTGACTGCTACTAAGACTATGGCCTGCCCTCTGAGACTCATTACTTGGAACTGGTTACTAGTGACTGATTACTAAGACTATGGTCGACGCTCTCTAGACTATGGTCCTAGGGATTAGACTCGATCGCTTAGTTCCGGTTCACTTAGCTCGTGTCACTTGTAATTAGACTTTTGCAAATTATAATAACTTAATTTAAAAAACATTAAGTTAAACGTTGTTTTGCCAATACTGAAGAGATAAAAGAAGATTGAATATCATACCATCAATTTTAATCAATCAATATTGCAATTATAGGAATGTAAATGGAGATATAGTGGTAGTGTCATCTAACATGTGGTATGGCCTATGGTCACTGGATACTGTTGGAAGAGACTATGGACTAAAACAAAAAAACTTTAACCTTGTGTGTATGAAACTATGGTGTACTCAAAAGACCATTGCTGACTGTGACTCTTTGTATTGCAAAAGCATAACAAAAGGGATGCTACTGACGAGAGTGGGTTGTAAGGGAGTGACTGAGCAATTGCATGTACTGCCTTGAGTGACCATTAACCTTAATTAAATAAATTCTAAAACCCCTTCAGAAGTTATTTTCCTAGGGTTTTTTTGTCTTTAGTTCATCTTGTTTCCCCTGTGATCTATCAATTAACTTAATGGTGGTCCCTAGATGTGAAACCTGACACTCATTTAGTCTTCCTTTTGTGGTTTTCTTAATTGGAACCCAACCTCAAAAACTATCTACAGTGTCTCCCTTCTTTCACTCACTTCCTAGCCTTATACCCCTTTGGAAAGGTCCATATAGATATCGTAGTTCATGTTTTCTCTTATGATGTTGTGGCCTATCTTATTAGTATTTTTGATATCTTGAGACAAGAGCATGTTCAACCTTACTCGATTAGAAATTTTTACTTCATCTTAGGTCTTAGTAACACTTAATTTTATATACAACCAGGATAAAAAAATGCATCAGAGACACACACCTCAATAAACCCTCACCAACTTTTGATTAAAGTGATTACAACCTCAACACTAGAAATAAATTGTATTTTAATCACATTGGTATCGTCTTGATTGGTCGTAAATACATTGTTGAATTACTATATTAAGTATCTATGACAACTAACCTTTAGATGTAGGTAAAAGAACCTTTGTTTTCTATAGAAGGATTGCCAGTTTGATTAAATTATTTCTAGTGTTGCCCTGAGCGTTAATTTGATTGAGATTTTCTCTTAGGGTTTTAACTTGCTTGAATCTTTTGTCAAAGTATATATTTAGTTTTTCAAGATCTTCTCTATTGAGAGGTTTTTTTAAAAAAAAAATTTGTATCTAAGTCATTTGACCTTTCTAGTCTTGAATATGTTTGAATTTTTTTTCAAATTTTTAGTTTACAACTTCATATTTGGAGGTCATTTATCGTTTAAGTGTTATTGAAAAAAATTCTCCTTTGCTTTGGCTTTATGCTTTCGAGATGTAAGAGTATTTTTTTTCCTTTGGTAGACTTTGTTATCAATACATATGTCTTGAAAGGAGTACCAATTACCAAATCATGTTCATCATCTTTGATTTTCTCTTGGTCCAAATTACCCAAATCTTATTTTCTTCCACTCGTTGTTCCCTAACCTTTGTCTCCACTTTGACCATTAATATGGGTTGGTCCAATAATATGAGAACCTACTATCCGTGGTTCTTAAAAATTTATAATTCCTTAAATTTTTTTGGTGCTTTGTCGAGGGAAGCTATCTTATGAGCGATGAGCATTAAGCACTAAGCGGTGAGCAATATGATACGAGCAGTGAGCAGTAACACATGAGCAATGAGCGGTAACACATGAGTAATGAATTCAAAATTAGTAAAGGTGCACGGATTTAGGGTTCATGAACTCAATATAGTACTACATGAATTGAATATTTTCAATTGTAAAGATTTTAAATGAAGAAAAAATGAATGAAATGTATTACCATGGATCATTTGAAATACTTTCAGTCCATCGCTAATATTTTTATAATAATCCAAACCAAACCATATCATTTATTGACATTCAAATATATGTTGCTTAATAAAACACTTGCAATACTACTCACATTCTACAATACCAGCAAGTTCAAGTAGTCGCATGACCTCATTATAGGTATATGTAGGTGCATGAATGAACTTGTCACTCTCGTAATCCACCTTGCATAAAAATCTAAATACATAATAAAGATGTTTATAATACACCCATTTTCCTATCTTTCCCAATGCATGAGAGGACATTTTCGTGAAATCCGGGCATATGCAATGCAAGATGTCGCCAATTATGACATGGTATGTGATATCCTGTTTGGAGACAATGTTAATTATCACTCCAAAGCCCGGATATGAAATGGTAGTGACAGCGGTGTTGTTGGATTACGACGCACTATCTTCCCAAACCTGAATGTAAGGTGGACGTCTAGGTTTGGTGGCATACAAAAATGCGAGCGAGGGATGGGGAGAGTTGCGACTGTTGAAAGCCTACAACGAGGGGACAATGCTTTCCTCTGTTGTAGTTGAAATCCAACATCTTCAAGTGCCAAAACCTTCTCTCTTGATAGATTGGTACCTATCTTCACCGGCCACGTGTTGGGTACTATAGGCCAATTTAACACATATTTTTTCTTACTGCCACTCACACAACGCTTGATGTCGTTAGGGCAAAACCAAAATTCATACTCCACATTGATGGGGAGCGAAATTCCTTCTTGAGCCCTTTGTATGTTCAAGCATGGGTCCTATGTTTCACAGTCCTGACTTTGGCATTGCACATAGTCCCTGTAATGGCCTGTAGTGCCCAACATCATTTGGCTAAGTTGGATGACGCAAAACAATCAGTCTCTAACACATATGTAGTATGAGGTACACCATGATTGCGGAACTCAACGATTATTCTATGCGTTGACGAGTTGCTCGGGTGTTGGGACGAGGAATGGAATGGTTCACTTTGTCGGGTCGATGAGAGTCACAATCAACACATGGTGGTAGGTTGAATTTGCGTTTGGTGGAACCAAAGAGCTCTGACCCTTCCAATGTACAATCTTTAGTGTTGACGTCTTTTGCCCCTGGGTAAGACTTCATGGCATCAACCAACATTTTTGGATCTCCACACTTGGCAGCCGCTTTGAATTTCAAGGATGCCGAATTAGGACCTTTACCATCAGACCCTTCTTTCAACCATGTCCGGTAATTTGCAATTTTCATGAAGGCACAGATCATGTTGTCCATTGTAGCTTCATATAAACAAGTCATCTTGTTGCTGGACTGTTGGAGCCATTTGTTGTGTACAGTCTCTACAAGGTTGCATGTTGGCATTTTTGCACGTTCTTTTATTGTCATATTCTATGAACAACACACAAATATAAGGATAAGAAAATTATAAGATATATATAACAGTGGAAGAAAATTGAATGACATTGAATAATAAATTTTGATATGTACTTACAAATAGCATATGACCACCCCATTGTCTATAACAAAATTGCCAAAAATCCAACCACTCTGAAAGGCCAATGATGCCTTCTTCCGAAGCAGCTCCGGATAACAACCACCAAGAACGAATCACATGATTCTTAGTCTCGGCATTGTCTATTATTTTCTCGTCTTTGTAATCCTTGCATATTTGTTTGTGTTGAAACTACAAGGATGGTTTGATAAACTTTTGGGTCACCTTATTCAAGCTCGCAATCCAATGGAAAAGACATGTACGCTCACGTGCAACCATGGGTAGACTTGGGTCACCATCCTTGTAAATCGCCCTCACTGCATTCCAATTAATTTGAGCACTGTCAGCTATAAACCCTTTGAAATTTACGTTTGGTACACCATTTTTTCCATGATAAAAATCAAATTTTCTTTAAAAAGAATTTGTGCTACACCATCTTCAGATTGCATGTAACAACACGTAATGGTTAATACTTTACAGTATCGACTGTCGTACACATGGAAAATCATTGTCGTCCAGTCTTTTAAACGTTTGACATGGTCAAACATAATCCATGAATTCTCCATATTCCCCGACTTGCATCATCTTCACAAGTTCCACACCACTACTTGGAAGGTCTACAAACATCTTAAAAACAAACAATTTATCTTTTGATTGCCTTGGGAACCGACTACCATGGACGAACTTAAAAGCAGAGTGGTCTTTAAGTGTCATGGTAGTATCCATAGTTCCCATTCCACTACGCAAAAAACGTTTTGATCCAGATACAAAGTTATGACAATTTGGGGACGCAAGAGTGTTGAATTTGTCCATGACCACCTCTAAAGATGAACCAGCCAAGTGATGGTTTTCGCCACTAGCGGGAGATTTGAAAAGATAATTGGCCAAAGATTGTTTGCTCGCTGCCACAACTATGGCTGAATTTTTTGTTGTGAGTGTTTTCAATACTTCATTTGCAACACACTGGTATGTCATGTCCAATGATTCACGACATGTGCCATTGGCCAAATGATGATCATATACACCAAGATGAATGTAAGCCCTGAACATTCCAACAGATGTGAAGTGGATGTATATTATTCGAGCATGACACAAAGCAATGCACACAAGTGTGGAATGACATATCTTACACTCAATAACGGACCTAGCAGGGGGGGAACATTACCCACAACAAATGGGAGAGGAGTTGAACCAGTCCATTCAATGTTGTTCCGGAGACCCCCATTGCGATGCATGCAATCACAATAGTCATTAGGATATTAAAGATGACCTGCACAAGTAGACTGCCGGAAGGGTTTGGTGGTTTTGGTGGTGCACCAAGGGTGACCGTCGCACATCTTGTCCATGTTGTCTATTGAGCATCCATACCTACTTGACACTCTAAGTGCCACATTGGGCAAGAAAAACAAAACGTCGCCATTAAAAGAAGATGGTAAGTACTTGACATCACGAACATCTACATTGTCAAAATCAATGGATGCGAGATCTGATTTTGATATTTTTCTTGACTTTGTAAGCTTCAAGGCATCAACAATAGTCAACCATATAGATGAAGGTGAAGGGTGTAGTGGAGGACGTTGAGAAGGTGAGATATGGGGAACCAACCATTTGTACAAATGACCGCTTGGGAATTTGGCTACATGTATAGGAAGTTGTGAAGAATTGGAATGAACACTTTTAAATGAAAACGACGATGTGTTTGAAAAATCAACAGATGCAGAAATATCATCTTCTGAATTTGATAGGACAAACACACTGTCATCAATGGGTTCCAATTTAACAAATGCGACAGAGGGAATTTGAACTGTGGATGACCGAATTCATTCGTCAATATGATAGTTGAAGCTTACATCTGAGACTCAAAAATACCTATCACCCTAAATGAACCATGTCGTAAGATCCACATAAAACCAACCTCATTTTTGTTTTTTTGAACTAGAATCGTTTCATACACCTCTCCATCTGCAGAGTACATCTCCTGCTCTAAATACATAGTTCCTATCTGGAGGTTGAATCTCAAACTAAGTAAATCCTCTGAGACATCCACATGACCATCATCTTGAAGTGGCAAAATTAAGGGAACAAAAGATCTGTGAGCTCTAATGGTAGCCATGGAGAACAAATAATAGATGAACAACACATCACAATAATATTGGATCAATGTCATTTTCGTATTGACTAATGTACAATATAATAATGGATGGAAATGAAAACATGTGATACCATAGCATCTAATAGTATAGAAGGAGACATATCATAATAGTAGTAAAAAATATTTGCAAGCAAAGCATAAAATCCTAAACCAGATCCTAAAAAATATCTCCTTTGGAAACTAAGCCATAGAAAATTTGAACCCACAAAGGAGTTGTGTAATATAAGATTATCACATGGGAGAAATGCGGGTACGGATATCATGGAGAAAATGGCGTCAAATTGTAAACAAATTGGCAGAGTTTTAAAATGTGACTGTATATGTTGGATGTAGATGCATGAACAATTAAATTTGGCTAGGAAATTAAATAATTGGCCATTATAAATAGAACAAAATGGATGTAGAAAGTTGGGATATCAAAGAAATTTGGCGGATATAATAATAAAAATATAATGAAAGATGCGTTGAAATAACTCGGTCATTGGACGCCTATTGCAACACGGATGATCGTAATATGCACCATGTTTATGTGAGATATAAACACTAGAAGAATATATGAAAGTAGAGTGGTAGAGGACATATCATAGACACCAATGATGGTGGAGGTTGTAGAGAGAACACTAGTGAGGCAGAAAAGAAGACGTAGGAAAACTTTGTATTTTACTTTTGAAAAAGAGAGGTTCAAACTAAGTGTAGGAAAGAAGAATGCAAGTAGGGAAGGGAAAAATATCCTTTTGAGTACAATAAAAGAAACCGTGAAGCCATTGAATTTTGATACAATATCGACAATGGCAGTGAAGGATGATGAAGGTGCAAAAAGCAAAAAATATGCAGATGATCGTATATCGGAGTTGGAAATGAAGATGGGTTTAAAAAACAAAACAAACAAAAAGGTAAGTCAACTTTACTTTCATATAATTTGATAGTGCATTAAATGAAAATAACGTAGAATATGACATTTATATTTAAGTACAAATTGTTGAACAGTTTAAAATGATGAAAATGTTATTGAAGTGAACCATATGCGTTAACGCACAAGGTATGTGCCAACGACTTGAAGAGCGACAAAATATAAAAATACCTATTGAAAGAATTTGAAACGACGTATAGAGGGTTAGAGCAAGGAATTTGGCAAAAATGGGGTTAGTATGCAGAAAATCAAGAATATGTGTGCTGAAATATTAATGCAATATATGGCTAGAAAATCATAAAAAATAGTAATAAAATTTTTTGTTCCCGCAAACTCAAAATATACGAGGTGGCCAAAAATAATGAAATATATAGAAGAATGAATAAGGAAATGATTTCAAATAAGAAAAAATATTAAAGAAATATAATAGCTACGGATATTTAAATTTAAATTTTTTTCAGGCATCATTTGTATTATTTATTGATTTTACAATTTTTGGAAAATCTACCAAATCCAGACTTTTTAAATCTCTGATATAAACCCTGTGCGTTAACGCACATGGTCTGCGCTGGCAACCTTTAAAACGTATGTAGTTTGGCGAACAGACCCTGTGCGTTAGCGCAAAGGGTCTATGCGTGCAACTTTACAAGGCCTCCAGCAAGGCACAAAGACCCCGTGCGTTAACGCACATGATCTGCCCCAGTTATTGAGTGTGAGCCGCCACCCTAATCATACAATCACACCTTAGAATTTTTTTCTCTTGTTCCTTTTGTTGGTGGTTGTGTGTTGTTGTTGTTGTTGTTGCTATTATTGTTGTTCTTCTTGTATTGTTCTGGTCATGTATTGCTACTGGTGTTGCTACTACTTCTAGTGTTTCTGATACTACTTCTAGTGCTACTACTACTGGTGTTGGTGTTACTGGGTTTAGTTACTTATTTGTTGTTGTTATTGATGTTGTTCTTCTCCTGGTGTTGGTGCTGGTGTTGCTGCTTTATTATTGCTATTGGTGCTGTTATTTTGCTGCTGGTGCTAGAGCTGGTATTGTTGTTCCGGCTTTGTTTCTGCTGTTGTTCTTGTACTTGAGCCGGTGCTGCTGTTGCTACTTTGTTTGTGTTGTTGGTGTTATTCTTTCGCTAGTGTTGGTATCGGAGTTGTTGTTGCTACATGTATTTTTCTTTCTTTACATCTTCTTCTTTTGTAATTTTTACCTTCAAATATTTATTGACATTTCTAAAACTTAGTTCATCAAAACGATTTCTAAAACTTGCTTCATTGTTTGCATTTAGGACCAAACAATGCATGTGGAGAAAACAATTTCTAATTTCACGGATGATGATTCCATAAAAAATTCAACTTAAGATCGTCCATCCGCACAAGTTTATCATGATTATAACATCTCATCAAATCTTAATAATAAGAAGAAGAAAAAAATTATATGAACCCCTCAATGATTTTGACTTCGATGAAGACAATGATGGTGATAATAAAACCTATCAAAAAAAAGTGTGGGAGCTTACGGACAAACGAAAGGTCAATTGTACTGCCATAATTTATTTAATCCGTGCTGGACCCAAATCTCGTTTGTTTGTACATTTATGTCGCATGGTTCTTATGGCTTTTGTGCATCCTGCTTTAAATGTTGACATTACTAAATTGGAGGCTTATTTCTTCAATGGTTATTATAATGGTGACCGTGTATTTTACATATCGACCACTGATTCTAAGGGAAACTTTCAATTTGTGGATGATGAGGTTTGTGCATCTTGAAGCCCAAATTGGACACAAACCAATGCCGTGTTTGAATCTTAATTGGCCTCAGACCCTTCATTTACATCATTGAAGAACAAAATGTTCTTTATATGGGATCGTAATCACAATTTTTTCACTTGGAAAAATTACATTGACAGCGTACATACTGAAGATTGTGAACGTCATGTCTTTGTATATTCTATTATTTTGGCACACCAACCTAATTACATTCCAAACTTGTTGACTGCTATGAACGACATCAACAAGTAATGCTTTTACCTATTAGTTTTCTTTCAATTATTTCTGGTTTATATTTTATTTTTCAAATTATATCATCCAAAATCTAATCAATTTAATGTTTTTTTAGGTCGATCGGAAACTCTTACGTTTTCACCAGTTTGGTACACACTTTGTATAAGATGTAAAGCATTGGCACCATGCCTTTAACTTCCTTAAAAGAACAACAAGATCCAAAAGGTTATAAAAAATGTGAACAGAAGTCCGTCGAAACTTGATATTTTTTTATACGACCAATTTTTATAAATTACATGTATAGTGTAAGTTCATTTAACTTTTCCTATTGTATTCTTTATGTTTGTTCATCTTCACTTTACATTATATCTATATGTACTCATAAATTTTGAATTTTGTTTAACTGTTCAGCAAAAATTTGCTGAGGCTAGCGATGTTGCTCTCAAACATTACAATGAAACTCATCCCCTTGGAAAAACATCATAAAAGTTTCAAAAATAATGTCCACAGCGGTCAACAAAAAATGTGCAATGTTGTCTTCTGGTTTTACATAACACCTAGCGATTGTTGACATCAACATCACACATGTTTTCCTTGAAAAAGTTAAACACCATTGGGGTTCATTTTTTGTGCCTAAAATGTTACAAGAAAAGCTTTATTGTATTGCTATCAATAATATGGATGCATTAGGTTTGACAATGATGCATTGCACTTTCTGAAACCGTAATTCTTTGATTATGCACTTGATGATTGATTATCAAAGTCTACATATAAGGCACAGTTGGAATTTTTTTATTGAGAAGCTTCATAGTATTCTTTCGACTCCTCTTCAATTGCCAGCAGATGTGCCTACTCTCTCCGAATATATCCAAACATGAAAGTTTGCGGCTTTCAATTCAATATTCTATCGTAAATTCAAAAGCGGGAATGTTAAAAAATACAATGCTTAGGATGAGCAATCTAATATTAATCTTGCTATGAGACATGTATTATATAGATACAACCTTATTTTTATTTTTATTTTTATTTGTTTATTACATTTGTTAAATTGTCATTCAATATTTGGCTCATAATATTTTTGTGTGTAGGTATTTTCAATATGTTTTGATTATGTACAAATACCTTACAAGGAAACCTTGTTTATTTCCGAATTTCCATGATATTGGTGCAAGAGATTCATGCATGTACAATACTGAGATTTATTTAGATTGGTCGCTTCCACACTATGAGCATTGTGGTTGGCATCTTGATTGTCCTAAGGATGTATGTCCGTCAAGTGAGAAGACAATCCGTTAGATAAATGATAAAAAAAATAGATCCTCATAATTTTGCAATTACAAATTGTATTGCTCAAACTTTAAAAGCCAGAACCAAAATAGACAAAAAGTCGTAAAAGAAAACATGTTTATCAAAAACAAAATACAATGTCAATAAAAAATTTCACAACATGAAGAATTGTTTGTTCTTTCCAATGATTTGGATAAGAATACACTCGGAGGCGAAAGTTCAAAATCTAGGTGCAATGTATTGGAATTTCATTATTCTAGCACCTATAACGCTATTCATCGTGCGCCAATGAATGTTTTGAGAAAAATATTATTCATACTGAAGAATTTTCTCATGCTTTCTTTTGCTCGATCTACTGCTGGAAAAAACAATTATAAAGAAGTGGATATAGGACCTCCTGAGTGGATCCAATGGCGGACATTTATTGAAAATGTAAGTAATCTTGATTTTGTATTTTCTCTTTTAATTTGGATTTAATTTAATTTCTTATTCTTATATTATGATGTGTCGTGGTATTTCAGCTCAATGATAATCAGAAATTTTATGTCATGAAAAATCCGACTCCCTTTGCCGTTGACTTGGTTTTTCTCCAATTTTCCGACGGTCTTGATTTCAACCTCTCCAATAGACTTGCTAAAATTCCTCTATATAAAAAATATGACAAGAACTGGATGATTGCAACAATGTCCTTGTGCAAGTCCATCTTGTCTGATGATGGCGTCCTCGTAGTATTTTCTGCTATCGATATGCAAACCAAGAAGGTTCTGAATTCAACCTTACACAACGGTAACATGAAAGTTTCTAGGATTTTTATTGCCTGAATTCGTACATGATTTTCAAGGATCCGGAGTGTCCAACCTACAACGTAAGTATAACACATCGCAATTATTTTTATGTAATTATTTTGGTGTTATTTTTATTGTACAAAGTTTTTAGACAATTTATATTTTGTTGTAGACTCCGGCGTTTATGGCTCATGTCTTGGTAAGGGATTTTACTACCACAAAATCCACGAAACAACCAAAATCCACATATTTTGGCACTGGATTGAAAAGCAAAAACATGTTTTTCAATTTTGTGGATGAAAAAACATGTTTATTCTGAAATCGAGAAGACCTTAGAGGAGGCCATATAAAAAATCACCGCGTTTTTTTCAAGACCTTATTTAATTGTTTACACCAACAAATGGACGCGTTATTGATTTGACATATTCCACTGGATCTTCTATCCTAGCAATACGCGCATGTGCCAAACATCTTTTTGTATTTAAGGATGATAATGATATGTTTGAGCACATATCGAAACCACTTTTGGAAAAGGATTTGAAAGATGGGTCATCTAAGGAGAATATTCAAGATCTTACAAGAGAAAATGATGACCTATCTTGCCTATTCAAAACCGATAGCCTCAACTTCCCTTGTGGCACAAATACCCGACTTTGTTTGCACTTGAGCAATCCGTCCGCCAATTTAACCTCTTTGAGCACCTTGCTCTTACGAAGCTCACCTAAAAGCTTTTGTACTTTGGGGTAGTTAATTTACCCCT
The DNA here is from genome assembly GCA_950295325.1 of Polytrichum commune. Lineage (NCBI taxonomy): Eukaryota > Viridiplantae > Streptophyta > Polytrichopsida > Polytrichales > Polytrichaceae > Polytrichum > Polytrichum commune. The sequence goes on along the minus strand of OX485806.1, from coordinate 54,850,468 downwards.
CCCGTATTTTGCATCACAAGTTTCCTTCGCCGGCACACATTAGCCACAAGGTTTGGATGGTTCTCATTGCTTGGAACTCTTCCGGTCTACTTCGCGCATCCGGCACCACATTTCCACGGTCCGGTTTGTGGATCAAATCCACCTTCATAAGCGCCAAACTATCATGCCACCGCAATGACTTGGCGCTCACTTGCGCTTATATGTCAAAATTCTTTTAGGACACATTATCCATGTAGACTTTTGCTTTGTGCGACCCTAAATAGTGTCGCCACATCTTCAAGCAATGCACTACAGCAAAGAAGTTCTTTGTCATGAGTTGGTTGTCTTCTTTGATCACCATCGAGCTTCATGCTCTCATATGCAATGGCCATCCATCTTACATCAACAATCTACCATTAGCAAGTCACTCACCCCCGTATGCACCTCAAAAGGTTTGTCAAGTTCCGCGAACTTGAGCACGGGCGGCGAAGAGAACTTGGTCTTAAGCTCCCCGAAGACTCGTGACAAACATCATCCCACTCTTGGGATAGTCATTTCTTCCACAAGTCGGACAAGGTGGGACAACCATCGAGCTTCATGTTTTCATATGCAATGTCCATCCATCTTGCATCAACATCCGCCAATGGTAAAGTCACTTGCCCCCCGTATGCACCTCTCGGGGAGTTCACTAGACATGTATATATGTATACACGTGCGTGACAAGGGTATTTATTCAAGGGGTATTTAATTATCCATCCTCAATTTTTTGTACCGTAGTATTATATAATTTGCTAATTTCTTGTTTTTAAAATGACCCTATAATTACTTTTAAATTTGATGAAGCTCTAATTTTAAGCTAGGTATGTTCATTATAATTATTTGATTTTGCTCCAAAGGGTTTAAGAGCATTCAAAGTACTAAGTCACCAAAATCCAAGGCACAACAAGGTTTTACATTAAGAGTGTTCATAAACAGTTTCAAACAACAAAATCAACCCATGTTCCTCAATCAAGTTACATGCACAATTAAACACAACGGTACTGAGTGTAAAAAAAAACAATTAAAACACCAACAACAAAGCAAGAAAAAATAGGGTCCATGCAATAATGTAGAAGGGTATAGAGTTAATACTACAACATCTTGCTTGAAGCAGATAGACACAAGACCAACCAAAACTCCTCTAATTTATCTTGAGAAATTGTTTCTAGCATTAAAAAATACTAGCAAAACTGTTCATAGCAAATGAAAGATGTCATGTTCGTCTTGCAAAACAATTCCTAGCTTTTAAGAACACTAGTATATAATCAACAAATAATGCATGCCTTTAATCCTAAACCTAGGAATCCGTTATCTGCCCTCATCAATCTTTCATCCCATTTTTTCAACTGAATCGACGTAGTTTTTCATCCAAAATCTTCCTGCCTCTGAACACAAAGGACACCCTATTTCAAAAAAAAACCTAAGATCCTTAAATCCTATGGTATATTTTTAAAAATATTTTAAAAATATGCGTTATTTGTATCAATCCTATATTATTTATAATAAAAATTTTATCATACATACTCACCTATATTACTTCTAAGAAAATTCTAAGTTTTTTCCTTTTGTGAATATAAATTACCCTATATTTTCCCGCACGTTGTTTTCTAATATTATCGCAGTGAACTCCCCGAGATGCACCTCAAAAGGTTTGTCAAACTCCGCGAACTTGAGCACGGGCGGCGAAGAGAACTTACTCTTAAGCTCCTCAAAGACTTGGTGGCAAGGCTCATCACACTCTTGGGATAACCATTTCTTGCACAAGCTGGAAAAGGTTCGACAACCATTGAGCTTAACGCTTTCATATGCAATGGTCATCCATCTTGGATCAACATCCGCCAATGATAAATACATTCGCCCCCATATGCACCTCAAAAGGTTTGTCACACTCCGCGAACTTAAGCACGGGCGGCGAAAAGAATTTATTTTTGAGCTCTCCAAAGGCTTGGTGACAAGGCTCATCCCTTTCTTGGGATAGCCATTTTTTCAACAAGTTGACTAAGGTCCTAGCAACCTTAGAAAAACCTCGAATGAAGTGGTGGTACTAGTTGGCTAGGCTAACAAATGACCTAAGCCCTTTTCTTGCGTCAAGAGCCAATTCTCTTTTTGGATTGCCTTGACATTTTTCATGTTCGTCCACCAACTTCCTTTGTCACCACATACCTCAAGAACTCAATCTCTCGTTGAGCAAAGTTGTTTTACACTCCTTGGCGGTAATTTTTTGGCAACACATTGGTAAATACATCTTGTATCTCACCAACATCCCACCAATGTGGTTTAGGGGAGGCCCATTTTTCCTAGCCTCCCCATAAGTTCCTTGGAGTTGCTCCAAACGAACCACGACCATTATGTTTTCCATTTTTCATTTGGTCCATTAAGACCAAATTCAACTTGGGTCCTCCTACCATAGGAGTCCTTGTTAATTTGAACTTCAACTCTTTGTCATTATGACACATCACAATGCACCGCAAGCACACCGGCTTGCACCTCACATCTATCATGTGAGTTTCAAAGAAGACGACCTTCACAATGACATGCATTTTATCTATTTCACATGGCGTGAAATTTTGACAAAAATCCAATGTCCCACATTGAAAGGTTACATGCATTGTGGCCTCCTTTGTCTCATGCGGTTCGCCCTTTCCAAACCACACCTTCGTGGGCTTGCCCACTCTACCGATAGGCAAGTCCCAACTCCCTTGTGAGTTTTGGGCTCAAGAAGGAGTGGTAGCCTCTTTGTCAACCTTGAGACATTTCTCCCATTCATTTTAGCCTCAAGGTACAAAAGACTTGGCCTCGGCTTAAGGCTACTAGCCTTGGCCACAAAGCCATCGTCTTACATTCGATTCGTGGCCACAACATGAGTTGGTTTGGTCCGCAAAACCAACCTTTAACATTCCGTCCGCGGCAACACTATGATTTGGCTTGGTTTCTATCTCCCTTCAATGCCCATTGGTGTAAGGCATCGCTAGTTTTTTTTTCCTCGAAGTCATCGCTTTAATGCTCTTGGCAATATTGATGATCCCCGCCAGGACCTTAATAAACATTGGAAATTTGAACATGGTATTCACCACCCGCTTTTGAAATCCACCTAAAATGATGCGTTTCTTAGAAAGTTTGTTCATCTAAGATGTACAATTCATTTGGGTGTGAAATTTGCGCATACACGCCTTAAGAGGCCTAGATGCGTCATTTCCACCAAATTCATTCCAACATCACTACCTTCTAAGCATTTTGAATTGGAATTTCAATCCAACATTAATGCCCTCCAAGGTTTTGGATGCATTCGGTATTCTAGGCCCCAAATACTTTTTGAGGTTTGCGGGAGCCCTTTCAAAGCACTCCTCCATTTTCCTTACCAAATCCACCCTCATGCCCACCATTGTCATAAGAACCGGTGGTATGGTCAAACTCCATTTGCACATGATCCTTGTTTCAATTTGAGCCTCACAACCTTTTGGAAACCTTGGGCTCACCATCACAACCCGCATTTATGATAGCCCTGCCTCCTTCCAAATGATAGCTCAAATATTGGAACCCTGCTCTAATACCACGTGTCGCAACCCTTGCTAGCCCCCTTAACAATCTTTCCCATTTTTGTTTCTAGCAAAGGTTATGAGCGCTAACCCTTCGCATTCCGCCATGCTAATGGTTAGCTCCTCCTCCCCCGGACCTTATAGTTCATAGGAGGGAACCAACCCTCCTACTTTGCTTTCGGGACTCACCTCTTAATCGGTAACCCATTTCTTCGATGTGGACTTCCATCCATGGAAGCCCAATCCTATGTTGATCATCGCATTGCCGGAGCAACACTACAACAACCCGAAGCATACTAGGCAACTATGGCCTCACAATGGGCCAATGTCGCAACCCTTTCTAGTTTTCCTTCACTTAGCTTGACTGCCTTTCCAACCTAGCAAGTGCCACGAGCGCTAACCTGCACATCCCACGCACATGCATGGTTAGCTCCCAAAACCGCGGACCTTCAAGCTCATGGCTTGGTCACCAAACCCTCCTACACATGCATTCGGGACTCTCCCCTTAGTAGGTAGCCAATGGCTAAGGTGGACTTCCATGGATGGAAGTCCACTCTTGAGTTGATCATTGTGTCGCCAAAACAACACTACAACTACCCGGAGCACATTGCCAAGTATGCTTCGGGGGGGTCGGTCGGCTAAGCCGCCTCACCCATGTAAGCCTCTAGGACTTTGGGCGGGGCCCCTACCCCACCTTCAAGCATCCTTTTGTCTCTCTACAAGGGTTGGGGCCAAGTAGACATTTTCCCCTAGCCGCTGGGGCTGGAACCTCCCAGCAGCTTCAGACCACCATAACTTCTACATATGATGTCTGATGCTCTCAAGCAACCACTCTATCGTCACCTACTCTTTGCGTAGATACCGATGGACCCCTCACTTGCCCCATTCAAGAAAGTATTGAGGAAGTAATGGCTCTTCAAACCTTGGCAGTCCCAGGTCACTACTGTCCCAGGGTGCTGTCCCGGGACAGCGCCCCACTCAAATTGCCATATCTCCTAGCTAGCACCTCCGATTGAGGTGTTCCTTAGCATTCTAGAATTCCACCGCCATAAGCTACTCATAACTTATGGCCTTACCCTCATGACTCTTAGTCCCCGTGGGTGAGAGGCGTTCTCAACGCCCGGGGCCCTCATCCACACTAAGAGTACTTGGGCCCTCTCACCAATGGTGCCACAAGTCCCGGGTGTCACTCTGGGGTCCCCCTTGTGCCCATGGTGTTGCGGGCACTCTTCATGGAGAGGTGCGCGACAGCCAAAGCCCATAGAGGCCGTGCTGTTCGGCCTCAGGTGGGTGAGGCCACACCACCTCACCCATATAAGCCTCTAGGACTCTACGCGGGGCCCCTACCCCACCGTCAAGAAACCTCTTGTGTCTCTACGAAGAGTTGGGGCCAAGTAGACATTTTCCTTTAGCTGCTGGGCTTTGAAGCCCCTAGCATCTTCAGACCATCATAACTTCCTTGTATGATGTCTGATGTTATCAAGAAACCACTCAATCTTCATCTACGCTTCACGACGATGCTGATGGACACCTCACTTGCCCCATTCAAGCAAGTCTTGAGGAACTTATGCCTGTTTGAACCTTGACAGTCCCGGGAATCACTCCCACGCACTTCTGGTACCAAGGGGCTGTCCCGGGACAGCGCCCCATTCAAATTGCCATAACTCCTAGCTCACATCTCCGATTGAGGTGTTCTTGAGCTTTCTAGAATCACCACGCTATGTGCTACGCATAGCTTATGGCCTTACCTTCATGCCTCCTAGTCTCCGTGGGTGGGAGGCGTTCCCAACGCCCGGGGCCCTCACCTACACTAGGATCACTTGGGCCCTCTCACCAACGGCGCCACAAGTCCCGGGTGTCACTCCGGGGTCCCCATTGTGCCCATGGTGTTTCAGGCACTCCACATGGAGAGGTGCGCGACATTTTTGTACTAGATTTATCTTCACAATCAACCATGTACGTTATTTATAATGTTTTGGGATCATTGTCATGCTGGTTTTTTCAATGTTGTTGCCTTAATGAATATGTATGTGACATGTTTGCCTCTGGATGATCGGTTTGATATTTATTTTTTGGTCTCCTCATTCTACATGTATGTTTTGTTCTTAATTATGGATTTCTATACCACCATATAGAGGTAAGGATATCTTTCTAACATATAAATCTTCTAACGAACCATCTTGTTGTAGAAAGTAGAGCATTAGATTTCTTGTAGTTTATAGAAATATAGTGGAAGAAACATGAGAAAGAATAAGGTTAGAATATGGCTATAATGGTAGTCCGAAGAAGGACGACTATTATCCCATATTGTATGTATGAACCAATGGCAAGTAGAAAAACAATAAAAGAATAAGCAAAGAGTGCATGTGATCATCTCACTACAAGCATTCTTCATATGCCTATGTATAGGTATTTATGCTTGTGAAATCTTATCTCCTATTGATTCCAATAGGTTATGGGCTCTGTGAGCGTCAAAATTGCCCCCAAAGGCAATTTGGCTCACAATTGAGGTGTTTTAGCAAAACCCTTAGATGAATAATAGGGAAATTTAGCACAAACCGTTTAGATTAAGGTAGGTTGGCTAAAGGAGCTTTACCCTTGGGTTAAACTCTTGGGCAAATAGAAATTAGAAACCGAAAGGGTAAAAGAGAAATGCCCTTTACCCGAATAGGAAGTGTGAAGTAGTGGGCTAGTTAGTAGGTAGGTTAAGTTAGGAACAACCAAATCAAGCAAGCGAAAGTCAAGTGGCGGCAAAACAAGGGTAATTCCGAAAGCGGCCAAGAAAGAAAATATTGTGACAACTACGAGCGTAAGGAATTTTGCCAACTAAGGCAAGGGGGCCATGTTGCCACCCTTGCCAACCAAAAATGAATTCCAAATGGAAATAAAAAAGCTTTTCTAAGGGCTTGAACAAGTGGGGTGTGAGGTGGCACCCCTCACCCCCATTCACCTCCGAGGGCTTGGTTGCCACCGTTCAAGGAACGGGACCCCTCGGTGAATGGAAGGGAGAAGGGGTCCAACCCTTCATTTTGAAGGATGATAAAACCCCCTCTTCCCCTTTCAATTTCTCTCTAATTTTTTCCATTTTTTGCATAGCGAAGCCCTCTAGAATTGTAGTTAGAAGGAGAAAACCATTCCCATTTATTCACAATAGGCTTAAGTTAGAACTCTTGAGAGAAGGTAGTGTGTTTTTTAACACACCCCTAAGTTGCTATGCCACTTTCAAGCATGTGTTGTGCACACAAAAAATTAAAATTTAGCCTTCTGATTTTGAGTGAATGTAGCTCTTTATGTTAGCTTTCCAAAAAGCCTAAGATTGTTAGAATCAGAGTTAGGGAGCAACCGTTATGAGTGTTTGAGTGAAGGTGTCTCAGCTGCCTCTTAATTTACAAGCGCTGACTTTGCAAACGCATAACTAAAAGACAAGTCATTCAGTTTCTTTTGTATTTAAGTATATTATAGGTCTTGTTGTTAGTTTTTTAGAATGTATAAGCATGCTAGAATCTAATTTGATTTGTGAAAGTTATGAGTGTTTTAATGAAGGTGTTCTAGCTGCCTCTCAAACTACAAGTACTAACTTTGCATGCGCATAACTAAAAGAGAAATAATCCAATTGCTTTGATATTTGAATGTGTTATAGTTCTTGTTGTTAGCTTTTCTAGAAAGTATAAGTTTGTCACAATCAGATTTAAGGAGTGAAAGTTATGGATGTTTGAATAAAGGTATCCCAGTTGCCTCCTAAAATATAAGAGCTGATTTTGTAAGCTCATACCTGCAAGAGGAATCATGGAGTTGTTTCGATATTTGGGATAGTTGTAGATCTGATTTTAAGGTTTGTAGAAAGTCTAAGCTTGCTGGAATCTAAGTTAATATGCAAAAGTTATGGATGTTTGAATGAAGGTATCCCAGCTGCCTCTAGAATTCTAAGAGCTGACTTTGTAGGCTTATATCTTTAAGAAGGTACATGTATTTGCTTTGATAATTGGATGAGGAATAGTTCTTGTTGTTAGCTTTCCAGATTACTAATACTTGTTCCAATTGAAGCTTTTGGACAAAAGTTATGGCCGTTTAAGCAAAGGGGTGTCTGCTGCCTTACAAGAAGAGGTTTGTCCATCCAAAGGTGGCGGGTACGAGTTGGTGTTGTGGGCGGCCGAGCAATGGAGTAGGGGTTCCGCACCAACCATCGCCAAGCCAAGATGGGAGTCAATTGGTAAGCATTTTAACCCTACACCCTTCAATTTAGGAATGGAGGGAGCGCGGCAAAGGTATATTCTCACCTCAACCCAACTATCCATGTAAGGCTAGGGGGGCATCACCCACCTAGCCGCCGAGGGGAAGTCCAACTCCCATGTGTGCGGAGCCTCTCGGTTAAATGTTGTGGTAGTAGCTTTTTATTCATAGCTCGTTCGTGTGTGGTGAAGCCGGATTAATCACCGGCATGACCACTCTGTATGTTTGTAGGTGGTAAGGTGGGAGTAATGACCCACGAAACCACCATCATGTTGTTGGCCCCAAGGGTTGGAGGTAATGGCCCCAACCCTTGAAGATTGTGCAACAGGTTGAACACACATGTTGCCTTATTTTCCAGTCCCATCAAGTTGAATTTTTGTGGTCAAACCGTGTTAAACTAATTAATAACCAACACAATTTGTACGACCCCCGTGGGCAAAAAACCAACTGGAAACTTAACTCGGAGGATTGGGACTACCCCTCCGATGACAAAGATCGGAGGGTGTAAGTATCAATCAACCTTCAAGAGACCCGCACAGGGCCTTGAAGGGTTCGGGTTAGGGCGTGCATCAAACAGGTAGGTGGTGATGCCATAATTTATGAACTTAGTAATATAGGCTTTGTTCAATTAACCATAAACTAATAATGAAGGTTGAAAGGGTGGGATTTAATTAAGGTCCCCCTGTTTAGATAATTTAATATAAAAGAAGTAAAGAATTAGAGGTGGCCCAAGGTAAAAAATAAGGTTATTTCATCCAGTAGGGTTAGGTTGCCTTGATCCCAAGGCTGGTGCGTCTGCGCGTAGACTAGGATAGAGTAGACATTAGGTTAGAAAACTTGATAATTATCCTAGGCACTTAATATATAGGCACAACCTATCGGAAGGATACGACGCGATTACCAAATCCCTCCACTAACACCACACACCCATTAAATATCGTAACAACCGGGTTCGGCTTGGGCACCTGCTAAGGCAGGCCACCCTCACCAAAGGGATTGTGCGGTACTTTTAGGCTCCCTCGGAGGGGGGTGCCCAAAAGCACCACAGGCCCACCATGCAAGTGAAGTGCTTATAGATTTAATTGCTTTGAGGGTTGCAAAATGGATCTAAAAAGTTTGGCGCGTTGGAGTTTTAGAGCGTTGAAGGTGTACGAAGGCGCATTTTATTGTTGTAAGTATTTCTTTGTCTTTTGCCTAAATGTATGTTTGATGCAAGAATATGTGATTTTAGTTTTTTGAGAGTTGAAAGCATTTAACTTGAATATTTTGAATGTTTAAGGGTTTTTTGAAAGCTTTGAAGGTGTACAAATTCCAATAGCACATGAATTGAGAGGCTTGAGTGTTGAGAAATTTCTTTGAGAGCGTAAGGCATATTTGAATTGAAGAAGATCTTATTTGAAGGATTTGAGTGTCATAAACACTTTCTCAAGGTGTAGAAGATCTAACTTGATTAATTTGAGAGCATAAGACATTTGAGGTGAAGGAGATATTATTTGAACAATTTGAGAGTCTTTAAAACTTTCTTGAGGTGTAAAAAATCTTATTGAATGATTTGAGAGTTTAAGGTATTTGAGTTGAAGAAGATTTTATTTGAGTGATTTAAGTGTAAAAAAAATTATATTTTAATTTGGTGTGGATTTGATTGTAAGTCAAAAAACTAGTTTAAGTGTTTTGAAAGTATATTTGAGCGTATGATGGCATTATTTGAGAGCGAGGCTAGTAGAATCATTAGCAAGTTTAATAGAAGAAGCCTTAACCTTTGGAAATTCAAAATGAAAATGTTCTTGGCATCCATGGATCTTTGGGATATTGTGGATAGATTTGAGGAAACTCCACCTTCCAATGCAAATTCCAAAGTATTAAAGGATAACCAAAGATGTGTTAGGAAGGCCATATCCATCACTAGCGTCAACTTAGCAGACAACCAATTTCCGCACATCAAGAGTTGCAAAAGACCTACAAAGGCGTAGAAGACCCTTTATAACATTCACGAGATGAAGAATTTGTCCAACATTCTTTTCATTTGTTGTAAGTTTTTCACGTGCAAGATGCAAAGGGCGACGACTTGTTGGAGCATGTTAACAAGATTAAGGTGCTCATGGATCAACTCAATTGTTTGGACGTACCCGTGAGAGACGAAGATATTAATTTACCAACATCGTTTGATTACTGAATTACTAACTATGAAGACGATGTCGATGAAAGAACTTACAATGGATTACGTGACAACACGTTTGATGCACGAGTTGTTGAAATGCAAGAAAAAAAAACCTCAAGGCGAGGATGTTGCCATGGTGTTGTAACAAAACAAAGATGACAATGCATTTCCGCACCAAGGTGCAAAATTGTATTTTTATTACGGCAACCGGACCACATTGCGCATTTCTTTCTTAAAAAAAACACATACATATATAACAAAAGAAACCTAATGTATGTATGCATGTTCAAAATAAATTCAAAAAGCAAAAAACCTAACATACATATACAATGAAAAACAAAACCTTAAACCCTAACCCTTAACCCTAAACCTACACAATGAAAAACATGGTCTAAAAAATGGGCTTGAAGTTTTTACTTTAAAAGTACTTATTTATCAATGACAAAATTGTTAAACATTTTCTCATCCATAAGATGTAATTCATACAAGTTTTTCTACTACAAAAGTCATTGTAGCTAGTGCAATAATAGTTTCCAAGTCTATCATGATATGATCTATCAAGTGATAAGTACATAGTGATCCATAATTGTTTTGGTACCACAATTCAATCTATATATGAGATGGTCGAGCCAACAAATCAATTGGTTATTTATTTTCAACCAACTATTAACAATTTTTCTACGCATTCTACAAACTCTTCTTAAATACCATGTTTTAATGGTCAATCATTTCGATTTTCTTGGCTTTATTTATAAAAAAAAAATTGTTGCCTCACTGACAAAAACCACAACACAATCACATCCCAATCACAAACTAAAACCATTATCACCAGCTCTTGATATTATTTTCTTTAGCATGGTATATAGCATACTAGATTTAATTCTAGTCATCCTATGGTTGTCATTTAATTGATTGACTAAGGTACTTTTAAAGATTTTGGAATCATCAACAAAAACAAATGGCACCACAAAATGTTCCAAAGAAATTTTTTCGTGCTCATCAACTATACTATCCAAGACGTGTCTTAATTCAAATTGCAAAATGGATACATCTAGTTCATCATGGATGTCAACATAATCTGATGGACAATTTGAACTTGAACCAGTTTAATCATCTTAGGACATATCAAATTGATCAGTGGTATGATGAAAATCACAAGTGTCCTCCTTTTTCATGTCCTTAAAAACTTGAGTTTCCATCTACCTCTTATGTACCCAAATAGCTATCCACCAACATTCAGGTTCAATTTCAGTTGGTCTCATTCCTAGAGCTACACATGTAATTTGAGCTTCAGCAAAGCCTCCATGTAGGGCTGCCACCATATGTTCCTCAATTATAATACTAGAATAATCCTTCAAATCTGCAAGAGGGACACCAATCTTAAGTTCAAGATCGAACGAAATGTGAGTTTGTTTTTTATGGGCTCTTGAATAACATGGCCTTTTAAGTTCAAATTCAAATTCTGCAATTCTTGCCAATGCACCAACAATCTCAATTGAAGCACAACCATCATATGATCGCTCATTCTGCAACATTCCTCCAACCATACTGTAAAACATTTCACAAACATTTGAGCCTACCAAGATTAGGGGCACTTCTAGATGGTTAAACCTATCTTTGAGGAATTTAATGAGAAACACTATATAGTGACATGAGATTTGAGCATCTAGATAAGCTTGTCAACGTATGAAAATTTGGCCCAAATTGTGTGTGTGCCCACCAAAACCAACCACAACTTCCATAATGTAAAGAAAAATGAAACTTTAGAAGCAGCTAGAACCCTATCAAACAATGACATATGTGGTGACAAATAATATCAATATAATTAGCAATAATGCTCAAATAGATTTCAGTGCCAAATGTTCTCTTATGGCGATGTTTTGGCTTCAAACTCAACTCCTCCAAACATTGTTGAACCTTGCCAAAAGCAAGGCGTTGTATTGTTGTCGGTCTTTTCTTTTACCATCTCATTTTTTAAGCCCATGGTAATCCACCTGTCACCAAAAAGCCTCCACCCTTCAATTTCGTTCTAGCCCGAATGGAGAAGTTTATAATGACATGTAGAGATTTCTCTCTTTGTAACACAATGTATGATTCCAATCTATCGTTGGAATATACACAACTTAGCCAAGTCTATACTATGTCTTCTTACACTCCTTAATCTCGGGTAATGTCACATCCTTGTACTTCTCTAAAGTCCACCCGGCCGCTTTGGCCACGCATGCCTTCAAAGATATCCCTCTTGTGAAGCGAGTCCTTGCCGTCGACTCCACACTACTACATGAGTTCTTGCTTATTGATTCCATGAATTACACAAGTTTAAGTATTGATAAATACTTGTCACTTATTGTAGTTTTCTCCTCACGCTTCAACCACTATAATGGTTTAATGAACTAATGGTTATCCCTAATGGAACCAAGCAAACTTCATTTGTTCCCCTAGACTTTACTAGCTAATAGTGTAACTTTCCCATTACTTCTCGGAATGTCCTGAAATTTTATCTGTAACTAGGGAGACAAAGAAAAAAAAAACATCTCACCAATTTGTGAGCCTATCCCATTTTCTGTCCGACAGTTATGACCATTTTAGTGTGTCAGTCTACCCAGATTTCAGAATATCATAACTTCCTCTCACAGGCTCCAAAAAACTTCAAAATTTGGGAGCAATCACAAAAACTAATTTTTTATGACCCCCTGAAATTTCAAATTATTTTTATTTTCTGCCAAAACGTTATGGCATTTTTAGTCTGCAACTCTTGAAAACACTTCAGAATGATATATCTCCTTCTCATCTATTCGGAATGACTTGAAATTTGTACCACAACTAGGAAATCTAAGAACAAAGCATCCGTCAAAATTTCATGCGTTTCCAAGCCTTTGTCCAGGAGTTATGCCCATTTCAGCTTGAAAATGTAGGCAAAGTTCAGAATGTCATAACTGCTGCTCCAATACTCCAAACATCCTCAGATTTTGACCATGTTCATATAAACAAGTTTTTTACTAACCCTCTAAATTTAAACGAAGTATCTTCTTCTGCTCGGAAGTTATACCCCTTACAACCTAGACTACTCAAGAAATACCCAAGAAATATGAACTTAAATACTACAACTTGAAGCGATAAAATATCTTAAAATTATTCACACCAAAACTAATTCTAACAAGAGGTCAAGCCCTCTTCAAGGCCAACTAGCCTTGGCTCTCCAACTAAAAACTAAGCACACACATGTGCTCCAATCTTGCTTCGAACACACACACACTTATACCACGTGGGGTGCCTTGGAGCACGAAGGGAAGAGAGGAAGAATGAGGGAAGAATGAGGGATTATATAGTGAGTTTGAGGGGGTGAACACCCTCAAGGCTCACGATAAGCCCTCGAGATCTCCTCCTACTTTGTAGGCTCTAATCCTATCTCCTAAGCCTTCCTCCCTCAAATGATCAACAAGGATCCTAATTCAAACATTTAACTAACCTTGGCTTTCTACCTACCACACTTTACCAAGGTTTGTCCTTCTCTTACTTAAATCCACTCCACAAAAGCCTAATGCTTCAAACTAAGCTTTCTTCAAGCTTCACTCTTTTTATATTTTTGTGAATAATCATAAATCACTAAAACACCACTTGTAATGTTTTACAAGTGTTAACAACCAATGTGGGCATCAATTTGGGCTCACACCACCGTAAAGGTATGATACACCAAAAATAGTTGGTTTAAGGTAGTAATTTCATTTCCAAATACTAGATGTTGAGTTGCACTATCCAGTGGGTTGACAAGCTTCGTCCCATTGTGAATGAAATCTTGGTCATGCAAGCCATATACATCATTATTTGACAGAATATTTTTTGTGAACAACCAACCATCCCAACCAATTTTGAACCGAGGAAATTCACCATCAACATAATCTTCTAGCATAAGCTTTTGCCTTTTGCTATCCCCATTAGAAGAGGGTCCCAATGAAGGACAACCTATTTTTAATGAATGGGACGACACTCCTATGTGAGCGGTGAGCGGTGAGCGGAGAGCAGAGAGGAAGTACACGGAGCCGAGAGCCTACCCAAACATAAATAAACCATCCGAATAAATTCAAAATCAAGTCCCCTTATAACTAAGACCTTACCCTCTCGGGGCTGAGAGCCTAACTAAACATAAATTCAACCATCCTCACTAATACAAACTATGATCCCCCTATAACTAAGACCTTACCCTCTCGGAGCCGATAGCCTAACCAAACATAATATCAACCATCCACAATAACACAAAATCTGGTCCCCTTCAACTTGGACCTTACACTATCAGAGCCGAGAGCCTAACCAAACATAAATTCAACCATCCACATTAATTCAAAATCTGGTCCCCCTATAAGTAAGACCTTACTCTCTCGGAGCCGAGAGCCTAACCAAACATAAATTCAACCATTCCCACAAATACAAAATCTGGTCCCCCTATAACTAAGACCTTACCCTCTCGGAGCCGAGAGCCTAACCAAACATAAAATCAACCATCCCCATTAATTCAAAATCTGGTCCCCCTATAACTAAGACCTTACCCTCTCGGAGCCGAGAGCTTAACCAAACATAATATCAACCATCCACACTAATACAAAATTTGGTCCCCTTCTAACTAAGACCTTACCCTCTCGGAGCCGAGAGCCTAACCCAACATAAAATCAACCATCCACATTAATTCAAAATCAGGTCCCCCTATAAATAAGACCTTACCCTCTCGGAGCCGAGAGCCTAACCAAACATAAAATCAACCATCCATACTAATACAAAATTTAGTCCCCCTGTAACTAAGACCTTAACCTCTCGGAGCCGAGAGCCTAACCAAACATAATATCAACCATCCACACTAATACAAAATTTGTTCCCCCTATAACTAAGACCTTACCCTCTTGGAGGCGAGAGCCTACCCAAACATAAATAAACCATCCAAATTAATTCAAAATCAGGTCCCCTTATAACTAAGACCTTATCCTCTCGGAGCCGAGAGCCTAACCAAACATAAATTCAACCATCCACACTAATACAAAATTTGTTCCCCTTATAACTAAGACCTTACCCTCTCGGAGCCAAGAGCCTACCCAAACATAAATAAACCATCCACATTAATTCAAAATCAGGTCCCCCTATAACTAAGACCTTACCCTCTCGGAGCCGAGAGCCTAACCAAACATAATATCTACCATCCACACTAACACAAAATCTGGTCCCTTCAACTTGGACTTTACACTATCAGAGCCGAGAGCCTAACCAAACATAAATTCAACCATCCACATTAATTCAAAATCTGGTCCCCCTATAACTAAGACCTTACCCTCTCGGAGCCGAGAGCTTAAGCAAACATAAAATCAACCATCCACATTAATTCAAAACCTGGTCCCCTGTGGTACAACTTTTTGGTCTCAGAATAGTCATTTTAGAATTTTGATAGAATGTGAATTCATATTGTCACTCAAAATATGAAATGGACACTAAAGTAAGTCATTAGTGACCAATTATCCGAAATGAGCTAAGGGTGAGACATTTAGTTCATATGAAACAGTTTCCAAGAGGAAGAGTATTTTGGGCAGGGCAATAGACATGTGACCAAGTCGAAGAGCCTTATGAAATCTGGCCCCAAGAGACAAGGAAGCTAGTTCAGGGGATATAGAGGAGAAGAGGGGGAGGAGAAAGGAGTCCCTCTCGAGAAGAGAGCCTCCCTTGTCTTGTCTTGTTTTTTGAGCGATTCTTGCTTGGGTGTGAAGCCCTTTTTGAATGTACATTTTACTCTACCTAATATTATAGCGTGAAGCTATTTTATCCATTGTAAGTGTGAGGAGTGAATATGTTGTGTTGGTGTTTGTTGTGAATCACTTAATTTAAATTGTGTTTTTCTGGTTCGGGAAGAATCCAGAGAGAAGTTGTGATATCTTACTTCTGTGAAAGGAGTAAGTTCATGGGTGTGTGATCTTAACTTCAATAAGCATATCAGTTACCGAGATCGAGTGTGAAACTCTGGATCGAATTGTGGAGTCTTGGGAAGAGATATCCTGGCACGAATTAGTTCAACTTTAATTCCTCAATTGTGCCTGATTGGTGTAAGAGTGTGTTAAGAGTAGAATTGTGTGAAACAGATAATGTGTCTCCAATCCGATGTTATTCTTTATGACCATACTTCACAAGTGGGATGTGAAATTCCACTGTGGGTGAGGACATAAATTAACCTTGCAAAATCTGTAAGAGAAGTTCAAGTGACCCTCTTGGGAAGAGAGGGAAAGGATCTGTTTACCTCTGGAAGTGATACCCTAGAGTAATTTTAAGAGAACTTCAAGCACGGAAGTCATGATCTGGTTGAAGTGAAGCCAGAGTATGGAATTCGAGAATGAATACCTGTGATAGGGTGTCTTTACTCGTGTATATGAGATGTGTATAACTCTCATTGATGTTTCTCCTGAGAAAGGAATGACCTTTACCCCTTCATTCCTAAGATGAATTTGGGGAAGGAAATACACGAATTGTCTTTCTTTTCCTGTGAAAGGAAATTGTCTTATTTGTGAAAATCACAAAACAATGATGACTTCAATGCTTTGATAAATGAGGACAACAACCCGAATCAATGATCCAAGTCATTCTCATGTAAAAAGTCTCGCATGTTGAGAGACAAGAATTGGTCGGTCCTGGTTATTGTGAAGGATTCCTGGGAATGCGCAGGCGAGTAGCTAAAAAGGGGGAATCTTAACCAGTTTGCTGTTTGCTTTAATTCTCGAGAAGAGATTGAGATTGTGGAAATAATGATAGGAAAGAACCAACAGGGAGTTACAAAGGATTCAGTTGAGTTTGAGAGATAACGGGTTGAAGTTCAAGACTGCAGGATAATTATTGATCGCTTTTGAGGAATTCACAGTATACACCTCAATTCGATCAAGGAAAACCGAGGAAAGTCATTCTGAACTGATGGAACTTGCAGATTCTCAGATCTCAATCGATGGTGACCAAAAATCTCCCCAATTATGGAGTGAGGTTGATCGACACAGCATCCCAATGGTTTGGGTGGAGTAGGCAGTTAAGCTGGGCCTGATGAAATTGTGGTAGCCATAAATTGAAGAAGTGCGACCAGATCGTGCGAGACCTCGAGTAAAGGAGGAGCTCTAAGCTATGGAGTCTGCAGGACTCCATGGTTAATCATGAAATTTATGAGAGGCGAGAGAGATCGATCTGCGAATTCTTTGGCCGACGACGACGCGTCTGAACGTGAAAGGAGTAGGCGCGGTTGCGACGCGAAGGTGCGTTTAGCCTATTAACCCATATGGTTTGGGTGAGGCTAACAAGGCAAGCATAAAAGGAGGAGTGGCCAGCATCACATTCGAGAACTTGACGCTGACTGGTTACTGGCTACTGTTACTAGTTACTGGTTACTCAGACTATGGCCCTACCTTTTAGACGTGACTTGACACTGGTTACTTGTGACTGTTACTGGTGACTAGACTATGGCCGTGATGTGTAGACTATGGTCTTGCGATTAGACTCTTACGGTCCCGGTTCTAGACTCGGTCACTAGGTTACTGTCACACGTTAGACTTTTGTTAATTTTAATCATTTATTTTAATGCATTCAATTCCACTGTGATAGTGTTAAGTCTAAAACTGACTAAGGAACTAATTCATCTCTGTGATTTCAACTTAAATCAATTAATTCAATTACTTAACCATATTAGAAGGAGTCATATGTGATTGTGATATCTTTACTAACTGTGGTATGGCCTATAGTACTTGGTTACTTTACTGAAGAGACTATGGTTTACTCAAGGAGTTCATGCCTTGGGTTTTCTGAGACTATGGCGTACTCAAATGTCTATGGCTGAGCTGTGACTCCCTGAATTGCAAAACACATTATAAGAGTGATGTTACTGATGAGAGTGGGTTGTGAGAGAGTGACTGATCAATTGCATGTACTGCTGTGAGTGACCCTCAACCTTAATTGAATCAATCCTAAAACTCACTCTAGAAGTCTTTTTCCCTGTGTTTGTTGTCCTAAATACATCTTAATTCCCTTGTAGTCTATCAATTAACTCAATGGTGATCCCTAGATGTAACACTTGACACTCATTTGGTCTTCCCTGTGTGGTTTTCTTAATTGGAACCCAATCTAAAAGCCTATCTACATCCCCCTATAACTAAGACCTTACCCTCTCGGAGCCGATAGCCTAACCAAACATAATATCAACTATCCATTCTAATTCAAAATTTGGTCCCCCTATAACTAAGACCTTACACTATCAGAGCCGAGAGCCTAACCAAACATAAATTCAACCATCCACATTAATTCAAAATCTGGTCCCCCTATAACTAAGACCTTACCCTCTCGGAGCCGAGAGCCTAACCAAACATAAAATCAACCACTCCCACTAATTCAAAATCTGGTCCCCCTATAACTAAGACCTTACCCTCTCGGAGCCGAGAGCCTAACCAAACATAAAATCAACCACTCCCACTAATTCAAAATCTGGTCCCCCTATAACTAAGACCTTACCCTCTCGGAGCCGATAGCCTAACCAAACATAATATCATCCCTCCACACTAACACAAAATTTGGTCCCCTTTAACTAAGACCTTACCCTCTCGGAGCCGAGAGCCTACCCAACCATAAAATCAACCATCCCCATTAATCCAAATTCTGGTGCATGACAACACATACCTTACCCTCTCGGAGCTGAGAGCCTACTTGAAAATCAAATCAACTATCCACATTAATCCAAAAAGAAGTCCTAGACACCTAAAGCCTTACCCTCTCGGAGCTGAGAGCCTACCCAAACATAAAATCAAAGCATCCACACTAATACAAAATCTGGTCCTAGACCACTTCACATCCATATAACTTCAAAATTTGGTCCCCTTCAACTAAAAGCCTACCCAAGCTTCATCTCAAAGCTTCCACATCTCCTCAAAATCTGGTCCTAGACAACCAATCCATCACCCTCTCGGGGCCGAGAGCCTACTCAAACATAATCTCAAAGTGTCCACATAACTTCAAAATCTGGTCCTTCACAACACTAACCTTACCCTCTCGGAGCCGAGAGCCTACCAAACATAAATTCAAAATTTGGTCCTACACAACACATACCTTGCGCTCTTGGAGCTGAGAGCCTACCCAAACTTAATCTCAAAGCATCCATATGACTTGAAAATCTGGTCCCCTTCAACTAAGAGCCTACCCAAGCTTAATCTCAAAGCTTCCACATCTCCTCAAAATCTAGTCCTAGACAACCAATCCATCACCCTCTCGGGGCCGAGAGCCTACTCAAACATAAACTCAAAGCGTCCACATAACTTCAAAATCTGGTCCTTCACAACACTAACCTTACCCTCTCGGAGCCGAGTGCCAACCAAACATAAACTCAAAGCTTCCACATAACCTCAAAATCTGGTCCTGGACAACACAAACCTCACCCTCTTGGAGCCGAGAGCCTACACTATCAAAATCTGGTCCTAGACACCTAAGACCTTATCCTCTCGGAGCCGAGAGTCTACCCAAACATAATATCAACCATCCACACTCATTCACAAATTGGTCCCCTTCAACTAAGATCTTGGCCTCTCGGAGCCGAGAGCCTACCCAAACATAAATTCGGAGCATGCACATTAAATCAAAATCTGGTCCTAGACAACACATACCTTACCCTCTTGGAGCCGAGATCCTACCCAAACATAATCTCAAAGCATCCACATAACTTGAAAGAAAACACACATTCAACTACACAAACATATTTTCATCCATCCATACAGCTTGAGAATCTTGTATCAATATCCTACCACCTTATTATCTCCCAACCTAGTGCTCACACTAAAATGTGGCCGAGATTTTAACCTTTACTCAAACAGTCAACCTTTCTAAATTTAGCTGTGAGTTAGGGTTCCTGGAGGTACCCTATCGGAACCGAGACCTGCACCTGAACTCAAACATTCAACCTTTCTGTAATGTGGCCGATATCCAAACCTTGCCACAAACATACATCCTTTCTTAGATGTAGATAGGAGCTAAACATTGACGCAAACATTCAAGCATTCCGTTGTCGTATTTGCTTTAAATTAAATCTTCAAATGCCCATTGTTCATATAACTTAAAGAACAATCTTACTATAAGAATGGAATCATCTCTTGTCTCCTCGTGATACCTGCTTTGATTAGAACTATTGGGATGCTCGCTCTCTTCCATAGATGGTGCGGGGGATTCACTATCCTCCCAGTCTTCCTCTATCGGCTGCAGATTCAATTGCCGTTTCGAAGATCCTCTCTTGCTCTCTCCACCTGTGCTTTGCACGTCTGATGGGGTGCCTCTTCCCTCTATGTACGATTCCTCCTTCTTCTTCAGTTCTCTCCGTCTCCTCTGTTTCGAATTGCTGAAACTCAATCCTCCCTTTCGCTTCTTTCGCTTCTTTCCTAGATCTATTGTAGAGTCTGTATTGTGCTCTGGTTCCTTCATGTGTGCGTCCCAGTTCCCCTCCGCTTCCCTTTCCGTGCTCTCTACTCTCTCAGCATCCCTATCCTTCGCTCCCAAAAGGACCCTTCCCCAACCCTCTTTGACCTATATAGTGCCAGTGTTCAAGGTTTAGGGTTTACAGATTTTTTGGTCATTGTACTTGTTTACCCTTTTTGGTCTATTTTCATATTCCCCCCTCTCTTTGTCCATGGCTTCCTCGTCCACCGTGCCGTCTGTATCCGAAATGGTTGAGCTCCGTGCCAATGGCCTCGGAATCCCTATTCTTTTTCCCGTGGATGCGAACGGTGTTGCATCTGTCTCTTCTCTTCACCTTAGTATCAGGTTTTCGTTGCTAGATAGTACAATATGGGTCGAACGCGAGATTTATGATACTGCTACTTCTCTTTTGTCATTCACCATGCGTGAGAATCCTAGGGTTGCCGACAACAGATCCTCAACGTGGGAACTTTGCGCTGGTAAATACAGGGTGTACGGACTCCCAGGTCCTTACACGAATGTTTCCACGGAATTCCGTAATCCTCCCCATTCCTCTGCTTCCACTTTCAATACTCATCCCTTTGTCAAAGTTAAGACTGAACCCGGTATGCACACTGCCATACATCTTTCCGATTCCTCCGACGGTGATGAGCCCCCCGTATCCACTCCCATTCACAAGCCATCCCCATCCTCCGTCCGTTCCACCTTTGTTACCCCGCCTCCTCCGTCTCCTCTTCCTCCCTTTCCAGCCAAACCCTCAAATTCCATTCTTCAATGTCTACGTTCTCTTGCTTCCATGCCCGGTAGGAAGAACATTCTCAAGAAGCTGGATTATGACACCTTGCAAATTCAAGAGGTGAATTTCCTGCCGCCGCGCTTTGATGGTGATCTCATGTTTGTCCTACCCCCAGTCGATGTCTCTTCTTCTCATAAGGCCCAATCCATGGACAGCATGGACAAACGCTATGACGACCATGTTTGGACTAAGACCCAGACCACCAATATCACCAATGACATGGGCCTTGTTTTTCGCTCCTCCTGTTGTGTTGGCCACCTCGAATGCCAAAATCCTTAGTGCGATTACCTACAACGTGCTCATCAGACTTCCTTTGTCAATGATACTGATTTCGACGGATTCACCAAGGAGCCCTTCCCCGTTGGTGGACCTTTGTTTTTGGGATCCACTCTAATGTGCCGGATATGTAAGGAGCCTCCCAAATGCATTGCACCATGTCATGCCAGAATCTTCTACGTCCATGGCAATACCACCACTTAGCGTGCATGTATTCATCTGGGCAACCATCATCATCCCGTCAAGGTTGGCAATTGCAGAGATATCCAACAGCGCATCGACGCCCTCATCGAGGAGCACGTCGAGCGAACGCCCCAAGCCACTCATAGCAAAATCGTCCTTGAAGCCAGCAAGGACCTTGTGGGTGAGTTCCTCCTCCGCAATGATATTGATCCTCATCAACTCCTTTCCTTGGAAGAACTTGAGCCCGTTTTTTATCGTTGCAAGGAGTTACATTCCCCTCACCTCCAAAACAAGGTTACCACTTTCAAGTACTTGCGTAGGTTGGGTGTTATGGATGGCATCGCCAAGCTTCGAGGAGTCAGCACATGGGCCTATGTCCAGCGGAATCAATTCCCAGGCCAGGGTGACGAATCCGACAAAGTTTTCATTTTCAAGATGTCTGAGGTCAGCCTTGGTGGTGGTGTCGACCTGGTAAAGCGCATGCAACTTGGCCGAGATCTCGAGCATGCTTGGATCATGTCTGACCATGTCAAACGCGTCGCCAAGTGGACCACCATGGCCTGCCACATATACGACGGAACCTACCAGCGCGTCATGATCATTGCTTGCTGCGACTTCCAATCCGAAGACAAGGATGCTCAAGTTCTTTTTTGGCATAACCTCAACCACGTCATGGCCCGCCATGGAATCCCCAAGCCTTACTTCAAAGGCTTCATGGCCGACAGTGCCCAAGCCAATTGGAATGCCGTGAGGATTGTTTACGGGTCCGGAGACCCAAAGGTTCCCATCGATGGGCGTGAGAGAACATGCTACTTCCATTGGACCCAGTATTTGGAGAAACACACCAAGCTATATATCAAGCATGACTTGCAAGACCAACACAAGCGTCTCTGCCTGCAGTATCGCGACGCATCCTCTATGCTCGAGGCGGAAACGAGGTACCTCGCCATCAAGGCCTGGTGGGCTTCGTCTAACTGCACCTCCGAGGAGGGGCTGAAACACCTTCAGCTTTGGCTGGCCTTCTGGCACTTTCGTTATCGACAATGGGGTGGCTTCATGGAATTGGTGCGTCTTTAGTGTTATTGCTCATTGTTTTTTGTTTTATCTTTTTTTTCAAACTTTTCTTATTTCTTGCACACCCTTTCCATTTCGCAGGAGAAAATCATGACCGCCGAGGAATTTGTACAAATGCCCAATTGCAACCTTGCCGAGTCCATTCACAACAAATGGCTCCAAGCTTCCGGCAACAAAGGTCGCAATCTATACGTGGCAACTCTGGATGACTATATTCGAGCCTTCCTCCTAGTTGTGGCGTACCATCAGTTTCTTAAGGGCGGCGATGGCCCTAGCAAAGAAGAACTCAAGCTTCGTGCCGCTCAACGTCGTGCTCAACGTACTGGTGACCCCGCTTTCCTGCAAAAGGTTCTTCTCGACATGCCTGGCGAAGAGGAATTTTGTACTCGTAGTCCCCACCTTGAGGGTGCCCAGGTCTTTGGCTCCCAAAAACGCAAGCCTGACACCCCCATTGGAGCTGACGATGAAACCCACCGCCTCGACACCCTAAACTTCTCTTGCCCTCGTGTCGCTCAGAGAACCACAAGATCTCACGCTTCACCTTTGCCTACCATCGTCGAGGAGTCCTCTGCGACAGTGCTCGAGGTTCCACCACCCTCTCCTACTGGATTGGATTTCCGTCGTGTCACTGCCGTCCAAAAATCCAATGTGGACGAGAAGCTCTGGCATATTGCTCGAGTTCCTTACAATTCCTCCAAAGCATGTTGGGCCATGCATGTTGTCACAAAGAAGAAATGCACTGCAAAAATCGTCTGCAACTCCAAGAGCACCCCTGCACCGGCATACATTGGAGTTTGGAACTATTACAAATTCACAACACCTAAGGTCGAGAAGTTTTTTTTTCCGAGACGATATTGAACGTTGTGTCAAAGGATCCTGTCGCAAGTGGGTCGACAAATTCTCTGCAGACCAAGAACGACCTCCAATCCCGCCCGTGTGGCCTGTCAAGATTGGTACCAACCTCACTCGTCCGGAGATCCTTAAGCTTGAGAACGTCGGCTTTCAGCTCCCTCAAAAAGAGCACATCAAGCCCACTCGCCTCTTCAACACATCGGCTCCTCCACTCGACCTCTCAGGAATGGACGTTCCAGCCAACCTAGACTCGTGTCCTTCTTCCAGGTAGTCCAAGACTACAAGACGGTCTGCGACCGCACCATCAACAAAATAAATGCAGATGGTCGCATCTGCACGAGCTATGCCAGGGACCATTTTCAAGGTCACCATGATTCCATGCCCTGGATTTGGTTGCGTTATCATGTTGCAGTCCAAACCTGCACCTACCCAATCAATTTACCAACTCACAGTCAGTTCCCTGCCCGAGTGTAATTGCCCGGCCTTCAAGGATATGATATCAAAGTTTGGCCGTAAACAAAATTCGTTCCTGCATTGTAAGCACCTCTACTTCATATTTGTCAAGGTCTCTAATGTAGACCCCGAAGTTGACTTGTTTATTCACGCCCCTACCTTTAGCTTCAATGAGGTCAAACTCATCCTCGAAGGGGCCCTCTTGACACAGTCTACTTCCTATAATTGCTCTCATCCTAGCACTACATTTTGTCCTAATGGATGTGGTCAGTTCTGGACCGAATGTGAACTCATAATTGATTGCTATAATAAATATAATCTCAGAGATTATTTTTATTCCCTTCCAAATTTTGTATTACAATATTCAAATGTGCCATGTGTCTCTCTCCCGGTTGAACATTTCATGTTCAATTTGAAGGTGCTACCTATGTCTATCAAATCTACTTCCATTTCGCCAACCTTCTAGATGTTTCATCCTCCTTTCTTGATGGAGGTGGACCCGATCGAAGCAAATCAATGTATGACACCGTTTTATCCCTCATTCGATCCTTCAGTGAATGACGATGCGGTGACAATCCTCTCATCTTCTCGCGAAACGACAAAGACATCGAAGATTCGCCTACTACCTTCACCTCATCCTCCCCGTTCGTCGTCTTGTCTTCATCCAAATCAGCGTCTTCATTCACTTCAGCGTCCTTCTCCTGCACATCCGCTCGCGTTTTATTATTCTTTGCATATTCATTCTGCTCCTCCTGCATCCTCCACCTCCAGGCTTGTGTGGACTGCGAAAATGGAGTGAGTTCGTAGTCATCACTGCATTGCTTTCCAACACCTTTGTCATGTTCCGGCGATGGATTAAAAGGAACATGGGGATCTCCTAGACTCCAAATCCTTTTCTCCCATCCTAGGCCAGCAAACATGTCTCTCTCCTCTCCCATTGTGTCCCTAAACACTCTACATCTGTATTGGATACGAGTCTAACTTATGTCCTTATATATATTCAACTATAGATAATTTCTTCCACCACAAACAATAATTGTGGGAGTCCAAGCTCTACGGTTGACTCACACATAGGACAAATATAAAAGTGATAGAATGAAAACGAAGCAAGTTGGTCGCCATTTGTATTTTGATTGACTCATTCTTCAATTATACCAAACTCGATAAAATCATTTTCAATTATTCTTTTTTGGAATCACCCTTGGTTTAAATCATATACTTATCTATTTTATCATAATTTTTATATCATTTTTGTACTTCCCGGTTTCTAAATTTAAAAAGTCAATTTCAAATTCAGATCATTTTAATTTATTTTTGGACCTATCCATACCACGGAAATAGGTCATACATTTATACTATTTTTGGAATATTATAGAATATTACAGGAATATTCTTTGCTATTAATTTTTGCTAAATTTAGTCTAACAAACTTGCTATTTTTTCTATTTCTCCGCTCTCCGCTCTACGCTCACATAGCTGTGTCGTCCATGCTGGCTGGATGGAGACGGAATGTGGCACCGAGGCTGCAACCTGGTGCTGAAGCGAGGGAGCCTGAGAGCTGGCCACGAAGGCAGCTGGCAGTGACGGGCCCTGACGGGCTCGTCTTGGGAATGAACAGCGTGCAATCAGCTGCGGAGTTGGGATACTGAGAGCCTCTAAGGGGGCTCTAAGGGAGGGTCAATGGGTTACGCACCCGTGGTTGTAAGCGTAAAACGAAGGGGTTAGTGTACTAAGGCATTAAGGGTAGATGCTAGGTGATTAAGTTACAAGTAGTTAGGGAGGGGGTAGTAGGGAGGTGAGGGTTGGACATGCTATATGTAGGGAATGGTGTGTTGATTGACCGGGACGCTCAGCAGTATTTCATTAATATTGTTGGCCTTATGGTACTCAAATAAAGAAGTGTGTGTTGGAATATCATTGGGACGACATTGGTAGTAGGTTGATGTTTGGGAATCAACAAAGAGCCCCCATAAGAACTACGGCACTGAAGGGTGGTAGTTGTTATTGACACGGTGCTAGAGGGTTGAGCAACGTCAATCGAGTATATGCGAGCCTTAGACTCCCACCCGGATTGCGACGCATAAGGGTGGGGGTTTAGGCCTCACAGTGTGTTTGGGAATAGTCTCTCGGTTCCGAGAGTGTAGAGGGTAGGTGTCGCAACCCTTGCTAGCCCCCCCTTGACCATCTGGCCAATTTTCAATTCTAGCAAAGGTTACAAGTCGCTAACCCTTCGCATACCGCCATGCTAATGGTTAGCTCCTCTTACCCCGGACCATATAGTTCATAGAAGGGGAACCAACCCTCCTACTTTGCTTTCGGGACTTACCCCTTAATCGGTAACCCATTTCTTTGATGTGGACTTCCATCCATGGAAGTCCAATCCTATGTTGATCATCGTGTTGCCGGAGCAACACTACAACAACTCGAACTATACTAGGCAACTATGGCCTCACAATGGGCCAAAGCCCATGGAGGCCTTGCCATTCGGCCTCGGGTGGGTGAGGCCACACCACCTCATCCATATAAGCCTCTAGGAGTCTACGCGGGGCCCCTACCCCACCGTCAACCAACCTCTTGTCTATCTACCAAGAGTTGGGGCCAAGTGGACACTTTTCCTTAGCCGCTGGGCCTAGAAACCCTCAGCAGCTTCAGACCATCATAACTTCCTTGTATGATGTCTGATAACAATCAACCACTCTTTCTTCATCTACGCTTCACGTAGATACCGATGGACTCCTCACTTGCCGCATTCAGGCAAGTATTGAGGAAGTTATGCGTGTTTGAACCTTGGCAGTCCCGGGAATCACTCCCAGGCACTGCTGTACCAGGGCGCTGTCCCGGGACAACGCCCCACTCAAATGACCATAACTCCTAGCTCACACCTCCGATTGAGGTGATCTTGAGCATTCTAGAATCACCACGCCATGAGCTACGCATAGCTTATGGCCTTACCCTCATGCCTCCTAGTCTTTGTGGGTGGGAGGCGTTCCCAACGCCCGGGGCCCTCACCCACACTAGGATCACTTGGGCCCTCTCACCAACGGCGCCACAAGTCCCGGGTTCACTCCGGGGTCCCCCTTGTGCCCATGGTGTTTTGGGCACTCCTCATGGAGAGGTGCGCGACAGTAGGCTACATTCTTGGGTTTGATTCATAGAATGAATGTTTTTGTGTTTTGGAGGCTCTTAGTTCCGAGAGACTAGATGGGCATGCCACATTCTTAGTTTTGATTCCTAGGATGAATGTTTGTGTTTTTCTGGAGGCTCTCGGTTCTGAGAGACTAGAAGGGTAGGCCTCATTATTAATTTTGATTCAGAGAATGAATGTGTGTGTTTGGGATTAGTCTCTCGGTTCTAAGAGTGTAGTTGGTAGGCCACATTCTTAGGTTTGATTCATAGAATGAATCATTGTGTTTTTTCGGAGTCTCTCAGTTCCGAGAGACTAAATGGGCAGGCCACATTCTTAATTTTGAATCCTAGGATGAATGTTTGTATTTTCTTGGAGGCTCTCGGTTCCGAGAGACTATATGGGTAGGCCAAATTCTTAATTTTGATTCATAGGATGAATGTGTGCGCTTGGGATTAGTCTCTCAGTTCCGAGAGGGTAGAGGGTAGGCTAGATTCTTAAGTTTGATTCATAGGATGAATGTGTGTGTTTGGGATTAGTCGTTTGGTTCCGAGAGGGTAGAGGGTAGGCTAGATTCTAGGGTTTGAATCATAGGATGAATGTGTGTGTTTGGGATTAGTCGCTTGGTTCCGAGAGGGTAGAGGGTAGGCCAAATTCTTTGTTTTGATTCATAGGGTGAATGTGTGCTCTTGGGATTAGTCTATTGGTTCCAGGAGGGTAGAGGGTAGGCCACATTCTTAGGTTGGATTCACAGATCAAATGTGTGGGCTTGAGATTAGTCGTTTGGTTCCGAGAAGGTAGAAAGTAGGCCAGATTCTTTGTTTGGATTCATAGAATAAATGTGTGGGTTTGGAATTAGTCTCTCGGTTCCGAGAGGGTAGAAGGTAGGCCAAATTCTTAGGTTGGATTCATAGAATAAATGTGTGGGGTTTTGAATTAGTCTCTCGGTTCCGAGAGGGTAGAGGGTAGGCCAAATTCTTAGATTGGATTCATAGAATAAATGTTTGGGCTTGGGATTAATCTCTTGGTTCCAATAGGGTAAAGGGTAGGCCAGATTCTTAGATTGGATTCATAGAATAAATGTGTGAGCTTGGGATTTGTCTCTTGGTTCCAAGAAGGTAGAGTGTAGGCCAGATTCTTTGTTTGGATTCATAGGGTGAATGTGTGTGCTTGGCATTAGTCTATTGGGTCCGACAGGGTAGAGGGTAGGCCACATTCTTAGGTTGGATTCATAGAACAAATGTGTGGGCTTGAAATTAGTTGCTTGATTCCGAGAGGATAGAGGGTAGGCCCGATTCTTTGTTTGGATTCATAGAATGAATGTGTGTGCTTGGGATTAGTCTATTGGTTCCGAGAGGGTAGAAGGTAGGCTACATTCTTAGGTTGGTTTCATATGATGAATGTGTCTCATTTTGTAACTCATTGGGGTTGGCGCATCAGGTTGGGGAAGATCGCGCCGATCCCACGTGATGGAGCCACTTGTATTGTATCCGGACCAAGATGTTCAATTGACAATCTTTGAGCCAAACTTGTTGGTGGGTGCCGCAAAGGTGGATATGGGTGTAAAAAAAATATTGGACACCCAATTCCGTTTGTTGTTAATCCACAGTTTAAGGCTATCTTGCAAAGCATGGAAAATGATTGTGGATAAAAGTGCGGAGTACAATGCTCTTTGTTTGGCTTAATATGAATACATCATGTGTCCTAATGATGTCAGAAGGGTGTGTTTGCCACGCGAACATAACCTCCTCACTCAATTTCAACAAAACTTGATGTGGTTCTCACATAGTCGGCACGTCAACTCACGTATTTCGCGAAGGATTCTTATGTCAGACTTGGGGGATTTGTCATTGCAGAAATTGGCTGCGCTAAGGGATGAATTAGAGATGTCATTTTGTGTGGTGGAGTTCTATGGCATGAGCTTTCATCGAGGTGCACCGTATTGGATATGCCCGACCGATAGGGTGTAGACACATGGAGGAGCCAATTGGACTTTTTGCGCACACCTTTTTTCTTTTCCCTGGAGTAAACTGTTTATAGCAAATTGAACTGGATACACATTTTTGTAAGTCTTGAGGTTGGCACCTAACTTCACCTACATTTTCTCGGCCAATCATATATTTTTTGTATGGGAATTCAAGAGATCTAAGAATACTTGGAAATACTACCCTAGCTACTTGGGGCAATGTATCACTTTCTGGAAATCATTTAAGTACATTTAAGTACATTTAATGGGCTACTTCACACACAAGCCAAGAGTCGTGACCATGACATTGTGAGAGCCCACCAGAAGGTGTCCAAAGGCCATCCCAAGATACCTCCAAAAATATATAGTGCGGTCACGGCACCTCAAGTGTAGTGTAAAGCCATATGTGACCAAACCCTCAATCATATGCTATTTCAATGGATTTCTATTCATGCGAGTCTTCACACATGATAAAAACAAAATAAATCAACGGTTGTGAATATTCGGAATGCGAGGGTCTCTTGATTTTGTGTTAGGCTTACCTCCCAAAGGTGGATTTCAAAAATAGTCCAAGTTCGCATCCCATTATGCTTGAGGGACCAACGGAGTAAGTGACTGCAAGATGGTTGTAAAGTCTAAATGAATTTCTACATGGTATTAGATGATCATATTTCATGGTCACTTGGACTCTTTTCAAAAACCATTTGTTGGAGGTAAGTTTAACACAAAACCTGGAGACCTACTCATATATATAATGGCCATATTGGTCCTAGTAAGTATGTTCACTAATACACCTGTAGTTTGATTTATCATAGTTTGTGCACTTAGGCCACTCTCGTTTGATTAAAGTTCGTTGCCTTCCAAATATGAATTGTTATATTGCAAAGATGTATACTGAGGCCTCTATATGGTTTGATTGAAAATGGAATAAATTGCATCAATTTCATTTTTGCATCGGGTAAGGTGGTCATGCCTAAATCAAATGTATTGTTTACCTCCATCTCATATGTATTGTTTATGTTTAAGTTTTTTATAAGTTCATTTGTTTAATTCCATGTACCTCTTGCAAACCCCATTCAACTCCTTCTTCATCATATGTTGATGTTTGATTTCAATTACTAACGTCAACCCTAATTTAATATGAAACCATTTGAAACCTAGACTATAAGATCTTTGATAACAAATACATTCTTCCACGCCTTTAGGTTCCGTTTGTTCCTCAAACTAGGTTGGGTTTTTATCTCCACATGAATGGGGTGTCTTTTCAACAAATTGAATTCAAACTATCTATAAATTCCACGGAAATAAGCACTGCTTGTCATATTTTTACCCAACAAAGTCAAAATTTTCCGCTCTCCAATCTTCGGTCTCCGGTCTACGCTCACACTACTAAGTTTCCCCCCAAATGTTTGGATCATCCAAGTCCACAATATGAGTTAGTTTTCCCTGAGTAAAACTCGAGAGCATAGGCTTACGTCCATACAACAACTGATACAAGCTGTAGGACACCAAAGGGGCTTGGTTACTAAATCGATAGCCCATTACAATCCAGGGCAATATAAGGTCCCAATCTCGGTGGCTCCCCCAAAGTAATCCATACTTCCTTAAGCCACGTTTGGTTGTTTGAACAACATGTTTAGCCAAGCCATCCGCCTCCGCAAGATCCCATGAGGTGGTGCAGTGATCTATGAGAGTTTTAATGCACAATTCCTCATAAACACTGAGGAACTCCCTCCCCTGTTCCGTCAATACCTCGGTCGGTGTGAGCCCAAATCATGTGCCCACATGTGTGTTTAAGTTTTGAACCTATTAAAACTTGAGCTTGGAAACTCTATTAATTATATAAAACATAAAAAAGAGTGTCACATCGAAGTTTGATTTAAATTAAGCTATAGGCTAGAATGTTAGTAGTTGGGTTACATTGGAGGGAAGTGGGATAACAAGTGTAAGACAATAGAGGTAGATGTGATTTAATTAGCCTAGTTTTAGTTAGGATAAGAAGTGGTGGTTGTTTTGTATTGAAGCCTTGTCCATTTTGGGTACGTTGGGTGAGAGGCTAAGGTTGGGCCGAGGGCCAACCGTTGCTGGGGTGTCGGCTGAATTCTAGTTAGGTTTTGGTAGGGGGGTCAAAGAGGTTGGGGAGGGAAGCTGGCCATCTCTCTTTGGAACGCTCTCGACAGGGGCCGCACCGGCCGACGGCAGAAGGTAGTAAAAAAACCCAAGGTGTGGCGGTATGCAGGGGGGAAGAGGAGAGTCTGTGGTTGAGTGAGGGCGACTGGATGGATGCTGAAGGAGAGGGACCCAAACCAGAAATAAGTTGGAGCAAAACAGAGTAATTGGGGGCGAATGGGAGGAGGATGGAGGCAATCTGATCCGAAGCCAACAATCCAGGAAGAGGGTTGGATGGGTAGGAGGCGGAGGAGTCAGTGAAGCAACGATACCAATGCGGTGCCGAGGTGGGGATTGAAGGTAAGGGGCTAGTTGTGTGGGGAATGGCGAATCACTGGCGCCACCACTCCGATCACTCTAAGATTGCAGAGGCTGAAGAGGGTAAATAAAAATTGCATGCTGAAGAGGTCGGATTTAGGAAGTAGGATTAAAGTGATGTATTCGTATCAAGGAAACAAGTGGCAATTCACGGAGTACAGGACTGGTACTCTTCGAATGGCGAGATGCTGGTGGTTCAGAGTGCAAGCTGCTTGCTTGACAAACTAATTGATAGCTCAACTTAAAGGGTGGCTACTGAGGCCAGAATGGGAGGTCAGGTGGAAGTTTGAGGAGAGCTGCAGGCCCGAGCTGTACAGTCCAGCTCCGAAACTGCATAACAGAGATGCATATACGACGTCTTTGGCACTTAGTCTAAGATGGGGAAATGGCCTAATGGGAGAATTGGCTAACTGACTACTAGGTGGCGAGAATTGGGTGAGTTCGACAAGCGGTCGGAAGGCCAGTAAGGGGCATACTGGAGCAGAGGCCGAGGCAGATGGCTCTCAAGGAGACTGGGAGTCCGAGGCTGCTCGCGTCCTTAGAGATCAATAGTAATGAGCCAGGAACTAATGGGGCAAGGCGCTATGTTGGACAGTAGGGAGGAAAGGCTGATTAAGGGTTAACCCCCTTGAAAAATATTGTTGGGATTAATGTTAGGTAATTAGGTAAAGGGGAAAAAATTAAGGGCTTGTAGGGTGTGGGGAATTAGTGATAGGAGAAGATTGTGCTAGGTAAGACGGAGTTTGTGCTCGATGTAATAGCTACGAGTGTTTTTGAACATTCAAGCATTATATTAAAGTAATAAAGAGTTGTGTGGCTAGTATTTACGTCCATGGGTGGCGGAGTTCCTCACTAGAGGCAACCAAAGCAAACAATCGCATGTGAAGTAACAGATTCCCACCCGGACTTAGACACATAAGGGTGGGGGTTTAGGGCTCACATAAAGTGCTCCAAGACATGCCAACACACAATCTAAAAAGGTAGGGCAACAAACTCAATCCACTTGTTAAAATGCTCCACATCAGTAACACGTACTTTGCTCCACATGGTGTGACAACCAACGACCTACAAAGTCCAACAACCAACGAGGTCCAATCCCATGATATGTAAAGGCTGTAATTGAGGTGACAAGGTGTTGAAGCTACACATGACCCGGTCACAAACTTCACACCTCCTGACATAAGCTGATACATACCAGTCCACCAATATTGGCCACGCAAGATCGAATGTGTCTTGTGTATGCGAGAATGGCCAAGTTCCTTGTGTATTTGCCGCATCAAAGAGGCCCTTTGATCCAGTCTTGGAACAATACGCCTTGTTCCATCCAACCACATTTGAAATAACAAACCGTTCTCCCAATGGTACCTTGTTATTCAATGTCCAATCCTATCATTTTCCCTCATCGAGGGAAAGGTCCCCTGTTCAAGCTTATGCAATACGGGAAGATCCCCCATATATCCGCAACAGTTTGAGGTTGATCGGTCTCATAATCCCAAAATTGTATCGGAACCTCAACAACAACACCCAAAAACAAAGTCATATAAGAAGTTGCATGCCAACCTAGAACTGCCTCTCGATCACAATTCCCATGCCACATGGCTTTAGTCAAGTCCTCATCCAAAGGACTTGAATTGCATGATAATCCATATGTATCCAAGTTGGTAATACTGGCACGATGTACCACCTCAAAATTATACTCCTAGAGCAATAAAACCCACTTGGCGAGCTTGCCAATAAGTTTGTTTGACTCCATGAGCCACCGTAAAGGCTGATGGTTAGTCACCAAAATAAAACGCTGACCATAGAGATATGGCTGAAAATGGGCAATAGTCCACACCGCCGCCAAATCTTCTTCCTCATAGGACAAATAATTGGCTTCCGCAGTGTTACTGCTCCGTGAAGCATAAGAAACAACATACTCCCGACCAAAGTCATCATTTTGAGTGAAAAATTTCTCCCAAATCCAATGAACTCCAGTCCGTATGCAACTAGAAAGATTTGGAGACATCAGGACGTCGAAGCATTGGAGCCACACCTAGTCTATGCTTCAATGTCACGAATGCCTATTGCTGCTCACGACCCCATGTCCAAGGTTTGTCCTTGTTCGTACGAATGGTGAGAGGTTTGGCAATCAAGCTAATGTTTTTGACAAATCGACGGTAGTAATTTGCCAAGCCCAAGAAAACACAAAGTCTTGGCACATTGACCGGTGTCGGGATCTTCTACAAAGCCTCCACCTTAAGTTGTTGCACCCCAAAACCTCCTTGGATAATCATATGACCTATATATCCTAGTTGGTCATGGAAAAAATTGCACTTCCCATGGTACAAGTGTAATACCCACTGCCGCAACCGTTTTATAATGACTTGCAGATGCTCCACATACTCCTTTGGTGTTTTGCTGAAAAAAATCACGTCATCAATGTAACACCGAGAAAAGGGCAAGTTAAGAAAGACTTGGTCCATCATCCTCTGGAACTCAGTAGGTGCATCCTTCAGGCCAAATGGTAAGAAACTTCCAATGGTACTATTGATCATTCCCATCATCATCAACTTCCCATAATGAGGATTTTACTCGATCTTCCGCAAGCAATGGAAGTTGGTGATAATTAGACGATAATCACCACACATTTGCTTCACCGTCCAATTGTCTAAAATATATTTTGTTGATGACATAACCGTAGGACAAACATACTCCCTATTGGACAGTTCAATCAACTTTGCTTCCAAAAGCTATCGGCAACGAGCTTGGACGCCAATCCTCTTGGAAACACTAAGCCTATTAGGTCTTTGAAAAATAGTTCTTTAAGTCCATAAGTTCTTTACATATTCTTGTATTGTCAAAGGTGTGGCTTGTGATACGGATTGAGCACGTGACAAAGTTGCCAAATTCACCACCTCCCTCGAAGCTTCGAACATGTGATAATTTGGAGTAGAAGAACTAGCCTTAGTTATGGATGGAGTTGCTGATTCTAGAATTTGGCCAGATGACGCTCAATTTTTGAACCTCTCTTCCAAGAGGCCAATCATGGCCTCAAACACCTTTTCCCATTCGGAAAAATGTGTTTTTTGGATGGAGAGCGAAGCAATTTTCCATTGCGTGAATGTTCCATCCACAATGACAACACTTTAATTGTTTTGGCAAAGATATACTAGTTTCCTTTGTTGAATCCTTAGAGGAGACAGTTGGCTTCCGCTTTGGATTATTCACGGTATGGGCTTGCCTTTGTTCTGAAAGATAATCCTTTTCAGCATGGCCTAAGTGCTCACAAGTCCAACGATATAAGTATTTGTCCAGCTCTGTCTCTGACAATAGTGTAGCCATGATCGAAGTTTTTCGGAATTTGATAGAATCCACACATCAAATCAATGGCATCATGCTGAAACAAGGCATAATCACAGTGCTCTATAACAACAAATGCCTTTGCAAATGTCACCCGCCCGCCTTTTCATAATATTCTTGGACAATGCGAAGTCAATGAAGTGTTTCTCAATCCTTAACAAAAAGAACTTCACCAATTGGCTTTCTGCGAAAATACCTTTAAAATCCTTGGCAAATCTTCCCAACCTTGTGTACATGGTGTGAGCCAAAATGGTGCCCACATGTGTTATTAACCCTTTGAAACCATTAGGAGTTACATTTTGATGTTTTATGATTATTCTCAAAAATATAAAAAGAGTGAGGCTTGGTGTGAAGTTATGTTTAGGCCTTAGGTTTATGTGGTGTAGTTAATTAAAAGCTTAGCGGCATGAAGGAAGTTCTTTGGTTAGGTGAGTGTAGCATGTGGTGGACCAAGGGGAGCTCTTTGAATTTAAATATTTGAATTGGGATCCATCTTGTTGGTTTAAGAGTTGAAGGCTTAGCGGATAGGATAAGAGCATACGAAGTAGGCGAGGATCGAGGGGCTTACTTGGCGGATAGAATAAGAGCCTACGAAGTAGGAGAGGATCGAGGGGCTTATCTTGAACTTTGAGGGGTGCTCACCCCTTCCCTTCCCCTATATATTCATTTCTCTCACCTTCTTCACTCACTTGTGTTCCTATTCACTCTTTCTTCCTTCGCGCTCTTCCATCTTGCACATGTGTGTGGGCACATGAGCATGTTGCATTGAAAGGGGAGTGTGGGTAAAGGGGAGAGGTTCATACAAGGCCTCCTTACCCTCTTCCTTCTCCTCTTCTTCACTCTCTCTCCCTCTTGTTGTTCCTCTCATAGAATTGAATTTTAGAATTAGAGTTGTGTGGGAATTAGTGGAAGGATTAGTGGAATTAGTAGAATTCATAGAGACTTGTAGGGGACTTAGTAAGATTAAGTGTAGTAGTTGGTCGACCCTTGAGAAGGCCAATGCTCTACCTATTCAAGAGACTAGCATTAATAAAGCATCATGATTTCAAGTGAGTTGGAAGCTTGTTGAGATGGAAGTACATTCCATGTTACCACAAGCTTTGGTATGACACATGTGATTCTCAAAACCATCACCCGGACTAGGACGCTTAAGGGTGGTGGGTTTGGCCTCACATAAATGGCGCGTCCGCCGGGAGTGAAGCGGAAAGTAGACACAAGACTTGGAGGCAATTAAGAAGACTTGGAGGCACAAATTTGAGAGAGAGGAAGGAGCACTTAAGACGTGGTAAGTGTTTACTCTTAAGCTTTTATTTTTTGAATTATTTAGATTAGTTGCATTTCGATTATTTCCTTGGGATGGATTGCATTGTGATTTATGCAATTTCATTTTGAGGAAGGAGCGCGGCAAAGATATGTCCACATCCTTTTTTGGGATTTGCTAAGGACATAAAAGGAACTTACGATCAATTAGTTCACTAAGACTTTAGAGGGATAATTAATTTTAGGAATATTAGACTTTGACACTCACCCCGGGGTGAGTCTCCAAGTCTTGGGACTTGAGAGTTGATACTATAAATTAGAATTGTTAGTTAGAAATTGTGATTGGGATGTCACATTGAGTCACGGTCGAGGGGAGTGCTAACTTACAGGGGGAAGCCATTGCTTAAGGTACGACGACTTCTTCAAAGTGAAATTGTTAATTAATTAATTAATAATTTTAGTATTCGTCTTTATCGTTATCCGTTGTAGAGGGTAATTCCCTAGTCATAGCATTGTATTGAAGACAAGAGGGTGATGACTCGGTCTTTAATATGGTGCATGACAAAGGTCAGCCCCCCACTCTCGGTATTGTGGTGAGTGTCAATTTGAGAAATGGCACGGAGATGATTCTCCGGCTTGACTAAGAATTAACATGAATATGCCTATCCTCTGTTTGGGATTTTTCACTTAAGTGGACTTGCAGGTTCTCTTTCCTCACCTCCATAATTTTTAAGTCACACCAAGAAAAGTGATAACATTAAAGAGGGAAGTCGGTGAGGAGTGTGTTTGGTCAAGTAAGGGTTGATCGATTCTTTATGAAATGTAAGGTAAAACTCGATCCCAAAAACCAAGCTTGATACTAGAATTAGAAAAATCGACGCGTAAGAAGAGATCATCTAGGATTAGCGAAGGGTTAGAAGAAGTTGATGTTAGAATAGAAAGTTTTTTGAATGTCGAGCTTAGTATTAGATCATTGTTAAATACATTAGAATCGGAGGTTCAACTTGAGAAAGAGGCAACTCCTTCCAAGTTGAGTGGTGAGACTTCATCGAAAAATTATATACTTAGGAAAGAAATTTCGATAAACGTTGATAGGGGTTACAAGGGAGCGCACCGGTTACCATAAATCCGGACCGAAGAATGGATCCACCACCCATACCTCCTATGCCACCCATTGATCCATTGGTTAGGCCGAGAGGCTTACCAATCGTGGTTCCACAAAACTTACAAGCGGTGGACATGCCTTCCCACCTCCCTAAGTTTTATGGAACTAAGGATGAGGATCCTTCTAGGCATATGGAGATGTACATGGAGAGGTTAGCTAGTTCACTCGTGACTAATCCGGGGTATTGGCTGGTATGGTTCCAAAGGGATTACAAATTACAAAGGGAGTTTTTGAACGAGTTCCTTCCGGAGGTTGGTCAAAGCATGGCTTTGAGGGCATTAACTTCATTGAAGCAAGGTAGGGAAGAAGAGATTTCGGCTTACATTAGGAGATTTGATTTAGTGTATACATGATTTGTGGGCACCATGCTTAACGATGACACACTAAAGCAATTCTTCATTCAAGGGTTCTTTAAGTCAGGAACAATTAGGGGAGTTCTTGAGAGAAATCCTCACACATTGGCGGATGCGAAGCGGGCAGCTAGAGAGATAGAGAGTTTGGATAAAAATCACGAGAGGTTGTGGAGAAGGGAAGATGAATTGATACCTCAATTCATTCCCATTCGACCTAGGGTGGTCACGGGAGATCCAATCAAGTATGAGACTCAAGTTCCTTATGCTATGGTCGAAACGGGTCCACGTCCTTTAGCGGTTAGAGAACCGGCGCCACTTCTAGCATTACCGGCCCCTAGAGCGGATCCTCATCTTGAGGAAGTGGAGAGAAGGTTGGGTGCTAGTCAATGGGGATTTCAAGAGGTGATGATCAAGCAAATGCAAAGCCTCACGGATCAAATGTCGTTAATGATGAAGAATCAACAACCGAGACCTCCTCCCCAATTGAATCGGATAGACATTCGTCGGGTTTATGGTGTATGCAATGTGGCCAACCGAGCCACACTCGTCAATTTTGTAGAAGTGGACAAAACCATGATCAACGAAGAAACGGTGGTCCACCTCCACAAAATCAACGAGGCCAAGTACAACCTAAATATGGTCAAGGAAATAATAGGGGTCCTCCTCCTAGGGGTCAAGACAATGAGAAGAAGGAGTTCCATCCATTTTGTGGAAGGTGGCATACCCAAGGTCAATGTTGGTCCGAAGGGCAAGGTTATGGTTGTAGTAATTGTGACGGAAGTCATCATTCGGACGAATGTCGTCAACCGGACAAGGTTATTAGTGTACCTTACCCGGTGGCCAATACACAACAATAAGCGCGAGACAACATGAGGGGAGCTAGACCACAAGGTGGACCACCGAATGATCTTAGGCCACCGAATTTGTACTATGACCATGGTAATGCAAGACAAACGTTTCATCCACCGGCGGGATTACAAACATCGAACAGGTACATTCTGATTCAAGGTAGACAAGGAGGTCCACAAAACTTTGACAATAGGCGCCCAACCCCTCCTACGGATCCGGGTCCGTCTAATTCTCAAGACGTTAGATTTATAGATGGTGTGATGGATGTTCATTATGATGACACGCTTCCTCTCCCGATGGGAATTGGAGAGGAACAAGGTCAATGGCCTCCACACACCAATACCATCATCTATGAGTTGAGGAATCTAGATGATGAGGTCATTCATGAGGCACCGGCTTTGGCGGTCACAACTAGGGCTATGAGGGAGAAAAATCCATTAGATGTAGGAATGGAGGGTCAAGAGGAATATTCTTTAAACGAAGGCATTAACATTTCTGAATTGGACAAGATGGCTAGAGTGGCTAGGAGGGTCACTAAAGAGTTGGAAAAGGAGAATGTGATCCTCCATGATAGGGAGAGACCTAATGTCGTTCATGATTTAGAGGGTAGTGATATGGGAGAATGGGAAGGACCGGAAATTCCTTTGGATAAGTTTGATGGTGTCGGCAATGCCAAAGTGGAGAAGTCAAGTGCTTAGGATTTATGGGCCGACCTTAGTTCGCTCAAGGCGGATATAACCTTTGGACAACTATTGGAGATTTCACCCGTCGCACGGAAGACTCTCAAGGACGGCATGCCGGTGAATAGAAGGACTAGGAAGGTGAAAACTAGAATTGCCGCTAGAATTCAATCACAAGGAGGTCGCGATGTGAAGGCTATAGATATAAAGGTCATCATAGTGGACAAGGTGGTTCCTAATGTGCTAGTGGATGGAGGTAGTAGTTTGAACATCTTGCCGGAACACACTATGAGGAAATTGGGTCTTGGTCTTACGGGTCCTTCACCTTTGATTATAAACATGGCAAATCAAAGCTCAACCACACCTTTGGGAATGATTAAGGATTGTAGGATGACCACCGGGGAAGAGGAGTATTTAATCATTTTTCATGTGATTAAGATGCATTCCAACAAGGACACATTCCCCATCTTGTTGGGAAGGCCTTGGTTAAGAATGGCGGACGCCATAGTAGATTGGGGAGGGGAAAAAAGCCATCCATTACTTATGGTCCTAAGGATAATCGAGTCATAGTATCAATTGGGTCATAAGGAAGGTGGATGAAGAAAGAATTGTACCTACCATTGGAGGAGGAAGGTGTTGACAAAGCCAAGGATGAGAAATGGGAGGCTCTAGTGGGAGTTGTTCATCCCAAAAGTCAAAACACTATCATGGATTCGGGTTCGGAAGGTTTAGGTCCTAGGTTCTACCATTATAGGAATAATGGGGAGTATGCACAATGGTTAAAGGAATATCCCGAGTCGGAGTTCGATATATTGGCAACATCTCACCATCCATGTTTGAGTGATGAGAGATTTAGTTCTAGTGGCGAGGATTGTTCGTTGTTGGAATCATGTGAGGTGCTCACCGAAGAGGAGTGGATTTTAGGGGGTTTGACGCCTTGGGTGGATAGTGTGGATGATAGTGATGTTAATCTAGTACACGTGGATGGGACTCAAGAGGAGGAGGCTATCTTGGAGGTTTCTAAGTTAGAGGATCCTTTACATTTTAGGACTACGTCTACGGGGATAGTTGTCGGTCACGATATCAAAGATTATCCCAATGTGCCGGCGGATTGGTATAGAAACAAAGATGAGCAAACCCACGTGTTGGAGGCGGATTGGCGGTATGTGAATGTGAAGTTGAAGAATGGCAAGGTCCACCAAATGAAGATGGGGTCTAAATTGGAGGAGAAGGAGGTTAGAGAGTATAGCGAATTAGTAGATGAGTTTAGTGACACCTTTGCTTGGTCATACAATAAACTTAAAGGGATTCCTAGAGAAATGGTGGAACACCGTATTCTATTGATTCCGGGAGCGAAGCCAATTAGACAAAAGAAAAGAAAAATGAACCCGAAATTGCAATTGGTGGTTAAGACGGAATTGAAAAGATTGTTGAAGGCCGGGTTTATTAAACCGGTGGAAATTACGGATTGGGTGTCTCCAATGGTTTTGGTGAAGAAAAAGAACGGAAAGTTAAGGGTGTGTGTCGATTATAGGAAATTGAACGCGTGCACACAAAAATATCATTTCTCCTTATCATTTATCACGTTGCTACTTGAGGATGTGGGAGGTCATGCAAGATATACTTTTATGGATGGGTATGCGGGCTACAACCAAATTTCGATCGCCCTACAAGATATCCATAAGACGGCTTTCACTACACCTTGGGGAACTTTTGTGTGGATCGTAATGCCATTTGGACTATGTAATACCCCGGCTACTTTCCAACGATTGGTTATGTATATCTTCAAGAACTTGTTGTTTAAATCCTTGACCGTGTTTGTGGATGATTTTAGCACTCAAAGTAATGTGAGTGATCACTTACATTATGTTAGAGAGACGTTGGTGAGGTGTAGGAAGATGAGGTTAGCTTTGAACCCGGATAAAACATTCTTAGGAGTCAATAGGGGAGTATTGCTAGGCTATGTTGTTAGCGAAAAGGGGAGGGAACCGGATCCGGAAAAGGTTGTGGTCATAAGCGAGTTGGAGACTCCAACCAATTCCAAAGGGATCTCTAAATTGCTAGGGCATGTTGGATGGTACCGGGAACTCATTCCAAAATTTTCAAAGATAGCGGTCCTTATTACACAATTGCTCAAAAAGGATGTCAAGTTTGAATGGACGGATGCATGCCAAAAGGCTTTCGAGGATCGAGTTGAGGGATAAATTAAGCACTTATCCCGTTTTGAGGGCATTCGATTGGAATAAACCCTTCCATGTTTTTTGTGATGCTAGCAACGTGGCGGTGGGTAGCGCGCTTTGTCAATCTACGGGAGAAAAAGAAAAAGATCAACCCATTGCTAAAGCTAGCAAGCAATTGACACCGGCCGAACGAAATTATTCAACCACCGAGAGGGAATGCCTGGCGATGGTGTTCTCTGTGAAAAGGTTTAGACATTACCTCTTGTATAACCCGGTGGTCTTCTTCGTGGATCACATGGCCATTAAGTATTTGGTAAACAAGGCGGAGCTAAGTGGTAGGTTAGCGAGGTGGGTCTTGCTATTAGAGGAATTTGATTACACGGTGGAATATAAACCGGGTCGCATGCACTTGCAAGCCGACCACTTGTCCAACGACGCTACCGTGTGAGCGGTGGGACGCGAGCGGTGAGCGGTGAGCAAAAAATCTGCTCACGGTGAGCAGAAAAAAATCAACGCTTTCCAATTATAGTAATAAAATTTCCAATTTTCCAAATATAAATAGAAAAAATCGTGGGACCTTTTTTTATAGTAAAAATGATGGACCTATTTCCGTGCAAATTTTGAGGGCTTTAAGGACAGAGACTTGGTTTTACGGTACCTTTCAGAGAGACTAGTTCACATGATCTAATTAAACCAGGGAACTTTTGACTATTCATATTATGGTGAGAGCCGCTTAATCATAGGCTATGGTTACAACGTAAGAGAAAATTCTAAGTCAAAAAATTCAAGCATTCAAGCAAAGTAGCAAAACTCGTACCATTCAATAACATCTAAAACTACCGTTGGAAGGAGAGACCCATAAATATTTAGAAACCTTTATAGATATCTAAAAATGAATACAA
Organism: Polytrichum commune; assembly: GCA_950295325.1. Classification (NCBI taxonomy): domain Eukaryota; kingdom Viridiplantae; phylum Streptophyta; class Polytrichopsida; order Polytrichales; family Polytrichaceae; genus Polytrichum; species Polytrichum commune. The sequence goes on along the minus strand of OX485806.1, from coordinate 54,808,132 downwards.
TTCACATCATGTAGATAATGATAGGTCTGATATATCAACGGTATTTTCGGAAAATGTGCACTCATACTATAGTATACTCAACGCAATAGGAAAGACTTAGCGAGAATTTATAAATAAGGGGGGGTGCCTAGCTCCTACGGGTATCCACGCTAAGGTCCTTCATGCTTCATGATGCCACTTTCGAGGAGGTGGTTCACTTCATTGAAACTAAGGCTCGGAGCATGGATGAAAGTATTTTGGTATTGATCCAAGTTGCAGGTCACACGGAAGATGAAGTACAAGTGCTTGCAGTTCACCCAAGTGCGCCGCGTCCCAAGTGCTCTTGCTGACATCTCCACGAAATCCGGGCATGTGCAGGACGGGAAGGTGCTGATAGAGATACGGTAGTCTTCAACCTTAGCCTTCTTTCAGGACTGGAAGTGTCGCGCACCTCTCCATGAAGAGTGCCCGCAACACCATGGGCACAAGGGGGACCCCGGAGTGACACCCGGGACTTGTGGCGCCATTGGTGAGAGGGCCCAAGTATTCTTGGTGTGGGTGAGGGCCCCGGGCGTTGAGAACGCCTCTCACCCACGGGGACTAAGAGTCATGAGGGTAAGGCCAAAAGTTATGAGGAGCTTATGGCGGTGGAATTCTAGAATGCTAAGGAACACCTCAATCGGAGGTGCTAGCTAGGAGATATGGCCATTTGAGTGGGGCGCTGTCCCGGGACAGCACCCTGGGACAGCAGTGACCTGGGAGTGGTGCCCGGGGCTGCCAAGGTTTGAAGAGCCATAACTTCCTCAATACTTGCCCGAATGAGGCAAGAAAGGGGTCCATCGGCATCTACGGAAAGAGTAGGTGACGATAGAGTGGTTGCTTGAGAGCATCAGACATCATATGTAGAAGTTATTGTGGTCTGAAGCTGCTGGGGGGTTCTAGCCCCAACGGCTAAGGAAAAATGTCCACTTGGCCCCAACCCTTGTAGAGAGACAAAAGGATACTTGATGTTGGGGTAGGGGCCCCGCCCAAAGTCCTAGAGGCTTATATGGGTGAGGCGGCTTAGCCGACCGACCCCCCCGGAGCATACTTGGCAATGTGCTCCGGGTAGTTGTAGTGTTGTTTTGGCAACACGATGATCAACTCAAGAGTGGACTTCCATGGATGGAAGTCCACCTTAGCCATTGGCTACCTATGAAGGGGAGAGTCCCGAATGCATGAGTAGGAGGGTTTGGTGACCTAGCCATGAGCTTGAAGGTCCGCGGTTTTGGGAGCTAACCATGCATGTGCGTGGGATGTGCAGGTTAGCGCTCGTGGCACTTGCTAGGTTGGAAAGGCGGTCAAGCTAAGTGAAGGAAAACTAGCAAGGGTTGCGACAGGAAGAGAATGATGCACCCGATCCCTGGGTGAGGTATCATTGTGACGGAGGTGATTTGTCCGTCGACGTTGAGGGTTGACTCCCACTTGTTGCGTTGTTGGACGCATGGACCGTTGTTACTGCGTCGGATATTCTTTCCAAACCTCAGCGTAGGGTATTGATTGGCTTGGGCTAGGGTAGGGAGTACGGCCATGGAGGAGTTGCCAAAAAGTCTTCTGGGTGACACATCTTGACGCTGTTGAAGTTGGAATCCCCCTTCTTCAAGGGCCAAAACCTCCTGGAGAGTGAGGTTTGTCCCAGTGAGGACAGGCCAGACGTCCGGGACATCCGGACGGTGCTGCACCCACTTCCTCCTAGTGCCTTTGACACATCTCTCAATGTCGTCGTTGCAGAAGAAGAACTGTGTCAAGAATTCCTTGTTCTTCTTGTAATCGCGCATGTAGCCGGTGTACGTAGGAGCTGGAGTACTTTTACCATGCCGAACGATCTTCTGGGTGCACTTGGTCTTTGTGCGAGCTTGCATGGCGAAGCAGGCCTTGGCGGAAGTCTTGGGCAGTCTAGAAATGTGCCACTTGGAGACATCGCAGTGGGTCTCCTGAATGTTATTGACGTGGGTGACCCGTTGTGGAATCGATTTCTCGGGGGATTGTGTTAGGGGCAGGTCTGATGGTGTGGCGGAATCAGTGCGTGCCTTGGTTGACCTAGTGCTCACTCGTGGATGAGAGAAGCTAACCTTGTCGGGTCTATGTGAATCTTGATCAGAACCAAGGGGCATATCAAGTTTGCGCTTGGTGGTGCCAAAGACTTCCTCTCCTTCGAGTTGGGGTTTGCGGGTGCACCAATGCTCTGTTCCAGGCATGTGCTCGAGTGCTGCAACAATTCTTTTGGCGTCACCGGATCGTAGTGCAGCACGAAGGCGAAGTTCTTCTTTTCCTGGGCCACCCCCAGAGCGATCACCCTTCAAGTAGGCGTAGTAGTTCGTACATTGCATGAACGCCCTCACGAAATCATCCACGGTCGCAACATACAGATTAGAGCCACGGTTCCAGACTGCTGAAGCCATTTGTTATGGACTATCTCGGAGAGGTTGCAAGATGGCATCTCTGCCAACTCAGAATCTGTGAAATTCTGAGAGAAATAAATAAAATGTAGTGAGTACGTTTTGCACAAAAACAGGCCAAAAGCCTAAACTGACACAAAAAAAAACAAAAAAAAAAGTTGACACCAAAAAGCGAAATAGAAAGTGGGTGGGTACTCACTAGTTGCATGAAACCACCCCATTGACGGTAACAAAAGTCCTAGAATGCAAGCCATGTATCAAGGTCCTTGATTCCTTCTTCGGATGCAGCTCCAGAGGAAAGCCACCATGCCCGGATGGCAAGATAACGGGACTCGGACTGCTCGGGAGTCTTGGCATCCTTGTACTGCTTGCATAACAACTTGTGTTGTTGTTGGAGGTCGGGCTTGATGTGGGTGGTGGTGTGGCGTTCCATAGACACCGTCCAATGCAATAGACATGTCCTCTCGCGAGACTCCATAGGAACCTTGGGATCACCATTGCCATAGATAATCCTAACTGCATTCCAATTGGCTTGTGCACTGTCCGCCATGAACCCTTTGAAGTTAACTTTAGCAATGCCATGTCTGTGCATAACTTCATTGAGCCCATGCCAAAGAAGGCTCTGCGCCGTGACATCCTCAGACTGCATATCACATACTGCAATAGTCATAACCCAGCAGTAGGCCGAGTCATAGACATGGCAAGCCATGGTTGTCCACCCCTTGACACGCTTTGACATGGTCAAACATGACCCAAGCATCCTGCAGATCACCGTGTGGTTGCATTTTCCTGACAAGGTCCACTCCAGAGCCAGGGCCCACCTCGGACATCTTGAACACATAGACTTTCTCCAACAGCTTTCCTTGGCCTGGGAATTTGTTTTCTTGCACATAGGGCCAACTGCTATGACCTCTCAGTCCGGTGATGCTGTCAATGATCCCCCCTTGCCCAATGCGCTTGAAGGAAGTGACTGTGTTTCGAATACTCGGGGTGCTGAGGTGTTGGTACCTATCCATGACAAACTTCATGGACTCCAGGTCCATAACTTTATTGGGATTAGATCCCGTGCAGAGAAGATACTTGGCCAGGAACTCTTTACTTGCAGCCAATGCAATGGCAGAGTTGGTGGCGGTGGGAGTCCTCTCAACCTCTCTACCAATGAGATCATGAATTTTGACCTTAGACTCTCTACATACACCTTGCGAAACAGGGTGATGGTGATGACCCATATGGATGCATGCACGGGTCATGTCACCTTTGCCAATAACATAGTACATCTTAGCTTGGCAAGTATCAAGACAGTAGGGTGGTGTCTTACAGACCTTACAAACGAGAGATGACCCAGCTTGTCGCGCACCTCTCCATGAGGAGTGCCCGAAACACCATGGGCACAAGGGGGACCCCGGAGTGACACCCGGGACTTGTGGCGCCGTTGGTGAGAGGGCCCAAGTGATCCTAGTGTGGGTGAGGGCCCCGGGCGTTGGGAACGCCTCCCACCCACGGAGACTAGGAGGCACAAGGGTAAGGCCATGAGCTATGCGTAGCTCATGGCGTGGTGATTCTAGAATGCTCAAGAACACCTCAATCGGAGGTGTGAGCTAGGAGTTATGGCCATTTGAGTGGGGCGCTGTCCCGGGACAGCGCCCTGGTACAGCAGTGCCTGAGAGTGATTCCCGGGACTGCCAAGGTTCAAACAGGCATAACTTCCTCACCACTTGTCCGAATGGGGCAAGTGAGGAGTCCATCGGCATCTACGTGAAGCGTAGATGAAGATAGAGTGGTTGGTTGTTATGATCAGACATCATAAAAGGAAGTTATGATGGTCTGAAGCTGTGGGGGCTTCTAGGCCCATCGGCTAAGGGAAAATGTCCACTTGGCCCCAACTCTTGGTAGAGAGACAAGAGGTTGGTTGACGGTGGGGTAGGGGCCCCGCGTAGAGTCCTAGAGGCTTATATGGGTGAGGTGGTGTGGCCTCACCCACCCGAGGCCAAACGGCAAGGCGTCCATGGGCATTGGTCCATTGTGAGGCCATAGTTGCCTAGTATGGTTCGGGTTGTTGTAGTGTTGCTCCGGCAATGCGATGATCAACATAGGATTGGGCTTCCATGGATGGAAGTCCACATCTAAGGAATGGTTACCGATTAAGGGGTGAGTCCCAAAAGCAAAGTAGGAGGGTTGGTTCCCTCCTATGAACTATAAGGTCCGGGGTAGGAGGAGCTAACCATTAGCATGGCGGAATGCGAATGGTTAGCGCTCGTAACCTTTGCTAGAATTGAAAATTGGCAAGATTGTCAAGGGGGCTTAGCAAGGGTTGCGACACAGCTGGGGGATCAGCTCCTGCGGAGAAGGGTGAGGCGGTACAGCCTTCCCATTCGGTCTCGTTGACGGTAATGGCCCGATTGGGGCGGTGTGAACCCTTTGAGTGGTCCACCACTCTGCGGGATCACTTTTAGTTAGAATGTTAGCATTAAAAGTTAGAATTGATAGGGAATTTAGGGAAAATTAGTTCATTTAGCATTTAGCCTAGAAGAAGAAAGGTCAAAATGAAACTAAGTAGTGCTAGAAGATAGCAAAGTAGAAAAAATATGGTAGCTAGTAAAAACAACTAGCTAAGCAAATATTAGTAGATGCTAGTTATTAAGCAAATGTTAGTAAATGCTAGCTAAGCAAGTGTTAGTTTATTAGTTAGTGTGAGGCACACAAGACTATTGGAGGTGTTTTACGTAAGAAGATAAAATCGGCGTGAAGAATTTTGAAGACAAAAAAGAAAGAGAGCAAGGGGGATACTTGCCCACTTGCCCCCTTGCCAACTCGATGGCGGAAAAATTAGAAAGATTTCTAAAGGTTTTTTTGTCAGAGCCACCTCGGCGAGAGGGTGGCAACCTCAACCGGGAAAACCCCCGAGCCAAAATTTCGGGAAAGGGTTTGAAAAATGGATCCGGTGGAGGAGGGGTCCAACCCTTTTGTGAGAGGGTTTAAAAACCCCTCCTTCCACCTTGTAGCTCTCTCTCTTTCTCTAGTTTTTGGGCGAAGCCCTGCTTCAATGTAGTTAGGAAAAAATCCTTTAGCATGTATTCTCAATGGTCTAAAAGAAAGGCTTGAGAACCTCCTCTACTCTCTCTCTCCTAGTTAGGTTGTGTGTTTATTAACACACCAACAAAATTATTCCTTCTTTTGTAGAGGTAGGTTGGATGGTAGAGTTTTGAGTAGAGGCATTATAGACCTCATCTGCCAATGCCCTGAAGGCTTAGTTCAAAAGCTAGAACAAGATACTTATCATTTTTCTCTTAGAGAGATTTCATATAGCTATCCATAGCCGTTTCCCATTTGTGATTTGGTTGAGATGACAATTAGTTATGGATTTTCAAAGATGGAGTAGAAAAACTGGGTGGTCTTGTGGGTAGCGGCTGCTGGATCAGACCTGCGAGCCCAATAGGAATTTTAATTCCAAGAAATTATATTTTTCCCAAGTAGAACTTTTGTGTAGCTTTCCAAAATGGCTTAGAACATTTGATTAGAGCATGATTTGAATTAGATATGAATTGTGCAAGATGGGACACATAGTTTGAGAACTTTTGGTTGACTGCTGCATTACAGAGGACCTGCTGGGTTCACTTCGGCTTACCTTTCTAATCACATATTTTTATCAAATACATCTTTTTAATATCTCTCCAGGGTCATATAGAACGTTTGATTTGACTAAGATTTGAATTAGATATGAATTGTTGAAGGCGAGATACATAGTTTAAGCCTTCTTGATTGACTGCTGTGTTACAAGGAGTCCGCTGAATTTCTATTAGCTTAACCTGCTGATGTCATAATTTTTCCTAGTTAGAGCTTGTTCATAGCTTTCCAATGGTATAAGGAAAGCCTAGATCCAAGTAGTAAGGAATGTGCTATGAATTTTTGAAGTTAGAAGGTAGATAGGTGGGTTGGAAGGGTCGGTTGAATCGACCTCACACTTCCAACCCTCATAACTTTTGCATTTCTTATCCGATTAGAGTGATTTTTAGATCATTGGAAAGATAATTTGGTGCACTAAGTATAAATATTATGCTTAGGATTAAATTACAGGGCAGAATAACACTTTATATTTTAATTGTTAACTAAGGTACGCTTACTACCAAACTAGTTACAAAGAAGGAGGCAAGGTCGACGCTCGGAAAGTGGAGCAAGGAAGGAGGTAGCGGCTCGGCCTACATCAAGCCAAATCAACCGAAAATTGAGGTAAATTAACTAACCTTAAGCCTTCCATTTAGGATCGGAAGGAGCACGGCTAAGGTACGCATCTCTAAACCCACTCACCTATCTCGTAAGGTCAAGTGGCTTGACCACTTGACCGCCAAGGGAGTACCCAATTCCATTGTTTTCGGGGCCCTTGGTATGTTTTGTGGTAGTAGCTTCATTTATTAGCAAGTTTCGTGTGTGGTAAGTCGGATTAATCACCGACACGACCACTCTGAATGTTGTTGGTGGAAAGGTGGGGTTAATGACCCGCGAATCTACTATTATGTTGTTGGCCCCATAGATTGGGAGTAATGGCCCCAATTTATGAAGATTGCGCAACAGGTTGAACCTACAGGTCGCCCGTCACCCTGGTCCCATTGAGTTGCATTTCGTGGTCTATCCAGTGTAAACACATTTAACAATCAAAACATACAAAATAAATCGTAAACCCTTGTTGGCAAGAGACCCGAGGTAAGGGGTGATGCCTAATATGTTAATGTAGTAAGTTAGGACGTGCAAACAAAAGTAAGTAATTAAGAAGGAATTTGTGTGAAGGGTGGGACTTAGGCCAAGTTCCCCCGCTTAGAAAACTAAATAGAACTAAATAAAGAAATAGGAAGAATTGAATGGTCCATCAAATTGTCGTTATTCCGTTCGTTGAGTTAGGGTGGTATGAGTCACACCCGGTTGGGTGTATCAGAACCATCCCAATTCACAAATTAGGATTGCCTTGGTTTCAAGGCTGGTGCGTCTGCGCGTAGAATAGGTTGTAGGTTAAGGTTAGAACTAGATATGAAATTGGTTAGTGGAGTTTAAAGCCACACTAGTAAAAAACTAAGGCCTAACCTCCGGAGGTACTACGACGCATATTTAATCTCCCTTAAAAATCTAACTACTCACGTTATACACCTATCATCCGGGTTCGGCTTGGGCGCCTGCAAATGCAGGCCACCTTCACCGAAGGGCTTGTGTGATACTTTTAGGCTCCCTCCGAAAGCCGTTGGTAAAAATGTTAGTAAAACCGTTGGATAGACCCGCCGGAAAACGGTTGGTAACCGTTTTCCGTTAAACCAAACGGTAACAGGGGAAGGAAGAGGGAGGAAGGATATTTAAGGGTCCCTTCCTTCTCCCTCCCACTTTTTTCTGAAAAAGGCAACCTGTTGAGAGAACGAGTGGTGAGGTGTTAATTCTTTCGAGCCGCCAGCAGTGGGATTGCTGGGACTCTGCACTTTTCAGTCACCGGCAGTGGGCTTGCCGGGACTCTGTGGCAATTAGACGGAAGGGAAGGAATCCGGAAGAGAGGGAGTTTCCGTGGTCGAGCCGAAAACTGAGAGAAGAGGAAAAATGCCGGAAGCACGGGAAGAGGATCAGAGGGAACCTATCCCGATTCCGCTCAAAGCCCTCATCCCTGCAATTCCGAGGGAGGATAGGGAGCTACAGGAGCTCGCGGAGGACCTCCGGGTTATGGGCTGCGCGGGGTTGCTAGCCAAACCCTGGAACCTCCGAGCCGAAGATACCCTCCGAGAGTTTAAGTTTGAGAGAGGAAATCAGTGGCTAGGGACAAAGAGGAGAGATCCAGAACACTGGACTCCGGACATTTGGAACAGGGTCTACGGGTTTCCTTGGGGGATTACAGAGGGATGGGCCGGCCGCCGCGACGGCTTGTTCGCCGGAAAATTTAGAGGAGACGCGGACCCGAAGGACGGCTTCCACCCCGGGAACTGCCGGAACCTGAGAGAGAGGAGGGTGTTGGAATTCCTCCTGCCTATCCTTAACCCGGACAAGCCAAAGCGGATTAGCCTTACCATGGCTAACACGCTGTTCGGTGCCATGTCCGGAGTCCGGCCTGTGAACTGGGGGCTGATTATCCAGGAAATAGTGGGGCGGGCCCTCCCCCATATTGGCCGGAAACCCTCCTTCCTCTCCCCCTTCATTTTGCATCTCTACCAACATTTCGACTGCATCACGGCCGAGGAGGAGGACCTGCTCACGATAGCGGCGGACGAGGTCACCTACAAGCTGCTTCCGAAAGCCGGAGACGTCGAGACGGAGACCTCCAGCGACCCTATTCTTCCGGAAGCACCTCCTTCGTCACCCGGAAGCCCGCCGCCAACCGTCTCGAGGCCACTCTCTCCTCCTCCCCCTCACCAACATCCGGAAGCCGGACCCAGCCGGGAGACCCCATGGCGAACTGTGGATCTATCCGCTTGGGACTTTCCGGAGAATCCGTTCAAACGGTTCCAGGAGGGGATGGAGGACCTCAAGACCCAGTATTACCGACTGGAGCACATCGTCAGCGGGGCGAACCATGCTCTGGACGACTGCGGACCCGGAAACATTCTCCGGGAATTAGCAAAAAGGGCGGACCGGAAGGAGCTGGAGCAGGCCAAGACGGAGAACGCCCACCTCACCGCACAGGTAGCGGGCATGACTCAGGAGCTGAGTCAGAAGAGCGAGGAGATCCGGAAGTACCATGCGGAGCAAGCAGTGCTCTTCAGCCGGATCCGGGAGCTGGTGTGTCGCGCACCTCTCCATGAGGAGTGCCCAAAACACCATGGGCACAAGGGGGACCCCGGAGTGACACCCGGGACTTGTGGCGCCGTTGGTGAGAGGGCCCAAGTGATCCTAGTGTGGGTGAGGGCCCCGGGCGTTGAGAACGCCTCCCACCCACGGAGACTAGGAGGCACAAGGGTAAGGCCATGAGCTAAGCGTAGCTCATGGCGTGGTGATTCTAGAAAGCTCAAGAACACCTCAATCGGAGGTGTGAGCTAGGAGTTATGGCCATTTGAGTGGGGCGCTGTCACGGGACAGCGCCCTGGTACAGCAGTGCCTGGGAGTGATTCCCGGGACTGCCAAGGTTCAAACAGGCATAACTTCCTTAAGACTTGCTCGAATGGGGCAAGTGAGGAGTCCATCGGCATCTACGTGAAGCGTAGATGAGGATGGAGTGGTTGGTTGTTATGATTAGACATCATACAAGGAAGTTATGATGATCTGAAGCTGCTGGGGGGTTCTAGGCCCAGCAGGTAAAGGAAAATGTCCACTTGGCCCCAACTCTTGGTAGAGAGACAAGAGGTTGGTTGACGGTGGGGTAGGAGCCCCGCATGAAGTCCTAGAGGCTTATATGGGTGAGGTGGTGTGGCCTCACCCACCCGAGGCCGAACGGCACGGCCTCCATTGGCATTGGCCCAATGTGAGGCCATAGTTGCCTAGTATGGTTCGGGTTGTTGTAGTGTTGCTCCGGCAATGCGATGATCAACATAGGATTGGACTTCCATGGATGGAAGTCCACATTTGGGAATTGGTTACCGATTAAGGGGTGAGTCCCGAAAGTAAAGTAGGAGGGTTGGTTCCCCTCCTATGAACTATATGGTCCGGGGTAGGAGGAGCTAACCATTGGCATGGCGGAATGCGAATGGTTAGCGACTCGTAACCTTTGCTAGAATTGAAAATTGGCAAGATTGTTAAGGGGGCTAGCAAGGGTTGCGACACTTGGTATCAGAGCAGGGTTCCAATATTTGGAGCTAGCACTTTGAGGGAGACATGGCTATCAAACGTGAGGGTTATTATGGTGAGCCCGGGTTTTCCAAAAGGTTGTAAGGCTCAAATTGGAACAAAGATCATGTGTAAATGGAATTTGGCCATACCATTAGTTCTAATGACAATGGTGGGCATGATGGTGGATTTAGTAAGGAAAATGGTGGAGTCCTTTGAAAGGGCTTCCGCACACCTCAAAAAAACATTTGGGGCCTAGAATACCGAATGCACCCAAAACCTTGGAGGGCATTAATGTAGGATTGAAATTCCAATTCGAAATGGTTGGAAGGTATTGATGTTGGATTGAATTTGGTGCTAATGAGGCACCCGGGGCCTCTTAAGGCCTATGTGCGCTATTCAAACGCACAAATGAAGGATACACCTAAAACGGACGAACTTTCTAAGAAATGCATCCTTTTAGGTGGGGTTTTAAAAGCGGGTGGTGGATGCCTTGTTTAAGTCCCCAAGGCTTCTTGAGGACATGGTGGGGACCATCAAGTTTGCAAGAGCATTGAAGCCGATGGTCCCAAAGAGAAGTTTGGCGGCGCATCACCACAAGTGGCTTTAGCAAAAGTAGGTTCCCAAGAAATGAGTGCAAATTGTTTGGTCCATTTTACTTAGGCAAAACATGTTGGTGCCGCGGACGGAATGTTGAAAGGTGGCTTTATGCTTCCAAGGCAAATTATACTCGTGCCGCGGACGGAATGTTGGGAGGTGGGTTTGTCCTACCAAGGCAATTCATGTTTGTGCCGCGGACGGAGTGTGGGAAGGTGGCTTTGTGCTACCAAGGCAAAACATGTTTGTTTTGCGGACAAACTATTAGAAATTGGTTTTGTGGCACCAAACCAATTTGTCCCGCGGACGGAATGTTTAAAGTTGGCTTTGTGGGCCAAGCCAAGCCAAGTTGCCGAGGACCGAATGTTGGACAATGGCTTTGTGGCCAAGGCTAGTAGCCTTAAGCCGAGACCAAGTATTTTGTACCTTGAGGCTCAAATGAATGGGAGACTTGTCTCATGGGTTGACAAAGAGTTAAGGCATTCCTTCATGAGCCCAAAGCCCACAAGGGAGTTGGGGCTTGTCGATTGGTAGAGTGGGGAAGCCACCAAGGTGCGGTTTGGAAAGGGCGAACCGCATGAGACAAAGGAGGCCGCGATGCATGTAACCTTTCAATGTGGGACATTGGGTTTTTGTCAAAATTTCACACCAAGTGAAATAGATGAAATGCATGTCATTGTGAAGGTCGTCTTCTTTGAAACTCACATGCTAAATGTGAGGTGCAAGCCGGTGTGCTTACGGTGTATTATGATGTGTCATAATGACAAAGAGTTGAAGTTCAAATTGACAAGGACTCCTATGGTAGGAGGACCGAAGTTGAATTTGGTCTTAATGGACCAAATGAAAAATGGAAAATACAATGGTCGTGGTTCAATTGGAGCAACTCCAAGGAACTTATGGGGAGGCTAGGAAAAATGGGCCTCCCCTAAACCACATTGGTGGGAAGTTGGTGAGATACAAGGATGTATTCACCAATGTGTTGCCCAAAAAGTTACCGCCAAGGAGTGAAAAACAACTTTGCTCAACAAGTGATTGAGTTCTTGAGGTATGTGGTGACAAAGGAAGTTGGTGAACACACATGAAAAATGTCAAGGCAATCCAAGAAGAAAATTGGTCTTTGACTTAAGAAAAGGGTTTAGGTCATTTGTTGGCCTAGCCAACTACTACCACCACTTCATTTGAGGTTTTCCTAAGGTTGCTAGGACCTTAGTCAATTTGTTAAAAAAATGGCTATCCCAAGAGTGGGATGAGCCTTATCACCAAGCCTTTGGGAAGCTTGAAAGCAAGTTCTCTTCGCCGTCCGTGCTTAAGTTTGCGGAGCTTGACAAACCTTTTGAGGTGCATGTGGGGGCGAGTGACTTTATTATTAGCGGATGTTGATGCAAGATCAATGGCCATTGCATATGGGAGCATGAAGCTCGATGGTTGTCCGACCTTGTGGAACTTGTGAAAGAAATGGCTATCCCAAGAGTGAGATGAGCCTTTTCACCAAATCTTTGGAGAGCTTAAGACCAAGTTTTCTTCGCCGCCCGTACTCAAGTTCGCGGAGTTTGACAAACCTTTTGAGGTGCATACGGGGGTGAATGACTTTGCCAATGGCGGATGTTGATGTAAGATCGATGGCCATTGCATATGGGAGCATGAAGCTCGATGGTGATCAAAGAAGACAACCAACTCATGACAAAGAACTTCTTTGCCGTAGTGCATTGCTTGAAGATGTGGCGATACTATTTGGGGTCGCACAAAGCAAAAGTCTACATGGACAATGTGTCCTAAAAGTATTTTGACATACAAGCGCAAGTGAGCGCCAAGTCATTGCGGTGGCATGATAGTTTGGCGCTTATGAAGGTGGATTTGATCCACAAACCGGACCGTGGAAATGTGGTGCCGGATGCGCGAAGTAGACCGGAAGAGTTCCAAGCAATGAGAACCATCCAAACCTTGTGGCTAATGTGTGCCGGCGAAGGAAACTTGTGATGCAAGATACGGGAGGGGTAAATTAACTACCCCAAAGCACAAAAGCTTTTAGGTGAGCTTCACAAGAGCAAGGTGCTCAAAGAGGTTAAATTGGTGGACGGATTGTTCAAGTGCAAGCAAAGTTGGGTGTATGTGCCACAAGGCAAGTTGAGGCTATCGGTTTTGAAGAAGGAATATGATAGCCACATTGCCGGCCAAAGAGAAGAAAGAAAAAACCACCATAGAATGGTGTCTTGGAGGTACCATTGGCGGTGCATAAAGGAGGATATAGCCCACTTTGTGAAGGCGTGAATAAAGTGCCAAGTGAACCGAGCCTCTAACCAAAACCAATGTGGTTTCTTGCAACCGTTGCCTATCCCGTTGGCGCCATGGCATGGTATGTGCATGGACTTGATCACAAGTTTGCCGGAGTCACATGGGTATGATGCCATCTTGTTGATGGTAGAGTGGTTTGCCAAGTGGGCACACATGGTGCCGATTGTGGGAACCGCCACCGCGTTGGAGACCACATAGCCTTTTCTCAAAGGATGGTTGAGGCACCACGGGTTGCCAAGAGTGATTGTGTGGGATCAAGATCCAAAGTTCACAAGTGCATTTTCAATGCATTTCTCTAAGGAGGTCGGAATGAAACTAAGGTTTAGCATGACCTTGCATTCCCAAATGGATGGGGAAGCGGAGCGTGTGAATGGAGTCTTGAAGCAATACTTGAGGAACTTGGTGGGGGCGGACCAAGGAGATTGGGCGGACTATGTGGGTCGAGCGGAGTGTAATTGCAATGTAGCCACGCACTTGGCTACCAAGGGGTGGTCTTTGGTGGTGGCTTATGGAGTGGATGCGCTCCAACCTATTAACCTAGCTCTCGAGGGGGCACATTCAACACTAGAGTTCAACCAAGATGGTGAGGACTTGGCCAAGGAGCAAAAAAAACAAGTCTTGGAGATGACCAAGTTGTTGGTGGAGAAAACCCGAAGGTGGTACGAAGTGCGAATCAATGCCGGAAGACACAAAGTGGAGAATGAGGTGGGCCAAAAGGTGTTGTTGAATGTGAACAACTTCACTTACCCGAAAGGCCTCACTCCAAAGTTTATGTCCAAAATTGGAGCTCCGTTTCCCATTGTGGAACAAGTGTTCAAGGACATGTATAAGTTGGAATTACCGCCCGAGATCAAAGTGCATCCCATATTTCATGTCTCATTCCTAAAGTCATTTAAGGACGACACCTTGTGGCCCGATCACAAGCAAGTGATTAGGCCACCTCCCGACCTTGTGGACATCATTTGGCACATGAGGTAGGAGGGCATCCTCAAGTGTAGGAAGCCCAAGTGAAAAGGAAAAAAAAAATGTACAAATGAGTACTTGGTGAAATGGTGTGGATACCATGAGAAAGAAGCCGTTTGGGTAGCGGCAAGAGACATGGTAACCACCAATGAATTGGTGAAACACTTTGAAGAAACTAAGGCTAAGGATTCCAATAAAATGAAGCGTAGGCATTGATGAGGACATCAATATCCTTTAGTGGGGGAGAGACGCTAGTAGCCCACTTAGCTTCGAGGTTAATTACTCCACAACATGAACTTATTCTTTGGCTTGAGGGAATAAAGTCCAAACTTTAGTGGTGCAAAGAGAAAAGTATGAGATGAGGTCCTAGTCTTGTACTTGTGCTTGGTTAGTGGAAGAGGGGGAATAGACATGCCAAACTAGGTTGGGTAAGCCGAGTAATTGGGGCCCATGGCTTGGAAGGGCCTTGGATAAAACCAAGAAACTTCTTAGTTGTGGGCTTGTCCGGGCGGGGACAAGGTGATGGCGCGTGCTCATAAAAGTGCTACCCGCGAGCTAACGAGAGTTGGCGCATGGGAGTCATGAACCCATGTCTCGAAAGAGCAAAGTGGGAACCGAGTCGGGCGGGACTTGGCATCACCCCCGTGCGATCGAGGCGTGGCTTAACAATGGAAAGCCATCTCGGAGTTGCAACCGAGACAACTTAGTGGAAGCGTTGAGGTCTCGCCTAGATGTGTCATGTTAGGCTAGTGGAGCCTAACGGGGGAGGCCCCAGAGGAGGGGCAACCCAAGTGAGTCCCAAAGTAGGTGGGTCTAGTCTAGGTTGGGTCCTTGGAGGAGAGATCCAAGGTCGCAAACGGACCACCTAGGAACGACACCTTCGGGACTATGCCAAATTTGAAGATGCATTGTGGGGGTCGCGCCCTAAGGTAAACACAATGCCGCACCATAGAGGATGGCAACTTGAGAATTGGTGTGCCGACTACGAGTATAGTCGATGAGGGCATCGACTCCGTTTGGTGGGGGTGAGTGTCGCGCACCTCTCCATGAGGAGTGCCCGAAACACCATGGGCACAAGGGGGACCCCGGAGTGACACCCGGGACTTGTGGCGCCGTTGGTGAGAGGGCCCAAGTGATCCTAGTGTGGGTGAGGGCCCCGGGCGTTGAGAACGCCTCCCACCCACGGAGACTAGGAGGCACAAGGGTAAGGCCATGAGTTATGTGTAGCTCATGACGTGGTGATTCTAGAAAGCTCAAGAACACCTCAATCGGAGGTGTGAGCTAGGAGTTATGGCCATTTGAGTGGGGCGCTGTCACGGGACAGCGCCCTGGTACAGCAGTGCCTGGGAGTGATTCCCGGGACTGCCAAGGTTCAAACAGGCATAACTTCCTCAAGACTTGCCGGAATGGGGCAAGTGAGGAGTCCATCGGCATCTACGTGAAGCGTAGATGAAGATGAAGTGGTTGGTTGTTATGATCAGACATCATACAAGGAAGTTATGATGGTCTGAAGCTGCTGGGGGGTTCTATGCCCAGCAGGTAAAGGAAAATGTCCACTTGGCCCCAACTCTTGGTAGAGAGACAAGAGGTTGGTTGACGGTGGGGTAGGGGCCCCGCGTGAAGTCCTAGAGGCTTATATGGGTGAGGTGGTGTGGCCTCACCCACCCGAGGCCGAACGGCACGGCCTCCATGGGCTTTGGCCCATTGTGAGGCCATAGTTGCCTAGTATGGTTCGGGTTGTTGTAGTGTTGCTCCGGCAACGCGATGATCAACATGGGATTGGACTTCCATGGATGGAAGTCCACATCTAGGAATGGGTTACCGATTAAGGGGTGAGTCCCGAAAGCAAAGTAGGAGGGTTGGTTCCCCTCCTTTGAATTATATGGTCCGGGGTAAGAGGAGCTAACCATTAGCATGGCGGAATGCGAAGGGTTAGCGCTCGTAACCTTTGCTAGAATGGAAAATTGGCAAGATTGTCAAGGGGGCTAGCAAGGGTTGCGACACAAGCCCACCAAGGTGCGGTTTGGAAAGGGCGATCCGCATGAGACAAAGGAGGTCGCGATGCATGTAACCTTTCAACGTGGGACATTGGATTTTTGTCAAAATTTCACACCAAGTGAAATAGATAAAATGCATGTCATTGTGAAGGCCATCTTCTTTGAAACTCACATGATAGATGTGAGGTGCAAGCCGGTGTGTTTGCGGTGTATTATGATGTGTCATAATGGCAAAGAATTGAAGTTCAAATTAACAATGACTCCTATGGTAGGAGGACCTAAGTTGAATTTGGTCTTAATGGACCGAATAAAAAAAAAAAACATAATGGTCGTGGTTCAATTGGAGCAACTCCAAGGAACGTATGGGGAGGCTAGGAAAGATGGGCCTCCCCCAAACAACATTGGTGTGATGTTGGTGAAATACAAGGATGTATTCATCAATGTGTTGCCCAAAAAAAATTACCGCCAAGAAGTGAAAAATAACTTTGCTCAACGAGAGATTGAGCTCTTGAGGTATGTGGTGATAAATGAAGTTGGTGGACGAACATGAAGAATGTCAAGGCAATCCAAAAGGAGAATTGGCCCTTGATTCAAAAGGGCTTAGGTCATTTGTTGGCCTAGCCAATTAGTACCACAACTTCATTCGAGAGTTTTCTAAGGTTGCTAGGACCTTATTCAACTTATTGAGGAAAATGGCTATCCCAAGAGTGGGATGAGCCTTGTCACCAAGCCTTTGGGGGGCTAAAAAACAAGTTCTCTTCGCCGCCCGTGTTTAAGTTCGCGGACTTTGACAAACCTTTTGAGGTGCATACGGGGGCGAGTGACTTTAGCATTGGCGGATGTTGAGGCAAAATGGATGGCCATTGCATATAAGAGCATGAATCTCGATGGTTGTCCGACCTTGTCCAACTTATGCAAGAAATGGCTATCCCAAAAGTGGGATGAGCTTTGCCACCAAGTCTTTAAGGAGCTTAAGACCAAGTTTTCTTCGCCACCCGTGCTCAAGTTTGCGAAATTTGACAAACCTTTTGAGGTGCATACGGGGGCGAGTAACTTTACCATTGGCGGATGTTGATCCAAGATGGATGCCCATTGCATATGGGAGCATTAAGCTTAAAGGTTGTCAAACCTTGTGCGACTTGTGAAAGAAATGGCTATCCCAAGAGTGGGATGAGCCTTGCCACCAAGTCTTTGAGAAGCTTAAGAGCAAGTTCTCTTCGCCGCCCGTGCTCAAGTTCGCGGAGTTTGACAAACCTTTTGAGGTGCATACGGGGGCGAGTGACTTTACCATTGGCGGATGTTGAGGCAAGATGGATGGCCATGGCATATGAGAGCATGAAGCTCGATGGTTGTCCCACCTTGTGCAACTTGTGGAAGAAATGGTTATCCCAAGAGTGGGATGATGTTTGTCACGAGTCTTTGGGGAGCTTAAGACCAAGTTCTCTTCGCCGCCCGTGCACAAGTTCGCGGAGCTTGACAAACCTTTCGAGGTGCATACGGGGGTGAGTGCCTTTGCCAATGGTGGATTATGTGTAAGATGGATGGCCATTGCATATGGGAGCATAAAGCTCAATGGTTGTCAAAGAAGACAACCAACTCATGACAAAGAACTTCTTTGCCGTAGGGCATTGCTTGAAGATGTGGCGACATTATATGGGGTCGCACAAAGCAAAGGTCTACATGGACAATGTGTCCTAAAAGTATTTTGACATACAAGCGTAAGTGAACGCCAAGTCATTGCGGAGGCATGATAGTTTGGCGCTTATGAAGGTGGATTTGATCCACAAACCGGACCGTGGAAATGTGGTGCCGGATGCGCGAAGTAGACCGGAAGAGTTCCAAGCAATGAGAACCATCCAAACCTTGTGGCTAAGGTGTGCCGGCAAATGAAACTTGTGATGCAAGATACGGGAGGGGTAAATTAACTACCCCAAAGCACAAAAGCTTTTAGGTGAGCTTCACAAGAGCAAGGTGCTGAAAGAGGTTAAGTTGGTGGACGGATTGTTCAAGTGCAAACAAAGTCGGGTATATGTGCCACAAGGCAAGTTGAGGCTATCGGTTTTGAAGGAGGAATATGATAGTCCTATTGCCGGCCATAGAGGAGAAAGAAAAAGCCGCCATAGAATGGTGTCAAAGAGGTACCATTGGCGGTGCATAAAGGAAGATATAGCCCACTTTGTGAAGGCTTGAATCAAAGTGCCAAGTGAACCGAGCCTCTTACCAAAAGCAAGGCGGCTTCTTGCAACCGTTGCCTATCCCGTTGGCGCCATGGCATGGTATGTGCATGGACTTGATCACAAGTTTGCCGGAGTCACATGGGTATGATGCCATCTTGTTGATGGTAGAGCGGTTTGCCAAGTTGGGACACATGGTGCCGATTGTGGGAACCGCCACCGCGTTGGAGACCGCATAGCCTTTTCTCAAAGGATGGTTGAGGCACCACGGGTTGCCAAGAGTGATTGTGTGGGATCAAGATCCAAAGTTCACAAGTGCATTTTCAATGCATTTCTCTAAGGAGGTCGGAATGAAACTAAGGTTTAGCATGACCTTGCATTCCCAAATGGATGGGGAAGCGGAGCGTGTGAATGGAGTCTTGAAGCAATACTTGAGGAACTTGGTGGGGGCGGACCAAGGAGATTGGGCGGACTATGTGGGTCGAGCGGAGTGTAATTGCAATGTAGCCACGCACTTGGCTACCAAGGGGTGGTCTTTGGTGGTGGCTTATGGAGTGGATGCGCTCCAACCTATTAACCTAGCTCTCGAGGGGGCACATTCAACACTAGAGTTCAACCAAGATGGTGAGGACTTGGCCAAGAAGCGTGAACAAGTCATGGAGATGACCAAGCTGTTGGTGGAGAAAGCCCGAAGGTGCTACGGAGTGCAAGTCAATGCCGGAAGACGCGAAGTGGAGAATGAGGTGGGCCAAAAGGCGTTGTTGAATGTGAACAACTTCACTTAGCCGGAAGGCCTCACTCCAAAGTTCATGTCCAAAATTGGAGCTCCGTTTCCCATTGTGGAACAAGTGGTCAAGGACATATATAAGTTGGAATTACCGCCGGAGATCAAAGTGCATCCGACATTTCATGTCTCATTACGAAAGTCATTTTACGACGACACCTTGTGGCCCGATCACAAGCAAGTGATTAGGCCACCTCCCGACCTTGTGGACGTCATTTGGAACATGAGGTAAGAGGGCATCCTCAAGTGTAGGAAGCCCAAGTGAAAAGGAAAGAAAAAGTACAAAGGAATACTTGGTGAAATGGTGAGGATACCATGAGAAAGAAACCGCTTGGGTGGCGGCAAGAGACATGGTCAACACCAATGAATTGGTGAAGCACTTTGAAGAAACTAAGGCTAGACATTCCAATAAAAAGAAGCGTAGGCATTGATGAGGACATCAATATCCTTTAGTGGGGGAGAGACTCTAGTAGCAAATATAGCTTCGAGGTTAATTACTCCACAACATGCACTTGTTCTTTGGCTTGAGGGAATAAAGTCCAAACTTTAGTGGTGCAAAGAGAAAAGTATGAGATGAGGTCCTAGTCTTGTACTTGTGCTTGGTTAGTGGAAGAGGGGGAATAGACATGCCAAACTAGGTTGGGTAAGCCGAGTAATTGGGGGCCATGGCTTGGAGGGGCCTTGGATAAAACCAAAAAACTTCTTAGTTGTGGGCTTGTCCAGGCGGGGACAAGGTGATGGCGCGTGCTCATAAAAGTGCTACCCGCGAGCTAACAAGAGTTGGCGCATGGGAGTCATGAACCCATGTCTCGAAAGAGCAAAGTGGGAACCGAGTCGGGCGGGACTTGGCATCACCCCCGTGCGATCGAGGCGTGGCTTAACAATGGAAAGCCATCTCGGAGTTGCAACCGAGACAACTTAGTGGAAGCGTTGAGGTCTCGCCTAGATGTGTCATGTTAGGCTAGTGGAGCCTAACGGGGGAGGCCCCAAAGGAGGGGCAACCCAAGTGAGTCCCAAAGTAGGTGGGTCTAGTCTAGGTTGGGTCCTTGGAGGAGAGATCCAAGGTCGCAAACGGACCACCTAGGAACGACACCTTCGGGACTATGCCAAATTTGAAGATGCATTGTGGGGGTCGCGCCCTAAGGTAAACACAATGCCGCACCATAGAGGATGGCAACTTGAGAATTGGTGTGCCGACTACGAGTATAGTCGATGAGGGCATCGACTCCGTTTGGTGGGGGTGAGTGTCGCGCACCTCTCCATGAGGAGTGCCCAAAACACCATGGGCACAAGGGGGACCCCGGAGTGACACCCGGGACTTGTGGCGCCGTTGGTGAGAGGGCCCAAGTGATCCTAGTGTGGGTGAGGGCCCCGGGCGTTGAGAACGCCTCCCACCCACGGAGACTAGGAGGCACAAGGGTAAGGCCATGAGCTAAGCGTAGCTCATGGCGTGGTGATTCTAGAAAGCTCAAGAACACCTCAATCGGAGGTGTGAGCTAGGAGTTATGGCCATTTGAGTGGGGCGCTGTCACGGGACAGCGCCCTGGTACAGCAGTGCCTGGGAGTGATTCCCGGGACTGCCAAGGTTCAAACAGGCATAACTTCCTTAAGACTTGCTCGAATGGGGCAAGTGAGGAGTCCATCGGCATCTACGTGAAGCGTAGATGAGGATGGAGTGGTTGGTTGTTATGATTAGACATCATACAAGGAAGTTATGATGATCTGAAGCTGCTGGGGGGTTCTAGGCCCAGCAGGTAAAGGAAAATGTCCACTTGGCCCCAACTCTTGGTAGAGAGACAAGAGGTTGGTTGACGGTGGGGTAGGAGCCCCGCATGAAGTCCTAGAGGCTTATATGGGTGAGGTGGTGTGGCCTCACCCACCCGAGGCCGAACGGCACGGCCTCCATTGGCATTGGCCCAATGTGAGGCCATAGTTGCCTAGTATGGTTCGGGTTGTTGTAGTGTTGCTCCGGCAATGCGATGATCAACATAGGATTGGACTTCCATGGATGGAAGTCCACATTTGGGAATTGGTTACCGATTAAGGGGTGAGTCCCGAAAGTAAAGTAGGAGGGTTGGTTCCCCTCCTATGAACTATATGGTCCGGGGTAGGAGGAGCTAACCATTGGCATGGCGGAATGCGAATGGTTAGCGACTCGTAACCTTTGCTAGAATTGAAAATTGGCAAGATTGTTAAGGGGGCTAGCAAGGGTTGCGACATGGTGGGTCTTCCGGCGGAGATCGTCAACAAGGCACATCTCTACGACCGGATGATGGAGTCCGGAGATCCCGCTTCCGCTAGGCAGACCCTCCCCATCCTCGTGAAGTATTCACGGACGATGAAGGATCTCCTGGCGGAAATCCAGAGGGTGGTCCCGCCAAGCGGAACACCCCGGAGGGTGCTCTATCCGGGTCTGCCAGGGTTACCAACCGGAACCCTCTACGAGGTGGTTGGTGAAGTAGCCCTGGTTCAGAATCCGCCGTCCTCTGCAGGACCCAGCCAGCAGGGAGGCGGCTCTCGGCCCGGTAGTTCCGGAGGGGCTCCGGAAAGGGTCCGTTCTCCCCAGGTGAGGCGGAAGAGCACCGGGTCGGTCCGATCCGGAAGGGGCCAGTCCCCTGTTCCGCGGAACTCGGATAGGTCCCGGACTCCGGATAGGGCTAGGACGCCGATCCGGCACCAGACTTCCGATCGGGAGGCAACTCCGAGTAGGGGCAAGGCCCCTATGTCCCACGCCTCGCCATCGTCTCCGCGGGACTGCCAAATGGTGAGTCGTTTTCCTCCGCCACCCTCAAGGGCGGCCTCCAACAGGGATCCGCGGACGGCTTCGATCTCGAGCGGACGGAATCCGGAGCAGGGCACCGGAAGCGATCCTTCTCCAGTCCGAAGCATCCGGATGGGGACAGCTTCCGGAACACCAGGGACCGCTACCCCACGGACCGAGAGGGCAGCGGATTTGGAGGACGAGGTTGCTCCGTCTCCGAACATGAGGAGGATGCTCACGCGGCTGCAGAAGGCATCGCCGGCAGGGGGCTCATCCGCCGTCAGCGGGTTAGGGAGTCACTCAAAGCAGGGATCGGCTCCGAAGAAGCACCGGTCTTCTTAGTTAGGAGAGTAGCTAGATTAGTTAGGCAAAATAGAGGTAGGCAGGTAGGACTTAGGAGTTTTTGAAGACGAGTAATAAAATTTTCCCTTGGAAGTGTCAGCGGAAAACCCGGATCTGGATCCGGGAAATCCGGGAGACCGGGTAAGGTTAGGGTTTTTCTTAAGCGGCGGCCGCTTGGGCCGCCGCCCTCAGTTTAGGAATTTTGAGCCTCTACTTAAGGCTGAATAAGGAGCTTGAGAAGGGTTCCTTCTCCATTGTTGTATTGTGATTACTCCTACTCCGAATAAATGCCTTTGCTTCCCACTCCTTGACTTCTCTTGATTGATGTTTGTGTGAATGATCCGGAGATTGTTAGCGGAGGAGAGAGGGAAAGAGCATGAGGGATAGGACATGAGAGAAGAGACCCGGATCAGATCCGGTTATTGCCTTGTAGATCCTCTCTGAGTGTAGTGGGAGGGAAACCTCGCTAATCCGGTGGGTTGGGTAACGTCTAGGTGGGATAGCCGCTGGGAAGATTGGGTGAGATCCGGAAGGGATCCGGACTTACGCCAATCTGATCTTCTGAAGAGGTCCCACCGCCCTTAGACAGACCTATCCGGATGGTGGTACGGATCGCCCAGTTAGCTTAGATTGAGTAGAATCCAAGGTAGAGGTAGCCGGATAGATCCGACGGAAGGAGAAGGGAAGGCCCGGATCAGTAAGGGTTCCGGGTTGGAGGCCACCTCCGGAGTGTAGTAGGAAGAGATCCTCATTGTTCCGGATGTCTAGGTAACGTCCCGGTGAGACAGCCGTGGGGAGGATTAGGCAAAGGTCCGGAAGGGTTCCGGACTGATCTGATCTTCTGAAGGGGTCTCATCACCGGTGGACGGGACAATCCGGAAAGTGGTACGGGTCACCAACTCATCCCGTCGAGTCGGATCTCCGGTCGGAATCCAAAATCTTCTGGTCACTGTGGTCCCAAGATACAATCCGGATCTCTCTGCGTGACCTGCCAGGACGAACCTGATCAATCCGGATTGGTTGTGAGGGAGTTTCCGGATTCTAATCTTATCAATGACGTCTTCACCGGAAGAAACCACCTATTCTAGAGGGTAGGCGTAGAGGGGTGAGTAAGCATTATAATTAGGACCTAGAGGTACAATCCGGAAAGGCACTCTCCGGAAAAAGGCTAAGAGTGTCCATAAAGACCAAAAGTCCGGAAACTAGGGTTTCCGGAAACTTGGCTGAGGAAAAGGAAATAAGCAGGTACGGAGGGTTCTAGACCTCCTACACTTCACAGAATCCCTGGACAATACTAGGGTCATCCGGACAAACCCGGATTAGGCACTTAAAACATGCCAATCCGGATATTTTGGTGTTCGCGTGTTCCCACACGTTTTTGGCGTCAAAAACAGAAGGGAGGAATTCAACCTTCTCATGCCTAACAGATTCATAATCAATACTCTTGAGGATGTTCTTGGACCCTGGTCGGGTTGCAAGCAACTTCAAGTGGTGGACAACACTGGGACGATCTATAGACACACTTGGGTGAACTGGGGGTCTGGAAATAGATGGTTGACTTACAGTAGGCGAGTGTGGAATCCTGGGAGGATTGATGAAGGGTTGATCCTGCGATGGAGGTGGGGTAAGTGAGGCAAAGTCAGAGGCAGGTGGCACATCATCATCATAGTCATCGCTGAGATAGGTAACCTCTTGGATGCCGGGCTCCTTCTTGACCGTCGCCAGAAGAGGAGCCTGCGTGGTGGACGTGAGGGACACGCCTGGTGTTAGCAACACAGTTGTGGTGGCCATCTCCGACTCGGTGACATCTATGGCCTTGTACGTTCCAGGGAGCAAGAACCAAACTCTACCATCGTCAATGCGAAAGGACATCTGAAGGACAGTGTGACTCAAGTCACCGTTGTCATTAAAGACCTCTTCCTCGACATGAATTGAGTCTGGGTGGAATCTAAACCTCAAACTAAGGAATGACTCTGCGACTTTGGCTAGACCATCATCTCCTAGAGGGATCATAAGGGGGATGGAATGGTGCAGTGCTCGGATGGTGGCCATTGTAGAAGGAATGTAAATGCGAGTTGGCCAAACGGGCAATGGACTTAAGCTGAGCAGAAAGTGGGCTGTATATATAGTGATGTGATGAGCAGGCCATGGCAAGAGGGAATATGTGAAAGACGGCGGAGACTTGGATTAGTAGTGGAATAATAAGCCGACTCATGATAGCAACATGAATAAGAACTGAAAATGCACTGCAGCAATTACTTAAGTTAGTCATGATCATATGCCAATCCAATGTATATATATTAAGAAAAAACATGAGGCTGAATGCCGAGTGCCGTAATTATAAATACACCAGAGACCACGTGAACCATTTAGTGGATGTAAAGGACATTATAATATATATAGGCAAATATATAGGGCATGTAGGATTATAGTGTACTACAATAAAGCTATATCAAACTAATCCCACCCCAAACCTAGCCTTAACCCTCCCTGGCCTCACTAATTGAACCTGAAAAGAGCGTATCGGGCCTGAGACTAGGAATTCCAGACATCAAAATCAAAATCTATCCCTTACTAATCCCACCCAAGCCTAGCCTAAACCCTCTCTGGCCTCACTGATTGAACCTGAAAAGAGCGTATCAGGGCCGAGACTAAGAATTCCAGAAATCAAAATCAAAATCTATCCCTTACTAATCCCACCCAAGCCTAGCCTAAACCCTCTCTGGCCTCACTAATTGAACCTGAAAAGAGCGTATCGGGGCCGAGACAAGGAATTCCAGAAATCAAAATCAAAATCTATCCCTTACTAATCCCTCCCTGACCTACTAGCCATTCCAATATAGATATATTAAGAACAAACATGAGGCTGAAAGGTGAGTGCCGTAATTATAAATACACTAGAGACCACGTGAACCATTTAGTGGATGTAAGGGACATTATAATATATATTGGCAAATAAGGTCATAAGAATAACGGCCGCCACGAATAATGTGGAGTGCATGATAGTAGCTATGCAATAATAAATTCTAAACACTAGAATGCTACATTCTGATTAGCGATGAAGACGCTTATGAGGACCTTTGCCATTTTTGTCACCGTCATGTTTATAACAATGGTCAATCCCTAAACTATGAACTGCAATGCATCCTTCGCAACCCAGTTCCTGACCTTTGGGACGTGGGGCACTCCTTCATAGAGATCTAGAGTAAGTGCCCGGTTTAATAATCCCTACTCTAGAATAGGCATGAGTCTGTAAAGTATACTTGTCCTCTATCAGCATTGCAACATCCTCTTGCGAAGATGGAGTCCGTGCATGTGGACTCTGAACCATGACCGCCGGAGTCAACTGAGCAATCTTCATGTTGTTGACGTCTGCAGAACCATCGATGGACAACGTGGTATGAATTTGAGATGAACTAGGGGCACCTAAAGGAGCAAGGCTTGGGAGACTTGAGTCAGTACCCATTGGAGAAGAATATGATGAGATGACATGAAGGAATCGGTACAAGTAATCAGGTATTATATACACCAAGGGTAGACACCAATACCCGAATATTTGACAACTTGTTAGATCAATACATAGTCAATATTTATTTATGGAAATGCTGGACAACCTGTTTCATGTAGGAATAGAATGTAAGACAACAATAGTCAATCCTTTAGCACCACCAAATATCTGACATGGCAAGATTGGAATATGTAAAAGAGGTTTTAGCGGCGCCTTTTGTAGTGTATTAATGCAGTGTGGATTAACCGAGGGATAACTTAAGAAGCCTCAGATTAATTATCTAAAACCAATGTGAACATAATGATGGCACAAAGATGTAAATTATGACAGATTTGACAATGATATATAAGAACTGTTTGCTTCGGTATTGTTAGAGATGAACACTAGGTCGAGAGCGAGAGCAGATCGAGAAGTTAGAAGGAATATTGAAAAACAGAGGCGTATTGAGAGAAGGCAAAGGTTCGAATCACGAGAGAGCATAGGGACGCCGTACAACTTGCAGACAACAATGGGTAGACGAGGGCTTAATTTTGCTAGGGGCACAGGTAGAGGTTCCAAAGGAGAAAAAACGTTTGATGTCTCAGCGGTAGCTCCCATCGTTTTATTTCTTGTATCGAAGGAAGATAACCAAGTTGACAAAGGGGGCAGTGAGGTGTTGATTATCTGGAAGCCTAATGCCATTTTTTTATGTGCATTCACGGTAATTAGAATAGTTGACAAACATTAACTTCCATCGGCTCCTTTATATTGTATTTTATCTTTGGTGTGGGATTGTGAATTGGGTTTGGGTTGGGCATCTGGAACAGCGACTTACGCAGACACAGCTTCAACCTGGGTCAGCCTCAAGTGCCTCCACATCAGATGAGAGTGAGGAGCAGGTTTGTAAAGATTGGACTCAATTGGTGACTTTTAGGGCCATTGGTGTAGGGTTAGGTAGCTTTGCAAAGCTAACGCTGTCTCAGGCCAACTTCACAACTAATGAGCACAGGACATATACACTTGACAGAGCCTAGGAGAATTTGATCGCGGCGCTGATGTAAGTGATCTTCGAGAAGCCAACATGGACAATGAAGAGCAACACTTTGGGGAAGAGGTAGGTTGTCCCACCCATAAATAATTGAATGTAAATTTTTGGTGTGAATTGAAATATTATGGAACCTATACTCGGAACCTATATTTTGGAACCTATACTCGGCGAAGGTGACGGTTAGGGTTGAGGGTGACGGTGACGAGGAGGGTTGAGGGTTGAGCTTATGGGTGCGGGTGAACAGCCTTAGGGATGGCAGAAAAAGGAACGGAATTTGACAACGTGGGGGCCGAGAATAAGGACCGATACTGTTACTTCCATTGATTTGAGGCCCAGGGTGGGTGGGGGCTGAGGGAAATCTGGTAGGGGGTAGATGTGTCAAGTTTTGATTTTTCTAAAAATCTTAGATTGAAATGTAGGACTCATATAAGGTGTCTCGGCCCCGACACACATTTTTGGGGGTCTAATATGTTAGTGAGTTTGCTATGACTATGAGGTTGACTTGGGGTTGAGGGAATTTGGTTCGGGGGTTAGGAGTTGATATGTGACTGAATTTGATTTGAGT
Organism: Polytrichum commune; assembly: GCA_950295325.1. NCBI lineage: Eukaryota > Viridiplantae > Streptophyta > Polytrichopsida > Polytrichales > Polytrichaceae > Polytrichum > Polytrichum commune. Next base: position 54,780,983 of record OX485806.1, on the reverse strand, counting down.
CTCAGGGTGGGTGAGGGAAGAGGGGATTCAGGTAGGGGGTAGAAGTGTCAAATTTTGAATTTTCCAAAAATCTGAGATTGAAATGTAGGACTCATATAAGGTGTCTCGGCCCCGACACACATTTTTTGGGGTCTAATATGTTAGTGATTTTGATATGACTATGAGGTTGACTTGGGGTTGAGGGAATCTGGTTCGGGGGTTAGGAGTTGATATGTAACTGAATTTGATTTGAGTCTCATGGTGGGTGAGGGAAGAGGGGATTCTCGTAGGGGGTAGATGTGTGAAGTTTTGATATTTCTAAAGATCTGGAATTGAAATGTAGGACTCATAAAAGGTGTGTCGGCCCTGACACACATTTTTGGGGGTCTAATATGTTAGTGAGTTTGCTATGACTATGAGGTTGACTTGGGGTTGAGGGAATTTGGTTCAGGGGTTAGGAGTTGATATGTGACTGAATTTGATTTGAGTCTCATGGTGGGTGAGGGAAGAGGGGATTCTGGTAGGGGGTAGAAATGTCAAGTTTTGATTTTTCTAAAAATTTGAGATTGAAATGTAGGATTCATATAAAGTGTGTCGGCCCCGATACACATTTTTGGGGGTCTAATATGTTAGTGAGTTTGCTATGACTATGAGGTTGACTTGGGGTTGAGGGAATTTGGTTTAGGGGTTAGGAGTTGATATGTGACTGAATTTGATTTGAGTCTCAGGGTGGGTGAGGGAAGAGGGGATTCTCCTAGGGGGTAGATGTGTCAAGTTTTGATATTTCTAAAGATCTGGAATTGAAATGTAGGACTCATAAAAGGTGTCTCGGCCCCGACACACATTCTTTTTGGGGTCTAATATGTTAGTGAGCTTGATGTCACTATGAGGTTGACTTGGGGTTGAGGGAATTTGGTTCGGGGGTTAGGAATTGATATGTGACTGAATTTGATTTGAGTCTAAGGGTGGGTGACTGTTGAGGGGATTCTGGTAGGGGGTAGATGTGTCAAGTTTTGATTTTTCTAAAGATCTGGAATTGAAATGTAGGACTCATAAAAGGTATCTCGGCCCTGACATACTCTTTTCCGGATGTAATATGTTAGTGAGCTTGATATGATTATGAGGTTGACTTGGGGTTGATGGAATTTGGTTCGGGGGTTAGGAGTTGGTATGTAACTGAATTTGATTTGAGTCTCATGGTGGGTGAGGGAAGAGGGGATTCTCGTAGGGGGTAGATGTGTCAAGTTTTGATTTTTCTAAGAATCTGAAATTGAAATGTAGAACTCATAAAAAATGTCTCGACCCCGACACACATTTTTTGGGGTGTAATATGTTAGTGAGCTTGATATGACTGTGAGGTTGACTTGGGGTTGAGGGAATCTGGTTCGGGGGTTAGGAGTTGATATGTGACTGAATTTGATTTGAGTCTCAGGGTGGGTGAGGGAAGAGGGGATTCTCGTAGGGGGTAGATGTGTGAAGTTTTGATATTTCTTAAAATCTGAGATTGAAATGTAGGACTCATATAAGGTGTCTCGGCCCCGATAGATATTTTTTGGGGTCTAATATGTTAGTGATTTTGATATGACTATGAGGTTGACTTGGGGTTGAGGGAATCTGGTTCGGGGGTTAGGAGTTGATATGTAACTGAATTTGATTTGAGTCTCATGGTGGGTGAGGGAAGAGGGGATTCTCGTAGGGGGTAGATGTGTGAAGTTTTGATATTTCTAAAGATCTGGAATTGAAATGTAGGACTCATAAAAGGTGTGTCGGCCCTGACACACATTTTTGGGGGTCTAATATGTTAGTGAGTTTGCTATGACTATGAGGTTGACTTGGGGTTGAGGGAATTTGGTTCAGGGGTTAGGAGTTGATATGTGACTGAATTTGATTTGAGTCTCATGGTGGGTGAGGGAAGAGGGGATTCTGGTAGGGGGTAGAAATGTCAAGTTTTGATTTTTCTAAAAATTTGAGATTGAAATGTAGGATTCATATAAAGTGTGTCGGCCCCGATACACATTTTTGGGGGTCTAATATGTTAGTGAGTTTGCTATGACTATGAGGTTGACTTGGGGTTGAGGGAATTTGGTTTAGGGGTTAGGAGTTGATATGTGACAGACACTACAAGAAAACCAGCCCAATGTGACCGGATGTGACTAAGGGCGTATGACTATGTAGTCACCTCAATTATTGGTTTAGTCTAAAATCAGTCCTAAGATGGTCCTGTCATGGTCTAGTCATATATGTAGTCATATTTTTGAGGACCTGGGTGGGAACGTCTACGGGAACGGGACATATGTTCTCCTGCCCGGTTCCCAGAGTCATGCTATGAGTGCTCACTATGTGTAGTCATGCTAATGCTAATGCGTTATGTATGTCTTAGTGTAGTAAGAGAGTTGGTTTGGGTGACTACATGACTTCATGTAGTAAATAACTTGACTAATAGTAGTCATATATTTCAATCAGATGATTTTGAAGTCCTCTACTCGTTGGCTCTATGGGTGAGTTCTGTAATATAGGAGTAGGTCCATAATCTTCACTTACATAATAGCGCGTCTATTCAACACTACCATGTTTGCGCGCAAACATGATCACATGTCATTTTAGGGCACCATTCTAGAAACAGCAACTAGACACACCTTCAAAAATTAGTAAGTAATTGGGTTTAGCGTCCAAAAATCATGATTCCACTTGCTGTATCTTTCCACCTTCTTTCCAGATGCACGAAATTGCCGTGTATGCTTAACCAGGCTACAGATTTCCCATGCTCACAACAAAGCCGTTATTGTTCACCTTGCCATATTTTTTTGAGATGTCAAAGTCATTGCAAAATGTCGTAGTCATGTAGACAGATTTCTTTACTGGATTCAGTCATGAAGCCGTAATAACATAGTCATCGAAACAATTTCCTTTACTTATATTGGTAATGAGTCCCCTTTGTCCATACAACTTTAATTTGTTAACTGTGCAATCTCTATGACTATTCCTTTGCTGTACCAAATTCTACAGATAGTAGTTGGGCTCCTACAGTCTTACTTTGTTGACTCATCAATGTAGTCCGCCTCTGTATCCTCCAGTTGCAGAGCAAGCTGCACCTCGTTGCTAGAAAGCTCCCTGGAACTTGATAAAACATGCGGCATTGCTACGGTATCATCAGTGACATTCTGTGCCATCAATCCCTATGTTTCAGCATCGTCGCGTAAGCTTAGGCAGTGTAGATCTGGTCTTCCCTCACCCATGGATGTCACTCTCGCACTTCGTGCGACTTTGCGTAGAACAACCTTCCACCCAGGATGTGCCACGTCGTCAACAAAGAAGACCTGTTGAGCATGGAGAGGAAACGCAATCGAATCTGATGAGTACGGAATTGTGCGGTCAATGTTCCCGAGAGTGAAACCGTACTCATCTCTCTTCATAGTTGCCCGTGGCCCAATCCACATGGCTTGGACCCACTTACAATATAGTACGAGTAACTCGAATTTCCCATAGTCAGCCCCAATAATCTCTTCGACCCACCCCACATACTCCACGTTCGCGAGCCTGTGATTCTTGTCTTTTCTGCTGGAACGGCAAGATTGGGAGAATGTTGCAGCTACTCCGTTGTCGCAGGTTGACAAATCTACCTCTGCACCGCGCACACGTATATGGTTCCCGTATGCATACATGCTGCGATAAGATTTTGCCTCACATGAAGGTGGTAGGACAAGGCCAAGAACATCTTCATGGACCTCTGCCCCTGATGCCACATCCCGTTGCACTGCAGCAGGAAACCACACAGAGAAGGGCTCATTCCTTACGAGTGGTGGATACTCTGCTCTTATACCCCGTGATCGACGGCGTATCTCTGCACGCATTCTGTGTCGTGCTTCCATCTCCATGTAGTGGCGTCTGATTACAAACCACAGTGGATGGAAAGTTTAGGGTTAACAACAACAGCCGCCAGATAGCGGTCATGTCATCAACATCTAATTCCCAGTCATGTGTTTCAATATGTTGACTGAAATTAGTGCGCAATAGACCTTTGTTGACTACACATAGTCAACATGTCCCTTGTAGACAGAGCGCATGACTAAAACATGTGATGCTTACTCTCTGTATGACTGTAGAGGCTCCACGTTCGTGAGAACAAACTCGTAAATCCGTTCCCTGAGCTCTGATGTCAAGAGTCGATATCGACTTGTACCCTCCACGACCTCACTCTTGGCCCCTGCTTCCTCCTCATCGTCCCAAGTCCTCCTGCGTGTTAGCTCACAGTCTTGCATGTACTCTGTGCAAAATCCTAACGCCTCCTCTATTGTGTACCCCCTCGCCATGGATCCCTCGGGTTTTGCCCGTTGCCTAACATAGCCCTTCAATCTCTTCAGGTATCGCTCAATAGGATACATCCACCGGGTGTGTACGGGACCACATATATCCAGCTGCTGCACCAGATGAATGGGGAGGTGCGACATGACATCAAAGACTGAAGGTGGAAAAACTTTCTCTAGCATGCATAGCGTCTCAGCTGTGTACTCCAATAACTGTTCCATGGACGAGGGATCTATGGACTTTGCGCACAATCGTACAAACACCCGACTAAGCCGCATTATTGCCACCCGCGTATCCCTGTCCAAGAGAGTGCGCAAACACAAGGGGAGCAACTGTTGCATCAAGACATGGTAGTCATGAGATTTCAGCCCCTTCAAGTCCCCATCCGACGCAATGCATTTTGCTAGTTGGCCGGCGTAGTTTGTAGGAGTTTTCAAATTGCGGATAATGTCTATGAAATTTTGCCTTCTCCTCTTTTGATAGTACATATGGAGCTATTGGAAGTACGACGTACCCAGGTTTCCTTCCAGGAAGCGGGTGCAGATGTGGTCGAATATTGGCCTCTTTTAAGTCCAGTCTGGCCTTCAAAGTGTCACGGACTCCCCAAATTGTTTTCATCACGTTCTCGCAAATGTTTTTCTCACAGTGCATGGGATCCAAAACATGTCTAATGAGGAGGTCCTGCCACACATCCCAGCAAAGCATTCCAACGTCAGATTATCTCACTTTTAACAAAGAATCTTAAGCATTCGTTGAAAAGATATACGTCCACATTCTTTTTCCTCTCTACGTACAGTGATGGATTCCAGAAATTGCACTATTCACAGTCAACCTTCTTACCATGCTGGTTACTAGATGCAGTCAACAATTCTGAGTGTAGATACTGGAACCAGTGACTGGTTCCAGAAATTGCACTATTCACAGTCAACTTTCTTACCATGCTGGTTACTAGATGCAGTCAACAATTCTGACTGTAGATACTGGAACCACTTACTGGTTTCAGAAATTGCACTATTCATAGTCAACCTTCTTACCATGCTAATTACTAGATGCAGTCAACAATTCTGAGTGTAGATACTGGAACCAGTGATTGGTTTCAGAAATTGCACTATGCACAGTCAAACTTCTAACCAAGTAGGTTACTAGATTCAGTCAACAATTCTAACTGTAGTTACTGGAACCGAGGACTAACATAGTACCTGCCAATACGGAAGCAGGTACAGAGCTGAGAGCCGCTTCACTTCGGTCCGATGAATGGGGTCGCCTTCTCCTCCACCTCTTCTTCCCTGTGACTCTTGCAGGAAGGACAATCTCTCTTGTACATAGCCCTTGATGTCGCATCCTGTTAGAATTGGAGGGGGAGGGCGGTACTCCTGTTGACCATCGAATGCATGTTTTAGCCTACGATAGGGATGCCATCTACTGAGATACCGGCGGTGGCCCAAATATACATTCTTTCCGAGCGCCTTTGACCGCCGAGTTGTAACATTTGGCCCACACTCCGTACACGCTCTATACCCTTTTGTGATTTGGCCAGATGTGAGTCCATATGCAGGGAAGTCGTGAATGCACCAAAGAAGTAGAGCCCGTAGTCTAAAATGCTGTCTAGGGGGCTCTTCAGACACATCTATGGTTGGGACCCCTTTCCAGAGTTCCAAGAGCTCTTCAATCAATGGAGTAAGGTACACATCGATGTTCTCCGAGGTCACGCTCTCGCGACCTGGAATAAGCAATGCAAGCATGATGAAAATGGCTTTGTCATTAGCCATGCAGGAAAATTATAGTTCACCAGAAGGACCGGCCATGTCGAGTGACTGAGCGACTGGTTTCCGAACGGATTCACACCGTCCAATGCCATCCCCAAGCGTATGTTCCTATGCTCATCTGTAAAGTTGGCATCCAACGAATCAATGTGCTTCCAGGCCTTAGAGTCGGGGATGCATTCCACGTTAATACCCTCCTTCTTCTGATTGGCGTGCCATTTGTTAAGTTCCGCCAATCTTTTGCACCGGTATATGCGCTTCAGATGAGGAATCAACGAAAAATGGCGTAGGATTTTGGATGGGATTGTACTGGACTTCGACTTGTATCTCGGGGCGTTGCACTTTGGACAGGACTTCGCATCCTGCAACTCCTTCTTGAACAGGCAACATCCATTGTGGCATGCATGAATGTTATTATAGGACAGTCCCAGCTTCACCACATACTTCCGGGCTTCATAGTGGGAACGGGTAGGTAATTGTCGCTTGGAAGGATAAGGTGCAGCAGTTGAAGTAGTTCGTCAGCAAATGCATTCGATACTCCAAACACCGCAAAGCAATTGAGGAGCAGCAGAGTTGAGACCAAGCGACTTGTTGTGGCACCTGCAAAGAGGGGAGTTCGGGCATGCGACAGTAATTCCTCCATTAAATCTGTCGTGCAGTCCCCTTCCTCCCCGGGGATTGCGTCATCCTCCTCCACATCGTCTGTTCTTCTACAATCCTCACGGTCTTCGTCCTCGAGGTTATCGTATCTAGAGAGGCACTCCATGATCATTCTTATTGCGTCCATGCCCCCATTGTTGTTGTGAAGCTGATGAGGGCTTTCCTTAACTTCCTCTTCAACAAGGTCGTTCTCCGCATCCACGAGACCAGCCTGAACATAGCACACTCCCGGAATTAATAGTTGAAAGTATTTTAGCACTGGAACATTACCTGATTGCATGTCCGATATGACTGGATTTAGGGAGAATGCATGACTAGTTCTGGTGGGATGTTACTTATGGTAGTCAACCTTGATTAGGATCAGTCATATGTGACTAGACCTAGTCACAAACTAATAAAATCCAGTCATGTCGGCCATGCCACATTGAACTGTTCTAGTCATATTTCAGCTCATCTCCTAGTAGTTATGTAGACATACCAAAATATGCACAGTGAATTGAGGGTCTCTTCCGATAGTTCTGAGATGCTTGCGAATGGTTGCCCTTCTGATGCAACGACCTCCCATACAGTTCCTGCATGGGCAACGGTAATGCGTTAGCCCCAGTCTATCTGCTTCCCTCTCCTCCAGTTCCCAGAGGTGGAGGTCGCTTGCCCCCGTCGCTCCACGCCTAGCCATTTGTCAATGTAAAGCGGTCAATGCCACTTGCTCCTGTTCAGAAAACCACGCGAAATTGAGCATATGAACTAGGTACCCTAATCACACTACAATTTCACAACTTGGAACAGGTTGGACTTGGAAATACTAGGATCTTGACTGGTTATGCCAAGAAGTCTCAATTTAACCATCAAGTTCATTGAGGACGTAACTTGTTTACATTAAACTTGCAGTCATTGTAGTCAGTTACATGAACCAAACTGCTGACTACTAAAGTCGTGCTATGATGAAGTTCTGTGACTAGTCCTAGCACCGTCACAGAAACCAAAAGTATGACTGACCCTGGTCAGATCGTCCTCGAGCAACAAGGAATGAAGAAGAAATAGTCAGAAAGGCTTGCGACCACATGTTTACATAATTCAATGCTTGGTTGATTGCTTGCAGTGATACGATGCAGGTATGTAATCTCTTGAATCGCTACATGCATGAAAAAGGCTCTACTGCATCAGGTGCCAAGAAAACATCATGGTGCAGTGAAACTTTTGTTGTCTGTACAAGTGCAGTCATCCAAACACTTCCAAAGTGAATCCCTACGTCAGACTAATATTGGAGGTAACAACAAATCTAGCCTGACATGCACTGTCTCCTACACTTTATATCATGTTGGGGTGAAGAAATCCATGGCAAATCACTATTATTAACAATGTGCCCAGCTTGAAAAACTGAATAACAAACTTAACATGATAAGAGTGGGAAAAACACCATTCCAATGCCAATCACCCCAGCCTCATTGCACAGATCCTTGACCTACAAAGCATGCACATCAGTCAAAAGAAGATGGTAATAAGATAGAAGCTCACGAGAATACAATGCATTGTCTAATTTGAAAGTACAAGTAACCTGGTGTTTCAAGTACACATTTCTCTGTGCAAACAAATGACCACAACTGTTCCATCCCCTGTCCCTAGCTTCAGTAACCTTTATCTAACAGGTCTCATAGTTAGTCCCCTTGTATAAATTATTTTGCAGCAGGGCTTAAAGGTCTGATGCCACTGAAAATCTTCACTTGCAAGTGGTAATATGCCCAACACTACATCTGATCCCCAATATTCGCTCTTTTGTTGGTCTGTAGGCAAGTTAATTCCAGTGCAATCAATTCAAGCTAAAGCCTGAATCTCATCCAGTATTTCTCCATATCTGCAATCATATAGAACTTATCAAACATCACAATGCCAATCTTGGCTTTCCTATAGCAACAACCATTACACATTTCACGCGAAAATCGAGTCTCTAGGTCAAAGTTGAAAAACCAAGGCTAGGAATGGTGCATTGAAGACTCATGATGGATACACAAACTATCCAGGCTAAAGGATATGTAAAGAAGAAAGGAAATCTTGTGTGTATGATCCCAACCATACATCCATGTGAACTGTGATACATGACATAACTTTGACAACACATCTTCAAGAAAAATTGCGACGTTAGCCAACCTCGGAGCAAATTTAGCAGCTCTAACAGGTGCATCTTCCACTGTAGGGTCAATCTCTGCCTGCTTCCTGTAAACACATGAAGTAGAAGCATGCGTCTCAGACACAAGAGAAGAGAAAACCAACAACATTGGCTTTTAGATACCATGTGTGATACTGTTTAGGCGTAAATTGAAAATTATTTTGCCAAAAGTGCCACATAGTAAAAGTTTAGCTTAACGCAAAAAGAGAAGAGGAACATCAACAGGTGCTCAGTCCCATATCAGAATATTGGTGCAAGTGCTTAAAAAACCACGAAACATCTCTAAAAGAAGAGAAGCAACTGCTACACCATATTGCCAGCTTTCTCAATGACATCCAGCTGTTCAGATGCACAGTGCCCACTGTATCACCAGGACCATTACCATCACTTCTGTTGTTTTCAGCAACAATGTTTCTCACCTTGCCAGAAGGTGCTTCAGATCTGGACTCAAAGCTTGTTGTAGACATGCCCAAAGCAGATTGTTGTTCTGCCTCCAGATAATTGAAGTGTAGGGCATGTTCTTGAATTGTTTCCCAGGGAAGAGGAGCAGGACTTGTAAGTCGTTTCATGTCAGAGGCTTCTGAATCAGCCCCAACCTTTCGAGTTACCAAGGGAAGAAGCTGTGTTGAATCAGGGGTGAAAACTTTGACAACCTCTGCATCAGTCTCAACACAAGACTCCCCACTTGGATGCTCCGAATCAAGGTGTTCGTCTTTCTTTGAGGTTTTAGCAGCCTTTAAACTATGCACAGAACCTCTATCATTTCTTTCTCTAGGTCTCACAAGTTCTGGAACACCCTTACTTATCTTCTATGAATTTCTGGCACCAGCATCAGGTTTCTGTTTGAAGAAAACAGTGCCCTTCTCATCATCTTTCTTTGTCACTGTCTCCTCATTCCTGTACTTCTCCTAGTATAATTCCTAGTATCAAAAAACGTACCTGGACTTTAAGAGGTAGGAGAAGGGCCTTTCTACTTGAACACAGCTCCAAAAATACATGCTGAAGCAAATACAAAGACCTCAATTAGTCATCTCCTTTCAATCAAGCTGAAACCAAAACAAAAGTTGCCCACCCAATTCATAATACACATGTACAAAAAGGAAACGACCATGAGAAAACTGAGAGCATACTTGTGGCTTGACATGTTGTATGAGAGCCTGGTGGCTGTCACAAGTCCAAAAAAATTTGAGATCAAACACTTCGCATCCACTCAGAATCTTAGGCATTATAACTTTATGGCCCATCATCACCATCACCAATCAAGTTGCAAATTTCACTACATTCGACGAGGCTGACAACCCCCAAACCCCATCATTCCAACAATGTCAGAAGTGAAGTGCACAATTACATCAACCAGAAGCTGAAATACGCAATGCCTAACAATGTTTGTGGAACTCTGATGAGTGTTGGAGCCTCGACATAATCACAAAGATAGATATATATTCATGCAACAATGAAAGTAAGTGTAATAAATTCACGAACCAGTACTGTCTGCTTCGAAATCCTTCCTTGAAAACAACAAAGGGTTTGCATCACAAACACAGAGTGGCAAGCCATCTCATGATCATCATCTTACATTTTATTGGTTTTTGCTTCCATATGCTTCTCACTCAAATTGCAGAAGAATTAATGAAAGTGCCAAAAATCCAGAAAAGAAGCTGACCTGCGGTCATTAAGAGGTCCTTCCCCAGGGGCTCCGGATCCCCCTCTGATGCAAGTGGACACACATTTCCTAGTACAACCTTCTACCTTCGCAAACTTTGGGGTCTGTATTCTTTGTGCCTTATCCCCACCTGAATATCACCAAATTTGCACAGCCGACTTTCTAAGTTAGTCACACAAAGACCGTCTCTTATGCAAAGATATCCCTGAACTTCCAAACCTATAGACATGAAGGCACGAAAATATAATCTCGAAAATGCATTCATCTTACACAAATCTATGCAACAAGTAGTTAACATACCTGATTGGAGGGATCATTTCGTAAGAGGTTATTAAGAAGCTCCAAACAATCCTGCAAGAAAGAAAATGTGTTGTTTAAAAGCAAGAGCAAACACATCATTGAGCAAGAGGAAAACCTAAACACAATTGACCTCGAGGAGATAGAGTATCACAATAAACTACAGGACCCACTGAACAAAGTGCCGAGAGCCTACCGACTAAGCCACAGGCGTTTCCAGTTTGCAGATAACCATAGCTGGCATCTAAATGAGATTATCCCGAAAGAAACCCAAGTTGGCCAGCAACTTTGCTGTTGTCACAAGGATTAGGTTTTAAACTTCAATGTTTAAACTTCACTGCCGCCAGTCACACGAACCAAACTAACCAAACTAACCCTAAACCCTAAAAGCAGCCACATGACTGGCGGCGTTGAGAGAACCGCCATGCTACTCTCTGATCTCTGTTGCATTAACTTCACGAATTGATGCAGGCAACGGCTCCTACCAAGGTTTGAAAATGGGTTTGGCAAGGAACCTTGAATGCCTCCCATGCCTCACTGCTCCTGCACGCGCGTCCGATGGAGACGCCCACGAACGCCCTTGAAGTGTTGGCGCGGAATGAAGAGGACGAGGACGAGGAGCAATCTGGGGAGGAAGGGTCTAGGAGTGACGAGGAGTGCGAAGTGCCTGAGTACGAGCTCCAGCGTCAGGAGCACCTGCGCAAAAACGCCCTCAAGCTACAGGAGCTTGGAGTCCCCCTTCTGGCAGCGGCGTTGTGCAAATCTCTTCTGACATCCACGGAGGAAGTGGGGGGAGGAGAGGGGAATGTGGCGGGAGTGAAGACCAGTTGCCGCGCTGGCACCAGCAGCAAGGGACACCGCCAACACTGTTTCGGATTAAGGTAAGAAACCCTAAACCCTAGCTCCTTCAGTGACCTCCCAGCCTCCTCTATATATTGCTTGAAGTTTCCCTCACTGAGTTTGCTCATTGTACTCATATCAAGCTCTCTGTTGGTACTCATATCTATCTCGCCCTCACTAACTTCCGTCCGGGCTTGAAGTGCAGAGACAATCCCAGCAAGGGTTGGGAGGTCGTGCGCCGGAGCCAGCGTCTAAACCCAAGTTGGCATTCAAAAGTTGCAACTCCCTCGCGACCTGCAAGGAAAACTCACAGGGACTCGCTCTCGAAGGAGTCGGAGGAGGGCGATCGGAGCGCGAAGAGCACCTCCGAGGAGTGGCACAGCGAAGAGTCCTCAAGTGACACCGAAACTGACCTCGAGAACGAGGTCTCGGTAGGAGTGGTCAAGCCCCATCGAGGCAAGGAACGTCCTCAGGTGAGTGCTGTCACTATTGGGATTTTTTAGCATGATTATTGCCATCATCAGTGCAGGCTAATTATTAGTTTCCCATGCACTTCATTTGTGGTAAACGAATACTACTACTCCTTAGGCTTGATGAGTGCTTGGAATCTCCGTAGGCTACGTTGAGTGATCGTCATCAGTTTCATGACTGCAGATTGTTGACTGCCGTTAGTCTCCTGCACTAAATAATTGACTATCAAACCTCTGTATGTTCAGTTTGTGTGACAGTTCCTAGTCATTGATAGCAAGACTTCCATTATAGTAGAGGTCCTTTGCCCTGTTAATGAATTCGTTGTCCCAGTGATCTCAGAGCCAATTAAATTTACTGTAGAAAGATACGATGACAATATATCTCTGTGTTGAGCGAAGATTACCATGAATAAGAGTTTTGAAGGTATGTATGTGAGATTGCTTCACTTACTTATACATGTCTGCCACCATACACGACTACTGGCATACGAGTCCTTTAACACACATCTTGCACAACTCTAAAAATCCCAAATCATGCTAGATTTTGGGACTTATCCTGGTAGTGATATTAACAAACAGCACCTCCAAGGTTCAATTGAATTGGTTCTTAGGAGTCTTCAACAAGTGCTTTCCATCATCTGAGCAAAATGATCATGCGGACTCCTAGACCTAAAATCAAGCTTCTAGAGTCTGATCTTGTAAAGCATTTCCAGGAAAATTTGAATGGCCAGATTGTAAAAGATAAGATTTACTAATTGAAGCACGGAGACTCAAGATTGAAAACCTATTCCTTTGTGGTCTTGTGGTTGTTGGGAAAACCTATGGATGATCAAATAAATCTGCAGTTGGGAGAAAAGCTCAGTTGACAATTGAATGAATGCTTCTAATCAAATGAAGTGCAGTAGACTCTTCAGACTGTGAATGCTTCACTTCAAAGACTTATCTAGAAAATCATATTTACGAAACCCCTTCCCCTTCTCTTGAATCACCAGACATAGGTCTAAGAAAATCCAATTCCAACATACCTCAAAAATAATAGTCGATCAATAATCAAGCACCAATAATGGTATACTTCATTGTTTCAACAGATCGGACTCCAGTTTATTGAATCTGTTTTGACCCCCAAAAAAGCCTTCTAAATCTCTTCAAAAAACCGTTTGCCTTGTCGGCCAGGTCATCTTCCCGTATGTAATCATCCCCCTCAATTAAAGTCACCATGACTTCGTGGTCCCATTTACTGGTTTAACCCCAAAAAAATTACTTATACTTACTGGTTTACTGGTTTATTTATACATGTTTGTTAGTACTTACATGTTTACTGGTTTACTTATACATGTCTGTTAGTACTTATACATGTCTGTTATACATGTCTGTTAGTACTTAAAAAGTGGTGAGACCTGTTCACGCCCGTCTCATGACCAGTTGGCATTCATCAAATGCATTGTCTTGGGAGATTTTTGGGCACGCAACATCAAGGTACTGGAGTTATGCAAGTCCAACTGGTTACATGTTCGCATCTTTCAGTTTCTATATGTTAATGTATGTAAATCATTATGCATAGGTTCCTCTAAAGCGATCAATACTTTTCCCTGAAGTACTAAACTTTAACAACTATTTTTTTGAACATTGACTGGTCTATTTGTAACTAGTGGTCAGTTCTCGCTCTTCATTGGTCAAATGCAAGACTTTATAATTTTCTCCAAGTAAGTCTTCCAAGAGGCTCTTGATAAGTTAAGCTAGAAAGAGGAGGGCCTCTGTCAAGTTATCTGTTGAATGTTAAAAGTCAAGTTTTTGTTGCAGCATAGACTTCTCAAGTTCTAATAAATATTCAACTACAACCAAGGAACCCTGAGAATTCCCAACTATCAGATGTCAACTTCGAAGAATTTTTAGGCAGAGACAAACAATTATCTTGAATTCAGCCTTTGCAGACAGAGACAGGCCCCAAACTTGAAAAATTTGAATGCCATCAAGAAAGGACCGGCTTTCTGTTGCATAGCACTGAATTTTTATTTGACGACATCCTCGAGAGTTTTTGTTTTTGTTTCAGATTTGAAAAGTGAGTTTGATTGAGTTTTACAATTCACATGTGAAGATTTGATCACTTCAGAAATGTGTATCACTCTAAGAGCTTTGGCCAAAAATCATCTTAAGTGTCCAAAAGTCAGTTTCTAGTTCTACTTCAGATTTTAAAAAATAAAAAATAAACTTTGTTTGTGTGAAAAAAATTCGAAAGCAGGGTCACCAATTAGACCCCTTGGGATTGATTTCTCTTATTCGAAACCAACAAAACTCCTCAGAGATTTGTATTTTGAAGATAAGAAACCATATAGATATAAAGTGGTGCTTTTGAGGCACATTTTAATTAGCAGCTCCAAATCATGTGTTAATGACACTACCTCCTGTTTTATCACAAACTCAACAGTGAACACCTTATGACGATCACAATTTTTGTCACGTATTGAAGCCTAAAATTGAGGTGTTGAAGTGTTGAGGACGTTGTTTTACGTTTATGTTATCTTGCTCCCTTTCAACGTTGAACAAAGTGACCTGAGGGAAGATCATGTCTAGAGTTGCCGGTTTCGAAGTACAGGTGCCCAATGCGATCATACTTGATCAAACGTGTGTCTTTTCCAGTGCTGCTGCTTTGGAGGGCTGCAAATTGGTTTCAAAGACCCTTTCAATAGAGAATGTAGGGTTTAATGGTTTAAGCCTGTTTCAATAGACAATGTAGGGTTTAAGGGATTAAGGATTTGTGACTGGTCCTAGTCACATGAACTAAAACGTTGACTATCAACCCTCGCATATGTTTCCGATTTGTGACCGGTCCTAGTCATCCGAAATGGGATAATGACTAAACCTTGACTATGACTTTGATTAGCTATGTATGTATTGTGCAGGCCAGAGCACACACAACCGAGCCATTTGTGTGGGAGGTGCGCAAGCGAGGTTTTGGAGGTTGAGGAATTCCTAAACCCAGGTCAACGAGCCTCCGACCGCAGGAAACGAACCAACCACAACACGACAAACCAATCAAGATGTCAGAGGATTCACTAACAGGGGAGCCGTTCGATTACTGCAATGACGTTGTACCCGAGGTTCCTCGTGTTCAGGGAGGCATCACACCTCATGCTCGTGGCCGAGCCCTTCCCCGGCATGGGGCCATTAGTACCTTGGACCTTGAAATTGCAGGAAAAACAGCTCCAACTACTGCAATGGAGGCGTGCGATTGAGATGCAGGAGCCTGGGGTAAACTCCTCCACATATTCTGCATCGGAGATGACCGAGAGCTTTGGTCAGCCCTCATATTCCCGAGACCAGAAATCTAGACGACGTGTTGCTTTGAAGCAACAACAGGCTCATGAGGTCACATTTCGAGACGCAGGGGGCCCCCGAAAACACCTTGTGGAGGTCGATTTGAGAGGACATCCACAAGGACCGAATCGACCGCTGTGGCTAACATGTCTTCGAGGTCATGCGCAAGATATAGATTTCAGCGAAGACAACTACAAGAATCTCAATACTTCGATGTTGCTCGCTGTCAAGGAACGAGTGGACAACACTTTTGAGTACCATGGGGGCCTTGGCAAGGTGACAGAGGAGGCTTTCCATGGCATTTTGAAGGGCCAATTGAAGGTGAAGAGATATCAGTTGAAGAAAAAAATGCAAGAAGGGAAGGACAAGCCAAAGCACATTCGTCAGGACCATTGGGTAAAGTTGTCAAAACTCATCTTGGAGGAGAAAAAACAGCATGAAGCAGAGAAACTGCGATATAGCCGAGCGCAAGTGAGGAGGCCGTCTTCAGCCGGGCGCAACGAAGAATATGTTCGAGCTCAATTGGTAAGTCAGAAGTCCAATACACCCCCTGATCCAAAAGTCTAAAAGGTCTTGATGTGACTAGGTGCAGCCATCAAATTAGAGTATGTGATTGTTCTTAGTCAACACGTTCGAATTTGTGACTTTTTTTAGTCATAGAGAAGCCTACCCTGTTTTTCATTAATCATGCAGTCCTAACTAGGGAGTCTAAGATCTTTGTGGAGGCCATTGAGCTGGAGAGAAGACCAACTAGGGTTGAAATAGAAAGAGAGCTTGCACGGGACAAAAATGCCCCTCGAAGACTCATTCCTAGAAGTGAAACCTCGCCGAGTAGTCGAGTGTCTGATGCACAGGCAGAGCACGACAGTGATTGGCGGAGAGCCATGGAGAAGAACATTGAATGCATAATGTAGCACTTGCAGATTCCCGTTGTCACCCCCATGAAGGCAGCAAGTGTCAAGAACAGCTCAAGCTCAGAGTCCACCGGCACTGACACTTCACTAAAGCCAGAACAGATCGAAGAAAGTACCGAGCCACTGCAGGTACAAGTATGATATGAATGTGTGTTGTCCACCTCCTGATATTACAGCTCATGCCTGGGCACTTCTTAAAATCTTGTGCCTTAATTAGCTCTAGAAAAATTCACTATAACAAGTTTGTGACTGTTCGTTGTCATTGATATGGAAAGAGTGACCAGGCTTGACTAGATGCAGTCATGGAGTTCGATTTCGTGATGGGTAGTAGTAATGGAGTTAGCATATGTGACTAATATCAGTCATCAGTTCAATATGTATTACTATCCGAGGTCATAGAAGTTGAATAAGTGACTGGACTGGCCAAGAAGATGTGGCATTGTTGAACAAGTTTAGAAACATTGGTCATGATTAAAAGCAATCACTGAGAGGATACTTATATTCTATAATCAGCAGGGATTGCACCAAGTAGGGGAGGGCGAATCGCTGGCAGCAGATCTGGAGAAGGCAGCGGACATTCCTGCAGTAGGAGATGTGAAAGACTCACGTCCATCGGGAACATCGATAAACCCTGAAGGAGGCACTCCGGATTGTGTTATAGTGACCGGGGCAGAGTCAGCCGGACGTGCCCCAGTTGTGTACTCAACTCGGAATTCGAGGGCTTTGAAGCTTGGAAAAGAGGACACTCAAGCCCCTAAGAAAATGCGTTTGACAGAGGTTGAGAAGCTGAAGAAAGACCACGATGATACGAAGAAGCAAAAAGCTCTCAGGGGGTGCAAAGCTCAACCTGAAAAGAACAAGGAAACCAACATTGACAGTCGGCAGAACGCGAAAGGGAAGAGGAAGAGAAACATGAACGCACCGGTAAGTGAAGATGTAAGTGTCGGCAGCCATGTATTTTCGCTAGTTTTCGTTCTGAAAGCACCAATTCACTGATTTAGTCCCAACTGACCCTTGTTTTGTGTGTTTTTTATTTTTAAAGGTTGTACAAGAAACTGAGGACATGGATTTAAAGAAGGGTAACCCTGTTAGACTCAAGCAAAACTTGAACGCACCGGTAAGTGAACATGTAAGTGCCATGAGCCACTTCCTGGAATGTTATGCCTTAGTTCTTTGCAAGTTCTCTATGGCAAGAAATTGACTGTTTGTAGAGTAATGATATGTAATGAGCGACCACTATTGATTGGATTCATTCATGAAGTTAGAACATGTGACTGATATTAGTAATGACATTAGCATATGTGTCTTCTCACAGTCATAGAACTTGAATAAGTGCCATGAGCTTTCAGAAAGTAAATCCTTGTATAAAAGCAACAATTTAGTCCCAACTGATCCGTGTTTTGTGGTTTTATTATGATTATAGGTTGTACAAGAAGGTGAGGACCCGGAGTTCAAGAAGGGTGATCCTGTGAAACTCAAGGAACTTTTAGAAGGGGAGGAGGATAAAGTTGTGGCACTCGGGAAAGTGCAGAATGTAGCTGGTGCTTCTCTACACGGGAGAACCATAATTGCAGGAACTGTGTCTGTAGAAGTGTCGAAAAGCCTAGATGACGACTACGGTTTGTTTGCACCTCTAGATCTAGACGATCCACCCGTGACCTTGGTAGGACAAGCAGTAGGGCACTTTGTAATGTGGCCCACATAGTTCATGGACATTGATTTGTCCTGCTAGAAAGCAGTTTAGAGTGATGGACTTCCAGTTTCAGTGCATCATGTTTCAGCACGGAATTTTCTCTTTCAATGAAATGTTGTGGCAATCATTTGCATGACCTGACGCAGTGCTTACAACCGCAATGTTGACTTGTAACAGTCAACATAGCTCATTATCACCCTAATCTGAAACTGAAATCTATTACTACACACTATAAGAATGGCAGATTCGACTGCATGGCATACGTTTGCACTACACTACGGACAGTCAAGTCCAAGTCATCTGCTTACGATTTAATATTAAAATTTGACTTCCAGTAGTGACAGAAACGAGTATACATTGCTATATTCTCCAAACACTCACTATAATTAGTCATGCCCACTCATGATTTCAGCATGGCAGACTAATATCTCACCACAAGTAGTCCCAACAGTCAGAAGCTATTTCAACATTCGTGACTATGGGTAGTCCAATAGATGTGACTTCAAAGAGTCCTATTATCCCAACTCAATGAATGACGCATTTCAGTCATCATCTTACTACTGTTCGTAGTGATAAAACCAATCATTTATTGACTGATACCTCACTACAATTCGTCATATCATTCAGAAACTATTTCAGTATTTGTGACTATGGGGTGTCAAATAGATGTGACTCCAAAGAGTCGTATGCTCCAACTCAATGTATGACTACACACAGTCACCATCCCATCACTATGCGTAGTGATAGAATTAATCATATATTGACTCATACCTCACTAAACATAGTCATGCCAAACATTCGCTATTTGCACATAGATGACTACAAATCGTCAAGGAGATATGACTATATAGAGTCATATGATCCCAAGTCCCACTGCAGGTCCCGTTTTGAGGTCCCAAAACACTGTGGGAACGCAGCATTGGGAACAAAAAATGTCCGATATGACCCCTAGTTAGATTGTCCGAAGCAACTAAGTCGAAATGACTACAAACAATGCTAGTCAGATATTGGTTTATGCTCTATCATAGTCATAAAACCTAGTCACATTGGGTTGGTTTTCTTGTAGTGTGAATTTGATTTGAGTCTCAGGGTGGGTGAGGGAAGAGGGGATTCTCGTAGGGGGTAGATGTGTCAAGTTTTGATTTTTCTAAAAATCTGAAATTGAAACATAAGACTCATAAAAGGTGTCTCGGCCCCGACACACTCTTTTTGGGGCCTAATATGTTAGTGAGCTTGATATGACCGTGAGGTTGACTTGGGGTTGAGGGAATTTGGTTCGGGGGTTAGGAGTTGATATGTGACTGAATTTGATTTGAGTCTCAGGGTGGGTGAAGGAAGAAGCGATTCTCGTAGGGGGTAGATGTGTCAAGTTTTGATTTTTCTAAAAATCTGAAATTCAAACATAGGACTCATAAAAGGTGTCTCGGCCCCGACACACTCTTTTTGGGATGTAATATGTTAGTGAGCTTGATATGACTCTGAGGTTAACTTGGGGTTGAGGGAATCTGGTTCGGGGGTTAGGAGTTGATATGTGACTGAATTTGATTTGAGTCTCAGGGTGGGTGAGGGAAGAGGGGATTCTCGTAGGGGGTAGATGTGTCAAGTTTTGATTTTTCTAAGAATTTGAAATTGAAATGTAGAACTCATAAAAGGTGTCTCGGCCCCGATACACATTTTTGGGGGTCTAATATGTTAGCGAGTTTGCTATGACTGTGAGCTTGACTTAGGGTTGAGGGAATCTAGTTCGGGGGTTATGAGTTGATATGTGACTGAATTTGATTTGATTCTAAGGGTGGGTGAGTGTTGAGGGTATTCTGGTAGGGGGTACATGTGTGAAGTTTTGATTTTTCTAAAAATCTTAGATTGAAATGTAGGAGTCATATAAGGTGTCTTGGCCCCGACACACTCTTTTTGGGGTCTAATATGTTAGTGAGCTTGATATGACTATGAGGTTGACTTGGGGTTGAGGGAATGAGGTTCGGGGGTTAGGAGTTGATATGTGACTGAATTTGATTTGAGTCTCAGGGTGGGTGAGGGAAGACGGGATTTAGGTAGGGGGGAAATGTGTGAAGTTTTGATTTTTCTAAAAATATGAGATTGAAATGTAGGACTCATATAAGGTGTCAGGGCCCCGACGCACTCTTTTTGGGGTCTAATATGTTAGTGAGCTTGATATGACTATGAGGTTGACTTGGGGTTGAGGGAATCTGGTTCGGGGGTTAGGAGTTGATATGTGACTGAATTTGTGTTGAGTCTTAGGGTGGGTCGCGGAATAGGGGATTCTCGTAGGGGGTAGATGTGTCGAGTTTTGATTTTTCTAAGAATTTGAGATTGAAACGTAGGACTCATAAAAGGTGTCTCGGCCCCGACACACTCTTTTTGGGGTGTAATATGTTAGTGAGCTTGATATGACTATGAGGTTGACTTGGGGTTGAGGGAATCTGGTTCGGGAGTTAGGAGTTGATATGTGATTGAATTTGATTTGAATCTCAAGGTGGGTGAGGGAAGAGGGGATTCAGATAGGGGGTAGATGTGTGAAGTTTTGATTTTTCTAAAAATATGAGATTGAAATGTAGGACTCATATAAGGTGTCTTGGCCCCGACACACTCTTTTTGGGGTGTAATATGTTAGTGAGCTTGATATGACTATGAGGTTGACTTAGGGTTGAGGGAATCTGGTTCGGGGGTTAGGAGTTGATATGTGACTGAGTTTGATTTGAGTCTCAGGGTGGGTGAGGGAAGAGGGGATTCTGGTAGGGGGTAGAAGTGTCAAATTTTGAATTTTCTAAAAATCTGAGATTGAAATATAGGAGTCATATAAGGTGTCTTGGCCCCAACACATTCTTTTTGGGGTCTAATATGTTAGTGAGCTTGATATGACTATGAGGTTGACTTGGGGTTGAGGGAATGAGGTTCGGGGGTTAGGAGTTGATATGTGACTGAATTTGATTTGAGTCTCAGGGTGGGTGAGGGAAGACGGGATTTAGGTAGGGGGAAAATGTGTGAAGTTTTGATTTTTCTAAAAATATGAGATCGAAACGTAGGACTCATAAAAGGTGTCTCGGCCCCGATACACATTCTTAGGGGTCTAATATGTTAGTGATTTTGATATGACTTTGAGGTTGACTGTGGGTTGTGTGGGAGTCCAAATTCGACGGAAAGACGGAAATACGGAAATACGGATTCCATCTCCGTATTTTACCTTGCTTATCTGAAGGTAATAGGGTCTTTTAGGTTAAAATTACTTGTACTAGGAAATAGGGTATTCTAATTCTGCCTTGTGCGATAAAACGACTTAAAATAAGTACTATGACCGGTCCGTCAATTTGGATGGGCGGACCGTGTAATCATGGTCCGAACCATTGGTCCGGACCAAGTAACAGACGCGCCAAGATTACCCAACGGACCGGAAGTGGCGGTTACAACGGGTTTATGACGGTTGGGGGAAGACCGTCGGAAAACCGTTATAACCGTTTTCCGTTAATCCAAACGGTAACAGGGGAGGGATATTTAGGGGTCCATTCCTTCTCCTTCCCACTTTTTTCTGATTCACGAAAGACAAACT
This sequence comes from Polytrichum commune, assembly GCA_950295325.1. Classification (NCBI taxonomy): domain Eukaryota; kingdom Viridiplantae; phylum Streptophyta; class Polytrichopsida; order Polytrichales; family Polytrichaceae; genus Polytrichum; species Polytrichum commune. The sequence goes on along the minus strand of OX485806.1, from coordinate 54,759,355 downwards.
TGCTGAGAGAACGAGTGGTGAGGTTGTTGTCATTTCGAGCCGCCAGCAGTTGGATTGCTGGGACTCAGCACTTTTCAGTCACCGGCAGTTGGCTTGCCGGGACTCTGTAGCAGTTAGACGGAAGAGAGGGAATCCGGAAGAGATGGAGAGGAAGTGTGCAAGCCGGAAAGTTAGAAAGGGAGGAAAATGCCGGAAGCGCGGGAAGAGGATCAGAGGGAACCCATCCCGATTCCGCTCAAAGCCCTCACCCTTGCAATTCCGAGGGATGATAGGGAGCTGCAGGAGCTTGCGGAAGATCTCCGGGTCATGGGCTGCGTGGGGCTGCTCTCCAAACCTTGGAACCTCAGAGCGGAAGATACCCTCCGTGAGTTTAAGTTCGAGAGAGGCAATCAGTGGCTAGGCACAAAGAGGAGGGATCCGGAAAATTGGACTCCGGATACCTGGAACAGGGTCTACGGGCTTCCCAGGGGGATTGCAGAAGGGTGGGCCGGCCGCCGCGACGGCTTGTTCGCCGGGAAGTTCAGAGGGGACGCGGATCCAAAGGACGGATTCCACCCTGGGAACTGCCGGAATCTTAGGGAGCAGAGAGTGTTGAAGTTTCTCCTGCCCATTCTCAATCCGGACAAGCCGAAGCGGATTAGCCTCACCATGGCTAACACACTGTTTGGTGCAATGTCCGGAGTCCGGCCGGTGAACTGGGGCCTGATCATCCAGGAGATAGTCGGACGGGCCCTCCCCCACATCGGCCGGAAACCCTCCTTTCTCTCCCCCTTCATTTTGCACCTCTACCAGCATTTCGACTGCATCTTAGCGGAGGAGGAGGACCTGTTAACGATAGCGGTGGACGAGGTCACCTACAAGCTACTCCCGGAACCCGGAGACCTCGAGACGGAGACTTCCAGCGACCCAATCATTCCAGAAGCACCTCCCTCCTCACCCGGGAGCCCGCCGCCCACCATCTCGAGGCCACTCTCTCCTCCTCTTCCTCATCATCATCCGGAACCCGGACCCAGCCGGGAGACCACATGGTGGAATGTGGATCTATCCGCTTGGGACTTTCCGGAGAATTCCTTCAAACGGGTCCAAGAAGGGATGGAGGACCTACAGAACCAGTACTACCGGATGGAACACATCGTCCGAGGGGGGAACCAGGCTCTGGACGACTGCGGGCCCGGAAATATTCTTCGAGAGTTGGCAAAGAGGGCGGACAGGAAGGAGCTGGAGCAGGCCAAGACGGAGAACGCCCATCTCACCGCGCAGGTAGCGGCCATGACTCAGGAGCTGAGTTAGAAGAGCGAAGAGATCCGGAAGTACCACGCAGAGCAGGCAGTGCTCTTCAGCCGGATCCGAGAGTTGGTGGGGCATCCGGCGGAGATCGTCAACAAGGCGCATCTCTACGATCGGATGATGGAGTCCGGAGAGCCCACTTCCGCCAGGCAGATTCTTCCCATCCTCGTGAAGTACTCACGGACGATGAAAGACCTCCTGGCGGAAATCCAGAGGGTGGTTCCACCAAGCGGAACACCCCGGCAGGTACTCTATCCGGGTCCGCCTGGGTCACCAACCGGAACCCTCTATGAGGTAGTTGGTGAAGTGGCCCTGGTGCAAAATTCGCCGACGTCTGCAGGACCCAGCCAGCAGGGAGGCGGCTCGCAGCCAGCTAGTTTTGGGAGGGCTCCGGAACAGGTCCGTTCTCCCCAGGTGAGGAGGAAGAGTACCGGGTCGGTCCGATCCGGGAGAGGCCAGTCCCCGGTTCCGCGAAACTCGGATCGATCCCGGACTCCGGATAGGGCTAGGACGCCAATCCGGCACCAGATTTCTGATCGGGAGGCAATTCCGAGTAGGGGCAAAGCCCCTATGACCCAAGCCTCGCCATCGTTTCCTCCGAACTGCCAAATGGTCAGTCCCTTTCCTCCGCCACCCTCAAGGGCGGCCTCCAACCGGGATCCGCGGACGGCTTCGATCTCGGGCGGACGGAATCCGGAGCAGGGCGTCGGAAGCGATCCTTCTCCGGTCCGGAGCCTCCTGATGGGGGCAGTTTCCGGAACCCCAGGGACAGTCTCTGGAACACCAGGGACCGGGACACCGCGGACCGAGAGAGCAGCCGATTCAGAGGTTGAGGTTGCCCCGTCTCCGAACATGAGGAGGATGCTCACGCGGCTGCAGAAGGCATCGCCGGGAGGGGGTTCATCCGCCGTCAGCGGATTAGGCAGTCACTCAAAGGAGGGATCGGCTCCGAAGAAGCACCGCTCTTTTTAGTTGGGGAGAGTAGCAAGTTTAGTTAGGCAGAATAGAGGTAGGCAGGTAGGACTTAGGAGTTTTTGAAGAAGAGTAATAAAGTTTTCCCTTGGGTGTGTCAGCGGAAAATCCGGATCTTGATCCGGGAAATCACGGGAGACCGGGGGTAGTTAGTGTTTTCCTTAGCGGCGGCCGCTTGGGCCGCCGCCCTCAGTTTAGGGATTTTAGGGCCTCTACTTAAGGCTGAATAAGGAGTTGGGGAAGGGTTCCTTCTCCATTGTTGTACTCTGATTACTCCTACTCTAATAAATGCCTTGACTTCTCACTCTTGATTTTCCTTGATTAATGTTTGTGTGGATGGTCCGGAGAGCGTTAGCGGAGGAAGAGAGAGAGCATGAGGGGTAGGAATTCCGGATAGGACGTGAGAGAGGAGACCCGGATGAGATCCGGTTATCGCCTTGTAGATCATATTTGGGTGTAGTGGGAAGGAAACCTCACTAATCCGGTGGGTTGAGTAACGTCTAGGTGGGATAGCCGCTGGGAAGATTGGGTGAGATCCGGAAGGGATCCGGACTTACGCCAATCTGATCTTCTGAAGAGGTTCCACCGCCCTTAGGCGGACCCATCCGGATGGTGGTACGGATCGCCCAGTTAGCTCAGATTGAGTAGAATCCAAGGTAGAGGTAGCCGGACCGATCCGTCTGGAGGTGAAGGGAAGGACCGGATCAGCAAGGGTTCCGGGTTGGAGGCCACCTCCGGAGTGTAGTAGGAAGAGATCCTCATTGTTCCGGATGTCAGGGTACCATCCCGGTGAGACAACCACGGGGAAGGTTAGGCAAAGGTTCGGAAGGGATCTGGACTTATCCGATCTTCCGAAAAGGCCTCATCACCGGTGGACGGGACAAACCGGAGAGTGGTACGGGTCATCCACTCATCCCGTCGAGTCAGATCTCCGATCAGAATCTGGATTCCTCTGGTCACTATGGTCCCAAGAAACAATCTGGATCTCTCTGTGTGACCTGCTAAGACGGATCTGATCAATCCGGATTAGCTGTGAGGGAGTTTCCGGATTCCAAACTTATCGATGACGTCTTCCCCGGAAGAAACCACCTATTCTAGAGGGTCGACATAGAGAGGGGTGAGTAAGCATTATAATTAGGATCTAGAGGTACAATCCGGAAAGGCACACTCCAGAAAAAGGTTAAGAGTGTCCCCAAAGACCAAAAGTCCGGGAATTAGGGTTTCCGAAAATTTAGCTAAGGAAGAGGAAATAAGCAGGTACGGAAAGTTCTAGACCTCCTACACTTCACAGAATCCTTGGACGATACTAGGGTCATCCGGACAAACCGGATTAGGCACTTAAAACCGCCAATCCGGATATGTTGGTGTTCGCGTGTTCCCACAGGTTGAGGGAATCTGGTTAGGGGGTTATGAGTTGATATGTGATTGAATTTGATTTGAGTCCAAGGGTGGCGGGGGGTTGAGGGAAATCTGGTAGGTGGTTAGTTGCTAGTGTTGATTTTCAATTGATCGAGGTGAATATGTGGATCAGCTAAAATCGTTTATGTGTACTGCCGTGGAAGTGATTCTTACTTTCTTGAAAATAAAATTTCTACATTGTAGGTACATGCTGCATTTTCGCCACCTTCTACACAAGTATCCGAAAGAATGCAGCCAGATTTGGAAATCCTTGAGGACGGGCTTGAGGGAGAGGAAGATATTCTTGGGGATGATGCTCAATTTATGGCTGATGAGGATGAGATTCGGACTCGGCAGAAACTTAACTCAGTGTCCACGATCACAAGTTTGAGATTGCAACCCGTCAGTTCCTCGCGATTTTGTATTCCTTTGTGCAGAATGCTTGCAATGCCAATGGTAAGGCCAACTCTATCATCCGATCTTGGTAAGCTCGAGCAAGAATTTGTTCATGGATACAGGGAGGGCTCTTCGGTCTTTTATGTCACAACCACCAATGAAGACGGTAAAACACAAGAAGTGTTAGAAGTTGATAAAGCTTCTTGGGGTCCTATTTGGAACGCCAAAAACGACGTTTTCAACACGTTCCTCCTATCAGATCCAAATTTGGCACACTTAACAAATATGATGTTTTTTTGTGTGTGACGGAAACTATAGGCGTCAAGCATGGTTAAATCACATTGACAGACTTCACCGAACTGAGGAGTCTTGGCATTATTTGGTGGACTCGATTCTCCTTGACACAAATGGGAAAGTTGGACTTGTTATGTAAGTCATGCACAACATTAACAAGTAAGTGCATTTTCTTTTCATATGCATTATATCATATTCATTTCGAGCAAATTTTCACTTCTTTTCATTTCAATAATCTAATATCTTTCACTTGATTTTGATTTTAGACATACCGAGGACTCTCACGTGAAGACCAACAATGTCCATACCCTATTGTCGCGCACCTCTCCATGAGGAGTGGCCGAAACACCATGGGCACAAGGGGGACCCCGGAGTGACACCCGGGACTTGTGGCGCCGTTGGTGAGAGGGCCCAAGTGATCCTACTGTGGGTGAGGGCCCCGGGCGTTGGGAACGCCTCCCACCCACGAAGACTGGGAGGCACAAGGGTAAGGCCATGAGCTATGCGTAGCTCATGGCGTGGTGATTCTAGAAAGCTCAAGAACACCTCAATCGGAGGTGTGAGCTAGGAGTTATGGCCATTTGAGTGGGGCGCTGTCCCGGGACAGCGCCCTGGTACAGCAGTGCCTGGGAGTGATTCCCGGGACTGCCAAGGTTCAAACAGGCATAACTTCCTCAATACTTGTCCGAATGGGGCAAGTGAGGAGTCCATCGGCATCTACGTGAAGCGTAGATGAAGATGGAGTGGTTGGTTGTTATGATCAGACATCATACAAGGAAGTTATGATGGTCTGAAGCTGCTAGTGGGTTCTAGGCCCAGCAGCTAAAGGAAAATGTCCACTTGGCCCCGACTCTTGGTAGAGAGACAAGAGGTTGGTTGACGGTGGGGTAGGGGCCCCGCGTGAAGTCCTAGAGGCTTATATGGGTGAGGTGGTGTGGCCTCACCCACCCGAGGCCGAACGGCACGGCCTCCATGGGCATTGGCCCATTGTGAGGCCATAGTTGCCTAGTATGGTTCGGGTTGTTGTAGTGTTGCCCCGGCAACGCGATGATCAACATAGGATTGGACTTCCATGGATGGAAGTCCACATTGGGGAAATGGGTTACCGATTAAGGGGTGAGTCCCGAAAGCAAAGTAGGAGGGTTGGTTCCCTCCTATGAACTATTGGTCCGGGGTAAGAGGAGCTATCCATTAGCATGGCGGAATGCTAAGGGTTAGCCACTCGTAACCTTTGCTAGAATTCAAAATAACCAAGATGGTCAAGGGGGGCTAGCAAGGGTTGCGACACCTATTCAGGGTTCAGAAGTACGGTCTAATGTCAATTGATCAGTTCACTGACCTTTTGAGTCCGACAGATTTCAAAAGATGCAAGAAGTCACAAAAAAAGACTTGGTATTCGTTGCCATTAAATGTGTTTACAAACTTCATATTTCAGGTGATTTTTTAGTTTGATTTCACATTTTTTTTAAGTCATGAATAATCATTTTCTATTGATCGCAACCGGCTAATTTCGTGAATCTTCAACTCTTGTTTTCATTTTCTTATGACATTTTGGTTTATGCATTCTTGTTCTCTCTTTGTGCAGCACGAACTGGGTCTCGCTGCGGACGATGGTGTACGTCAGCTTGTGGAGCAAACAAAAGGAGAAGTTTCCCCTGCTGACAAGGCGGCTGCAGTTGAGAAGAGAGTTGTGGCACTTCGCATCAAGATAGGAAAACTTGTTGCTGTGGCTAACCCGGAGCTTACCGACGGTTGGCTTCGTGAGGTAGGTACCCTACACCTTTGTCCATATCAATTTGTTCAGCTTATCCTTGAGAAGAGGACTCATGAACTCACAAACCCTTTGTCACACAGATCGAGCGACATTACACCCTAAATTCATTCTCACCGGAACTCAACTTAGAGAAGCTCCAGCTCATTACAACTTCTAAGGCGTCTCCCGCATTCAAAATAAAATGGCTAGAATATTTTAATTCATCTGCTTCCACTTGCGAGGCCCGCAAGCTACCTCCCAAGCCCATCAACGAAGAGAGATTGGCAAATTTCCTGGCTAAAGCAAGTTTATGGGCAGGAGTAAGTCCACTGATTTCATGAATTTTCAATTATTTGAGTTCCTCATTGGCATTTCTTTTATCTACCTCACATTCTTAATTTCATTGACGCAATCGTGCATTTGCTGTCTTGCTTATGCAATTAGTGCAGCTGATGCTTATTGTCTTGGTTACTAGATTTCTGAGCAGGCCAGTATTGTTTTTGACGAGACCATGCGTCAAGACCGACTTCCAATCAACATGAGTCTTGCCAGTGAGCCAATGTTGTTGCCCGCGTATATCGAAGACTGTCGAATGAAGTTATGGGAGCATGCGTTCAACACATATTTCAGAGGACACGATTCCTTCAAGAAAGGTGACGACTTTGTTGGATTTGACGGATCTGACCTAGTTGTCCGCAGAGTTCTTTTTAGGTACGTCTCAAATCTTGAAGTAATTCTCATTAATTTCAATAATTGTTTCAGTTGATATTATGTGACTTGCTATTTCAAGAATTTAATGTTATGTGCTATGTCGTAACCCAGGTACTTTAAGTACGAGCTTTTGGCGAAAGGCGCTATTTCCAAAGAAGACCTTCCTGTATTCTTGACCACATGGCTTGATAGATCAAATTCAGTGTGCATGTTCTCAGCTCATCAACAACGCACGTGGACAACTTCTCACCTTGCCGGCGGTGCTTGGTATCTTGATTGCGCTGCAAGTTTTACGCCTGCTTTTGAGACTGAGCTCAGAAAGTCAAGGGAGGATGTAGGTGATTCTGGAATTGAAATGTTGGACTTACAGGCCATTGAAGATGAGAATGAGAGGGCAAAGGCAATGAAATGACGCATCGAAGAGGACCGAAAGAAATCGTTGAGGATCAAAGAGGCTGAGGAGAGAGCTGATCAAAAAGAGCGGAAGAAGCTACAGAAGTCACTAGAGAAGTCCACCAAGAAGGGCAAAAGGAAAATAAACCCCCTCCAGAGCCAGAAGGTAAGAGTCCCGTTGCTCCTAGTCCAACATATGAATATGGCTCTCATGCTCCAACATTTTCTAGAGGAACAAAACGCGATTCCTCCTACGAGCAGTTGAGTCAAATTCCTATTTTGACACCGGGGGAGAAACTTGAGATCCAACTTGAAGAGCTCATTCTCAACTCCTCAATGGAGGACATTCTTGGCGGTGACACGGGTGAATTCACCCCTTCCTACAACGAGTTGAAAATATTCATGCTTAAGGTACTGCCCTTCCATAATGTTGTCATCACAGGTTGGGCTTCACATTTATGCACTTCAATATGGTCCACATTTATCATTAAGTAGTTACTGCCTTTCATATCTCAGCAATCGGAACCGAAACATGGATAGAGTACCTGTGATTCATATGTAGAGTAGCAAAACTACATGAGGGTACAAAAATGTGTAATGAAATTTGAATCCAAGTACAAGGTTTCGGACCTGATATTTAAGTTTTAGTCCAAGTAATCTGATTTGAGTTTAAGGGTAAGTGTGGGTTTGGTAGAATCTGGTAGGGGGTAAGGGTGTCATTTTTGAATTCAGTTAGTAATTTGAAATTGAAATGTAGGTCTTAGGAAGAGTGTCTCACAAAGAGTGTCTCGAGTGATATTTGATTGAATTTGATAAGACTGTGAGGATATGTGGTGGTTGAGGAAAACCTGGTAGGGGGTTAGGAGTTGATATTTTAACTGAATTTGATTTGAGTCTAAGGGTGGCTGGGGGTTGAGAGAAATCTGGTAGGGGGTAGAAGTGTCAAGTTTTGATTTTTCTAAAAATCTGAAATTGAAATGTAGGATTCATAAAAGGTGTATCGGCCCCGACACACTCTTTTTGGGGTCTAATATGTTAGTCAGTTTGATATGAATGTGAGCTTGACTGTAGGTTGAGGGAATCTGGTTAGGGGGTTAGGAGTTGATATTTGACTGAGTTTGATTTGAGTCTAAGGGTGGCTGGGGGTTGAGGGAAATCCGGTAGGAGGTAGAAGTTTCAAGTTTTGATTTTTCTAAAAATATGAAATTGAAATGTAGGACTCATAAAAGGTGTCTCGGCCCCGACACACTTTTTTTGGGGTCTAATATGTTAGTCAGTTTGCTATGACTATAAGGTTGACTTGGGGTTGAGGGAATCTAGTTCGGGGGTTAAGAGTCGATATGTGACTGAATTTGATTTTAGTCTAAGGGTGGCAAGGGGTTGAGGGAAATGTGGTAGGGGCTAGAAGTGTCAAGTTTTGATTTTTCTAAAAATCTGAGATTGAAATGTAGGACTCATATAAGGTGTCTCGGCCCCGACACACTCTTTTTGGGGTCTAATATGTTAGTGAGTTTGATATGACTGTGAGCTTGACTGTGGGTTGAGGGAATCTAGTTAGGGGTAAGGAGTTGATATTTGACTAAATTTGATTTGAGTCTAAGGGTGGCTGGGGGTTGAGGAAAATCTGGTAGGGGGTTAAGAGTTGATATTCTAATTGAATTTGATTTGAGTCTGAGGGTAGGTGGGGGTTTAGGGAATCTGGTAGGGGGTAGGGTGTTATTATTTAGTTTTGGTTTTAATTTGAAATTGAAATGTACGTCTCAGAAAGCTTGTCTCTTTTTGGCCTTTGATATTTGAGTGACTTTGATATGTCTGTTAGGGTATGTGGGGGTTGAGGGGAACCTTGTAGGGGGTTCGTACTTTGATATTTGAGTGAATTTGATTTCAGTCTGGTAGGTGGTTAAGGGTTTTCCTATTAAACCTGGTTTTTAATTTTGAGTCAAGTATAAGGGTCCGAAACCTGGTTTTTAAGTTTGAGTCCAAGTTAGGAATCAGTCTCATTCCTATATTTAATTATGAATGTTTTTTTCGGTCCTTTGATTGTGTAGCACTCAAAAGACAAAACCCGGCACTACAAGGGTTCTCCGGAGGACCATCCCTATTTGGACTTGATTCTTGCAGATATACCGGAAGGTCTTCCTGTTCCTGGTGTATCAGACCCACCGTCATCCATTCCCGCTTGGAATCAAGAATCGAAAGAGTGGTTACAACCACTCTTTGACTTTGCCGACGAACATCTGTACGACGACGGGGCAATTATTTTGTTTCACCCTTTTCGCATGAGTACGAAGTCCAATATTCTTGGATATTGCAAATCGTATGGTTTTGCAATTCAGAAAAAGTGGTGGGGAATGAACCGCCTTCATCTCACATCCCCAATAAATCTAGCATCAACTGTAAGATAAAGCTTATGTCTTTTTGCTGATCACCGCATTCAGTTTCAATTTAATCCTTGAGGTAGTTCTAAGTGTAGACCCACCTAAGTATTATACTCACGCAGTTGTGTTGTTTACTTTGTAAAGTAATATTGTTCTTTATGTCTGGTACATTGTAGACCATGAGGTTCGGTATTTCATTGGCGGTCAGGAGCGTGTCGGGGTCACCTGCATCGAAGTTTTCATTTCGCCATGTCCCTGCATTGGATCCTTATGGGGTGGATGTTGCACAGGATAATATTCTCCAGAACTTGGTCTCTCGTGAGGACCAGCTAACAAATGGATCCACACCATGGCGAGGGCCTCGTGAAAAGTCCGTGCTTCTAATGCAAATGCTAATTGAAGCATGTAGCTCCCCATGGGATATTATTCTAGACTGCACGGCAGCGACCGGTATGTCTTTGTAATCTTCCATTTCAATTGGTAATCGTTAATATTGTTTTGGTCTACAAAATTCATAGTTGTTTTTGTACTAAGTTTTTTCCACCTTCTTTATTTGTAGGATCTTCCATTCATGCATGCCGCAATGTGCACCGTCACATTGCGGCATTAGAGGCTGATGTTGATATTTTTGAGGCCTTACTTGCTCCATTGATTATCTCTAGAGAAGCCTCTGAAGTCACTCTTGAAGACCGTGTTACCAGTTTAGAGGATCCTGAGGGTGAAGATATCCCCGTAGAGAGGATTGTGAAAAGATCTCGGTTTACTAAGTGAGTAAGGTCCACAAATTCTCTTACCTGTGTTATGTTTTTTGCTGTCATTTCTTATAAAGTTGAGTTATGAACATGGTACCATTGGCATTTGCAGATGCGATAAATTGAGCTATCCTATTCACCGGCCTTTTTTTTGTGACCCTAAATTCTATCCCAGCCCTCCAAAGTCTTGGCAACTTCCTACATATGCAAATGATATTGCTAATCAACTAGCTGGAGGTTCTTATCAGACTTTTACATCTAAATATCGTCCGGGAAGAGTTTTAGAGTTTTTGGATATAGAAGCTTTAGAATCTGATGGTCAGGCCTCCTCTGATGTAGATATTAGTGATTCAATAATGTCTTCATCATCAGGTGATCACAGTGATTCGGATCTGATGTAATAGCTTCATGTGAATGTCTGTGTACTATCTAATATACCGTTTTTTCTTCCGTTGGTTGTTCAGTTTGTGCACTCATTCCGCATGGAATTCATTGTATATGTATCACTTTCAGAGTTTTTTGGATTGCATATATGAAATTGCATATTTAAGTTAACTTTTGACTTTGTTTTTTTTTATATTGTTCAAAATATTTTCTAACACCACTTGGTTACTTGTTAATGTTTGAGTTTACAATTAATTGGATTGTTCATCACTTAATTCCATAATCGGCCTATTAGTTCATACCCTTCTCTTTTAAAATTAAGGGTTTCTACTATTCTTCTATTATCGTTTTCATACACTTTTTTAATGATTGCTTGCGATTTTAGGCGAATGCTGGTTTGAATAAATGACCCTAAACCATTACTGTCACCTCATGAAACTTGGCATTCAAGTGTCCTTACTAATATCTCTGCATGAGTATGTTCAACAATGATATGAGGTGCACACCTATATTACACAATGGTCTACAAGTTGACTAAAGTGTACACCAACGACACTAAAATCTAAAGTGGCCATGTCCAAAGTGGCCATGCCGAGACCGAACATGAAATCTAAGCCATTGGGCATGTCGAGACCCAAATTGAAACCAATGATTCGATTTCAAATTTATGGAGTCAGGTTGAATGTAACTAAACATGAAACCCAAACATGGCATGCCTACATTCAACCTGAAACCATAAACTTGACCTCAAATCAAACAGCAAACCCCAAGGCCAACATACCTCGGATCCGAGGCCTTCTGCAAAGTAGCCCCTCCACTTGAAATGCCGAGACCCACCCAGAAACCACCAACTTTATACACAATCAGAATTTAGGGGCTCAAGCAATGAGGCCTGGAATCCGAGGCCTTCTCCAAATGGGACTTAGTCCACCTCAAATGACAACCTGCAACCATCCGAGACCCATTCCCAACCTACAAACCTTATAAGAGAAGGTGCAAGCAAATACAGTATAGGTTCCTCCACCACGGATATAGGTTCTTTTTGTCAATAAATTTGGGAAATATGCTTGAAATATGTGCAAAATCCATGGTCATAAGGGTCCTAACTTTCGAACAATAGAGTTTTAAATTAACATTTTCTGCTCACGAGATCTGTTCACCGCTCACATCGTAGCATTCCTGACCACTTGTCTAAGTTGTCAAAAAAGATGGGAGAAAATCCGGTGGATGATAGGTTAGTGGATGAGGATCTCTTTGTTGTTACTTCAAAACCGGATTGGTACGCGGGCATCGTGGAATTCTTGACGACCCAAACGTTTCCCGAGGAGTGGTCCAAGGAAAAAAGAAGGAAAGTGAGAGTTAATAGTAGACATTTCATTGTGTTGGGACATAGGTTGTTTAGGAGGGAAACCAACGGCCAACTTAGGAGGTGTGTGTCCGTAACGGAGGTTCCTTCCATTTTATTGGCATGCCACGATAGCGCATGCGGTGGGCATTTCTCGGGTCAACTCACCGGCCAAAAATTCCTTAGGGCGGGTTACTTTTGGCCTACGTTATTTAAGGATGCACATGATTACGTAAAAAAATGTGATGCTTGCCAAAGGTATGCCCAAAACGATCTCCGCATGGAGATGCCACTCCATGTATCGTTACCGCTAGTTCCCTTTGAGAAATGGGGAATCGACTATGTCGGCGAAGTCCATCCCCATTTCTCAAAAGGGATGGCCTACATTGTGGTCGCCACCGAGTCTCTTACCAAATGGGCGGAGGCTAAAGCGGTGAAAACTGACACGGCGGAGCACGCGGCCATATTTATGTATGAAAACATAATTTCAAGGTTCGGAGTGCCAAAAATTCTAGTGAGCGATCGGGGGAAGCATTTCTTGAATTCTTTAATTCGAGAAATGACCGATAAGTTTAAAATTGACCACCGCAAGATTACCCCTTACCACCCCCAAACCAACGGTCAAACAGAGCGAGTCAATGGCATCTTGGTAAGTATCCTACGCAAGACAGTTTTGGACTCAAAAAGGGATTGGGATACGAAATTAATGGCGGCACTATGGGCATACCGGACAACCTACAAGGTGACTACCCACGCTACACCTTTTTCATTGGTATACGGTTTGGAGGCCACACTTCCGATCGAGTATGAAGTGGAGTCACTTAGGGTGGCCATAGGTTCGCGACTTACCGAAAAACAATCCTTGAGGAATAGGCTCACCGACTTGGAGGAGCTTGACGAGTGCAGACGGACGGCCGCTCAACACATCGAGGCGATTCAACGTCGAAGAAAAATCATCTTCGACAAAAGGCATAAGAGAAGGGCACTCCAACCGGGAATGATGGTAATGATATAAGACGTAAAATTTGACGCGGTTTGATTGGGGCCTTACCTCGTGCATGCGGTTTTTCCCAACAACTCACTCCAATTGGAAACCTTTAAACTCCTTGGCGAATCTTACCAACCTTGTGTACATGGTGTGAGCCAAAATGGTGCCCACATGTGTTATTAACCCTTTGAAACCATTAGGAGTTACATTTTGATATTTTATGATTATTTTCAAAAATATAAAAAGAGTGAGGTTTGGTGTGAAGTTATGTTTAGGCCTTAGGTTTATGTGGTGTAGTTAATTAAAAGCTTAGCGGTATGAAGGAAGTTCTTTGGTTAGGTGAGTGTAGCATGTGGTGGACCAAGGGGAGCTCCTTGAGTTTAAATATTTGAATTGGGATCCATCTTGTTGGTTTAAGAGTTGAAGGCTTAGCGGATAGGATAAGAGCATACAAAGTAGGCGAGGATCGAGGGGCTTACTTGGCGGATAGGATAAGAGCCTACGAAGTAGGAGAGGATCGAGGGGCTTATCTTGAGCTTTGAGGGGTGCTCACCCCTTCCCTTCCCCTATATATTCTTTTCTCTCATCTTCTTCACTCACTTGTGTTCCTATTCACTCTCTCTTCCTTCGCGTTCTTCCATTTTGCACGTGTATGTGGGCACATGAGCATGTTGTATTGAGAGGGGAGTGTAGGTAAAGGGGAGAGGTTCATACAAGGCCTACTTACCCTCTTCCTTCCCCTCTTCTTCTCTCTCTCCCCCTCTTGTTGTTCCTCTCATAGAATTGAATTTTAGAATTAGAGTTGTGTGGAAATTAGTGGAAGGATTAGTGGAATTAGTAGAATTCATAGAGACTTGTAGGGGACTTAGTATGGTTAAGTGTAGTAGTTGGTCGACCCTTGAGAAGGCCAATGCTCTACCTATTCAAGAGACTAGCATTAATAACGCATCATGATTTCAAGTGAGTTGGGAGTTTGTTGAGATGGAAGTACATTCCATGTTACCACGAGCTTTGGTATGACACATGTGATTCTCAAAACCATCACCCGGACTAGGACGCTTAAGGGTGGTGGGATTGGCCTCACATACATGGTACGAGGTGTATCATCTTTCTTCTGTCTAAAATTCTGGATCAACTGCATTTGATTCTCCGTATTGTTCTTCCAAATGGATATAGATTTTTTGTAGACGATCAAAATCTGGCGGAGTCATTTAAAAAACTAATGCCGCATGGGTAGTGTGAGTCCAAGAATAGGGCCCACATAGGTTCTTAATCTCTAGAAATAATAAAAACTTGTTATTTATTTTTCCAATAAAAGATTAAAACATAAAAAATGTGGGTTTTGAGTTGGATCGTGATTTGTGCTTAAGCTATAGTGCTAGTATTAATTAGTTAAAGATGGACGAGGAGTAATTAGGAAAGGGCCTGTCGTGGCCCGGGTTTTCCGGATTTATCAATTAACCGTCTTGTTAGGTTAAAAGAGTAGTACGGACGTAGGAAAATAGGATAGGTAGAATAAGTGGTAGGTATTATGTAGGTTAGTTCCTCAAGAAGGAGAAGAAAAATAAAAATCCTTAAAGTAGTTAAAAACCCCAAATTAAGTTATGTTAGAAATTCCACTTCGGGTAGTGGAAATGGGGGAAAGAAGAAAAAGAGGATACTTCGGCGAGGTGGAGAAAGCGGAGCGCTTGCGAGAGGAAAGCGGAAGACTGAGAGAAGAGGATGTGGTGGAAATTCAGGGTGCCGTGGTAGGAGGTGGAAACCAACATGTGGAAGAGGTGGACCAAGTGGAAGACATCGCGGCGTTCACGGGCCCGCCGGTTTCCGCCACTGAGGTGGTGGTTCTCAATGCCAAACCGGTTTCCTCCACCGTTGGGAAAGAAACCTTGGATGGTTGCCACGTGGCCAAGGTAACACCACCGAGCCCGCCGATGACCTTCCATGTGGTTTCTAGGGCACCGTTGTCAACCCCACTTGCGCCGGAATTCACGCCGGGTGGCCCGCTGTCAACCCCACGTGCGCCAGAATTCCAACCTCGCGGCCCGCTGGCCACCCCACGCGCACCGGACGTTGCGGAAACGGTGGACCGCGTGGGAGTGAGTTCCGCGCCGAATGCTCACGATGTGCAAGTGGCGCCACCACGTGCTCCATTTTTGGCAACGGACAGCGCGGACCGCAGCGAAAGGCGGAAGAAGAATAAAAAGGAAGCCAAGTTGAAGAAGCGGAAGGATAGGGAGTAGATTTTAGTTAGGATTCCATTTTGGGTTGTTTTGGGGCAAGTAGTTAGTTGGTCCCGAGTTGTGTGCTTTGTCATTTTCTTTGTTTAGATTCTGACCTCTCAATGAGGTGGATTGTCAGGACTACCACGTGGCCCGCGATTTCCGGCATGGAAACCATGGCATGTGGGTGTTAGTTTGGTTTTTAAGGGAGAACACTTCGGTGTTTCTCTCATCATTTTGCAATACAAGTGTTCTTTTGTTCAATTCGGACCTTATGCTTTACTTCACCTTCGGTTTGAGTTGAGGCTTGAGTACATGTGTAATGCAAGTGGTCCCTCTTTTCCATACTTGAGGTTTCCGAGTTTTCCGCCATTCCCTATCATTGTGTAGGTTAGTTAGGTTAGTATTCTGTGATAGGACAGGGGGTCAGTAATACCCCGAGGTGCGTGTGGTTAAAACGCCCCTGTGTGAGCAGGTGATGGGCGGAGGAATCTTAAGCGCGGAAAGGAGGAAAAGATTGGCCGAGCAAGGGGAAAGAACCCCACCGAGGGGTTGTTGGGCAAGGGAAGGTCTACACACACGGTAGGTTCTTCCCCACTTACTCCGTCCAACTAGGGACCGACAATGAGCAGCAGTGGATAGACCTATCTAATAGTAGGGGTAGAGTTCTGGTTTACGCCTTCCGCTTGCCGTGACCTGGAGGTGGATCACACCGATCAGCAGTAACGAAATGGTCTAGAACACTCATGCACCTGCCGCGACTGGCGCTTGGTTCCCACCGCGGATGGTAGGCGTGGTAGCCCCATCCCTATATTAGCCCCGCCGTCACGGAAATCAGCAAACCTTAGGTCCTATCTTATGTGACCTGTGGAACAGCACAAGCTACGCATTGTGAGGATAGGAGCGAAGATGTTGTGTTTCCACCTTTCTCGAGGGAGGATTCGATTTCCGCGTGTGGTATAGTGGAAACTGTGCCATCACGGAAAGCGGATCAGGCTGGTTTTGTAGACCCAAAACTTCCTCCACCTTTCCCCCGTCAAAGGGGGGTTGGCACGCGTCGGATACTTGAGCGGGACACCTTCTCGAGGGAGGGCTGCCCCCATCGAAGCACTAGTCTAAGGGAGCAGTAGTTAGAAAGAGGAAGTGGAGATAGGGAGACAACCCTAAGAAATCAACCCAAAGGGTGAAATCCTGATGAACAACTACCAAGTCTCTCTGAGCATTCTAGCCTAAAACACTAGAATTATGGTCCTTGTGACACGGTCAAAAATCTAGCGGATAGTGGAAATACAGGTCAGATCCGCTACCTCTATCGCAGAAACCTTATCCCGAAAGTCATGACCCGTAATAAGGAATCTTAGAATGGAGTGTATATAGTTGTTATACTATGGATTCAGGACGCTGAGTCTATTGTTGTTACTACTCTAGGGTGGGAGTTTGTCCATACTTTGTGTTGTGTTCCCTACCTCGGTCCACTACCGGGAAGGCGGAAATTTCCGTGCTATAATTTCCGTAATATCCCGGATTTCTTAATCCGATTTGTGTTAATTTAGTTTCTGGTGTTTCTTGTGTGTGTGTGTGAGTGAAAGTTTTTCCCCTCTCTTGTATTGTAAACAACCGCAGGTTCTTCGTGGGAACGAACTCGGCGCGGTTTTGACGTTTTACGCGTTAATTAGGTTAATTAACTGAATACGTTACCACCGTGCTACGACAGGGCCAGGGGATTGTCGGATTAGGCCTTGGGTTCAAGGAGCGGGGTTTTTAATTGCTTGAATTAGGAGTGGTTGGTGCTCATTCTGAGGGGGCATCACTGCACCCCTAGAAATTCCCGGGCCTCGGATCAGCTAGGGCCGTTAGGAGGTTGCTAGTTCTCAAAGAACTCTCTCTCTCACCGAAAAACCATGAAATGCCGTACCAGGGGAGCGGCGAAGGAGATTTTTGGCGGCTGGGAAGGAAAATAGGCACCTGGGCAGCACCAGGAGGGAGTGCAGGAAGGATGGGTAAGGCCGGAACTCTGAGGTAGGACTGATGTAAGAGGATGGTGCGGCAGAGAGCTGCAAGGCGCCAAGAGAGCATGAATGAGGGAGTGTGGCAACAAGAGGGCGAGGGTGGAGGTCAAGGCACCAGCAAGGGAATGCGGGTGAGTAAGGGAACTGAACCCACCTGTGGAAGCAATGCTGCCTCTTGAACCGGGGTTGTACAAAATTGGGTGGGCGTAGTTGCAAGCAAGCATGTTAATGGGGTGGGGAAGTTCGAATGGATCTCTCGGATTCGAAGACAAATCCTGCTGAAGAAACATCTGACAAATCAAAACTGAATGGGCACTGGTTCGGGGAGGCTCGATCTACATTGGGAAGTGTTTGACCTCCTTGGCGAATTGGTTGAAGTTCCCAGGAACCACATTTTTATTGCAGACCTGCGGGATAAATTTGGGTTCCCCAGAATTGGGTGGACATGGCCCAGGTAGCATTATGCCTGGGATTCACCGAGGAATGGATAACTGCTGGGTTTAATTGCAAACCGAATAGAACATGGTGGCGACTGAATTGTGGGTGAGCCTGAGAGGGCAGTGGACGAGGGAGTGCAAGGGGAGACAGGTGCCGGGGCGTCGGGACAGCTGCTGGAACGCGGCCAAGGTGTTGGACAGTAGGGGCAGGGTACCGACCCTTGGTTGGTAGTGAGACTTGGTGGTACAAGGAGGTACTGGTTAGGGGGAATCAATATTAGGGAATTAGGACAATCAGCCAACAGTGCAAAAGACAAGTAGTGTAGGGCTTAGGGGTTGGGGGTTGGTAGTTAGTAGTATAATCAAGGTAGTTTAAGGGTTTGAGTTGGTTATGGTTGACATTAGGAAGGGATGGGAGTGCTTCTAAGCGCTCTCAACTTAATTACTTTTGAATAAAGGGGTGTGTTTGGAGAATTATCTTGCTCCGGGAAGGGGGGTTTACATTAGGAATGTCACAAGCATGCATTCTAGCATATGTCAGTCGTGAATCCTCACCTGGATTACGACGCTTAAAGGTGGGTGGTTTAGGACTGACATGCAGACTGGGCATAATGGGAGAGTGAAAAGATTGGGCTCAACGTACTTATGAATTCAAAGGCAGGAACCTTCTCCTCATATTCATCAGGAAAAATTTCCTCCACATGCACTACAAATATCTCCTCCAATGTCTCCGAGTTAGCTACACAAACGGCTGAAGAATTTGAAACCGTGTCTTTCTTCAATGTAACAACCAACTCCATTTGAGTATCTCGGTATCACTCCACATACCACAACTCCAACCAATGAACATCTTTCCATTGCTCAAAGGTTTGGAGTACTCCGTGTTTCAAGTGTTGGGATAAAGGCTTGAACAAATATAAGTCTTTAAAACTGGTATTGTGTTGACGTCTCGCCCTCAGCCTCGTCTTAAACCGAATTTTCCAATATTGCAGGGAAATGGTTCTTGCTTGATCAAATAACCGGTTTCGGATTCCACTTCGTGTCTCCTCCTTCATAACGTCAAAGGTTCCTACCAAAAGAACATGAGACCGAATGATAGTATTTCATGCCGAAGTAGGTTGAAAAACCTCGTCAGGTGCTATACTAACTCAACGTCTAAGAGATCAGAGGATCGATGTGAGCGTCAAAATTGCCCCAACGGCAATTTGGCTCATAATTGAGGTATTTTAGCAAAATCATTAGATTAGTAATAGGAAAATTTAGCAAAAAAACCATTTAAATTAAGGTAGGTTGGCTAGGGGTGTTTTATCCTTGGGGTAAAACTCTTAGGCAAGTAGAACTTAAAAACCGAAAGAATAAAATGGAAATGCCCTTTACCCGAATCGGAAGCGTGAAAGTATTAGGCTAGTTAGTAGGTAGGTTAAATTAGGAACAATCAAATCAAGCAAGCAAAAGTCAAGCGGCGACAAAACAAGGGTAATTCCGAAAGCGGCCAAAAAAAAATTGACAACTACGAGCGTAAGGGATTTTGCCAACTAGGGTAAGGGGGCCATGTTGCCACCCTTGCCAACTAAAAATGATTTTCAAACAGAAATGGAAAAGCCTTTCTAAGGGCTTGAGCAAGTGGGGTGTGAGGTGGCATCCCTCCTCCCTTTCGCCACCGAGGGTTTGGTTGCCACCGTTCAAGAAACAACACCCCTCGGTGAGCGGAAGGGAGAAAGGGCCCAACCCTTCATTTGAAGGGTGATAAAATCCCCCTCTTCCCCTTTCAATAATCGTTCCAAATTTTTATTTTTTGCACGGCAAAGCCCTCGAGAATTGTATTTAAAAGGAGAAAAGAAAATATCATTCATTCAATATAGGTATAAATTAGAATTCTTATAGTTAGAACTCTTGAGAGAAGGTAGTGTATTTTTTAACACACCCCTAAGTAGTTGTGTCACTTTCAAGCAAGTATAGTGGACACAAATACTACAAGTTAGCCTTCACATTTTGAGTGAATGTAGCCCTTTATATTAGCTTTCCAAATTTTTTGTTAGAATCAAAATTAGGAAGCAAAAGTTATGAGTGTTTGAATGAAGGTGTCTCACCTGCCTCTTAAATTACAAGCGCTGACTTTGCAAGCGCATAACTAAAAGAGAAATGATTCAATTTTTTTGATATTCTAACGCATTATAATTCGTGTTGTTAGTTTTCTAGAAAGTATAAGTTTGTTACAATCGGATTTAAAAAGTGAAAGTTATGAGTGTTTGAATGAAGGTGTCGCAACCCTTGCTAGTCCCCTTAAAAATCTTGCCAATTTTTATTTCTAGCAAAGGTTACGAGTGCTAACCATTCGCATTCCGCCATGCTAATGGTTAGCTCCTCCTACCCCGGACCATATAGTTCATAGGAGGGGAACCAACCCTCCTACTTTACTTTCGGGACTCACCCCTTAATCGGTAACCAATTCCCAAATGTGGACTTCCATCCATGGAAGTCCAATCCTATGTTGATCATCGCATTGCCGGAGCAACACTACAACAACCCGAACCATACTAGGCAACTATGGCCTCACATTGGGCCAATGCCCATGGAGGCCGTGCCGTTTGGCCTTGGGTGGGTGAGGCCACACCACCTCACCCATATAAGCCTTTAGGACTCTACGCGGGGCCCCTACCCCACCGTCAACCAACCTCTTGTCTCTCTACCAAGAGTTGGGGCCAAGTGGACATTTTCCTTTAGCTGCTGGGCCTAGAACCCCCCCAGCAGCTTCAGACCATCATAACTTCCTTGTATAAAGTCTGATCAGAACAACCAACCACTCCATCTTCATCTACGCTTCACGTAGATGCCTATGGACTCCTCACTTGCCCCATTTGGGCAAATCTTGAGGAAGTTATGTCTGTTTGAACTTTGGCAGTCCCGGGAATCACTCCCAGGCACTGCTGTACCAGGGCGCTGTCCCGGGACAGCGCCCCACTCAAATGGCCATAACTCCTAGCTCACACCTCGGCTTGAGGTGATCTTGAGCATTCTAGAATTACCACGCCATGAACTCCACATAGCTCATGGCCTTACCCTCATGCCTCCTAGTCTCCATGGGTGGGAGGCGTTCGCAACGCCCGGGGCCCTCACCCACACTAGGATCACTTGGGCCCTCTCACCAACGGTGCCACAAGTCCCGGGTGTCACTCTGGGGTTCCCCTTGTGCCCATGGTGTTTCGGGCACTCCTCATGGAGAGGTACGCGACAGAAGGTATCATAGCTGCCTCTTAAAATATAAGAGTTGACTTTCTTGTGAATAAAAGTTGTGGTCGTTTAAGCGAAGGGATGTCTGCTGCCTTACGAGAAGAGGTTTGTCCATCCAAGGTTGGCGGGTACGAGTTGGTGTTGTGGGCGGCCTAGCGTTGGAGTAGGGATTCCACACCAACCATCACCAAACCTAGATGGGAGTCACTCGGTAAGTTTTTTAACCCTACACCATTCAATTTAGGAATGGAGGAAATGCGGCAAAGGTAAATTTTCACCCCAATCCAACTATCCATGTAAGGCTAGGGGGGCATCTAACTCCCATGTATGCGGAGCCTTTCGATTAAATGTTGTGGTAGTAGCTTTCCATTCATAGCTCGTTCGTGTGTGGTGAAGCCGGGTTAATCACTGGCATGACCACTGTGTATGTTGATAGGTGGTAAAGTGGGAGTAATGACCCATGAAACCACCATCATGTTGTTGGCCTCAAGGGTTGAAGGTGATGGCCCCAACCCTTGAAGATTGTGCAAGTTGAATACACATGTTGCATTATTCTCCGGTCCCATCAAGTTCAATTTTCGTGGTCAAACCGTGTTAAATTAATTAATAACCAACAAAATTCGTACGACCCCGTGGGCAAAAACCAACCGGAAACTTAACTCGGAGAATTGAAACTACCCCTCCGACGACAAAGATCGGAGGGTGTAAATATCAATCAACCTTCAAAGAACCCACAGAGGGCCTTGAAGGGTTTGAGATAGGGTGTGCACCAAATAGGTAGGTGGTGATGCCATAAATTATGAACTTAGTAACATAGGCTTTATTCAATCAACCATAAACTAAGAATGAAGGTTGAGAGGGTGGGACTTAATTAAGGTCCCCCCGTTTAGTGAATTTCATATATATGAAGTAAAGAATTAGAGGTGGCCCAAGGTAAAACTTAAGATTATTTCATTCATTAGGGTTAGGTTGCCTTGATCCCAAGGCTGGTGCGTCTGCGTGTAGACTATGATAGATTAGGCATTAAGTTAGGAAACTTGATAATAACCTTAGGCACTTAAAATCTAGGCACAACCTATCGGAAGGATACGACGCGATTATCAAATTCCTCCGTAAACCCAAAACACCCATTAAATATCAAAACACCCGGGTTCGGCTTGGGCACCTGCCAAGGCAGGCCACCCTCACCGAAGGGCATGTGCGGTATTTTTAGGCTCCCTCGGAAGGGGGTGCCCAAAAACACCACAATCAACCTTCCAATGCTTCTAGAAAATGGAGAATGATAATATTGGCTTTGAATTGTAACCAAAAATTCATAATAAGTCATGTAACTCCAGCCAACAATCTACATTAATCAAATATCAACATAAAAATAAAAAATATGAAAAAAAACTTGCACTTACAACCACCACCAACCTTATGGTTTATTGGTCATTAACCCAACCTCACCATTAGGGAATACAAATATTGCCCATTTGGTGCACACACAAAAATTCCGTCGGTAAACACTCCGACCTCACTCCACGATACCTTATCACAAGCTAGCATAATACAAAATAGGACAATGCCAATAATTTCCAGCAACATAACTCGCCACGGGGGAAGATACCAAAACAAAATACAAAAAATAATGTAATTCCAACACTGGATCTTCTTCTTCAAACAACACTTAAGCATGAATTGAAATAGACTGCACACAACCGCGCTTGCCATGGGAAAGAAAGGGGAGAGGGAAGGGCCTAGACAAGGAAGGAAGGGGGGACAAGGGGGGGAGACAACGGATATAGGTATGGGCCTAGACAGGGGGGGGAAGAGAAGGAAAGAGGGAGAAGGGAGGAGGGAGGGATTGTCTGCCTGCTGCAAGCCGGATGGCCGTTACAGCCAAGAATTACCGGAGCCAACCAAGGGTTTCAGCTCCCAAAGTCATCTCCTTCTTCTCTTTTTTATTTAATTAATGAATTTATATTTGAATTAGAATCAATAGTGCTATCTTAGAGCTCAATGGCATGAATCCAAAATTGCAAGCGACTAATTGACAAGAAATTTTGTGGACAATTCAACGATTCATCATCATAAGTCACTTTAATGTGCCATTCACAAAAAAAAATTCTTCTTATAACTTTCCAAATCCGCGATGTTTTTTGTTCTAACACTCTGCAACTTTGCCACTCCTTGTGCTTGCGTTTTTTTTTCATGTTATATCTTAAGAGAGAAAAATAAAAATAAAATAAAAATGATTATTGCCAAACGAGAAGGAAGATAGTCAAACCCTAGTAAAAATTCTAATTCTCTCTTCAAATGCACATAATGAATCAAGTTGTCTCTCACTCCATCATGGGAGAATCCATGATTGTAAGTAAAAGGAGAAGAACTTAAGATTTTATTGCATAAACATGCAATCTTCACCTCAAACAAACCCTCTCTATACACTCACTCACAAGGCTTGACTTGGCAAGAATGCCAAGCTAAGGAGGAGGTTCCTTATTTAGGAACATCTCTCCAACTTCTAGAATTCATCCATCCAAATCTAAATGAATGAAATCCCACGGATAAGTTGTGGCCACCGATGCCACATACCGTGATAGAGCTCCAAACAAAATTACTTCAATGAACCACTTGACACGTCAAATTATAAGAAGGGAGATTTTGCAAAGTGTGGAGAATACAAACGTAAATAAGTCGTACATAATTAATGATCTTGTGAAAGACACAGATACTAAAAGACTCGTGAATCGTTGGCTGTGGGAATACCCAAAGTCTAGTTGGAATAATAAGATACTAGCTCAATGGAAAAGAGTAAAGAGGTTCCACGACTTAATGTGGAACATGAACAAAGTATATAATAAGAAAGAAACAAAAAATCTCATAAAAATTTTGGACTTACTTATCGTTTTCAGTTTGATAGGAGAATAAACGAACTATTGGAAGAGCTACAAGTGGATAAATTCTCAAATGTATGGAATCATGGGATAATTGGAATCGGAATGTGGGCTAAGGACGCCACAAGTCATAGAGGTTACCACCACCCACAAAAATAATTATAATACAATTTTTATTTTGAAAAGGTACTAATGATTTTTTATAACGATCCAGGGAAATTAAAGAATAATGAGCGAGGAGGAACGAAGTCAAAATCTTGAGACAGATCTATCAAAAAAATTCAATCAGGGAAGAGGATAAAATTAAATTGAGTCAAAAGAAGAAAAGAAATGTGTATTAAGGAAAACATTAGCAAATAGGTGAATATAGATGCACATAGTTGAAGCCGAGAGGGCCGACTAAGGTGATTTAAGGTCATGCTAAGTAGTGTTAATGTATAACAAAAAGGAAGACACTAGAGAGCGGAGTAGTTTGCCATCATTTAGGAGAGAGGTTGAGGCCAAACGTAATCACATTAATCATATACAACATGGAGTAAACCCCAATAACACAGAAAAAAAAACCGTGAGACTAAGAAAAGAATGAGCAGAATGTTACAAAAAACGTGTAAGGGCAAAAATCGAAGGTCTTGAACTATCTAGATCATCCTCACTATCATTATCAAATACTGACAAAAACCTAGATCAACAACTATCCTACGGGTCCAGGATCAACAAAATAAATAATAAAAATCATGAACATTTGAAACAAAGACTATAGAGGGAATCCTTTAAAATCTAGATTTTTACCAAGAATCATAAGAGAATCTAATGGGAACCTAATTTTTGACTAGTGAAGAACCCATACAAATATAAAGTGAAGAGAGAACATCAATAACGATTTTATGAAAAAACAACCAATTCCGGAACAATTCCACTACGGAAAAATCTTAGAGATTCCGGATGTAGAGGAAGTGGTACTAATATGGCAATGTTGAGGGTTGTACCACCTTTGCCAAGAAGAGGGAAAATACCTCTACCTACATACAAGGGGAAAAGTGACCCCGACACCTTCATACAAAATTTGTCAAAATATGTTAAGGAAAACAAAAAGGGATTGATGCAGCAAAATTAAGGTTATTTCAGGTAACCCTAAAAAAAACACTAGAATGGTACACTCAATTTCCCGCCAACCATTTTATGAATTGGAATAACATAAGAACAAGTTTCATACAACGATTCTGATCAACCAAATCGGAAAAAAAAAAGTATCAACAACTTATTGCATGTAAAAATAAAAAATAAAAAAAATCAGTGGGTAATGGTGGTAGCAACAAAAATTCATCTAGCACTCGGAGAACAAATTAAAAAAACTTGGTTTATAAATAGACTAAGGAAAGAGTGCAAAAAATATGTAAATATAATACCAAGTGACATTGTGAAAAAAACACTTACTTCTGTACAAAAATAAAGATAGGAAATATGAAAAAGGTAAAAATGAGGGAAAAATATTCAAATGAAGAATCCAGTAGCAATTCCGATGAGGACAATCGAAAGAAGAAGTAAAAAAAAAATTTAAATTTAATAAATCGATATCACTAAGGACAACTTAAAAATTCTAAAACTATGGATAGAAAGATTGGCCATTGGTAGCCAAAAGTTTAGGATGGGAGTCACTTGCCGAAGATGCTGCAATGAAAGCCATTATCCAAATGAATGTCAATCAAACTTTTGCTCAAATCGCAATCGCACCGACCACAACACAAATGAATGTGTATATGAGAGACATGATAATAGAAATGAGATATGATGTGAATCAAGTACAACCACAAATGAACAATTGTTGAAAGCTGAAATAACTCCTCCACGAGCAAAGAATGATGAGTAATTGCGGTTCAAAGAGAATGGGTGAGATAACATATACCCCTATCAAAGGAGAGATAATCAAAGGGATGATGGATACCCGTATTACAGGCAAGAATACCAAAAAGGAGTTCAATATCTGTATAACAATCCATACCAGAATGATGCAATATTTCCCTATTGAAGCCAATATTACCCAAAGGATGAAACATACCTCTATCCAAGCAACCCAAACAACATATTAGTCATGGAAAATTGGAATACCCCAAAGGGATGATGGATAGTATGAGCCAAAAAGCTACGCCAAGAATCGAACACACAAGCCTACCACGATGGGAAGGCAATGTCGACGAATGCTATTATTCTCACCAACAGGGTCATAACATGTTCATTTTCTAGAAAGCATAAACAACATGCAATTGAATACTCAAAGAAATCCACAATGGCGGAAAATGCGGTAACACCAAGTGTGAATGTAATGATAAGAGCCCAGAGAGCAATGACAAGAAAAACTCTACGGAAAAAAATGCAACAGACAATTAAAAAAATGAGAAAGAAGAAGCAAGGGGTAAAAACTCATATGATAGTGATAGTGATAATGATAAAGATGAACAAAATATTGTGGAAATATGTGACAAAAATAGCTAGGAATAAAGCAAAAATGAGAATGAGCCAAAGAAGAGGCGTAAAAGGGAAAAGTCACAAAAGGTGCAAAAAACACCATATGACTCTAAATGGAAGAAAAAACATGAGATTCACCTCCAAATAATTGATATAATCAAAGAATTACAACAAGAAACATGCAAAGATCTACTAGTGCCAAGAGATCTTGGAGCAGAGCATCAAAATAAAGCAAAAGTAAAAAAACCCCAATCAACGGTTGGGCAAATCAAGAGAGTGTTAAATTCAACTCAATCTAATATAATGATAGGGAAACTATTGGAGATAGCCTTCTATTGCAAAAGAAAAGTACTTAAAGCAATCCATACAAGTGGATGAGATTTGCAAGAAAGCCTTCAAACATACCTCTTAACCACAAAGGATTTTGATGAAGAGATACCTATGATCATAGTATGGGCCCAAAATAAGATAATACATAGTGTGTTATTAGATGGAGGATCGGGAGTGAATATAATCACATATACTTTAATGTAGAAACTAAGCTTGGAGAAATACCTTGAAGCATTACCATTTGCAATGAAAATGGCATACCAAAGAAAAATGACATCATTTGGAATTATCAAGAATTTGAAAATCAACATTGGAGGGTTGACCTTTAAAATTATTGTAATTGTACTCAAATTGGAGAATTAAGAGAATAACTACTCAAGTATGTGCCAAGCATGTTTGGGGAAAAATCATTTAATTTTATACCAAGAAGGGATGGATGTATGCATCGGTACAAATCAAAGACCAAAGTTTCTATATTCATCAAGACCACTTAATATTGAATGCTATGCATAGGAATCCAGACTAACAAATGAGCATGAGCACGTAGTCTATCAAGTTTTACAAAGCTTACACCACATAGCAGATGTGGAAGTTGAAAGATTAAAACAACTATATGAAGCCGAGTGGCCAACATTGAAAAAGAAAGCATGGAGAATATTGATGCCACAACACCACTCAAAGAAAAACCCTAAAAACTAACAAGAAGTATGGAAAACAAATTTCAAAACTCAAAGCAATGATTTCTAAGCAAAAATAACATGTGGGAGAAAATCCGGTTTATTCATCTCACTTTTATAAAATGAATAAAGAGGATAAGTATTTGATCGGACACCAACATCCAAAACGGTAAAAAGAAAAATGATTTCTAGTTGGAACATTGAATATGAAGACATGGTCAAAAAAAATCCTTGGAGCAACAAAAAATCCCAAGATAATAAGAATAGGATGGGAACTTGACACTACCTATGAGGAACAATTAATTGAGATACTAAGGGATTACAAAGATGTGTTTGCATGGATGTATGAAGACATAAAACATATACCACCTCATATTTGTGAGCACAAAATAGAACTCAAGCCTAATACCAAGCCAATCAAGCAAAATAAGTATGATATGAATCCAAATTATGTAGCAAAATTAAAAATGAAATCGACAAACTATTCAAGGTTGAATTGATATATCTGATAGATAGAGCATAATGGCTCTCACCTATAGTGATTGATCATTAAAAGAACAGGACGTTAAAAATATGTGTGGATTAACGGAAATTTAATGGGATGACAAAGTCTGACCCATTTCCATTATCATTTACAAAGGAGATCACCAAAACGTTAGCCGGTCATGAGATGTTAACTTTATTAGATGGATTTAATGCTTACAACCAAGTGAAAATCGCTCCGGAAGGTCAACCAAAAACATGTTTCATTACAAAATGGGGAATCAATGCTACTAAGGTCATGTCACTAAATGCACCATCTACCTTTCAAAGAGAAATAATGACATTTTTTGCAAAATATTTGAATGATTTTATGAAAATATTTCTAGACAATTTAAGTGTATATAAAACAAAGGCAGTTCACATCAATCCCCTTAAGTTTTTCTTCAACGATGCGGAGAGTGTGGATTAAGTCTTAATCCGAAGAAATGCATGATTTGCGTAACCTCGGGAAGACTCCTTGGCCACATGTTTTGCAAAGAAGAATTATTGATAGATCCCAAAAAATTCTCTGTCATCCAAAATTTACCACCACCAACCAATGTCAAAAGCGTACAAGCTTTCTTAGGCTCGGTAACGTACCATAGGCAATTTATATGGATGTTTGCACATATTACAAGACCTTTTTATGTTTTCTTCAAAAAAATAAAGCATGTGAATGGACAACCCCATGCCAACAAACATTTGAGCTAGTTAAGAGGTTTTTAACTACAACACCTTTATTGATGGCTCCAAATTGGTCAATGGAATTCCATGTCTATTGTGATGCATCAAACATAGCCATTACAAGGCTATGAACACAAAATGCAAATGAGAAAATTGACTTGCCAATCTACTACGCAAACCAGTTACTAAATCAAGTAGAGAAAAAATATAGTACAACTAAACGAGAAACATTAGCAATGGTATATTCGGTAAAAAAATTCTAACACTACCTCTTGGCTAATCATTTTGTGTTCTATGTGGATTACCAAGCTTTAGTATATTTGATAGATAGACCTATAGTCTCAGGGAAAATCTCAAGGTGGATGTTTTTTCCACAATAATACAACTTTGAGATTGTATACACGCTTGGAATACATCATGTTATGGCGGATCACCTTTCTCGCATTGATAATGGAGAACCACCTACATGAGTGAACGACCAACTACCGGATGCAAATTTGTTTTGCATTGAAACACTTGAAGATGACTACATACATGCAAAACAATCAAATTAATGAATATAAGTAGAGGAAACGACACACCATGCCTAGAAAATGTATATGGTACATGTACAACCAGGAAAGGATTGGAGAAAACCACTGAAATAATTAATATCTTAAGCATGGGAGGTTATTATCACCAAAAGTTACAAAAGAAGAACAAACACACATAAGAAGAGCAAGTGAACCATACATGATAGATGATGATAAATTGGTACAATTCAATCCAAGTGGAGAACCAAAAACATGTATAGTTGGACAAATCATCGAGGTGATAATCGCAGATGCACACAAACAAGAAGGAAGTCATCAAACCTTTTAAAACACTTGGATGTTAACTGTTAACTGGGCTTTATTGGTGGCCAACAAGAAAAAAATATAACAAATTATTGTGAAAAATGCTCAATCTACTCACAAAAATGAAAGACCGATACATAACCAAGAAAACGACGCCCTAATACCAAACTCGATATTAGGAGATGAATCTACTACAAAAAAAACAACGTGACAAACCAGAGAACGCCATACTTTAAATACTAGGGGACAATATTACCAAGGAGAAACAAACACGATGGGCAAACAAATGCAAACAATCCTTTCTAAAGGGGGGAACCTTGTCAAGGTTACTTCCAAATGGAGATACTCAAATATGCCTAACACGAAGTTGTGGTGGCCTACAATAGAAGTGGACATCAGATATCATGTTAAATACGAATGTAAAGAATGTATGCTTGACACCAACACCAAATGAGAAGCTATGAATTAAAAACCTAAAAATACATTAAGTGCAGAATCTTTAACACATTGGAGCAACCCCTCCATTGATTATTTAGAATTTTGAAAAATAAACCATGACAAATTGACCCATAAAAAACAAGAACAAATTGCAAATCGAAATCGATTTTTCACCATCGAAGGAAAAAAAGAATGAAGAAAATTATTGCAAGTGAAGGGCCTCAATCATGCCTTCCAAAAAATTGGATAAGAAAATTTTTTGACGAACTTCTCGGAGAACACTAGACAACCAATAAAATGTTGGAATTTTTCTGTCATGGAGTTTTTGCTAGCCTACCATTGGTCTTGACATTTGAGATTACGTTAAAAATGGTCACACATGCAATCAACTAAAGGGTAGTACTTTCAAAATACCAAAGGGAAATAATACCCTTAAAGATTGACGGATGCCAATCATGGAATATTTGACTTACGGAAGAATTAAGGAATAACAAGGCTTATACAAAACAAAAATTGACAACAAAATACCACAAAATTTACTACATAGAAGAAGGAGAATTACACAAAGAATTTGGAAATGGAGAAAATCAAATATATATTGTGGGATACCAAATCAAACATCCAATCAAAATGGTACACGACCATAATGGTAATGACCTTAACTCATATGCAAAATGGAACAAATAATCAAGGGCCTTTATTGGTGGCCAAATATAGCACAAAACACTAATCATTATATCCAAATTGTTGTTGGAAAAAACCCAAAAATGCTACATAACATAAGCCAATGCCGGAAAACGCTAGTAGCACACTTAATTTGGAGGGAATGCCCTCCAAAACATGTATGAGAAATGATACACAACATACTAAGAGTATAATCTGATATGAGGTCTTAGTATTATACTTGTGTTTGGTAAGTGGAAAAGGGAGAATAAATATGCCGAACTTCAACAAACACCACAAACATTTCACAGATATGTTTTCTAAATATTTGAAAATTGCATATGATATTGCACAAATTTGTGCACATGTATGCAAAATTTCACATTACATTGATAGTAAAATAATATGTTCCAAAGCCAAATGAGATACTATGTATGGATACTCATTTTTGTTCAAATTGTGTACAAAATCTTTAGTAATTGGTCCAGTAATCCTTATTTTTTAACAAAACATCAATTCTTCATGGTGAGCTCTTATAAAGCGCCATGCAATCATGTTCATTAAACTTGGGATACATTGCATACACATGCTCTTGCAATTTTTGGATATCTCTTGGAGGATTCATAAATTCATTCAAACGCCATTTGTGTAGTGCACCTCTCCATGAGGAGTGTCCAAAACACCATGGGCACAAGGGGGACCCCGGAGTGACACCCGGGACTTGTGGCGCTGTTGGTGAGAGGGCCCAAGTGATCCTAGTGTGGGTGAGGGCCCCGGGCGTTGAAAACGCCTCCCACCCACGGAGACTAGGAGGCATGAGGGTAAGGCCAAGAGCTACGCGTAGCTCATGGTGTGGTGATTCTAGAACGCTCAAGAACACCTCAATCGGAGGTGTGAGCTAGGAGTTATGGCCATTTGAGTGGGGCACTGGACCGGGACAGCGCCCTGGTACAGCAGTTTCTGGGACTGATTCCCGGGACTGCCAAGGTTGAAGCAGGCATAACTTTGTCAATACTTGCTTGAATGGGGCAAGTGAGGAGTCCATTGGCATCTACGTGAAGCGTAAATGAAGATGGAGTGGTTTTGTGTTAGCATCAGACATCATACAAGGAAGTTATGATGGTCTGAACTTGCTGGGGGCTTCGAGGCCCAGCAGCTAAGGGAAAATGTCCACTTGGCCCCAACTCTTGGTAGAGAGACAAGAGGTTGGTTGACGGTGGGGTAGGGGCCCCGCGTAGAGTCCTAGAGGCTTATATGGGTGAGGTGGTGTGGCCTCACCCACCCGAGGCCGAACGGCACGGCCTCCATGGGCATTGGCCCAATGTGAGACCATAGTTGCCTAGTATGGTTCGGGTTGTTGTAGTGTTGCTCCGGCAACGCGATGATCAACATGGGATCGGACTTCTATGGACGGAAGTCCACATCTAGGAATGGGTTACCGATTAAGGGGTGAGTCCCGAAAGCAAAGTAGGAGGGTTGGTTCCCTCCTATGAACTATAAGGTCCGGGGTAGGAGGAGCTAACCATTAGCATGGCGGAATGCGAATGGTTAGCACTCGTAACCTTTGCTAGAATTA
Source organism: Polytrichum commune (assembly GCA_950295325.1). Classification (NCBI taxonomy): domain Eukaryota; kingdom Viridiplantae; phylum Streptophyta; class Polytrichopsida; order Polytrichales; family Polytrichaceae; genus Polytrichum; species Polytrichum commune. The sequence continues at coordinate 54,727,340 of OX485806.1, read as the reverse complement.
AAAATTGGCAAGATTGTCAAAGGGGCTAGCAAGGGTTGCGACAGTTTGGAAAGTGTCCAAAGTGTTCAATGGGATTCAAATCCAAAGATTGTGCATGCCATTGAAGGAGTTGAAATGATTGTGATGCCAACCATTTTTGCACAATCTTGCTCGTGTGCTAAAGATCATTATCCTATTGAAATACCAACCTACTTAGATTTAGATTGTCATTGTATATAGTGGATGTGTGTCAAATGTTTGGCCAAATAGTTAAACTATGGGCAGACATGTAGTAGGAGAATGGAATAACATCCAGACAAATGAAAATAATTAATTATAGGCTATGGAAGGTGCTTATAACTATACGCATGAATGTAGGTGCCCATAGTTGCTTACAAAGACTATTGTAATCCTTGTTGAGCCTAGCGGGAGGGATGTAGGCAAGTATTGATGTAGGCAACTTTGAGAGAATAGTTAGACTAAGCCAATTTGTCTCCCTTAGCACAAAGATTGTGTGAAGACAATAGTTAAACTACTTTCTATGTTAATTGAGTTGTCACCGCAAGATTATCAATCCTCGTTTTAGTATATCATTATTTCAAATAATATTTACTTTGAAGGACCGAAACTTGGTCAAAAAATTTGGTTGTTTTGATTGACTTAATGAGAAATTGAAAAGCATTGTCTATTGTTGTGATTACAATTGACGAAGCTTGAAGTTGTGAGAAGAATTGAGCAAGTCAATATTGGGAAAGTGAGTATTTAAGAATTGATAAGAGTAGGTAGAGATTGAGAGAAAATTGATCAACCACAAAGTGAAAGAGAGTTTGAATCAAAAAGAAGAATAAGCTCTAAAAAAATGAACAAGAATCAAGAGAGCGTGAATGTGTAAAGAACTAGATTGGGAAATCAAGAGTGAAAACTATCGTCGGTATAAATTAAATGTTCTGTAACGATCATCTGAATGTTAAAACCTTTTTGAAATCAAGCAATTAGAGCAAGAAAGCGAAGAAGGTTAACCTAAGTAGCGAGAGTGCGAGAGAATATAACATTTAGTGTAGAGCGATGGAGTGAGCACTATGCAAGAAAGAACAAAATGAAACCATAATCTGATTGCGCCTCGAGAGGGGTCATCTCGAGCAACAATGTAGAGTGATTGTCCGATGACATATATGATAAAGGAAAGGTATTGTCTAGCGACAAGAAACTCTTGGCAATAGTTGAGGCAGATGAAAAATAAAGAAAGACAAAACTATTGACAATTGTCAAGCCTATGAGGGGCAATGAGAGAGGACAAAAGAAAAATGGAAGATAAATAATACAAATAACCTACGATTATAGTTACCATAAACATTATAGTCTTGTGATAATAAAATCTACTAAGTTGGTTAGATTAGAAAACCCTATCAACTAAACATGATGAAAAATTAACTTTCATCAATTGATTAATAAGGAATGGAAAAATTAAGAAGGATTGAATGAATTGAGTTAGGATGAACTTTGGATTAGTGTGGGAAAGCCAACCTAAGAACCATCTATACTATCAAGCCTAGTAGTATTAATGTAGAAAGGAAAAATTCCAAGAAAGGAAGTAGGTCACCACCTTCTAATAATAAAAATAAAAATAATTAAAAAAACCATTGAAGGCACATTTAATGAATATAACATGACGTGAATTCTGAGTTTGATGAAGAAATAATTGAAAAAAAAGATAATAAAAAGATGAGAGGCATTATAGATGAACTATTCAAAGGACGACAAACCCAATGCGTGGGAAACAACATCACATCCAAACAAAAGTTCAAGACTGTTTGCATGGCAAATCAAGAGGTAGCCAACCCAATCAAACTCTAGTTATTTTTGGTAACCTTAAAAAAATAGGCCCTAGGGTAGTATATTCAATTTACGGCCGGGCATTTTACAACTTGGAACATAATGATAATGGTTTTTGTCCAACAAGGCCGAACCAAAAAATTGCTAGGACAAATAATTGAAAGTTTATCACATGTGAAACAAAAAATAAATTGATAGAAGAATTTATGAAAAAATAATGATGGCAGCCTCCAAGATCAACCTGGATCTAGACGAACAATCCAAAAAGACTCAGCTTCTAAATTGGCTTAGAAAAAAAACTAGCCTAGTATGTGGCCTTGTTACCTAGCGACGATTAGGCCACAACAAAGGCATCGGCCTACAAGGTAGAGATAGGACGATTGGAAAAAGAAAGAATGAGAAGATAGTGATATTGAAAACAGTATTGACAAATTGGATGACGAAGGCCAAAAAAAAAGGCCAAAAGGCAAATGATATGATATTAAGGAAGTGGTCAAGGCTCTAATAACGTAGTTAATGGAAATTGCTCCAAGAGGTAGGCGATATCGAATGGAGGTAGTGTGCCGAAGATGCCAAAACCCCGGACATTGTGTGCAAGAGTGTCAATTGAAACAATGCAATACCCATAACACCAACAAATGTGTATATGAGAGACATGAGGCTTAGTGACCTCGGGAGAGGAAATATGTCTTAATTCAAATACAACTTCAACTGAACAACAATAGCGAGAGAGAATCTCCTATAAGAAAAAAACTTGATGATACGCGTATAAGACCACTTCCAACATTAGAGTATAGGAGAGATGAAAAACCCCCATACCAAGACAACTATTAGCAATGGGAAGCGGGAGGCTCCTTTCAAGGAATTAAATATTGTAGGAATGAAAAAACCCACAGTGACTAGTACTATAAAACCAATAACAACTATAAAAGGGATGCACCATACCCTTGGCAAGGCCAAAATTACCGAGGACAAATTGGATATCTCTACTTGAGATGTCCTAAGGGACCTATCAACCACATGCAATTTGAATATCCGTGACATATGATGGATAATATTGACAACAATGCAGCGCCAACAATTGGGTAACATGGCTTATTATGGCAAGAAGGCAACGCTGACGAATGTTACTATTGTAAATAGTTAGAGCACATGATGCCATAATACAATTTTTTCTATAAGACATCAACAAAAAATGGGAATATATCCCAACAACAACACAAAGCCCATAGTAGGAGCAAATGTAGTTACCCCCAATGTGTGTGTAGTGATTAAAGCCCAAAATGTGGCAATAAAATAAGAATAAAAAGATGATGATAGAGATAATTTGAAAGGTGATAGCACATCCAATAGTAGTGATATGGATTCCAAGAACAAACATGAAGGTAATAATGATGCAAATAACGATGAAGAGCTCCCGAATGAAAGAGAAAGTGAAGAAAAATAAAACAACTAGGAAAGGATTTAATCAAAGAGAGTGAGTAGCAAAGAGAAAGGCAAATACACTGGGAGGTGAGCCAAGCGGTCCGAGAGACGCAGAGGGAAGAGGGCAAAGCTCTTCCAACGCCTGAGGAGTTTGTACCTCTGTACCATCAACCAATTGAGGAGAAGACCAAAGATAAAGGATAACCAAAAAAGACTAAGAACAAGAGTGACATATAGTGACATAGAGAAGACATAGATAATAACAACGTCTTTTTGTCTCAATTTGCAAGAAGTTTGGAACGCCATCTTCTTTGTATTTCAATCTTACCCCCTACATCCTTCCTCCAATGCGCTATAGAATATTGGCTCATGTCCACTAAAACTGGTCAGAACGCAACCCTAATTCTATTTCATTTTTTGGCTTCACAGTTGTGCAATTGATTACTCGGATTTTTGTTTTGATCACTTCATCAATTTGTTTGTGAATTGAATTGGCTAGAAATGGGAGCCAAAATTTAATCTATTCAAAATGTACTTAATTTTGTTCATAAATGTATAGAAATCTATTAACATTCTTTCCCAACCCTGCTTCAAAACATAGTATAGGGAAGATATTCATGATTCAATTTTCTTCCCTTAGGGCAAAGATCACAAATCCTATGAATTATAGTCAAGTTTTTATTTACACCCAAGGCCATCAATACATCTACACTAATCATTCAAAATAAACTCTCTCTGACTTAATTCTTAAACATATGATATTTGGAAGATTGGCTTGATGCTACTCAATGGAAAATTTTGAACCCAACAAAATGTCTATTCAGTTAGAAAAATAAAATTCATTATACATTAGACCATTGATGGCAATCGTATCTTAGCACCACTTATTCTAATATTGTGAAGGTCATCAATGCTAAAAATCTCTCCCAATAAATAGAATGTTATTCATCTTTCAAAAACAACACCAAAATGAAGTAGCTAGAAGATAAATAAAAAAACCAAATGCCAACAAAAACACAATAAACTAGCAAGGGAATTGGGCAAGAAACCACGTGGGTAGGGTAAGCCATGGTTTGTCTTGGGTACTGGACAATTTAAAATGTTTGGGGGTTTGGGTATAAGTTGTCCATCAAATCATGCATCATTTGAGCATCAAAACAAATATAAACAAGGATACCCCGAGGGTATTGAAGGTGGTTGGGTAGAAACATAAAAGGGAAATTAATGGGCCTCTTAAGACTAGTAAGCCGCGTCCATGGGATTTGAAGTCTCTTGCACAATTGGTGAGCCATGTAGGAAAGGCGGGGTCAATTTTTTAATTAATAACATGCAAGAAATCTCACCTAGGTAAAAAAAAAAAGGTGGAAGACAATGAAGGCCAAAAAATGGATTTTTGGCAATTCTCATTAAATTCCTCATTACTAGATAATGCATAGGAATATCTTAAAGAAAATTGTACCACATTTTGGAGATGGAGGATATGTGCTCCCATTTAAGATTGTAGTAGGCCATTTTCATTTTTTTCCAAGAAAAAAAGTTTAGTAATCTAATGGAAACACATGTTAGGTTATATTTCTCACTACATATAGAGTTAGGATTCTAGTACACACACATTTTATCACATGAGTTAAGCTACAAGAACTAGGTCAAATACCTTTAACATTTTGAAGGTAAAAAACATTCAAGCTTAAATTTTTTCCATATTTATTTAAGGTAGAGGCAAACAAATTGTTGGCATAGACACCATTGAGTCAAGAGGTTGTGATTAAGAGATAACTTATTACTTGAAAAATACTATGTATAGAAACTCATAAGACATAATAATAGCCGCATAAGTGAAAATAAATAAATTATATGGAAATTGATTAAAAGAAGTCACATGAAGTGTGAATAGGCGCATACGTGGAAGAAAATATTTGGGATAAAAATTGATTATAGAATTTTTGAGCAAGAAAATGAGATTTTATACTTGAGAGATGAACATACATAATGGTAAGCAATTTTTGTTGGTAAAGTATATTACTTTCTTAAGAATGTCACATTAGTTAGTACATTTGGGCCAAAAGGGATAGCATACTTCAAAAGCTTATCACATTTGACTTAAAAATCCAAATCTAATATATCCTATATGCATATATAACTATTAAAATCTTCTTTCTAAAATCATTATTCTAATAAATATTGACAACTTTGTTTAGAAGTTATAGGCGATTTCGTGTGACAACATTTGTTTTGGTACTCTTGAATTTGTAACTTCACCCCAACTTGCTAGAGTGTTTATTTTCTATGGACTTATATTTCTAGATAGATATTGAAGATTTTTTATTTATTTTGACTAGTCATGTTATATTCTAAAAATAAAACTAAGAGTTATTAACATTTTTTGTGAAGTAGCTAACAAAAATTTCATCTCTTTATTTTTCAAAAAAAAAAATCAATTTAAAAATGTCATATTAGTTTTTAGTCCACTTTGAATTGATTTTTAATAGGACACCTATTCTTAAAGGGTTTTATATTCCTAGTCTACGACAATTAAGGTTGTGTTGGATTAATTAGATGTTTAGGATAAATAATTAGGATATTTTCATTCATGAAGAATTGTGAATCTTAAAATAATCTATTTGTAAACTTAAAAATAAATGAAAAATAACTTTTGGCTGGAAAAATGTTGCGCACCTCTCTATGAGGATTGCCCAAAACACCATGGACACAAAGGGACATCGAAGTGACACCCAGGACTTGTGGCGCCATTGGTAAGAGGCCCCAAGTGGGAACCTCCCACCGGTGTTGGGAACGCCCCCCACCTACGGAGACTAGGAGCCATGAGGATAAAACCATGAGCTATATTTAGTTTATTGGGTGTGGATTCTAGAATTCTCAAGAATACCTTAAATACAAGTGTGAGCTAAAAGATATGGCAATTTGAGTGGGGCACTGTCCCGGGACAACGCCTTGATGCAGCAGTGGCCTGGGAGTGGCTTCAGGGACTGTCAAGGTTTGAACATGCATAACTTCCTCAATACTTATCCAAACGGGGCATATGAAGAGTCTATCGGCATCTACGTGAAGCGTACATGACGATGGATTAGTTTTGTGTTAGCATCAAAGATCATTCAAGGATATTATGGTGTTTAGAAGGTGCTGAAGGCTTCCAACCACAACAACTAAGGGAAAATGTCTACTTGGCCCCGACTCTTGCTAGAAAAACATAAGGTTTCTTGACAGGGTTTGCCAATACTCCTAGAGGCTTATATGGATGAGGCGGTGTGGCCGCCAAACCCACCCGAGGCCAAACCACACGGCCTCCACGGGCATTGGCCCAATATGGGGGGCCTAGTTGCCTAGTATGGTTCGGGTTGTTGTAGTGTTGCTCTGACAACACGATGATCAACTAAAGATTGGAATTTCATGAATGGAAGTCCAAATTTTATCATTGGTTACCAATTAAACGGTGAGTCCCGAATGCAAGTGTAGGAGGGTTGGTCCCCTGCTATGAACTAAAAGGTCATTAGTATGGGGAACTAACGGGCCAAGACTAGTAGCCTTAAGCCAAGGCCAAGTGTTTTGTAGCTCATGGCCCGAATCAATGCAAAAAATATGTCATGGGTTGACAATAATGCAACACACTTTTTCATGAGCCCAAAGCTCACAATGGAGTTGGGATTTGCCGACACCTAGAGCGGACAAACCCATCAAGGTTCGGTTTGCAAAAGCCAAACCGCATGAGGTCAAAAAGATGGCGATGCATGTAACATTTTAATATGGGACATTGGATTTTTGTGAGGATTACAACTATGTGAAATAGATGAGGAGTATGTCAATGTAAAGGTCATCTTCTTTGAAACTCACATGGTAGATGTGAGGTGCAAGCCAATACGCTTGCGGTGTGCTTGTGATGTGCCATAATGGAAAAAATTGTGATGTGCCATAATGAGCTTGAAATTGACAAGGAATCCTATGGTAGGTGGAGCTAAGTTGAATTTGGTTTCAATGAACCAAATGGAAAATAAACAACTAGTGATCAAGATTTGATTGGAGCAACTCCAAAGAACTCATGGGTAGGCTAGGAAAGATGGGCCTTCCTCGAATCACATTTGTGGGGTATTGGCAATGTACAAAGTTGTATTCACCAATGTGTTGCTCAAGAGGTTACCAACAGGAGTGGAAAATAACTTTGCTCAATAAGAGATTGAGTTCTTGAGCTATATGGTGACGAATGAAGTTGGTGGATGGAAATGATGAAGGTCAAGGCAATGCAAGAATGGATGCGGCCATTGACGCAAAAATGGCTAGATCATTGTTTGGCCTAGCCAACTACTACCACCAGTTCATTGGTGATTTGCCATTGGTGGAGTGTTCATGCAAGATGGATGGCTATTGCATATAAAAGCATGAAGCTTGATGGTTGTCAAACAAGCCGGCCACTTATGAGAAATAATTCTTTACCATAGTGAATTGCTTGGAAATGTGGCAACATTAATTGTGTTGCACAAGACTAGGTGTAAGCATTAGATCTTAAATAAGTATTTTAAGTCGTTGCCTCTCCGTTACACGTTAAACTATTTCTTTGAGATTGATCATGGCCACCTTAACATGCGACTGATGACCTCCTCGCCAAGTAGTTCTGCCTTTGATGTCCCACTATTCCACCCCGATAATATCGACATTACTCAACAATTGATTCTATCCGATCTCTTTGGCGTCGGTGTTATCACAATCAAGCAGTTCGTGCAGTTGCTGATCCGTTTACAGATTGCACCTCAAATATTGCTTAGTAGCAAAAAAATGATCTCGCTCTAATGTACTATCCAGCAATTCCAGTATCTTTTTAGTCCCAAATTGAAAACAAACAGAATGACAAAGTTCAGCCCCCGACCACGTGTTGAAACAAACGTCATCGTGTAGAAATTGGTGCAATGGTTGAATATGCACTGGCGGTAGTTAAAGCAAGGCCATGACGCCCATAGAAAGCCAAAACACCGACAACGTCCTCGCAAAAATATGTTCTTACTTATTTCTCCATAAATCCATCTAAAAAACAAGCATGATAACCTTAAAAATGAATAATTGCGGCACCCAAAAAAAATTTAACCTGAATGTCCCCGTGTAGCTCATGATGTGAGCAACCGATTGCCGCTTTCATAGAAAGAATCGGAGTTATATGGACAATGCTATAGAATATATGCGAAAGCAACGAGCCAATGGGACCTTGGGATCCCGCCATATGGTTCATGTGTAAGATGAAATTCATTGTTTAGAATCATTTTGTATGAACCCTTTATGAAATAAAAATGTGGAAGAAAATACTTGAACACAAGTGAAATGCTATGAATTGTATGAATATCTAAAGCAAATCGTGGATCCCATACAAGGTGGCCAAGATGGAGAAGTTAGTCACTACACACCATTACAAATCTCAACATCTTAGGATGTAGTCCTCCATGTGTTCAGCAATTGTGCATTGGTATAGCTCTAGCTCTAGGTTGAAGTCCGGGAAGAGGATGTTGCATTTTTCCAATTCCAACATTGTGGCAGTCAATGGAGAATGTGTTTGAAAAAACCATGTACGACCTTAAATTTGATGGAGATGAACCCTAAGTTTATGAGGTAATCTGTGAGCCTCAGATTTATTTCCAATGGCAAAGAGGCTCACAATTGAGGATTTTAAACAAAAACATTAGATTATTAATAGAAAAATTAGCCAAATATCCATTTAGATTAACAGGGCTTTTTAAGAAAGACCCTACGAGGTTGGTTAGGTGTATTTTACCCTTGGGGTAAAAATATTAAACAAGTAGGAAATTAGGAACCAAAGGGGTAAAGGAAAATGTTCTTTATCTGAATCGGAAATATTAAGGAGTGAGATAGAAATAGGTAGGTTAAATTGGAAGCTGTAACATATCTCACAATAATGAGATTCAATAGGCATGTTCCACCCAACCTTAGAGCTTATATACTAGATACTACTATGAATTGAGGCTCCTTTCAACTAGTAGTTCAAGATATCTTAACTAGCTCTCCCTCCACGCCTTTAGGATAACTCTAAGTATAGTGAATTCATAGTCATTACTTACGAGGTGATAGCCTAGGGTAAGACCATAGTCTCAAGTAGTAGTGACTCCTTTTACTTTTAGAACTACTAGAGCACCTAGGGTGGCACCTCTAGTCTTCTAATAAAGGAATGTAGTTGAACTAGAGGTTGTAAATAGTAAATAGTAAATAAATAAGTAAATACACGTTACAAAAGCAACCAATTCCAGCAAACATTTCATTTACAAAAATGAAGCGACGACAAAAAATGAGTAATTTTAGAAATGACCAAGGAGGAAAAGACTTGAAGATGACGACAACGTTCAGGGTCATGTGGCCACCATGCCAACTAAAATTCAATACTTGAATGGACTCTCGAACCAATACTTGAAGAACTTGGTGGGGGCGGACCAAGGAGATTGGGCGGACTATGTGGGTAGAACAAAGTTTAGTTGCCATGTAGCCACATACTTGGCGACCAAGGGGTTGTCTTTCGTGGTAGTTTATGAAGTGGATGTGCTCCAACTTACTAACCTAGCTCTCAAGGGGGCACATTCAACACTAGATTTCAACCAAGATGGTGAGGACTTGATCAAGAAGTGTGAACAAGTGATGGAGATGACCAAATTGTTGGTGGAGAAAACCCGAAAGATCTACAAAAAACAAGTCAATGCCGGAGGATTTGAAGTACGAGGTGGGCTAAAAGGTGTTGTTGAATCTGAACAACTTCACCTTGCCCGAAGGCCTCACTCCAAAGTTCATGTCAAAAAAGTGGAGCTCCATGTTTCATTGTGAACCGAGTGATCAAGGACATGTATATGTTGGAGTTACCGTCCTAAATCAAGTGCATCCTACATTCCATCTCTCACTACTAAAGTCATTTTAGGAAGACACCTTGTGAACCAATTGCAAGCAAGTGATTAGGCCACCTCTCGACGTTGTAGGAGGTCATTTGGAATATGAGGTAGAGGGCATCCTTAATATGGGTTGCCCAAGTGAAAGAAAAAAAAAAACTTGGTGAAATGGCGAGGATACCATGAGAAAGAAGCCACTTGGGTAGCAACAAGAAACATGGTGAACGCCAAGGAATGGTGGAGCATTTTGAAGAAACTAGGGCTACAAATTTCAATTAAAAAAAATGTAGGCACTGATAAGGACATCAATCTCCCTTAATGGGGGAGAAATACTAGTAGGACACTTAGCTTGGAGGCAATGCCCTCCACAACATGCACTGGTTTTCTAGTTTAAGGCAATAAAATCCAACTTTAATGGTACAAACATAAGAGTATGAGATTAGGTTCTAGTCTTGTAGTTGTGTTTGGTTACTGGAAGAGGGAGAATAGACATGACATACTAGGTTGGGTAAGCCGAGTAATTGGGGGCCATGGTTTGGAGGGTCCTTGGATAAAAACAATAAAACCTCTTAGCCATGGGTTTGTCTGGGTGGGGGCAAGGTGATGGCGTGTGCTCATAAATATGTTACTTCCAAGCTAACGAGAGTTAGGGCATGGGAATCATGAACCCATATCTCGATAGACCAAAGTGGAGTCGGGCGAGATTTGGCATCACCTCGGTGCGATTGAGGCGTGGCTTACTAATGGAAATCTATTTTGGAGTTGCAATTGAGACAACTTAGTGGAAGCATTGAGGTCTGGCTTAGATGAGTCAAGTTATGCCATACGAGCCTAACATGGGAGGCCCCAAAGGAGGGGCAACCCAAGTGAATCCCAAAGTAGGTGGGTCTACTGGGGGTTAGGTCCTTGGAGGAAAGATCCAAGGTCTCTAATGGACCACCTAGGAATGACACCTTTGCGACTATGCCAAATTTGAAGATGCATTGTGGCGGTCGCACCATACAGGATGGCAACTTGAGAAGTGGTTTGCCGATTAGGAGTATAGTCAATGAGGGCATCAACTCCGTTTGGTGGGGGTGACTGTTTTGTACTTTTCCATGAAGAGTGCCCAAAACACCATGGGCCCAAGGAGGACCTTGGAGTGACACCCCGGACTTGTGTCGCCGTTGGTGAGAGGGCCCAAATAATCCTAGAGTGGGCGATGGCACCGGGCGTTGGGAACGCCCCCACCCACAAAGACTTTGATTCACAAGGCTAATTCCATGAGCTATGCATAGCTTATGGCGTATTGATTCTAGAATTCTCAATAACACCTCAAATGGAGGTGTGAGCTAGGAGATATGGCAATTTGAGTGGGGTGCTGTCCTAGTGGTAATTTGAGTGGCCTGGGAGTGGCTCCCAGGACTGCCAAGGTTTAAACAAGCATCACTTTTTCAATACTTGCCCAAATGAGGCACGTTAGGAGTCTATCGATATTTATGTGAAGCGTAAATGATGATTGAGTGGTTGTTTTTTAGTATCAAAGATCATACAAAGATATTATGGTGTTCGGAAACTATTGGGGGCTTCCAACTCCAACAACTAAGGGAAAATGTCTACTTGGCCCCAAACTCTTGGTAGAAAAACATAAGGTTTCTTGACAATGGGATAAGGGCTCTGCAAAAATTCTTAAAAGTGTATATGGATGAGGCGGTGTGGCCGCCAAACCCACCCGAGGCCGAACCACATGGCCTCCACGAGCATTAGCCCAACGTGGGGGGTACAGTTGCTTAATATGGTTGGGGTTGTTGTAGTGTTGCTCCAGAAACTTGATGATACTCTAAAGATTGGATTTCCATGAATGGAAATCCACATCTTATCATTGGTTACCAATTAAACAATGAGTCCCAAATCGAAATATAGGAGGGTTGGTCCTTTTTCTATGAACTAAGAGGTCCACGATATAGGGAGCTAACCATTTGCATGGCGGAATATGAAGGGTTAATGCTCGTGACCCTTGTTAGAAATGAAAGTGGTTTAATTAAAGGGCTAGCAAGGGTTGTAACACCAATATTGTTGTAGGAATAGATGTCTGGATTGCACATAGATCACCTCGAAAGGAAAAAAAATAGCCAAGGTGAAGTAGCCAGTTTGGAAGATTGGTATACAAATGACTATTCTTAAACACTACCATCATCAATTTTTACAAATGACCAGTCATAAACACTATAATTTATCAATTTCTTAAAACAAATGTTCACAAAACATTCCATATCATTGACGACGTTAGGTGAAATGTGCAAGTATTTTTGATGCAATGTTGGGCTAGTTTTCTTCCATCATCATGAAGTTCACAATCATGAAATTGGTTCTTGAGCTAAAGTGAGAACTCAAACTAATTTATTTTGCCAAAGAGACATGGAAAATGTGGACAACATTCTTTGATGTATACAATGCAAAAAACATATTCGATCTAAAGAGTGAAGAAAAGTATAGTGCTTGGAAGGATGAAAATACCCCCATCATTTTTGAGGGAGGTTTTTTGGCCACTCCAAAGGCTCACAAAGTTTAAGTTGCTCCATTATGCAGTGCATGTCCTTGACAACATGGTTGGGAGAAAATTGCCCTATCCTAGAATATTTTTTAAGTAGCCAAAATACAAGCCGGGTTCTTGCTATAGTTGGAACGATAGGTCCTCTATGATGGGAGTGCGGGAGGACCGGAGGGATGCCCTTCTGGACGCATTGATTTTGGGTGCATTCCAAGTTGTACAAGGCATAGGATAAAGATGATGTCTTTCTATGATCCTTTCATGTCAAAGTTCATAAATTTCAAGTCATCGGACATGAGGGAACTGCATGTTTGGTTGTAGATTGTCCAACAGGAAAAGATGGCCGCCTTGACAAACTTTTACAAGCCAAACATGATGTTTAAATACAACATTTTCTACAATACATACATGCTTTACAAGACCGAAAGGATCATTGTAATGAACAAGGCATGTGGCAACAAGTAGGTGGGGGCTGTGAGCTTAATATTCTTGATGTACAATAACTTAGGGACACGCAAATACCCATGAAGGTAGGCCATTTCAGCAAGATGTATAGCATGTCCATCTTCCTCCCAAAAAGTTGTTTCGAGAAACATTGTACTCTATCTTCACCGACAGTAAATCACAAATGAAATTCTACATAAAGATATTGTGGGGTTTGGCTGAGAATGGAAAAATGGTATACATGTTTTTGGTGGTAGCAAATTTAGTTATGCAACAATGGTAAGCTTGATTGTTATGCAACCTTACTTTACGAACAAAAGTTCGTCATCACCTCCTTCCCTAATGTTGGACATTGACTTACAAACATTTGTTTGTAAACCATTTGTTCCTTGTTATTTTTCACATTATTAATGAACAAAGCCTTTACAAATGGTCGTTTGAATAACACCAACCATGTCTCAATGTTGAAAGTTGATTTTTACAAACACACGTTTGAGGATTGATTTGAATTGTTGTTTGGTGTTTTGATTCAGATTCTTAGCTCATAGTGAACAATTTCATAGATTATAGTGATCACGAGGAATATGAAGTTCACAAGGACAATGCATCCATGATGGACATCAGTGACATTTTGGATTTGAAGATGGATGTCAATCCAATAGTGGAGGAACCCATGCCTAAATTGGAAACGGATGACGACAAGATAGTTCCCGTCACTAGAGGTGCAACTCATCCACCTATAAATGAGACATGGTTCAAGAGTTGGGTGTTGAAGAATTACACCTCTGAACATAATCTTACCCCCAATTATGCCTCCACCTAGATTGGGCTATGAACCTCAAGGCACCCCGGGTGGTTGCACATGGTCTTATGCTAGCATGATCCAAGATGTCCTGCACACAAGAGCCTCTGGCTTTAAGTGTCAAGGGACTCTCGGTGGTTGTTCTACATCATCATCATCATCGAGACCCAAACTCATTGTCCCCAAAATGGAGCCCTTCAACGATCTCAACCATTGTTCCCGTCCATCCATTAAATTTTGTGATACAAGAATGAAAATGAAAAGATTGTCCCCCCATAACGAATCACATAAGGGTGACATCATCAATGCCTTTGACAAAGACAAGGGGAAAATGGACATCGTGGCTTAGCTTGAGGTGGACCATGAAAAATACAACAGATTCAAGGGGAAGGTGTTTTTTTTTATTGCGGAATTCAATGCTAAGTTCAAGCAAAAGATGAATGAGGAGATGGAAACAATGGCCGAGGAGAATGCCATGCAGTGTTGGCCATTAAGGAGGAACTGAGGGTTCAAACGCAAAAACTAATGCAATTTTGGGAATGTTGAGCAAAGTAGTGGGTTCCACGTAGGTCCCTCCACTAGCATATTCCATTTCCTCTTGGAGCACACCCGTTGGAACTTAGCCCCCTCCCCCTTCATATGGGCCATACCTTGGAGTCCTTTACCTTGGAAAACCCCACCTCACACCGGTCACAACTCTTCTGTTGGCTTCAATGTTGCCACCCCATAATCCTCTCTCCGTGGCCATGTGGGAGGGCCAAGATTTATAAACAATCTTTGAGTCCAATGGCCCCTCAACCTTTTTCATTGAGGGTAGGACACATAGTCAAGATGGATCAAGTTGGATACCATTGCCAAAACAAAGGATTTATTTATGATTTGTACCTCACACAAGCCATGACACCAATGTATATTGAATTTTTTTGAAAATGAAATCAAATATTTTTTAATGTTGACTATGATAATTTACAAAAATACTACCTCACAACTACCTCTATTATATGTATAATGAAAAATCCTAACTTTCATCACTAAAATCGTTGAGTATTTTTTCATTCCTTGTATGTAATTCATAAGCATCTAATCCTAAAATTTATAAAAATGCAATCATTGTTTTGAAGTCTACCATCAAATGATCAATATGAATGTATGTTCATTTGTTGTTTTTTTTTCATACCAACATAGCCAATATACCAAATACATGCTTTAATTCTAATGACACTACCATACAAATCCAAATAGTGTATATTTCTTAAGGTTCTTCATATGTCATGCACTCGTGTATAGTTGTATGTGATCAATTCAATGCAACCTCTAGGTTAATTGCAATAATCAATATAAAACAATCCAAAAATTGGCCAATAACTAAATCCAAAGAAAAAAAAAATCACTATTCAAATTTCTAACCAATAAAATCCAACAATCTAGAATTTTTTTGCAAGGAGAGGGCGTTTGGGATTTATTTTTTGAAATCTTTGGAGTCAATAGCTAGGCAGTGTTGACCACCATGTGAACTACAAAATAATAATTTGATTGAGCAATTGTTTGGATAGTTGGCAAGGGGGTTGATTGTATTAGTCACTCCCGGGTAAACTATAGGATTTAACCCCCATCGATGCAATGTCAAGGATGCTAACGTATACTCCTAGACTACAAAGTTGACTGCGAGTTGCAGTTAACATCCCAATCTTCCACCAAATAGATAGCTATTTGCAACACACATGGACATTTCATGAAAAAAAATGTACCAAAATTAACAACGTGAAAAATGTGCAATTGACCTGCATATACTCATAAAACCCCAAGAGGAAAACAAATACATTTGATGGCACCTAGTATTATGTAGTTGTAATGTTGGTCATTCAAACAAAATATATTTGAATTATGTACAATTGGCTTTGCAATCATCCATATGTTTAGTTTGGCACAACATGCTCCTATCTCTTAATGAGATCAAAATCACTAAATGGAATGATGGGTGGTTGGTGATTCAACTCGTACTTATGGTATTTTTGGGTGTACAAACCTTCCTTTTTGTTTCACATCAATTGGCATGTAACATTGTAATCCCCATTGCCCTATATTCTTCTCAATGTTTACTTGTTGTGTGTAGACCAATCCTCCACTGACCAACCCAAGATGTGATGTTGAATGACAAACTACATCTTTAATAACAAAACTATTTGAACCGTCTTGAATATCTATGATGTCATTCAATCTTCCATTCATTCAAATTTTTGTAAACTACAATCCTATAGAATGATATTTTACCTACGCTGGCCCTTTACCTTTTGGCATCATTTTCTTTTCCCACAACATCCAAGGCATGCCCCACGTCCTAAATCATCAAGTGGTAAATAATCCTTCATCTACTCCCTTGGTAAATAGTTCGCACTTATCATTTATTTTATTTTATTTTTGTTTTGCTTCGTGCAATATCATGAATACCCTAACGATAACGATGCCAACACCTTCCAGTTCATAGGTTAGTCTAGACATACCTAAAGAATCATGTAATGGTGTATTGAATAACGGTAATTCTTACCAAATTTTCTTACCGATTATACTCCATCTACCCTACCAAACTAACTTTATTACTTGGAGATCCCTCTATGACACTATGTGAATTCAGGAATAACCACGTGCTACTAGATTTAGATTGTGCTACCATACAATTTTGGTAGTAATTACTTAACCATCTTAGTTTACCACGTATAATCTATCATTTATGGCTCATGTATTTTTGCTACCAATACTTCTTACAACTAGGACAGTATAGAGCCACCTAGCTCACTTTGCACAAGGCGGGAAAGAAGAATCAAGTCAAGAGACATTGTTGCAAAAGAGAAAAACTTGATAGACGAGTTGTGCCAAGAAAACGACTGCAAAGATAAAGACAAAGGCATAGTTTGAGAATTTGTTTGAGAACAGAGGCCAAATCGATAATAAGGCAGAGTTTGGGAACCAAATTGAGATCAAAGCTGAGATCATGAACTAAGTTGATAACGTAAGTAAGGAACACACGTTAAATAATAAATGCTATTAGATGAAAGTAAGTAGGTGAAACAACAAGCCCAAAAGATGACCATCCTTTGGATGAACATAATTATCTCAACTTATTTTAATTGAATGTGACAAATGGGACTTCATTGGATGAAACGGAAAACCACAACACATCTAGGCATGTGGATGTAGTGGGCCATATGTCCCTCGCGGGTACATATCAATTAAACATATGTTAATTACTTTAAAAAATATTTAGATAGACAAAATTAGAAAATAACACCATATAAAACTTAAAATAGATAATTGAAGCATTTGATGATAGGAAAAGGACGTGTAACCACCCTATCAAAGGATTTATAAATTTTGGACCCTACATATGAAGGCACTTGGGGCACCTAAAGGACCTTATTGGACAATGAGCACCTTACATGAGTGTTGCAAACCTTTGGAAGCCAAAGGACTCATAAAAGTGATTAAACTTGGAACTTCAAAATAGAAGATAGTACATAAAATGAGCAAAAGGTTGAACAAAAAAAAAAGTATAAACGACCCAAATGTCAATCAAAGTAAAATTTAACAGAAACGGCCAATAAACCAATGAAAAAAAAATCAAGGAAAAAGATACTTGAACTCTAAACTAAAAAAACTAAAAAAATGATACCAAAAATTCAAGCAAGAAAGTCAAGCAAAAGACAATTTGAAATCTAGACTTGGAAACATCAAACAAACTTAGAGGCAGCAACGAAAACATGTGGTTTCCCAAATTAAAAATTAGTCAAAACTTGGAATTACTTGATGTACCACCAAACATTCTTCTACTCGAGCTTTGGATTTAAGACTTTGAATTACACTTGGAATGATTATGAAAATCTAGTCAGTGTGTGCATAGTCGTCATTGGAAAAGAATTTTTTTAGAAATATAAGAGAGGCCATTAAGTACGTAGAAAGCAAAGCATTAGATTGCTCATATCCAATAGAAATATAATGAAAGAGTTATGAGAAACAATAAGGTTAGAATAAGTCTACAATCCTAGTCCAAAGAGAGATAAATGTTATCCCATATTGTTTGTATGAACCAATGAAAAGGAGAAAAACAATAGAAGACAAAGGAAGGGGAGCATGAGATCATCTCATTGCAAATGTTATGCATATGCCTTTGTGTATGTGTATATGCTTATGCAATCTTATCTTTAGTCTTATTGATATTTAATAGGTTATGGGCCCACCATGTATATAAACTGCCTAGAGATTTGATTGCTTTGAGGTTGCGGAATGGATCTTGAGGGGTCAGGGCTTTGGAACGTTGGAGGTGTCCAAAGGCACATTTAGTTGTTGTAAGTATTTCTTTGTTTTTATGTTTTTTCTTGAATTTATGTTTGATGCAAAAACATGTGATTTGAATTTCTTGAGTATTGAAAGACTTATTTGAGAGTGTAGGCCATTTGAGGTGAAAGAAGTCTTATTTGAATGACTTGAGTGTCTTAAGAACTCTCTTGAAGTGTAGAAGATCTAACTTGAGTTATTTGTGAAGAGAAGGCATTTGAGGTAAAAGATATTTTATTTGAATGATGTGAGTATTTTAAAAACTTTCTTGAGGTATAGAAGATCTAACCTGAGGTATTTGAGAATGTTGAAAGAGTACAAAAAACGTGTCAAAAATCCATGTCTATCATTGGCCTCAATTTGGCAGAGAACCAATTTCCGCACATCAATAGTTGTAAAGGACCCGCAAAGGCATGAAGGACCATTTGCAACATTCAAGAGACAAAAAGTTTGTCTAACACCCTCTTTATTTGCCACAAATGGTTTTATTTGCAAGATGTAAAAGGCGACGACTAATTGTACCACATCAAAATGGTCAAGGCGTTCATGGATCAACTTGCTTGTGCGAAGATACCTATAAGAGACAAAAATATTGTCATGACCTCGTTTGAGAGCTTGCCGGCATTGTATGATAACTTGATCACCACCTTAGAAATGATGTCGATAAAGGAGTTTATGATACACTACTTGACGACGCGTTTGATGCATGAAATATCAAAATGCAAGAAAAATGAATTCCAAGGTGGGAATGCCACCATGGTACTGTGACAAAGCAAAGGCGGCAATTCATTTCTGTGCCAAGGTATAAAATCAAGCTTTTATTGTGACAAACCGGGCTACATTGGTTGTTTTTGCTACCAAAAAAACAAATAGCAATAATATGCAAAGAATGCGAAAGACAACGATGACAACTACGCATTTGTAATGGGTAATGGAGCACATTCTAAGAGTATGTGCAAGTGGAGCATGGAATCGATAGCCTCGAAACACATGAATTTGCCTAAGATGCATTCGACACGTATGAGGTAATTGCTCCACACAATGTGCATATGAGTGATGATAGTGCTATCAAAGCTATCAAAATATCCATTGTTGTGGAAGCAATCGTGAAATGTAACATCAACCGAGCTTGCATCAATGAATTTGCCAAAAATTATTTGCCCCACATCATCATTGTTATACAAAGCGTGCATTTCTAAACAAAGAAAGAGGTAAGCAAACAAACCTTTGGAGATTGTGCATTCCAACGTATATGTCCCCCTTGAGGACACATTCATAGGCGGTGTAAGGTATTTTGTGACCTTCATTGACGATTTTTTGAGGAGGGTATGGTTGTATACGTTGAATTCCAAAAAAAAAGATTTAGAAATTCAAGGAGTTCAAAGCGCTTGTAAAGACAC
This sequence comes from Polytrichum commune, assembly GCA_950295325.1. Taxonomy (NCBI): domain Eukaryota; kingdom Viridiplantae; phylum Streptophyta; class Polytrichopsida; order Polytrichales; family Polytrichaceae; genus Polytrichum; species Polytrichum commune. Next base: position 54,707,714 of record OX485806.1, on the reverse strand, counting down.
AATTAGAGTACAAAGTCATGGCATTTTGGTCAGACATCGGTGGGGAATTGTTTCCAAAGCAATCAATCATTTTTTGAAGGATCATGGCATCGAGAAGCAAATGCCCACCATGAATATGCCTTAACAAAATGGAGTGGCGAAGCATTCAAATCACACCATCATGAAGATGGCAATGAACATGCTTCATATTCAAAACCTCGACAAAACGTTTTGGGCAGTATACATACAAAAATCAATCTTCAATGAGGGCGTTGGACTCCATTACGTTTGAGGAAGCATGGAATGGGAAAAACATGGAACTCAATGCAAAGGATACATAATGTTTTTTTTTTGGGTTATTGTCAGGAAACCAATGCCTATAGGCTAATATGTTTGCAAAAAAATCATAAAATAAAGATGTGGTATGCATAGAATATAGCACAAGCATTGGAAATTATTTGGAGATGTATCCAAGTGAAAGAAATAAAGGCCCCACTTTGGTTGTTGTGGACGAATCTTGTAAATCATCTTTGTGTGATGACGGTAAAGAACTTAAGGAGCAAATGGGAGATCACTTGCTTGCAAATGAAAATACAATCAAAATATCCACGAAGAATGACAGCCGTGTTAAGAGATTTGGCAAAAATAAAAGATATCCTAAGAGGAGCGGTGCTCACCCGGAGAGTGATGGAATAATCACATTCTACCCCAATACAGTAAAAAATGGGCCAATATGACATTTTGGATGATCCTTTGAATTTATGCAAAGCAATGAGATCCAAAAATACAAGCAAGTGGGAGGCCGCAATGCAAGAGGGGTACGACTCGCTCATGGCCAACGGTACGTGGGAATTTACCAACCTTGCAAAGAATTGCAAGAGTGTATAATGCAAATGGGTGTTCCACACCAAGAAGGATCCATCGGGTGAAATTGTTAGGTAAAAAACACGGTTAGTAGCAAAGGGATGTTTTAAAGTGGCCAGAGTGGATTTCAACGAGTTTTTAACCCCCGTGGCCAAATTTATCACCATAAGATGCATTCTTACAATTGTGGTAGCCATGGACTAAATGATCCACCAAATGAACATAAAAGCGGAATTTTTTAATGAAATATTAGAGGTGGGGATCTACATGGATCAACTGGAGGGTTTCATACAAAAAGGAATGAACACCTTGTGTGCAACCTCAAGAAAGCTTTGTATGGGCTCAAGCAATTGCCGAGGATGTGTGTTCATTTTTCATTAACGAGGGTTTTTGGAAGAACCAAACAAATCATTTGTTGTACGTCAAAAAAATGGGTGAGTTTTTTTTGTTACAATCCTTTACGTGGATGAATTGATTATATTGGCAAGCAATGTAACCCAATCGAAGTGGCTCAAATCGGAGCTCGAGAAAGCATTTATGATGAGCGACCTCGGTGAGTTGCATTATTGCCTAGGAGTAAAATTTGAGAGGAATAAAGAAGCCCATACCATCAGCATGAACCATGTAACATGCTCCTTGCCATCTTCACAATAGAGCAATTTACACATTCAACCACTCTATTTTGTTGAGGTCTATATAGGGTGGATTTTGCTTTTGAATGTTATATTCATTTTTCATTTAAATTTAACTTCTTTGAAATAAACTTCCCAGTGTTGTTTGACCAAAACACCTTGATCTTATGTTCTGATTGCATTTTCACAAGGGCCTTAATTCTTTGAATTTCTCCAAACAAACTCCTTCTGTCTTCAACATGTACATCCACACTTTCCTCAAAAAATTGGCAATGAAGGTAATAAAATACCTTGCACATTTCCATGGATGTGGTATTCATGGGGCCATACACGTTCGAATGCATAGTCTCCAAAGGCTTATTTGCTTGTTTTTCCCCGTCATCGAGGAACATTGTCATATGTTGTTTATCCTCAATGCACAATTCACAAACCAATGAAGAGATGGGTCAAGAAATTTTTCCAAGGTTCATGCCACTCACCATGCTTTGAAATGCATGAACATTTTTCGTGTTCAATGCCCAAGCTAGCAATACCAAAGCTCAAGTGTGTTATCTTTTGTTGATGTTTATACCAAGTTGGTCGTATCCACTTCATGTACCTTGGTGAAATTCATTTGGTACAAGTTGCCTTAATGTAGAGTTATTGCAACAATTATTCCTTTATAGGTCTCATAATGCATTTGATTAGGCTGAATTGCACCGCTTGACAAAAGTTTGCTCATAAAGAGTAAATTTCCTTGTAATTTGGACACATGGAGGGCATCCTTGATGTGAATTCTCTTTATTTTATCTATCACTAGTATTTCAATAAAAATGGATCCCATTCTGATTCTTCTACAATGCTATCATCACCCAAATGAACATCACATGAAGCAATTACCTCGTATGTGTCAAATGTCAACCTATATGAAATCATGTGTTTCGTTGCTCATGAATCCATCATCCCCATATACATGGCATTGGAATGCATTCCATGTTGCATTGCAAATGCACAATCATCATCATCCTTCATGTATTTTACATTCTCCCTAGCATTGTTCTTTGCATTAGATAAAAAACATACAATGTGGCCCGGTTGCCACAATAGTAGCACGTCTTGATGTCTTTGGATGAAGATGGATTGCCCATTTTGTTTTGATACAATATCAATACGACATCATTACCTTCGATTATTTTCCATCTTCTTCGATATTTCATGCATCAAACATGTTGTTACGTACTCCATAGTCGGGTTTTCTATCGGATGGTCTCCAAAGTGGTGACCAAACATTTGTACGAGGTTGACAAGCTCTCGAGAAAAAAACAGCTTATTTTTACAAGTACCTCCAAGCAAATAAGCAAGTTAATTTGCAAGTGCCTTGATTTTGTTGATGTGGCCCAACAAGTTATCGCCTTCTTGCATGTGAAAAACTTGTGGAAAATAAAAAGAATGTTTGATAAGCTCCTTGTCTCATGGATGGATGTTGCAAAACATCATCCATGCCTCTGATGATCCTTTACAACTCTCACTGTGCATAAGTTGATTGTGTGCCAAGTTGAATACAATGATGGACATTGTTTTTTTGGCACGTTTTAATTTTTCTTCATTTTGTGATCAATGTTGGAAAGTGGATTTCCCTCGGATTTGTGAGCAATGTCCCAAAGATCAACAAAAGCCAATTCCATCTCCAAATTGAACTTCCAAACGTTGAAATTCTCTCCGTTGAACTTTTGAATGGCTGTAACATTTACACCTTCAAATGATGTCATCTTATGCTCAAAAAATATTTGAGATATAATCTTTTATCACTCAAATAAATTTTTTCAAAGTGATCATATGTACACAATGTTTTCAAAAACTTCAATCAATACAAATCAAGTTTTTTTTCTTCTCAAATATACCTTTGCGCTCTCAATTAAGTCAAGTCATAACTTCTTCACCTCAAATGAAACCTCTTACTCTTAAATATGCATTTGCACCTTTGAACCACTGAAATCATACATTTTCAAATCATTCAAATTAAGCTATCTTCAATTAAAATTTTCCTTTCCAACCTCTACCATTCAAATCATCTTTATTTTTCAACTCAAATATATTTTTACACCCTCAAATTGCTCAAATGATTTCTTTTTCAATTTAAATGACCTTCAATACATCCAATTATGCATAAATGCATTCAACTAACTAAAATCAACACTCCATATGTTCACTATAAGAAGAGCTTTGATTTCTTCATCCACCCATTATGGTCCAAATGGGATCTGTTAGCTATATTGTTTTTTATTTAAATTAAAAGATTGAGCTCAAAAATGTTATGGTGATTTGATTTCATGTACCAATCATGTGATGCTTTTGGGCATCCCCCTCCGAGGGAGCCTAAAAAGACTACACAAGCCCTTCGGTGAAGGTGGTCTGCCTTAGCATGTGCCCTAGCCGAACCCAAATGTTATGATATTTCATGAGTGCTTCGGTTTGTGAAGGAAATTAGTAATCGGGTTGTATTCTTTTGGTAGGTTGTACCTAGATTTTAAGTACCTCAGGTGAATATCTAAGCTACATCAATTTTTTCTAATCTAATGCCTAATCTATCCTAGTCTACACGCAGATGCACCAGCCATGGGATCAAGGCAACCTAAACCTAATGACATGAAATAACCTAGCCTACACTTTTGTGTCTGGTTTTCAATTATTCTTTGCTCAAATTGACGGAATAATGAGTGGACTTGCTTAATTGGATGGATGAGGAGTCCACATACCCTTCAAATATGGAACATTCGATTAGTTGTAAGAATAACTCGGTGGATGGGTACCCGACTGGCGATAGGTTTTTTTTTGCCTAGATCTTCATTAATTCATTATTATTTTGTTATTTTTTATTCATTTTTTATACAATTGAAAACTAATAAAATAACATATTGAAATAAATACAACTTAAATATTTAAAAAAAATGGGAAGTTGGCTTTGGCAACTCTAAGGCATTAGACATCCTTCCACTTGAATACCTACAAATTTTGCTTACAAGCTTCAAATGGAATAAATTTTGGTATTTTGAAAAGTTAACAACAAGACCTATAAATATCAAAGCAACAACATGTTTTTTTCAAAGTCAATGCTTACAAATTGAAAGACAACTAAGACACCTTCATTCAAACCTTCATAATTTCTACTCATTAACTTTTATTTCAACAAACTTTTATTTTCTAAAAACTTCAAAACAAGATCTATAATTCATCCAAATACTAAAGTTACCATATGTTTTTTTCTTATAGATATGTGCTTACAAAGTCAATACTTATTATTTGAGAGGCAACTGAAATACCTTCATTCAAATATTCATACCTTCTACTAACTAATCTTGATTTCAGCAACCTAAGACTTGTTAAAAAACTAACTTTAAGGGCAAGACTCACTCAAAACTAAATTGCAAATTTTGCATCCACTATACTCAAATGAAAATGGGGAAGCAACTTAAGGGTGTATTTAAAAATACACTACCTCACTTACAATGATTTTAACTACAACAAACATGGCTCACGCCCACAATATAAAATGAAAATATTTTTTATCTTTTTTATTGAAGTGGAGAATGTTTGCTCTTCTCATCTATAATTTTTAAATGCTTCGCCGTGCGAAGTGAAAAGATAATCGTGGGGGGGGAAAAAGAATTTTATCCCCTTGAATGAAGGGTTGGACCCTCCATTTCTCCCACTCACCGAGGGGTCCTTCCCCTTGAATGGTGGGAACCTAATCCCTCGGTGCTAAATGCAGAGAGGAACACCATCTCACAACACACTTGCCGAAGCCCTAATAAAAAAATTCTCAATTTAATTTGAATTTGAATTTTGGTTGGCAATGGTGGCCGCCAAGCCCTCTTGCTGTAGTTGGTAAATTCCTTATGCACGTAGTTGTCATCTTCATTTTTTTTCTTCCTTGGCCATTTCCAAAATTACTGATTTTTTGCCGCCGCTTGATTTTTGTCAATGAAATTGGTTGCTTCCAATTTAACCTACCTACTTCTATCTCACTCCTTAATATTTCCGATTCAGATAAAGAACATTTTCTTTTTACCCCTTTGGTTCTTAATTTCCTACTTGTTTAATATTTTTACCCCAAGGGTAAAATACACCCAACCAACCTCATAGGGTCTTTCTTTTAAAGCCATGTTAATCCAAATGGTTATTTGGCTAATTTTTCTATCAATAATCTAATGTTTTTGTTTAAAATCCTCAATTGTGAGCCTCTTTGCCATTGGAAATAAATCTGAGGTTGTGAGGCCTAAACCCCCACCCTTAAGCGTCGTAATCCGGGTGGAAGCTTAGAGCCCACATTCACTGCTAACTGTCCACTGAACCCTTGACATGTGTGAAATTCACGAGATATCCCACCAAATCATCCCTTCCATTTCTTAGCACAAAGTACAAGCATTAAGAAATGTTTTTCTCTTCCCATCCACATCTCTTTACCCACTAACCCACTCACTACCCTATCACACCTAGCTTAGACTCAATGTTTTGCAACCATTCGTGCCACATATCAGAGTCAAGAACCACGGCCCCACTAAGGACCGGTCCTAAACCCTTACTAACTACCGTCTAACTAAGCCTAATCCCACTTATCCTTGCCTAATCCCATACACAACCCAACTGGCCCATGGGCCTTCCCCTTCTGCTCCTTATGAGCCTCGGTACCCGACTTCAGTAGTCCACAGTATTCGTAGAATCTGCATTGTTTGCATCAAGCCCGGCCCGTCAATGCCCGTCACCGGGCTGTTACCCGGCAGGTGGTTAACTGTCCGCGCTACGGAGCTAGATCTCCCTCTCTGAGCCACACAGTTGAATCCCAGTGGTGATTTTATTGCTCTTGCGATCAATTCCGACTCCGAATTCGAGTCAGGCAGCTAGAATTCTAAGCTTCAACCGAGAGGTGGCGTTTCCAGCCACCTCCCCTCACTCACAGTCAATCTTCCACCCTCCCCATCCACTGGAGCATCGATGTGGCTTCATTCAGGTCCCAACTCCCCAGCATTGCTCGCCTCCTTGTCGTAAACCTCCTCGCTTCTTGGCTGCTCCCCCTTCTCCTCTTTGCGGAGGTGCCTGCAAGCCAGTCAGCAGGACTCCTTTGTGTGTTCCGGTTGCCGCAACCCTCCTGGTTGCGGCATTGTGTAGAAGAGACCGGGAAACGGCCACTGAAACCTTTTGGGTACCCCTGGACCCGGTTAAAACTAGGTGACAGTGACCTTGTCCCACAATGAACACCGAGCGAGCCCTATTTGGACATCCCTTCACTCTAATTCTAACATACCCTAGCCTAATCTAAACATTTAACCCCGCTCTCACCTCACGACAAGTCCCACTCCACACTTTCATTCTCCCTCATTAAACACACTCACACCCAACCTATCAAAACACTTAAACTCGCAGTAAAACTCAACTCCAAACCAAAACCCATCCTTGCACTCTTTTTAAGTTTTCAAGTAACTAAAAGAATTTCAAAATCAAATCAAAACAACTTTGCAAGATCAACTGAACATGTGTGCACCAATTTGGGCTCACAGAGGCTCACAGATTACCTCATAAATTTAGGGTTCATCTCCATCAAATTTAAGGTCGTACATGATTTCTTCAAACACATTCTCCATTGACTGCCACAATGTTGGAATTGGAAAAATGCAACATCCTCTTCCCGGACCTTAACCTAGAGCTAGAGCTATACCAATGCACAAGTGCATGGCACACATGGAAGACTACATCTTGAGATGTTGAGATTTATGTCAGCCATAAACCCCCACCCTTATGCGTCGTAATTCTGGGTGAGAGCCTATGGCTCGCATGTACTTGTATGACCTTCCTCAGCCCTTGGAATCACACTCCCAATGCCCCAACCATATAAATATCAAATGCACACTTTTATTCAAAGAAAGCAAGGTGACAAATATTTAAAAATATTTTTTTCTCTTGAAATCATGGCCACACATAGTCACCCAACGAACACCCACACCCACTATGAAGCCTCCAACCTACAACAAAGAGCTGATTAACTAACCTAAGCTATTTCCTAATGGCATTGAGGCAACCCCAATTATACCTTTGGCTTGCCCATGCCCACTCCCTCTCCTACTTGAAATGCCACACTTTAACCACCTATCCTAACTGCCGCTCACTAGTTGAGCTTAACCCCTGCCCCTACACTCCTACCCCTCAACACACTGTGGCTGCAATCCTCTGCAGCCTGCAGAAATACCACCGAGCCTTGGGACGCCCAAGGTCCAGTCTCAGACCCCGCCAATGCGGACATGGCCAAGGGAGCCAACTTCCCCTTCAGCCTTACCCTCTTGCTGCACCCAGATTTAGCTGACCCTTCGGGGCTCAATTCGGTTGCTGATATCACCTGCGGCCAAGGTGCACTCCAGCCGGTGCTGGAAGGCAATGGTTTAGGCCAAGGAACCTCTCGATTGGCAGGCAGCCTTTTGCGGCTGCGGCACACCTTCACCGCATTGTGGCAACTACCAGAGTAGCCACTCCTCGCCCCTGCTCAGAACCTCATCACAGAATTATGCCTAGCTCCAAAATGCCACAATTGCAACCATCAAATTCGAACGCATCATCCACCCCCACCCACTCATGCCATTTCATGCCCACTCATCCAGAGTTGAGAATTTAACCAGCAGATTCTGAATCTCTTGTACCCGACAATACCAATGGCCTGCGAATTTCGAATCCAGATCCCAGGACTACACCCACCTCGGCCATCCACCATCACATTCCATTTGCTTGTTTCCCTCATCCAGCTTAGTGAGAGGTTGAATTTGCCTCACAGAGTTACTCAACTCAAACCAAAAAATCCCCTCCTTCGCAGCTCAACCTCTGATGCCGAAACCCTTTCGGTTTTCAATGTTTTTTTTTTTTTTTTTTTTTTTCCAGAGCTCTCTGTTTCTTCCTTTATGTTGAAGCCCAGCTACATTTCCAGCGGCAACTCGCTTGTCTAATCCCCGACGTGATCAGCAGCCTCCCCTACAAGTACACTTCACCCAAAAGAGCCCATGTTCGTGGATTTTGTGCAGGCTTCCACGCTCTGGCTGCTGCGCCCCTCTCCGATACTGCTGCCGCTAACCAACTGAAAGAGACGGGACCCCGTCAACCTCAGACCCCTCATCCTCCACCTTAGCCTCCAACTACCCTTACCTCTAGCTGCCCTTGCTTAGCAAGTGGTTCCCAAAAAAACACTTGGCCCTTCCAAAAACAACTTGACTCCTAGGAAAACTTAGCCCTTCTAATTCCTCTTGTTAGCTTTCATCCCCCCGCTTGCCCTTAGAGTTGGGGCCTTAATTCAACAAAATCTAACTTTAGCTTCTAACTTCTCATCACCTATCCTAACTCTAAGTTTCATACCTTAACTTAATCTATCCAAACTCCTCGATGCTCCTTCCCTTTGACTTTCTAATTAAGCTTCAGGTGAATGCGAATCCTAAGGTTTTAATATATTTTTAGGTCAAGTTCGCATGTGGGCACATAATTGGGCTCACAATTTGTAATGGTGTGTAGTGACTAACTTCTCCATCTTGGCCACCTTGTATGGGATCCACGATTTGCTTTAGACATTCATACAATTCATAACATTTCACTTGTGTTCAAGTATTTTCTTCCACATTTTTATTTCATAAAGAGTTCATACAAAATGATTCTAAACAATGAATTTCATCTTACACATGAACCACATGGCGGGATCCCAAGGTCCCATTGGCTCGTTGCTCTCGCATATATTCTATAGCATTGTCCATATAACTCCGATTCTTTCTACGAAAGCAGCAATCGGTTGCTCACATCATGAGCTACACGGGGACATTCAGGTTAAAAAAAAATTGGGTGCCGCATTTATTCATTTTTAAGGTTATCATGCTTGTTTTTTAGATGGATTTATGAAGAAATAAGTAAGAACATATTTTTGCGAGGACATTGTCGGTGTTTTGGCTTTCTTTGGGCGTCATGGCCTTGCCTTAACTACCGCCAGTGCATATTCAACCATTGCACCAATTGCTACATGATGACGTTTGTTTCGGCACGTGGTCGAGGGCTGAACTTCGTCATTCTGTTTGTTTTCAATTTGAGACTAAAGAGATACTAGAATTGCTGGATAGTACATTAGAGCGAAATCATTTTTTTGCTACTAAGCAATATTTGAGGTGGAATCGGTAAACGGGTCAGCAACTACACTAACTGCTTGATTGTGATAACACCGACGCCAAAGAGATCGGATAGAATCAATTGTTGAGTAATGTCGATATTATCGGGTTGGAATGGTGGGACATCAATGGTAGAATTGCTTGGCGAGGAGGTCATCAGTCGCATGTTAAGGTGGCCATGATCAATCTCAAAGAAATAGTTTAACGTGTAACGGAGAGGCAACGACTTAAAATACTTATTTAAGATATGACGCTTACACTTAGTTTAGATGCATATCCTTTTCTTTAAGTAGGAACTCACATTCATCAGCGACAAGGTTGTTGTCGCAACCCTTGCTAGACCCCTTAACAATCTTGCCCATTTTCATTTTTACCAAGGATCACGAGCGCTAACCCTTTGCATTCCGCCATGCTAATGATTAGCTCTCCTTACCCTGGACGTTATAGTTCATAAGAGGGGAACCAACCCTCCTACTTTGCTTTCGGGACTCTCCCCTTAATCAGTAACCAATTCTTAGATGTGGACTTCCATGAATGGAAGTCAAATCTTATGTTGATCATTGCGTTGCCAGAGCAACACTATAACAACCCGAACCATACTAACTATGCCCTTACATTGGGCCAAAGCCCATGGAGGCCCTGCCGTTCGGCCTCGGGTGGATGAGGCCATATTACCTCACCCATATAAGCCTCTAGTACTTTTGCCGGGGCCCCTACCCCATCGTCAAGAAACCTTTTGTCTCTCTTTCACGTAGATTCCGATGGACTTCTCACTTGTCCCATTTGGGCAAATATTGAGGAAGTTATGCATGTTCAAACTTTGACAGTCTCGGGAGCCACTCCCAAACCATTGTTGTACCAGGGCGTTGTCCCGGGACAACGCCCCACTCAAATTGCCATAACTCCTAGATCACACCTTTGATTGAGCTGTTCTTGAGCATTCTAAAATCTACACACCATAAGCTACGTACAGCTTATGGCCTTATCCTCGTGCCTCCTAGTCTCCGTGGATGGGAGGCGTTCCCAACTTCCGGGGCCCTCACCCACACTCAAATGTCTTGGGGCCTCTCACCAACGACGCCACAAGTCTTAGGTGTCATTCCAGGGTCCCCCTTATGTTCATGGTCTTTCGGGCATTCCTCATGGAGAGGTGTGCGATAGTCGTCGCACGCGAGCTGAATCTTGATTAGAACGCAGCAATCACATACGTCCTCGGCGCTTTGAGACAAGTGAAGGCCAAGTCATAACATGTGAATGTACTGGATCCAGCGTGAATAAGATAAAACGCGACCACTGTCATTGGTGGTTTTAACATTCGCCTTGTAGCGCTCATAGAGCGAAGAGAATGTGGCCTTCAAGATACTACTTAGGACGCCGATAGGCACGGGGAAACCGTCCTCAATCTCCCACGTCAGCACGTCTGCCTTTATCACTAGAAGGTCGGCTACAGAAAGTGCATGAGCACGAAAGCATGGGGGACGACGAGTGCGAAGATTGTCCATTTTATGAGTAGGTACCTTATGTAATCGACTAATCTTTGAGCCACCGATAGGCAAAATGGCTCGAATCTCGCGCTCCGACAGTCCGCTCTAGATCAGATTCATGATGATACCTTCTGATTAGGAGCAGTCTCCTTTCGATTTGCTAATGGAAGATGGTGTTGCCGCCAAATCACCGTCTGATGTGAGCCACCAATTCCACCTGATCAATGTTGCACATCCACAGCTTGCAGCATGGACATTGTCGTCGTGACACCTAATGATGATGATCTTTGGCCTGTCTTCGACTCCCTCAAGGTCAATGATTGCATTGATGAATTGGGTGCCAATGTTAACTCGATAGAGTAACGCTTGATGTAAAGTTGCCACCGTTGTGCCAAGACATAATCAAGGAACATGTTCAAGAATGCCTCCACCTCATCCAGTGCCATCACGAGATTGGCAATGGGCTTGCTCTTTCAATCTTCGGCCGCATCATATCTGACCAGATCGTGTAGGAATGAATCAAGAAATTCAAAACATTCATCTATACTATCAATCGAGCTCATAATGATTATGCTAACTAACGCCTATGAAAGAGTAGCGATTACGAAACACAAATGAATAAAGAGAACAAGAGGGTTGTGAGCCCAAAATGGTGCCCACATGTGTTCTTAATTCTTTGAAACCATTAGAAGTTATATTTTTATGTTTTATGATTATTCACAAAAATATAAAAAATAGTGAGGCTTGAGTGAAGTTATGTTTAGGCCTTAGGCTTGTGTGGAGTGGTTGATTAGAAGCTTAGCGGCATGAAGAAAGTTCCTTAGTTAGGTGAGCGTAGTGTGTGGTGAACCAAGGGTAGCTCCTTGAGTTAATTGTTTGAATTGGAATCTATGTTGTTGGTTTAAGAGTTGAAGGCTTAGAGGATAGGATGAGAGCCTACAAAGTAGGAAAAGATCAAAAGGCTTATCTTGAGCCTTGGGGGTGCTCACCTCTTCCATTTCCTCTCCCTATATAACCCTCACTTTTTTTTTTTTTTTTTTTTCCTTCTTGTTCCCTTAGCATCCCATGTGTTATAAGTGTGGGTGTGTGTGGAGCAAGAAAGGGGAACGTGGGTGTGCAAGGTTTTAAGGTGGAGAGCCAAGACCATTTAGTCTTGAAGTTAGCTTTACATTGTTAGATGTAGTTAGTGTTTGATTTAAGGCATTTAGAAACAAGTGCTTAGCTCATAGTATTCAACTTCTAGCATTTAGATTTATAGTATTTAGACTCATAGTGTTTAGATTTATAGTATTTAGACTTTAGTATTTAGAGTTATAGTATTTAAATCAAGGCATTTGATTTTATGGTTAGTAGTTGGCCGAAGCCTGGAGCTGCTAGACTCGTTTGCAGGCAGGTTGGACTCGGTGCAGGCAGGTTAAACCCAGCTGGTTAGTCTAAGTTACTGTTGGTTAGACCAGCTGGTTAATTTGAAGTGACTGTGGTTAAACCCAGCTGATTAGTTTGAAATGACTGCTGGTTAGACCAGCTGGTTAGTTTAAGTGACTGTGGTCAAACCCAGCTGGTTAGTCTAAGTTACTGCTGGTTAAACCCAGCTGGTGGTTTAAGTGACTGTGGTTAGACCGAGCTGGTTAGTTTGAAGTGACTGCTGGTTAGACCAGCTGGTTAGTTTAAGTGATTGTGGTCAAACCCAGCTGGTTAGTTTGAAGTGACTGTGGTTAACCCAACTGGTTAGTTTAAGTTACTGCTGGTTAAACCCAGCTGGTTAGTCTAAGTTACTGTTGGTTAGACCAGCTGGTTAGTTTAAGTGACTGTGGTTAGACCAGCTGGTTAGTTTGAAGTGACTGTGGTTAACCCAACTAGTTAGTTTAAGTTACTGCTGGTTAAACCCAGCTGGTTAGTCTAAGTTACTGTTGGTTAGACCAGCTGGTTAGTTTAAGTGACTGTGGTTAGACCAGCTGGTTAGTTTGAAGTGACTGTAGTTAATCCAACTCGTTAGTCTAAGTTACTGCTGGTTAGTTTAAGTGACTGTGGTTAGACCAGCTGGTTAGTTTGAAGTGACTGCTGGTTAGACCCAGCTGGTTACTTTGAATGAAGCTTGGGTTAGTGGCTAGCTAGTTAGGCTAGTTGGTTAGACTAGCCGGGTTAGGGGTTGTATTAAGGAGTTAACTTTGGAGTGAATTGTAAGGGACTTGTGGAAAAGAAAGCAAGGCCAAGTGAGACAAGCGTTTTTTAACACTTGTGTTCTTATAATGGGATGAATTGAAGTGCAATGTTGACGTGAAGCACCATGGAGCCGATACATTATAGCATCAACGAGGCAACAAGCACTAGTGAAGAATCATCGGCCAAGACCAAGGTTTTAAGAAGAAGATTTTTGAGGGCATGTGTAGCTGTGAGCCCAAAATTGATACCCACATTGGTTGTTAACACTTGTAAAACATTACAAGTGGTGTTTTGGTGATTTATGATTATTCATAAAAATATAAAAAGAGTGAAGCTTGAAGAAAGCTTAGTTTGAATCATTAGGCTTTTGTAGAGTGGATTTAAGTAGGAGAAGGACAAACCTTGGTAAAGTGTGGTAGGTAGAAAGTCAAGGTTAGTTAAATGTTTGAATTAGGATCCTTGTTGATCATTTGAGGGAGGAAGGCTTAGGAGATAGGATAAGAGCCTACAAAGTAGGAGGAAATCTCGAGGGCTTATCGTGAGCCTTGAGGGTGCTCACCCCCTCAAACTCACTATATAATCCCTCATTCTTCCCTCACTCATCCTCTCTTTCCTTCGTGCTCCTTGGCACTCCACGTGTTATAAGTGTGGGTGCGTGGGAAGTAAGATAGGAGCACGTGTATGTGCATGGATGTAAGGTCAGGAGCCAAGGCTAGTTGGCCTTGAAGAGGGCTTGACCTCTTGTTAGTAATAGTTGGGCGTGAATGATTTAAAGTTCAATTTATGGCTTTGTTTGAATACTTGGATTTACATTTATTAGCCTTATACTTATGCGGATGTGCAAAGTCTCTTATTGAAGCATTTAGTTTTGTTGGACTTCATATGAATTTTTGAGAGCCAGAAAACCGAGACTATGTCCAAACTTCCAAAAACTAGTGAAAAAATGTAGGTTCAAAGGGAACAGCGTAGAATTGCGACCATATACTTTGTGGCAGTAGAAATATTATTGCATATTCATGTAGAGGACTTCATTACCTATCCATGGATACCAAGAACTCATTTTTTGGACTTCATATGAATTTTTGAGAGCCAAAAAACCGAGACTATGTCCAAACTTCCAAACTTCCAAACTTCGAGATTAAGGAGTATAAGAAGACATAGTATAGACTTGGCTAAGTTGCGTATATTCCAACGATAGATTGGAATCATACATTGTGTTACAAAGAGAGAAATCTCTACATGTCATTATAAACTTCTCCATTCGGGCTAGGACGAAATTGAAGGGTGCAGGCTTTTTGGTGACAGTAGCCAAGGCTGTGGGTTGGACCCTTGAGAAGACCAAGAATTTACCTATTCAAGAGGATCACATTAATAAAATATCATGACTTGAAGTAAGCCGTGAGCTTATTGATGTGGAACCCACATTTCATGTTGCTACGAGTTCCAATATCACACATGTGATTCTCAAAACCATCACCCGGACTAGGACGCTTAAGGGTAGTGGGTTTGGCCTCACAAGGGCAAAGATAACTTAGCTGAGAATAAGAGATCGAACGGTATGCAACGAGATACAGTAGCCAACGGCTACATGTTTAAGGCCCATGTTTAGCTTTAGGTTGCAACATAAGCACTCCAACAATTAAATAATTAATGACTTTTTGAGAAGGAGTCTATGTGGGACCCCAAGGTCCCGCCATAAGGTTCACATGTTTGTTTTGCCAAAATTGTATGCCGACAAAATCCATACATCTCTGTACAAAGTCAATTTGTTTGTCTGCAAGTCTAAATGTTTGTATGCAAAGTTGGAATCACACCATTTCTCTAACTTGTATCTCACTACATACAGGGTGTAACATAAGTTAACCCTCCTCACGCCCATGTCCTAACTTACCGTAAATGTTGAGACCTTTTTAAAAAAGAAAACATATAACCCAATGGTAAGATAACATAATCTTAAAATATGTGGTAACTTAACTTAATGGTGTGTGAAAATGGGCCGAGTGCAAATCAATGTACCTCCACCACAAAGGTAAGAGATACCACAAAAAGATACCAGCATGTGTAAACCCTCGGACAAAGTTCTACAGTCTTGTACTTTAATGCTTACCCATTTCTTAAGGATGAGTTAGGATGAACTTGACTACTGTACATGGACTCCTCCGCTTCCCACCAGACTACAATTAATCACAAACAAACATCTACTTAGTTTCGTAGAATTTAACAATGTTTTCATATGTTGGCAATTGTGAAGGATAGGATGCCTGGATTCAATGAAACATGCCTAGATTTTCCAAAAAAATTGGCTTATATTTTTGGAATTATTTTTAACCAAATCGACCATCGACTTCAGGTTATTTCGTACCACTTCTTGAGTATGCTCAGATGTAGTGCATATGAAGGAAGAACATATTCTGCTGAAGTGAGTGAACTCATTTTGGCACCTCTTAGCATGCTAAATAAGTTCCACCCTCGTGTCTTCTTTGTTTGGCTCAGCCATCCAAATCCCAACCACTTTCTGGACATACTCACTCTTCCTAAAGAATGGAATTGCTTCCACCTTCCACTTTACAGCAATGACTCACCTCACCCCGCCCCCCACCCACCTACACATGCATGTACACACCCTACGACTTGGGAGTTCCCAAGCATCTGGTGCACCCATACCATGATGCTTGGTACATAATGCACGTACCTTGAAGAAATTTTTGAACATAATTAGTGACCAAAAAACTGGGTCCATGGCCCCCAGCCAGGTCAGTCTTCTACATCAAAACCATAGAGAGTATCCTTCCAAAAATGCACCCATGTACTATCAAGCTAATTGATTGCATCTATCTGACACGTGCATGACACATGGCTCTCATAATTAATGACATACGACCTCCATCCAAAACAGACATGTGAAACCTTGACAAACCAGGTCAGGAGGGTGAATCTTATCCACAAAAGGAAAATGAGTGAGAAGTTGTTCCATTGAATATGTCAGGTACACTCAAGCAGAAAACCTATGAAATTTACATGTGAGCAGGGGGATGCTAAACCATTGAATTCATGATTCAAATAAGTGACAATGTCTACATATCAAATAAAACACCAAGGAAAGTTTCTGCTACCTGCTCTGTATACAAGTCGAAAAGATGTGGCAAAGGATAACAAACCACAAAACACCTCCTTGCTACCTAGTTTGACCAGACATGGACTAGTCCATGTCGATTCCCTGTATAGATCTCGTTCCTTTCTTCATCATAAAACAATGCTGTAACATCCTCTAGAGCTTCTTGTACTGAGCTTCTGATGTTGGAGGAATTTGGCCGTGAAAGAGGACAGATTACAACACTAGGGTCATCTGCCCTGATCTTAGCAAGGCACTTTCCAGTTAAGATATTGCTGATATTGATTGAACCAACTGCACCCAAAGATCCAATTCTGTCACTAGATGGGGATTATGAATCCTGTATCCAAATGAACATGACAAGCGTTCTCCAGGCACACAGAGCTTCTTGTAAATATATCAAGAACCAGACACAAATCCACAGGAGTGATTCCCTTTTCAAATAATATTGTAGAAACAGCATTTCTACATTACAATCTACAAATTTCTCCACCTCAAACCTACAAAAGTAGCAACTCACCAGGCTCCTCTGCATTGTTGTCTGGATGGGCTTTGCAGTAAGATATGATGAGATCCTGTTCACTGGTGATGTAGATATTATTTGTATTGCAATCAGGATACCATAACAAATGGTCTTCAAATGATGTCACTAGCTCCCCTCTGAAGTTCCATACAGCAACTGTCCTGTCCCGGAATGTAAGAAAAAGCTGATTCTCATATAAGAAAATGAATGCTGAAGGTGTCATGAATTCCGTTCTGCTCACTTCAGTGAGCTGGGAGTTCCTTACCTGCCACATACAATTGACAATAAGCAACTAATGCTTGCAATAAAGTATTGGCTGTGAACATATGCTATTTACTTAGAAATATTTGTACTATCAAACACATATCACAACAGAATTTTCAACTGCTTTGAACCATTAACATTAATCAACAAGATACTAAAAAATCAGCATAATTCAGTAGTTCTTTGAAAAGAAGACCACACATCAAGTATCTGCAGGTTCTCATTCTCTTGCTTAACAAGCAGCTTCTCATTGAATTGTTCAATGAAATCGACTTTCTTGTTCCGGTGCAACAAATGGTTGAAAGCTTTCAACACTGAACCATCTTCTATTGACAAGATCTTCAATGGCACATGGCTTTGGGCGCGATTAAATATCAACAGCATGATTCCTGGGCTGGTCCAAGCATACGTGTCACAAAGAAATGTTCAGAACCACAATATCCTCAATCTTTGCATTTAAAAAGGGCACCAGTCCACAAAGCAAACTATCTGAACAGCCTGGCCAGAATCTATGCCTTCTAACAATTAGCCTTCAAGACAGTGAAACACATGGGCTTCTACAATTGGACCATACTTACATAACAAGGTTCCTAAAAATGACAATAGCTACAAAGCCAAAAAAGTTCAGTCAACAGTGCACTCCCTTTCACCTTCATCAGAATCCAGAAAACTTTCCCAACATATCCCATGATCACAGCAGAGAAATTTACCCTGAAGAATGTGTTACAAAATCCTATTGGTCATAAAATAAAAGCCAACTACAGAACTTGGTGCAAGAAAAATATTTAATGTATGCATACCTGATCTTAATTTCTTGGACATGTTCATCAGATATGGAGTACAGCATAGTGTAATTCTTCAAGTCAAAAACCTTGTATATGCTGTCCACATTCTCAATAGCACATGGAAAATCGACAATTCAATGTTGTTTACCACTCTCTGGTAACCCATGCAACAATACTGGACAAGATACAGCACTTGTGAATCATCAATATACATCAATTGTGAAAATACAATATACCCTTGTTGATCTAAACTAGATTACACTGATTATCCGAATTAGTGCGTGTTACTATTTGGAGTCATGCAGTGCAATAACATCTTACTCAGGAGTTCAATTTTTACTACCAAAAGTTCAATAGGTTGTTCAGGCACAATATTGCACATGAATGACTTTGCTTTTTAATATATAACATTCTCGATAAATAGTTAACTTCAGATAACACTGCATAACTTCAGATAGTAACACGCACGCATTGGGATAATCAGTGTAGTGAACCTCAAGGGCTCCCCAAAAGACCACTCAAGTTTTGCAATTACTTCACAAGAGAAGCTCAGAACATATGGAAATCTATAGCTGCATAGGGGTTAAGTGATACCAATCTTGTGCAGAATAGGTGAGGACTTTGCCATTTACATCATCGAATTCAACAAAACCAGGCCACCGAAGTGATTCTGACTCAAAAAGAGGAAAACCAGCATCGGGCTGCCCCCTCCGTATGTATCTATAACACACAACTCACATTTAGATAAGTTAATTCACATTTAGATGAAGGTGAAGCAGAATAATAACGGCTAGATAACACTTTCTGGCTCCCAGGCTTGCCAGTTGATAAGGTTTGATGGACCTAGTTGAACTGTTGCTGACTCGCTCAAAAACAAGACACCCATACTTACATCCTATTGCCCTCTCATAAAGACATGCAGAATAATGATGGCTGTGTTTCATGATAGTAGTATGCGATTCTGCAAGTTGAGAAAAGCAAAATTAACCTAGGTGACCTGCAAACAACTTCCTAAAAGCCTCAATCAGCATTTGTCAACCACAATGTCAACAATCTAAAGCAGAATGAACTCAAATTGAACTCACTCAATGGGAGTCGTTCTGCACTTCAAGGAGCTGAAGTTGTCAGAGGCATAAACTGATACGGTAATCAATGACTCATTGTTCTTGTTGTAGAAAAGGCTGCGGATCACTTCATCTGCACTGATGTTGAGAAAACAGATGCGCTTGTTTGTATCTATCATGCAACATAAAAAACACCATCAAAACACTGTGACCTAAAACAAAAGTATCCAAACCCAAAAAGTAGGAAAACCAAGAATAGATATCATCATACCTCGACTGAAGGCTGCACAGATGCCTGAGTGTGTCAGAGCGAAGACTGTATCTCTAGCGGCAACGATCTCCACAATCCGTGATCGTTTCTTGAGAAACGGTAGCTTTAAGAAATGGTGGGCTTTTGGGTCATGTGTGTCAAACTCCTCCTGCAACAACACGAGACAGCAGTAAGTAAATTGTCTTCACCTACGTATCATTGCACAAGCGAGTACAGCAGTATTAATCAAATCACCTAACTCAGTTTAAAACAACCCCTGCAACTGTGGTGCAAATCATTAACAACTTCGACCAGACTACGAGTATGATGGCAGACAACATCAACGTGACCAAATCTTGGACAACGCCAACAAGTAAACATTTACGAACCGAAGCTATCCCAACACATGTGCCAACTCTATTCAACAGGACCTCTTATAATCTAGGGCCACAATATTACTTGGTGAAGGTGACATATGGACTACAATTGTCTTTCCTAAGCAGAATTTGAGCCCATAATTGGGTTTGAGCACTTTTAGCAGCTCCAACAATGACTACACTTCGACCTTGTAGAAGAGCCTAGACATTGAGGAAGGTCATGCAAAGATCTGTCTGTAGTTTTCAATGCAGGTTAAGAGGTTTGGTACTGTCACCGCCCTATTCCACTCCAATACAAAAAATCAATACTCTCTCTGACACACCCTCCCATTTCCAGGCTCCATTCTACTCTCCACGGTACGTTCGCTAACGAGTTCTTCCGGGAACCCACTGAACATAGACTACACAAACTGCAGTTATCAAAGAGCATAAAACACAGAGCTCTTCGGGACAATGTCCACGTCCTCGCAGAGGTTCAACTTATGCATTAATAAGAAGGCCAAGTTGAAACTTAAGCCCTGCACCTGCCCAGAACCACAATGAAATGGTTCGGTGAGGAACGCACAAAGCCCTCAAGAGAAACGGGTATGGAGTGGGCACGATGTCTAGTGAAAGTGCAACCTGCAAGTGAAAGTTTCGAAATTTCTCTTGTGAATTCGTACGATTGAAAGCCCAGTTCCCTGCGCGGCTAATCTCCCGCTTCAGCAGCTTTCGAACACAATTCTTAAAATCATCAGGTCGTGGCCGCTTGCCTGCCACTACACGCCGCCCACATGTTGGTCTAGGGCTACTCTGCATCCTCGCCCTGCTCATCGAATCCATCCCTCGTCAACAATTTCCACCCTTCTCCCTGATCCTCACCGTTCACACAACCTCCACCAGACGTCCCCCCACAATCATCTTCCTCCAAGTTCTGACACAGCTTCGATCTCGCTGCACTGTCGTGCCTCTTCCTCTCTCTCCTGTAACTCCCAAACCCTACCCGTCCTTCACTGTGTAGCGAGTTTCACTAGAAGTAACCAATAAGCACAATACCACAACACTAGGTAAATGCGAACTGATGATCGACCTGTATGTTCAGACCTGCTCCCAATCCTGCCGCACGGCGTCGAGCCCAAAACCTAGGAGACACCTAAGTAAATGCGGCGCTCTCGCCATTTGGGCTTAAGTTAGGAACGTGCCTTCGTATTCTCTCACAAGGATAATATAAAGAGGGCAAATGTTAGATATGTTACACATATCTATGTTCCAATGGATGATCGGAATGGGTGCAGAAGGAGGCGAAAAGGTTTGGCATTTCAAATTTGAATAAATCGTTTACGTATTACCCGGATCTGCCGCCATAACAACCGCACAGGCTTACAGCAGCTCCCTGAATAAACAGGCCGAAATCTAGGTAATTTTCAACCCAATGGGCCCAAAATGGTAAATATATCTTGTTTTAGTGTGGAATCCATGTTGGAGAACTGAGAACTTGGAACGCTAAGAATCCGATTCACTAATTACTGTAGGTAGTCATAATCACCATGTGTGGTGGTGGGGCCTCAACCCAGGGACGTTTCCAAAACCGTATATCTATTGAATAGATCAAGGGTTGAGCTCGCCTTAATTACATCAGCAGAGCAGGAGAGAGGGAATTATTGTGTAAAAGGACATTTCTCATCCATCCAACATAAAAACATGATCCCCTTATAAGTTTGTTGTCGATTCATCTAAAATGATCTCATGTACACTAATTTGAGGTATCTAAAGTTCATTCCAGTGTCAAAACGACTTTAAAAAGTAAATCTTCATGTTGCATATTTTTTCATGATTTTCTGTTGGATGAATGAGAGGTATGTTTACATATAATAATTCCCTCTCTCCAACACAAGAAAATAAACGAAACCAACGTTGGGCAATCCGACGTGAATTTGAGCCCATTGGTCCTACCCTACTCAAGAATCCCCTTGGTGCAGGGTGGGGTTAGCTGCCTACCTCGCGGTGGGTGGGCTCTTGTATGTGTGTGTGTGTGTGTGTGTGTTTGTCTATATATATATATTACATTATTTTGGTATTCATTTACTATGTGGGGGGAGTATTGGTTCTTGTTTATTATCGAGTTTTCTCTTATTAAGTACTAGGTATGTGAGATATTTGATGGTTATTCAGTGGATGTTTTTCATTATTTTTTATTAGTGATGTGGGGATATGTAGATTCTCAAGGAATTCTATGTTTTTTGTGTGAATGGCTCCCCTTACTCCTGCAATGATAACTATGAAGGGTCTAATATTCCAACTTTGTGCTCTTATTGCATCTATTAATGGGTTGAATTTGTTTTCTTTTGTTTGTATGCCTTGGTCAAGGAATTTATTATGCGTAAGCGTGAATTCAATGATATGGATGGTTAGGTCCAATGTAGGTATTAGTGGACCATTTTGTTCATATGCAACACTTGGTAATTAAACAATACCCAATGTTAATTTTGTGAGGCATTCACATTGTGTAAAGTTGCATGTGCAACTTAGTATCCATGGCGGGATGGTGTTGTCTTGGTGGTTGCCATGTTGGTGACCAACATTAATGAGTGTGAGGTGTTTAGTGTATACATTTGATTTTAGTGGGTTGGTGAGTTGGTGGGCAACGACATTATGTCTTGCAATTCTTAGGCCTTTAAGAATTGTATTGTTGCATAGATTGAGTAAGTTCGGCCAAGTATTTATGTTGTTAATTTGGCATAATGTGCAGTTGGGGTTTTCGTGTGTGTAGCCAACATATATATTTTCTATGATTGCCCATTTATTGGGCAAATCGGAACTTGAAAAGTTGTGTGATTTGTGCATCCGTAGTTTGTGGGGTTTGTCCATAATTGGTTAGAGAGTTTGTGGCGAATCTCCTCATTGGAGAGCCATTTTTTTAATGCATGTGGGAAATTTATGATGTTTTCTTTGGTGGCCTATTGTGTTATGTTTTTTACAAATATTTGTAGGTTCCTTATTATTCATGTTAGGTTGGTGTTTGAGTAAGGTTTAGCTAATCCATATGGTATGGTGTGGGCTACATGTATGCGCAATATGGGTGTTATGGTGCCTTTTGAAGTGCCATCATTTGCTAGTGAGTCGGCCATGTCATTTCCCTTAATTCATGTGTGAGATCTAACTTTTTGGATTGTTGTTTTGTGTCATAATCATGTTATGTGTTGAACTATAGATGATATTAGCAGTTTGTCCGGGTGATTATATTGGGAAGATGGGTGACTTACGTAGTTGTTAATGAGGTAGATGCTATTGAGGCCATCCATAAAAAATATTTATGTCGTGATTGATTTTTTATGTGCTAGCAAGTGCTAACCAAATAGCATATAATTCTGCTCTGAAAATGTTTTGAAACCTTGGGAATTTTTCCGCAATTCGTATGTTGTTGAGTTGGCTATATATCTTGATCCTGCGAGGTTTCCATTTCCTTTATCGTCTGGTGGGATAAAGGTCCCATCCGTGTAGATGCTTTGGGATAAGGTGTATTTTTGTGGTTGGGGGGAATAAAGTCAATTGGTTTATCGTGGATTTGTACTAGAGGTGGTGTGGGTAGTGGGTAAGACGTTTTGGGGGGAGTACGTCCATTTGTCCAATATGTTAAGTTTTTATGGCTTCATGGTAAATGTGGTGTTATGTGTGGGTATGTGTAGGTTGTGAGCTTCTTGAATGATTTGTTGGAGTTGTGGGGTGAAGGTGTAGTGTGTGGGTGGGAAACCTTGGCTATGTATGCATATGATTGTTGTGAATGAGGCATAGGCTTGACTTGGATTTGGGTTGAAGTGATATTTATTGGATGAATTAGTTGCATAGTTTGATATGTCGTGTAAATAGCGATCGTGTGTCACTGCAGCTCGAGTACCAACCACCATTAACAAACAACACTAAAATATAGCAAAGTCACACATAAACAACACACCTTGACATGCCCCTCCCTCAGCTGACTATGAAGTCCCGCCAAGCAGCTAGGACCAATGCCAATCTAAAGGGCATGGATAATGAAAGATTGCTCCGCAACTAACTAATGTGGTAAACGTTATTCCAAGGAATTGTAGGCTGGGTGCAAGGTGAGCCCCATCCTTAATCGCCTCTGATGTTTGGCCATCAGATCCCAAAGAATTAAATCCACCACCTCATGTTGATTGCGTCTCTAAGCCATAACTCCTCATTTTCCATTTGGGTAGGCATAAGATGATGAAAACCACACATGATCATTGAATACGATTGGTGGAAACACCAAGTACCGAAGATCCTCGACAACGAGGACAACTCCACTGTCCAGATGGTAGAGAAGTCAAGGGTGGCCTCAAGCATGTCATGTACCAACCGCGTTGACATTGATCACATAAAAGTATAGTAGCCGCTCCTTTCTTCTCTCCACATACAAAGCATGGAAGACCCTCTGGCACGACGGCCAGTTCATGATGAATTGCACCCTCAATAGGTAGATGACATGGGGCACAATTTTTGGAATGCTCACGACATTCCTTGCCATCCTTGCCTTCCAACAACAACAAACCACTCGGCAACACCTCCTTCACCCGAAGGATAGTGCGCCCCGCCTTGACATCCAATGTCGTAGGCGCCTCACGTTGGAGATAAACATAATCCCCCTGCCGGAATTTCCGCAACTGAGGTCGGTAAGCACCACTGCGAATGCGTGCATAACGCAATGTGTCACGGTGCTGAGCAATGGACAAATTCTCCATGACCATAGGTACGGCCCTCTGGAAGAATTGAGCCCGCTCCTGCAAACACTCTGCCCAAATGTCAGGGTCATCCAAATCCACAATAGGATCTAGTTTTTCCCGAATAGAACTCGGAAGTATAGGCTCACGTCCATATAACAACTGATACGGGTTGTAGGATGCCAATGAGGCTTGCCTACTAAATCGATAGCCCATAGCAATCCAAGACAACATAAGGTCCCAATCCCAGTGGCTCCCCCGAAGTAATCCATACTTCCTCAAACCACGCTTGGTTGTTTGAACAACCCGTTCAGCCAAGTCATCCGCCTCCGGATGATCCCGAGAGGTGGTGCGGTGATCTATGAGCGCTTTAGTACACAACTCCTCAAAAGCACCGAGGAACTCCCTCCCTTGGTCCGTCAATACCTCAGCCAGTGCTCCAAAACGTGCCAACATACGATCCAAAAAGGCGGCTGCGGCCAACTCTGCAGAGTTTTGGGGTAAAGCAACAAGCTCAATCCACTTGCTAAAATGCTCCACCATCACCAACACGTACTTTGCTCCACGTGGCGTGACAACCAACAGCCCCGCAAAGTCCAGCGACCAACGGTAGCCCAATCCCATGATAGGTAAGGGTTGTAACTGAAGGTGACAAGGTATTAAAGCTAGACCTGACCCGGTCACAAACTTCATACCTCCCGACATAAGCAGCCACGTGCTGATACATGCCAGTCCACCAATATTGGCCACGCAACATCGAATGTGTCTTGCGTATGCCAAAATGGCCAAGTTCTTTGTGCACTTGTCGCACCAAGGAGGCCCTCTGATCCGGTCTAGGGACAATACGCCTTGTCCCATCCAATCATAATCGAAATAACAAACCGTTCTCCCAACGGAACCTTGTTATTCGATGTCCAATCCTATCCCTTTCCATTGCCGAGGTAAACGAAGGAAAGGTCCCCTGCTGAAGCTTTTGCAATACGGGAAGGTCCTCCCATATATCCGCAATAGCTTGCGGTCGATCAGTCTCATCATCCGAGCCCTGTATCGGAACCTCAACAGGTGCACCAGAAAATTGAGTGAGGTAAGCAGCCGCGTGCCAACCTGGAACCGCCTCTTGATTACAATCTCATGCCACCTGGCCCCGGTCAAGTCCTCATCCGAAGGACTTGGATTGCGTGAGAGTCCATCTGCATCCAGGTTGGTAATGCTAGTATGGTGCACCACCTCAAAGTCATACTCCTGGAGCAACAAAACCCATCTGGCGAGCTTGCTAGTAAGCTTATCCGACTCCATGAGCCATCGTAACGGCTGATGGTCAGTCACCAAGGTAAAGCGCTGACCATAAAGATATGGCCGGAAATGGACAATAGCCCACACCACCGCCAATGCCTTCCCCTCATAGGATGAATAATTGGCCTCCGCCGTATTGTTGCTTCGCGATGAGTAAGCAACAACATACTCCCGGCCAAAATCATCCTTCTGAGTGAGAACTGCTCCTAAACCCAATGAACTCCAATCCGTACGCAACTGGAAGGATTTGGAGACATCCAGACATCGAAACACCGGAGCCGCACCCAATTTCTGCTTCAATGTCTCAAATGCTTGTTGTTGCTCACGACCCCAAGTCCAAGGTTGGTCCTTGCTCTTGAGAATGGTCAGAGGCTTGGCGATCAAGCTAAAGTTCTTGACGAATCGCCGATAGTAATTCGCCAAGCCCAAGAAAACACGAAGTCTCGACACATCGACCGGTGCCGGAATCTTCTGCAAGGCGTCCACCTTAGTTTGCTGCACCCCAAGACCTCCTGGAATAATCATATGATCCAGATATGCTAGTCGGTCATGGAAAAACTTGCACTTGCCATGGTGCAAGCGCAATCCCCACCGCTGTAATCGCTCAAAAACGGCTTGAAGATGCCTTACATGCTATTGTGGTGTTTTGCTGAAAATGATCACGTCATCAATACAACACCGAGCAAAAGGCAAACCAGAGAGGACTTGGTCCATCACTCTCTGAAACTCGGCAGACGCATTTTTCAGGCCAAATGGAAGAAACTTCCAATGGTAAAGTTGATCCTTCCCATCTTAGTCAACTCCCCAAAATGAGGTTTTCACCCGGTCTCCCACAAGTAATGGGAGTTGGTGATAGCCGGATCTCAAGTCCAACGTGCTAAAAACTCGAGCAAATCCGAGGGCATCGGACAACTCCTCCGGGATTGGCATGGGATACCGATTTGACTTGGTCTTCCGGTTAACTGGACGGTAATCCCCGCACATTTGCTTCTCCGTCCAATTGCCAAAGATATCCTTCTTCGATGGCATCACCGTAGCACAAGCATACTCCCCGTTGGACAGTTCGATTAGCCTTGCTGCCAAGAGCTCTCGGCAACGCGCCTAAACGCCAATCCGCTTGGAAACACTGAGCCTATAAGGTCTCCGAAAAATGGGATGGTCGTCCTTCAACTAAATATGGATGGGTTTTCCTTTATAACCTTCAAGATCTTGAAGACTAAAAGCAAAACACCTACGGTACGAGCGAATAAATGCTCGTACTTTTTGTGCCTCAGCACCAGTGAGATGAGGGCCCAATTCCAATGGTCAATCATCAAACTGTGTGGTCTCCCTCTCCACTAGAAGAGAGCCACCTGGTGTTGGCACAGACTCTAACTGCTAATGAGAGGAGGAGGCATTAACCATGCCCCCAACCTCTGTGCTAGCAATAGAGTCCATCCCCTTTTCATCACCACCAATATGTGATGATGAAGCCACCACCGGAGGTGAAGAAGCCAAAGCAGTATAAATCCGTTGAGCTCGGAGCTCCTCTATCACCTGCTGCTTGAATCGACAGATTCGTTCAGCTTCTCCAACCATGACCTCAATTTCTTCCTCCATGGATGTGGACTGCTGTGCCCTCTGACTAGAATCCTCTGCCCCCAGAGAGAACAACTGGTCAGCATGATGCAGTTGCAATGCAAGGCATAAACCAACAGTCCACACCATAGTATGAAGATCCATGGCTTTTGGCCCAACACGAAGCGTCGTTGGCCCTCAGAAAGGCCAGGAGCTGCGGTGGTGCCAGTGCGGAATCCCATGGCCTGCTCCCGTTTGTCAGCCAACGGTTCGGTGTGGATTTTGGTGTTAGCATCCCACACCATACCCGGCCCCGATCGCGGAAGGCGAATGACTGTGGAAACGTCGTAAAGGTGGGAAAGGCCCTCCGTGGTGCCCCCACTTTGTTGACCAATGCCAATGGGGATAAATCATCTGGAACAACCGACAAAGAGGTCCGGTTTGGATCCAAGATGTCATCCACCTTCTGATCCAAAGGTGGAGGCACTGCAGAAAATGCTGCAGTTAAAGTAGATGACGGTATGAGGTTTGTCCAAATCCACCGAGGCCGGTGGGCATAAGAACCAATGCTCGCAGCATCCACGAAAATGGGATCTCCAAGGTGTTAACGGACATAATGACCGCCTTCCAACACCTTGTCCCGAAAGTCTCCAAACAAAGGTACATTCTCGAATATATACCCTGGAAGGGAAGGTTGGTGGGTAAACCACCACTGCATAAGCCGGATGAGGTCCCAGAAAAGGCTAGACCCGGGATCCTCTAAACCTCGGCCTGCTCCAGCACGTGAATGGCCTTGGCATGGCCATCCCGCAATCACCATACCCACCGAGCCCAAGTGTCGTAAGTCGGCCTCACTGATGAGTGTGACATCATGAGGGAGACGTGAAAGACACCCACGAATGGCAGTTGGGTGTAACTACTGGGGGTATAATACCATCAACTGGTGAAGATGGTGACGAGCCACACAGGTGGACACTAAAGAGTTGTCCACATAGACATATTGTTTGACCGTGAGGCCAACCTCCAATACGGCTGCTAATCCTGTGCCGATGCCCCCAAACAACTCCACCAAAGTGATCCCCGTGTCTGGAGGGCGCCACAAAATAGGACGTGCCAACGTGGATGGAGTATCTGGTATACATGGTGTGGTAGAACCGAGAGAGAGGACAATGTCCTCACACCTTCTGAATAAGCTGACGGAATCACGCCACAGTGGTAAAGGGTCCTTGGGGTGGCGTATCAAGGCATTCTTAGGTGTCATCTCTCGTGGGTCTTCAACACTCCCCATGAATGCCAATGACTCCTCCAATAATACGAATCCATAAGGCAATGTATCCACAATAGCACTGCATCCAAAGACCATGGATAATGATGCGATGGTAGCGGCCGCTGCGAATGCCACAATAATAAGTTCCCTACGGCCGTCTCCAGCCAACCAACCTGGTCAGATCCAAGCCTCCTTAGTCCAGTTGTCTAAACCAAAACCGAGAGGATAAAGTGCTTGCTCACCAACTAAAATGTCATAGTTGGTCGCATCCATCACCGCACACCTAAGAAGAAGAGGTGCGGGTGAATCTCCAGGCTTCACTTGGAAGCTAAGCTGTAATGGCTCCCGAGTATAACTTGTGGCCCGCTCCACGTGACCAACGGATGTGACAATGATGAATGGATAGAGAGCCAAGTCCTCGGCTGCCAATCCCAACTCTTGGGCAAACCTCTTACCGATCATAACTGGTTGTGCCCCTGAATCCATCATCACACAATGGGGAGCAACCCGAGTGGCATTGTTCCCAGTCCGACTGACCACCAAAATGTTGGTATCATTCACCATACGCACGACATCGGGTCGAATGCTGCGGCGCTCGCGAGCAGGTCTAGCAGCTACATCAAACAGATAAGCTGCTCCCACGGATTGTGGTGAGTCATAAGACGTGGTCGGCCCCCTGTCATCTGAGGTGCGTGCGTCAAAAGACGCAATGGTCTCTACGGCAAGCCTCGCTCGTCGTTTGGCCACTTCATCGGGGTCTTCAGAAGCAGGGATGTCCGTGGTGGTTTGGGCCACGGTTAGAGAAGGTGAGGATGCCTTCTCTTCCAAAATCCTACCTGCTAAGTGAAAAACCTTAGCAAGTTGGAACTCTGGCGACGACCACTCCATCGCCGTGAACAAAGGGATGTGCAATACTTTGGATGCCAAAGTGTGCACCATGCCAGTCGCTGGATTCGAAGCCTCCAAGCTCGAATGACGACCACTTACAGATTGGACCGCATCCGCCAATCCAAAAGATAATGGCAGACGGGCTTGGCCAATCTGATCCGCGGGTCTATTGCCCCGAGCTCGTAAGCTCTCCACAGACTCCCCTGTGGTCGAGGGCATGGCTCGTGACACGGATTGAGCCCGTGTCACCGCTGCAGAACTCACCATTTCTCCCGAGGCTCCGAATATATAATAATCCGGAATGGGAGAACCAGCCTTAGCGGCGAAGGAGGACAGTGAGTCCAAAATTTGGAAGGATGATGCCAAACTTTTGAACCTCTCCTTCAATGCTCCAATCTTCGCCTCCAACACCTTCTTCCAATCGGAAGAAAGACGTTTCTTTGGATGGAGAGCAAAGCAGTTCTCCACGGTGTGATTGTTCCGCCCACAGTGGGAACACGTCAATTGCTTGGGTAAATGCTTACCCGCCCCCTTCGTCGAATTCTTCGCGGGAACAAATGGTTTCCGCTTTGGATTACCTACGGTCTGGGCTTGCTTTTGCTTCGAAGGACAATCCTTCTTAGCGTAGCCCGCCTACCCACAAGACCAACAATGCAAGATTTTGTCCGCCTCCGCCTCCACCAATCATGCAGTCGCGACTGGCGCCTTCCAGAATTTGTTAGAATCCACTAGCAAGGACACCAAATAAGTGGCATCGTGCTGGCACAATGCACGATCACACTGCTCCACAATGGCGAATGCCTCTACGAGTGTCGCCCGACCACCATAGTCCATGATGATCATAGACAACGCCAAGTCAAGAAGGCATTTGTCAATTTTGGACAAAAACACCTTCACCAATTCATTTTCCGCAAACACACCTCCAAACTCTCTGGCAAACCTCGCCAACCTCGTATACATGGTACGAGGTGTATCGTCCTTCTCCCGTCTAAAATCTTGTATCCGCTGCATCTGGTCCCGACGGAAACCTCCGTACTCCTCATGTAGATGCAGCTCAAATACTCACAATGGCTCAAAAACTGGCGGAGCCCCCAAAGAGGCTAAATTCGCCTGGGTAGCCTGGGCATAACGGGAGAGTGGAAGGATGGGGCTCGTCGTACTCGCCACAGCGGAAGCAGAACCCTTATCCTTGGGTTCACTAGGAGAAGCTCCCTCCACATCCACCATATACACTCCCTCCGACACCTCCGACTTAACCTCAGGGACGGCCATGAAACTAGAAGATGCGCCTTCCTTCAATGCGGATACCAACTCGACCCAAGTCTCCCACTACTGCTCCACCTGGCGTTGCTCCATCTTATGAGCCTCCGTCCATTGCTCATAAGTTTGGAGAGCTTCGTGCTCCAAATGCTGAGGCAGAAGCTCGAACGCATACCAATCGTTAAAATTGGTATTGCGTTGGCGTTTCTCTCGCATCCACGTACGAAACTGGATTTTCCAGTTTTGCAAAGAAATGGTCCATGCTCGACCGGAAAACCGGTCCCGTATCCCTCCCCTAGTCTCCTTCTCCATATCGTCAAAGGTTTCCACCCACAGGACGTGAGACCGAGTGATAGTCCCCCACGCCGAAGTAGGCTGAAAAACCTCGTCAGGTGCTACCACTAGTTCAACGTCCGAGAGGTCTGAGGGATGACCTTCCGATGCTCCTGGGGACGGAGAACAATAGTGTTGAATACGAGTTGTAACCATAAACCTACAATGGGTTGGTCACCGGATCAACAACCCAAATGAATTAGTATCCAGGTACAAAGAGAAAAATGGTCAAAGACAACCTGCACCTGTAACCACCACCAAAGTTTATGGTCTGTTGGTCATTAATCTAGCCTCACCATAAGTGAAAACAAGCACCGCCCACTTGGTGCACAAACAAAGGTCTCGTCGGTCATTAATCCGACCTCACCTCCACAGTACCCTATCACAATCTTAGACTATACAAAATGGGGCAGTGCTAGAACACTCCAACACTACAGTCCGCCACAGGGGAAGGTACTACAACAAAATACAAGGAACAATGCAATAACAACACTGGATCTTCTTCCCCAAACAATACTTAAGCGGAAATAAAAAGCGACCGCGACCAACCGGCACCCACCTGCGGTTGGTGGTCAAAATGAAGAGCCCCTGTATCCTATCTTTTCATTACAACCCAAAATTCAATGTTTAAAGAAACATGTGGAACATGTGTTTATAAATACAATTCGACCTCAACATATGTGGAACGGTGATTCCACATGCCACACCACTTCCCGTGGCAATCCCTCGGCAATCCCGTGCTCCACAATTTCTAAACAATTTTAATGTCCGAAGGGAGGCCGCCGCCACCAAAAATATTCTCTAAGAAATTAACCACAAAGAAGATTCTTCGTGTGACTAATGATCAGACTGAGGTCTCGTTCATTAACGGAATTAACCAGACAAATCACTGCATTAACCATCCATATTAATCAGTACTTCAGTTTCGACGGCCGCACTCGCGCTACCTCGACCACGATCCAACTCCGCGTTTGTTAACTACAACAACTTAAATGCACGCTATTGGAGCTGGAATTATGACGGATATTGAAGCTTGGTTCATATGCACACCCTCCAATGAACCCTCGTTAAGAGATTTAGATTGTACTCATTCCAATTACCGAACGTCTAAAACAAAACCGAGTTATTGTTATTTCTTGTCACTACCTCCCCATGTCGGAATTGGGTAATTAGCGGAGAAAATTAATATGTAACCGGTTGGACTTGCAAACACTCAGATCTCAACCGATTAAGCCCAAAAATCTCCGAATTCATGGCTGCCAAGGAAACAACTAGGACCTCAACCTGGTATGCCCGCTTCCAACACAACGCTTCCTGACTTCTAGAATATGTCCAAAAATGCCCACAAATGTCCGCTTCATGGCTGCCAGGGAGGCAGCCAGGGTCTCATCCGATTATGCCCAAAAATCTTTCCGCTACCCAGTTGACACAAGCCTGGTTGGTGCTAGTTGGTTAGCACGTGGTACTTGCGGGAGACAGGTCTCGGGTTCGAACCCCGAGGTCGGAGATGCTAGCCGGGCAACGGGCCACCGCTAGCCGAACGGATGCGGCCAGGAGCTCCGGCTCTTGGCTTCTATTTTTTTATTTTT
Source organism: Polytrichum commune (assembly GCA_950295325.1). Taxonomy (NCBI): domain Eukaryota; kingdom Viridiplantae; phylum Streptophyta; class Polytrichopsida; order Polytrichales; family Polytrichaceae; genus Polytrichum; species Polytrichum commune. Next base: position 54,675,171 of record OX485806.1, on the reverse strand, counting down.
TTTGGTTGAATTTTTGTGTTTTGAGTGAATAAATTGCTTTCGAATACAAACAAGAATAATTCCTCACAGCTCAATGCCGTGAATTCAAGCTTGTAGGCAATCAATTGAAATAAAATTCCGTGGAGAATTCAACACCTTATCACCACAATTCACCTTGAAGTGACATTCATAAGCAAACATTCTTCATGTTGTTTTGCAAATCCGCGATGCTCTCGCTCCGGAACTTCACAACTTCGTCACTCCTTGTCTTCACGCCCTCCCTTGCGTGTTACATCTCAAGAATGAAGAAGAAAACATAAAAAATGAGGCATTTTTGCCAAGTGAGAAGGAAAAGAATCAAACCCTTGCAAGAGTTCTAAATCTCTCTTCAAATGCACACAATGAGTCAAGCTATCTCTCACTCCACCACGGGAGAATCCAAGAGTGTACGTAGGAGGAGAAGAACTCAAGATTTATTGCAAAAACATGCAATCTTCACCTCACACAAGTTTTCTTCACACACTCATTCACAAGACTTGACTTGACAAGAATGCCAAGCCAATGAGGAGGCTCCTCATTTAGGAGCCTTCCTCTCTACATCTAGATTCATCCATCCAAATCTAGATGGATGAAACCCAACGGATAAGGTGTGGCCGTCGACGCCGCATACCGTGACATATAGTTTATTAATAATATTGTTAGTGTATGTTGATTAAAATAAGTAGGTATTTGTACTTGTTGGGTTATGATGACATTGAATGGAGGTAGTTTTGAATATATCAGACCGTTGTGTGTTTTGATGTGTGGATTAGTTTGTGGTGTGAAATTAATATTGGCTGAAAGGAGGATGTGGGGTATCAACATGTCATAAAATATTAAGGTGTGATGTATTTTATAAGCAAATGTTGGAGGAATTGGTAAAGAATGTAGGTGTGACTAAAGTGTTGAGAGTATGAATTTTATGTGTAAGAATGTATTTTGTGTTTTTATTGGAAATATATATATAGTGTAAAAATGACATGAATTGTAAGAGTATGAGGTGGTATCTGTTCCAAATATTTATATATATTGAAAGAATACGAAGCTTCGAATGTGAAAGGATTTGAGAGCAAATAACCAAAGCAAATAGACAAGTGGTAAAATGGCAAAGCAATGACTGCAAGGTAGCACAAATATGTTTAATATAAATCCATATGAATGTAAAAGATAAGAATGTCAAGGATAAAAGGATGTTCATATACAAATATTTCAATGTTTTTGAGAATAATCTTTGGCAATAGCTTTATAAATGTGCATAGGTTAAAATGAAAAATGTAGGTTTAAAGTGGTGATCCTTGTTGTGATGTAATTTTGTGATGTCAATCCTTGTTGTGATAGAAGTGGTCAAGTTTTTTTTTTGTTGGGTCGGTCTATGTGGTGTTTCGTTGAGGTTGGATCTAGTAAGTGAGTATTTGATGCACAAGTTTTAATGTTATTTATGATCTCCACGTAGTCCTTAGATTTTTTTTGTCTATTTATTTAGTTGGATGCTAAGCTAATATCATGCCGTCAATTATGAAGTACTAATATGAAGGTTGTCTTGAGTATCTAGATTGAGAATGTATTGTTTTTTTGGGTGACTTTGTTTAGACTGTAAGTGTCTTGAGGTGTGAGCCTTGGCACCGTTTGTATACATTGTACAAGTTCTTTTGTGATTGTTGAAGGGGTCTAAAATAAGATTTATATTTAAAATAAATATATAAATGAACAAACAATTTATCCTGTGTAGATTTTAAACAGCAGAATACAAAGGAGATTTTGGCACAACTTTGGTACAATGATGCGGTAGTTATTTTTAGTTTGATAGTGAGGGATTCTTGGGTTTGTTTGAGAATTGTTCAATGGGAGTATATTAGTAACACCTGTAAAAAAGAAGGGCTAGAAATTTGAGCAATGCTTCTGCACGGGGTGCAAATTTGATAAATTTGAAATAACAATCTAAAAATATTGTCTTTCCTAACTGATATCTATAATGTGTATTTTAAAGTGAAATGAACTGGTGTTTAGTATGGCGTTTTCCAAGAGGATTCATAGTCTTTAGCAAGAGTTTTTGTTGCCTTTTTGAAAATTAACGTAAAGAACCCTGAGCGGGGAGGGGAGCTTACTTGATTTTGTTTTATTTTGTGGATATGCCTCTGATATCTTCACTTCTTTTGCTTCTCCACTTGGTGATGGATCCCAACTATTGTGTTGCCTTGGAATTTCTTGTCATAGTTTATCCATAGTTAAACAGGGGAAATTGATTGTTGGGTGTTTACCCGTCTGTTAGACAAGATATCTATTTGAATGTGGAGTTTTTTTTTTTTTTTTTTTTTTTTTGGTGGGACATTTTCCTCTCTGCACCCACCTCTTAAGGTGTATGAAACTTGCAACTAGTTCGAAGTATAGTTGATGTGTATCAATAGGCTTTAGTCCAGATTATTCCAAGATTGGAATGATTTACAAATTCTTCCACTAATGAATTGAGAGGGTGTTTGGATTGTGTATTGAGGGGATTGCCTAGATTGAGAGGGGCTGGAAAAATTGAGGATTTAGAAATTTGCAATAACAATCTAAAATATTGTCTATCCTAACTAATATCTACATTGTGTATCTATGGTTCAAGTTTAACACTTGAAATTACTTGTTGAACATGTTTAAACGAGTTTATAAAATGTATATTAATTCAATAAAGGATAACAGAAAGGTATCAATATGTAAATGGTTGGACTTGGAATCAATATTTAGTTTGTAGATTTCCTCCGAGTCGTTTTGATATGAGATATTGAGATTGTGGTGTTTTAAGCAAGTATTTTGAGTTCAAATGTGGGTTTATTAGAGTGCGGTCATAAATATTTAGGAATTTGGTGGATAGATTGAGTTGACCTTGTTGAATGGACTTGTTAGAGAGAAATAACAATTTTACAGTTACGAACAAAACTAAGTATGTTGTACACAAACTCAACTTCAATTCTTTTTAACAACGGATTCAAATCAAAAAACAAAGTGATGAAGTAATCAAAGCAAGAGTCTAAGTAATCAATTACATAAATGTGAAATCAAAAAGTGAAAAGGGTTTAGGGTTTTTTAAATAAAAAATGTTGAAGTGGTTAGGATTACAGTCACGGGTAGATCACTCCATTGTCAAGTTGAACACCACGTGCGACCAAAAATTTTTTTTCTGGTAAGTTGCACCACCAAAATGGGTCAAAATTTTATCAATTTTTTTTCATGAGTAGATATACACAGTACCTATGATATAGTCAAAAGTGGTAACTAAATTTGATGATTTGTTTTTTTTCATAAAACATACCATTTCTAACTAGAATGACACATAATTGAACTAAAACAATTACTCAAAAAAATATACAAAAGATACTATCAATGGTTATGTATATGTAGAAAAAATATCATAAATTTTAAAATTATATATGGCATGTAATATAAGGGTAGCAAACTTTGTCCACACGTGGTGTCAACTTGACAATGAAGTGACCTCCCCGTGATTACAGTTCTCATTTTTTTTCGCCACCACTCTTCCAACATTGACATCTTTGTGTGCATTACGTGGTTGAGAACATCGTGAGATTTCTTGTGCATTGGAGAGCCTTGGTTTCCATAGTATGTAAGGTGCAATTTGTAGAATTGTTTGTAGTCGTATGCCTCTGTTGTCTCAAGAAAAGAAACACGAAATATTGGTGCAACTTAGAAGCAATGTTTCTACTCATAAAAATGTTGCTTTGGTGGGCATGATCCAATAATTTGTAGCACATTTGAGGAAGGATGTAAGGGGCAAGATTGAGAGACAAAAAGGAGGGTGTCCAAAGCTTCTTATAGATCGAGAGAAGAGGTGTTGTATCACTCTTGTGACTAAAGGTCAACTTGGAACTCCATATGCAAGAACAAGACAACTACGATATGAAATAGGTATATTGTTGTCTAACATCACTTGCGAGGCGTGCTTTGAGACAGGTTGGATTGGGTGCACGAGTGCAGCAAAGATAATTGTTTTTAAATCGTAAACATTTTCTCACACGCTTGAGATTTGCTCAAAGATATGAGAATTGGACCATTGATGATTGGAAACGCGTGATTTTTAGTGACCAAACAAAGATAAATATATTTAACTCAGATTGTAGGTCATGGTGTTGGATTGGAGATGGAGAACCCGTTGGACTTGAACATACCCATCAGACCATGAAGCATGATGATGGATCGGTGGTGATTTGGGGATGCATGATAGCTTTTGGGCTAGAAACATGGTACAAAATTGAAGTTAGGATGGATAGGCATCCATACAAATTTATTTTAGGAAATTTCTTGTGGTCACTATACAAAATTATAATATGGATCCAAGTAAGTTGGTCTTTCAACAAGAAATTGATCCCAAACACACGAGCAAGATTGTGCAAAAATGCTTGGCATTACAACCATTTCAACTCCTTCAATGGCTTGTACAATCTCCAAATGTGAACCTTATTGAACACTTCTAGGCAATTCTCAAACGGTGCTTTCACGAATTTATGACATCTCCCAGAGGTATCCAATAATTATGGGAGGATGTGTGTTCAATGTAACCCAATTTCAATGAACAATATCGCATGGAGCTTTATGAAAACATGCCACAAAGAATTGATGGTATGTTCAAGAGTAAGGGTTATTGGACCATTTACTAAAGATTTTCTAGGCAACTTGAACAAAACTAAGTATCTATATATAGTTGCTCATTTGGCTTTGCAGCATACTTTCTTACTATCAACGTAATGTGAAAATTTGCATACATGTGCACAAGTTTGTGCAATATCATATACAATTTTCAAATCTAAAAAATAGCCTATGAATTGTTTGTGGTTGTATGTTGAAGATGAGTCTGTTCAAAAAGTACTCAATATTGTTCATGATTATAAGAAAAATTAATTTATGTGTTATTTTGTTGCCAAAGAGCCTAGGATCTTGATCGATCATGCCCAAAAATATGCCCCGCACATTGGTGGGTTGAGTTTGAGAAATAAGCTTCGTTCTAGTCACCACTGGTTATGGATGAGCCGGTAGAGTTTGAGAGATAGGCGATTTAAGTTCAACACTTTAGGTTATTTGCTGAATGTGTTCAACAAGTTTATAAAATGTATATCAACTTGATAAAGGATAACAAAATGGCATCAATATGTAATTGGTTGGACATGGAATCAATGTTTAGGGATTTTCTAGTTAGTCTCTTAATTTGTTTGGGGATATGTACTTAATTGAGGATGAGCCTGGATTTAAAAAGTTGAGGGTGGGAAATCAACAATTGACTGAAGTAGGGTGAAGTGTGGACTTTCACATATCCATATATATATGGTGTGAGAAATTAACGTTGCTGAGTCAAATTATCAGGGGCTTATATATGTATGTGTCTTATGGAGGGTAGGAGTTGGAGTGATGTATGATAAGAGAGCTCATCACACTTGAGCTTTGTTGTGACAGCACTTGGTGACTGCAGTAATATGTACAAAGTACAATTTCAAAGTCTATGTCAGCTATGGTGGATATTTAAGTTTTGTGATTCTTATTCGGTTAGTCTCTCACTTGTTTTGCAATCAAATGGTGTGTGAGGGTAAATGTGATTTATACTATCTAGAATGAGGAGATAGATATTTTGAGCTGGTAACAGTTTACAATAGTTATTCTGTGAGGTGTGAGCCTCCGCAAGATTGCGTGAGCATGTGAATTCACTTGAGAGTTTTCAATGTTTCTGGTTAATTCTTTGCTGATCAGTGAGTATAATGCTTAGTTGGAGTTATCTAATGGTTGGTTTGTGGGAGGTTTCGACTAGATTGCCTAAGCAAAGCTTTAGATTTAGCAGGATTATTGCAGATTTCAGGTGTGGGGTGGGAGACTTACTTAGCTTTATCGCAAGTATTCCCTTGAGATCCTTCTTCCCTTTGCTCCACTGCTCCAGTGCAACCTTCTAAAAATCCACACCCAACTTGTTAGCGTTCAGAAATTGTACCCTGACAGACACAAGGAGCCCCAGAGGCCGTCTCCACATGGGAGATGCGGGGAATGTGGCATGTGTTCCATGTGGGTTGGAGCCTCCAAGTGGGGATTTCAATTCCCCACTTGGACAACTTCCCATATGTTGGACAACTTCTAATATGTGCATTATTTTTTGAGTGCTTGGGATTTTGAATTTGTGGTTTTTGAGAGGACTCTTGCCCTCGACCATCACAAAGAATTAATCTAAAGATATGTGTAAATTCATGAGGCCTATTCCTCCATTGGTTTCAAGGTTTGGAGAAGCAAATATGTTTGGAATTTTGAGGTTTGTTGTGCCCACGGAGCTTATGGTGCATACATAGAAATGTATTGCATGGAAAAACATGACACTAGAAATATGAGTCGCAAAAGTTTTTGTGCAAAGGAACAAAAGTAAAGAACAAGGACAATTTCCATTTTAGGCATTATTTTTCAAGTGGAATACATTTAAGTTCCTCTAACATGATTTTAAACATAGTATCTTTTTGCCAAGGGCAGTACTCACATACCACTCACGTAGAGAATTGCATTATGCAACACCCAATTTTTTTTCCCTCGCATCATTCTGATATGCGTCCACTGCATGATAATTATATTGCATCCACCAAACATCTACAAAAATCTCCCTATGTGAAAATGATAAAGGTTCCAGGTCGTCTGTTTGTTGGTGGGATGGAGCATCATGATGAAGCCCTTTTCTTGGTCTTCCACAAAGATCAAGCTCTTGCTTTTTGTGTGCAATCTGAATCTACAATCTCACACAATGTGCTTGCTTGTGCATATGTATGGCGGATAGCATATGCAAGATCCTTCCGGTGCTTTAGCATCAACTCTGCAGGTTCCTTGTTGTGCTTTTCCGTGGCACCTGTTAAATCTTTTTCAACCTCCAACTATTCTGCAACTAAATTTTCATGGTCGTAAATTTGCTGACAGTGTCCCCTGTATATACCATTCTCTGAAGCCCCGAAATTATCTACATTTCTCTATTGTTTCAAGAAAGATTGACATACAAGTAAAGAAGATACTAAGGGAACACTTACAAGTTGTTGTTGTTACAATACATGTGGTTGTTGTCTGCCCTTAGATTTATTCAGACATCTTCATGCCCCACCTCCACGAAATTGCCTATTCAATTTGTGCTTCACGTTCCAATGATGCCGCTGCTGGATCCTTCTCAATTTGTGTCCAAAGCCCTACCTTCATCTGAACATTCTGCATCATATCTGTCGCTTCGTTCTGAGAATGCAATTTCTCTACTCGCAAAGACTATATGAAATCACAATTCACAGGTTTGCTTTCAACAAACAAAAGTCGACCTTGGTGCTTTATGAAACACATAACCGACATTGTGATTGATAAAATGTTGATGCCTAACATTCTCACCACAATTCCTACCAGCAACCTACCTATGAACACTTTGCCGAGTTGACAAAATATTAAAGTTCCTCTACAAACACCTCAGATTTCAGAATTCCAATTAAAGGCCTTCTTGGTCAAGCTAGTCGAACACCACATCGGACAATCTAGTACAATCATAACAAGCACAACCGATGGATCACATACTGTTTGAAATGAGCAAAAGATAACCATCAAGCACAAAACCTTCTGACAGTATATCAACTTGAATGACATTGGGAAAAAAAAATAGGGACAACTTTTGAAGCATGTTCGAGTTTTATTTCATCCACACTCACTGTTTACATGCATTTCTTGGTGACGCAGAGCAAAAGAAAAAATATCTGCGATTGTTAAAGATTAATGTGCGTGAAAAAATTTCACTTTCTCACAATGTGCTCGCTCTTGCACATGTACGGCAACAACATTTGCGATCCCATATGGTGCTCGTATATGAATTTTGTGACTTCATCCTGCTCTTCCGTAACATCTATTCACTCTCTTTCAACCTCCAACTTTTCAGCAACTGAGTTTTCCTGCTCATAAAAGCCAAAAAAATTGTTGTACGTGTCCCTTGTACATACCACTCCCTAAAGACATGGAATTACCTACATCTCTCTATTGTTTCCATAAAGATTGACATCCAAGCACAAAAGATACAAAGGGAACATTTTGAAGTTTTTGTTCTTACAATACATGTAGATGGTATCTGCCCATAGAAATATTCAGATATCTTGATGCTTCAGTTCAATGAAATTACCTCTTCAATTTGTGCTTCGTGTTCCATTGATGGTACTACTAGATCCTTCTGTATTTGCTTTTGAAGCCCTATTTCCATCTGTTATTTGTGCTCCATATCTATTATTTCCCTCCGACAATGCAACTTTTTGGTTGCCAAAGAGTGTATCGAACCAAAATTATCAGGTTTGCTTGCAACAAAGGAAAATCAACGTCAGCGCTTTATGAATTCCATAACTGGCATTCTTGTTGATAAAATGTTGATGGCTAACATTCACCGCATTTCCTACCGGCAACTTGCCCCCGAGCACTTTGCAGGTTTCAGATAATATTTTAGTTCCATCAGAAACACCCCACATTCTAGAATTCCTGTGCAAAAACCCTATCAGTCGAGCTAGTCGACCACCACCTCGATTTATCCAGTACAATCAAGACATACATTGCTGGTGGAACACATGGTGTTTCAACTGAGCAAATGGTAACTATCAAGCAAAAAATGTTTTGTCCATACACTAGCCCAAACAACATTGGGGAAAAAAATATGTTATGAAAAAAGTTGGAATCTCTAGTACAATAAGGGTTTTCTAAACTTGCACAAAGACGATTGGACTGAAGCCACCACATACTTGGAAATGATATATGTATTAGTGCCACATTTCTCTATAAACTCTTCCAAATTGGGTGAAAGTGATGGGGCTTATACCAGCTTCATAATTGAAATACAACTTTTGTGGAATTTCATTGCACCACTCATCCATGACATACCCAAAGTCATAATCAAGTTCAGCCCATGCAACCCATTGAACAACAGTCCAACCCCAAATTAGATTATCGTACACCTACTTAAGAGAAGACAAAAAAAGAAAAATGAAATACCAGTTTGCAACTCACCTAAATGACGTGATTGACAATAGTTTAACAACCAATCAGCTGAATCATAATTTATAGGATGGTGCAAATTGTACACTTGAAGTTGGTGACACCACAAACACTCAAATGTCAGCATGAATGTGCACATGATGCAGGACAAGGAATGATGAGGAACTTTCGCAATAAACCAAAATGTCTCATTTGCAATATCACATGCTTAATACCCTTGTGTTGCACCTTGACCACCACGTCCATCCCTTCTATGGTGCATGCTCGATGGACTTGAGCTATCTCTACAATCCAAAGCATGTAACTATTGCAATCTCCCACAAAAACTTATAGTCTTCAAAAATACCATTGAACCAAGGAGAAGCCAAAACTTCATAGGATCCAAGTGGCAATACAAGAAATAGACACAACAAATACGGTTGGTATAATATTCCACCATAATCTTAAGGGTTTGGAACAATGAAGACTAATTGAGGTTGTGGCGAGCGCAATAATATAAAGAGAAGAAAAAAACTCCAAGGGATCCTTCCTTAGCTCCATCTCTATGGTTCTTATTACCTGAACAAGCAATATATATTATTGTAATGTATGCCTGCATCTTCTCTACCCTAAGACCTGATTGACTTGATGCAACTTAACAATTGAGAAACATTTTTGTACACAATGCACATGCATCCATCCCATTACCAATTTCCAACCCAATCAACATGAAGGCCAAGAAATCCATTCATGTGCTTATAAAAACAATGTTCACATCCAAATATATATATATATATATGAAAATTACTATGTATTGGCAGTTAAATTTATATTTTTGGGGTTTGCCATAGATTCATGTTAACGATTGTTCAAATTTTGAACCACCTTATCATGTGTAGCACTTATAAACTACTAGAACTCCCCACTGTCACCATATGTGCCATTGGAAAAACAATCAAGCATATGAATGTATTCCAACATATACATCATTATGAAACTTGTAGCTCATTATCAATGACCTTGATAATGAGTCCTGACTGCCCTCATCAAAAGGTAGATAACAAAAACAATCTGTTTTTTCATCTAGTTTCAATAAGGTTATCTTCCAATTCAATATAATTTTTGGTCAGAAGCTGATTGTTTTGCACACAATACCCTCCATGTTTGACAAGTTTTTGGTGCACGTTTAGATGCTCTGTGGTGGTTTGGACAAAGAACGTTGTATATTGGTTCATTAAGGATCAAATCCATTTTGTCATGTCATAAGTTACTAAAATAAGTTTGGTTCTCAATGAACTTACATAGGTTTCTCTTCATCCCAACACTCTTTCTGTGCATGCACCACAACTGGGAGGAATTTATTGATATTATATGCAAAACAAGTGATGGAAAATCATAGGGGACCAATTCCTGGTGGAAAGTCCCATTGAATCGAAGATAACTTTAATATATCATTGTACAGAGAAGAGAACTTACAAATTGAGCACCTCTGAAATAAGACGCGAGGGAAGTGAATCTTGGAATTGACAAAGGCACTACATATAAAGGTCTAGTAAAACATTTGCCCTTGTAGACCAAAATTGCCCCATCTTCACCCACAATCCTTCAAGACTGGTTATAGTTTTCAAAACACATTTTGCATTTTGTCGTTGTGTCTTTTTCCAGATCTTGTTATTCTTTGCTTGATTTTTTTCCCATTTTCTTTTGTACATATTACACATGACCCCAAAATCCAATAAGATCAATGATATCAAAAAATCAAATAAACACTGACTTTGAAACTAGTGCAAAATACCGTTAGCAATGTCATCATGATAAGATAAACATTCACACTTCACACATACTAAATCCCTAGACTATTTTTCTTGAAGAAAATATTGTAAGGATTTGCAATACGAATAGATATGCAAATGATTAGAAGATTTAAATTCACACGGAGCTCTTAGATACACCTTTATTGTCCAATGCGGAATGGGGGGCACTTGAAGCCACATAAATGATGAAATTCAAAATAATATAATGAATCACAAATTGTTGTTACAATTAGCCAAATAAAGATGACATATATGTTGGATGGCTAGGTCCTTCATATGGAACTAAGTCCGTCGTAAAAATACAACTTATCTCGTATTGTATAACCCATGCATTTATGCAACAATAGCAATAACCCCCATCATCATTTAACACCTTTTCCGCCTACATTCACTCTCGACATCGGCCACTCCACATGAACACCCTTACAAAATCTTATAGTCCTCATGTCAAACATTATTTGCAATAGAAAATGCCAGCGTAATGTTGCATTTGGATGCAAGAAAGTTTGGAATTTGAAGCTCCCAAGTCGTTATCAAAGATAGCTTACGTTCATAGTGCCACTAGATCTTTATCTTTGTCCATGATTATTGTCAACGGGTGCATCTTGTGGATTTTTCATGCACCTTTCTAATTGTTGTCATGTTGTGTGGACCGCCACATCTAGCACACACCAACATCACATCCTCGGCTACAAGAAATGGTGTGCAGTGGCCACGTTGTCCCGCAAGCACCATGTGCCTTCAAAATTTTGTATAGTCCGATTCATATGCCACCAGGAAGCGTCTGTCTACCAACAAAAAAAATTTCTTGAATACCTCCAAATTCATAAATAAAAAGTTCTTCAAATTTTTCTTCTTCTATATTCAGTAATGTTTACCGTTTTTTACGTCTTCATTTGGTCGTACCACAATACAACACCCAGTACAATATTCTCGTCTTCCCAGGAACAAAGATCAAAATTTCCAAATAACATCCTTAAGAAAATGCACGTTGTTGTTACGAGGACCTCCATTCTCTTCTGGAAATTGAACCTATACATCCTTGTTGTTGCATACATTCGCAAGGGTTGCTTCTTCAATCTTATAAAAAATCCTTTATTTTTATCATATTAACACATTGGCAGGTTCCTACGCATAAAAGAACTCCAACCAAAACTCTTGTCATTTTTTGGAACAAGACAGTTGCTACACAATCGTTATGCCAATATTTATAAAATTTTATATTCTCCATGGGTTCGCTTTAAAAATAACTTGTTAGTCGAACATATTTAGGTATTTGCAATAAACCTTTAATATTAGAAAAATCCATCTAATGTTTTTTGGATATTATTATATGTATTTGAACAACGTTAAAAATAAAATGAGGTGTACAAAATTTCATTTGATATATGGTTAGTTATTAATTTCTAAAATTGTGCAATATCGTGTTCAAAACAATAACACCAAAAAAATCATGCGACCTATGTTGAACGATATCATCGAATAACTCGCCGCTTCATACATTGTAAACACATACCGCATTACTAGTAGTTTGCAGACAGTAGTAATCAATAAGAAATTTTAACGTGAAAAATGTAACAACATCAAAGTCTTGTTCTTGTCATTTCACCTAATACATCTTCCAATGGCAAATAGTTCAAATCCATATTCTTCTCGGACCGCACCCTCCAAGAACTAAGCAACATCTTCCTAATTGTCATACTCTCTTTAGTTCATCCATGTCCCAGCGTATAAACAAAAAACAATCTTCCGACTTGTGAGTAAAATTACCCAAACTCCCTAGAATAAATTTTTTTTATCCCCAACTTTTCTAGTATGAATGGAAAATTTCATAAAATAAAATTAGTGTATTCAAAATCTTAGCCATCATTGTTCCAATTATTTTGGCCTACATGGCGATTGCGGCACAATTCGTAAAGCTATCTCCGAATCATTCTCCCTACCCAGGGTTTATGTTCTGTATTAAAATGTGTACATATTTTTTAAATACACATAAAGTCAATATGTGCATTGTATCATAAATTAAGTTAGTGGATAAATTGAAACCATATAAATCACAAAATTTCTATAGAATAGATAGATATGTTATCCGCCAAGTCTTGCACCCTACCTCATTCGGCACCTTTAGGCAATAATCGCCAATTTATTATGGAATCTAATAGTAACTCCGTTGTTCGCCGAGGTGGGCTGAAAGAAACACGTTCTTTATTATGATCATGTAAAAATGTTCTAATATCCTCTACAATTTCTCTATAGACAAAAGAATCATGCCTTCTATATGCAAAGTATCATTCTCCTTTCAGTAATCCAACTTTGTATTGGGTAGAATGATCACTTGTAAAATTCATTAAAATAGTTTTCATGACTATAGGCTCTTCAATGTTGTACACGTTAAGATTATTGGATATTGTTTTGAATTTATACAAAAACAAAGTTTTAAAAGAAATTTTAAAGAAATTTTCCAATTGCATTACAAATAGTTGGAGACATGTTCTTAACACAATTATACTAGTATCCTATATAAATTTTGCAGAGCTAATTGGAATAAAAATAATAGCAAAAATACAAGGAAATTTTTTTTGCCATAATTTAATACGAAGATCTCCAACATCCAACAATCTCGTTGACAAGTCCGGACGCTTTGGAAACCATCCCAGTATGCCAAAAGCGCAAAATTCCTCAGATCGCCCTGTGTGAAATATGTGGACATGTTTAAATAAACATCAATTTAAAATTTATGAGTTTCAAAATTTTAACAAATATCTTCACATTGCTACACACAATAAAGATAATTATGAAACAATGTGATATATTTAACACAAATTGCTACATGCAAAATGTAAGTGACAATACCTTGTGTTAGAGTTGACAACCTTCGACTAGGGCCCCACACTTTGTGCATTTGAATGCATATTAGAATCTCTCAGCATTGAAATTTTCACAATTTTGCGTACTTCATAGATTCAAAAACTGCTCTATATTTTTTTTTACAACTCATTGTCTGGCATTATAGCGGCCTTTTCCAAATACCCTCTGGATTCCAAAAACTCTAGTACTCCGATAATTTTGCTCCATACCAAAACTAACTCACATTATGTGATTCATAGTTTGGGCCACGTCCCATATACTCTAACGGATTCTTCCATATTTACAACATTTCATGACAACAGGTTTGGCTCCAACATGTATAATCAAACCAACCTTTCATTTCTATGTAATAAAAAAACAGATTTTTCTTAACCAGTTGTATATACCATACTTTTGTTTGCATCTACTACAAAATTTCATGTGTATTGCACGAGATCTTGGTATACAACAACATTCCAATCTTAAATCCACAATTTGTTTATGTGAAAGCATTACAAGCGGTTCATGGTGATTGTCACTGATTTCCAAATGAATTCTCTACCTCCAAGCCACTGGCATGCCTAATTTGTGATACATGCTCATTAGTTATTTTCACGACGCTGATACTGACACACCGCCAATTTCAGCATTCCAATATTTACCTTTCAATATTAAACATTGTCATAATGATAACTTTCCTACATCAAAATCTCCTTCATCACTCCCCACATGCGATCTACATGAGACAAACAAAAGCCGTAGAATTTCTCTTTGCAAACTCATTGACATGTGATTCTTATTAAGGAGAGCATGCAATTCAATAGTTTAGGTCGATAACACTTCATTTATTGTTATGACTCTTTCCTCATCTACGTTTTTTTCTTTCTCACATGTGCAATCATTTGCTTTGTATAGAACAACCTCTCCATTATTGTCTACATTTGCATTGTCAAAGTGTTTTTTACCCTTCCTTATGTTGTTCATGGTTTTTAAAGTCTTCACGTGGTATAAATCTACTGTCTTCATTTGCTGTACTTGGATTTGCGACTAGACATGTTGTAGGATTGTGGAGGCATCCTCTCAATAATTATAGTCGCAGGTGCTTTACAATCGTGTCTCTATTTTGCCACTCTTTACCTCTACAAATATCACAAATATAGACAATATACCATCCATCTCTAGCTCTCATTGTTGTGCCATTCTTCACATGATGGGAATTGAACCCGGACCACATATTTGTGAGACATCATCCTTTGCCAACCAACTACATAATTCATGACTTGGCGATTGTACAACATAACAAAATTGAACTTATGCTCACATGATTATCCAACCTACAGTTTGTGGTTCCTTTTACTTGTCACTAGATGGGAGGTGCGCTCATATGCGATGATTCTATTTTGGTAGACGCAAGCCAAAGGTTGTTGACAATTTTGTGCAATAGCGATATCCATAGCAAAACTCATCCTATGTGTTTGTATCCAAGACAGGTTAATTGCCTTCGCATACTACGGTGTAATTTCCAATTCCCTCCACATTTATCATGAATTTGTGGATCAATATGTGTGGGTTTGTGCAACCAAAAGAATGATAATGGTTGGATGTTTTGGTGTAATAAAAAGACAGGATTGAAGATACATGTGTACCAACACATCAAAAGGTTTTTTTACCCCTACATTCTTTCATTGGAGGGCATATAGGTCAATATCACAAAACATGATATAATATTACTACTATGGAAATGATTACTCAACACTAACATGTACAGGACAATGTTCATTTCTGCCTCCCTTCCCCAAGGGTACATGTTGATATTCAAATAATCAACTTGTGGACGGTCTCCATATGCAGATTTACATTAATAAAAATTTGTAAATAAAAAACATAATGTCAAAATAAGTGTTCCAATCCTGCTTTGAAGTATTTTCCTTGTCCATTGCTTGCACGGTCCAACACCTGGTTGGCTTACCTAAGAAAATAGAAGGCATTTGTGGACCTGAATAGGTTGCCGGAAAGGAAAGGTTCCTCTTGCTTCTTTCTTTGTCTGTTTTGCTTCACCAACCTTAGGTTCAATTGACACACACAACCATTGTCCCTCTGCATACACATCATTGCCTCACAAAACCTTGGCAGGAAAATGTTGAAGCCTGGCACTGCAGCTTTGACCGGGCTTCATGCAGCTGCAAATGCTCGCACTGTTAGTTAATACATGGATGCATCCTTTCGGAGGAGCATGTGTTCAAAAATGTTGACATATTGGATGGAGGGCATGAATGGGTGTTTGTGTCCATGGATGCAAATCCATACGGGACAATTAGGTTTTGAAAGCGAACGTGGGAGGCTATTAGGCAAGGTTTAGGTTGTGGAAAACATGTGGAAATCTCCAATTCGCCATGTTACAAAGGTAGTTCATGCTCAAATTCCTTTCATCTTTATTATGTACAGTTAGTATACAATAATTTGCACTTGGGATCTACTTGGGAACTTCACTTATCATTGGGAACTTAATGATAATTCGGGTTACCAGTGCAGAGTGGACACAGTTAGGGTTAGAGTGGCCTCCTGCATGGTATGTTGGCGTGATTTGAGTACTAATGAATTGGTGGATGCTGCTTTGCAAACCATTCATGCACAAGACTTTGATCTTAATATCGATTTACATTCGATATATGCGGATGATGTTGGTCCACCTACGGTGAAACTTTTTGAAAGTAAACGTCATGTATCATTGTTGTCGAGTTTTTTTTAGTAGAGACCACTTTATATTTTGGTGTTAATGAAATTATAAGTTTCCAAAAGTTAATAGGGCATTTAGATAAGATGGCGGTTGCTAACTTGGGTAGGCAACACCATAGGTTTTTGGACTCCTATTTCAAGAGTTCTTTAGAGTATTTGTGTTTGTTTAAAATTTGGAGTTATTATTTTATACCATCCATATTGTTTAAACTCGTTGTGTATATTCTCAAGCTCATATTACTTATGTTTTTGTATTCCCTCAATAATACAACAACTTTATGCCATTTGTCATATTAATGAGAAGAGGATACCTCAATGATACAATTTTTTTTGGTTTCCCAAACATGTCGTACTAAAGAGGGAGAACATGTACGTGGAACCATTCGGGACCTGTGTGCCTTACCATGACAACTTACCTTTTCAGCCCCCTTCTTGCTACATGACAACATACCAAGCCACACACAAAGAATATGATATGTAGTGCTGCCAACTCCAAATGTTTTGCTCAATAGCAAGTGTGAACTGCAGCATAGTGTCACCAGTAGTAAATGTGAGCCCAACAATATTTGCCAGTCTGTGTAATAGAAAAATGGAGTGGGGGAGTGGTCAAGATTACAGTGATGCAATTACAGTCACTTGCCAAGTAGTTTTCCATCCAAATTTCAATCATTCATAATAATATTTCATAAGGAATTGTTGCCAAGAGAAAATAGAATTTTTGCTAATGGCTGAAGGATGCAATTCTATTGCTCCCAAATAAGTGCAATATTAAACAAATAGCAACCACTGCAACCACTGCAACAAAATGAACAATATGTTTTGTTTCATGACAATACATACTCAAAATACTGTGGAACAGTCATAAACTAACATGGCATGACCTAATTGCATAGAAGATTGTATGAGGTAGTTGCACATTCCGTCATTGTATATAACATTGTTTAACACGAGTGCAAAACAACCTATTGGGCCTACTATTCGTACACAATCGGTTGATCACCTGCGTTAAAGGCACCCTCAACGACCCTCTTGCACTTTTCTATCCACAAAAAGGTCATTTCATCCATAATCCACAATACCACACAAAACATTATAATTAGTGTCACCAATTCTATTTATCTTGCTCAATAATAATATTACCAGTAGTGAAATAAAAAATGCAAATGGCTTATATAGTGTTGTCATAGTTCATGTTCATGTTATGTTAGAAAAAGCAGGTCAACACCAATTATGAACACTTCAAACAATAATATCATCGCCATGATGCGACCAACAAATCTTTACAAATATTCAAGGCTTAGGACTCACACTCATCATTTGCTGTGGTTCTAGACCCTTAAGACTAAGTTTGTTGCTTGACCATACCATAGCCCGTCGAATACACTGTGAA
Organism: Polytrichum commune; assembly: GCA_950295325.1. Classification (NCBI taxonomy): domain Eukaryota; kingdom Viridiplantae; phylum Streptophyta; class Polytrichopsida; order Polytrichales; family Polytrichaceae; genus Polytrichum; species Polytrichum commune. The sequence continues at coordinate 54,657,378 of OX485806.1, read as the reverse complement.
TTATTCTGCCCCACCACTTGAACTTGTTTGTTCTTCTGTTGTTGGTGGTGGTGATGGCAGGGCTTGAGTCATTTCCCTTTGTATTTTTGTGCACAATTGTTTGGAGCCTCAGTCGTTAATGTTGGCAGAGGCCAGTTGCAATTCTCTGGTATGGAGCGTGCAAGAAGCATATGACCATATGATGGTAGGGGTTTGGCAAAGTCTTTCGTTTTATTGTTTTCTCCCACCATCACTTCAGTGCCACATTGTCTACAACCCTCTATGCATGGCGAAAGTGACCTATGTTATGTTTAAGATTCCACCGCAATTTTGTCATACTTTGGGGTGACATATGAGCAAGTGATGTCATTTTCCTCTGATTTTTGCACTTCACCTCCATCCCAAGTACAATTTTTTCCCTTTCATCAATGTTTTATATGTGGGAACATCATCCTTCTGGCAGTTTGCAAGGACCTTTCAAATTTAAGATGTACGGGAAGAAAACCAAGAACGCAACAACCATAGACTTTGATTAGCTTATTATTAGTGCACACAATCCTCACTACAATACCAAAACTTTCACCATGCCAGGTTGTTGTAATGAGAAGCAAATTCCGTTAGCCATGTCTGTGGAAGAACCACATGGCTAGATGTCATCAATGGTTGCAATTGCATTCTATTCTATATGACCATTATGTGCTTATGAGGTTGTTGATAGTTTTCCTACCTTTCAAATGTCACATTGAACTCCGGGACTCAACCGTGAAGGTAGTAGCAGACGAGCATGAATCGCTAGTTGCATCCATGCCCGCTGTAGAATGGAAGAGGGGACGGGGAATGAAGACCGAACTACTTTAGGCAACACCTTTTTTCAACGCAAAAACGCCCCAAAAATTCTCTAGTGAATAAAGGTGTACCTTTGAAGAGGTTGACATCCATCCTAACACAAATTTTCTGGTGGAATGCCATGATGTTGGTTGCATGTATATTATAGCTTTGGGTCATGAGGACTTGTATGGTGACCTACGTGTTTGCTATGTGCAGGAGATTCTATGGGGCACCATGATGTGAAAAGAAGGATGCGATGGTAGTGCATGAAGATGGTGTGGGCATGGTAGGAATATCCAACCTGAAACGGACGTCCTTTAGTGGTTCAACAAATTAATTGTAAGTTCACTTTGCGTATTCCCCAAGCGTCAATGTCTAGTGAGGTTCTACACTTTTCAATTGGTCAAGGTCCGCCATGGGTGCTAGTGGCGTTGTTTCCAACAGAAATAATGTTAATGGATGCTCAAACAAATCATTGAGTTATAGTTTCTAGTGATAGGAAGGTTGGACCTATAAATTCTGTTGCAAGTGCTGCCCTCAGGAGCCAAACAAGAAAAAAATGTTTTCTTGATATCCGCAGCATGTTCCGTACACTAAAATTGACAAACCAAGTGGATGAAGACTTGTGGTTACGTATGAACCTAGAATTTTGTCTTGGTAGTTGTGGCACCGCTCTATGCTACCCCATTGGAAGTCTTATTGTGTCTAATATAAAAATCTTGTCCAATGTAGCAATACCGGCATGGTATTGTGGGATTACAATGAACCAGTGCGTGCATGTATTGTGTAGGAGCAACACCGCAAATAGGAGCTATGAGAGAGTTCAGAGGTGGTCTATTAATCAAGAGGCATAGTGACCAGCTGACAATTGACAGTCTTTGCATAATTTTTTACGATGGATGCGTGAATCATTTTGTCAGCCATAAACCCCCACCCTTAAGCGTCGTAGTCCGGGTGAGAGTCCACGACTCACATGCACTTGTGTAATCCTACCTAGCCCTTGAATTGTAAAAGCTCATAATCACCAAAATAAACACTGAACACACAAATCCTTATTTCAAGAGCACAAGGTAATGAGTATTTAGAAAATACTCCATTTCCTCTCACTCACTAATATATTCATTCACAAGCCTCTACCCCATAACTATGATGTGGTCCACTAATCCACCCCTTCCAGTGGCATCACGGCTTCACCCAGTCACACAATTGGCGGCCTATGCCTATTACTTTTATGTGCTAAGTACCCAGCCTTCAACCCACAAACTACCTACCAATACTCAAAACCACTGCCCCTAATCTCTACCTTGCTCGCTAATTTTTTGTGCCACTAATCCACCCTCAACTTCCCCAGTCCTCTGTTGCCCTTCTTCCAGTCCTTCCAACAACCAGTTCATTTAGTAGCTATGCCGATTCCTTCCCTAACCTCCCCCCTTAGGTGGAGAATGCTCTGCCTGAGACATTCGAGCCTTTCTCCGCATTCCCCGAGGGCGAGATTGACCCTGATGCCTAATTGCCTCAAGCCGGCCCAACAGTTGAGCTGCCGCTGGTGCAACACTAATCGGTGGATTTCCACCCAGCAGCGGGCTACAACCCAACACTGAACGCCGAATGGAGACCATGAGCGCGAGGCTAGTCAGCTTCTAGGTGAGTGGCAGTTCAGGTGGCTCGGCGTTTCTCCTGGAAGCCACTCTAGCAACTTACCTTCGGTTGCCATAGCCAATTCAACCCCTGCTAGGCTCTCTGCCACCACTTGACCTCTGATTATTCCGCATGCTGGAGCAGATGCTTAGCATTGCATTCCTTCCACATGTGGCTCACCTAGCTTTGCTTCTCCCAGTTACTCGCTCGCCGAGGACAAGATTGAGCCTGGACCCTTCCCATTCAATTAGCCACATCCTCTAATCTACGCCACTCCCTCATATCAACTGCCACTGCCATTGCTTCTGGTTGTAACCTGCCTGTCCATTGTCCTTGCTGCCGCGTTGCTATGTGCCCCCTCCCTGGAACATGCTTAACTGAAAACCAAGAAGAAGGAGCTCGAGCTCCTGCAAAGAATCCTTGATTTCTTTGGTAATTATAGTTGGCATCAGCTATTTGCCTCCTCCTCCGATATTATCAAAATCTGAGATCCCACCTGGTTTGGCCCAGCAGGCATCCCTTCATCGCTATTCTCCCTACCTCTAGATTTCGCCTTCAGCCATCTTGTGACTAACTGATCCCTCCTCCTTCAATGCTGGTGCTGCCATTGCATCAGATTCTCTCCTCCACACCCGTAGCAGGGCTTCGCCAAGTTTGCTCCATGTGTCCGTCTCCCAGAGGCATGAGTGCGGTTACCCAACTGCCTCTAGTCCCGCACTTCGGAAAATCCTAGGGCACAGTGACCCTTCCCGAAAACAAACACTAACCATTCCTAATTCGGCTAAATCAAACCCAGCTTCCTAACTTAGGATAAAAATCCTACAACCCCATTAACTTATTCTCAATTAATTCCTTTCCCCCTTCTAACTAAGAAGAACTAACACACTAGCCTAAGGTCTAAATCACAATCCAACCCAAGACTCCACTCTTTTTATGTTTTAAAATAATTAATGAAAAATCCAATTCAAAGCTTTAATAGCTTCTAAGCTTAAAAACATTTGTGGTCACATAATTTGGGCTCACACATTTGGATGGTAATAACAAAACATTTTGAAGTTCAAGTTGGAGGAAGAAGCAATAGCGCGTGTTAGAAACGTTGAAAGTTTTCAGTTCCATCTTCTACAAACTATTAGGTACGTGTGTATACCTTTTATTGTACATGTGCATGCATTATTATATCCCCGGGGTTGTATTGTGAACACATCCTATGTAGACCTTGGTATGGATCTGAGAGCGTAGCGGACTCTTTGAAATTGCCAGTCATGGTTTTTAAGTCGTGAACTGGGAGTGGAAGTCGATGATCCAAAAACTCCCATTCGTAATATATTATTTCTTCATGGTTGCAACGTGGGATCTAGTGCATCCTTTTTATAATTCTCCCATAGGTGACTGGCCGTGTAGATAATTTCTTATACATCCAATATAGAATGCAAACTTTTATGGCATTTACAACAATTAAACACATCATGTCTAAAGTGTATGTAGAGGAGAAGTATGATGGATGTAATTTTATACCAACATGAAACGAAGACGTTATAGTTCCAATCATATAATAGAAATATTAAGAGGACATACATTGACACAATGTACCACAACCTCTAAGATTTCAATATACGAAAAACCTCAATTGTTTGTCATGAACCCTTGTGGTTTTATGGCCATATACTAGTCACACGGTCTACACCAAAGAATGACAAGTGTATGCCACCAATAATGACAACTTAGGCACCAAAATATCGTGCAATATTGCAAAGAGGATCAAAATATGCATTGGTGCCCGTCCTGGTGGTCGAGCCCAACCTATGCTCTTGGCGTTGTTTTGCATCCAACCAAATTGAAATTGGTGGTATACACCTCAATGTCGTTGAGGTTAGAGATTGAAATCTTTGAATGTGGTCTGGTTGAGCTGAAAGTGTTAGCAAATGGGAAATGGACCTACAGTGAGATTGGGCCACTACTTGCTGTTAGTGTCATGGTTGTAGTTAGGAGGACCACCCAAGCACATTTTGTGGGCCAATTGCACGCAAGATAATGAACAATGCCATGCATGTGTTTGGATGACAACATGGGGCATGAGGTGGTGTGACATCTGAAAGATTCTTATTTTTGTTGACCTAAGTTAAGGTGGGGAGTGATTGCAGTGTTGTTTGTTGCCATTATAGTGAAATATTTAAGAGAAATTTAAGGCAATGGCTTTGGCTCCGTTTTGCATTTGATTGGCAACAAATTTGAGGAATATGAAGTTCTTTGTGGCCCGCAAATGGACATTCAAAGAGTTGTTTGCACAGTGGTGGATTCCAACAGTGGATATGAACTCCGGAAGTATCTAGAAAGCGAGGTGAATTTTGGTGTAGGTTTTGGTGTTCTTTCTTTTACATTTTATTCATAAATTTGTCCGCACGTTTTTTTTTAATTACTTATCAGAGATTGTTCTATGCACATATTTCCTTTGTAGGGAAACCTTGCGGCTTGGGAAAACATGCCTAAACCTAGATACCAAGCTACTGCTTGAAATTTTGATGGAATTCAGTACATGCACAATCTTGCAAGGTTTTGTGTGAGTCCCTTGAAAGTGCTTCTGCTCTCAAAGAAATGAGCTTGCGATGCCATGTAACTTGTGCATCCATGGGTTTGGTTGGGTTTTGTTACTAATGTTTTCTAACAACCTCTGGTTTTTTGTCATTTTTCTTTTACAAATCTTGGGTTGTTGTATGCACATACGTGCTCCTTGAAAGGCCATTTGTAGGTCAATGTTGCAATAAGAATGGTCTGGGTTTGTCAAGCGAGAAAAAAAAATTCTTTTATGGGGAGACCAAGTTGTGGCCAATATTTTTTGTTTAATCTAGTAAGACACAACAAACTGTTGCCAAAATTATTAAAAGTTTCAATTCTAGGAGTATATTAAGATTTTCAGGTGTTCATCTTCTTGGTGTTTTGATATTTGCAAAGGGCTATCAATGTGGTTGTCCCTGGTAGGAGACTCTCGAAAACATGCGTTGTCACTTATGGGTTAGTTGTTTTGAGGCATTGGTGTTTTATGCATTACATGTGTTTTTATAACAAAGAGACATAATGCATCATGCAGACAAGTAGGTGAGGTTTGGCAGGTAGCGACATTGTTTCTAATTCTTGTGCTAATGGTGTGGATGGTTGGTTGATTTGGGTCGCAATCCACTGTGGGTGCAAGGCAAACTATTGCACAAAAGAAAGTAAGGGTATGGCGTCAAGGACATCAAACCGCTTTTCACAGGTGAACACCCAAAAAAAATGTTCATCCAAAAATGTTCATTTTTTTTGGGTGTTCATCCAAAAATGCTCCTACTCGAAGTCGCTCCATGTGCTGGAGTTTGGGTTTTGGAATATAAAAAACTTGAAGTTACTGAAACAACAAGTTTTTGGTCAACTGTTGGTGGAGTGTAGTACATGCACAATCTGCAGAGGACATCAACTAGTCCCTTGGAAGTGCTTCCGTTCTTGAAAAAACGAGCTTGCCTACTAATGCTCGGGTTCAACTGGTTATGGTATGTTTTCATTATTGGTTTTCTTAATATCAACCTTTGATTCTTCGTCAGTTCACTTTGCCACTTTTAGATTGTTGTATGCAAATATTTGTGGTATTTGTGGGTCAATGTTCCAAAGTAATGGACAAGATATAATAACTGATAAGTTAAGAAAAGATTAATCATGGACAAGCAAACTTGTAGCTCTCAATTTTTGTGGAGTGAAGTAAGGCACACACTGTTAGTGGAATATTCAAAAATTTGAATTCTTGGAGGACATTGAGACTTTCACATATTCATCTTCTTTTTCAATATTTGGAGAGGTCTGTCAATTTGGTTGTGAATGGTAAGACGCTTTTGAAAATATGTGTTTTTTTATGTGTTGTTTGTTTTGAGGCGTTGGTGTTTTATGGATTACCCATGTTTCGTAATAGAGAAAGAGAATGCATGTTGCAAACAACGTACAAACAACTAGGTAAGGTCCTAGCTAGCAATGATGATTCCAATTCCTGAGCTTATGTTGAAGGTGATTGGTTGCCTAGGGTCACAAACCACTATGGTCGTAAGGCATAGTGTTGCAAGCAAGGAAAGGAGCGTCCGACGTCGTGGACAAGGAAACATTTTCCACATGTGAGCTTCCACCACAAAATTCAAAACCTTGTTAATAATCCCACTCAAAGTTGGTCCACCTTCTCGGAATGCCAAAAACAAACAACACATAATTCCTATCTCAGTTCCAACCCCAAGCAACACGTTTGACGCGGTCTTGCCTGACGCGGTCTTGCAAAATAATATCAGGAACAATCTTCTATAGAATGGGGGAACACAGTGCTAGGTCCCAAAAATATTTTGCTATTTGGTGTTGGTGTTGAGGTGTTGATTGATTGTGGCTAAGAGATTTGGTGGACCTATAGAAGGTTTGTAATAGGTTGGTTTGCATGAACCTTGTTTGGGGCTTGACAAAGCAGCATTGTTGATTGGATGTTTGTACTGAGCATGTGAGAAATTGCTACAAATTCAAGATGTTGCTCATTGTGAATTGAAATGGGTGAAGGGAAATACTACATATTTTGGAAGGCATTACTGTGTTCCAGTCGAAGAGAAACATGATAGGATCAGAAACATGTGGGTTGTGGAAGAAGGCAACATACCCCCCCATTGGGACCACATAATTTTATAGTAGAGAAACGTAGTGGGATCCCCCCACAATGACGTTAAGTGCAGGACTAGCAGCAGAATAAAAATGTACAATTGATGCACAATCATGTAAGAAAACGTGAACAATATTTTAGTTACCTTGTGAATTGCAAAACGTAGAAAATGGTTTGAATGCAATAGACATAGGTGGAAAATTTTGTGGATGTGTTTCTTCCCATAAATTATGGTTGATTTTTGTATGCAAGCAATGTATATCACTACAATGAAACATCTAGTGATGTCACATGAGAGCATCCACAATCTTTATCTCCAATTAATAAAGGGTGGACGACCCAGGGTCAAAATGAAGGAACTCCATTAGGCTTGCACCAGACCATCAACACATGCTATGTGAAGAAAATCAGGTGAAGTTTTTGCATCGTTTGGAACAAAAACCATGAATTGTAGTGGTTGATGTTGCATTGTCAGAAGCTACGACATAAATGCGAGTCAACATATTTATGAATGATTTTGTATTGTACGTAGTAAGGAAAAAAATGAATGTATTTGTACAAGATGAGTGTTTACAATTATGGTTTCAAGATGAAGCAATGCCACTTCCTTCATATGACCGCATATTTAAATCAAAATTAGTTAAAATAAAATATCAAAATGGAAAATATGGAAAATTGTATTTGTGAGATTTCAAGCATGGCGTTGTTTGGCGTGCTCACTTTGAAATCATGAAAATTGTGAAAGAGTCATGGTTTAATCCTACCGATCTGGAAGCACGTAGATTTTTATACATCAGTTTTAAAAACAACAAAAAACAACAACCAAAGGTGAAGGAATACATTAAGGGAAAGATGGATATAGAACCATCGGCATTGTATTATTATCACCTACATTGCAATCTCAACGTTATCAGCATGTCTTTGAAAATCCAAAACATCTATGAATATCTCAAATAGATTAAAGCAGATTACTTGAAGCAAATATGACAACGAGGCGTGCTTGGACTCAGAAGGTCCAAGAATGAATGAGCACGCCTTATATCTCTAATGAATATGTGAAAGAAAACAAAGATGGCGAGGAAATGAAGGACCTACTTACCGTCTTAAATGTGAAAAGAATCCACCATGAAACAAGAGTGCAACATTCATTGGAAGGAAAATGCATTGGGACATCCAAGAAAATTATAACACGGACAATGAACAATATGGGCTTTCATACGAGGTGTAGTTTGCCACGGAGAACTACTACATGGAGGGCATATCAGACATGAATGAAGATGGAGCAAGAAGTGTCACCCCAAGATGAGAAGTTGTAAAGTTCAACGAATACAAAGATAGTACGATGAAAGTGCATTATTGTCTGGGGAAGGATATTGTGGCCCTCGCACAATCTGGACACAAAAAAAAAAACATGTAGGAAGGGAGGTAAAAAATGGGAGCAAGAGAAATTGCAACGTAGAAGTGTGAAGGTTTAATTTGACTATATTATCCAATTAACCTAGTATTAGTGGTAAATAGAAAATAGATAATAAATATTATGTCGGTTGGATAAACTAGGAGTTAGAAATTAGCTTAGCAAATAAATCTGGCTACTGATTATTATAAAATTACTTCGGGATTAACTTAGCTAAAGGCAATAATCGAATGGTTGGTAAGGCTAAAGGTTTAGGATATTCTAAATCCAAAATAACTAAGCGACAAAATGATTAAAGGAGTGGAGTAAAACAACATTGATTAGTAAGCATAATCCTTTGAATTAGCCGATTCGCCTCGACGAGGGAAGATTCAATTTGACAAATATGTTTTGACACTACTAGGTCAAAATGGGATAAAGTTCTTTGGATACGGAGAATCAACAGTGGCTAAGAGAATCCAATGCGAAAATGACGTGGCAAGGCAAAATACCACGGAAGTGTTCAACTCCATCGCGGGAAACATCCCTATTTAATAGACGCTGAAGTTTTCTTCAACATAATTATTTTTTCATTTTGAAGGTTCTTCCTCAGTCTCAGGCCTTTAGATACCCAAACCCCTCCAAGTATAGTTGTTTTTTTTTCCAACCCAAATGTTTTCGATTTTGATCAACCCTTGATCGAAGGACCGTTATTAATGTTTAGTAGTTTGAGTGTTTGTGCTCCTTGAAAATGAATAGGTTGTTTTTATTATTCAAATAAGTATTTTTCTATAATTTATTTAATATTTGTCTCTTTGTATTCAAGTTACATCCTACTCTCTCTTTTCTTGTTAGTGGAGAAAAATTAGTTCATATAGAATATCATATTAGTTAGTGATTTTGAACAAAAAAAAAAAACAGCGTACTTTAGAAGTTCGTCACGTCTTACCTTTAAGTCCAATTCTAACGTATCTTATATGTATAGATAGATGTTTGGTCCCCTTTGTGTTGAATCCTAATAGTTGAACTACATTAGAAGGGTCTAGGTTGCTGATTCTAAGGTAACTAAGCTTAGATTGGGCTAATTGAATGCTTAGAAGGCACAATCTTTTCACTTATAAGACTTCCGAACCTTAAAAAATGTTATTTGTGAACTAAAAATAAGCACGATTCAACCCTTTGGCTTGGAAATCAAGGGGGTGCCTACTTTACCTCACAATATGATGCGCCAAAAACTAAACGGAAAACAAAAAGTAACGAACTACACGTTGTATCTAGAGTGCCACAATAGATGATATTGATCCCGAATCTGAAATCTCAATTATTGACATCAACATAAAAAATGATCATTGTAAAGCATGCCATGAAATGTGATAATTTGGTAGAAGTAATGAAAGGTATATTTTCATTTACAAAAGAAATTCTTGGATACATGAAACCAAATTATGCAAATATGAGTTTCAAAGAACTTGAGGTATTAGAATTGGATTTCGTTTTGAAATGGACGCTACAAAAAATAGTGATTTTCAAAGGTGTTGATTTTTTTGAAGGCACAAGAATGATCAATGTACATTCGGCAATGGTGGTTGATAAGTGAGCAAACATAAAATAACTGGCGTAGGTTTGGAATACGAAGGTGCTCTCCGATGACTACATCAGTTTGCAACTGTGAACCCTTGGAGTGGTCCACCACTCCAAGGGATCACTTTTAGTTTGAATGTTAGCATTAAAATTTAGAATTGATAGGGAATATAGGGAAAATTAGTTCATTTAGCATTTAGCCTAGAAGAAAGAAGGTCAAAATGAAAACTAAATAGTGCTAGAAAATAGCGAAGTAGAAAAAATATGCTAGCTAGTAAAAATAACTAACTAATAAAAAAAAGTTGCTAAGATTTAAGTTAGTAGATGCTAGCTAAACAATTATTAGTAGATGCTAGCTAAGCAAATGTTAGAAGATGTTAGCTAAGAAAATATTATTTTATCAGTTAATAGGGGCCACACAAGACTATTGGAGGTGTTTGGCGTAAGAAGACAAAATCAGCTTTTGAAGAAAAAAAGAAATTGAGCAAAGGGGCTACTTGCTCACTTGTCTTCTTGCCAACTCGATGGTAAAAATTTTTTTAAAAAATTGAAGGACTTCCGTCGGAGCCACCTCGGCGAGAGGGTGGCAACCTCAACCGGAAAAATCCCCGAGCCGTAATTGTGGGAAAGGGTTCGAAGAATGGATCTAGTGGCTGAGGGGTCCAATCCTTTTTTGAGAGGGTTTAAAAATCTCCTTCTTCCACTTTGTTCATTCTCTCTTCGTCTAATGCTTGGGCGAAGCCCTACTTCAATGTAGTTAGGAAAAAATTCTATCTTGTATTCTCAATGGCCTAATAGAAAAGACTTAAAAAAATCCTCTACTCTCTTTCCTAGTTAGAATGTTTGTTTATTAACACACCAATTTTTTTTCCTTTCATTTGTAGGGGTAGGTTGGATTATAGGATTGCAATTGGAGGCATTGTAGACCTCAGTTGCCAATGTCCTGAAAGTTAAGTTCATGAGCTAGACCAAATTACTTCTCATTTTTTTCTATATCTATTTATAGTCATTTCTCATTTGTGATTTGGTTAAGGTGGCAATTAGTTATGAATTTTCAAAGATGGAATAGAAAAATTGGGTGGTCTTTTGGGTAACGACTGCTGGATCAGACCTGCTAGCCCAATAAAAGTTTTAATTTGGAAAAGTTATATTTTTTCCAAATAGATCTTTTATCTAGCTTTTCAAGATTGTTTAGAACGTTTGATTTGAATAAAAAATAAATTAGATACGAATTTCTAAAGAGGAGATACATAGTCTAAGACTTCCTGGTTGACTGTTGTGTTACAAAGAGTCTTTTGGATTCATATTGATTTAACTTGCTAATATCATATTTTTCCTAGTTAGATCTTGTTAATAGCTTTCTAATGATGTAAGGAAAGCCCAAATCCAAATAATAATGAATTTACTATGAATTTGTGAAGTTAGAAGTTGGATAGGTGGATTGGACAGATCGGTTGAATCAACCTTGCACTTCCAACCCTCATAACTTTTGCATTTTTTATCCGATTAAAGTGATTTTTAGATCGTTGGAAAGATAATTACGTGCACTAAGTAAATATATTATGATTAGGCCTAAATTATAGTACAAAAGAAACAATTAATATTTTAATTGTTAACTAATGTAAGTTTTACAATCAAGCTAGTTACAAGGAAGAAGACAAGGTCAACGTTCGGGCTGTGGAATAAGGAAGGAGGTAGCAGCTTGGTCTATATCAAGCCCAATCAACCAAGGAGAATTGAGGTAAACTAACTAACCTTAGCCTTCCATTTAAAGTTGGAGGGAGCGCGGCCAAGGTATGCATTTCTAAACCCACTCATATATCTCGTAAGGTTAAGGGGATTGACCACTTAACCGCGAAGGAAATACCCAACTCCATTGTTTTTGGGCCCCTTATTATGTTTTCTAGTTGTAACTTTATTTATTAGTAAGTTTCGTATGTAGAAAGTTGGATTAATCACCGACATAACCACTTTGAATGTTGTTGGTGGAAATGTAAGATTAATGACCCGCGAATTCTTTATTGTGTTGTTGGCCCCATGAATTGGGAGTAATGGCCCCAATTTATGAAGATTGTGCAACAAGTTGAACTTACAAGTTGTCCGTTACCCTAGTCTCATTAAATTGCATTTCGTAGTCTATCCAGTGTTATCACAGTTAACAATTAAAAACATACAAAACAAATCATAAACTTAAATCGGTAGATTAACACCACCTTTCGGACCGTTGAAGTCCGAATGGTTTAAGATGTCACTCGACCTTCAAAGGACCCGCACAAGGCCTTAGAAGGTTCCAAGCTAAGGGGTGCACCAACTAGGTAAGGGATGATACTTAATATATGAATGTAATGAGGTAGGATGTGCAAACGAAATTAAGTAATTATGAAAGAATTTATGTGAAAAGTGGCACTTAGGCCAAGTTCCCTCACTTAAGAAATTAAATTTAACTAAGTAAAAAAATAGGAAGAATTGAATGGTCCATCAAATCGTCGTTATTCCGTTCATTGAGCCAGGGTGGTATGAGTCACATCCGGTTGGTGTGTATCAGAACCATCCCAATTCACAAGTTAGGATTGTCTTGGTTTCAAGGCTGGTACGTCTGCGCTTAGAATAGGTTGTAGGTTAAGGTTAGAACCAGATATGAAATTGATTAGTGGAGTTTAAAGCCGCAATAATAAAAACTAAGGTCCAACCTCCGGAGGTACTATAACGCATATTTAATTTCCCTTTAAAATCTAAATACTCACGTTATACACCTATCATTCGGCTTAGGCACCTGCAAGTAGAGGCCACGTTCACGAAAGGGCTTGTATGATACTTTTAGGCTCCCTCAAAAGAGGGTGGCCCAAAAGTACCACAACAACATACAATTATTATTTTTTTAACACATTGTTTGGAGAAGAATATGGTTGCTTCCAAACGTTTTAAGAATGGAATGTGTGTTTAAGCAGAGGTTGTGGTTTCCAATTTTTTTGGGGAGGGAATGATTTTCATCTTATTCAACCATTTCTTTATCAATATCCATGTTTAGTTAAATCAAATCTCTGTATTAGGATAATGAGATTCTTTGGAAGGCGAGTTGGTTAAGTAGGCATGTGTTCAGAGGACCTAATGTCGCACCTCATATTGTGTTATTGGGAGTTGCTTCACATGTTGTGTAGGTTGAAGCTTTGCTTGTCGATATTGGTATTGGCATATGTACTGATTATGCCCATAAAATAGACTAATAATAATATTTGTTGTCCACGCATTAATGACACAACAGGGAAAAATAACACTAATTATGCCAACATGGACATTGTTTCCATTGCCAACAGGCACGACAAGTGAATGAAACATGTTGGTAGAAACGAGGTATTTATTTCCACCTTACTTGTTGTTCCAACTACCAGGTGCCAGGCCTTGCCCCTAAGGGCGGGACAGAGGAGGGCTTGCACCTTTCTGCCTGCCTTCGCCCACCATCATACCTACAAGCCCACCCACCCGCTGTAGCCAGGGCCTCTACCTGGCCGAGGTCAGGTTCCTAAAGGTTGGGTATGTTATGGGCTTAGAATGATCCAGCTGCTTTTCCGGCTCATTTTTTGGACCTGGTTACTCAATTATTTTTTCATCCTCACTTCTCTCCTATCTCCCCCTTCTCTCATAAGTCAGTTGGTGGAGGTGGAGAAATTTCTTCAAATTGTTAATGAAGGTGGAGATACCAATATTGGAATTTCAACATTTCAAGAAACATATTGCCAATCGTTGGATTTGAAGTTGGATTATGATGAGAACGATGGAGGTGATAAAATATTGGACGCTTGGAAGAATCTAAAAGTTATTGGTGAACATCATATTGACATTGGAGTATCAATTTCTACTTATAAATTATTATTATTATTATTATTTAAGGATATTTATATTGAGACATTTCCAAAGTATGTGCACTTCATCCCTGATTTTATGAATCTTATAGTTAGTTGTATACAATGAGGATATTTGTCCTATCTTTTATCAAATTTATGAGGCAAATGTTATTTTTTATTCACTGTCAAATCTACATGGATGTTCCACAAGTGGTACTATGAAAAATCATACTATTGAGTGGTGGAAGAAATTATAAGCGGAGTTGAAATTTACAAAGATGTCAATCGATTGCATTGTCATCTTTAAATGACACAAATAGTAGACAAATGCTTCAATAAAGTATTAGCGTTTAATTATGCAAAAATGTCATATTGTTAGTATTGGCTACATTTACTAATAATTTTAATAATGAATGCAATTCATATACAATGAAGTATGGATATCAATATAGAAAGTATTCATGCATCTTTCATTTGCAATTGTGTGAAGATTTTAAGATTTGAAATGAAATTATTATGGCTCTCCTAGATATTTTAAATGTAACTTTTGATGCACTTTACACTAAACATATTGTTCTAAAAAGACGTTATACACTAAGAGGGAAAAAAAATCAAATTGTGAAAAATATTATTGTCATTGGGATGATAATAAAGATCTTCATAACATTATTTAGCGGCCTCAATTTGACCTCATTAAAAGAGCATCAAACCGGCGCGCGCCGGTTTGATGCTCTTTTGAGAGCTAATGTAACACTACATATAAAATTTTACTTAGCCTATTTTTGAATGATTTGGGTAGATACTTTTACTAGTTAACATTTATTATAAAGTTTCAAAGACAAAACCAACACTAGAAGGCAAAAAAAATGTATTCACCTAGAATAGGTCAAGATCAAAACAAAACTAGAAAACAACTAAACAACAAAAAATAATCCGTGCAAGTTAACAAAGGAATTGTACTTTTTAAAAAAGTCTTCCGGAACCTCTATTGGGAACGATTTGGAATAATCTTGGGAACAAAAATGTAATCTAAAACAAAAGAAAAATCCAGCGGCGACCAATACGGGCCGCTGCATATAAAACAAAACGTGAACATGAGACAAATCTTCCACAAGATAGTCTAAAAGACTTTTGCCTACGAAGCGGGTAGCTTTAGGTTAAGTTGTTTTCTTTGAAGCAAGACGGGATCTATAAACCAATAATGTTAAGCCATTACGTTCTAATCTTAGTTATTATAAACTATAATATAAAAGACGAGTTTGAGCCATTGAATTTGTAAATTGATTTTAAACCATAGATTTGGAATAAACTTTAAACGGATCGGTTAGTGAAGTTCATACCATATATCAAATTATCTTGTTATACTAAGTCTTTTTGGCAACGCGGATATATGTGTAGACTCAAGTAAGAGGGTGTTAGTATATGTGTTTTCATATGTTATCAATTTAATAATGATTTAATGCATTGTATATGTAGATTTAAAGTATTTTGCAATATATAATTCAAAGTAACATGAAATTATCATTAAATTGTTACATTTAAAATGTTTAAGATATTTGAATCTATTTTAGGCATAAATAAGTTTACTTAATTTAATTTAGATGTATAAAATATAGTTGAACATGTTTTAATTTTAGAAGAATTAGTATATATCTTCATATTTTAGATATGTTTAAGATATTATTATTTTTTTTAGATATTTAAGCTAATTTGTTACCATTTGTGATTAGGCATATTAAAATCCAATTTGGCTACTTTAAGCTATTATTGTATATTTTAACTCAATATTTTAAGCATATTTAATATCATGTAAGCTTTATAATTATATTGTGTATAATAGTAATGTAGCCCATAAAGAACTTTATACATATTTAGATATTATGAGATATTATAAATATGTAAATAATATATTTTAAATGATGGACTTAATTTGAAGCTAATTTGAGGCATTTGATAAATATTCAAGATACAATATATATTATTTCAAAGTTGGTTAAACTAGTTTGAAGGTGATATAACAATTCATTACATAATATTATCTGGATTAGAAGTCGTATGTTGATTATGTTATTTTTAGATATATGTTGAGGTCAAATAAGTAAGTTTAGCATTTTTAACGTTTTTTTGGTACTTTTGGGGCGTATCAGAGTATTATACCCAGATGGAGGAATGTCGAGAGGGAGTTGCCGAGGGATTTTGAGAGGGATTTACTTTAGAATATTGAGCAACCTTCGACCCAAGGTTTTACAAGATCGAACGACAGTGGATTTATCTGAGGATTTGATAGGAGAATATTCTATAGTGTCCCCAGTCGATGCATTAGAGGATAGTAATGGGGAGACTCTGAGAGAGTCTTTTGGAGCTGTAGAAGTTGATTTGGTTATCAATTTAGGTATGGATATTGTTTAGGAAGATAATGACTTAGCGGTAACCAACACTTTTGAGAGTGTTGGTGATTTTTTGACATGTACTGTATTGACGGAATCCAAAAAGATGAGGATCTAATTCCTAAAGATTTGTCGGGAGGAAATAAAGGTCGAAGGAGGAGAGAGTGGTGGTTGGACATTTGTTATTATGCTTCTGCAGTTACTGGGATACCTATAAATGAGCTAGGTGCTAATGATATTAAAAAGCCAATAGAATTTCAAGGATCAAATGATCAATTACGGAAAAGATTGTGATTAGATCGAGCAATGGAAAATTGGACTATGCCCAATTCAATAGAAGATGTAATTGAAAAATGGGTTATAAATAAGATTCGGTCGTATTTTAATTCCGAGGTTTTTTCCTTATTGATGGTGGACGCCGGCATCACACATAAGGCATTAAAGGCAATCAAGGCTATCGATGCTATGGGAATTTTCAAGCACGTGAATAGCAAAAATGTTATCGAACGATTCAATGTAAGTTTTAATCATTGTTTTTGCAAATTATATATGCTATAAAAAAATATATTGTAATTTTTATGTGATGATGACTATGTAAAAAATATATTTGAACTTGTTAAAGTTATAAACTAGGTATTTAATTTTTTATTGATAAATATTTTAAATTGATGAGTTATGATTGATTTGATGGCATTAATTTTATTTTATTTTATTTTTATAGAAATTTATCACAGAGGCAGCCGATGATGGATTAAGATGGCAACGAACAAATAGAGTTACATTTGGGTGTGAAATAAATAGTGTGGAGGCA
Source organism: Polytrichum commune (assembly GCA_950295325.1). Taxonomy (NCBI): domain Eukaryota; kingdom Viridiplantae; phylum Streptophyta; class Polytrichopsida; order Polytrichales; family Polytrichaceae; genus Polytrichum; species Polytrichum commune. Next base: position 54,640,268 of record OX485806.1, on the reverse strand, counting down.
TGGTGTATTTTTATGATTTTATTATATGAGCGACGTTCAGGTGAAATCTTACAGGGTATGGTCTATTTTAAATTGGGAATCGATTTTAGATGTCATTGGAATCGTGGAGGTCAAGTTTGTTAATATTCTTATTTTTAAATTTAAATTCATATTTAGATATGTTTTATTTAACATTTTACAATAAATATTATTATATTTGATTGGTTGAATTACATTATTGATGAAATTTATGTGTGTCAGGTTTGTGAGGTTTGTTTGGAGCTTCTTCACGATCGAGGGTTGTTGTCTTGCATATCAATTGCTAAGTATGAAGGAAAATATTCAGATAAGGAAGTTATCATCCATATTGCTAATTGAGAAGCATATCCGAATGGTGGACACATCTTGGATCAGCTTCGTGACCTCATGCAGCTAGGGATTACCATTGATAATCGACATATACAGTTTCGACTTTTTGAGTGTCACGACCTAGCATGTTCTTATGGTTTGGTGACCAGAGGTGCTGCATCAGCAATAGGGTTTAATTTATGTCCTTGGTGTTTTCCAACAAAACCTACCTCAACAAACATGGCCATCCATATTGACATCAATGCTCTTGATACTTTATCTTCAATCGGGGCTACTTACTATATGCGTGAATCTTACACAACAACGATTTTTATATTTCAATTATTTATTATTTTCTATATTTTTATAAATTTCAAATTTTAACTTATTGAATGTTGGTAATATTTAATGTATAATGTTTATTATCCAGGAGATGAATCCGAGTATTCCTTCCAATGTGGGAGTGCACGAGCCTTTGATAGAGATACTTCCCATTGAGATAGGTGCTTTGGTTCCCAAAATTCTTGTTTTGCGGAATTGGCCTATGAATAGGCCTAATGAATATAAGGTAAATTTTATTTCCTCCATCTTTTCTATAATATTGTTAGATCTTTTGGTATATAATTTATTATTTTATGTAATGATTGATTTATATTTTAACCCATATATTTGTTTTATAAACAGCTTACTCCCCCACCAATGAAAGATTTCGTGTATTGTACAAGACATGCTTCTATTCGAACAATCATGAAGCTTATACAACATTTAGAACATTTTGCTCAAGACTTGGATATTGCTAATCCAAAGACTACATCACGGTTTAATCATCTTCGTGTTTGTATGCAAGTAATTTGTATTTTTTAGGTTTAGTTTTGAACTTTTAGATTTCATTAATTTTTAATATATAAAATTGAAAGTTTATTAACGATTTTTTACATCTACCTTTGAAAAATATGCAGAGTCAATCTTTGAATATCCAAATGACTTTACAAATGGGCAAGTAGAAAAAAAATCGACAATATATGTCGTTGAATTATGGCCAATCCGATGGTATTATAAGTGATCGTTTATTACGTCATATGGATATTTTACTAGAGGTAAAACATCTTTGTTTTGATTTATTTTTCCTATGAATGTCATGACAGCAAAAAACTTAATGTTATGTAATAAATTCAAATGACCATTAACATATTTTATTATTATGTTGGGTATTGTTAAGGTGGTGCGAGAAGGAGCGGGTAGTACTCGTTATGAGTATATGTATAAGATGTGGGATGCTTACCGACGTTTGGATATGTTACAACAATCATATGATAGTTTATCGCCCGAATTGGAGTTGCCTTTGGAAGAAAGGTATGACTTGTAACATATAATATGATTTCAATGTATTTATTATTATTTATTTAATTTAAATGGTATATTTTATATATTAATATGGTTTTTGTTGGTTGTACAACTTATCATATGTGGCACGTGAGTTTGGTTGGTATGCCTCTAAGTGTTTTGTTCAATTTACTCCATATTTTCATATCCAAATGGCTCACGCTGGGCAAATTTCTCGTGGGCTACCACATCCTATTACACTAGGGCGCTTGAAAAATGAGGTTTTAGAGAGAAAACATAGAGAGGCCAAGAATATGCACTCTGCACAAAGTGCAGATCGTGGAGGTCCTTCAGCTCGTATTCGTGGGGTAAGTCCTAACTTATGTTTGTATTTGATTATTTAATTTATGATTGTGTAGGGATTGAATATATGCTTACAATGATTAATATTTTTTTTAATAGACTGCGGAATGGGACAAAATGGACCTTGATAAGGAGATGTTTGTACAATATATTCGATTACGAATGTCATGCAATGATATGATTCCAGTATGTTTCCAAATATACTATATTTATCAAGTTTCTACCATATTAGTTTATGAATTTTTGATTGATATTTTGTTTGATTTTTGGCATAAAAATCCCATCATGCTTGCAATGTCTTGCAAAAATATCGAGAAAAAATACAAGTTCATGGAGATATTAAAATTGCCATGAGGTCGATATTTTTGGAGCATCCTTCATTTCTTACTAAACCCGAGGCAGAAATACTAGCCTTGAGATATGGAGATCGCGTTACAGCTAAACAATTGATCCAATTGTTTAGGAATTGGTATCATAGGCATGAACGAGAACAATTGAAAGCAATACAAACTCCCACAGCCTTAACCGAACCTCATCAGGTAGAAATTTTAATTGTCTTATTTGGATAATATTATGTTAAACAAAATCTATAAAATAAATCTATAAGGTTTATTATTGGTATATATATATATTATCTAACTTATGTCTTATGATTATAAAATGTTCTATTGTGGCAGGGACGCCGTGTATTGGAACGAGTTAGACCATTGACTACACTAGCAATGGAGGTAGATATATCTAGACAAACTTTTTGACGTATGCAAAAGCAACCTATACTACAGTCCACATTAAATGCTCCATGTATTGAGGCAGCAGAAACCGCTACTATAGTCCATACCGTTACCAATATTATACCATCCAACATTGGACGTGGCCGAGGTAGAGCTCGTGGCTCTCGTGGACGTGGCCGGATGGGATTCACAACACCCGTAATAACCTAGTTAGATGTTTTATTGGTTTATTCATCTTTATATATTTGTATAACCTTGTTATTATATCATATTTCATATATTCAATGTTTTGGATTTCATTTATTGGTGTTTTTATATTTTTATATTGAGATTGTTTATTATTGAATTTAGTATAAATTTACTATCCAATAGTATGTACAAGATGTAACCAAGGTATCAAATATATAAATATCAAAACCAAATACATATGATGTCATTCACAAACTACTCTCAAGGACTAAGGTGACGGTCCACTACACCAATGCTCTCATATCATCAACGTATGGGCTCCCAAATATATCTATCCCATGTAAAACCAACTCGAAGATGTGGAACCCTAACTGAGTGGCCGAAAAAACTAAAAACCATCCTACTGTCCACCCGACTGATTGGTGGATGGGGGAAATCGTCAGAGGGCTCAGCAAGTTAATGATCCGGAAAGGTGGACCAAAGATAGAATATATGTTGTCAGAGAATGTCATACCCTGTACAAGCTAAACGGATATGGCGGGTATGGTGCTCCACAATACAATACTGCAATATGGGACCAAATACTGCACTCCACGTATCACTATCACACTCAACGTCTATATATGAATCATCACTATTTCCTCGAATATGACGTAGACTAGTGAGCCGATCGTAAATATGACTACCCAAAATAGTCTTGAACACAAGAACTCTCACATGAGGTTGAGGAATCCCGATACAAGATGGTAGGACACCAACCTGTGAGTAAGCTCGGCTATTAGCAAGTCTCTTCACCACAGCCTCGGCGGAACTAGATGTACACAAACGCCTCCAAATCCCATGTGGTATAGACAAATCCACCATGTACTCGCAAAAATACGCCATAAGCAATGACATCCGACCAGACCACAAATGATAAGACTACACGGTAAAGAAACAATCCACAACATTTGCAATGGTTCAACATACAAGATTTTCATTAGTATGATATAGTAGGTATGATTATATATGAAAACTATATCAAACATAATTGACAACAGTATAGAACTTACCGTGCACTTGGGATGCATTACCCAAGAAAGAACTTGTTGTATAGAATACCTCCTGTCGTAAACATCTCCGCCGTCCACCATCAGAATGAATGAACTCGGGAATACTATAACCTCGACTAGTGATATCTTCAACCCGAGCGAACAAACGAGCTATAAACATCGGCTCGCCATCCTCAACGCCAACAAGACACTCCAAAACCTCTAGAAGTGTAACATGCTCCGTACCATCACTGTATGCGATATACGATCCCCCCCAAAACTTTGTGCGCACCCCTCGAAGGAACACAACGTGGGACGAGGCTCGGAAATAATGAAGGCCCATGTACCAAACTATATGCCCTAATCCAATAGTAATAGATGGAAATACATCATCCCGACCACCAATATACCCTCTACTAGGCCGTGCACTATCTGTAGCAAAGTCTAAATTCAAAGAGGGCAAAGGCATAGAAAACAACTCATCTAAGGAAGGTGATCTCAATGACAATCCTCCAGGAGTATCAGTTATCTCCATGGATGTAAAAACCATAGACCAAATAGGATGCTGAGCATATGTCAAAGACGGAAAATATAAACCAGAGGAAGGATCTAATATCATAAGATGAAGCACCCGCGAATGATAATCTATGGCTGGATACGAAGTAATTTGTGCTAGAAACACTGTTCGGGCATCCTCTATACCCTCTATAATTGCGACTGTGTGGAAATCTGGAACACGTTTAACAAAAATGGATTGTACCTTAACTAGGTTATGTGACAAACTACGCCTATGAACGACCTCACTCGTAGTCTCTACAATAGGCTCATCGACATCGCATACTGATGGAGACAAATGTGCAACAACGGGAGCAAACCAGTTTTCAACCTCTCTCAAAAATAAGGCGCGCTCAGTATGAATATGAAATAATGATGTCTCTCTCACTCTCTCTCAATTTCCTGTAACATATTTGTCCTTTCTCGAGCTAAAGCTCTCCTCTTCTCTTGCATATTTGTATCAAACACTTCCCTTTCCTTCGCCAATGCTAATTTGGCCTCCACCGCAGTGCCCCTACTATCCAAAAACCACGGGTAGGTCACTCTAAGGCATTTTTGTGCATCACGTGCGGCTGGGGGTTTTTTGTTTTGGGGCTATTTACCTTCAAGGGTTGAATTAAAGCCTCCCTATAATTACTTAAATTTCAAAAATGGCCCATTTGTTTGCACCCTTCCATTACTTATATTGTCCAAGTCACTGCAATTTTTTGTACTCTATATTCCTTTTAAGTAATAAAAGCTAATTTACTTCCTAACGCATTGACGAGTGTTAAGGGAAACCATGGAAACAAAGAAGGGTGCAAACAGTAATATCATTGCAAACAAAGTTATGAAGAAAACACATAGGAGACCATAGCAAACATACTAAACATACCTTCTAGGATCCTTATCTTCAGCCCCTATATTAATTTTACAAAAAAATAATGGCCCACATTTTATGTCCATCTAACTTACTTATAATGGGATTGTCTACATTTAATGGCCCCTTCATTATTTGGAATTCCTTTATAATTTTTATTTCAAATGATTTTAATCCTCTCTATATTATGCCGCACGTTGTTTTTAAAATGCACTAAGTGACCTACCCGTGCCAAAAGCTGTAAAATACGTGATCCTTGAAGACCATCAACCCCTAATGCACTAGCAATGGAGCGCTCGACACTATGGGATGTCAAGGTGGCAATAATAGGCACAGGAGGTATCCCAACATGGGCAGGGGGAATTTGTATGCCTTGACTCGCCAAAATGGTCATAATACGCCTACCCTGCACACCAACACCCCCTCGAGAAACCGGAGGACGAACACTCGGCCTCAAAACCGGAACTTGCTCTATGATAGGATCATGTCGCACTTGAGACTCCCTGAAATGATTCTCCGCTCGCGTAGCATCCAATCGCCTACGCAAGTCACCCCTGATCTCCTCACCTAGCTGACCAGGTCGATAGTAATATGGCCTAGGACGAGACGGGGGAGGTTGGGGTATTTTTACCAAGTCCATAACCTCCTCAGGGGACATATCCAAAGCCCGGCAACCACGTGGAGAAGGAGTTTGAAGCCTAGCATGTACCGCTGCAAAGTCAGCTCGAGCTACGTCTCGCTCCGCAGGGGACAAACCTCCAAAATAAATTTCAGATGAAGTACCAGTCCTTGGAGGGGTTTGGGACGCCATCTACATTATTAGAAATTGTTTTAGTATCCTCAAATAATATAAACAACTTCAATTGTCACGACACAAAATGATATGCATAAAATAGTTTTAATACATTAAAAAACTTTGATCATATATAAAATAACATAAACAAACTTAATGTGCTTCTCTCTAACTTGAATGTCTATAGTATATCTCAAAAAACCTTAATTGTATGATGAAAATAACTTAAAACAACGTTGATTGAGTTGTGGATTGGAAATTTACTAAGTTAAAATTCTAAATTTTGGCATCACCTTGTGTTGAATTTTTTTAAAGTTAATGTTGAATTTCTTTTATTATTTTCATATTTCTTTTTAAATAATTTTCAATTAATTTTATATTTGCATTTTTTTTAATGTTTTGGTTTGTTTGTTTGTTTTTTTTTTTTTTTTGACCTTTGACATGTTGAAGATGCAAGATGCAATTTAGGCTACATCTCAATGTTGTCTCCCCTCCTTACCTACATAAGATTCATAAGCTTGAACTACTTCATGCACTGAGATGTTGGGAATACCACTCAAGTCCATTGTTGAGAGTGGACATGCTTTAGATAATAATGCCATGAAGTTTTTACAACTTCATTTGATTTAAGCATTGTCAAAGAGGTAGTCATTTTTTTTTCATTAGGAAAAAATGGACTTCTCAAAAGTATAATATTAAGAGCTTTATGTTGTATGGTTGATAGTGAACAATTTTTTTGTGCTTGTACTTATTCTCACCATTTTGTACACATTTTTATGAAAGTTTGAACAAATATATTCTAGAAAGGATGAATTTTGCGTATGTATGTAACTTTGGGAGATTCTCTTTTACTTGTGTATGGAATCATCATTATAAAAAAAGAATGTTTCACTTTGTATTATTCTATAGTTTCACATGCTACATTATAATATATTTTATCACACATCCATGTTACACTCTACGTAATTCTTTAATATCATGTGCATTTTACTTGCCATAGGTGAGCAGTGAACGGTAACACATGAGCAGTGAGCAGTAACACATGAGTAGTGAGCGGTAACATGTGAACGATGATGCCATATTTAGTAAGTATGCATGATTTAGGGTCCATAATCTAAATTTGGTAATATTTTAATTGCAATTTCCAATTGTAAAATACTAATATTTTGAATGAACAACAATGAAAAATGCCTATTACCATGGAGATTTTATTGATGTATTCAAGCATGTGGTTGAACACAACACTTTGAACAATACTTACACTCTACAACACCGGCAAGTTCAAGTAGCCGAATGACCTCGTTGTAGACGTACGTTGGAGTGTGTATAAACTTATCGTTGTCATAACCTACCTTGCACAGAAATCTAAACACATAATAAAGATGTTTGCAGTTGTGGTGCTTTTGGGCACCCCCCTCCGAGGGAGCCTAAAAGTACCGCACAAGCCCTTCAGTGAGGATGGCCTGCCTTGGCAGGTGCCCAAGCCAAACCCGGATTTATAATATTTAATGGGTGTTTTGTGTTAGTAGAGGGATTTGATGATCGCGTCGTATTCTTCCGATAGGTTGTGCCTAGATTTCAAGTGCCTAGGATAATTATCAAGTTCCCTAACCTAATGCCTACTCTATCATAGTCTACGCGCAGACGCACCAGCCTTGGGATCAAGGCAACCTAGCCCTAATAGATGAAATAACCTTTACCTTTTATTTTGGGCCACCTCTAATTCTTTACTTCTTATATATTAAATTCTCTAAACGGGGGGACCTTAATTAAGTCCCACCCTCTCAACCTTCATTCTTAGTTTATGGTTGATTGAACAAAACCTATGTTACTAAGTTCATAATTTATGGCATCACCACCTACCTGTTTGGTGCACGCCCTAACCCGAACCCTTCAAGGCCCTGTGCGGGTCTCTTGAAGGTTGATTGATACTTATACCCTCCGATCTTTGCCGTCGGAGGGGTAGTCTCAATCCTCCGAGTTAAGTTTCCGGTTGGTTTTTGCCCACGAGGGTCATACGAATGTTGTTGGTTATAAATTAGTTCAACACGGGTTGATCACGAAAATTCAACTTGATGGGACCGGAAAATAAGGCAACCTATATGTTCAACCTGTTGCACAATCTTCAAGGGTTGGCGCCATCACCTCCAACCCTTGGGGCCAATAACATGATGGTGGTTTCGTGGGTCATTACTCCCACCTTACCTCCTACAAACATACAGAGTGGTCATGCCGATGATTGATCTAGCTTCACCACACACGAACGAGCTATGAATGGAAAGTTACTACCACAACATTTAACCGAGAGGCTCCGCACATATGGGAGTTGAAATCCCCCTCGGTGGCTAGGTGGGTGATGCCATCCTAGCCTTACATGGATAGTTGGGTTGGGGTGAGAATTTACCTTTGCCGCACTCCCTTCAATCCTAAATTGAAGGGTGTAAGGTTAAAACGCTTATTGATTGACTCCCATCTTGGCTTTGCGAAGGTTGGTGCGGAACCCCTATTCCAACGCTAGGCCGCCCACAACACCAACCTTGGATGGATGAACCTCTTCTCGTAAGGCAGCAGACACCCCTTTGTTTAAACAATATGGATCTTCTTAAAGATATAAGCTTACAAAGTCAGCTCTTAGAATTCAAGAGACAGCTGGGATACCTTCATTCAAACATCCATAACTTTTGCTTATTAACTTAAATTCCAACAAACTTAAAATTTCTAGAAACTTTAAAATCAGATCTACAATTACTCCAAATATCAAAACAACTCCATGTTTCCTCTTGCAAGTATGAGCTTACAAAGTCAACTCTTATATTTTAAGAGGCAGCTGGGATACCTTCCTTCAAACATTCATAACTCTCACTTCTTAATTTTGATTGTGACAAATTTATACTTTCTAGAAAGCTAACAACAAGAACTATAATGTATGTGAATATCAAAGCAACTGGATCATTTTATTTTTAGTTATGCACTTGCAAAATCAGTACTTATAGTTTGAGAGGCAGCTGCAACATCTTCATTAAAACACTCATAACTTTGACACATGAAATTAAATTCTAGCATGCTTGCACATTCTAGTAAGCTAACAACAAGACCTATAACACACTTAAATACCAAATCAATTGAATGATTTTTCTTTTAGTTATGTCCTTACGAAATCAGCACTTGTAATTTAAGAGGCAGTTGAGACACCTTCATTCAAACACTCATAACTTTTGCTCCCTAACTCTGATTTTAATAATATTAGATTTTTTGGAAAGCTAACATAAATGGCTACATTGACTCAAAATTAAAAGGCTAAATTGCAATTTTTGTGTCCACTACACTTGCTTGGAAGTGACACAACTACTTAGGGGTGTGTTCAAAAACACACTACCTTCTCTCAAAAATTCTAACTACAAGAATTCTAACTTATGGCTATATTGAATGAATGAGGATGTCTCTTCCTTCTAACTACAATTTTAGAGGGTTTTGCCGTGCAAAAAATGAAAATGTGGAGAGAGATTGAAGGGGAAGAGGGGGTTTTTAAACCCTCTCAAAAACTGGTTGGACCCCTCCGCCACCGGCTTCATTCTTTGAACCCTTTCCCGAAAATTCGGCTTGGGATTTTTTCCAAATTGAGGTTGCCACCCTCTTGCCGAGGTGGCTCCGACAAGGAACCTTAGAACATTTCTAATTTTTCGCCATCGAGTTGGCAAGGGGACAAGTGGGCAAGTAGCCCCCTTATTCTCTTTCTATTTTTTCTTCAAAAGTCTTCTAGCCGATTTTGTCTTCTTTCGCCAAACACCTCTAATAGTCTTGTGTGACCCCTATTAACTAATAAACTAGTATTTTCTTAGCAAGCATCAACTAATATTTGCTTAGCTAGCATCTACTAAGATTTGCTTAGCTAACATCTGCTAACATTTTCTTAGCTAACATCTACTAACATTTGCTTAACTAGCAGTTTTTACTAGCTAGCATATTATTTCTACTTCGTTATTTTCTATCACTACTTAGTTTTTATTTTAACCAACCTTACCCTTCACTAGAATTTTGTTACTTCCGGTTGAAGGCCCGAAGTCCTTGATACTTCACCTTCCTTCTTCTAGGCTAACTACTAAATGAACTAATTTTCCCTAAATTCCCTATCAATTCTAATTGTTAATGCTAACATTCTAATTAAAATTGATCCCGCGGAGTGGTGGACCACTCTAAGGGTTCACATATGTCGACCATCAGGGGAGCTGCTCGTTCGAGCGCTACGAACTCCAGCTCTTGCTCGCACGCCAATCTTGGGTACACGGTCACCTACATGCACACAACCACTTACACATATATTTTTGTTTTGTTTTTTGTTAATATTATTACTTGCATCTTATCCTTTCTAAGATGTGAAGAGGAGAGAAAAAAAAAATAGTACTATACTAAAGCCAAAAAACACTTTAAAGCCGCCACACTCCCCCACCGGACTGGGTTCGTATCTACCTAAGACACCCTCTCCGCCTTGCGGGAGCAACTTGGAGCTATAGAAGAAAAAACTTTCAACCCGTTTCCTTCCTCTTTGGAGAGAGTTCAGACTACAAGAGCAATTTCTAGGCGCTGAAGAAAGAAGGTCCCCCTACTGGTTTCCTTCAAACAATGACCACGGAGGGCCGGCCTCTAACCTAGCACCTATTGCAGGAATTGAAAACCCTCCGCCTTTGCTTTGGGTCTAAAGGTATCACATCGCATTTAATCCGCTAGTCGCACCTGTCACACGTTATACAACTTACACCGACCCCTGTTAGTTCGCGTAGGGAAATATGTGCCATCAAGTGTAGCCAATTGAACCAAATTATTGTCAATACACGTTCGTGACCCAAAAAGGACCCAACCACAAGGTGTCAAACTTACCTGGGAACTCCAGTTTCCTCGCATCTTGGAGCATCACCAACGTCCCAGGTTGCAAAGTTCTTACTTTGTGTCGTTTGTCGAAGATGGCCTTGCGCTTCCGTTGCATCGCCTTGAGATGTTGCACACTAGCTTGTTGTCGCTCGCTAAGACTCTTAAACATTAACAACCTATCTGACAGTGACTTGGCTACCGTAACTCGTGAATCAACTGCCATTCGCAAAGAGGGGATCTCGAGCTCAATTGGGAGCACTGCTTCAATCCCGTATACAAGAGCAAACGACGTTTGATTGGTTGGGCCTTTATACCAATCCTTTGGCACCGAGGGAGATGACGCGAAATCATGGCCTACCTTAATTTCGTTAGAGGTGTTCCTGAAATGCAAGGATGGAAGAATATCTTCTTCGAGCAAAAGGTCCTCTAAGCCTATAGGTTGCGTGCCATCAATCTCGAAGGAATAAATTGACTCAAGCGGTAGGTCATCGGCTATGAGTGCGAATCTGGTGTATCCACGTGACGTGTCCTCGGTGGCGGTGATCGCATATAACTGGGTGTGATTGGGAATTTCTTCCGGGTTGAGTTCCATCCATGCTGTGAACTCACCTGTGTCCTCCCAGCCGTAGAGGCCAGGACCCAAGTCTTTCACAGGGCCTGGATGTGTCTTAGAGCCTAGCACCAGGTTGGCTAAATCCACTGAGGTGATCATGGGTTTTTGCTTTAATTTGGGTACATTAGATTCTGATAATTCTACCGAAGGCTTACGGAGTGCAATTCTTGTCATTGTTCTGTTGTGAGGGGGCCCAAATGTTATTTGGCAGGTACCCGTAGACCACTTGGTTGTGTTATTTGCTCTCCGAAGCCAGTCTCTACCTAAAAGTATCGGATAACTTTTGGATGTTACAGGGAGCCTCAAAACTTGAAACATGATCGTATAGACTTCTCCCCCGACTTTCATCAAGCAATCCTTTACCTGTCCAAAGGGGGTGACTTGTTTTTGGTCCTCCACATTGATAACAAAGGGTGAAAGGCCAGTGAGCTCGAGGCCAAGTTTCTCCAACGTTGAGAGTGGCATAATATTGATCCCACTACCCCCATCAACCAAGGTGTGCGGGATTATTTTGTCCATAATCTCAACCTCCACCTCGATTGGTCCTTCGTCCCCTAAGGGGGTTCTTCAGTCCTCAACTGCCATCGTTGGGATTTTAGCCTTCCTAACATGGGTGCCTCCTTCCTTGAATTCCTTTCTTAAGGCGGGAGCTACTTGAATTAGTTGTGCCAAAGAAATGTTGGCTCATAGGCTACAAAGGTCTGACCAAAGGTCGTATTCCTCGGCCGGGTTAAAGGCGCAACTAGGTTGGGGTTTTGGTGGGAAGTTAACGGGCAGGCCATTGCCCCATGTGTCTCTTCTATCCACAAATTGGAAGAGGTCTTCCTCTTCTTCCAGTAATGGCTCTTCTACCGGTTCGTCATCAGGGTTAGGCCCTAGGGAAGTTGTGGGAACCTTAGCCTTAAGGGTTGCGTTTTGCAAGAACTCTGGAAGTTCTACGAATTTTGGTGACTCTTCAGACTCATTCGACTTCTTGGAACCTTCACCCATCATGGTTTGTGCCCTTTTCTGAGCCCTAGTGACCACTGCCACGTCTATTTTCTGCTTTAGTTTTTTAGGGGGAACTAGAATAGCCCGTAAAGAATAATCGGCTAGCTCGTGAGAGATGAAATTGCTCTGACTATCGTTTGGGTTAAGAAACTGTGGGAACACGCGAACACCAGAATATCCGGATTGGCGTTTTTAAGCGCCTAATCCAAATCTGTCCGGATGATCCTAGTATCGTCCAGGGATTATGTGAAGTGTAGGAGGTCTAGAACTCTCCGTACCCACTTATCTTCTTCTCCTTAGCCGAATTTCCGGAAACCCCGGTTTCCGGACTTTCGGTCTTTTGGGCTCTCGTCTTCTTCCGGAGTTTGCCTTTCCGGATTGCACCTCTATGTCCTAATTATAATACTTACTCGTCCCTCTGATCCAGATTTACCCCTCTACGTTATACCCTCTAGAATAGGTGGTTTCTTCCGATGAAGACGTCCCTTATAAGATCGGGATCCGGATATTCCCTCACAACCAAAACGGATTGGCCAAATCCGTCTTAGCAGGTCACACAGGGAGATCCGGATTATATCTTAGGACCACAACGACCAGAGTATTCCGGATTCCAACCGGAGATCTGACTCGACGGGATAAGTGGGTGATTCGTACCATTTTTCGGATTGTCCCGCCCACAAGCGGTGAGACCTCTTCAGAAGATCAGATTAGCGCAAGTCCGGATCCCTTCCGAATCTTTGCCCAGTCCTCCCCACGGCTATCTCACCTAGGTGTTACCCAGACATCCGGAACAATGAGGTTCCCTTCCCACTACACTCCGGAGATGGCCTCCAACCCGGAATCCTAATTGTTCCGGTCCTCCCCTCCTCCTTCTGACGGATCGATCCGACTACCATTTCCTGAGACTCTATTCAATCTGAGCTAACTGGGCGATCCGTACCACTTTCCGGATTGGTCCGTCTAAGGGCGGTAGGACCTCTTTAGAAGCTCAGACGGCGCGAGTCCGGATCCCTTCCGGATCTCGCCCAATCCTCCCAGCGGCTATCCCACCTAGACGTTACTCAACCATCCGGAATTGTGAGGTTTCCCTCCCACTACACACAGAGAGGATCCGCAGGGTAATAACTAGGTCTGATCCGGGTTTCTTCTCCTATGCCCTATCCGGAACTCCTATCCCCTCATGCTCTCCCTCCTCCGCTAACAATCTCAGAATCATTCGTACGAAAAATCAAGCAAGGACAGTCAAGGAGTGAGAGATCAAAAGAGTTTATTAGAGTAGGAGCAATCAAAATACAACAATGGAGAAGGAACCCTTCTCCAACTCCTTATTCAGCCTTAAGATGAGGCCCAAAATCCCTAACCTGAGGGCGGCGGCCTAGGCGGCCGCCGCTACGAAAAAAACCCTAACTACATCCGTCCTCCCGGTTTTCCCGGATCAAGATCCGGATTTTCCGCTAACAAAACCCAAGGGAGAATTTGATTCCTCATCTTCAAAAACTCCTAAGTCCTATCTTCCTATCTCTATTCTGCCTAACTAATCTAACTACTATCCTAAGCTAAGAAGAGCGGTGCTTCTTCTGAGCTGCTCCCTCCTTCGAATGGCTACCGAGTCCACTGACGGCGGATAAGCCCCTCCCGGCGATGCTTTCTGTAGCCGCGTGAGCATCCTCCTCATGTTCGGAGAAGGGGCAATCTCATCCTCCGAGTTCGCTGCTCTCTCGGTCCGCGGTGTTCCGGATCCTGGTGTTCCGGAAACTATACTACCCTTCCGGACGCTCCGGATCGGGGAAGGATCGCTTCCGGTGTGCTGTTCCGAATTTTGTCCGCCCGAAATCGAGGCAGTCCGCGAATCCCTGTTGGAGGCCGCCCTCGAGGATGGCGGAGGGAATGGGCTAACCATTTGGCAGTCCGTAGGAGACGACGGCGAGGCTTGGGTCATAGGGACCTTGCCCCTACTCGGAGTTGCCTCTCGATCTGAAGACTGGTGCCTTATCGGCGTCCTAGCCCTGTCCGGAGTCCGGGACCGATCCGAAGTCCGCGGGACAGGGGACTGGCTTCGTCCAGATCTAACAGACCCGGTGCTCTTCCGCCTCACCTGGGGAGAGCGGATCCTTTCCGGAGCTCTTCCGGAACTAGCAGGCCGAGAGCCGCCTCCCTGCTGACTGGGTCCTACAGACGTTGGCGGATTCTGGACCAGGGCGACTTCACCAACCACCTCGTAGAGGGTTCCGGTTGGAGACCCAGGCGGACCCGGATAGAGTACCCGCCGGGGTGTTCCGCTAGGCGGAACCACTTTCTGGATTTCCGCCAGGAGATCCTTCATCGTCCGTGAGTATTTCACGAAGATGGGGAGGGTCTGCCTAGCGGAAGCGGGTTCTCCAGACTCCATCATCCGGTCGTAGAGATGCGCCTTGTTGACGATCTCTGCCGGATGCCCCACCAGCTCCCGGATCCGACTGAAGACCACTGCCTTCTTCGCATGGTACTTTTGGATCTCTTCGCTCTTCTGACTCAGCTCCTGAGTCATGGCCGCTACCTGCGCGGTGAGGTGAGCATTCTCCGTCTTGGCTTGCTCGAGCTCCTTCCTGCCCGCCCTCTTTGCCAACTCCCGGAGAATATTTCCGGGTCCGCAGTCGTCCAGGGCCTGGTTCGCTCCTCGGACGATGTGTTCCAGCCGGTAGTACTGGTTTTGTAGGTCCTCCATCCCTTCCTGGACCCGCTTGAAGGGATTTTCCGGAAAATCCCAAGCGGAGAGTTCCACATTCCGCCAAGTGGTCTCCCGGCTGGGTCCTGGGTCCGGATGATGATGAGGGGGAGGAGAGATTGGCCTTTGGAGGGTCGGCGGCGGGCTTCCGGGTGAAGAGGGAGGTGCTTCCGGAATGATGGGGTGGCTGGAGGTCTCCGGCTTCCGGATGGAGCTTGTAGGTGACCTCGTCCGCCACTATCGTCAGCAGGTCCTCCTCCTCGGCCATGATGTAGTCGAAGTGCTGATAGAGGTGCAGAATGAAGGGGGAGAGGAAGGAGGGTTTCCGGCCTATATGGGGGAGGGCCCGCCCTACTATCTCTTGAATTATCAGCCCCCAATTCACAGGCCGGACTTCGGACATAGCTCCGAACAGGGTGTTAGCCATGGTAAGGCTAATCCGCTTTGGCTTGTCCGGGTTAAGGATGGGCAGGAGGAACTCTAACACCCTCCGCTCCCTAAGGTTCCGGCAGTTTCCGGGGTGAAAGCCGTCCTTTGGGTCCACGTCCCCTCTAAACTTTCCGGGGTGAAAACCGTCCTTTGGGTCCACGTCCCCTCTAAACTTTCCGGCGATCAGGCCATCGCGGCGGCCGGCCCATCCCTCCGTAATTCCCCTCGGAAACCCGTAGACCCTATTCCAAACATCCGGAGTCCAACTATCCGGATCCCTCCTCTTGGTTGCTAACCATTGATTCCCTCTCTCGAATTTGAATTCCCGGAGGGTATCTTCCGCTCGGAGGTTCCAGGGTTTGGCGAGCAAGCCCGCGCAGCCCATAACCCGGAGATCCTCCGCTAGCTCCTGCAACTCCCTGTCCTTCCTCGGAATTGCAGGAATGAGGGCTTTGAGCGGAACCGGGATGGGTTCCCTCCGATCCTCTTCCCGTGCTTTCGACATTTTCCTACTTCTCCCAACATCGGTCTCAACCACGGAAATTCTCTCCCCTCCGGATTCCCTCTCTTCCGCTCAACTGCTACGGAGTCCCAGCAAGCCAACTGCCGGTGACTGGAAATTACGGAGTCCCAGGAATCCAACTGCTGGCGGCTCGAAAAAAAAACAGCCTCGCCACTCGTTCTCTCAACAATTTTCCTTCTTGCAAAAAGTGGGGAGGAGAAGGAATGGATCCTTAAATATCCTTCCTCCTTCTTCCTTTCCCTGTTACCGTTAGTGTTTAACGAAAAACGGTTGCCAACCGTTTTCCGACGGTTTTCCCCCAACCGTCATAAATCCGTTGTAACCGCCACTTCCGGGCCGTTGGTTAATCTTGGCGCAACCATTACTTGGTCCGGACCATGATCAAATGGTCACCCTAATCCAATTTGACGGACCGGTAATAATACTCATTTTTATCCTATTTATCGCGCGAGGCGAATTTAGAATGCCCTATTCCCTAGTACAATTAATTTAACCTAAGAAACCCTATCATCCTCATACAAGTAGGGTAAAATACGGAAAATGGATCCGTATTTCCATATTTCCGTCGAATATTGGACTCCCACAGAAAC
The DNA here is from genome assembly GCA_950295325.1 of Polytrichum commune. Lineage (NCBI taxonomy): Eukaryota > Viridiplantae > Streptophyta > Polytrichopsida > Polytrichales > Polytrichaceae > Polytrichum > Polytrichum commune. Next base: position 54,623,382 of record OX485806.1, on the reverse strand, counting down.
ATTGGGGCCGAACAACTTGTGTTCGCTTCATTGTTATCAATGAACCTAGCGTTTTGGGTTTGTGCTTGACCAAGGCTAGGGGGACCTTGGGACATTGGAGGTTCAAGGCTAGGCTAACTACTAAATGAACTAATTTTCCCTAAATTCCCTATCAATTCTAACTTATAATGCTAACATTCTAACTAAAAGTGATCCCGCGGAGTGGTGGACCACTCTAAGGGTTCACAGCAGTGCATGCATTTCCCTTTCTTTCCCAAAGCCTGAGATGACATTTTTGTGAAATCTGGGCATGTGCAATGCGGGATGTCGCCAATGATACGGCATGAGATATCTTTCTTGGAAATGATGTTGATTATCACCCCAATTCTTGGATATGGAATGGTAGTCATTCCAACAACACAATAATTGGAACATGGCGTCTTCGAGCGCCAACACCTCCTCCTTTAAGAGATTAATACCTATCTTCACCGGCCATGTGTTGGGGACTATAGGCTAGTCCCGAACATTTTTTTCACTCATAAAGAACCTGTATTGATTTGCATTGCCCAACATCTTTTGGCTGAGCTTGGGGGCAATCTAGCAATGTGCCACTGAAAAGCAAGGCAGTCACTCTCCAACATGAATGTGGTATAATCCACACCATGCTCTCTAGAATTCAAGGACTCCTCTATGCATGGTCTTTCAGCCCGACGAATGTTAGGGCGAGGTATGGAGTAGTTAACTTTGCCGGATCGAGGTGAGTCGCAATCGGCTCCAAGTGGCAAGCCAAGCTTCCATTTGGTGGACCCAAACAATTCCGAGCCCTCCAAAGCACACAACACTATATTCGTTAATTGGAGACTTTGGAAAGTCTCAAAATAAATTGGACCCGTAGTTTCAGATGGGAATATTGTGAACGTAGCGAACATGGGGAACATGGGGAACAATGGCAACATAATGTTTTAAAGATCCATATGTGATGAATATATATGTTTCTAAATATAGTAATTATTCAGTTGATAATCAAAACTATGCCAACACAATATTCCAATGACACGAAATTGCAAATTAGCATCTGCAATATAATTATATAGTTTAGGGTCCACATCCGTAAAAACACAGACATAAAAAACATTTGGATTCCACATCCGTAAATCAATGCATCCATGCAATATAATTATATAGTTTAGGGTCCACATCCGTAATAACACAAACATAAAAAAACATTTGGATTCCACATCCGTAAATCAATGCATCCATGCAATATAATTGTAATCTATAAAATTGCTATAAAATGTGTCTAATATAGTATTCGACCCCAATGTCATATATTTTATGAAAAACCAATACACATTCAAATATCTTTGGTCCAAACCTACGTCAATATCATTCACCATCTTCATCTTCTGCTTCATTTCCATTCTCGACATTGTTTTCTGCAGCAGCAATACGTGCCAAGTTGTCTTTGGCAAAATCTATATGTTTTTGGGGGATGGTCATTGTTTCAGTTTTGGAACCTTTGCGTGGTTTCCAAGCACAAAGTATGGTATCCGTGTTTATCCATATTGGTTCGTATGCTTAGTCCATTGTCCATTTGAAACCTTTTTTCGTGTCCCACCCTAAATATGTGCGGAGCACATTTTGATCTTTGGTGTTTGGACGGCAATATTCCACCTCAATTTGACGAAAATTTGGGCTAGTTGGAACAAAATTTGGTGATGACAATGCTTTCACCAACCAAATCGGTTTAGGATGTTCCTCATCTCCAGGACGTACGAGGACCATATAACCTTCGTAGCAATCAATAGCCACACGAAATGATGGAGCCGGGCGATTACGAGCAGGGCCAACATAATGGTCGTCCGCCGCGAACTCTTCACGAACGTCCCCATTGTTGAAGAACATGGCCTCAGATTCCACGATTGTCACTGGGCTTAGTGGCCAAAAACCTTGTGTCAAACATGATGGTCTATCGTCTTCGGGTGCTAGCAACGCTGAGCGGATGCGATCCCAATACGCAATCAATGGTTCGTGGGTATCCCGAACACGTCTTGTGATGTCTTCCTCGCACAAATCTTTCCAGTACTCGATGAATCCAGATATACCTTTGATGATTTCTGGTCCATTCCTCATGGGGTTGGGTTTGCAGGGTTTCGGCTCCCCATCAGGTAGCATACATTTGCCATCTTCGTTTTGGCGCCATACGAGTATCCCTTCCTCTGGGCCCCAATTCGGGGAGGTACACAAAACTTTGAATTGCATGGCCGGCAGACCATCATCACGCATATAGAATCGGAATTGTTGAGCCTTGGTATGGCCCACTAAGCGGTCACCTCCCTTAAGAATGAATGGTTTGATAAACGATTTGAAATCGGACACTTCTTCAATCAAATGCGGGATGACTGGCACATTATCCAAATCCATGTACGATTTCATGAGAAGAGGAATTGTGGGAAAATCCTCCTCGTGCAACTTCATACTCCAACGTCCGAATGAAGCGTCAATGTCATCGTGCGTGTGGCCAACCATCAAAAAAGACACAAACACTTCTTTGAAAATGCCCTTGGCTACGAGCAATGACCAAAAACAAAATACGTATCGACATTTGTTGTCCTTGGCACAATTGTCAAGTTGCACGTGTAGAGTTGGAGGCAAAGGTTTAGCAAGAACAGGTTGTTCAGGCGGTTCTTGCAGTGAAGATAGGCAAACCTCCTTCCCCTCTAGCACAGCCTCATAAATCGGTGTTGTTCCACATCCAACAAAAAGAGCACGAGAGGATGATGTGGGCGGACTCTCAAGATCTCGTAGAAGTTTTGCAAAAGACCCTACGGTATGATTGGCGTCGCCAGGATAGAAATCCAAGCCATAATGTGCATATTTCACGTCCCCATGACCATGTGCGATCATACCTGCATTTAGCCACACAAATCGTATATATGAATGAAATTCAAAAATTTCCCCAAGCAAGCAAAAAAATGTACACTTACGGACGTACATCCGTAAATCTTAACAATGAGTATGTGGGCGCGCAAAAAATAAATGTGAAAACCAACAAACCTGTGACAGATATTGGAAGCTTGAAATATCCATCTGTAGCCTTTATTTTCCGCGCATAACAAGGGCACGCCGTCTTTGCATGGTCCATTTTGTCATGAATGATTGTCAAAACCTCATTCGGCCTCATTATCGATAATGCGCGATTCTTGTAGTAGTCTTGACGGTGTGCCTCCTGGTTGTTGACATGCTCAATGTATTTCAGTTGATGTCGGTTGTGGGACTCAGTCCCAATGGGATGTGCATCTCGAAGGCCTTTATATTTCTCACAAGCAGAACACCTGGCAAACTTATCCCCAGGTCTCTTCGTAATGTATTCTGCGAATTGTTGATTCTTGATCACACTCAATTTTGACAACGAAATCGGCCCACATCCAGCCTTTTCGCCAACTTCATTAACATCCATAAGTATGTTCTTCCCTTTTGTCCCTGTAGGCAAAACCATCTGAACAACCTTTTCCCCCGACGGCAGAGTTCGCGTCTTGTGTGGCATCGCATCTGCCAATGGCATAATGATGGTTGATAGTGTTGCCTCCCTAGGCTTCTTTGTGCCAGAGTTGCCATGGAACCGAGAACGGCGTCCTTGCATCGAGTAGTTCCGGAACCTATAAAAATCTGCCTTTGAAACTGCATGTATAATGTGCCATGCCTTGCAACATATCTCGACATTTTCCAAGGTCACAACCTTACGACCTTCGACATCAAGATGCATGTTGCGATGGACTTCAAATTTCTTTGCAGATCGCATACGAAAGTCCGCGAGCCACATCTCTTGTCTCAAAGATTTGATCTTGTCACGGGGAAATAGTTGGCAACATCTCTTTGCACAACAATCCTTTGTTGCTACGGACCTAATAGATGCATCTCCCAATGTTTGATCTCGACGACGTTGCGTGGGTTCACGAGGCAAACGAACGGAATCATATTTACGCCGACCCATTCTAGGGCGCATTGTGGAGAACAATGCCGATTGCATTTGATCAAAACGGCGGGAATGATTCCACAAGCTGACACCATCATGAAGAACACTGCGCAACAGCCATCGACGAAGAGAGAATCTCCAACCAGAAGGCACTTCCAACGGATGTAAGGAATTCAAAATGCACACCCCCACATCTTCTTCCCCAAGGGGATTTGCATCAATACAATCCGTAGGATTCGAGTTCCGACAAACACCATCGGCCACGGGGACGCCACATCCATTGAGGAGGACGACATCAAGATCAATCCACTGCTCCCGGGAATAACCCTCACATGGTGGGAGGAATTCATCCTCTACATTGGCGACACCAATTGTAGTTTCTTGTTCCACGACAACTTCAAACTCGCTAGCATAGCTTGACGCTTCCGACGAAAAATCAACCCCACTATCACTGACGTTGGAATCCATGGCCACTACAAGAGAGCCAAATGAAGAGTATGTCAAAATATCCCATTCAATAAATGTCATGGATAGCCCTAACGCTTATTATTGTCAATGAAACACAATGTGAACACTAGTGGATTTCATGGCTTGAAAACAAAGCTAGCATTGGTATACGAACGTGCGTCCGTATACCTCCATGTAATAACATCAGCAGCGCAAGCACACGCGCATACGGATACATTGATGTGTTCATACGAGCGGAAAGGAGGAGGCAAAAAAAACATCACTGGTTTATGGACGCGCATCCGTAAATCGGCTCGTACACAGAGTTCAGTTAAACCCTCAACCAAAACAAAGGTATACGGACGCGCGTCCGTAAACATCCGTATGACAAACATCAATGTAGTCCTAGACAGAGGTTCAAGGAAGCAAGAGGTCTTCCAAACACGGCCATGTATACACAGGCCTGACGACTCATGAAATTTGAAGAGGTTTGAACACGGCCATACGCGCTTCCTAAAATGTTTAATCACTGTCAAATTATTATAGTATGACACATAGGGTGATGTAGGCTAAGGGATGCGAGCTCCCAACCCTTCATGACCGTACAGTCTCACTGCAGTCTCAGTCTACATGGCACATTATGGTAACAAAGATTTCCAGGTTTACGGACGCGCGTCTGTAAACCTCTGTGGACCTCATCCCTGGCATAAAGACAGTGATCGATGGAATACACCTTTGTGGACATCATTACTAGCCTAAATACAATGTCCAACGCGCCAAGGGGTTTACGGACGTGCGTCCGTAAACTTCCATGGTAATATATTGTCGTTGTGGTGCTCTACACGACAGGTGGTGTAGGTGACCTACAGAACTATAGCACCAAAGGTATGCAGGTTTACGGACGCGCGTCCGTAAACCTCAACGTACATGAGTATTGGCTCAAACAAATAAAGGTTCAATGAACCAATATGTTTAAGGTTTACGGACGCGCGTCCGGAAATCTCCGTGATTTGCGGCGTGAAAATAGGATCATTGCACCAGAAAAGATAACTGTCCGAAATTTTAAAAAAATCAGCACACTACAAGGAGAGTGCAACCCAAATACAAATTGTGTACCCTAATGGGCTCAAGACTTCGGGTTTAGGGTATAATAGGTCCATTGCAATAGGATCTTTACCTGCACAAAATTTGTAGCAGGAGCACACTACAAGAGCGCAACCCACAGCTGAGATGCAAAAAGAGTCCCGACGGTGGGGGGTGTCCCCTTAAGTACTGATCGCTTTACCTTGGATCCGTTTTCCAACATAGGATACCAGCCACCAACTATGTCCTATAAATACAAACCTAGCATTACTACATTCCGTGTGCCAGCCTTACAATGGAATGTGTATTCATGTGGACTACATGCATAGACCATGAGTCCACATAATGACAAAGAAAAAGGCATCTATGTATTTGTGGTATACAACAAAGTAAATTGGCTAATATTATATGAGCAATAAACATTGTTGAGGGGTGGTTTATAATATTGGAGTACCTAATATGAAGAGTACATTTTAAAAAACGTAGACAACAAAATTAAATTAGCAACAACAATAGTACATGGAGTATAAAAATACATGTAATCAAAATTAAATTAGCAACTACTTTATTGTTTTGCATACAATGTAATGGTATTGACCATAATATCATGCTATCTCCTCTCATCTTGCATTTAATATTATAATTACATTGGCCACCACCTAACCATCCAACATTTTTAATTTACCCACCTATACACACCTATACATAATTGTATTCATATCTGATACAGAAACTTTGATTACCGTAAGGCCATGATAGTAGCACATCTATTGTCCTAGGTAACATGGGTTGCATTAAATTCAATATTATCAATTTTCTCTCTAAACCTTAGGGGCCCCTTCCGTACATCAACATTTACTTCAAAAAAACTAATTATACTAGCCTTCTTCATGTACTATACGTGAGGAAAAACATATTTTAGTACCTCATGTACATTACCTACATTAATTAATACTCAAACAATACCAATTGTTGCTCCAAGTAACATTCTTACCCTCAACCCTAAACCCTATAACCACCCAAACCTAAACAAACATGTGGACATAGAGATGCAAGCATGGTTAACTGAACAACTCCTGATACATGTCAAGGCTTAAGTGGAAAGTAATTCAAAACAAGCAAGCAAACAATTATACCAATTGTTGTTCTACGTAATACTATTAACCCATAAAATATAACGGACAGAAAGGGAGGGTAGGGTATCTAAATAGTAATAAGGCAACCAATATTAAGTCGGTGACACAAGGGGGATACTCTTAACCCTAAACCCTAAACCGTATAAACGACTCCCGACTCATGTCAAGGCTTAAAATTCTCTAAAACAAAACCATCAAGATTTCAAAAGTCAAGCAAATTTATGTTTACAAATTATTCTTGAAGACATGGTAAGTGGTGAAAAAGTAGGTGACATAGCACAAAGATTTATCAAATTGTGAATGGCAATCCGATATGTGGTCTTAATTTGGCTAAGGAAAAAGGTACATGGGTTGCGTAACCTTACCTTTCATTTTTTTAATCTTTGTTTGCCTGGGTAAAATCCACCCCTTAGAGGCAAGTACAAGATTTAGCCGAGACTTGTTATTCTTTGATGGGATACAATATGAAAACAATTAAGCCTTCAAAACATTTAAGATCATCAAAGTTATGTTCTAAGTCATATTTATCCATTTGCTTTAAACCTTTACTTTTGAAGATAGGTTTTGAACATCATATATTGGTATTCTATAATCGAATACTTAACACAACCATACATGTCGTGGAAACAAAACTCCAATATAAACAACAATTTGCTACTACTTATAGGCGATAATACAAGCTCATGCCTAGGTTTGGAAGGATTGCATGAATCCTGAAGGTTGTTTAATGGACAAGAGGGATGTAAATTCAACACCTACCCATTCCTTTTGTTCTAATACAAGCTTAGACCTATGTGCAGAGGGATTGAATTAACCCCTAACGTTGTTTAAGATATTATAAGCATTTGATCTTAACCCATATTATCTCGATGTTTGGTTTTGTTAATTGTGTTTCAAACATGCTTAATTTAAATATCATTAATAATGATATTCACATCAAAGCATCCCAAGTGTCCAACTTCAATAAAGTCCCCAAGTTGCTATTGATAGTATAATTTAGGTTGAAAATCCCCTTTCACAAATTATTGCGATAATTGAGGGATTCATAAGGGTGTAGGGGTTTAGGGTTAATTGAATTTTTGGCCAATGGGTATATTATTGTCCCAATTGCATTTGAATCCCACCTTTGTGGTAAAAAATTACAAAATGCTTTATCTTTTTTATTATTGATGTTATTTAATTGATGCCAATGACATAATATACAATGAATAGTTAATATAGCATTCCATAATTCTAAATATTAAGCAATACTACTTATAATATTTAGTGTACTAGTAATTTAAAGCCCGCTTACCTTCATATTACAACAAGTCCACAAAGAAAATCTTACACTTGAGTTACTCAACCTCAACCCATACTTCAAAATTATGTTTACTATTGGGCCTAGATGGTTATTATAATTTGAGCATTGAGATTCCTTTATTTTTGGTCAGCAATTGTTTTTGGTATTCGTTTTTGGACTCACCACATACAATCCATCCTCTATAAATGTTATGCTCTGGAATATAATTTTCCTTACATTTATTGTGAGTTAACATTGTAACAACTATAAAGGGAGCTTTTTGAATGCTTAACAAATTTGATTCATTACAATTATGGAGGGAGAGTTTTGCAAAATTATAAATTATAAAATATGTGTATCAATCACAATATAACCCATATTAATAATTTGATCACAAAAGTCAAATTTGGTGGCTTTTGCCACTTTGAAAGGTTGTGACTCAATGTAATGGATGTCATCTCACAATATTGGATGTAGTTCGTAGGTTAACATTTATAAGTGGCAAATTAACAAAGAGGGGAATAAATTATTCTTAACATGTAACAAAGTTTACATTCTAGTTAGCAATATGAGAGGAGTACGAATTTGTTAACAAATACAATTATGAGTTAACATGTGGAAGTGTAACATTTATCGAGGGTGGACTCTAGCAATCACAAAATAGACCAATAGACATATGCCACGTAAGGGTTACATGTGGCCTTTGGGCGCGGGTTGATGGGACGTCTAGGTAGGGAGTGGATGTGACGTTTAGGGTTTAGGGTTTCGATACACTCCCTTGCTCTTTGCTCATTTCGCTCATTTTTGCTCATTTTGCTCCTTTCGCTTACTCCCTTTCGCTCCTTTCCTCCTCACCCACCATCGTTCCTTTCCTCCTCGCCCTTGCTCCTCGCCCTTGCTGCTCCTCCTTCTCCTCCTTCTCCCTTGCTGCTGCTGCTCCTTCTCCTCCTTCTCCTCCTTCTCCCTTGCTACTATTACTGGTCCTCCTTCTCCCTTGCTGGTCCTCCTTCTCCTCCTCCTCCTTCTTGTTGTTTCTCCTCTTTCTCCTCCTCCTTGCTCTTCCTTTGTTGTTTCTCCTCCTCCTTGCTCTTAGTTCCATAAGAGCGCCAGGAGCTCCAGGCAGGTGCTTTTTTTCTTTCCCTCTTTGCTAGATGTGTTGTTCCAGGTGCTAATTAGGTGATTTGAGTTTATGTATTGATGCACAAGAGGAGGATTGTGAGTATTGTGTGAGCATGCAATGTTTTGTTGCACTCACAATTGCAAGTAACATCAGAAATTGAGTAGTTTTTTGCTTGCAGTCTCATTAGGACATTAATGGAGTAGTTTCAGTTGTTGCAAGGGTTTTAGGGTTGGAGTATTTCAGTTGTTTCAGAGTGCTCCTCCTTTCAGTTTGTAATTGTCTTCACTTCACTTGAATTCACTTTTTCCAAGTTCTAAGAAATCATATGTTTTGCTTTGTTCACTTCTATCTGATGTCAATGTTCAATCCAGTGCAATCTTTGTAGTAGGGTTTTTTTGGTGGGTTTGATGCATTTTAGGAGCAACACACAGTTTAGTTGAATCTTGAATGTGCACATTGCATTACCAGAGGTTTCTAACTTCAATTTTATTGTTAATTTGCAGTCTGTCCTAGCTGTAGCTGTGGTTGAGCAGCAAACATTGTACAAAGGTAAGTGTTTTTAGTACATTGCAAATTGAAATGGAACATTCTTCTTAGTTTGGAGTGTAGAATCTGCTATTGCAATGCAACACCTGATATATTCTAATTTGGAGTGCAAATCCATGTTGCATTCCAAGTAAAGATGAACATTGCACATGAATGGAATGCAACAAAAAACCTGTTCCGAAAATTTCGGAGCAATATCCAGAAACACAGTAATTGTGCAAAGTAATTAAATTCAGAGTAATTAAAAAATGGCCTGAAGTTTACGGGCGCGCGTCCGTAAACTTAGGGAACCCTGGGAATATGCATCGCACTATGTGTGAACAGTTTACGGACGCACGTCCGTAAATTGTAGATATATTTAAAAAGAACTATTTAAAAACATGAATGATAAGTTTACGGACGTGCGTCCGTAAACTTGAAATATCTAAGTACACTAAATGTGGTACATGATACATGTGCAGAGTTTACGGACGCGCGTCCGTAAACTAGGCAGCAAAAGCTATGAAAATCTCAGAGTATAATACATGTCATGGGTTTTCAAAATAAGTTCTACAAAATATACAAGTTCTACACAACAAAAATGAACTTATTTTCCAAGAATTTACGGACGCACGTCCATAAATTAGGGCTACATAATAATAATAAACATATTATATTCATGGAATATAGAAATAGAAACTTTTGGATGATATATGTACAGAGTTTACGGACGCGCGTCCGTAAACTCTGCACATATATCATGTATGTGATTTTTTTTTATAAGATATCTCAAGTTTACGGACATGCGTCCGTAAACTTGACATGTACTATAACATAATACATAACCACATTATATAGGAAAGGGTACGCAAAGGTTTACGACCGCGCGTTCGTAAGATAGGCTCTGCATCCCCAGACCTTAATACTGACTTGTATATTTTACATTTGCAGATGGAATCTACAAAAAGACCCGCTATTGATTTATTCGCAGAGCTTGTCCATCCTCCGCTTCCAAAAGCCATCAAAGACATAAGCCACAACGACCATTACAAGCCACGCGAAGACATTGTAGATAACTGGACAGTTATTGTAGAAAAAGACGAAAAGGATATATTTGTCCTTAGATTTGCCTATCAAATAAAAGCAGATATACATGAATCCGAGAAGTGGATGAAGGTAAAAAACTGGACAGTAGAGTGTGCGGTAGCCCAAGGTGATTATGTTGTCATTGACCTTGAAAAGAAAAATGATAGGATCACATTCATTTTGTACGAGTTGTACCATCCGTTCAACAAAAATGAATGTGAAAATGCCAGCCCAGATGCGTCTTGCTTCAATTTACAGAATGAATTCCAAGACTATGCATGCAATGCACCCTGGACGGGTAAACGGCTTGGACGTCTCTTGAATAATGTGACAAGAGTAAATGGGGCATTACTGGAAGCCAAGAAAGGAAAGGCGAAAAAACCAGTTCCTAAACGACCTAAACGTGTTCCTAAACACGTACCAGAAGCCTCGAGACCCTCACAGAGTGGGGCATCAAGAGGGAGCAAGCAGACTAGTAAACGCTCCCACTCACAGATGGAGTCGTCAGGGCTAACAGAGGGTCCAGATGTGAGCTCTACTCTTACTGTCGCACCACTCCTGAAGAAAGGACAACGCCCTGACGCCGAACTTTCCACAAAGATTTTCCAAGAGTTCGACGAGAAGACAAAGGGCTGCTGGCCACTTGGAAGATATTTCACGTTTGATGTGGATGTCTACAAATGCCACAAGGGCACGGAGAGTATGAATACTCGTGCCAAATAAGAGACCGGGGTGTGGTGGCAAATGAATAACATTATGAACAACCCCAAATTTGATAGGCAAACCATATGTGTGACACCAAAGGATCCTGTGGTTGAAGTCACAGCGCAAAACTGGCCAATTCTCAAAGATGGAGAGTTCTACATAGTCGACGGCCAACATAGTGTGATGGCTGCAAAAGCTCTCCTAGAGGACGATGAGTGGAAGAACCCTTTGAAAGAGACAATCCGATACTGGAAGGCATTCGTCGTCCATTCCAAAGACTCGAACCAGCTCATCGCAATATCTGCCTTCATGAACCAAGGGAATAAAGTGAGGCAGTTCGAGGCTTCATGGGCTGCCAACATCGTGGCTGGAAGGACCTTGTGGGTAGAGCACGATTGTCCCCCAAAAGAGAGGGAGAATGCAGTCATCAAGAATCCCAAATGGCAGGTATGTCTCAGTATAATTTTACGGACGCGCGTCCGTAAACTTCTTCCCATCTCCTTCCAATTCTTTAATTCCTTTGATTTAAGCTCTGCTGAGTTCTTGTAATACATGGCATTGCAGACATTCAGCAATGCCATCTTGACAAAATTCTCCAGCATTGACTTGAAGACAAGCGGCATGAAGACGGTGCAGGAGCTGAAGGGGGAACTTAAGCTCATCACCGCCACAGAAGAGACATGGGCAATTTGGTTACGCCTATTCGATGCCCACAACAACGGAGACCTTATCAATCCGGATGCAGAAAACACGTACAAGAGCGACTCGAAGGTTAAGGTGCCACCTATCCTGAGAGAGTTCTTTCGTCCCCTCCAAGGATTGCTCGACTCCGAACTGTACAGAGCGGCACAACACATCCTATTGGAGACTCTGAGGAGGACACTGCCCTACCCCAAAATCTTCTTGAAGCGGCCGAAGCACATGAAGCCTTCCACGTACCACATTAAGGAATGGTGCGAATATAGGAAGAAGAAGACCATGGCTATAAGGGAAATTAGCAAGCTGCTGCCCTCCCACAACTTCACTGATACAGATGGTGAAATAATGTGGGAAAACTGGAGGACGCTCAAGGAGGAATATCACATCAATGGGGTCTCCATGCGATCATTGATAAGAGGCGCATCTCCCTTCCTAGCCCAAAGATCTAGGAGGAACGAGAAGAAAGGGTCTATCGACGAAAGAGAGACGGCGTTGTACGTCCATTTCCTTGACAGAAAAAAGAAAGCAAAATTCGAAGGGGTCGCAAGATTCTGCACTGTTACAACGGCCTTGAAGTTTGGCACATGGGACACACATGCTTCAAGAGCCTCTGTGAGAGATGACCCCCGGGGTTGTCCGTTCGCACTATTTGATTTCCGTGCATTTCCCGGATCTTGGAGACAAAACGCTAGCGGGACCGCTTTCTATGACAACTTCTTCAAGGCCTTCAAGAGCTATCGGTCGCCTGCCCTCTTCGAGCCAAATGTGTGGCTCTGGATCGTAGATCAAGAGAGGTCCGCATCGGTCGTCCAGCTTTACACATCGACGATGAACCTCCAATACGATCTTTACCACAGCACATACATCCCCGCGAAGACGGAAGGGATCAGTGTTATTGAAGAGGCAAGAGAGGCGAAGCAGGTCAGGGCTTTGGCACTTTATTTCTTGACACACAAGTCTTCACCAAGTGGGCGGATGCCTATCAAAGCGCAGAACGTGTTCAAGAAAGTATACTCGTTGCCACCACCACACCCCAAGGAGCTTGTCGCGGAGACTATGTATGCAATCTACCCGGCGTACGAGCTCCGAATGGATTTTTATATTGGAGTCTTGAAGGCTGTGACTGTGATGAGTGAAACAGTTTACAACGTCTTCGGAGGCACCAAATTTGTTTATGCGGCATTGGTAAGTACTTGTATGCACCTCTTTCCATGGTTCATCTGAATTGAAATTTACGGCCGCGCGTCCGTAACATTGGCCACACAAATATGCAGTGTAAATTTATGGCCGCGCGTCCGTAAATTGCAGTGCTTCATGATTATATTTGTCCTCATACTTGCTTGCAACAATGGAATGACTATAATTTCCTTGTTTTGGTGCAGATGCTTGGGTTGCAGGTAAATTCGTTTGTGGAGGCTCGCGACATGGATGAGGCGAATACTCATAGGGTTCTTGCCTCGAAAATGGATATCGAAGACATCATCGATGTCCTTACCCCCCATCCTGTGGTGCCTCTTGCCTCAAGAGAAGAGGGAACTCCTGCGACGGAGTGGGACAGTGACGGAGACCAAGAGCCCGTCTCCCCAAGAGAGCAGCCAGCCAGACAAGATCACGTGCCCGGCCTTGTTCGTGATCCTGTTCATCCTCATCAATTTGTCTTGGGCAAAGACCACATGGATACAGAGGGGGCGCAGGAAAACTTCACTCCAATAAGGGTCCATCCTACCCCTATTTCCTCTCCCTTTGGGACTCCCACTTCTCGAGTTGGGTTTCCTTCCACTGCGGGTCCATCGCGTGCTGCTGGGCTTATGGCAGAGAAGGATGTGGACGTTGCGACAGAAGCCGGATGCACAGCCTCATCTGGAGGGGGATCTGAACAGGCAGAGCTACCACCTATGGAGGGTAGAGATGTGCTGGAGTTGATTTTGAGGCCGGATATCGCCTCATACCGTGAGAGTCGTCGACAGAGGAAGAAGACTCCTTACAACGAGTACCCTGAAGGCGCCGTCTTGGAACTCTCCGATGAAGACGAGGATGAGGTTAGGATGTACAATGCCCTCTCTGCGTTGCCTTCTGAACCTGGCAAGGTGAAGAAAGAGCCGATGTCTGTGGCCGAATTGGACGAGAAACTGGAGAAGAGAATGAAGGAAGAGCTTGACCAACGGCTTCGAGAAGCTAACGAGGAGCACGCCAGAAAGATGGCCGCCATCCAAGCTGAGATGGAGGAGGCTAGGTTGGAGTCTGCTAGAAGGCACGCCGATCTCATGGCTCAAAATCAACAATTCTTGGCCCAGAGCCAACAATTTATGAGCCTCATGCAGAGCTTGCAAGCAAGACCCCCAGTAATGTATGCAGCTCCCGAAGCCGGCATGTCGATGCCTCCCACTCTCATGCGGCCTCCGTCTAGTAGCCATACGGTGTACATACCAGAGCATACCTATCCAGCCCCCGCCCTCTCCCCAGGTTGCCGACACCCCAGAGCCCTCCTCTCATAGCGTACAAGAGGAGGAGAGACCTGCACGTTATACGGCAGGTGCTCACGAGAAAGGCGCCATTGAAGACATCACAACCATTGGCAGCCAAGAAGATGAAGATATGCGGGGCAGCCAAGAAGATGAACATATGCGGGGCAGCCAAGACACCACAGATGAAGATCAACCTCATGTCGATACCCAGGGGTCGCAAGCGGCTGGAGGCGCCTTGGTGGTGGAGGATAGCATGCACAATTTTGCGGACGCGCGTCCGGAACCTGTGCCCACGATGGGGCCTGGTGAGGGAGGCACTGCTGGCGAGGGCCTCTCCGCTGAAGAGGTAATCCACCTTTGAGCTTGCCTCCCACGTTACGGACGCGCGTCCGAAACTTCCTTGTCTGCCAACTTCGTGGCGTGTGCATATTGTCGAGTTCGATGCTCGGCTTCGCCCGGCGGGTGGATGCAATTTTGCCAGCATAGATTCAATTAGTTTTAGGGGAGACCTTTTGTGACAATGTAAATTATTCGCGAAATGTATTAAACCAATCACATTAATACAAATTTTTTGAACTGCGTATTAGTATTTTTTTTGCCTTATATTTGTTTGTTGAGTTTGTGCATGCTTGTCAATTGGTTTTCATGGGTAGTACCATTCACCTAGATAGTATTTTCCATCACAGGGTCCGTCGGAGATATGTCGCAACCCCGCTGAAAGACCAAGCCGGCCCATGAGGAAACCGTTCATAATATTTGACCTCAATGGGGTGCTTTGTCATTCCATGCATATCTCCAATAGTGCGTCGAAGGGTCCCTTCCGTAGTCCACAAGACATGGATTACGGCGGACAGTTCGATACTTTCATTAACAAGAAGGTTGTACGGGCCCGGCCGGGGTTGAGGTGCTTCCTTCGTGATGTCCTTGGCTTGGCCCATGTCATCATCTGGAGCTCTATGCTCATGGACAACACGAAGGCCATCGTCGGTTTCCTTTTCCGAGAACTCGCAATGCCATGCTTGCTTCTCGGTCAAGAACACTGCGATGACCTTTATGACCGTAATGGCAACATTGTACCCAAGGTCGGAGGAGGCCAAGGGCCTCAATTCCTAAAGGTACTGAGGAAGAACCTTTGGGTGGGCGTCCCTATGTTGGAGGGGGTGCCCCACGGTTGTTGGCCCACCCCGGAGAACACGCTCCTCATTGACGACAGCCCGGCAAAGAGTATTCTCAATCCCCCGGGTAGTTGCATATTCCCGGATCCTTGGGAGAGTGATAGAAATGACAACTTTCTAGAGAATGAACTAGGACCCTACATTAGGAGGCTTGCCTATCACCCCGGAAGTGTCCCGGATTTTGTCCTCTCCAACCCCATTGGCAATAGGCCTCTAGGCCCAAGAGATGAGGAATTTAGGAGGTTGTACGGCTATGCCAAACTCAATAAATTAATATGATAACTGCTTTTTGGGTTTGTACTTGGACTCTCCATGTTTATATCTAACATTTCTCCCCGTATTTTGTAAATGTATTTTTGTGTCTTAGTTGCCTCACCAAGGATCCCAAAGTCTCGTCCATGGCATGTGTGCATCTAAACCGGGCCCCAGCTCCCCTTCCATCGGTGTGACCGACATTTCAATGCCTTCACTATTTCAATTTTCTGCCGTCGATGCCGCCTCTGCTATTGATTACTCCAAAGACTCGGGGTTTGAAGACGGAGTTATCGATAGCCCTCCTCCAAAGGTTGCAAAACTCAATTACGCTCCATCTCCATCTCCATCTCCCCTCCGCAATGAGAAGCACATTCGAAACCCGCGGTCGACCAGACGCCTTTGTATGGATGAACCCCAAATTGGTGTCCCGGCGTTTACGAGCGTCCCTGTTGTACTTGTGGCCCCCCTCGATGTCGCAGAAGCTCAAACCACCGCCCCGTAGGCCAAGGTGCCCAATTATTGGCATTCTCAAGTTTTTTCTTCATGATTTCCGTGGATTAGTGCATTTCATATTATTGGGTTTTTCGGACTTCCATCCGTAACTTATACTAACCCACATCATTATATGTATTTATGGTCATTGTTTCAGACCCCAATACACATGAATGTGGGCCGTTCATCCTCGACTTCGTCATTGGATAGGCGAACACTGAAGACTGCTT
This sequence comes from Polytrichum commune, assembly GCA_950295325.1. Classification (NCBI taxonomy): domain Eukaryota; kingdom Viridiplantae; phylum Streptophyta; class Polytrichopsida; order Polytrichales; family Polytrichaceae; genus Polytrichum; species Polytrichum commune. The sequence continues at coordinate 54,606,727 of OX485806.1, read as the reverse complement.
CTTGCGAGTCTGATCGTTGTTTGGCCCTACGGAAGAGTGAAAGACGTTCGTTTTCCCAATCGCATTCGTATTCCACTTATTCGGTAGGGGGTCGGCAAATATGGGCAAATGGCACATATTCGGGGTCGACAAATACACAAGGTTTTAGCCGCGGACCCGAGATCTTTAGAGCCATGGAGGCCATGAAAGCAAAAGAACGTGAAACGGCCATAAATGCTAATAATAGTATTGCAAAAGCAAAAGTAGTGAGTCGTAATCATGATCCGAACATATAGGCTATATTAACATACATGTAGTTGTTGAATTATGTTTCTAGGACTTTCGCCTAATATTGGATATTCCACTTGTATTTTGTACTTCAACCCCTATTCAATAAATATGATATTGATTTTCCATATGCAAATGTTTTCATATATCCCATTTTCTCATTTTTATGTGTGGTTCCATGCATTTGAGTCTCTTATTTGTTTCCAAAATTGGGAACATAGCATATTTTTAGTGTTTTCCTTCCTACAAATGTGAAAGCCACGTCCTTAAATAGTCTCAAAATCAACAAAAAGTCTCCAATTACCGAATATAGTGTTACACTCCTTAGTGTCAAGATCTTCTACCCCTGGATAAGACTTTATGGCATCTGTTAGCAGCTTGGGATCTCCACATATGGCAGCAACCTTCAATTTCAAGGATGTTGAATCAAGGCCTTTACCAATGGCACTCCCTTTCAACCATGATCTATAATTTGCAATCTGCATGAATGCACGAATCAAATCATCCATTGTCACTTTGTAGAGACAAGTCATCTTGTTGCCGAACTGTTGGAGCCATTTGTTGTGCACCATATGTTAGCATTTCCGCACGTTCATCTATTGTTATATCTTGCAAACACCACAATTGTAAATTGTAATAGATGATATATATTTTTGTTGTTGTTCAAATTAAAACAACACTCAAAATTATAATTTAGCAATACACTCACAATAAACATATGACCACCCCATTGCATGTGACGGAAGTGCCAAAATTCCAACCACTTAGAAAGATTGAAAATGCCATCTTCTATGGCAGCTCCCGACAACAACCATCATGAACGAAGCACATGATATTTAGTTATAGCTGTGTCCATTGTCTCTGCGTCCTTATAATCCTTGCATATTTGTTTATGTTAAAATTGCAATGATGGTTTAATATACTTTTGCGTCACCTTATCCAAACTTGCAGACCAATGGAAAAGACTTGTATGCTCACGATTGACCATGGGTAGACATGGGTCACCATTTCCATAGATCTTCCTCATTGCATTCCAATTAGTGTGACCACTGTCAACCATGAAACCGTTGAAGTTTACATTTGGCACTCCATTCTCCGCCATGACATAATTCAAGTTTTCCCATAGCAATGTTTGTATTCTATCATTTTCAGATTGCATGTCAAAATATGCAATCGTCAACACCTTACAATATTTGCTATTGTACAAATGGCACGCCAAGGTGGTCCAGTCCTTCAAACGTTTGACATGGTCAAACATTATCCATGAATTCTCCATGTCCCCTGTAGACAGTTTTTGAGGTTGGGTTCCAATTAAGAAAACCACATAAGGAAGACTGCATGAGTGTTAGGTTTTACATCTAGATGTCATTATTAGGTTAATTGATAGATCACAAGGGAAAGAAGATGAACTTAGGACAACAAACCCCAGAGAAATAGCTTTTCAGGTGAATTTTAAGACTTATTTAATTAAGGTTGAAGGTCAGTTAAGGCAGTACATACAATTGCTCAGTCACTCCCTTACAACCCACTTTTGTCAGTAGCATCCCTCTTAAGATGATTTTGCAATATAAAGACTCACAACTCAGCAATAGTATTGTCGCGCACCTCTCCATGAGGAGTGCCCGAAACACCATGGGCACAAGGGGGACCCCGGAGTGACACCCAGGACTTGTGGCGCCGTTGGTGAGAGGGCCCAAGTGATCCTAGTGTGGGCGAAGGCCCCGGGCGTTGGGATCGCCTTCCACCCATGGAGACTAGGAGGCACGAGGGTGAGGCCATAAACTGTGCGTAGCTTATGGCGTGAAGATTCTAGAATGCTCAAGAACACCTCAATCGGAGGTGTGAGCTAGGAGTTATGGCAATTTGAGTGGGGCGCTGTCATGGGACAGCGCCCAGCAGTGCCTGGGAGTGATTCCCGGGACTGCCAAGGTTCAAACAGGCATAACTTCATTAATACTTGCCTGAATGGGGCAAGTGAGGAGTCCATCGGCATTTACGTGAAGCGTAAATGAAGATGGAGTGGTTTGTTGTTAGCATCAGACATCATACAAGGAAGTTATGATGGTCTGAAGCTGCTGGGAGCTTCTAGGCCCAGCAGCTAAAGGAAAATGTTTACTTGGCCCCAACTCTTGGTAGAGAGACAAGAGGTTTCTTGATGGTGGGGTAGGGGCCCCGCGTAGAGTCCTAGAGGCTTATATGGGTGAGGTGGTGTGGCCTCACCCATCCGAGGCCAAACGGCACGGCCTCCATGGGCTTTGGCCCATTGTGAGGCCATAGTTGCTTAGTACGCTTCGGGTAGTTGTAGTGTTGCTCCGGCAACGCGATGATCAACATAGGATTGGACTTCCATGGATGGAAGTCCACATCAAAAAAATGGGTTACCGATTAAGGGGTGAGTCCGGAAAGCAAAGTAGGAGGGTTGGTTCCCCTCCTATGAACTATATGGTCCGGGGTAGGAGGAGCTAACCATTAGCATGGTGGTATGCGAAGGGTTAGCGCTTGTAACCTTTGCTAAAAAAGAAAATTGGCAAGATTGCTAAGGGGGCTAGCAAGGGTTGCGACAAGTATTTTGAATACGCCATAGTCTTATACATACAAGGTCCAACCTCCTTATTTTGGTCCATAGTCTCTTTCTTCAGTATCCAGTGACCATAGGCCATACAACCATTAGTATTTGTACACAACATGTTGCAATTGCATCCCTCAATTTTTAAAGATGATTACTTAAAAATGATAACACAATATTTAACATCCCTTTACCTCTACGAAACGGGAAAAACACTTTTTAATATAATATTTAAGACTAGATTATTGTAATTTGCAAAAGTCTAGTTACAAGTGACAGGGACTACGTACCGGAGGCTAAGCAAATAGGGTCTTAAACAAGTGTCCTGAAAGGTAATTCAAGTCTAATAGCGAGGCCATAGTCCAAGTCACAAGTTCCAAGCAACGAGTCTAAGTCCAAGTAACAATCTCAAAGAGCGAGTCTTATGAAGTAGTGCAAGCCATAGTCTTTAGTAACAAAGAAACGTCTAATCACGACAATGTACTTGGTGAGACTTCTCTTATATTGGTTTGTGGCCGTTACCGCAAATGATATGGGATAAGTCACCTTCCTTTCTCTTTCAGTTGGTTTCGCCTTCGTGCATACGTTTTTTTGGATCATTCGCCGATCGCTCCAATGGATTCCTATTTACTCCCTTTACAATTGTTCCATTGGTCTAAATTGTTATCGATACTCTCTGCTCCAATTGCTCAAGACCAGTTGCTTCAGATAGCGCTCATTATTAATTCCCTCCAATCTTCAAGATCCTCAAGAATCAGCCCAATCCTTTCTTCTTCGTCAGCACATAGACATTTTTATCTTTATAAGAGACAGAACACCAAAATCTCTTTCACCATTCGAGAATCAAATCCGATCTTGCTTAGAGAATAACTTCTCACGGCATGGGACGACACTCCTATGTGAGCGGAGAGCAGAGAGGAAGTAAAAATAATAAACTTCTCAGATCAAATTCAGAAATATTTTTAAAAAGATTTGGATATACCTAGAATATTCTAGATTCTCCCAAAATAGTAAAAAATGTGACCTATTTCCGTGGAATGTTTAGGTCATAAAATAAATGAAAGACCCTAAATTTGAAATGGTCTCATTGAGTTTGGAAACCGTGAAGTGCTAAAATGATAAGAAAATTGTGATATAATAGATAAGCAGGGTTGTCTATTGTGTCGTGATGGAGGCTAATCTCGGCATAATGTCGTGCCGTCACGACACGTATCTGTCACGACATTATGTCGGATGCTGTCTTTATCCTGACGGACTTAAATTTTACCAAATTCTGTGTGTAATTACAATACCCCATTTAGGACACGTAGGATGTAAGATGTCCACGTGTGATGACATGTCAGCAAAGTAGAGGTAAAGTGGGGAAAAAATTACTAACGCCCGTCTGCCCTGTTCCCGCCCCCGTCCGCTCCGTTCCCCCCCTGTCTACCCCCGTTTTCCCCCCGTCCGCCCCCATTCTTGCCCCCGTCCGCTCTGTTCCCCCCCCTGTCCGCCCCCGTTCCCCCCCCTGTCCGCCCTCGTTTTTGCCCCCGTCCACTATGTTTCCCCCCTGTCTCCCCCCGTTTTCGCCCCCGTCCGCCCCGTTCCCGCCCCGTCCGCCCCCGTCGGCTCCGTTCCCCCCCCCCCCCCGGGTCTGCCCCACACCCTCCTTAGTCATATTTTACTACTTTGATTTTAATAGAATGATAAACAGAATGGCAAAATGGTTTACTTGGCGCTAGGCATATCCACGTCCACGTCGGCCTTTTCTGCCACATAGGACGCCACCTTGGCAAGAAGGTAAGTATTTTACCCACCCTACTAGCTTCCCCCTAGGGTGACCCTACGTGGACCCTATTGTGTCGTGACGGAGGGGTCCGTCACGACACGACACGTCATGACGTCGGGATAGACAACCCTGTAGATAAGTAAATGATAAAAACCAATGTTGATCCCAAGAAATAATAAATAATTTTTTTTTTTGAGATTGGTATAGTTGAAGAATGAGTCAATCAAAATACAAAGGGCTACCAACTTGCTTCGTTTTTATTTCATCACTTTTGTCTTTGTCTTATGTGTGAGTCAACTGTAGAGCTTAGACTCCAACAATTATTGTTTGTGGTCGAAGAGATTATCTTGAACTCAATATATATGAGGATATAATTTAGACTCATACCCAATATGAATGTAGAAACACATGCACACAATGGGAGAGGAGATAGACATGTTTGCTGGCCTAGGATGGGAGAAGGACATTAGAATTCTAGGAGATTCGCATGTTCCTTTTAATTCATTGCCGGAACATGACATAGGTGCTGCAAATCGATATAGTGATCACTACGAGCTGACTCCATTTTCGCAGTCCACACAAGCCTGGAGGTGGAGGATGTAGGAGGAGCATAAACGATATGCAAAAAATGATAAAAATACGAGGTGATGTGCAGGAGAAAGACGAAACAAGGTGCATGAATAGTGAGGCAAATGATGCGTCTGATTTGAATGAAGACAAAACAATCCACACGGAGCAGGATGTCAAGGTGGTAGGCAAATCTTCGAGGTCTTTGTCGTTTTGCGATGGGATGAGAGGAATATCGCCGCATCGTCGTCCATTGAAGGATCGAATGAGGGATAAAATGGTTTCGTACATTGATTTGCTTCGACCGGGTTCACCTCCGTAAAACAAAGACAATGAAATGAAGTGCGAATCATCTAGGAAATTGGCAACACGGAAGTATAATTGGTAGACATAGGAAACACCTCCAAATTGAATATATACTGCTCAACCGGACGAGTGATACATGCCACAATTGAGTATTATAATACAACATTTTAAAGGGAATAAAAATAATCCATGAGATTATATTTATTATAGAAATCAATTATGAGTTCACATTCAGTCCAGAACTGACCACATCCATTAACACAAAATGTAGTGCTAGGATGGGAGTAATTCTAGGAAGTAGACTGTGTCAAGAGGCCCCCTTTGAGGATGAGTTTGACCTCATTGAAGCTAAAGGTAGGGGCGTGAATGAACAAGTCAACTTCGGGGTCTACATTAGAGACCTTGACAAATATGAAGTATAGGTGCTTACAATGCAGGAACAAAGTTCGTTTCCGGCCAAACTTTGATATCATATCCTTCAAGGCCGGACAATTACACTTGGGCAGAGAACTCACGGTGAGTTGGTAAATGGATTGTGTAGGTGCAGGCTTGGACTGCAACATGATCACACAACCAAATCTAGGACATGGAATCATGGTGACCTTCAAGATGGTATGTCCATAGCTCGTGCAGACGCCACCATTTGCATTTGTTTTGTTGATGGTGCGGTGGCAGATCGTCTGGTAGACTTGGACTGCTTGGAAGAAGCATAAGCGTTTGGATTGGTAGGAACGTCTATTCTAGAGAGGTCCAGGGGAGGAGCGGATGTGTTAAAGAGGTGAGTGGGCGTGATGTGTTCTTTTTGCAGGAGCTGAAAGCCGACATTTTCAAGCTTGAAGATCTCCGGACGAGTGAGGTTGGTACCAAGCTTGACAGGCCACACGGGAGGGATCGGAGGTCGTTCTTGGTCAGCAGAGAATTTGTCGACCCACTTGCGTCGTGAATCTTTTGTCAGCCCTAAACCCCCACTGTGAGCCCCAAACCCCCACCCTTATGTGTCATAGTCCGGGTGGAGGCCCGATGCTTACATGTATTTAAGTAATCTCAACCCATCATGGCACCCCAATACACATTACACCACCAATGGGAATAACACGACCACTTTACTCACAAGGAAGCAAGATCACAAGTATTTAGAAATACTTTTAGTCCCGGTAGCCTGGTACTTGCTCGTGTACCCTCCCCTTTTTTATTAATCCTAGGTCGAGGCTAATTCATCCTCATTGTTAATTCCCTGGCACCCCTAAGTACTAGTCCCACTCCTAACTAACCACCCAGCCTAATACTACCTAAGTCAATCACCCCCTTGCTTCCCACATTACCCTTCATTTCCAATCCGAACCACCAGCTTCACGCCTAATTACTGTACTGCTACCCTGCCTCTAATCCAACTCTAAATACTATTAAAGCTGTTGGACTGTTGTGGTACTTTTGGGCCACCCCCTTTCGAGGGAGCCTAAAAGTATCACACAAGCCCTTCGGTGAAGGTGGCCTGCATTTGCAGGCGCCCAAGCCGAACCCGGATGATAGGTGTATAACGTGAGTAGTTAGATTTTTAAGGGAGATTAAATATGCGTCGTAGTACCTCCGGAGGTTAGGCCTTAGTTTTTTACTAGTGTGGCTTTAAACTCCACTAACCAATTTCATATCTAGTTCTAACCTTAACCTACAACCTATTCTACGCGCAGACGCACCAGCCTTGAAACCAAGGCAATCCTAATTTGTGAATTGGGATGGTTCTGATACACCCAACCGGGTGTGACTCATACCACCCTAACTCAACGAACGGAATAACGACAATTTGATGGACCATTCAATTCTTCCTATTTCTTTATTTAGTTCTATTTAGTTTTCTAAGCGGGGGAACTTGGCCTAAGTCCCACCCTTCACACAAATTCCTTCTTAATTACTTACTTTTGTTTGCACGTCCTAACTTACTACATTAATATATTAGGCATCACCCCTTACCTCGGGTCTCTTGCCAACAAGGGTTTACGATTTATTTTGTATGTTTTGATTGTTAAATGTGTTTACACTGGATAGACTACGAAATGCAACTGAATGGGACCAGGGTGACGGGCGACTTGTAGGTTCAACCTGTTGCGCAATCTTCATAAATTGGGGCCATTACTCCCAATCTATGGGGCCAACAACATAATAGTGGATTCGCGGGTCATTAACCCCACCTTTCCACCAACAACATTCAGAGTGGTCGTGTCGGTGATTAATCCGACTTACCACACACGAAACTTGCTAATAAATGAAGCTACTACCACAAAACATACCAAGGGCCCCGAAAACAATGGAATTGGGTACTCCCTTGGCGGTCAAGTGGTCAAGCCACTTGACCTTACGAGATAGGTGAGTGGGTTTAGAAATGCGTACCTTAGCCGTGCTCCCTCCAATCCTAAATGGAAGGCTTAAGGTTAGTTAATTTACCTCAATTTTCCTCGGTTGATTTGGGCTTGATGTAGGCCGAGCCGCTACCTCCTTCCTTGCTCCACTTTCCGAGCGTCGACCTTGCCTCCTTCTTTGTAACTAGTTTGGTAGTAAGCGTACCTTAGTTAACAATTAAAATATAAAGTGTTATTCTTCCCTGTAATTTAATCCTAAGCATAATATTTATACTTAGTGCACCAAATTATCTTTTCAATGATCTAAAAATCACTCTAATCGGATAAGAAATGCAAAAGTTATGAGGGTTGGAAGTGTGAGGTCGATTCAACCGACCCTTCCAACCCACCTATCTACCTTCTAACTTCAAAATTTCATAGCACATTCCTTACTACTTGGATCTAAGCTTTCCTTATACCATTGGAAAGCTATGAACAAGCTCTAACTAGAAAAATTATGACATCAGCAGGTTAAGCTAATAGAAATTCAGCGGACTCCTTGTAACACAGCAGTCAATCAAGAAGGCTTAAACTATGTATCTCGCCTTCAACAATTCATATCTAATTCAAATCTTAGTCAAATCAAACGTTCTATATGACCCTGGAGAGATATTAAAAAGATGTATTTGATAAAAATATGTGATTAGAAAGGTAAGCCGAAGTGAACCCAGCAGGTCCTCTGTAATGCAGCAGTCAACCAAAAGTTCTCAAACTATGTGTCCCATCTTGCACAATTCATATCTAATTCAAATCATGCTCAAATCAAATTTTCTAAGCCATTTTGGAAAGCTACACAAAAGTTCTACTTGGGAAAAATATAATTTCTTAGAATTTAAATTCCTATTGGGCTCGCAGGTCTGATCCAGCAGCCGCTACCCACAAGACCACCCAGTTTTTCTACTCCATCTTTGAAAATCCATAACTAATTGTCATCTCAACCAAATCACAAATGGGAAACGGCTATGGATAGCTATATGAAATCTCTCTAAGAGAAAAATGATAAGTATCTTGTTCTAGCTTTTGAACTAAGCCTTCATGGCATTGGCAGATGAGGTCTATAATGCCTCTACTCAAAACTCTACCATCCAACCTACCTCTACAAAAGAAGGAATAATTTTGTTGGTGTGTTAATAAACACACAACCTAACTAGGAGAGAGAGAGTAGAGGAGGTTCTCAAGCCTTTCTTTTAGACCATTGAGAATACATGCTAAAGGATTTTTTCCTAACTACATTGAAGCAGGGCTTCGCCCAAAAACTAGAGAAAGAGAGAGAGCTACAAGGTGGAAGGAGGGGTTTTTAAACCCTCTCACAAAAGGGTTGGACCCCTCCTCCACCGGATCCATTTTTCAAACCCTTTCCCGAAATTTTGGCTCGGGGGTTTTCCCGGTTGAGGTTGCCACCCTCTCGCCAAGGTGGCTCCGACGGGGAACCTAGAAATCTTTCTAATTTTTCGCCATCGAGTTGGCAAGGGGGCAAGTGGGCAAGTAGCCCCCTTGCTCTCTTTCTTTTTTGTCTTCAAAATTCTTCACGCCGATTTTATCTTCTTACGTAAAACACCTCCAATAGTCTTGTGTGCCTCACACTAACTAATAAACTAACACTTGCTTAGCTAGCATCTACTAACATTTGCTTAATAACTAGCATCTACTAATATTTGCTTAGCTAGTTGTTTTTACTAGCTAGCACATTTTTTCTACTTTGCTATCTTCTAGCACTACTTAGTTTCATTTTGACCTTCCTTCTTCTAGGCTAAATGCTAAATGAACTAATTTTTCCTAAATTCCCTATCAATTCTAACTTTTAATGCTAACATTCTAACTAAAAGTGATCCCGCAGAGTGGTGGACCACTCAAAGGGTTCACAACTGTGAGTCCAGGGCATAACCGCTGGACCAGTATTAGGTACGGGAAACTTAGTAGTGTGAGCGTAGAGCGGAGAGCAGAGAGCGGATAGCGGAGATTGGAGAGCAGAAAATTTTGACTTTGTTGGATAATTTTAGGACAAGCGGTGCCTATTTCCGTGGAATTTATAGATAGAGTGAATTCAATTTGTTGGAAAGACACTCCATTCCCGTGGAGATTATAACGCATCTTAGTTCAAGAAACAAGTAGAACCTAAAGGCGTGGAAGAATGTATTTGTTATCAAAGATCTTATAGTCTAGGTTTCAAATGGTTTCATATTAAATTAGGGCTGACGTCATCAATTGAAATCGAACAACAACATAAGAATCCACCTTTGGGAGGTAGGCCTAACACAAAATCAAAAGACCCTATCATTCTGAATATTCACAACCGTTGATTTATTTTGTTTTTATCATGTGTGAAGACTCGCATGAATAGAAATCCATTGAAATAGCATTTGAATGAGGGCCTGGTCACATATGGCTTCACACTAGACTTGAAAATCCGTGACCACACTACATAATTTTGGAGGTGTCTTGGGATGGCCTTTGGACACCTTCTCGTGGGCTCTCACAATTCATGGTCACAACTCTTGGCTCGTGTGTGAAGTAGCCCTTAAATGTACTTAAGTGTTCTTAAATGATTTTGTCCAAAGTGATACATTGCCCCAAGTAGCTAGGGTATTCTTTCCGAGTATTCTTAGACCTTCTGATGAAGGAGCGGAATGTTTTACAAAATATTTGATTGGCCAAGAAAATGTAGGTGAAGCTAGGTGTCAAACTCAAGAGTTACAAAAATGTGTATCCAGTTAAAAAATGAGAATCCAGATAAATGTGGCCTAAATGAGAATCTGGCCTACCCATCTAGTCTCACTTCCGAAGTGAGAGCCCTCCAAAAAACACAAATATTCAACATATGAATCAAAGTTGAGAATGTGGCCTATCCATCTAGGCTCTCGGAAGTGAGAGCATCCAAAAAAATAGAAACATTCTTAATATGAATCAAAGTTGAGAATCTGGCCTACGCATCTAGTCTCACTTCCGAAGTGAGAGCATCCAAAAAAACAAAAAGATTCATCATATGAATCAAAGTTGAGAATGCGGTTCACACATATAGTCTCTCGGAACCAACAGGGTCCCTACATTGCCCAACACCTTAACTTGAGAAATATCAACCTAACCAAAAAAGATACAATCCCATCCACCCGAACCTATCTTAAATCTCGTCCTTGATTCCTACACTAAGACCCACTCGGTTCCGAGAGGGTCAAATTTCAGCCAAACAACAAAGTAGTTGAACATATGTACAAAATTAATACAAGCCTTCAACCTTCAAGAGTAATTGAAAACAAACGACAACATAAGATGAAGAAGGAGTTGAATGTGGTTTGCAAAAGGCACATGAAAATTCCACAAATGAACTTATAAAAAACTCAAACATAAACGCACGAGGCGTAGTCAAAAACTTAGACTACCATGTCTATCACTATCATCGCCCTGCTCGGCCTCTATGTCTAGGAAATCCAAAACTAGTTTGTTGAAAGGGCGGGTGTGACTAAGAGGTGGGGACGACGCTTCCGCCAAAACATGGGAAAGGTCAGCAGCATACGAAGGGAGCTCAAACGTCGTCGAAGGGGTTGCAAACATGTCCGCATTAAGGACACCAATCGGGCTCTCAATACGAACTCTGAAAATATAGAACGAGAAAACAAAAAAAATTAGCACATGCCAAAAATCTGGAATCGAGAAGATAGAAATGCAAGCAAGCAAGTAAGAAGCCAAGAACAAACTTACGCACATAACAAATTAAAATTGCGCTTCACCATCTTCCGGGGAGGAGGAGCAAAAACCAATCCTTGTTGTAGGACAGCATGCTGATAAGTGTGTTTTTGGTCAGTCTCACGCATAGGGAGGACAATGGACTTGAAGATATCGATATCCGACTCAAGCGCCATAATATGGCGTTGAATGGATCAACATGCAATGACGGAACCTCCTAGAAGAACGAAATACGAGAAGGTGAGCATAAGGGAATGAATGGGAAATAGAACAAGTAAAAAAAAAGCAAAACAACAAAGACCAAAGTAATGAGAAACAAGAAAAACAAAAACAAACTAAGGCCACATTGCCAATTCATGATAATGTCGTCATTGTCAGTGAGGGCGGAGAAAATGATAGAAAATAACTTAGGGCGTTTCTCACGAGCACCTCTCCAAGGCATTCCGTCTTCCCTCACCGACTAGTTCTTCGAATCGGCGAAACTATTGAGCCAACCATCTCTCTTGAGATTGTAACCCATATTCTTTGAAGCTCGAGGTCCGGACATTCTAAACAAAATCATTACGCACGAGCACCTTGATGAAGAACTTGCGAGTCTGCAATAAATGAGAAAGGTAGAATTAGGAATACAAAAATGCAAGGAAAAGAATATAATAATACAAAATGATGAGGCAAGAAAGAAATTACCAACTCGGATGGATTAGTATGCGATTGGAGGTCGAGGTCATTCATGCCAAACCAGTCTTCGGCAACGTAGAAGTCCTCTGTATGTGCCCAGTTATGTATGGATCTAGACACGTCAGGATCAGCGGCATGTGCAAAGACAAGAATGTCGTCGTCATGAAGGTTGGCGTTAGTAAAGGCAAAGAGAATCTCAAAATAAGTCGAAGAACGCTTGTTCCATAGAGGAACATCAGACGATGATGACGAGATGCCAGACACACAAGGGTTCTCCGGCATATCTGCGAAGAGTAGATCAAGCCCTGTGTGCATCTTAGGCTTGCTATTAGGACGAGTACGACCCGCTCCAATTTGCAAATAAAAAATCCAAAGAAAAATATAAGAAAATAATTGTTAAATTATAATGAATGAACGAGAAAACAATAGAATGTCCCACAAACCTTAGTAAGGAATTCTTGGATACGGCGGTAAGCCGGAGGTGGAACCTTGGACCGCATGAGATCCTCTATGAGCTCCCCATGTGGACATTCTCAATCAAAGAGAGAGAAGACAACTTCTCCGAAGAAGTTGCGGAGGTATCCGGAGCGACGGCCTTCCTCTTGCGTGGTACGGAGGGAATGGTGACACCGCTATGGGAAGGAGCTGGAACATGGTCCCGAGAAGGGGCAGAAAGAGTTCCCATTGGACTTCCGACAACTGTCATAGCTGGAATGCGCTGAACGAGTGGACACTTAGCTAGATGCCACCCTCTTACCCTTGCCCTTGGCCTTCACCGGTGCAACCTCTTTGTCATTGGTGGGAGGAGCCGGATTCTCATTTTTTTCCGGCTCTTCCTCCAATTTAATTACCTCAGGGCAGAGGAAGTGAGGCTATTGTAGAGGGATTCTTCTACGTCAGGAACAAATCCACGAGCACAATCCAAGTACCAACCACCAGCGACCAAATGCACGCGTGGAAATTTTTCAAGTTGCATGGGCGTGTATACACTAAGATTTGAGTTGTCATCGATCCACTCGTAAAGGAAAGACAGCAAGGACGAAGAAGGAAGAGCATTCTTTACGACAAGCTCATGGTGAATGTACCTACAAAGTGAAGAAAATTTAAACAAAGAAATGGAGTGAAAAGAAACGAAGATATGAAGGACAAAAGAAAAAGAAAAAATGATTACCGGTAAGCAACACGCTTGATAGCTAAGGGGCCTTCCTCGAACTCCATGAGATCGAGCCCTTTGGTGAACTTTAAGACACCCTTGTCATCAAAATATACTCCACAAGCCTTGTCTCACAAAATGAGCCTTCAATGCTCAACAAAATAAACAGGTTGGAAAAGATCTTCCATAGAAACCCAGTCAATGTCGATGAAGCATTCATTTTCAAATGAGGCGATCTCACCCTCAACCCCTTTCTCAAACTAAGATAACACAAACATAAACGTAGTCCGAAAGGGTTGGATTCTAGGGCATACACAAAGAATTTCAACATATGAATCTAGCTAGTCCACACACATACACATACAAAAGGAACCTCATTCTAGTCAAAATCTAGTCAAAAATACCGCAAGGAAGACCCTCTCGGTTCCAAGAGGGTCGGATTCTAGTGCATTCCAATAAAAATTCAACATATGAACCTAGCTAGTGCACATACATACACATTGAGAAGGCACCTCATTCTAGTCAAAATCTGGTCCAAAATACTGCAAGCAACACCCTCTCGGTCCCGAGAGGGTCAGATTCTAGTGCATACACAAAGAATTTCAACATATGAATATAGCTAGACCACATACATACGCATACACAAGGAACCTCATTTAAGTCAAAATCTTGTCCAAACTACCGCACACTAGACCCTCTCGGTGCCGAGAGGGTCGGATTCTAGTGCATTTCCAAAGAAATTCAACATATGATTCTATCTAGTCCACATGCATACACATAGACAAGGCACCCAATTCTAGTCAAAATCTGGTCCAAACAATTGCACCCTAGACCCTATCGGTTCCGAGAGGGTTGGCCACTAGTGCATTCCAGAAGAATTTCAACATATGAACTTACCTAGTCCACATACATACACATCCATATTACAACCCATTATTGTCAAAATCTGGTCCAAACAACCGCCACATAGACCCTCTCGGAACCGAGAGGGTCGGACACTAGTGCATTCCGGAAGAATTTCAACATATGAACTTACCTAGTCCACATACATACACATCCGTATTACAACCTATTATTGTCAAAATCAAGTCCAAACAACCGCCACCTAGACCCTCTCGGAACCGAGAGGCTCGGATCCTATTGCATTTCCAAAGAATTTCAACATATGATTCTATCTAGTCCACATGCATACACATAGACAAGGCACCCAACTCTAGTCAAAATTTGGTCCAAACAACCGCCACCTAGACCCTCTCGGAACCGAGAGGGTCGGATCCTAGTGCATTCCAAAAGAATTTCAACATATGAACCTAGCTAATCCACATACATACACGTACACACGGAACCTCACAATTGTCAAAATCTGGTCCATACATTCGCCACTTAGACCCTCTCGGTTCCAAGAGGGTCTCACTCTAGTGCACAAACAAACATTTTCAACCTAAGAACATACCTAATCCACATACATTCACATACACAAGCCACCCTAAACTTGTCAAAATCTGGTCCATACTATCACCACCTAGACCCTCTTGGTTCCGAGAGGGTCTCACTCTAGTGCACACCCAAACAATTTCAACCGAAGTCCCTTGGGAGTCCACATACATTCACATACACAAGCCACCCTGAACTTGTCAAAATCTGGCCAATATTATCACCACCTAGACCCTCTCGGTTCCGAGAGGGTCTCACTCTAGTGCACACACAAAAAATTTCAACCTAAGTACCTACCTAGTCCACATACATTCACATACACAAGCCGCCCTAAACTTGTCAAAATCTGGTCAATACTATCACCACCTAGACCCTCTCGATTCCGAGAGGGTCTCACTCTAGTGCACACACCAAAAAATTTCACCATAAGTACCTACCTAGTCCACATTCATAATTCCCAAAATCTCGTCCATACTATCACCACCTAGACCCTCTCGGTTCCGAGAAGGTCTCACTCTAGTGCACACACATAAGATTTCAACCTAAGTACCTACCTAGTCCACATACATAATTCCCAAAATCTCTTCAATACTATCACCAGCTAGACCCTCTCGGTTCCGAGAGGGTCTCACTCTAGTGCACACACAAAAAATTTCAACCTAAGTAGCTACCTAGTCCACATACATTCACATACACAAGCCGCTCTAAACTTGGCAAAATTTGGTCCATACTATTACCACCTTGACCCTCTCGGTTCCGAGAGGGTCTCCCTCTAATGCACACACAAAAAATTTCAACCTAAGTAGCTACCTAGTCCACATACATTCACATACACAAGCCGCTCTAAACTTGGCAAAATTTGGTCCATACTATTACCACCTTGACCCTCTCGGTTCCGAGAGGGTCTCCCTCTAATGCACACACAAAAAATTTCAACCTAAATACCTACCTAGTCCACATACATAATTCCCAAAATCTGTTCAATACTATCACCAGCTAGACCCTCTCGGTTTCGAGAGGGTCTCACTCTAGTGCACACACAAAAAATTTCAACCTAAGTAGCTACCTAGTCCACATACATTCACATACACAAGCCGCCCTACACTTGGCAAAATTTGGTCCATACTATCACCACCTTGACCCTCTTGGTTCCGAGAGGGTCTCACTCTAATGCACACACAAAAAAATTTCAACCTAAGTACCTACCTAGTCCACATACATAATTCCCACAATCTGGTCCAAACAACCGCCACCTACACCCTCTCGGTTCCTAGAGGGTCTAAGGATAGAAATATAGGAATTGATTTTGCACATTAAGTTTGAATGCTTGTATGTTTGGATAGATTCAACTAGGTGGTTCATAGGTTCAACTAGTTTGTTTGTGGGCAAGGATTTCACCCTCTCGGTTCCGAGAGGGTCTTTGGATAGAAGTAAAGGTCTACATTCTGCACACTAAGGGTGTTAGTTGTTAGGTTGAACTGGTTTGTTCTACGACTGGAATTTCACCCTCTCGGGTGTTTGTGTAGTAATGAAGCACCAGATTTTGCACATTAAGGTTGTTAGATTGTATGTGTGGATAGGTTCAACAAGTTGGTTGTTAGGCTCAACTAGTGTGCTTGGTGGCTGGAATTAGACCCTCTCGGAACCGAGAGGGTCTTAGTATAGGTGTCAAGGATTAGATTTTACTTTTGAAGGTTCATAGCTTCATTGTTTGGTTACGTTGAAGTAGTTGGTCGTTAGGTTCAACTAGTTTGTTTGTGGGCTAGAATTTCACCCTCTGGGAACCGAGAGGGTCTTAGGATAGAAATATGGGACCAGATTTTGCACATAAAGGTTGTTAGCTTGTTTGTGTGGAGAGGTGCACTAGTTCGTCGTTAGGTCCAACTAGTTGTTTGTGTTCCAGAATTTCACCCTCTCGGAACCCAGAGGGTCTTTGTGTAGTAATGAAGCAAGAGATTTTGAACATTAAGGTTGAAAGGTTGTTTGTGGACATAGGTTAAACTTGGTGGTTCATATGTTCAACGGGGTTGTTTTTGGGCTGGATTTTCAACCTGTCGGTACCGTGAGGTTCTTCAAGGAGTAATATAGGACCAAAATTTGCATATTTAGGTTGAAAGCTTGTATGTGTGTTGGAATTCCACCTTCTCGGAACCGAGAGGGTCTTAGGATAGAAATATAGGACCAGATTTTGCACAATAAGGTTGTTTGCTTGTATGTGTGGATAGGTCCAAGTAGTCTGTTCTTATGTTCAACTGGTTTGTTTTTGGTCTAGAATTTTACCCTCTCGGAACCGAGAGGGTCTTTGTGTAGTAATCAAGCACCAGATTTTGCACATTAAGGTTGTTAGATTGTATGTGTGGATAAGTTCAACTAGTTTGTCGTTTGGTTCAGCTAGTTTGTTTGTCGTCTAGAATTTCACCCTCTCGGAACCGAGAGGGTCTCCGTGTAGTAATATAGGACCAGATTTTGCACATTGAGGTTGTTAGCTTGTATGTGTGGATAGGTTCAACTAGTTGGTCGTTAGGTTCAACTGGTTTGTTTTTGGTCTAGAATTTTACCCTCTCGGAACCGAGAGGGTGAAGGTGTTGTAATATAGGACCATATTTTGCACATTAAGGTTGTTAGCTTGTATGTGTGGATAGGTTCAAGTAGTTGGTCGTTAGGTGCAACTGGTTTGTTGTGGGGCTATAATTTCACCCTCTCGATTCCGAGAGGGTCTTTGTGTAGTAATGAAGCACCATATTTTGCTCATTAAGGTTGAAAGCTTGTATGTGTGGATAGGTTCAACTAGTTGGTCGTTACGTTCAACTAGTTTGTTTGTGGTCTAGAATTTCACCCTCTCGGAACCGAGAGGGTCTTTGTGTAGTAATGAAGCACCAGATTTTGCACATTAAGGTTTTTAGATTGTATGTGAGGATAGGTTCAACTAGTTGGTCGTTAGGTTCAACTAGTATGTTTGTGGGCTAGAATTTCATCCTCTCAGAACCGAGAGGGTCTTGGTGTAGTAATATAGGATCAGATTCTGCACAATAAGGTTGTTAGCTTGTATGTGTGTATAGCTTTGACTAGTTAGTTGTGAGGTTCCATTGGTTTGTTTTGGGGTTGGAATTTCACCCTCTTGGTTCCGAGAGGGTCTTGGGATACAAATATAGGACCACATTCTCCACACTAAGTGTGTTAGTTGTATGTGTGTATAGGTTCCATTAGTTAGTTGTTAGGTTCAACTGGTTTGTTTGGGGGCTAGATTTTCACCCTCTCGGAACCGAGAGGGTGAAGGTGTAGTAATATAGGACCAGATTTTGCACATTAAGGTTGTTAGCTTGTATGTGTGGATAGGTTCAAGTAGTTGGTCGTTAGGTGCAATTAGTTTGTTTTGGGGCTATAATTTCACCCTCTCGATTCCGAGAGGGTCTTTGTGTAGTAATGAAGCATCATATTTTTCTCATTAAGGTTGAAAGCTTGTATGTGTGGATGGGTTCAACTAGTTGGTCGTTAGGTTTAAGTAGTTTGTTTGTGGTCTAGATTTTCACCCTCTCGGAACCGAGAGGGTTTTGGTGTAGTAATGAAGCACCAGATTTTGCACAATAAGGTTGTTAGCTTGTATGTGTGGATAGGTTCAACTAGTTGGTCGTTAGGTTCAAGTAGTTTGTTTGTGGCTGTGGAGGGCCACCTTCAACCTTCCAGCCTCAGACGGTGTAACCCGCTGCTGAACCGGTTTACATGGAAATTACTCCCACCAAAATTAGATCTTCTCTCTAAGTCTCGTGAAGGTGTTTGCATTCTTCTGTGTCTCAATCCCGTAACATATAGTTCCAATGTACTTATAAATTCTCTAAGAGTAGTTGATCTAAGTTCACAAGTTTATGTTCCCCGAAAGCGTCCTTAACCAGAAACACGTAAATGCATTCTCAATATCTCTTAATAAATTTCTAATGAATTCTTAATGTGTAAGTGCCTTTAGAACTCAAGATAATGTTTCCTCAAAAGTGTAATGTCACGGTTAAGTGTTACGAGGGAAAACGTTCCTATACAATATCTTTCATGGTTGAAAACATTCACAATCCTATTTATCCATTCAAGTTCTTATAACATATCTCTCGTTCCTTTCAAGTCTTCAAGCATCTTGCCCAACTTCTCTATAAGGCAAGCATACTCCCTTGCTAAGTCAAAACAACCTAATTCATAGAATGTTCCTCATTTACTCTCTTAGAATATTTTATCATTCCCGTAAGTCTAATAATTTCTAGGATCACTCCCCATTATTTCATGGTTCGAATGTCCATTCAATTATCTCAAATCCGAGTCACGCTATCCAATTTACGCAAGCATATACCCTTGCGAAATTAGATCTCTCGGGTGCCTATTTGGTTAGGTTTACGGCCTTGAATTAAATCCTTAGTTCATCCACCTCAAAATCCTTTTCTCATGTTCAAAATCTAACCTCAAGGAAGAATAATATCTCTCAAATTCCTTAGGGCATCTCACAAAGATATGGCTTAAGTAATCCCTTCATGTATCCCTCAATTCCTTACTCATTGCCCCTTAAGTTATTTTTAGATTTGATATGCGGTAAAAGTTTGATATGAGGTCTTGATATAAAGGTATGATGTGGCGGTACATTGATTTGCCTAATGGACGAATCCTCTACCGCTTATGATTACGTTTTTACGTCATGCGGTGATATGATTCTAATAACTCAAGTTCAAATGATGGTTAAGTATGTAGACAATGTGAGATCCTTTTTAAGCTTAAGTGTAATTACATTCATCAATCAATTCCAATCATGTTACATATAAGTTACTTCTCTTAATCGTTTCCTTCGGTGAATTTGTGTCCACTTTCCTAAGGTCCTTGAAGTTCCCGCAACTCCAAAATCATGTGGCCTCCTCGGTAATTTTAGTTTATTTTCTAAGTCTTTAATCGTCCCGCGTCGGCACGGAAATCCCAACCTCGCCCGCTTGAGTAATAATACTTGGCGAGTTCGATTCGTTGCCGCGGTTGATTGTATTGTTTCCACGAGCGTTCTTAAGTCCGAATGCCCTTCGGTGCCTCCCGTCTCGGATTAATTCTCTAATTCCTAAGCTAATTAATCACCATAGGTGCCTCACGTCTCAACAAAGTCCGAGTTCGGACACTCATGCCTCACGTCTCAACAATAGTCCAAGTTCGGACGCTCAAGCCTCACGTCTCAACAAAGTCCGAGGTCCGGACACTCATGTATAATATTCGGGATGAAATGAAGTGTATTAGGGCCCTCTAGTGGCCTCCTTATATAGTCTCACAAATCTACGTTTCCCTAGAATTTTTGTAAATGTTAGCTCGGCTAATTTTAGCACTGAATCTAATTATAGCATAGTTTAAATGTCTTAATTCATAGAGTTTAAATCTAAATAGTCCAACATGTACTATCCATGTACATAACTTTTCCTATCACCCTAGTTGGAATTTCATTCATCCTAATTCTATTTAACATGTGCTCCTAAACGGAAATAGGACCGCGCCTCTACGCTTCTCAAAATGGTCCTATTTACATTTACTGTCCGAGGCTCAAACCAGTTCGTCTCCACTTCCGTTCGGCCAACCCGAACCGGCTTGCTAACTTCAGAGGCCGATGGCCGTCCTCGTCCTCAAATGGCCCCGTTTCCACCGTCCATTTAGTTCCCTCTCCTGTTGGTCCCTCAGGCTTTCGGCCGCTTGGCTCTCGGGCTGGGTCCTCTCTTTGCTGGTCCCGCAGCTCCTGCCCTAGTCCCTTAGCTCTCACTCGCCGCATGCTCTCGGGTTGGGTCCTCTCTTTGCTGGTCCTGCAGCTCCTGCCCTGGTCCCTTACGCTGGTCCCTTAGTCCTGGCGCGTATTTGCTGGTTTCTCCTCAGGCTCCTTCACCGAGCTCTCACCCCCTTCACTGGTTGCTCAAACTCCTCGTCTTCCTCGCATCGCTTCCTTCTAGTGTGATGAGGATGTCTCTACAGTGGCCTAGAATTTCACCCTCCCGGAACCGAGAGGGTCTCCGTGTAGTAATATAGGACTAGATTTTGCACATTAAGGTTGTTACCTTGTATGTGTGGATAGGTTCGACTAGTTGGTCGTTAGGTTCAACTAGTTTGTTTGTGGTGTAGATTTTCACCCTTTCGGAACCGAGAGGGTCTTGGTGTAGTAATGAAGCACCAGATTTTGCACAATAAGGCTGTTAGCTTGTATGTGTGGATAGTTCCAACTAGTTTGTTCTTAGGTTCAACTGGTTTGTTTTGGGGCTAGAATTTCACCCTCTCGGAACGGAGAGGGTCTTGGTGTAGTAATGAAGCACCAAATTTTGCACAATCAGGTTTAAACAACCGTCAGCTAGACCCTGTCGGTTCCGAGAGGGTTGGATCCTAGTGCATTCCCAAAGAATTTCAACATATGGACCTAGCTAGTCCACAAACATTCACATCCATATTACAACCCATTCAAGTCAAAATCTGGTCCAAACAACCACCACCTACACCCTCTCGGTTCCGAGAGGGTCGAACTCTAGGGCATACCCAAACAATTTCTACAAAGGAACCTACCTAGTCCACATACATACACATACACAAGGCACCTCAATCTTGTCAAAAGTTGGTCCACCTAGACCCTCTCGGTTCCGAGAGGGTCGGATCCTAGTGCATTCCAAAAGAATTTCAACATATGAGTCTATGTAGTCCACATACATACACATCCATATTACAACTCATTCTTGTCAAAATCTGGTCCAATTAACCGCCACCTAGACCCTCTCGGTTCCGAGAGGGTCGGATCCTAGTGCAATTCAAAAGGATTTCAACATATGAATTTATCTATTCCAGATATATACACATCTATATTACAACCCATTCAAGTCAAAATTTGGTCCAATCAACCGCCACTTAGACCCTCTCCGCTCTTTAAATCTCCGCTCACCGCTCACATAGGAGTGTTGTCCCGGAACCAAGAGGGTCTAAGTTGCACCCAACCCCCTACCTCTTAACTAGTTGAACGAGTTTCAAACATGGAATACATACCAACATCTCGGCCTTAACAATCAGAAATATAACCCACATATACTATCCTACCACCCTCTCGGATCCAAGAGGGTCTTAGTTGCACCCAACCCCCTACCTCTTAACTTGTTGAACGAGTTTCAAACATGGAACACATACCTGCATCTCGGCCTTAACATTCTAAAATCAGGTTCACATATACTATCCCTACCACCCTCTCAGAACCGAGAGGGTCTAAGGCGCACCCAATCCCCTACCTTGTAACTAAATCAAGGATTACAAACATTTTCTACATAATAGCTTCTCGGCCTCAACAATCAAAATCAGGTGTGAAGATCCTATATATGTCTCTATATGTCCCAACCTCTTAACTTGAAATTATTTTCAACCTAACCTAACTAATCAAGATTTGGCCTCCTTATACTACCAGACTCCTTAACTTGCACATATTATCTGCACCAATAATCATTCAACACATACAAACAACCTAGATCAAATGATCAAAATCAAGTGTGGGGATCCTACCCCTCCACCACCCTCTCGGAACCCTAACAAGGGTCCCTACCAAGAGTTGGGGCCAAGTACACATTTTCCCTTAGCCGGTAGGCCTAGAAGTCCCTACAAACTTCAAACCATCATAACTTCCTCAGACAATCTTTGATTCTAACAAACGACCACTCCATCTTCATCTACATTTCTTGTAGATGTCAATGGAATACTCACTTGCAACACTCACGAAAGTATTGAGGAAGTTATGCCCATTCAAAACTAGGTCCCACAGCAAAATCTGATTTGGGGATCCTGCCCCTCCACCACCCTCTCGGTTCCGAGAGGGTGTCTATGGGACATATCATATACACAAACATATACTCTCCCATATGATATATACAAACAAAAACTTCTTGCATACATCAAACCTAGGTCGCAAAGCAAAATGTGATGTGGGGATCCTACCCTTCCACCACCCTCTTGGTTCCGAGAGGGTGTCTATGTGACATACCATCTACACAAACGAAAACTTCACACATACATCAAACCTAGGTCGCAAAGCAAAATTTGATGTGGGGATCCTACCCCTCCACCACCCTCTTGGAATCCTAACAAGGGTCCCTACCAAGAGTTGGGGCCAAGTATACATTTTCCCTTAGCCGGTAGGCCTAGAAGCCCCTACAAACTTCAGATCATCATAACTTCCTCATCCAATCTTTGATTCTAACAAACAACCACTTCATCTTCATGAACATTTCTTTTAGATGTCAATGGACTACTTACTTGCAACATTCAAGAAAGTATTGAGGAAGTTATGCCCATTCAAAACTAGGTCCCACAGCAAAATCTGATTTGGGGATCCTGCCCCTCCACCACCCTCTCGGTTCCGAGAGGGTGTCTATGTGACATATCATATACACAAACATATACTCTTCCATATCATATACCCGATCAAAAACTTCTTGCATACATCAAACCTAGGTCCCATAGCAAAATGTGATGTGGGGATCCTACCCTTCCACCACCCTCTCGGTTCCGAGAGGGTGTCTATGTGACATATCATCTACACAAACAAAAACTTCACACATACATCAAACCTAGGTCGCAAAGCAAAATTTGATGTGGGGATCCTACCCCTCCACCACCCTCTCGGAACCCTAACAAGGGTCCCTACCAAGAGTTGGGGCCAAGTATACATTTTCCCTTAGCCGGTAGGCCTAGAAGCCCCTACAAACTTCAAACCATCATAACTTCCTCATATAATCTTTGACTCTACCAAACAACCACTGCATCTTCATCTACATTTCTTGTAGATGTCAATGGACTACTTACTTGCAACATTCAAGAAAGTATTGAGGAAGTTATGCCCATTCAAAACTAGGTCCCACACCAACATCTAATGTGGGGATCCTACCCCTCCGCCACCCTCTCGGTTCCGAGTGGGTGTCTATGTGACATATCATATACACAAACATATACTCTCCCATATCATATACCCGATCAAAAACTTCTTGCATACATCAAACCTAGGTCCCAAAGCAAAATGTGATGTGGGGATCCTACCCCTCCATCACCCTCTCGGTTTCGAGAGGGTGTCTATGTGACATATCATCTACACATACAAAAACTTCAAACATACATCAAACCTAGGTCGCAAAGCAAAATTTGATTTGGGGATCCTACCCCTCCACCACCCTCTCGGAACCGAGAGGGTCCCTACCAAGAGTTGGGGCCAAGTATACATTTTCCCTTAGCCGGTAGGCCTAGAAGCCCCTACAAATTTCAAACCGTCATAACTTCCTCATACACTCTTTGATTCTAACAAACGACCACTTCGTCTTCATGTACATTTCTTGTAGATGTCAATGGATTACTTACTTGCAACATTCAAGAAAGTATTGAGGAAGTTATGCCCATTCAAAACTAGGTCCCACAGCAAAATCTGATGTGGGGATCCTACCCCTCCACCACCCTCTCGGTTCCGAGAGGGTGTCTATGTGACATATCATATACACAAACATATACTCTCCTATATCATATACCCAAACAAAAATCTCACGCATACATCAAACCTAGGTCCCAAAGCAAAATGTGATGTGGGGATCCTACACCTCCACCACCCTCTCGGTTCCGAGAGGGTGTCTATGTGACATATCATCTACACATACAAAAACATCACACATACATCAAACCTAGGTCGCAAAGCAAAATTTGATGTGGGTATCCTACACCTCCACCACCCTCTCGGTTCCGAGAGGGTGTCTGTGTGACATATCATCTACACATACAAAAACATCACACATACATCAAACCTAGGTCGCAAAGCAAAATTTGATGTGGGGATCCTACCCCTCCACCACCTTCTCGGAACCGAGAGGGTCCCTACCAAGAGGTGGGGCCAAGTATGCATTTTCCCTTAGCTGGTAGGCCTAGAAGCCCGTACAAACTTCAGACCATCATAACCTCCTCATACAATCTTTGATTCTAAAAAACGACCACTCCATCTTCATCTACATTTCTTGTAGATGTCAATGGACTATTCACTTGCAAAATTCACGAAAGTATTGAGGAAGTTATGCCCATTCAAAACTAGGTCCCACAGCAACATCTGATTTGGGGATCCTACCCCTCCACCACCCTCTCGGAATCGGGTCAATGGACAGCATGGACAAACGCTACGACAGCCATGTCTGGACCAAAATCCAAACCACCAACATTAGCAATGACTTAGCCCTTGCTTTTTGTTCGTCCACCTGCGTTGGCCACCTCGAGTGCCATAATCGTCATTGCGACTACCTCCAACGTTTTCATTGTACCTCCTGAGTCAATGATACTGAATTTGATGGATTCACCAAAGAGTCCTTTCCCGTTGGTGGTCCCGTGCCTACCTTCTCCACCCTAGTGTGTAGGATATGTAAGGAGCCTCCCAGTTGCATTGCTCTATGCCACGCCAAAATCTTCTACGTCCGCGGCAGTGACACCACTCAGCGTGCATGTATTCATCTGGGCTACCATCGGCACCCCGTCAAGGTTGGCAACTGCAGAGATAGCCGCAAGCGCATCAACGTCTTCATCGAGGAGCACGTCAAGAGAACACCCCAAGCCACTCATACCAAAATTGTTTTTGAAGCCAGCAAAGATCTTGTGGGTGAGTTCCTCCTTCGTAATGATAGTGACCCTCATCAGCTTCTTTCGTTGGAAGAACTTAGCCCGTTTTTGATCGGTGCAAGGAGTTGAATTCCCCCCACCTCCAAAACAAGATTACACCCTTCAAATACTTATGTAGGTTGGGAGTTATGGATGGCATCGCCAAGCTTAGAGGTGTCAACACTTGGGCCTATGTCCAGCATAATCAATTCCCAGGCCAGGGTGACGAGACGGACAAAGTTTTTGTTTTCAAGATGTCGGAGGTCAGCCCTGGTAGTGGGGTCGACTTGGTTAAGCGCATGCAACCTGGCGGGGATCTGCAAGCGACAATTTTCTTGCAGAAAGAGATTTTGGATCCATCCCTTGATGTGAGCCCAATATGGTGCCCACATTTCAATTTAATGTTTGTAACATTTTAACGGGTGCAATAATGTTTTGATTGAATTAGATAGAATCTAGAGAGTTCTAGAGTTTTAAAAGTTAAAGGGATTTAAGTTTTATGTGAGACTGTTTGAACTGTAAAGGAGAAGGCCAAAAACAAGTAATTAGTCAATTAGATTTTATGTGACGCTTAAAGTCAAGGGATTTAAGTTAGGATTATGGGTGTCGGGCTTAAAAAATATTGTTGGTTTCGGATTCGGGGTCTGCCTGTTTAAGGAAGGGGGTCTTGTTTTGAAAGGACGAGGCATCTAGATTTCCGGGGTGCCCAGGAAAGAGGTCCGGCAAGTCCAGGGGCCTCCTCTCTCATTTTCTCTCGCTTCACCGAACACCAAAAACAAAGAGCGGCGACAGTGGGGCAGAGCCCCTGCCAGATTTTTGATTCGGGTTTTAGCATTCACCATACGAGGCCAGCAAGGCGTTAGTTGTGTTTGTCGTAGACTGGGCAGGTGCGAATTACAATATCCAACTCCTGAATTCGGAAGTGCCAATCTCGATCTACGGTGGCCTGCTAGCTGGGGCTACTACACAGAGGGTGAAAACCCTGCCAGATTAAGTGGCGGAATCGTTGCAATCAAAGTGGCCACAAGGAGCTGGTTGCTTGTGAGGGAAAGGTCGGCAAAGGCCAACGGAGGGTCAGGAATCGCTGTGAGGTATTGTAGTTGCAGCTCTGTAGGGAGGTTTTTTCCTCCAGTGGCCAAGCTGGGCGGAGAAATTAAGACTTGTGTGTCGAAGAAATGCAGGAGGGCCAGATCGACACTTATTCATGTTGAATTCCAGTTGCTTAAGGTAACAATCATGGCATTAATCCCACGCAGTTGTGAAGGTGTTGAGAGCTAAATAAATGAATTTTGGGAGGGAGATCGCCCTGGTCCAGTGCATCTGCGCAGGGCTCTCCCTCTGAAAAGGTGGTTAATTCGGAGGAGCAATTCACCTCTGGGCATTTCGCCGCAGTGAGTTGAAGCATGCCTGGGCTCTTCCGAGAATGCAGCAACAGGGGACGGGAGTTTTTCCCTTGGGTGTATACTGAGGCAGAGGTGAAGCCGTTCGAGGCGAGGGGAAGACAACAAGGAGCTGGGCTTGGAGCCACCAAGAGGATTCGGGGAGGTAGAGAGGCATTTTCCCAGCGAAGCTACTGTCTGCACTTGGTGGGTGCCCTAGATGAACTGGGCCTCTTCGAGGGTGAGTGCAATTGATGCAGATCAACACTACTCTGTACCTAGGCAGAGTAATGGAGTTGCTGGTCGGAAGACCAGGACTGAAGGGCGGCAGTTGAGGTTCTGGGAGTTTGGGTTTAGGCATCCACTTAACATGCTAGAGCATTGGATAATTAATTAAGGAGGCCAGCTTAGGTGTAGCGTAGGAGTTAGCATTGTGTTGTATTATGTTAGGAAAGAACTTGTGGGAATGTGTTGATAGGGTGGTGTGTTTGGAACTCAACTAGTGAAGGTGTGAATATATTTCACGCGGGAGAAGGGCATTTTTTAATGCTTGTAAGTAAAATTATGGCTTGGCATGAATACCTCTAGTGCCTCAGTGCTGAGTTCAATGGGAAGAGGAGGTAATTAAGTACGTGTGTATATCTCTATATCGATTTGCAACACCTATGTCATGTTCCGGCGATGAATTAAAGGGAACATGGGGATCTCCTATACTTCTAATTTCCTTCTCCCATCCTAGGCCAGCAAACATGTCTCTCTCCTCTCCCATTGTGTGCATGTGTCTCTACATTCATATTGGGTATGAGTCTAAATTATGTCCTCATATATATATTCAGCTCAAGATAATCTCTTCGACCACAAACAATAATTGTTGGAGTCCAAGCTCTAGAGTTGACTCACACATAAGACAAAGACAAAAGTGATGAAATAAAAACGAAGCAAGTTGGTCGCCTTTTGTATTTTGATTAACTCATTCTTCAATTATACCAATCTCAAAAAAACTTTTTCATTTATTTTTTCTTGGGATCAACATTGGTTTTTATCATTTTCTTATCTATTATATCACAATTTTCCTATCATTTTAGCACTTCACGGTTTCCAAACTCAATGAGACCATTTCAAATTCAGGGTATTTTTATTTAATTTATGACCTAAACATTTCACGGAAATAGGTCACAACTTTTTACTATTTTTGGGGGAATCTGGAATATTCTGGGTATATCCAAATCTTTTTGAAAATATTTCTAAATTTAGTCTAAGCATTTTACTATTTTTACTTCCTCTCTGCTCTCCGCTATCCAAATCTCCGCTCTCCGCTCTACGCTCACATAGCTGTGTCGTCCTATTGGGTACGGAACCCTTGGTAGAGTTTAGTAGTGGTACCGAACGGCAGTCTGCCACTCAACCATCCCAGGCCTTAGGCCAGCCTCCCAAACCTACAAATCCACGACATGTGGCAACCTCGGCTTGTGTTTGAATGGCTTGTATCTCCCTCTGTAATGCAATTTCGCTCACTGTCCCAAGGATCTCACTTCCCACAACCTGCATTCTGGCTACTGCCCTTGGCTACACCCCCTGGCTGTGTGCTTGCTCAAATTCTCCTTCATCCAGCCTGTTGGAAATCCGCAGCAGAGTGAGCCCACTAGCCTCGGCCGTGAATGTCGCCATCTCTACCCTGTTCTCGAGCAATCTACCTGGCGTCTCACGCTTCCACCTCACACCTTTCACAGTCTGATTTCACCCACGCACTCATCCTCCAATCCAGCGCTATGCAATTCCGTTCACCTTTCAGTAGCCTTCCGTAAATGCCCAGTATGGTATTAACTCGTCCTAGATTGCCTTGGCTAGTCTGGATCAGCATCCCCAAACTCACTTTCCTCCGTGCTTCACTCCGCTTGCAGCTTCACTTGCTGCTCCCGAGTATCGCCTTCCCTTGATTGTCCACAGTCGCATTAGCCTGCATCCCCCTCACCGCAATGCCAGATGTTCATCCATGGCATCGGCCTTCGGCTCACCCTTTTGTTTAATCCCCCTACCTGAGAACAGTCTCAGCAACCTCTCCCCAACGCCTTAGATGTTAGTTGCCAATACGGCTAGACTAGATTGAGGGAGCTCTCCTCCTGGGAGCCCCTTCCTTCATTCACCCACGTTGATCGCCGCAGTCCATCGCCGCCATATCCCTGGTACAAGAGAGACACACACATTGGTTCCGAGAGTTCTCCCCAGTACCGAACCAGGGCTTATCCTCCAAAAACTCGGAGCTCCCCCCTTGAATGGGCAGGGATGTAGCCCAAATCCGACTCTAAAACCCAACCTCTACCCTTGAATGAACACCCGTGGTATCTAATTAACTTAATTTCACACCAACCCCATCCTTTAAAGCTTAAAGCCTAAATCAAAACTATAGTCTAATCTTTAATTTATGTCCCCCTCTATTCCAACGCTAAAATACTAACATCCTCCCTTAACCTCTAACTTCAATTAGACTAGACTAACTCACTCTTTTTATATTTTGATGAAGTAATAATAAATCCAAACCCAAATCTTAATCATTTTCAGACTTAAAGCTCATGTGGGCACATGTTTTTGGGCTCACACCCACCCCTTATGCGTCGTAGTCCGGGTGGTGGTTTACAACTCATATCCACATGACTGACAATACTTAATCAGGAAGGGATTGCCCCCATATCCCACAATGTCATGCCAACACTCAAATTTTATTCAAGAACACACATGCCCAGTATTTAGAAATACTATACTCTCTTGGAGTCATGGCCACACAATTCATTTGTTGAGTTGTCCACTCACTGTCCTAAAACTATGGCCTTCAACCAAGGCATAATCCTAACAATATTCCTCAAGGCCAATGCTGAATTTTAATCCTTAGCTTAGATCCCTTGCTGCCCGGATCCTTCTAACCACTTCCCTGGTGACAGTCGAGCACCGCCTCACTCCCTCGTCACCATCTCCACCAAGTCCAGCCCAGCAGCTTACTGCCCTGCCCCTTAAGGCCGACTGCTTTGCACCCGCTGGGAATTCCTTACATCCGCGGCTCCTCCCAGCAGCTGTTGCTACTTGTGACTCATGCACCCTAGTGTGTTTAGCTACCTGCCTGGTACACCCGCACTCCTCGTTCCAGACACCTCCTTCGGCCACCGCCGCCTGGATCCCCCTTCCTAGACTCGAGGATATCAACATGTGCGAATGCTACAATGCCCTCGACTCGGCATTAGTCTGCTAGCTCGCAAATACCAGCCTAGCAACCCATTTTTCTTCCCGAATTCCCACGTGGAATTGAGCTGCGCCCAGCAATTGCTGCCTTGGTTTGAGCGATTTCAGTGACAACTCAAGAATGCATGATTCGGCATCCTTACCTTCAGACTCCTTACCGCCTTCCCCATGTTCCTGATTTCCGAAGTATTTCTTAGGCAACTACCCACAATGCTGCCCACATTGTGGCCGCCAGCCCTCAGAGATTTCCTTGCACCCTCGGCAGCCAAGCCATTCTCAGTTGATTCAATTCCTTTTGCACGCATTCCCCTGTTTCCATGTGCGAGCGGCAATCCAGTAAATCCCCATCCCCATTTCTGGTTCCGAGTTCACCGAACCAGCACTCTAGGCCGCCGATTAGCCGCATTGCTCCCGTCTCAACCTATCCCCCCTATGTAGCCTTCCCTGCTCCCAGGAAGATGCAACCATCTCCCGACCTCTTGCAGCGGTGCCCCTCCACACAGCTCCTTCCAGAGAGAGTCAAAAACTAGCCTCCCGAGCATACCAGAAAGTCCTGGCCCCTGGATCCGTAAATTGCTAGGGTATAGTGGCCCCCCCTAATACGAACACTAACAATGCCCATTTTAATACAATCGACCCAGCTCGCACTTAGGATTTAGGTCAATAGGCCTAATCCTATTGACCCAACTAAGTAATTTGTAAAATCTCAACTTCACACTTTTAGCACTAACTACTAACAATCTAGCCTAACGCTTAATCTAAATTAAATTTCAATGTACCACTCTTTTTATGTTTTGAATAATTAAAAAGAATTCCGAACCCAAGTTTTATAAACTCCACGGCGTAAAACCACATGTGGGCACCTAATTTGGGGTCACACCTTTGACACAACGCTCAATGTCGTCAGGGCAAAAAAAAACTTCTCGACTTTAGGTGTAGTGAATTTGTAATAGTTCCAAACTCCAAGGTATGCCGAGGCAGGGGTGCTCTTGGAGTTGGAGACGATTTTTGCAGTGCATTTTTTTTGGTAACAGCATGCATGGCCCAACATGCCTTGGAGGAATTGTAAGGAACGCGAGCAATATGCCAAAGCTTCTCGTCCACTTTAGATTCTTGAACAGTAGTGACCCGGCGAAAATCCAAACCAGTAGGAGGGGGTGGTGGAACCTCTAGCACTGATAGAGAGGTCTCTTCGACGATGGTAGGCAAAGGTGAAGCATGAGATCTTATGGTTCTCTGAGCGATACGAGGGCGAGAGAAGTTGATGGTGTCGAGGTGGTGGGTTTCATCGTCGTCTCCAATGGGAGTGTCGGGCTTACGTTTTTGCGAGCCGAATATCTCTGCACCCTTGAGGTGGGGACTACGGGTGCAAAATTCGTCCCCGCCGAGCATATCGAGGACAACCTTCTGTAGAACAGCGGGGTCATCGGTACGTTGAGCACGACATTGAACACATCGAAGCTTGAGTTCTTCTTTGCTAGGGCCATCACCCCCAACGCCACCCTTCAGAAATTGATGGTACGCCACAACTTGGAGGAACGCTCGAATGTAGTATCCACAATGGCCACGTATAAATCGCCACCTTTGTTGCCGGACGCTTGAAGCCATTTGTTGTGAATGGATTCGGCAATGTTGCAATTGGGCATTTGTGCAAATTTCTCGGCGGTCATGATTTTCTCCTGCCAATGAAATGGCAGTGTGAGAAATAAGCAAATTTTGGGAAAATTAAATTTAAAACAAAAAACAAGAAGTAATAAGAGTAAAAAGGCACCAATTCCATGAAGCCACCCCATTGTCGATATCGGAAGTGTCAGAAGGCAAGCCAAAGTTGGAGGTGTTTCAGTCCATCCTCGGAGGTGTAGTTAGATGAAACCCACCAGGCCTTGATGACGAGGTACCTCGTCTCAGCCTCCTGCATAGAGGATGCGTCGCGATACTAGAGGCAGAGACGCTTGTGTTGGTCTTGCAAGTCGTGCTTGATATAGAATTTGGTGTGTTTCTCCAAAGACTAGGTCCAATGGAAGTAGCAAGTTGTCTCACGCCCATCGATGGGAACCTTTGGATCTCCGGACCCGTAGACAATCCTCACGGCATTCCAATTGGCTTGTGCACTATCCGCCATGAAGCCTTTGAAGTGGGGCTTGGGGATTCCATGGTGGGCCATGACATGGTTGAGGTTTTGCCAGAAAAATACTTGAGCATCCTTGTCCTCGGATTGGAAGTCGCAACAAGCGATGGTCATGACGCGCTGGTAGGTTCCGTCGTATATGTGGCAGGCCATGGTGATCCACTTGGCGACGCGTTTGACATGGTCGGACATGATCCAAGCATGCTCGAGATCCCCGCCATGTTGCATGCGCTTAACCAAGTCGACCCCACTACCAGGGCCGACCTCAGACATCTTAAAAACGAAAACTTTGTCCGTCTCGTCACCCTGGCCTGGGAATTGATACTGCTGGACATAGGCCTAGGTGCTCACACCTCGAAGCTTGGCGATGAAAAAAACCTTAGTTCTTGTATATGAATCGATATCGACACTTGCACATACCCAACAAGAAAAATCCACTGAGGTTTCAAAATTGAGAAGGATGAAAGATATCGACACCATATTCTGCAATCTTGACGAGGTAGCTAACATGTGACCATCTCGGATCCGAGAGGGTCTTGGGGTAGGACAAGAGGTAAAGAATTCGACTTGAATCTTGAATATGTTGTAAGTGTAGATAGGTTGGACTTGTGTGGACTAGAAGGGGTGGTAGGTTCAAATAGTGGGTCCAAGAGGGTCTTTAATTGAGAGCATGAAGACCAGATTCTCACTTCAAGGTTGGGTATCTTGTATGTGTAGATAGGGTCAACTTGTGTGGACTAGTTCGGTTGATAGTGTCGGGTAGGACATGAGGACCAGATTTTGACTTGAATGTTGGGAATTTTGAATGAATAGATAGGTTGAACTTCTTTGGACTAGTTCGGTTGTGATGTTGAAATACTTGGTTATGGACTAGAGAACAACCCTCTCGGAACCGAGAGGGTCTTTCATTGAGGGCTTGAGGATTAGATTTTGAATTCAAGGTTGTGTATGTTCAATGTGTAGATAAGGTAAAGTTGTGTGGACTAGTTCCGTTGATAGTGTTGGATAGGACATAAGGACCAGATTTTGAATTCAAGGTTGTGGATGTTGTATGTGTAGATAGGGTAAAGTTGTGTGCACTAGTTTGGTTGATAGTGCCGGGTAGGACATAAGGACCTGATTTTGAATTCAAAGATGTGTATGTTGTATGAGTAGATAGGGTAAACTAGTGTTGACTAGTACGGTTGATAGTGTCGGGTAGGACATGAGGACCAGATTTTGACTTGAATGTTGTGTATGTTGTTTGTGTAGTTAGGTTGAACTTGTTTGGACTGGTTCGGTTGATAGTGTCGGGTAGGACATGAGGACCAAATTTTGACTTGAATGTTGTGTATGTTGTTTGTGTAGTTGGGTTGAACTTGTTTGGACTGGTTTGGTTGATAGTGTCGGGTAGGACATGAGGACCAGATTTTGAATTCAAGGTTGTTTATGTTGTATGTGTAGATAATGTAAACTTGTGTGGACTAGTTCGGTTCATAGTGTCGGGTAGGAGACAATGATCAGATTTTGACTCTAATAATGTGTATATTGTTTGTGTAGTTGGGTTCAACTTGTTTGCACTGGTTCAGTTTTGATGTTGAAATAGTTGGGTATGGACTAGAGAAGGACCTTCTCGGATCTGAGAGGGTCTTTAGTTGGAAGGCATTAAGACCAGATTTTGACTTGAGTGTTGGGAAGGTTGAATGTGTAGTTAGTTTCAACTTGTTTGGATTAGTTGGGTTGTGATGGTGAAATAGTTGGGTATGGACTAAAGA
Source organism: Polytrichum commune (assembly GCA_950295325.1). NCBI lineage: Eukaryota > Viridiplantae > Streptophyta > Polytrichopsida > Polytrichales > Polytrichaceae > Polytrichum > Polytrichum commune. Next base: position 54,572,790 of record OX485806.1, on the reverse strand, counting down.
AGGACCCTCTCGGATCCAAGAGGGTCTTTAGTTGGAGGGCATTAAGACCGGATTTTGACTTGAGTGTTGGGAAGGTTGAATGTGTAGTTAGTTTCAACTTGTTTGGATTAGTTGGGTTGTGATGTTGAAATAGTTGGGTATGGACTAGAGAAGGACCCTCTCCGATCTGAGAGGGTCTTTTGTTGATGGCATTAAGACCAGATTTTGACTTGAGTGTTGGGAAGGTTGAATGTGTAGTTAGTTTCAACTTGTTTGGATTAGTGGGTTGTGATGGTGAAATAGTTGGGTATGGACTAGAGAAGGACCCTTTCGGATCCGAGAAGGTCTTTAGTTGGAGGGCATTAAGACCAGATTTAAACTTCAAGGTTGGCACTTTATGTGTGTAGTTAGGGTCAACTTGTGTGGAGTAGTTGGGTTGGGATGTTGAAATAGTTTGGTGTGGACTACAAAATGACCCTCTCGGATCCGATAGGGTCTTTTCTTCAAGGCATGTTGACCACATTTGACTGCAAGGTTCTAAAGCTTGAATGTGTTGAATTTTTGCAAGGATCACCATCCATGGATCTCATTCTATCAGAGGAGCCCTCAATGGAGGACCAGACTGTTCCATTGGAGGTTCCTCTGGTATGAAATTGGGCATTGCTTCATCTCTTTTGTCAATAGATATTTCATTTATTCGAGTTCCCTTTTTCCTTGTTATTGAAACATCGCCTACGGTTCTTTGTGTTTTAGATAATTTTGGCTGCTGGCTAATATTTTGGTGGTTACCCTTGTAGAATGATGCTTCCTTGTTATTGAAACATCGCCTACGGTTCTTTGTGTTTTAAATAATTTTGGCCGTTGGCTAATATTTTGGTGGTTACCCTTGTAGAATGATGCACCGGTTGCAACCGACTCTTTGTGTCCTCTTGATGAGTCCAACCCAGAGGAGACTGAGCTCTTGATTCGGAGATCGCAAAAAGAAGACTCTAATGCTGTGATTCACCGGGTTCGAATGAAACCTCTTCATATGTCGCGTTTCTCTATCCCATTGTGTCGCTTGCGATGTCTTCCACTTGTTCGTCCCATCAACGAGGTTGATGTCACTCGGTTGGAAAATGAATTCGTCATGGGTTACCTTGACGGTGACCGAGCCTTGTATGTCTCTCCCTACAACAACCTCAATGAGGTACTCCATGCCTCCGATGACATCCACAATTCTTGGAGTTCATTATGGCAAGAGGCCCATGAGGAGTTTGACGCCATGCTCCAAAATGACACTGACCTTGCTCACCTTTCTGGCAAGATGTTCTACGTGTGGGAGGGGAACCACCGTTTGTTGGCTTGGTGGAGGCACATTAATAAGCATCATTCGCTGGATAAAGATTGGCATATCTCTGTTGACTGTATTGTCGTGGATCCAAGAAATTGCACCGCTGTCTTCTTGAATGCCATGAATGACATCAATTGGTAAGTTCAGGTTTCTTTCCCTTGTTTCTTTTCCTTTTACGTTTTCCTTTTCTGTTTCATTGTTTTTTGGACCCTCATTACTTTGTTTTCTAGGTCCACGGAGCACGATTATGTTAAGGACAACCTCCCCGCCAAATTGCTTCGCATTCGTACATTTGGAAAAATGAAGCTTGAGGATTTCAAGGACCTCATTTCGGTTGACGACTACAAGATGTGCGAAGCTAAGATGGAGAAGAGTCCTACTTGGTATCCCCTCACATTGGACGTCTTCGTGAAGTTCTTATACAAGGTAATATTTCTCCTCGCTATAGTTTTTTCCCATGTTTTGTGCATTTATCCTTACACACATCTCTGTTTAATTTAGAGAGAGATCTCCAATTCGGCGGATACTGTTGCACGGTTATACCCTGAGGCCACTCCCGAGGCTATTTGATCTCCTCCTGGGATTTGGGATGCTATGACAAAAGCCCAGGATAGATTGATCAAGAGTATTCGATCTCGGAACTTTGAAAAATTCATCTCCGTCGCCCACAAGGACAACGGCGATGACTTCTTTCAAGAGGTACTCCCTGCACCTCTTCAATTTTTGTTTGCTTCCACCTTTGTGTTTTTCTACTTGTGCTTTATGTATATTCCCTTACATTACACTATTCATTTTTGCATATTGACCGTCATTTCTCCACCTTCCTTATCCCGGATATGACTATTGAGAAACTGCAAAAGGTGGCAACTACACATGTGGATGCTTCCTTTAAGGCTAAATGGCTTCGGTGGTGGAATTCCCCCGCCGAGGTCAAAACCAAAAACAAGTTCCCCTCTTCTTTTCCTCTTTGCGAGAAAACCCTCGATGACTGGCTTCACAAAGCTTCTTTTTGGGCACAGGTGCTCCAATACCTTATACTTTTTAATTTGTTCTCTTTCACTCTTTGTCATCTCTAACTACACGTTTAGTGAGGGTGACATTGCCTCATTTCAACCTCAATGGCATTAGGACTACATTTTGACCTCAAGGTTGTAAAGCTTGTAAGGGTAGATAGGCTCAACTTGTACGAAGTACTTTTTTTGATATGTTGTATTAGTTGGGTATGCACATGACCTCGACCCTCTTGGATCCGAGAGGGTCTTCGTTGATAACAATAGGACCAGATTTTGACTTCATGGTTGGGAAGGTTTGATGTGTAGATAGTGTGAGCGTAGGGCATTAAGACCAAATTTTGGCCTCCAAGTTGTGAAAATTATATGTGTATATAGGGTGAACTTGTTGTGGACTAGTTCGGTTGATAGTGTCGGTACGACATTAGGACCAGATTTTGACTTCAAGGTTGGGTACACTGAGTGTGTAGTTAGGGTCATGTTGTGTGGACTAGTTTGGTTGTGATGTTGAAATAGTTGGGTGTGCACTAGAGAACGACCCTCTCGGATCCGAGAGGGTCTTTTGTTGAGAGTATTTAGACCAGATTTTGACTCCAAGGTTGGGTACATGGAGTGTGCATAGAGGTTCAACTTGGGTGGCCTAGTTGGGTGTGCACTAGAGAACGACCCTCTCGGATCCGAGAGGGTCTTTAGTTGAGTGTATTTAGACTAGATTTGGTCTCCAAGGTTGGGTACATCGAGTGTGTACATAGGTTCAACTTGGGTGGCCTAGTTGGGTTGTGTTGTTGAAATAGTTCGGTGTGCTCTAGAGGATGACCCTCTTGGATCCGAGAGGGTCTTTTGTTGAGGTTGTTAAGACTAGATTTTGACTTCAAGGTTGGGTACATGGAGTGTGTATATAGGTTCAACTTGGGTGGCCTAGTTGGGTTGTGTTGTTGAAATAGTTTGGTGTGCTCTAGAGGACGACCCTCTCGGGTCCGAGAGGGTCTTTTGTTGAGTGTGTTAAGACCAGATTTTGACTTCAAGGTTGGGTACATTGAGTGTGTATATAGGTTCAACTTGGGTGGCCTAGTTGGGTTGTGATGTTGAAATAGTTGGGTGTGCACTAGAGGACGACCTTCTCGGATCCAAGAAGGTCTTTAGTTGAGTGTATTTAGACCAGATTTCACGGGGAGGTGACTATTGAAATTTTCAAAACCACGTGAGATAAAAAGTAGGGTCAATTTAATTCATCGAGGGTAAATTTTACAAATTCGTTAGATCTACAATATCATTGGAAATATGTCCTCTACATGATTATTTGTAAATTATGTGGTGAATAATTCCTCCATTTTAGTAATTAGTAGAAAAAAAATAGGGTATTAGATATTGGATCCCCCCAAATGTGTGTAGTAGGATCGATAGAATAGTTATGGGTTTGACTACTTGGATGAAGAATTGTGTAAATTTTGTCCAAATTTGAATGAAACGCGTTAGTATGGAGGGAAATGTTGTGGATTTTTTGGGGGAAGGAATGTTGTGACTTCTCAATGGCCCTTGGCTTGCTTAGGGTTGGGCAAGCACAGTGGCGTGAAGGCGGTGAAGCGTTCGGGTAGGAGGTCTTGCGTTGGTGAAGTGAGGCGCATAGGCGGTAGGTAAGACACATTTTTTGGAGTTTTCTTCTTTGCTTCATAACGTTCATACAAGGTGTTTCATGAGCGCCAAAGATTCAGCTTGCTCCGCTTGCATGCGGTAAGAATTGATTTCAAACTCTAACTCCTTGACTTTTCCCTTCCACTGTTTGTTTTTTGACCACATGCTATTGATTTCCAACGCCCTCCTAAATGTGAGATGTAGAAAGATGAACAGTTAGAAAATCTGAATGTGAGCGTAGAAAGATGAAATGCTTTCCAAGTTATTATGTATTTGTATCTTGTTCTTTGAGACATCTACCTCAAGTGGGATGTTCTGATGTAGCTACCAATAGTTGTAAAAATGTGTACGTTTTGATGAGATGTGTCATTCGGATTTTGTGTAGCATGTGGTTTCGTAGTCAGAGGACGAGGTCCTATTGGAGATTGTAGTGTCATTCCATGAGAGGCCAATTTTGTCATTGAACTGAAACTAATGTCGTGGAAACTAGGAGATTACTCAGATGAAAAAGAGATTAAGAAAAGTTCGTGAGGTTGGAATTGGGTTCTAGAAAGGCCGATATTGGGATCATCTCGAAAATGTGAGCCAATTTTTTTCATGTGATCATTTTCAACCCTAGAATTATAGGTTTATTTCGAAGATTTCAAACATAAAATTACAAATTCTATTATGTAATCATAATAATGCTAGTAGTGTCCAATATGCCAATATTCTATTGATTATGTTTTTGCTACAACAATCTTTTGTAGATGATCGATGATGCGCTACAACATTTGGCAACGTCACCGTTGTAGACGTAGAGGATTGCGCTTTGCCTTGCACTCTGCCTTGGATGAAGACTTGGTGGAGTGGTTGGAGACTTTAAATGTTACCCGCTTCATGCCATCAATTAGTTTTAGTTATTCGTCATCATTGGTGTTAAGCAAATCTCTCCAAATTGTTTAGTCTTATCATGACATTGTAAAGGATATTGACATATATTGGAGGGTGCATAGTTATATCCTAACCCTTCACATTATAAATATTTGATACAAGGTTGAATGTGTTTGTGAACACAATTGAAGTAAATGTTTTCAATTGGTGTATTTAACTTTCTTTCATTTGAATGCAATCTTTTGTTTTTGGAGTACATAGTTGTACAAAAAATCATGTTTTGTGATAATTGATTGTGTTTCTTGTTTTGTTCTATCCGTTTTTACAACTTGTCTATGTTAGCTTGTACATTTTGTTATCTCCATATTTATTGGTAACATTTTAAATAATATCCAAGTGTTATTGATTGTGTTTTGAACGGTATTTTGAACGGTTTAGCATTGGTAAAACTAATTGAAACCGATTAAATGACAAGATGGATGCTATGAAACGTTTGTTGCTCACATAGTCAACTTTGCAATGCTATAGTATTCCGTCTACTATTTGGTACTTGTACGATTTATAAAAAAAATATGATGCCAAAAATTAGCCTTTCTAAACAATTACAAATAAATATAGGGTGTTAAAAAATACGTCAAAGTAGCTTTATATCTACATATAGGGAGGAAAAAAATATTGAGAGGTGCATAAATATCCCCCCATCAAATACCCCATTATCGCACATGGTTACAAAATGTAAGGGGGTGTGATCCCCCCGTGCCAGATTTGGTCTCCAAGGTTGGGTACATCGAGTGTGTACATAGGTTCAGCTTGGGTGGCCTAGTTGGGTTGTATTGTTGAAATAGTTTGGTGTGCTCTAGAGGACTACCCTCTTGGATCCGAGAGGGTCTTTTGTTGAGGGCACGAGGACCAGATTTTGCCTTCTATGTTGGGTACTTTGTATGTTTAGTTAGGCATTACGACCAGATTTTGCCTTCTATGTTGGGTACTTTGTGTGTTTAATTAGGCATTACGACCAGATTTTGACCAGATTTCTAACTTCATGTTTGTCTCATCTTAGTTGGACAAAGGTGTTGAGGGTGAGATCGCCTCATTTGAAAATGAATGCTCCATCGACATCGACTGGGTTTCTACGGAAGATCTTTTGCAACCTGCTCATTTTGTCGAGCATTGGAGGCTCATTTTGTGGGACAAGGCTTTTCGGGTGTATTCAAGATCTCATGGAGTTCGAGGAAGGTCCCATAGCTATCAAGCGCGTTGCTTACCGGTAATCATTTTTGTTTTTCTTTTGTCCTTCATATCTTCGTTTGTTTTCATTTTTTCAACTCCATTTCTTTGTTCTCATGTTCTCTAATGTGTAGGTACATTCACCGTGAGCTTGTCGTGAAGAATGCTATTCCTTCTTCGTCCTTGCCGTCATTTCTTGACGATTGGATCGATGACAACTCAAATCTTTGTGTGTACATGCCCATGTAACTTGTAAAATTTCCACGCGTGCATTTGGTGGCTGGTGGTTGGTACTTGGATTGTTCTCGTGGATTCGTTTCCGACGTAGAAGAACCCCTCTACAATAGCCTCGCTTCCTCTGCCCCTGAGGTAATTGAATTGGAGGAAGAGCCGGAAGAAGATAAGAATCCGGCCCCTCCTACCAATGACAAAGAGGTTGCACCGGTGAAGGCCAAAGGTAAAGGCAAGAGGGTGGCCTCCACTCAAGTGTCCACCAGTTATTTCACCAAGGCCTCCGCTTAGCACACTGCAGCTCCAGCTACCACGGTTGTCGGAAGTCCAACGACAACTCTTTATGCCCCTTCTTGGAACCATGTTCTGGCTCCTTCCCATAGCGGTATCACCATTCCCTCCGTGTCGTGCAAGAGGAAGGCCGTTGCTCCTGATACCTCCGCAACTTCTTCGGAGAAGTCGTTTTCTCTCTCTTTGATTGAGAATGTTGACATGGGGGACCTCATAGAGGATCTCATGCGGTCCAAGGTTCCCCCTCCGACTTACCGCCGCATCCAAGAATTCCTTACTAAGGTCTGTGCGACATTATCTTGTTTTCCCGTTCATTCATTCTAATTCAACAATTGTTTTTCTATATTTTCCTATGGATTTTTTATTTGCAGGTAGGAGCGGGTCGTATTCAACCTAATAGTAAGCCTAAAATGCACACAGGGCTTGATCTACTCTTCGCAGATGTGCCGGAGAACCTCCGTGTGCTGGACATCCTGTCATCATCGTCGGATGTTCCTCAATGGAACAAGCGTTCTTCGACTTATTTTGAGGTTTTGTTTGCCTCTGCAAATGCCAACTTCCATTACGACGGCGTTCTTGTCTTTGCACACGCCGTTGATTCTGATGTGTCTAGATCCATACATAACTAGGCACATACAGAGGATTTCTACGTTGCCAAAGACTGGTTTGGCAGGAATGACCTCGACCTCCAATCGCCCACTAATCCATCCAAGTTGGTAATTCATTTTTTTGCCTCATCTTTTTCTATTTATTTTTTTCCTTGCATTTTTGTATTTCTAATTCTACCCTTCTCATTTCTAGCAAACTCGTAAGTTCTTCATCAAGATGCTCGTGCGTAATGAATCTATTTTGAATGTCCGGACCTCGGACTTCAAAGACATGGGTTACAATCTTAAAAGAGATGGTTGGCTCAATAGCTTCGCCGATTCGAAGAACTAGTCGATGAGGGAAGACGGGGTGTCTTGGAGAGGTGCTCATGAAAAACGCCCCGAGTTCTTTTCCATCTTTTTTTCCGCCCTCATGGACAAAGACGCCATTATCATGGATTGGCAATGTGGCCTTGGTTGTTTTTTTTTAAAATTTTAAACTTATTACATTTCCCATTCATTCCCTTATGCTCACATTCTCGCATTTTGTTCTTCTAGGAGGTTCCGTCATTGCATGTCGATCCATTCAACGCAATTTTGTGGCGCTTGAGTCGGATATCGACATCTTCAAGTCCATCATCCTCCCCATATGTGAGACTAAGCAAGAACACACTTCTCAGCACATTGTCCCACAACGAGGGTCGGTTTTTACTCCTCCTCCCCGGAAGATGGCGAAGCGCAATTTTGATTTGCTCTATGCGTAAGTTCGTTCTTGTCTTCTAACTTGCTTGCTTGCATTTCTATCTTCTCGATTCCGAATTTTTGGCATGTGCTAATTTTTTTTCTTTTCTTGTTCAATATTTTCAGAGCTCCTATTGAGAACCCGATTTGTGTCCTTAATGCAGACATGTTTGCAACCCCTTCGACGACGTTTGAGCTCCCTTCGTATGCTGTTGACCTTGCCCATCTTTTGGCGGAAGCACCGTCCCCACCTCCTAGTCGCACCCGCCCTTTTAACAAAATAGTTTTGGATTTCCTAGACATAGAGGCCGACCAGGGTGAGGATAGTGATAGACATGGTAGTCCAAGTTCTTGACTACACCTCGTGCGTTTAGAACCTCCATCTCCTATGTATTGTTTATGTTTAAGTTTTTCATAAGTTCATTTGTTGAATTTCCATTTCCCTTTTGCAAACCACATTCAACTCCATCTTCATCTTATGTTGTTGTTTGATTTCAATTGTTCTTGAAGGTTAAAAACTTGTATTTGTACATATGTTTAACTAGTTGGTTGATAGGTTTAACTAGTTTGTTTTTTGGCTAGAATTTGACCCTCACGGAACCGAGAGGGTCTTAGTGTAGGAATCAAGGACAAGATTTAAGATAGGTTCGGGTAGATGGGGTTTTATCTTTTTTGATTGGGTTGATATTTCTCAAGTTAAGGTGTTGGGTAATGTAGGGACCCTCTCGGTTCCGAGAGGGTCCAAAGGTTGGGGGTTTGCACCAAATTTTTGGATGTCTACACAAGTTGGGGTTGACGGGTTGAACCTTTTTTTGTTGGGTTGATATTTCTCAAGTTAAGGGGTTGGACTCTGTAGGGACCCTCTCGGTTCCGAGAGGGTCCACGGGTTGGGGGTTTGCTCAAGATTTTTGCATGTGGCATTATAGCCATAATGATAAATATTGCATCCCCGTTCATTATGTGGTTTACTAGCTAGGATACCCTAATCAAATTCAGATTGAGCCCATTATTCTAGTGCATTCAAAGAAAATATCCTACCAATGATGGTCATATCTCCGTGCACCCTTTTCACAATGAAAGACTTCCAAGCACAAGCATTATGCTACTCCATCCTGGTGAGTGTTCGGACTCTTCCCCATAGTGATTATTGGTTTTTTTTTGGGCCAGATTCTCATATTTGAATCATAAGATGAATGTTTGTGTTTTTTGTAGGCTCTCACATCGGAAGTGAGACTGGATGGGTAGGCCAGATTCTCAAATTCCATTCATAAGATGAATGTTTGTGTTTTTCTATTGGCTCTCACTTCGGAAGTGAGACAAGATGGGTAGGCCAGATTCTCAACTTTGATTCACATGATGAATTTTGTGTTTTTTTGTTGGCTCTCACTTCGGAAGTGAGACTAGATGGGTAGGCCAGATTCTCAACTTTGATTCACATGATGAATGGTTGTGTTTTTTTGGATGCTCTCACTTCTGAGAGACTAGATGTGTGAACCAGATTCTCAACTTTGATTCAGGTGATGAATCTTTTTGATTTTTTGGATGCTCTCACTTCTGAGAACCTAGATGGGTAGGCCAGATTTTCAACTTTGATTCATATGATGAATTTTGTGTTTTTTTGGATGCTCTCACTTCCGAGAGACTAGATGTGTGAATTACATTCGCAACTTTGATTCAGATGATGAATCTTTTTTATTTTTTGGATGCTCTCACTTCCGAGAGCCTAGATATGTAGGCCAGATTTTCAACTTTGATTCATATGATGAATTTTGTGTTTTTTTGGATGCTCTCACTTCCGAGAGACTAGATGTGTGAATTACATTCTCAACTTTGATTCAGATGATGAATCTTTTTGATTTTTTGGATGCTCTCACTTTCGAGAGCCTAGATGGGTAGGCCAGATTTTCAACTTTGATTCATATGATGAATTTTGTGTTTTTTTGAATGCTCTCACTTCCGAGAGACTAGATGTGTGAACCAAATTCTGAACTTTGATTCAGATGATGAATCTTTTTGATTTTTTGGATGCTCTCACTTCCGAGAGACTAGATGTGTGAACCAGATTCTGAACGTTGATTCATATGATGAATCTTTTTTTTTTGGATGCTCTCACTTCATGGGTAGATCACTCCATTGTCAAGTTGAACACCACGTGCGACCAAAAAATATATTCTTTTGGTAAGTTGCACCACCAAAATGGGTCAAATTTTTATCAATTTTTTTTCATGAGTAGATATACATATTACCTATGACATAGTCAAAAGTGGTAACTAAATTTGATGATTTGTTTTTTTCATAAAACATACCATTTCTAACTAGAATGACACAAAATTGAACTAAAACAATTACTAAAAAAAATGAAGATGACTAAAAATTTCAAAAAAATATACAAAAGATACTATCAATGGTTATGTATATGTAGAAAAAATATCATAAATTTTAAAATTATATATGGCATGTAATATAGGGGTAGCAAACTTTGTCCGCACGTGGTGTCAACTTGACAATGAAGTGACCTCCCCGTGTCTCACTTCCGAGAGCCTAGATGGGTAGGCCACATTCTCAACTTTGATTCATGTTATGAATGGTCGTGTTTTTTTGGATGCTCTCACTTCCGAGAGACTAGATGTGTGAACCAGATTCTAAACTTTGATTCAGATGATGAATCTTTTTGATTTTTTGGATGCTCTCACTTTCGAGAACCTAGATGGGTAGGCCAGATTCTCAACTTTGATTCATATGATGAATGTTTTTGTTTTTTTGGATGCTCTCATTTCGGAAGTGATACTAGATGGGTAGGCTACATTCTTGGGTATGATTCATTGGATGAATATGTTTGTTTTGGATTAGTCTCTTCATTCTAAGAGGGTAGAGGGTAGGCCGGATTTTTGGGCTTCGTTCATAGGATGAATGTGTGTGTTTGGATGACGCATCAGGGTGGGGAAGATCGCGCCAATTCCACGTAATGGAGCCACTTGTATTGTATCTAGACAAAGATGTACAATTGACAGTCTTGGTTCTAAACTTGTTGGTGGGTGTCACAAAGGTGGACATGGGTGCAGAGACGGCATTGGACACCCAACTCCGTTTGTTGCAAATCCATAGTTTGAGGTTATCTTGCAAAGCATGGAAAACGATTGTGGATAAAAGTGCGGAGTTCAATGCTCTTCCTTTGGCTCAATATGAATACGCGATGGGTCCCAATGCTCTCAGAAGGGTGTGTTTGCCACGCGAACATAACGTCATCACTCAATTTCAACAAAACTTGATGTGGTTTCTCACATAGCCGCCACGTCAGCTCACGGATTTCACGGAGGATTCTTATGTCGGACTTGGGGGATTTGTCATTGCGGAAATTGGCTGCGCTTAGGGATGAATTGGAGATGTCATTCTGTGCGGTGGAGTTCTATGGCACGAGCTTCCATCCAGGTGCACCGTATTGGACATGCCCGGCCGATAGGGTGTAGATGGAATTTGCATTTCATTTAACATACACAACCTACATACATGTGGAATCCACATTTATCTAGATTCACATTTTTTAATTGGATACACATTTTTGTAATTCTTGAGTTTGGCACCTAACTTCACCTACATTTTCTCGGCCAATCAAATATTTTGTAAGACATTGTGAGAGCCCACCAGAAGGTGTCCAAAGGCCGTCCCAAGACACCTCCAAAAATATGTAGTGTGGTCACGGATCCTCAAGTGTAGTGTGAAGCCATATGTGACCAGGCCCTCAATCAAATGCTATTTCAATGGATTTCTATTCATGTGAGTCTTCACACATGATAAAAACAAAATAAATCAACGGTTGTGAATATTTGGAATGCCAGGGTCTTTTGATTTTGTGTTAGGCCTACCTCCCAAAGGTGGATTCTTATGTTGTTGTTCGATTTCAATTGATGACGTCAGCCCTAATTTAATATGAAACCATTTGAAACCTAGATTATAAGATCTTTGATATCAAATACATTCTTCCACGCCTTTAGGTTCCGGTTGCTCCTCGAACTAGGTTGGGTTATTATCCCCACGGGAATGGGGTGCCTTTCCAACAAATTGAATTCAAATTATCTATAAACTCCACGGAAATAGGCACTGCTTGTCCTAAAATTATCCAACAAAGTCAAAATTTTCCGCTCTCCGCTCTACGCTCACACTACTAAGTTTCCCTCATGGCATGGAAGGTTGCCAATTGTGAATTCTTCTCTTTACTATGGCCAACACCATATCAGAGAATTTGGTCAATCTGTTGTATGACCACCGTAACACTTAGTTTAAAAGACACGTTTTCAAAACAACTTCTTCAATTACTTCAAAAAGCTTTACACTTGGATTCTCCGGAAGATTGATTGTGTTATTGATCACGCTCCTTGTTTAATTCGTACATTTCTCCCACAGGTGATGCAGGCAATGCTTTGACATTTGATGTAAATTAATCATATCAAGAATACATAAGAGATTCACAGATACACACTCGTTAGAGTTTCACATTCTAAAGATGAATTCTGATAGTGGTCAAACATTATGCGTTATGTAATCTGCCCCATTCCATACACATTTTTGTATTATGCCTTACTTACATATACTCAGCCCGAGTGTAGATAACAAGTTAATTGGCCAAAGCCAGATATATTTCAAAAGTGAATTTACAAGACATATCAAGTGCTTCACACCCGATCTTTCTGTTCAATCCGATTCGCGTGATTTACGGAGGAAAAATACTCAAGAGAACAAAAACCCACTCTCTTCACGAGAGGAAGAGGAAGTTGATTGATTTTTTTCTCCCTCTTCTTACCTCTTTCCTTCGTCTACTGGCTCCCTTGCGAACAATTGCATCTAGCTATAGCCAGGATCTGAAAGTGTTTTCGTAATTACCCATGTGACTATTCTCTGACTCTTGGTAACTTTCACTCTAGACTATGATCAACACATATAAAATATGTCCAAACTAGCTTGTTTCCATCCTAGAGTCACTAATTGCCTAATTTATCATGATATTTAGAGTTTTGAACGCCACTTTACATCAAACTTAACATTCAAAATTTAAAACTATTCTACTCGTCCAAAAAATAGTATCACATTGCCCCCTCTTTTACTCATTGGCGTCCTTGCCAATTCAGAGTCTCTTGACCGACCACTCAGTATCATCCTCCTCTCCTTCTTGTGGGGGACCACGACTCCTCGATCCGCTCTGATGCCGGGTTTTTTTCGCCTCCATCCTGATAATAGCATGTTGCAGATCCTTGTCTTGAGCTACTACTTGAGGATTGTTCAAACGCTGCCATTTCAAGAATTGTTTGAACGGCCCAGCTCGTGTAAAGGGAAATTTGTTGATGAGGCTATTATGGACCCCTTTGATGAAATGGGTGATTGCCATTGTCTCTACCAGGCGCAGCCAACGAGAGGGCCGATACTGCAACTTCAGCAACATGATAAATTCCTCCCTCGACGCGTGGTGGCAATTGACATTGATTGCAAAATTCTAGCATGGGCACCACTCTGCAAGAACATCACAAAACATAGCAGCTCAAAAACACACAGGATATTTGTGAGCTCGGTGCTCCTCATGAAATGTCAAGTAAGCATCTCGACATTGGCCTGGCGTGTTGAGACCTGGGGCCCATTGGATCTGCGGCCAATTATATTCCACTGAGGCAATAGTCACATCGGGTGCCCACTTATGGTGACGGGCGCACGGGCAATATTGTGGATGCAGTTGTATAGCCAGAGGTGGTTCAAAAGACCATGGTCCACTCTATTGTCGATAGATCAAGTCAGCTGCAACCTTCTCTGTGTGCGACAGACCATAGTCCTCCAATATCCATGCTAAGGCCGGCCATGTTGGCACCGGTTGATCCTCTTCGTTGTCGAACAATTCCCGATAATGACGGAGGTATCGTTGATTCGCCATTCACCCTTCTATTGGCAGGTATATGGTTCGGACGTAACGGGGGCAATAACTAGGTGGTGCAAGGCAAAATTCCACCTGTGGCTGTATGGTTAACACTGGGGCCCTCCTTCCTTCGATGGCCTTCAAATATCTCTCTATATGATGTATGGCCTTTTCCTCGTTGCATAAGTAATGGGTTGCGGTGAAATCATCTATCTAAGCTAAGTTGTAGACTCAACGAAGACTATAACATAAGAATCTCTCAAGATATTCTCATGTGTTCACCAAAGGTGCAACCGCCTCTAGACTTTCTTTCCACTGGACTACAACTTCTTTCCCTAGACTGTAAAATTGTTGGGACATAACAGTACTATAGTCGGCCCAGTCTACCTGCCTATCTTCAATTTGCCTTCTCAGGGCCCGGCGTTGGTGTAGACCCTCCTCACACTTCGCCTATAGGTAAATTCGACCTCCTATGTCACCCATTTTGATAAAAATTGCAAAAGCATCGGACAGCCGAAGGTGTTTTTGGGCTAGGAATTCCGTGAACAAGTTCTCAACCTTAAATTTCTCACAAAAGACCACAACTTGAAGAACTGTGCCCTATCTAAAACCTCCCCTAGTTCATACCCGGTCATGGCTAAAAGTAAATCCTAGTGCATCTCGTAAAATTGGTGCAAGTTAAAATTCAAAGAAATCTTACTTTCTATATCCCAGAACTTAGCACATATTTTTTCTGACAAAAACTTCTTGCCCTCTATGGGCACATGACCTGGTAACACAGGGGCCATCGACCTTGAAATACCCATAGGGTTGTACTCCATCGTGTTACTTGACTTCTCTACCATCAAGGGCTTCGGGGCGGCCTTACCAGCCACCTCCAACTGCAATCAACTAAGGTCATGTCGTAACTCAGTTAGTTGTAGCTTGAGAGCAACATTCTGAATCTGCAATTCCGTGAAACGACGATGGTCCCTGGGTACGCAACTCCCATATTATACGCAGGGGGCAACATATTAAAAACGGCTTAGAGGACGGCTTTTGTAAAAATCATATCAAATTATAACAAATTAAAATGATCAAAAAATTGGGTGAAGACCAAATTAAATAAAATGAGATGAAAAATAAAATGGGTTGCATATTTATTAAGCCTCCCATTAAAATTATAAGCCATGAATAGTTGCCTCCCATTAAAATTATAATTCATTTAAAATGTTAAAATTTTATTAAAAAGTCCAAAAAGTTGGGTAGTTTGACCTATGGTACATGTATTTTAAAAAAATCATATAATTAGGTTTTTAATGCAATTATATGCATCAAAATAGATTCATTTCCTATATATAATTATATTTTGGGATTCCTTGTTAGAAGGGCTACAAGGGTTTCCTACATTAAAACAAATTGTATCACTCAATATTAGACTAAAACGCATTATAAGTGATTATAATCAGGACCATATAATACGGGAGTTGCGTACCCGGGCGATGGTCACCCAATTTATCTTGTAGCAGTTGGTTAACTTGTTGGAGGTACTCCGCGTTCTTTTTTTGGGCCAATTCCAATTTACCATGTTTCTTCGTTAGTTGTTTTTGCAAATCTACCATTTTTGCAGCCGTTATTGCGTGTTGGGCCTCGATTTCTTCCGAGGTCGGGGAAGGGGGAGACATTAATTGTTTGACAGGTGAAGGTTTTGGCGGTGTCAATTCTGCCGGTCTCAGGGGCAGCTCGTACCACCAAGATATGTAGAATGTTGAATAAAGATATAAAATGGGTGGGCTCTGCGCCTTCCGCACATGTATCTCCTCGTTAATCCTCTACTAGACAATCAACGACTGGGATTGTCAAAAATTTATGGGGGTGGGGGGGAATAGAAATCTTATTTCAAAGTGACCTCTTGGATCTCCTCTACAAGTTTCCATATTCAACAACACATGTGCCCTCAATTTTTCTATTGTCAACTCTATGTTGATGTGACAAAATATCGGATATTTTTGAAATTTTATCGGAAGTCGTTTGAATTCTCTATAAACATTTATGGGAAGGAGATGGATGTTTAATTTCAAAGTGACCTCTTGGATCTCCTCTACAAGTTTCCATATTCAACAACACATGTGCCCTCAATTTTTCTATTGTCAACTCTATGTTGATGTGACAAAATATCGGATATTTTTGAAATTTTATCGGAAGTCGTTTGAATTCTCTATAAACATTTATGGGAAGGAGATGGATGTTTAATTTCAAAGTGGCATCTTAGATCCGAGATGCCACTTTATGAAAAACAATGATGTACCCTTAAGACAAATCAACAAACAAAGCATTCAAAACAAAATTAAAAAATTCACAAATATGTCCTCGCACATGAATGGTGAGCTCAATAGCTTTAGATTTTGTGTTTTTTTTGGGAATTTTCTTAGAATAATTTGTAAAAATTCTAAACAAGAGGGATAGTTTTTTTTTTAAAAAGTGACATCTCAGATTCGAGATACGACTTCTAATAAAATAAACGACCCCCCCAGAAGTTTCAAAGCTGATTCGAAAAAATTCAAAAAGTTTTCAAAAAATTCTCCGAAATTCAAAAATACGTTCTTCACACAAAAACTCAATAGTATTAGATTTTGTGATTTTTTGGATTTTTTTGGATTTTTTTCATTTTTTAAAAATTGTTTGTAAAAATTTCTAGCAATTAGATGGTTTTTTTTTAAATCCGAGATGCCACTTTCAAAAGAATGAATGAACTCCTTTGCATAGAAAGTTTCACAGATGGTTCCAAAAAATTCCAAAAATTCACAAATTTTTCTTCACACAAGAGCTCAATAAGTTTGGATTTTGTGATTTTTTGGGATTTTCTTGGATTTTTTGTAAACATTTTTGGGAGGTAGATAGTTTTCTTTACAAAAAAATGGCATCTTGGATCCAAGATACCACTTTAAAGAAAACAAAAATTGATTCCCCCCCTTCCCAAAGAGTTTCATAATTGATTCTAGAAAATTCCAAAAACTTCCAAAAGAATTCACAAATTTGTCTTTACATGTTAGGTCAATAACTTTTGATTTTTTGTGAATTGTTTTGATTTTTTTGAGTTTACTGTAAAATTTTTTGGAAGGTAGATGGTTTCTTTTTAAAAAGTGGCATCTTGGATCCGAGATGCCACTTTTGAAAGAATAACTAATACCCTTCTTTATGAGAATGTTCTATAACTGGTTTATAAAAATTCCAAAATTTTTAGAATAACTAACAAATATGTCTTTACATGCGAGGTCATTGGTTTTGAATTTTTTGAATTATTATTTTGAATTATTTTTGGAATTTATTTAAAAAATTTGCATAACTTTCTATGGGGTTGATTGTTTGTTTTTATGAAAGTGACATTTCGGATCTGAGATGCCACTTATTCAAAATAAAAGAATCACCCCTCAAAAAGTTTCACAAATGATTGAAATGAATTCAAGGAAATTAAAAAAATTGAGGTTTTAATTTTAATTTTTTTGATTGAATTGTTTGTGAAATTTTTCGGTGGGGGGATTGATATATTTTTCCAAATTGTCATCTCGGATCCGAGATGCGACTTTGAGAGAAAAACGTGACCCCCATTCTCTCACCCTCCGTCTCGTATTAGCCTCAATATTGGGGTTTATTATAAGTGTGTGTATGTATGAGAGTGAGAATGTGTGTGTATGTGTGAGAGTGAGAATGTGTGTATATGTGTGAGAGTAAGAATGTGTGTATGAGTGTAAGTGTATAAGTGTGTGAATGAAAATGTGTGTGTGAATGTGAGTGAGTATGTGAAAATATGAATGATAATGTGTATGGGAGTGTGAATGAGAATGTATGTGTGTGAGTATGAGAGTGTGGGAGTGTGAATGAGAACATGTGTGTTTGTATAAGTGAGAATGTAAGAGAGAATGTATATGTGGGTGTGACTGAGAATATAGTTGTGAGTGTGAGAATGGAAGTTTAAGTGTGGGTATGAAAGACAAATCGAAAGCGACAAACTTAGAGAGTGCAACCCAATGTTTTTAATATTAGGGTTTATAATAAATGTGTACATGAGATTGAGAGTGTAATGTGGGTATAAAGGATAAACCAAAAGGGAGGAACTTGGAGTATGTAACCCCAATGTCTTCACCAAATCCAATGACAAAGGTATGTGTTTGTATGTGTGTATGAATAAAAATGTGTATGTATGTATGAGTGTGTAAGAATGTGAATGCGAATATGTGTATGAGTATAAGTGAGAATGTGTAAGTGAGTGAGAATATGTGTGTTAGTGTAGGTATCAGAGATAAGCTAAAAGTTAGGAACGTGAAGTGTGCAATCCTAATGTCTTCACCAAATTCAATGACAAAGGTATGTGTGTATATGCTTATGTGAATAAAAATGTTTATGTATGTGTGTGAATGCAAATGTGTGTATGAATATAAGTGAGAATGTGCATATGAGTGAGAATATGTGTGTGAGTGTAAGAATGAAAGTGTTAGTAAGGGTATGAGAGATAAGCCAAAAGTTAGAAATTTGGAATGTGGAACCCAATATCTTCACCAAATCCAATGACAAAGATATGTGTTTGTGAATGAAAATGTGGGTATGAGTGTGAATGAGAATGTATATGTGTGAATTTGAAATAATGTGAGTGTGTATAGAGGAGTGAATGAGAATGTGTGTGTGAGAGTGTGAATGAGAATGTGTGCATGGACATAAGTAAGAATGTGTATGTAAGTGTAAGAATGTGTGTGTTAATGTATGTATGACAGATAACCCAAAAGTTATAAACTTGGGTTTGCAATCTAATCAAATCGAATGACAAAGACATATGTATATGTGTATGAATGAAAATGTGTATATATGAGTGTGTCTATGAATAAATATGAATAAAAATGTGTGTGTATAAAAATTTGAATGAGAATGCATGTACACGAGTGTAAGTACAAGAGAGTGAATGAGAATATGAGTTTGAGCGATAATATGTGTATATAGATGTAAAATTGTATATGTGAGTGTGTATGTGTGAGAGTGTGTATGTGAGTGTGAGTGATAACATGTATGTGAGGATATATGTGTGAGAGTGTGAGTGATAACATGTATGTGAGTGTATATAAGTGTGAGTGATAATATGTACATGAGTGTGTATGTGAGTGTGTATGTGTGTATGTGTGAGAGTGTGTATATGAGTATGAGTGATAATATGTACATGAGTGTGTATGTGACTGTGAGTGATAACATGTATGTGAGTGTCTATATGAATGTGAATGATAATATGTACATGAATGTGTATGTGACTGTGAGTGATAACATGTATGTGAGTGTCTATATGAATGTGAATGATAATATGAATGTGAGTGTATATGAGAGTATAAGTGATAATATGTACGTGAGTGTGTAAATGTATGTATAGGAGAGTGTAAATGAGAATGTGTAAGTGTGTATGTATGAGAATATGAATGTGTGTGATTATAAATAAGAATATATATGTGAGAGTATGTATGTGAGTGTGAGTAGTAATGTTCATGTGTGTGTGTGTGTGTTTATATGCTTGAATGAAAATGTGTGTAGGTGCGTGTGAGTGTTAATATGTGTGAATATGAAATCATACTTACTTAGTATATTTGAATTTTAAATATTTTAAGCTTACTTAATTACATATTTGGTTCTTCATTTTGTCATTATCATTTGTGTGATTGAATTTTAATATTTCATCATTAATGATTTGTAATTTTTTTTGGATTTAGGATTGTAACCCTAGTGATCGTGATGATGATGATGATGATGATGATGTGAATGTTGAATCATTGGAAGATGTTGACAAGATTGTTAATGAAATGTAAAATCATAGAAAACAAACTTCAATTTTGTGATCAACACCTTACGCATTAAACCACCAAAGAAGTTTAGGATTTCCATTTATATGTACCATTTGGTATCATTGGCTATGGTTCAATATGTGCTTGAGGTTAACGTGCAATTCTTACGGAATGAATATATCAATGGCTATATAGAAGGCGATAGGGTTCTCTATGTATCAATTTATGATAAAAAAAGATACTCAATTTGAAATGAATGTTAAAATGGGAGCAACTTGGAATGTTCATTGGCGTGTAGTGTCAGCCATAAACCCCCACCCTTATGCGTCTGTGTCCGGGTGATGTTCATGACTCACATGTACTTCTTCTTTATTATACTTAACCACAAGCATTTAAAAATACTTGGATCACACCCAACACAATTCACACTCCCTACTCTCCTAGTAAAGGTTCTACACCATAATTGTCTATCAATTAATCCTAGTTTTAGTTCACCACTTAGCTAACCTATCACCCACATTCCCCCACCTGAGATTAATGCCCATTCTCTAAACTGTAACAAAACTAGATGCATTTGCTCAAATTGATTTCTAAATCTACCATATTGAAATATATGTCAATGATGTTTGCATGTGTTTTTGTTCATGTGTGTTTGAACAATGGTCGTCACCTTATTGCGTAGGAGGCAAAATCCCGTATCTTTAGTGTCATTTTTGCTCCACTTTGTACATTATCCGCTTAGCATCCTAGAGTGCAAATACTAACACAATCCATGGTCGTAGAGGATGATGAAGAACATGTCAAAAAAATGGCTAGAAAAACTTGTTTGAGTACATGAGTTTCTCCTTGGATTTTTTTAATGTTTCTATTTTTCCATTGGCATTTCTTTATCGTTCCTCATTCATATGATAATTGGTGTTTGTAGTGCAAAGTTGATGAAGTTATTGGACTTCCCTCCGAAAGCAATGGTGTTTCTTGAATATGCAGAGGCTATTGCATATGCAGCCACGTCCACACCTGTACCTCGTATTAGAACAAGGAGGTTATTGTCACAAGTGGAGATTTTTTTCCTCTTAGAGGCAACAGAAGACCATAGTATATAAATACATTTGTTTTGGTTCTGTTTTTTATTTGATTTGACAATTGGTTTGATTTTGAGAATTTTGAAAAAAATTACCAATTTTATTGAACATAATGTGGAGATTGCTCGATGAATGCAATGTGTTGGGTTTTGTTTTCAAAGTTCTAAACTAACTTGATCTTCATGGATTTCAAGTCCTTTGTCATTGAGATCATTTATCCATTAAGGTACCTCTATTGGCATATCATTTCTTTAACAACGTGTTGGCCACTTCTATTGACTTTTGAATTTAAGAAACAACCTAAGCATTTGCACATAATCAAACTAATATAAATTAATAAAATAAAGACATTTTTTTTCAATCCCCCTTCATATGTTCACAAATAATGTTCATATATTTCATGTAAAAAATCCACGGTTATAGGATACAATTGTGTGTGAAACCAACATCCTTTCCCTCCTCACCGCTCACCGCTCACATGATAGCACTCCCCTGATATTATGGAGGTTAGAATGTATATGTATATGTATATTATACATTGAAAACTTGGTGGTTGTGGTCATAGTAAACATGGGCTTGGTTTGGACCACTTGAGGCCCATGCTGAATGGGAGGCATTGCTCAGTGGTTGTTCATGGTCATGGGCATTTTATTGAAATGACAAACACATAATTAAATCAAAGTGCTTTATTGTGACTTACAACCATATAGTTGCAACATCAATGTGCATTACACATCCTAGGGGTTAACATATAAGTTTCTATATATTGAAATTATGTGTCCACTCCATCACTATCATTTCTCTAAGTTTGTTCCGCCACACAACACACTTGCAAAATCAAGGCAAATGCATAGTGGATTATCTACGATGGACATGAGGTTAATCTACTACTCTTTGGAAATTAAGGTTGTGATGCACTTGAATCCAAGGCAAGGGATGGCGACCATTCCCACCATATAATACCCACTCATATGTAATGTGCTCTTCCATCAGTTATGAGCTCCGGCAACGGTGCACCATATTATGACAACTGCTTTGGAAAACCATGTGGTGAAGAAAGCATTTTGGTTTTTTGGAATTCAAAATTGCGATCTAAAGATGGGAAGGTCAAGAATTGTGCCCAAACAATGACGTGATGATAGGGTATCCTAATGCTACAACTGAAAACCAACTTTATCCAAGGCAAAAACCTCCTCCTATGTGAGGTTTATTCCAACCTTCACCAACCACACAATGAAAAGATTCGGTCAATCAAACACCCACTTTTTTTTGCTACCTTTAATGCAATGGTTGATGTCATTTAAACAAAACCAAAAGTTAAGAGTTACGTGGTTGTTGAACCTTTTCATCAAACATTTGTATGTTGGCATTGGCCTTGCATGGATGTCATGTATTGGCCTACAACATTTGGCACTCTTTCTTTGATAAAGAAAGCAATCTAAACATGTGTATTCCAAACATTTAAACTCTAGTATGTCGGTAGTGTGAGACATCACATTCTCATCATATGTGAGGGACTCCTCAATGCATGCCCCAATGAATCCTATGTCAGGGTGGGGGATGAAGTAATTCACCTTGTTTGGACAATGAGGATCATATTCAAAACCTAGAGGCAAATCCAATTTCTCTTGGTTGATCCAAACAATTGAAACCTCTCCAATGCACATTTCTTTGTGTTGAGATCCTTTGCTTCTAGGCAAGACCTCATAGCTTCTTTGAGAAACTTTGAATACCAATGTAAGATGCAAATTTTAATTTCAATGACGCCTAGTTTAGGCCCTTTCACATAAAACCCCCTTTTGTTGTGCACCTCTTCATGAGGAATGCCTAAAACACCATGGGCACAAGGGGGACCCCAAAGTGACATCCGGGACTTGTGGCGCCATTGGTGATAGGTCCCAAGTGATTCTAGTGTGGGTGAGGGCCCTGAGCGTTGGAAACGCCTCCCACCCATGGAGACTAGGAGTCACAAGGGTAAAGGCATGAGCTATGAGTAGCTTATAGTGTCTAGATTCTAGAATGCTCAAGAACACCTTAATCGGAGGTGTGAGCTAGGAGATATGGCAATTTGAGTGGGGCGTTGCTTAGAGACAACGTCTTGGGACAGCAGTGACCTAGGAGTGGCGCCTGGGATTGCCAAGGTTTGAATAACCATAAATTCTTCAATACTTTCTTGAATGCAACAAGTAGATGTCAATGAAGTGGTCGCTTGATAGAAGAAAATATCACATGACAAAGTTATGGAGGTCTGAAGCTGCTGGGGGCTTCTAGCCCTAGCGGCTAAGGAAAAATGTCTACTTGGCCCCAATTCTTAGGAGAGAGACAAAAGGTTACTTGACAGTAGGGTAGGGGCCCTACTCAAAGTCCTAGAGGCTTATATGGGTGAGGCAGTATGGCCAACCGAACCCACTTGAGGCCGAATGGCACGGCATTGGCCCAACGTGGAGGCATAGTTGCCTAGTATGGTTTGGGTTGTTGTAGTGTTGTTCTGGCAATGCGATGATCAACTAAAGATTGGACTTCCATGAATGAAAGTCCTCATCTAACAATTGGCTACCGACTAAATGGAGGGTCTCAAATGCAAGTGTAGGAGGGCCAAGGTATTGGGCGTTGACCATTCACATGGATGGAATGTGAAGGGTTAGCGTTTGTGACCCTTGTTAGAATTGAGAAACGGTTAAAGTAATTAAGGGGAGCTAGCAAGGGTTGGAACACCGTTTAAGTTAGGAATGGTATTTAACAATTTGCATGAATGCTTAGATCATGTCATCTACCGTTGCCTCATACATGCATGTCATTTTCTTACATGACCACTCTTACGAAGGAGACCCGAAGCTCATCAACTTCATCGCAAGTTGTTCAAGAAACTCCAATTGGTTCGACACAAACAAGTTTTGTCCTAATCACCCCCACCCCATTTCTTCTTCATTCTCAATAGGTTACACAACATCATGTTGTTGGAAACAAAGTAAGTTATTCTTATACTATTTTGTTGCCACATATCTTTATCATAAGGCAAGAAACATCAACACCATCAATAATGAAGAATGGCGTGGACACAAACCCAATCAAATCCATCAAGTCTCCTAAGATGGTGGGGATTCCTGCATATGCTAAAAAGTGTAGCCAAGGTTATGGCAAAGACTTCTACACCTAAACCTCAACGCAAATCAACATGCCTCATTAGCAATCCACTTAAAGATGATATAGCAATTAAGTGTAATGATGTGGAGAAAATTATTGATGGGGGTGAAGGAATAGAAAAACATATGAATAGTCATGGTGCTTCAACACAAAATTCTACATAGAGTGACTTTAGAGCATTTGTTACTTTAATCTACAAGTGATGTTTTGGTTTTTGATTTCACAATAACCACG
The DNA here is from genome assembly GCA_950295325.1 of Polytrichum commune. NCBI lineage: Eukaryota > Viridiplantae > Streptophyta > Polytrichopsida > Polytrichales > Polytrichaceae > Polytrichum > Polytrichum commune. The sequence goes on along the minus strand of OX485806.1, from coordinate 54,548,735 downwards.
TTTTGTGGACATACTCTTGTTTTTCACATTTGTCTCATTTTTTTTTGCCTATGACACAATTTGTTCCCTATTGCAATGTTTGCAATCCATTTTGAAAGTTTAGAAATCCTACCCATAATGGGGATTTAAGCTCATTATTTTTTATGTGTGATCCCAAATTTCCTGGGAATCTGTAATTATAGGATTCAAATGCCCCTTTATCTATTTTTTTTCCTCATTGCTCACACGTCACCACTCTTTGCTCACATGATAGCATTCCCCTAACCTTTAATATTTATGAGTTTTTTTTATCTTTTCAATGTTGTTTACAAAATGAGGTTTGCAAATGATCTATAGAACTATCAAGGTCAAAGTCAATGATCACATCCATATGTCGACCTTGTATATAAGACCATGAGCTTCATGTAAACATTTCCAAACTATTTTTTAAAAGATGCATTATAAAATGGAGATTAGTTTAGCTTGCATGGATATTATGGAGATATGTTCATCTTATGGATCCTACCTTGACTTGTAATTTTTTTGCTTTTACCTCAATGCTAACACCACCAGAAAGATTGTCCAACTTAATATGAAATCGTATTGATGGTGTTGATTGTGACAGCTATTGTTGTTGAAATGGACATGCCCAAGTGGTGGTGTCTTGAATTTTACACATTTTTTTCTTCTTCTTGATTCCAACATATAAATCTGCAATGTACTGAGTAGCATACACCACCTCGTTATAAAGGGGCACCAACTCGTTTAATAACATGTTTATACAAACTGTTTTATTTGGTGCAACCAAGGAAGTTACTTTTCTCGCAGTCTACCTTCAATGTTGCCCTCGTGGTGCATAAATTTATCCATGATTTATGAAAAGTAGTAGTCAATTATTACTGGTTGGACGCCAACTGGTTTTCAATGAAAGACAATTTTTTCTTATTTCACATTTTACTGCACTAATTATCCCAATTAGTGAGGGAGGGCTAGAAGTGAGTGTAGGAAATTACTGCATGTGATACTAATTTTTTTTACGCTATGAAATTAATACCACAAAAGAATCTAGGAAGTATTGTTCATCCCGGCATTATTCACTAAAATTACTATTTACTTTTGCATGTGATTTTCTTCTCACTCTACAAACACTTAAGAGCATGCACTAATTCTTGAAAAATATGGTACATGAGCATGTAGTCATGAATTTAGTACCACTCAATCAGAAGTTCAGCCCTCACAAATTTTGAGACTTGAAAAAATAGTGTGTGTTTCGGAAATTAGTACACGCACTACTTGGAATAATCAGTGTAGAAACGCTCAATTTCTGAGTAATTTCTATTTATTAGAAATTGCTAGAGTACTACTTTCCACAAGATTCGCGTACATCAATCAAACATGCTTGTCTATTTGTTGAAGTGTACAATAATTACCAATATTCCTACATTCATAATTACTCATTCTTAAAATGTTGCAGGAGCTATAATTGAACAATTAATTTAGTAAAAACAAAATAAAATTCAGTAGTGATAGCATAGGCTGTTTCAAGCAGTGCTTTAACATTGAAAACAATATCAGGTACACTAAATTAGTCAGATTTAGAAGTTTTTCTTTGTATGGAAGAATGTTTCAGTGATTGGGTAAAAATTTGAACCGAGTCCACAGACATGACTATTTTTAATCAGATCTAGCAACCACTCTCAAATTCACATAACCATGCCAATTTGGATACACAATTGTATAGGGTAATGTTGGTTGAAATATGTTTATTTTTTGCAATAACTGATTGACACCAAACAAAGCATAAAAAAAAAAATCTGCAAATCAAGTGCAGTATCAAGCTATCAGAGGTAAGGGCCATGATTTCACACAGGAACTTACTAGGGTTTCATTTATTTCCCAACTTCACATAATCCTTGATTGGTTGATTGGATCAAGCTTAAACATGTTAGACTTGGATTTTAATTGTAAGCTCACATACCTACACACAAAAGCACAATGCACATCTGTCAAGGAAGCAACAAGATATGTCAATAATGAATTTTGGTGAAACTACGAGAGCCATTGGATGTCCACAAGCTCCAATGTCACAAGTGGACAACATAGTACTGTCATGGTCCCTTGAGATCCATAGTCTCCTCCAAAACGTCACATGACACAGACCAACCCTTGCCCTTTACCAACTTCAAATTACTAAGTGATAAACTCAACAGGAACATTGCACTAAATTAAAAAACAAAGACTGACAATTAAATCCCTTCCATCCTGCTCCTCGAATATTGCATACTTTCCAGACAAGGAAATTTACCAGGATACATGATAATAGGAGATGTGTTATTCCTGAAATGTGAGCTCTCTTTGACAGATCTGTCAAGAGATTAAGATACACCTTTTGAACACCACTCCAACAAGATCCTGCAGCTCAAGATCCTGAGGCTGAGAATGCATTAAGATCTTGGCATATGTTGATATAAGTAGTGCCTTCATTGGTGTGCTGAACAACAATTATCAATGAATAGGAGTTGTTAAAGACAGTCTTGTGCAAAGTGACACAAACAGTCACAGCCTAAAGAACTACGAATATTGGTATATGTATCACATAGTGTGTTGGGCAATGACTTCAAAGGCCAATTCAAATTCATGTCTAAAAGAAAGAAAGACTGGAATAACTGTTATACATATGTGACTGCTAAGAACTTGTCATGAATAACATAGAAGATATGCTTGGGCTGCAGACTGGTTTCCTGGCTAGAAGATAACCTGCTACCTGCAAATTTCACACATCACAAAACCACAATGACAGGAGGTTATTGGATATCTTGTAATACGTTATGCAGAACATAATTTCAACAAATGAACAAAAAGGATTGATCTATTTTTCCTAATTTCTTGTAAGTGATTCATGTCCAATAAGGCACTGCTTTTAATTGAAGGTATGTGATGGTCAAACAAGTAAAACAAAAGAGATGCTGGAAAAACATATCAAGATGTTCTTGCACTAATTAATGAAGAAGAAATCATGTAAGTCAAAAATGCTTATGTTCTCCCAGAGTGTGGATGCAGACATTACCTGAAGGTCATCATTGTTGGTAACAAACTGGACAACTCGAAACCAGATATCATCACCCTCAAATTCCCCTGTTTTTCCAATCAGTCGTAATATGATGTCTACATACCTGCAACACAGACCAAATTACAGAGTTCATAAGATGTTAAACGACATATATCAATTCCTGATAAAGCATAAGTTGAACATCCATCAAATGACAGAACTGCATACATGGCAACTAACAATACCAAGTCAATACCCATAAAGGTCAGTAACTATAGGTAGCTCTATAAGTACTCCAAAACCCAATTTGCAAATTACTTTAACACCTTTGCGGATATATTTATATTACCATCATAGATCTCGACCAAAATTTTCTGCCAGAATGGCAGCCTTCAATGCAAGCTTTTCCCGAATGCCAAAATCAGCAGTTGTAAGATACTGTCATGAGGAAAAGATATGTGTCATCAAACAAGGTGATAGAAGTGGATAAATTTAGTTGATTTGAACTGCAAAAATGGCTCCTATACAGTAATCAACTGAAAATGGCCTATACTGGTGTGAGTTCAGACCTGCAGAAGCTCTTGCACAATTTCCTTAGCATTGGTGACGTCACACAAGCCATATAGCAAGTCCAAAGGGCGCCTCTGAATGCTGCCACAACACCAGTCTAATAATCAATATCTTCTGATGAGATCAAATCAATATCAAATCCAATTCACTGTGGGAAACAGAGAGAAAAAAAACCAAACCTTCCAGTCAATCCTTTCGATAATATGCAAAAAAATTCATACCATTCATTACGTTAGTTCCAAAGAACTAAAGAGAATAAGATGCAATACATACCAGAGCAAGCACCTTTGCCATAAAGATTTTCCATAAAACAGGATTAATATTGTTACACAACCAAAACCAAAGCCATTTCACCCAGGCACCTGATATCGGGATCTTTCCTTGATGATGTCCGCCACGTTTGCTACTAACAACATCCTTGTCATGTTTTCCTGCAAACAAACATATCCAATTAGGATATGATAAAGAATAAGTTAAACAATCAAAGAAGAAATTTCTAGAGAGCTCAAACAACTAAAGAAGGTGTTTTGCAAGTCGCCTTCGCTAATAGCTTTTGACGACATACCAGATCCAGATATTGAATGTTCAGCTCACGAGCACAAACAAACATTCCGAGAAATGCTACATATTGAGGCATCATCTCCTTTTCGGCATGCAAATGCATGACCTATAGAAAAAAAGAATCAGTTGATGTCACTTCATGACTGAATCTTCATAATAAGATAATCCTTGTGACCTAAAACAAGATGGCGTGGCCATGAGAGGCTTTGTCCAATAATCTATTTCAAATTATGTATTAAATAATAGACATGCATGCTTATTATAAATTGTATTAAATGAAGTTATGATTGCAAGTATTTCTATTATAAATAGGTATATGGTTTAGAGGTTTAAATGCAAAATACATAAGTTTATGATAATCCGGTCAATAAGCTTCCTGTCACGGTATGCGGCGTCGGCGGCCGCACCTTATCCGTTGGGCTTCATTCATTTAGAGTTGGATGGATGAACCTTAGTTTTGGAAAGTGAGGCTCCTAAGTGAGGAGCCTCCTCCTTGGCTTGGCATTCTTGCCAAGTCAAGTCTTGTGAGTTAGTGTGTGGAGAGAGCTTGTGTGAGGTGAAGATTGCATGTTTTTGCAATAAATCTTGAGATCTTCTTTCCCTACTTACACTCTTGGATTCTCCCGTGGTGGAGTGAGAGATATTTTGATTCAATGTGTGCATTTGAAGAGAGATTTAAAGCTCTTATGAGGGTTTAACTCTCTTCCTTCTCACTTGGCAAGAATGCTTCATTTTATTTATTTATTTTTGCTATTTTCCTCTTGATTCTTGACATTTAACGCACAAGGGGACGCGTGGGGACAATGAGCGACGAAATTCTGGAGTTTTGGAGCGGAAAAAACCGCGGATTGTTGAAGCAATAAGAAGAAAGAGGTGTGCTTGTGAAGTTTAGACATCACTTTGATTTGTGGTGAGAAATCTTGAATTCTCCACGGAATTTCGTGTCATTTGTTTGCTTGCAAGCTTGAATTCACATTATTAAGCTTGTCAAGAACACTCTTGATTTTAATTCAAGTGTGATTTCATTCAAAACAATAAACAAAAAAAAATTAAAAGGGGAAAAAAAGGAGAGGCGGAGGAGCTCCTGGTTTCTCAACCCGCGGCACGCCGGTCCCACCCCCCCTCCTCCCTTCTTCTTCTTCCCCCGGGCCCTCCCCACCCGGCCCCTTCCTCCCTCATTCCCTTCCTTTACCTAACTTAGGTACCCCCCTAACCACCTCCCCTAGGTACCTATCTACCTACCCTCTTCCTACCCCTACCCCTAACCCCTACCCTACCCTAGACCTAGCCCAGGTGGACCTACCCCCTTTCCCCCCTTACTCCCCTACCCCTTACCCCCCCCCGATAGATTCTTCCCCCCCCCCGGGGCCCTGCAGCCCTGCGGCTGCAGGGCAAACTGCTGGCTGCCAGTACCCCCCCCCATTTAAAAAAAAAATTAAAATTAAAAAAAATCATATATAGATATATTTCAATATATCTATATATCTATAGAGTGTCCTATATTCAATTCTTGGCTTTGTAAACCAAACATTTAGGCAAGTATTTTGCCAAGGTTATTGCCATTAATCAAGAACAAATTTGGGGACTTGGAGACGATCCGATACCGGCGTTTCTAAACATTAAAGCTTTTTGGGATTCGGGAGGGTGGAGCATTGCGGGAGAGGTTCGCGGAAGCATTTGGCCACACGCGGCGGGCGTTAGATCGCGGCCATTTGCGATTGGTTTATTCCGCTTTCACCTCGACTGGATAGAGATACTTGGCATAGTGGGATTTTCATTTTTTTTCTTTTGCTTCAAAGAATTGGGGCGAGTTGTAATCATTGGATTCATTTCGGGGCGGGTTTTGATCATTAGATTTATTTAGAGGCGGGTTGTGGGCATTGGATTTATTTAGGAACAATTTGTGGGCGTTATGATTCATTTCAGGGGGGTATAGGTGTTGGGATTCATTTGGGATTGTTGAGGTATTGATTGAGGGTTGTGTGACGAATTGTTAAAGTCAAATTATGTTTATCAACACATATTCTTGGCATTGTTGTGAGGAGGGATTCTTATTAATGGTGGGGAGATGAGAGATGTGCTTATACAATTTATTTTTTTAAGCAACAGGGGCTCTTCATTCTGACCACCAACCGCAGGCGGATGCCGGTTGGTTGCGGTCGCTTTTAATTTTTGTTTAAGTGTTGTGTTGGGGAAGAGGATCTAGTGTTGTTATTGCATTGTTCCTTGTATTTTGTTGTGGTACCTTCCCCTGTGGTGGGCTTGTTGTGCTGGATTGTTCCAGCACTGACCCATTTTATGTTGTTCTAGATTGTGATAGGGTATTGTGGGGCTGAGGTCGGAGTAATGACCAACGAGACCCTTGTGTGTGCACCAAATGGGCAGTGCTTGTTTTTCCTTATGGTGAAACTAGGTTGATGACCAGCAGACCATAAGTTTGGTGGTGGTTGTAGGTGCAGGTTGCCTTTACCTTAATACCACATTAATTTAGTTTGTTGGCTCCAGTGACCAAATCCATTACGGATTTATGGTTACAACTCGGAGCCAACATTATCGTTCTCCATCTCCGGCATCATCGCAAGGTCGATCTTTGGACCTTTTAGACAGTGAACCTGTGGTAGCATCCGACGAGGTTTTTCAGCCTACTTCGGCGTGGGGGACTGCCATTCGGTCTCACGTCCTTTGGGTGGGATCTTTTGACGAGATGGAGGAGGAGACGCGAGGCGGCATCCGGGACCGATTTTTTGGTCGAGCGGGGACCATTTCCCTGCAAGATTGGAAAATTCGGTTCAGAACATGGATGAAGGAGAAGCGTCAATGCAATACCAACGTCAACGATTGATATGCGTTCGAGCTTCTACCACAGCATTTGGAGCACAAAGCTCTCCAGACCTATGAGCAATGGACGGATGCTCATTGGATGGAGCTGCGCTAGGTGGAGTGGTACTAGGAGACTCGGGTTGAATTGGTGTCCGCATTGAAGGAAGGCGCAACTTCCAGTTTGATGGCTGTTCCTGAGGTTAAGTCAGAGGTACCAGAGGGAGGTTATGTGGTGGATGTGGAGGAAACTCCTCCTAGTGAGCCGAGGGCTATGGGTCCTGCTCCCGCCGCGGCGAGTACTTCAAACTCCATTCTTCCACTGTCACGTTATGTCCAGGCTACCCAGGCGGCATTAATTTCTTTAGGAGCTCCGCCGGATTTTGATCCTCTGCAAGAATTCCAAGTCCATTTGGAGGAAGAATATGGAGGCTTCCGCCGCGATCAAATGCAGCGTATCCAGAAATTTTGACGAGAGAAAGATGACACACATCGTACCATGTACACGAGGTTAGCAAGGTTTGCCAGGGAATCTGGAAGTGTGTTCGCAGAAAGTCAGTTGGTGAAGGTGTTCTTGTCAAAGATTGACAAACGCCTCCTTGACTTGGCGTTGCCCATGATCATCATGGAGTTTGGTGGTCGGACGACACTCGCTGAGGCATTTGCCGTGGTTGAGCAGTGTAATCATGCCTTGTGTCAGCACGACGCCAATGACTAGGTGTCCATGCTAGTGGATTTTAGCAAATCCCGGAAGGTTTCGGTTGCGGCTGCGGGGTTGGCGGAAGCAGAGGTGGACAAGACCTTGCAATATTGGTCTTGTGGGCAGGCGGGCTATGCTAAGAAGGATTGTCCTTCAAAGCAAAGGCAAGCCCAAACCGTCACTACTCCAAAGCGGAAACCATTTGTTCCCGCTAAGGGCTTAGCGAAGGGGATGGGCAATTAGATACCCAAACAGTTAAAGTGTTCCCATTGTGGGCAGAACAATCACGCGGTGGAGAACTGCTTCGCTCTCCATCTAGAGAAACGTCCTTCTTTCGAACGGAAAAAAACGTTGGAGGCAAAGATTGGAGTCTTGGACGAGAGGTTCAAAATTTTGGCGTCATCCAACCAAATTTTGGACTTACCATCTACCTCCGGAACTAAGGCTAGTTCTTCCATTCCAGATTATTATATGTTCGGAGCTTCTGGATAGGTGGTGAGTTCCGCAGTGGTGACACGTGCTCAAACCGTGTCACAACCCACGCCTCCGACCACAGGGAAGTCTGTGGACAACTTACATGCTTTGAATAATGGTCTTGCGGATCAGATTGGCCAGGCACGTCTTTCATTGTCTTTTGGATTGGCTGATGGTGCCCAATCTATCAGTGGTCGTAATTCAAGCTTGGAGGCTTCGAATCCGAAAACCGACGTGGTGCACACTTTGGCATCCAAAGTGTTGCACACCCCTTTGTTTACAGCGATGGAGTGGTCGTCATCGGATGTCCAACCCACTAAGGTTTTTCACCTAGCAAGTAGGATTTTGGAAGGCAAGGCATCCCCGTTTTCTTTTATTGTGGCTCAAGCCACCGCGGACATTCCTACCACGAACGATCCTACGGAAGCCGCCAAACTACGAGCGAGGCTTGCGGCGGAGGCCATTGCGTCTTTTGACGCACACGACTCAGATGGCCAAGAGCCAACCTCATCTCATGATTCACCAGCCTCTGCAGGCGCCGCTTATCTTTCAGATGTCGCTGCTCGACCTGCTCGTGAGCGTCGAGGCATTCGACCTAGCGTTGTACGGATGGTGAATGATTCTGGCATTTTGATGGTCAGTCGGGCTCGTGGCAACCCTATTTGAGTTGTTCTACAGTGTGTGATGATGGATTCAGGAGCACAACCTGTTATGATCGGCAAAAAATTGGTGCAGGTATTGCGGTTGACAGCCGACGACTTGGCTCCATGCCCATTTACCATCGTCACATCTATTGGCCACGTGGAGCGGGCCACTGGTTATACTCGGGAGCCATTACAACTTAGCTTCCAAGTGAAGCTTGGAGATTCACCCGCACCTCTTCTTTTCAGGTGTGCGGTGACGGATGCAACCAATTATGACATTTTAGTTGGTCAGCAAGCACTTTACCCTCTTGGCTTTGGTTTGGACAACTGGACTGTGGAGGCTTGGATTCGACCAGGTTGGTCAGTTGGAGACGGCCGTAGGGAACTTATTCATGTGGCCTTTGCAGCGGCCGCCACCATCGAACCATTATCCATGGTTTTTGGATGCAGTGCTATTGTGGATACATTGCCTTATGGATCCGCATTATTGGAGGAGTCATTGGCATTCATGGAGGATGTTGAAGACCCACGAGAGATGGCACCTAGGCATACATTGGTACACCATCCTAAGGACCCTCTACCTCCGTGGCGTGATTCCTCCGGCTTGTTCCAACACTGTGAGGACATTGTCCTTTCTCTCAGTTCTACCACACCAGTCATATCGGATAGTCTATCCACATTGGCACGCCCCATTTTGTGGCGCCCTCCAAACACGGGGATCACTTTGGTGGAGTTGTTTGGGGGCATCGGCACAGGATTAGCAGCCGTATAGGAGGTTGGCCTCACGGTCAAACAATATGTCTATATGGACAACTCTTTAGTGTCCACCCATGTGGCTCGTCACCATCTTCACCAGTTGATGGTATTATACCCCAGCAGTTACACCCAACTGCCATTCGTGGGTGTCTTTCACGTTGTGAACCCTTTGAGTGGTCCACCACTCCGTGGGATCACTTTTAATTAGAATGTTAGCATTAGAAGTTAGAATTGATCGGGAATTTAGGGAAAATTAGTTCATTTAGCATTTAGCCTAGAAGAAGGAAGGTCAAAATGAAACTAAGTAATGCTAGAAGATAGCAAAGTAGAAAAAATATGCTAGCTAGTAAAAACAACTAGCTAAGCAAATATTAGTAGATGCTAGCTATTAAGCAAATGTTAGTAAATGCTAGCTAAGCAAGTGTTAGTTTATTAGTTAGTGTGAGGCACACAAGATTATTAGAGGTGTTTTACGTAATAAGACAAAATCAGTTTGAAGACTTTTGAAGACAAAAAAAAAAAAAACAAGGGGGCTACTTGCCCACTTGCCCCCTTGCCAACTCGATGGCGAAAAATTAGAAAGATTTCTAGGTTTCCCGTCGGAGCCACCTCGGCGAGAGGGTGGCAACCTCAACCGGGAAAACCCCCGGGCCAAAATTTCGGGAAAGGGTTTGAAAAATGGATCCGGTGGAGGAGGGGTCCAACCCTTTTGTGAGAGGGTTTAAAAATCCATCCTTCCACCTTGTAGCTTTTTTTCTTTTTCTAGTTTTTGGGCGAAGCCCTACTTCAATGTAGTTAGGAAAAAATCCTTTAGCATGCATTCTTAATGGCCTAAAAGAAAGGCTTGAGAACCTCCTCTACTCTCTCTCCTAGTTAGAATGTGTGTTTATTAACACACCAACAAAATGATTCCTTCTTTTGTAGAGGTAGGTTGGATGGTAGAATTTTGAGTGGAGGCATTGTAGACCTCATCTGCCAATGCCCTGAAGGCTTAGTTCAGAAGCTAGAACAAGATACTTATCAATTTCTTCTTAGAGATATTTCCTATAGCTATCCATAGCCGTTTCCCATTTGTGATTTGGTTAAGGTGACAATTAGTTATGAATTTTCAAAGATGGAGTAGAAAAACTGGGTGGTCTTGTGGGTAGCGGCTGTTGGATCAGACCCGCGACCCAAATAGGAATTTTAATTCCAAGAAGTTATATTTTTCCCAAGTAGAACTTTTGTGAAGCTTTCCAAAATGGCTTAGAACATTTGATTTGAGCATGATTTGAATTAGATATGAATTGTGCAAGATGGGACACATAGTTTGAGAACTTTTGGTTGACTGCTGCATTACAGAGGATCTGCTGGGTTCATTTCGGCTTACCTTTCTAATCACATATTTTATCAAATAAATATTTTTAATATATCTCCAGAGTCATATAGAACGTTTGATTTGAATAAGATTTGAATTAGATATGAATTGTTGAAGGCGAGATACATAGTTTAAGCCTTCTTGATTGAATGCAAGGAGTCTGTTGAATTTCTATTAGCTTAACCTGTTGATGTCATAATTTTCCTAGTTAGAACATATTCATAGCTTTCCAATGGTATGAGGAAAGCCTAGACCCAAGTTATAAGAAATGTGCTATGAATTTTTGAAGTTAGAAGTTATATAGGTGGGTTGGAAGGGTCGGTTGAATCGACCTCACACTTCCAACCCTCATAACTTTTGCATTTCTTATCCGATTCCAGTGATTTTTAGATCATTGGAAAGATAATTAGGTGCACTAAGTATAAATATTATGTTTAGGATTAAATTACAGTATGTGAGGCCAAACCCCCCACCCTTAAGCGTCCGTAGTCCGAGTAGTGGGTTTGGGCTCACATTCCTCCGCGGTATTGGATTTGGACTTGGATGAGTCCATAGTGCAAGGTTCACCCTTCAAGTGGTCTTGGATTTAATTTTGGTCGTTGCTTCCTTTGTCTTGCCATCGCGAGAGTGCTCCACATTCTCCATTAATTTGTGCACGTGGTTTATTTTTAAAGAGAGGATGCAAGTGTTAAAAAAACACTATTCTCTATAGTCAATCTCAAATACATTTACTTGTGAAAGCCACACATAACACTAACTAGCATAATGTAACTAACTACTTGTCTATGAGCTAATTAGGTAGGCTATCTACCCAGCTCCTTCATAAACCCAGCTTCTTAGCTTCTAACTAAACAAACCCAGCTCCTTCATAAACCCAGCTCCTTCATAAACCCAGCTCCTTAGCTTCTAACTAAACAAACCCAGGTCCTTCATAAACCCAGCTCTTTATTTTCTAACTAAACAAACCCAGCTCCTTCATGAACCCACAACTTTGTAGTTGTAATCCCCAACTACCTCACTAATTATTCAAGCCCTTAACTAATCTTCCTACCTAATTTCCCTAATTCTACTAACAACCCCTTTCTAATCACACAATTCTTCTCTAATCCTAAAATCCTAAAATCCTAGAGAGGAAAGGGGGAGAGAGAATTTCCTAACTTCACTAAGACTAACTAACCCACACAAGTATATTTTTGCACTCATCACAACATCAAGTGCTCAACTCTTAAACATGGAACTTGCAACCACGTGTATTCAAAACATGAACTTTAAGTACCACAAATTGGAATCATGAATTAACTTTAAAATCCTTCACGTCAACACTAATTCTACCAAGAGGTCAAGCCCTCTTCAAGGCTAACAAGCCTTGGCTCTCAAACTAAAAACTAAGCACACACATGTGCTCCAATATGGCTTCCCACACCCACACTTATAACTCGTGGGGTGCCTTGGAGCACAAAGGAAAGAGAGGATGAGTGAGGGAAGAATGAAGGATTATATAGTAAGCTTGAGGGGGTGAGCACCCTCAAGGCTCACGATAAGCCCTTGAGATTTCCTCCTACTTAGTAGGCGCCAATCCTATCTTCTAAGTCTTCCTCCCTCAAATGATCAACAAGGATCCTAATTCGAACATTTAACTAGCCTTGGCTTTCTACCTACCGCACTTTACCAAACTTGGGATGCTTCAACCCAAACTTAGCCTCCTTCGCTTTCCGCCGCCATAACTTTCTCCCCTTACTTTCCCAAATCGTCGCTCACCACTTAATTCAAACCACGATGCTTAACTCGTGATTTGATTGGTGCTTTGAGAATTTGCTTATCCTCCACCTTGCATTCTTCCTTGGGCCTTCCCCATTAAGTGGCCATGATGAGGTGGTCCACTTGTGCGCTCCATGTGATCCTCCATTCATCCCAATTCGAATGCACTTGCCTCTTGAGTCACTTTGGTTGTCTCCATCCATTTGTACTAGCCTACTCACTAACTACTCAATCCAAGTTCTCCTTACCTATCCTCATTCACTCAAATCCTTCCGAAGGTAAAAACACAATAACAACTCACATCCTAGCCTCTTACAACATGGTACTTCTAAGACTAACATTTCACTCTTTTTATATTTTTGTGAAGTAACATGCTACTTCAAAGTGCATCAACTAACGTTTCAAGGGTCTAAGACTAAATGTGGGCACCCTTTTGGGCTCACATAATTGGCGACCATCGGGGGATGAATCCAAACATCTCTTGCTCCAAGGGTAAGTTGCCTAGTCAAGCTCCGTACTCCTTACATCTATTTCCCGATGTACGGGTAGGAAAGAGCTCACCATTCAACGTTTCCAATTGAATTGAATTATTAGGAAAGACCTCATAGACAAGGTAAGGTCCTAACCATACCGCATTGAATTTCGCCGGAAATTCAAGCTTTCGTGCGTCTTGAATCATGACCATCATTCCCGGTGTTAGGGCCCTTCTCTTATGTCGTTTGTTGAAAGTAATCTTTCTCCTTCTTTGGATTGCCTCAATATGTTGAGCCGCCATTCTCCTCCCTTCGTCAAGTGCTTCCAAATCGGTTAGTCGATTTCGTAAGGATTGACTTTCGGTAAGTCTCGTACTCACGGCCACCCTAAGTGACTCGACTTCATATTCGATTGGTAGTGTCGCTTCAAGACCATAGACTAAGGAAAATGGTGTAGCACGCGTAGTTACCTTATAGGTTGTACGGTATGCCCAAAGTGCCGCCGTTAGTTTCGTATCCCAATCCCGCTTCGAGTCTATAACCGTCTTGCGTAGTATACTCACCAAAATTCCGTTAACCCTTTCCGTTTGTCCATTGGTTTGTGGGTGGTAGGGAGTAGTCTTCCGGTGATCAATTTTAAATTTCTCTGTCATCTCTCTAATCAAGTCATTCAAAAAGTGAGTACCCCTATCGCTTACTAGGATCTTCGGCACCCCGAACCGCGAAATTATGTTTTCGTACATAAATGTTGCCGCGTGTTCCGCCGTGTCGGTCTTCACCGCTTTGGCTTCCGCCCACTTGGTGAGGTACTCGGTTGCCACCACAATATATTTCATTCCTTTTGAAGATTGGGGATGGACCTCACCCACATAGTCGATGCCCCATTTTTCGAAAGGAATTAAGGGTAATGATACATGTAAAGGCATCTCCATTCTAAGGTCGTCTCGGGCATACCGTTGGCAAGCGTCGCATTTCCTTACATAGTCATGGGCGTCCTTAAATAGTGTAGGCCAAAAGTAGCCCGCTCTAAGTATTTTTTGACCGGTGAGTTGACCCGAGAAGTGACCGCCGCAAGCGCTATCGTGGCAAGCGATTAAAATCGCTTCAACCTCCGTTTTTGACACGCATCGTCGTAAAATACCATCGGACCCCCTTCTAAACAACCTATGGCCCACTACAACAAATTGCCTACTATTTACCCTCACCTTCCTTCTCTCTTCTTTTGTCCACTCTTTGGGCAACTTGTGGGTTGTTAGAAATTCCACTATGCCCGCATACCACTCCGGTGTAGAAGTGACCACAAAGAGGCTATCATCTACTAACATATCATTTACCGGATTTTTTCCTATCTCCTCCGACAACCTAGACAAGTGGTCCGCTTGTAAATGCATACGACCCGGTTTATATTCCACCGTGTAGTCGAATTCTTCTAATAACAAAACCCACCTAGCTAACCTACCACTTAACTCCGCCTTGTTAATTAGATACTTGATAGCCATGTGGTCAACAAAAAATACAACCGGGTTGCACATGAGGTAATGCCTAAATTTTTTAACGGAAAACACCATGGCTAGGCACTCCCTCTCCGTTGTAGAGTAGTTTCTTTCGGCGGGGGTCAATTGCTTACTCGCATAAGCTATAGGTTGATCCTTCTCTTTTTCTCCCGTTGCTTGACAAAGCGCACTCCCTATTGCCACATTACTAGCATCACAATAGACGTGAAAAGTTTTACCCCAATTGGGTGGTATCAACACCGGATAGGTGCTCAACCTATCCCGCAATTCCTCAAAGGCTTTTTGACAAGCATCCGTCCACTCGAATTTGACATCCTTTTTGAGCAAATGGGTAATGGGCACCGCTATCTTTGAAAAATTAGGAATAAGTTCCCGGTACCATCCCACATGTCCTAACAACTTAGAGATCCCCTTGGAATTGGTTGGAGTTGCCAAGTCGCTTATGGCCGCAATCTTATCTGGATCGGGTTCTCTACCTTTCTCACTAACAACATAACCCAACAACACTCCCTTATTCACTCCAAAAAATGTCTTATCCGGGTTCAATGCTAACCTCATCTTCCTACACCTAACCAATGCCTCCCTAACACAATGTAGGTGATCATCCACATTACTTTGTGTGCTAAAATCGTCCACAAAGACGGTCATGGATTTGAACAACAAGTCGGTGAAGATATACATTACTAATCGTTGGAAAGTAGCCGGGGCATTACATAACCCAAATGGCATCACTACCCACACAAAAATACCCCAAGGTGTAGTAAAAGCCGTTTTATGGATATCTTGGAGGGCTATGGAAATTTGATTATAACCCGCATACCCATCCATAAAGGTATATCGCGAATGACCTCCAACCTCCTCAAGCAACAAGGTGATAAAAGGTAAGGGGAAGTGATCATTTTGTGTGCACGAATTCAATTTCCTATAGTCGACACAAACCCTTAATTTCCCATTTTTTTTCTTTACTAAGACCATAGGAGAAACCCAATCCGTGATTTCCACCGGCTTGATAAACCCGGCCTTCAATAACCTTTCCAATTCCGCTTTCACCAACAATTGCAATTGAGGATTCATCCTCCTCTCCTTTTGTCTAATTGGCCTCGCCCCCGGAATTAAAGGAATCCGGTGCTCTACCATTTCCCTAGGAATTCCCTTAAGCTCATCGTAGGACCATGCAAAAGTATCACTAAACTCATCCACCAAATTGCTATACTCCCTAACCTCTTTCTCCCCCAATTTGGAGCCCATCTTCATTTGTCGGGTTTTTCCATCCTTTAATTTCACATCCACGTACCGCCAATCCGCTTCCGACACATGTGCTTGTTCCTCTTTGTTCCGATACCAATCGGAAGGCACATTGGGGTAATCTTTCACATCTTGACCTACAACTATCCCCGTAGACGTGGTCTTGAAATGTAAAGGCTCCTCCAATTTCGATGACTCAATAATCACATCCTCCTCTTGAGTCCCATCTACATGAATTAAACTAACCTCACCCTCTTCCACGTCATCTACCCAAGGTGTTAACCCACCGCTAATCCACTCTTCCTCGGTGAGCACCTCACATGGCTCCAACAATGAGCCCTCTCCTAAACTAATACTAGGAAATTCACTCCCTAAGCCTACTTGGTGAAATGTAACCATTACATCAACCTCGGACTCGGGGTACTCCCTTAGCCATTGGGCATAATCCCCATTATCCCCATAATTGTAAAAATTAGGACCTAGACTTCCCGAGCCCGAATCTATAACAACCCTTTGACCTTCGGGATGGACGACTCCCACCAATGCCTTGCCAATCTCATTCTCATTTAAGTCATCAATTTCCTTCTCCAATGGCAAATACATCTCCTTCTTCATCCATCCTTCTAATGAACCAATGGACACTATGACCCTATTACCCTCCGGACCATAAGTGATGGATGGTTTAGGTCCACCCCAATTGACCATAGCATTCGCCATCCGCAACCAAGGCCTACCTAGCAAAATGGGGAAGGTGTCCTTGTTGGAGTGCATTTTAATGACATGGAAGTACTCCTCACCTCCCGTAGTCATTCTACAATCCTTGATCATCCCCAAAGGCGTAGTCGAACTTTGATTTGCCATATTTATGACCAAAGGTGAAGGCCCCGTGAGTCCAAGTCCCAATTTTTTCATAGTATCCTCCGGTAGTATATTTAGACTACTCCCTCCGTCGACTAGCACATTAGGAACCACCTTATCTACTATAACAACTTCTATTTCTATAGCTTTCACGTCTCTTCCACCTTGTGATTGGATCCTAGCGGCTATTTTAGCTTTCACCTTCCTCATCCTCTTGTGTACCGGCATTCCCTCCTTTAATGTTTTCCTTGCCGTGGGTGAAATTTCCAATAGTTGGCCGAAAGTAATATCCGCCTTGAGTGTACTAAGGTCCGCCCACAAGTCGTACCCGGTAGATCTTTCCACCTTAGAATTACCCACTACGTCGAATTCGTCTACGGGAACCCCCGGTCCTTCCCATTCACCCACATCGCTATTATCCAAGTCATGTACCGCATTAGTCCTCTCCCTATCTTGTAAAATTATATTTTCCCTCTCCACATCCTTAGTAGCTCTTCTAGCTACCCTATCCAACTCGGAGAGATTAATCTCTTCATCCGAAGAGTAATTTCCTTGCTCTCCTATTCCTACCTCCAACGGGGCATCCCCTCTCCTAGCCCTAGTAGTTACCGCTAGTGCAGGTGCTTCTTCAACCACACCCTTACCCTTCACTAACTCATATGTAATAGCATTGGTGTGAGGAGGCCATTGACTTTGCTCCTCTCCAATTCTCGTTGGGAGAGGAAGCATGTCATCACATGTGGCCTCCAACACTCCATCCATGAACCTAACATCTTGGGAGTTAGATGGTCCCGGATCCGTTGGAGGCGCTTGTCTCCCGTTACTACCATTAGGTGGAACTCCTTGTCTATTTTGTATTGGAATGTAACCGGTTGTAGTTTGCAAGCCCGCCGGTGGATGAAAAGTTTGCCTAGCATTACTATGGTCATAGTATAAGTTAGGTGGCCTAAGTTCATTGGCCGGTACTCCTTGTGGCCTAGCACCTCGCATATTATCCCTTGCTTGTTGTTGTGGATTAGCCACCGGGTAAGGGACATTAATTATTTTGTCCGGTTGGCGACACGTATCCGAGGGATGACTTCCTCCACAATTGCTACAATTAAACTCTTGACCTTCGGACCAACATTGTCCTTGAGCGTGCCACCTTCCACAAAAGGGATGAAATTCCTTCTTCTCTAAATTTTGGCCACCTTGCCCTCTAGGTTGTGGTCCTCTATTGCTTCCATTTCCATAGTGAGGTGGCGCTTGACCTCGTTGATTTTGTTGAGGTGGGTTACCGTTTCCTCTTTGGTCACGGTTTTGTCCACTTCTACAAAATTGACGCGTGTGGCCCGGTTGGCCACATTGGACACACCATAATCCGGAAGAATGCCTACCCGACTCAACCGGGGGTGGAGGCCCCGGTTGTTGACTCCGGATCATTAATGACATTTGATCCGTGAGGCTTTGCATTTGTTTTATCATAGCCTCTTGGAATCCTAGTTGGCTAGCACCTAGTCTTCTCTCAACCTCCTCCAAGTGTGGATCCGTTCTAGGGGCCGGTAGTGCCAAAAGAGGTGCCGGTTCCCTAACCGCTAAAGGTCGGGGACCGGTGTCCACAATGGCATATGGAATTTGGTTCTCATACTTAGCGGGTTCTACCGCTACCGCCCTAGGGCGTATGGGGATGAATTGTGGGATCAATTCATCCTCCCTTCTCCATAGCCTTTCGTGATCTTTATCCAAGTTTTCAATATCTCTAGCCGCACGCTTGGCATCCGCCAAGGTCAAGGGATTCCTTTCTAGAACACCCCTAATAGTTCCGGACTTAAAAAACCCTTGAATGAAAAATTGCTTTAGCGTGTCATCGTTGAGCATGGTACCCACAAATCTAGTGCACACTAAATCAAACCTCCTAATGTAAGCCGAAATTTCTTCCTCCCTTCCTTGCTTCAATGACGACAATGCCCTTAATGCGGTACTTTGACCCACTTCCGGCCTAAATTCGTTAAGAAACTCCCTTTGTAATTGTTCCCATCCCCTAAAATGTCCCTCGGCATGATCCCGATACCATTCATAGGCTTCCCCCTCTAGAGTGGTAGGAAACCACACTAACCAATAACCCGGGTCGGTTATGAGGAAGCTAGCCAACCGTTCGATATACCGTTCCATGTGCCGAGAGGGGTCCTCATCCTTGGTCCCATAAAATTTAGGGAGATGAGATGGCATATCCATCGCCGCTAAATTTTGTGGAACCACAATTGGTAGGCCTCTTGGCCTAACCAATGGGTCTATTGGAGGTATAGGAGGTATGGGCGGAATTGGGGGTATGGGTGGTGGATCCATCCCCCGTTCCTCAGCCATGGTGACCGGTGAACTATTCAACAATCCCCTATCAACTTCTACCGGGAATTCTTCTCTAAGTGTGTAATTTTCCGAAGAAGTTTCACCACTCAATTTGGAGGGAGTGATCTCCTCTTCAAGTTGAGCTCCAAGTTCTAAGGTGTCTAGAATTGACCTAGTCCTAGGTTCGACGTTCAAACAACTCTCTATTCTAACATTATCTTGTTCTAATCTATCACTGATTTTAGAGGACCGCCTCTTTCGAGTAGATTTCTCTAGTCCTACTATCAAACTTGGTTTTTGTGAGCGAGTCCTACCTTGCATTCCATAAGAATCGATCGACCCTCACTTGACCACACATAATCCTAGCAATTCCCCTCTTAATATTTTCACTTGTCTTGGTGTGGTTATAATTTTTTTTAGGAGGTGAGGAAAAGAACCTGCAAGCCCACTTAGGTGAAAGAATCCCAATAGGGGATAGGCATGTTCATGTTAATTTTTTGGTTAAGTCGGAGCATCACCTCCGCACCTTCCCGCAAATTAACACTCACCACAATACCGATTGTGAGGGGGTGACCTTCCGAGTAGATTATGTTAAAAGTCGAGGCTTCACCCTTCAACTTCTCACACCATCCACAATTCGGGAATTACCCTCTACAACGGATAACAACAATCACGAGTACAAAAGGCATTCCTTAATTAGTTAATGAGTTCACTTTGAAGAAATAAACATACCTTGAGCAATCGCATCCCCCTGTGAGTTAGCACTCCCCTCAATCGTGACTCAATGTAACAACACCATAAACTTTGTGAAATATTAATTTAATCTAGAGCATGAAATGACAACTCCCAAAACTTTGAGACTCACCCCGAGGTGAGTGTCAAAGTTCAATGTCCTAAGGTGAATTTACCCTCTAATGTTTTAATGAGCTACTCGGTTATAGGTTCATTTTAAGTTCTTAGCAAATCCCCAAAAGGTTGAGGACGTACCTTCGCCGCGCTCCTTCCTCAAAAATGAATTTGCGTAATTGACAATGCAATTCATTCCAAGGAATAGTTGAAATACAATGAATTCAAATGTAACCCAAAGAGAGAATACTTACCGAGTTTCGGGTGCTCCTTCCCTTCTCTCAAGTTTGTGTCTCCAATTTTTCCTAGTTGCCTCCAAGTCTCCTAGTCGCCTCCAAGTCTTGTAACTACCTTCCGCTTCGCTCCCGGCGGACGCACCAATTATGTGAGGCCAAACCCCCCACCCTTAAGCGTCCGTAGTCCGAGTAGTGGGTTTGGGCTCACATTCCTCCGCGGTATTGGATTTGGACTTGGATGAGTCCATAGTGCAAGGTTCACCCTTCAAGTGGTCTTGGATTTAATTTTGGTCGTTGCTTCCTTTGTCTTGCCATCGCGAGAGTGCTCCACATTCTCCATTAATTTGTGCACGTGGTTTATTTTTAAAGAGAGGATGCAAGTGTTAAAAAAACACTATTCTCTATAGTCAATCTCAAATACATTTACTTGTGAAAGCCACACATAACACTAACTAGCATAATGTAACTAACTACTTGTCTATGAGCTAATTAGGTAGGCTATCTACCCAGCTCCTTCATAAACCCAGCTTCTTAGCTTCTAACTAAACAAACCCAGCTCCTTCATAAACCCAGCTCCTTCATAAACCCAGCTCCTTAGCTTCTAACTAAACAAACCCAGGTCCTTCATAAACCCAGCTCTTTATTTTCTAACTAAACAAACCCAGCTCCTTCATGAACCCACAACTTTGTAGTTGTAATCCCCAACTACCTCACTAATTATTCAAGCCCTTAACTAATCTTCCTACCTAATTTCCCTAATTCTACTAACAACCCCTTTCTAATCACACAATTCTTCTCTAATCCTAAAATCCTAAAATCCTAGAGAGGAAAGGGGGAGAGAGAATTTCCTAACTTCACTAAGACTAACTAACCCACACAAGTATATTTTTGCACTCATCACAACATCAAGTGCTCAACTCTTAAACATGGAACTTGCAACCACGTGTATTCAAAACATGAACTTTAAGTACCACAAATTGGAATCATGAATTAACTTTAAAATCCTTCACGTCAACACTAATTCTACCAAGAGGTCAAGCCCTCTTCAAGGCTAACAAGCCTTGGCTCTCAAACTAAAAACTAAGCACACACATGTGCTCCAATATGGCTTCCCACACCCACACTTATAACTCGTGGGGTGCCTTGGAGCACAAAGGAAAGAGAGGATGAGTGAGGGAAGAATGAAGGATTATATAGTAAGCTTGAGGGGGTGAGCACCCTCAAGGCTCACGATAAGCCCTTGAGATTTCCTCCTACTTAGTAGGCGCCAATCCTATCTTCTAAGTCTTCCTCCCTCAAATGATCAACAAGGATCCTAATTCGAACATTTAACTAGCCTTGGCTTTCTACCTACCGCACTTTACCAAACTTGGGATGCTTCAACCCAAACTTAGCCTCCTTCGCTTTCCGCCGCCATAACTTTCTCCCCTTACTTTCCCAAATCGTCGCTCACCACTTAATTCAAACCACGATGCTTAACTCGTGATTTGATTGGTGCTTTGAGAATTTGCTTATCCTCCACCTTGCATTCTTCCTTGGGCCTTCCCCATTAAGTGGCCATGATGAGGTGGTCCACTTGTGCGCTCCATGTGATCCTCCATTCATCCCAATTCGAATGCACTTGCCTCTTGAGTCACTTTGGTTGTCTCCATCCATTTGTACTAGCCTACTCACTAACTACTCAATCCAAGTTCTCCTTACCTATCCTCATTCACTCAAATCCTTCCGAAGGTAAAAACACAATAACAACTCACATCCTAGCCTCTTACAACATGGTACTTCTAAGACTAACATTTCACTCTTTTTATATTTTTGTGAAGTAACATGCTACTTCAAAGTGCATCAACTAACGTTTCAAGGGTCTAAGACTAAATGTGGGCACCCTTTTGGGCTCACACAGTACAGAATAAACACTTTACATTTTAATTGTTAACTAAGGTACGCTTACTACCAAACTAGTTACAAAGAATGAGGCAAGGTCGACGCTCGGGAAGTGGAGCAAGGAAGGAGGTAGCGGCTCGGCCTCCATCGAGCCCAAATCAACCGAGGAGAATTGAGGTAAATTTACTAACGCTAGCCTTCCATTTAGGGTTGGAGGGAGCGCGGCTAAGGTACTCATCTATGAACCCACTCACCTATCTCGTAAGGTCAAGTGGCTTGACCACTTGACCGCCAAGGGAATACCCAACTCCATTGTTTTCGGGGCCCTTGGTATGTTTTGTGGTAGTAGCTTCATTTATTAGCAAGTTTCGTGTGTGGTAAGTCAGATTAATCACCGACATAACCACTCTTAATGTTGTCGATGGAAAGGTGGGGTTAATGACCCGCGAATCGACTATTATGTTGTTGGCCCCATAGATTAGGAGTAATGGCCCCAATTTATGTAGATTGCGCAACAGGTTGAACCTACAGGTCACCCGTCACCCTGATCCCATTGAGTTGCATTTCGTGGTCTATCCAGTGTAAACACATTTAACAATCAAAACATACAAAATAAATCGTGAACCCTTGTTGGCAAGAGACCCGAATCGGAAACTTAACTCGGTAGAGTGATACCACCCTTCGAACCATTGATATTCGAATGGGTTTGAGATGTCACTCAACCTTCAAAGGACCTGCACGAGGCCTTAGAAGGTTCCGAGGTAAGGGGTGCACCAACCAGATAAGGGGTGATGCCTAATATGTTAATGTAGTGAGTTAGGACGTACAGACAAACGTAAGTAATTAAGAAGGAATTTGTGTGAAGGGTGGGACTTAGGCCAAGTTCCCCCGCTTAGAAAACTAAATAGAACTAAATAAAGAAATAGGAAGAATTGAATGGTCCATCAAATTGTCGTTATTCCGTTCGTTGAGTTAGGGTGGTATGAGTCACACCCAGTTGGATGTATCAGAACCATCCCAATTCACAAATTAGGATTGCCTTGGTTTCAAGGCTGGTACATCTGCGCGTAGAATAGGTTGTAGGTTAAGGTTAGAACTAGATATGAAATTGGTTAGTGAAGTTTAAAGCCACACTAGTAAAAAACTAAGGTCCAACCTCCGGAGGTACTACGACGCATATTTAATCTCCCTTAAAAATCTAACTACTCATGTTATACACCTATCATCCAGGTTCGGCTTGGGCGCCTGCAAATGCAGGCCATCTTCACCGAAGGGCTTGTGTGATACTTTTAATCTCCCTCGAAAGGGGGTGGCCCAAAAGTACCACACACGTCTCCCTCATGATGTCACATTCATCAGTGAGGCCGACTTACGACACTTGGGCTCGGTGGATATGGTGATTGCGGGATGGCCATGCCAAGGCCATTCACGTGCTCGAGCAGGCGGAGGACTAGAGGATTCTCGGTCTAGTCTATTTTGGGACCTCATATGCCTCATGCAGTGGTGGTTTTTCCACCAACCTTCCCCTCCAGGGTATATTTTCGAGAATGTACCTTTGTTGGGAGACTCTCAGGACAAGGTGTTGGAAGGCGATCATTATGTTTGTCAACACCTTGGAGATCCCATTTTTGTGGATGCCGCGAGCATTGGTTCTTATGCCCACCGGCCTCGGTGAATTTGGACCAATCTCGTACCGTCATCTACTTTAGCTGCAACATTTTCTGCAGTGCCTCCACCTTTTGATCAAAAGGTGGATGACATCTTGGATCCAAACCGGACTTCTTTGCCGGTTGTTCGAGATGATTTACCCCCATTGGCATTGGTCAATAAAGTGGGGCACCACGGCGGGCCTTTCCCACATTTATGACGTTTCCACAGTCCTTCGCTTTTCGCGATCGGGGGTCGGGTATGGTGTGGGATGTTCACACCAAAACCCACATTGAACCAATGGTTGACGAATGGGAGCGTACTATGGGATTCCGCATTGGCACCACCGCAGCTCCCGGCCTTTCTGAGGGCCGAAGACACTTCGTGTTGGGCCAAGCCATGGATATTCATACCATGGTGTGGACTGTTGTTTTATGCCTTTCATTGCAAAGGGCATCGTGGTGACCAGTGGTTGTCTCTGGGGGAACAAGACTCTGGTCAGGGGGCACAGCGGTCCACACCCATGGAGGAGGGAATTCACACCATGGTTGGAGAAGCCGAACGAATTTTTCAATTCGAGCAACATGTGATGGAGGAGCTTTGAGCTCAACATTTTTACACTGCTTCGGTTTTTTTGCCTCCGGTGGTGGCTTCATCATCACATATTAGTGGTGATGAAGAAATGCTAGACTGTAGTACTAACACCGAGACTGGGGGCATGGTCAATGTCCCCTCTTCTCATTAGCAATTAGAGTCTATGCCAGCATCAAGTGGTTCTCCTTTGGTGGAGAGGGAGACTACAGAGTTTGATGATTGGCCATTGGAATTAGGCCCTCATCTCACTGGTGCTGAGGCACGAAAGGTATTCATTCGCTCGTACCGTAGGTGTTTTGCTTTTAGCCTTCAGGATCTTGAAGGTTATAAAGGAAAATCTATCCACATTCAGTTGGAAGACGACCATCCCATTTTTCGGAGACCTTACAGGCTCAGTGTTTCCGAGCGGATTGGCATTCAGGCTCGTTGCCGAGAGCTCTTAGCAGCAGGGCTATTCGAACTTTCCAACGGGGAGTATGCTTGTACTACGGTTATGCCATTGAAGAAGGATATCTTTGGCAATTGGACGGAGAAGCGGATGTGTGGGGATTACCGTCCAGTTAATCGGAAGACCAAGTCGGATCGATATCCCATGCCAATCCTGGAAGAGTTGTTCGATGCCATCGGATTTTCTCGGGTATTTAGCACCTTGGACTTGAGATCCGGATATCACCAACTTTCATTACTTATGGGAGATCGGGTAAAGACCGTATTTTGGGGAGTTGATCATGATGGGAAGGATCAACTATACCATTGGAAGTTTCTTCCATTTGGCCTTAAGAATGCGCCTGCTGAATTTCAGAGAGTGATGGACCAAGTTCTCTCTGGCTTGCCTTTTGCTCGATGTTACATTGATGACATGATCATTTTTAGCAAAACACCACATGAGCATGTAAAGCATCTTCAAGTCGTTTTTGAGCGATTACGGCGGTGGGGATTGCGCTTGTACCATGGCAAGTGCAAGTTTTTCCATGACCGACTAGCATATCTAGGTCATATGATTATTCCATGAGGTCTTGGGGTGCAACAAGCTAAGGTGGACGCCTTGCAGAAGATCCCGGCACCGGTCGATGTGCCAAGACTTCATGCTTTCTTCGGCTTGGCGAATTATTATCGTCGATTCGTCAAGAACTTTAGCTTGATCGCCAAGCCTCTCACCATTCTCACGAGCAAGGACCAACTGTGGACTTGGGGTCGTAAGCAACAACAGGCGTTTGAGACATTGAAGCAGAAACTGGGTACGGCTCCAGTGCTTCGACGTCCAGATGTCTCCAAATCTTTCCAATTGCATACGGATTGGAGTTCATTGGGTTTGGGAGAAGTTTTCACTAAGAAGGATGATTTTGGCCGGGAGTATGTTGTTGCTTACGCTTCGCGAAGCAAGAACACGGTGGAGGCTAATTATTCATCCTACGAGGGAGAAGCATTGGCGGCAGTATGGGCTATTGCCCATTTTAGGCCGTATCTTTATGGTCAGCACTTTACTTTAGTGACTAACCATCAGCCGTTACGGTGGCTCATGGAATCGGATAAGCCTACTGACAAGCTTGCCAGGTGGGCTTTGTTGCTCCAAGAGTATGACTTTGAGGTGGTACACCGTGCTGGGGTTACCAACATGGATGCAGATGGACTCTCACGCAATCCAAGTCCTTCGGATGAGGACTTGACCGGGGCCAGGTGGCATGGAGATTGTGATCGAGAGGTGGTTCCAGGTTGGCACGCGGCGGCTTACCTCACTTTATTTTCTAGTGCATCTATTGAGATTCTGATACAGGGCTCGAATGATGAGACTGATCGGCCTCAAGCTATTGCGGATATATGGGAAGATCTTCCCGTATTGCATAAGCTTCAACAGGGTACCTTTCCTTTGTCTATATCGGCAATAGAAAGGGATAGGATTGGACATCGAATAACAAGGTTCCGTTGGGAGAGCGGTTTGTTATTTCGATTGTGGCCGGACGGGACAAGGCGTATTGTCCCAAGGTCGGATCAGAGGGTCTCTTTGGTGCAACAAGTGCACGAGAAACTTGGCCATTTTGGCATACGCAGGACACATTCAATGTTGCGTGGCCAATATTGGTGGACTGGCATGTATCAACAGGTGGCTGCTTATGTCGGGAGGTGTGAAGTTTGTGACCGGATCAGGTCTAGCTTTAACACCTTGTCACCTCAGTTACAGTCCTTACCTATCATGGGATTGGGCTACCGTTGGTCGCTGGACTTTGCAGGGCCGTTGGTTGTTACATCACGTGGCGCAAAGTATGTGTTGGTGATGGTGGAGCACTTTAGCAATGGATTGAGCTTGTTGCTCTACCCCAAAACTCTGCAGAGTTGGCTGCAGCTACCTTTTTGGATTGTGTGTTGGCACGTTTTGGAGCACCGGCTGAGGTGTTGACGGACCAAGGGAGGGAGTTCCTTGGTGCCTTTGAGGAGTTGTGCACTAAGGCGCTCATAGATCACCGCACCACCTCTCAGGATCATCCGGAGGCGGATGGCTTGGCTGAACGGGTTGTTCAGACAACCAAGCGTGGCTTGAGGAAGTATGGATTACTTCGAAGAAGCCACCGGGATTGGGACCTTATGTTGCCATGGATTGCTATGGGCTATCGATTTAGTAGGCAGGCCTCTTTGGCATCCTACAGCCCGTATCAGTTATTGTATGGACGTGAGCCTATACTCCCGAGTTTTATTCAGGAAAAACTATATCATGTTGTGGACTTGGATGACCCAAACATTTGGGCAAAGTGTTTGCAGGAGCGGACTTAATTCTTCCAGAGGGCCATGCCTATGGCCATGAAGAATTTGTCCATTGCTCAGCACCGTGACACATTGCGTTATGCACGCATTCGCAGTGGTGCTTACCGACCTCAGTTGCGAAGATTCCGGCAAGGGGATTATGTTTATTTCCAACGTGAGGCGCCTACGACATTGGATGTCAAGGCGGGGCGCACTATCCTTCGGGTGAAGGAGGTGTTGCCGAGTGGTTTGTTGTTGTTGGAAGGCACGGATGGCAGGGAATATCGCGAGCATTCCAAAAATTGTGACCCATATCATCTACCCATTGAGGGTACAGTTCATCCTAAACTGGCCGTTGTGCCAGAGGGTCTTTCATGTTTTGTGTGTGGAGAGAAGAAAGGAGCGGCTACTATGTTTTTGTGTGATCAGTGTCAACGTGGTTGGCACGTGGCATGTTTGAGGCCACCCTTGACTTCTTTACCATCTGGACAGTGGAGTTTGTCCTCGCTGTCGAGGATCTTCGGTACTTGGTGCTTCCACCAATCGTACTTAATGATCCTGTGTGGTTTTCATCATCTTGTGCCTGCCCAAATAGAAGATGAGGAGTTATGGCTTAGAAACGCAATCAACATGAGGCGGTGAAATTAATTCTGCGGAATCTGATAGCCAACCATCAGAGGCGATTAAGGATGGGGCTCACATTGCACCCAACCTACAGTTCCTTGGGATGACATTCGCTACACTAGTTGGTTGCGGAGCAATCCTTCATTATCCATACCCTTGGATTGACTTGGTCCTAGCTGCTTGGTGGGACTTCATAGTCAGCTAAGGGGGGCATGTCGAGATGTGTTGTTCATGTGTGACCTTGCTATGTTTTAGTGTTGTTTGTTAGTGGTGGTTGGTACTCAAGCTACAGTGACACACGATCGGTATTTACACGACATTCCGTCTTCCCTGCTTTTGAATTATTTTCTAGAACATTTGTGCAAACATGATCAAGCAATGTATTACATTCTGAAATATTGTTGTTCATTTTTATATGTAATTCATGTTCGATTATAAAACTTTGAAGGCATTTTGATTCATGACTTTATGAGGGTCATTTATTTGAAACATATGATTTTGAAATAACCAAGATACTTAGAGGACAAAATGTGGGAGAGTTTGAAATTATTTTATATGTATAAAAATATTTGTAATTTAATCAATTGTGAGAAATACACTAAAATAACATGAATAGCATTTATACTTGAAGGATTAAAAGTTGATGCAATAAAATCAAATCCATAACCTAATTTTGTTTAATGAGACTAAATAATCATATGATTATCATGCATAAGTATGTATCTATGGCATCAAATATTGTGATATATTTATATTTAAATTTTTGAACATCACACGATGATCATATCCAAGTTTCTTGTAGCCATAGAATGTGTGATGATTAAAGGTTTAAATCTGCATCAATATATTTTTGATGTTTTGTAATGAAATTGCGTCGAAACTTTGATTTTTAATATAAGAATTTCTCAACAACTTAAGTTTAGGAATTGAAAGGTATTCATTTAGCATGTGATCTAAGCCTGGACATTTTTGTGAAACCTATTCATCTACACAAAAGTTTTTATGTTGTAATTTCTCATTTGTTCATATTTGACAAAGAGCTGTATAAGTCAACCCATGTTTAACAACATTTGTAGGAACAAAAGCCATTTCATCTACTACTAAACCTTATGAGCGGTGAATCGTCCTCATACCGGCTAATTGGATAGAAAATTGTATTCTTCTTACAGTTTATGAGATTTATGGCTTCTTATACAATCATTTGGAAGTTCCCATGTTGATGGAAGTGATCAATGTTGTGTATCAATTGCCTTAAGTGTATAGATTTGACATTCACTTTTATGAAAATTACTAAATTATGTTGTTTTGCATGTTCAATTTTGTACAACATGTATGGTATGGTTTGATTTATTGGTGGCAAATGTAAACATTATTTTATTATTATATCTAAGTCTATATCAGACTGATTAGCTATTCGAAGTCTATTAGTATATTGATAAATTGTGTTATATTCTTCCGCATCACAGTGTGCAATTCATAACTGTAGAGGCATTAGCCCAGTAAAGGAGCAACAAAGAGGAGGAAGCTCTGGCAGCCAACGGCGAAGTGGAAAGCAAGGATGGACTGCCAGCTTGGAAGAGCGGAGGAAGGTCCAGCGTGGAGCAGGGATGAATGGCCAGCGGGGAGCAAGGATGGACTGCCAGCTCGGAAGAGCGGAGGAAGGTCCAGCGTGGAGCAGGGATGAATGGCCAGCGGGGAGCGAGGATGGACCGCCGGCGTGGAGTGGGATGAACGGCCAAGTCAGGACGAGCAGCCTAATGGAAACAAGGCCGACTGGAGAATTGAAAGGGCACCAGCCGACCCCCCCTTTTAAACATGTGGCCAAATTCAAGGATGAATGTAATGGGTAAATGAATAATTACCTAATTGGATACCAAGGGGTATGTAGCTAGGAAAGACATTTTAATTAGGGTAGATTGATAAAAATAGACTTATGGCCTTTAATTTAGACTATATTTAGATGTAGGGCTAATTTTAACTGAAGCTAACATTTACAAAAATCCACAAATACCTAGATGTGAAACTCTATTTAAGAGGCCAACTTAAGGGCCCTAATACACTTCATTCGCATAAGAAGACTTTACATGAGTGTCCGAGCTCCCGAGTCTTGAGTCTTGAGTTCGCAATTGGCACCCGCGGTGCATTAGATAGAAAATCGGCACCCTCGGTGCACTTAAGTCAAATTGGCACCCACGGTGCGATAGGGATCGAAATTGGCACCCTCGGTGTGGTAAGGTATAAGACAAGAAATTGGCACCCTCGGTGCGGTAAGAAATAATGCGGCAAAGCAAAGAGAAAGTTTTCACGTAGGCCTAGGCAAATTGTTGAGACGCGCAACGAGCGAGAGCTTTATGGAAAGGAGTCAAAATTAAGGAACTTACTTGCGGCTTATTGGCAAGCACCACATAAGAGGAATTCAATAAATGCTCGTGATTTCACATAGGATGACTACCGGAGGAGCAATCGCATCACGTCGAGCTTGAGGTTATCACATATACAAATTCGGAGTACACATGGCATCCGGTAAGGTCACCCGAACTTAGCAAATGTTTTAGGTAAGTAAATAAAGCTAAGTAAAATCAAATCACTTAAGTGGTGTTCATGGGAAGAGAGGGGGCATGAGACCTCAAGCCAAAGTTGACACCTAAGCAAAACTACTCATCATTACCTCACACACTATCGGTCATGAGTTACCTATATTAGCTTGCTTGATAGGACTTAACAAATCTAATCGAATAGGTCAACAAGCAAAGGAATTGATCTAGGGAAGGTTAAGTGTTGGCCTCGTCATCAAACCCCCTATCATAGCACCTAAGGAAATCGTGGCCTAAGAGAATATTCTGGGATTCAAGCCGGCCCTTGCCCAAGATTGAGAATGTACTAAGGAATTAACAATTATGCATTAAAGCCTTAGAGATTTGGCCGAGAGCATACACTCATAACTAATGGAATGTAAAAAAATTTAGTTCAATTATGTCAAAGTATCTTCCGTGAGCTAGGTTGTCTTGACTTAGCAAGGGAGTATGCTTGCCTTGTGAAAGTAATTAGGCAATGGGGTTGAGGACTTGAACGGAATAGAAGATATTGCATTGGGACTTGAACGAATGAATAAGGATTCTATTTAGAATTACAAATCAATATGATATAAATTCAAACCATGAAAGATATTGTAGGTATGAGATTTTAGATGGTTTCAAATTATGAGAGTTATAAACTTGAAATATGTTTTAGATGAATTTAACCATGAAAGATATTGTAGGAGGATGTTTTCCTCTTAGGAACACTAAACCTTGACATTACACTTTTGGGAAACATTAACTTAAGTTCTAAGGCACTTACTCATTATGAGTTCATTAGAGAGTTATTGAGAGATATTGAATATGCATTCACGTGTTTCTTGTTAAGGACACTTTAGGGGGACATAAACTTGTAACCTTAGTTCAACTACTCCTAGAGAGTTTATAAGAGCATTGAAACTATATGTTACGGGATTGAGACACAGAAGGATGCAAACACCTTCACGAGACTTAGAGAGAAGAAGATCTAATTTTGGTGGGAGTAACTTCCATGTAAACCGGTTCAGCAACGGGTTACACCGTCTGAGGCTGGAAGGTTGAAGGTGACCTCCACAATAACATTTGATTTCATCTACTCAAAAATCCGGAGGATTTCCATCAAAACCTCCAATCAATCTTTTGTTAAATATCTACACATCTTGTATTGATAGATCTTGAAAAAATATTCCATAGAATATGTCATCTACAATTCCAAGACACCTATTTTGAACATGCTTTACATCTCATAGTTTACAGTCTGCAGAATTCAACATTTTTGTACCAACAAGTAAAATTTCATTTATAACAATAAAATGCAATTTTTCATAATGACTTATCAAGTTGTTTAACATTTGAAATGATAATTTTGGAATATTAAATAATGATTCGTTAATTGGAGTATGTAGCGCAAAGTGGATAGCAGTTCATCCATATTGAATGGCATTTTTTCAATGAATGCTATTAACAATGTTTTTATTTTTTGCAAAATGAAGTTGATTCTTTATTATAAAGGCATAAGAGGTCTTGGATATTAATTTTAAATTAAATATAATTTCATCTCTAGCAGCACTAATTTAAAATAAATGTATATATACGTTTGGATATACTCTCTTGACATACACTACATCAACAAATATTGGTCCTTATTCTTCATCCAATTGATAAATATTAGACTTTTGTAATTCTATACCAAGCAAATATCGTGGTTGAGAAAACACCTTTGCATCATCTAATTTTGAAGAAGTCACAACAACCCTTATAGTGTTGTCCATCTTAAGGTCATAATTTTCAATACTTAAGTAGTTTGTGAGTGAATGATTTGGTACATCATTTTTATCATTCAACATTACATTGGCCTAAATATTATTTTGATTATCATGCGTCAAATGTGTTGCTAGGTCTTCCAAAGTTGTCCACACTTTATTTTCATCTACTAAAATATATTTAAGATATTTGAAAATGGAACCTTCTATAAAATTTTGATATAATTTCTTGTAATTTTTTATATGTTGCATACCATGTTTCATGTGAACCACTTTGGGAATATTTTTTCAAAAAGATATGTGTAATGAATTTTTCTCTCGAACCCAGTTTTCCAAGTCTTCAAATTTTTTACTAATAATTGTTTTTGATGATTTTCATTTTCTGAAATCTAGTCAAATTTGAATTATGATCATTACAATTAGTGGAAATTTCTATTAATGGAAATTTTCCATACGTGAAGGTATATTGATATATTAATCTATGTGAGAAGAAGACATAATGTCTATAGATTCCAGATCCAATTTTCATTATTACTTTTGAGATTTTAAAGAAATGCTCTCTCGTTGTATGGAGAATTGTTTATGAATTCAAATGTATGCAACATGTGGTATTAAAACATGGAAAATATGATGTATACATCCAATTGTGTTGACATTTGTTGATCATTTAAAAATGCATTTCCTAGTTCAAAAAAAACATTATTGGCTTCAACTTATTCATATATGCTATACATGCATGGATGATTGTATTAAATTCAAAAGTAATTATTTTATTCACCTTAATCATACATGGTGTACAATAAGTCGCAACAACATATGGATCAAATGTGAGTTGAATACTTATATTGGCATGCCACATATCTGCAACTTTGGGATTGAATGCATTTGTATGTATGTTATTTGGTGCTTTACGTAAGGATACATGTGATTTTATCAATTGGTTTCTCAGTGAAATTATATGTATGTTCATCCATATCAATCAACCGTTAAAAATCATCAAAACATGAGTCATTCCCCATTTTCATTTTATATAAAGCTCAAAAAATTCTTTATGTGTTTTTTCAAGAACGTCTTAATCAAATAAAGTTCTTTGTGTTGTTGAGACAATTCCAAAATTTCAGTTAAAAGTATGGGCTGTAAAAGGTAATGAGACTTACATAAAACGTGTTTTTTTTTTTTACAAGTTTTAGAATATCTATGGCATTGTGATCTTTTAGATCTGATTTGTCACATAAAATGCATTTATTGATAAACGCCTTAATTTCTTCATTGGAATTTATTTTGTATATTGGAACATTTTTTGTCCACGTCAATCCATGGTCATGTGCCCCGGGTACGCAACTCCCGTATTATATGGTCCTGATTATAATCACTTATAATGCGTTTTAGTCCAATATTGAGTGATACAATTTGTTTTAATGTAGGAAACCCTTGTAGCCCTTCTAACAAAGAATCCAAAAATGTAATTATATATAGGAAATGAATGTATTTTGAAGCATATAATTGCATTAAAAACCTAATTATATGATTTTTTTAATACATGTACCATAGGTCAAACTACCCAAATTTTTGGATTTTTTAATAAAATTTTAACATTGTGAATGAATTATAATTTTAATGGGAGGCTTAATAAATATGCAACCCAACTTTTTTTTTCATCTCATTTTATTTAATTTGGTCTTCACCCAACTTTTTGATCATTTTAATTTGATATAATTTGATATAATTTTTACAAAAGCCGTCCTCTAAGCTGTTTTAAGTACGATGCCCCTTGCGTATAATATGGGAGTTGCGTACCCGGGTCATGTGCACTTTCCTAACCTTTATTAAATTCCTAATTAGATGTTGATAGTATCTAGTACATATTTAAACATCAATTTTGATCAATACTATGACATAAGTGGCTTTCAAGTCACCAATATTTTGTGGCAACTGCATTCTATTTTTATAGAAAATAATTAATATTTTCTAAATATTTTTAACCAACATTTTACATTTGTGAATATGACAGGAAATATGGGTGGGCCAAGTTGTTTTCAAACATCTTCCGATTGGATAGAGTTTTTAGGGAGTTTTTCTATGTAATCGGAAGATGTTTGAAGGTTAACCAAATCTCAAAATCCTATGTAGGACTCTATAATTATATTATGAGCCCAAAATGAGTGCTCATATTTGTTTTATGTTTAGAATTTATTTAGAATTGCATTTGGAGTGTTATTGAAACAATCAAAAGTATAAAAAGAGTGAGGTTTGGTGTGGTTTATGTTTTAGGCCTTAAGCCTATTTTGTGTTGTTAAGTAGAACTTAGTGACATTAGGGAGCGTTTTGGTAAGTGAGTAGTGTTTGATGAAGCAAGGGAAAGGGCCTTGGATTTTAATGTTTGATTTAGAACATGCTCTTGTTGGTTTAGAGGGTGAGGATTTAGTGGATAGGATAAGGTCCTACTAAGTAAGAGAGGGTTAAGGGGTTTGTGGTCTTGGGTGCACCTTCCTTCACTCCTTCCTCTCACCCCCCTCCTCTCATCCTTACTCTCCTCTTTTCTTTTTTCTTCCTCTCACTCTCTCTCTCTTCTCTTCTCTAATAGATTTTGAGCTCTTAGAGCTCGAGTAGTAGATGCGGGAATTAGGTAGGGAATTTAGTGGGCTTAGTGGGATTAGGTAGGGAGATTAATGGAATTAGCAAAGGGATCAGCTGGACTGTAGAGGTTGATTACAGTAGCAAAGGAGCAGCTGGACTGCCGGGCTGATTATAGTAGCAAAGGAGCAGTTGGACTGCCGGGCTGATTACAGTAGCAAAGGGAGCAGCTGGAGCTGCGGGGCTGATTACAGTAGCAGAGGGAGCAGCTGGAGCAGCAGGGCTGATTACAATAGCAAAGGGATCAGCTGGACTGTAGAGGCTGATTACAGTAGCAAAGGGAGCAACTGGAGTTGCAGGGCTGATTACAGTAGCAAAGGGATCAGCTGGACTGTAGAGGCTGATTACAGTAGCAAAGGAGCAGCTGGACTGCCAGGCTGATTACAGTAGCAATGGAGCAGCTGGACTGCCGGGCTGATTACAGTAGCAGAGGGAGCAGCTGGAGCTGCAGGGCTGATTACAGTAGCAAAGGGATCAGCTGATTGTAGAGGCTGATTACAGTAGCAAAGGGAGCATCTGGGAAGCTCACATTATTGATTTGGGTTGGCCTAAGTTGGCCTAAGTTGGCCTAATTGATTAATTAGTAAGTAAGTGAGCACACCACGTCATGTTAGGTGATGGTATTGAATGTTCACTAGTTGTATGGGTTTTACTATGGGATGTAATACGGGGTTGACAGTAGAGGAGAGCATTTTTCAATGCTTGTACTCTTATTATGGAATAAAGTGGTGTGCAAGAATTGATGGGAATTGAGAGGGAATTTTATGGAATTGGTAAGATGGAGTTATGTGAACACGAATGTGATACCCATTCCCTCACCCGGACTAGGACGCTTAAGGGTGGGTGGTTTGGCCTCACATGTATCCAAATTGGGTTTGTCTTTGACTTTTGAGGTTTTTAATGTTTTAGAATATAATAAAAATTTCAATCTTGTTATAGCACACTTTTGTACCTTTTAATATAAATTTTGATGGCTTTAAAGAAATTTTTTGGGAATATTCATATAACAAAGTCATGTTGCATGTGTAACAATTCCTATTGGACTATTTGTTGGTATGAGGAATTATTATATATAAGTGATTTACATTGGTTTCTAAATACTATGTCGGGTAACTCCAATTTGCACAATTTGAGATTTTGGGGTTGATTTTAAAATATTTCAGCTATTTAAAAATAAGATAAGGAATTTATAACATGCAAAACATATGCAATTTCGTCATCATGGTCAATCCATGAAAATAAATTCATACATCTTTTTTTTGTTTTCATTAGTAATTGTGTTAGCATAAATAATATGAATCCATTTATTATTTGTCGAAAGAGAAAAAAAATTGTAGTAAAAAAAGTAGCATCATTTAGAAGAATATCATTGGAAGAATTATCATAATGTGTAATAACATCATCAATTGAATAAACATCATTTGTAATGACATCATTAGAAGTACCACTTATACGTATAGTATCATTAGTAAAATATTGATATAAACATTCTTTGTTTGTATGACATTTATGTTTGAGGTATTATATAAGCTTATTACTTGTGAAAACGGCAATTGTGAAGATGATTCAACAAAAATCTAGTGGCAATATCTTTCATTCTATCATTGGGATTGTGTAAGTGATATTGTTCCAATATAGTGTTAAGAGATTCATTCTAATGAAAATGAGAAGCATGAGATGATGGTAAAACATATTCCATACCAAAAAGTAAAATGATATAAGAGAAAGAATAGGATTAGAGTAACTAACCTGAATATAGTATATTATAGGTATACCGTTCATATTTTGTCATAGACTGAATAATGTTCACGATTAGAGTTACATGAAGAATGTTGAGTTTTTGGGAGATTTATGGAGCAATTTTGGGAGAATGCTAAGAATATGTTGGGATAATGTTGAAAAAAATTTGGAGACTGCAGAATGTGGATTGTGGATCACGGATTGATGAATAATATGAACAAAAATAATCAACAAAAACAATGTTTGAGAACAACAAATGAAAACATCAAATGAGAAAGGGAATGGCAATAATGGACATGAATAATAAGAAGTAATGGATGAAAATAGTGAACAAAAAAAATGATCATTTTGTTAGAAATAAATATGATATATACATATACATATATATAATTGAGTACATATAATTTTTTTATATATACAATAGGATGTAAAATTGATCCAAAAACTACATGTGGCAATTGTAGTTCCTAACAATTTTCTAAAATTCATCATCACCATCCCTAATTTTTTTAATTTCATCCCTAGCTAGCTTCTACTAGTTGTCATTCTATTAATTGAAGTCCATCCATTGTCAAACATGGCGACTAGCTCTTCCAACAACAATATTCCTACCCACAATTGAAAGTCGGGTTTGTGTCATATATAGGCCCCAAAGTAACGCATAAATCTTAACTTTGTTCAAACAATCACGCATTAAACAAACCCAGGTAGTAAACAAATAATAGTTCACCTCATTGAGAAACTTCAGCGGTTACAGGAACTATGATGATGTTGGAGATGAAAAATCGAAGGATGGCATTGTAGAATTAGGAGACATGATTGGTCATAGCAATTTCAAAATGCAAGTCAATAAAATGTGAAGCAAACCTGATTGTATTTCCTATACAACAATATTTTCAAAGTGATAGGACTCCATGTTTTTTTGCAAAACAAGGGTCCGACCCATAGATTATCTCTCTCTCTCTCTCTCTCTCTCTCTCTATAATATCTGTTTTCTTGATTTTCTTGAATTTTTCTAGTGCCCGTCATGGGCTGCCCAGAAAATTATTGCCGGCAAATGATCTGTATATAAGACCTAAGTGCACTACAGCAGATTGTCCTGTTAGGATAGGTCATCACTATACAGGTCAAGTTATGTTATGTTATGACAACATACATCCCTTGTTAGGGTCCCGATAACCAAGCATTTTACTTATTATTCCAAACTCAACCTTCTCTAATAACAGTCTTGTAACAGAAGGAGAGTATCACCTTGTATGAATTTTATGTACTACTATAAATAAGTATACATAATATTTTCAGAAAATAAGACTTGATATCATGTAAACTTATACTTGTTCATTCAGAATCAGTTATAGCAGTTTTCCCTGTTTGCTGTTTTACTCAGATGTCTACTCCCTCTGCTGATCTGGTTAGTCAAATAACTTATGAAGCTGTCTATCTTCACAAGTTAGAACAGCCCATCTTACTTCAGGTTATATCTGTATATATCACAGTATATATATATCTTGGCTTTCAGTAGTTTTCAGGGAGTGTACATTAGTCGAAATTCAACGAGCTTCGAACTTATTTTCATACACATCTTTTGATATAGGCATCAATATGTACTTAGTAGTCAACACTACTAATCCTATTACATGGTTGTAAACAGCACTTTATTGAGCAGGTAAATAACTTATTTAGCTTAAATAAGAAATCCTCAAATTTCGATAGTTTTCTTGATTTCACAGGCTGTTAGTCTGATTCCAAATCATTCGTTCTGTTAAGAATGATAGTATATCCTGTTTATATCAGGTAATTCTTTCCAACTGCACATGACAGCATGGATAGAACCAAACACAGACTGTCAAGCAGTCTATGTATATCTCCTTTATCAACACTTCTTTTATTTATCCCTTGCCGCCTGATCCTGTATACATAAATGTATGTATATCTGCATATTGGGTTCTCATAAATTTTACAATTCAGGCCAAACAGAACCATATTATTTCAAGAGAGTATATCTAAGCACAGTATGCATGATTTGAACATAGAATTCTGAAACTCTATTTCGTTATTGTAGAGTACATCAAGAATAACTGTCTTTATTCTGTTTACCATATATAGTGGTATGACAGATTATATAATTGTATTCTTGATATCTTTATTAACTATTCAACTGCTTCGAATAGAGCATAAGCTGAAGTTTGAATAGAGAATGTAGTATGTAAAGAAAGTATGGTGTAAAAATAGGAAGTACTCAAAGTCAATTCCAAGATTATGAAGTCTTTTAAGAATTGACTAGAGTGGACGGATCTTCGGAAGGCGTATTGCACTTGTAGAAGAGGTCCTCACCTGTGCCCATGCTCCCAACATTACCAAGACATAAGTTAGTGGAGCGTACAACAGGTGTATTCAGACCTTCTTACTTGTTATCGATGTCAACAAGGCTTTAAACACTTCCTTAGATGTAGATAAATATCCATAAATATATATAAACACCATCCTTACAATTCTCATAGAGCTTAGATAATAATAAATTGACATATGTACAATTTATGTAACTCCCATGTCTGTTTGTGCTGTGTAAGAGTTTTAGCATTTCAAGATCCTCTTGACACCTTGAACTCGTCAGATGCAGAAGCAGAGCCTGTCTTGTCCATTTTGCTGTTAGTACTGTCACAAGAGTATCGCAGTTCCTCAGCAATCTTTATACACAGTTCACAACCTGGCAGTAGTTCTCTCTGTGGAGTCTCAGATCACTAGCTTCTGGACAATATAACTATCCCTGTAAAGCTTGCAGAGATGGCTAGCCGCGATGTTAGCTCGCGGAGAACCCCCGGTAGCAGAGAATTCTAGTATGCGGAGAACGACTGTAGGCACAGTCTGCTGTAGTGCACTTAGGTCTTATATACAGATCATTTGCCGGCAATAATTTTCTGGGCAGCCCATGACGGGCACTAGAAAAATTCAAGAAAACAGATATTATAGAGAGAGAGAGAGAGAGAGAGAGAGAGAGAGAGAGAGAGAGACACCCGCCAACCGACCCTTGGTGGCTGTGTCCTCCCTATATCTGAGTGGGGTGCACTCACCATATAGGGAGTGCACCACCAAACTCCTGAAGACATTCCCCCCTTGATATCTCACTTTGAGCATGCTCAAACTATTGAGAGCTTGAAGATTGGTCAAGCTCTCAATAGTTTGAGCTTTAAAAGCTTGTCAACTCCAAGTATCAAACTCCCGAAAATTGCAAGTTCAAGCTCTCAACTGTAATGGGGCCTTAGTCTGCCGCTAGAGTCAAACATGTATCATGAGGTGGACATTGGAGATCAATCTAGCTGCAAATGGAATATTTGCTGACCTGTATCTGTCTTCTATTTTGGCCTTTGAAGACAAGTCTATGTTGAGAATTATGGGTCAAAGGTTAGTGAAGGCCCAGCCAGACATCCACCATCCACTCTGGACTTTGTTCATGGTCAGAAGTTCTAGGTGGTGGGGATTTTGTATTGAAGATTTCTTCTGGAGGGAAATTTTGCTTGGTTTTTTGATGCACATTGGTCTTGTTCATCCACATGATACGCATATATTTCAAAGAGCAATGGCCCAGGTCCAGAATTTTTATTGATAGATACCACTGTTGATTCTTACAGGTTGTGGATGACATCCTTGATCTCACAAAGTCTTCTAAAGAACTCGAGACAATCCAGGGACTTGAGCAATCCAGGACATTTGCAAAGGAGTTGCAAAAAAAAAGCCAAGGACCAGCTTTCTGTGTTTGACCAAGATAAAGCAGCACCACTTCTCGCACTTGCAGATTACATCGCCAACAGGCAAAATTAGTTGCTATTTCATTCTTTCTCTGGATTTACAAAGAGGTCAGGTATTTGCTATGGTATTCACCGGACCCATAATCTTAATGGTGACTGGTGCGGGCTCCTCCTGTGTCTGTCTGCCACTTGCTTTAGCTTTTGTTGTCCAAGCCCAGAGTTGCTTCAACATCATCTTGTGGTGTTAAGTTGATTTTTCGATGTTAAGCTTGTGTGAGTACTCGCAAATTGGGCTTTATGATGGATCGATGGCTGGTACAACCTTCTATTCAGCGATCCTGCGAGCCATTTGTCACAGGGTCTGAAATTCTAAGTAGATGCGATGGTCTTTCATCTCGACCCCCAACCTGAAACCCTCGTAGTGAGTGATAGATAGAAAAATTGCAGCTGTCGGGGAATTTTTCGTTCTAGGTGGATTGCTATGGATGCGTATGGCAGATATGTGTGCGTGAAATTCTGCGTTGGTTTTTTGGTCGGACTGGGTTATTAGGGTTTGCTTGTGCTAGGTGTTAGATTGGAAGTTTGCGATTGGGAAGTGAAGGTTGATGCGATCAATTGGATTAGGAGATGATTGAGGCTGTTGATTGAGGCACGAGCATCGACAGCTAACAAGGCCAGTCAGGTATCAGGAGGTATTTTTAAAGTGTGGTAGGTTATTTCTTCAACTTGTTGGCTTTTACAAAATTGGGTGAATGGAATGTCATTGACAACTGAAGTTCATTTGTTATATTCTTATATTTATATTTGTTTATTTGTTCTTATATTCTTATAATCTTATGAACTTATGCACTGATATATTGTTCCTACTACTTGAAGCATGGAAGCTCAATTCTTAGCCACTTGGTGTGGATATTTGCAGGGAGAGTTATGGAATTACTAAACTAGTGCACTTGATTGGGTCTGTGTTTGAATGGAAGCCTTTAGTTTTAGTTGTAGTGTTTGTGGAGCTACAGGATTTGGGAATGCAGGGGCTCTTGGTGCTCACAAGAAGTATTTGGGATGTGGCTCCAAGAGGCCAAGAAGTCCAACTATTGCCCCACTTCATGTGAATTTAGATCCACCACCTCCTGTATTTGAGTCTCCTGAGTCTCCTGTGGATGATTTTTCTTTTTTTCAAGAGGATGATTCTAAGGTCCCTTATGATTCTACATTTAGTCTAGTACATTGGATACGTACTTGCAGAAACAACAGTGGTCTATCAATAAGAGACATAAATGTTCTATTCAACCAAGTCCTCTTTCACCCAAGCTTTAAATTAGAAGATGTTTCAGTAAGATCAAGTGTTGATTTGGATAGCTATGAAGGAGAGACATTAGCTGCAGCGGATGGTTGGAAACAAGAACTTATTCAAGGGCACATTTTACACTATCGAGATCCTATAGATGCTTTGGGATCTCTATTCTCTTCTCCTATTGTAGCCGAAGGATTTGAAATATACCCAAACTCCAAGAATTTGGCTATCTATGAGAAGGTGTATTCAACTCCTGGCACAGCTAATTGGTGGAAATAGATGCAAGTAAGTTACAAGCTAATGATATTTTGGTATTTTGCAAGATCTTGATTTTTTGATGTATGATGTCTCATTTTCTAAACCCTCTTATTGTGTCTTTGCAGGACCATGTCAATAGTGAAGGTGTTGTGATTGCTCCACTAATACTTTACAGCGATCAGACTTCACTGTCTAAAGATGGAAAAGTTAGTGGGCATCCTTTACTGCTCGGCATTGGAAATATATCTTGTGAAAACAGATATCTGGATGAAGGACATGCTCTTCTAGCAGTTTTTCCCATACTTCCATCTACGGAAACTACCTACTTGGAGAGATTGCAACTTTTTCAGAGTTGTTTGGAGCATATTTTAAAACCATTGAAAGATGCTAGCAAAACGTAAGCCTAATCATGATCTAAAATTTTGTTTCAAATTGTTGTTATATGGTTGAAATGCTTGTTTCTAAGTTGAGTTTGTTTCAATTCTAACTTGATGGTACTTGTTTGTTGTAGCGGAATCTTACTATCAGATCCTAATGGTGAAGAGAGATGGGTGTATCCTCGATTGTACTCATATGTGTGTGACCATTCAGAGGGTTATAAGGTATATCAAGTTTTGACACAAGTTATAAATGATTCTAATATATATTTTTTGGTATTTTCATTTGAAGTTTTGGAGATTATAATTTCTTGTTACTAATATAAAAAAAGTGTTGAATTTTACAGGTTACGTGTACTTTTGACACAAACAAGTGTATGCTTCCTTGTAGCATGTGTTTTTGCCCTTTAGATAAATTGAGGGATGTCTAGGAGAGATTCCCGTATAGAACAGAGATGGAAATGAAGAGGCTCTTAGAAGAGATTCAGATTTCTTCCCCATCTATGGCTACTGAGCTTTCCAAACGATATTCTATTCATCCTGTAC
Source organism: Polytrichum commune (assembly GCA_950295325.1). Lineage (NCBI taxonomy): Eukaryota > Viridiplantae > Streptophyta > Polytrichopsida > Polytrichales > Polytrichaceae > Polytrichum > Polytrichum commune. Next base: position 54,506,181 of record OX485806.1, on the reverse strand, counting down.
AGGTATGCCACTTACCTCGTTTTGTATTCTGCTTGTAAACCTAGGAAAATTTAAATGCATATATTAAGCAGATCTTTGAAATATAATCAAATTTATTTGTCTAATTACTTGTCATGTTGGAACAGTGTGCTCTATGGGGCTTTGCAGGAGGAGATACTACATTTGGTAATCCCTGTAGAGCAGTGAATGTTGACATGCTTCATCAGTCAGATTTAGGAGTGTTTAAGACACTTGTAGATATATTAAGAAGCATTGCAACTTCAACGTCTGTAGCCATTCTCCCTGAGTTGGATCAAAGGCTTCTTTGCATTAAAAATTCTTCTAGATTTTCAGAGTTCCAAGTTCCTGGCACAAACAAAGGAGGATACTTCACTGCCAACTCAAATTATGCAGCCTTTGAGCATCGGTCAGTAATGCAGGTTAGTAATTATGTTGCAAATGAGATTTATGTCACTAATATAATAAAAAGAATGATTAATAAGATTTAGGTGTTCAAATTTAGGTGTGATTTCAATACATGTAGAAACTTTGAGAATGTATTTATTATTATTTAACATAATCCAAAATTGTGGTGCAGGTGATTGCTGTGTGCATAATTGGATTGTTCAGAAGGGATATCATCAAAGCTGTTGTGAAATTTTTAAGGTGGAATGAGAAAGCTTGCCGATCAAAGGAACACACTGAAGAATCCCTTGCAAATATGGATAAGCTCATGCAAGAGTAAGTGATCAGCTCATAGCAGAGTTTATTGATGACTTCTTGTATATTGCATTCCAACTAGGTTTAGATGCTTATCCAATTAATCCTTTTTATGTGTTGTGAAGATGGTAAGTTTTATTATGTACGATCTGGTCATCTTTTTTCTAATGAACTATAATGTGATGTTTGTGGTTTCACAGAGCAATTCAAGCATTTACAGGAGCATTATCAAAATGGCAAAAATCAGATTTTCATTTAGTAAAAGTCCATGCAATGAGCCATTTTAGTGATGCAATTCGGAGGTCTGGTACGCCATTTGAATACAGCTCTAATCTGTACGAGCACTTGCATATAGCTTTAATGAAATCAGCTTACAGACGGAGCAACAGAAAAGACTATATCAACTATATTGTCAAGCACAATAGAAGATTACAAGCACTTCGGAAAAATGCCCAAGAAAGAGAAGGTTTTGCACCCATTGTTGAGAAAACAACAGCTCTAGACTTGGTATGATCCAAACCTAATGCTTTAAACCTACCAAGTTGGCTTATAATGCAAATTTTTATTATGTATTTGAAGTAGTTATGCTATCTATAATTTTTTGAGTGGATTGTAGGCTGTGGAGGTTGGGCAAAATGTCTTAGCTAGATACCAAACTACCTTGCGCATACGAACTTTGGCACTTGACAGCATTGCCACATCCAGCTACTCAAATCCAGCCAAATTGCAACGAATACTTTTTGCACAACCAGAGATTGGTTTGGAATTGGCAATGGCCTTGAAATCCTACACCCATGACAACAATTTGAAAGATGCTGAAGTAAGTAAATTATGTCGACCAATTCAAATTTTTGGATATCTTGTATTTTTTAGTATTTATCTTTGGGCTTGATATTTGTTCATACTTGTTGACATATGATGCTTCCTTTTGTCAATTCCAGGTATTGCAGGTTTATGGCTCACTAGCTATACCTCCTGGCAATGGTGCTCGATTTGGGGACTGGCCTATGTATGCACGAGCATCTCACGAATTCCATGGAAAAGAGTGGTACTGTTCAATTGCCATTCAAATGGAAGATGTTGGTGAAGAGGAGAGGACTTCATATGGTCAGCTTCGTTTGTTATTTCGATGTAGCTTATTGGATGTAGAAAGAAACAAGGTCACAAAAGATTTAGCACTTGTAAGAATGTATGACTATGTGAGGTTCAACACTACTGTAGAGTGTGCTGAGTTGAAGTGGTTACAGACACAAACAGAAGCTTATGTAGTGATAGAAACAACTTCTATTCTCAAAGCTGTGCAAGTGGTTCCTCATTTTGTGAAAGTAGGCTTCTTCTTTCAAAACTCATTTAAGTTTTGAACTTTGAGTATCACTAGTTACTCTTGAGTTATCAGGTGAGTGCCTAATTTTTGTACTTACTTTCATGCACATAGAGATTGCAGTGATTGTAGATTGTTGCAGGGAAAGTTTCAAAGGCTACAAGTATAGTGAGTGTGTGTTTGATTCATGGTTTTGTTAAACATCAATAGTGTTAAAATAGTGTTGAATCAATAAATAAACAACATCATATCATTGATTGGATGTTGCATAAATAATGTTGAATCAATGTTATAGATGATTGATTGGTGATTTAGTATAGAAACAAGGTTGATGCAATGTCGCATCTTGAATACTTGTTCATAAAGTATTGAATCAATTTGCACAAACTTAGTGTTGATTTAGAAATGGAAGAAAAAATGCACTATATGGATGTTGTTACAATGCCAATTGTCTAATAAGCATAAAAACAAGATTGTATCATTTAATGTTGATTTATTGTTGCTTCAATGGTCATTGCTTAAGTGATGACACAATACCAAAAAATACATTAAACTAGCATTGAACTTTGATGTTATTGAATCAACAATGAATAAGTATTAACTCCATGGGGGTCCAAAATCGAGATGATATTGTATCTATATTAAATAACAGTAGAACTTTCCAACATTGAAACAATCGAGCATTGTAAAGGCAAAGAATCAACAGCCACTGACAAACCATTGTCAAGACATTGTTTCAAGACCAATTTCCAACCATAGTATTACAATCATGTACGAAATTCGCATTGAACATGTTCAATTTGGATCAACATTGTGACATACTTCAATTGCAACAACATTGAGATATTCTCTATTGAAACATTACATATTTAGTCATTGTTTTTTTTAATTTACAATGCCTTTACAATGGCTGATTGTGAATAGATTGTCACAATACAACAACTCATAGAAGGCAAATTTGAGATGTCATGAAATCTAATCCGAAACATGACAATTATATGTCACATCATTCTCATTAGCAACACATCGGTTTGAATCATGCGAACAAGTTTGTACGTATCAAAAAAAAACACTTAGTAACACTTCAGAGTACCTAGCATGTCATGTGTTGTTGGATGCATTGTGTCATTTCGCAGACAATCAAAATTCTCCTAGAGAGACAACCTTGGATTGAGCCTATAGACCTCATACTATCAAAGGGTGTTCCAATCATCATGTAATTTTTTGGTGGTGCCTACTACAAATAGATGGAACCAATGAGAAGTTGCAAAACCTCCAAGATACGTACCTGTTCAATCATTTGCATGTAGCCAACTGTGCAATGCACCAACTCACCGACACTCTTTTGCACAATTTGCATTCACGTTTTGAAGGCAAAGAAGGCATACATTGTTAGATCATAGAGCTCAGCAGTAACCATCAGGCTAGGAAATAAACAAGATACACACAACACTTAAAACACATCACACTAGGAGAGGCATGACAGATGGAATAGGGGGCAATTACGTCGATATAGAAGAGCAAGAGGAATAATGTATCCCGACCTTGAGTACTACTTGAACTATTATCAATACAATGGAATTCGAAGAGGCAAGGAATATTTCTATGACACAAATACACCATTCTCCAAGGATTCTATGATAGTTTACTATCTTTTTCCTTTCATAGAATTCTTAGACTGATCGATAGAAGGATCAATACTGCAAAGGTGGAGTTTTCTTCTGCATTCTTCAAACATTGTTCTCCCAAGCTATTTTGTCAAGAGATCTGCCGGTTGTTCTTGAGATAAAATATACTCTACCTTGATAGTGCCACTTTCTACCTTTTGACGAGTGAAATGATAATCAGTTTCAAAGTGCTTGGAATTTTCATGGAAGACAAGATTGCAACTGAGTTTGATACTTCTCTGATTATCAGAGTAGAAAGTGGTTGGTTTGTCGTCTGAAAATCTAAGTTCTTGTAGTAATCTAATCCATTAGGCTTTACATGAGCATTGAGCTAGGACTCAAACTCACACAATGATCTAGAGGTGTTGGATTGTTTCTTGGAATTCCAAGAAATTGGTGTTCTTCCTAGAAAGAAAATGTAGGCAGCGATTAATATTTTGTCATCTACCTCTTGACCATAATCAGCGTCGATATAGCCATGTAGCTTTGTAAAGAATAAGCCTCTAACTGGATATCGACGCAGATGACGCAAAATATGTTATATTGCCTATAAGTGCAACTCTTGAAGGGTTCGCATGAATCTACTAACGATACTTACAACACATGTAATATCTAGTCGGGTTTTAGTAAGAAAAAAAGCTTTCCGACTAACACCCTATACAACGTAGCATCTACACAAGGTGAGTATGTAACTTTTGATAGAGTCAAGCTTTCAAAGAGAGGAGTGTGAGAAGGTGCACAATCATCCATACCAAATTGATGAAGAATTTGAGGGCATATTCGGTTTGGTGCATTTGTAAACCAGAGGAATGCCTATCAAATTGAACTTCTAGGTACCATTGAATGGGGCTGAGATCATTGGTTTCAAAAGTTTTGTGCAGATTATTCTTCGGTTGAGTAATGAGACTTGAGTTGTTGCCTGTGACAAATATATCATCGACATTAATGATGAGTACTACTGTGTTAGTGCCGACGCGAGCAAAATAAAGATTTGGATTGAAGTATGAATGTATGAGACCCCAAGTAAGAAGTGCAGCATGAAATCGAGCATGCCAAGCTCAAGGACTTTAATGTAAGCCGTATAGAGATTTGCGAAGCTTACAGACTAGGTGACCTTCACCAGGTTTTACAAAATCTTAAGGTTGTTCCATAAACACTTCTTCATCAAGAATACCGTTCAAAAAAATGTCAACACATCGAGTTGATGAATTGGCCAATTGAGATGCACGGAAATCGCAGTCAGAATCCTGATAGTTTCCCAATCCACAACTGGTGCAAAAGTATTAGTGAAGCCAATCCCAAAATGTTTGTTCATAACCGCGCGTGACTAAGCGAGGTTTAAAGCGATAGAGTCCACCGTTTACACCCAGCTTCACCTTATAAATCCAACGAGAACTGATAGCATTTTTGCCGATAAGAAGAGGCATGAGGGACCGAATAGCATTCTTCTGGATTGAATCAAATTCCGCCTACATGGCGGCCTACCACTTGGAGTGGGTGCGAGCTAGTTGGAAAGTAATCATTTTGTCTCCATCTTCAGAAAAGAAGATGTCGGCATTAAAGATGGAATCGTCAAGTTGAACTTGAGCAACAAAGTCTTCTAAAGTGCGAGGAAAACGTCGAATCCAATCTGATCTCTAGAGTGACTCAAGTGATGGCGATGGCGTGGCCTGCAAACGTAGGCGATTAAAGGTGTGGCCGTGAATGGGAGTGGAGTTGGCAATCTTGGAGTTGACATGGGTGAAGCTAGCAAAGGTGGAGTTAGTACAGAGAAAGTTGGGGAAGACGGCGGTGATGGTGCTGGAAAGGTCGGTGGCTCCACATATCGTGACAAGTCAAGAGTTGGGGTGTCAATAGGAGGGCCGCCTAGAATAGATGGGGGCTCCGGTTCATCCCTTGTTGATAATGAGTTGTCCCCGTCTATCTTAATGTCACAAAAATTGAAAACTTTTCGCTTGGATGGTCGATAACATCGATAGGCTTTAGCATCATCATCAAAGATGAGCAGTATGCATCTCTCGGAGCGAGCTTCTAGTTTGGTACAGGATGCTTTGGAAATATGGACAAAAATAGAAGAGCCAAACACTCTCAAGTGGGCCACGAATGGTTTACACCTAAAAATGTTTTGTTTGGAGTTCTGTTAGGATTCCTCTTTTTAGACAGGAGGTTGAGAATTATGCTGACAGCTCTGACGGCCTCAGCCCAAAGGTGATCAGGGAGGGCCTTATCCAATAAAATAACATCTCGTAATATCTAGCAAGGATCAGTTTCGTCGTTATGCCACCCCGTTGCGCTCTGGTGTGTATGGGGAGAGTAAATTCCTTGGAATTTCCTCCTGAAGAACAAAACTCATGCAAAGCTTGAGATATGTACTCGCCACCGTTATCTGACCGAAGAGTTTGAGGATGAAGCAAGTTGACTCCTGGGCTTGAAGATGTCATTCTTCCTCCGAGCTTGTACGAGCCTTTCCCATTTTCTCTAGGAGAAAAAGCTACTAAATCAAGTGTATCATTGTCAACTATGAAGCATCCCGCTGACTTAAAGATAAAAGTGTGGATTGTCGACAAGAAATCCTACACTCCATAAGTTTTTTTGTGATACCCGGTGTATAAAGAACAGATGAAACTGATTTTATTGCTCCGGATGAAACTGGAATGTCAACATTTCCGACTCCAATTACTTCATGATTGTGTCCTCCCTCAGAGCAAATGCAAGCTCCACGAGCTGGGTAAATTGATTTGAAGACTGACGGGTCACCAGATACATGATGGGTGGCCCCAGAATCAAGATACCACGAGCTAATTTGTTGTGAGGATTTTAGCATATTGAGCTCCACTAAGCAAGCATCTATAACTTCGCTTGCTAACTCAAATTTGTCAGGGTCATGCTCTTGATCTGATCCCTCATGCAATTCTTCTAAATTGTGTACTTGGCCGCTAAGAGTTCGATTGCGACGCTCAAGAAGTCGGTGCTTGTAATCTTTCATGCGGTCTAGCATTGACATCAAGTCGCATTCTCATTCAAAATGTCCGTCAATCCACAAGAATTGCAGAGCTCTTGTCGTTGTCTGTCAAAGTCCCTTGTGCTAGTAGCGGGGTTGATTGGACGGAGTATTGGCCTTTGGTGGTGCTCCAAAGTGGGTTGAGGGAGCCACTGGATTGGAGTATCTTGGTGCAAATGATTCTCCCAAATCCATGAACATGTCACCGGGATGTTGTTTGTGTTGAGGAGCCATCCCTCGATTGCAGTTATCAGACATCAAAGAAGAGTATCATGTCTTGGCACAGGCTGAAATCTTTTCCCTCTCTCTCTGTGAAGCAGGAGTGTTTTTCCATCTTCCTTCTGTTGAGCCTATAGTCGTATTGATGTCTCTTAGGATATTAGCTTGGCCACCAATTGCTCATAAGTTGGTAGAGTTTGAGCAGCGATCTCCATCCTCTTGAAAATCTCATACTCCTTGGACAAGTTCCTCAAGGTGCAGTAAACAATGATGTCTTCAGGAACGTTGACATCCACTTCTTCTAAGAGATTTAAAACTTCAGTGAGGTGGGCATCCATCAAACAGATTCTGTTTTCCTCAAGGCAAAGAACCTATCTATGAGCATCACTCAACGAGGATTGCTGTCAGATTCGTATCTTGCTTTCAATTTTGTCCAACACTCATAGGGATTGTTACAGCATCGAAGGAGTTTGAGAGCATTGTCCTTAGCATTGATGTCGATTATGCTCATGACTTGTTGACGTGCCATTCGTTCTTCCTCACTCATGGGCGTGTTTGGAGGTGTAAGGCAGTATTGAAAGCATCCGTCCTTCTAAAGCAAATTCTTCACACAATATGCCCAAATCCCAAAGGTCGAACCTCTATCAAGATGGTAACTCTCAGGGATTCCTTGTCTCCAGCCATGATGATGTATCTTCCTCTAAGTTGTCTATAGTTGGGATGAGATCTAAGAGAAGGGAGAAGAAACCAAAAATTTCACTTCGTAGCAAGGTCTCACCTCCAGTCAAGAAAAGATAAAACTTGCAGGTCTCTAGAGAGCTTGCTCTGATACCATGAAAAAACCTCAGTAGAGCTTGAAAAGAACCAATGCAGAACTCACTGCTCGGAACTCAACTGTTCATTGAAGTAAGGGGAAGTACAAGATCTATACTAAAACTAAGCTCTAATCCTGGAAGTTACCTTAAAGGTAAAAGAATAACTACCCTAATAGATTTCTTGGTAACCAAGAGGTGGGCATAAAGGTTTCAACATAATGTGGATAGTAAGTGTGACTTCTTGAAGTTGGTGAACAATTTATGAATTGTGGTTTTGGTGTGGTCACCCGTATTGCCCCCAGGTTCCTAGATGCTCCTAGTTGCATGGCATCGTTTGCCTATGTGCCACACTCCTCCAAGCGCATGTGCTTTCCATGCCCTTCCATGTCAGTCATATCCATAATAGGGATGACAGAAATATGTTGCCCAATAGCGTTCATCGCTTCTAGTTTTCTCTTGGATATGCATTTCTCCTCTACATCCCAAATACTCGAACAGCCATTCCACACAACCCTCAATCTCCAACTGAGCTCTCAAATTTTGTAAGACTCAATTGTCTCACAGTTGCAAGGACCATTATAAGACATAATTCGCCATACGGTATGAAAATTAGCATGTTACACTTGAATCTTCAACCACACACTACGCTTTAATTCTCACTTTCTAGTTGTGGGTAAGGTTTCAATTTAAAACAATTGAGAATGTGAATCCAAAAAACATGGAGTCATTTCCTAAGTTCAAGACTCAAGGTAAAAAGACATCAAAAATCAACATGCATGTGTTTCTTGATCTTTGTATGGTCACAATGACCAAATGGCTAAGAATTTGAAGGTGATTTTGGTGTTTTTAGAAAGAGCACGAGAAGCACTACAAGATAGACAACTTATATGTGGAAGATTGGCAATTTCTGAAGGAGATATCATCATTCACTTCTTCAACCTCTTATATCATATGACATGGGTTTGTAAATAGCGTGCACCCACAGCACTATCCACCATATTTTTAGCATGGATTCTTATTACTAGTGCAGCCCACAGTATTTACCATAATTAGTGTAGATAAACTCAGATTGTGTCATATCAGAAATTGCATAAACATGACTATGACTGTTCATATTCAGAAATAATATTTTTGGGGAGCTCATGTCAACCTAATTTTATTTTGATGCTTATTGTAGCTTCTTTTCCTGGTGCTGAATTCTCCTAGCAACAGGAACTAAACTGAGAACATGAGTGAAGTGTGTGCAAATGTTTGTAAAACGTCTAAAGGCTGAAAATCCTGTTAACCACCTTCAATATAATCAGAGCGATAACAATGAAAACCAAACACAACCCCACTCTGGTGCAAATCCAGTCTTACTAATTAAAAATGTGACATGCAACTACTAAACAGGTTGATGGCAGTCATAAAGAAGATCTTCTACCTACATATGAGTAGGAGCTAAAACAACTCTACAGAATGGTTACTTTCATTACCAGCTAGATTCTTCTTTAAACTTCTCTCGTTGGCCTCCAGATGGCCACCTGCCAAAGCAATATTGCGTAGACCTTCTTGAACAGCATCACAAGCCCCAATTTTCTCTTCCAGTGATTGTGGTACACCAGCCACCCATGGATGCAGCAGGCATTGAGCAGCAGTGAGCCGTTTGTCAGGTACAAAATCCAGTAATGGGACTAGAAATTCAGCAAGAGCATGGGCATCTTGTTCAGCAAACTCATACTTCTCTAGTAAAACTCTGTCTAAAGGCCAATACCGTAGCCTTCGAATATGCCGTAGATCCCCATGTCGGTTAAAGTAATCTCGTGAATACTTTCCTGATAAGGCAACCTGCACAAGTGAAGTGGCACTACCAGTACAAGCATAAGTACCAATAATTCTACAGTTCAAATGTGAGGAAGCCAAAATATCATGACACAAAAACCAAACATCCACTGAAGAATTGCCAAACAATGACTATACAAGCCAAACCAGTCCCAAAAACTACGAATACCTAGATAGGACTGCACATCATAACATACAAAAAAGAAACTGTAAAGGCATGCACAAGACAATGGTCAAGTAGGTAGCACAGAGAGAACACACAAACCTTGCGAGGCATGCGGCCCAGCAATTCCATCATAAGCGCCAGGTGATCCTGCATATATTGTAAAATAATTTGTTACAGATGAGATAAGTCTACAACATTTTTTATTGACATCTCCATTAAATTGTAAACCTTCTAAATTACACAAATTCGATACTGTGAGATGCATGATTCTTCCCAATCTATAATCACTGAAAATGGCCTTGATGCCTACCTCATCTCGGTCAAAGTCATCACCACTGCGTGGGTCGAAAAGCACATCTCCAGTAGCAAGCTCAAACACAATACATGCAAACGACCACATGTCAGCTGAGGTTGAATATTTTGACCCCAGCAGGACCTCAGGACAGCGATACTGCCGAGTTTGAATGTCACTAGTAAACTGTTTGTAGGTCCAGCAGGCATTCCCAAGGTCAACTATTTTACATCGCAAGTCCAACCTGCTAAATTCTTCTGAAAGTGCAGAGCTTCTTCCACTCTTGGATAATTCACTCGTAGCACTTAAAAGTGCTTCTTTAGAATCAAACTGCTCCTCAGATGCTTCACCAGTTTCCTCATTGCACAGCCTGTCTGTTGAATGTGGGTGCTCTGTGGAAACCTGTGCAATATCCTCCAGCTTAGTTGATTCAATCTCTACCTCTGGATCTTGTCTCTCTCTCTCATCCAAGTGGAAACCTGCTCTTTTTGCCCTTCTCTTTGCTTTCTTCTTCTGATTTTTGGAAAGCCCAGAAGAATTTCCCTTCTCTTTCTCTTTGACTCCGGAAGCCATGCTTAATTTCTCCCTTTCATGAGAGACCTCTAGTTTTGTGTAATTGGAATTGCGTGGGTCTTTTGTGTGGTCCAAAGGAAACAGAAGAAGTACATTTTCAGGCTTCAAGTCTGTATGAATAATAGACAGCTGGTGATGCAAATACTCGAGGCCAACCAGAATGCCCCTAGCCAATTGCTGCACCATGTGCACTGGCAAACCCCTGTAATTGTATGCTTTAATCAAAGTAAGAAGATTATCACCTAGATATTCGAACACCATGCACACATGACTTCCATTTGGCCCTGCATGCTTAAAGTGGTCCAGCAGTTTCACCACTCCCCTGCAATCATCGGGGTCGCCTTCAGCAATCTGCTTCAGAATTGTAATCTCATCAAGAGCTGCTTCTGTATAATGTTGTGCGCTTTTCTGTACCTTCAGTGCAACATACTTCTGTGTGCCACAGAAACCAAACACAACCATCAATTGAAATATTCCAGAGGCATTCCTCATAGCAACAACAACCAAGTACGCTCAACCACTTCATGATTGTCAAAACACTTTTGAGCTGATATCAACAGGTAAATAAAGCACCGTCATTGACACATCACCCACTTCCAATAGTACCCTATAAAACCTAATACCCTCATACTCAAAGGCTCCTCCAACAATCCTACAGAAAATAGATGAAACAAAAAAAGTACACCAGAGAGAAGCTCATTTCAGCCCCACACCTTGTCAAGATTATCCCATGCCAGCCACACCGTTGAAAAATGCCCCCACCCAAGCTTCCGATGCACAATGTATCGGTTCACCTTAAAAGAATCGCCAATGCGTACGGCATGGTAACCCCCCCGTCGGTACTCATCACTCCCCTCATCCTCTGATTCCGACACATCGCTGCTCTCCCAGCTCTTCAAGCTCTCCTTCCTTGGCTCGTCCGCCATAGCCAAGCATGTACCCTAATGCCAGCCCTTACCTTTCCTCACGGCCCCTGCTCTCACTCTACCCTTACATACCTCATCATCATTACCCCACAAGGACAAAATCCTCCCCCGTCACTGTCAAGGGAAGATAAAAGTAACAAATGCGTGTCAATACACAAGGGCCATGCCACCAAATTGCTATCAATGAACATTAACATACTTAAAACATATTATGGTAATCTCTGAACCATAAGAACACCATTTAAATCGAAATGAAAATATTTGCAACAACTCAATATATTGTGTAAGTTTTTTAGTGTAAATGTAATTATCAATGTTCAGACCCATTTGAGGCCCAAAGGACTTTCGCCAACAAGTGTCAATTTCTCAATCCCAACACCAACCACCAACCTTAACAATATAGTAAGGGTTCATGCATACAAAAAGAAACAATTATGTCATGACACAATAAAAAGCGCGTGGATGCAGACATTTTGTGGCTACACAATTCTGAGGGCTTATCTAGCAAAAAACTGTGAATGAATCACTTCAAGTCTTCAACTCCTTTTCAACAGTGTATGTTTTCTGTCTGTAAAGTAAAGCTCCTTCAAATGTATGCAGTAAAAGAAATTTAACTATCACACTGCTCCCTTTCAAACCAGATTTATCCCCTCCGAATTGCCAATCCTCCACACAAGGAGAAAACCTCTTTTGTTTGGATACACCAACCCCAACCTCAACAGCATCCAATGAGTTCGGCTTCCAAAACTTGACTAGAACTTGAATTTGGTCTGGAAATTGTTGTAAATGTAGAGGTGTCCTCTAAGTTCTTCTGCTTCCTTACACTCTTCTATGGTCAGCAAGAACGCTGTCAGTCGTATCATTTGTCTACCAAGAACTAGATCTTCGGGAGAGTGACAAATCCTAAACGACAACACTTTTGGACGAACAACCCCACTACATACGCAGCTCCCAACCAACTGACTAAACAACACAAAGCATCATGAACGACCAATCTCCTCAGATTTAGTGCTACTTAGCAACATTGTCTGCAAGAAAGAAAAGGGTTAAGGAAGTAGGAGCATGTGTTGGGTCCTAACAAATACTGCAAATCCAATGTACATACAGAAGTGAAACCTCAACGAATTCAAAGCAAACTTTCAAAAGCTTTGCAAAAGTTAGCCTACGCAGCAATGGCGGGGCAATTTCGAGTACTGCGGCTAAACCCTAGTAATGCTAATGACAACAATTGATATATTTTCCTCGGGGTCAGAAAATCAGAGAGCACATATGGAGTTTGCCTACATTCTCCTTTTCAAGACAATGTAAACGGCTCTCAAGAACGGCATTACTTCGGGCAATTCTGATGCCAAACCCTCTGTCATACAACCCTCAACCCTAATACAAAAAAAGGCCCACTCAGAGGGCCTCCTTCTCCACTCGAGGCACCTGAAAGATTAATCAGGAGTCAATCTCCTGATTGCTCTCCGAAGTCTCAGCAGGAATAATCTTATCTGCAATCCCTTTGTCCGTACAAAACAACAGGAGATTCTCCGTCCATCTTGAAGTCTATGGCCTTCTTTACAATCTCACAATCTTGATCTAAGGATCCTCGTAAATTGTCTGCTCACGTTTATGAAAACCCTAACGCAGGATGCATGTAGTTGCACACATTCATTCTTGCCTCAAGCCAATTCCAGAAGTAGCCATAACATGAATTGTTGCGAAGACTTACTTGAATGAGGTGGAGTCGGAGGTGGCAAAATGGCGAAGGGAGAGGACCATCGACTGTGGGCGACAGCGAGAACAAGTGAGGCTTGCTTTTCATATGAACTTCTCAGAGTCTTTGCCTTCTGCTACCCTTGTTTTCAGAAGGCCCCCGCCGTCCCCAACGCTTGGGCTCCAAGGATCTTCCAACTTCCCACATACGCTTAAGGTAGGTGGGTCTTAAATGGCTACTTTCCCGACTAGCCCACTTCTCCTAGGATATAAAACACGCTACTAGCACGAGATGGGTACAAACCAAATCAAGGTTGTAGTCACTTTCGTCATAAATTTTGGAGCTCATATGATTATCAAGGTGAAGATTTTGAGTTTGTGAAATAGTTACATAGATTTCCTCAATTATGTTGATTATTGAACATATGATTATCATATTTTGAAATCATTTCAAAGACGTGTTTTTTGACTACCCGTTCACGAAACCACATATCACTCAAAAACCTACGTGTATGTGATTAAGATAACTATCCAAATTAGGCATATTTACTTTAAGTATCTACTTCCAACACTTTCAAGTTCCAAATTATTTTGTGGTTCATCGTAATGTAATGTTGCTCTCTTGTGAGCACTTCCAACTCCACATACAATTCTAGTTGTTGAAGTAACTTGAAAATTGAAAATCTTTAAGGTGATCATTTCAAATTTCAACAACAATATTGAGATGCATAATATATAAAAGACCACATAGAAAATTTGTTTTTTTCTTTAATTGATCACAAAGGTACTCCTAATTATGTAAGTTAATGAACCTCAAATGATGTTTATAGTTTGAGCACATAGTCCAATCTCAATGTTCATTTCACACACTTATTAAGTATTTATTTATCAAATGCATATGTTTTATTGATCTTTGTGCACATTATAGAGATTCTTATGTTATACTCCAATACATTCACCAACTTGAGGCAACACAAAATCAACCCACAAAGAATTGTACCTTCTTTTCCTTCATGTACTTGACCATATATGCACCCTAGTTTAAACCTATTTATTCCAACAAATAATGTCATTGGCCTAAATAAGTTATTTTTGCAAGGGTTACATTTCCAAGACACAATGAATGATTAAGCTATCAACAAACAAATACTCAAATGAAAATCAATATTTTTCTTATTAAAACCCAACATTGCGAAATATACTAGTGAAATTTACTGTGTCATGGGATTCACTATGTTATGACGAGTAATTTTGTTAGAAGTACAAGGTACAAATGACTAATAAGTTCATCATTCAACGAGGGAAGCTAAGACTTGAGTAGTGGCGGTAACATGTGAATGATGATTCCAAATATAGGGTTGTTTCACATGTTTTGGGACCTTAATCTAAACTAGGAAAATAGTTTCAAGTTATATTACATGCATACAAAAAACATTCAATGTACCTATGAAAGATGGGGCCTATTATCATCTACATGTGGGAAATCTTTCATTCAAATGATAATTTTTATTTTAATATTCCAACACGTTTGTTTTTGCAACCAAATAAGTTTTCGCATAAATGAATTTCATGTATTGCCAATTGAGTACAATATGATAAACACTACACTACCATCATTACTCCCATTCAACAACACCAACCAACTCAAGTATTCACATAACCTTGTTGTAGGTGAAAGTTGGAGCATGAATGAACTTGTCGTGGTCGTAGTCCACCTTGCACAAAAATTTAAACACATAATTAGATGTTTGAATTACACCCATTTCCCTCTCTTTCCAAAAGCCTGAGATGACATTTTCATGAATTTGGGTATATGCAATGCAAGATGTTACCAATTGTGACACAGTAGGAGCTATCTCCTTTGGAGACAATATTGGTTATCATTCCTAATCTAGAATATGGAATAGTAGTGACACCAACCACATAGCAATCATTCATGAGTCCAATGCTATCCCATTTGTTTTTGTGATTAGCTATTAGTGTTGCTAAATATCAACGACTATTTTTGAAAATCAAGAAGTTTGTTGGGTGTCCGAATTTAATGGCATACAAAAATGAAACCAAGTTATGAGAAGGGTTGCAATTGTTGAAAGCCTACGATGAGGTGGAAATGCCTCCCTTTATTGCAATTGAAATTTGAAGTCCTCAAGCACCAATACCTCTTACATGGACAAATTGGTACCAATTTGAAGTCCTCGAGCACCAATACCTCTTACATCGGCCAAGTGTTGGAGGTAGAGCATTAGGTTGCTCGTAGTTATGAAGTAGTCAATGTTAGAGTTATACGAATGAATAAGGTTCAAATAAACCCATAAGGTTTGTGGGAAAGTTGGAGTGGACATATCCCATATACATTGTATGAGCCAAGGAGGAAAAATGCAATCGAATCTTAAGTTCTAGTGTGCTTTAATATGTCGGGCATTATAGGCTAGTCTAATACATATTTATTTTTGTTGCCACTTACACATTGCTCGATGTATCATGACAAAACCAAACCTCATACTCCACATTTTTGGTGGTGAGGAACCCAATCTTCATACCTTTGTATGCTGGAAAAAGGTGCCATGTTTGTTGGTTCCAATGTTGGCACTTGCACAAAGTCCCTATGGTGACCTACAATGCCCAACATTCTTATGTCGAGTTGGGTGGCATTATTGTAATTTTTCATCTAGAAATAGGGCATGTAGTCTCCAATATAGATGTGGTATGAGCCATACCATGTCAACAACATTAATGACTCCCCTATGCATGGTTTTTTGTTCAAGAGTTTGGACAAAAAATATATTAGTTTATTTTGTTTGAGTGGATGTGAGTCGCAATCGCCACATGGTGACAAGTTGAGCTTCCGTTTTATGGACTCAAAAAATTATGAGCCTTTCAAGGCACAAACCTTGGTGTTTATATCTTCTACCCCCCAAGGAATTCCCTATGGTGAAATGTATTACTCAACGTCTTCCACCAAATTGGGTGGCAATCTTAGAAGGTCTTACAACACATTTTTATCATGGGAAGAAATACACCAATCACATCAATTTTGGATAACGGTGTCGATGATCACCCTATCATGGTCGACATGTTGGAGTACTTGAAAAATATGATATATGTACCTTTGTTGAAATTTATTATCATCTTTTTTATACATTTAATGATGTATTCTAATATTATCGGTGATGACTAATTGCACATGTCTTCAAGTGCTTATAGTTTCACCTTATAGTTGTAGACCTTTCAAAAAAACTACCCATTGCCAATGCCTCCTCACCTTCCAACATCATTTTGGATTGGAATACATATTGGGCTTCTCATATTGAGGTCGTTTTTGAATTTGCTAATACTTATGTTCGTAATAATGCTTGCATGTTTGCATTCCTTCCTAAAGTAAAAGACGTTAAGCATGATGTCATGACCTATGCAAAATCCTACAATTTTGCAATGCATAGGATTGGTGGGGCATCAAAGAATCGCCTTTATGTTTGAGGATTCACAAAATCTTAAAATACATGCTAAATGTCTGAATGTACATAATTGTTGCTGTATATATATATATAGTGTTTGGTTGGGCATTTTCTAATACTCTCTAATGATATTTTTATTGAGTCAAAAATTCCACATTTTGGATTTCTGTTCACAAGGCAAGATCATCAACTCCTTATTTATTTCAAGAATGTTAGGGTGTGTTGGAGGTGGATGTGGGAGCCAACAAATAGTTCCCTAGGATAGGTGGTTGGGAAAAAACCCAAAATTGTTGCAAGGGTTTATTAAGGCATCAATTAAATCCATAGTTGTATCTCTTGGCATATATGCATCCACATGTGATTATAGACCTCAATGATAATCATTCATATTTCATTGCTCATTGCTCATTGTCCATGTTTTTTTATTTAGTGATTGATTTCCATGTTGTGTCCAAGTGTTTTAATTCACACATGTAAGCAAAGGAGTCACCACATCGTGGCCTTGGTGGGAAATTTGACAATATTTGATGCCATGTTTCTCCATTTTGTAAGGATATCCCTCTCCTTACATGTGGAGTTGTACCTCACATACCATCCATCGTGACCAAAGATGAACATATTTAAAAGGTTGCAAAGCATTTTTCGCATTACTAAGTAAATTTGGTTGTCATTTGATACCTACATTTTGTAGCATTTCACATGGCTATGGTTTCAAATATCTTATATTTCTATTTGATGTGAAAACAACCATGAATCAACTTCAATCACCTTCGAGGTAGATGTTGTTTATGTCACATATAGAGAATGTGGCACATGTCATGGTGGTTACCTTGACAATAGTCTGTCATTGTCGACCCCAATGATTGGTTTAATGTGCATATGTAGATGAACAAAATGTAATAGTATCAAAGGTAGTGTCAAACACTATGATTGGATTTTGTGGGTTTATTTTCATATTATATTTTTCTTTGAATAACAACAATCTTTGGACTTGGACTGTCAACATCGTCTTCCTACCATAATTTTATTTGACACACTATTAAATTTTATTGCTCAATTTGCAGACATGATCCATTTTCTACTTACAAATGTGTTGGCAATTGTTATTTGGTCCCATTGTGTAACATTATATCGATCGTGAAAAAATAACAATTAAACCACATATGAATATGATTTGTGAATGATATCATCATTTCATTTATCCACAACTATATATATACAAGGTCAAAATTTTATTGGGGAAAATCCAAGGCTATATAAAACATGTGGCTCTATTATCATTTGAATTTTTCCATCACAATTCATATGTTACTGCTCATTACTCACCACTCATATGATAGCATTCCCCATCATGCAATATAACTCACTATAATTATAGGCAAAATGTTAATGGAAAACTACCAATATGGATGCATATATATGCCCTAAGGCATGGCCCAATAATAATCTATTCACAACCTATCCATGAAACGACATTCAAATTACTGATATTCGTTAATTCTATAGATAAAGGATGTTTCATCCTATCAAAACTTGACCAAAGGGGATCTAGAGGATTACAACAATAATGGTGCAATGCAACATGTGAAAAACAATTATGCATGGACCTTGTACACATCCACACGACCAACCAAATAGATAATCTATGTGAGAGAATGTGTGTAAGATTTTAACATTTTTCTTATAATTGTACCGAGTGGACAAATATCTATAGATTTTTTCCACTCTATAGATTTAACACTTTGCCTATAATTCTAGTGAACTATATTGCCAAAAATGTGCGTGAGATTCTAAGGTAACGTAGTAGAAATGCTTATGAAAAATGCTTTGAGCATCACAAACCCTACCCAACCGTAAAGGTTATCAATGCCCCAAACCCACACACATTCCCCCATAAAAATGGTGGTTTGTGTTTAATGTGGTAGAACTCCTTTCCAATCCCCCTTGGAAACGTTGTCCCCCTTGGAAACGTTGTGCCCCTAGTATAAGCCATCATTGCATTTTTTTTTCATGTTTATTGTTTGTTATACCCACAATCGACAATGTTTTTTCATGCAACATAATCATTTGTGTCCACGTTTGCTACTAGCCCCCATTTTGTTACACACTCTCATACCCAATACCTTGATGCTGTGATTTGGAAACATATATACATGAAACAAAAGCTGCAACCTACCACGTGTGACCTAAAAAAATTGTACACTTGACACTTGTTTCTTAACTTAGTATATGTGATTTGATCCTAATTGTCTTTGTATAACCTAAATCCTAGCATGTTTTGTGTCACCGAGTCCATATATGGCATGTAATTTGTTTGTAGTCAATGTAACGGGTATGTCCGAGGTCTATATGTCATCAAATGTATACATGCTTTAGTTATCAAATGTATATAGTCATCTAATATACACATGGTTATTTCCGGCCATGTTTTAGTTGTATGAACATTTTATTGCCTAAAAATCTATATACTATGAAAAATGATGTCAATGTGATGTAAAAATGATTGATTATCAACAAGACATGTTAAGACTTTAAGCACCATTGAAAATCTCATGAGAGGTATTTTCCAACGAATGGGGGCATTCTATCATTTTTGGGGAGGGAGGTGAGTCAGAATGCCGACTACAAGGTTATAGTGAAGGATGAGTCATTGTTGTCAAATGCGGGGTGCATGAGACAATATGTACTTGATTGTTGGATTGCTGCAAAGGAGCACGGGCAAAATGTGACCTAGAAAGGCAATTATCCCATTTTTATTCAATGTTTTCCATTTTTGG
Source organism: Polytrichum commune (assembly GCA_950295325.1). Taxonomy (NCBI): domain Eukaryota; kingdom Viridiplantae; phylum Streptophyta; class Polytrichopsida; order Polytrichales; family Polytrichaceae; genus Polytrichum; species Polytrichum commune. Next base: position 54,486,751 of record OX485806.1, on the reverse strand, counting down.
TACTATGTTTATCAAATTGTTGCAATTTTGTGGTTTTAGTGTTGTGTTTTGGAATAAAAGAAAAACACAAAGACAAAATGACAATATTGAAAAATGACACAAATCTCCATTTCCTTTGGTGTTGTCGTTCCTGGCATTTCCCATGTGCTTTGATCTGCAATTATGCAATATTTTTCTTTGCCCAAGGTTTGTAGGGATTTTTCTCCCCTTCAATATAATATTAATTTTAAAATTTTACTAGCCATACTCATCAATTAAATTTTATTGTTTGTTCCTCACCTCCTTCCACATGAACATGCAATGTAGACTAGGCAATATTGTTTTCAAATTTCTGTCTACATTCTTTTTCTTTGTGATTTTCATTCTAGACATTGGGTTTAGGTTTTAAGGTATGATCATTAGTTTGTCATTTATTAGGTTTGTTCCTTTCATATTGGAATATTAATGTTTTATTTATTTTATATAGATGCAAAAAATGATTTTTGCCAATTTTTGTGTTATAATGTCCATCAACCATCCCATCTCTTTCAATGTGGGAATTTTGGGCATAACGCTCATATGTTTTAATGCATGTAACTAAGCATGTCAAACTCGCACATACAAATATGTTAGACTTAGAATGGAACTATGATAAACTTGAATGTCTTTATCGCTAACAATGTTGAGCATGTTACAAAAACCATTTTTCAATTACTTCATCAGTGATCGTAGTAGATCAATTTGGATTTAGGGTTAAGGGTATTGGGTGGATTTAGGTTTCATTTATTTAGGAGCAAACACATGGGTCTTGGATACAAATGGAACCCAACACACTTAGGTTTGAATCCCACACCTTGGGTTTGGGTGGATTTGGGTTTCTTTAATTTAGGAGCAGACACATTGGTCATGGATACAATGGAACCCAACACACTTAGGTTTGAATCCCACACTTTGGGTTTGGGTGGATTTGGGTTTTGTTTATTTAAGAGCAAACACATGGGTCTTGGATATAAATGGAACCCAACACACTTAGGTATGAATTTCACACCTTAATATTTGGTGGATTCGGGATTCATTAATTTAGGAGCAAACACATGGGTCTTGGATACAAATGGAACCCAACACATTCAGGTTTCATTCATTTAGGACCCACTTAAAAAAGGCCCCGATCTTGATCTATTTATAATTTAATCTATTTACAACCTAATTAAAAATAGGTATCAATATTGATATATTTACAAATTTCATCAATTTTGGACCCGATTAAAAAATATTAATCTTCATCTATACACAACTTTCATTTATTTATAGCCTTATTAAAAATAGGTATAGATTTCAAGATGTTTACGACTATACTAAAAATAAGCGTTGGATATAATTGGAACCTGACACATTTAGGTATCAATCGGGTCAATTAATTGGGTAAATTTGGTTTGAATCTATTTGGGTCAACCATATTTAAAATAGGTTTGGGTTATGGTATATTTAGGACCCGATCAAAAAAAATGTATGCATAGTCAATATTTGTAGTCATAAATGAAGTGCATCATCAAGTATGTGATGGCCACACCCACATTGATGGAGACGGAGTGAGCCTAGCCACACATGTTTTGTGCCTCCCTATCCTTGAACACAAATTTTGATATGTTTATATCTAGATAATCAACCAAGACTATAGTTTGATTACACCAAACAATTGCTGAGGCCATCAACTTTGTGCACAATGGACAAGGCCCACATCAACCTCAGAACTCATTAGCATTTTTCACACCAAGCTTAGAATGGTCAATATGAGAATAAAATAGTTACAGGTCTATCCATAGTAATTACCCATCTCATTACATTGATTAATCTAAATAATGCATGTTGTTATTTGTAGTGCAGAAACTTCTTACTCATGAGTTCAATTTTACCAACAAAATTTTCATAGGTTGTTCCAACATTGTAGAACATAAATGACCTTGCTTGGTAAAATATCAAATTTTCAATAAAGAAATTATAGAAATTGTGTAACTCCAAATAGTAACACGTATTATTTGGGATAATCAATGTTGTCTAGTTTAGTTTACCAAAGGTTTATTGTACCTTCACCATTGATGTACAAAAACTAAACAAAAATTTATCTCATGGTAGGATTTTGAGTTTAAATTGGACCAAATTATAAAATTAAAGTTTATAAATAAAAATTTGATAAATAACCGTATCTCACCTTGTGTATTTAACCAAAATCAAAATAGTTTTGTAATAAAAATATGACAAATACCCATCATATACATAGATATTAATACAAATTATTGTGATTGTAGTGAATTGAAGAATGGAGAGATTTCCTAGTCACAATTGAAAAACATGTTGAAGTATATTGTGAGTGGATCCCACTATATCATGGGGGATCTTCTAGTTTGGCTCTAAACATCAATACTTGAAAACCCTTAATGACCTTTTTGGAACCACACCAGATAATATCCCAATAATATATCCACCACAAATTTAAAAAAATTAAAACTGTTAAATCATCTACAATAAGAAAAGTAAATTTTTACAATGTGATTTTAAGACATAAATTGTAAGAGTTTTAACAATTTGTTTTCAACAAATACTATATATGTTTCAAACATAAGACTTATTGACATAATCCATGAAATTTAAAGACCAAAGACTATAAACAAAAGTTATAAAACATAGTACATAATATGGACAATAACATGACATGAACAAAACATTGATGTGGATAACAGAAAAATTATAGCCTTCTTGATGTATAATTAAAAAACACGCAATTTCATTTCCTTCAAACCAACCATAACAATGTTTCATTTAAAAAAAATCACCAAGATTGATATGGAAAAATATAAAATTGGATTCATAAAATTATTATTATGTATAAATAGGGTACCAAAACTATCCAATTTACCAAAAGAGGTAATACCAAATGATTCCATCAAGTGTAAAGAGTTTTAGGGTTATTTTTTAGGGTTTAGAATTTATAGCTAAGCCTAAACCTTTAGAAACACGTTTGATATTTTCCCTATATTGGATGGCTATAAGAGTTTGCCAATATTTAATTTTGTTGGGCATGTTTTTTAATTTTTCCTATTTTCACAACAAAAGTGTTGTTTTTGTTTTTCATAATTTTGTTGGAATAAAACACATAACAATATTCTATCTAGATTACTCTAATGAGAGTCGAATTGCAATTCTATTTGTAATTGTAATTTTTTTTTATGTTCAAGGTTTGAAATTTGATTCTTTCTCTTGGACCCTATTACCAAATTTAAAATTATCAATACTAAAAATAAATTCTATCTAATTGTGCAATTGTGAGTGCTCGGCCATCTACACATGATAGATATTAACATATGGAAGATAAATCATAATAAAATCACCTAAAATATCAATTTTGTAAGGATTGTAATATTTTTTATGATTATTTTCGTGCAATTATCAATAAAGGATCTCAGGAATCATCCTCTAATGTTGAATTTGGGGTAGACCAACTCCTACACCTTATTGTCCAATTTGGATACAAAGAGGTAGACGAGTCATTATTGTGTAAATGCATTTCTTGTTCCTTAAACAAACTGTGCAAACTTTATATACATGGGTCTTGAAGTATCATCATAATTTTTTCAAAAATATTGGATTTTGTGCATTTGGTCCCGACGAATGCCTTTGTATTCCAACTCAACGTAGGGAAAGATTTCATGTAAAGGATAAAAGAATGAAGGGATTTAAAAGCGTCTATTATGCAACGCCAAACGAACTTTGTGGTCATATTGTTGTCGGACATGTTGTTCAATTAGACATGTGCGTCTTCGACATGATACTTAATGGGACGTCTAATGTGACGGACTGAAATGTCAGCCACAATGTTTACCTTGTAGCACATTCCCTTGGAGCATGAGTGTGGCTATTTTTGGCAGGAGGACACATGTCCTGGAAAAGTCAGCAGGCCGTCCTCGACGTGATGGGAGAAACGCACAAACCACAATTACAGGAAAATCGACAGTGAAATCCACAATGGTCAAACTCGGAGCACCAAAAGCGGTTGGTTTGCCTAAACCTCCCCAAATTCCTGCAAAGGTGAGGGAGTTAGTGATTGTATGTTAATTTAGGTTGATTCTCCTTGCTTGCAGGAGGACCGGCCCGAACAAGTGCAAATGCGCGTTGTGCATGTATTGTTGGTAAACATAATGAAACCCACTGACGGATGCCATAGTGTTTTGTGAATGGCGGTGGGATGTAGCAGGTGGAGAGTGGCACGAAACCACATACACAAAGGAAAAAATGAGACGTCATCAGTAATACCACGGTCAAAGCTGCAGTGCTCCAACCTTCTCCACATCGCCTTCCGGGATACACTTGCCGTTGTAGACAGTGACATTGCAAACATGGATGTGTTATAAATTTTTGGGTGACTACCGACTGTTGTGGCAATGCGGCCTTCTGGTTGCAATATGTTGTATCAATGAATACATGATTTGCATGGATATGGTCTACAATATTTGTTACTTGCGTTCTTCATGTCTATGCCATGGCCATGTGAAACATGTGACATCCAAGCTTATTCACGTAGATGCCTTAAAAAACAACCCATTCACAATTGGTTGTTCTAATAGCCATCCAGCTTGACGTCAGTAGTGACTTTGAGAAGTTCAGGCCATCATCCATGCCAACGTGAGCCCATTTGGAAAATGAAGTCCTTATGAATGGGATGATGTCTAAGAGAATTCATCGTCAGACCTGCTATGTTTTGTCCGCCACACATCGTAAAAAATTCTATGTCCAATATGATGCCACAAAGGACATTCTACTACCGCATAGATTGTAGACAAAAACAATGCATCAAACTGCAAATTCGAAAAATTAAATGTCCGCGTCTAGCGTGATGTCCGACATGACATTTCCCTATCCCCAGTGGACGTTTGCCATGCCAAGCACGGGACGTACAAACTCCATATAAGGCAATGTCCACATCAGGTCACACGTCAAAAATTTCGCAGTTCACATCATTTTTAAAAGGGGTTCAGGTGACACCCCACGTTAGCAAGGGAACAAATGTACAAATGGCCGTCATGGCACTGCTCGCTCAAAAGTTGCTTGCGTGGAGGCTACGTGCCCTCCATGTATCCCTCTGTAGAGGTTATGGAAGACCATATTTTATGTGACGTTACATAAAAACAAACTAAAATTGGCCATGTCATCTATGTTTGTTGGGAGTTTTTTGCGTGTCTTTCATAACGGATTTTAGGTTACGTACCATAAAAGTACTTCCATGTCAAAGTGAATGCTAAGAGCCATTTTCTTTGACGTCCAAAAAAACAAAGTTTTTTTATAGTGATGGCTTGTGTGGCTTGGGCCAACCTTGATAAATATGCCTTTGGTGCCTCAAGCGGTAATGAAGTGCCATTCATTTTCTCATCAATTAAACCTTGATCCAGTAATATTCTGAATTTAGTATCCCAAATATCATAAACTTGTATAAAAAACATATCTCTAATGACATTTTCTTTCAATACTATGACCATTTCAATTTGGTAAACCTAGTAGTCTCGATCTCCCACAAGTAACGAGAGCTGGTGATAGCCGGATTTCAAGTCCAAGGTGCTAAAAACTCAAGAAAATCCAATGGCATCGAACAACACCTTGGGAATTGGCATGGGATATCGATCCGATTTGGTTTTGCAATAAACTAGATGATAATCGCCGCACATCCGTTTCTCCGTCCAATTGCCAAAAATATCCTTCTTCGATGTTGTAATCGTAGCACAAGCCATAATTGATAAGCCTTGCTGCCAAGAGCTCTCGGCAATGAGCTTAGACACCAATCCTTTTGGAAATACTAAGCTTGTAAGGTCTTCGAAAAATAAGATAGTTGTCCTTCAACTAAATGTGGATGGGTTTTTTTTTTATTGCCTTTAAGGTCTTGAAAGGTAAAAGCAAAACACCTCCGGTAGAAACGAATGGTTGATATTATGTTTGGTTAGGCTCTGAGCTCCGAGAGGGTAAGGTCTTGTGTGTCTAGGACCAGATTTTGTATTAGTGTGGATGGTTGATTTTATGTTTGGTTGGGCTCTCGGCTCCAAAAGGGTAAGGTCTTATGTGTCTAGGACCAGATTTTGGATTAATGTAAATGCTTTGATTTTATGTTTGGGTAGTCTCTCGGCTCTGAGAGGGTAAGGTCTTAGTTGAAGGGGACCAGATTTTGTATTACTGTGGATGGTTGATTTTATGTTTGGGTGGGCTCTCAGCTCCCAGAGGATAAGGTACTAGTTGTCTAGGACCACATTTTGAATTAATGTGGATGGTGTTAGTTGTGGACCTGATTGTGTCTTGCTAGTTGGGTTGTTATTTCTTTAGTTGAGGGGTTAGGGGTAGGGGGTTTGGGTTGGCACCAGATATTGCATGTGCCATTATGGTTATTATGTTATTGATTCCATCCCCCACTCAAGTTAAGATTCACCCCTTCAATTTTGTGCAATCGGAACTACTAATATACCATTGATTTTCATATCCACATGGATGCTTTTCACATTGGTGTTTAGTTGGAGTTATGATATTGATTCCAACCCCCACTCAAGTTAAGATTCACCCCATTAATTTGGTGGAATCCAATCAAATATCATACCCATAATGTTTGCCTCCACGTGCACCCCATTCACATTGGCCGTCTTCCAATCCCAAATACAATATAGCAACTACAAGTTTTGTTTGGGCATCTCTCGGCCACATTTGAGGAAGGCTCCATTCTTGAATTCAGGTGTGTCTCTTGGCCAATTTTTAAGCATTCTTGAGTCTTTGGGTCGAAATTAAGGCCTTGGCCAAATTTCAAATTCTTGTATGTTGTGTTTGATGTTAAGGCCTTGGCCAATTTTTAAGCATTCTTGAGTCTTTGGGTGGAGGTTAAGGCCTTGGCCAAATTTCAAATTCTTGTATATTGTGTTTGATGTTAAGGCCTTGTCCAATTTTTAAGCATTCTTGAGTCTTTGGGTTGAGGTCAAGGCCTTGGCCAAATTTCAAATTCTTGTATGTTGTGTTTGATGTTAAGGCCTTGGCCAAATTTTAAGCATTTTTGATTTTTTGGGTTGAGATTAAGGCCTTGGCCAAATTTCAACTTCTAGTATGTTGTGTTTCAGGTTAAGGCCTTGTCCAATTTTTAAGCATTATTGAGTCTTTGGGTTGAAGTTAAGGCCTTGGCCAAATTTCAAATTCTTGTATGTTGTGTTTGATGTTAAGGCCTTGGCCAAATTTTAAGCATTCTTGAGTCTTTGGGTTGAGGTTAAGGCCTTGGCCAAATTTCAAATTCTTGTATGTTGTGTTTGATGTTAAGGCCTTGTCCAAATTTTAAGCATTCTTGAGTCTTTGGGTTGAGGTTAAGGCCTTGGCCAAAATTCAGATTCTAGTTTGTTGTGTTTGATGTTAAGGCCTTGTCCAATTTTTAAGCATTCTTGAGTCTTTGGGTTGAGGTTAAGGCCTTGGCCAGATTTCAGATTCTAATATGTTGTGTTTGATGTTAAGGCCTTGGCCAAATTTTAAGCATTCTTGAGTCTTTGGGTTGAGGTTAAGGCCTTGGCCAAAATTCACCTAATTTTTTAGTTCATTTGTGTACCTCATCATTTGTTCATCAGGTTGTGGAAGATCGCTCTAATTGCACATCATGGAGCCACTCGTACTACATCTGGACCTAGATGTACAATTGTGAGTCTTAGTTCCCAACTTATTGGTGGGTGCCGCAAATGTGGATACGGGCCGGGAGACGGTATTGGACACCCAACGTCGTTTGTCTCTAATCCATGATTTGAGGCTATGTTGCAAATCATGGAAAAATATTGTGGATAAAAGTGCCGAGTACAATGCTCTTCGTTTGGCTCAATATGAATACGGCATGGGTCCCAATGTAGACTTAAAGGTGTGTTTGCCACGCAAACATAACCTCATCACACAATTTCAAATGAACATGATGTGGTTCTCTCATAGCCGCCACGTCAGCTCAAAAATTTCGCGGAGGATTCTTATGTCGACTTGGGGGATTTGTCATTGCGTTCATTGGCTAAGCTAAGGGATGAATTGGAGAGTTGCTGGTGTGCGGAGGAGTTCTTTGGCATGATCTTTGAATCATTCTACCCATATTGGACATGCCCGGCCGATAGGGTGTAGATGGAAATAAAGTAAAGGATGGTTGTATATAGCTACTTGAACTGAATACACATTTTTGTAAGTCTTGAGTTTGGCACCTAACTTCATGAACAATTTCTCGGCCATCAAATATTTTGTGTATGGGAATTATTGATATCTAATTGTACTTGGAAATAGTACCCTACCTACTTGGGGCAATTTATCACTTTGTGGAAATCATTTATGTACACTTAAGTTGTTCATCATATGTTAATGTTTGATTTCAATTGGTGACGTCAACCCTAATTTAATATGAAACATTTGAAACCTAGACTATAAGATGTTTGATAACAAACACAATTTTCCACGCCTATAGGATCCGTTGGTTTCTCAAACAATTTTGGGTTATTATGTCCACAAAAATGGGGTGCTTTTCCAACAAATTGAATTCAAACTACCTCTAAATCCACGGAAATAGGCACCGCTTCTCCTAAAATAACCCAAGAAAATCTAAATTTTTCGCTCCCCAATCACCGCTCTCTGCTCTACGCTCACACTACTAAGTTTCCCCTGACATAGATTACAAATATTATTAAGTGGAGGAGACATTAACCATTCTCCCAACCTCAACACCACCAATAGAATCTAGCCTCTCTTCATCACCAACAATATGTGAAAATGCAGCCATCACTGGAGGCAAAGAAGCCAAAATAGTATAAACCCGTTGAGCTCGAAGCTCCTCCATTACCTGCTACTAAAATAAAGAGATTTGCTCGGCTTCTCCAACCATGACCTCAATTCCCTCCTCCATGGATGTGGACCGATGTGCCCCTTGACCATAATCCTCTACCCCCATAGACAACAATTGGTCACCATAATGCCATTGAAATGCAAGGCATAAACCACCATGGTATTAAGATCCATGGCTTGGCCCAACACGAAGCGTCATTGGCCCTTAAAGGCCAGGAGTTATTGTGGTGCCCGTGCAGAATCCTATGGCACATTCCCGTTTGTCAACCAATGATTCGGTTGGGTTTTGGTGTGATTATTCCACACCATGCCATGTCCCCTATCGCAAAATGCAAATGACTGTGGGAAAATCATAAAGGTGGGGAAAACCCTCCATGGTGCCCCCACTTTGTTAACTAATGCGAACGGGGTAAATTATATCGAACAACCAAAAAAAAGATCCAGTTTGGATCCAAAATATCATCCAGTTTTTTATCAAAAGGTGGAGGGCACTACAAAAAATGCTGCAGCTAAAGTGGATAACGATGTGAGGTTGGTCCAAATCCACCGAGGTCGGTGGGAATAAGAACCAAGGCTCGTGGTATCCACAAAGATGGGATCTCCAAGGTGTTGACAAACATAATGTCAGCCTTCCAACACCTTGTCCCGAGAGTCTCCCAACAAAGGTACATTCTCAAAGATATATCTCGGAGGAAAAGGTTGGTGGGAGAACCACCACTGCATGAATTGGATGAGGTCCCAAAAAAGATTAGATCTGAGATCCTCTAGACCTCGGCTTGCTCCAGCATGTGAGTGGCCTTGGCATGGGAGTCCTGCAATCACCATATCCATCGGACCCAACTATTGTAGGTTTGCCTCATTAATAAGTGTAACATCATGAGGGAAATATACAAAACACTCACAAATGGAAATTGGATCCAACTGCTTTAGATACAACACCATCAATTGATGGAAATGGTGACGAGTTACATGGGTGGACATCTGACTATCATCCATACAAACATACTCTCGAACTGTGAGGCCAACCTCCAACACGGTCGCCAATCCTGTTCAAATGCCTCCAAACACTTCCAACAAAGTAATCCCCTTGGCTGGCGAGCGCCACAAAATGGGGTGTGCCAATGCCGATGGGTTATGTGGTATGACCAGTGTCGTAGAACCAAGAGAAAAGATAATGGCCTCACACCACCGGGATAGCTCGGCAGAATCGCGCCAAGGAGGAAGAGGATCCTTGGGATGGCGTACCAATGCGCTTTTAGGTGTCATCTCCCGTTGATACCTCCTGAAAATACCTCCTGATTCCGTGACAAATCTTACCAACCTCGTGTATTTGGTGTGAGGTGTGTCATATTTTTCCCGCCTGAAGTCTTGGATCCGTTGCATTTGATCCCGATGGATGTTTTCATATTCCTCCTCCAAATGAAGCTGGAATTTTTGCAAATGATCAAAATCAGGCGGAGCCCTTAAAGGAGCTAATGCTCTCTGGATAGCCTGGGTGTCTCTAGATAATGGAAAGACCGGGCTCGACGTACTCACAGATGTGGATGCGGAAACCTTCCCCTCCACATCCACCACAAAGATGCCCTCTGCATGCTCTGTCTTCCCCATAGGAGCGGCCAATGAACTCGAAGTTGCGTTTTCTTTCAATGCGAAAATAAATTCCATTTGCGTCTCTCAGTACCGCTTCACCTGGAAAAACTCCATCCAATGAGCATCCCTTCATTGCTCGTAAGTTTGAAGCGCCTCGTTCTCCAAATGTTGGGCCAGAAGCTCGAACGCATATTATTTATTAAAATTGATATTGTGTTGATCTTTCTCCCACATTCAGGTCCTAAACTGAATTTTCCAATCTTGCAGGGACAAGGTCCCTATTCGACCGGAAAACAATTCTAGGATTATTCATCACGTCTTCTTTTTCATATCATCACCTACCTAAAGATCGTGTGGTCGAGTGGTAGTCCCCCACACCGAAGTAGGTTAAAAAACCTCGTCGAGTGCTACCATTGGTTCCATGTTCGAGAGGGAGGAGGATCGACCTTCCGATGCCCTTGGAGATGGACAACGATAATATTGGCTTCCAATGGTAACCATAAACCCACAATGGATTCAGTCATTGAAGCCAATAACTTAAACTAATATTAAACCAAGGTAAAATATCAAAATTTGGAAGGCAACTTGCATCTACAACCTCCACCAACCTCATGGTTTTTTGGTCATTTATCTAGCTTCATTATAACAGACTATAAACACCGCCCACTTGGTGCACACACAATGGTCGTGTCGGTCATTACTCCGACCTCACCACCACGATATCCTTTCACAACCTAGTAAAATACAAAATGAGGCAATACTAGCAACGTTTAGTAATACAACCCATCATGGGAAAATGTACCATAATAAAATACGAAAAACAATGCAAATGCAGCACTAGATCCTCTTTCCCAAACAACAATTAAGAAAAAATTCAAATAAACAGCGCACAACTAGTAGTCGCTTCCGATTGGTGGTCAAGTGTGAGATACCTCTGTTGCCGTGAAAAATAATTGGCACATAAGCACATCTCTCATACCCACTACAACATAAAAACCATTTCCTCCTAGAACTCCCCGAAACTGTGTTACTAAATACAATTCACCCTTAACAATGATATTGTTAAATCAAATGATGATTTCTTCTAATCCTTCGACAATCCCATGCACATAGCCCTATATGAATTATAATGCCCTAACTTGCCTCTTAAGAATTGAAGTATGTAGTTGCTCAAATGCCTCCCCGTTATGTTTCTTTTAACCAAAAGGAAAACAAAATACCTTCTTATACCAAATACCTCGTCGAACTCGGTGTGGAGGAAGAATAAGCCACCCGCAAGTTTGCCTCAATTCCACGTCCACCGTGTGTTTCTGAATGCTCCACCTTCTCCGAAACACAAATACCTTAATTGCTCATAAGGTGCTTTGGAATGACTGCATTGGATTGTCCCAAACCCCTAGTTTTATTTTTTTATTAATGAAAATCTTTAGCAAATATTTTTGCTAAAATTTGGTGGAACACCCCCAACCTTTGTTCTTGATTTATGAAAGTAACCTTGGCAAAATCTTTTGCAAAAGTTTGTTTCATAAATCTAAGAATTGCACTCAACATATATATATATATATATATATAAGGGGGAAGGGCTGCTGCAAAGCCCAGGGGGGAGATCAATTGGTGAGTTGGGGGAGCTAGCCTAGGGGGTGGGCTAGGCTAAGGGGTTATGCTAGGGGTCCTAGGCAATGGGATTTAGGTCCTAGAGGGGGGTAGGCCTAGGATAGGAGGGGAAAGGAGGTAGGGGGAGGAAGAAAAGGGAAAGGAAGGAGGGGGGAGAAAGGGAGAAAGAGGGGGGGGGGGCTGCGTTGTGCCACCGGACGACTCACTGCCAAAAAACATGAGCTCCCAAGGGCCACACCGCCTTTCTTCTTCTCTCATTTTTTTAAAATTATTTTGAATGAAATTGAACTTGAATCGGAATAAAAAATGTTCTTCACAAGCTCAATGATATGAATTCAAACTTGCAAGTGAACAAATGACAAGGACTTCCGTAGATAATTCAATAATTCATCACCAGAATTCACCTTGATGTGGCATTCACCAGCAAACATTTTTTTTCATGTTGCTCTACAAATCCGCAGTGTTCTCAATCCAACACTCCGCAACTTTGTCACTCCTTATCCTCACGCCTTCCCTTGCGTGTTATATTTCAAGAATGAAGAATAAAAAAATAAGAATAAAACATTATTGCCAAATGAGAAGAAGGAGAGTCAAACCCTTGTAAGAGCTCTAAATCTCTCTTCAAATGTATACCATAAGTCAAATTATTTCTCATTCTACCATGAGAGAATCCAAGAGTGTAAGTAGTGGGAGAAAAACTCAAGATTTACTACAAAAACATGCAATCTTCACCTCACACAAGCTCTCTCCACACACTCACTCACAAGACTTGACTTGGCAAGAATTCCAAGCCAAGGAGGAGGCTCCTCACTTAGGAGCCTCCGTCTCCACATCTAAGATTTATCCATCCAAATGTAAATGGATGAAACCCAACGGATAACATGTGGCCGCTGACGCCACATACCGTGACACCTTCAGTACGAACCTTAAATTGGTCCCACCAAAAAAAAGTGGCAAAACAACAACATTCAAAAGTAACTCTCCAATAAGCTTCTTAAACCTTTAAATCCAATGGTTTTTATTCGCTAGCATCTTAGTTCCAACAACCTCCATCTCGTCCACTTTCATCCGTTTGACATTCTATCTGCATACGTTGTCAACCGTTGATGTCTAATTTACATTTCATCCAGTCGATGGCGTATCGGTATTTGTGTATTTTTTAATTGTCTTAACTTTGTTAACAAATAGATCTTAATAAATCTTAATAAATAGTTTTTTTTACTGGACCATGAGCTTTAACTTTATCCTTCAGCAGTTTGGATGGTTTATATAACCCAAATGGACAACAATAAAAATCTTCTTATACATTAAGTTTTATTTGCAAAATTCTCATTTCCTATTTTTAAACTTTGAAGTCTATTTCTTAGGCACATACTAAGGACATCAAAATCCACTACATTTTCCAACTTATAACAAATGCCTAAAAACAATCAAGGTCAATTAAAGTTGGTGGAAATGCCAAATATTCATGAAATGGGGTTTTTTTTTAATTCCTCCGCATCCATTGATACCATAATCATATTCAACTCCATGCCAAACTTCTTATGAAAGCCAACAATTAGAATTTTTTTTGGTACTTGTTAGTTGATTTTGCAGTCAATATAGCAATCAACCATGATTTTGATTGCAACTAGTAGTCGACATGCAAATTGACTTTTGTATTGATTGCTCCCATAGATTGATATGGTAATCAACTATTCCATTGATTATGCAAAGCTCATTGGTTATAAGACCAAGGCAAGCTAAAGTTACTCCTAATACAGACTCCACTCACCATTTCATTACCACCCAAACATTTGCACCCATGACAAACTCACATATTGCAATCACAACCGCTTCATACGACCACACGACTTGCTTGAGTCGGAGCTATTTCTAATCTCTACAGTTGTTGCCATCTCCTTTCTTTGGCTTTCGGAATTCATCCTTGCTATTATTAAGTTGCATAATCCTTCGGGGCAACTGATACTTTATTCAAGTACTTACTGACCTATGTAGAGGTGGACACAAATTTGCAAAATGGACCGTCAAGGTCATCGGCGTGGAACATATAAGCGTTTTCATGCCAGATGTTTGAAGAAAGGGCACACTTTATTATAAAATGAACATTTTATGGTGTCAAACATTTAGCGGTCACTCATATAGTTACCCTCATTGCCTTGCGATGTTTGACTATGGTAGTTGTAACCGAGGCGAGAGAGTGGATCTACACAACCAACAAAGAACCAAGAACAACACATCAAAAATGATCAAGATCGGGAGCATAATAAGATTAACCAATAGGAATTGACCACAAAACACCTTGGTTGTGGGAACCATTTCATGTTGGTTGTTGCTTGGTTGCGGGTTGCCCCCTCTCTCCTCCGTGTGTATTTAACTGCAACTTGTGCACCTCCAAGTTCTCCACTACCGCACCAACCACTTCAAGGATCTGATTCGCCTACTTCATTCTTGCAGCCACCTGGTTTGTTGCCTTCTTTCCCGACTGCAATGCCGCAATTCTCTCAATCCTTCGGCGCTCTCCCACCCCAAGTTTCCAAGATCCACCCTAGCCACATTAAAAACAAGTCTACAATTGTTGTTGCTCCACTCCGAAGCAGCACTTCTGCCATGTTTTTCCACTCCCTCCTCTAATTTCTCACCTCTCCAAATCGTTCTAGCATAGCACTCCCTTTGTCCCGTAGTTTTTTCCAGGGTGGCACTTTTCCAAAAAGAAGAATTCCACACTGCGGTAGAGCTTCCGTGCTCTCTTCCTTCGTCTCCCCCTCTCTTGCCTTTTGAGACTATATTTTCCCACCTCTCGAGATCCTTCCAATTCCTCCTTCTTTTATGTGCTACCCGGCATCTTTGGACCGCCCAAAGGAAAAAATGAGCTTGACCCGTCTTCTTGACATTTTCTCCCCTTTTAGACTCCGCCTCCCGACACATCCTACCTTATGGTATTTGCACTTAACTTTTGACTTTCTTCTTATCCTTAGAGTGAGGTTCACATCTTTTGATTATTTTTTACTTCTTGATACTTCATATTAAGGTTAAATAACATGTGACTACAGCTTTTCAGGCTCACATATTGTTAATAATAGTTATTTTTCCAAAATTCATTGTAAATTAGAAGTCAATTGTATTTTTTAATCTTGTCAACTGCCCGTGAAGATTGGATGCAACAATGTCGATTAGAAAAATAGATCCTTTTTAAGGTGATATCCTTCCAACCCATACATAAGGTCTCATTGACGTCCTTTTTAAACGCACCATTTCAAGTACGTCATTGGAACCTAACATATTTTCTTCCAATGTGCAAAGCAATTCAAAGGTTGTTGAAAGATTGGAGATAAGCTCAAATCCTTGCCAATTTGGTTTGAATTTTTATGGCATTGAGGTGTGAATATCATTGTCTTCGTGAGAAAATTTAAATTGTATTTGAGGTCGATTATCGTCCACCTCTTCATCAATAGTGCCCACAACATCATGGGCTCAAAATTGAAACTATCGACTTGTGGCGCTATAGATGAGAAGGCCCAAGTGATCTTAGTGTGGGTAAAGGCCTTGACCATTAAGAATGCTTTCCATCCACAAAAACTAGGAGTCACAAGGGTAAGGTTGTGAACCACTCCGCGGGGTCATTCTTTATTATAATTTTAGTATTAAAATTTAGAATTCATAGGGAATTGTGAAAAAAATAGTTCATTTAGTGTTTAGCATCCCCCTCTCCAAAAAGATAAATTACCTAGGACTTTGGGCCTTCACTCGTGAAAGGTAAAAAAACTAGTTAGAATAATATTAGGTTAAAAAAAAACTAACTAATGATAGAAACTAGCTAAGTTATAAATAATTGCTAGCTAGGAAATAAACTAGCATTGAAAGAAAAATTGCTAGCTAGTAAAAACAACTAGTTAAAAAATTAAATTACTAGAGGCCAGCTAAGTAACAATTAATTAATTAATTAATGTGGACCACACACAAGACAAATGGAGGTGTTTGGCGTAAGATGAAAAAATCAACATGAAGAATAAAAAGGAAGCAAGGGGCCACTTGCCCACTCGTCTCCTTGCCAATTGGATGGCAAAAAACATTAAAAACAAATTAAAGGACTGATTCTTATCCGATTGAACTGAAATTTAGATCTCTAGAAAGCCAATGATGTCCACTATGGCGAGGCTAAAATTGCATTGCATTAAAATGATATAATAATCATTGATGAACTTAAGCTTTACAACCAAGTTAGCTACAAGAATTGAGACAAGATCAATGTCCGGGATGTGGAGTAAAACAATGAGGTAACAACTCAGTCTATGTTGAACCCAACCAAATGAGGAGCATTAAAGTAACTAACTAACCCTAGCCTTTCATTTAGGATTAAAGGGGGCGCGGTTAACCTATGAATTCGTAAACCCACTTAACTATCTCATAAGGTCAATTAGTTTGACCACTTGACCGCCAAGGGGGTATCCGACTCTCGGGACCCCTTCATATATTTTATGGTAGTAATTTTGATTATTAAAAAAATTTAATATGTGGTGAAGTTGGATCAATCACCAACACGACCACTCTGAATGTTGTAAGTGGAAAGGTGGGGTTAATAACCTATGAATCCATTATTATGTTGAATTTAACTTAACTTAGTAGGGTTTAGGTTTGATCCTCTGGACCGTTGAAGTCCAAAGGGTTTGAATTGTTATTCAAATTTCAAGGGACCTACACAAAACCCTAGAAGGTTCCGAGCTAAGGGTGCACCAACCACTAAGGGGTGATGCCCAATATATGAATGTAGTAAGGTAGGATGTGTAAAAAATATTAACTATGTAAAAAACAATTATATAAGGATGGAACTTAAACCAAATCCCCCTGCTTAGGAAACTTAAATGTAAATAAATTAAAAAGTAAGAAAAAATTGAATGGTAGATCAAATCATTGTTATTCTATCCATTGAGCTAGGGATGGTATGAATCATACCCAATTGGTGTGTACAAGAGCCATCTCAATTCATAGGTTAGGATTCCCTTGGTTCTAAGGCTGGTGCGTTAGCATTTAGACTAGGTTGTAGGTCTAGGTTAGAAATAGGTATGAAATTAATTAGTGGAGTTTAAATCCACAATAATAAAAACTAAGGCCCAATCTTTGGAGGTATTACAAATGCAATTTTGATTGCCCTCAAAAAATTTAAGCACTCACTTTATACCAATTGGGTTTGGCTTGGGTACTTGGAAATGCAAGCCACCCTTACCAAAAGACTTGTGTGGCACTTTTGGGCTCCCTCGAAAGGTGGTGGCTTAAAAGTGCCACAACTTTGCTTAATTGATTTACAAATGACATTGTATTATTTCCCAGGGTTTTCCCTGGAAGGGGGTGGCCCAAAATTGCCACATAATTGGCAACCATGCTGGGAAAGGTGGATATTTTCGCCATGCCCGGATGATATGTCCTTGAGTACTTATATGTTCAGACTAAAAAAATAAGAGTTTAACCTTGTAGAAGTTAGTCATACGCCATGGGCCACGTATGCTATGGTTAATACTAGGGAAAGATTGTATGACACCCCAACAACACCAACCATATTTGCATCAGAGGCGACACAAGGTAAAAAACCGAAGAACAAACGACCAAAACCCAAAAAAACTCAAATGATAACGGTCTAGATCAGAGCTCAACGACAAGAGGGAGAAATCCCTTCCCCCTTAGAATCTGGTTAGAATGGTACAACCCAAGCCCATGGCGAATCCTTAAGATGTCATGATGGTTCCTAGGGGGCCTCCCATCGTAATACCACAGGTATTAGCCCTGAGGGCAATGCCGAGTTATTTTCCAAGTTTGGTGAAGATTAGTCGAATGAAGATTAGTCGACCCATATCCTCGGGGGGTCGGAGTAGCAATATACGTGCGAACAAATGATAGGGTATTTTAAAAACATGGGGGCTAAAAATTATAAATGGACTTAAGAGTAATATAGGGTATCAAAAATGTCACTGGACATCTTTAAAGTACTATAGGGTATGGAATTATAAGTAATTTGGAATTATAAGTAATGCAAGCCATTTTTCTATTAACCCAAAGTAGAAATTTACATAATGATAGCATGTGAAAAAAAAAATTGAAAGTAATACCCCCCTATAAAATAGTGGTTGTTCGCACCTATATCCTTAATTTTTTAACACGCTGCCCCCCCCCCCAGCCCATATCGAACGATACATTGAGGTAATGTTGATGGTTGAAGATACATGTAAGCTATTCTAGATTTTGACTACACTAGAGTGTGTAGCTTATGAGTGGTATCACTTTCATGATGCGAAAACATTTGGGGATTGAGAACGTTGCAGAAAACCTTTTTCCGACACTTTAGGCTAGTGATGGGCCAACAAAATGCATTCATTGCATTGTCAAACATGCGATAAGGCCCATCCGAAAGGATTACATCTTATTTTTGGTGTTTTGGGAAAGTGGTAATTCGAGACGTAGGAACCCTTCTTACAAAGCATACGATCAAGTTTTACTTTATACAAAGGTTTAACAAACATGGCACTATCTAGGAGATTCTCAATTTTAATCCTCAATACTAAGAGGATCAAAGGGGTGGAAAAGTATAAGGAATGGATGTGGAACTACACAATTGTGCTAGTTCCAGCTTTCCTACCCACAACGTCCCACATTTCAAACAAAGTAAACCTCCTCAGTTGGAGCCATCCAAACCGGATGCATACATCATCGATCAAACATCCCCTCGACCTCAAGCTACGAGGCTGCTAACCGAGCTCTTAACACTCCCTGCCCCCCCAAAGCACGCCATGATGGAAAATATAGAGCTTAGAGTTAAGAAGGCCAACGAAAAATTAAGGAGCAATGTCATGCAGACGTTCTAGACCCTCACGGAGTAGCTAACAATGGCAATCACGTCTAGGCCCTTAGCACAATCAATTCCGCCGGCCTCGGAGGCAAGTAATTACGGCACCAACATTTGGTGCCATAATTGCAACGAACCTGCCCACAATAATCAATTTTGCATGGAGCCTAGGTTCATAGGGCCTCCAATGTCCCAAGGTCCCTTAACCCATGGTTGGGTACAAACCCAAGACACAAAGTTCATTGATAACAATGGGGGGAGCACATGTTATTGAGCTCCATTGCATTCAATCCCAAATGATAGTCAATGCAACTCCATCTCTCACGAGCTAGCCAATTATTCTTTACAGTCTGTAATGGTTCCCCCGTGGAAAGTCAAACAGTGGTCACTAAGGCCCATAAGAGGTCACAAACTCTGATGGGTGAAGGTTTTGCAAAGTCGAGTGAATAAGAAGGATCACCCAAGTTTGCAAAACACCATGAGTTGTTGCAGAACGCAACCCTTAAGGCTAAGGCTCCCGCAACCTCCCTAGGGCCTACCCCTCATGATGATCTAGTAGAAAAAACATTATCGAAGGTGGAGGAATACCTCTTTTTGATTCGTGGACAGAAAATACGCATGGGGCAATGGCATGCCCGTTAACTTCCCACCAAAACCTCGGCCTAGTCACGCCTTTAACCCAACCATGGAATACGATCTTTGGTCAAACCTTTGTAGCCTACAAGCCAACATTCCTTTAACACAAATAACTCAAGTAACCCCCACTTTAAGGAAAATTCAAAGAAAAAACCACCCAGGTTGGGAAGGCTAAAATCCCAACGATGGCCAGTTTAGACTCGTAGAACCCCTTAGGGGACAAAGGATCGATAGAGGTGAGGGGTCAAGATTATGGACAAGATAATCCCATACACCTTGGTTGATGGGGGTAGTGGGACCGACATTGTGTCACTCTCAACGTTAGAGAAACTTAGCCTCGAGCTCATTGGCCCTTCATCCTTCATTATCAATGTGGCGGATCAAAAACAAGTCACCCCCTTGGACATGTAAATGATTGCTTGATGAAGGTCCGGGGAGAAGTCTATACGATCACATTTCAAGTCATGAGGCTCCCTTTAACGTCCAAAAGTTATTCGATACTTTTTAGGTTGAGACTAGTTTCGATTGGCTAATGCCACAACCGAGTGGTCTACATGCACCCCCCAAATAACCTTTGGCTCCTTTCTCAATAGAAAAACGACATGAATTGCATTTTACAAGCCTTTGGTAGAATTCTCGGAGTTTGATCTACCCAAATCAAAGCAAACTCCCATTATCACATTGGTAAAGATAAGTCCTTAGATTAAAAAAATGCAAGATTGAATGTCATACTAAAACAAAAAATATTTGTGAAAAATATTTGTGAAAAATATTTGTTAAACCCATCTTGATAGCTATAGGAACTATAAATGGTGGAAAATCCCACATTCAAGGCAAGAGATGCCATCCCTACATTCTATCATCATTTTTTCCTATCTAGTAATTCCAACTTGCAAAATTTGTACCCATTCTTTGTGGATATTGGAATCCAATCTTGGGACACATACCAAGGCTTCCATTTGTTTTATATATATTTAAAAAGATAGTCCTCACGTCTTTCTACTTGCATTGAATAAAAGGGGGTCAAACTCAAGAAAGCATGTTGGAACATTGAATGCCAAACACGCGAAGGCTTTATAGTCCTAGTGCATTCATTCACATTATTAAAGATTGGTTTGTAGAAATATGAATGTCCAACCCCATGTCAAACTCATCATGGTGGCCCCCCATTGGAATTGTTTTCTTGAAATTATCAACTATGTGTTGTAAATGCTTACCATATTAACTACAAAAAAACTTGCCATGATAATTTCTGGTAGTTGATTACCCTGTAAACTAGAACGGGGAAACAACATAATAGTCAACATGAGTGTCAATTTTTGTATGAACCATTTTAGGAATTCAACATGGAAATAAATAATTATATCCACTACAACAAATAATCACAAAATCTCCATAAACTTCCATGTAACCTTACAAACTAGCAGTCGAACACATTACGTTGACTTTACCAAATAACAATGGATTATCCTATGTTGACTATTAAATAATAGTCAATAAGGCCGTTGACTTGGGTAGACAACAACCTAGGAGTTGTTTGCCTAGGTTAACTACCCTTGCAAATGACCAAATGTCTCCATGTCGTGGCCCGAGTTTTCATGATTTCCCAATTATCCTCGTTTTTTAGGTTAAAAAAATAGTATGGGCATAGGAAATAGGATAGGTGGTGTAAGAGGTAGGCATAATGTTGGTTAGTTCTTTACAGGGGAAAAGAAAAATAAAAATCCTTAAACTAGCTAAAAACGCCCAATTAGGTTAGCATTAAGAATTCCCTTTTGGGTGGAAACCCTATGGCGGAAATAGGGGAAAGAGGAAAAAAAGGGAATCAGGGGGGAAAGACCGGACCGGAGGGGGTTTTTGGGTTTTCCTCGAGGGTATCAGGGAAGGCGGCTAGGGTTAGTACTTCCCTCCCCATTGAGGAGGGTTTCCCATTTTTTTTCACATGTCGGGGAGTTTAGGAGAGTTCGGCGAGTTTAGGAAAGCGACAACCTGGGCCGAGAAAGGCACCTGACCGAGAGAGGCAGCCTGGGAAGAGAGGCAGCTTCCGAGAGGAAAGCGACAACTTGGAAGAAGAAGAGTAGGTGGAAGACATCACAGTGCTCACGGCCCCGCCTGTTTCCGCCACGGATGTAGTGGTTCCCAATGCCACTCCGGCTACCTCCACCGTTGGGAAGGAAACCCAGGATGGCAGCCATGTGGCAGAGGTAGCACCACCCAGCCCGCTGATGACCTTCCATGTGGTTTCTAGGGCACCGCTGGCACCACCACTTGTGCCAGGATTCCAGTCGGATGGCCCGCTGGCAACCCCACGTGTGCCGGATTTTGCGGAGACAAAGGACCACGCAGGAGTGATTCTCGGGGCAAATGCTCATGATGTGCAAGTGGCACCACCACTTGCGCCATTTTTGGCAACGAACAGAGCAGACCGCAACACAAGGCGGAAGAAGAAAAAGAAGAAGAAGAAGGCTAGATTGAAGAAGAGAAAGGATATGGAGTAGGGTTTTCGTTAGCGACTCTTGGGTTGTTTTTGGCAAGTAGTTAGGCAGCCGTGAGCTGTGTGCTTTGTCATTTTCTTGGTTTTTGACTTCTCAAGGGAGAGGATTGTCAGGAATGCCACGTGGCCCTTGATTGTCATCACGGGACCAGTGGCGTGGTAGGTGTTTGTTAGGTTTAAATGGAGGACACTTTGGTGTTCCTTCCACCATTTTGTAATGCAAGTGTTCTTTCATTTAATTCAGGCCTTATGTTTATTCCGCCTTCGGTTTGAATTAAGTCTTGAGTCCACGAGCAAAACAAATGGTCCCTCCTTCCCCTTCTTGATGTTCCCGAGTTTTCCGCCTTTCCCTATCACTGTGTAGGATAATTAGGTTAGTATTCTGTGATAGGACAGGGGGTCAGTAATACCCCGAGGTGCGTGTGGTTAAAATGCCCCTGTTTGAGCCGGTGATGGGCGGAGGAACCTTAAGCACGGAAAGGAGGAAAAGATTGGACGAGCAAGGGGAAAGAACCCCACCGTGGGGTTGTTGGGCAAGGGGAATTCCGCGCACACGGTAGGTTCTTCCCCACTTACTCCGTCCAACTACGGATCGACGTTGAGCAGCACTCCTCACATCGTGCAACTTGTGCAGATTTGAGTAGGTTGAACTGGTAGGCTGGTGGATTGCATTGCGTTGCATTGCACAGTCTAGTCGGAGTGAAGAGGGAAGTGGGTAAGAGCAGGTTGCTTCCGTGTTCATCCCGAGATGGCTTGCATTCATCGACTAGAGTGATCATGAAGGTGGAAATATGCTTGAATGGATGTGTTTGAGGTAGGTGTAGATTGCGAGTGTTCGAATCTTGTCGAGAATCCTCAAGAGGGATCGAAGGAAGGAGCAGGGGAAGGTTAGTAAGGTGGTGATCCACTTGCTTTGTTAATGGGAGCGTCCATCCCGATCTACTCCAACAACTTGTAGGTAATAGGATCTAATTGATCGCGAAGCACGCGAAATGGGTCAGGAGCAAGTAGGTCGGAAGGATTGGATATAGCTAGTTGGGAGATTTTTCTTGAGTATGGCAAGTTTTTTTGCGTTTTTTATAAGGGTGCAAGAGGTTCGGTGAGGGTGGTACAACAATGCAGTTTAGGTCGCCAAGATTCTAGTTCGCTGAGGAAGTGTGTCTGTGCAAATTAGTAGTCTTCTTGTAGTCTCGCGTGTCCCAGGGGTCGTAGATAGGGTCCTTTGTTGTTCTTCTTGTGTTGAAAGGTAAGGGAAGCTACGCTCATTGAAGGTCAAGATAGGTTGCAGAAACAACTCGCTCCTTTAGTGGGTTTAGATCGAACTTAAGAAACAAAAGTTGGGGGAAATGTTCGGAGGATTAAGAAGATTTCTTTCTTGCATTATTTGGTAGTATTTTGTGGAAGTTCATGAGTGCGTTTCTATAACTTGAATGGTCCACATTTTGTACTCTGTGTGGAGGGTAAATCTAGTTTAACCTTGTTGTTGATAGCGGATGTAGAAGTACAAACTTTTGTTTGTCTTTATGCATCCTCCTTTAGGACTATTTTTGGTGGGATATAGAGTGGGTGTTTCGCAGATGTGGAAGTTGGGCTCTTTTGGCCACTGATAGGAGTGGGATCTTTTGGTTAACCTCAGGGGGAGTTCGTAAGTAGGTTTTTCGCTCTTGACAGACTGTCGGAGTGTTTCCTTAACGAATTGGGAGTTGCAGGTGGCTGCAGTCAGCATAGCCCTGAGTAACTCTCCTTTGGTTCGAGTCTATTTTGTCCTTGTGTTATCGGCGTTGCTTCGCCTCCACAAAACACTTGGGATTGTAGATTGAGTCCCCTTTGAGTTTCACTCGACCTTGTTGCAATGGCGGTGCAGTGAGAGGTTAATTGCACCTCAATCAAGGCAACATGTGGATTGTGGGAGAGAGGGCCAAGCGGGAACGAAGGAACAACGGGTTCAGCACTTCATGTATGTTTTCTACAATGTGGGATCGAACTGGAGGTGTACGGGAGGTGTACGGTGTGATCGGGAAGAGAAATTCAGCGCCAAGGATCATTCCAACTAAGGGAGCAACATACCATGGTATGTTCCCATGGAACCCCCATGCATCACACTGAGTGGCAATGCAACTGCCATAATACGGGGTGTCACTAGTAATGGGCCATCAAATAATGGTTCTCTGGTGAATGTTAGATGAGTAGTAGCTACAGCTGAACTAATTCTAAAAAGGGCTTAAGCAAGTAGTGGATTAGGATGCAATTAAGGGGATGCTCGTAAGGGATGAAATTCCGGAAGGGGAGGCAAGAGGTAGGACTTGAGCCGCATTCCCCGCTTGTGAAAGAATGGGGCAATTAGGCTAGAATGTGGAAGGAATTCAATTGACTGGTAGGTAATTGACATTGTATGGTTATGGAGCATTTGTAAATTAAAATGGTTATGGTTAATAAAAAAAGGTGTTATACACACCACTTCTCTTAACCTCAAATGGAACAAGGTCGCACATATGAATGATGATCTTGGTGTGTGAAGAAGGATCCGCCACCCGGACTAGGACGCATTTAAGGATGGTTGATGATTCTTGCTCACAAGCCTTAAGTAAAATATTTGGAAGTTTTAATATGAAACGTCTATTACGCAAGCATAGACAAGTGTATGTGCAATGATATGGACAACATCAAAAGGAAATTTCTCATGTGTCTTTGATGGAATGAAGAGGTCAATTGAGGAATCCATTCAATAAGGAATGGATGGACTTGAATTTACCAAGTTTAGAAATCTCACATGTTTTGACTATTGGATGAAGGAAAAACCCAAAATGGAATTTCCAACCCGAAATAATTAGGTTATAATCTGATTTTCATGTCCCTTAAAGCAAGTGAGGTGATCCCTTGACGCAAAAATGCAAGATTTTCTTGCGTGGTGGGAACCCCATGCGAAAATATATTCCAAGACAACCAACAAATCAATTCCTTGAATGGAACATAAGTTTGAGAATGGATCAAAGGTTCCCATGCTAGTTATCATAGATATTTTGAGATTGAGCGCATTGACCAAATGACAACATCATGTTAATGGGTCCAACCGAATGGCACAATGTTTAAAAGATCCAAACCAATAAGATAAAGTTCATTTGGATGTTAGTAAATATTTTATTAAAACTGCAAAATGGAAATTTGCAACACAACAAATTTTTCATGAAAAGGATTATCCTCCAATAAAAGTCAAACCAAAACATAAAAATTGGAGTGTGTGATTGGAAGTGTGCGTTGTACACAAATAAGACTCCTATTTCAATATGGCAAGCTTGATTTTAATTACCATCCATCCCATCTTGGACAACTCTAGAACCACATTAAGTCTATCACTTGTCACACCCAAATGCCACACCCAAAATTCAAGATTTTTTCACCCAACATGTTATCACATGTCGTGCACCTCTTCATGAGGAATCCCCACAACACCATGGGCACAAGGGGGACCCCGGAGTGTCACCCAGGCCTTGTGACACCATTGGTGAGAGGGCCCAAGTGATCATAGTGTGGGTGAGGGCCCCGGGTGTTGAGAATGCCTCTCATCCACGGAGATTATGAGTTATGAAAATAACACCATGAGCTATGAGTAGTTTATGGCGGCCAAATTCTAAAAGGGAAACTTGAGTATGTGAGCGTAGAGCGGAGTTTGGAGAGCGGAAATTTGGGATTTTTGGAATAATTTTTGACACAAAGTGGGCGTATTACCATGGATTTAGGGGGTATTAGGAGAAACATTTGTTGAAAAGGGAGCCCAATTCCGTTGAAATAAGCATTAATTAAGGCTGACGTCAGCACTATGTGAACCCAATATCGTGCCCACATGCGTTCTTAAGATTAAAACTTATAAAGACCTTGGTGGTTTAGGTTATTGAAATGTGAACGTAATAATATGCAGGAGACATTAGAGCTTTGACACATTTTTAACTAATTGAGTGTTACTCTTGTAGATGCGAAAAAGGGGTTATGTAAAGGGTAGAAAATTAAAAAGATTGAGTTAGTTTATTTAGATTGTGAGAGTACATTATGCCAGTGAGTTTGGACTTGGGTGGGGTTAAATTAAGTGTTAAATCATGTGAGGCTTAGCCAAATAGTGAATCAATTAGAATTAGATATAATAGGAAGTGGAAGTGAGTAGCATGAGAGCCTTGTGGGTAGTAGGAATTGGAGTGTGTTGTGTGGTGTGCAACTTAAGTATTCTTAAATACTTATGATTTAATGAAACAAGGAGGAGGTGTGTGAGGCACCAACTTTTTAATGGAATGGGTGGATGTTACATTGTTTTGTGACTAGCGGTTAATATGAAATATGAATATGAATATGAAATAATGAAGAGAAAGTATGAGACTTGTCGCGCACCTCTCCATAAGGAGTGCCCGAAACACCATGGGCACAAGGGGGACCCCGGAGTGACACCCGGGACTTGTGGCGCCGTTGGTGAGAGGGCCCAAGTGATCCTAGTGTGGGTGAGGGCCTCGGGCGTTGGGAACGCCTCCCACCCACGGAGACTAGGAGGCACAAGGGTAAGGCCATGAGCTATGCGTAGCTCATGGCGTGGTGATTCTAGAATGCTCAAGATCACCTCAATCGGAGGTGTGAGCTAGGAGTTATGGCCATTTGAGTGGGGTGCTGTCCCGGGACAGCGCCCTGGTACAGCAGTGCCTGGGAGTGATCCCCGGGACTGCCAAGGTTCAAACAGGCATAACTTCCTCAAGACTTGCCCGAATGGGACAAGTGAGGAGTCCATCGGTATCTACGTGAAGCGTAGATGAAGATGGAGTGGTTGGTTGTTATGATCAGACATCATACAAGGAAGTTATGATGGTCTGAAGCTGCTGGGGGGGTTCTAGGCCCAGCAGCTAAGGGAAAATGTCCACTTGGCCCCAACTCTTGGTAGAGAGACAAGAGGTTGGTTGACGGTGGGGTAAGGGCCCCGCGTGAAGTCCTAGAGGCTTATATGGGTGAGGTGGTGTGGCCTCACCCACCCGAGGCCGAACGGCACGGCCTCCATGGGCATTGGCCCATTGTGAGGCCATAGTTGCCTAGTATGGTTCGGGTTGTTGTAGTGTTGCTCCGGCAACGCGATGATCAACATAGGATTGGACTTCCATGGATGGAAGTTCACATTGGGGAAATGGGTTACTGATTAAGGGGTGAGTCCCGAAAGCAAAGTAGGAGGGTTGGTTCCCTCCTATGAACTATTGGTCCGGGGTAAGAGGAGCTATCCATTAGCATGGCGGAATGCGAAGGGTTAGCGCTCGTAACCTTTGCTAGAAACGAAAATTGGCAAGATTATTAAGGGACCTAGCAAGGGTTGCGACAATGTGAGCCCAATATCATGCCCACATGCGTTCTTAAGATTAAAACTTATAAAGACCTTGGTGGTTTAGGTTACTGAAATGTGAACGTAATAATATGCAGGAGACATTAGAGCTTTGACACATTTTTAACTAATTGAGTGTTACTCTTGTAGATGCGAAAAAGGGGTTATGTAAAGGGTAGAAAATTAAAAAGATTGAGTTAGTTTATTTAGATTGTGAGAGTACATTATGCCAGTGAGTTTGGACTTGGGTGGGGTTAAATTAAGTGTTAAATCATGTGAGGCTTAGCCAAATAGTGAATCAATTAGAATTAGATATAATAGGAAGTGGAAGTGAGTAGCATGAGAGCCTTGTGGGTAGTAGGAATTGGAGTGTGTTGTGTGGTGTGCAACTTAAGTATTCTTAAATACTTATGATTTAATGAAACAAGGAGGAGGTGTGTGAGGCACCAACTTTTTAATGGAATGGGTGGATGTTACATTGTTTTGTGACTAGCGGTTAATATGAAATATGAATATGAATATGAAATAATGAAGAGAAAGTATGAGACTTGTGCCGGGACTCAAAAATAAAACCAACACATAACTCTTATTGAATCCGGAAAACAACAAAAGAAAGGAGTTATAATCTCCAAAACCAAAATGATAAACTAAGGGCTTGGACAACATTCCTTATCACTCTCCTCACCCTCCTTTGCTTCTAACAAAAAAAGATTTCGCGTCCCACGCGAGAAATGACGAACGCGATGAGGAGGTGGGGACTCTGCCTTAGCAAAGCAATCTGCCATGGCACTAGCATACGGGGGAAGTTCAAATGGCTTTGGAGGACTTGAAAACATGCCTCGACGAAGGACTGCGTTCTCCGCTGGTTCTCTGAACCCCCAAGCAAAACGATTAGAAACAAGATAACACAGGATGATGGGAAAATGACATCAACGCAAACATGGCAAAACACAGAAAGCAAACTTACGCACAAAGGAAACCGAATGTCCGTTTGGTCATCTTCTGAGGCGGATCAAAAATAGATGTAGACGGTGGGGCAACTAAGCGAGATGTACGCGCAGGCCGGGGAATAGGAGTGCATTGAAAATGATGGGGTCACTCTCAAGGGCCACAATATCCTGCTCAAGGGAGCGACATGCTGTAATCGAACCACCTAAAGCAAAAAAGGTAAAATGTTAGTATGGAAACTAGTGAAGCAAAAATAACAGAAAATTCAAAGTAAGGATGATGCTGAAAAAGAAGGCGTACCTACACCACACTGCCAGTCCACAATGTTTTTCACGAGCACCTCTCCAAGGTATCCCATCAGAGCGCATCGCTTGGCTCTTCACATCGGTGAAGACATTCAACCATCCATCTCGTTGGAGGTTGTAACCATACTCTTGCATGGCCTCCTCCCGCACTCTGAGAACGGAATTAATACGAACAAAAACCTTGATGCTGAATTTCCGAGTCTGCAATAATAAAAACGATTTCATAAGACTCAGAAGAAGTGAAATGAATAACAATACAAGAGTAGAGTAGGAGATGAAGAGTTGCTTACCATTCCAGAGGGGACCACATGATTAGAGGTCAAGATCATTCATTCCAAACCAATCTTCGGCCACGTACAAGTCGTAAGTGTGTGCCCAATAGAAAACAGTGGCACTCGCACAATGGGCAAGGACAAGGACACCATGATCATAGAGGTTAGATTTTGCAAATGCAAAAATACACTCATAGTAAAATTCTTGGAGCTTGTTCCAAGAAGGAACTTCGATGGAGATGTTGGGTACCGGCAAATTCTCAAGAATATCTGGGAAGAGCAAATCGAGGCCCTTGTGTGTTGTAGTCGAGGTGTTCACACGGGAACGACCTGCCCCAACCTGCAATTAAAACTTCATGAGAAAACAAAAGCAATGAAAAAAAAAACAAACCAAAAGGAAAGAAGCCTAAAAAATGTCGAAGGGAAAGATAGAAACCTTGGCAATGAACTATTGGATGCGGGTATATGCTGGGAGGGGACCTCCTACAAGCTCAGAATCCAGCATGAGTTGCACCATGTCCACATTTTCGATGAGGGCAAGCGTGGTAGACGACTCCGAAGAGGTGGCACTCGTATCCAAGAGGGCGGCATATCTCTTGCGAGCCAAGGACAGAAGAGAAGTGCCACTGTGAGAAGGAGTAGCAATAGTGTGTAGACGAAAGGTTGAGGGAGTACCAGAGGGGCAGCTGATGGAGTAACGGAGGGAGTGCTAGATGGACTCCATAGAAAGGTGGATGGCTCAACGGGGGTCTTTGAAGCACACCGAGTGACAACTTGGGAAGAGGCTTCAGTGGCGGTATTCTTTGCTCTGCCTTTTCCCTTTGATGCCTTGGGCAGAGGAGGAGGAAGCTCAACGATGTTAGGCTCCTTTAAGGGAACAATGTTCTCATCAAGAGCACTACTCATAAGGCTGGAAAAAAAAGGCTTCTCTTTCCCAGGCACAAATCCTCCAGAATAATCCAAATACTATCCCCCAGCTTGCAAGTGACATTCAAGAAAAACTTGGTTGTTTGCGTGGTCGTGTACACGCAGAGGCTAAAAAACACGTTCACCCAGTCTGAGAGGTAGGTAGGCAAAGAAGATGATGCCATTCTTTGCAACCAACTCTCTAATGATATAATTACAAAACAAAAAAAGTAAGATAACCATGAGAAAGAGTAAGAAATGGAGTGCAAAAATGTAAGAAATGAAGAGCAAAAATGAAGGATAAGTGCATTATCCATAGGCGACGCGCTTGATAGCCAGAGCACCCTCCTCGAACTCCAAAAGGTTATCACCTTTGGCGAAGGGGATTTCAGGCTTATCGCCGAGGTAAGGCTTGAAGACACTGTCCCAAAAGATAATCCTCAAGTAATCAACATATGCACGAGGGCGCAAGATAGTCTCCGATGCGTCCTAATCGATAGTGATGGTGAGGTCGTCCTGAAATGATTTAACCTGGACCGAGACTTCTTTCTCCAACTGAAATGAAGGAGAGAGAGAATGAAATTAGATCTGAAACAAGAGGAATAAAAAATAAATTAAGAAGGCTAATGTACGGATATACCTGAGCCCAGAATGACGCCTTGTGAAGCCAGTCGTCCAAAACCTTCTCCCTCATAGGCTTGTCGATGGGGAACTTGTTCTTTGGCCTCTAACGAATGGAGGTGTTTCACCAATGAAGCCACTAATGAAGGTTCGACCGGACATATAACAATTTTCTGTAATTTTTCAATTGTCATGTCAGTCGAGGCAAACTCATTTAAAGTGCCGATCAATATACGCACGTCCAAAAAAATAAAATGAATTTAGGAGGGTACAAAAATGAATGGATTATTCATATCAAGGAATACATGGAAGTAAAGAAAGGATACCTCGTGAAAGAATTCCTCCCCATTGTCATGGTGTGCGACCGAGATATATTTTTCAAATGTACGTGTCCGAATGTTCTTGAACGTCCTCTTTTGGGCCTTGATCATGACATTCCAAATCTCAGTAGTAGTCATCTCGGCAACCAAAGTGGTTTCACGGTAATGGCCTCATTGCAAGGTCAACTTGTGCCGAAATGTTTCTCTGCAAAAAATGACCTTGTGAGCAAATACAATCGGCATGGAAATGCAAAATGAAATGCAGCTCGGAAAATTGAGAAGACGGAATGCAAAATCATACCTTGTAAAAGAATTTGACGAAGACATCCGCGGTGAGAGTATACCAAGTAGGGCGACTCTCTTTAATCTTCTCGCATGCTTTGTAGTCAGCAGGAGAGATGAGATTCTTGAACGTCGATAACTCCAACCTCTCAAATGTAAGAATTCGAAGGAGCTTGGTAGGAATGTTCGCCTTGACGTAATCATGCTCGATAAACCTAAGAAAAAATAAAAATGAGAACCGGCCAATGAAATGAATGGAGGGAATAAAAAAGAAAGTATGCTTATCAATTAATGTCGCTTATTGCGTTGAGGAAGACACCAGTGCAACCCCTGCGGTCGACCACAATATAATCCACCGAGACATTCCAATTCTTCTCGTCGGCGTGGTTGTTGTTGATGTGCCTCCACCATACTGTGAGTCAATGATTTCCTTCCCACACGAAGAACATATTCACACAGAGATGTACAAGATTGGGATCCTCCTTCAGCTTGACATCGAACTCCGCAGAGGCCTCTTGCCAGAGAAGTCTCCATGAGGCCATACTGGCAGGGGAAACCGGGAGGTCTACGGGAATGTCGTTGAAAACCGAAACGTACATTACCCGATCTCCCTCCATGGATGGAAGTCCACCTTAGCCATTGGCTACCTACTAAGGGGAGAGTCCCGAATGCATGTTTTTTTTTTGTCATTTTTTTGTCACAAATTTGATCCCTTTTGAGGATCAAGAATGCCCTCTTCACCTCCCACTTCACAACCTCCTGCCTGTAGGCAATTCATGACAAGAAATTTTGTGTAGTATTTAGAAATTTCTCACCACCATTCAAAATGATGTGTAAACTTGACAAGCACACATCTTTCTTCTTGTTGCTCCGGTAATCCGCGATGTTTATCATTCTCCACTCCACAATCCCGCCACCACTTGTCCTCACACTCCCTCTGAAGTGTTGTAGCTCATGATTTGAAGAAAAGAGAAGAAATCATTCATTCTTGCCAAGGGAGAAGGAAGAGAGTCAAACACTCATAAGAGCTCTAAATCTCTCTTCAAATGTACATAATGAATAAAACTATCTCTCACTCCACCACGGGAAAATCCAATAGTATAAATAGGAGGAGAAGAACGTAAGATTTATTGCAAAAACATGCAATCTTCACCTCACACAAGCTCTCTCCACACACTCACTCACAAGACTTGACTTGACTTGGCAAGAATGCCAAGCCAAAGAGGAGGTTCCTCACTTAGGAGCCTTCATTTTCACATCTAGATTCATCCATCCAAACCTAAATGAATGAAGCCCAACGGATAAGGTGCGGCCGCCAACGCCGCATACCGTGACATAACGGCTATGCCTTGATTCCTCAAGCCCAACCTTGAGTGGTTCATGCGGCAAAGGAGTGAGAACCTTCCAAAGAGTGGCAAGGTCCCACAAGACAAAAACAACTCTTAAACAACCCTTTCAACCCAAGTAACTACCCTAAAGGTTGTACTAATATAATGATTACTATATAAACCAAAACGTGGTTTGGTGTTCGACATCATGCCACGTGACAATAGTTGTGTAAATACACATCGTTATACATAACACATTGTACAAAAAACATAACTAGAATACATACAATAAACTATAACAAATGTGTTATTAACACATTCTCAATTGCCTCCTTAGCTGAGAAAAATGCCCCTGTGTGAGGCCAAACCCACCACCCTTAAGCGTCCTAGTCCGGGTGATGATTTTGAGAATCACATGTGTCATACCAAAACTCGTGGCAACATGGGATGTAATTCCATCTCAACGAGCTCCCAACTTACTTTAAGTCATGATGTTTTATTAATGCTAGCCTCTTGAATAGGTAGAGCATTGGCCTTCTCAAGGGTCCACCCCGCAGCCTTGGCTACACATGTCTTTGAGGATTTTCCTCTTGAAACCTTGGCCTTGGCCAATGTCTTCTCATTAGTGCTCGTGACCTCATTGAGGCTATGGCTTGTCAGCTCCATGAGGCAAGTAAGTCTCTAATGTATTAATTCCCGATCGTTAACCCAAGGCCATTTCCCCCGTGTGGGGCCAACAACCCACCCTGGTGCTTCACGTCAATATTAGCACTTCAATTCATTCCATGAGAATAATACAAGTGTTAAAAAACACTTATCTTTCTTATCACTTATCGTCGCCTCCTCTTCCACAAGTCCCTCACAACTCATCTCCAAGTTCACTCCTTAATGCAGCCCCTAACCCGGCTAGCCTAACCCAACTAGCCTAACCCAGCTAGCTTAATCCAGCAGCTTAACCCAGGTAGCTTAACTCAGCTAGCCTAACCCAACAGCCTAACCAAGGTAGCTTAACTCAGCTAGCCTAACCCAACAGCCTAACCCAGCTAGCTGCTCCCTAATGCGGCCCAACAGTAACGATTCCAGCAACCCTCAGCAGTAACAATTCCAGCACCTTCTGCAGTACTGATGCCAGCCTTCGGCCAAATACTAATACCAACAAAATTAAGTGCCAACAATCCAACACTATACTAGGTGCTACAATTTTAATACTTTAAACTAAGCTCCATAAACTAAATACTATAAATTGAACACTATGAACTAAACACTATTTCTAAATGCCTTAAGTCAAATGCTACATCTAAACAATGTAAAACTAACTTTAAAACTAGTTGACCTCGGTTCTCCACCTAGAAACCTTGCGTCCCTACGTGCCCCTCTCTTGCTCCACATACACCCACGCTCACACCACGTGGAACGCCAAGGGAGCAAGAAAAAAAATAAAAAATGAGGAATATATAGGGAGAGGGAAGGGAAGAGGTGAGCACCCCCAAAGCTCAAGATAAGCCTTTTGATCATGTCCTACTTCGTAGGCTCTTATCCTATCCACTAAGCCTTCAACTCCTAAACCAACAATATGGATTCCAATTCAAACATTTAAACTCAAGGAGCTCCCCTTGGTTTACCACACACTACACTCACCTAACCAAAGCACTTCCTTCATGCCGCTAAGCTTCTAATCAACTACACCACATAAGCCTAAGGCCTAAACATAACAAAGCCTCAATCTTTTTATATTTTTGAGAATAATCATAAAACATCAAAATCTAACTCCTAATGGTTTCAAAGGGTTAAAAACACATTTGGGCACCATTTTGGGCTCACACCATGTCTATCAACTAGGCCTACACAAATTAATGTGGTTAGTTCAACTGTCGCGGCAAAGATGAAACATTTCTCCATATCCTAGGTTGACGTAAAGGTCCGCCGACGAGCATAAGAATAACTTTGCTAAAAACATTGCAACAAAATTTGTAGGTTGGGTATAAATGTGATGCCCCTTCATTAGTTTTTGTTGTCAAATCTTATCACAATCCATCCATCAAATTGTGCCTTGCCGTGTATTTGGCGCCTAGTTACCAAATGATAATGTTGTTGTTATGATAACAGTGAGGATCCCTCCTAGAAATAATTAACGTTTGTTGGAAGACGTAGCATGTCCTGAAGATTTCCGACATTGAAGACAAATTCAATCACTTGAAGGCAGTGAAGTCAATGGCGGAATTAAGCATGCCACATGCCAACCTCATTGGCATGTATCACACAACAACATGGTTGTCGCACCTTTCTGCTCACCACAAATGAAATATGAAACAATGGCACCACCGCCAATTGGGATGCAAGGTCCCCTCAATGGAAAGGTGACAAGGTCCGCAAATCTTATAATGCTCTCGACATTTTGTCCACCTTTTCCTTCAAGTAGCAAAATGCCACTTAGAAGGACACCCTTCACACAAAGGATTGTACACGTTGTTTTGATGTCCGAATTGTGGCCTCACGTTGTAGGTAAACATAATTTCCCTTGGAGAAACGTTGTATCTGAGGTCAATAAGCACTGCTACGAATACAAACATATCGCAATGTATCACAATGTTGGGCGATAGACAAATTCTCCATGGCAATAGGCATGGCTCGTTTGAAAAACTCAACTCATTCATGTAGACATTGAGCCTAGACTTTTGGGTCGTCCCAATCAACAACAGGATTTCATTTTTCTCAAATAAAACTTGACAACATAGGTTCCCTTCCATACAAAAATTGGTGAGGACAATATAAAGCCAAAGATGTTGGTCTACTAAATCAGTAACCCATGGCTATCCAAGGATACATAAGGTCTCAATCATGATGGTTGCCACGAAGTAAGCCATACTTGCGCAAACCCTATTTGTCGCGCACCTCTTCATGAGGAGTGTCTGCAACACCATGAGCACAAGGGGGACCCCGGAGTGACACCCGGGATTTGTGGCGCCATTGGTGAGAAGGCCCAGATACTCCTAGTGTGGGTGAAGGCCCCGGGCGTTGAGAACGCCTCTCACCCATGGAGACTAAGAGTCATGAAGGTAAGGCCATGATTTATGAGTAGATTATCGTGGCAGAATTCTAGAATGCTAAGGAACACCTCAATCGGAGGTGCAGGCTAGGAGATATGGCAATTTGAGTGGGGCGCTGTCCCGGGACAGCACCCTGGGACAGCAGTGACCTGGGAGTGGTGCCCGGGACTGCCTAGGTTTGAAGTGCCATAACTTCCTCAATACTTGCCTGAATGGGGCAAGTGAGGGGTCCATCGGCATTTTCACAAAGCGTAGATGACAATGGAGTGGTTGCTTGATAGCATTAGGTATCATATGTAGAAGTTATGGTGGTCTAAAGCTGCTGGGGGTTCTAGCCCCATCGGCTAAAGGAAAATGTCTACTTGGCCCCAACCCTTGTAGAAAGACAAAAGGATATTTGATGGTGGGGTAGGGGCCCCGCCCAAAGTCCTAGAGGCTTATATGGGTGAGGCGGCTTAGCCTACTGACCCCCCGGAGCTTACTTGGCAATTTGCTCCGGGTAGTTGTAGTGTTGTTTTGGCAACACGATGATCAACTCAAGAGTGGACTTCCATGGATGGAAGTCCACCTTAGCCATTGGCTACCTACTAAGGGGAGAGTCCCGAATGCATGTGTAGCACAACCCAACATTAATGCCCATGCCCATGCCCACCCATGCCCATGGGTTTTGGGTGGGCACGGGTGCGATATTATGTTCATGGGCGAGCATGGGTGGGCGTGGGTGCGATATTATTTTTCATGGGTGGGCGTGGGTGCAACCCCCCATCTACCAAGTGACAGTGAGTTTTCTTCCAGAGTGCAATTGTGTATACTTCTTGGATATGATTTCAAAGTTCGGCCGCAAACGAAATTCTTATATGAATTGTAAGCATCTCTATTACATCTTCATCAAGGTTTCTAATTTGGATGCGGAAGTGAATTTGTTCATTCACGCCCCAACATTTAGCTTCAATGAAACCAAACTCATCCTCGAAGGGCGTCTTTTGATGCAATCTACTTCCTAGAATTGATCTCAGCCTACCAATACATTGTGTGCTAATAGATGTGCCAATTGTGGACATCATGTGAACTCATAATTGTTTGCGATAATAAATATAATCTCATGGATTTTTTTTCCCTCTAAGATATTTTATTACAATACGGAATTGTATCAAGTGACTCTTTCACTGTTGAACACTACATGTTCAGATTAGCATGCCTACTATGTCTATCAACTATACTTCCGTGTTTCCATTCTCCTACATGCTTCGGACTTCTTTTCGTCGTCCCTTCTTGATGGAGGTGAACATGTCTCTCTCCTCTCACATTGTGTGCATATGTCTCTACATCCGTATTGGATACAAGTATAATTTATGTCCTCATTTATATTCAGCTGAAGATAATCTCTTCGACCACAAACAATAATTGTTGGAGTCTAAGCTCTAGAGTTGACTTACACATAGGACAAAGACAAAAGTGATGGAATAAAAACGAAGCAAGTTGGTCGTTTTTTCTATTTTGATTGACTCATTCTTCAATTATATTAACCTCGATAAAATCATTTTCATTCGTTGTTTTTTGGGATCATCATTGGTTTTAATCATATACTTATCTTTTTTATCTTAATTTTCTATCATTTTAGCATTTTCCGATTTCCAAATGTAATGAGACCATTTCAAATTCAGGGCCTTTCGATTTATTTTTAGACCTATACATTCCACGGAAATAGGTCACAAATTTTTACTATTTTTGGAAAATCTAGAATATTATGGATATATTGGAATTTTTTTCCCATTATGTCTAAATTTGATCTGAGAAGTTTATTATGTTTACATCGTTTCCGCTCTCCGCTCTCCGCTCACCGCTCACATAGAAGTGTCGTCCAATTCTAAAATGCTAAAGAACACCTCAATCAAAGATGTGAGCTAGGAAATATGGCAATTTGAGTGGGGCGCTATCCCGGGGCAATGCCTTGGGACATTACTGATGGAGGAGTGGCAACCGCAATCGCCCAAGTTTGAACAGCCGTAACTTCCTCAATACTTACATGAATGGGGCAAGTGAGGGGTCTAGTAGCATCTACACAAAGAATCATGTCAATAAAGTGGTCCTTTGATATATCAGAGATCATATATAGAAGTTAGGGTGGTCTGAAGCGGTTGGGGGTTTTTTATGCAAGTGGCTAAGGGAAAATGTTTACTTGGCCCCAACCCTTCTAGAAAGACAAAAATCTACTTGACAATGAGGTAGGGGCCCTGCCCAAGTCCTCAAGGCTTGTATGGATGAAGCAACTTAGCTAAACGCCCCACCAGGAGCATACTTGGGAATTTGTAGGAGGGTTTGGTGACCAAACCAGGAACTTGGAGGATTTATCACACGTGATAAACGAGTGTGTCAAAAAAAACTAGTCATGCTAGGTGGACCAATTGAATTAGTTCCGCCAAATACATGGGTGTATTGGACGTATCGGTTGTAACAAATGGATTGGACATGGCAGTCAAACATGTACTTCCGAATATCCTAATCATAAAACATGTGACAAATATGATAGTTGAAATAAATACAATGGACGCAATGGATGTTGAAAATGTGACAGAAAGAGTGGATGTTGTAAACAAAGTGAAAATGATGGACATCACAAACAAAATAATGTAATACGTATAAACATGGGGGCAAAAAATGAAAAAAATTAGAGCCGGCCAAATAGATTGCATCTTTGGTCTAAGGGCTAAAAACGCCTAGTTAATGATCCAACATGAG
The DNA here is from genome assembly GCA_950295325.1 of Polytrichum commune. NCBI lineage: Eukaryota > Viridiplantae > Streptophyta > Polytrichopsida > Polytrichales > Polytrichaceae > Polytrichum > Polytrichum commune. Next base: position 54,448,629 of record OX485806.1, on the reverse strand, counting down.
TTTCAGTTGGTAAGAGCGACAACTAACAATTGGTGTTGGCAACCACAATAGGGTTATAAATAAAGTCATCTTAGATTTATGGTTATGCCAAATGTGTTCATATGGTTGGCAAGATAAAATTGCATTCATTACCATCAATTGGCCTTGGAAATAACCACCTCCTTTAGCACAACCAACCATCCAAGGTTTGACTCAACTTACTTGGAGATTAACCTAGGAATGTGCCAACGTCTTAGAAAAGGGTATTCAATGTTTTGTTTTATAAGCAAAATTGTTCTTCATAAACCAACTCACCAAAAACTAGACAAATTAGTCACATATGATGAGAAGGGCAAAAGGGTAGTATACTAATTGATGACAAATTGTTTTTTTGTACAATTAATTGTTACAACGTCCATTGGTTAGTTTTAGTAGTTTTTTTAATGAAAGGCACGGTCAATATTATTAATTATTTGGTCATAAATTGAACAAAGGACAATAATGCATTAAAACAATTAGTTACAATAGGTTGTGAGGGTGACAACCTACAAAGTTCACCACCTAATAGATAGTGTTTTAAATGAGGGAAGTCCTATAGCCTTTTGGTTTTCTTAGTCTATATGTGCCAAGATAGCTTGGAGAGTGTGTATACATATTTTCCATCAGCCAGTGAAAAATATGTTAATGGTTAAAACATGTCAAATCCACACTTAGTTTGTGGAAACAATTCTCAAAAGTTGGATGATTGAACCAAAAATGTGGTTTGGTGTATAATGTTTAAAACATGTTTTTGGGCCTCAAACAAAATTGCAATGGTGATGTTTGCTTGGAATTTTCTCTAAGAATGAAATACTAGCTTGGAAGACAATTTACCAAGTCTTGGACATGTCAAGTGGTGTTGCGCACCTCTCCATGAGGAGTGCCCAAAATACCATGGGCACAACGGGGATCCCGGAGTGACACACGGGACTTGTGGCACCATTGGTGAGAGGGCCCAATTGATCCTAGTATGGGTGAGGGCCCGAGACGTTGGGAACGCCTCCCACCCACCGGTATTAAGAGTCACGAGGGTAAGACCATGAGGTATGTATATCTTATGGCATGGTGATTTTAGGATGCTTAAGAACACCTCAATCGGAGGTGTGAGCTAGGAGATAAGGCAATTTGAGTGGGGCGTTGTCCTAGGACAGCGCCCTGGTATAGCACTGGCCTGGGAGTGGCTCTCGGGACTGCGAAGGTTTAAACAGGCATAACTTCCTTAATACTTGCCCAAACGGGGCAAGTGAGGAGTTCATTGACATCTAAGTGAAACGTAAATGATGATGGAGCAGTTGCTTGTTAGCATCAAACATCATACAAGGAAGTTGTGATGTTCTGAAGCTGTTGGGGGGTTCTAGCCCCAGCGGCTAAAGGCAAATGGCTACTTGGCCCCAACTCTTGGTAGAGAGACAAAAGGTTTCTTGACGGTGGAGTAGGGGCCATGCCTAGAGTCCTAGGGGTTTATATGGGTAAGGTAGTGTGGCCTCACCCACCCGAGGCCGAATGGCACGGCCTCCATGGGCTTTGGCCCAATGTGAGGGCATAGTTGCCTAGTATGGTTCGGGTTGTTAAAGTGGTGCTCCGGCAATGCGATGATCAACATAAGATTGGATTTTCATAGACGGAAGTCCACATCTAAGACTTGGTTACCGATTAAGGGGATGAGTTCCAAAAACAAAGAATGAGGGTTGGTTCCCCTCTTATAAATTACAAGGTCCAGGGTAGGAAGAGCTAACCATTAGCATGGCGGAATGCGAAGGGTTAGCGCTCGTGATCATTGCTAGAAATGAAAATGGTTAAGATGGTTAAGGGGAATTAGTAAGGGTTGCGACAAGTGGTGAACTTGGTGAGTGAAACAATGAAAAGATTGTGGAAATCCATTAACATTTGGTGACCATGCAATGATATTGCATTTCTTACTAATTTTCTCTCTTTTGAACAATAAGGTTAGGGTAATACTTATACATGTATATATTTAGAAAAACATTATATAACTAATGAAAATTGGAAAAAACATTATGGAGAACAAACATGGTCAAGTATACAAATATTCTTTGATATACTAGAAACCATAACAAGTATGTTCAAATGCCTAAAAATAATAGAAAAATGTTGTTTAAGTTGTATTCTTCATGGTGTCTGCTATTGTTGTGCTAGGTATATAGAATACCAAGATAAAAATATCAAAACTTATCATATAATGCTTAGTAAATAATGGCTAAATATAGTTCTAGACCTCAATTTCATGACCATGAATATATTGAAGATGGAATTTGTTTTTCATATTCCTTGAGTTCATTATAAATTTTAAGGCAACATGACAAATATTTGTAGAAATAAATCATTTAAATATATTTTTATTGTGTTTTAAACAAATTTTTGTACAATTTTATTTCCAACATATTGATTTGCATACTATTTGCACCGTATTCTAAGTTTTGTATATTTTTCTTTAAGATAAATTTTCAACATAAATTGTTTAGCTATGTAGATCAATATAAAATTTATGGAAATAATCGCATGTATGGATGGCATAGTGGGAATATCCGACCACCATCACTCATTATAGGCTTAGAAACATATAGGGAATAGCACATGGCTATATTAATACAAGAAAATTAAATTTCATTTTTAAAATTTAGTGTGAGCATAATTTTATGGCTACAGCCTGGCTTGTAGGCTCAATTTCCAAAATTAGTAAAAACTAAAGGGAATAGGCAGTTGGAAACCCATCTCGAGTGGGAACAAAGGTTATTGTCGTTCTGAGGCGGTAGCTGCAACCACCTTCCCCTCCTCAGTGATAAAAAAGAGGTCAGCTATTGCCTACTCAGTCTATTTTTCCATTGTAGAAATTAAACATAGTCTCATAACAGTAGCAATAGGTTGATAGAAGCATCAATGCTCAGTAATTGAGGTTGAATGGCAAATAGGTATTATTCAAATGAGATACTTGAGAGAAATAGTACTAGGTTGATATGGAACCAAGTTATTCAAAATTTTGAATATTTAACCTTGATATGAAAGAAAAAAATCTATTTTCTGCAATAGTCTCGATGTCTTTGAAGTTGAATTATGATTGTTGAGTATGTTTAGAAGTAATGTTTTGTATGATTTTTGACAATGGCCATAAATGCTGAGATTGGCGAATAGACTGCTAAGAGGGCAAGAGAAATCAATGGTAATGTCTTGGAGGCAATGTTGGTCGCTACCAAATTATGGCCATAAGCATGTGAGTTGGTTCAGTCAATTTGAAATAAAGAGTAAAGGCTAATTGCCAAGGAAGAAGTGTGAGAAGGTTCTGAAAGCACAAGTTCGCAAAGACAAATAGTCTTAAGTGAGCGGCCAGTGATTAACAAAGTCAAATTGCATGAGAGAGGAGTTGATTATTGAGAGGAGCTTGAGAGAAATTGTCTTCCTGTATGTAACAAACTATGCTAGAAAATATGCACTTTGCCATGACCTTAATAAATTGTGGTTTCCAAAATTTCATCACTTGTCACCCAAAGTCCCTCACCCTTGATTTCGTCCTAGCCCGAGTGTGGAATGTTGGATTGACACATAATAACTCCCTCCTCGGTAGTTCAATGTATAATTCTACTACACCGTTGGAATATACATAAAACACACGACTCTTGATGAGCTTCCAACCTAATACAAGTTATGTCATTTTATTAGTGTGAACCTCAGGCAAGGTTATATCCTTGGCTTTTTCCAAAGTCCATCATGCCGCCTTGGCCACGCACGCCTTCAATGATTTACCTCGTACGACTCTAGTCCTAGCTGTTGACTCCTCACTAGTGCATGACACCTCGTTGAGGCTATTACATGATGACACCATGAGGCACATGAGCTTTTAACATAGGTGTAAAAAAAAACACTTATGTAACTTACCGTTGCCTCCTCCCCATTAAGCTTTAACACTCTCTCTCAAGTTTAATCCTTTAATGTAGTTATTACGACTACTAATGTGAGCCTAGTAATTTAAGTAACTAGTCTAACTAACTAATCCATAAGCTGGCCTCCCTTAACCAATTGTTGTAAGCGGCTGGTCATCTTCGGAGCCAGCATAGCTGGGAACAGCAGCTGATAGCCTTCGTGAACCAGCCGAGCTGGGCACAGCAGCTGATAGCCTTCGTGAACCTGCAGAGCTGGGAACATTAGCTGATAGCCTCCGAAAACCAGCAGAGCTAGGGACAGCAGCTGATGGCCTTCGTGAACCAGCCGAGCTGGGAGCAGCAGCTGATGGCCTTCGGGAACCAGCCGAGTTGGGGACAGCAGTTGATGGCCTTCGTGAACCAGCCGAGCTGGGAACGGCAGCTGATAGCCTTCATGAACCAGCAGAGCTGGGAACAGTAGCTGATAGCCTCCGAAAACCAGCAGAGATGGGAAACCAGCAGAGCTAGGGACAGCAGCTGGTCACCTTTGTAAACTAACAGAGTTAATAAAACCGAAGCAGTTGGCTAGTCCGAACCAGCCCTAGACTACCCTAATGAAATCCACACTAATAATTCAACCTTCATCTACATGTGATAAATCTAAACCCCACAAGTTTAGCTAAGCTCAAACACTCTAACTTTAAGATTTTAAATCTAAATGCTACAAGCTTAACTAAACGTAACACTTTGATTAACTAAACCAACTATTTATCAACAAAACTAATTGCTCCAATATAAATGTAAATTTGCAAGTCCCAACAACACTAAGTGCTCCGATATTTCATAAATGTAACTTTGTAAGTTCAAATAATTATAAGTCTAGATAATATAAATCCAAGTACTACAATTTGAAGACTATAAATCAAACTCTAAATTCTTCAAACCCAAGCTACTCCTAACAAGAGGTCAAGCCCACTTCAAGGCTAACTAGTCTTGGCTCTTCACCTTAAAACCATGCACACACGCGTGCTCCTATCTTGCTTCCCACATACCCACACTTATAACACGTGGGTGCCAAGGAGCACGAAGGAAAGAGAGGAGGAGAGAGAGAAAAATAAGGGTTTATATAGTGAGTTGAGGAGGTGAGCACCCTCAAGGCTCAAGATAAGCCTTTGTAATCCTTCTCTACTTTGTAGGCTCTCATCTTATCTTCTAAGCCTTCGTCCCTCAAACGATCAACATAGATCCTAATTCAAATATTTAACCCAAGGAACTATCCTTGGTTCTCCACCTACCACGCTCACCGACTAAGGAATTTCCTCACACTACTAAATTTACTCAATCCACTCCACACGAGCCTAATGCTAAAACATAGCTTTCTTCAAGCTTCACTCTTTTTATATTTTTTGTGAATAATTAAAAAGCATAGAAACATCTCTTGTAGTGTTTTACAAGAGTTAAGAACACATGTGAGCATCATTTTGGGCTCACATCACTCTTGATATGATTACTCCAAGGTCCAAATCACAATTACAACGTGTTGATTTGTATGGTGGACAAGCTTTTTTGTGGAAATTAAATGATATGATTCTTTGATAGAATATGCAAAATTTATTATTATTATTTTAAAATAAATTTTTTGATTTGATTTCCATTTTTCATTGATTGACTATATAGACGCATGGGTCAAACCAATTGGCCCACTAAATCCATAGATATTCAAAGGCTTGGTGGTGGTGGTTGTTGCCTAGCCGTTATCCATTAGTTTTGCGTGGAATTGTTTTTTAAAAAAGAGGGCTAAATTAAACCCCCACCATTCCTATTTAAAAAATCCCAAATATGGGTCACATGCCAAAGCTTCCTTCACAAAACATGCATGTGACAAGTGAAAATGGAAAAAAAATACATATGATACATGAAAATGACTCACCCAACCTCTCAAAGCAATTGGAAGGTACAACAACATATGCATAATTTAAAAACTATCTTAATCAATGCATCATTCAATTGCTTATCACCAAGATAACACCCCCAAAACACTTATATCATTGCCACACATGGCTCATGTAAGCTTAGGGAGGTGACTATCGGAATTTTACAAAACCTTGTGAGATAAAAAAATAAGGTCAATTCAAAAATTTTAAGGTAAAAATGTGTAATAGGATCAATAGAATAATTACGGATTTTACTATTTGGATGATAAAGTGAGTAATTTATGTTCAAATTTGAATCAAATGCGTTAGTATGTAGGGAAATGTGGTGGTATTTTTTTTTGGGGGGGGAAGAAATTTGTTGGCGCTCCTCAACGGCCATTGGATTTTGCAACGACGTTGAACATGTGGGACTTTGTTGGATGCTTGCCTGTTATTTTTGTTATTTTTTTATCTCCATGTTTATTGGTAACCATCTAACTAGTATCCAAGTGCAATTGGTATTTCTTATTAAAACTAAATGAATGACAATTTGAATGCTACGAAATGTTTTCTGCTTGCATGGTTGGTTTTATAATGCTACTGTTGTCACGCACCTATCCATGAGAAATGTCCGAAATACCATAGGCACAAGGGGGATCCCAAAGTAATACCCGGGACTTGTGAGTTGCATCTGTTTCAATGTCTTCGAGAATGTCTTCAAGAAACAGAGTTGACAACGTTCTATGGTAGATAGCATACTTAAAAGCAACAATCTGCTAGCAACGTTGATCAATGATGTGTTGGACCTCTCTCGGCTGGAAGATGGGAGCTTGGAGCTGGAAACTCGCACTTTCATCCTTCCTGGTGTGTTCAAGGAGGTATGTTGCAAATGATCTTCTTCAGTTTGATTGTGTCCCACTCATCTAAAATTGCACCTTGCCAGATGGTTGAAGGGAACATGGAGGATCTGGCATGGATAATCTGAATACAATCTAGGAAAGGATTTAGCAGCTGAATCTCTACAATTTGTTTGTAAAAAATGATGTTGTGAAGGACACTCTTTTTGTATATTTAAAAAATAAAATTTCAAGAATCAAGGTTCTTGGTGACATGCATAAATGGCAAGCATAGTCAAGCAAGCTCTCATTTGTCAACACCTCATTGTTCCTCTTTGAAACACAAAAGCTTTCTTCCATGTATATACCAAGATTCAAATAAAGAGGTACGTCCAAAATGCAGTCATTCTTAGGTCACTCCTATTGCAACGGAACCTAAAGAGGCTACTTTAGTACCTTGGAGACACATCTGGCTGTTTGTGAAGTGCATGCACCACTCTCTCCTCAAACGGCGTCACACGCCATTCTACCTTGTCATCCTGTTTACCCAACCAGCTGTTTTAAGTTCATAATTTTGAAGTAAGAAATCTGGCAGTCTGTAAAGGTCTTTTTTGCCATGGAAAATGCAAGCATCCTTACAAGAACCAAACCGTGCTCTCAAGAAACCATTCAGCAACTCCAAAAGTTTTTCCTCAATACATCAGATAGGTGGTACCAAATTGAAATAGAATTGCCTTAGAAGCAAAGCCTGAGCCATTTTACCTTGTCATCCTGTTCACCCGACCAGCATCTTCAATATCATACTTTTGAAGTTGTACTCATTTGCTTTCAATGCTTGTTGAGGAGTATATCATATCTAGTGGGTTATTTATTATTCGTTCTTTTATGTTTATTGGTACAGGTTATGAAATTGGTCTCACCTATTGCTTCAGTGAAGAAGCTGAAATCATAATTGATTCTTGCACCGGACCTCCCTGAGCATGTGGTTGGTGATGAGAAGAGGCTTATGCAAACTATTCTCAATGTGGTTGGAAATGCAGTGAAGTTTACCAAAGAAGGGGTTGTGATGGTGCGAGTTTATGTTAACAAAAGTGATATGCAGTTGGATCCTCGTGTGCCAGATTTTATTCCAACACAGGATGAGCATCACTGCAACATCAAAGTTTAGGTACATATTCAAGTATAAGTTGTGTCTGTAATTTTTATTTCAGTAAACCTTGAAGCACCCTTGTGATTGGTAGGGTAGTTTGATAATTCCTATCGGGCATTGAGGTATTGCAGTTGTATAATCATACGTTGAGGCGCTTATACACACGATGAGAGTAGTGGTGTGTATAGTTGAGTCAAAGGTCATGTATTCCTGGCTTGGGTTGGTTTAAAGTACATGTGGTCAATGGGTGAAGGTTGCAGTTGATAACTGAGCCATTATTGCTTAGTCAGTATTTTCTTTGTACATTTGTATGTACTTTTTGGTTGAGGTTTCTTTGTGGAAGGACTTCCAACACAATCTAGTTCATATGTGGAAAATACACACCCTTTCTTGCCAGAAATATACTAGGCTTTTTGTTAACATTTCCAACCTGTATGGCAGGTGAGAGATATTGGAGTAGGTTTGAATCCACAAGAGATTCCAAAGCTATTCAATAACTTTCTTCAGGCTGTTTACAGGAAAATCTAAGCCCATCAGGAGTCTCAATCAAGAAGTAGGTCACATGTTCAATGGCGGATACATACATGTTTGGCAATGTATGATGAGAATCTGAGACTTATTCTTGAATTATTTTGAGACATACGAATTCTTGAAGATTCTTCGAACTCGCTTTTTGAGTGAATGGATATGTCCAAGATAACTTACATCGAGAAGAGCTTTAATAAGTTAGCAGTGCATTCTGCGTATTTTACGTATTTTCGAATCTCAGGGTTTATTTGCCTTTGATCTTCCAGCATTTGAGCCCATCTGAGGCAAATCTTATTGAGGCAAAGCACAAATTTAACGCCCACAAGTGAGTGACTAGGGCTTATTGAGATGGTGCCATCTAGCTCTAGTTCGCTAAATGCACAAGTGATCGAGAAGGAATTAAAGAAGACATTGCCGAATGACGCCGATCGTGTATTTTCATTGCGCAAGAACCATGTTGGTCTGAATTCTACTCTCTAGAAAACTTTTGGCATCGTGCAACAATATGGTAAGGACTGTGAATATGCAGCGTGCTTCAATTGCAAGAAAGTATACACATTCAAAAAAACCACGAGTACTAGCACCATGAATGATCATAAGTGCCTTAAGGGTGAAAGATTGGAAAGTGGAGCAATGAATGTATTTGCAACAAAGGGTGTCCCCACCACACATGATAAAAAAAAATGACGCTTGCCGCTGCCAACTTTTCCGCAATTGACCTTCGACCATTTGAATCAATAGCCGGAAATGGTTTGAAAGGGCTTATTCAAACAACCTTGGACATCGGTGTTGCAAGAAATAAACAACTTATGGTTGATGACCTCTTGTGTCAACCAATTACCGCTAGACGCAATATAGAGACCCGTGCGACGAAGGGGCGTGCCATAGTGGCAAAGTGTCTTCAAGAACACATTGATACCAACGTATCCATGGCAAGCACCCTTGATCTATGGACAGACAGTATCAAGAAGGTAGCTTATATATCTGTCACGGCGCACTACATCGATGAAGAGTTTGTTTTGTTTGATCGAACATTGCATGTGAAGCCTGTTCGCGATGAGAGCCACACCGCTGTTATGGTTTTGGATAAATTCAAGGAAGCTCTGGACATCTTCGGTATCAAAGATTTGGTGTTTGATAAAATCACTGTTGTGGCGGATTGTGGATCAAACATCGTCGCTGAAGATGGCATTTCAAGCGAGTTTAACTTGTTAGGATGCATTGATCATAAAATTGCGAACACTCTGACCTATGTATTCAACAAGACTACGAAACAGGTTGATGGTAAGAAGAGCAAGTTTTTTTATCGATACCTTGATGAGCCCAACATGGCAGTCTTATACTCTCTCATTGATGCATGTAAGAGTTTGGTTGCATACTTTAAAAAATCAAATCTTCAATCAAAGTTGTCGAAGACATTGAAACAAAAGAATGCAACCAGATGGAACTCACCATACCATTGTCTGCTTAGTGTTTCTGAAATGCTAATTGAGGTGATCGATCTACTAAAGCAAAAGGATGCACTGCGGAAAATTGCCTCAATCTCAGAGACCTTTTTGAAACATTTAATTGACTTATTGACACCATTTCAGAAGGCAACTCTTGATCTCGAACAATTCAAAGAGCCGACATTGCATAAGGTTGTATTTTGGCGATTTCAACTGTTGAAGCATCTAAAACCTGTTATGAACGATGTGATTAATGACGATGGTACCGTCAAGACGAGCAAAGACTCCCCTCCGATCATAGCTTGTAAGGACCTCTTGACACCACTAGTGCAAGAGAAGATGGAGCTCGATGTGCTTCATGTTGTAGCAACACTTCTGGATCCTGTTATGAAGAACCATATGCGCAAGATGGAGGTTTCTGACGCTTTAGTTACTAAGGCGAAAACAAAATTGAGGGAGCTTATGCGTTCGATTGGCACAGGAGAGGTTTTAGCAAATTTGGATCATGAGAAAGATGATGCACCGGCCCCACCACAAAAGAAGCATCGTACTATTGACCCGACGTCTATGTACGATGAGTTTGAAGATGAGTTAGAAGAGAATCATGACAATGGGGCTAAGATCCTAGTTTTCAACAACCTCGACGCACGTATTGAGCTGGAGTTCAGTATGTATGAGACATACAAGGTCACTAATCTTGAAAAAAATGAGATCATTGCAGCGGTGAGCTTAGCATTGCCAGTGAAACATGATACTACTGCTAAATTCAGTATTCTCTTGTGGTGGAAGTTGAAAGGAGCCCCCACATTCCCCATCATGTCGCGCGTGGCGCGTTCGGTTTTATGCATCCCTGCATCCAGCTCCAAATCGGAGTCAAACTTCTCGGATGCAGGGAATACGCTAACCAAGAAGCGCTCCGCGCTAAAGCCAACGACAATGAACGACCTTTTATTTGTCCGATCCAACCAAGACTTGGTGTAGGCGGGTTATACACATTACACAACTTTTGAATACTTGAGCACAATTTTTGAATATATGAGTGCAATTTTTGAATACATGGGCATAATTTTTGAATACATTGGCACAATTTTTGAATATATGGGTGCAATTTTTGAATACATGGGCGCAATTTGAATAGCATGGGTGGGCATGGGTGGGCATGGGTGGACACATTCATGCTATGGTTTGTCTTGTAAACACTAAGACTATGTTAGCTTCCAAGACGGGTAAAACACCAACAATGAATCTACTCTTCAAATCCCTCCTTCAACACTTTATTGCTTGTTTTTCCAGGACTGTGGTTGTGTTCGGACTGCAATACACTTCCAGATTGCCACCTGTCCTAATCTAAAAACTCACAAACATACATATCTTCTCTAAGGTCTAAGTCCTCTCCGCATATGTGTACTAAGAGAGCCAAAAGGCTCAAGGACTATCCTTATATACTTCAAAACAACTATCATTAGGTGGATCAACTTGGAGGTTGCCATCCTATCAAAACACTGCAACTAGCTGTCTTGACGCGTTCCTGCCCTCTGTCCAGTTCATGACCAGCTAGGACACTGGGGTCATAAAAAAATATCAACTAGTAAAAGACTCCCAATGCCATTTTAATAACTTTGGACCTACAAGTCATTTTCTGATTACCTAAGTTACTAACCCCAAACACTTACTACTACTTAATAGACCATTCAGTAGTAAAATAATAAAAACCAACTAGTGGACGTTCTAACAATTTTGCATCAAGGGCAAATTTGACGTCAACTAGTAAACTAGCATTTTTTGCCCTTTTGACAATTTGTGACCAACTAGTCAATTTTTGACAACTTAAAACACAGTGCTAAATTCTACCTTAACATAGATATGGTTGACTAGTATCAATTTAGTTCGGCTTAGTTGTTTGAAGTCGGCCAAGGGACCAGATTTTGAATTTAATGTTGTAAGGGTTGTATGTGTAGATAAGGTTTGAACTGTGTAGAGTAGTAAGGCTTAGTTGTTTCGAATTGGCCATGAGGACCATATTTTGAGATTAATGTTGTAAAGGTTGTATGTGTAGATAGGGTTGACTAGTGCCAATTTAGTTGGGCTTGGTTTTGTTTGTGCAAGGAATGCACCCTCTTGGATCCAAGAGGGTCATGGGGAAGGCCCATGAGGACCAGATATTGAGATTAATGTTGTAAGGGTTGTACGTATACATAGGGTTGACTTGTGTCAAAATGGTTGGGCTTGGTTTTGTTTGTGCAAGGAATGGACCCTCTCGGATATGAGAGGGTCATGGGGAAGGCCCATGAGGACCATATTTTGAGCTTCATGTTGTAAGGGTTGTATGTGTAGATAGGGTTGACTAGTGTCAAAATAGTTCGGCTTAGTTGTTTGAAATCGGCCAATGGACCAGATTTCGAGCTTAATGTTGTAAGGGTTGTATGTGTAGATAGGGTTTGAATTGTGTAGAGTAGTTAGGCTTAGTTGTTTCGAGTCAACCATGAGGACTTGATTTTGAGATTAATGTTGTAAGGGTTGTATGTGTAGATAGGGTGGACTAGTGTCAACTTAGTTCAGCTTGGTTTTGGATGTGGAAGGAATGGACCCTCTTGGATCCAAAAGGGTCATGGGGAAGGCCCATGAGGACCAGATTTTCAAATTAATGTTGTAAGGGTTGTATGTGTAGATAGGGTTTCAATTGTGTCAAAATAGTTGGGCTTGGTTTTGTTTGTGCAAAGGTGGGACCCTCTTGGATCCGAGAGGGTCATGGGGAAGGCCCATGAGGACCAGATTTTTGAAATAATGTTGTAAGGGTTGTATGTGTAGATAGAGTCAACTTGTGTCAACTTAGTTCGGCTTGGTTTTGGATGTGGAAGGAATGGACCCTCTCGGATCCGAAAGGGTCATGGGGAACGCCCATGAGGACCAGATTTTGAGCTTTTATGTTGTAAGGGTTGTATGTGTAGATAGGGTTTCAATTGTGTCAAAATAGTTGGGCTTGGTTTTGTTTGTGCAAAGGTGGGACCCTCTTGGATCCGAGAGGGTCATGGGGAAGGCCCATGAGGACCAGATTTTCAAATTAATGTTGTAAAGGTTGTATGTGTAGATAGGGTGGACTAGTGTCAACTTAGTTCGGCTTGGTTTTGGATGTGGAAGGAATGGACCTTAGTGTGACAATGATAATATTTTTCGCCACCTTTCATGCAGTTCTCCTTCACAATCGATTTTTTTTCTTCCGAAGAGTCCAAACTCAACAGACTCAATCCCAAGCGCAACCACCCGGCTCTAGGAGTTCCGAGGTCAGCAGCACTGAGTTCCGAGGTGCTCCGGCGGCGGCTTTGGTAAGGATTTCCCCAACAGGTTGCGATGACCCCGAATTTGCACTGCACACGGCAGGTGGAAACTCAAGAATCCCCCGTTCTGGAGTAGATTCGGTCCGGTCTCCCACTGCCGACGTAGTGCTTCCTCCGCAACCCAGTGCTTAAAGATGTGCACTTCCCCCAACCTCGATTTGCACTGGACTCCCTCCTACCCCCGATCCCCACTACTGGATCTCCTTTACATTCTCCCCAAACCCATTAGACAACATCCATCTAGCAAACCGGGTGCAACTTGTTAGTTACCCCTATTCCGTAGTTGATTTACCGATGCCTTGAGCCGATTCCGGCCACAGCTTGAATGCAGCCCCCACCGCACTACTCTGGCCCTTAGTCCTTCTTTGCCATTGACCGTTCACTCCCAAGTCTACTTGCCTTGGCATTACCGCTCGTGATCTTGGTGCAACCGGCATTTGACGAACCTACGTCCGATGGACCCCCTTCAACCGTCCTCTTTCCTCCGTTATCCTTCCTTCCTTCCGTCTTTGTTTCTTCTTCCCTTAGAGACTCATTGCATCACCCGGAGATACTTGTGAGGGGAGTGTCAATGTAGTTCCTAACCGCACCACCTCCCCATGACTGCCATGCTCCTTGCAAAACAATATTCCGAGCTGGGGCAGAGCTTCCGCCTCCTAACCTCCTAGCTTCTTTCTTTCCCCTCCCTCTCTACCTAATGAGACTCTCCTACCAGGCCTTCTGAGACCCCTCCAACTTCCTCATTTTTTCTAACGCTGCCCGGCATCTTTCTGGCCGCCCGGAAAAAAATGAGTTTGACTTCCTCCTTTGGCCTTTTCCCTTTCTAGGACTTCGCCTTCCACACCCATTACTTGCACTTACCTCTTTGTAGTTTAGTTTAATTTAATTTACCCCTTTCTAAAGGTGAGGTTGACCTTTTTAAGTTATTTTTTTCATTCCCCAATTTCATGTTAAGGTTAATAACCAAGTGAACACGATCTTAGGGCTCACACTGAGGATCCAGAATGACGTTATGCAGTTGATTGCATATGTTTGAATGCACTTGGCAATTTTGGAGTTTTTTTAAGCGTTGCATGATGTGATTAGGTATAAATTTTATATTTATTTTTTACAAGTTTTTCATAGCTTGATTTTTATCATTTTAATTAATAATTTCATTTTTTTCTAGGTCCGCTGAAAGACACAATATGAAAACCAATCTTGTTGACAAACTTCATTGCATTTGTCATTTTGGTCTTCTACCTCTTCAGGATTTAAAGTTATTAATTTCAATTGGTGATTACAAAACAAAATGGAAAAAAATGAAAAAAATAGAAGAAAAAAAACTAATTGGATTTAAAATGCTTGAACAATTAATACCTTTGCGGAATTTTGATACAAGGCTCTATCTCAGACTCTTGTTTGATTTTGGTATGTTTCTTTTCATATTTATGGTAAAAGTTAAAATCTTATTATACGTTCGTGTATACAACGTGAAGTTGTTGCGGCCATAGACATAGCATGTAGAATTTATAATGAGACTACACTCTCTGTGGAGAGGTCTGAATAAGGATTGGAAGAGGTAATATCAAAGACACATATAAAAATCATCAAATTTCTCAAACCATAGATTTTGATAAATTGTTAGCTGTTGTAAATTCGGGAAACGGGGTTGTCATGTAAATATACATTGTAACACATAACACAACGTGCAAAAAATATAACTAAAAAAATATGTAATAAAACAACAACAGATGTATTATTAACACACACTCAATTAATAGAACATATATCTAGAAACTTATGCAATAAAGGAGGCATTACATACTTTCAAAATACAAAACATCTTTTAAGACTCACTTGATACAAAGCGAGCTATCTCTCACTACATATGGGGAGAATCTAAGAATGTAGAAGGAGATGAAGAGATCTCATAAGCTTTACTCAATGACAATTTGTCATGCTTGAGGCAAACCCTACACCGTAAGCTCTCTCTCTCACACATAACTATAAGACTCAATTTGGCAAAAATGCTAAGCTGAGGAAGCCGCCGCGCGTTGACTCCTCAAACCCGACCCTAAGTGGGTCCTACGGCAAGAAGGTGAGAACCTTCCAAATGATTGCAAGGTCCCACAAGGCAAAAACACCTCCTAAACAACCATTACAACCCGGGTTACCACCCCAAAGGTTGTTCTAACATAATGATTAGTTTATAAAATAAGCAACAAGATTGATTAGCCTTTAAACTAACTAATCAAGACGTGGCTTGGTGTTCGACACCATGCCACGTGACAAGGTGGAATTTTTGGAGGAGGTGAATTTTATTCCTCATTTCTATACTATTTTATTCTGAGTCATTTCTTATAATTTTTGCATATTTTATTTTTTACATGTTCAAATCTTACATAATTTATTTTTTATTATTAGATTATAACATATGTAACTTTTGCATACTTAATTTTTGCATACTTGACTTTATATACACTTAGATTTTTGTATATTTGTATCTTTGATTTTCAGATATTTGAATTCATTTATACTGAAAATATTGCATAATTGAATACTTTATTTTCACAAAATTTTATTATTGCATACATTAATATATTTGAGATATATTCATGTTTTAAATTATTATCTAGGTCAACACGCATTGGAGCTCCAATCCATAATCGGAGATGGCATTGGAAAAATTGGAAAAATTTGCTACCTCAGTGGTTTATGGCATATATAAGTGTGTGTGAAATCAATGTCCATTCCTTCCTCACTGCTCACATGTCACTGCTCACCACTCACCTGATAGCACTCCCCGTTACAATACAACACCATTTCTTCCAATACAAACAATTATTGGTTTTCTCTCGTTTTTCACTTTAATTTTTGCCAAAACCCATATGCCTATATATATGTGGAATAAAATATTTGCATTAATAACCAATTCCTTAATGAATTGTTGAAATAAGCAGTGGGTTTTCCTACTGGATCATGTTAAAGGTCCATAACACATTCAATGGACATGTAAAGGGCTCCAACTTCTTTATCCATGTAATTTTGATATTTTTATTCATGAAATAAAATTAAGGATAGTCATTTTCTTTGGTAGTATTTATTGGAAGCAAATATGAACCCAAAAAGTTTGCATAGAAAATTCAACAAACAATGTGGAAACAGGACGACACTCTTATTTGAGCGGTGAGCAGAAAGCGGAAAGCGGAGAGGAAGTAAAAATAATAAACTTCCTAGAGTAAACTTAGATTTTTTTAAAGATCCGAATATATTTAGAATTTTCCATATTCTCCCCAAAATAATAAAATTTTTGTGATGCAAGATACGGGAGGGGTAAATTAACTACCCCACAGCACAAATGCTTTTAGGTGAGCTTCGCAAGAGCAAGGTGCTTAAAGAGGTTAAGTTGGTGGACGGATTGTTCAAGTGCAAGCAAAGTTGGGTGTATGTGCCACAAGGCAAGTTGAGGCTATCGGTTTTGAGGGAGGAATATGATAGTCCTATTGCCGGCCATAGAGGAGAAAAATATAACCACCATAGAATGATGTCAAAGAGATACCATTGGCGGTGCATAAAGTAGGATATAACCCACTTTGTGAAGGCGTGAATAAAGTGCCAAGTGAACCGAGCCTCTTACCAAAACCAAGGCGGTTTCTTGCAACCGTGCCTATCCCGTCGGCGCCATGGCATTGTATGTGCATGGACTTGATCACAAGTTTGCCGGAGTCACATGGGTATGATGCCATCTTGTTGATGGTATAGCGGTTTGCCAAGTTGGCACGCATGGTGCCGATTGTGGGAACCGCCACCGCGTTGGAGACCGCATAGCCTTTTCTCAAAGGATGGTTGAGGCACCACGGGTTGCCAAGAGTGATTGTGTGGGATCAAGATCCAAAGTTCACAAGTGCATTTTCAATGCATTTCTCTAAGGAGGTCGGAATGAAACTAAAGTTTAGCACGGCCTTGCATTCCCAAATGAATGGGAAAGCGGAGCATGTGAATGGAGTCTTGAAGCAATACTTGAGGAACTTGGTGGGGGCGGACCAAGGAGATTGGGCGGACTATGTGGGTCGAGCGGAGTGTAATTGCAATGTAGCCACGCACTTGGCTACCAAGGGGTGGTCTTTCGTGGTGGCTTATGGAGTGGATGCGCTCCAACCTATTAACCTAGCCCTCGAGGGGGCACATTCAACACTAGAGTTCAACCAAGATGGTGAGGACTTGGCCAAGGATGGTAAACAAGTCTTGGAGATGACCAAGTTGTTGGTGGAGAAAGCCCGAAGGTGCTACGGAGTGCAAATCAATGCCGGAAGACGCGAAGTGGAGTATAAGGTGGGCCAATAAGGTGTTGTTGAATGTGGACAAATTCACCTTGCCCAAAGGCCTTACTCCAAAAGTTCATGTCCAAAATTGGAGCTTTTGTTTTCCATTGTGGAACAAGTGTTCAAAGACATGTATAAGTTGGAATTACCGCCCGAGATCAAAGTGCATCCGACATTTCATGTCTCATTACGAAAGTCATTTTAGGACGACACCTTGTGGCCCGAACACAAGCAAGTGATTAGGCCACGTCCCGACCTTGTGGAGGTCATTTGGAACATGAGGTAGGAGGGCATCCTCAAGTGTAGGAAGCCCAAGTGAAAATGAAAGAAAATGTACAAAGGAGTACTTGGTGAAATGGTGAGGATGCCATGAGAAAGAAACCACTTGGGTGGCGGCAAGAGACATGGTGAACACCAATGAATTGGTGAAGCACTTTGAAGAAACTAAGGCTAAGGATTCCAATAAAATGAAGCGTAGGCATTGATGAGGACATCAATCTCCTTTAGTGGGGGAGAGACGCTAGTAGCACACTTAGCTTCGAGGTTAATTACTCCACAACATGAACTTGTTCTTTGGCTTGAGGGAATAAAGTTGAACTTTAGTGGTGCAAAGATAAAAGTATGAGATGAGGTCCTAGTCTTGTACTTGTGCTTGGTTAGTGGAAGAGGGGGAATAGACATGCCAAACTAGGTTGGGTAAGCCGAGTAATTGGGGGCCATGGCTTGGAGGGGCCTTGGATAAAACCAAGAAACTTCTTAGTTGTGGGCTTGTCCGGGCGGGGATAAGGTGATGGCGCGTGCTCATAAAAGTGCTACCCGCGAGCTAATGAGAGTTGGCGCATGGGAGTCATGAACCCATGTCTCGAAAGAGCAAAGTGGGAACCGAGTCGGGCGGGACTTGGCATCACCCCCGTGCAATCGAGGCGTGGCTTAACAATGGAAAGCCATCTCGGAGTTGCAACCGAGACAACTTAGTGGAAGCGTTGAGGTCTCGCCTAGATGTGTCACGTTAGGCTAGTGGAGCCTAACGGGGGAGGCCCCAAAGGAGGGGCAACCCAAGTGAGTCCCAAAGTAGGTGGCTCTAGTATAGGTTAGGTCCTTGGATGAGAGATCCAAGGTTGCTAACGGACCACCTAGGAACGACACCTTTGGGACTATGCCAAATTTGAAGATGCATTGTGGGGGTCGCGCCCTAAGGTAAACACAATGCCGCACCATAGAGGATGGCAACTTGAGAATTGGTGTGCCGACTACGAGCATAGTCGATGAGGGCATCGACTCCGTTAGGTGGGGGTGAGTGTCGCGCACCTCTCCATGAGGAGTGCCCGAAACACCATGGGCACAAGGGGGACCCCGGAGTGACACCCGGGACTTGTGGCGCCGTTGGTGAGAGGGCCCAAGTGATCCTAGTGTGGGTGAGGGCCCCGGGCGTTGGGAACGCCTCCCACCCACAAAGATTAGGAGGCACAAGGGTAAGGCCATGAGTTATGCGTAGCTCATGGCGTGATGATTCTAGAAAGCTCAAGAACACATCAATCGGAGGTGTGAGCTAGGAGTTATGGCCATTTGAGTGGGGCGCTGTCCCGGGACAGCGCCCTGGTACAGCAGTGCCTGGGAGTGATTCCCGGGACTGCCAAGGTTCAAACAGGCATAACTTGCTCAAGACTTGCTCAAATGGGGCAAGTGAGGAGTCCATCGGCATCTACGTGAAGCGTAAATGAGGATGGAGTGGTTGGTTGTTATGATCAGACATCATACAAGGAAGTTATGATGGTCTGAAGCTGCTGGGGGGGTTCTAGGCCCAGCAGCTAAAGGAAAATGTCCACTTGGCCCCAACTCTTGGTAGAGAGACAAGAGGTTGGTTGACGGTGGGGTAGGGGCCCCGCGTGAAGTCCTAGAGGCTTATATGGGTGAGGTGGTGTGGCCTCACCCACCCGAGACCAAATCGACCCCACTACCAGGGCCGACCTCGATCATCTTGAAGGCGAAAACCTTTGTCCGTTTCGTCACCCTGGCCTGGGAATTGATTTTGTTGGACATAGGCCCAGGTGCTGACACCTCTGAGCTTGGCGATGCTATCCATAACTCCTAGGCTACGCAAGTATTTGAAGGTGGTAACCTTATTTCGGAGGTGGGGGGAATTCAACTCTTTGCAACGATAAAAAACGGGCTCAAGTTCTTCCAAGGAAAGAAGTTGATGAGGATCACTATCATTGTGGAGGAGGAACTCACCCACAAGGTCCTTGCTCGCCTCAAGAACGATTTTGCTATGAGTGGCTTGGGGCGTTCCCTCGACGTGCTCCTCGATTAGGGCGTCGATGCGCAGGCGACTATCCCCGCATTTGCCGACCTTGACGGGGTGACAATGATTGCCAAGATGAATGCATGCCCACTGAGTGGTGTCGTTGTCGTGTACGTAGAAGATTTTGGCAACGCAGGGTGCAATGCATTTGGGTGTCTCCTTGTAGATCTTGCACACTAGAGCGGAGGAGGTAGGCACGGGACCACCAACTGGAAAAGGGTCCTTGGTAAATCCATCGAATTCAGTATCATTGATTGAGGAGGTATGATGAACATGTTGGAAGTAGTCGCAAAGAGGATTCTGGCACTGGAGGTGCCCAACGCAGGTGGAGGAACGAAAAACAAGGCCTAAGTCATTGCTGATGTTGGTGGTTTGGGATTTGGTCCAAACATGGCCGTTATAGCGTTTGTCCATGCCGTCCATGGATTTGGCCTTGGTATGAGAGGAAGAGACACCAACGGGGGGGAGGACAAACATCCGATTCCCATCAAAGCGAGGGAGGAAATTGACCTCTTCAATTTGCAAAGGGTCATAATGTAGCTTCTTGAGGATGTTCTTCCTACCGGGCATGGAAATGTATGGTTTGGCATGGGATGGAGGAAGAGGACATAAAGGTTGAAGGCCTACAAGGGGGTAAAGAAAGGAGGAATTGAGGGAGGAAGGGGATGGCTTGAGAATGGGAGTGGATAGAGGGGGCTCATCACCATCGGAGGAATCTGAAAGATCTATGACAGTGTGTACACCAGGTTCAATCTTAAATTTGACCACGGGAGGAGTGTTTAAAGTGGAAGAAGATGAATGGGGAGGGGTATGGATTTCTGTGGATACATTGGAGCAAGAATGTAGGAGTCCGTACACTCTGTATTTACCAACGCAAAGTTCCCATACTGATGATTCGTTGTCGGCAACCCTAGAATTCTCACGGATGGTCAATGACAAAAGAGAAGTAGCATTATCATAAATCAGACGTTCGACCCATATTGTATTATTTTGCAACGAAAACCTCATACTAAGGTGAAGGGAAGAGACACATGCAAATCCGTTTGCATCTATGGGGAAAAGAGGGATCCCGACTCCATTGGCACGGAGCTCAACCATTTCTCATAAACATGGCATTGTGGATGAGGAAGCCATGGACAAAGAGAGGGACGAATAAATTAAAAATAAAAAAAATGAATACGAGGCAAGGCTCGCAGACGATTGGAAGCCCTAAACTTTCAACAGTGGTACTATATACGTATGAGAGGTAGGTGAGGGGTCATTTTGTGAGGGAATGAGAGGTATGCCTAGAGAGTAGAGAGCACAGAAGAGAGCAGGAAAGGGGAATTGGAACGCACACTTGAAGGAACCAGACCAAAATACAGTCTCTACAATCGATCCAGGATAGAAGCAGAAAAGAGAAAGGGAGGCACAAGTTTCAGCAATTCAAAACAGAGGAGACGGAGAGAACTTAAGAAGAAAGAGGAAACGTGCATAGAAGGAAGAGGGACCCCATCAGAATCGCGTAATACGTTTGCAGTGGACAATAGAGGGTTGAATTTGCATTCGATAGACGAAGAAACGGAGGACAGTGGTTCACAAGCACCATCTATGGCAGAGAGCGAGTATCGCAAAAATTCAAATCAGAGCGAGTCTCACGAGGATAATAGAGAAAATTTGATTATTACAGTAAGTTTGTCGTAGAGGTTATATGCACAAAGGGCACTTAAAGATTTAGGTTTATGGGAATAAGAGAATGGAAATTCAAATCTCTAAATATGGAAGAGAACTTGCAAACAATAGGACAAGCAAGATATGGGTCGGGATTTCAAAAACAAGAAACTTGCGCCTCGGTGGGTTTTTGACTTGAATGAGGTGTATTATAAATGTGTATGTATATGGACTAGCTAGATTCATATGTTAAAATTCTTTGGGAATGCATTACAGTCCCACCCTCTCGGAACTGAGAGGGTCTTGGTTGCGGTTGTTTGGACTTGATTTTGAATTGAAAGGGGTGTAATATTGATGTGTATATATGTGGACTAGCTAGGGTGATATGTTGAAATTCTTTGGGAATGCACTCGAGTCTGACCCTCTCGGACACGAGAGGGTCTTGGGTGGGGTTGCTTGGACCAGATTTTGACTTGATTGGGGTGTAATATGGATGTGTATATATGTTGACTAGCTTGGGTGATATGTTGAAATTCTTTGGGAATGCACTAGAGTCCGACCCTCTCGGATCCGAGAGGGTCTTGGGTTGGGTTGTTTGGACCATATTTTGACTTGAATGGGTTTTAATATGGATGTATATATATGTTGACTAGCTAGGGTGATATCTTGCCATTCTTTTGGAATGCACTAGAGTCCAATCCTCTCGGATCCGAGAGGGTCTTGGGTGGGGTTGTTTGGACCAAATTTTGACTTGAATGGGTGGTAATATCGATATTTACATATGTGGACTACCTAGATTCATTTGTTGAAATTCTTTGGGAATGCACTATAGTCCGACCCTCTCGGATCCAAGAGGGTCTTGGGTGGGTTGTTTGCACCCGATTTTGACTTCAATGGGTTGTAATATGGATGTCTATATATGTTGAGTACCAAGATTCATATGTTCAAATCGTACGGGTATGCACTAGAGTCCAACCCTCTAGGATCCGAGAAGGTCTTGGTTGCGGTTGTTTGGACTAGATTTTGACTTAAATGGGTTGTAATCTGGATTTGAATATATGTATACTAGCTAGATTCATATGTTGAAATTCTTTGGGAATACACTAGAGTCCAACCCTCTTGGATCCGAGAGGGTCTTGGGTTGGGTTGCTTGGACCAGATTTTGACTTGATTGGGTTGTGATATGGATGTGTATATATGTTGAGTACCTAGCTTCATATGTCCAAATCGTTCGGGTATGCACTAGAGTCCAACAGTCTCGGATCCGAGAGGGTTTTGGTTGCGGTTGTTTGGACCAGATTTTGACTTGAATGGGTTGGAATATGGATGTCTATATATGTTGAGTACCAAGATTCATATGTCCAAATCGTACGGGCATGCACTAAAGTCCGACATTCTCTGTTGCGCACCTCTCCATGAGGAGTGCCGGAAACACCATGGGCACAAGGGGGACCGCGGAGTGACACCCGGGACTTGTGTCGCCGTTGGTGAGAGGGCCCAAGTGATCCTAGTGTGGGCGAGGACCCCGGGCGTTGGGGACGCCTCCCACCCACGGAAACTAGGAGGCATGAGGGTGATTCTAGAATGCTCAAGAACACCTCAATCGGAGGTGTGAGCTAGGAGTAATGGCAATTTGAGTGGGGCGCTGTCCCGGGACATCGCCCTAGTAATGAAGTGCCTGGGAGTGATTCCCGGGACTGCCAAGGTTCAAACAGGCATAACTTCCTCAATATTTGCCCAAATGAGGCAGATGAAGCGTGCATCGGCATCTACGTGAAGCGTTGATGAAGATGGAGTGGTTTCTTGTTAGTATTAGACATCATACAAGCAAGTTATGATGGTCTGAAGCTGTTGGGGGCTTCTAGGCCCAACGGCTAAGGGAAAATGTCTACTTGGCCCCAACTCTTGGTAGAGAGACAAGAGGTTTCTTGATGGTGGGGTAAGGGCCCCGCATAGAGTCCTAGAGGATTATATGGGTGAGGTGGTGTGGCCTCACCCACCCGAGCCCGAACAGCACGGCCTCCATGGGCTTTGGCCCAATGTGAGGCCATAGTTGCCTACTATGGTTCGGGTTGTTGTAGTGTTGCTCCGGCAACGCGATGTTCAACATAACATTGGACTTTCATGGTCGGAAGTCCATATTTACGAATGGGTTACCAATTAAGGGGTGCGTCCCGAAAGAAAAATAGGAGGGTTGAACTATAAGGTCCGGGGTAAGAGGAGCTAACCATTGGCATGGCGGAATGTGAATGGTTAGCGCTCATAACCTTTGCTAAAATTGAAAATTGGCAAATTTGTCAAGGGTTATGAAAATCTAGCAAGGGTTGTGAAAATCTCAGATCCAAGAAGGTCTTGGGTTGGGTTGCTTGGACCATATTTGCTTCGATTGGGTTGTAATATGGATGCGTATATATGTTGAGTACTTAGATTCATATGTACAAATCGTACGGGTATGCACTAGAGTCCAACCGTCTCGGATCCCAAAGGCTGTTGGTTGGGTTGTTTGGACCATAATTTGACTTGAATGGGTTGTAATATGGATGTATATATATGTTGACTAGCTACTGTGATAACTTCACATTCTTTGGGAATGCACTAGAGTCCGACCCTCTTGGATCCGAGAGGGTCTTGGATGGGGTTGCTTGGACCAGATTTTGACTTGAATGGGTTGTAATATGGATGTATATATATATTGACTAGCTAGGGTGATAACTTGAAAACCTTTTGGAATGCACTAGAGTCCGACCCTCTCGGATCCGAGAGGGTCTTGGGTTGGGTTGTTTGGACCATATTTTGACTTGAGTGGGTTGTAATATGGATGTGTAAAGATGTGGACTAACTAGATTCATTTGTTGAAATTCTTTGGGAATGCACTAGAGTCCAACCCTCACGGATCCGAGAGGGTATTGGGTGGGGTTGTTTGGACCAGATTTTGACTTGAATGGGTGGAGATATGGATGTGTATATATGTTGAGTACCTAGATTCATATGTACAAATCGTACGTGTATGCACTAGAGTCGGACCATCCCGGATCCGAGAGGGTCTTGGATAGGGTTGCTTGGACTTGATTTTGACTTGAATGGGTTGTAATATGGATGTGTATGTATGTTGAGTAACTAGATTCATGTGTACAAATCGTACGTGTATGCACAAGAGTCTAACCCTCTCGGATTTGAGAGGGTATTGGTTGGGTTCCCTAAACCAGATTTTGACTTGAATGGGTTGTAATATGGATGTGTATATATGTTGACTACCTATGGTGATATCTTGAAATTCTTTGGGAATGCACTAGAGGCCGACCCTCCCGGATCCGAGAGGGTCTTGGGTTGGGTTGTTTGGACTTGATTTTGACTTGAATGGGTTGTAATATGGATGTGTATATATGTTGAGTATCTAGATTCATATGTACAAATTGTACGTGTATGCACTAGAGCCAACCCTCTCGGATCCGAGAGGGTATTGGTTGGGTTGCTTGGACCAGATTTTGACTTGAATGGGTTGTAATATGGATGTGTATATATGTTCACTACCTAGGGTGATAACTTGAGAATCTTTTGGAATGCACTAGAGTCCGACCCTCTCGGATCCGAAAGGGTCTTGGGTTGGGTTGCTTGGACCAGATTTTGACTTGAATGGGTTGTAATATGGATGTATATATATGTTGACGAGCTAGGGTGATAACTTGAGATTCTTTTGGAATGCACTAGGGTCCGACCCTCTTGGATACGAGAGGGTCTTGGGTTGGGTTGCTTGGACCAGATTTTGAGTTGAATGGGTTGTAATATGGATGTATATGTATGTTGACTAGCTAGGGTGATAACTTGAGATTCTTTTGGAATGCACTAGGGTCCGAACCTCTCGGATGCGAGAGGGTCTTGGGTTGGGTTGCTTGGACCATATTTCGACTTGAATGGGTGGTAATATGGATATATCCATATGTGGACTAGCTTGATTCATTTGTTGAAATTCTTTGGGAATGCACTAGAGTCCGACCATCCCGGATCCGAGAGGGTCTTGGGTTGGGTTGCTTGGACCAGATTTTGACTTGAATGGGTTGTATTACGGATGTGTATATATGTTGAGTACCTAGATTCATATGTCCAAATCGTACGGGTATGCACTAGAGTCCAACCCTCTCGGATCCGAGAGGGTCTTGGTTGTAGTTGTTTGGACCAGATTTTGACATGAATGGGTTGTAATTTGGATATGAATATATGTGGATTGGCTAGATTCACATGTTGAGATTCTTTAGGAATGCACTAGAGTCCGACCCTCTCAAATATGAGAGGGTCTTGGCGTCGGTTGCTTGGACCAGATTTTGACTTGAATGGGTTTTAATATGGATGAATATATATGTTGATTACATAAGGTGATATCTTGAAATTCTTTGGGAATGCACTAGAGTCCGGCCCTCTCGGATCCGAGAGGGTTTTGGGTTGGGTTGCTTGGACCATATTTTGACTTGAATGGGTTCTAATATGGATGTGTATAGATGTGGACTAGCTAGATTTATTTGTTGAAATTCTTTGGGAATGCACTAAAGTCCGACCCTCTCAGATCCGGGAGGGTTTGGGTGGGGTGTTTGGACCATATTTTGACTTGAATGGGTGGCAATATCGATATATACATATGTGGACTATCTAGATTCATTTGTTGAAATTCTTTGGAAATGCACTAGAGTCCGACCCTCTCGGATCTCAGAGGGTCTTGGGTGGGTTGCTTGCACCAGAGTTTGACTTGAATGGGTTGTAATATGCATGTGTATATATGTGGACTAGCTAAATTCATATTTTGAAATTCTTTGGGAATGCACTAGAATCCAGCCCTTTCGGATCCTAGAGGGTCTTAGGTTGAATTGTTTGGACTAGATTTTGACTTGCATGGGTTGTAATATGGATGTGTATACATGTTCAGTACGTAGATTCATATGTCCAATTCGTACGGGTATGCACTAGAGCCCAACCCTCTCGGATCCGATAGGGTCTTGGTTGGGGTTGTTGGGACCACATTTTGACTTGAATGGTTTGTAATATGGATTTGTATATATGTGGACTAGCTAGATTCATATGTTGAAATTCTTTGGGAATGCAGTAGAGTCCGACCCTCTTGGATCCGAAAGGGTCTTGGGTTGGGTTGCTTGGACCAGAATTGGACTTGAATGGGTTGTAATATGGATGTGTATACATGTTCAGTACCTAGATACATATGTCCAAATCGTTCGAGTATGCACTAGAGTCCAACCCTCTCGGATCTGAGAAGGGCTTGGTTGCGGTTGTTTGGACCAAATTTTGACTTGAATGGGTTGTAATATGGATTTGTATATATGTGGACTAGCTAGATTCATATGTTGAAATTATTTGGGAATGCATTAGAGTCCGACCCTCTCGGATCCGAGAGGGTATTGGGTTGGGTTGCTTGGACCTGATTTTCACTTGAATGGGTTGTAATATGGATGTGTATATATGTTGAATACCTAGATTCATATGTCCAAATCGTACGGGTATGCAGTAGAGTCCAACCTTCTCCGATCCGAGAGGGTCTGAGTTGCGGCTGTTTGGACCACATTTTGACTTGAATGGGTTGTAATATGAATATGTAAATATGTGGACTAGCTAGATTGATATGTTAAATTTGTTTGGGAATGCACTAGAATTGGACCCTCTCAGTTCCGAAAGGGTATTGGGTGCGGTTGTTTGGACCAAATTTTGACTTGAATGAAGTGTATTATGTATGTGTATACATGTTCAATACCTAGATTCATATGTCCATATCGTTCGGGTATGCATTAGAGTCCAACCCTATCGGATCTCAAAGGGGCTTAGTTGCGGTTGTTTGGACCAGATTTTGACTTGAATGGGTTGTAATATGGATGTGTATATATGTTGAGAACCTAGATTCATATGTACAAATCGTACGGGTATGCACTAGAGTCCAACCCTCGCGGATCCGAGAGGGTCTTGGGTTGGGTTGTTTGGATCAGATTTTGACTTTAATGGGTTGTAATATGGATATGTATATATGTGGACTAGCTAGTTTCATATGTTGAAATTCTTTGGGAATGGAGTAGAGTCCGACCATCCCGGATCCGAGAGGGTCCTGGGTTGGGTTGCTTGGACCAGATTTTGACTTGAATGGGTTGTAATATGGATGTGTATATATGTTGAGTACCTAGATTCATATGTCGAAATCGAACGGGTATGCACTAGAGTCCAACCCTCTCGGATCCAAGAGGGTCTTGGTTGCGATTGTTTGGGCCAGGTTTTGACATGAAAGGGTTGTAATTTGGATATGAATATATGTGGACTAGCTAGATTCACATGTTGAGATTTTTTGGGAATGCACTAGAGTCCGACCCTCTCGGATCTGAGAGGGTCTTGGGGTCGGTTGCTTGGACCAGATTTTGACTTGAATGGGTTTTAATATGGATGTATATATATGTTGACTACATAAGGTGATATCTTGAAATTCTTTGGGAATGCACTAGAGTCCGGCCCTCTCGGATCCGAGAGGGTCTTGGGTTGGGTTGCTTGGACCAAGTTTTGACTTGAATGGGTTTTAATATGGATGTGTACATATGTTGACTAACTAGGTTCATGTGTTGAAATTGTTTGGGAATGCACTAAAATTGGACCCTCTTGGTTCCGAGAGGGTCTTGGTTGAGTATGTTTGAATTTGATCTTTACTCGAGGTTCTAAAGTTTGTATGTGTGAATTTTTGCAAGGATCACAATCCATGGATCTCATTCTCTCGGTGGCACCCTCAATGGAGGACTATAATGTTCCACTAGAGGTTCCTGTTGTATGAATTGGGGCATTATTTCATCCCTTTTGTCAATAGATGTTTCATTTATTGGAGTTCCCTTTTTTCTTGTTCTCCTTCCATCGCCTAGGATTGTTTGTGTTTCAGTTAATTTGGCCATTGTCTTATGTGTTTCTGGTTACCTTTGTAGAATGATGCACCTATTGGAACTGATTCTTTGCGTCCTCTTCATGACTCCAACTCAGAGGAGACGGAGCTCTTGATTCGAAGATCACATAAAGAAGACTCTAATGTTGTGATACATCGGGTTCGAATCAAACCCCTTTTTAAGTTGCGTTTCTCGATCTCAGTTGACTGTATTGTCGTGGATCCAAGAAATTCCACCGCGATCTTCTTAAATGCCATGAATGACATCAATTGGTAAGTTCAGTTTTCTTTTCTTTGTTTTTTTATCCTTGTTTTATATTGCATTATTTCTTTGATTCACATTACTTTGTTTTTTAGGTCCACGGAGCACGATCATGTTAAGGACAACCTCCCTGCCAAATTGCTTCGCATTCGTACATTTGGAAAATTGAAGCTTGAGGATTTCAAGGACCTCATTTCTATTGACGACTACAAGACGTGCGAATCTAAGATGGAAAAGAATCCTACTTGGTATCCTCTCACATTGGATGTCTACGTCAAGTTCTTATACAAGGTAATTTTACTCTTCGTTTTTTTTTCTATCCTCGTGTTCTATGCATTTATCTTTACACACATCTTTATTTGTTTTAAAGAGAGACATCCAATGCGGCGGATACTGCTGCACGATTATACCTGCAAGTGTTGCCCTTCGGTGAAGGTGGCCTGCACTTGCAGGTGCCCAAGCCAAACCCGAATAATAGGTGTATAACTAAAGTAGTTAGATTTTTAAGGGAAATTAAATATGCGTCGTAGTACCTCCGAAGATTGGGCCTTAGTTTTTTTTATTATTGTGGCTATAAATTCCACTAGCCAATTTCATATCTAGTTCTAACCTTAACCTACAGCCTATTCTACGCGCAGACGCACCAGCCTTGAAACCAAGGCTATTTTAATTTGTGAATTGGGATGGTTTTGATACACACCAACCGGATGTGACTCATACCACCCTAGCTTAATGAACGGAATAACGACAATTTGATGGACCATTCAATTCTTCCTATTTCTTTACTTAGTTCTATTTAGTTTTCTAAATGGGGGAACTTGGCCTAAGTCCCACCCTTCACACAAATTCCTTCTTATTACTTACTTTCGTTTGCACGTCCTACCTTACTACATTCACATATTAGGCATAACCCTTTATCTGGTTGGTGCACCCCTTACCTCGGAACCTTTTAAGGCCTCGTGCAGGTCCTTTGAAGGTTGAAGGACCATTCAATTCTTCCTATTTCTTTACTTAGTTCTATTTAGTTTCTAAATGGGGGAACTTGGCCTAAGTCCCACCCTTCACACAAATTCCTTCTTATTACTTACTTTCGTTTGCACGTCCTACCTTACTACATTCACATATTAGGCATAACCCTTTATCTGGTTGGTGCACCCCTTACCTCGGAACCTTCTAAGGCCTCGTGCAGGTCCTTTGAAGGTTGAGTAACATCTCAAACCCATTCGAACATCAATGGTTCGAAGGGTGGTGTCACTCTACCGAGTTAAGTTTCTGATTTGGGTCTCTTGCCAACAAGGGTTTACGATTTATTTTGTATGTTTTGATTGATAAATGTGTTTACACTAGATAGACCACAAAATGCAACGCAATGGGACCAGGGTGACGAGCGACTTGTAGGTTCAACCTATTGGGCAATTTCATAAATTGGGGCCATTACTCCCAATCTATGGGGCCAACAACATAATAGTGGATTCGCGGGTCATTAATCTCATCTTTCCACCAACAACATTAAGAGTGGTTATGTCGATGATTAATCCGACTTACCACATATGAAACTTGCTAATAAATGAAGTTACTACCACAAAACATATCAAGGGGCCCGAAAATAATGGAGTTGGGTATTCCCTTGGCGGTCAAGTGGTCAAGCCACTTGACCTTACGAGATAGGTGAGTGGGTTCAGAGATGCATACCTTAGCCGCGCTCCTCCAATTCTAAATGGAAGGCTTAAGGTTAGTTAATTTATTTCAATTCTCCTTGGTTGATTTGATCTTGATGTAGGCCGAGCCGCTACCTCCTTCCTTGCTCCACTTCACGAGCGTCGACCTTGCCTCCATCTTTGTAACTAGTTTGGTAGTAAGCATACCTTAGTTAACAATTAAAATATAAAGTATTTATTTTGCCTTGTAATTTAATCCTAAGAATAATATTTCTACTTAGTGCACCTAATTACCTTTCTAATGATCTAAAAATCACTTTAATCGGATAAGAAATACAAAAGTTATGAGGGTTGGAAGTGTGAGGTCGATTCAACCGACCCTTCCAACCCACCTATCTAACTTCTAACTTCAACAATTCATTGCACATTCCTTACTACTTGGATCTAGGCTTTCCTCATACCATTGGAAAGCTATGAACAAGTTCTAACTAGGAAAATTATGACATGAGCAGGTTAAGCTAATAAAAGTTCAGCAAACTCCTTGTAACGCAACAGTCAATCAAGAAGGCTTAAACTATGTATCTTACGTTCAACAATTCATATCTAATTCAAATATTATTCAAATTAAACATTCTATATGACCCAAGAGAGATATTAAATATATATGTTTGATACAAATATGTGATTAGAAAGTTAAGCCAAAGTGAACCCAGCACATCCTCTGTAATGCAGCAGTCAACCAAGAGCTCTCAAACTATGTGTCCCGTCTTCCACAATTCATATCTAATACAAATCATGCTCAAATCAAATTTTCTAAGCAATTTTCAAAAGCTCGAAAAAACTATACTTGGGAAAAATTTAATTTCCTATAATTAAAATTCCTATTGGGCTCGCAAATCTGATCCAGCAGCCGGTACCCACAAGACCACCCAAATTTTCTACTCCATCTTTGAAAATACATAACTAATTGTCATCTTTACCAAATCACAAATGAAAAACGGCTATGGATAGCTATAGGAAATCTCTCTAAGGAAAAAATAATAAGTATTTTGTTCTAGCTTTTGAACTAAGCATTCAAGGCATTGGTAGATGAGGTCTACAATGCCTTCACTCAAAACTCTACAATCCAACCTACCTCTACAAAAGAAAGGAATAATTTTGTTGGTGTGTTAATAAACACACATTCTAAATAGGAGAGAGAGTAGAGGAGTTTCTTAAGTTTTTCTTTTAGGCCATTGAGAATGCATGCTAAAGGATTTTTTCCTAACTACATTGAAGCAGGGCTTCGTCCAACCATAAGAGGAGGAGAAAGTTCCTACAAGGTGGAAGGAGGGGTTTTTAAACCCTCTCACAAAAGAGTTGGATCCCTCCTCCACCGGCTCCATTTTTCGAATCATTTCCCGAAATTTTGGCTTGGGGGTTTTCCCGGTTGAGGTTGCCACCCTCTCGCCGAGGTGGCTCCGACGAGAAACCTTTAGAAATCTTTCTAATTTTTCGCCATCGAGTTGGCAAAGGGGCAAGTGGTCAAGTGGGCAAGTAACCCCCTTGTTTTTTTGTCTTCAAAAGTCTTCAAGCCGATTTTGTCTTCTTACGCAAAACACCTCCAATAGTCTTGTGTGCCTCACACTAACTAATAAACTAACATTTTCTTAGCTAGCATCTATTAACATTTGCTTAGCTAGCATTTACTAACTTAAACCTTAGCTAGTTGTTTTTACTAGCTAGCATATTTTTTCTACTTTGCTATCTTCTAGCACTACTTAGTTTTCATTTTAACCTTCCTTCTTCTAGGCTAAATGCTAAATGAACTAATTTTCTCTAAATTCCCTATCAATTCTAACTTTTAATGCTAACATTCTAACTAAAAGTGATTCCGCGAAGTGGTGGACCACTCAAAGGGTTCACAACTCCCGAGGCTCTTAGATCTACTCCTAGGATTTGGGAGGCTATGACAAAAACGCAAGATAGATTGATCAAAAGTATTTGATCTCGGAGCTTTGAAAAATTCATCTGCGTCGCCCACAAGGACAACGACGATGACTTCTTCCAAGAGGTACTCCCTTCACCTCTTCACTTTTTATTTGCTTCCACGTTCGTGTTTTTCCACTTGTGCTTTAAGTATATTTTCTTACATTGCAGTAATCTATTTTGCAGATTGACCGTCATTTTTCCACCTTCCTTGTCTCGGATATGACTATTGAGAAACTCCAAAATGGCGCAACTACACATGTGGATGTTTCCTTGAAGGCTATGTGGCTTCGATGGTGGAATTCCCCCGCCGATGTCAAAACCAAAAACAACTTCCCCTCTTCTCTTCCTCTTCGCGAAAAAATCCTTGATGATTGGCTTCACAAAGCTTCTTTTTGGGCACACGTACTCCACTACCTTCTTGAGCATAGTAGGATTAGATTTTCACTTGAATGTTGTCTAATATGTATGTGTGAATAGGTTGAAGATGTGTGGACAAGCTTGGTTGATATGTTCAAATAGCTTTAAAACCGAGAGGGTTTTGATTGCGGTTGTGTGGTCCAAATTTTGACTTGAATGGGTTGTAATATGTATGTGTATATATGTTGACTAGCTAGGGTGATATGTTGAAATTCTTTGAGAATGCACTCGAGTCCGACCCTCTCGGATCCGAGAGGGTCTTGGGTTGGGTTGCTTGGACTAGATTTTGATTGGAATGGGTTGTAATATGGATATGTATATATGTTGAGTACCAAAATTTACATCTTGAAATTCTTTGGGAATCCATTAGAGTCTGACCCTCTCGGAACCGAGAGCGTCTTGGTTGCGGTTGCTTGGACCAGATTTTGACTTGAATGGGTTGTAATATGGATATGTAAATATGTGGACTAGCTAGATTCATATGTTGAAATTATTTGGGAATGCACTAGAATTCAACCCTCTCAGTTCCGAAAGGGTATTGGGTGCGGTTGTTTGGACCAGATTTTGAGTTGAATGAGGTGTATTATGTATGTGTATGTATGTGGCCTACTTCGGTTTATATGTACAAATTGTTTGGGTATGCACTATAGTCTGACCCTCTCGGTTCCGGTTGTTTGGACCAGATTTTGACTAGAATGAGGTGTATTGTGTATATGTATGTATGTGTTCTACCTCGGTTCATATCTACAAATTGTTTGGATATGCACTAGAATCCGACAATCTCGGTTCTAAGAGGGTCTTGGTTTGCGGATGCTTGGACCAGATTTTGACTTCAATGTGGTAAATTACTTATATGTATCTATGTGGACTAGCCCGGTTCATATATTCAAATTGTTTTCGTTGCAGTTGTTTGGACTAGATTTTGATTTGAATGAGGTGTATTATGTATGTGTATGTATGTGGCCTACCTCGGTTCATACGTACAAATTGTTTGGGTATGTTTCGAGAGGGTCTTTGTTGCGGTTGTTTGGACCAGATTTTGACTTGAATGTGGTGTGTTTTGTATGTGTACATAGGTTGAAGATATGTGGACTAGTTCATTTGATAGTATCGGGTAGGACATTAGGACCAGATTTTGACTTCAAGGTTTTGAAGATTGTATGACTAGATAGGTTCAACCAAATTTCTAACTTTGTATTTGTTTTATCTTAGTTGGAGAAAAGGGTTGAGGGTGAGATCACCTGATTTGAAAATGAATGCTCCATCGACATCGACTGGGCTTCTACGGAAGATCTTTTGCAACCTGCTCATTTTGTCGAGCATTGGAGGCTCATTTTGTGGGACAAGGTTTTTCGGGTGTATTTTGACGACAAGGGAGACTTGAAGTTCACCAAAGGGCTCGATCTCATGGAGTTCGAGGAAGGCCCCATAGCTATCAAGCGTGTTGCTTACCGGTAATCATTTTTCTTTTTCTTTTTTCCTTCATATCTTCGTTTGCTTTCACTTATTCCACTCCATTTATTTGTTCTCATGTTCTTCAATCTTTAGGTACATTCACCGTGAGCTTGTCATGAAGAATGCTCTTCTTTCTTCGTCCTTGCCGTCATTCCTTGAAGATTGGATCGATGACAACTCAAATCTTTGTGTATACACGCCCATGGAACTTGCAAAATTTCCACGCGTGCATTTGGTAGATGGTGGTTGGTACTTGGATTGCTCTCGTGGATTCATTCCCGACGTATAAGAACCCCTCTACAACAGCCTTGCTTCCTTTGCGCATGAGGTTATTGAATTGGAGGAAGAGCCGGAAGAAGATGTGAATCCTCCTCTTCCCACCAATGACAAAGAGGTCCCGCCGGTGAAGGTGAAGGGCAAAGGCAAGAGGGTTGCCTCCAGTCAAGTGTCCACCCGTTCTTTCACCAAGGCATCAGTTAAGCGCACTCCAGCTCCAACTACCACAGTTGTTGGAAGTCCAACTGCACTCCTTCTGCCCCTTCTCGGGACCTTGTTCCTGGTCCTTTCCATAGCGGTGTCACCATTCTCTCCGTGCCGCGCAAGACGAAGGCCGTCGCTCCGGATACCTCCGCAACTTCTTCGGAGCGGTTTTTTTCTCTCTCTTTGATTGAGAATGTTGACATGGTGAAGCTCATAGAGGATCTCATGCGGTCCAAGGTTCCCCCTTCGGTTTATCACCGTATCCAATAATTCCTTAATAAGGTTTGTGCGACATTATCTTGTTTTCTCGTTCATTCCATAAAATTGAACACTTGTTTTTTTCTAAATTTTCTTTGCATTTTGGCTTTTGCAGGTTGGAACGGGCCGTACTCGTCCAAATACCAAGCCTAAAGTTCACACAGTGTTTGATCTACTCTTTCCAGATGTGCCCGAGAACCTCCGTGTGCCAAACATCTTGTCATCATCCTCGGATGTTCCTAAGTGGAACATACGTTCTTCCACGTACTTTGATGTTCTGTTTGCCTTCGCAAGCGGAAACGTCCATGACGACGGCGTTCTTGTCTTTGCACACGTCGTTGATTTTGATGTGTCTAGATGAATTCACAACTAGACACATACAGAGGACTTCTACGTTGCCAATCACTGGTTAGGCATGAACGGCCTCGATCTCCAATCGCCCACTAATCCTTCCGAGTTGGTAATTCTTTTCTAGTCTTATCTTTTTTTATTCTTATATTTTTTATCCTTTCATTTCTATATTTCTAATTCTACCGTATGCATTTCTTACAGACTCGCAAATTCTTTATCGAGGTGTTTGTCCGTAATGAATATGTTTTGAATGTCCGGACCTCGGACTTCGAACACATGGGTTACAATCTCAAAAGAGATGGTTGGCTCAACAGCTTCGCTGATGCGAAGAACCAGTCCATGAAGGAAGACGGGGTGCCTTGGAAATGTGCTCGTAAAAAACACCCGAGTTATTGTCCATCATTTTCTCCGCCCTCACGGACAAGGACGACATTATCATGGATTGGCAATGTAGCGTTGGTTGGTTTTTCATCTCATTGTTTTTCATGTTTTTGTTTTGTAATGTTTTCTTTTCTTTTGTGTTCATTCCATTTCCCATTCATTTCTTTATGCTCACCTTTTCGCATTTCGTTATTCTAGGAGGTTCCGTCATTGCATGCCGATCCATGCAACGCCATGTTATGGCGCTTGAGTCCAACATCGACATCTTCGAGTCCATCCTCCTCCCCATGCGTGAGCTTGAGCAAGAACACACTTCTCAGCATGTTGCCCCATAACGAGGATCGGATTTTGCTCCTCCTCCGCGGAAGATAGCGATGCGCAATTTCGATTTGCTTTGTGCGTAAGTTCGTTTTTGTCTTCTAACTTGCTTACTTGCATTTCTATCTTCTTGGATCGGGATTTTTGGCTTGTGCTCATTTTGTTTGTTTTTTCATCCTATGTGTGCAGAGTTCAAAATGAGAGCCTCATTCGTGTCCTTAATGCGGACATGTTTGCAACCCCTTCGACGACATTCGAACTCCCTTCGTATGCCGCTGACCTTGCCCATCTTTTGGCGGAAGCACAGTTCCCACCTCTTAGTCGCATCCGCCCTTTCAACAAAGTAGTATTTGATTTCCTAGACATAGAGGCCGAGCAGGGCGAGGATAGTGATAGACATGGTAGTCCAAGTTGTTGACTACGCCTCGTGCGTTTGGAACCTCAATCTCATATGTATTATTTATGTTTAAGTTTTTTATAAATTCATTTGTTGAATTTCCATGTACCTTTTGCAAATTCCATTCATCTCCTTCTTCATCTTATGTTATTGTTTGATTTCATTTGCTGACGTCAACCCTAATTTAACCCTTAACCTTTTGAGAACTACACGACAATAACGTTGATAACAAATACATTCTTCCACTCTTTCACAATCAAATTAGATTGTGTTAAAAAATCCACGGGAATGGGGTACATTTTCAACAAATTGAATATAAAGTATCTCCAAAATCGACAGTCATAGGCACTCATTCTATGAAAATCGCCCACTAAACTTTGAATTTTCCGCTCTCCGCTCTCCGCTCACACTACTAAATTTCCCTGTATAAACAAATAGGGTGGCATATATTACACGCGAATAAATATTTTCAAAATTTTCAAAAAATATAATATAAAAAATGAAAGAAATAAAATAGAATTTTTAAAATGCTTGATTGTATGAGAAAATTATATTTGTGTTAGGAAATAATAGATATTTATCAATAATGAGTTTTGAGAAAAATCCTGAGTAAAAATAAAAATGTTGGGTTGAGACTAAATAAAACAACATTGAATTTTTGTCTATTTTGGACCTACATCTAAAGTTGTCAGTTAGTTACAACTTCGAGAAGATCACACCTTTTTAGGTTTTATAACGACGTGCAATAATGGGGTATTTAATGGGGGGATATTTGTGCAACTATTTATACTTTCCCCTCCCTAGTTGAAGATAAAAAACTACTTTGACATATATTTTAGTACCCTGTATTTATTTTTAATTCTTTAGAGAGGCTAATTTTTGGCAACATATTTTTTTATAAATTGTAGAAGTGCCAAATAATGGGCGGAATACTATTGTTGCAACCCTTGCTAGTGCCCCTTTACTATCTTGACCATTTTTCAATCCTAGCAAAGAGTCACAAGTGCTAATCCTTTGCATTCCACCCATGTAAATTGTAAGCTCTCAATACCTTGGATTTTCAAGTTCAAACGTTGGTGACCAACCCTCCTACAATTGCATTTGGGACACTTTCTTTAGTCGGTAGCCAATGGTTAGATGTGGATTTTGATTCATGGAATTTCAATCTTTAGTTGATCATCACGTTGCCGGAGAAACAATATAACAAACCGAACTATACCAAGCAATAGGCAACTATGCCCCCATGTTGGGCCAATGCTCGTGGACGTCATGCAGTTTGAGCTCAGGTAGGTTTGGTTGGCCACGCCGCGTCACCCATATAAACTTCTAGAACTTTGGACAGGGCCCTATCCCATTGTCATGAAACCTTTAGTTTTTTTTCCTAAGGGTTGGGGTTAATTGGACATTTTCCCTTAGCCACTGCAGCTAGAAGCCCCAAGCAACTTTAAACCTCCATAACATTGGTTTGAAAGTCCATTCACACGCTATGTTTTCCCATCTATTTGGGAATAAAAACCCATGATAAAGCTTAGTTTTGTTCTAACCTTCCTAAAGAAGTGCCTCAAAAATGAACTTGTAAACTTTGGATCTTAATTCGACACAATCACTATCGGTTTTCCAACACGGTTGCGCTCTCAACAGTCAACGCCATTTGTGCTAACTTGCTAAACCTTTCTACCATCACCTAGATGGCATAATATTCTTGTGTCTCCGATAGATTTGTGATAAAATATGTGGACATACCATGCCATGGCCTCGGCAAGATAGACAACGGTTGCAAGAGGCCGGGTTGCTTTTGGTAAGAGGCTCGGTGTACCTGGCATTCACACAAGTCTTCACAAATTGGGCTATATTTCCTTCATGCACGGCTAATGGTACCTCCTTGACACTGCCACTATGATGGTTTTTTCTCCTTTATGGCCGGTAATGGAACTATCATATTTTTTCTTTCAAAACCAATAGCCTCAACTTGCCTTGTGAGACATACACCCAATTTTGTTTATACTTGAGCTATCCATCCACCAACTTGACCTCTTTGAGCGACTTGTTTTTTCAAAACTCACTTAGAAGCCTTTGTGTTTTGGAGAAATAAATGCATCCCTCCTTTGTGTTGTGTCACAAATTTCATTCACCATTAAACATTAGCCATAAGCTTTGGGTCATGTTTTTTGCTTGAAACTCTTCCCGTCCACTTAGCGCGTTCAACACTACATTGTCACGGTTTGTGGATCATCTCTTCATTCATAAACATCAACGTATCATACCACCGCAATGGCTTGGTGTTCAATTATGTTTGTGTCTCATAATACGTCAAAGACAGATTGTCCATGTATACCTTGGCCTTGTGCGACCCCAAATAATGTTATCACGTCTCCAAACAATGCGCTATGACAAAGACTTATTTCTTGTGAGTTGACCGACTCCTTTAACAACCCTCAACCTTCTTGCCCTCAATCGGCAACAGCACCCGCCAATGGCAAAGTTACTAGCCTCGTCAAACTTTGAGAACTTGAAAATGAACGGCAAAGATAATTTGATCTTGAGCTCCCCAAAGGCTTGGTGACAAGTTTTATCCCCCTCAAGGGATATACCTTCCTTAAACAAGACACTAAAAAGGCTTAGCAACTTTAGAAAAATCTTGAATGAAACGGTGGTAGTACTTGGCTAGGCCAATGAATGACCTAAGCCCTATTGAATAGAGGGTCGCTTTCACTCTTTGATTGCGTTGACATTTCTCATGTCCAATTTAATTCCATCATTTGTCACCAAATAGCCCAAAACTGAATATATTGTCAAGCAAAATAAATTTTTTTCCTCTTTGGCAATAATTTTAAAAACAAGTCATTGGTAAGTACATTCTTGTACCTCTCCAAATTCCACAAATGTGCTTTGGAAGAGGGCCATCCTTTCTAACCTCCCTATGAGTCCCTTAGACTTGTTCCAATCAAACCACAACCACAATTTGTTCATTCATGCTTTGGTCCATTGAGACCAAATTCAACTTGGCTTCTCCTATCATAGGAATCACTGCCAACCTTAAAGTCACCTCTTTGCCATCAGGGCACACCACAAGCCCACCAGCTTGCATATCACATCTACCGTGTGAGTTTAAAAAAAAAATGTCCTCCAAAATGAAGTCCACCCCATTCATTTCATATAGTGTAAATTCTCTACAAATTCCAATGTCCCATATTATAAGATCACATGCAACGCCACCTCCTTTGTCTCATTTGGTTCACCCTTTGCAAATCGCACATTGATGGATTTGCCCAGCTTTACACATTGGCAAAACCAACTCCTTTATAATTTTAAGATCATGATGGAGTGCATTAATTCTTTGTCAACCAAACATGAAAATTTTATTCCATTGATTTTGGCCTTGGCTTAAGGCTACTGGCCTTGGCCACAAATCCACCCTATAACATTCAATCCGCAGCAACAACTTGATTTGCCTTGGTACCACAAAGCCATGTTCATTGTTTCCACCATGGAGTGGCTTTGTACTTAGGCGCCACCCATGTTGGGAGTTGTACCTTTGGCTTGTCTTTTGTATTGGTATAATGGTCCAAACTTCTTGCGCTCTTTGTCTTGAGACATATTTTGGCTCAAACCACTTTGTTATGAGGGGCTACCC
Source organism: Polytrichum commune (assembly GCA_950295325.1). Classification (NCBI taxonomy): domain Eukaryota; kingdom Viridiplantae; phylum Streptophyta; class Polytrichopsida; order Polytrichales; family Polytrichaceae; genus Polytrichum; species Polytrichum commune. The sequence goes on along the minus strand of OX485806.1, from coordinate 54,408,781 downwards.
CATTTTTTTTCAAGATCATTGGTTTCATTTCTCTCGGCAATCTTAATGATCCCTCTCATTTCCTCAAAACTTTGGGAACTTGATCAAGGTGTTCACCACCTATTTTTACAAACCACTTAAGAAAATGAGTTTTGTAGCAACCTCATCCATCATAGGTGTAGCATTCATTTGGGCGGTAAAATTATGCACATAGTCCTTAAAATACCCCATGTGCTTCATTTACACCAAATACATTCCCTCACGTAATTTTTGGTTTTTTAATGTGAACCTTTCTACAAGTAACTCCATGAAAACAACCCAAATTAAGCTTGCCATCACCTCATATTCTTGCATTTCCCACTAACCCACCATCATTACCCGCACGTTTGATAACCATCTCTTCAAATTGCTAGCTCTTAGACTGCACCATGCTAGGATACCACATGTCGCAATCCTTACTAGCGCCCCTTAATTATCTTGACCGTTTGTCAATTCTAGCAAGAATCACGAGTACTAACCTTTCACATTCCACCCATACGAATGATAAGCTTTCAATGCCTTGGACCTTCAAGCTCAAATGTGGGTGAACAACCCTCCTACACTTGTATTCGGGACATTGTTTTTAGTTGGTAGCCAATGATTACATGTGAACTTTCATTCATAGAAGTCCAATCTTTGATTGATGGTCTCGTTGCCGGAGCAACACTGCAACAACCCAAACCATACTAGGCAACTATGCCCCCATATTGGGCCATTGCATGTAAAGGATGCGCTGTTCGTCCTCAAGTGGGTTCAGTCGGCCACGCCGCCTCATTCATTTAAACCTCCATGACTTTGGGTAGGACCTTATTCCACCATCAAGAAACCTTTTGTTTCTCTAGAAGGGTTTGAGCCAAGTAATTATATTTCCTTGGCTGTTGGGGATAGAAGCCTCTTGCAGCTCCAAACCTTCACAACTTCATTGTGTAATATTGGTTTTTGTCAAGGATCATCGTCATCTACTCTTTACGTAGATGCTGATAGAATCCTCAGTTGATCAATTCGGGCAAGTATTGAGGAAATCATGAATGTTCAAACCTTGGCAGTTATGGGCGCCACTCTGAGGTCACTGCTCTCCCAAGGGGTTGTCCCTAGGCAGCACCCCAATCAAATTGCCATATTTCATGGCTTATACCTTTGATTGAGGTATTTTTGAGCATTCTAGAATTTAGATATCATATGCTATTCATAATTCATGACCTTACCCTCGTGATTCCTAGCAGAGCCCAACAGTTCCCTTTGAATTTGTACCCATACCCAGACCATGACCATCAGCAGCGACCCATGTCCGAGAGGGTGGGACTGTAATGCATTCCCAAAGAATTTTAACATATGAATCTAGCTAGTCCATATACATACACATTTATAATACACCTCATTCAAGTCAAAAACCCACCGAGGCGCAAGTTTCTTGTTTTTGAAATCCCGACCCATATCTTGCTTGTCCTATTGTTTGCAAGTTCTCTTCCATATTTAGAGATTTGAATTTCCATTCTCTTATTCCCATAAACCTAAATCTTTAAGTGCCCTTTGTGCATATAACCTCTACGACAAACTTACTGTAATAATCAAATTTTCTCTATTATCCTCGTGAGACTCGCTCTGATTTGAATTTTTGCGATACTCGCTCTCTGCCATAGATGGTGCTTGTGAACCACTGTCCTCCGTTTCTTCGTCTATCGAATGCAAATTCAACCCTCTATTGTCCACTGCAAACGTATTACGCGATTCTGATGGGGTCCCTCTTCCTTCTATGCACGTTTCCTCTTTCTTCTTAAGTTCTCTCCGTCTCCTCTGTTTTGAATTGCTGAAACTTGTGCCTCCCTTTCTCTTTTCTGCTTCTATCCTGGATCGATTGTAGAGACTGTATTTTGGTCTGGTTCCTTCAAGTGTGCGTTCCAATTCCCCTTTCCTGCTCTCTTCTGTGCTCTCTACTCTCTAGGCATACCTCTCATTCCCTCACAAAATGACCCCTCACCTACCTCTCATACGTATATAGTACCACTGTTGAAAGTTTAGGGCTTCCAATCGTCTGCGAGCCTTGCCTCGTATTCATTTTTTTTATTTTTAATTTATTCGTCCCTCTCTTTGTCCATGGCTTCCTCATCCACAATGCCATGTTTATGAGAAATGGTTGAGCTCCGTGCCAATGGAGTCGGGATCCCTCTTTTCCCCATAGATGCAAACGGATTTGCATGTGTCTCTTCCCTTCACCTTAGTATGAGGTTTTCGTTGCAAAATAATACAATATGGGTCGAACGTCTGATTTATGATAATGCTACTTCTCTTTTGTCATTGACCATCCGTGAGAATTCTAGGGTTGCCGACAACGAATCATCAGTATGGGAACTTTGCGTTGGTAAATACAGAGTGTACGGACTCCTACATTCTTGCTCCAATGTATCCACAGAAATCCATACCCCTCCCCATTCATCTTCTTCCACTTTAAACACTCCTCCCGTGGTCAAATTTAAGATTGAACCTGGTGTACACACTGTCATAGATCTTTCAGATTCCTCCGATGGTGATGAGCCCCCTCTATCCACTCCCATTCTCAAGCCATCCCCTTCCTCCCTCAATTCCTCCTTTCTTTACCCCCTTGTAGGCCTTCAACCTTTATGTCCTCTTCCTCCATCCCATGCCAAACCATACATTTCCATGCCCGGTAGGAAGAACATCCTCAAGAAGCTACATTATGACCCTTTGCAAATTGAAGAGGTCAATTTCCTCCCTCGCTTTGATGGGAATCGGATGTTTGTCCTCCCCCCCGTTGGTGTCTCTTCCTCTCATACCAAGGCCAAATCCATGGACGGCATGGACAAACGCTATAACGGCCATGTTTGGACCAAATCCCAAACCACCAACATCAGCAATGACTTAGGCCTTGTTTTTCGTTCCTCCACCTGCGTTGGGCACCTCCAGTGCCAGAATCCTCTTTGCGACTACTTCCAACATGTTCATCATACCTCCTCAATCAATGATACTGAATTCGATGGATTTACCAAGGACCCTTTTCCAGTTGGTGGTCCCGTGCCTACCTCCTCCGCTCTAGTGTGCAAGATCTACAAGGAGACACCCAAATGCATTGCACCCTGCGTTGCCAAAATCTTCTACGTACACGACAACGACACCACTCAGTGGGCATGCATTCATCTTGGCAATCATTGTCACCCCGTCAAGGTCGGCAAATGCGGGGATAGTCGCCTGCGCATCGACGCCCTAATCGAGGAGCACGTCGAGGGAACGCCCCAAGCCACTCATAGCAAAATCGTTCTTGAGGCGAGCAAGGACCTTGTGGGTGAGTTCCTCCTCCACAATGATAGTGATCCTCATCAACTTCTTTCCTTGGAAGAACTTGAGCCCGTTTTTTATCGTTGCAAAGAGTTGAATTCCCCCCACCTCCGAAATAAGGTTACCACCTTCAAATACTTGCGTAGCCTAGGAGTTATGGATAGCATCGCCAAGCTCAGAGGTGTCAGCACCTGGGCCTATGTCCAACAAAATCAATTCCCAGGCCAGGGTGACGAAACGGACAAAGGTTTTCGCCTTCAAGATGATCGAGGTCGGCCCTGGTAGTGGGGTCGATTTGGTCTCGGGTGGGTGAGGCCACACCACCTCACCCATATAAGCCTCTAGGACTTCACGCGGGGCCCCTACCCCACCGTCAACCAACCTCTTGTCTCTCTACCAAGAGTTGGGGCCAAGTGGACATTTTCCTTTAGCTGCTGGGCCTAGAACCCCCCCAGCAGCTTCAGACCATCATAACTTCCTTGTATGATGTCTGATCATAACAACCAACCACTCCATCCTCATTTACGCTTCACGTAGATGCCGATGGACTCCTCACTTGCCCCATTTGAGCAAGTCTTGAGCAAGTTATGCCTGTTTGAACCTTGGCAGTCCCGGGAATCACTCCCAGGCACTGCTGTACCAGGGCGCTGTCCCGGGACAGCGCCCCACTCAAATGGCCATAACTCCTAGCTCACACCTCCGATTGATGTGTTCTTGAGCTTTCTAGAATCATCACGCCATGAGCTACGCATAACTCATGGCCTTACCCTTGTGCCTCCTAATCTTTGTGGGTGGGAGGCGTTCCCAACGCCCGGGGCCCTCACCCACACTAGGATCACTTGGGCCCTCTCACCAACGGCGCCACAAGTCCCGGGTGTCACTCCGGGGTCCCCCTTGTGCCCATGGTGTTTCGGGCACTCCTCATGGAGAGGTGCGCGACACTCACCCCCACCTAACGGAGTCGATGCCCTCATCGACTATGCTCGTAGTCGGCACACCAATTCTCAAGTTGCCATCCTCTATGGTGCGGCATTGTGTTTACCTTAGGGCGCGACCCCCACAATGCATCTTCAAATTTGGCATAGTCCCAAAGGTGTCGTTCCTAGGTGGTCCGTTAGCAACCTTGGATCTCTCATCCAAGGACCTAACCTATACTAGAGCCACCTACTTTGGGACTCACTTGGGTTGCCCCTCCTTTGGGGCCTCCCCCGTTAGGCTCCACTAGCCTAACGTGACACATCTAGGCGAGACCTCAACGCTTCCACTAAGTTGTCTCGGTTGCAACTCCGAGATGGCTTTCCATTGTTAAGCCACGCCTCGATTGCACGGGGGTGATGCCAAGTCCCGCCCGACTCGGTTCCCACTTTGCTCTTTCGAGACATGGGTTCATGACTCCCATGCGCCAACTCTCATTAGCTCGCGGGTAGCACTTTTATGAGCACGCGCCATCACCTTATCCCCGCCCGGACAAGCCCACAACTAAGAAGTTTCTTGGTTTTATCCAAGGCCCCTCCAAGCCATGGCCCCCAATTACTCGGCTTACCCAACCTAGTTTGGCATGTCTATTCCCCCTCTTCCACTAACCAAGCACAAGTACAAGACTAGGACCTCATCTCATACTTTTATCTTTGCACCACTAAAGTTCAACTTTATTCCCTCAAGCCAAAGAACAAGTTCATGTTGTGGAGTAATTAACCTCGAAGCTAAGTGTGCTACTAGCGTCTCTCCCCCACTAAAGGAGATTGATGTCCTCATCAATGCCTACGCTTCATTTTATTGGAATCCTTAGCCTTAGTTTCTTCAAAGTGCTTCACCAATTCATTGGTGTTCACCATGTCTCTTGCCGCCACCCAAGTGGTTTCTTTCTCATGGCATCCTCACCATTTCACCAAGTACTCCTTTGTACATTTTCTTTCATTTTCACTTGGGCTTCCTACACTTGAGGATGCCCTCCTACCTCATGTTCCAAATGACCTCCACAAGGTCGGGACGTGGCCTAATCACTTGCTTGTGTTCGGGCCACAAGGTGTCGTCCTAAAATGACTTTCGTAATGAGACATGAAATGTCGGATGCACTTTGATCTCGGGCGGTAATTCCAACTTATACATGTCTTTGAACACTTGTTCCACAATGGAAAACAAAAGCTCCAATTTTGGACATGAACTTTTGGAGTAAGGCCTTTGGGCAAGGTGAATTTGTCCACATTCAACAACACCTTATTGGCCCACCTTATACTCCACTTCGCGTCTTCCGGCATTGATTTGCACTCCGTAGCACCTTCGGGCTTTCTCCACCAACAACTTGGTCATCTCCAAGACTTGTTTACCATCCTTGGCCAAGTCCTCACCATCTTGGTTGAACTCTAGTGTTGAATGTGCCCCCTCGAGGGCTAGGTTAATAGGTTGGAGCGCATCCACTCCATAAGCCACCACGAAAGACCACCCCTTGGTAGCCAAGTGCGTGGCTACATTGCAATTACACTCCGCTCGACCCACATAGTCCGCCCAATCTCCTTGGTCCGCCCCCACCAAGTTCCTCAAGTATTGCTTCAAGACTCCATTCACATGCTCCGCTTTCCCATTCATTTGGGAATGCAAGGCCGTGCTAAACTTTAGTTTCATTCCGACCTCCTTAGAGAAATGCATTGAAAATGCACTTGTGAACTTTGGATCTTGATCCCACACAATCACTCTTGGCAACCCGTGGTGCCTCAACCATCCTTTGAGAAAAGGCTATGCGGTCTCCAACGCGGTGGCGGTTCCCACAATCGGCACCATGCGTGCCAACTTGGCAAACCGCTATACCATCAACAAGATGGCATCATACCCATGTGACTCCGGCAAACTTGTGATCAAGTCCATGCACATACAATGCCATGGCGCCGACGGGATAGGCACGGTTGCAAGAAACCGCCTTGGTTTTGGTAAGAGGCTCGGTTCACTTGGCACTTTATTCACGCCTTCACAAAGTGGGTTATATCCTACTTTATGCACCGCCAATGGTATCTCTTTGACATCATTCTATGGTGGTTATATTTTTCTCCTCTATGGCCGGCAATAGGACTATCATATTCCTCCCTCAAAACCGATAGCCTCAACTTGCCTTGTGGCACATACACCCAACTTTGCTTGCACTTGAACAATCCGTCCACCAACTTAACCTCTTTAAGCACCTTGCTCTTGCGAAGCTCACCTAAAAGCATTTGTGCTGTGGGGTAGTTAATTTACCCCTCCCGTATCTTGCATCACAAAAATTTTATTATTTTGGGGAGAATATGGAAAATTCTAAATATATTCGGATCTTTAAAAAAATCTAAGTTTACTCTAGGAAGTTTATTATTTTTACTTCCTCTCCGCTTTCCGCTTTCTGCTCACCGCTCAAATAAGAGTGTCGTCCTGTTTCCACATTGTTTGTTGAATTTTCTATGCAAACTTTTTGGGTTCATATTTGCTTCCAATAAATACTACCAAAGAAAATGACTATCCTTAATTTTATTTCATGAATAAAAATATCAAAATTACATGGATAAAGAAGTTGGAGCCCTTTACATGTCCATTGAATGTGTTATGGACCTTTAACATGATCCAGTAGGAAAACCCACTGCTTATTTCAACAATTCATTAAGGAATTGGTTATTAATGCAAATATTTTATTCCACATATATATAGGCATATGGGTTTTGGCAAAAATTAAAGTGAAAAACGAGAGAAAACCAATAATTGTTTGTATTGGAAGAAATGGTGTTGTATTGTAACGGGGAGTGCTATCAGGTGAGTGGTGAGCAGTGACATGTGAGCAGTGAGGAAGGAATGGACATTGATTTCACACACACTTATATATGCCATAAACCACTGAGGTAGCAAATTTTTCCAATTTTTCCAATGCCATCTCCGATTATGGATTGGAGCTCCAATGCGTGTTGACCTAGATAATAATTTAAAACATGAATATATCTCAAATATATTAATGTATGCAATAATAAAATTTTGTGAAAATAAAGTATTCAATTATGCAATATTTTCAGTATAAATGAATTCAAATATCTGAAAATCAAAGATACAAATATACAAAAATCTAAGTGTATATAAAGTCAAGTATGCAAAAATTAAGTATGCAAAAGTTACATATGTTATAATCTAATAATAAAAAATAAATTATGTAAGATTTGAACATGTAAAAAATAAAATATGCAAAAATTATAAGAAATGACTCAGAATAAAATAGTATAGAAATGAGGAATAAAATTCACCTCCTCCAAAAATTCCACCTTGTCACGTGGCATGGTGTCGAACACCAAGCCACGTCTTGATTAGTTAGTTTAAAGGCTAATCAATCTTGTTGCTTATTTTATAAACTAATCATTATGTTAGAACAACCTTTGGGGTGGTAACCCGGGTTGTAATGGTTGTTTAGGAGGTGTTTTTGCCTTGTGGGACCTTGCAATCATTTGGAAGGTTCTCACCTTCTTGCCGTAGGACCCACTTAGGGTCGGGTTTGAGGAGTCAACGCGCGGCGGCTTCCTCAGCTTAGCATTTTTGCCAAATTGAGTCTTATAGTTATGTGTGAGAGAGAGAGCTTACGGTGTAGGGTTTGCCTCAAGCATGACAAATTGTCATTGAGTAAAGCTTATGAGATCTCTTCATCTCCTTCTACATTCTTAGATTCTCCCCATATGTAGTGAGAGATAGCTCGCTTTGTATCAAGTGAGTCTTAAAAGATGTTTTGTATTTTGAAAGTATGTAATGCCTCCTTTATTGCATAAGTTTCTAGATATATGTTCTATTAATTGAGTGTGTGTTAATAATACATCTGTTGTTGTTTTATTACATATTTTTTTAGTTATATTTTTTGCACGTTGTGTTATGTGTTACAATGTATATTTACATGACAACCCCGTTTCCCGAATTTACAACAGCTAACAATTTATCAAAATCTATGGTTTGAGAAATTTGATGATTTTTATATGTGTCTTTGATATTACCTCTTCCAATCCTTATTCAGACCTCTCCACAGAGAGTGTAGTCTCATTATAAATTCTACATGCTATGTCTATGGCCGCAACAACTTCACGTTGTATACACGAACGTATAATAAGATTTTAACTTTTACCATAAATATGAAAAGAAACATACCAAAATCAAACAAGAGTCTGAGATAGAGCCTTGTATCAAAATTCCGCAAAGGTATTAATTGTTCAAGCATTTTAAATCCAATTAGTTTTTTTTCTTCTATTTTTTTCATTTTTTTCCATTTTGTTTTGTAATCACCAATTGAAATTAATAACTTTAAATCCTGAAGAGGTAGAAGACCAAAATGACAAATGCAATGAAGTTTGTCAACAAGATTGGTTTTCATATTGTGTCTTTCAGCGGACCTAGAAAAAAATGAAATTATTAATTAAAATGATAAAAATCAAGCTATGAAAAACTTGTAAAAAATAAATATAAAATTTATACCTAATCACATCATGCAACGCTTAAAAAAACTCCAAAATTGCCAAGTGCATTCAAACATATGCAATCAACTGCATAACGTCATTCTGGATCCTCAGTGTGAGCCCTAAGATCGTGTTCACTTGGTTATTAACCTTAACATGAAATTGGGGAATGAAAAAAATAACTTAAAAAGGTCAACCTCACCTTTAGAAAGGGGTAAATTAAATTAAACTAAACTACAAAGAGGTAAGTGCAAGTAATGGGTGTGGAAGGCGAAGTCCTAGAAAGGGAAAAGGCCAAAGGAGGAAGTCAAACTCATTTTTTTCCGGGCGGCCAGAAAGATGCCGGGCAGCGTTAGAAAAAATGAGGAAGTTGGAGGGGTCTCAGAAGGCCTGGTAGGAGAGTCTCATTAGGTAGAGAGGGAGGGGAAAGAAAGAAGCTAGGAGGTTAGGAGGCGGAAGCTCTGCCCCAGCTCGGAATATTGTTTTGCAAGGAGCATGGCAGTCATGGGGAGGTGGTGCGGTTAGGAACTACATTGACACTCCCCTCACAAGTATCTCCGGGTGATGCAATGAGTCTCTAAGGGAAGAAGAAACAAAGACGGAAGGAAGGAAGGATAACGGAGGAAAGAGGACGGTTGAAGGGGGTCCATCGGACGTAGGTTCGTCAAATGCCGGTTGCACCAAGATCACGAGCGGTAATGCCAAGGCAAGTAGACTTGGGAGTGAACGGTCAATGGCAAAGAAGGACTAAGGGCCAGAGTAGTGCGGTGGGGGCTGCATTCAAGCTGTGGCCGGAATCGGCTCAAGGCATCGGTAAATCAACTACGGAATAGGGGTAACTAACAAGTTGCACCCGGTTTGCTAGATGGATGTTGTCTAATGGGTTTGGGGAGAATGTAAAGGAGATCCAGTAGTGGGGATCGGGGGTAGGAGGGAGTCCAGTGCAAATCGAGGTTGGGGGAAGTGCACATCTTTAAGCACTGGGTTGCGGAGGAAGCACTACGTCGGCAGTGGGAGACCGGACCGAATCTACTCCAGAACGGGGGATTCTTGAGTTTCCACCTGCCGTGTGCAGTGCAAATTCGGGGTCATCGCAACCTGTTGGGGAAATCCTTACCAAAGCCGCCGCCGGAGCACCTCGGAACTCAGTGCTGCTGACCTCGGAACTCCTAGAGCCGGGTGGTTGCGCTTGGGATTGAGTCTGTTGAGTTTGGACTCTTCGGAAGAAAAAAAATCGATTGTGAAGGAGAACTGCATGAAAGGTGGCGAAAAATATTATCATTGTCACACTAAGGTCCATTCCTTCCACATCCAAAACCAAGCCGAACTAAGTTGACACTAGTCCACCCTATCTACACATACAACCTTTACAACATTAATTTGAAAATCTGGTCCTCATGGGCCTTCCCCATGACCCTCTCGGATCCAAGAGGGTCCCACCTTTGCACAAACAAAACCAAGCCCAACTATTTTGACACAATTGAAACCCTATCTACACATACAACCCTTACAACATAAAAGCTCAAAATCTGGTCCTCATGGGCGTTCCCCATGACCCTTTCGGATCCGAGAGGGTCCATTCCTTCCACATCCAAAACCAAGCCGAACTAAGTTGACACAAGTTGACTCTATCTACACATACAACCCTTACAACATTATTTCAAAAATCTGGTCCTCATGGGCCTTCCCCATGACCCTCTCGGATCCAAGAGGGTCCCACCTTTGCACAAACAAAACCAAGCCCAACTATTTTGACACAATTGAAACCCTATCTACACATACAACCCTTACAACATTAATTTGAAAATCTGGTCCTCATGGGCCTTCCCCATGACCCTTTCGGATCCAAGAGGGTCCATTCCTTCCACATCCAAAACCAAGCTGAACTAAGTTGACACTAGTCCACCCTATCTACACATACAACCCTTACAACATTAATCTCAAAATCAAGTCCTCATGGTTGACTCGAAACAACTAAGCCTAACTACTCTACACAATTCAAACCCTATCTACACATACAACCCTTACAACATTAAGCTCGAAATCTGGTCCATTGGCCGATTTCAAACAACTAAGCCGAACTATTTTGACACTAGTCAACCCTATCTACACATACAACCCTTACAACATGAAGCTCAAAATATGGTCCTCATGGGCCTTCCCCATGACCCTCTCATATCCGAGAGGGTCCATTCCTTGCACAAACAAAACCAAGCCCAACCATTTTGACACAAGTCAACCCTATGTATACGTACAACCCTTACAACATTAATCTCAATATCTGGTCCTCATGGGCCTTCCCCATGACCCTCTTGGATCCAAGAGGGTGCATTCCTTGCACAAACAAAACCAAGCCCAACTAAATTGGCACTAGTCAACCCTATCTACACATACAACCTTTACAACATTAATCTCAAAATATGGTCCTCATGGCCAATTCGAAACAACTAAGCCTTACTACTCTACACAGTTCAAACCTTATCTACACATACAACCCTTACAACATTAAATTCAAAATCTGGTCCCTTGGCCGACTTCAAACAACTAAGCCGAACTAAATTGATACTAGTCAACCATATCTATGTTAAGGTAGAATTTAGCACTGTGTTTTAAGTTGTCAAAAATTGACTAGTTGGTCACAAATTGTCAAAAGGGCAAAAAATGCTAGTTTACTAGTTGACGTCAAATTTGCCCTTGATGCAAAATTGTTAGAACGTCCACTAGTTGGTTTTTATTATTTTACTACTGAATGGTCTATTAAGTAGTAGTAAGTGTTTGGGGTTAGTAACTTAGGTAATCAGAAAATGACTTGTAGGTCCAAAGTTATTAAAATGGCATTGGGAGTCTTTTACTAGTTGATATTTTTTTATGACCCCAGTGTCCTAGCTGGTCATGAACTGGACAGAGGGCAGGAACGCGTCAAGACAGCTAGTTGCAGTGTTTTGATAGGATGGCAACCTCCAAGTTGATCCACCTAATGATAGTTGTTTTGAAGTATATAAGGATAGTCCTTGAGCCTTTTGGCTCTCTTAGTACACATATGCGGAGAGGACTTAGACCTTAGAGAAGATATGTATGTTTGTGAGTTTTTAGATTAGGACAGGTGGCAATCTGGAAGTGTATTGCAGTCCGAACACAACCACAGTCCTGGAAAAACAAGCAATAAAGTGTTGAAGGAGGGATTTGAAGAGTAGATTCATTGTTGGTGTTTTACCCGTCTTGGAAGCTAACATAGTCTTAGTGTTTACAAGACAAACCATAGCATGAATGTGTCCACCCATGCCCACCCATGCCCACCCATGCTATTCAAATTGCGCCCATGTATTCAAAAATTGCACCCATATATTCAAAAATTGTGCCAATGTATTCAAAAATTATGCCCATGTATTCAAAAATTGCACTCATATATTCAAAAATTGTGCTCAAGTATTCAAAAGTTGTGTAATGTGTATAACCCGCCTACACCAAGTCTTGGTTGGATCGGACAAATAAAAGGTCGTTCATTGTCGTTGGCTTTAGCGCGGAGCGCTTCTTGGTTAGCGTATTCCCTGCATCCGAGAAGTTTGACTCCGATTTGGAGCTGGATGCAGGGATGCATAAAACCGAACGCGCCACGCGCGACATGATGGGGAATGTGGGGGCTCCTTTCAACTTCCACCACAAGAGAATACTGAATTTAGCAGTAGTATCATGTTTCACTGGCAATGCTAAGCTCACCGCTGCAATGATCTCATTTTTTTCAAGATTAGTGACCTTGTATGTCTCATACATACTGAACTCCAGCTCAATACGTGCGTCGAGGTTGTTGAAAACTAGGATCTTAGCCCCATTGTCATGATTCTCTTCTAACTCATCTTCAAACTCATCGTACATAGACGTCGGGTCAATAGTACGATGCTTCTTTTGTGGTGGGGCCGGTGCATCATCTTTCTCATGATCCAAATTTGCTAAAACCTCTCCTGTGCCAATCGAACGCATAAGCTCCCTCAATTTTGTTTTCGCCTTAGTAACTAAAGCGTCAGAAACCTCCATCTTGCGCATATGGTTCTTCATAACAGGATCCAGAAGTGTTGCTACAACATGAAGCACATCGAGCTCCATCTTCTCTTGCACTAGTGGTGTCAAGAGGTCCTTACAAGCTATGATCGGAGGGGAGTCTTTGCTCGTCTTGACGGTACCATCGTCATTAATCACATCGTTCATAACAGGTTTTAGATGCTTCAACAGTTGAAATCGCCAAAATACAACCTTATGCAATGTCGGCTCTTTGAATTGTTCGAGATCAAGAGTTGCCTTCTGAAATGGTGTCAATAAGTCAATTAAATGTTTCAAAAAGGTCTCTGAGATTGAGGCAATTTTCCGCAGTGCATCCTTTTGCTTTAGTAGATCGATCACCTCAATTAGCATTTCAGAAACACTAAGCAGACAATGGTATGGTGAGTTCCATCTGGTTGCATTCTTTTGTTTCAATGTCTTCGACAACTTTGATTGAAGATTTGATTTTTTAAAGTATGCAACCAAACTCTTACATGCATCAATGAGAGAGTATAAGACTGCCATGTTGGGCTCATCAAGGTATCGATAAAAAAACTTGCTCTTCTTACCATCAACCTGTTTCGTAGTCTTGTTGAATACATAGGTCAGAGTGTTCGCAATTTTATGATCAATGCATCCTAACAAGTTAAACTCGCTTGAAATGCCATCTTCAGCGACGATGTTTGATCCACAATCCGCCACAACAGTGATTTTATCAAACACCAAATCTTTGATACCGAAGATGTCCAGAGCTTCCTTGAATTTATCCAAAACCATAACAGCGGTGTGGCTCTCATCGCGAACAGGCTTCACATGCAATGTTCGATCAAACAAAACAAACTCTTCATCGATGTAGTGCGCCGTGACAGATATATAAGCTACCTTCTTGATACTGTCTGTCCATAGATCAAGGGTGCTTGCCATGGATACGTTGGTATCAATGTGTTCTTGAAGACACTTTGCCACTATGGCACGCCCCTTCGTCGCACGGGTCTCTATATTGCGTCTAGCGGTAATTGGTTGACACAAGAGGTCATCAACCATAAGTTGTTTATTTCTTGCAACACCGATGTCCAAGGTTGTTTGAATAAGCCCTTTCAAACCATTTCCGGCTATTGATTCAAATGGTCGAAGGTCAATTGCGGAAAAGTTGGCAGCGGCAAGCGTCATTTTTTTTTATCATGTGTGGTGGGGACACCCTTTGTTGCAAATACATTCATTGCTCCACTTTCCAATCTTTCACCCTTAAGGCACTTATGATCATTCATGGTGCTAGTACTCGTGGTTTTTTTGAATGTGTATACTTTCTTGCAATTGAAGCACGCTGCATATTCACAGTCCTTACCATATTGTTGCACGATGCCAAAAGTTTTCTAGAGAGTAGAATTCAGACCAACATGGTTCTTGCGCAATGAAAATACACGATCGGCGTCATTCGGCAATGTCTTCTTTAATTCCTTCTCGATCACTTGTGCATTTAGCGAACTAGAGCTAGATGGCACCATCTCAATAAGCCCTAGTCACTCACTTGTGGGCGTTAAATTTGTGCTTTGCCTCAATAAGATTTGCCTCAGATGGGCTCAAATGCTGGAAGATCAAAGGCAAATAAACCCTGAGATTCGAAAATACGTAAAATACGCAGAATGCACTGCTAACTTATTAAAGCTCTTCTCGATGTAAGTTATCTTGGACATATCCATTCACTCAAAAAGCGAGTTCGAAGAATCTTCAAGAATTCGTATGTCTCAAAATAATTCAAGAATAAGTCTCAGATTCTCATCATACATTGCCAAACATGTATGTATCCGCCATTGAACATGTGACCTACTTCTTGATTGAGACTCCTGATGGGCTTAGATTTTCCTGTAAACAGCCTGAAGAAAGTTATTGAATAGCTTTGGAATCTCTTGTGGATTCAAACCTACTCCAATATCTCTCACCTGCCATACAGGTTGGAAATGTTAACAAAAAGCCTAGTATATTTCTGGCAAGAAAGGGTGTGTATTTTCCACATATGAACTAGATTGTGTTGGAAGTCCTTCCACAAAGAAACCTCAACCAAAAAGTACATACAAATGTACAAAGAAAATACTGACTAAGCAATAATGGCTCAGTTATCAACTGCAACCTTCACCCATTGACCACATGTACTTTAAACCAACCCAAGCCAGGAATACATGACCTTTGACTCAACTATACACACCACTACTCTCATCGTGTGTATAAGCGCCTCAACGTATGATTATACAACTGCAATACCTCAATGCCCGATAGGAATTATCAAACTACCCTACCAATCACAAGGGTGCTTCAAGGTTTACTGAAATAAAAATTACAGACACAACTTATACTTGAATATGTACCTAAACTTTGATGTTGCAGTGATGCTCATCCTGTGTTGGAATAAAATCTGGCACACGAGGATCCAACTGCATATCACTTTTGTTAACATAAACTCGCACCATCACAACCCCTTCTTTGGTAAACTTCACTGCATTTCCAACCACATTGAGAATAGTTTGCATAAGCCTCTTCTCATCACCAACCACATGCTCAGGGAGGTCCGGTGCAAGAATCAATTATGATTTCAGCTTCTTCACTGAAGCAATAGGTGAGACCAATTTCATAACCTGTACCAATAAACATAAAAGAACGAATAATAAATAACCCACTAGATATGATATACTCCTCAACAAGCATTGAAAGCAAATGAGTACAACTTCAAAAGTATGATATTGAAGATGCTGGTCGGGTGAACAGGATGACAAGGTAAAATGGCTCAGGCTTTGCTTCTAAGGCAATTCTATTTCAATTTGGTACCACCTATCTGATGTATTGAGGAAAAACTTTTGGAGTTGCTGAATGGTTTCTTGAGAGCACGGTTTGGTTCTTGTAAGGATGCTTGCATTTTCCATGGCAAAAAAGACCTTTACAGACTGCCAGATTTCTTACTTCAAAATTATGAACTTAAAACAGCTGGTTGGGTAAACAGGATGACAAGGTAGAATGGCGTGTGACGCCGTTTGAGGAGAGAGTGGTGCATGCACTTCACAAACAGCCAGATGTGTCTCCAAGGTACTAAAGTAGCCTCTTTAGGTTCCGTTGCAATAGGAGTGACCTAAGAATGACTGCATTTTGGACGTACCTCTTTATTTGAATCTTGGTATATACATGGAAGAAAGCTTTTGTGTTTCAAAGAGGAACAATGAGGTGTTGACAAATGAGAGCTTGCTTGACTATGCTTGCCATTTATGCATGTCACCAAGAACCTTGATTCTTGAAATTTTATTTTTTAAATATACAAAAAGAGTGTCCTTCACAACATCACTTTTTACAAACAAATTGTAGAGATTCAGCTGCTAAATCCTTTCCTAGATTGTATTCAGATTATCCATGCCAGATCCTCCATGTTCCCTTCAACCATCTGGCAAGGTGCAATTTTAGATGAGTGGGACACAATCAAACTGAAGAAGATCATTTGCAACATACCTCCTTGAACACACCAGGAAGGATGAAAGTGCGAGTTTCCAGCTCCAAGCTCCCATCTTCCAGCCGAGAGAGGTCCAACACATCATTGATCAACGTTGCTAGCAGATTGTTGCTTTTAAGTATGCTATCTACCATAGAACGTTGTCAACTCTGTTTCTTGAAGACATTCTCGAAGACATTGAAACAGATGCAACTCACAAGTCCCGGGTATTACTTTGGGATCCCCCTTGTGCCTATGGTATTTCGGACATTTCTCATGGATAGGTGCGTGACAACAGTAGCATTATAAAACCAACCATGCAAGCAGAAAACATTTCGTAGCATTCAAATTGTCATTCATTTAGTTTTAATAAGAAATACCAATTGCACTTGGATACTAGTTAGATGGTTACCAATAAACATGGAGATAAAAAAATAACAAAAATAACAGGCAAGCATCCAACAAAGTCCCACATGTTCAACGTCGTTGCAAAATCCAATGGCCGTTGAGGAGCGCCAACAAATTTCTTCCCCCCCCAAAAAAAAATACCACCACATTTCCCTACATACTAACGCATTTGATTCAAATTTGAACATAAATTACTCACTTTATCATCCAAATAGTAAAATCCGTAATTATTCTATTGATCCTATTACACATTTTTACCTTAAAATTTTTGAATTGACCTTATTTTTTTATCTCACAAGGTTTTGTAAAATTCCGATAGTCACCTCCCTAAGCTTACATGAGCCATGTGTGGCAATGATATAAGTGTTTTGGGGGTGTTATCTTGGTGATAAGCAATTGAATGATGCATTGATTAAGATAGTTTTTAAATTATGCATATGTTGTTGTACCTTCCAATTGCTTTGAGAGGTTGGGTGAGTCATTTTCATGTATCATATGTATTTTTTTTCCATTTTCACTTGTCACATGCATGTTTTGTGAAGGAAGCTTTGGCATGTGACCCATATTTGGGATTTTTTAAATAGGAATGGTGGGGGTTTAATTTAGCCCTCTTTTTTAAAAAACAATTCCACGCAAAACTAATGGATAACGGCTAGGCAACAACCACCACCACCAAGCCTTTGAATATCTATGGATTTAGTGGGCCAATTGGTTTGACCCATGCGTCTATATAGTCAATCAATGAAAAATGGAAATCAAATCAAAAAATTTATTTTAAAATAATAATAATAAATTTTGCATATTCTATCAAAGAATCATATCATTTAATTTCCACAAAAAAGCTTGTCCACCATACAAATCAACACGTTGTAATTGTGATTTGGACCTTGGAGTAATCATATCAAGAGTGATGTGAGCCCAAAATGATGCTCACATGTGTTCTTAACTCTTGTAAAACACTACAAGAGATGTTTCTATGCTTTTTAATTATTCACAAAAAATATAAAAAGAGTGAAGCTTGAAGAAAGCTATGTTTTAGCATTAGGCTCGTGTGGAGTGGATTGAGTAAATTTAGTAGTGTGAGGAAATTCCTTAGTCGGTGAGCGTGGTAGGTGGAGAACCAAGGATAGTTCCTTGGGTTAAATATTTGAATTAGGATCTATGTTGATCGTTTGAGGGACGAAGGCTTAGAAGATAAGATGAGAGCCTACAAAGTAGAGAAGGATTACAAAGGCTTATCTTGAGCCTTGAGGGTGCTCACCTCCTCAACTCACTATATAAACCCTTATTTTTCTCTCTCTCCTCCTCTCTTTCCTTCGTGCTCCTTGGCACCCACGTGTTATAAGTGTGGGTATGTGGGAAGCAAGATAGGAGCACGCGTGTGTGCATGGTTTTAAGGTGAAGAGCCAAGACTAGTTAGCCTTGAAGTGGGCTTGACCTCTTGTTAGGAGTAGCTTGGGTTTGAAGAATTTAGAGTTTGATTTATAGTCTTCAAATTGTAGTACTTGGATTTATATTATCTAGACTTATAATTATTTGAACTTACAAAGTTACATTTATGAAATATCGGAGCACTTAGTGTTGTTGGGACTTGCAAATTTACATTTATATTGGAGCAATTAGTTTTGTTGATAAATAGTTGGTTTAGTTAATCAAAGTGTTACGTTTAGTTAAGCTTGTAGCATTTAGATTTAAAATCTTAAAGTTAGAGTGTTTGAGCTTAGCTAAACTTGTGGGGTTTAGATTTATCACATGTAGATGAAGGTTGAATTATTAGTGTGGATTTCATTAGGGTAGTCTAGGGCTGGTTCGGACTAGCCAACTGCTTCGGTTTTATTAACTCTGTTAGTTTACAAAGGTGACCAGCTGCTGTCCCTAGCTCTGCTGGTTTCCCATCTCTGCTGGTTTTCGGAGGCTATCAGCTACTGTTCCCAGCTCTGCTGGTTCATGAAGGCTATCAGCTGCCGTTCCCAGCTCGGCTGGTTCACGAAGGCCATCAACTGCTGTCCCCAACTCGGCTGGTTCCCGAAGGCCATCAGCTGCTGCTCCCAGCTCGGCTGGTTCACGAAGGCCATCAGCTGCTGTCCCTAGCTCTGCTGGTTTTCGGAGGCTATCAGCTAATGTTCCCAGCTCTGCAGGTTCACGAAGGCTATCAGCTGCTGTGCCCAGCTCGGCTGGTTCACGAAGGCTATCAGCTGCTGTTCCCAGCTATGCTGGCTCCGAAGATGACCAGCCGCTTACAACAATTGGTTAAGGGAGGCCAGCTTATGGATTAGTTAGTTAGACTAGTTACTTAAATTACTAGGCTCACATTAGTAGTCGTAATAACTACATTAAAGGATTAAACTTGAGAGAGAGTGTTAAAGCTTAATGGGGAGGAGGCAACGGTAAGTTACATAAGTGTTTTTTTTTACACCTATGTTAAAAGCTCATGTGCCTCATGGTGTCATCATGTAATAGCCTCAACGAGGTGTCATGCACTAGTGAGGAGTCAACAGCTAGGACTAGAGTCGTACGAGGTAAATCATTGAAGGCGTGCGTGGCCAAGGCGGCATGATGGACTTTGGAAAAAGCCAAGGATATAACCTTGCCTGAGGTTCACACTAATAAAATGACATAACTTGTATTAGGTTGGAAGCTCATCAAGAGTCGTGTGTTTTATGTATATTCCAACGGTGTAGTAGAATTATACATTGAACTACCGAGGAGGGAGTTATTATGTGTCAATCCAACATTCCACACTCGGGCTAGGACGAAATCAAGGGTGAGGGACTTTGGGTGACAAGTGATGAAATTTTGGAAACCACAATTTATTAAGGTCATGGCAAAGTGCATATTTTCTAGCATAGTTTGTTACATACAGGAAGACAATTTCTCTCAAGCTCCTCTCAATAATCAACTCCTCTCTCATGCAATTTGACTTTGTTAATCACTGGCCGCTCACTTAAGACTATTTGTCTTTGCGAACTTGTGCTTTCAGAACCTTCTCACACTTCTTCCTTGGCAATTAGCCTTTACTCTTTATTTCAAATTGACTGAACCAACTCACATGCTTATGGCCATAATTTGGTAGCGACCAACATTGCCTCCAAGACATTACCATTGATTTCTCTTGCCCTCTTAGCAGTCTATTCGCCAATCTCAGCATTTATGGCCATTGTCAAAAATCATACAAAACATTACTTCTAAACATACTCAACAATCATAATTCAACTTCAAAGACATCGAGACTATTGCAGAAAATAGATTTTTTTCTTTCATATCAAGGTTAAATATTCAAAATTTTGAATAACTTGGTTCCATATCAACCTAGTACTATTTCTCTCAAGTATCTCATTTGAATAATACCTATTTGCCATTCAACCTCAATTACTGAGCATTGATGCTTCTATCAACCTATTGCTACTGTTATGAGACTATGTTTAATTTCTACAATGGAAAAATAGACTGAGTAGGCAATAGCTGACCTCTTTTTTATCACTGAGGAGGGGAAGGTGGTTGCAGCTACCGCCTCAGAACGACAATAACCTTTGTTCCCACTCGAGATGGGTTTCCAACTGCCTATTCCCTTTAGTTTTTACTAATTTTGGAAATTGAGCCTACAAGCCAGGCTGTAGCCATAAAATTATGCTCACACTAAATTTTAAAAATGAAATTTAATTTTCTTGTATTAATATAGCCATGTGCTATTCCCTATATGTTTCTAAGCCTATAATGAGTGATGGTGGTCGGATATTCCCACTATGCCATCCATACATGCGATTATTTCCATAAATTTTATATTGATCTACATAGCTAAACAATTTATGTTGAAAATTTATCTTAAAGAAAAATATACAAAACTTAGAATACGGTGCAAATAGTATGCAAATCAATATGTTGGAAATAAAATTGTACAAAAATTTGTTTAAAACACAATAAAAATATATTTAAATGATTTATTTCTACAAATATTTGTCATGTTGCCTTAAAATTTATAATGAACTCAAGGAATATGAAAAACAAATTCCATCTTCAATATATTCATGGTCATGAAATTGAGGTCTAGAACTATATTTAGCCATTATTTACTAAGCATTATATGATAAGTTTTGATATTTTTATCTTGGTATTCTATATACCTAGCACAACAATAGCAGACACCATGAAGAATACAACTTAAACAACATTTTTCTATTATTTTTAGGCATTTGAACATACTTGTTATGGTTTCTAGTATATCAAAGAATATTTGTATACTTGACCATGTTTGTTCTCCATAATGTTTTTTCCAATTTTCATTAGTTATATAATGTTTTTCTAAATATATACATGTATAAGTATTACCCTAACCTTATTGTTCAAAAGAGAGAAAATTAGTAAGAAATGCAATATCATTGCATGGTCACCAAATGTTAATGGATTTCCACAATCTTTTCATTGTTTCACTCACCAAGTTCACCACTTGTCGCAACCCTTACTAATTCCCCTTAACCATCTTAACCATTTTCATTTCTAGCAATGATCACGAGCGCTAACCCTTCGCATTCCGCCATGCTAATGGTTAGCTCTTCCTACCCTGGACCTTGTAATTTATAAGAGGGGAACCAACCCTCATTCTTTGTTTTTGGAACTCATCCCCTTAATCGGTAACCAAGTCTTAGATGTGGACTTCCGTCTATGAAAATCCAATCTTATGTTGATCATCGCATTGCCGGAGCACCACTTTAACAACCCGAACCATACTAGGCAACTATGCCCTCACATTGGGCCAAAGCCCATGGAGGCCGTGCCATTCGGCCTCGGGTGGGTGAGGCCACACTACCTTACCCATATAAACCCCTAGGACTCTAGGCATGGCCCCTACTCCACCGTCAAGAAACCTTTTGTCTCTCTACCAAGAGTTGGGGCCAAGTAGCCATTTGCCTTTAGCCGCTGGGGCTAGAACCCCCCAACAGCTTCAGAACATCACAACTTCCTTGTATGATGTTTGATGCTAACAAGCAACTGCTCCATCATCATTTACGTTTCACTTAGATGTCAATGAACTCCTCACTTGCCCCGTTTGGGCAAGTATTAAGGAAGTTATGCCTGTTTAAACCTTCGCAGTCCCGAGAGCCACTCCCAGGCCAGTGCTATACCAGGGCGCTGTCCTAGGACAACGCCCCACTCAAATTGCCTTATCTCCTAGCTCACACCTCCGATTGAGGTGTTCTTAAGCATCCTAAAATCACCATGCCATAAGATATACATACCTCATGGTCTTACCCTCGTGACTCTTAATACCGGTGGGTGGGAGGCGTTCCCAACGTCTCGGGCCCTCACCCATACTAGGATCAATTGGGCCCTCTCACCAATGGTGCCACAAGTCCCGTGTGTCACTCCGGGATCCCCGTTGTGCCCATGGTATTTTGGGCACTCCTCATGGAGAGGTGCGCAACACCACTTGACATGTCCAAGACTTGGTAAATTGTCTTCCAAGCTAGTATTTCATTCTTAGAGAAAATTCCAAGCAAACATCACCATTGCAATTTTGTTTGAGGCCCAAAAACATGTTTTAAACATTATACACCAAACCACATTTTTGGTTCAATCATCCAACTTTTGAGAATTGTTTCCACAAACTAAGTGTGGATTTGACATGTTTTAACCATTAACATATTTTTCACTGGCTGATGGAAAATATGTATACACACTCTCCAAGCTATCTTGGCACATATAGACTAAGAAAACCAAAAGGCTATAGGACTTCCCTCATTTAAAACACTATCTATTAGGTGGTGAACTTTGTAGGTTGTCACCCTCACAACCTATTGTAACTAATTGTTTTAATGCATTATTGTCCTTTGTTCAATTTATGACCAAATAATTAATAATATTGACCGTGCCTTTCATTAAAAAAACTACTAAAACTAACCAATGGACGTTGTAACAATTAATTGTACAAAAAAACAATTTGTCATCAATTAGTATACTACCCTTTTGCCCTTCTCATCATATGTGACTAATTTGTCTAGTTTTTGGTGAGTTGGTTTATGAAGAACAATTTTGCTTATAAAACAAAACATTGAATACCCTTTTCTAAGACGTTGGCACATTCCTAGGTTAATCTCCAAGTAAGTTGAGTCAAACCTTGGATGGTTGGTTGTGCTAAAGGAGGTGGTTATTTCCAAGGCCAATTGATGGTAATGAATGCAATTTTATCTTGCCAACCATATGAACACATTTGGCATAACCATAAATCTAAGATGACTTTATTTATAACCCTATTGTGGTTGCCAACACCAATTGTTAGTTGTCGCTCTTACCAACTGAAACTCATGTTGGATCATTAACTAGGCGTTTTTAGCCCTTAGACCAAAGATGCAATCTATTTGGCCGGCTCTAATTTTTTTCATTTTTTGCCCCCATGTTTATACGTATTACATTATTTTGTTTGTGATGTCCATCATTTTCACTTTGTTTACAACATCCACTCTTTCTGTCACATTTTCAACATCCATTGCGTCCATTGTATTTATTTCAACTATCATATTTGTCACATGTTTTATGATTAGGATATTCGGAAGTACATGTTTGACTGCCATGTCCAATCCATTTGTTACAACCGATACGTCCAATACACCCATGTATTTGGCGGAACTAATTCAATTGGTCCACCTAGCATGACTAGTTTTTTTTGACACACTCGTTTATCACGTGTGATAAATCCTCCAAGTTCCTGGTTTGGTCACCAAACCCTCCTACAAATTCCCAAGTATGCTCCTGGTGGGGCGTTTAGCTAAGTTGCTTCATCCATACAAGCCTTGAGGACTTGGGCAGGGCCCCTACCTCATTGTCAAGTAGATTTTTGTCTTTCTAGAAGGGTTGGGGCCAAGTAAACATTTTCCCTTAGCCACTTGCATAAAAAACCCCCAACCGCTTCAGACCACCCTAACTTCTATATATGATCTCTGATATATCAAAGGACCACTTTATTGACATGATTCTTTGTGTAGATGCTACTAGACCCCTCACTTGCCCCATTCATGTAAGTATTGAGGAAGTTACGGCTGTTCAAACTTGGGCGATTGCGGTTGCCACTCCTCCATCAGTAATGTCCCAAGGCATTGCCCCGGGATAGCGCCCCACTCAAATTGCCATATTTCCTAGCTCACATCTTTGATTGAGGTGTTCTTTAGCATTTTAGAATTGGACGACACTTCTATGTGAGCGGTGAGCGGAGAGCGGAGAGCGGAAACGATGTAAACATAATAAACTTCTCAGATCAAATTTAGACATAATGGGAAAAAAATTCCAATATATCCATAATATTCTAGATTTTCCAAAAATAGTAAAAATTTGTGACCTATTTCCGTGGAATGTATAGGTCTAAAAATAAATCGAAAGGCCCTGAATTTGAAATGGTCTCATTACATTTGGAAATCGGAAAATGCTAAAATGATAGAAAATTAAGATAAAAAAGATAAGTATATGATTAAAACCAATGATGATCCCAAAAAACAACGAATGAAAATGATTTTATCGAGGTTAATATAATTGAAGAATGAGTCAATCAAAATAGAAAAAACGACCAACTTGCTTCGTTTTTATTCCATCACTTTTGTCTTTGTCCTATGTGTAAGTCAACTCTAGAGCTTAGACTCCAACAATTATTGTTTGTGGTCGAAGAGATTATCTTCAGCTGAATATAAATGAGGACATAAATTATACTTGTATCCAATACGGATGTAGAGACATATGCACACAATGTGAGAGGAGAGAGACATGTTCACCTCCATCAAGAAGGGACGACGAAAAGAAGTCCGAAGCATGTAGGAGAATGGAAACACGGAAGTATAGTTGATAGACATAGTAGGCATGCTAATCTGAACATGTAGTGTTCAACAGTGAAAGAGTCACTTGATACAATTCCGTATTGTAATAAAATATCTTAGAGGGAAAAAAAATCCATGAGATTATATTTATTATCGCAAACAATTATGAGTTCACATGATGTCCACAATTGGCACATCTATTAGCACACAATGTATTGGTAGGCTGAGATCAATTCTAGGAAGTAGATTGCATCAAAAGACGCCCTTCGAGGATGAGTTTGGTTTCATTGAAGCTAAATGTTGGGGCGTGAATGAACAAATTCACTTCCGCATCCAAATTAGAAACCTTGATGAAGATGTAATAGAGATGCTTACAATTCATATAAGAATTTCGTTTGCGGCCGAACTTTGAAATCATATCCAAGAAGTATACACAATTGCACTCTGGAAGAAAACTCACTGTCACTTGGTAGATGGGGGGTTGCACCCACGCCCACCCATGAAAAATAATATCGCACCCACGCCCACCCATGCTCGCCCATGAACATAATATCGCACCCGTGCCCACCCAAAACCCATGGGCATGGGTGGGCATGGGCATGGGCATTAATGTTGGGTTGTGCTACACATGCATTCGGGACTCTCCCCTTAGTAGGTAGCCAATGGCTAAGGTGGACTTCCATCCATGGAAGTCCACTCTTGAGTTGATCATCGTGTTGCCAAAACAACACTACAACTACCCGGAGCAAATTGCCAAGTAAGCTCCGGGGGGTCAGTAGGCTAAGCCGCCTCACCCATATAAGCCTCTAGGACTTTGGGCGGGGCCCCTACCCCACCATCAAATATCCTTTTGTCTTTCTACAAGGGTTGGGGCCAAGTAGACATTTTCCTTTAGCCGATGGGGCTAGAACCCCCAGCAGCTTTAGACCACCATAACTTCTACATATGATACCTAATGCTATCAAGCAACCACTCCATTGTCATCTACGCTTTGTGAAAATGCCGATGGACCCCTCACTTGCCCCATTCAGGCAAGTATTGAGGAAGTTATGGCACTTCAAACCTAGGCAGTCCCGGGCACCACTCCCAGGTCACTGCTGTCCCAGGGTGCTGTCCCGGGACAGCGCCCCACTCAAATTGCCATATCTCCTAGCCTGCACCTCCGATTGAGGTGTTCCTTAGCATTCTAGAATTCTGCCACGATAATCTACTCATAAATCATGGCCTTACCTTCATGACTCTTAGTCTCCATGGGTGAGAGGCGTTCTCAACGCCCGGGGCCTTCACCCACACTAGGAGTATCTGGGCCTTCTCACCAATGGCGCCACAAATCCCGGGTGTCACTCCGGGGTCCCCCTTGTGCTCATGGTGTTGCAGACACTCCTCATGAAGAGGTGCGCGACAAATAGGGTTTGCGCAAGTATGGCTTACTTCGTGGCAACCATCATGATTGAGACCTTATGTATCCTTGGATAGCCATGGGTTACTGATTTAGTAGACCAACATCTTTGGCTTTATATTGTCCTCACCAATTTTTGTATGGAAGGGAACCTATGTTGTCAAGTTTTATTTGAGAAAAATGAAATCCTGTTGTTGATTGGGACGACCCAAAAGTCTAGGCTCAATGTCTACATGAATGAGTTGAGTTTTTCAAACGAGCCATGCCTATTGCCATGGAGAATTTGTCTATCGCCCAACATTGTGATACATTGCGATATGTTTGTATTCGTAGCAGTGCTTATTGACCTCAGATACAACGTTTCTCCAAGGGAAATTATGTTTACCTACAACGTGAGGCCACAATTCGGACATCAAAACAACGTGTACAATCCTTTGTGTGAAGGGTGTCCTTCTAAGTGGCATTTTGCTACTTGAAGGAAAAGGTGGACAAAATGTCGAGAGCATTATAAGATTTGCGGACCTTGTCACCTTTCCATTGAGGGGACCTTGCATCCCAATTGGCGGTGGTGCCATTGTTTCATATTTCATTTGTGGTGAGCAGAAAGGTGCGACAACCATGTTGTTGTGTGATACATGCCAATGAGGTTGGCATGTGGCATGCTTAATTCCGCCATTGACTTCACTGCCTTCAAGTGATTGAATTTGTCTTCAATGTCGGAAATCTTCAGGACATGCTACGTCTTCCAACAAACGTTAATTATTTCTAGGAGGGATCCTCACTGTTATCATAACAACAACATTATCATTTGGTAACTAGGCGCCAAATACACGGCAAGGCACAATTTGATGGATGGATTGTGATAAGATTTGACAACAAAAACTAATGAAGGGGCATCACATTTATACCCAACCTACAAATTTTGTTGCAATGTTTTTAGCAAAGTTATTCTTATGCTCGTCGGCGGACCTTTACGTCAACCTAGGATATGGAGAAATGTTTCATCTTTGCCGCGACAGTTGAACTAACCACATTAATTTGTGTAGGCCTAGTTGATAGACATGGTGTGAGCCCAAAATGGTGCCCAAATGTGTTTTTAACCCTTTGAAACCATTAGGAGTTAGATTTTGATGTTTTATGATTATTCTCAAAAATATAAAAAGATTGAGGCTTTGTTATGTTTAGGCCTTAGGCTTATGTGGTGTAGTTGATTAGAAGCTTAGCGGCATGAAGGAAGTGCTTTGGTTAGGTGAGTGTAGTGTGTGGTAAACCAAGGGGAGCTCCTTGAGTTTAAATGTTTGAATTGGAATCCATATTGTTGGTTTAGGAGTTGAAGGCTTAGTGGATAGGATAAGAGCCTACGAAGTAGGACATGATCAAAAGGCTTATCTTGAGCTTTGGGGGTGCTCACCTCTTCCCTTCCCTCTCCCTATATATTCCTCATTTTTTATTTTTTTTCTTGCTCCCTTGGCGTTCCACGTGGTGTGAGCGTGGGTGTATGTGGAGCAAGAGAGGGGCACGTAGGGACGCAAGGTTTCTAGGTGGAGAACCGAGGTCAACTAGTTTTAAAGTTAGTTTTACATTGTTTAGATGTAGCATTTGACTTAAGGCATTTAGAAATAGTGTTTAGTTCATAGTGTTCAATTTATAGTATTTAGTTTATGGAGCTTAGTTTAAAGTATTAAAATTGTAGCACCTAGTATAGTGTTGGATTGTTGGCACTTAATTTTGTTGGTATTAGTATTTGGCCGAAGGCTGGCATCAGTACTGCAGAAGGTGCTGGAATTGTTACTGCTGAGGGTTGCTGGAATCGTTACTGTTGGGCCGCATTAGGGAGCAGCTAGCTGGGTTAGGCTGTTGGGTTAGGCTAGCTGAGTTAAGCTACCTTGGTTAGGCTGTTGGGTTAGGCTAGCTGAGTTAAGCTACCTGGGTTAAGCTGCTGGATTAAGCTAGCTGGGTTAGGCTAGTTGGGTTAGGCTAGCCGGGTTAGGGGCTGCATTAAGGAGTGAACTTGGAGATGAGTTGTGAGGGACTTGTGGAAGAGGAGGCGACGATAAGTGATAAGAAAGATAAGTGTTTTTTAACACTTGTATTATTCTCATGGAATGAATTGAAGTGCTAATATTGACGTGAAGCACCAGGGTGGGTTGTTGGCCCCACACGGGGGAAATGGCCTTGGGTTAACGATCGGGAATTAATACATTAGAGACTTACTTGCCTCATGGAGCTGACAAGCCATAGCCTCAATGAGGTCACGAGCACTAATGAGAAGACATTGGCCAAGGCCAAGGTTTCAAGAGGAAAATCCTCAAAGACATGTGTAGCCAAGGCTGCGGGGTGGACCCTTGAGAAGGCCAATGCTCTACCTATTCAAGAGGCTAGCATTAATAAAACATCATGACTTAAAGTAAGTTGGGAGCTCGTTGAGATGGAATTACATCCCATGTTGCCACGAGTTTTGGTATGACACATGTGATTCTCAAAATCATCACCCGGACTAGGACGCTTAAGGGTGGTGGGTTTGGCCTCACACAGGGGCATTTTTCTCAGCTAAGGAGGCAATTGAGAATGTGTTAATAACACATTTGTTATAGTTTATTGTATGTATTCTAGTTATGTTTTTTGTACAATGTGTTATGTATAACGATGTGTATTTACACAACTATTGTCACGTGGCATGATGTCGAACACCAAACCACGTTTTGGTTTATATAGTAATCATTATATTAGTACAACCTTTAGGGTAGTTACTTGGGTTGAAAGGGTTGTTTAAGAGTTGTTTTTGTCTTGTGGGACCTTGCCACTCTTTGGAAGGTTCTCACTCCTTTGCCGCATGAACCACTCAAGGTTGGGCTTGAGGAATCAAGGCATAGCCGTTATGTCACGGTATGCGGCGTTGGCGGCCGCACCTTATCCGTTGGGCTTCATTCATTTAGGTTTGGATGGATGAATCTAGATGTGAAAATGAAGGCTCCTAAGTGAGGAACCTCCTCTTTGGCTTGGCATTCTTGCCAAGTCAAGTCAAGTCTTGTGAGTGAGTGTGTGGAGAGAGCTTGTGTGAGGTGAAGATTGCATGTTTTTGCAATAAATCTTACGTTCTTCTCCTCCTATTTATACTATTGGATTTTCCCGTGGTGGAGTGAGAGATAGTTTTATTCATTATGTACATTTGAAGAGAGATTTAGAGCTCTTATGAGTGTTTGACTCTCTTCCTTCTCCCTTGGCAAGAATGAATGATTTCTTCTCTTTTCTTCAAATCATGAGCTACAACACTTCAGAGGGAGTGTGAGGACAAGTGGTGGCGGGATTGTGGAGTGGAGAATGATAAACATCGCGGATTACCGGAGCAACAAGAAGAAAGATGTGTGCTTGTCAAGTTTACACATCATTTTGAATGGTGGTGAGAAATTTCTAAATACTACACAAAATTTCTTGTCATGAATTGCCTACAGGCAGGAGGTTGTGAAGTGGGAGGTGAAGAGGGCATTCTTGATCCTCAAAAGGGATCAAATTTGTGACAAAAAAATGACAAAAAAAAACAAGAAGGAGGCCATCCTCCACCCTCTGCTCGCCTCTGCTCATGTCCGGCAGTCGACGGCCGTTGGCGTCTGGCCGCGGCAGTTGGCCAGACTGCAACCAACAAGGCTCGGGGAGATTTTTGGGCCTAAACGGTTGATATTCGAGTGTTTGCAAGTCCAACTGGTTGCATAACACATTCTCCGCTAATTACCCAATTCCAACACGGGGAGGTAGTGACAATGAATAACAACACTCGGCTTTTACAAGTTCGGTAATTGGAATGAGTACAATCTAAATCCCTTAACGAGGATCCATTGGAGGGCAAGTTTGGTGCCAACAACCGCGGTAATTCTAGCTCCAATAGTGTGCATTTAAGTTGTTGCAGTTAACAAGCGCGGAGTTGGATCGTGGTCAAGGTAGCATGAGTGCGGCCGTCGAAACCGGAATAATGATTAATATGGACGATTGCTGGAGTGATTTGTTTGGTTAATTCTGTTAATGAACGAGACCTCAACCTAATAACTAATCACACGAAGAGTCTTCTTTGTGGTTAATTTCTTGGAGAATATTCTTGGTGGCGGCGGCCTCCCTTCGGACATTAAATTTGTTGAAAATTTGTGGAGTACGAGATTGCCGAGGGATTGTCACTGGGAGTTGTGTGGCATGTGGAATCACCATTCAACCTATGTTGAGGTCGAATTGTGTTTATGAACATGGGTGCAAGCACGGTAAAGTGGACAACTCCTGATCCTTGCCTAGTGTTCAATGAAAGTGATTCAAAACTATACACTAGCTTTGAATTTTGTGAAGAAAAAAATCATAGACATTTTAAAAACATATTGACCTACAAAGCCAAGCAAATTATGATGACAAAAAAATTCCAAAAAAAGTCTACATATTCTAGAAGATGGTACAAGTGGTGTGCAAGTAGGTGATATTGAACAAGTGACTATCTAAAATTTGTTTCAAGTATGATAAAATTACATTAAATTGATGGTTTTCCACAAAGTTTTTTGATGATGCCCTCAAGTAGATAATGAATTCAAGGAATATGAAAGAAATATCCAACTTCAAAATAGTTAAAGTCATGAAATGTACGTCCAAAACCATACTTAACCATTTGCTTTTGAGCATCACTTTTAATGATAAGTATTGAAGATCTCAACTTGATTTTCTACATTTAAGTATTCAAAACAACAACAAAGGTCATCACGAAAAGAAATCCAATTCAAACAACGCTTTGTTATTACTTCAAGGCCTTTGACCAAAAAAACTATGGTTTTAGTGTACTGGAGCATTTTTTTGGTCCACTTTACCATGCTTGCACCCACATAGGTTCCATAGGTTTCCTTAAGCATTGAATTCTGGATTGTAAGATAAGGATAGGACATGTGCGTTTCCTTTTCCTAAGCAACAAAGGCTCTTCATTTTGACAACCAACCGCAGGCGGGTGCCGGTTGGTCGCGGTTGCTTTCAATTTCTGTTTAAATGTTGTTTGGGAAAGAGGATCCAATGATGTTATTGCATTTTTCCTTGTATTTTGTTGTGGTACCTTCCCCTGTGGCGGGTTGTAGTGCTGGAGTGTTTTAGCACTACACCCAACAAGGTTTTTCAACCTACTTCAGCTTGGGGGACTGCCACTCGGTCTTACGTCCTTTGGATCAGATCCTTTGACGAGATGGAGGAGGAGACGCGAGGCGACATCTGGGACTGATTTTCTGGTCGAGGGGGGATCATTTTCCTGCAAGATTGGAAAATTTGGTTTAGGACATGAACGAGGGAGAAGCAATACCTGTTTCAATGAGTAGTATGCGTTCGAGCTACTGCCCTAACATTTGGAAAACGAAGCTCTCTAAACTTATAAGCGTTGGGCGGAGGCTCATTGGATGGAGTTGCGTCAGGTCGAGCGGTATAGGGAGACTCGGGTTGAGTTGGTATCCGCATTGAAGGAAGCCGCAACTTCCAGTTTTATGGCTGTTCATGAGGTTAAGTCGGAGGTGGCGGAGGGAGTATATGTGGTGGATGTGGAGGGAGTTTCTCCTGGTGAACCCAAGAATAATAGTTATGCTCCCACTACGACCGAGCCCCATTCGTCGAACCCCATTCTTCCACTCTCCCGTTATGCCCAGGCTACCCATGCGGCTTTAGTTTTTTTAGGGGTTCCGCCAGTTTTTTTAGCCGTTGCGGGCATTTGAGCTGCATCTACATAAGGAGTACGGAGGTTTTAGTTGGGACCAAATGCAACAGATATAAGATTTTAGACAGGAGAAGGACAATACACCTCGTACCATGTATACGAGGTTGGCGAGGTTTGCCAGAGAATCTAGAGGTGTGTTTGCAGAAAGTCAATTAATGAAGGTGTTTTTGTCCAAGATTGACAAACGCCTCCTTGATTTGGCGCTGCCCATGATCATCATGGACTTTGGTGGTTGGGCGACACTCGCAAAGGCATTCGCCATTGTGGATCAATGTGATCGTGCATTGTATCAGCACGATGCTACTGATTTGGTATTCTTGTTAGTGGATTCTAGAAAATTCCGGAAGACTCCAGTCGCGACTGCAAGATTGGCAGAGGAGGAGGTGGACAAGACCTTGCATTGTTGGTCTTGTGGGCAGGCGGGCCACGCTAAGAAGGATTGTCCTTTGAAGCAAAGGCAAGCCCAGACGTAGGTAATCCAAAGCGGAAACCATTCGTTCTCGTGTAAGATTCGACGAAGGGGCGGGTAAACATTCATCCAAGTACTTGACGTGTTCCCATTGTGGGCGGAACAATTACGCGGTGGAGAACTGCTTTGCTCTTCATCCAGAGAAACGTCTTTGTTCCAATCGGGAGAAGGCGTTGGAGGCAAAGATTGGAGCATTGGAGGAGAGGTTCAAAATTTTGGCTTCATCCAGCCAAATCTTAGACTCACCGTCCTCCTCCGCCGCTAAGGCTAGTTCTCCCACTCTGGATTATTATATGTTCAGAGCCTCAAGAGAAATGGTGAGTTCCAAAGTGGTGACACAAACTCAATCCGTGTTACGAGCCACGCCCTCGACCACAAGGGAATCTGTGGATGGCTTATGAGCTCGGGGCAATGGTCCCGCGGATCAAATTGGCCATGCTCGTCTGCCATTATCTTTTGGATTGGCGGATGCGGTCCAATCTGTAAGTGGTCGTTATTCGAGCTTCGAGGCTTCGAATCCGGCGACTGGCATGGTGCTCACTTTGGCATCCACAGTGTTGCAAACCCCTTTGTTCATGGCGATGGAGTGGTCGTCGCCAGAGTTCCAACTTGCTAAGGTTTTCCACTTACCGGGTAGGATTTTGGAAGGGAAGGCATCCTGACCTTCTCTGACCGTGGCCCAAACCACCACGGACATCCCTGCTTCTGAAGACCCCGATGAAGTGGCCAAACGGCGAGCGAGGCTTGCCGCAGAGACCATTGCATGTTTTGACGCACACACCTCAGATGACAGGGGCCGACCACATCTTATGCCTCACCACAATCCGCGGGAGCAACTTATCTATCTGATGTAGCTGCTAGACCTGCTCGCAAACGCCGCGACATTCAACCTGATGTTGTGTGTATGGTGAATGATACTGTCATTTTGGTGGTTAGTCGAACTGGGGGCAATGCCACTTAAGTTGTTCCCCGTTGTGTGATGATGGATTCAGGGGCACAACTGATTATGATCGGCACGAGGCTTGCCCAAGACTTGGGATTGGTAGCTGAGGACTTGGCTCCCTGTCCATTCACCATTGTCACATCCGTTCGTTACGTGGAGCAGGCCATAGGTTATACTCGGGAGCCATTACAGCTTAGCTTTCGAGTGAAACCTGGAGATCCACCCGCACCTCTTCGTCTTAGGTGTGCAGTGACGGATGCGACGAACTATGACATTTTAGTTGGTCAACAAACACTTTACCCTCTTGGTTTTGTGTGAACCCTTTGAGTGGTCCACCACTCTGCGGGATCACTTTTCGTTAGAATGTTAGCATTAAAAGTTAGAATTGATAGGGAATTTAGGGAAAATTAGTTCATTTACCATTTAGCCTAGAAGAAGGAACGTAAAAATGAAACTAAATAGTGCTAGAAGATTATGAAGTAGAAAAAAGATGGTCCTCTAATGCTTGGGCGAAGCCCTGCTTCAATGTAGTTAGGAAAAAATCCTTTAGCATGCATTCTCAATGGCCTAAAAGAAAGGCTTGAGAATCTCCTTTACTCTCTCTCCTAGTTAGAATGTGTGTTTATTAACACACCAACAAAATGATTCCTTCTTTTGTAGAGGTAGGTTGGATGGTAGACTTTTGAGTGGAGGCATTGTAGACCTCATCTGCCAATGCCCTGAAGGCTTAGTTTAGAAGCTAGAAAAAGATACTTATTATTTTTCTCTTAGAGAGATTTCCTATAGCTATCCATAGCCGTTTCCCATTTGTGATTTGGTTAAGATGACAATTAGTTATGGATTTTCAAAGATGGAGTAGAAAAAACTGGGTGGTCTTGTGGGTAGCGGCTGCTGGATCAGACCTGCAAGCCCAATAGGAACTTTAATTCCAAGAAGTTATATTTTTCCCAAGTAGAATTTTTGTGTAGATTTCCAAAATGGCTAAGAACATTTGATTTGAGCATGATTTGAATTGGATATGAATTGTGCAAGATGGGACACATAGTTTGAGAACTTTTGCTTGACTGCTGTATTACAGAGGATCTGTTGGGTTCACTTCGACTTACCTTTCTAATCACATATTTTTATCAAATACATATTTTTAATATCTCTCCAGGGTCATATAGAACGTTTGATTTGAATAACATTTGAATTAGATATGAATTGTTGAAGGCGAGATACATAGTTTAAGCCTTCTTGATTGACTGTTGTGTTACAAGGAGTCTGCTGAATTTCTATTAGCTTAACCTGCTGATGTCATAATTTTCCTAGTTAGAACATATTCATAGCTTTCCAATGGTATAAGGAAAGCCTAGACCCAAGTAGTAAGGAATGTGCTATGAATTTTTGAAGTTAGAAGTTAGATAGGTGGGTTGGAAGGGTCGGTTGAATCGACCTCACACTTCCAACCCTCATAACTTTTGCATTTCTTATCCGATTCAAGTGATTTTTAGATCATTGGAAAGATAATTAGGTGCACTAAGTATAAATATTATTATTAGGATTAAATTACAGTGCAGAATAAATACCTTATATTTTAATTGTTAACTAAGGTACGCTTACTACCAAACTAGTTACAAAGAAGAAGGCAAGGTCGACGCTAGGGAAGTGGAGCAAGGAAGGAGGTAGCGGCTCGGCCTACATCGAGCCCAAATCAACCAAAGAAAGTTGAGGTAAATTTACTAACGCTAGCCTTCCATTTAGGGTTGGAGGGAGCGTGGCTAAGGTACGCATCTCTAAACCCACTCACCTATCTCGTAAGGTCAAGTGGCTTGACCACTTGACCGCCAAGGGAATACCCAACTCCATTGTTTTCGGGGCCCTTGGTATGTTTTGTGGTAGTAGCTTCATTTATTAGCAAGTTTCGTGTGTGGTAAGTCGGATTAATCACCGACACGACCACTCTGAATGTTGTTGGTGGAAAGGTGGGGTTAATGACCCGCGAATCCACTATTATGTTGTTGGCCCCATAGATTGGGAGTAATGGCCCAATTTATGAAGATTGTGCAACAGGTTGAACCTACATGTTGTCCGTCACCCTAGTCTCATTAAGTTATAATTTCGTGGTCTATCCAGTGTAAACACACCTGTCAATTAAAACATACAAAATAAATCGTAAACCCTTGTTGGCAAGAGACCCAAGGTAAGGGGTGATGCTTAATATGTGAATGTAGTGAGGTAGGTGCCTTGGTTTCAAGGCTGGTGCGTCTGCGCGTAGAATAGGTTGTAGGTTAAGGTTATAACTAGATAGGAAATTAGTTAGTGGAGTTTAGAGCCACACTAGTAAAAAACTAAGGCCCAACCTCCGGAGGTACTACGACGCATATTTAATCTTCCTAAAAAATCTAACTACTCACGTTATACACCTATCATCCGGGTTCGGCTTGGGCGCCTGCAAATGCAGGCCACCTTCACCGAAGGGCTTGTGTGATACTTTT
This sequence comes from Polytrichum commune, assembly GCA_950295325.1. Lineage (NCBI taxonomy): Eukaryota > Viridiplantae > Streptophyta > Polytrichopsida > Polytrichales > Polytrichaceae > Polytrichum > Polytrichum commune. The sequence goes on along the minus strand of OX485806.1, from coordinate 54,373,322 downwards.
AGGCTCCCTCGAAAGAGGGTGGCCCAAAAGTACCACATTTTGGTTTAGACAACTGGACTGAGGAGGCGTGGATCCAACCAGGTCGGTGGGCTGGGGACGGCCGTAGGGAGCTTATTTTTGTGGCATTTACGACAACCATGATCATAGCACCATTATCCATGATCTTTGGATGTGGTGCTATTGTAGATACTTTGCCTTATGGTTCCTCATTGTTGGGGAGTCACTGGCATTCATGGGGAGTACAGACGATCAATTGGATATGGCACCTAAGGGTGCATTGGTACGCCTTCCCAAGGATCCCCTTCCTCCCTGGTGCGATTCCGCCGATCTATTCCGGCGATGTGAGGACATTGTCCTTTCTCTTGCCTCTATGACACCGGTCATACTTGATAGTGCATCGGCGTTGGCACACCCCATTATGTGGCGCCCGCCTGACGCAGGGCTCACTTTGGTGGAATTGTTTGGGGGCATCGGCATGGGCTTAGCAAGCGTATTGGAGGCTGGCCTCACGGTCAAACAATATGTCTATGTGGACAACTCTCCAGTGTCCACCCGTGTGGCTCGTCACCATCTTCACCAGTTGATGGTATTGTACCCCCAGCAGTTACACCCAACTGCCATTCGTGAGTGTTTTTCACGTCTCCCTCGTGATATCACACTCCTCAGTGAGGCCGATTGATGACACTTGCGTCCGGTGGATATGGTGATTGCGGGATGGCCATGCCAAAGCCACTCACGTATTGGAGCAGGATGAGGTTTAGAAGATCCCAGGTCTAGCTTTTTTTGGGACCACCAACCTTTCCCTCAAGGGTATATCTTTGAGAATGTACCTTTGTTGGGAGACTCTCAGGACAAGGTGTTGGAAGGCGGTCATTATGTTTGTCAACACCTTGGAGATCCCGTTTTTGTGGATGCCGCGAGCATTGGAGCTTATGCCTACCGGCCTCTGTCAGCCCTAAACTCCCACTCTTGTGTGTCGTAGTCCTGGTGAGAATTCATGGCTCACACACAATTGATTCCCACTCTCCTTGGCATTAGAGTACAACTCCCGAAGCTCCAACACCAGGATATTAAACACACAACTTTTTATTAAATCACCACAATGCCCAAGTATTGAGAAATACTCTGTACTAAAGTGGTTGTTGCAATGCATCATCACATATTAAACTTCAACCCCCCCAATCCAATTCATCCCACTAGGTCACTAAATTATCCTAAATCACATGTCTCACTGGCATTGTACAACGCCACATCACACCATTACAACACCAATGTCCTCTACTTGATTCGACCCTCATGGCCTCCAACTTAGCCCATCTACCACCTAAATCCCAGCTTAATAACTAAAGTGTAACTACTCATCTAATTAAAAATCTTCTCCCCCTCCCAGTCCTAGCTCATGTCCATCAAGTGAGGCAGCTACCCACGACAAAGGCCATTCCAGCAGCCTCGGCAGCGTCAGAACCTCGGTGGATGGCCCTGGCAGTATCCTCTTCCCTTGCCTGTGCTACCCACCTTCACAGACTTGCCTGCATCACTTCCCAGTTGCCCAAATCCTCGTTTCACCTCAATCCTGCTGCCTCCGTTCTCAGCTCGGCACTACTTCGGCCAACAGCCATCCTCCGAGAGCAACCTGAGTGTTGCACCGCCTAAGAAAATCCCCCCTTACTGGTCTCCGCCGCTGATTGCATGTTGCCCACTCTCGGATGTTGCCGCAGCCACAAAGTTTCCTCCTTTCCCAACCAAGAGCACAATGTGCCCATCATCCACCTAGCATCCCTACACAGATCCGAGGAAACAGGCAATTAGGCAGCCTTCTCACATTCATGTAAAACCTGCCTCTGCGCTTCGAAATTGGCTTCCAATGTGGCCCTCCGTTAGTCAGTGAGGCTCAACCCTCCTAGCACACTTGATCATGCCTCGATCTGAATCTAAGCTTCTTCACCGAGTTGTGGCGCTTCCTTGGAAAATGCTCTACCCTTGCTCCTCTTCCTGTCATCCTCTTCCTGAAGTTACCCATGGCCTAGAATCCCATTGTCAGCTCCGCTAACTCGGCCATCCTTTCATCCTACCGGCAGCAACCATTCTTCGGCCGCCAACATCCTCTTCTGTCCTCCCCGCCTCCGGCTGCTGAGAGTTCCTATCCTATCTTGTCCATCTCGAGTTGCCTCCTTCCCCCAACTACTTTTGTGGACTTCCTTGCGGCCGAAATTTTAGCCCGGCAGCCCACTCCTAAAACCGACCAGGTAAGAGCCTAAAACCAACATAAAACTGGGTGTCCAACGATTAACCTCGGTGCCAATTAACTTCCTTCTAATCTCTAATTTAGTTCCTCTACCCCACTAGCCCTAACCACTCGTAATCTAACCCTTTAACTCAATCCAAATCTAAACTTTAAAACCTAACCCATTTTATTTTTTTTGAATATTTGATATAAATCAAAAGCCTCAATTCTTAATGGTCAAGATTACATGTGAACACAACATTGGGCTCACAGCCTCGATGGATTTGGACCAACCTCGAACCGTCATCTACTTTAGCTGCAACATTTTCTATAGTGCCTTCACCTTTGATCAAAAGGTGGATGACATCTTGGATCCAAACCGGACCTCTTTCCCGATTGTTCGAGATGATTTACCCCCGTTGGGATTGGTCAACAAAGTGGGGGCATCACGGCAGGCATCTCTCACCTTTATGACGTTTCCATAGTCATTCGCATTCCGCGATCGGGGCCCGGGTATGGTGTGGGATACTCACACCAAAACCCACACCGAACCATTGGCTAACGAAGAGGAGCGGGCCATGGGATTCCGCACTAGCACCACAGCAGCTCTTGGCCTTTCTAAGGGCCAACGGCACTTCGTGTTGGGCCAAGCCATGGATCTTCCTACCATGGTGTAGACTGTTGGTTTATGCCTTGCATTGCAACAGCATCATGGTGACCAACTGTTGTCTCAGGGGATAGAAAATTATAGTCAGGGGGCACAGCGGTCCACATCCATGGAGAAGTATTTGAAATCATGGTTGGAGAAACCGAACGATTAATGCCCCCTCCTCTCATTAGCAGTTAGAGTCCGTGCCAGCACCAGGTGGATCTTTTCTAGTGGAGAAGGAAAGCACAGAGTTTGATGATTGGCCATTGGAATTGGGCCCTCATCTCACTGGTGCTGAGGCACGGAAAATACGAGCATTTATTTGCTCACCATTCTCACGAGCAAGGACCAACATTAGACTTGGGGTCGTGAGCAACAACAAACACTCGAAACGTTGAAGCAAAGACTGGGTACGGCTCCAGTGCTTCGACGTCCAGATGTCTCCAAATATTTCCAGTTGCATATGGATTGGAGCTCATTGGGCTTGGAAGCAGTTCTCACTCAGAAGGATGACTTTGGCCGGGAGTATGTTGTTGCTTACACGTCGCGAAGCAACAATACGACGGATGCCAATTATTCATCTTATGAGGGAGAAGCATTGGCGGCGGTGTGGCCTATTGCCCATTTCCGGCCATATCTTCATGGTCAACACTTTACTTTGGTAATTGACCATCAACCGTTACGGTGGCTTATGGAGTCGGATAAGCTTACTGGCAAGCTCACCATGTGGGATTTGTTGCTCCAGGAGTATGACTTTGAAGAGGTACACCGTGCTGGGATTACCAACCTGGATGCATATGGACTCTCACGCAATCCAAGTCCTTCGGATGAGGATTTGACCGGGGCTAGGTGGCATGGAGATTGTGATCGAGAGGCGGTTCCACGTTGGTACGCGGCTGTTTACTTCACTTTATTTTCTGGTGCATCTATTGAGATTCCGATACAGGGCTCGGATGATGAGACTGATCGACCTCAAGCTATTGTGGATATATGGGAAAATCTTCCCGTATGGCATAAGCTTCAGCAAGGGATATTTCCTTCGTCGACATCGGCAATGGAAAGGGATAGGATTGGACATCAAATAACAAGGTTCCGTTGGGAGAACAGTTTGTTATTTCGATTGTGGTCGGATGGGACAAGGCGCATTGTCCCTAGGCCGAATCAAAGGGCCTTCTTGGTGCAACAAGTGCACGAGGAACTTGGCCATTTTGGCATACGCAAGACACATTCGATGTTGCGTGGCCAATATTGGTGGACTAACATGTATCAACAGGTGGTTGCTTATGTCGAGAGGTGTGAAGTTTGTAACCGAGTCAGGTCTAGCTTTAACACCTTGTCACCTCAGTTACAACCTTTACCTATCATGGGATAGGGCGACCGTTGGTCGCTGGACTTTGCAGGACCGTTGGTTGTCATGCCACGTGGAGCAAAGTACGTGTTCGTGATGATGAAATATTTTAGCAAGTGGATTGAATTTGTTGTTTTTCCCCAAAACTCTGCAGAGTTGGCCGCGGCCGCCTTTTTGGATCGTGTGTTGGCACGTTTTGGAGCACCGGCTGAGGTATTGACGGACCAAGGGAGGGAGTTCTTCGGTGCTTTTGAGGACTTGTGCACTAAGGCGCTCATAGATCACCCCACCACCTCTCGGGATCATCCAGAGGCGGATGGTTTGGCTGAACGGGTTGTTCAGACAACCAAACGTAGCTTGAGGAAGTATGGATTACTTCGAGGAAGCCACCGGGATTGGGACCTTATGTTGTCTTGGATTGCTATGGGCTATCAATTTAGTAGGCATGCCTCTTTGGCGTCTTACAGCCCATATCAGTTGTTGTATGGACGTGAGCCTATACTCCCAAGTTCTATCCGAGAAAAGTTAGCTCATGTTATGGACTTGGATGACCCAAACATTTGGGCAGAGTGTTTGCAGGAGCGGGCTCTATTCTTCCAGAGGGCCATGCCTATGCCCATGGAGAATTTGTCCATTGCTCAGCACTGTGACACATTGCATTATGCATGCATTTGCAGTGGTGCTTACCGACCTCAGTTGCGGAGATTCCAACAGGGGGATTATGTTTATCTCCAATGTGAGGCGCCTATGACATTGCATGTCAGGGCGGGACGCACTATCCTTCGGGTGAAAGAGGTGTTGCCGAGTGGTTTGTTACTGTTGGAAGGTAAGGATGGCAGGGAGTGTTGCGAGCATTCCAAAAACTGTGCCCCATGTCATCTACCCATTGAGGGTACAGTTCATCCTAAATTGGTTGTCGTGCCAGAGGGTCTTCCATGTTTTGTGTGTGGAGAGAAGAAAGGAACGGCTACTATGCTTTGTGTGATCAGTGTCAACGTGGTTGGCACATGGCATGCTTGAGGCCACCCTTGACTTCTCTACCATCTAGACAGTGGAGTTGTCCTCACTGTCGAGGATCTTTGGTACTTGGTGCTTCCACCAATCGTACTTAATTATCATGTGTAGTTTTCATCATCGTGTACATGCCCAAATGGAAAATAAGGAGTTATGGCTTAGAGACGCAATCAACATGAGGCGGTGGATTTAATTCTTTGGAATCTGATGGCCAAACATCAGAGGCGATTAAGGATGGGGCTCACATTGCACCCAACCTACAGTTCCTTGGAATAACATTCACCACACTAGTTAGTTGCGGAGCAATCTTTTATTATCCTTGCCATTTGGATTGGCTTTGGTCCTAGCTGTTTGGCGGGACTTCATAGTCAGGTGAGGGGGGGCATGTCGAGGTGTGTTGTTTATGTGTGACTTTGCTATGTTTTAGTGTTGTTTGTTAGTGGTGGTTGGTACTCGAGTTGCAGTGGCACACGATCGCTATTTACATGACAGTTGTCACGGTATGCGGCGTCGGCGGCCGCACCTTATCCATTGGGCTTCATTCATTTAGGTTTGGATGGATGAATCTAGATGTGAAAATGAAGGTTTCTCAATGAGGATCCTCCTCCTTGGTTTGGCATTCTTGCCAAGTCAAATCTTGTGAGTGAGTGTGTGGAGAAAGCTTGTGTAAGGTGAAGATTGTATGTTTTTGCAATAAATCTTAAGTTCTTCTCCCCCTACTTCGATATACTTCAACCATACAATTTTTTTATTAAACGCCTAAAATAGTAGAAAAATGTTTTTTTAACTTGGTTTCTTCATAGATGCTTTTATTTTTTGTTAAATACTCAAGCATCTAATATCAAGTTGAGATCCTCAAATCTTATGATTTTAAAAATGCTAAAAAATGTTAAATTTCCTTAAATAATTTGAAATTGGATTTTTTGTATTCGTTGAATTTACTATATACTTTAGAAAAACATCAATCTAATGTATTGTATCTTACTTAAAACATTTTCTACACAATTATGTCTTCAATATCACCTATTTACAAACCATTTTTACTATCTTCTAGGATATGTAGATTTTATTTGAAATATTTTGGCGTTGCGGATCAATGTGTTTTAATATTATTTATGATTTTTTCTTCATAAAATTTAAACTTAGTATATATTTTTGAATCATTTTTATTTAAACCTATGCAACGTTCAATAGGTGTCCACTTGACCGTATTTTCACCCAGTGGGTTAATTTTCAAAGGTTTTTCTCATTCTAAATTGCTCATAGGTTACCACTCACCACGTAGCTTTGCAACTCCTTTATTTTGATTTGTTTGGGTGTAACTAGTACCGATGGTCAAATGGGCAATTAAATTATTGTTGGTGTTGGAAGTTGGGATTGGGTATATGAATGTTTGGTTTGATTACATATCAATTATTGTGCCAGATTTTCAAAGTTGAAATCAACCTCATGTTGCTAAATTGTTTATTGAATGTTTTGAAGAAGTTTTTTTTGTAGATTTTCAATTTTTCTTGAGGCAGATGGCCCTACCCTATGGTTGCCTTCAAAGTGAGTTGCATGGTCGCTACTACATAATTGTGGGGACTTTTTGGTTTTCCTCAATTGTTGCTTGGGTATTTGATCTCATATGTCACTAAATTCATCTGATGTCTTTACACTTGCTCAATGTCTCTATATTCACTTAGTCAATCCCTCATATCTCTGACACTTGCTAGCTTGGTTTAAAAATTCAGGGTTTAGGGTCATATCCTGACAAGAAACACTGAACAAAATCATCATGAGATCGGATAAGATGAATGTATACACAAACAACACACTCCACCAATGCCAAAAAAATTATCATCCAACGAGATTCAACACTAGATTACCAAAATTAAACACATTGAAAATATACTTTAATCCTAATCATTTTTTTGTAAATTGTGGAGATATAGAAACAAAAAATGGACCAATATTGAATCTTCTACAAACACGCCCAAATATCCATAGAGGAAGTCAAACAATTTTTTTTCTGCCGAACAAAAAAACTCCAACTAGAATATCAACATCTAGCTAAAACCATCAAAATTTTCTCCCAATCCACATACCCCCAAAATGTACATAATTGCTTTCACTCCAAACCTACACATTTACATACAACAACTTGTTAGCCACCCTCTTCCAATAATCATTAATGCATTTATTGTAATAATCGATCTTTTCATTGAAACATGTGACATACACCTACAACATCAACTAGACTTTGACTAGACCTTAAAATTCCTTGATAAAATCACAAGGCTACTAAACCCTCCAAAAAAACACATAGAAACCCCACACCCATACATATGGCTCAACAAATTTTCCTTTTCAAATATCATCCATAAAAAATCATATAACTACGTACATCTCAACATGGAACCACCAAGCATCCAAAATCTACAATTTTATTATGTTGGCATACATGCATATTGTAATATGGGCAAACTATTCATCTTTACCAAAAATTATGATTGGTCATGTGATGGACTACATATTTGAAATTGGTTTTTTTGATGGATTGTTGTGTAAAAAAGAATGTTTCAAAATCTTTAACACACATACATTCACACACACTCTCTTTCTCTCTCATTCATGGTGAAATTGCAAAACTTATTATACACTTTCAAGTATTTTTTTGCAAAGATTGGTGAAAACGTCCAAAATGTGACAAAGTTGCCATTTTTGTGATAGACATGGTTTATATGACCTTGTCATATTGCAAGTGATGTTGACCACTTTAGACCTATCATGAGCTTGATTTCCATAGTAGATAATACACAAAATTTGTATAGACCTCATTATCCATATAAGGGTACAATGAAGTTCATGAAGGCTTACAAATGTGTTTATTAATATAGAAGGTTTAGAGTTGAAAAAACATATAAAATATTGAGATCCTTACAGAAATCAATCCAAACTTAAAATTCATCTATCTGACATTTTTTTTAATTGTTATGTGATAGTCGACCAATCCATGATGGCATAGAGATTCACACATCAATGCATCGGGTGTGTGCAACCTCAACTATAACGTTAAGCACTTTAGATTGCATATTTGTTTTAAGAAACCCATCCCACACATTGTTGTACTTACAATGTATCACGATGATATTTTGTGACATTTAGCTAACATTTGGCTAGTTGGTCTTTCATTGAAGAGCATTACAAAATTGAGCATGTGTTTGATAGATAGATTTATATGTGGACTCATATGTTATAGCCTCAACAAATTCAATTTCACATTCGATTGTAAGAAAATATTCTCACAACATGTCCAACTACAAGTTGTACAAAATCTTTCAACCTCATCTATTGAATGATTTTTAGAAATAAATAAATATAATATGCACAAAAATATGTGGACAGGGAAAGCAACTATCTAAGAAAACTATCACCTTCATGATATACTTTGTCCTAAAATATTACAACCTTATAAATTACTAGGCCTCTTACAAATTAGACCCTCATGTTTTGGTTGGATTATTTTCATGCATTTGTTTTTATAGTGATGACCTCATTTAAGGTGTACATTATGTAGAACTTGCCCAAGTGTTTGGATGTCGTACTATAGTCACAACAATGTCCATTTAAGAAATACCCAAGCAAGTGAATTGTATCAAAAATTGAAATTGGAATTAGGTTATTTTTGTGTACTATGACGGTTCTTCATCCTAACAGGGCAGGCATGCAATATAAAATTTGCTTCATAGTTTGCATTTTTAAGATCCACCATAAAAAAAATAGTTGTAAAATGATACAAGACTCTATCATGTGGCATGGGGTTAATTGCCAATGCTATTTGCTGAGCCTCACAAAGTGGCATGATGGATCTATGATCAGCATTGCATTCCAATTTCTTCAAAAATTCAAATTATCGATGACCTCATAAAACTACAACCCACTGATTTTAAAATTGCAAAATGCATGCATATGGAAAATATCATGATTCCCAATTATGGTCCATCTTGAGGTTGAAGATGCATTACCATGGCTTCTTTGCTTTCCAACAAGCTTTAAAAATCCACATATACCCCCATGGATGTGCCTTACATGTTTGGAAAATGTGTTTTTCTTATTCTTTTTCGTCACCTTTGGTGTTTGAGTTTAAATCAAATTTGTCTGGAATCTTCTGGGGTTTGAAATCTTGAAAACTAGAGGGGTGCACTGAAACTTACAGTGGACTAATTGCATCCAATGAAACATGATGTTCATATTTGTAAAAGTTGCATTGAACATGATGTTCATATTTGTAAAAGTTGTGGTAGGATGTTTTGGTTGCCAAGTTTTAAGTGCATCTTTTGACTCAATTGAAGATGATTTGGATTTGCCGCTTCCACATTCTATATCGTTTGCCTTGGGATCTTTCATATTCATCCACTGACATTGCTCTAATACTCATACGAAGGCGTTTTGTCTTGATATTGTGTTGTGTACACAATTGTAGACATCTGAACAATCTTGAAGGTCAAAACTCAATATGTAGAGTTTTTTTGTTTTTTTAAACATACACCAGTTGTAGCCTAGGGGTTTGACAAATAATAAATCCATCAAGAACATTGAATATCAAGGGTTTGCAAGGCAATGATTCTTTTTGAATCTTACTCAAGAAGCCATATCAATTAGTCTATATTTTTGTAGTCAAATGCCTCTTAAAATTATTTGTTGAGTATCAACAATTATGTTGCTAGTTCCAACTATATGGATGTATTTTTAAATTCACCTTATACAACTTTATTTTGTATAGTCATTCCAATGCAATCATTAGAATCAAATGACATTTTATAATACATCTTTGATTTGACTTTGAACTCCAACGCCTTCAAACAATCATTTTACCCTTAAATTCTTCCATTTAAGATCATATAGGGCATTATCACAAAACATGATGTATTATTATTATGATGAAAATGATTGTAAAAAATGAACTTACAAGTGGCAATTTTCATTGCCCCCTTGGTATATGTCAATAACCAAATAAACAACTTATCGATCTCAATATCCAAATTCAAATCTATACACATTTGACAATACAAATCATATCCTAAATAAATATAACAAATATCATTTGGTTTTTGTTTTGCATTACCTAACTCACATATCATTGTCAATGGTTGGGTGGAGCATTGCAGTACTTTAATTAAATACAATTAAATTAGTCTCATCCACATTGAACCTCACCTGGAGATGACGAGGAAAGGACCAAGGAAACGTGGATAATGTCCTTGTTATATGATGCAATGTGGTAAAATAATATAGAGCACATTTTTTATGCATATATGATGTGTGAGGAACCATAATGCATGCAATTCATATTGGTTCATTGAACTTATGGGGGTTGAGGTGGCCCAAGATGTGCACAAGTGAACATGTGCAACTTATGGGGATGACACGAGTCCAAGGTAGTTTGAGTCCAGCAAACATCATTCATAGCCACAAAGCCTACAAAAACCAACCCAGGCTAGGCATAGGGCACATCTGGTCATATTCAAGCATGAAACTCAACAATAAATAAAAATCTGCATCCTTGTTCCAAGTGCCAAAACTTTGTGGCTGCCCTGCCCAGCACCGGCCTCCTCACGCCGAGGCCCTCAATCCCAGCCCCTCACTAAACTGCCTCCTTCTAAGTTATGCTAGTCAAGGTGGTTCCTTTTCCTTGTCCACGGCACTTCTGTGGCAGCGTTTGTTGTCTGTTCGATTCTATTTAGTCAATTTCTGTATGCCTGAAGGTATTAGCTGTCGCGCAGGAGATATCAGGGCTCCTTCCATACTCTTATGCCGTGAGCAATCGATCAATGCGCAAGGTAAACCCTAAGGTTTGCGTGTAGGGCTTCTGGTTATGCTCTCGGTTCTGAATGAGGTGTAGGCGGCGCACGGATTAATGGCATGGGCGGTGAAGGAGAGGGTGGATGTAGGGGGGATGTTCTCGTCTGTGATTGTATTTGTTGGTTTACTGGAATGTCCTTTGTGGGTTAACAATTAGAGGTTGAAGGGGCTAAGTTGTTTCATGTGAACGATGCTCGATTGGAAGGTTGGAATAGTTGGAGTGCTAGTTGAGGTGCTGCTGAGCGCAAAGGTGTGGTGCAAAAGTGCAGTGATGTCCTGGTTAGTAGAGGGATGCGTTCTTCTGTTGATTGCCTGGTTGGTATCAGTTACTGTTAAGTGTGATAACTTACTTGCAAATTAATTTAAATTGCGATGCCCACTTTTGGTTGTATTGGAGTGTCTGAGCTGGACGCTTCAAGCTTGTGCACTTAAAGGTAAGTCAACCCTCATCCTGCGGAAGGGGCACGTTGGTGAAAGCTAGCGGATTGGAAGACGACGTTGGTTGTTGTAGAGTGGCTCATAGTGATTTTTGAGTGCATTCAGAAACATGAAGCAAATGTACGTGATTTTGGTATGAGTTGTGTTTATTAATTGTCTTGGGTGTGACAGTCTGCTTAATTAGTTACTCTAACTTGCAAGACATGCACTGTGAATTTAGAACAACTAATATGTGGAGCTGAATTAAGAGTTTGGGGCTTTGTGTTAGATTTTGGGGAAGACGATGTTTTACAAGACTGCCAGATCATAACGTGTGTACAAGGAACTTAAGTCAGTGACACTCTATCTGAACTGGCTTCAAACTAATTTGCAGTGGTTGTGAGCATTTCATGGCCACTCTTCTGAACTATTTCAGGTTGCTGGTACCTTTTTATGATAAACTGGTGTATATTTTAGTAAAGCAACTGAACGGAAGGGTTTGGGGTGCAAGTATTCTCAAATTTATGTTGGTGCTGCATTTCGCAACTAAGTTTGACGATTTCTCAGTATAACAATGCATTGCATTGACTTCTAATCTTTACATTGGTCTGTCATGTACGCACGTTTTGTTTTTTTGCGTGTGTTGTTGTATCCTCCTATCCTATCCTGTTGCCTGTGTAAATGTTGAAAACTGTATCTATATCTAATTCTGAATTTGGCTGTTAGATTCAGAAGCAGGAGTCAGCATTTCACAAGCTTTGCATAGAATTACTTTTGTAATGGGCGCTACAGGACCATCAGGGGGTTTCGACATTCATAATTTTTTCAACAAGCCGCCTCCAAGCCCATATCCTCTCCCCCAATACACATCTCACCCACCATATCCAGCCAATCAATTTCCCCCAAATCCTGGTTCTTTTCCCAGCATGCCTCCACAAAATTATCAGTATAGTGCACCTCCACAACAGCAAGGACAGTCTCCTGTCTACCATCCTTACATGCATTATCATCAGGAGCATGGATTGCGCTCTCCTACCTTCACGAGTGCTCCTTATAACCAACAACCGCAGGCACAGTTATTATCTCCTGGTCCTCTCCCTTCTCTTCAACATTCTAGTCCTCCTCTTTCGTCTCTCCCCATATCTTCTACACCTCAAGGCAGTGGCGGGCCAAATCTGTCAGTAATGCCTCTGGATGGCGCCCGCCTAATGGCACTTCTTACCACCAGCCCTGGAACTGAAGCAATTAACAGTGAAGAGGGGTCCTCGATATCAGGAACTCAGCCAAATTCTAACGAAAGGCCTCGGTCGTCTCATGGGAGCGGCCAAAATGTTTCTGTTCCCCCTCCTGCACTATCTCCAGCATTGCCCACGGCCCCACCTGCCCCAATCAACTCCAGTTCGTCAGCTAGGCTGTCAAGTGGCAAGCAACCCAATGGTCGACATCTTTGGGGAGAACATGTTGTTTACGACATTGATGTGCGCAAGCCTGGGGAAGCTCAACCTCAGCTAGAAGTGAGCCCTATTACAGTCTATGGATCAGATCCCGTTTTAGTCGTGGGCCGGCAGATCGCAGTGAACAAGAAGTATATTTGCTACGGATTGCGAGCAGGCACAATCCGAATTCTTAATATAAACACAGCGTTAAGAGCCCTCCTTCGAGGTCATACACAGGTACTCTCAACAGTAGTTATCTTTGGCCTAGATCTATGTATCCATCTATCTAAATGACATTGGGCAAGGCAAGGCAAATGAGGATTTGACATTTCTTTGTCTGATGGTATGTTAATTAGTGGAGGGGTGGTATGTGGTGACAGAGAGTCACGGATATGGCGTTCTTGGCAGAGGATGTACATCTTCTTGCTAGGTAAGATGACCGTTTTGGACCATGAACTTGTCTTGCTCCCATTTTTTGAAGTAGTTTTACACGACTAAGTTACATTTCTATTGACATTTTCAGTGTACACCAAGACAGTGTGTCGATTAAGAAAGTACATGAACGCATCTAATGAGTGGGGATCCCATTTCCTTCACTCCTTCATTTCTTTAGGTAATTGCTATATCTTAATATCCACTTACCTTATTCTCAGCGATTTAGTTGTCAATACTCTAGAAAAACCCAAAGACGGTGCATCAACCCTGGGAATAACCTTAAAACAGAGGGAGTGCATCCTGTAGGGGCTGTTCGACCTCTGCAACCCCTACTCGCCCTCCAAGAATTTGTATAGAGGTTGCAAGTGACCTATCACAAGGAATGAAGGGGTGAGAGATATGGATCCCCTCTTCTACACTCTTCTCCATACAGTTCACTTGCTCCATTAGTTTCCAAGATGATCCTCCTTTCCTCTCATGGAAATGGGAAGCTGAACCTACTTTTTCAGCCACTAGAAATGAGGTTGGCTTTGGGCATGGTTTGAATGACCTGTTGTTGCTTGTGGATACTGCAGTGCGAGCGCAGATGGCCGGATATTTGTGAGGAAGATTCTGGAAGGTCCAGCAGAGGATGGCAAAGTATTCATTACCGAGCAGATTTTGCTAGCAATCCAAGTCAAAGGAGATTGGGAGTCCTGCCATCCACTTGTCTGCTGGAGTCTGCAATTGCAGGTCAGATTTGATAATCTGAGTTTCTGTGGATCAATAGTCAGTTTCTTTTCTCACCAAATAGATTAGCTTAGTTATTCATGCAGGCGGACAAGCCATGAGTATTGTGTATAGGTTTAGTGATGAACCTGTTCCTGTTAGATCCTGCAAGTCTACCTTGTGTTGTACTGGCCTGATTGGGATGAATCTAATGCAGGATGTGTTGGAGGTGGCCATTGGGAAATTTGTTCTAAGCATCAATGTAATCAAGGTACAGCAGGCTGCACCACAGGGCTATTTTGTACCAGATCAGCCTATTGTCTGTCATGTGGATAATCCATTAGAAGGTGTCCATCTACTGGGATCTCACCATGGAGATGTTACAGACTTAGCAGTGTCATCTATTCCCTCGTTTCGTGTGGCATCAGCGTCGCAAGATGGCACAGTAAGGACTTCTCTGCCCATTCAATTACATTCAAAGCATTGGATTGGACCTGCCTCTGAGTTATGGAACAAAACCTTGTGTCTTTTGTTACTTCTTGATGCTAACAGTGGCTGTGTTTTGCTGACAAATATCTGTGGATGTATTTGTATTTCAGGTGCGCATATGGGGAGACAATATGAAGAGACCTTTGTTAAGTATTAGTCCACATGGAGGGGAGGCTGTGTCCTCAGTGGCCTTTCTGTCAGCACCGCAACACCTTGACTATCATGTGTTACTTACTGCGGTACAGCTCCATGCTTCTGTGCTCCCTATTTAGTGGTGTAAAGGTTAACAGTATCTCAATGTGTTGCACCATTTCAGTCTGGTTTGAAGTTAGGGGTTTGTTGGTTAGAGGAACAATTGTTATCATGCATTTAATTTGGAATATTTCTTTGCAAGGGTACAGAGAGGAACTGTTAAGACTTCCATGCAGGAAGTTGGCTAATTTGTTTGTTTACTACAATGTTGTCCCAGGGACCTTTAAATAGAGAATTGAAATTATGGGCTCCAACAAACAGCCCTGATGAATTACCTTCAAGGTCAGGTACGGGATTGTGGCGATGCATACAAACCCTTGAATTTCAGAGCTCAGGTGCTCTGGAAGGCAAACATGACAATTCAATCTTCAATCACTTGGTCGTGGCCTCTCGGGCAAGCCTTATCTTGCTGGCCAATGCCAAGAGGAATTCAATTTATGCAGTCCATGTTGAATTTGGTCTCAGCCCAGCTT
This sequence comes from Polytrichum commune, assembly GCA_950295325.1. NCBI lineage: Eukaryota > Viridiplantae > Streptophyta > Polytrichopsida > Polytrichales > Polytrichaceae > Polytrichum > Polytrichum commune. The sequence continues at coordinate 54,358,033 of OX485806.1, read as the reverse complement.
CTGCACGTATGAACTACCTGGCAGAGTTCTCAGTTACAATGCCGATTTTGAGCTTGACAGTTACTGAGGAGACAGTCGGAGAGACTGGAGAAGGCAAGGTGCAACTTTACTGCGTGCAAACTCAGGCTATACAACAGTATGGGTTGGATGTTTCACTGTGTGTACCGCTTTCTCCTGTGGACTCCAGTCTAGACTCTCCAGCTAGTTCTGAGAAGCGGCCTTTGCCATTCCAACAGGAAGGCACTGGTCTAGCTTCTTGTGAAAATGGGCCACCTAATTTGATGGATATGGGACCTACATCATCATCTGGTTTGAGCAATGTAACAATTTCTGCATCAAGTGTCATTATTCCTGCAAGGGGACCAGCAGTTTCCTCGGCGTTTGGGAGTCCTGTTGAAGCTGGTCATCGGGAGGTCTCAAATGCAAATTATGTGGAGAAGAGTATTGTGATGGACTTTTCTAAATTCTTACAAGCTCCTGCTGATAATGTCAAGCCTACTTCTGGTTTGCCACCTGGGACTCAGTCCAGTAATGCACCTACTTTGGAATTTGTCCATAGGTCAGAGGTTGCCCCATCAGCAGGCAACATGAAACTGCCTACCTCTAATCAATATGCAAGACAACCACGTCCAAGAAGTCCAACTGAAGGCCCAGATATGCTTTATGTCCCTGTGGGGTCTATGTCTGCCAAGCAAAAGTCCGAAGATGCCTTTGATAGCAGACAAGAAACATCTGCTCTTGCCGCTCCACAGAATATTCTAATTTTAGATAGGGGTCATTCTTCCTCGAGCAGCAATTCTGTAGAGGAAAACATGGATAGGCAGGATGCATCTTCTGAAACAGGCAGCGCAAAATCACAGCAAGGTGGACACCAGGGGCTTCATCTGATAACTCCATCAGAGCTTATGAACCTTGCAGTTGGCTCTAAGTTTCCAGAAACATATAGTACACCCACCTCAACTGTAGGTCAAGAACAGAATGCCAAGGATGGAAAACCCCGAGGTCCAAAAAGTGGTGCAAGCCTGGAGGGCTGTATTGCTCTCGAGTCCAATGTTATCCTAGACAACGAAGTACTTGAGCGACACAGCACGGCTTTTGAGAATACTGTTCTAGAGAAGGATAATGCAGTCTCATCCTCAATAGAGTCCCTGGAGGCTGCTGAAATTGCAAAAGAGTATGTCGAAAATGATGTGGCTACTGACCATGAGAGCAAGTCCAATTCTGGGTTCCTTCCTGACATGTATACAGAAGAGGAAATCCTACAGGGTGAAATGAATGAAAATATTGAAGACACAGATAGGTCTTTGAACCTGCCGAGAGATGATGTCAATGAGCAGCTGCAAGACCTTGCAATCAGGGATGGGGTTACTGAAGCCGCTTCACTACCTCCACAGTTGTCTGCAGTTGCGAAAGGGAGAAAGAACAAGAACAAGACAAATGTTGGTGGAGTTGGGCCTGCCTCTGTACCATTGTCATTACAGATGGCTATCATATCAACTTCTGGATCAAAGCCAGAAGGTGGATCCAGTCAGAGTGTAGATTCAGCTCCAATACCAACGCAACCCCAAGCAAGTCCTGCTCCAGTTGACCCCATTCTTCTTGCACAGGTGGCATCAATGCAAGAGTCCCTGAATCAGGTGAATACCTGCTTTTGCAATGCGATTGGACTGTTTACATTCGCTTTACCCTGACCTTTTTCTCTTTTCCTGAAATGAAAGCCACCCTCTTGGCTATTATGCATATCATTTGCATTACATGGCATCGTGCTACAATTATATCCCGGGTGAATGTGGTCTGGGATTGGTGCAGTTGGTTACCATGCAGAAGGAGATTCAAAAGCAAATGACAGTAATGGTGGCTGTCCCTGTCGCAAAGGAGGGCAAACGGATGGAAGGTATCCTTCTGTTTGGAAAATAGCACTTCCTTAAGTCAGTTTGTTATTGGATGTTCTCTGCAAGTGAGTCCTATTGATAACTTACAAATATCAGTGTGTGTACTATGATCTCATGGTTATTTTGCATTCACCTCTATTATTTAGTAAATTTATATGCAACTGTAAATCCTCTAGTGTCAGAGATCTGCAAAGTAGGTATTGATTGTCAAGTCAGCTACCGATGCACATTGACTTTTGCACATTAAATCCTTCAGCCCAATCCATGTTCACTTGAAGTTGATTTGCACATCTTAAGTGAAGAAACAAGCACCAAGTTTCTCCTATTGAATTTGATTTTCAAGGGCTGAAATCTGGACCTCCCTCAATCACAAAGATGTTTTTCCTGGGACCAAATCAAGAAAAGTCTAATTGTGATAACCTGTCAGTGAGCTTTTCCATGAAAGGGTGCAGAAGAGCCTATCCCTTTCTGGATACTGTAGGGTTGTCATTAACAATATCATCTGTAACAGAGTTGAGTTCTCATCTGATGGATTGATGCTTGATTAGATGCATAATAATACAGTTAGTACATGCCTGTCAAATTATGGTGTGCCCTGGTAATGATAACTAAGACACTCCTATAATTATTTTATCCATGTAACACAGCTCAAGAAGGTCACCCTCAGTGTGGGTGAAGTAGTCCTCCACATTGACGTTGTAAGTATGTATAGGGTGCAAGATCTCCTGACCCATAGCCATCCAGTTATTCTCAATTCAAGTATTTCTGGCATGAATTTAATGTCAGGGAATTCTCTCTATTTAAAATACTTGAAGGATAACATCTGGCACATTGCTGTATGCACATGTATATGCAAATTCAATTTCAGCCCTTGTTCCAGGTGCACTTGGTCAGAGAATGGAGAAACTTCTCAAAGCGCATGTAGATGCTATGTGGGCACGATTAGCCGAGGAGAATGTGAAGAGAGAGAAACAAGAGCGCGAAAGGGTTCAGCAGGTTACAGCTTTGCTCAACAATTTTGTCAGCAAAGATATGCCAGTTGCTCTGGAGCGAGGGTTTAAGAAGGAATTTGCTGCCATTGGTCCAGTTGTTGCTCAGGCAGTTTTACCTCCTCTTCAGAAAGCTGTCTCTATGACTGTGGCAGAGTCATTTCAGGTATTCACAATCCAAACTCTCTCCAGTAGTCGATGTGAATCTTTTATGTGGTGAAGTGCATCACTAATTATTGTAGTCATGTTTCTAAATATCGTGTGTCTACTTTAGGTCTTGAATGCAAGTATATATACACTTGCTCTATATATTTCAGTCAGTATCATCTTGATAGACTTCCAAACATCAGTCCCTTGTAACTTGGGCAATGAACTAAAAAGAAGGGTTGGATGGTTGGTGGATTGGCTGCACAGAAGGGTATGGCAGATAAAATGCTACCTCAGCTGGAGAAGTCTGTAGGAGCAAAATTGGAGGGGACAGTGACTCGGCAGATACAGACACAATTTCAAACTATTGGTCGACAAGCCTTACAGGTCAGGAAAGTACACATGGCTTAGTTGGACACTCCACAAACTTATGTGTATTTCAGGTTTTCTTGCAGTCCTTTCAAATTTTTTCCTTACTAGAAGCTGTTTTTTTTGGTGGGAAGCAGGAAGCATTACGTTCTTGTTTTGAGAGTACTGTCCTTCCAGCATTTGAGCGGACATGCCGATCCATGTTTGATCATGTGGAATCATCTTTTCAACATGGCATGGCAGAGTACACCCAGCATGCTCAACAAGAACTACTTTCATCTCATACCGCTCTTGCCTCCACCCTCCAGGTTTGTGCTTCTCCTTGCTTACACAGACCCTCTACTGAGGTATGGCAATCATTTTAGAATCACAATAATTTTTCAGAGAGTAGCAATCACAGGCTGAGTTGCATGTTCTGCAGGAAACTGTGGCATCGGCAACTTTGCTTGCAGATTCCTTGAAGGGAGAGATAGCAGATGGCCAGAAGAAACTTATTACCCTTGCAGAGAATGCAAGTGCAATTGCAATATGTGTTCCGCCTGTTTCGAAGCAGATCAATTCTGGCCTCCCTGACAAGGTACTGTCTCCATTTTGTGTTGCTTTTCTGCCATGACATTTATCGAGGGCATTTACAAGGAACATCTCTGGACAAGCAATGGTTGTGTTAATTCAACAGTCACCCTCCTAAAGCCCTAAGTTAGACTCAAACCTCAGAGTTTGTTGGCCCTGGCCTGAAGGTGTTTTGACAATTCATGGTTAAGAAGGTCCTTATGTGTTGGATTCCCAGGGCCCTCTATCACATCCTGCTTGAGATGTTGCTGCTTTTTTTGTATAGAATTTCCCTCTCATAACAGGCCCTGTCAGTCAACTCCATATTTATATGCATATTTCAGGCTATTTCCTGTACAAGTCAGGCATACTTGCCATCAGTTCTTGTTATGGCTTGCTAATCATATTGGTAGCCTCTTTTAGAGACCCCTCAGAGCCCACCCCACATGTGCAAGCATTTGGAGTGCCCTGGTTTTATAAGTGAACATCAACTGGTAAGAAATCTCAAATTGTATTGCAAAGTACAAGAGTTACACAGGCAAAGTTTGAAAAAGAGATGAATGAGATCATTATTCAACACTATTACAACATTACATACCCAATTCTTATCAACTAGCATGTGTAAATGGTCTTCATAGGTTACTTCCATGAGGTTGATAGTTGACTTCCAAATGGAGATATGTCTCTTCTCAGCTGTGCATGGTCTTTGCATTCTTGAAGTAGACTTGAGAATGTATATTCCATGACTGCCATTTGACCGAGGAAATGTTATCATTGGTCCTCTATGAAGTGTTATCTTTATAAGTGTGGTGAACATTTTTGTCTCTTAATGAGGAAAGATACCAATGTTAAGCAGTAAGGTGTCAAGTGTTAAGGTTTCCTCATACCAACACTCCCGTTATCACTAATTTTTTCGTTTAGGGTGCACAATCATCAGTTAAAGATTGTCTTCATTCTTTCTCTCATCTGAATGAATAATCATATGATAAAAGTTTCCACCTCATAATAATCACGAGTTACTTAAAGTGGTGGTACATTCTATCACTTTGTTTTGGACATAACTCTCTCAGTACATGACAGGTGCTTTCTCTGCAACACTTGGAGGAATCTCTGGACCCTACGATTGAGCTCACGAGGCTTGTGAAGGAGCGTAAACTTGAGGAGGCTTTCAACAAGGCCCTTTCTCTCAGTGATGTGGCTGTTGTCTCCTGGCTATGCATGCAGGTACCTGTTTTTTTGTTGTGCTCAAAACTTTGGCTATTTGTGAGAGCTGTCTGAGAGAACTCGACAATAATCTGCTATTCTTTCATCAAGGCTTAGTCAGAAAAAATCAAGTCTTCCTGCAAGTGCTTGTGTTGCTCAAAGTGAACAGGACTCTGTTTCTGGGCATGCAGATGGATCAAGTCAACCTTTTCAATACAGTACCGCTGCCCTTGAGTCAAGGAGTGCTACTGTCCCTTGTGCAGCAGCTTGGCTGTGATCTGGGTAAAGACACTGCACGGAAGCTCTCATGGATCCGTGAGGCAGCACTAGCACTGAATCCAGATGACCCTTTACTTGCTCCACATATGCGTCCATTTTTGGAACAGCTATATCAGAATTTACATCGTCAAGTGCAGCTGACAACTATACCAGCGGAGCAAGCTAACTTGAGACTTGTCATCCATGTAGTACATTCCCTGTTAACATCTTGCAAATGAGCAGATGGAGAGGAAGAGAGAGACTGTTTGAGCTTGTAAAGCTGCCTTGGTATGGCTGACAGAGGATCTGAGACTCATTACCCATACAGGAATTAGTAATTGAACAGATTAATTCCTACCCTGTCTTCCTGAAGAGTCAGGCACTAGCAATCGTTGAGAAAAGGTAGTGACAAGTGGTTGAATCTTGGTACTAGTGGAGCACTGCTGAAAATGGAAAGGAGTGGCATGTCGGATTGCTGCATGATGCAATATGATGCTAGTGTCCTCCCTGATAGTTGATAGTGCTGATGATTTGTACAGACTGTAGGCTGCACCTGGAAGTTGCTTGACAACGCAGAGGCAATTAGATTGTGATGCTGGTTGTAATCACTATCCCTTTATTTTTGAGTGGCACTTACTGCCAGCTCTACCACTGTTCTCTGGTGGAGAGGACAGTATCATGGATGGAGCATAGCAGAGTATATGGTTAGCAATTTTCTTGTTTTCTAAGCTCTTTCACTGCTGTCTGAGAACCATGGGATTTAGAATGGAGAGGACTTGCTTGCGCGGCCTGGCTGAGTGAACCTGTTGGCTCTTGCAAGTTACACCTGTGAGACCATGGTATATTGGCTGGGTATATGGGTGAATAGGCAGGTGGGTATGGCCGCAGAATACTTGAAGGTTCAATCCAAAAGTGTGTCATACATGTTGAGAAGAATTTATCATAAACAAGAACATGCATTGATTGAAAGTCATCATTTCCTTGAAGGTTATGCTTCAATAGTTTCATTTTTTAGTAGACATGTTATTGACATGAATCCAACTCAAAGGTGAAACGAGCCAGTCGGGGCCAAGGCCCCACCGTTGGTGGGAGGAGGAGGCCCTCTTAGGAGAGGCAGTTCATTTGAAAAGCAACAAGACTATGCGGGTGTGAAGTTAAGACCAAACTCGATCATGATCTGCTCAATAACAGAGGAGGAAAAAAAAAAAAAAACCCCTTAGATTGATATCTCAAAGGTATAATTACATGTTGGCTTTGTAATCTTCACATTTCCTCATCCAAAAAACACAATGTAGATTGTTCACAATAGGCTTCCATTTCAAGCTAACTTATGATTAGTGTAACTTAATGTAACTCCTTTGGGGCATCCCACTTACATTTTGAGGTGGCCCTAGCGTGCATGGAAAGCACAATCAGATTTAGCAAAATGATGATGGTAACTGGAACTACACGAAGGAGGTAATCGATAGCATCAGCAAACAAAAGAGAATCTACCAAGACTTCGTGCAAGACGAAATGATCAAATCAAGAACACAATACAAGTTATGTATTTGAGGATCACAAAGATAACTCCATTTGAATCTCATGCACACCAAACCCGAAATCTGAAACCTTCCAGCATGTAAAAAGAAGATTAATTACTCTAGTAGGGTGTTTTTACAATTTTTATTTGTAAAATAAAAATAGGCTTGCTATAAAACTCAAACACTTGACTACACTATTTATCTCATTTAGTGAGGGTGGGATAATAGTGTATGTGGAAAATTAGTGAAGGTGATACTAAATTTCTTCATGCTATGAAATTAGTGACCATAAGATCTAGGAAGCGTTGTTCATCCTGGCACTATTCACTGAAAGTACCAGCACTATTTACTATAAATAATATACTCATAGTAAAATTATTCACAACATTCATGCTATTCATACCAACATCAATTTCTCCTTATTATCTAAGTTTCTTTCCCAAATTAGTCTAGTTCAAGTGATATGAGGTGAATCAACAACAAACCTATTGGGGGTCAAGTTTTCATGTTGGATGGATGAGATATATGCTTGTATGCAATAATTCCCCCTCTCGAAATATTTTGGACTTGTGTATGCAGGTAGATTACCTGGTTTATTCACAAACAGGTAGGTTTCATGCAGGGACAGTCAAGTAAGCATAATGAACTGAAATGTTTTACAAACAGCACACAACATCACAAGTGCAGGATAAATTGTCGACCAAGTCCATTTCACTTTATATAATAATGCTAAAAGTACAACTTATGTTGGGAGGGCAGCCTAGTGCTGATGTCCAATTGCCCGGGGTAAGAGAATCTCTTAGATGGCACATAGTATACTACAGTCTCATAATTTAGCTAATACTTGTCCCAAGAAAACTTTGATGTGTCGATTGTTTTTCCTAAATAACCCTTTGAGGATGTGTGTTGAAGTTTATGTTCATGATTCTTTAATGACCAAAAGAGCCCTGATTTAGCTCCCAGTAAAGTTCTCCCTACAAGTTTGTATTCCTATTGAATGATTTCCTCTGTAAAGGGACAATATATACACACTACTACCAGATTTAACAAGACTAACACTTCCTTGCTGACAACTCAGACAAGACTTTGAAGGCAGATCGTTTGGTAAAAAGGTCATCAACATGTTGAATCATAACACGTTTCCGACCACCTCGTGGTCTCATTCTGAATTCAATATCTTCAGCTTCAAAATCTACAACCTGTACCAGCCAGAACTAATGTCAATAAATAGGTCAATTTTGAGAGATGGTAGTATTAGGTCAGAACGTTCTTTGCCATGAGATCTGCTGCAAAGCAGTCACTGTGCTCTATGAGCACAGTATATTCCTAAGAGAACCAGGAACATTGATTCAGACACCTATCACCAAAAAATAGCTCATATATCATTGTTGTACACTTAGACTTGGTTCAATAACCTACAAGAGAATACTTGCTCCTGAAGACATAACAGTTACATTCCTATCAAGAAGTAAATCCAATGTGAAGGAAAAGTACAGCCAGCTGGAGAAGCCTTGTCACATGTGTGAGAACTAAGACCTCATGTATGCAGACTTTCCACAATGAAGAGATGATGGTTTACTAGAATTGAGTGCAACACCTTTAGTACCTTTGATGACTCTGAGTGAACAACAGCTTCATGCTTGTCACGCACAACCTTGTATGGAGTTCGCATAGTGCACTGTGAGCACTTGTAAGGCTTTAACTCCATATGAATTGCTCTGATGTGTGTGTCCAAATTGGATTTCTGAAAACAGATCATCTTATAAATATCAATTACCTAGTAATGCACACCTCGTGGAGCAGGACCAAGCATGTTCACGATCTGAACATATTTGCATACTGACTATCAATCCATCATCCTAATTCCTTCATCTCTTAATGTTACTCGGTGAGGGACAAAAATTTGCATCCAAAGGGACTCACTTGATTGACAAATTGCTTATGTATCCTCACAGTATTTGGCTGTAAGTGCACCTCACAATAACATATATACCACACAGTCCTATAACCATGGAGAAGCAAGGATGTGCTCAAATGAAGCTAGGAACCATACCGAGCTATAAGTATGCAGACAACCAGGATGAGGGCACTGGATCCTAGGAGCTCCTCCAGTGTGCAGTAAAATGTGCATCTTCAACTGTCTTCTCAACATGGATAAGCCACATACATCACAGATGACGTGACAATGTGACAATTTGTGGTGTGCTTGTAGCAGAGAAACATCAGCAAATACCTCCCCACACCCTGGTTCCATGCACACTACTTGGTCAACCACCATGGACTCTGCATTGCAAACCCAAAGGAAAATACATTCAGGAAATCAACATTTCAAGTTGCTCAAGCATCACTTGGATTTTCGTGTGTGTGACCTTTCAACCTTGTTAGTAGGATAACTCCTAAATATACCTGATTTCGCACAAACATCAGAAAACAAGGCTCACCCAGATTATAAAATACCAACTACCAAGCTACAACAACATAGCTACAAAATCATTACATAATAAAGGTCACATGCCAGAACTGGTGTGGGTATGTAAAAGAGATGGGTACTTGAATTTTTTGCCACAGCAAGGTTCTGGGCACTTCAAACTGTCAGGTGCTACTCCTTTCTGTCCTGAGAGCAACTCTGAGTCCCATTTCTCATGCAGACCCACGTGCCTCTAAAGATTAGAACTCAACGTGAATGAAACATCACAACCCTTCACTGGGCACATGAAAAGCTTCCCTTTGTGAGTTAGAGTGGCGATTGAGATGATCTTGTTGCTTGTAAGATTTGCCACAATTCTCCACAGGACATGTATATGATCTCTGCAATACAAGCAGAGTTGAGAGTCTTAGTGATTCATTCACAGCTTGCAACAACTCTACTTTCTATGATAGCTCATATCATGAAGTTCATTGACCAGATTTTTGGGCGAGTTACCCAAAAATACATCTCACAAGTCGTATATCCCTAACAGCAAGATTCTGCAGAACAAAAAATTGCTGTAAGTAGCAGCATCATAGAGCAAATCATCAACAATGATATAAGTAAAAGGAGATTGAAGCAACTGAATGTTCCTCGGAGGTTATTACCCTCCAAGCACTAATCCAGTCTAAGGCACCTTGACTTCAGAGTTCGAATGGGATCTGGTAGGCCTTAGTTTCTCCAAAACAATCACTGTGAGCAGCAGCATCAGAGAGCAAAACCATCAGAAGTGACATAACAAGTAGCGTAGTAGGAGAATGAAGCACTGGATGTTCCCAAGAGGGTTGCTAGCCTCCCAGTACTAACCCAGCCTAAGGCGCCTTGACTTCAGAGTTCGGATGGGATCTGGTAGGCCTTCGTTTCTCCAAGTCGCAACCTGTTCATTTCTTGAAAAAAAACCAACGCCACCAATTCAACAAAATATTCTCATAAACTCAAATCCTATGTAAACAAACCCCTACTCAACCCTAACTCCAAGACCCTCTTCCAACATAGGCAATCAATAATGCCCACTATGCAACTACCGGCACCATTTCAAAAGCAATTCTAAAAGGCTTACAATACATCCAAAACACACTAAAAACATCGGCAATGCATCAAGAAGAGCACCAAGCCACACAAACTCGTAACCCTAACACTATGCGCTTACCTTGTCAGAGTGAGAAGCCATGTGCTGCTTTAGCAACGCGGGTTTGTGGAGACACATTCCACACACCAAACACGTGTACTTCACCTCTCTCTCCCTCCTGCCGTTGCTCTCTCCGCTTTCGTCATCACCTTCAATTTTGGAAGATTGCATTCAGCCACTTTGAGCAAAAATTGTTTCTTACTTCACATCCAAGAGTGGCCTTCCTCGTGTGTTTTGGAAGAGATGAGCATGTGGAATGGCCCCCTAAAACTGCAAAAGACGATTAAAGAGAATCGTTTAGGGTGACCATAGGAGTTGTTCTAAGAATAGGTACCTGGAGTTGAGTAGTGCAACCCCCCAGTCCTAGGTCGAGGAGGAAAGAATCATGGTTTCACTCCCCCTTTGCTTCGGTAAGACCACAAAAGAATTCTCCATCCGGCTCCCTGCAAGCACACTTCCATGCACCGACACCTGCACCCCTGAAACCAAAATACCAAGTATTGGTTTTAAAATATATTCGTAAATCTTATGGTTATGGTTACATTCTCACAGAGGTATCATCATACGCCGGGAGCCTCAAACCTTAAACCCTAAACCCTAATCCTTTCATTTCAAATATTTTACGGTGTCAAACAACATGTTCGCTTTACGAAAGAAGTTCGCGACGAACTAACCCTCTGCTACAACATCGTCTACAACAAGTTTAAGTAGTGACACATTTAACTTCAAGATTGCTCCCATGAGAGAACATGCTTCTTCAATCCTAAAACCTTGGACCTCCGAATGTGCCAAGAAAATGAAGCAAGCTGGAAGCCACAGTTACCACGAACTCATCAATTATATTTCCTCCTTCCATCTAATATATAAACTATCCCAAACTATAAGAATTTAATGACAGGGTGAACATTACCTTGAGTAGAAGAGAATCGGGTTGGCTATGCTGGGATCCACAGGACCATCTGAACTTTCTAAGCTGTCATTACGATGACTCTGCTGCTCAACACTTAATGCAAGCTCTGCTTGTCGATAACCTTTGCTCTTCAAGTATGCCATCACCACTTGCGTGACTTTATCATCCTCCATTCCTTTCTCCTCCTTTCTTTTCTCCTCCATTTTTATAGCATTACAGAAACACCACAGAACTTTAACGCAACCCGAATTGATTGAAGAGAAACGCAACAAAACAGTATCGCCTACTCATGACATCATCAAGGACAAACTTAAGTTTAGTACTGGCAACACATGGAAACAAAATTTGAATAATAAACAGAATATGCACATGAAATATTTGTGCACTTGATTGCACAGTACCGAAATAGATTGCAACCCATCGGCTATTTGGTGTCTATCTTCACATTTAGACGAAATATTGCGCGATTCTCGAGTAGAATTTATTAGAAGATTTTTTTGGAAACGTAAGTAACATCACATTGTACAGGTTGTATCAAAAACAGAACGTGAAGCGTCAGCAACATTACCTTTCGATGAACAAAGCTCGGAAGCTCCTCTGCTCTGAATTCTCCAACGCTCAAAACCCTCGCAAAGCCATGACGTGGCCGCCTCAGAGAGGGCGGCATTTCGGGAAAGGACTATAAGCCTCCTCCTCGATGAGTGGAAATATCACACTATTAATTTTAGTTTACGGTCACTGTTCATGATATCAAGGCACACTGCTTGCAAAGGGTTGCACTACGTTGTCTATATATGTCACTTGCGCTAGTTGCCATCGTGACATCATTTGTTAAGATATTTTGGCGTTTTAATAACAGATGCTGAGTTAATTTGGAAGTCATAAATGTTTTGGCAAATTTACACAAATTTACAATAAATATGGTAGTATTTGTCTACCCCTAACATCCCCCCTGATACCCTTGGCTACCCAAATACATTTTTTCTTCTTAACCACTACAGTTATAGATGCCAGCCTTTACCCAATCGTTCCAGACTACTTGACCGACCCCCTACAGAAAACACAGGAGCCATTAGAGTCCCTTTAAGCACCAAAACTATATAATACACCAGCCACTCCTATTACCAAGGGGGTGCCCTTTCATCAAGCTCTAGTGCCTTTTTATCTATCTTTAAAGAACAAATTCCAAGAAATAGGTTTCTAGGGTTCCCAAATTTCCCTAATCAGGGAGGGGAGGTGTCGGAGTTAGGTGGAGCCCATCTCCATGAATGAAATTTAGAGGCATTTACATGGGAGAGGCACAATCTCTCCAATTATGACAAGGTAACTTAAGCTTGGATTTAAAGACAAGATACTTCTCCTATTCCTTTGCTATGATTTGTTGGCTAGGGTGTTGGATAGAGGACACTTGGTGATGATATTTAGAGCCAAAATATTGTGTAATTAGCTCATTAGGTGGTTGCCATTCACCCCTATGTTGATGATGTTGTTCTACTCTTTAAATCATGATCAAGCTTACAAAACTTTCGAACAAGTTATTTGAGATTTGCACTTTCTCTAGCCTTGATGTCAATTTATCTAATACCAAAATCTTAATCTTTGGCCGCAACAAAAGGAAATTAAACCAAGAGGCATTTTACCTAGGCAAGGACCAAATTGAGATAACCCATGAATATAAATACCTTAAGATTAATTTCTACTCACATGGCCACTTTGAACCATCAAGTAAAAGGCGTAGAATTGTAGGTTTGAAAGCCCTGATGAGCACCTTAAGGAAAGACGTAGTAGTTGGAAATTTACATGTTGAGAACTCAAATCACATTTATTCAAATGCTTTGGTGCTTCCAACTTTCACATATTGCATTGAATTATGGGCAGATGACTTGAAAACTCTCATTGGAAGGTTTTCATGAAAGGCATGAAGATACATATGATCCCTCACACCAAAGTGCGTTCTTCGATAACCTATCATATTTTGTTGGCCAAATTTGGAGAATTTCCTATGGAATTATACACTCTAAACCTCATTATTAGTTTTCAACAACTTGGCCACCTAGCCTTTTGGTTAGTCAATCAAGCAGTTTCATTATCTCATCACTTTGCCGAACAAAAGGCTAACACCCGGCATCAATCTACAACCATGTGGAAAGAATCTTGGGGTCTATCTCATCATATGGACAACCCAAAACATTAAAAATCATATTTGATGATATTGAAGAGGTTTTTCTTGCTAAAGAATAGAATTTTTCCCATCTCTTGGGGAAGAAACTAAATTGCCTACATCTCAAGGATTCACTCGAATACAAATGTGAATTGTACTTGAAGTAACCATTGACACCATTACAACACAAGATCATTGTTGAATATTGCACCTTGAATCCTTGATTTGCCATCAGAAGTGAACCGTGGTCAACTATCCCTATCTCTATAGATAAAAGACCATGCCACTTTTTTTTTATAATGTTGTTGAAAATGAAACATACTTTGTGATTGAGTAACCTCTTTACAACCCCATTAGAGATAACTTTCAATCACTATTTGAGAAGGCAATATTATGGAGGGAAGTCTCAAGTTTTTCTTTCAATTAGACCATCAAGTTGATATTAGCCTCTACCTCATGGAGGCCACCGCACTCTGCCACTCTAGGGACTTAGCCAGTTTGACACCGCCCTAATGCATCTTTAGTCCCATAAAGCTTTCGGCTTCCCTAACTTTAAGATCAATTTTATTTCATTTTGTTAGGTGTTGGTTCCAAGACATATGATGAGTGTGTAAAGATACACTTAGAGGTATTAAATAGACAACATTTGATTCTATGAGAGGGGATATTCAATTCTAAGATGAGACCTTTTGAAATCTATCATAGTACACTTTAGCATAATACTTTAAAAATTCATAACTAAATTAAACATGAAAAATTAAATAAAAAAATTATGACAATTTTTTGTTCATTTCCGCTACATTCCTCAAAAATCCCCTATATAACACCCACCTCCCTTACCTCCCCCCAAGCCCTAGAGTCATCAACTTCCTTTGCCATCCCCCTCGTAAGCTTGTACACGTCCTCTCTTACTCACATAACCCTAATGCAACTAGGGAATATACAAGAACAAGCTGAACCAAATCAAATTCTTCCCTCGTGTCGCAACCCTTGCTAGTTTTCCTTCACTTAGCTTGACCGCCTTTCCAACCTAGCAAGTGCCACGAGCGCTAACCTGCACATCCCACGCACATGCATGGTTAGCTCCCAAAACCGCGGACCTTCAAGCTCATGGCTAGGTCACCAAACCCTCCTACACATGCATTCGGGACTCTCCCCTTAGTAGGTAGCCAATGGCTAAGGTGGACTTCCATCCATGGAAGTCCACTCTTGAGTTGATCATCGTGTTGCCAAAACAACACTACAACTACCCGGAGCACATTGCCAAGTATGCTCCGGGGGGGTCGGTCGGCTAAGCCGCCTCACCCATATAAGCCTCTAGGACTTTGGGCGGGGCCCCTACCCCACCATCAAGTATCCTTTTGTCGGGGAAGGCTAAATCCCCTGCAATAACGCACAGCTGGCTCACGTGTGGCCACCGTGGCACGTGGGCCCCGCGCCGGTGCCTAGCCCATTTGACCCCCCAGGGTTTAGGGTACGGTCGTACCTTGCTAACGCCCGAGACACTGCACAGTGTCCCGAACTTGAGTCGCCGGAACACTGCAATGCCGGAACACTAGCCCCATCCATCGCCATGCCATCCCCTCATGCCCACGCCATGGCTGTGGGGCTCACCAATACGTCATCTCCCGTCAACCCAAAGTCTCGGAATGCGCGTTAGGAGACTAGAGTGAAGGAGGAGCAGTCCTTTTAACCCATATTGTTTGGGGGACAGCTCAAGGGTAAGCTTATAAGGAGAAGTGGCCAGCACCTCGTTCGAGAACAAGATGCTGACTTGGAACTGGTTACTTGCTACTTGTTGCTAAGACTATGGCCCCCTCTGATGAGAGAGGTTACTTGGAACTGGTGACTGGTTATTGGCTCTTGAGACTATGGCCGGATACTGAGACTATGGTCCTAGGGATTAGACTCTTCGCTTAGGCCGGTTCGCTTAGCTCGGTCACTCAGTTCCCGTTACTTTGCCATTGCTTTTGCATGTAATCCCAAAAGTCCAAAAGTCTTTTTCTTCAGGGTGTTTTTTGCTCAACTCGTCTAGCTTATCTTTTGCCCAAGTTGTTGATTCAAAGCCACTAGGTGAAGTCGTATCATACATCATGAGACCCAACTCTTGAAGAACCATTGCACGTCGTACAATGTCTTTGATCTTTTAACAAGAGTGTTTTTGCCATGCATGACGACCATGCCACAAGCAAAGGAAATCCAGGCCACCGAAATTCCTTGATAACGAAACTTTTAGGCACCGTGACGTTGCGTCGGAGGTCACAGGGGCATTTGTCTCAAACGACAATAATCCAATGCTTGAAGATGAGAAGACGGAAGGAGCAATACATGATGAATGTAATGCACACGTCAAGAATACAGAGGTCCCTCTTCCACCAAAGAAAGAGACTCGCAGAAGAAGTGGGGATTGTCTATTAAACGGGGGTGCACAACACGTTTTACGATCAAGAGCCTGTTGCATGCGCCTCACATTTCAGAGATTTGTATCTTTGAGTTCAAACATGTCAACAAGGATGGATTGGTGGTTCATGGTGGAATGAAGTTCGGTGACCGTGGTGCCTTCTCAGCCCATTTGTCCCCAATTGTGAAGGAATTCATTGGCGGATGCTTGCACGAGGGTTACACTGTCCACCAGATTATGAAGAAACACCTTAAATTTCTACGGAAGTGGGAGGCAGATGGTAAAGAAATAACACGGGATTTACTTATCACCCCAAAAGACATTCGTAACATTGCCCGTAAGCTAGCAAGGGAAACATATATATTGCACTCTAACGACGCTCAAAGTGTCCGCATGTGGGTCCAGAAGAATCCGGATAAAATCTTCCACTATACTAAGACTAATTTGAGACTGATTCAGTTTCGTTATCAAGGAATTCCGGTGGCCTGGATTCTCACCTCACGATGCGTGGAGGCAGACCTCACTCCCTGGATGGCATCATTGAAACAACGTATGAAAACAGTTTGCCCAGAGTGGAAACCGTCTGCATTCATTGTGGACTGTGCGCAGGGGAAGATCAATGCACTAACGTATGTTACTCTAACTCCATCTATAAGTTAGTCAATCACTTCCAGACATATATTCCACCCATTTATCTCATATTCGTAGTTTAATGCCATTTTATGTCATTGTGAAAGCCGTTACTCAAAAAATGTATTCGCATTGACATGGTTGATCTTTGGCATGTTTCAGAGAGACGTGGCCTAGAACTCCAATTTTCCTTTGCTTGTGGCATGTTCGTCGTGCATGGCAAAAATACTCTTGTTACAATATCAAAGACATTGTACGACGTGCAATGGTCCTTCAAGAGTTGGGTCTCATGATATATGATAAGACATCACCTAGTGGCTTTGAATCAACAACTTGGGCAAAAGATAAGCTAGACGAGTTGAGCAAAAAATACCCTGAAGAAAAAGACTTTTGGAATTACATACAAAAACAATGGCAAAGTAAGGCTCACATGTGGGTGGTAGGTTACTGGAACCTACCTTATGCGAAAGGGAAAAACTGTGGCGAGACATCTTAGAATGTTTGGCTGTTAATTCAAGCACTGACATCATATCAGTGTTTGCTCGCGTGACACTACCCCCGTTGGAACTTTAGGAAAAAATGTGGACTCTGAGGATTCTAGTGTCACGGAATACATTGTTGACATCCAATGTCCTACTCTTCATATAAGATTTTTATGCAATTTCCTACCAAGAAAGCCATCATCATATTTGTAGTTATATGTTTTTCTCAAATAGGCAGCCATGCATGTGTAAGTATCAACTCTGTTGTATTTTGAAATTGCGAATGGGTTATTACATCAGTTATAGTTTTGTTCATAGTTTCTTGCTACTCGGATAACCATAGTAATTCTATAGCTAATACGTACACAAACTTCAGTGTTTAGGATTGCAGTGTTACAACTTTAGTGTTACATATTCAGTGTTACAACCTCAGTGTAAGAAGTTCAGTTTTACAACTTTTGTGTTACAAGATCAGTGTTTCAACTTCAGTGTTAGAAGTTCGGTGTTACAACTTCAGTGTTATAAAATCAGTGTTACATTCCCACGAATGTTTGAATTAGTCAAACAATTCCTGACATATATTCCACCCATTTATCTCATATTCATTGTTAAATGTCATTTTATATCATTGTGAAAGCCGTTACTCAAAAAAAGTGTTCACATTGACATGGTTGATCTTTCGCATGTTTCAGAGAGACGTAACTTGGAACTCCAATATTCCTTTGCTTGTGGCATGGTCGTCGTGCATGGCAAAAACACTCTTGTTAAAAGATCAAAGACATTGTACGACGTGCAATGGTTCTTCAAGAGTTGGGTCTCATGATGTATGATACGACTTCACCTAGTGGCTTTGAATCAACAACTTGGGCAAAAGATAAGCTAGACGAGTTGAGCAAAAAACACCCTGAAGAAAAAGACTTTTGGACTTTTGGGATTACATGCAAAAGCAATGGCAAAGTAACGGGAACTGAGTGACCGAGCTAAGCGAACTGGCCTAAGCGAAGAGTCTAATCCCTAGGACCATAGTCTCAGTATCCGGCCATAGTCTCAAGAGCCAATAACCAGTCACCAGTTCCAAGTAACCTCTCTCATCAGAGGGGGCCATAGTCTTAGCAACAAGTAGCAAGTAACCAGTTCCAAGTCAGCATCTTGTTCTCGAACGAGGTGCTGGCCACTTCTCCTTATAAGCTTACCCTTGAGCTGTCCCCCAAACAATATGGGTTAAAAGGACTGCTCCTCCTTCACTCTAGTCTCCTAACGCGCATTCCGAGACTTTGGGTTGACGGGAGATGACGTATTGGTGAGCCCCACAGCCATGGCGTGGGCATGAGGGGATGGCATGGCGATGGATGGGGCTAGTGTTCCGGCATTGCAGTGTTCCGGCGACTCAAGTTCGGGACACTGTGCAGTGTCTCGGGCGTTAGCAAGGTACGACCGTACCCTAAACCCTGGGGGGTCAAATGGGCTAGGCACCGGCGCGGGGCCCACGTGCCACGGTGGCCACACGTGAGCCAGCTGTGCGTTATTGCAGGGGATTTAGCCTTCCCCTCCTTTTGTCTCTCTACAAGGGTTGGGGCCAAGTGGACATTTTCCCTTAGCCGCTGGGGCTAGAACCCCCCCCAACGGCTTCAGACGACCATAACTTCTACATATGATGTCTGATGCTATTAAGCGACCACTCTATCGTCACCTACTCTTTGCGTAGATGCCGATGGACTCCTCACTTGGGCAAGTATTGAGGAAGTTATGGCTCTTCAAACCTTGGCAGTCCCGGGCACCACTCCCAGGTCACTGCTGTCCCAGGGTGTTGTCCCGGGACAGCGCCC
The DNA here is from genome assembly GCA_950295325.1 of Polytrichum commune. Taxonomy (NCBI): domain Eukaryota; kingdom Viridiplantae; phylum Streptophyta; class Polytrichopsida; order Polytrichales; family Polytrichaceae; genus Polytrichum; species Polytrichum commune. The sequence continues at coordinate 54,339,097 of OX485806.1, read as the reverse complement.
CACTCAAATGGCCATATCTCCTAGCTAGCACCTCCGATTGAGGTGTTCCTTAGCATTCTAGAATTCCACCGCCATACGCTACTCATAACTTATGGCCTTACCCTCATGACTCTTAGTCCCCGTGGGTGAGAGGCATTCTCAACGCCCGGGGCCCTCACCCATGCTAAGAGTACTTGGGCCTTCTCACCAATGGCGCCACAAGTCCCGGGTGTCACTCCGGGGTCCCCCTTGTGCCCATGGTGTTGCGGGCACTCCTCATGGAGAGGTGCGCGACACCTCGTGTCAAACAACTCCTCTACACCAACTCTGATCCTGATGGTGTTTGTCGCATACCTATCCATGAGGAGTGCCCCAAAACACCATGGGCACAAGGGGATCCCGGAGTTACACCGGGGACTTGTGGTGCCGTGTGATCCTAGTGTGGGTGAGGGCCCCGGGCGTTGGGAACGCCTTTCACCCACGGAGATTAGGAGTCATGAGGGTAAAGCCATAAGCTATGCATAGCTTATGGCATGCAAATTCTAGAATGCTCAAGAACACCTCATTTAGAGGTGTGAGCTAGGAGATATGGCATTTTGAGCGGGGTGACGTCCTGGTACAGCAGTGGCATGGGAGTGATTCCCAAGACTTCCAAGGTTTGAACATGCATAACTTCCTCAATACTTATCTGAATGAGGCAAGTGAGGTGTTCATTAGCATCTACGTGAAGCGTGGATGAAGATATGTTGGTATTTTGTTAGCATTAGATATTATGTAAAGAAGTTATGATGGTCTGAAGCTGCTAGGGGCTTCTAGCCCCAGCGGCTAGGGAAAAATGTCTACTTGGCCCCAACTTCTGGTAGAGAGACAAAAGGTTCTTGACGGTGGGGTAGGGGCCATGCCTAGAGTCCTAGAGGCTTATATGGGTTAGGGGGTGTGGCCTCCTCACCCACCCAAGGCCGAACGGCACGGCCTCCATGGGCATTAGCCCAATGTGAGGGCATAGTTGCTTAATATGCTTTGGGTTGTTGTAGTGTTGCTCCGGAAATGCGATGATCAACATAAGATTGAATTTCCATGAACTTCACATCTAAGAATTGGTTACCGATTAAGGGTTGAGTCCCGAAAAGAAAGTAGGAGGGTTGGCTCCCCTCCTATGAACTATAAGGTCTGGGGAAGGAGGAGCTAACCGTTAGCATGGCGGAATGCGAAGGGTTAGCGCTCGTAACCTTTGCTAAAAATGAAAATTGGCAAGAATGTTAAAGGGGCTAGCAAGGATAGTGACAGTGCCGATTACCAATTTCTCCACATCACTCACCTGCCGTGCCACCAACACATTGATGCCACTACTTGTTTTACCCCCAAATACCAACTCATCATCTATTTTGATCGCAACTTCAAATTTTCCAATCACCAAGTATGTGGTTACTTTGTTCCCATTTGAAAGACATGAAGATCGAGTTATTCTCCGTGATTTGAGAACCCATCCAACTCATCCTCAATAAAAACACCCACAAATGGCTGAGTTTTGCCAAATTAGCATTTAAACATGCACACTTAGGAAGGTGATTATCGGAATTTTTGAAAACCACGTGAGATTAAAAGATAAGGTCAATTTAAATTTTTAGGGTACATTTTATAATTGCGTAAGATCTACCACAACATTGGATTTATGTCCCCTATATGATTATATATAAAATAGGATCATGGATAATTTGTTCATTTTAATAATCAATAGAAAAAAATAAGGTCATAGACATAGGATCCCCCTAAAAGTGTGTAGTAGGATCAATAAAATAATTATGAGTTTGGCTACTTGGATGAGGAAGTGTGTAGTTTTGGTCCAAATTTGAATCAAACACGTTAGCATGAAGGAAAATAACATGGGATTTTTTGGGAGGAAGGATTGTGCTGGCACTTTTCAATGGCCGTTGGGATTTGCAATGGCGTTGAACATGTGGGAACCTCGTTGGATGCTTAGAACCTGAGAACCTCCACCATCACCCTCAACCGCTTCCTGCGATTGGTTTTGGTTTTGTCACAACCTCGATCTTCGATCGTCAAACTCGTGTTTTTTCTAAGCATTTTCTAGGATTTCTTTCATGCAAATTGATGGAACAGAGTGGCCATTTCATTTGCAATGTTCTTTGCATGTATTTGGTTTAGGATTTAGCTTTTATGGTTCGTCTTTTCTTTGTTGGTTTTATTACACGAGTTATTTTTGGGGTTTGGGGCATGGTCTTGTAAGGTGTGAATTCATGGTTATAGTTTGGCATGGGAATGAATAAGATGAAGGTGTATACACTCATTAAAATAAATGTTTTTAATTTTTTGTATTTAGCATTTTTGTATTTCAATGAAACCTTGTTTTGGAGTAGGTAGTTATGCAAAATTTCATGTCTTGTCACAACTGATTATATTTCTTGTTTTGTTCTATCCGTTTATACAATTTTATTATTTCAGCTTGTATATTTTGTTATGTCCATGTTTATTGGTAACCTTTTAACTAGTATCCAAAGGCTATTGGTTGTGTTTTGAATGATACTTTGAATGATTTAAGATTGGTAATACTAATTGAAACCAAACGAATGACAATTTAAATGGTATGGAAAGGTTTTTGCTCACATAGTCAGTTTTGCAATGCTATAGTATTATGTTTACTATCTGGTACTATGGCAACCTTAAACTCCCACCCTTGTGCGTCGTAATCCGGGTGAGAGCCTATGGCTCACATGCACTCACTTAATTTCCTTGGCCTTGAAGTCCAACTCTGAATGCTTTCCAACTTTAACATTGAACACACAACCTTTATTTAAACATCACATGGCCTCATTATTGAGAAATACTTTCTGCCCTTGTGATCAGTGCAAGGAAATCAATTGTCAAATCTCCACCACACCACTACCAGAATCCTAAACCCTACCACAATAGACTATCCAGATCTTTGGGTCAATGCCAACACCAAGTCACATACTGGGTGAGGATCATTCCCTCCCTACTTCAAGCTAACTAATTAATTCACTACTCAATGTCAAAGTCCTAATAAGCGCTACTTCACCTAGTATTACTAATCCATTAGTAGGGGCATTGATTAATCACTTGCATACTCCAAGCCATCTCACCACTCTCCCGCAATGCTAGTCTGCATTGTCAACTGAAATAGTCTTTTTGTTAAGCCTCCATACTGGTCGTCGTGTGTAAGAAACGTCATGCAGCCCCAACTGTTTGGTTGCCACTGGGTGCCTCAATCTACCGACCTAGAAGCTTCACTCCCTGGCTATCTAATTGCAGCAGTAGTAACCAACCAGGTTCCCAGCCAGTTCCAGAGTAGTCGCCTCATTCAATTGCTCAATCCTCATTGCCCTGCGCCCTGAAAGCTCTCCCACTTCAGATGCCTCAGTCGTCTTCCTTCAGCCACCCAAACTCAATTATATGCTGCCTCTTCCTCAGGCTTCCTCGGTGACACCGTGCTAGTCTGACCAGCACGATTGTAAGTCCCTTCCGCATTCATGCTCTGGAATTCTCAACACCGCATTAAAAAAAACCAACATTCCTCCTGAACGCCCAACATGGCCTTTTGATGCTCATGATGCTCTCGCCGGTCGGCATTCAGATGCTTCCATCACACCGCCACCTCCAATCCTCCCGCATTCCCTGACTCTCCCCTAAATGGCAGTGGAACCAGCCGTGATCCTTGCAACCTCAGTGTTCAACGGACAAAGCGTTCAGTAGCACCGCAATGCTGCCAGGTTCTAGCCAGGATTCACCTTTGGATTTGGCATGTCGTTGTCCAAATGCCTCTCCCTCTTCAGGCCCCTAACGCTCAACGTCCTTCCCTCATTGGGCGAGCAACCACTTCCAGTTCGCACATCTTTGCAGCTTCCCCTTTATGTGCTCCCTATGTGCAATCCAAGCGGCCTCGGCCAGCATGGTTACTTCTTCTACCACCGCAACCAGTTCAATGGCCGTCTGTGTCACTGGCCATATAATTCCTGCTTGTGACTGCGGCTCATTCAGCTGCCAGGAGCTGACTCCGAATCAGAAACCCAAGGTCCATTCGAGCTACACCCATGCCCAAAAATCCTTGCAGAGCTTCGCCGCCCGACAGGCTCCCTTTTTTGCCATATCCAAAGTGCCCCCTTCTGTCAAAACCAGAGCCCCCTTGCCCATACCCCTCCGGTGCCACCTCTCCTCCTCCCAGAAATCTCTAGGTTCCCGGTGAGGTCAGGAGCCCTCTTTCATCTCCAGACGGAGGCAACCCACACTGGCCGTGAACACACCCTAAAATAAACAATTCCTAAGCCTAAAACAACCCATATCTCAACTCACAACCAACCATAATTCAAGTCAGAATCACTCAAGCTCAAATGCTAACTAAAACTTAACTAACTAATCACTTGTTATTTCTTTATCTTTTCAATTTGAATGCCTCGATCCTACACTTAACTCAACTAAATCCAACAACTTAAAATCACGTCCAAATTCTAATGCTTTGCGTTTGTTATCACTTTGACAACACAAGTAAGCACAACACTAAGGTTTTCTATAGTTCTTTGGTGTTAAGAACACATGTGGGCACCATATTGGGCTCACATACTAGTTCGATTTATAAAAAAAATATGCCAAAAATTAACCTCTTTAAGCAATTACAAATAAATATAGGGTGTCAGAAATAACTTTTTATACACAAAATAGGGAGGGGAAAAATCTTGAAAGGTGCACGAATATCCTCCCATTAAATATCCCATTATTGCACGTGGTTACAAAACGTAAGGAAATGTGATCACCCCGAGCACGCACAGTCTGAAGCGTCCCCTCTACTTTAGGGTGGTCGCACCATCATGTTTGGCATTCAATATAAATTCTATCATGCAAAATTTAAGAAACGCTATAATCAAAAGGTCACTTCTTCATATCTTAAAGTAAGTCTCAACCATGCATGTTTGTTTGGCAAAACTATGCCCTCTCTGACTATTGACATCATCCAACAAAATTATTTTGGAGGGAGCGAGCTCAAATTCCACATGATCTATATTTTAGTGTTACAAGCATTTGTAAGACACCTCCCAAGGGCAGTGTTGATGTCCGGGCAACCTGCTCCCATCCTCCTTACCCAACTTGGTTGTCCGTCCATCCATCTAGCCCTCCGCCGTTGTCCGTCCGTCCAACCCCATCCCGCCACCTCAAGCCCTCTCTCTATCATTCTTCCTCCCATGTGTTGTAGGTGAGCTCCGGAGCCGCAAAACACCTATCTTGGGAACCATGGTGTTGGTTTAGGGTTTGGAAGATTTGCAACTTCACTCACCATGGAGGTTGACGTTGTAGACATGGGAGTTGAACATGTCCCCTTCAAGGAAGGTTTTCATTTTGTCGTAGAAGAAGCGCTGGAGGATTTAAAGGATGGAAAGGCGCCGGTTTTCAATCTGAAGGTTCATGCAGGTACATCCGCCCAAAATCACAACAATATGAGCTTGAAATCCGATGTGCAAGAAAGGTTCAAGGTGTGGGATGTCACTCTCAAAGATTTGTGGGCAAATTTGCAGATACCACCCCCCGAGCCCTTTGACAAGATTAACGTTTATTAGGAGGAGAAAACCAACTAGGGACGGGGCAAAAGTACAAATACATGCAAGGCCATCATTCCTTGAGATAGCCTCCATGAATTTTTTGTTGGTAAGCAGAGTATGGAAGATTACCCGTGCGTATTCAATGAGGTTTCTAATTTAGGGCACAAGAAAAGTCATGTGAATAACACAAAAGAAGGTAGCTTGCTACAAAAGATTAAGTAAATTGCACCATGTCTTGTCAATTAAGTAACTTGGAATTCTCATTTTGATGAATATGATTAAGGGTTTTAGGGTTTCCTACAATATCAGATTTTTTTGGGACTGTTCTGATGGATTTACATGGTTCTCTAATAGATTCTATTGCGAGTACAAATCAATAGATAGGACAGAAAAAGGTGGATAAGATATTTGTGTGCGCTTTAAAATCAAAACTATTGTGAACCCCTAGAGTGGTCCACCACTCCGCGGGATCACTTTTAGTTAGGATGCTAGGAGCCACAATAATAAAAAACTAAGGTCCAACCTCCGGAGGTACTACAATGCATATTTAATCCCCCTCTAAAAATCTAAGTAGTCATGTTATACACCTATTGTCCGAGTTCGGATTGGGCACCTGCAAATGGAGGCTACCTTCACCGAAGGGCTTGTGTGATATTTTTAGGCTTCCTTGGAAGGGGGTGGCCCAAAAACGCCACAGCTATCTACAAACCCATAGAATGCCAAAAAGTAGGTTGAGAAGCGCAACAAAAAGGTTGGCAAAGACTTTGCAAAGCAGGCTGCACTAGATGCGAAGAAGACGGAAGGGCAAAAAAAAAAAGGACACCTCATGTTCCACCTTTAGTTGTCCCAACTATATCTTTAGCTTTTGATTTTGATGCAAGATGTCCTAGATATATGACAAAGGTACCACTGTGAGCAACAATAAGACCTCCAAAAGGTCTTAAAATTGTGTAAATGGTGGACTCAACCCAAGTCCCCCTACTTAGGAAATCTAAACACAATTATATAAAGAAGTAGGAAGAAACTGAACTGTTGATCAAACTGTACCTATTTTGTCCATGGAACTAGGGTTGGTATGAATCACACCGGTTGGTGTGACTAGAGCCATCTTAATTCATAAGTTAGGATTGCCCTGGTTCCAAGGCTAGTGTGTTTGCACTTAGACTAGATCATAGCTCTAAATTAGAATTAAGTATAAAAATGATTAATGGGTTTTAAAGCCACAATAATAAATACAAAAAAATTCGGAGATTTACAACCACAATTTTAACCCCCCTCCAAAATGTAAGTAATCACCTCATACACCTGCCGTTCAGGTTTGGCTTGGGCACATGTAAGTGCATGCCACCCTTAACGAAGGAATTGTGTGGTATTTTTAGGCTCCTTTGGAGGGGGGTAGCCCAAAAACGCCACAATTTGATACGATGTGTTTGAAAATTGAGGATATTTAATGTAATGTGTTAAAATCTCAATAGTGGTAGATTTAAGTATGCCAAAAGCATAATCTGATAAGATTTGCCAAAGGTATATGGAAGGCATGTAACTAGAATATGTGTCTTGATGAATGGGGAGAACTAACCTCAAGTTACAATTGAAGAGGTCGAATTTGAGAAATAACCAATTAAATATGAAAACATAAAGAAAGAATGAACATTAAGAAGATATTATGATGGAAGAACTTGGAAAATATGATTTCTACATACTCAACAAAATTGTATGGTCACATGTTGACCAAACATTTTTCAATAATACTAATGAAAATCTACCAACAACAATGAAGAAAATTTTAACGTATCAAACACAAGAAAACAAAGAAAATATGGGCATTGGAATTACCGGTTGATGTTGCATTGAGTAGAACGCCAACAACTCTACTAGGGTCCAAACACATAAAATCAACTGATATGGAAATTTTGGATGTGGTGACACCAAGTTGTTAGTCTACGATTACTTTCCGATACATATAGCATTTTATTTTTTAATATGACAAAATCCAGATTGAGGGAAAATAAATGATTCAAAAACATCATTTGCATTGCCCCAATGCAAATCCCATGCTTGAATAATATCAGTGGTAATGTTTTGTGATTCACCAACTTTGTCCTCGAGAGACATGTACAAGACCATGTCACCATCCCTATACCCATTCTTAAACCTATTTTCTAACAAGCGCACATCCACCTCTAGATTTGGTTTCACTACAAAGAAAGGAATCATACAACACAATGGAACATGCATGTGGAATTTCTTTGTAGGTAACATTGTCAAAAAACATTGACTTAAAATTTGTGTTGTGCAAATTTTTTATTTCTTGAATGTTATCGTCAACATCATGCAACTCTTTTGGAAAATTACCATTGTTTGCTATAGAGTTGACTATATATTGCATTCAATCAAAATATGGGGCAAGTCAACACCATCATGCATGTGAACAATCTCAACTCAAAATTGAAACCAACAACCAAATAGAATCCCTCATTCCTAGCATATACATGAGAAAACAAATGCCTAGAAACGGGTGAGAAAACTTTGTATCTAAACCCACAAAACAATTTGGGACAAATCAAAAAATCCTAGGAATCTAGAAACAGGCATCTCCATGCTGAGGTGTCTATTTCCAAATTTATGCAGGTCCTCAATATTGCAAAGAGAAAGGCGAATGGGAGTTCTAGGAATTTGGAAGATAGGTGCATTGGCACAAAGATGTTTTTTTTATAACCCTTTTTCACATGTGTGTGTGGAAGCCTTTGAGGTGGTTGGAGAAAAAAGATAACACTCCCTCCTAGCATAATTTTTTCCAATTCACCCCATCATTTTAATATTTCTTTTTCCTCTAAGGTTTTTGTGAAAATGTAATCTATACCTTGTCAAACAATTCCACATACACATGTGAAGGGGAGTTCAAGGAATTTGGAAATGGCCACCTTAGTGTTGACACGCCTATCTCCAAATTCCTAGAACTTGCCTTCAGATTTGTCTCTGTGATATTGAGGATTTCCAAAAATATGGAAATAGATGCCTCAACACCAAGGCGTTTATTTCTAAATTTCTAAAACTCCCTTCTTCTATGTCCCAATATGACAAGGACATCTGTAAATATGGATAAGAGGCCTTTATTTCCATATTCTATAATTCCCCTTAAATTTGAATTGAAAATAAACATGAGCATACACAAATTTTGAATGAAAAAATTAAGGACTACAAGATCCTTTGGAATCCGCAATCCTTGGCATGCTCATGAGCAAATGATATGGCTAAAAAGGAGGCTAGCATTTGTATTCACCCCCATTACACACATCCAAACACAAATTTGAATCCCAACAAATAAGAAAGGCTACATGGTCTTCTTGGACTCCCCATTCCTTCACATGGATGTAAAACCATCATAAATGGATGGAACAAATCCACTACATGTATCCAATCTTTTACTTAAATCTGCACGATAGTTTCCAAAAACATTATGTAAGATATACGCACCTTTGCTTGTTTGAATGTGGAGTTGTCCTCCTCCAAATCAGATGTTTTGGAGACAAACTTCCGATGAGATCTCTTTAATTGTTTTTCTTCTTCATTTAATGGTTTTTGTGAAGGGATCACAAGATCCAGCTCCTCCACATCTATTTTGCCATCCTCTTCCCTTGTATCTCCCTCATAATCTTCCGCAAGTTTGTCTTTCTATCCACCCTCGGGAGCCCCCATGCAACCACCTCTTCAGTTGAGCATTTTTCAAATAAAGGCCAAAACCTTAAAACTTGCATTTTGTATGACCACATAGACCCCCAAGTAATTGGCAAAATTATGTCATTTTGACAAAATATTTACATATTGCACATGTTCATGTGGTTGTTACCTATGTTTGTGTGTTGACGTCTTCATTTGCATCAATGGCATCTTTCAAGCTATCATTTACAACATCATTAGGATTGCCACCAACAATATTGCATTGTTCAAAGTCCCCATCCTCTTCCGATCCATATAATACTATCCCTTTTGTGTTTGAAATGTTGCATTATGAAAGCTTGGGTTTTTGTTTTTCATTTTGGTTTGTCGTAATTGCCAATACTTGAATATCGAAACAAACATTTCATCTTTTTTTTCTACCTTTGAGGTTGCATAACATGTTCTAGCACTTGCATGCCCTCTAGCATCTTTCACTAGCATTGTTCAACACTCACAAAATGAAATTAAAAAAATTTGTTGTTATATTTTCTTAGGTGTTGTGAATGTCTTGCAAGTATTCCAATGGACAATTTTTTCTTTATTGTTATGAGTACGGTTATAATGTAAAACATGCACAATTGACTTGGATTAGATTCTTACCATTATTATAAACCCATACTGGATGACATTGTTGTCTTATTCTAACACATTTTATAGGTGTCATTTGCACCACCACCATACTATATTGGGTGAGCCTAAATACAAAATTGGGGATGTCATTTGTTTCTTCCACTATAATTATTGATTTCCTTTCATTTTAGTATTTCTTTGTGGTCTAAATTCCAAGGCAACATTTTTGTTGTTTTTGCTTCAACAACATGGCAACGCTTTGAGCTATCCGTTGTGCGGTGTATTTTACTTAACCTTTGAACAAAGATGGGACAAAGGTAGTAGAGGAGGTGTTGCTATGCTTGAAATTGAATTATTGTGCCAATACATTGTACATTAGACAAAAATTGTTCCAAAACGATTGGAAAGGTCGTTAAAATTTTACTCATCCAAAATGCCAGAATGGAAACATGCTATCATTGGAGATTGTTGGTTGTGTCATATAGTGTGATAGGCATGTTGGAGATTATCAAGGATGCATCCACAGTGTTGTTGACCAATGAATCAAAGACCACATCATTCATCTCCCTCTTTGTAATATGGAAATTGAACATGGGATTTAAGGCATGATGGTGCACAACGTCTTCAAAGATAATATACTGCCATTAGTAGATTTGGCTGATACATCTTTTTTTGACATTGGATTAATGATGAAGACTGCTTCTTTCACATCTCACATTGACCTTGATACAATTGACGTCAACAATGTCACTTACTTGCATTTGTCTTTTGGTGGTGATGTCCTTCATATCTTGCCTCCATTAAGCATTGGTGTCCCTAGTACCTATGGCATGGGGATGAATGGCTTGGATAAAATATACGGCAACCATGCATGGTGCACAACAATAACCACAAATATCCAAAATGAGTTTGGATTAACAATTTGACGTTCCTCTTGTGCCGGTCATGTGGTGTGCTTGAATGACAAATGCAACTACCAATAGAAGAATTGACGACATTGCAAGAACAATGAATGGTTAAGCATCACAATTTCTACATTTTGTGTGGATTTGGATCCTCTTTATCATTTGAAGCTACACTACAAGGTTTGTCATGTAGCATTTGCTTGCATAGATGTATGTGGGGCCAGTTTTCTTATGTACATTCTACAACACCTGGGATGTCTTGTGCATGTTTACATATGGGAGTTCATAAACACCCAATTTCTTGAGGGATATCTCATGAATTCATCAACATGGTTTATCAATGAATTGCAAGAGAAGTGAGCAAAACACCTAATGCAAAAAAAATTGCTATTTTATGGCAACAAACAAACAATTTGTAGCAAATTACTTGCTAAAACACATCTTGCAAGAGAAAACTATTTGCATGGCCACATTAGAGGTGGTCATGGATAGAATTTCCGCCTTTACGTCCCCCAATTGTAGAATTTATTTTTGTCAAGATTTAAATGGTTCATTCGAAATGGAATAGATTCACTACATAGTATCATGGCGTTGAAGGACCACACCAATTTAAAAAAATTCCACGATAGTATATCTCCAAGGCAACCAAAATAAAAAAACTTTTGTTTTCAAGGTGTCAAACAATCTCCTTGGAGATGGCATTAACCTAATGAAAATATTTCAAATTGGGGGCAACATGGAAATTCATGGATCATGTTTAATCATGTGAAGCGCCTTTGTACATGACTACAGTGGCACTCATGTCTATGAAAACTCATATTGCAAGGACTTCACAATAGCTTGTTGCTATATGCAATATGAGAATGGACATTACCATATGATTTTCCAAGAGATTCTTAATGTTATAATGCAAAAAATTGTAATTTTGAGTGTGAACCTCAAAGGTTTCATGGCAAATAATGCCCAAGAAAATTGGATTGCTATGAGGAAGATTTATGGATGTGGAGACCCTCCAATTCATATGGAGGGGCACGATCATACTTGTCTTTTCCACTAGCCTACCAACCTTGACAAAATCACCCAAAAGCACATTTGTCCTTTTTTACAGTTCCAACACAAACAACCCTGCAAAGAATACAAAGATGCCAAGAGTTTGGAAAAGTTTGATATCAAATACCATGTAATTTGGGCTTGGTTGTTGTCATCAAGAGCCGAAACAAAGAAACACATGTTCAATTTGTCCGAGGGATTGGAATCTTGGCATTAATGTTATGCCTAATGGGGTGGACAAATGTTCATAGTAAGTCCCCCATTCACTCATCCACCACCTCTGTCCCTACATCATTGTTTGTATTCATCCCATTGCTAATCATACTTAAGGTTTTTTTTTGTGGTTTGATTTTTTTTTCTCAAGCATGATCTAACTTTGGAGGATCGTGTTGAGATTCCCTCATTCAATCTTGTAGAAACTATGCATTCCAAATGGCTTCAACAATTTGGAAACAATATGACATGTTTCTACGATGCCACCATTGGCAACATAATCTGGGTTTTCTTGCAAATTGCCAATAACTACAGTTGGATGAAAGGTTTTTCATATGGTAAAGGCCCTAACCATGCAAGTTTGAAATTAGAAGCTACAATATACACAAGAGACTTTAAGCTTTTGGTTGAAGCCATGAAATCATGCACCGAAGCCCAAGAAACGAACACAAAAGACTGTGCATTGGAGGGGTCATAATTGTTTGGATCAACAAAAAAAAAATTGAACTTGCCCTATCAATCCAAATACAAATCTCATTGCTTAGACAAAATCAATTATTCAATCTTTTGATTGAACACAATATCTAAAACGGCCAAAATCAAGGGTCGTTTGAAACCAATTGACAATGAAGTGGCACACATTACACAAGTGTTGGAGTGGGAATGCCTAGAATCCCATTGGCACATTTCTTGGTTGTTTTATTCGTCCAATAGACAGTATTAGGTTTTGTGGGCAAACACAAGACATTTGTGCAAGGCCAAAGTTAGTAGGGCACACATGGCATTCTCGTATCAATTACATTGGAATGAAGAAAATATGTCCAACAACCACATTTTGTGTAATTTTTGGTTTTGCAGTGACAACATTAATTGATGCGTGAAGGGAAACAAGAAATGGGTGTTTGATTGGTCCAACATTCTATCCACATGGATAATGAATGTTGGCATTAACCTTTCATGGGAGGAGGTTTTTCAATTGGAGGACCCAAGGTTTTAGTTACAACAATGGGAGGTAGTGTCTCCCCGCCATCAATTGGGTATTACGCCGAACTTCTTCATCCCATGGGCGTATTTTTGTTTGCTTTTAAAATTGGAGTACCAATTTTTCAAAGATAATGCAATGCAACCCATGTGCACCTACATTGGAATACAAGATACATGGGAGAGCGCTTTACATAAATGGATGGGCATTATGTGGTCATTGTAATTGCCATTCTGTAACTTGGTGAAGGAATTATAACAATTGTCTCCAAGGATAAAAAAAAACATATCTTATGTCCAGAGTTGATATTCCACATTGCAGTTGCCCAAACTTTATAAGAATGTCCTCTTTGGTAGTGAGGATAAGGGTTCAATGGATTTTCATGCAAACATTTGTATTATGTTTACAATTTTTCTGTAAGGTTGACTACACCACAAATTAGTTCATTCATGCGTCTACTTGAGCTTGCTAGTGTGGTGAGTAATGATAAGTATATCGGGATGGATGATGGTTAGGTATAGGCTTTATAAATGTTAAAGTTGGCATTGAATGACGGTGTGAATTTTATAACATATGTTCACATGTGAATAAAGAACCTATAATCATGATATGCAATCCAAACAATCCTTGGTAATAGGTCTAGTGTTTTTTTGCCACGCTAACCAATATTTTTTTCATGTAATAATGAATTTTAATTTATGTCAAAACTTACTAAAGATGATAGTTCAACTTATATAATATTCCTTAGTACTCACATTTTACTGCTCATTGCTCTTCGCTCATGGCTCACATGCTAGCTTCCCTTGTTATAGATAATCCCAAGGAAGAAAAGAGGACCCTAAATACAACCATTGAGATAAGGGTGAAGCGACAATGGTGAGTACTAACATACCTTAGAGCTACTACATAGGCATTTGCAGCATACCAACTTATTATAACCTTGGTACCAAAAAAAATGGAATCGGTGACAAGGTCAAAATACATATAGTAGGGAGATAGGATAGGTGCTTACTCTACTTAGGTGTGGATTTCATGTAGGCCGCTTGCCCACCAAATTTTAAATGAAAATATACATGCCACTAGGTGAAATCTAGACTTTAACCAGATTATGGTGGGCAAGTGGACTACATGGAAACTAACCCTTAAATGAAACATTTTCAAGGCAAACAATAGGCCCATCATAAAGAAAATTTTGTTTAACCCTTAACTTCCTATGCTTAATTTCCTTCAAAACCGCCTAGAAAATGTGACCTCATTTTTTGCTACCATTACTGAAGATCTAAAGTTTATTGACAAATCCAATTGTATAGAAATGAGGCGCCTATAACCAATTACTTAATAAATTTTGTGCCAAATTTGGAGAAATGTAAGGTAGTGCAAATTTCTCCCGTGTAAAAAAATTCATGATGATTGCAAAAAAAATGATATTTTCATTCCTTAAATTGGATTACTATGGATTTTTATAACCAAAAGTTGGCCCAAACATATCACCAATGTCAAGAGTTTGCCATTACCTCTCATTCTAACCGCTCACTCCTCTTCATTTTAGCACTCAAAACCTAGACATGTGTGATGGTATTATTGGTTTTGATCTAATTAAAATTTCATCCCAACTTGATCGAAATTCCAATATCGTATAGGATGCCGATGAGGTCATAATTGAGAATAGGCATCTCTATTCACAATCTAAATTTAAATAGTATAATTCTATGCAAAGGATTGATAAGAATGTCAATAGTCGTCTTGAAAGGCAATAATCTAGAAATTAAATTATGGTTGGTTTTTTAAGCAAACCTCCATTCAAATCATCTCCAGATGCCAAAATGTTTCTTTCATTAAAAAAACAATTTTGAATCTCAAATCAACTCACAAATAAGTAAGACTTGCTTGGGCGCATTGGTTGGGGGTTGGGGGCCAACATTTACGTGATAGGCTAGGAAAGGGGCATAAAGTTTTTGTGGATGGTGACATGTGGGAGATAAATGGAGCCATGTTGGCTATTTGTGGAGTACAAGTGGTGGGCTATGGTCTTGCAACATTGACTATCTAGGGTGGAAGGCAACCATGTGTGGGTAGAGCAAAGTCGTCGTTGAACTATTCCAATTTATTTGCCTTCTATGTCTACATGGGATATATTGTGGCCATTGATTTGTAGCACAACATTTCATTGCATTGTTTTCATATCAACCATGGCCCCAAGGATGCAAGAGTTTTTTGATTGCAAGCTCAAAAGCAAACACGTTTTTCTTTCAAGTATTTTGAAACTTTGGTGACAATTGTGGTGGGAGGAATAGATATTGACATTGGGAGGAAGTTCATTGAAGACGAACGTATGGCTGAGTTTTATTCTATTGAGCAAGGGGGTACATTGACATACAATCATTTCCAAATGGCAGTGAAAGATTTTTTGGTTGTCTACAGGTGTTGAACAAAACACTTCATTTTTATTTGGGATGGGATGAACGTCCTTCTAACAGATAGGTTATTTTCTTGAGGTTTGTAGGCATGGATGTGCAAAGGGCCATTTTCATATGAAAAAGCATGATGAATCCCCATGACATTGAGATGGAAAACATCTCCAATGTATTCTTTGATACAATTTTCACAAACATGAGATACTTCAATGCAAACACATTGCGTATGAACATTGAGATGAAAAAAAATTTAAATTACACACTTCATGATGATGTTGATCTTCATGATTTGGGTGGTAATATGGCTGACCTCTAGCAAAGGTGGCTAGAAGAAGATCTCATGCAAGGCATTGCAAATGGTGGTACATGCAACGTAGGAGTTTTTCTTGCAATTGTTGTGGGTTCCGATATGAGGTATGGTTGGCCTCAAGATTGATGTCATTGACAGGAGTTTTTTTTGTGACTACTATTGGAGGTTTGTATGGTTGTTACCATGCGTTAGAGGCACACTTGGCGTCCGGTATGTTAGTGTCAACTGCCTTAGTGTCTTCGACATGCATCCTCTTAGGTGTTTTCCTATATACATGTTCATGGCCTCTGTAAGGGAAACTTAGTTTTGTGAGCGGAGAGCAAAAAATTTGAATTATGGTGGGCGATTTTCATAAAAGGAAATGACTGTGCCTATGACTGTGGATTTTGGAGATACTTTAAATTCAATTTGTTGAAAAATGACCCCATTCCCGTGGATTTTTTAACACAATCTAATTCGAGAAACAAATAGAACGTGAAGGAGTGGAAGAATGTATTTGTTATCAAGGATCTTGTATTGTAGTTTTCAAAAGGTTAAGGGTTAAATTAGGGCTGATGTCAACAATTGAAATCAAACAACAACATAAGATGAAAGAGTTGAATGGGGTTTGCAAAAAGTACATGAAAAGTCAACAAATGAACTTATAAAAAACTTAAACATAAACAATACATATAAGATGGAGGTTCCAAACGCACGAGGCACAGTCAACAACTTGGATTACCATGTCTATCACTATCCTCGCCCTTCTCGGCCTCTATGTCTACGAAATCCAATACTAGTTTGTTGAAAGGGTGGGTGCGACTAGGAGGTGGGGACGGTGCTTCCGCCAAAAGATGGGCAAGGTCAACAGCATACAAAGGGAGCTCAAACGTCGTCGAAGGGGTTGCAAACATGTCCGCATTAAGGACACAAATCGGGCTCTCAATTTGAACTATAAACATATAAGACAAGAAAACAAAAAAATGAGCACAAGCCAAAAATTCCGATCCCAGAAGATAGAAATGCAAGCATGCAAATTAGAAGCCAATAACGAACTTACGCACACAGAAAATCAAAATTGTACTTCGCCATCTTCCGGGGAGGAGGAGCAAAAACCGACCCTCGTTGAGGGGCAACATGCTCAGAATTGTGTTCTTGCTTAGGCTCATGCATGGGAAGGAGGATGGACTTGAAGATGTCGATGTCCAACTCAAGCGCCATAATATGGCGTTGAATGGAGCGGCATGCAATGACGGAACCTCCTATAGCAACAAAATGCAAGAAGGTAAGTATAAGGAAATGAATGGGAAATGGAACAAATATAAAAATAATAAAACATTAAAAAACAAAGACATGAAAAACAAGGAGATGAAAAACCAACCAACGCCACATTGCCAATTCATGATAATGTCGTCATTGTTCGTGAGGGCAAAGAAAATGATGGAAAAGAATTCGGGGCGTTTTTCACGAGCACCTTTCCAAGGCACCCTGTCTTCCCTCATCGACTGATTCTTCGCATTGGCGAAGCTGTTGAGCCAACCATCTCTCTTGAGATTGTAACCCATACCTTTGAAGTTCGAGGTCCGGACATTCAAAACAGATTCATTACGCACGAGCACCTTGATGAAGAACTTGCGAGTCTGCACCAAATGTGAACGGTAGAATTAGGAATACAGAAATGTAAGGAAAAAAAATTAAAAAAAAATTATTAGGCTACAAAAGAATTACCAACTCGAAAGGATTAATGGGCGATTGGAGATCGAGGTCATTCATGCCAAACCAGTTTTCGGCAACGTAGAATTCTTGAGTGTGTGTCCAGTTGAGAATTGATCTAGGTGCATCAGAATTAGCGGCGTATGTACAGAGACGCCGTCATCATAGAGGTTGGCATTTGCAAAGGCAAATAAAACCTCAAAGTATGTAGAAAATCGCTTGTTCCACTAAGAAACATCCGACGATAAGGATAAGATGCTCGGCACACGGAGGTTCTCGAGCACATCTGCAAAGAGTAGATCAATCCTTGTGTGAATCTTAGGCTTGGTATTTGGACGAGTACGGCCTACTCCAACCTGCAAAGAAAAAATGCAAAGAAAATTAGAAAAAACCAGTGTTGAATTATATGGAGTGAATGGAAAAACAAGAGAATGTCGCACAAACCTTAGTAAGGAATTCTTGGATGCGACGGTAGGCCGGAGGGGGGATCTTGGTCCGCATGAGATCCTCTATGAGCTCCCCCATGTCGACATTCTCAATCAAAGAGAGAGAAGACGACTTCTCGGAAGAAGTTGCGGATGTATCCGGTGCGGCAACCTTCCTCTTGCGCGGCATGGAGGGGATGGTGACACCGCTATGGGAAGGAACGGCAACATGATCGGAGGCAAGGGCAGAAGGAGTGGCGGTCGAACTTCCAATCACAGTGGTGGCTGGAGCAAAATTGCGTTGAACGGAGGCCTTCGTGAAAGAACCAGTGGATACTTGGGAAGAAGCATGGGCAACAACCTTCCTACCCTTGCCCTTGTCTTTGACCAAAATAATATCCTTCTCAGTGGGTGGAGGAGCGGGAATATCTTCATCCAACTCTTCCTCTAATTCAATCACCTCATGGGCAAAGCTAACAAGGGTGTTGTAAAGTTTTGCTTCCACCTTGGACACGAATCCACAAAAACAATCCAAGTACCAACCACCAGCCACCAAATGCACGCGTGGAAATTTTGTAAGTTGCATGTGCGTGTACACACAAAGATTGGAGTTGACATTAATCCAATCTAAGAGGAAAGTGGGCAAGGATGAAGGAGGCAGAGGATTCTTCACAACAAGCTCACGGTGAATGTACCTGGAAAATGTTAAACATAAGAGAAAAAAATGGTGGTAGAAAGGAAACAAAAAAAGTATAGACCAAATGAGAACTCAAAATATTATCGGTAAGCGATGCGTTGGATAGCTATGGGGCCTTCCTCGAACTCCAAGAGATCAAGGCCTTTAACAATTTTCAAATTTCCCTTGTCGTCAAAATACACCCGGAAAACCTTGTCCCACAAAATGAGCCTTCAATGCTCAACATAATTGGATGGTTGCAAAATATTCTTTGTAGAAATCCAGTTGATGTCGATGGAACACTCGTTTTCAAATGATGCGATCTCAGCCTCAACCCCTTTTTCCAACTATGTCAAGAGAGAGAACGAGTAAGGAATGTCAAAGAATAAAATAAACAAATGGGTAAAAAAAACTTGAAGATGTACCTATGCCTAGAAAGAAGCTTTGTTGAGCCAGTTGTCAAGGACTTTCTCTCGGAGAGGAAAAGCAAAGCGGAATTTGTTTCTGATTTTGACCTCGACGGGAGAGTTTCACCACCGAAGCCATTTGGCCTTGAAGGAGGCATCGACATGTGTGGTTGCCACCTTTTGGAGTTTCTCTATTGTCATATCTGTGACGAGGAAGGTGGAATAATGACGGTCAATCTCCAACATAGAAAACTGTAATGTAAGAAAAATAAATAAAGTAGACTTTAAAGATGAGGGCATAAGCAAAATAAAAAGAGAGATAGGAGGTGCACCTCATGGAAGAAATCTTCGTCATTATCCTTATGGGCGACGGAAATGAACTTCTTAAACTTTTGAGACTGAATATTTTTGATAAATCTATCTTGGGCCTTTGTCATAGTGTCCCAAATTTCAGGAGCGGATTTGAGTGACTCGGGTGTAGCCTCATGGTACAACCTTCTTGCACTATCTACTGCGTTGGATAACTCTCTCGAAAACAAACAAAAAAAAATGTAAGTGAATGAAAAAAAATGAAAAGAAAAAAACATAAGCATAAATAATGGGAGAATTACCTTGTACAAGAATTTGACGAAGACGTCCAAGGTAAGGGGATACCAAGGAGGATGCTCATCCATTTTGGACTCGCACACCTTGTAGTCGGTGACGGAAATGAGGTCCTTGAATTCCTCTAGCTTCATTTTCCCAAATGTACGAATGCGGAGTAACTTGGCCGGAAGGTTGTCCTTGACATGATCATGCTCCGTGGACCTACAAGAAATAAATAAGAAAAAAAAACTCACCAGTTGATGTTATTCATGGCATTAAGGAAGACGGCGGTGTAGTTTCTCGGGTCCACGACAATAGAATCTATGGAGATATGCCAATCTTTGTCCATGGAGTGATGCTTGTTAATGTGCCTCCACCAAGTCGTCAACCGACGAAAAACATCTTGCCAACAAAGTGAGCAAGGTCGGGGTCATTTTGGAGCATGGAATCAAACTCCTCATTGGCATCCTGCCATAATGAACTCCAGGAGGCCCGAATGTCATCGGAAACATGAAGCACCTTATCAAGGTTGTTGTACAAAGAGACATACATGGCACGGTAACCCATAACGAACTCATTTTGCAACCAAGCGACATCAACCTCGCTGATGGGCCGAACAAGAGGAAGACATTGCAAGCGGTACAATGGAATAGAGAAACGTGACTTAACAAGAGGTTTGATTCGAACCCGGTGAATCACATCATTGGAGTTTTCTTTTTGGGATCTCAGAATCAAGAGCTCAGTCTCCTCTGGATTGGACTCATCAAGAGGACGCAAAGAGTCAGATGCAATAGTTGCATCATTTTACAAAGGTAAACAGAAAATCATGAGGTAAAGCCCAAAACAATAAAAAATATAAAGAACCTGATGTGATTGAAAACCAAAGGAAAAGTTTATGAAAGAAACACCTCTCCGCCTAAGACATCAACTAGGGTCCCAACTCCTAACACATGAGGCTCCAATTGAAGATTACGGTCCTCTATTGAGGGTTCCTCAGATAGAATGAGATCCATAGCTTGTGATTCCTGCACAAATAGAAAACAAATTAAACCAAAGCCTTAAAGATGTATGAAGAGCCTACCCCCCTTCAACTAGAATACAAACATTCAACCTTGCAAAGAAACTTTAGAATCTCGTGTGAAGAGCCTAACACTCTACCCTCTCGGAACCGAGAGCCCCATCCAAAACAAACATTCAACCTATCAAACAAACTTAATTCTGGCCTATCCTCTACCCTCTCGGACCCAAGAGCCTCATACCAAACACACACATTCAACCTATCAAACAAACTTAAGTCTCGCCTACCCTCTACCCTCTCGAAACCGAGAGCCTCATACCAAACACACACATTCAACCTACCATGAATCAAACGTACCCTCTACCTTCTCGGAACCGAGAGCCTCAACCAAAACAAACATTCAACCTATCAAGAATCTGGCCTAGCACTCTAGCCTCTCAGAACCGAGAGCTTCAACCAAAACACAAACATTCAACCTATCAAGAATCTTGCATACCCTCTCGGAACCGAGAGCGTCAACCAAAACACAAACATTCAACCTATCAAGAATCTGGTATACCCTCTACCCTCTCGGAACCGAGAGCCTCATCCAAAACAAACATTCAACCTATCAAACAAACTCAAGTCTCGCCTAGCCTGTACCCTCTTGGAACTGAGAGCCTCAATCAAAACAAACATGTGGGAGCTGGTAAATGCCCGGAAGTCCGGATTAACAACCAAACCGGTCTTTAGAGTAGGAATAGGTAGTCTGTTTTGGTTAGGTTAAGGGAATTTAGGGTAGCTTAGCCATTTTAGGAAATAATTCTTTGCACGTCTGTCCAATCGCAATAATATGGTTAAAACGGCCCTCTTAGCCTAGCCGAAACCGTACCAAAAATATCGTTAAATAACCGTCAACTCCGGAAGCGGCCGGAGTAATGACAATTGTACGGGAATAGGGCGGTTACTGTAAACGGTTACCCTACTAGATTTTGGGCTAAACTCGAGGAGGACGGGGGCACTTAAGGGAAATCAACCCTCCTTTTAAGCCATTTGCGTAGTGCGACAATGCCAAGAGAACAAGGTTGTCTATTGTGTCGTGACGGAGGGTAATCCCGACATAATGTCGTGCCGTCACGACACGTATCCATCACGACATTATGCCGGATGATGTCTTTATCCTGCCGGACTTGAATTTTACCGAATTTTTTGTGTATTTACATTACCCCATTGCGGACACGTAGGAGTTACGATGTCCACGTGTGATGACATGTCAGCAAAGTAGAGGTAAAGTGGGGAATAAAATTACTAGCGCCCGTCCGCCCTCCCATCCGCCCCCGTTCCCCCCCGTTCCCCGTACCCTAACCCCGCTCCTTTAGCCCATTAACATGTTCCTTAACCCGTTCCCTACGTTCCCTCCCGTCCGACCCCCCCCCGTCCTCCCTTTTCCCGTCTGACCCTCCCGTCCGACCCCCCGTCCGACCCCCCCACCCGACCCTACCCCCATTCCGACCACCCTACCCGACCCTCCCTCCCCGTCCGACCCATCCCCCCCCCCCCGGTCCGACCCATCCCCCCCCCCGGTCCGACCCTTCCCCCCCCCCCGTCCGACCCTCGCCCCCCCCCCGCCCGACCCTCCCCCCGTCCGCCCCCGTCCGACCCCATGTTCCCCCGCGTTCCCACACGTCCGCCCGCGCTCCCCACCCGTTCCCCCCGTCCGACCCTCTCCCCCGTCCGACCTACACCCTCCTTAGTAATATTTTATTACTTTGATTTTAACAAAATGGTAAACACAATGGCAAAATGGTTTACATGCCAAGGGAAATATGCACATCCACGTCGGCATTTTTTGCCACATAGGACGCCACTTTGGCAAGAAGGTAAGTATTTTACCCACCCTACTAGGTTGACCCTAGTTTGACCCTACGAGGAGCCTATTGTGTCGTGACGGAGGGGTCCGACCCGACACGACGCGTCATGACGGCACGACCCCGTCATGACGTCGCGATAGACAACCCTGCAAGAGAAAGAGTGGTGAGGTGTTTTCTTTTTGTCGAATCATCAACAGTTGGATTGCTGAGATTCTACTTTAGGACAAACAGGGGTTAGTGCACAATGCCATAAGTGCGGGAGGACGATGATCTTGTTCCAATTCTCCTTAAGAATGTAGCGCCTACCATCCCGACTCGGGAGTCAGAGCCGAAGGAGTTGAGAGAGGACCTCACCTGGATGGGATGCGAGGGCCTCCTGGCGAAGCCCTGGAATTTGCGGAGCGAGGCCACATTGAGGGAGTTTCTGTCTGAGAGAGGGAATTAGTGCGAGAGGACAATGCGACAAGTTCTGGTACAGTGCATGGCAGAGGTTTGGGCTGATGTCTATGGGTTCGCGCCGAGGAGGGGCGAAGGGTGGGCAAACCGGAAGGATACTTACTTTGTAGGCAAGTTCAGAATGGAGCATGATCCAAAGGATGGGTTCCATTCGAGAGATTGCCGAAACCCCAGGGAACGTAGGGTAATAGAATTTCTCCTCCCCATTCTCTATCCGGAGAAACCCAAGAGGTTAAGCATCATAATGGCCAATACCATCTTCGGAACCCTATCCGGAACGCGGCCATTCAATTGGAGACGGCTCATCCAGGAATTGGTGGAGAAGTTGATCCCTCACATTGGCAAGAAAGCCTCTCCTTTCTCCCCCTACATTCTTCATCTTTATCAGCGGAATGGGTGCGTTAAGGAAGAAGAGGAGGATGCCTTAACAATTGCGGAGGACGAGGTCGTCTACAAACTCGGGCCGGAGGTTGAGTTGACAGAGGCCCGAACGGAAGAATCATTGAGCAACCCTGCCGTCTCTGAGCCGCCTCCTGTTGCACCCACCCCCAAAGCGAGAAGAACAGCCACTCCTCAGCCCCAAACCGAAGCCGGCCCAAGCAGGGAGCCGCACTGGAGGGACATTGACCTGTCCTCCTTTGAATATCCGGAGACTCCCTTCAAGCGAGTCCGGGAGGAGCTGACCCACCTCCAGAATCATTATTTCCAGCTAGAGCATATTACCCGGGGCGTAAATAGGGCGTTGGATAACTGCGGACCCGGAAACATCCTCCGGGAACTGGCTAAGAAGACGGACCGGTCGAAAGTGGACGCACTGGAGACTGAGAAGGCACAATTGGCCGCGCAGGTGGCAGCTATGACCCTAGAGCTTGCGCACAAGAGCGAGGAAGTCCGCCGCTACCAGGCGGAGCAGAAAGTGGTATTGGAATGGGTCCGGGAGTTGGTCGGATATCCAGGAGAGATCGTCAACAAAGCCCACATGTACGACAAACTCGTGGAGATGGTGGATCCTTCCTCTGCCCGGCAGACCCTGCAGATTCTGGTTAAGGACTCCAGGTCAATGAAGGACCTGTTGAAGGAAATTCAGAAGCTCTTGCCCCCGCGCGGACCTCCAAGGCGGATGATGGATTCAAACCTGCCCGGATCACCCACAGCCGAGATTTACGAAGTGGTAGGCGAGGTGGAGCTCGTCAGGGTTGTCTATTGTGTCGTGACGGAGGCTAATCTCGGCATAATGTCGTTCCGTCACGACACGTATCCGTCACGACATTATGCCGATTGCTGTCTTTATCCTGACGGACTTGAATTTTACCGAATTTTGTGTGTAATTACATTACCCCATTTCGGACACGTAGGATGTAAGATGTCCACATGTAATGACATGTCAGCAAAGTAGAGGTAAAGTGGGGAAAAAATTACTAGCGCCCGTCTGCCCCCCCCCCCCCGTTCCCTCCCCCGTCCGCTCCGTTCCCCCCCTGTCCGCCCCGTTCCCCCCCTCGTCCACCCCCGTTCCCAACCCCCATCCGAAAAAAAAAAAAAAACTTGTTCCCTCCCCCGTCCGCCCCGTTCCCCCCCCCCCCATCCGCCCCCGTTCCCAACCCCCGTCCGCAAAAAAAAAAAAAAAAAAACTTGTTCCCGACCCGTCTGCCCCCGTTCCTTCCCCGTCCGCTCCGTTCCCGACCCCGTCCGCCCCGTTCCCCCCCCCCCCCCCGTCCACCCCCGTCCCCCCCCCCTCCCAAAAAAAAAAAAAAACTTGTTCCTGACCCGTCCACCCCGTTCCCGCCCCCGTCCGCTCTGTTCCCGACCCCGTCCGCCCCACACCCTCCTTAGTCATATTTTACTACTTTGATTTTAACAAAATGATAAACATAATGGCAAAATGGTTTACCTGGCGCTAGGCATATCCACGTCCACGTCGGCCTTTTCTGCCACATAGGACGCCACCTTGGCAAGAAGGTAAGTATTTTACCCACCCTACTAGCTTCCCCCTAGGTTGACCCTACGTGGACCCTATTGTGTCGTGACGGAGGGGTCCGTCACGACACGACACCGTCATAACGGCGGGATAGACAACCCTGGAGCTCGTCCCAACCGCCCAGGCCACTCCAGGGCCTAGCCAAGCCGCAGGGACCTCAAGGCAGCAAGAATCTGGCAGGGCTTCGGCTCGCGAGAAGACCTCAGAGCCGGAAAGGGTCCAGTCACCTCCAATCCGGAGGACAAACACGGAGCGTTTTGCGAGGTCAGGACAGTCTCTGATGCCAGAAAGGGCTCAGTCGAAGGAAAGGGCTCAGCCGCATGAGATTGCTAGGACTCCAGAGAGGACCAGGACTCCGGATCGCGGTAAGGCCCTGCGGTACAAATTTCGTAGCCACCCGCACCCGATTGCATGATCGTGGAGCCCTGGGAACAACCACTCCCTATGGAGGTTAGAGAGCGACGGATCACTTCGACCCCGAGCAGTCGGAATAGAGGACGGACAGTGAAAAGCGAGCCTTCACCAAAGCAGAGCTCCAAGAAGAAGAAGAAGGTTTCGACCCCGGAGCGTTCCGGCTCGGATGACGGATCGTGGGAGCAGACAGGGCCTTCAACAGCAGAGGAGTTCGAGGAAGAGAACCCTCTCCCAGCATGCGCAAGATCTTCACTCGGCTGCAGGAGAGGAGATTGCTGACCCCAGGTGGCGGAGCATCCGGAATCAGTGGGCCAGCTAGGACAGCCAGTCAGTCCAAGGCAGGGACAACACCGAAGAAACACCGCACCACTTGATTTAGATAGTTAGGTAGTGTTAGGCAGTTGGATAGTCAGGATTAGGAGATCCTGTTAGGACTAGGCAGTTTAAATTTTGTGTCAGCGTAAAAGTAGGATCTGAGATCCGGAATTTCCGCAAACGCGTCGATTCCAGGGCATTCTCAGTTAGGGTAGGGTAGAGCGGAGAACGGCGCCGCCCCTTCAGTTTGAGGTCAAAGACCACTATTTAGGAGGCTTTGAAGTTGGGGAAGGGGTTTTTTTTCCCCTTTGTGTTGTTTTGTGCTCTCTGATTCAATACAACTCTGATTCGCTATAGCCATGGTGTGTTTATGCATGAGCAGTCCGGAGTGTGTCCAAGGATCAAGGAGAATAAGAGGGTTAGGAAGTTAGGAGAGCACGAGAGGGAAAGACCCGGATCGGATCCGGCTACAAGGTTGGGTTGACCACTTCTGTGGTGTAGTGGGAGGTGAAACCTCGCTGTTCCGTTTGCCTGTATAACTTCTATGTGGGATAGCCGCTGTTAGGAATGGGTAAGGGCTCAAGGGGTACTCGGACTTACGCCATCCGACCTTCTCATGAGGTCCCACAGACTGTGGGACGGGTAGTTCGAAGAGCGGAACGGGTCTCCCAGTTATCCCATATTTATAGACCCCAGGTGGATCCATATCAATCTATTGTTGTAGTTCTGGGCATATGTTACGGATTCTCTATGTGACCTGCCAGGCCGGATAAAGATGATCTGGACTGGTTGTGAGGAAATTCCGGAACGTGGCCATAGCGGAGCATTTTCCTCGGATGAACCACATCACTACTGGAAATAGGACTATAGGAGGTAGGATTTGAGGAGATAGGAGTAGAAGTAAGTCTTAGATTTAATGGTTCATCCGAAAGGCAAGTCCCGGAAGTAAGGATTTCCAAACTGACCATCCAGAAACGGAAAGGCCATTCCGTCTGGTGGTTGATTTTCAGGCAGAGAAGGAGAGGAGCGACCATCTTACACTTCATAGGGTCCCTGGAACGTGTGGGAGCCCAAAAATCCACGGAAGTCCGGATTGACTTCCGAACCGGATTAATATCCGGATAATACCCTGGTAATGGTCTTAAAGTAGGGTTTCCTAGGGTAGGTTAGTTGTTTTAAGAAATAAAGTTCTAGGCATTCGCCTTACGCGTTAAAATGGTTAAAACGGATACTTTGGCCGGACCGGATATTAACCGGGGAAGACCGTTTAGAAACGGTCCGGTCTGGAGCGTCCGGATCGTTAGACCGTTGCAACGGATTCCGAACGGTTGCGAGGGAAACGATTACGGACCCAGACCCGTTAGAAGAAGAGGGAGAGAGTACTTAAGGGAATTATTCCTCCTTTCCGAGCCATTTGCACGAGCGGCATTGTTGAGAGAACAAGTGGTGAGCTGTTTTTCGAGTCACCAACAGTTGGTTTGCTAGGATTCCGTAGTGGTTAGCGAGTAAAATTCCGAAGGGAAGAATCCGGGGATGGTTGAAGGTCTGAGGTTGTGAAGCAAAATGCCGGAAGCGCGAGAGGAAGATGAGAGGGAGCAGGTCCCAATTCCCGTGAAACCTGTATCACCGGCCACCCCAAAGAGAGATTCCGCGCTGAAGGAGCTCATAGAGGACCTTAGCCGGATGGATTGCGAGGGATTACTCGCCAAGCCCTGGAATCTTCGGGCGGAAGCCACATTGCGGGAATTTCTATTCAAGAGAGGCAATCACTGGTTTCGGACAATTAGGCAGGATCCGGAGAAATGGACGTCAGAGGTATGGGCTGGGGTTTACGGATTTTCGAGAGGAAAGGGCGAGGGCTGGGCTAGCCGCCGGGAATTTTTTTTTTAGGATGATTCCGAACGGAACCTGATCCGAAAGACGGTTCCATCCCAGGAATTGCCAGAACCTTAGAGAGCAGAGAGTGATAGAATTCATCCTCCCCATATTTAGTCCGGAAAAGCCTAAGCGGCTTAGCATCACTATGGCCAACACCCTGTTTGGAGCGATGTCCGGAGTCCGACCCGTCAATTGGGGTAGATTAATTCAGGAATATGTAGAGAAATCTCTCCCCCACATTGGCCGGAAACCCTCCTATCTCTCCCCCTACATCCTCCACCTCTACCAGCACCACGGCTGCATCAACGAAGCGGAAGAAGACATGTTGACAATAGCGGAAGATGAAGTGGTGTACAAGCTCGGTCCGGAAGTCGAGATTGCGGAAATCGGAACGGAGGACTCGAGCGACACCGCGGTTCCAGAACCACCTCCCGCTTCGTCCCCTCTGAAGGTCCGGAAACCGGCCTCGCCGCCACCCCGACAGGAAGCCAGACCCAGCTGGGAGGTCCCCTGGAAGGACATCGACCTGTCAACATTTGAGTTTCCGTAAGCCCCTTTCAAACGCGTCCGGGAGGATTTGACGGAACTCCAGAACTAGTACTTCCTGATGGAGCATATCACTCGCGGAGTGAACCGGGCCTTAGATAATTGTGGGCCCGGAAATATCCTCCGGGAATTGGCCAAACGGACGGACCGGAAGCAGGTGGAGACCTTGGAGATGGCGAAGGCGCAGCTCGCAGCACAGGTCGCCGCCATGACGCAGGAACTCACCCAGAAGAGCGAAGAGATCCGGAAGTACCAAGCGCAACAAGCTGTAATCCTAAGCCGGGTCCGGGAGTTGGTAGGCCATCCGGGAGAAGTCGTCAACAAGGCGCACCTCTATGACCAGCTGATGGAGTCAGCGGATCTGTCTTCCGCCCGGTAAACACTCCAGATCTTGGTAAAGTACTCCCGCTCGATGAAGGATCTGCTCAAGGAGATCCAGAAGCTTCTGCCGAGTGGTACCCCCAGACGGATGCTCTATCCGGGTCCACCCGGATCTCCGACGAGCACTCTGTACGAGGTTATTGGGGAGGTGGAACTAGTTCCGGCCTCAAAGGCGGGTGCGGGGCCCAGTCAGCTAGCAGGTACTTCCCAGCCACCGGAATCCGGAAGATTTCCGGATTGGGAGAAGACTCCTGTCCCGGAACGGACCCGCTCATCCCAGGTTCGACGGAAGACCACAGAACGGTCAGCCATATCCAGACGTGGGCAATCACCGAATCCGGATCAGGGCAGGGCATCAGGGCGGTCCAGAACGCCGAAGAGGGCCAGAACTCCGGAAAAGATGAGGACACCGGATCAGACGAAGATTCCGGATCGGGGTAAGGCACCTATGTCGCAGGCCTCGCCAGCTCCTGCTCCAGATTGCATGATAATGGAGCAGTGGGCACCCTCGCCTTCACACGCGATGTTAGTAAGGGATCCGCAGACAACTTCGGTTTCTTGTGGCCGGAACAAGGAACGGATCCCTGGAGGTGACGCTTCACCCATCCAGAGCTCCCAGAAGGAGAAGAAGGCATCCGGAACAACACGTTCCGGATCGGGTGACGGCTCAAGAGAGGATCCGCCTGCGGCAGACAATTCCGGGGAAGAGATCGCCCCCTCCCCAAACATGAGGAGGGTATTTACGAGGCTGCAGGAGCGACGACTTTTGACCCCTGGAGGAAGCTCTTCCGCCATTAGCGGTCCCGCAAATCAATCCAAAGACGGGACGACTTCGAAAAAACATCGCACCACTTAGATTAGACTTAGGTAGATCAGCATTAGGCAGATCAGAATTAGGTAGGCAAAGTTTAGGATACCCCTTTTGAGTTTTTGGCAAAACTGTGAATTCAAATTTTTGTCAACGCGAAAAGCGGATCGAGATCCGGAAATTCCGTGATTGACGCGTTTCCGGATTTCTCGTGGCCTGGGGTTTTCAGGGCGGCCGCCTGGGCCGCCACCAGTAGTTAGGCATTGTAGCCTCTACTTAAGGCTGAATAAGGAGCTTGAGAAGGGTTCTTCTCTCCGATGTTGTATTTTGTCGCTCCCCACTCAATAAAGCTCTAGTTCTCAATGTCGCAACCATTGCTAGCCCCCTTAGCAATCTTGCCAATTTTTGTTTCTAGCAAAGGTTACGAGCGCTAACCCTTCGCATTCCGCCATGCTAATGGATAGCTCCTCTTACCCCGGACCAATAGTTCATAGGAGGGAACCAACCCTCCTACTTTGCTTTCAGGACTCACCCCTTTATCGGTGACCCATTTCCCCAATGTGGACTTCCATCTATGGAAGTCCAATCCTATGTTGATCATCGCGTTGCCGGAGCAACACTACAACAACCCGAACCATACTAGGCAACTATGGCCTCACAATAGGCCAAAGCCCATGGAGGCCTTGCCGTTCGGCCTCGGGTGGGTGAGGCCACACCACCTCACCCATATAAGCCTCTAGGACTCTACACGGAGCCCCTACCCCACCGCCAACCAACCTCTTGTCTCTCTACCAAGAGTTGGGGCCAAGTGGACATTTTCCCTTAGCTGCTGGGCCTAGAACCCCCCTAGCAGCTTCAGACCATCATAACTTCCTTGTATGATGTCTGATCATAACAACCAACCACTCCATCCTCATCTACGCTTCACGTAGATGCCGATGGACTCATCGCCTGCCCCATTCGGGCAAGTCTTGAGGAAGTTATGCCTGTTTGAACCTTGGCAGTCCCGGGAATCACTCCCAGGCACTGCTGTACCAGGGCGCTGTCCCGGGACAGCACCCCACTCAAATGGCCATAACTCCTAGCTCACACCTCCGATTGAGGTGATCTTGAGCATTCTAGAATCACCACGCCATGAGCTACGCATAGCTCATGGCCTCACCCTCATGCCTCCTAGTCTTTGTGGGTGGGAGGCGTTCCCAACGCCCGGGGCTCTCACCCACACTAGGATCACTTGGGCCCTCTCACCAACGGCGCCACAAGTCCCGGGTGTCACTCCGGGGTCCCCCTTGTGCCCATGGTGTTTCGGGCACTCCTCATGGAGAGGTGCGCGACACTCAATCTATTTTGACTTGTTTTGTGCACGGACTGTTAGGAGAATGTTGCAGATCTAGAGGGAATGAATGAGTAGGAAGTACGGATAAGACAAAGGAGAGGAAACCCGGATTAGATCCGACTGCAGTACTATGGATCCTTTCTGAGTGTAGTGGGAAGGAAACCTCATTAATCCGGATGCCTGGGTAACGTCCATGTGAGATAGCCGTCGTTAGGACTGGGTAAGATCAGGGAGGTGCCGGACTTACGCCATCCAACCTTCTGAAAAGGTCTCACATTCTTTGGGCGGGGTAATCCGGAAAGTGGCACAGATCGCCCAGTTATCCCGGATTAATAGATCTTCGGCCGAATCTTGACCTTTTTGTCGTTGTAATTCCGGGAACCATCCGGATTCTCTGTGTGACCTGCTAGGAAAGATTAGGCAGATCCGGACTGGTTGTGAGAGAAATACGGATTCTGACCATACAAGGACGTCTTCGCCGGATGAACCAAATCATCATTGGAGGTAGGATATAGGTAGGTAGGTATTGAAGAAAGAGACATGTAGGAGTAAGACTTAATTATAGAGGTTCATTCCGGAAGGCAAGTCCCGGAACAAGGACTTCCAAAGGACTATCCAGATCCGGGAAGCCGATCCTGCCGGTGGTCGATTTTCAAGCAGGAAAAGAGGGTCCCTGACATCCTGCACTTCACAGAATCCCTGGACGATACTTGGATCATCCGGACATACCGGATTAGGCATTGAAAAACGCCTATCCGGAAACTTTTGGTGTTCATGTGCTCCCACAAAACGACACTCGGATCATCCGGATAGCCGGATTAAGCACTAAAAATGCTTAACCGAACATTTTTGTCAATCCCGTGTTCCGACAAAACATTTAGCCTATCAAACAAACTTAAGATTCTGGCCTACCCTCCACCCTCTCGGAACCGAGAGCCTCAACTAGAACAGACATTCAACCTATCAAGCAAACTTAAAAATCTGGCCTACCCCCAACCCTCTCGGAACCGAGAGCCTGAACCAAAATACAAACATTCAACCTATCAAGAATCTGGCATACCCTCTACCCTCTCGGAACCGGGAGCCTCAACCAAAACACACACATTCAATCTGTCAAACAAACTTAAGAATCTGGCCTAGCCTTCTTCCCTCTCGGAACCGGGACACTCAACCAAGCAAAATCTGATGTTTGGATCCTACCCGACCCCCGATATTGCACATATTAGCTACCTCATCAAGATTGTTGAATATGGTGTGCACATCCTTCTTAATTTTGAATCCCCAGTGGGTTTTGTTGGTGGATTTTTTTCCTGGTGCTACATACAAGGGCGGAGGCCAATTAGTATACAAGAACCAAGGTTTCTTACAATAATGCGGGCAGGTGGGTGTCCAACCCATCGAGGCGCAATTCACCCACTCAAGATTCCTTCTTGATTTTGAGAGCCCTATCCATATGTTGCTTAACTTATTGTTTGCAAGTTCTTTTCCAGAGAAAATAATTTCCAGTGTCATATTCCCATAAACCTAAATCTCGCAGTACCCCTTATGCATATAACCTCTACGACAAATTTACTGTAATAATCAAATTCTTTCTTGTCTCCTCGTGGAACCCGCTCTGATTAGAACTGTTGCGATGCTCGCTCTCTACCATAGATGGTATTTGTGAACCACTGTCCTCCCCTTCTTCGTCTATCGGCCGCAAATTCAACCCTTTCTTGTCCACTGCACACGTATTCTACCAGTCTAATGGGGTCCTTCTTCCTTCTATGCACGTTTCCTTCTTCTTCTTAAGTTCTCTCCGTCTCCTCTATTTTGAATTATTGAAACTCGTGCCTCCCTTTCTCTTCTTCCTATTCTTTCGTGGATCGATTGTAGAGACTGTATTTTGGTCTGGTTCCCTCATGTGTGCATTCCAGTTCCCCTTTCTTTCTTTCTTTCTTTCTTGCTCTCTACTCTCTGGGCATCCCT
Organism: Polytrichum commune; assembly: GCA_950295325.1. Lineage (NCBI taxonomy): Eukaryota > Viridiplantae > Streptophyta > Polytrichopsida > Polytrichales > Polytrichaceae > Polytrichum > Polytrichum commune. Next base: position 54,306,657 of record OX485806.1, on the reverse strand, counting down.
CTAATTCACTAACAAAATGACTTTTCACCAACCTTCTCTTATCTATATAGTACCACTGTTGAAAGTTTAGGGTTTACAATTGTCTGGTAGCCGTGTTTGGTTTTCTTTTTTTGGATTTTTCTCTTATTCGTCACTCTTTTTGTCCATGGCTTCGTCATCCACTGTGCCCTCTGTGTCAGAAATGGTTGAGCTCCATGCCCATGACATCGGGATCCCCTTTTTTTTCCCCATAGATGCGAACAAATTTGCATCTGTCTCTTTTCTTCCCCTTAGTATCAGATTTTCGTTGCAAGTTAATACAATATGGGTCGAATGCGAGATTTATGATAATGTTACTTCTCTGTTGTCATTGACCATGCGTGAGCATTCTAGGGTTGCCAACAACGGATCAGTTTGGGAACTTTGCTCTGGTAAATACAGAGTGTACAGACTCCCAAATTCTTGCACAAATGTATCCATGGAAATCCATACACCTCCCCATTCCTCCTCTTCCAATTTAAAGATTTTTCTCGTGGTCAAAGTTAAGATTGAACATGGTATACACACTGTCATACATCTTTCAGATTCCTTTGATGTTGATGAGCCCCCTCTATCCACTCCCATTCTCAAGCCATCCCCTTCCGCCCACAATTCTCCTTTTCTAACCCCCCCTTGTACGCCTTGAACCTTTATGTCATTTTCCTCCATCCCCTACCAAACCATCCATTTCCATTCTTCAATGTTTACGTACTCTTGTTTCCATGTCTGGTAGGAAAAACATCCTCAAGAAGCTAGATTATGACACCTTACAAATTGAAGAGGTGAATTTCCTCCCGCCTCGTTTGATGGGAATCGGATGTTTGTCCTCCCCACCATTGGTGTCTCATCCTCTTACACGAAGGATGACAAGATGCAAGCCTGACACTCCTATTGGAGATGACGATGAAACCCACCACCCCGACACCATCAATTTCTCTCGCCTTCGTGTCGCTCAGAGAACCACAAGATCTCATGCTTCACCTTTGCCTACCATCGTCGAGAAGTCCTTTCCGTCAGTGCAAGATGTTCCACCACCCCCTCCTACTGGTCTTGATTTTTGCCGCGTCACTACCGTACAAGAATCCAAAGTGGATAAGAAGCTCTGGCATATTGCTCGCGTTCCTTACAATTCATCTAAGGCATGTTGGGCCATGCATGCGGTCACCAAAAAGAAAATGCACAGCCAAAATCGTCTCCAATTCCAAGAGCATCCCTGCCCCGGCATACCTTGGAGTTTGGAACTATTACAAATTCACAACACCTAAAATCGAGAAGTTCTTTTTTTGCCCGGACGACATTGAGCGTTGTGTCAAAGGTTCGCTTTGCAAGTGGGTCGACAAATTCTCTGCTGACCAAGATAGACCTCCAATCCCGCCCGTGTGGCCAGTCAAGTTTGGTACCAACCTCACTTGTCCGGAGATCCTGAAGCTTGAAAATGTCGGTTTTCAGCTCTTGCAGAAAGAACGCATCACGCCCACTCGCCTCTTTAGCACATCCGCTCCTCCTCTCGACCTCTCCGAAGTGGATGTTCTAGCCAACCCAGACGCTTATCCTTCTTCCAAGCAGTCCAAGTCTACAAGACGGTCTGCCACCTCTCCATCAACAAAACAAATGTTGATGGTGGCATTTGCACAAGCTATGGACAGGACCATCTTGAAGGTCACCATGATTCCACGCCCTGGATTTGCTTGCGTGATCATGTTGAAGTCCAAACCTACACCTACACAATCAATTTACCTAAATTCACAGTAAGTTCTTTGTCCGAGTGTAATTACCCGACTTTCAAGGATATGATATCAAAGTTTGGCCGCAAACGAAATTCGTTCCTACATTGTAAGCACCTCTACTTCATTTTTGTCAAGGTCTCTAATGTGGGAAACTTAGTAGTAAAAGCGTAGAGCGAAGAGCGGAAAAATTGGACTCTGTTGGATAATTTAAGGACAAGCAGTGCCTATTTCCATGGAATTTATAGATAGTTTGAATTCAATTTGTTGGAAAGACACCCCATTCCCGTGGAAATAATAACCCAACCTAGTTCAAGGAACAACCGGAACCTAAAGGCGTGGAAGAATGCATTTGTTATCAAAGATCTTATAGTCTAGGTTTCAAATGGTTTCATATTAAATTAGGGCTGACGTCATCAATTGAAATCGAACAACAACATAAGAATCCACCTTTGGGAGGTAGGCCTAACACAAAATCAGAAGACCCTACCATTCCGAATATTCACAACCGTTGATTTATTTTGTTTTTATCATGTGTGAAGACTTGCATGAATAGAATCCATTGAAATAGCATTTCATTGAGGGTCTGGTCACATATGGCTTCACACGTGTGTGAAGTAGCCCTTAAATGTACTTAAGTGTTCTTAAACGATTTCGTCCAAAGTGATACATTGCCCCAAGTAGCTACGGTACTCTTTGCAAGAACTCTTAGATCTCCAGACGTCCCATACACAAAATATTTGATTGGCCGAGATAATGTAGGTGAAGTTAGGTGCCAAACTCAAGACTTACAAAAATGTGTATCTAGTTCAATTTGCTACAAATAGTTTACTCCAGAAAAAAAAGGTGTGCGCAAAAAAAATGCATTCGGCTCCTCCACGTGTCTACACCCTATCAACCGGACATGTCCAATACGGTGCACATGGATGAAAGCTCATGTCATAGAACTCCACCGCACAGAATGACATCTCCAATTCATCCCTTAGCTTAGATAATCTCCGCAATGACAAATCCCCCAAGTTTGACATAAGAATCCTCCGCAAAATCCGTGTGCTGACGTGGCGGCTATGTGAGAACCACATCAAGTTCTGTTGAAATTGAGTGATGAGGTTATGTTCACGTGGCAAACAAACCCTTATGACAACATCAGGACCCATCGCGTATTCATATTGAGCCAAACGAAGAGCATTGTACTCCGCACTTTTATCCATAATCGTTTTCCATGCTTTGCAACATAGCCTCAAACTGTGGATTAGCAACAAACGGAGTTGGGTGTCCAATGCCGTCTCTGCACCCATATCCACCTTTGCGGCACCCACCAACAAGTTTGGAACCAAGACTGTCAATTGTACATCTAGGTCTAGATACATTACAAGTTGTTCCATCACGTGGAATTGGCGCGATCTTCCCCAACCTGATGCGCCAACCCCAACCAGCTAGAAAATTAGACACATCCAAAACACCCAAAATTCATCTTATGAATAAACCCAAAGAATATGGCCTACCCTCTACCCACTCGGAACCAAGAGACTAATCCCAAACACAAAAATCTCATCATATGAATCAAAGTTTGGAATCTGGCCTACCCTCTACCCTCATGAAACCAAGAGACCAATCCCAAACACAAAAAATTCATCTTATGAATCAAAGTTTGGAATCTGGCCTATCTCTACCCTCATGAAACCAAGAGACCAATCCCAAACACAAAAAGTTCATCTTATGAATCAAAGTTTGGAATCTAGCCTACCCTCTACCCTCATGAAACCAAGAGACAAATCCCACACAAAAACATTTCCTCTTATGAATCAAAGTTTGGAATCTGGCCTACCCTCTACCCTCATGAAACCAAGAGACCAATCCCACACAAAAACATTTCATCTTATGAATCAAAGTTTGGAATCTGGCCTACCCTCTACCCTCATGAAACCAAGAGACCAATCCCACACACAAAAATTTCATTATATGAATCAAAGTTTGGAATTTGGCCTACCCTCTACCCTCATGAAACCAAGAGACCAATCCCAAACACAAAAAGTTCATCTTATGAATCAAAGTTTGGAATCTAGCCTACCCTCTACCCTCATGAAACCAAGAGACAAATCCCACACAAAAACATTTCCTCTTATGAATCAAAGTTTGGAATCTGGCCTACCCTCTACCCTCATGAAACCAAGAGACCAATCCCACACAAAAACATTTCATCTTATGAATCAAAGTTTGGAATCTGGCCTACCCTCTACCCTCATGAAACCAAGAGACCAATCCCACACACAAAAATTTCATTATATGAATCAAAGTTTGGAATCTGGCCTACCCTCTACCCTCATGAAACCAAGAGACCAATCCCAAACACAAAAAGTTCATCTTATGAATCAAAGTTTGGAATCTAGCCTACCTTCTACCCTCATGAAACCAAGAGACAAATCCCACACAAAAACATTTCATCTTATGAATCAAAGTTTGGAATCAGGCCTACCCTCTACCCTCATGAAATCAAGAGACAAATCCCACACAAAAACATTTCATCTTATGAATCAAAGTTTGAAATCTGGCCTACCCTCTACCCTCATGAAACCAAGAGACCAATCCCACACACAAAAATTTCATTATATGAATCAAAGTTTGGAATCTGGCCTACCCTCTACCCTCATGAAACCAAGAGACCAATCCCAAACACAAAAAATTCATCTTATGAATCAAAGTTTGGAATCTGGCCTACCCTCTACCCTCATGAAACCAAGAGACCAATCCCAAACACAAAAAGTTCATCTTATGAATCAAAGTTTGGAATCTAGCCTACCCTCTACCCTCATGAAACCAAGAGACCAATCCCAAACACAAAAACTTCATTATATGAATCAAAGTTTGGAATCTGGCCTACCCTCTACCCTCATGAAACCAATAGACCAATCCCAAACACAAAAAGTTCATCTTATGAATCAAAGTTTGGAATCTAGCCTACCCTCTACCCTCATGAAACCAAGAGACAAATCCCACACAAAAACATTTCATCTTATGAATCAAAGTTTGGAATCAGGCCTACCCTCTACCCTCATGAAACCAAGAGACAAATCCCACACAAAAACATTTCCTCTTATGAATCAAAGTTTGGAATTTGGCCTACCCTCTACCCTCATGAAACCAAGAGACCAATCCCACACAAAAACATTTCATTATATGAATCAAAGTTTGGAATCTGGCCTACCCTCTACCCTCATGAAACCAAGAGACCAATCCCACACAAAAACATTTCATTATATGAATCAAAGTTTGGAATCTGGCCTACCCTCTACCCTCATGAAACCAAGAGACCAATCCCACACAAAAACATTTCATTATATGAATCAAAGTTTGGAATCTGGCCTACCCTCTACCCTCATGAAACCAATAGACCAATCCCAAACACAAAATTTCAGCTTATGTTCACAAACAAGCTTTCAACATGAAAGTGCAAAATCTGGTCCTACATTCCTCAAGTAAGACCCTCTCGGAACCGAGAGGGTCCATTCTAGTCCACATACACATTAATCCAACCTATATTCACAAACAAGCCTTCAACATTCAACTGCAAAATTTGTTCCCACAGTCCTCCACATAGACCTTTTCGGAACCGAGAGGGTCCAATCCAGTCCACATACACACTAGTCCAACCTTTTAGCTTATGTATCAAACCCAAGAATCTTGTCTACCCTCCACCCTCTCGGATCCAAGAGACTAAACCCCCACACAAAATTTCATGTTATGCATCAAACCCCATAATCTTGCATACCCTCCACCCTCTCGGATCCAAGAGACTAAACCCAAACACAAAATTTCATCTTATGCATCAAACCCAAAAATCTGGCCTACAAAAACATGAACAAAAATTCAAATGGGGTAGAGTCCGAACACTCACCAGAATGCAGTAGGAGAATGCAATGAAAACTTGCATTTGTTTTGAAGCGCATGTGCTTGGAAGTCCTCCATTATGAAAGGGTTGGACAGGGATGTGACCATCATTGCTATGATATTCGATTTGAGTGCATTACATTAGTATGGAAAATCCTAACTTGATTAGGGGATCCTAGCTAGTACACCATATAATGAAGGGGGATGCAATATTTATCATTATACCCACATGCAAAAATCTGGTTCATACCCCCAACCCATGGACACTTGCCGAGAGAGACAAATTCAAGTCCAAAAACAAACGAGTTAAAAAAAACAACCAAATAGTTGAACCTATTATCACATAATAGCCCATAATCTTGTCCTACATTACTAGCCTAAGACCCTCTCGGTTCTGAGAGGGTCAAATTCCAACCAAAATACGAACTAGTTGAACCTACCAACCAAGTAGTTGAAACTATCCACACATGCAAGCTTTCAAACTGAAATTGCAAAATCTGGTCCTACATTACTAGCCTAAGATCCTCTCGGTTCTGAGAGGGTCAAATTACAGCCAAAATCCAAACTAGTTGAACCTACCAACCAAGTAATTGAAACTATCCACACATGCAAGCTTTGAAACCGGAATTGGAAAATCTGGTCTTACATTCCTAGCCTAAGACCCTCTCGGTTCTGAGAGGGTCAAATTCCAGCCAAAATACAAACTAGTTGATCCTACCAACCAAGTAGTTGAAACTATCCACACAACCACACATCCAAGCTTTCAAACTAAAATTGCAAAATTTGATCCTACATTTCTAGCCTATCAACCAACTAGTTCAACCTATGTACACATACAAGCTTCCAACCTTAAAGTGCAAAATCTGGTCCTTCAATACTACATTAAGACCGTCTTGGTTCCGAGAGGATGTAATTCCAGCCACCAAACAAAATAGTTGAACCTCACAACCAACCAGGTGAACCTATCCACACAAACAAGCTAACAACCGTCAACTGCAAAATCTGGTTATATATTCCTACACGAAGACCCTCTCGGGTGAAATTCCAGCCCAAAAACAAACCAGTTGGACCTATGTACACATAGATGCTTTCAACCTTGAAGTGGAAAATGTTGTCCGTCGATACTAAACTACTATCCTCTCGGTTCGGAGAGGGTGAAATTCCAGTCCACATACAAAATAGTTCATCCGATGAACGAACTAGTTGAATGAATTGAATAGGGTTTGCAAAGCCACATAAAAATCAACAAATGAACTTATGAAAAACTTGAACATAAACAATACATATGAGATGGAGGTTCCAAACGTACGAGGCGTAGTCAACAACTTGGGCTACCATGTATATTTCTGTCCTCACCCTACTCTGCCTCTATGTCTAGGAAATCCAATACTAGTTTGTTGAAAGGACGAGTGCCACCAGAAGGTGGGGACGGTGCCTCTGCCAAAAGGTGGGCAAGGTCTGCGGCATAGGAAGGGAACTCGAATGTCGTCGAAGGGGTTGCAAACATGTCCGCATGAAGGACACGAATCGGGCTCTGTGAGCCCAAAATGGTGCCCACACGTGTTATTAACCCTTTGAAACCATTAGGAGTTACATTTTGATGTTTTATAATTATTCTCAAAAATATAAAAAGAGTGAGGCTTGGTGTGAAGTTATGTTTAGGCCTTAGGTTTATGTGGTGTAGTAAATTAGAAGCTTAGCGGCATGAACGAAGTTCTTTGGTTAGGTGAGTGTAGCATGTGGTGGACCAAGGGGAGCTCCTTGAATTTAAATATTTGAATTGGGATCCATTTTGTTGGTTTAGGAGTTGAAGGCTTAGCGGATAGGATAAGAGCATACGAAGTAGGCGAGGATCGAGGGGCTTACTTGGCGGATAGGATAAGAGCCTACGAAATAGGAGAGGATCAAGGGGCTTATCTTGAGCTTTGAGGGGTGCTCACCCCTTCCCTTCCCCTATATATTTCTTTCTCTCACCTTCTTCACTCACTTGTGTTCCTATTCACTCTCTCTTCCTTCGCGCTCTTCCATCTTGCACGTGTAGGTGCGCACATGTATGTGGGCACATGAGCATGTTGTATTGAGAGGGGAGTGTGGGTAAAGGGGAGAGGTTCATACAAGGCCCCCTTACCCTATCCATTTCCCTCTCCTTCTCTCTCTCCCTCTTGTTGTTCCTCTCATAGAATTGAATTTTAGAATTAAAGTTGTGTGGGAATTAGTACAAGGATTATTGGAATTAGTAGAATTCATAGAGATTTGTAGGGGACTTAGTAAGGTTAAGTGTAGTAGTTGGTCGACCCTTGAGAAGGCCAATGCTCTATCTATTCAAGAGACTAGCATTAATAAAACATAATGATTTCAAGTAAGTTGGGAGTTTGTTGAGATGGAAGTACATTCCATGTTACCACGAGCTTTGATATGACACATGGGATTCTTAAAACCATCACCCGGACTAGGACGCTTAAGGGTGGTGGGTTTGGCCTTACATAAATGGTGCATCCGCCGGGAGTGAAGCGGGAAGTAGACACAAGACTTGGAGGCAATTAAGAAGACTTGGAGGCACAAACTTGAGAGAGGAACACTTGAGATGTGGTAAGTGTTTACTCTTAAGCTTTTGTTTTTTGAATTATTTAGATTAGTTGCATTTCGATTATTTCCTTGGGATGGATTGCATTGTGATTTATGCAATTTCATTTTGAGGAAGGAGCGCAGCAAATGTATTTCCGCATTTTTTTTTGGGATTTGCTAAGGACATAAAAGGAACTTACGATCGATTAGTTCACTAAGACTTTAGAGGGATAATTAATTTTAGAAAAATTAGACTTTCACATTCACCCCGGGTTGAGTCTCCAAGTCTTGGGACTTGAAAGTTGATACTATAGATTAGAATTATTAGTTAGAAATTGTGATTGGGATGTCACATTGAGTCACGGTCGAGGGGAGTGCTAACTTACAGGGGGAAGCGATTGCTTAAGGTACGACGACTTCTTCAAAGTGAAATTGTTAATTAATTAATGATTTTAGTATTCGTCTTTATCATTATCCATTGTAGAGGGTAATTCCCCAGTCATAGCATTGTGTTGAAGACAAGAGGGTGATATGTGAACCCTTTGAGTGGTCCACCACTCCGCGGGATCACTTTTAGTTAGAATGTTAGCATTAAAAGTTAGAATTGATAGGAAATTTAGGGAAAATTAGTTCAGTTAGCATTTAGCCTAGAAGAAAGAAGGTCAAAATGAAACTAAGTAGTGCTAGAAGATAGCAAAGTAGAAAAAATTTGCTAGCTAGTAAAAACAACTAGCTAAGCAAATATTAGTAGATGCTAGCTATTAAGCAAATGTTAGTAGATGCTAGCTAAGCAAGTGTTAGTTTATTAGTTAGTGTGAGGCATACAAGACTATTGGAGGTGTTTTGCGTAAGAAGACAAAATCGGCTTGAAGACTTTTGAAGACAAAAAAGATAGAGAGCAAGGGGGCTACTTGCCCACTTGCCCTCTTGCGAACTCGATGGCGAAAAATTAGAAAAAATTTATAGGTTTCTCATCGGAGCCACCTCGGCGAGAGGGTCGCAACCTCAACCGGGAAAACCCCCGAGCCAAAATTTCGGGAAAGGGTTTGAAAAATGGATCCGATGGAGGAGGGGTCCAACCCTTTTGTGAGAGGATTTAAAAACCCCTCCTTCCACCTTGTAGCTCTCTCTCTTCTTCTAATGCTTGGGCGAAGCCCTACTTCAATGTAGTTAGGAAAAAATCCTTTAGCATGCATTCCCAATGGCCTAAAAGAGAGGCTTGAGAACCTCCTCTACTCTCTCTCCTAGTTAGAATGTGTGTTTATTAACACACCAACAAAATGATTTCTTCTTTTGTAGAGGTAGGTTGGATGGTAGAATTTTGAGTGGAGGCATTGTAGACCTCATCTGCCAATGCCCTGAAGGCTTAGTTTAGAAGCTAGAAAAAGATACTTATTATTTTTCTCTTAGAGAGATTTCCTATAGCTATTCATAGCCGTTTCCCATTTGTGATTTGGTTAAGATGACAATTAGTTATGGATTTTCAAAGATGGAGTAGAAAAAACTGGGTGGTCTTGTGGGTAGTGGCTGCTGGATCAGACCTGCAAGCCTAATAGGAATTTTAATTCCAAGAAGTTATATTTTTCCCAAGTAGAACTTTTGTGAAGCTTTCCAAAATGGCTTAGAACATTTGATTTGAACATGATTTGAATTAGATATGAATTGTGCAAGATGGGACACATAGTTTGAGAACTTTTGGTTGACTGCTGCATTACAGAGGATCTGCTGGGTTCACTTCGGCTTACCTTTCCAATCACATATTTTTATCAAATACATATTTTTAATATCTCTCCAGGGTCATATAGAACGTTTGATTTGAATAAGATTTGAATTAGATATGAATTGTTGAAGGGGAGATACATAGTTTAAGCCTTCTTGATTGACTGCTGTGTTACAAGGAGTCTGCTGAATTTCTATTAGCTTAACCTGCTAATGTCATAATTTTCCTAGTTAGAACATATTCATAGCTTTCCAATGGTATGAGGAAAGCCTAGACCCAAGTGGTAAGGAATGTGCTATGAATTTTTGAAGTTAGAAGTTAGATAGGTAGGTTGGAAGGGTCGGTTGAATCGACCTCACACTTCCAACCCTCATAACTTTTGCATTTCTTATCCGATTAAAGTGATTTTTAGATCATTGGAAAGATAATTAGGTGTACTAAGTATAAATATTATGCTTAGGATTAAATTACAGTGCAGAATAAACACTTTACTTTTTAATTGTTAACTAAGGTACGCTTACTACCAAACTAGTTACAAAGAAGGAGGCAAGGTCGACGCTCGGGAAGTGGAGCAAGGAAGGAGGTAGCGGCTCGGCCTCCATCAAGCCCAAATCAACCGAGGAAAATTGAGGTAAATTTACTAACGCTAGCCTTCCATTTAGGGTTGGAGGGAGCGCGGCTAAGGTACTCATCTATGAACCCACTCACCTATCTCGTAAGGTCAAGTGGCTTGACCACTTGACCGCCAAGGGAATACCCAACTCCATTGTTTTCGGGGCCCTTGGTATGTTTTGTGGTAGTAGCTTCATTTATTAGCAAGTTTCGTGTGTGGTAAGTCGGATTAATCACCGACACGACCACTCTAAATGTTGTTGGTGGAAAGGTGGGGTTAATGACCCGCGAATCCACTATTATGTTGTTGGCCCCATAGATTGGGAGTAATGGCCCCAATTTATGAAGATTGCGCAACAGGTTGAACCTACAGCTTGTCCGTCACCCTGGTCCCATTGAGTTGCATTTCGTGGTCTATCCAGTGTAAACACATTTAACAATCAAAACATACAAAATAAATCGTAAACCCTTGTTGGCAAGAGATCCGAATCGGAAACTTAATTCGGTAGAGTGACACCACCCTTCGAACCATTGATGTCCGAAGGGTTTGAGATGTTACTCGACCTTCAAAGGACCTGCACGAGGCCTTAGAAGGTTCCGATGTAAGGGGTGCACTAACCAGGTAAGGGGTGATGCCTAATATGTTAATGTAGTGAGTTAGGACGTGCAAACGAAAGTAAGTAATTAAGAAGGAATTTGTATGAAGGGTGGGACTTAGGCCAAGTTCTCCCGTTTAGAAAACTAAATAAAACTAAATAAAGAAATAAGAAGAATTGAATGGTCCATCAAATTGTCGTTATTCCGTTCGTTGAGTTAGGGTGGTATGAGTCACATCTGGTTGGGTGTATCAGAACCATCCCAATTCACAAATTAGGATTGCCTTGGTTTCAAGGTTGGTGCGTCTGCGCGTAGAATAGGTTGTAAGTTAAGGTTAGAACTAGATATGAAATTGGTTAGTGGAGTTTAAAGCCACACTAGTAAAAAACTAAGGCCCAACCTCCAGAGGTACTACGACGCATATTTAATCTCCCTTAAAAATCTAACTACTCACGTTATACACCTATCATCCGGGTTCGGCTTGGGCGCCTGCAAATGCAGGCCACCTTCACCGAAGGGTTTGTGTGATACTTTTAGGATCCCTCGAAAGGGAATGGTCCAAAAGTACTACATGATACCTCGGTCTTTAATATGGTGCATGACGAAGGTCAACCCCTCACTCTCGGTATTGTGGTGAGTGTCAATTTGAGGAATGGCACGGAGGTGATTCTCCGGCTTGACTAAGAATTGACATGAACATGCCTATCCTCTGTTTGGGAATTTTCACTTAAGTGGGCTTGCAGGTTCTCTTTCCTCACCTCCATAATTTTTAAGTCACACCAAGAAAAGTGATAACATTAAAATGGAAAGTCGGTGAGGAGTGTGTTTGGTCAAGTAAGGGTTGATCGATTTTTTATGGAATACAAGGTAAAACTCGATCCCAAAAACCAAGCTTGACACTAGGATTAGAAAAATCGACGCGTAAGAGGAGATCATCTAGGATTAACGAAGGGTTAGAAGAAGTTGATGTTAGAATAGAAAGTTGTTTGAATGTCGAGCCTAGTATTAGATCATTGTTAGATACATTAGAATCGGAGGCTCAACTTGAGAAAGAGGCATTTCCTTCCAAGTTGAGTGGTGAGACTTCATCGGAAAATTGTATACTTAAGAAAGAAATTCCGATAAACGTTGATAGGGGATTACAAGGAAGCACACCGGTTACCATGGATCCGGATCGAAGGATGGATCCACCATCCATACCTCCTATGTCACCTATTGATCCATTGGTTAGGCCGAGAGGCTTACCAACCGTGGTTCCACAAAACTTACAAGCTGTGGACATGCCTTCCCACCTCCCTAAGTTTTATGGAACTAAGGATGAGGATCCTTCTAGGCATATGGAGAGGTACATGGAGAGGTTAGCTAGTTCACTCGTGACTAATCCGGGGTATTGGCTAGTATGGTTCCCCACCACTTTAGAGGGTGAGGCTTATGAGTGGTATAGGGATCATGCCGAGGGACATTTTAGAGGATGGGACCAATTATAAAGGAAGTTCTTGAATGAGTTCCGTCCGGAGGTTGGTCAAAGCACGGCTTTGAGGGCATTAACTTCATTGAAGCAAGATAAGGAAGAGGAGATTTCGGCTTACATTAGGAGATTTGATTTAGTGTGTACACGATTTATGGGCACCATGCTTAACGATGACACACTAAAACAATTTTTTATTCAAAGGTTCCTTAAGTCGGGAATAATTAGGGGTGTTCTTGAGAGAAATCCTCACACATTAGCGGATTCCAAGCGGGCAGCTAGAGAGATAGAGAGTTTGGATAAAGATCACGAGAGATTGTGGAGAATGGAAGATAAATTGATACCTCAATTCATTCCCATTTGACCTAGGGTGGTCACGGGAGAACCGGTCAAGTATGAAAGTCAAGTTCCTTATGCTATGGCCGAGACGGGTCTACGTCCTTTAGCGGTTAGAGAACTGGCGCCACTTCTAGCATTACCGGCCCCTAGAGCGGATCCTCACCTTGAGGAAGTGGAGAAAAAGTTAGGTGCTAGTCAATTGGGATTTCAAGAGGCGATGATCAAGCAAATGCAAAGCCCAACGACGCTACTGTGTGAGCGGTGGGACGCGAGCGGTGAGCGGTGAGCAGAAAAAAAGTCAACGCTTTCCAATTATAGTAATAAAATTTCCAAATTTAGAAAATATAAATAGAAAAAATCGTGGGACCTCTTTTTTTAGTAAAAATGATGGATCTATTTACGTGCAAATTTTGAGGGCTTTAAGGACAGAGACTTGGTTTTACGGTATCTTTCAGAGAGACTAGTTCACATGATCTAATTAAACCAGGGAACTTTTGACTGTCCATATTATGGTGAGAGCCGTTTAATCATAGGCTATGGTCACAACGTAAAAGAAAATTCTAAGTCAAAAAATTCAAGCATTCAAGCGAAGTAGCAAAACTCGTACCATTCAATAACATCTAAAACTACCATTGGAAGGAGAGACCCATAAATATTTAGAAACCTTTATAGATATCTAAAAATGAATACAATTCACATCATGTAGATAATAATAGGTCTGATATATCAGCGATATTTTCGAAAAACGTGCACTCATACTATAGTATAGTCAACGCAATAGGAAAGACTTAGCGAGAACTTATAAATAAGGGGGGGCGCCTAGCTCCTATGGGTATCCACGCTAAGGTCCCACATGCTTCATGATGCCACTTTCGAGGAGGTGCTTCACTTCATTGAAACTAAGGCTCGGAGCATGGATGAAAGTATTTTGGTATTGATCCAAGTTGCAGGTCACACGGAAGATGAAGTACAAGTGCTTGCAGTTCACCCAAGTGCGCCGCTTCCCAAGTGCTCTTGCTGACATCTCCACGAAATCCGGGCATGTGCAGGACGGGAAGGTGCTAATAGAGATACGGTAGTCTTCAACCTAAGCCTTCTTTTGGGACTGGAAGAGAATGATGCACCCGATCCCTGGGTGAGGTATCATTGTGACGGAGGTGATTTGTCCGTCGACGTTGAGGGCTGACTCCCACTTGTTGCGTTGTTGGACGCATGGACCGTTGTTACTGCGTCGGATCTTCTTTCCAAACCTCAGTGTAGGGTATTGATCGGCTTGGGCCGGGGTAGGGAGTTCGGCCATGGATGAGGCAACATTGGAGAGTTGCCAAAAAGTCTTATGGGTGACACATCTTGACTCTGCTGAAGTTGGAATCCCTCTTCTTCAAGGGCCAGAACCTCCTGGAGAGTGAGGTTAGTCCTAGTGAGGACAGGCCAGACGTCCGGGACATCCGGATTGTGCTGCACCCACTTCCTCCTAGTGCCTTTGACACATCTCTCAATGTCGTCGTTGCAGAAGAAGAATTGTGTCAAGAATTCCTTGTTCTTCTTGTAGTCGCGCATGTAGCCGGTGTACGTAGGAGCTGGAGTACTTTTACCATGCCGAACGATCTTCTGGGTGCACTTGGTCTTTATGCGAGCTTGCATGGCAAAGCAGGCCTTGGCGGAAGTCTTGGGCAGTCTAGAAATGTGCCACTTGGAGACATCGCAGTGGGTCTCCTGAATGTTATTGACGTGGGTGACCCATTGTGGAATCGATTTCTCGGGGGATTGTGTTAGGGGCAGGTCTGATGGTGTGGCGGAATCAGTGCGTGCCTTGGTTGACCTAGTGCTCACTCGTGGATGAGAGAAGCTGACCTTGTCGGGTCTATGTGAATCTTGATCAGAACCAGGGGGCATATCAAGTTTGCGCTTGGTGGTGCCAAAGACCTCCTCTCCTTCGAGTTGGGGTTTGCGGGTGCACCAGTGCTCTGCTCCAAGCATGTGCTTGAGTGCTGCAACAATTCTTTTGGCGTCACCGGATCGTTGTGCAGCACGAAGGCGGAGTTCTTCTTTTCCTGGGCCATACCAGAGCGATCACCCTTCAAGTAGGCGTAGTAGTTCGTACATTGCATGAACGCCCTCACAAAATCATCCACGGTCGCAACATACAGATCAGAGCCACGGTTTCCAGACTGCTGAAGCCATTTGATATGGATTGTCTCGGAGAGGTTGCAAGATGGCATCTCTGCCAACTCAGAATCTGTGAAATTCTAAGAGAAGTAAATAAAATGTAGTGAGTACGCTTTGCACAAAAACAGGCCAAAAGCCTAAACTGACACCCAAAAAAAAAAAAAAAAAAAAAAAAAACCAAAAAAAAAGTTGACACCAAAAAGAGAAATAGAAAGTGGGTGGGTACTCACTAGTTGCATGAAACCACCCCATTGACGGTAACGAAAGTGCCAGAATGCAAGCCATGTATCAAGGTCCTTGATTCCTTCCTCGGATGCAGCTTCAAAGGAAAGCCACCATGCCCGGATGGCAAGATAACGGGACTCGGACTGCTCGGGAGTCTTGGCATCCTTGTATTGCTTGCATAACAACTTGTGTTGCTGTTGGAGGTCGGGCTTGATGTGGGTGGTGGTGTGGCGTTTCATAGACACCGTCCAATGCAATAGACATGTCCTCTCGCGAGACTCCATAGGAACCTTGGGATCACCACTGCCATAGATAATCCTAACTGCATTCCAATTGGCTTGTGCACTGTCCACCATGAACCCTTTGAAGTTAACTTTAGCAATTTCATGTCTGTGCATAACTTCATTGAGCCCATGCCAAAGAAGGCTCTGCGCCGTGACATCCTTAGACTGCATATCACATACTGCAATAGTCATAACCCGGCAGTAGGCCGAGTCATAGACATGGCAAGCCATGGTTGTCCACCCTTTGACACGCTTGACATGGTCAAACATGACCCAAGCATCCTGCAGATCACCGTGTGGTTGCATTCTCCTGACAAGGTCCACTCCAGAGCCAAGGCCCACCTCGGACATCTTGAACACATAGACTTTCTCCAACAGCTTTCCTTGGCCTGGGAATTTGTTTTCTTGCACATAGGGCCAACTGCTATGACCTCTCAGTCCGGTGATGCTGTCAATGATCCCCCCTCGCCCAATGCGCTTGAAGGAAGTGACTGTGTTTCGAATACTCGGGGTGCTGAGGTGTTGGTACCTATCCATGACAAACTTCATGGACTCCAGGTCCATAATTTTATTGGGATCAGATCCCGTGCGTAGAAGATACTTGGCCAGGAACTCTTTACTTGTAGCCAATGCAATGGCAGAGTTGGTGGCGGTGGGAGTCCTCTCAACCTCTCTACCAATGAGATCATGAATTTCGACCTTAGACTCTCTACAGACACCTTGCGAAACGGGGTGATGGTGATGACCCATATGGATTCATGCACGGGTCATGTCACCTTTGCCAAGAACATAGTACATCTTAGTTTGGCAAGTATCAAGATAGTAGGGTGGTGTTTTACAGACCTTACAAACGAGATATGACCCAGCTGGGGGATCAGCTCCTGCGGAGAAGGGTGAGGCGGTACAACCTTCCCATTCGGTCTCGTTGATGGAAGTGGCCCGATTGGGGCGGTTGAGGTAATCACAACCCTCGTTATTACAACGTAGATGGCCAACACAACATGAAAACCGGAAGGTCAAGCCGAGATCATTGGTAATGTTAGACGCCTTTGTCCTACACCAAGCATGACCGTCGAAACGTTTGTCCATTCCGAACATGAGTCTAGCATGGGAATGGGGAGCATCAGCTCCGAGAGGAGGGAACTCAAAGATGACGTCGCCGTCAAAAACAGAAGGGAGGAACTCAACCTTCTCATGCCTAACAGATTCATAATCAATACTCTTGAGGATGTTCTTGGACCCTGGTCGGGTTGCAAGCAACTTCAAGTGGTGGACAACATTGGGACGATCTATAGACACACCTGGGTGAATTGGGGGTCTGGAAGTAGATGGTTGACTTACAGTAGGCGAGTGTGGAATCCTGGGAGGATTGATGAAGGGTTGATCCTGCGATGGAGGTGGGGTAAGTGAGGCAAAGTCAGAGGCAGGTGGCACATCATCATCAGAGTCATCGCTGAGATAGGTAACCTCTTGGATGTCGGACTCCTTCTTGACCGTCGCCAGAAGAGGAGCCTGCGTGGTGGACGTGAGGGATACGCCTGGTGTTAGCAACACAATTGTGGTGGCCATCTCCGACTCGGTGACGCCTATGGCTGTGGTGCTTTTGGGCACCCCCCTCCGAGGGAGCAGCACAATCCCTTCGGTGAGGGTAGCCTGCCTTAGCAGGTGCCCAAGCCGAACCCGGTTGTTACGATATTTAATGGGTGTGTGGTGTTAGTGGAGGGATTTGGTAATCGCGTCGTATCCTTCCGATAGGTTGTGCCTATATATTAAGTGCATAGGATAATTATCAAGTTTTCTAACCTAATGTCTACTCTATCCTAGTCTACGCGCAGACGCACCAGCCTTGGGATCAAGGCAACCTAACCCTACTGGATGAAATAACCTTACCTGTTACCTTGGGCCACCTCTAATTCTTTACTTTTTTTATATTAAATTATCTAAACGGGGGGACCTTAATTAAGTCTCACCCTCTCAACCTTCATTATTAGTTTATGGTTAATTGAACAAAGCCTATATTACTAAGTTCATAAATTATGGCATCACCACCTACCTGTTTGGTGCACGCCCTAACCCGAACCCTTCAAGGCCCTGTGCGGGTCTCTTGAAGGTTGATTGATACTTACACCCTCCGATCTTTGCCGTCGGAGGGGTAGTCTTAATCCTCCGAGTTAAGTTTCCGGTTGGTTTTTTACCACGGGGGTCGTACAAATTGTGTTGGTTATTAATTAGTTTAACACGGTTTGACCACAAAAATTCAACTTGATGGGACTGGGAAATAAGGCAACCTGTGTGTTCAACCTGTTGCACAATCTTCAAGGGTTGGGGCCATCACCTCCAACCCTTGGGGCCAACAACATGATGGTGGTTTCGTGGGTCATTACTCCCACCTTACCACCTACAAACATACAGAGTGGTCATGCCGGTGATAAATCCGGCTTCACCACACACGAACGAGCTATGAATTGAAAGCTACTACCACAACATTTAACCGAGAGGCTCCGCACACATGGAAGTTGGACTTCCCCTCGGCGGCTAGGTGGGTGATGCCCCCCTAGCCTTACATGGATAGTTGGGTTGGGGTGAAAATATACCTTTGCCGCGCTCCCTCCAAACCTAAATTGAAGGGTGTAAGGTTAAAATGCTTACCGATTGACTCCCATCTTGGCTTGGCGATGGTTGGTGTGGAACCCCTACTCCATCGCTCGGCCGCCCACAACACCAACTCGTACCCGCCACCTTTGGATGGACAAACCTCTTCTTGTAAGGCAGCAGACACCCCTTCGCTTAAACGGCCATAACTTTTGTCCAAAAGCTTCAATTGGAACAATTCTTAGTAATCTGGAAAGCTAACAACAAGAACTATCACTCATCCAATTATCAAAGCAACTGCATGTACCTTCTTAAAGATATAAGCCTACAAAGTCAGCTCTTAGAATTCTAGAGGCAGCTGGGATACCTTCATTCAAACATCCATAACTTTTGCTTATTAACTTAGATTCCAGCAAGTTTAGACTTTCTAGAAACCTTAAAATCAGATTTACAAGTGCCCCAAATATCAAAACAACTGCATGATTCCTCTTGCAGGTATGAGCTTACAAAGTCAGCTCTTATATTTTAGGAGGCAGCTGGGATACCTTCATTCAAACATCCATAATTTTTTCTCCTTAAATCTGATTGTGACAAACTTATACTTTCTAGAAAGCTAACAACAAGAACTATAACATATTCAAATATCAAAGAAATTGGATTATTTCTCTTTTAATTATGCGCATGCAAAGTCAGTACTTGTAGTTTGAGAGGCAGCTAGAACACCTTCATTAAAACACTCATAACTTTCACAAATCAAATTAGATTCTAGCATGCTTATACATTCTAAAAAACTAACAACAAGACCTATAATATACGTAAATACAAAAGAAACTGAATGACTTGTCTTTTAGTTATGCGCTTGCAAAGTCAGCGCTTGTAAATTAAGAGGCAGCTGAGACACCTTCACTCAAACACTCATAACGGTTGCTCCCTAACTCTGATTCTAACAATCTTAGGCTTTTTGGAAAGCTAACATAAAGGGCTACATTCACTCAAAATCGGCTAAATTTTAATTTTTGTGTGCACAACACTCGCTTGAAAGTGGCACAACAACTTAGGGGTGTGTTCAGAAACACACTACCTTCTCTCAAGAGTTCTAACTATTAGAATTCTAACTTATGCCTATCGTGAATGAGTGGGAATGGTTTTCTAGAGGGCTTCGCCGTGCAAAAAATGCAAAAAATTAGAGAGAGATTGAAAGGGGAAGAGGGGGTTTTTATCACCCTTCAAAATGAAGGGTTGGACCCCTTCTCCCTTCCATTCACCGAGGGGTCCCGTTCCTTGAACGGTGGCAACCAAGCCCTCGGAGGTGAATGGGGGTGAGGGGTGCCACCTCGCACCCCACTTGCTCAAGCCCTTAGAAAGGTTTTTCCATTTCCATTTGGAATTCATTTTTGGTTGGCAAGGGTGGCAACATGGCCCCCTTGCCTTAGTTGGCAAAATTCCTTATGCTCGTAGTTGTCACTTTCTTTTCTTTCTTGGCCGCTTTCGGAATTACCCTTGTTTTGCCGCCACTTGACTTTTGCTTGCTTGATTTGGTTGTTCCTAACTTAACCTACCTATTAACTAGCCCACTACTTCACGCTTCCGATTCGGGTAAAGGGCATTTCCCTTTTACCCTTTCGGTTTCTAATTTCTATTTGCCCAAGAATTTAACCCAAGGGTAAAGCTCCTTTAGCCAACCTACCTTAATTTAAACGGTTTGTGCTAAATTTCCCTATTATTCATCTAAGGGTTTTGCTAAAACACCTCAATTGTGAGCCAAATTGCCTTTGGGGGCAATTTTGACGCTCACAATGGCCTTGTATTTTGTAGGGAGCAAGAACCAAACTCTACCATCGTCAATGCGAAAGGACATCTGAAGGACAATGTGACTCAAGTCACCGTTGTCATTAAAGACCTCTTCCTCGACATGAATTGAGTTTGGGTGGAATCTAAACCTCAAACTAAGGAATGACTCTACGACTTTGGCTAGACCATCATCTCCTAGAGGGATCATAAGGGGGATGGAATGGTGTAGTGCTCGGATGGTGGCCATTGTAGAAGGAATGTAAATGCGAGTCGGCCAAACGGGCAATGGACTTAAGCTGAGCAGAAAATGGGTTGTGTATATAGTGATGTGATGAGCAGGCCATGGCAAGAGGGAATATGTGAAAGACGGCGGAGACTTGGATTAGTAGTGGAATAATAAGCCGACTCATGATAGCAACATGATTAAGAACTGAAAATGCACTGCAGCAATTACTTAAGTTAGTCATGATCATATGCCAATCCAATGTACATATATTAAGAAAAAACATGAGGCTGAATGCCGAGTGCCGTAATTATAAATACACCAGAGACCAAGTGAACCATTTAGTGGATGTAAGGGACATTATAATATATATAGGCAAATATATAGGGCATGTAGGATTACAGTGTACTACAATAAAGCTACATCAAACTAATCCCACCCCAAGCCTAGCCTAAACCCTCTCTGGCCTCACTAATTGAACCTAAAAAGAGCGTATCGGGGCCGAGACTAGGAATTCCAGAAATCAAAATCAAAATCAAAATCTATCCCTTACTAATCCCTCCCTGACCTACTAGCCATTCCAATATAGATATATTAAGAACAAACATGAGGCTGAAAGGTGAGTGCCGTAATTATAAATACACTAGAGACCACGTGAACCATTTAGTGGATGTAAGGGACATTATAATATATATTGGCAAATAAGGTCATAAGAATAACGGCCGCCACGAATAATGTGGAGTGCATGATAGTAGCTATGCAATAATAAATTCTAAACACTAGAATGCTACATTCTGATTAGCGACGAAGACGCTTATGGGGACCTTTGCCATTTTTGTCACCGTCATGTTTATGACAATGGTCAATCCCTAAACTATGAACTGTAGTGCATCCTTCGCAACCCAGTCCTTGACCTTTGGGACGTGGGGCACTCCTTAATAGAGATCTAGAGTAAGTGACCGGTTTAATAATCCCTACTCTAGAATAGGCATGAGTCTGTAAAGTAGACTTGTCCTCTATCAGCATTGCAACATCCTCTTGCGAAGATGGAGTCCGTGCATGTGGACTCTGAACCATGACCGCCGGAGTAACTGAGCAGTCATGTGGGACGATTGCCGGAGTCAACTAAGCAATCTTCATGTTGTTGACGTCTGCAGAACCATCGATGGACAACGTGGTGTGAATTTGAGAGGAACTAGGGGCACCTAAAGGAGCAAGGCTTGGGAGACTTGAGTCAGTACCCATTGGAGAAGAATATGATGAGATGACATGAAGGAATGGGTACAAGTAATCGGGTATTATATACACCAAGGGTAGACACCAATACCCGAATATTTGACAACTTGTTAGATCAATACATAGTCAATATTTATTTATGGAAATGTTGGACAACTTGTTTCATGTAGGAATAGAATGTAAGACAACAATAGTCAATCCTTTAGCACCACCAAATATCTGACATGGCAAGATTAGAATATGTAAAAGAGGTTTTAGCGGCGCCTTTTGTAGTGTATTAATGTAGTGTGGATTAACCGAGGGATTATTTAAGAAGCCTCAGATTAATTATCTAAAACCAATGAGAACATAATTATCCAAAATGTGAACATAATGATGGCGGAAAGATGTAAATTATGACAGACTTGACAATGATATATAAGAACTATTTGCTTCGGTATTGTTAGAGATGAACACTAGGTCGAGAGCGAGAGCAGATCGAGAAGTTAGAAGGAATATTGAAAAACAAAGGCGTATTGAGAGAAGGCAAAGGTTCGAATCACGAGAGAGCATAGGGACGCCGTACAACTTGCGGACAACAATGGGTAGACGAGGGCTTAATTCTGCTAGGGGCACAGGTAGAGGTTCCAAAGGAGAAAAAACGTTTGATGTCTCAGCGGTAGCTCCCATCGTTTTATTTCCTGTATCGGAGGAAGAGAACCAAGTTGACAAAGGGGGCAGTGAGGTGTTGATTATCTGCAAGCCTAATGCCATTTTTTTTTATGTGTATTCACGGTAATTAGAATAGTTGACAAACATTAACTTCCATCGGCTCCTTTATATTGTATTTTATCTTTGGTGTGGGATTGTGAATTGGGTTTGGGTTGGGCATGTGGAACAGCGACTTACGCAGACACAGCTTCAACCTGGGGCAGCCTCAAGTGCCTCCACATCAGATGAGAGTGAGGAGCAGGTTTGTAAAGATTGGACTCAATTGGTGACTTTTAGGGCCATTGGTGTAGGGTTAGGTAGCTTTGCAAAGCTAACGCTGTCTCAGGCCAACTTCATAGCTAATGAACACAGGACATATATACTTGACAGAGCCTAGGAGAATTTGATCGCGGCGCTGATGTGGGTGATCTTCGAGAAGCCAACATGGACAATGAAGAGCAACACTTTGGGGAAGAGGTAGGTTGTCCCACCCATAAATAATTGAATGTAAATTTTTGGTGTGAATTGAAATATTATGGAACCTATACTCGGAACCTATATTCTGGAACCTATACTTTGCGAAGGTGAGGGTGAGGGTTGAGGGTGAGGGTGAGGAGGTGAGGAGGAGGGTTGAGGGTTGAGCTTATGGGTGCGGGTGAACGGCTTTAAGGATGGCAGACCAAGGAACGGAATTTAACAACGTGGGGGCCGAGACTAAGGACCGGGTACTGTACTTCCATTGATTTGAGTCTCAGGGTGGGTGAGGGAAGAGGGGATTCTGGTAGGGGGTAGAAGTGTCAAGTTTTGATATTTCTAAAAATTTGAGATTGAAATGTAGGACTCATAAAAGGTGTCTCAGCCCCGATACACATTTTTTGGGGTCTAATATGTTAGTGATTTTGATAAGACTGTGAGGTTGACTTGGGGTTAAGGGAATCTGGTTCGGGGGTTAGGAGTTGATATGTGACTGAATTTGATTTGAGTCTCAGGGTGGGTGAGGGAAGAGGGGATTCTGGTAGGGGGTAGAAGTGTCAAATTTTGATATTTCTAAAAATCTGAAATTGAAATGTAGGACTCATAAAAGGTGTCTCGGCCCCGACACACTCTTTTTGGGGTCCAATATGTTAGTGAGTTTGCTATGACTATGAGGTTGACTTGTGGTTGAGGGAATCTGGTTCGGGGGTTAGGAGTTGATATGTGACTGAATTTGATTTGAGTCTAAGGGTGGCTGGGGGTTGAGGGAAATCTGGTAGGGGGTAGAAGTGTCAAGTTTGGATTTTTCTAAAAATCTGAAATTGAAATGTAGGACTCATATAAGGTGTCTCAGCCCCGATATACATTTTTTGGGGTCTAATATGTTAGTGAGTTTGATATGACTGTGAGCTTGACTGTGGGTTGAGGGAATTTGGTTAGGGGTTAGGAGTTGATATTTGACTGAATTTGGTTTGATTCTAAGGGTGGCTGGGGGTTGAGGAAAATCTGGTAGGGGGTTAAGAATTGATATTTTAACTGAATTTGATTTGAGTCTGAGGGTAGGTGGGGGTTTAGGGAATCT
Source organism: Polytrichum commune (assembly GCA_950295325.1). Classification (NCBI taxonomy): domain Eukaryota; kingdom Viridiplantae; phylum Streptophyta; class Polytrichopsida; order Polytrichales; family Polytrichaceae; genus Polytrichum; species Polytrichum commune. The sequence continues at coordinate 54,282,961 of OX485806.1, read as the reverse complement.
GGTAGGGGGTAGGGTGTTATTATTTAGTTTTGGTTTTAATTTGAAATTGAAATGTACATCTCAGAAAGCTTGTCTCTTTTTGGCCTTTGATATTTGAGTGACTTTGATATGTCTGTGAGGGTATGTGGGGGTTGAGGGGAACCTTGTAGGGGGTTCGTAGTTTGATATTTGAGTGAATTTGATTTCAGTCTGGTAGGTGGTTAAGGGTTTTCCTATTAAACCTGGTTTTTAATTTTGAGTCAAGTATATGGGTCCGAAACCTGGTTTTTAAGTTTGAGTCCAAGTTAGGAATCAGTCTCATTCCTATATTTCATTATGAATGTTTTTTTCGGTCCTTTGATTGTGCAGCACTCAAAAGACAAAACCCGGCACTATTAGGGTTCTCCGGAGGACCATCCCTGTTTGGACTTGATTCTTGCAGATATACCGGAAGGTCTTCCTGTTCCTGGCATATCAGACCCACCGTCGTCCATTCCCGCTTGGAATCAAGAATCGAAAGAGTGGTTACAACCACTCTTTGACTTTGCCGACGAACATCTGCACGACGACAGGGCAATTATTTTGTTTCACCCTTTTCGCATGAGTATGAAGTCCAATATTCTTGGATATTGCAAATCGTATGGTTTTGCAATTCGGACAGAGTGGTGGGGAATGAACCGCCTTCATCTCACATCCCCAATAAATCCAGCATCAACTGTAAGATAAAGCTTATGTCTTCTTGCTGATCACCGCATTCAGTTTCAATTTAATCCTTGAGGTAGTTATGAGTGTAGACCCACCTAAGTATTATACTCACTCATTTGTGTTGTTTACTTTGTAAAGTAATATTGTTCTTTATGTCTGGTACATTGTAGACCATGAGGTTCGGTATTTCATTGGCGGTCAGGAGCGTGCCGGGTTCACCTGCATCGAAGTTTTCATTTCGCCATGTCCCTGCATTGGATCCTTATGGGGTGGATGTTGCACGGGATGATATTCTCCAGAACTTGGTCTCTCGTGAGGACCAGCTAACTAATGGATCCACACCATGGCGAGGGCTTCGTGAAAAATCCGTGCTTCTAATGCAAATGCTAATTGAAGCATGTAGCCCCCCATGGGATATTATTCTAGACTGTACGGTAGCGACCGGTATGTCTTTGTAATCTTCCATTTCAGTTGGTTAATCGTTAATATTGTTTTGGTCTACAAAATTCATAGTTGTTTTTGTACTAAGTTTTTTCCAACTTCTTTATTTGCAGGATCTTCCATTCATGCATGCCGCAATGTGCACCGTCACATTGCGGCATTAGAGGCTGATGTTGATATTTTTGAGGCCTTACTTGCTCCATTGATTATCTCTAGAGCAACCTCTGAAGTCACTCTTGAAGACCGTGTCACCAGTGTAGAGGATCCTGAGGGTGAAGATATCCCCGTAGAGAGGATTGTGAAAAGATCTCGGTTTACTAAGTGAGTAAGGTCCACAAATTCTCTTACCTGTGTTATGTTTTTTGCTGTCATTTCTTATAAAGTTGAGTTATGAACATGGTACCATTGGCATTTGCAGATGCGATAAATTGAGCTATCCTATTCACCGGCCTTTTTTTTGTGACCCTAAATTCTATCCCAGCCCTCCAAAGTCTTGGCAACTTCCTACATATGCAAATGATATTGCTAATCAACTAGCTGGAGGTTCTTATCAGACTTTTACATCTAAATATCGTCCGGGAAGAATTTTAGAGTTTTTGGATATAGAAGCTTTAGAATCTGATGGTCAGGCCTCCTTTGATGCAGATATTAGTGATTCTAGAATGTCTTCATCATCAGGTGATCACAGTGATTCGGATCTGATGTAATAGCTTCATGTGAATATCTGTATACTATCTAATATACCGTTTTTTCTTCTGTTGGTTTTTCAGTTTGTGCACTCATTCCGCATGGAATTCATTGTATGTGTATCACTTTCAGAGTTTTAGGGATTGCATATATGAAATTGCATATTTAAGTTAACTTTTGACTTCGTTTTTTTTTATATTGTTCAAAATATTTTCTAACACCACTTGGTTACTTGTTAATGTTTGAGTTTACGATTAATTGGATTGTTCATCACTTAATTCCATAATCGGCCTATTAGTTCATACCCTTCTATTTTAAATTTAAGGGTTTCCACTATTCTTCTATTATCGTTTTCATACATTTTTTTAATGATTGCTTGCGATTTTAGGCGAATGCTGGTTTGAATAAATGACCCTAAACCATTATTGTCACCTCATGAAACTTGGCATTCAAGTGTCTTTACTAATATCTCTGCATGAGTATGTTCAACAATGATATGAGGTGCACACCTATATTACACAATGGTCTACAAGTTGACTAAAGTGTACACCAACGACACTAAACTCTAAACATAAAACCCCTAGGCCTTGTCCAAAGTGGCCATGCCGAGACCGAACATGAAATCTAAGCCATTGGGCATGTCGAGATCCAAATTGAAACCAATGATTCGATTTCAAATTTATGGAGTCAAGTTGAATGTAACTAAACATGAAGCCCAAACATGGCATGCCTACATTCAACCTAAAACCATAAACTTGACCTCAAATCAACCAGCAAACCCCAAGGCCAACGGGCCTCGGATCAGAGGCCTTCTGCAAAGTAGCCCCTCCACTTGAAATGCCGAGACCCACCCAGAAACCACCAACTTTATACACAATCAGAATTTAGGGGCTCAAGCCATGAGGCCTGGGATCCGAGGCCTTCTCCAAGTGGGACTTAGTCCACCTCAAATGACAACCTGTAACCATCCGAGACCCATTCCCAACCTACAAACCTTATAAGAGAAGGTGCAAGCAAATACAGTATAGGTTCTTCCACCACGGATATAGGTTCTTTTTGTCAATAAATTTGGGAAATATGCTTGAAATATGTGCAAAATCCACGGTCATAAGGGTCCTAACTTTCGAACAATAGAGTTTTAAATTAACATTTTCTGCTCACGAGATCTGCTCACCGCTCACCGCTCACATCGTAGCATTCCTGATGCAAAGCCTCACGGATCAAATGTCTTTGATGATCAAGAGTCAACAACCGGGACCCCCTCCCCCAATTGAGTCGGGTAGACATTTGTCAGGTTTATGGTGTGTCCAATGTGGCCAACCGGGCCACACTCGTCAATTTTGTAGAAGTGGACAAAACCGTGATCAACGAAGAAACAGTGGTCCACCTGCACAAAATCAACGAGGCCAAGCACAACCTCAATATGGTCAAGGAAACAATAAGGCTCCTTCTCCTAAGGGTCAAGGTGGTCAAGACAATGAGAAGAAGGAGTTCCATCCATTTTGCGGAAGGTGGCATGCCCAAGGTCAATGTTGGTCCGAAGGGCAAGGTTATGGTTGTAGTAATTGTGGCGGAAACCATCATTCGGACGAATGTCGTCAACCGGACAAGGTTGTTAGTGTACCTTACCTGGTGGCCAATCCACAACAACAAGCGCGAGACAACATGAGGGGAGTTAGACCACAAGGTGGACCACCGAATGATCTTAGGCCACCGAACTTGTACTATGACCATGGTAATGCAAGACAAACGTTTCATCCACCGGCGGGATTACAAACGTCGAACGGGTACATTCCGATTCAAGGTAAACAAGGAGGTCCACAAAACTTTGACAATAGTCGCCAAGCCCTTCTTACGGATCCGGGTCCGTCTAATTTTCAAGACGTTAGATTTATGGATGGTGTGATGAATGCTCATTATGATGACACGTTTCCTCTCCCAATGGGGATTGGAGAGGAACAAGGTCAATGGCCTCCACACACCAATACCATCACCTATGAATTGAGGAATCTAGATGATGAGGTCATTCATGAGGCATCGGCTTTGGCGGTCACAACTAGGGCTATGAGGGAGAAAAATCCATTAGAGGTAGGAGTGGAGGGCCAAGAAGAATATTCTTTGGACGAAGGCATTAACATTTCCGAATTGGACAAGGTGGCTAGAGTGGCTAGGAGGGTCACTAAAGAGTTGGAAAAGAAGAATGTGATTCTCCATGATAGGGAGAGACCTAATGTCATTCATGATTTGGAGGGTAGTGATATGGGAGAATGGGAAGGACCGGAAATTCCTTTGGATGAGTTTGATGGTGTTAGCAATGCCAAAGTGGAGAAGTCAAGTGTGGATGATTTATGGGCCGACCTTAGTTCGCTCAAGGCGGACATAACCTTTGGACAACTATTGGAGATTTCACCCGTCGCACGGAAGACTCTCAAGGACGGCATGTCGGTGAATAGAAGAACTAGTAAGGTGAATACTAGAATTGCCGCTAGAATTCAATCACAAGGAGGTCGCAATGTGAAGGCTATAGATATAGAGGTCATCATAGTGGACAAGGTGGTTCCCAATGTGCTAGTGGATGGAGGTAATAGTTTGAACATCTTGCCGGAACACACTATGAGGAAATTGGGTCTTGGTCTTACGGGTCCTTCACCTTTGATGATAAACATGGCAAATCAAAGCTCACTCACACCTTTGGGAATGATTAAGGATTGTAGGATGACCACCGGGGGAGAGGAGTATTTAGTCACTTTTCATGTGATTAAGATGCATTCCAACAAGGACACATTCCCCATCTTATTGGGAAGGCCTTGGTTGAGAATAGCGGACGCCATAGTAGATTGGGGAGGGGCGAAGCCATCCATTACTTATGGTCCTAAGGATAATCGAGTCATAGTGTCAATTGGGTCATTAGGAGGGTGGATGAAGAAGGAATTGTACCTACCATTGGAGGAGGAAGGTGTTGACAAAGCCAAGGATGAGAGAGAGGAGGCTCTAGTGGGAGTTGTTCATCCCAAAAGTCAAAACACTATCATAGATTCGGGTTCGGGAGGTTTAGGTCCTAGGTTCTACCATTATGGAGATAATGGGGAGTATGCACAATGGTTAAGGGAATATCCCGAGTCGGAGTTCGATATATTGGCAACATCTCACCATCCATGTTTGAGTGATGAGAGGCTTAGTTCTAGTGGTGAGGATTGTTCGTTGTTGGAGCCATGTGAGGTGCTCACCGAAGAAGAGTGGATTTTAGGGGGTTTGACGCCTTGGGTGGATAATGTGGATGATAGTGATGTTAATCTAGTACACGTGGATGGGACTCAAGAGGAGGAGGCTATCTTGGAGGCTTCTAAGTTAGAGGAACCTTTACATTTTAGGACTACGTCTACGGGAATAGTTGTCGGTCACGATATCAAGGATTATCCCAATGTGCCGGCGGATTCGTATAGAAATAAAGATGAGCAAACCCACGTGTCGGAGGCGGATTGGCGGTATGTGGATGTGAAGTTGAAGAATGGAAAGGTCCGCCAAATGAAGATGGGGTCTAAATTGGAGGAGAAGGAGGTTAGGGAGTATAGCGAATTGGTAGATGACTTTAGTGACACTTTTGTTTGGTCATACGATGAACTTAAGGGGATTCCTAGAGAAATGGTGGAACATCATATTCCGTTGATTCCGGGAGCGAAGCCAATTAGACAAAAAGAAAGAAGAATGAACTCGAAATTGCAATTGGTGGTTAAGGCGGAATTGGAAAGATTGTTGAAGGCCGGGTTTATTAAGCCGGTGGAAATACGGATTGGGTGTCTCCAATGGTTTTGGTGAAGAAAAAGAACGGAAAATTAAGGGTATGTGTCGATTATAGGAAATTGAACGCGTGCACACAAAAAGATCATTTCCCCTTACCATTTATCATGTTGCTACTTGAGGAGGTGGGAGGTCATGAAAGATATACTTTTATGGATGGGTATGCGGGCTACAATCAAATTTCGATCGCCCTACAAGATATCCATAAGACGGCTTTCACCACACCTTGGGGGACTTTGTGTGGATCGGAATGTCATTTGGGCTATGTAATGCCCCGGCTACTTTCCAACGATTAGTTATGTACAACTTCAACGACTTGTTGTTTAAATCCATGACCGTGTTTGTGGATGTTATTAGCACTCAAAGTAATGTGAGTAATCACTTACATTATGTTAGAGAGACGTTGGTAAGGTGTAGGAAGATGAGTTTAACTTTGAACCCGGATAAAACATTCTTAGGAGTCAATAGGGGAATATTGCTAGGCTATATTGTTAGAGAAAATGGAAGGGAACCGGATCCGGAAAAGGTTGTGGCCATAAGCAAGTTGGAGACTCCAACCAATTCCAAAGGGATCTCTAAATTGCTAGGGTATGTTGGATGATACCGGGAACTCATTCCAAAATTTTCAAAGATAGCGGTCCCTATTACACAATTGCTCAAAAATGATGTCAAATTTGAGTGGACGGATGCATGCCAAAAGGCTTTCGAGGAGTTGAGGGATAAATTAAACACTTATCATGTTTTGAGGCCACCCGATTGGAGTAAACCCTTCCATGTTTTTTGTGACGCTAGCAATGTGATAGTGGGTAGCGCACTTTGTCAATCTACAGGAAAAAAAGAAAAAGATCAAACCATTGCTTACGTTAGCAAGCAATTGACACTGGCCGATCAAAATTACTCAACCACCGAGAGGGAATGCCTAGTGATGGTGTTCTCGGTGAAAAAGTTTAGACATTACCTCTTATGTAACCCGGTGGTCTTCTTCGTGGATCACATGGCCATTAAGTATTTGGTAAACAAGGCGGAGCTAAGTGGTAGGTTAGCGAGGTGGGTTTTGCTATTAGAGGAATTTGATTACACGGTGGAATATAAACCGGGTTGCATGCACTTGCAAGCCGACCATTTGTCTAGGTTGTCGGAAAAGATGGGAGAAAATCCGGTGGATGATAGGTTAGTGGATGACGATCTCTTTGTTGTTACTTCAAAACCGGATTGGTACGCGGGTATCGTGGAATTCTTAACGACCCAAACGTTGCCCGAGGAGTGGTCCAAGGAAGAGAGAAGGAAAGTGAGAGTTAATAATAGACATTTCATTGTGTTGGGACATAGGTTGTTTAGGAGGGGAACCGACGGCCTACTTAGGAGGTGTGTGTCCGCAACGGAGGTTTCTTCCATTTTATTGGCATGCCACGATAGCGCATGCGGTGGGCATTTCTCGGGTCAACTCACCGGCCAAAAAATCCTTAGGGCGGGTTACTTTTGGCCTACGTTATTTAAGGATGCACATGATTACGTACAAAAATGTGATGCTTGCCAAAGGTATGTCCGAAACGATCTCCGCATGGAGATGCCACTCCATGTATTGTTACCGCTAGTTCCGTTTGAGAAATGGGCAATCGACTATGTCGGCGAAGTCCATCCCCATTCCTAAAAAGGGATGGCCTATATTGTGGTCGCCACCGAGTACCTTACCAAATGGGCTAAAGCGGTGAAAACCGATACGGCGGAGCACGCGGCCACATTTATGTATGAAAACATAATTTCAAGGTTCGGAGTGCCAAAAATTCTAGTGAGCGATCAGGGGAAGCATTTCTTGAATTCCTTAATTCGAGAAATGACCGATAAGTTTAAAATTGACCACCGCAAGACTATCCCTTACCACCCCCAAACCAACGGTCAAACGGAGCAAGTCAATGGCATCTTGGTAAGTATCCTACGCAAAATGGTTTTGGACTCAAAAAGGGATTGGGATACGAAATTAACGGCGGCACTATGGGCATACCGGACAACATACAAGGTGACTACCTACGCTGCACCTTTTTCATTGGTATATGGTTTGGAGGCCACACTTCCGATCAAGTATGAAGTGGAGTCACTTAGGATGGCCATAGGTTCGCGACTTACCGAAAAACAATCCTTGAGGAATAGGCTCACCGACTTGTAAGAGCTTGACGAGTGCAAACGGACGGCCGCTCAACAAATCGAGGCGATTCAACGTCGAAGAACAATTATCTTTGACAAAAGGCATAAGTGAAGGGTACTCCAACTTGGAATGATGGTGATGATACAAGACGCGCGAAAACTTGAGTTCCCCGCAAAATTTGACGCGGTTTGGTTGGGGCATTACCTCGTGCATGCGGTTTTTCCCAACAACTCACTCCAATTGAAAACCTTGAATGGCGAAGTCTTTCCTACCCGCACTTCAGGGAGTAGGTGTAAGGAGTACCGGGCTTGAATCGGCACTTACCTTCGGAGCAAAAGATGTCGGGATCCATCCCCCGATGGTCGCCAATTATGTGAGCCAAAAATGGTGCCTACATGTGTTATTAACCCTTTGAAACCATTAGGAGTTACATTTTGATGTTTTATAATTATTCTCAAAAATATGAAAAGAATGAGGCTTGGTGTGAAGTTATGTTTAGGCCTTAGGCTTACGTGGTGTAGTTAATTAGAAGTTTAGCGACATGAAGGAAGTTTTTTGGTTAGGTGAGTGTAGCATGTGGTGGACCAAGGGGAGCTCCTTGAATTTAAATATTTGAATTGGGATCCATCTTGTTGGTTTAGGAGTTGAAGGCTTAGCGGATAGGATAAGAGCATACGAAGTAGGCGAGGATCGAGGGGCTTACTTGGCGGATAGGATAAGAGCCTACGAAATAGGAGAGGATCAAGGGGCTTATCTTGAGCTTTGAGGGGTGCTCACCCCTTCCCTTCCCCTATATATTTCTTTCTCTCACCTTCTTCACTCACTTGTGTTCCTATTCACTCTCTCTTCCTTCGCGCTCTTCCATCTTGCACGTGTAGGTGCGCACATGTATGTGGGCACATGAGCATGTTGTATTGAGAGGGGAGTGTGGGTAAAGGGGAGAGGTTCATACAAGGCCCCCTTACCCTCTCCATTCCCCTCTCCTTCTCTCTCTCCCTCTTGTTGTTCCTCTCATAGAATTGAATTTTAGAATTAAAGTTGTGTGGGAATTAGTAGAAGGATTAGTGGAATTAGTAGAATTCATAGAGACTTGTAGGGGACTTAGTAAGGTTAAGTGTAGTAGTTGGTCGACCCTTGAGAAGGCCAATGTTCTACCTATTCAAGAGACTAGCATTAATAAAACATAATGATTTCAAGTGAGTTGGGAGTTTGTTGAGATGGAAGTACATTCCATGTTACCACGAGCTTTGATATGACACATGGAATTTTCAAAACCATCACCCGGACTAGGACGCTTAAGGGTGGTGGGTTTGGCCTCACAGGCTCTCATTTTGAACTCTGCACATATAGAAAAAAGAAATAACAAAAATGAGCACAAGCCGAAAATTCCTATATGAGAAGACAGAAATGCAAGCAAGCAAGTTAGAAGCCAAGAACGAACTTACGCATACAGCAAATCGAAATTGCGCTTGGCCATCTTCCGAGGAGAAGGAGCAAAAACTGAGCCTCGTTGAGGGGTAACATGCTGTGAAGTGTGTTCTTGCTCAGGCTTACGCATGGGGAGTAGGATGGACTTGAAGATGTCGATCTCCGACTCAAGCGCCACAATATGTCGTTGAATGGAGCGGCATGCAATGACAAAACCTCCTAGAAGGACGAGATGCAAGAAGGTGAGCATAAGGAAATGAATGGGAAATGGAGCAAGTATAAAAAAAAACAAAACATTAAAAGACAAAGAGAAAAAAAAACAAAGAGAATCTGGTCCTATATTTTTATCCTAGGACCTCTTGGTTCCGAGAGGGTGAAATTCTAGCCCACAAACAAAGTAATTGAACCTAATGACCAACTAGTTCAACATAAGCAAACAAAGAAGCTTTGAACCTTCAAGAGTAAAATTTGGTTCTATATTACTACACGAAGACCCTCTTGGTTCCGAGAGGGTCTAATTCCAGCCACCAAACACACTAGTTGAACCTAACGACCAACTAGTTGAACCTATCCACACATACAAGCTTTCAACCTTAATGTGCAAAATATGGTCCTATATTACTACCCGAAGACCTTCTCGGTTTCGAGAGGGTGTAATTCCAGCCCCAAAACAAACCAGTGGAACCTCACAACTAACTAGTTGAACCTATACATACATACAAACTAACAACCTTAGTGTGCGGAATCTGGTCCTGTTTTTCTATCCTAAGACCCTCTCGGTTCCGAGAGGGTGTAAGTCTAGACCAAAAACAAACTAGTTGAGCCCATCCACACATATAAGCTTTCAACCTTAATGTGCAAAATTTGGTCCTATATTACTACCCGAAGACCCTCTCAGTTCCGAAAGGGTGTAATTCCAGCCCCAAAACAAACTAGTGGAACCTCACAATTAACTAATTGAACCTATAGACACATACAAGCTACCAACCCTAGTGTGTAGAATCTAGTCCTATATTTCTATCCTAAGACCCTCTCTGTTTTGAGAGGGTGAAATTCTAGCCCACAAACAAACTAGTTGGACCTAACGACCAACTAGTTCAACGTAACCAAACAAAGAAGCTTTGAACCTTCAAGAGTAAAATTTGATCCTTGACATCTACACTAGGACCTCTCGGTTGTGAGAGGGTCTAATTCCAGCCACCAAACACACTAGTTGAACCTAACGACCAACTAGTTGAACCTATCCACACATACAAGCTAACAACCTACAACTGGAAAATGTGGACCTATATTACTACATGAAGACCCTCTCGGTTCCGAGAGGGTGAAATTCCAACCCCAAAACAAACCAGTTGAACCTAACAACTAACAACCTTAGTGTGCAGAATGTGGTCCTTTATTTCTATCCTAAGACCCTCTCGGTTCCGAGAGGTTGAAATTCCAGCCACCAAACAAACGAGGTCAACCTATGTGCACAAACGAGCTTTCAACCTTAATGTGCACAATCTTCTCCTTGCTTGCTACACTAAGACCAGCCTCAAAACAAACGAGTTGAACCTGACACCCAACTAGTTGAACTTATCCATACAAACAAGCTGTCAACCTTCAAGAGGAAAATCTGGTCCTTCTCGGTTCTGAGCCTACCAACCATCTAGTTGAACTACATAGTTGAAGAGAACAAATATAAAAGAGGATGGCCATGGAGTACCTATGCCCAATAAGAAGCTTTGTTAAGCCAGTCATCGTGGTCTTTCTTGGGAAGAGAAGAGGGGAACTTGTTTTTGGTTTTGACCTGGGTGGGGGATTTCCACCACCGAAGCCACCTAGCCTTAAAGGAAGCATCCACATGTGTTGTTGCCACCTTTTGGAGTTTTTCAATAGTCTTATCCGAGACAAGGAAGGTGGAGAAATGACAGTCAATCTGATAAATAAAATAGTGTTACGTGAGAAAATATACATAAAGCACGACTTCAAAAATAGGAAGGTTGAAGCAAATAAAAATTGTAGATGTCAAGGTAGTACATCTTGGAAGAAGTCATCGTTGTTGTCCTTGTGTGCTACAGAGATGAACTTTTCAAAGCTCCGAGATCAAATATTTTTTATCAATCTTTCCTGTGCTTTGGTCATAACATCCCAATGTGAGCCCAAAAGGGTGCCCACATTTAGTCTTAGACCCTTGAAACGTTAGTTGATGCACTTTGAAGTAGCATGTTACTTCACAAAAATATAAAAAGAGTGAAATGTTAGTCTTAGAAGTACCATGTTGTAAGAGGCTAGGATGTGAGTTGTTATTGTGTTTTTACCTTCGGAAGGATTTGAGTGAATGAGGATAGGTAAGGAGAACTTGGATTGAGTAGTTAGTGAGTAGGCTAGTACAAATGGATGGAGACAACCAAAGTGACTCAAGAGGCAAGTGCATTCGAATTGGGATGAATGGAGGATCACATGGAGCGCACAAGTGGACCACCTCATCATGGCCACTTAATGGGGAAGGCCCAAGGAAGAATGCAAGGTGGAGGATAAGCAAATTCTCAAAGCACCAATCAAATCACGAGTTAAGCATCGTGGTTTGAATTAAGTGGTGAGCGACGATTTGGGAAAGTAAGGGGAGAAAGTTATGGCGGCGGAAAGCGAAGGAGGCTAAGTTTGGGTTGAAGCATCCCAAGTTTGGTAAAGTGTGGTAGGTAGAAAGCCAAGGCTAGTTAAATGTTCGAATTAGGATCCTTGTTGATCATTTGAGGGAGGAAGGCTTAGAAGATAGGATTGGCGCCTACTAAGTAGGAGGAAATCTCAAGGGCTTATCGTGAGCCTCGAGGGTGCTCACCCCCTCAAGCTTACTATATAATCCCTCATTCTTCCCTCACTCATCCTCTCTTTCCTTTGTGCTCCAAGGCACCCCACGAGTTATAAGTGTGGGTGTGGGAAGCCATATTGGAGCACATGTGTGTGCTTAGTTTTTAGTTTGAGAGCCAAGGCTTGTTAGCCTTGAAGAGGGCTTGACCTCTTGGTAGAATTAGTGTTGACGTGAAGGATTTTAAAGTTAATTCATGATTCCAATTTGTGGTACTTAAAGTTCATGTTTTGAATACACGTGGTTGCAAGTTCCATGTTTAAGAGTTGAGCACTTGATGTTGTGATGAGTGCAAAAATATACTTGTGTGGATTAGTTAGTCTTAGTAAAGTTAGGAAATTCTCTCTCCCCCTCTCCTCTCTAGGATTTTAGGATTTTAGGATTAGAGAAGAATTGTGTGATTAGAAAGGGGTTGTTAGTAGAATTAGGGAAATTAGGTAGGAAGATTAGTTAAGGGCTTGAATAATTAGTGAGGTAGTTGGGGATTACAACTACAAAGTTGTGGGTTCATGAAGGAGCTGGGTTTATGAAGGAGCTGGGTTTGTTTAGTTAGAAAGTAAAGAGCTGGGTTTATGAAGGAGCTGGGTTTGTTTAGTTAGAAAGTAAAGAGCTGGGTTTATGAAGGACCTGAGTTTGTTTAGTTAGAAGCTAAGGAGCTGGGTTCATGAAGGAGCTGGGTTTATGAAGGAGCTGGGTTTGTTTAGTTAGAAGCTAAGAAGCTGGGTTTATGAAGGAGCTGGGTTTATGAAGGAGCTAGGTTTATGTAATTAGAAAGTAAAGAGATGGGTTCATGAAGGAGCTTAGTAGATAGCCTACCTAATTAGCTCATAGACAAGTAGTTAGTTACATTATGCTAGTTAGTGTTATGGTGGCTTTCACAAGTAAATGTATTTGAGATTGACTATAGAGAATAGTGTTTTTTTTAACACTTGCATCCTCTCTTTAAAAATAAACCACGTGCACAAATTAATGGAGAATGTGGAGCACTCTCGCGATGGCAAGACAAAGGAAGCAAAGACCAAAGGTGCGAGGGAGAGATTGACATAAGTCACATAAGTATTTCTTAATACTTAAAGGCTTATGTACGGTATGGAGACACCAAGTGAGACCTCTTATAGTAGCGATACGGAATACACAAGTGATAGTTCAAGTGGTAGTATAGAGTCAACGGCACGGACTCCATTTAGGAGAGGGATATCCTTAAGGGCTTGTGTAGCTAAAGCGGCCGGATGGACGTTAGAAGCAAACAAAGACAAAATAGCACCCGAGCATAAGGAGGTTAAAATAACATAGTTAACTTGTGCATTCTCCACATACGTATTGAAATTGTACATTGAGTTGTTAAAAGTGAAATTCCAGTTAAATCCAAGACCACTTAAAGGGTGAACCTTGCACTATGGACTCATCCAAGTCCAAATCCAATACCGCGGAGGAATGTGAGCCCAAACCCACTACTCGGACTACGGACGCTTAAGGGTGGGGGGTTTGGCCTCACATAATTGGTGCCAGGAGCAGATCTAAGAGCCTCGGGATTGGCCTTGCAGTATAATCGTGCAGCAGTGTCCGCTGTATTGGATATCTCTCTCTATAATAAACATAATTGTGTGTAAGGATACATGCATAAAACATGACGAATGAAACAAATAGGATCGAGGAGCATAATTACCTTGTACAAGATTTTGACCAAGACATCCAATGTGAGGGGATACCAAGTAGGATTCTTCTCCATCTTGGACTCGCACATCTTGTAGTCGTCAACAAAAATGAGGTCCTTAAATCCTCAAGCTTCATTTTTCCAAATTTCCGAATCCGAAGCAATTTGGCAGGGAGGTTGTCCTTGACATGATCGTGGTCCATGGACCTAAAAAACAAAGTAATCAAAATCATAGTAACATGGATAAGAAACAAGGAAAAGAACAAGGAAAATAAAGCTCATCTTACCAATTGATGTCATTCATGGCATTCAAGAAGACTGCGGTGGAATTTCTTGGATCCACGACAATACAGTCAACTGAGATATGCCAATCTTTATCCAGTGAGTGATGCTTATTTATATGCTTCCACCAAGCTGTCAAACGATGGTTACCCTCCCACACATAAAATATCTTTCCAAAAAGGTGTTCAAGGTCAGGGTCATTTTGGAGCATGGCGTCGAATTCCTCATTGGCCTCTTGCCATAATGTACTCCAAGAACCGTGGATGTCATCGGAGACATGAAGTATCTCATTCAGGTTGTTGAAGGGAGAGACATACCAGGCTCGGTCACCGTCACGGTAACCCATGACGAACTCATTTTCCAACCAAGCAACATCAACCTCGTTGATGGGACGAACAAGTGGAAGACATAGCAACCGGCACAATGGGATAGAGAAACGCGACTTAAGAAGACGCTTGATTTGAACCCAGTGAATCACAGCATTAGAGTCTTCTTTTTGCGATCTCCGAATCAAGAGCTCAGTCTCCTCTGGGTTGGACTCATCAAGAGGACCCAAAGAGTCGGTTCCCACAGGTGCATCATTCTACAAGGGTAGTCACAAAAACATTGGGTAGTGGCCAAAAAATTCAAAACACGAACAACCCGAGGCGATGTTTCAAAATTAATAAGAAAAAAAGAATTCAATAAATGAAACATACATTGACAAAATAGATGAAGCACTGCCCAATTCATACCACATGAACCTCCAATTGAACATTATGTTCCTCCATTGAGGGCTCCTCCGATAGAATGAGATCCATGGATTGTCATCCCTGTACAAATTCAGTACACCATGAGTTCACACTAGTTCAACCTATCTACACATGCATGCTTAATCTGGTCCGATTTCCTATCTAAAGAAACTCTCGGTTCCACTAAGACCCTCTAGGAACCGCCAGGGTCCATTCCAGTCCACATCCACACTAGTCCAACCTATATTCACAAACAAGCCTTCAACATTCAAGTTCAAAATCAAGTCCTACATTCCTCCACATAGACCTTCTCGGGACCGAGAGGGTCCAATCCAGTCCACATACCAACTACTCCAACCTATATTCACATACAAGCCTTCAACATTCAAGTTTAAAATATGTTCCTACATTCCTCAAGTAAGACCCTCTCGGTTCCGAGAGGGTCCATTCCAATCTACATACACACTAGTACAACCTATATTCACAAACACGCCTTCAACATTCAACTGCAAAATTTGATCCCACATTCCTCCACATAGACCCTCTCGGAACCGAGAGGGTCCATTCCAGTCCACATACACACAAGTCCAACCTATATAGCAACTACTCCAACCTATATTCACAAACAAACCTTCAACAATCAAGTTCAATATCTGGTCCTACATTCCTCCACTAAGACCCTCTCATAACCGAGAGGGTCCATTCCAGTCCACATCCACACTAGTCCAACCTATATTCACAAACAAGCCTTCAACATTCAAGTGCAAAATTTGTTCCCTCATTCCTCCACTAAAACCATCTCGGAAACGAGAGCGTCCATTCCAGTCCACATCCACACTAGTCCAACCTATATTCACAAACAAGCCTTCAACATTCAAGTGCAAAATCTGGTCCTACATTCCTCAAGTAAGACCCTTTCGGTTCCGAGAGGGTCCATTCCAGTCCACATACACACAAGTCCAACCTATATTCACAAACAAGCCTTCAACTTTCAAGTTCAAAATCTGGTCCTACAATCCTCCACTAAGACCCTCTCGGTTTCGAGAGGGTCCATTCCAGTCCACATACACACTTGTCCAACCTATATTCAAAACAAATCTTAAACATTCAAGTGCAAAATTTGTTCCCACATTCCTCCACATAGACCCTCTCGAAACCGAGAGGGTCCATTCCAATCCACATACACACTAGTCCAACCTATATTCACAAACAAGCCTTCAACTTTCAAGTTCAATATGTGGTCTTACATTCCTCCACTAAGACCCTCTCTGAACCGAGAGGGTCCATTCCTGTCCACATCCACACAAATGCAACCTACATACCAACTACTATAACCTATACTCACAAACAAACCTTCAACATTCAAGTTCAACATATCGTCCTACATTCCTCAAGTAAGATCCTCTCGCAACCGAGAGGGTCCATTCGAGTCCACATACACACTATTCCAACCTATATACGAACTACTCCAACCTATATTCACAAACAAGCCTTCAACTTTCAAGTTCAAAATATGGTCCTACATTCCTCCACTAAGACCCTCTCGGTTCCGAGAGGGTCCATTCCAGTCCACATCCACACTAGTCCAACCTATATTCACAAACAAGCTTTCAACATTCAAGTTCAACATATGGTCCTACATTCCTCAAGTAAGACCCTCTCGGAACCGAGAGGGTCCATTCCAGTCCACATCCACACTAGTCCAACCTATATTCACAAACAAGCTTTCAACATTCAAGTTCAACATATGGTCCTACATTCCTCAAGTAAGACCCTCTCGGAACCGAGAGGGTCCATTCCAGTCCACATACCAACTAGTCCAACCTATATTCACAAATAAGCCTTCAACATTCAAGTTCAAAATCTGGTCCTACATTCCTCACGTAAGACCCTCTCGGAACCGAGAGGGTCCATTCCAATCCACATACACACTAGTCCAACCTATATTCACAAACAAGCCTTCAACATTCAAGTTCAAAATTTGGTCCTACATTCCTCCACATAGACCCTCTCGGCTCCGAGAGGGTCCATTCTAGTCCACATCTACACTAGTCCAACCTATATTCACAAACAAACCTTCAACATTCAAGTGCAAAATTTGGTCCTACATTCCTCAAGTAAGACCCTCTCGGCACCGAGGGGGTCCATTCCAGTCCACATACACACTAGTCCAACCTATACACCAACTACTCCAACCTATATTCACAAACAAACCTTCAACTTTCAAGTTCAAAATCTGGTCCTACATTCCTCCACTAAGACCCTCTCGGTTCCGAGAGGGTCCATTCCAATCCACATACACACTAATCCAACCTATATTCACAAACAAGCCTTCAACATTCAAGTGCAAAATTTGTTCCCACATTCCTCCACATAGACCCTCTCGAAACCGAGAGGGTCCATTCTAGTCCACATACACACTAGTCCAACCTATATACCAAGTACTCCAACCTATATTCACAAACAAGCCTTCAACATTCAAGTGCCGAATTTGTTCCCACATTCGTCCACATAGACCCTCTTGGAACCGAGAGGGTCCATTCCAGTCCACATCCACACTAGTCCAACCTATATAGCAACTACTCCAACCTATATTCACAAACAAACCTTTAACAATCAAGTTCAATATCTGGTCCTACATTCGTCCACATAGACCCTCTTGGAACCGAGAGGGTCCATTCCAGTCCACATCCACACTAGTCCAACCTATATACCAACGACTCCAACCTATATTCACAAATAAGCCTTCAACAATCAAGTTCAATATCTGGTCCTACATTCCTCCACTAAGCCCCTCTCGGAACCGAGAGAGTCCATTGAAGTCCACATCCACACAAGTCCAACCTATATTCACAAACAAGCCTTCAACATTCAAGTGCAAAATTTGTTCCCACATTCCTCCACATAGACCTTCTCGAAACCGAAAGGGTCCATTCCAGTCCACATACACACAAGTCCAACCTATATAGCAACTACTCCAACCTATATTCACAAACAAACCTTTAACAATCAAGTTCAATATCTGGTCCTACATTCGTCCACATAGACCCTCTTGGAACCGAGAGGGTCCATTCCAGTCCACATCCACACTAGCCCAACCTATATTCACAAACAAGCCTTCAACATTCAAGTGCAAAATTTGTTCCCACATTCCTCCACATAGACCCGAGGGTCCATTCCAGTCCACATACACACTAGTCCAACCTATATTCACAAACAAGTCTTCAACATTCAAGCTCAAAATCTGGTCCTACATTCCTCAAGTAAGACCCTCTCGGAACCGAGAGGGTGCAGTCCAATCGACATACACACTAGTCCAACCTTTAAACCCTAACAAGCTTTCAACCTCCCCGTGCAAAATCTGTTCCTACATGTAGAGCTCAACTGCCTCCACTAGTTCCTAGGATTGACCGTATCGTAGTGACTTCGAGCGTCGTCCGGATTATGATGACTAAACTACCTAATCTCCTTGTCATTTGTTGTTTTCTATCTTGGTTGTCTTCCTTGTTGTGTTGGTGGGTGTCTTCGTTCTTCTTTCAAAAGCTCTTCTACCTTATATTAATCATCTCTCCACTTGGATTTTTAAGTCATATCTCCCTTCTTCTCTTGATGATATCTCTTCAAGTAGTCTTGTTCGTCCAAGTGTTGCTTCTATTTTATGTGTCATAGTTGTTTCCTCTTCTTCCTAAGCATCTTAGTAACTTTTCCTTGTAAATTGATCAAGAGTTCATTCTTCTTTTGCCTCGGTAAATAGTCAAGTAACACTCTTCAAGTAGCCAAGTAACCTTCTTTGAGTAGCCAAATATCCCTCTTTAAGTAACCAAGTAACACTCTTCAAGTAACCAAGTAACATTCTTCAAGTAACCAATTAACACTCTTCAAGTAATCAAGTAATCCGCTTTGAGTAGCCAAGTAACACTCTTCAAGTAGCCAAGTAACATTCTTTAAGTTGTCAAGTTGCCTTGTTAAAGTAACCTCCTCCAATGCCTAAGTATTCTTCTTCCAAAATCACCGAGTAATCAATTGGCTAAGTTATCTTTCTCTCAAAAGCCTTTCCTATCTTCATTGTCTCCCTTAATTATCATTCCCCGTTAGTGGAGTTCCTCTCCAATAAGACATAGGTAGCAATTAACTTAAGAACTATCATATTATGAGTAGATACCCTCTTGCCGTGTAACGGAGTCTTCCTCTCTACATGTGTGATACTTCTTTTGCTCACTTTCCATTTCCTCATCAATACTTGAGATGGCATCTTGCATTTTCTCTCTAAGACTAACTATATCCCTCAATCTTCAACTTTTCTCTATAAGTTAGTTTCCCGTTTTATAACCCTTTCTCAATGTAATAAGTTACATTTCAGTCCCAGCCATAAATAGATACAGTCTATTTTTAATGCAGCTGTTTAGTTGTTTGAAGGTCTCAGCTATAAATAGATACAGTCTATTTTCAGTGCAGCCTTTTAGTTGTTGAAGGTCTCAGTTATAAATAGATACATGCTATTTTTAATGCAGCCTTAGGTGTATGAAGGTCTTATATATGCCAATCAATAATACGAGCATGTAGTCATAGATTTAGTGATCATTACGGAATGGAATGATAGTAGAATGAAATAGATATATATATAAGGATTAATTATGATTTAGTTATGTTTGAGCAAGTCCACTTAATCAAATTTAAAATGTATATAGATATGCTCCATCATTAATTGTCCTTAATGCACTCTTTCTATTATCCTTACTCATAACGTAACTTCATAATTCTCACAAGTTTTCGGTAACCAACTTCACTCATTTACACAATTGCCTTTCAACACTACATTTACTCTCACCTCATGTGAGTTGCTATAACACCTCTCAAGTCTCATTTGCAATTGCTCAAGTTGCCTTCACAATCACTCAACTTGTCTATGTCTAAGCTAAAATTTTACTTTGTCTTTACCTTGAATAACTAAGATGAAGGTGTGAGCTTGAAGCTCTTGTATTCCAAAATGGTAAAGATACAAAGGACCTAGCTCTCGTGTAGCCTATCGTCGTACATAAGTAAAGTTAGGTGTTCTAACTCTAATTCTAACTCTATATATATTGAGAGATGGTGTCTAACATGTACCACTCTCCTAATTTGCTATATCTTTCTTTTTGTTTAAGTAATTAAAGAATGTCCATCAAAATCCTCATAAAGAGAACATGTATTCTTCTTCTTCAAAATGCGGTAGATTGTTTCCTAAAATCTACTTATGCATATCTAAGTTTGGAGTAATTCAGAGAGTAGTCTAAAAAGTCGTTTCTTGGTCTTCATTGTCTTCCACCTCCAGTCTCCTCACCTATGTGGCTAAGGTGGTAATTAACCGACATAGAGCCTACTAATCCAAGGTGGCTCGCTATGTGGCTTACCAATTACCTAGCAACTAACTAATGTTTACTTGCCTCCTACATAACCTACTAATCCAAATAGCTTACTAATTTTTGGCCATTTAACTTTACGTAGTTACTAAGTTAACTATCTTTACTAATTTGGTAACCGGTCTGTTGGCCCTCGTAAACCTCATTACATAATCCTTCTCATGTGGCGATTTTGGTGATTCTCCCCTTTCGTCGTTGAGATTGTGGTGAACACTACATTCCTCCACTAAGACCCTCTCGGAACCGAGAGGGTCCACTCCATTCTAATTACAACATAGTGCACCCTATATATACAAACAAGCTTTCAACCTTCAAGTGCAAAATCTTGTCCTACATTCCTCCACTAGGACCCTCTCGAAACCGAGAGGGTCCACTCCATTCCACATACAAAGTATTCCAACCTATATACAAGGTGTCTTCCATATTTGAAGATTTGAATTTCCAATCTCATATTTCCATATTCCTAAAACTTGTCGTACCCTTTGTCCATATAACCTCAACTCCAAACTTACTGTCATAGTCTGTCGCAACCCTTGCTAGTTTTCCTTCACTTAGCTTGACCGCCTTTCCAACCTAGCAAGTGCCACGAGCGCTAACCTGCACATCCCACGCACATGCACGGTTAGCTCCCAAAACCGCGGACCTTCAAGCTCATGGCTAGGTCACCAAACCCTCCTACACATGCATTCGGGACTCTCCCCTTAGTAGGTAGCCAATGGCTAAGGTGGACTTCCATCCATGGAAGTCCACTCTTGAGTTGATCATCGTGTTGCCAAAACAACAATACAACTACCCGGAGCACATTGCCAAGTATGCTCCGGGGGGGTCGGTCGGCTAAGCCGCCTCACCCATATAAGCCTCTAGGACTTTAGGCGGGCCCCTACCCCACCATCAAGTATCAAGTCTCTCTACAAGGGTTGGGGCCAAGTGGACATTTTCCCTTAGCCGCTGGGACCAGAACCCCCCCAGCAGCTTCAGACCACAATAACTTCTACATATGATGTCTGATGCTCTCAAGCGACCACTCTATCGTCACCTACTCTTTGCGTAGATGCCGATGGACCCCTCACTTGCCTCATTCGGGCAAGTATTGAGGAATTTATGGCTCTTCAAACCTTGGCAGTCCCGGGCACCACTCCCAGGTCACTGCTGTCCCAGGGTGCTGTCCCGGGACAGCGCCCCACTCAAATGGCCATATCTCCTAGCTAGCACCTCCGATTGAGGTGTTCCTTAGCATTCTAGAATTCCACCGCCATAAGCTACACATAACTTATGGCCTTACCCTCATGACTCTTAGTCCCCGTGGGTGAGAGGCGTTCTCAACGCCCGGGGCCCTCACCCACACTAAGAATACTTGGGCCCTCTCACCAATGGCCCCACAAATCCCAGGTGTCACTCCGGGGTCCCCCTTGTGCCCATGGTGTTGCGGGCACTCCTCATGGAGAGGTGCGCGACATAGTCGTATTATCTTTTGTTTCCTCGCGAGACCCACTGTGATTAGAACTGTTCCGATGCTCGCTCTCTGCCATAGATGGTGCTTATGAACCACTGTCCTCCCCTTCTTCATCTATCAACTGCAGATTCGACTCTCCCTTGTCCACTGCACACATATTCTTCGACTCTGATGGGGTCCCTCTTCCTTCTATGCACGTTTCCTCCTTCTTCTTAAGCTCTCTCCGTCTCCTCTGTGTCGAATTGCTGAAACTCGTACCTCCCTTTCACTTCTCTCCACTTCTTTCCTGGATCGATTGTGGAGACTGTATTTTGGTCTGGTTCCTTCATGTGTGCGTAGAAGTTTCCCTCTCTTGCTCTCTTTTGTGCTCTCTAATCTCTGGGCAACCCTCTCCTTCACTCACAAAATGATCCCTCTCCTACCTCTCCTACCTATATATTACCACTGTTGAAAGTTTAGGGTTTCCAATCGTTGGATAGCCTTCCCTCGTATTCTTTATTTGGGATCCTTTCCTTATTCGTCCATCTCTTTGTCCATGGCTTCATCGTCCACAATGCCATCTTTATCAGAAATGGTTGAGTTCCATGCCAATGGCGTCGGGATCCCCCTTCTTTTCCCCATAGATGCGAACGGATTTGCATCTGTCTCGTCCCTTCACCTTAGTATCAGGTTTTCATTGCAAAACAATACAATATGGGTTGAACGCGAGATTTATGATAATGTTACTTCTCTTTTGTCATTGATCATCCATGAGCATTCTAGGGTTGCCGACAACGGATCTTCAGTGTGGGAACTTTGCGCTGGTAAATACAGGGTGTATGGACACCCAAATTCTTGCTCCAATGTATCCACGGAAATCCGTACCCCTACCCATTCCTCCTCTTCCACTTCAAACACTCCTCCCGTGGTCAAAGTTAAGATTGAACCTAGTATACAAACTGTCATACATCTTTCAGATTCCTCCGATGGTGATGAGCCCGTTCATTCCACTCCTATGGTTGAGCCATCTTCATCCTCCTTCGGTCCCCCCTCCGTGACCCCCCCTCTTGTACGCCTTGATCCCATGTGTCATCTTCCCCCATCCCCTCCCAGAAGCTAGATTATGACACCTTCCGAATTGAAGAGGTGAATTTCCTCCCCCCTCGCTTTGATGGTGATCTTATGTTTGTCCTACCCCCACTCGGTGTCTCTTCCTCTCATAAGAAGGCCCAATCCATGGACGGCATGGACAAACGCTATGACGGCCATGTTTGGACCAAGACCTAGACCACCAATATCACCAATGACATGGACCTTGCTTTTCGCTCCTCCATTTGCGTTGGCCACCTTGTCGTAACACGGTGGTGACGTATTCATTAAATGAACCTGATAAACGCGTAAAACGTCACAGCCGCGCCAAGTTCATTCCCACAAAGAACCTGCGGTCGTTCACAACACAGAGGGAGGAAATCTTTCACTAACACACACACAAGAAACACCAGAAATTAAGATAACACAAATCGGATTAAGAAATCCGGGATATTACGGAAATTATAGCACGGAAATTTCCGCCTTCTCGGTAGTGGACCGAGGTAGGGAACACAATAAAAACTATGGACAAGGTCCCACCCTAGAGTAGTAACAACAATAGACTCAGCGTCCCGAATCCATAGTATAACAACTATATACACTCCATTCTAAGATTCCTTATTACGGGTCATGACTTCCGGGATAAGGTTTCCGCGATAGAGGTAGCGGATCTGACCTGTATTTCCACTATCCGTGTCACAAGGACAATAATTCTAGTGTTTTAGGCTAGAATGCTTAGAGAGACTTGGTAGTTGTTCATCAGGATCTCGCCCTTTGGGTTGGTTTCTCCGGGTTGTCTCCCTGTCTCCACTTCCTCCTCCTAACTACTACTCCCTTAGACTGGTGTTATGATGGGGGCAGCTCTCCCTCGGGAAGGTGTTCCACTTAGGGATCCAACACGTGCCACCCCCTTTGACGGGTGGAAAGGTGGAGGAAGTTTTGGGTCTACAAAACCAATCTGATCCGCTTTCCGTGATGGCACAGTTTCCACTATACCACACGCGGAAACCGAATCCTCCCTCAAGAAAGGTGAAAACGCAACATCAGCGCTCCTATCCTCACAATGGGTAGCTTGTGCTGTACCACCGATCACACAGGATAGGACCCAGGGTATGTTGTTTTCCGTGACGGCGGGGCTAACATAGGAATGGGGCTAACACGCCTACCATCCGCGGTGGGAACCAAGCGCCAGTCGCGGCATGTGCATGCGTGTTCTAGACCAGTCCGTTACTGCTGATCGGTATGATCCACCTCCAGGTCATGGCAAGCAGAAGGCGTAAACCATAACTCTCCCCCTACTATTGGACAGGTCTATTCACTACTGCTCATTGTTGGTCCCTAGTTGGACGGAGTAAGTGGGGAAGAACCTACCGTGTGCGCGGAACTCCCCTTGCCCAACAACCCCACGGTGGGGTTCTTTCCCCTTGCTCGTCCAATCCTTTCCGCCTTTCCGTGCTTAAGATTCCTCCGCCCATCACCTGCTCACACAGGGACGTTTTAACCACACGCACCTCGGGGTATTACTGACCCCCTGTCCTATCACGGAATACTAACCTAACTAACCTACACAGTGATAGGGAATGGCGGAAAATTTGGAAACCTCAAGTACGGAAAGGAGGGACCACTTGCATTACACATGGACTTAAAACTCAATTCAAACTGAAGGTGGAGTAAAGCATAAGGTCTGAATTGAACAAAAGAACACTTGCATTGCAAAATGATGAGGAAAACACCGAAGTGCTCCCTCTTAAACCAAACTAACACCCACATGCCATGGCTTCTATGTTGGAAATCGCGGGCCACGTGGCAGTCCTGACAATCCACCTTATTGAGAGGTCAGAACCTAAACAAAAAAATGACAAAGCATACAACTCGGGGCCAACTAACTACTTGCCCAAAACAATCCAAAATGAAATCCTAACTAAAATCTACTTCCTATCCTTCCGCTTCTTCAGTTTGGCTTCCTTCTTATTCTGCCTCCGCTCCTCGCGGCGGTCCACTCTGTCTGTTGCCAAAGATGGAGCACGTGATGGTGACACTGACACCTCCTGTCTATTGGGCCCAGGAATCACTCCCACATATCATACAATCGAGAGCGGGAGCTGGCAAAACCTGCGACGCCGGTGCCTTACCCCTATCCGGAGTCTTCGTCCGATCCGGCGTTCGGGACCGCCCTGACGCCCTACCCTGACCCGGATTCGGTGATTGTCCACGTCCGGACTTGGCTGACCGTTCTGTATTCTTCCGTCGAACTAGGGATGAGCGGGTCCGTTCCGGAACAAGAATCTTCTCTCAATCCGGAACTCTTCCGGATTCCGGTGGCTGGGAATTACCCGCTAGCAAACTGGGCCCCGCGCTCGCCTGTGAGGTCAGAACTAGTTCCACCTCCCCAATAACCTCGTACAGAGTGCTCGTCGAAGACCCTGGTGGACCCGGATAGAGCATCCGCCTGGGGGTACGACCTGGCAGCAACTTCTAGATCTCCTTGAGCAGATCCTTCATCGAACGAGAGTACTTTACCAGGATTGGGAGCGTTTGCTGGGCGGAAGACGGATCCGCTGACTCCATCAGCTGGTCGTAGAGGTGTGCCTTGTTGACGATTTCTCTCGGATGGCCCACCAACTTCCGGACCCGACTCAGAACCACAGCTTGTTCCGCCTGGTACTTCCGGATCTCCTCGCTCTTCTGGGCGAGCTCCCGGGTCATGGCGGCCACCTGTTTTTGTCTCCAGGGTCTCCACCTATTTCCGGTCCGTCCGCTTGGCCAACTCCCGAAGGATATTTCCGGGTCCGCAATTGCCTAAGGCCCTGTTCACCCCACGAGTGATGTGCTCCATCCATAAGTACTGGTTCTGGAGCTCCGTCAACTCATCCCGGACGGGCTTAAAAGGGGCTTCCGGAAACTCAAAGGTTGAGAGGTTGATGTCCTTCCAAGGCATTTCTCGGCTGGGTCCAGCTTCCTGTTGGGGCGGTGGTGAGGCCGGTTTCCGGACTTTCGGAGGGGACAAAACTGGAGGTGGTTCCGGAACCGTTGTGTCGCTCGAGTCCTCTGTTCCGGTCTCCACAACTTCGACTTCCGGACCGAGCTTGTACACCACCTCATCCTCCGCTATTGTCAGCAGGTCCTCCTCCGCTTCGTTGATGCAGCCGTGGTGCTGGTAGAGGCGGAGGATGTAGGGGGAAAGAAAGGAGGGTTTCCGGCCAATGTGGGGGATGGATTTCTCCACATACTCCTGAATTAATCTACCCCAATTAACAGGCCAAACTCCGGACATGGCCCCAAACAGGGTGTTGGCCATGGTAATGCTGAGCCGCTTGGGCTTTTCCGGACTAAAGATGGGTAGAATGAATTCTATGCACATGAGGCACGCGGGGTCTCTTAAGGCGTATATGTGCGAATTTCACACCCAAATGAATGGTACATCTAGGATGGACGAGCTTTCTAAGAAATGCATCGTTTTAGGTGGGTTTCAAAAGTGGGTGGTGAAAACCATGTTCAAGACCCCAAAGCTTTTTGAAGACGTAGTGCGAATCATAAAGATTTGAAGAGCATTGAAGCCGATGGTCCTAAGAAGAAGTTGGGCGGCACATCACCACAGAGTGGGTTTAATCGAAAGAGGTCCCAAGGAAATGAGCGCAAGTAGTTTGGCCCATTATACCAAGGCAAATCATGCTAGCTCGTGCCGCGGACGGAATGTGAGAAGGTAACTTGGTGGTACCAAGCTAGATCATATTTGTGCCACGGACGGAGTGTTAAAAGTTGGCTTTGCGAACCAAGCCAAACTCATGGTGTTGCCCAGGACCAAATGTTAGACAATGGCTCTGTGGCCAAGGCTAGTAGCCTTAAGCCAAGGCCAACTATTTTATACCTTGAGGCTCAAATGAATGGGACAAACGTCTAATGGGTTGACAAAGAGGCAAGCCATGCCTTCTTGAGCCCAAAACTCACAAGGGAATTGGGCTTGCCAATTGATAGAGCGGGCAAGCCCACCAAGGTGCGGTTTGGAAAGGGCGAACCGCATGAGACAAAAGAGGCCGCGATGCATGTAACCTTTCAATGTGGGACATTGGTTTTTTATCAAAATTTCACACCATGTGAAATAGATGAAATGCATGTCATTGTGAAGGCTACCTTCTTTGAAACTCACATGATAGATGTGAGGTGCAAGCCGGGTGCTTGCGGTGCATTATAATGTATCATAATAGCAAAGAATTGGAGTTCAAATTGACAAGGACTCCTATGGTAGGAGGACCCAAGTTGAATTTGGTCTTAATGGACCAAATGAAAAATAAAAAACGTAATTGTCGTGGCTCAATTGGAGCAACTCCAAGGAACGTATGGGGAGGCGAAGAAAGATGGGCCTCCCCCAAACCACATTGGTGGGATGTTGGTAAGATACAAGGATGTATTCACCAATGTGTTGCCCAAAAAGTTACCGCCATGGAGTGAAAAATAACTTTGCTCAACGAGAGATTGAGTTCTTGAGGTATGTGGTGACAAAGGAAGTTGGTGGACAAACATGAAGAATGTCAAGGCAATCCAAAAGGAGAATTGGCCCTTCATTCAAAAAGGGCTTAGGTCATTTGTTGGCCTAGCCATCTACTACCACCACTTCATTCGAGAGTTTTTGAAGGTTACTAGGACCTTATTCAACTTATTGAGGAAAATGGCTATCCCAAAAGTGGGATGAGCCTTGTCACCAAGTCTTTGGGAAGCTCAAGAGCAAGTTCTCTTCACAAGATGTGGTTAAGTTTCCAGGTTTTCATAAGCATTTTGAGGTGCACATGGAGACAAAGGACTTTATCATTGGCGGATGTTGATCCAAGATGGATGACCATATTTTATGGGAGCATTAACTTCCATGGTTGTCGAACCTTGTCCGGCTTGTACAAGAAATGGTGATCCCAAGAGTGGGATGAGCCTTGCCACAAAACCTTTGGGAAGCTTAAGAGCAAGTTGTCTTCGCCGCCCGTGCTCAAGTTTGCGAAATTTGACAAACCTTTGGAGGTGCATATGGTGGCGAGTGACTTTACCATTGGCGGATGTTGATCCAAGATGGATGCCCATTGCATATGGGAGCATTAAGCTTAAAGGTTGCCAAACCTTGTACGACTTGTGAAAGAAATGGCTATCTCAAGAGTAGGATGAGCCTTGCCACAAAGTCTTTGGGGAGCTTAATATAAAGTTGTCTTTGCCACCCGTGTTCAAGTTCGCGGAGCTTGACAAACCTTTTGAGGTGCATATGGGGGGGGGGGGGCGAGTGACTTTGCCATTGGCGGATGGTTAATGTAAGATGGATGGCCATTGCATATGAGAGCGTTAAGCTTGATGGTTATCCGACCTTATCCGACTTGTGGAAGAAATAGCTATCCCAATAGTGGGATGAGCCTTGTCACCAAGTCTTTGGGGAGCTTGAGAGCAAGTGTTCTTAGACGCCCGTGCTCAAGTTCACGGAGCTTGACAAACCTTTTGAGGAAACTTGTGATGCAAGATGCGGGAGGGGTAAATTAACTACCCCAAAGCACAAAAGCTTTTAGGTGAGCTTCGCAAGAGCAAGGTGCTCAAAGAGGTTAAGTTGGTGGACGGATTGTTCAAGTGCAAGCAAAGTTGGGTGTATGTGCCACAAAGCAAGTTCAGGCTATCGGTTTTGAAGGAGGAATATGATAGTCCTATTGCCGGCCATAGAGGAGAAATAAACAACCGCCATAGAATGGTGTCAAAGAGGTACCGTTGGCGGTGCATAAAGGAGGATATAGCCCACTTTGTGAAGGCGTGAATAAAGTGCCAAGTGAACCGAGCCTCTTACCAAAACCAAGGCGGTTTCTTGCAACCGTTGCCTATCCTGTCGGCGCCATGGCATAGTATGTGCATGGACTTGATCACAAGTTTGCCGGAGTCACATGGGTATGATGCCATCTTGTTGATGGTAGAGCGGTTTGCCAAGTTGGCACACATGGTGCCGATTGTGGGAACCGCCACCGCGTTGGAGACCGCATAGCCTTTTCTCAAAGGATGGTTGAGGCACCACGGGTTGCCAAGAGTGATTGTGTGGGATCAAGATTCAAAGTTCACAAGTGCATTTTCAATGTATTTCTCTAAGGAGGTCGGAATGAAACTAAGGTTTAGCACGGCCTTGCATTCCCAAATGGATGGGAAAGCGGAGCGTGTGAATGGAGTCTTGAAGCAATACTTGAGGAACTTGGTGGGGCCGGACCAAGGAGATTGGGCGGACTATGTGGGTCGAGCAGAGTGTAATTGCAATGTAGCCACGCACTTGGCTACTGTGAGCCAAATTTTTGGTCATTTCAGTTCAACTATAGGCTTATAGTTTAATTCGGATGGAGTCATCCAATAGGATGAATATAGTTAAACCATAGGAGGAAGTTATAACTATTGTCACGGCCATAGGAGGCCCTAGTAGGCGGTTACGGAAACTATCTTCTCCTCGCCTCCGTAAGAGGGCGGCCGAGGAAGGAGAAGCCAGACATTTCTCAGAAAGTTTGAGCGCATTGTAGAACGATTGACTTGTCTCCCTCGACACAGACTGTGTGAGGTCAATAGTTGAACTATTTTCTTAAGTAAACACCGCAGTGATTGCGGGTTACTATTTTATGTAAAAGAGCATGGTTATTGTGAATGGAATTTGTTGAGTGACCGAGAACGAGTCGAACTATGTCCTGACTTCAGAAAGTATGTGTGAATTGTGACACTCTAATCTGGAATTGAAATATTGATTCAATGTGAGTGAAGGTGAGCGAGTAAAGAAGGATTGAGAGAAAAGTAGTTTACCACTAATTGACAGAGAAAGTGAAGGAGCTTATGAGGAATCAGGGAGGGAATTAAGAGTGAAAGCTATTGGTGAATGGAATTGAATATTGTGCAACCGTAATTGGAGCGAAGGCTCTCGAATATAGTTGAGTAATCTGGAGCGGAGAATTGAATAAGTATGAGAGTGAATAGGAGAATTTCTGAGATGAAGAAAGTCGAGTGAGTTGTGAATGATGAACGGAGAGTAAAAGGTGTACGCATTCATAACATTGTGAGTAATTGAGATGGAGAAGGAATAAGAAAAGTAAACCAGGAGCGAGTAAGCGAGAGATCTCGACCATAGTTGAATTACATGGAGTTGAGCGTCAGAAAGGGAGAATGTTGAATGAGATAACTATTGTCTGACCGAGGAGTATAGTTGTCCGAACAGGAAACCATCTGTTGAGAACCACACGAGGGTGAAGCTCAGTAAAACTATAAGCAGAGGAACTTACCTATAATGTGGAGAGAGAAAGGAATTATGAAACCCTCGGAGCAGAGCAATGGAATGTTGGCAGAGAGGGAGAGATTGAGTATAGAGAAAACTATATTCGGGTAGCTTTGGGAGAGAGGCGTACCTGAGAGAGAGAGAGAGGGCGAGGGAGTCGAACAATCGTCAGGCGAGGCCTGAAGGCCAAATGTCGGGCTGATAGTGTAACTATTGACGATTGTTTAGGCCTGAGATAGGTACTGAGAGGAAGGGTAAGGCCAGAGGCCAGCCCATAGGGAAAAATGATTATTGTTAACATGAAGTGAGACAGAGAGAAGTGATGTGATGATAGTGCAGCCGAAAAGAGATCATAGTGGAACCTGAGATTTAGGCTGATAGAATTATCATTTGAGGAGTGAGTTTAAGGATAGATTCTCAATCAATTGAAGTGATGAGAAATCACTTCTGATCAATTGATTAGGGAAGAAATCAAGGGAGGTGAGAGAGATTAAATGAACATAAGATAGAAATAACTTTGGATTATCAAGAAGACCTAGGCATAAGTTAATTTAATTGGAGTTTTGATTGTTAAGTAGTCAAGAGATGAGATCTTTGAGTATGGAATGCGATTTAATCCTTTCAACTATTGTCTTGTGTGTTACCCTGGTTGTTGTTGTTGCAGGTTGTGCAGGGCGACCAAGGCTATAGCTTGACGGATAATGGTTAATTGCATAAGTTGTGAGTAATGATTAAATCTGGAGATAAGGAATAAACAATTGTTTTGTATTGGAATTAACATTGACCAAGTAATAAAGGAATTGCCTTGAATTGAAGATGCATTGGCCAATGGTTACCAAAAGACAATTGTGTTACTCAAAGACTATTGTTCTCTTTTGACTATTGTTCTACAAAATCTCATGACGAGATGGTTACTACCGAGACTGACACACATACCCCACTGACTGAGACACAGTGAGAGGAAACCAAGAGAGAAAAGGAGAGTAAAAGACATACCAGTCATGTTCTAGAGTGAATATAGCAAACCCTTTGGTCTAATTAATGAACTATGAAGTGACAAATGCCTGTAATAGACACTAGTTAAGCCTTCCTTGAGAGTCTGTACCCTGGTGTTTTGGGTTATTTAAGTGAGAGCAAAAACTAACTACAGCTACCAAGGGGTGGTCTTTCGTGGTGGCTTATGGGGTGGATGCGCTCCAACCTATTAACCTAGCTCTCAAGGGGGCACATTTAACACTAGAGTTCAACCTAGATGGTGAGGACTTGGCCAAGGATGGTAAACAAGTCTTGGAGATGACCAAGTTGTTGGTGGAGAAAGCCCGAAGGTGCTACGGAGTGCAAGTCAATGCCGGAAGACGCGAAGTGGAGAATGAGGTGGGCCAAAAGGTGTTGTTGAATGTAAACAACTTCACTTAGCCGAAAGGCCTCACTCCAAAGTTCATGTCCAAAATTGGAACTCCGCTTCCCGTTGTGGAACAAATGTTCAAGGACATGTATAAGTTGGAATTACCGCCCAAGATCAAAGTGCATCCGACATTTCATGTCTCATTCCTAAAACCATTTAAGGACAACACCTTGTGGCCCGATCACAAGCAAGTGACTAGTCCACCTCCCGACCTTGTGGATGTCATTTGGAACATGAGGTAGGAGGGCATCCTCAAGTGTAGGAAGCCCAAGTGAAAAGGAAAGAAAATGTACAAAGGAGTAGTTGGTGAAATGGTGAGGATACCATAAGAAAGAAACCGCTTGGGTGGCGGCAAGAGACATGATGAACGCCAAGGAATTGGTAAAGCACTTTGAAGAAACTAAGGCTAGACATTCCAATAAAATGAAGCAGAGGCATTGATGAGGACATCAATCTCCTTTAGTGGGGGAGCACTACTAGAAAATCATGACCAAATCAACAAAAAATCAACAGATCTTTGTCGATCCGGGCACTGCAATGACCGATTTCACTGATTTTTGAATTTTTGTAAAAAATCAACAGTTTACTGCCTACATTTTTGTTGATTAGAATAGTACAATGACCAAATCAACAAAATTTTAGTAAATGTGAAATCTTTTTTGAATTTTTTTTTGAATATTCTAGGATCTATTGGAATATTGTAAAATCTTTTTAATTTTTTGCAATTTATGGACTTGTAAGTGTATGGGTATGGAAATAATTACGAATTCAAAGGTGTTTAAATATTATAAATATTATATTAGTTGATAGTTAATAATATATATATAAATATATAAATATATAAATATGTATAATATGTATATAATATATGTAACATATAATATAAATATGTATGTATATATGTCTGTATATATGTATGTGTATGTATATATGTATGTATGTATATGTATGTATATATGTATATATATAATATATGTAACATATATGTATACAATATATGTAACATGTATGTATATAATATATAATATATAAATATGTATACATTTACAGTAAATATATACTGTATATATTTACTGTAATTATATACAGTATATATTTACTGTAATTATATACTGTATATATACTGTAATTATTTACTGTATATATTTACTGTAATTATATACTGTATATATTTACTGTAATTATATACTGTATATATTTACTGTAATTATATACTGTAATTATATGCTGTATATATTTACTGTAATTATATACTGTATATATTTACTGTAATTATATACTGTATATATTTACTGTAATTATATACTGTATATATTTACTGTAATTATATACTGTAATTATATACTGTATATATTTACTGTAAATATATACATCAAGTAGGTAGTAAAGAGAAATTAGTGGCCTTATTCTAGAAAGGTTTAAAACACTCCGTTTATATTATGTGTGATGTGATGACCTAGTGGTTAAGGCACATGTGTGGGTATCACTAGGTGCAAGGTTTGATTCCCGTGGCTGGCACCTTCGGCCTTGGCCTTGCCACCTATGTAAGTGGTAGGTAGTCTATACTTGTAGGTGAGGTATATGTTGAGGGTTACTTGGGAGGGGTTAGGAATTGCAGATCTGACATTTATTCATTTTTTATTTTTTAATGTTATATATATATATATATATATATAATAAGTTTTTTTAAAAAAATATTTTTGTGACCATATCAACAGAAAAAATCAACAAAATTGTGTTACATCATGTCCAGGTCAACGCGTCCTAAGTAACAACCGCGACCAACGCCTTTCTGTTGATCCGGACGCAAAATTTTCTACTAGTGGAGAGACGCTAGTAGCACACTTAACTTCGAGGCTAATTATTCCACACCATGAACTTGATCTTTGGCTTGAGGGAATAAAGTCCAAACTTTAGTGGTGCAAAGAGAAAAGTATGAGATGAGGTCCTAGTCTTGTACTTGTGCTTGGTTAATGGAAGAGGGGGAATAGACATGCCAAACTAGGTTGGGTAAGCCGAGTAATTGGGGGCCATGGCTTGGAGGGGCCTTGGATAAAACCAAGAAACTTCTTAGTTGTGGGCTTGTCCGGGCGGCACGGGGAGGTCACTTCATTGTCAAGTTGACACCACGTGCGGACAAAGTTTGCTACCCCTATATTACATGCCATATATAATTTTAAAATTTATGATATTTTTTCTGCATATACATAACCATTGATAGTATCTTTTGTATATTTTTTTGAAATTTTTATTCATCTTTATTTTTTTAATTAATTGTTTTAGTTCAATTCTATGTCATTCTAGTTAGAAATGGTATGTTTTATGAAAAAAACAAATCATCAAATTTAGTTACCACTTTTGACTATGTCAAAGGTACTGTGTATATCTACTCATGAAAAAAATTTGATAAAATTTTGACCCATTTTGGTGGTGCAACTTACCAAAAGAATATTTTTTTTGGTCGCACATGGTCTTCAATTTGACAATGGAGTGATCTACCCGTGCCGGGCGGGGACAAGGTGATGGCGCATGCTCATAAAAGTGCTACCCGCGAGCTAACGAAAGTTGGCGCATGGGAGTCATGAACCCATGTCTCGAAAGAGCAAAGTGGGAACCGAGTCGGGCGGGACTTGGCATCACTCCCGTGCGATCGAGGCGTGGCTTAACAATGGAAAGCCATCTCGGAGTTGCAACCGAGACAACTTAGTGGAAGCGTTGAGGTCTCGCCTAGATGTGTCATGCTAGGCTAGTGGAGCCTAACAGGGGAGGCCCCAAAGGAGGGGCAACCCAAGTGAGTCCCAAAGTAGGTGGGTCTAGTGTAGGTTAGGTCCTTGGAGGAGAGATCCAAGGTTGCTAACGGACCACCTAGGAACGACACCTTTGGGACTATGCCAAATTTGAAGATGCATTGTGGGGGTCGCGCCCTAAGGTAAACACAATGCCGCACCATAGAGGATGGCAACTTGAGAATTGGTGTGCCGACTACAAGTATAGTCGATGAGGGCATCGACTCCGTTTGGTGGGGGTGAGTGTCGCACACCTCTCCATCAGGAGTGCCCAAAACACCATGGGCACAAGGGGGACCCCGGAGTGACACCCGGGACTTGTGGCGCCATTGGTGAGAGGGCCCAAGTGATCCTAGTGTGGGTGAGGGCCCCGGGCGTTGGGAACGCCTCCCACCCACGGAGACTAGGAGGCACAAGGGTAAAGCCATGAGCTATGCGTAGCTCATGGCGTGGTGATTCTAGAATGCTCAAGAACACCTCAATCGGAGGCAGTGTTCAAGATTGAAGCCCTCATATGAGTTTCATTTTGAAGGGCTCTAAAATTTGAGCCCTTCGGTTGAAGGGCTAGTTCAAATTCAAGACGTCAATTCAGTAATATAGAAATAAAATATAAAAAACTCATATTAAACTTATGCATGATTTATATGGTGCATGCTTCCAATACAATGTGAAGAATTAAGAATCAACCATCTAACTCCACCTCTTCTAGTGATAATGCCCTACGCTTGTTGGTTCTTGTGCCAATTTTCCAAGATTCAAAAATACTATCCCAATCCATGAATTCAACTCCTAACCCATTTAGACTAACCCTCATTAAAGCATCTAGTGTGTCAAGGTTGAGTCTAGTTCTCCTTTCACTCTTAACCCAATTTTGCTTTGAAAAACCACGCTCACAAACAACAGTGCTAGTTGGGATCACAAGTATGGCTTGCCATAGCGACATCATAGTTGGCCAATTAATCATGAACTCCCGGTCATTGCCACAAAAAACCCAAGCTTCTTGCATACTTCGGCGTTCACAAACGGAACATAACATCTCCACGAATTCTAGCAATTCCGCATTGCATTGATTAACAAGGTCATCGCTCCAACGGGAATCAGTACCTTATCAATAGCTGGATGGAGCTTGGACTGTGCTTCCTTCCCCTAATGCACTCGCAGCTGCAATTGCACTAATTGATGATCCTTTCAGAACCCCACCATCATGCTCCACCACTACCAGTGTGCTGGCCTTCACCCCACAAAAAACATTCATTCGTGATTAGCCTGTGAATTACATCACAAACCTTTAAATTTGTAGACCCAAATCAGCACTGATTTCACATTGATTGAATCACATCACACTACAACACTGACTCAATGCTTACCAAGAAAGGGTTGGATTCCAATCTTTTGCAAGACCTAAAAAGTTGAATTCCAAGTCAGATCGATGTTGAATGAATCATTTGCTAGGTGTTGAGGTTGTCACTGTAGCGACCTCCTCGTCACTGTAGCGCTACAGTGTTGACGGGTGTAAAAATTTTGAGGACGTCAAGTGAAGTTTTCATTTTGAGTTTGGGGTTGCATTTTGAAGGGCTGTTTTGAGAGAGGTATATTTTGAAGGGCCAAATCGCGTTTGAAGGGCATTGAAGACTTCAATCTTGAACACTGATCGGAGGTGTGAGCTAGGAGTTATGGCCATTTGAGTGGAGCGCTGTCCCGGGACAGCGCCCTGGTACAGCAGTGCCTGGGAGTGATTCCCGGGACTGCCAAGGTTCAAACAGTCATAACTTCCTCAAGACTTGCCCGAATGCAGTAAGTGAGGTGTCCATCGGCATCTACGTGAATTGTAGATGAAGATAGAGTGGTTGGTTGTTATGATCAGACATCATACAAGGAAGTTATGATGGTCTGAAGCTGCTGGGGGGGTTCTAGGCCCAGCAGCTAAAGGAGAATGTCCATTGGCCCCAACTCTTGGTAGAGAGACAAGAGGTTGGTTGACGGTGGGGTAGGGGCCCCGCGGAGAGTCCTAGAGGCTTATATGGGTGAGGTGGTGTGGCCTCACCCACCCGAGGCCAAACGGCAAGGCCTCCATGGGCTTTGGCCTATTGTGAGGCCATAGTTGCCTAGTATGCTTCGGGTTGTTGTAGTGTTGCTCCGGCAACGTGATGATCAACATAGGATTGGACTTCCATAGATGGAAGTCCACATTGGGGAAATGGGTTACCGATTAAGGGGTGAGTCCCGAAAGCAAAGTAGGAGGGTTGGTTCCTATTGCAAGATAGTGTTAGGTTGCATCGGTGACATTGTCCCATATGGGTTGTCTACGCTGGTCCTAACCCATACATATAAATAAAGGCATAAGGGGAGGAGCTAATCACTCTCTCCATTGTATGCAACCATTGTGTATTGTATTCTTGCTTGCTACGCTGATCTCTTTGCTTCTTCCTCCCATTTCCCAATAGGTTATGGGCCCACTTTGCTTTAGAGCTTAGAGATCAACTTAGGAAGAGGTAGGAGAGAGCCGGATCTGATCGGAGGCGATTTGGAGGTGTTTCAAGCTTTTGGTGGAGTTTTGGAGTTTTGGACCACTTTTGGAGCGCCTTGGAGCATTCTTGGACACTTGGACCAGCGTGGAGGACACGTTAGGTTGAGGTTCATTGTATCTTGAATGTTTATGTGAGATCGATTCGCATTTTGAGGGTTTGAGGTGTTTTGAGTTCCAAAAGGCTTAGGTGTGGCTTTTTGACGGTTATGTAGTTATTAAGCTTAGTTTTGGAGTGGAAAGGTGCTGACTTGAGAGATCCATCCATTCTATGCTAACTTTGAGGTGTTTTGAGTTCCAAAAGGCTTAGGTGTGGCTTTTTGATGGTTATGTAGTTATTAAGCTTAGTTTTGGAGTGGAAAGGTGCTGACTTGAGAGATCCATCCATTCAAGACTAACTTTGAGGTGTTTTGAGTTCCAAAAGGCTTAGGTGTGGCTTTTTGATGGTTATGTAGGTATTAAGCTTAGTTTTGGAGTGGAAAGGTGCTGACTTGAGAGATCCATCCATTCTATGCTTACTTTGAGGTGTTTTGAGTTCCAAAAGGCTTAGGTGTGGCTTTTTGATGGTTATGTAGTTATTAAGCTTAGTTTTGGAGTGGAAAGGTGCTGACTTGAGAGATCCATCCATTCTATGCTAACTTTGAGGTGTTTTGAGTTCCAAAAGGCTTAGTTGTGGCTTTTTGATGGTTATGTAGTTATTTGGCTTAGTTTTGGAGTGGAAAGGTGCTGACTTGAGAGATCCATCCATTCAAAATTAACTTTGAGGTGTTTTGAGTTCCAAAAGGCTTAGTTTTGGCTTTTTGATGGTTATGTAGTTATTAAGCTTAGTTTTGGAGTGGAAAGGTGCTGACTTGAGAGATCCATCCATTCAAAACTAACTTTGAGGTGTTTTGAGTTCCAAAAGGCTTAGTTTTGGCTTTTTGATGGTTATGTAGTCATTTGGCTTAGCTTTGGAGTGGAAAGGTGCTGACTTGAGTGTGTGAGAACCTTGAATTAATTCCAAAGTTTAAAATCAAATTCTAAAATTTTCGAGGGTTTTTTAGCCCTCGTGGTACATTAAGTGAGTGGGAGCTTGCATTTGAGTTGCAAAATGGCTTCTAGTGAGGGCGATGGCCACATCACGCTCGACAAGTTCGGCGGCGACAACTTCAACCTCTACAAGTTCAAGTTGGAGATGGTGATGTCCACCAAAGACCTTTGGGAGATCGTGGAGGGTTCGGAGTTGCCGCCACCGTCCACGGCGAGCGACGAGGTGAAGAAGGCGTACGAGCGTCGATGCAAGAAAGCCTTCGCCATCATTGCCACGAGCTTGGTGGACAAGGAGTTGGCGCACATCAAAGGGTGTAAAGGACCGGCGGAAGCGTGGAAGACGTTGTGCAACATCCATGAAACCAAAAGCTTGTCCAACATCTTGTTCATTAGGCGCAAGTTTTTCACCATCAAGATGGACGAAGGCGCCGACATCCTCGACCACATCAACAAGGTAAAATCTCTCGCCGACCAACTCACATGCTTGGAGGTGCCAATGAAGGACGAGGATGTGGTCATGACCTTGCTCGATAGCCTACCGCCTTCATTCGACCATTTGATCACGGCGTTGGAGACGCGCCCCA
Source organism: Polytrichum commune (assembly GCA_950295325.1). Lineage (NCBI taxonomy): Eukaryota > Viridiplantae > Streptophyta > Polytrichopsida > Polytrichales > Polytrichaceae > Polytrichum > Polytrichum commune. Next base: position 54,244,759 of record OX485806.1, on the reverse strand, counting down.
TGAAGGAGCTCACGTTGGATTTCATCACCGCACGTCTCATGCACGAGGTGTCCAAGAGGAAGGAGAAGGAACCTCAAGGAGACGATGCGGCCATGTTGTCCCGCCAACCTCGCACGTTCGACAACAACGAGAGGCGAGGCGACGGCCCGAGGTGCTACAATTGTGGTAAGTTGGGCCACCTCGCTCGCAATTGTCGATTGAAACGCAAGGTGAATGCCAACGTTGCGAGGTCGAGCGATGATTTTGCATTTGTTGTGAGAGATGGGGCGTCTAAAACCTCCACCACTAGATGGATAGTTGATTCGGGGGCCTCGAACCACATGACACCGCATAAGCAATTTTTCGACACGTACGAATCCATTTCGGGCCGTAAAGTGTTTATGGGTGACAATGGCATCGTAGAGGTCCTAGGCAAAGGCTCCATCCTAGTGGAAACACGTGTGAAGGGTCGTGCACGGAGCATTAGAATGCACGACGTGCTTCACATGCCCGACTTGCATTCCAACTTGCTTTCGGTGAGCAAACTCATATCGCGGGGTTTGAAAGTGCATTTCAACTCGTTGGGATGCGTGGTGAGGGCGAGCAACGGCGAGATGTTGGCCGTGGCGTCGTTGGAGTCCAATTTGTACCAATTGGACACGAAGGTGATGCATGAGGCCGAAACGAGTTCTTTGGCGCATTCGGAGGCCAACTCGCATCCTTTGGAGCTTTGGCACAAGAGGTTGGGGCATCTCAACGCCAATAGCGTGAAATCGCTCCAAACCATGGTGAGCGGCATGGACGTGCGAGCGGTGCCCAACGACGTGCATTCGTTCGCGTGCGAAGGATGCGTCCAAGGCAAGCAAGCGAGGCGTCCGTTTCCCACGGAGGGAGGCACCCGCGCCACCAAGATCTTGGAGCTCGTGCATTCCGACGTATGCGGGCCGATGAAAACGCCGTCCATCGGAGGCGCAAGGTATTTTCTCACCTTCATTGACGATTTTTCGCGCAAGATTTGGGTGTATGTGCTCAAATCCAAGAGCGAGGTGTTGGCAAGGTTCAAAGAATGGAAAACCTTGGTGGAGAGGCAATCGGAACACGTAGTGAAGGTCCTTAGGACGGATAACGGTGGGGAATACATTTCTAAGGCATTCGATGATTTTTTAAGCAAACATGGCATCGCACGCCAAAATTCTTCACCTTACACGCCGCAACAAAACGGGGTGGCCGAACGGACCAATCGCACCATCGTGGAGATGGCACGGTCCATGATTCATGCCCAACGCCTCGGCCACGAATTTTGGGCGGAGGCGGTGTGCAATGCGGTGTACGTGCGCAACCGGTGTCCCACGAAGGCCGTGGAAGGTAAGACGCCCGAGGAAGCGTGGAGCGGGAGGATGCCGCACGTGTCCCACATGCGCGTGTTCGGTTGCGTGGCTTATGCGAAGGTGCCGGATCAACGGCGGACGAAGTTGGACGCGAAGGGCGTCAAGTGTTTGTTCCTCGGATATTGCGAAGGCACGAAGGCGTACCGGCTCATTTGCTTGGAGACGAAGAAAATCATCAAGAGTCCGGACGTGGTGTTTTTCGAGGACAAAACGCATTTGGAGGATTGTCCAAGTGGGAGCGTTGACGAAACACCGGCGGTCAAGGTGGACATATCCGCCAAATCGGACGTGGATGAGTCGGAGGCCAACGGCGACGATCCTTTGGAGGAGCTCGACATCGAGGAGCAGGAGGATGCGGAGGCCAACATTCCGGCCACGAAATCCACTCGTAGCGCGGAGGCATCGAAACTTGACTACGGTAAGAAACCCGCAACCAAAGCACCTCCACCACCGCAACATAGCAATGAAACCATGGGCCATTCTAGGTATCCGGATAGGGCACGCAAACCGCTCGGGGAATGGTGGAAAACCACATTCCGCCGCCCCAAGACAAAGAGCATGCAAACATGGCAACCATCGGGGAACCTAGAAATGTGAGAGAGGCCATTCAATCGAGTGATGCGAGCGAGTGGGAGTTGGCTATGCAAGAGGAGTTCGAATCTCTCATTGCCAACGGCACGTGGGAGTTAACTCCGTTGCCGAAGGGCCGCAAGGCCGTGAAGTGCAAATGGGTGTTTAAAATGAAAAAAGATGCGAGAGGCGTGGTGGTTCGTTTCAAAGCAAGGTCAGTAGCAAAGGGGTGCTCGCAAGTGGAAGGCGTAGACTTTAGCGAAACCTTTGCACCGGTGGCCAAATTCAACACCATTCGAGTCATACTCGCATTGGCGGCGGCCATGGGCTTGGAGATACATCAAATGGACGTGAAGACCGCATTCTTGAACGGCGAATTGGACGTGGTGATCTACATGGAGCAACCGGAGGGGTTCGTGCAAAAAGGCCGAGAGCATCTCGTATGCAAGTTGAGGAAAACGCTCTACGGATTGAAGCAATCCGGACGAGCATGGTACGAATGCATTCACGTGTTCTTCGTGAACAAAGGCTTTACGAGGAGCCATGCGGATCACTCGTTGTATGTTTTGCAAACTTGCAACTACATTGTGATTGTCATCATATATGTGGACGACCTCGTGATTTTGTCGGACGACGTGGACATGATCAACGAGTTGAAGGCTAGCCTCGAGCGCGAATTCGAGATGAGCGACCTCGGCGAGTTGCATTTCTTCCTCGGCGTTCATTTCGAGAGGGATAGGAGGTCGCGCACCATCACCATGCATCAACGAAGCTACATCGAAACCATTTTGGAGCGATTCGGCATGAGTGATTGCAAGCCCATCGCAACCCCGCTCGACACCAAGACATCGTTGCCGAAGCTTTCGGATGACGAGCACGAAGAGCATTTGCATGAAATGAAGGACGTTCCATACCAAGAGGCGGTGGGGTCGTTGATGTACGCAATGGTGGCCACAAGACCGGACCTCGCATTTGCGGTAAGCGTGGTAAGCCGCTATATGTCGAAACCCGGTCCGATGCATTGGATGGCGGTCAAACGGATCATGCGCTACTTGAAGGGCACCTTAGATATGAAGTTGCGCATCGGAGGCAATCATATTAACGTCAAAGGGTATTCGGATGCGGATTGGGCCGGCGATGTGGAAAACCGTAGGTCCACGTCCGGGTACGTATTCTTTGTCGGAGACGGAGCCGTTTCGTGGAATAGCAAACGGCAACAAACGGTGGCACAATCAACAATGGAGGCGGAGTACATGGCCATGAACCGATGCACGAGGGAGGCCATTTGGCTAAGGCAATTAATGGAGGATGTAGGTTGTGTACAAGAAGAGGCCACGACCATCATGTGCGACAACCAAGGTTCTATGGCATTAGCTAAGAACCCAACCAACCATGATAGGTCGAAGCATATAGATGTGCAACACCATTTCATTAGAGAAAAGATTGAAAACAAAATTGTAGAGTTAGAATATTGTCCAACGCAATATATGGTAGCGGACATTCTAACAAAGGCTTTAGCGAGAGATAGGCATGAGGGGTTAAGTAAAATAATGGGGTTGGAGTACAATGCCACCTCGCAAAGTGGGAGTATTGCAAGATAGTGTTAGGTTGCATCGGTGACATTGTCCCATATGGGTTGTCTACGCTGGTCCTAACCCATACATATAAATAAAGGCATAAGGGGAGGAGCTAATCACTCTCTCCATTGTATGCAACCATTGTGTATTGTGTTCTTGCTTGCTACGCTGATCTCTTTGCTTCTTCCTCCCATTTCCCAATAGTTCCCTCCTATGAACTATTGGTCCGGGGTAAGAGGAGCTATCCATTAGCATGGCGGAATGCGAATGGTTAGCGCTCGTAACCTTTGCTAGAAACAAAAATTGGCAAGATTGTTAAGGGACCTAGCAAGGGTTGCGACACTAACCCCGCTCCCTTAGCCCATTAACATGTTCCCTAACCCGTTCCCTACGTTCCCTCCCGTCCGACCCTCCCCCCCGTCCGACCCCCCGTCCGACCCTCCCACCCGACCCTCCCCCCGTCTGCCCCCCCCCCCCACCCGACCCTCACCCCCGTCCGACCCCACGTTCCCCCGCGTTCCCACACGTCCGCCCGCGCTCCCCACCCGTTCCCCCCGTCCGACCATCTCCGCCGTCCGACCTACACCCTCCTTAGTAATATTTTATTACTTTGATTTTAACAAAATGATAAACACAATGGCAAAATGGTTTACATGCCAAGGGAAATATGCACATCCACGTCGGCATTTTTTGCCACATAGGATGCCACCTTGGCAAGAAGGTAAGTATTTTACCCACCCTACTAGGTTGACCCTAGTTTGACCCTACGAGGAGCCTATTGTGTCGTGACGGAGGGGTCCGACCCGACACGATGCGTCATGACGGCACGACGGCACGACCCCGTCATGACGTCGCGATAGACAACCCTGCCACCAGTTGGTTGCAATGACGAGCACACTAGTTGTCAAGACTAGCCACCGGCCGACATTACGTGTTGACCGCCCTTTGTAGGCAAGTCAAGTTGACTGGTTGGCATGATGGGGGAACATGTCATTCAATCCAACACTTGATTGTTCATTAGCGACATGTTGACTTGCTAATTAGGATAAACATGTGCACCTAGATTGTCAACCCAATGAACGGGGAGTACCGAACTTTAGTTACGAGCTAGCCGAAATTTTTTGGAGATTTCCGAATGAGTTCGCAATCATTCGGACGAGAAACCGACTTAAAATTGTTAAGGTCGGAAATTGACCGGTTCAAATGAGAAAAGATCGGCAATATAGCCGGTTGAGGCATCATATTTTAGGATATTTACCGATCCAATTTTTAAATTTTAGGCAAGTAGCCGAAGGGAGTAGGGATAGGGCGGAAATTTCTACTAGGGTTATACTAGAGTCATGACTAATAAGGTCAAGAACCATGGAGGCTAATTAATTTAGGGTTGGTTCCGTTCACTGGGCCGATTAGGGTTTGGAGGCTCTAAGCACCCAAGGACCCTCTCTCACGAGTATAAGGAGTTTGAGTCCCTTGTGCAAAGTATCTCACTCCTCTCATTCCTCTACTGGGATTTTTCTTTGTGCTCTTTCACTACTGCTCTTCCGCTTCTGTTTGTTTCTGCATCCACCTGCGATCTAGTTGGAGACATCTGTTTCGGAGGTCCAGTTCGGTGCGGCGATCCACCAGCGATCCAGTTGGTGACATCTGTTTCGGAGGTCCAGGGTGAAGGTCCAGTTTGGAGGTCTAGTTCGGTGCGGCGATCCACTGCGATCCAGTTGGAGACATCTGTTTCGGAGGTCCAGGGTGAATTTCTAGCATGAATTTCTAACTTTCAAATTGCAAGCCACCACTGAATGGGAAGATAAGACTTGTAGAGATTAATGGGGCATGATCACATGGAATCATTCTTTGCAAACCCGATATCCTAATTTGTTTGTCCTTGCTGATTTGGCTAGAGTACAATGTGTATCAACATCCACTTGTGAAAGGGCGTTTAGTGTCCAAAATTTAATAAAAACACGAGTAAGAAACAAACTTGGAAGTAAAAATTTGAAAGCTATGCTTAGAATTACTTTAGAGGGATCAGATGAAAATTTTGATAATATCATTGAAGAGGTAATTCCTTTGTGGAAAACTGGAACCAAATACCGGTTTTTATATGCTAATTCTTCACGTTATGTGTCTTCTGCAAGTGATGCATCTTATTCGATTATTTCGATTATGTTTTCTAATTCTGAGGATAAGGATGTTTAAAAGTTGCATGTATTGTTGTACTAACTAGCCTCTAAATAATGTATGAACCTTTTTGGATTTATATATATTTTAAAGGCTAAAGCCTTGGCCCCAAGTTGGTGGGGGCTTGGCAAGGTTCAAATTCTTCCAAGGATACTTAGATTTTCTATCAACACAAATTCACCCCTTTAAAAGTATAACACCAAATTTTTTTTACAATATTTAAAAACAAAATCCGACATACAATACAAATCTTCGGAAACATACCGAAATGAAATTCAAAAAGTCAGAAAATTACCGAATGATAAAGTTAAATATCGGTTTTTAACTGAGAATTTTTTTTGGATTTAGGTAGCTTCCGAGCAAAAAAATAAAAACCCGAATGTCTTTATAAAAGATCGGAAATGTACCGATTTTTGTATAAAACTCCCCGGACTGTGTGTCAACCTACCAATTAGGATATACATGTTGACTTGGTTTGTCAACCTGACACACATAGCACAGATTGGTTGACTCACTAGGTTAACTGCGTACTATGTAATTGGGTAAACATGACATGTCGATCCGTCGATCCTACCAGTCATCTACCATGTCGGTCTGCTAATTAGGATACCTAGATCACCTGACACACTAACCAAGGTTGGTTGACTTGCTTGATCAACCGTGTATTGTGTAGTGGGTTCAATCCCATTTGTCAACACCAAGTCAACCTCTAAATTGGGTTAGACATGACGACCTAGTCCACATAGCCAACACTACTAGGAAAAGGGATTTTTTTCTACATCACAAGGATAGTAAATCAACACTTTACTGCAACCAACACACATATCATGAAAGTTGCAGCCACTGTGGACATACTATCATCCGGGACGAGTCCTATTATCTATCACAAACGGGATGTCATAACCATGTCGTGGTTTTAGCAAGTAATTTTTACCGCGGCGGTACATTATGATTATGGGTAAATTTCAGAGGTAATTTAATTTAATTTAATATTTATATAAATCTCATTAAAAATTATATATGGTTGGTAGGTCTGCACCTTCTAAACCTCCCAATTAGGTATAACCTTCAACCTACCACTCACCGATGGGGCAAGGTCAAAGGCGTGGCGGCCAAGGGATTCGAACCTTACACCTTGTGGCATCCACGCATGTGCCTTAGCCACTAAGTCATCACATCACACATGATATATACGGAGTGCTTCAAACCTTTCTAGACTAAGGCCACTATTTTCTCTCTACTACCTATTATTTATTGTATATAATTTATTTTCTTCTTTTTACTATTTATTGTATAATATTTATTGCCTAATATTAACTATCTACTATTTATTATTTATTTCCCACTATTTATTGTTTTTTCCCATTATTTTCTATTATTTTCTATTTACTATCTATTATTTAATGTTTAATGTTTACTGCCTACTATTTATTTTTTATAGATTATTATTTACTATTTACGGTATTATGTTTATGATTTACTTTTAATATTATATCATTTATTATTTACCGTATATTATTATTATTATTATTTATAGTGTATATTATTTATGGACTATTCTTTATTCTTTATACTTTACTATTTAAAGTATATACTCTATTATTTATGGATTGTTATTGTTTATATTGTTTGTAATATATTATTTACTATTTACTATGAAATATATAGAATTTATTATTTATGATGTACTATTACAATGCTTTAATGTCGGATGAATGAAAGATACACTTGTATGCGGTAATTGCCTCTCTCCTACCTTAGTAATTAATGAAGAAAGTGACTCATATCTAGGTCTAGATCTAGCTAAAAGATCTATAAAACTAAATAAAGATAGAACATTCCTTCACAAACCTTTTGCATGACATTAAAGTGATACAACTCCCACACATGTAAAAAATATGTCATGAAGCTCAAAACTCGAGCGCGGAGCTCAAAACTCCAACATGATAGTTTTTTATGTCATGGGCCACATGTCAAAGTGGCCCTCCTTCCTTGTAGTGCAAGACCCGTCAACCCGCCATGGTGACTACTCGTGTTCTCACATCATGACGAGTTGACAGTCAACCTATTATGGCATGGGATCTTCGAGGCCGTCATGATTGTTAAATAGTTATTATGTTGATCAAATGGCCACAAACAAACGGCCAGTCAAATCAATTGGTAGGACAAGGCGGGGAGTGTATATATATAGAGAGAGTTTCCCACCTCATTTGGCACTTTTCCAACCTCCTTTCCTTCAAGGTGATTTTTCGTCATAGGTCATCTTACAATCTATAGCTTGGATCACAAAAGAGCTCAAAGAGTTGGACATTGGTTTCAGAGGCAACCCCTTGAAAAAAAATTTGGGGGCGGCAAGAATTCATTCAACATTGCTAGCAGATTGGAGACCCTTCATATTTCATATGGGTGGAAATTTACACATAGGCCACAGTTAACATGATGAAATGTGATCCTTTGATCAATCCTTTGGAGCCTTTGCTTTTACCCAATTTCACCCAATTTAGACATCCACAAACATGTCGGAAGATAGTAACTCCGGTGTGATAGCCTACAAAGGTGCGTAAGGTTCCAAACATGGCATACCAAAAAAAAAATGATGCCAAGAAGCTTATGAAAACTGACTATAAGTCGAAGATTTTGGACATGATGTGTTGTCATCCTCATTATAACCACCTTACGGTCAAGGACAATTTTGGCATGGAACTTGAGAACTAGGTCCATGATTCATGTACAACTTGACCATGCCCATTCGAACACATTACCTTCCACTAGAGGAAAGCAAAGTGAAAGCTAAGCCAAAGGATTGGTCCTATCATCCAGTCATGTGCAACATACCTGAAAAATTAACCACAAGTTGGAGTGCGCACACATCGAGATTAACAAAGTATATGCAATTTTTTGTGGGGCGTGGTTTGCTAAGAAAGGGTGTTAGGCAATGTTGTTCATTGACAAGCATCATCATATCATCTGTCATTGAATCGAGGGTGGGTAGTTCAAGAGAAAAATAAAGTGATTGCAAAGGCTGCAATCCGAGGCCATAATGATATTCCTGAAGGTGTTAGATGGGCAAGCACAAGGGCGAATGTTATTACTGAACGATGACAATGCAAACTTCCATGAGCAGAGGCACATGTGGTTCCATTCAATCACCCGGGGTCTTGCACTTTCATCAGTAGCAAGATACCTTACCCTTTCTTGATTTCGACTTACAATTCTTGATTGAGGATTTCGAATTCTCTGATTCCGCGTTTTATGACCAGACAACGCGGCCTTACTTTTCTTATGGCCTCTTCCCAACGTTTCCAATTACCTTTCCATCTTTGAATCTTTACCAATATCAGAATTTTCTGTATCATCTGACGAGGTATCCCCACTCAATTGCTCTGCCCCTTCAAGTTCAACACCTCCTTATTTCCTCTCCAAAGCAGCAGTTGGGCTGCTTGAGCTTCTTGATTTGCAGTGAAGAAATTCCTGCATTGCAAAATCCTGTCATGTGTTCATCTACATTTGAGCCAGTAAAACGAGCAAGGCCCAGAAGACAAATTAGATGAGACCCAGAAGATAAATTTGTTGAGACGATTCCCCCACCAATGCATTGGTGAACAATGTTTGTGGAGTTTGTAAATTGCTCACAACAGGGTCACATGAGTTTAGTACATGACTTGCTTTATTGATAAAGTATTTGCATTGGGAGGTTGGCATTAAATATGGTGAGTGGCAAGGGAGGGCTCACAATGGGTGTGTCAAGCTCTAGAAAGAGTCAGTGAAAATTAATAAAGTTAAGGACTTCAAGAGACATGGTTGGATGCACTATGGTTATGAGTGTTGTGGGCTCTTGTGGACTAATTAAGGTTCATGACTAATTTATAGGGTTTGTAGCACGGACAAAGTAACATTATAAGAGGTGGCCTATGGAGTAGAATGGGATGGGAAAAGGCTAGAAAAAAATGGAATAATATTTTAAAATGCTTGTTTTGCAACTACCATGTGGCCTAGTCAAGCATCTCTATAGGATGGCATTAAAAACTAGTACATGTTGTGAAGAAATTGCCTACTATATTCATGTTGAAGTGAGTTTTTATTTCTATTATGGCAATGTGCTTCCATTTGCTAAGTTGTTTTGTCCTAATTGCTACATATAAGTTATATCATCCAGAGGGTTGGTTTGTGGGATGTTAAACACCCCCCTATGAGCTATTCTTGGGGAATGTCAGAGCCTAGGGTGGGTTCCACGGCTCCAAACGGATGACCTCTGGGGAGATTTCATCCACCCATCTCGTCCTAGTGACTTCAACCTGGCCCCAACCTTCCAAACTTATGCAAAGTAGATCCCCTATGGGATGTTCTACAATCGGGTATTTAATGCCTACTTACCCATTTAATGCTTCATTGTGCCCATCCTCCATGCCTCACATAGCCTCAAGCTTGACAATGCACTATGGTAGTGAACATGTAGGGTTGAAGCAAAGAGAACCTTCAAAAGAAAAATAAATTTTCAACACATTCTTTAGTCCACTTTAGTGAAATGCAAACACTCTTGGTGATGCCACCTTTGGTGCGAAAATGAATCTGTTCGGTTTTAGACAAACATCACTTTAGACAACATGATTTATTGCTCTTGATCTGAAGAGTCGTTGGTCAAGCTTGACGAATTGAAATGCCATTGGCACCTGCCGTGCAAAAATGAATGTGTTGGTTTTTTGTGTTATGAGAGGGTTGGAGGAATATATTTTCTGTAGTTCTTCCACTATGGTCGTCGTGCAATTACTCAAAGAAATTCCAAAGCAATTTGGGCACAAACATCAAGATAATGCAGAATCAAAGGTCGACCTTGCTGAAAATGAAATGATAAGGGTATCTTTGGAGCAAGGATTAGTTGGGTATTTGTGTTACTCTAGGGTTGGAAGAGTGAGGATAGAAAATTAAATGGTCAAATGTGGTCCATCCCATATGGGAATTAGTCTAGATAGGTTTGGAAGGTTCCTCTCAGATTAGGCATTCATTAGCTTATTAGCATGGCCTCTCTTAGGTGCAATGCTCAAAATTGAAGTCTTCAGTGCCCTTCAAATGGGTTTTGGGACTTCAAAAAATACCTCAAGGAAAACATCCCTTCAAAACATTATCCTCATGTCTAAGTGCTCCCTTCACTTGAAATGTTGGATGAATAGTACCCTTCAAGTATTGTTCATCATCTCAAGTAGCCGTTTAACTCCGGTTGTTTAACTTTGGGCTCCAGATCTCAGATCCAGATGGGAATTAGTCCAGATGGGAATTGTATGTTGATACGTTTGGTTGTGAGAAAGTGCATACTTTGCACTATGACTCTATGCATGGGTGTGATGTAGGGGGCTCATTGGAGGATTGCATCACCCTTGGTAGACTATACGTCCAAAAGGTTATTGACTCACTAAATGATGGCTTCCCCGATTTGCCCATTTTTAATGCGGCCAGGCTTTTCAACCCAAAACACTATCCCATGGATGCATTGGATCAAGGCACTTTAACTGAGCAATGGTTGAACCAGTTGGTGACACATTTCAAGTGGAGCTCTGTTCTTGTTGATCAAGCCAATGCGGAGTTGCTCGAATTTGTGGAGATGTTATCTTCAGCTTGTCAACACCGAAGTATGCATGAAGATTGGGTTTTTTGTGGCCGTGACCGAGAGTTTAAGATCAATTGGCCAACCCTAATGTCGCTATGGCAAGCCATACTTGTGATCCCTACTAGCACTGCTAGTTGTGAGCGTGGTTTTTCAAAGCAGAATTGGGTTAAGAGCGAAAGGAGAACATGTCTAAACCTTGACACACTTGATGCATTGATGAGGGTTAGCCTAAATAGTTTGGGAGTTGAATTCATAGATTGGAATGGCATTTTTGACACTTGGAAAACCGCTACACTAACCAACAAGCGTAGGGCATTGTCACTTCAAGAGGTGGAGTTAGATAGTTGATTCTCCATTATTTCATTGTACTAGAAGCATGTACCATGCAAATCATGCATAATTTTAATATAAGTTTTATATTTCTTTGAAAATTTTCCATTGACGTCCTAGATGCTGAAATTTCAGAGCCCTTCAAAATGAAATTCATATGAGGGCTTCAATTTTGAGCACTGCTTAGGTGGCCCTCAGACCCTTAGTGAAGTGGTGTGGGGACTTGGCTTTCCCATTATTGCATACAAGGTTGAGGGAGAAGGGTGGTGCGCGAGGGAAGAAAATTTTGCTGTCGGAAAGGATGGAGGACCGGCAGCCACCCTGGCCCTGGCCCCCTCAATGCCTGCCCTGCCCCTAGAGCCCACCATTAGCTGCAGGCATGGCCTGCCGGCCATGTATTGGTTGGGCCCATCCAACTGCAAGCTGATGGCTATGCCCTTCAGCTCACGAGTCCTAGCGAGACGGCTGAGCCACATCAGGAACCATCAACAGCGCCAGGAACACAATACTGGAAACGACTAACCATGAGCCCAGGATCTGCTCCTGTGCTTGCTAATTTAGGATCTATCCGCTTGACGAGGAATGTATAGAGCATTCAACAAAAGGTAAACAAAACCCTCAGGCAATAGAAGACTTGCACATTGCAGAGTTGCTTTCATGGTCATTCTCACCTAACAATCCAACATTAGTGGAACTCCCTAGTGGATAATAAAACGCTCCTTTACTAATTTCTCTGTGGCCGATATAAGAGATTTTTTTTTCTTTCTGTGGGGTCTTCACCGTTTTGCAGATCACTGGGAAGTTATCATAAATGTTCTGAAAGTGAAAAAAGTAGCCGGAAGTGTCACTTTTAGTCATAAGTTACATTATTAGTTGAGAAAGCCATCTTCACCTCAGAGGCACCATTTTAATTGAAGGGGACTATATCTAGTGTTCAAGTTTCGTTGTCTTTCCACTTTCTCCTCTCTTCCTTCCTCCCTTCTCCCCTCTTTTCCAAAGAAAGTGCCAAAGTGAGCCTATTCACCTGAGTCGTCATGTCGCTTGATATGGAGACCATTTAATCCTGTACATAATAAACCCACACTTTCAGTATTCCAGCTGCTACAACATCATGATGTTTCGACAGAGGGCCATGTTGGACACAATCCATACAGTAATGTTTCTGATGGTGCATGTTGTCCATACAACTAACCAGTATGTCTTTAATGTACAGCTTCTCCAATCTGGCAGTGCAGAACATGTGCTGAGAACAAACGGAATTTTGCATGCTAGTGTGAACCTTCAGATACATCCATTCTAGTATCACCTCACACTATACGATTGCAGAGCTCCTCCTGGTTATTTATCTGAAAAACATAAGGCCCCAATTCTTCACACAAAAAAGGGAAATCAAGGCCATCTACATAGGTCTGACCTGAAACAACTGCAGGGACTGCTGGATTCGGAATGTGAAGGCCCACAATTCGACGGCCCTCAGTTGCAGTTTCCACTCGTACCACTCGCAACCTCTTGTGGATTTTACGTTGCTTCAGTAAACAAGATACTTATGAGCGTCTAAGCAATAAGAACCAAGAAATATTGAAGGAGAACTCATGGTTAACTTGATGGCATAACATGTACTCTCTCAAAGCACGTCTTAAGTCCTTCAAAATACGTTAATTTTGAAGTACAAACATAAAGAACTTAAAATAGCATACATGCAGTTCCCAGCGAAGGAATCGTACATTAAAACAGTTTCAGTTAACCCATCATCCAAAACAAAAAAAAATTACAACACAGTGCACCTGTTTTGAGAGTGCTTTCTCAACAGTCCCCCAAACAGGTAATATCAATCCGCCCAAAATGTTCATCTGCTGTACTCTTCGGCCCACTGTACAACCAGACCCTACTTTGCACTTTGATCCATGCAGGCACTACCACCAATAAACAGTTCCCAGTGAGAACTTCATACTCAAACAACAGATCCCATATATGCCTACTCATGCTTAGTCTGGTAAATATACTAGTAGTCAAAATCATATTTATATAAACTTGAACTTCTTAATCTCTGGTGTAATTCAAAACATAGTGCTTAACGCAATTCAGAGAATCATAGACCACACATCCAACTTAAAGACAATGATCTCAAATTGTGGACGTCTCTTACTTGATCTGCTGAAAGGTTGTAATCTTCTAGCCAACCTGCCTTGGCCAATGCTGGTGATGACACCCTGCTATACTTGCTATGCAAATCAGTCGCAGACATTTCCCTAAAAGAGCATCACAAACCCTTTTCAAAAAGAGACTAGGAAATTGCACAGGTATGTAAGTCATGTATGTCCTTCAGAAGATTGATGTAAATTCCTTTGAGGCAATAATTTAGAAGGCATCAGTGATCAACAGAATAATCGCTTCAGAATTTAGTCAACCGGGGCCAATATGAGATAAACTATATTCTCCATGATGGTGAATAATTGATCAATTTCATACCTTGGAGCTTCACCGCTGGCTGGTCTGAAAATTCTAAATGATCTAGGATTTGCTCCAGACCTGCATAATGTGACATATGAGCATGTGACAGACTGGTGAGAACACTAGAAGATTTGGCAAGTAGAATTAGCAATAGTTGCAAGGATCAGGATTGCTGATTCACCTCTCAACAGCAAGCAGAAAGTGCGATCTGCCCAGCCATTCTCGTCTAGACTGATAAAATGCATTGTCTAAATTATCTGCATGTGTAGCTTGTATCTCACTAGCTGCCTGAAACAACCGAATCAAAATCAGCATATGGAGGCCTCACTACATGCACATTCTTGCATTAGAATTTTAATAACAGGCAAAAAAAAAAATTTTGAGTTCATGCAAGAAAATTCTTTCAGGAATTTAAATGTGCAGCATTCACAGAAAAATTAATTAGACAGATATATGCACAATTCAAACCTCAAACGACATAAAAAAGTGTGTATACCTCCCAAGTCAGGCCCCGATCAGTTTCTATAACATAAAGTGTGGTTGGGGCTCCTGACATTGAGTCAACATGCACAGTCTGCATTCAAACAAGTGACCAGAAGTATATATTACAAATGATCTGATCAATTTTGAATTGACAAAAGGATTTTATCACTGGACCCTATCACTGCTTAGAACTATTCTGTGAAACCAAAATATCAGTCAAAGCCATAGATTTGTGAAAATGTGCTAAGATAGCTTCAAATCACAACCAAGACTCAGAACCAGTTGACCTGATTGAACTTCAATGCAAAAACGTCAGCAGGTTGATATCACAAACCATGGTGAGGGGTGAGAAGAAACACATACCTTTGGAGGAGAACTTAGTTCAATAGCACCCGCCTTGATATCCACTATGCCAGAATCAAATTGGCCCTCTTTACGAGCATCCCGTATAAGCTCATCAAAGATGCTTACAAAATACTCAAAGAGCCTGCACATCACAAGTGAGTTCAGTATATCCTCTGGAGACCCTACAATTGTTCCATGTGGCTTGCCAGACGACCCTAAGAAGATTGTACAGCAATGACATGATGACTTTCTTGCTTTGGTAGATTACCGGTTTTGCAAGTCGGGGGGCAACCCTAAAGCCCTGTTGAGGAACCGTGCTACATCATGCAGATCTGCTTCTGCTATCCTTCCAGTTGGCCTTGTTGCTGACTTTGTTAGACCATTGTTTTGAGTTACTGAACATATGAAGCAAATCAAAAAGGGAGTTGGCTTAAATTCTTCGCTCAGGCTTCAGAAGTCCTCATCAGCAATCACAGGAATTGACAACAGTACTACATAATGCAGTTCTCGTCAGTATCTTGGTGTGCAGTTCAGAATTTGACAGTTGAAGTGGTGCTTACCACCAACAGCATCCCGGATAATACCTACAGTCAGAAGCGCTTGTCTGCAATGATGAAAAAAGTCCTTACATTTGGTAGGATCTCCATTAGGAGAACCAGGTGGAGGTACAGCAGGTTCCAACTGTACAAGGGTGCCAAAGATTATCAGATATGAAGTTGCAAAACCTTTACATCCCACACTGATCACAAATGGTGGAAAAATGAATACTTATGATGAATTATCCAGTACCTAGAAACTGTGGGACCGCTACCATCATTCCTAAGAGCTGAAGCAGACCTCATATGGCTGAACATATTCTCAAGGTCATCTTTGTCATAATCTCTTGCATGTAACCAGATGTCAAAAATCTAGGACCACCACTTATCAGATAAGTACAGGCCAAACCACTACACAGAGCAATTGAAGTATCAAACCCCCTACAACCAGAGAACATTTGAAACAAACACGAAAAGATCGTACCCACCTGCTCCATAATTGTTTTATATGTGATTGCAAGAGCTTTCTTCCCATATACACTATCATAATTGTAAGCACTCAATGAGGGACCAGCCCTGCCAAACAATAAAAGTCATGTCAGACGAGACCACTCAGAAGTTGAAGAAAAT
Source organism: Polytrichum commune (assembly GCA_950295325.1). NCBI lineage: Eukaryota > Viridiplantae > Streptophyta > Polytrichopsida > Polytrichales > Polytrichaceae > Polytrichum > Polytrichum commune. The sequence goes on along the minus strand of OX485806.1, from coordinate 54,228,693 downwards.
AAAGGTTGTAGAGAACAATAGTGCAAAGTGAATATGATGGCAATAGAAATGGTTGCTCAAAGTGATAACCACGATCACAGATATGCTTAACTAGGAAGTCTTAATCATAGAAAGGCTTAAACCATCAAACTGATACGCCATGTCACATATTCAACCAAGGGTGTGTAAAGCCTCCTCAACAGGTATTTCCATATGCTTTTAGTGGAGCACCTTCGATCACCCTGAGTCAAAGCCCCGAGGGTCTCTAGACGCTTAGCAACAATAGATGCAAATCGCCTCTCTCCACCAAGATTTGTGAAAAGTAGTCTGCTCAAAAAGGACCAAAACAGTCAACCTTGGTGGTAGTTTTTTCTAATAAATGATCAATTGCTTTTGATACAGTAGAACACATTTCGTATACACAAATCTAAAAAGAAGGAATTGCATCCCAAATCACCCAACTTTCAGAGTAGTATTAAATACATTACAATGTGTATCATACCTATACTGAGGAGCAGATGCTTGATTGGACCGGTGAGTCCTTCCAAATTGTTGTATTGCACGATCAGCACTCCAAGGCAGCTCCAATGTTACATGCACTCTTCTCCTCTGCCATATACAGTAAAAAATTAAAAGACTGGCAGGCCTACCTTGGTTGGTGCCTGAACATGCAGTGCACAATCTCTCAATTAATTAGGTAGACAACCTTAATGAGGTTAGATAAAAGAGAAGAAACATTCACCTGATTGACAGCTCGTCTATCTGCTTGGAGGGACACCCCAGCAGATGCAGCTTCTGAGATGACTGCAACTAACTTTTTCCCATCCATAAATTGTTGCTTCTCGTGTATGTTGATCATCTCCAATGTCACATCCTTCCTACACAAGGCAACGTAAAGAGTCGTTTTGCACCAGTATTTCACCAACTGGTCACTTGAGAGTTCAACGTGAGACTACTTAGGACTAACCTTGTATTTTTTCAAAAAGAAAACAGAAAAACAGAAAAACAGAACTTCTAAGTAGGATGTTTTAGTCTTCAGCACAGCTACTCTGAATAATTTACAGGGGTGCCTACAGTGGTGGCAGGTAGCCCATACGGATTACGTTTGATATTGGTGGGTATGGTGGCTATTTCCATGGATAAACCCTTTATTGCCCCAAACCCCTTCTTAAAAAGAGAAGCCACCGCAGAGCCACGTCGCATCTTCATCCAAGACCCCCACTTGGCATGGAGAAATTGATATTTCAGAAATAGGGAGGTGCAAGTCCCATTAGATTTTACTTTCATTTGAAGGAGAACAATTCTCCAAAGTCATTTTGAAGCTCGTAGAAGGTCACTAAGACTTAAATGAGAAAAAAAATTCTTGTCTGTAAGTGTTGCCCATTGTAAAGAACAACCATCTTTGGTAGTCTGGGCGAACACCCCAAACCAAACATGCTGCAAATTTGGCATTCATTATCAGTGTGAGAGGTCCTCATTCACTCAATGAACTTTGATCACCTCTAGAATAGGAACATGAATTCCAAATTACAAATGCACAATTATATATATGCATTCTAATATATATATATATATATATATATATAACACTATTTCTATTGTCATCAAATTTTGATCAATTATATTTGATTAATTGAATTTGATTAATTGAATTTGATTAATTGAATTTTTTAATTAAACAAAAATACTAGATTTGGACTAGCTGCCCTAATTTTGAAACCGTTGGATATTCTCAAATTTTGCTGCAAAAAAGAGATTTTGCTTTGCAGATCTTCATTATAAAGTTGGTTTCCACAAACAAAATATGTCGGTAATAGTGGGCTGATTTACCCTTGACATCGAGTGTGGTATGAAGATTCCAAGTTCATTGGAATGCACCCAGGCGTAATAAATGGTTAACAAGACTGACAATAACCAGAAACATTCGGTTCGATATGTACAGGAACTGATTGTAAAGGAACTCACTAAAAGTACACTTCGAGCCCCTTCTATTAGTACCCTCTGCTAGACACATTATAGTCAAGAATTATAAATAATGTATAATCTGTACACAAGAATCACTTCCAGTAGAAATATCATACCATAGGCTAAGCTGATATCACAAGCCACAAGGAGAATTTGAGAGGTGCTTACGTATTCCTTGCTTGATATATTACACCCTTACCACTTTGTGCCCTCACCAGCATACCACGTCGTCCAGTCATCTCTGCAACCTGATCTGGACCTCCCAACTGTAAAATAAAGACAAATACTCTTCCTCAAGATAGTGAATTTATGATAGAATAAAAAAATAAAATCCCAGTGACTATATCCTTTGACACCTTCCTCTTGGAACCTAGAAGTCTATAATCATGAGATGAATGTAAGTGCATGCATATGTTTCACAAAGAATTGGAGGAGCTAACCTGATCAATGATGTCATCCAACGGATTATTTGGCAACTCCAGAGCACGAATTGTATCCAAAGTTTTCGTCTTCCTTAATATTGCAGCATCGTACCTAATGGATGGAATAGATTTTTTTTTAAACATTAACATACACAATTTCCTTATGACCTGTTGACCCTTTGCAGTGATCTCCCTGTACACTATTACCTTTACTATCAACCCTTGAAGGTCAATGGAAGGTCTCCAAAAAACAGGAGAGTGGTGCTTTCTGCAGAGCATACCTGTGCAAAACTTCAGCCAGATAACGTCGTTGTCCTAGTTGATAATCACTAGTGTTTTCACCACATTGATAGCAGTACCAATCACAATCAAGTTTCTCTGCTAAAGGTGGAGCAAGACAAGCTGGATGCACTATATTCCCACATTTCATACACTCCAACAAGTGGTCAGACACCTGCAAGAAAGAGAACTCACTATCAACAGGTCCACAAATATAAGGACAATCCACTCATGTTGGTATGGTCCACATCCATTTAGTACAACCAAGTTGCAACAAGTGATACATTCAACTTAAAGCCCAATATTAAAACTCAATGAAGAAAAGCAATTGAAGAGAACAAAGCATTAAAGCCTGTTGGAATTACATCTTCCTGTGTGCAGACAGTACAGCTCTTGGGTTTGTCCTCACTTCCTGCTGAGTCAGCATCAGATTCAGCTGCATACAAACCATACATGGAAAGCTGAGGATATTATCAACATGGAAGCAATTTAAATTTCTATCAAATCTAGAGAAATTGGAGTAAAAAAATTGTTGTCACCATGATTTCCTAGATCTCTTGACACCTCAAAACACAACAAAACCTCAAGCTTGGCACACCAATGACTCCACCAATCCCTGGCATGATATTAAAAAACTAAAATTACCAGGGCATGAAAGTCCACGAAACATGCACATATTCCCACAAGAGGAATTAAGTGGGAGTCCTAACAAAATACAAAAGTCTCAAACTAGGTTGATCACAAACCTAAAGGCAGAGAAAAAATTGCATGCAGAAACCACTTTGAATGAGGAGGCAGAACGCTCAATACCATAAGAGAAGCATAATGTGGCCACATGCAAGGACAAGTACCATAGGGAGGTTTTGCAACCAAAAAAGTCCAAAACGCACCACATGTCTGCATAGTAGCTTCAGAAATCAGGCAACTTAATGATCAGGCAAAACCACCGACAGCTAAGACCAAAACTAACTCGTGGAGGATAGAATGAAGTTTTGACTATCAACTAGGCCCACTCTCCACAAGTTGTTGCATAAAAAAGTTGCCCTTGTAGGACATTGTTCTCCAAGGTTTTCTGCCCAGAAACATTGGAGCAGAAAACAATGACATTTTGAGAACAATTGCTGATGTCCAAAATATCTGGGCACAAAGCAATCAGCGAGTATCAAGCAGAAAGTTTGTGCTTACCAAGTGGCTGCAGAAGACAGTGGCGGGGTGATCCCCATTAATGCCTGTGCAGCCACCCATCCCGAACAACCACATAAGCGATCACAAACTCAAACTAATAAAGTAAAAACTATACTATCAGAAATATACACCTAATGATAGGAGAGCAACAGTTTAACAGAATCCCGATAGAAATTTATACACAAAAAAAAACCACAGAGATTGAAGAAAATACAGACTATCAGATATACCATGGCATAAGGTGCACTCAGGAATTTGACAAGCATTCAACAAACAAACCAAGTGGACCGAGCTTGGTGACGATTACAACACATAAAGAATGACTCCCCAAAAACAAAAAGTTTCAAATTTCACAAACCACAAAAAAACAGAGGCCATAGGAAGGAGATCACACAATCTCAAACTGAAACCCAATCTCCATGCACTTAGAAGAATTCTTTAACTCTTGAACAAATATATCAAAATAACAGAACACACTATATCACAACTAGTAGCAAATGATATTGATCACCCTATAGTGTATATCAATGTGAATAAACATGCCAGTGTTCAAAGTAAACTTCTTCAGTGGCCACACACTTGAGTGAGGCAGAGGTCCAAGGAGCACAAAACAGAGGGTCTGTTTCAGCAGAGAGGATGACACTACAAATGTGGGTGCCACTTACAAAGTTCTTGAATAAAATTACAAGAGTGAAGCAACCACATAATTACACAAGACCAAGGAAAAGCATTGACCTGCTGCATGGTTAGCTCTTGAGGGAAGAGGATAGTGCTCCTCTACAAGCTTCAGCAACAATTCCCTAGGCCCTGATACAAAATCATCAAGCTCAACACCCTGCATGCCAACATAGAGGCAGAGATGAAACAAATTTGAAAATTACCATATTGAAAAACATGCAAAACATATCAGAAACACAATTCAACTGTAGCCAAAATCATCCTCCGTTGTTCAATGTAAGGTTCACTGGCCTAATTCAAATACTTCTCTAAAGCAAACACATGTTTAAGGGGGGCACGGGGGCAGCTACAAAGTGCAGATCAGATACCCCATGATACAGTTAGTTTCATCTACAAGCCATCACATAAGGCAACAATTCATCCACATTGAACCACTGTCCCGCCCACCCACATTGAACTACATATCAAGTGGAGTGATACTCATTAGCGACCATACTGGATGCACATGTGTAGTACTCAATTAGTTATGAGCACAGACAAATTTTGACCATGTGAGGGTAAACATGCAAGGTGATCATATTGGATATACATGTGCTCACAGTGGGGTTGGGGCTTGTGGTGGACTTGGGCCTATATTGTAACTGACATTGACTTCATAAGGAATGACTACACCCCTAGCTCTACTAGAATGCATTGAAATATGGTATTAAAATGCCCCCTTCTACATATCCCAAAGAGTCAAACATAATCTTCACAATGATAAGTTATATAAGTTACACATGATATCCAATTGATTTGAGCTCAATGGTTATGGCCTCTCACACCATTCGCCTATGAGGACTAATTTTTCAATCCTTATCCTAAGCACGGGAAGACACCAAGTCTGTGATATGCATGTCTGCGGTACCTTGATTACAACTTCGTATCAAACAAGGACAAAGACAGGCGAAAAGCTGGGTATAAAACATTCTTCTAAGTCCTCACTAGCCTCTACAGTGTAACTTTCCAATGCTTGCCAGTTTTATCAGCTAGCCTCAGGACTTTGTTATTTTAATAGGCTTGCACATGAGTTTGAGGAGCTAACATATTTGTTGACTGCTTCTTCAGTACGTGCTTCACCCGTGCTTTGCAGGCCTATTACCACACACTTCCCTTCCTCCAATGCCTGCTTTGACAATCTGACAGCTGCAGGCACCTTAGCAGACATGCACATGTGCCGGAAAAAGCGCTGCACCATCCATAGAGTGTTAGAAAATAAGAAAAAATGTGCACCTTCAAAGTTAATCTTGCAAGGAAGTCATAAGGTCAACATTATGTCCAATGCATGTTACATCTGAGAAATTTCTAGCAGACTACCAGTCTAGTGAACCCCAAACTTCTCAAATATCTGTCCCTGCCAAAACAAACTGTCACATCCAACCTGCGGATGGATGTGAGGGAGGCACAGATAGGAACTTGGGCCTAGCGCCACCAATACCTCCAAATACATTACCAGGCCAGATTGCCTCCAACCTCACGTTACAAAAACTAGGCGTTTGATTTGATTCAATGACTGATATTCTGTGGGGAATTTTGTGAGGGAAAACTGGTTGTGGTGACTTGCATGGAGATATGCCAAGTAAAAAATGGAATTAGGATTTCCCACTCCATTACTTCATAGTCTAGAGCCCAATGTCAGATGCTCTGTTTGTGGTCTATTTGAAGACTTGTTTTGACCCATTTGGGCTTATGTGGGTTCAATTGGGCAAATTTGAAAACCCATTTTAGCCCATATCATCTCAAATGGACGTTGGGTATCCATTCAGTTTCATTCAGACTATGTAATCAAAGCTTCACCCTATACAAACTTATTCCTTACGGTATAATGAGTTTGAACCTAATAACCTATTCAATACATCTCTTAAGCAACACTTGAATATTGCCATATTCAATGTCCATTAAGAATATATATGCACCACCTGATCTATCCATAATACTAAGTTCCTGGTAACATACTTACATTGAGACCTTGGGACATACAACACTTCCCTGCCTTTAATACTAATATCTGACTTACAATGCACCATATACTTGACCTGATGATTTGCCCAATACAGCCGCCACAGCTGATTTTGGCTAGGTTTCTTCTCTTGAAGTGCATCCAAGGCAGACATGAGCTCCACCCGCAATGTGCTCCAAAAAAAGCATGCCTTCAAATACATATCCTGAAACACAACAAAATGTGTCAGCATTAAATGTGAAGTTGTTGATGAATCATATTCATATAATCTAGGATGCAGGTTCTAGACAAAAGGTGAGTACTTATCACTCACCTGCATCTTCAACTCCAAAGGCACTTCATCAATCGTAAAATCAGCGCCCTTGAAACTTAGTGTCCGACAAACATACATTCCTCTGCGAGCAGAACCACCAGTAAGTTCATTAATACAGCAGCATTGTCTGACACCTCAAACTTGACACACCTCTATTAACTCCAAATTGCAAAATAACTTAAAAAAGGCTTTAGCATCACATAAAAGCTATAGATCAGTCCATAATCACCAATGTGCTAGACCTTTCGAACACCTCCCATCCAGTACCTAAAATGATTTGATTTGTGTATTGACAAGTTTTGACTTTGAAACTAAAAATTACAAAGGCCTTCTCTGGTCCCCAGAAGAGACTTTTAAAATCGAGACACAGTAAGAATCTGAAATGATTTTTACTAGAACATTTAAAGGAATATGTACATAAGGTTTTATATTTATGTTCAATACCTGGAAAGATTTGCCTTACTACTATGCAATAAAATTTGACAGATATCATGCAGCAACCCAATGATCTTCCCAGTGGAATCACAAAATTGGTGGAATGAAAATCCCTAAATCTTAAAAGGCATCCCTTTGTAGGTCATTGCTTACCATTTTAATAACAAATGTCTCTAAAGTACAAGGTAGACTTCATACTGTCCAAATGTAAAATATTGAGCTTCATAAAATCTGACACTACTTGTATTTGACATATATATTCTGTGACTGCTAATATTAGGTGTCAGAAGCTTTAACCAGAAAAGTCAAGTCTGGGGCCTCTTGCAAATTTGAGCATTTATTTCATCTACGAAAAGGTATAAGAAATGAAATTTTCATTTACATCATCAAGCAGCCATTTCCTACAAGCACACCCAATAAAAATGAATAAACCAAGCTCTCCAAATATTCCTTCTCGTTTCCTCACATTTCTTCATTTCCAAATCAGGCACCAAAAGTAATAGCAAGCAAGAGAACAAAAGCAAAACATTTAAATTATGGGTTATTTCCAAATCCCATATTGAATGAATGCAATTTTTAATTTCGCATTTAGTTAAAAATACCAGATAAAGGTTAATTGAAATACATGGATTTGATTGGCGAGGCCAGACATTATCAGCATTGGCCAAAAAACCCAAGCTTTTCATCTTATACCATCCAATTATGCAACAGCTATCAGCATTCAAGACTCGTACGCATGTGGGTAATTCTGTCAGAATGACTTCATAGTTGATGATATCATCCTCATTTGATAAACTGCCCCTATCAAGTTTTTTCTCTGAGGCAGACACAAATCCATACTATGGAAATAGGTCATCAGAATATTATGTTCTGAGACAGCAATATTCAGAGTCCAAAGCCACACAATTTATGTATGATAAAATTGTATTAAATCACTTGGAAAGGTAGATAAACCAATGTTTTGCTTGAAAAATAGGTGTAGAATTGCTTCATATGCAAATATATAACAGATATAACTAGTTCTGGAGTCCTCATCACACAAGGACAATTACATCAAGTGCCCGATGCTCTTCATCCAATTCCCAATCCAACCAAAGTGCTCAGGAAGTAGCCAGAACTCTGTTAAACATTGATTGCACATAACATCCACACTTCAAACTGATACAATATGTTAAACTACAGAACCTTAGTAAAATGCCAGGTCCTACCTTGTTTTCATGTCCATAGCCACAAGCTCAAGAGCCCCAACTCCTCGTTTTTCTAGTGCTCCTGATACATAAAGGGATAATATCTCCTCACAATCTCTAATGTAAATTACTTCAAAAAGCGAATCACAACTTCCTCTCATGAAAAACACTAATATTGAGGAACAAGGTAAAACAAGTGAAACTTAGAGCTGACAATTTATATAACTCAGCATAGGGAAGTAGCAAGTTAAGTAACACAGGTCAATGATTGAGGATCAAAGAGTCCTCCCACATACATATTAACTCAGATCAAGTGTTGCTGGGCCTGGAACTCACCAAGGAAAGAAGAAAACTGAGGAAAATCTGTTCCAGTGCCCCAAAGGCCAAGCCGAGACATGTACCCCATATTACGAGGTTCAGATGCTCCAGTGGCTGAGCAGTAAACAACGCGTGCATCTTTCAACCTGTTCTGAAAATCCATGAAAATGAATCCAAAGCATCTTAGCATTGAAAGATAACTTGCTCAGACAATTGCTTGTAGGAACATTTACTTAATCATTTGCATGCATAGAACATATTTGAACATTACAAGTGTCCTACTTCTCTATTCATCTACAGCCCAAAACAGGAACTAAAAGTTTGCAGTTTGCAATTTGAAGTAATGAAATATAGTTCCAAGAACTCCAGCACATATATCCAATTACAGCTCTGGCAGAAAACACACTTGAATTTCAAGAACCGCTTCACCAGTCCGAGTTGCCTGACCTCCAGCTTCAGGTATCAGATTCTTGGCCTTGTGACACTGTCAGAGTAAAATAGGACAAAATAATTGCAAAAAAAGGGGTCAGCCACAAGACCAAGTAATCCCTGAGGCCAAGTCAAGGAAAATTTATGTTTAGTCTGGTTGTTGCTTGTTCATTTTGTTCTATTAACACAAGTAAATATGTCGCGTATCCCAAAGCCCTTGAGAGTACCAATGACAAATGGATGTACAAAGTCCATTTCAAAGCATTCTGCTCAGACAGCAGGGAGTTATAAAATATTAAGTTATAATTATAGTGAAGAATCTTTAAAAATCAGGTCAGTAATAATAAACAATAACCAAAGTTCTCTTTTCTTCTTTACTTCTAATACATTTATCTGATTAGATGCTCAGAGGCATGGGTCACAATAATAAGCTTGGTATATTAGTTTCAAACCTCTTCAAAATCCCATACACCCCAAAGAAGGCAGGAACTAATTCAACTGCTAGGTCTCTGGTTAAATGCAATTTCTGTTTTACAAGACACCATGTGACATACTATCTGTCTACATAATCCACTAATGGACGTCCAGAATCCTAGCCACATACAAGCAGCCTACAGCATCTAGACAGCCAATACAATATGATAAAATTTCTTCAAAAGTGTGTACAAAAAAATAAAACAATTACAAGGCCACACCCAAGGTCTGGATACACCAAACAGCAATGAATACTGATACCTCATCAAAAACTAGCAGTCCATCAAAATCAGGACCGCACCACTGAACCAGTTGCTGCAACCTTGACCTCCCCTTCTCTGATGATGCAATTAAGCTACTGTACGTGAGAAATAACACCCCTTCTTTCACACCTACTTGCTTCGAGTCCAGTTTTCCATAGGGCAGCTTATTTAGGGCATGGACTGCACGTCCCCAAAAAATCCAGGTATAGCCATTAACAATCGTTAGTTCAGCTCTTGATCAAATTCAATGAGCACTCACAGGCCAAATTTAGTCCATGAAGGTACGTAGCAACAGTAATTAAGAAATTTATACAATGGACCAATTACAGTCAGAAGATATTGCCAACTGCAGCATACAGAGAATACTATCATCACGACCCCACCATTACCAATATTTGTGGCCACCAAAATAGAATTGGAATCTGGAGAACTACTACAAGGTGTAGAGCTCTATTAACTTAACAAGCATCTATGGTATCTTACAATAGCAATGGAAGAAGAATAGGGCGCTTTTCCCAATACCAAGTATGACCAAGCTTTATGTGTGTAGCCAAAAAAAGTACCCTAACTTACCTTCAACATCCATAGCCCCGACATCATCCAAATCCCTTCGTGCATCAAACTTCAGGTCAGAGCCAATGGACAACCATCTGCAAACCCCCCCCCCCCCCACAAGCCCCACCACCACCACCACATACACACACACACACATACAGGTACCACATAAGAACATAAGAAACAAACAGCTCACTAAGTTTACTGAATTGAATCCACCAAAAACAAAAAGCAATGTAGACCAGGAAGAGATGTTTTATCAGCATCATGGATATTTCCAGAATCAAGGAGGGTTAAAGGCAAATCTGCTTACAATGCCTTGCATCTGCCTTGTTGCCAATTCTCCCAAATTAAACCTGCTATTGTTCGGCCTTTGCCAACTCCAGCTCCATCTCCTAGAAAAAATCCAGCCCTGGAGCCATCTGCTAAATGCTGCAAATGTCTCTGCAGAAAACGAAGGTAGAGCAGTCATCAAAAGATTTTTCCAAGGCATGACCAGCTATGAACTTCATGCTGTAGTACAGCGAAAGATAACACAAACTGGGGTGAACACAATCTGCCTCCAAATTAAATACTATGTAATACATACTTATAGCCAATTACAATGAGGAATTGCAACCACAGATCTAAATGCTTCTTTTAAGAATCAGGACACACATAATAAAACTGAAAAAGATACCTGTGAGGCATACACAATAGTTTCAAGCTGCAGACATGACAAGGCATCCTTCTTCTCCATCTCTGCAGCAATCGTAAGCTCATACGTAGGCTCTGGAGGCTGCACAGCAGACAAGGACGCTGTCTCTACTATTGGATCAGGATGAGGTTGGCCTATTGACAGCTTTGACGGTCGCTGCACATAAATACAATTTATTCAGTGGTGCATATGCAGCAGAAGATATCTGTGAAGGTAACTTGAAAAGAGGTTGATGAAAGATAGCCAAGAGGTTTCTCCCCTCTAGAACATCTTTGTTCTTAGAAGCAAAGTATGAACCAGACCAGTACCAGGCCAGTAAATGCACCACCACCTAACAGTGGCTCAATCTACAGTAACATGAGAAGAACATAGAATCCTTCAAAATTATGTACAGACAATTTCGAAGGATATAATCTTGATCGTTACATAATCTGTAAACGTGTCCCCCACAGTTCCAGCTTCATCCTCTTCTTGCTCCACTTCAAGTGCAACCTGGCAAACATAAGGCAGCTTCAAATGAGCTCCACAGGCGAAGTGCACTCCCCACTCCAACACACAACAGATAATGAAATCTCGGATTTTAAATCTCTACTACAAACTGCAAAATGTTTGCATAGTGATGACAGGGATCCTCCAGCATTTGTATGCACTTCCTCGACTCGGGTCCCAGGATATTGCATATCTAGAAAGTATTCCAATACTGATCCCTAGGGGACGAAAAGGCCCTCCAGAGTGTTACAGAAGGAATTGCGTCTACAAAAAGACACTCGGACCCTAAGATTGATCACACATCTTTTCACCTTTCCAATTGGAGAATGGATCAATATCAAGTGAGTTCCAAGTTGCCTAGCAGCTTGTTTTCATGCAAATCTGCTGGCTGTATGTAGTAGTTTTTTGTCATAGCTGATTCACGTGACTAGAAGAGCTGGTTGCACTCATAATATCTCCAGTAGTACCAGATCCTCATAGGAGAACTTACATAGACGATGTCTCAGATGAAACTACGGTATTGACTTCACTACAGTCCAGAACTGAAACTCTATCGGGTAAAGCAAAATTATCACCATCGATCACGAGAATCTCGAGCTGCAGAGGTAGTCCTAAACAAGACTCACCAGTCTTTAAAGACTTCCAAACTGCGAAATATCACCTACAAGAATTATCTGCTATCTACCTACCTTCGCTTCTCTACTAAATAAAGTAAAAATCACCGCCTTCCACAAGCACCTCAAGCTGCTAGGTCATCCCAGTAAAGAATCGCATGTCTTGAAAGATTAACGTGCTATGAAGTATCACTCGTAACAGAATTATCTGCTAAAGTTGCGTCACACCTATCGGGGGGTACGGTGAAAGCGCTAATTGCTTTCGTAAAGCCCGAAATTGTTAAATATAGTAATTTTAGACCCTAAATCAGGGTCAGAAACCCCGAGTAGTCTGCATACTGAGTTAAAATTGGGATGAATCAGCCACAAACTGCCCCCTCGGTAGGTGTTGTGAACCGAAATCCAGATTATCCGCAATTTTACCTGCTTTGCACTTCCAATCTGGTGTCAAGTTGTTTGCGTAATTTCACTACGACGATGTGTCCATCTGCCTCGTAAATAAGTTGTACTCCAGAGTACATAGAATATACACAACAATGGCCTCCCGTGATTTCAAAACTTCGTATACCGAGAACAGAGTAGCTACTTGGGCAAGGACCTTGTAGTCGATTCACTTGTTCCTAACACCCTAACTAGTTGCATTGCAGAACCAAGAATGTGTGAAAGTATCAACTTTCTGAAGAGGAAGAACTTGGAAGTGTACCAAGGTACGGTAATTGAACGATCTTACAGTACTACGGAAAGATGTTACAGTCCGGCCACACTGTGTCTAACAGTGCACCCTACAACGAGCAACCCGTAGGAAGGAAGAATTAGGTAACAAAACGCCCAAAGGATATAAACTTTTCCCCTTGCCATGTCCTTCGACGACAAACATGCACAAAGCATACAATGCTGAATATTTGAGTGATAGCAATACCCTTGTCGCGTGATAGTGATATTCAGTTTCAAGAAGCCGAGCTCCACAAACCCACCTCATTCATTTCTTCCATCGGATAACCGCTTGCTCCAAGCTGCTTGCTCCATATAGAATCCTCCATTCCATCTGCAATACTACCCGAAAATCCAGTTGTCGAAACCCCAATCGTCCCTTGCGCGTTCCCTAAATTACTCAAATGCGACAACGAGCTCATGTACGCCGCCAGCTTCGCGGGATCCACCGCAAGCTCCACCCGGCACTGCGGACACACGAATCGCGTCAACCCGGGGGGTACATTCAGCACGGCGCGGCAATTCGCACATGGCAGCTGTATCTTGGTGCTGTCTATCCCCCTCGCCAGCCCTTGAGTGCGTAGCTGCGGCGGGAGCACCTGCGGTAGCTTGCACTTAGGGCACTGGAAATTCACAATCCCAGACGGCACATTTAGTATCCGCCTGCACCCCGCACACTGCACCTGCCACGCCGTAGGCGCCGAAGGTGCAACTGGCGCCTGCGCCGCCTGCACCATCCTCCCGTCCCTTGACCCCTTGCACTCCGAAGACCCGCGACACCAACGTTGACACCAACAACGCTTTCTCTGTCGCGCTCGTCGCATGAGATGGCCAACGGACATGAGTTGCCTTGAGATATCCTGGGCTCCCGAGCCTGAAAACGGGCAAACGGGATCCTCAGAACTGGGGGCTCCGGGCTCCTTACTAGAGGGTTCCAGACTGGATGTTCTTTGGAGGGTTTCCTGTGCCACTTAGGGGCGGTTTACACTATGGACCACGAAGTCGGACCAAGGCCCTGTAAGAGAGCTGATTGGCTGCTGAACTTTGTCCCGACTATTTCGGTTTACACTAAGGGCGGCTTTATATTAGGGGCCATTTGGCGGCCGGGCCATTTGGAGTAGAGGCAACTTGGACTTGAAGTGGCCCTTACTTTACTCTAACTTTAGCTCTACTTTACAAAGTGGCCCGTTGAGTGGCCCTTGCAATATAAAGTCCATAGGACCACTTGTAGGGTCCAAATTGGAAATTCCGCTTTAAAGTGGGCCTTCCAAATGGCCCTAGGGACTTTATATTGTAAGGGCCACTCAACGGGCCACTTTGTCTTAAATGAATTATGCCCCTTCTTGAACTAAAGTCATAAAGTCATAAAGTCATAAAACCATAAAGTCATAAAGTCATAAATGACTATATGACGGAAGATGGGTGAAGTAGCCCGTAGATGCGAAGTGGCTCTCCATAAACCCTCGACCCATTTTTTTGCCGGCGGGCCACTTTTTTCCCTCCAAAATGCCGCCATGTCACCCGCCACGCAAGCTTTAGGAGAAGTGGGCCGACTCTCAATATAAAGCCCTCGGGGCCATATTAGGGGCCATTTGGACAATCTAAGCACTCTCATTGGTTGATGCCTAGGGTTTCGAAACAGCCCCTAGAAATGGCCCCTAATATAAAGCGGCCCTAAGGGCCACTTTATACACGGCCTGGGGCCGGTTGGAGCACCAGCCCGATTGAGGCCTCAATCGGGACGCACTTTATGAACTTATTTCCGGCCCGACCTTGTCTCATGTAAAGTGGTGAGGCCCGATTCTAGGGCCCGATGGTCTTGAGGGTTAAGTTTCATGGAACTTACCGTGGTCAATGCCCGGTGCTCTTGAGCATTAGTTACACGGCTTTTACTATGGGGGATGATCTCTATAGGCTTATGGTTAGGGGGTCACCCTTGGGTCCCATTAGACTATATCGAGCCCTTTGAATCTAATTCCGGTGTCAAAATGCTCATATAAATTCACCTACCATGTACAATGGAATAACCGATGTACCCGGTAACAAAAAAAAAACCAGAGTTGCAATGATACAATATTCATTATAGAGTAATCTATGTTTGTAGATATTAATTGGCTTCGTTCCGTTCGGGAACATGACGACATTGAGCATATATTTTCGTGTGGGTTATTGATTGTAAGTAGGCATTGCGCCAACATTGTTGTCGTGCTTTTTTATTTTTCAAGCTACATAAATTTATAAAACCATATCAACCTTTCTAAAGCCTCAATTAACTTTCTCTTTATAGATAAGAGATTTTATTTTAAAAATAATAATTCTAACCATAGTATAAGTTTATATTATTGTTGGATCTAAGTGCGTGTAAACTTTTGAGCATGGCTCCACTTGGAAACTATCTTTGGCTTATTTTTGGAATGTGTTTGTTATGGTTAAAATTGTGGAATCACTACACTAAACATGATATTTAGTGTGAGATACTATAAATACGATCACTAGACTAAATATCACTAACCCTATGAAAGTAAGTAACATTAAATGTAAAATCAAACACTAAATATCATCCATGGTAATATGTGAAAGTTACATGCACGAATTTAGTGTTAGGAAGGATATGGAAAAAAATTAACAATGAGAAAAAGAGAAGGGACATGCCCGGGTACGCAACTCCCATATTATACGCAGGGGGCATCGTACTTAAAACGGCTTAGAGGACGGCTTTTGTAAAAATTATATCAAATTATATCAAATTAAAATGATCAAAAAGTTGGGTGAAGACCAAATTAAATAAAATGAGATGAAAAAAAAGTTGGGTAAAGACCAAATTAAATAAAATGAGATGAAAAAAAAATTGGGTTGCATATTTATTAAGCCTCCCATTAAAATTATAAGCCACAAATAGTTGCCTCCCATTAAAATTATAATTCATTCACAATGTTAAAATTTTATTAAAAAGTCCAAAAAGTTGGGTAGTTTGACCTATGGTACCTATATTTAAAAAATCATATAATTAGGTTTTTAATGCAATTATATGCTTCAAAATATATTCATTTCCTATATATAATTACATTTTTGGATTCCTTGTTAGAAGGGCTACAAGGGTTTCCTACATTAAAACAAATTGTATCACTCAATATTGGACTAAAACGCATTATAAGTGATTATAATTATGACCATATAA
Organism: Polytrichum commune; assembly: GCA_950295325.1. Taxonomy (NCBI): domain Eukaryota; kingdom Viridiplantae; phylum Streptophyta; class Polytrichopsida; order Polytrichales; family Polytrichaceae; genus Polytrichum; species Polytrichum commune. The sequence goes on along the minus strand of OX485806.1, from coordinate 54,212,523 downwards.
TACGGGAGTTGCGTACCCGGGGGAACATGGTAGTAGGGAAGGTGGTGGCGCATTTAGGGGAAGAGAAGAGAAGAGAAGGGGAAGGGGAAGGGGAAGGTGGAGGGGAGAGTAGTAAGGAGGAGAGGAAATGCTTTTACCCCTCCTATTGATTGACGGACAAGATTGGAACAATCCAACGGAGGAGCCCCATCCGGCCCTAGATGGGAGTTCGGGATGAGGTAAAGCTCGTCCCGAAATCTCATCTAGGGCCCGATGGTTTGGCGCCAAAATTGTGCCACCTAAGACGCCACATGGGATAGGTGAGTGTTCGGGCCGGCCCCAAGTATAAAGCCCTTGGGCCCGATTTGATGAAATCGAGCGATCCTATTGGTTCAAATTTTGAGAGTTCCGGCCGGCCCTCAATCCGGCCCCAAGTATAAAGTGGCCCTAAGGAAAAAAGCCGGACGCTAAAGAACCCCTATCGAGCTCTGTGCGCCTAGGAATCCGCGTCCCTTGGCCCACGTGTCAGTGCCCAAATCATAACTTTCTGGACCTGCCCACCTTGTTGCCCGCACCTTGCCATACCGGATGGAACCTTGGACGGAGTTAGCTCCAACGACGTTAATCATCCTTCGATCCATGGACCCTCTTCCGAGCATTGGGAACGTTCCCTATCTTCTTCCCATCGGTTTTCAACCATATTTGCTAATGTGTTATGCAAACGATATCTACGGATGTGTTATGCATAAAAATCTCTAGATTGTGTTATACGTCGGTCCCAAATCTACAAATGTGTTATGCACTAAATCCAAATTTAAAAATTTACAAATGTGTCATCTGTCATATTCATGTTTACGAATGTGTCATGCACTAGATCCAAATTTACAAATGTGTCATGCACCAGATCCATATTTATAAATATGTCATGCGTCATATTCATATTTACAAATGTGTCATGCGTAAGATCCAGATTTACAAATATGTCATGCGTCATATTCATATTTACAAATGTGTCATGCATAAGATCCAGATTTACAAATATGTCATGCGTCATATTCATATTTACAAATGTGTCATGCATAAGATCCAGATTTACAAATATGTCATGCGTCATATTCATATTTACAAATGTGTCATGCACAAGATCCAGATTTACAAATGTGTCATGCACTTTATCCAAATTTGTGAATGTGTCATACATCATATTCAAATTTACAAATGTGTCATGCACTAGATCCAAATTTACAAATGTGTCATGTGTCATGCACCGAATCCATATTTATAGAAGTATCGTGCACTAGGTCTAGATTTACAAATGTGTTGTGCACCACATCCAAATTGTATATATATGTTGTGCACTAGATCCAGATCTACAAATGTGTTGTGCATTAGATCCAAATCCATAAATGTGTTATGTACCAAATCTACAAATGTGTTGTGCAACAAAATTAACATATCCATTCTTGTTAGTGCTAACAACTATTTCGTACAAATAATGCTTGTAATGAAACGATCTTCCTCTATTAGCCTGTGATGCAAATATTTCATAGCTTAATGCTCTCACTTCTTTTGTCCCGTATTACATATACATGGTTTGTAGGTTTGGTATGAGTATTTTTTTTCACATTTTATTCGATTATGTATTGGTAGATGATGTAGTCTTATGACATTTGCTACATCTGATAATTAGGTTGATTCACTACAATCTATTGTTCATATCAAGGGTAGATCCAAAATTGTTATGCACTTCTTCGGTTGATTCATCATCAATGAGTCCTATGTATCTCTAATCGATTAGTTAATGTGGGTGGTTTAATGATACAAACTTATTGATCTAATAGAATATACCCACCTACACATTTCATATTCATTTGCTGAGTTTTGTGGTTGCAACATAGATTACAAAGAGATGGTTGGAAATAGGTTGCCAAAGCTGATTTGATGGATTTCCAAGTTGTACAGCTAGATTTGATAAAGAGATTACAAGAATCGACTCAATATCCACCGACAAGCCCATTCGCCTTTGAGGACCTCCAGTGGACTCAACAAATTTTGTCTGGAAATGGTCGTTACAACACCATCAAATATGCAGTCATACATTGGGAGAGGCTTCATGACTTCATAGTTGGGGAACAAAATAACGACCTCTTTCCTTGCAAATTTACCAAAAAAATTATCAAGACAAATCTTCCAAATTCCCTCAGCAATCCAATATCCAACAGTCCTAGCATTGCAACCAGGTAATGTTATCCATTACAATCCTCTCCATTTCTCATATTAATGCACCATCGCCTATTCATTCTAATGTTTGTCTGTAAACAAGGCCTTCAATTACAATAGTTGCCTCCATCTATACATCAAACCTCTAATTTGAGAGATTCAAGCTTGACAATAGCATATATCAATAATTAGGATGTCATGTGACAAATCTACACAAAAATTATCAATGCTTAACATTCTCTATTGTATTTAGATATAGATGCAACTTTGGACCAGAGGATAAGACATGGATTGTTCCACAGGACATGCAAGCGCTCTTAAAATCTACGTAAAAAAAATGTAAAAAGAAATCATCATAAATTAAAACCAAGCGAGGTCGCAAGACCATCCCTGACTATGACGTTTTCCTTGTTACTTGCAAGACGGGCCAAAAGATACAAAGAATTGGAAAAACTTTGGCAGGTATGTCCATTAAGCGTGGATGTCTTCGTCGTTTTGTTGCGAAGAGGCTTTATCTTGATGGCTCATTATGTCAGCTCATATATGAGCATATAGAGCATACAAATAAACATGGAGAGCCATGTCATGGAAGTACATTGGCTGGCTTTCGTCATGCATTGGGGTCTAATATTTTTGAAGACATGAAACTTCGCATAGAGCAGATGCATGCCTTGGGATTATCTTCGGCTCAAATCATGAGCCAACACAAACAAAATGTGAAGGAGTTGGTGAAGTGTAACGAATAGGTCACAAGGGATATTTTTTTGCTTCCTTCCAATGTACGTAATATCTGCAAGAAAGGAGCTGAAGAATTGTGGGAAAAACATCCTTCGGAACCAATCATCGTACGGATGTGGGTACATGAAAATCTTGACTCTGTGTTTTTTTATCAAGAACATTCTCTTCTAGACCTTAATAACACCAATCAAGAAGACATCCCATTCAGCCTTGGAATTCAGACTGAATGGCAACAACATATGATGGCCAAATTTGACCATAACAATGCAATTGCAATCGACGCGACGTTTGGAACCAATCAAACCAGGGTATGTTGCTATCTCAAAGGTTTAAACATAAGAATTTATGTACAATTTATGTTATTATGAATTATGTTTAACATTTTTCTAACATCATTTTATTGGTCTATTGGTTGTGGAGTATCTACTTTATACAGTCATGGTATTTGATGATTGGAAGAATGGAATACCGGTAGCATTTTTTGTCGTATCACGGTCTCGTGAAGATCATCTAAGACATGTGCTTGATGCATTGCATTGCAACGTTCAGAGCCTTCAGGAGACATGGAGTCCATCATCAATAATTGTTGATAATGCACAAGCTGAAATCAACACTCTCAGGTATATCCCTCTTTGTTATACATTCCATGATATGCACACATCGTGTCATGCATTTAGTGTGATATATATTATGTGTTATTGATTGAAGGTCATGGTTTTTCACACCATCATATGTCTAATTCATTGTAGTTTTAAAATACTTGATAATTAATTATGAATTTGATATATTTTCTTCAGGAAAGTGTGGCCATCTGCCCAAATTTTCCTATGCTTATGACATGTGCGAAAAACATGGGCAGAAAATGCTGTCAAAAAAATTAACGACAAGGTTGAGAGAGTTGTTGTTTTACAACGAATTGACCTTGTTATGTATGAAAAGGGTTGTCCCATTGATTATGATCCGGTGTTATGGGCACATGACCAACTCCGAGACATACAACGCAATCATCCAAAAGCAGCGACATTCATGAAATACATGAATGACGTTTGGATGGATAATGTTATATGAATATGACGCATGACATATTTGTAAATCTGGATCTTACGCATGACACATTTGTAAATATGAATATGATGCATGACATATTTATAAATATGGATCTGGTGCATGACACATTTGTAAATTTGGATCTAGTGCATGACACATTCGTAAACATGAATATGACAGATGACACATTTGTAAATTTGTAAATTTGGATTTAGTGCATAACACATTTGTAGATTTGGGACCGACGTATAACACAATCCAGAGATTTTTATGCATAACACATCCGTAGATATCATTTGCATAACACATTAGCAAATATGGTTGAAAACCGATGGGAAGAAGATAGGGAACGTTCCCAATGCTCGGAAGAGGGTCCATGGATTGAAGGATGATTAATGTCGTTGGAGCTAACTCCGTCCAAGGTTCCATCCGGTATGGCAAGGTGCGGGCAACAAGGTGGGCAGGTCCAGAAAGTTATGATTTGGGCACTGACACGTGGGCCAAGGGACGCGGATTCCTAGGCGCACAGAGCTCGATAGGGGTTCTTTAGCGTCTGGCGTGAGAAAGGCAATAGAGGTGGTATGTTAGGAAAAGGCAGGGGCCTGTAGCAGAGAAATGTTGTTATAATAAATTTTTAATGAAATTCTTTTGGGGGCTTAATATATATCTCTTCCTACTAGGCAAAGCTCATTTTTTTAGCATCTATATGATGCAATGAATCTTGAAGCAAGTCCGCCCTCTATGTGCCTAAAGCATATCATAACCCATGAGACGTACCACTTCTTTCATGCCCTACACCTTAAACTTGCTCCCACATGTTTCATCAAGCAATGTGGGACATCTAGAACTCAAGAATTTGAGTGCATATTTGTTTTTTTGGTTTACCAACTAAAATGTTAGAATTTGGGGGCTTGTAATATACCGCTAGAAAGGTCTTGAAAATACCTTTCCCACAATATATTACACGCCCCAAAAACATTGTAATTATAATTGCAAATTGAAAAAGAAAAATTTGTAGTCGTGTAGTGACTATATACAATCCTAAAACGATTGCGGATCTTTTTCACATAGTTTTCTACTACATTAAATATAATATTTATTTTTTGATGCACTGAATACAAGTGCATACACTAAATATCAATAACCCTATGAAACTAAATAACATTAAATGTAAATTTAAACATTAAATGTCAACTAAGGTAATATGTGGAAGTTACATATTTTAATTTAGTGTTAGTCAGGATAGGAAAAAAAATAACAATGATAAAAGGAGAATTCCAATATATCTTCTAACAAATCTTCCAACACTAATTATCAAAGAATTGAAAATTATTGTTGAGCAAGGTACGGTGGTAACAACATTAAATTTAAACAAACACTAAATATCCTATTTAGCGTAGTGACAACAAAGGTACATGTCACTTGTAAATTACATTGAACGTGTACAAATCAAATCGCTCATTTTTTGTAAAAATTGTTGTGAGAAGATTTGCAAGCCACATCTTTGACACATTTAACAACAAAGGAAGACAAGTGAAGCCCAAGAGAAAACAAAAGAATGGTCAAACTTGATTTTTTTTTTCAAAACTACGATTTTGCATATATTAAAAAAAATTAGCATATTCACTTTTTGGTGCATGGTCATTCTTCTTGGTCCACATTCGGTTTACACCTAGTGAAGGGCCCAAGGCTTTCAAAACTAATTTTTTAAGAAATCAGACCATGGAAGTTGGACCATAAAGTTGGACCATTGGAAAATGCCCTTTTCCATGGTCCAACTTCATGGTTCATAGTGTAAACCACCCCTTAGGGCTAGTTTCCATTAGGTCGTTCTCTCATCAAATTTTAGATAATAATGGGTTGGAGGTGTTTGCATGTAGTTTAGCACAATTTGCTATCCAAATACATTATAGCACTCCCCTATAATGTGGACCAGAGCCCTACATTGGGTGCCCATACTCATGCCCATGGGTTTTGGGTGGGCATGGGTGCGATATTATTGTTCATGGGTGGACATGGGTGGGCATGGCTGCGATATTATTATTCATGGGTGGGCATGGGTTCGATATTATTGTTCATGGATGAGCATGGGCTAAAGCAAAGCATATTGGAAGGGATCATTGAATGCTTTCGGCATAGTGGGATGCCATGTATAATTTCGATTTTAGTACGTGTTTCGGAGTCCAAATGCTCACTTCTATATATTTGTAGTTGTTTGTAAGTTGAGGCCAAAGGTGGAAGTTCACAAACACACACATACACTTCATGCTCCATTTTTCGACTCACAACAACTTGGTGGTGGTGGTGGGTTTCTTCCCCTTATAGCTTGCATTCCACATCTTTGAATGTTTCATTCTAAGTTCCGTCCTTGCTTTTGCTTGTATATATGTTGATATCAGTGTTTCTCCTGAAGTCTTGACCTTCACCGGTTCATTTGTAACTAGCAGCTGGTTCAATTGAAAACAAACAATGTGTTCATTGAGCACCAACCTTGATCGCTGAACAAGTGCTGCATGCGGGCATAGTGGGATGCCGTGTGTGATTTTGATTTTAGTACGTGTTTCGGAGTCCGAATGCTCAATTCTACATACTTGCAGTTGTTTGTAAGTGGAGGCCAAAGGTTGAAGTTCACAAACACACCTATACACTTCCTGCTAATTTTTTGACTCACAACACCTTGGTGGTGGTGGTGGGTTTCTTCCCCTTACAGCTTGCATTCCACAACTTTGAATATTTTGTTCTAAATTTTGTCCTTACTCTTGCTTGTATATATGTTGTGATTTTCAGGTGCCGATTAATCTGGGCATTCTCAGTCATGTAGGGCAACAATCAACTATGAGATGTCTGTGATGTGCAAATTCTTGTAAGAGATAGTATGATTAATGTGACACTACCTCTTTCCCTTCGTGTTGAAAGATTGCTTGAATTTAGGCAGATTGACAGACATGCCAATGGCGAACTTGGTGTACCAAAATTTCATATTCTTGAAGTTGTATTTTGATAATAGATCAAAACTAGAGAATCCTCAATTCCAATGTGTGTTCAGTGAGAACTCATGATTGACAGCAAAACAAAGAAGATGAAGAGATGTAGGGCTCTGGTTCTTAAATCCCTCCCGCAAACCCCCATTTTCTGTTTTGATGTGGGATACTTCTGCAGCATGAATCCTTTCCTTTTGCATTTCTCTACAGTGTACTCTTGTCATCAAAAACTTGTCTAGGAATGTTGTGATTTTCAGGTGCCGATTAATTTGGGCATTTTCAGTCGTGTAGGGCGACAATCGACTCTGAGATGTCTGTGATGTGCAAATTCTTGTAAGAGATAGTATAATTAATCTGACGTTGCCTCTTTCTCTTCATGTTGGAAGATTGCTTGAATTTAGGTAGATTGACAGACATGCCAATGGCGGACTTGGTGTACCAAAATTTCATATTCTTGAAGTTGTATTTTGATAATAGATCAAAACTAGAGATGTCAATCTTCAATTTCAATGTTTGTTAAGTGAGAACTCATGATTGACGGCAAAACAAAGAACTTGAAGCACCACAAATTGAGTCTTCGCATAAAAAGACTTGACTGACTCATCATGTGCACTGTGGGAAAACTTTATTTGAACAGGAATTATGGCAAATCTCATGTCAGACTTAAACCCCACCCTTATACGTTGTAGTCTAGGTGAGAGCTCACATATCATTGCTTAATCCCCCTGACATTGGAATCCCACTCCCAATGCTCCTCCAATCCTAATGTTGAACACCCAACTTTTTATTTAAAAATCACAACGTGACAAGTATTTAGAAATATTTTTTCTATTTCCCTTGTGGGCATTCCCAACACCATCATTTCTGAAGTCTTCCATCCACAACAACAAGTTAGTTAACTACCTTAAGCAATCTCCTAATGGCATCAAGGCACACCATCAACATTTGATTCGCCCATGCCCATCCTCTTAAATCAACTAATCAATTCCAAACCACAATATTTAAAATCCTACATAATCATCTAGCATTGTTCATTCCATAGCCCCCTCATCACCCAGCGGCTTCTAGTCACCTCGGCATTGGCCTGCCCACTTCTGGTGCTTCCCAACAGTTCCCATGTGCAACCTCAACGGGAAGTTGTGATCTCGATTCCGCTTCCTCCCTTTGGCCAACCCCCCTGCAGTGTGGCCGCGGACCCTCAGAGGCTCAACCGAGATCAATGTTGGCAACTAGTTCCTCCTTTCTCTTACCTCAGCATTGTCCCAGCATCCAGCTGCCACCCTTCACCATCACACACCGATCTCACATCTCATTGAGGCAAAGCTTGAATTTAGCACCCACAAGTGAGTGACTAGTGTTTATTGAGATGGCGACATCTAGTTCTAGTTCGCTAAATGCACAAGTGATTGAGAAGGAACTAAAGAAGACATTGCCGAATGACGCCGATCATGTATTGTCACTGCGCAAAAACCATGCTGGTCTGAACTTTGCTCTTTGAACTTTAAAAAGTCAAATTTTCAATCAAAGTTGTTGAAGACGCTAAAACAAGAGAATGCAACCAGCTGGAACTCGCTATACCATTGCCTATTTAGTGTTTTTGAAATGCTAATTGAGGTGATCGATCTACTGAAGCAGAAGGATGCGCTGCGGAAAGTTGCTTCAATCTCATAGACATGTTTGAAACACTTAATTGACTTGTTGGCACCATTTCAGAAAGCAACTCTGGATCTCGAACAATTCAAAGAGCCGACACTACACAAGGTTGTGTTTTGGCGATTTCAACTATTGAAGCATCTAAAACATGTTATGAACAATGTGATTAATGACGATGGTACCGTCATGACGAGCAAAGACTCCCCTTCGATCATAGCTTGTAAGTGTGTCTTGACACCACTAGTGCAAGAGAAGATAGAGCTCAACGTGCTCCATGTCGTAGCAACATTTTTGGATCCCGTTATGAAGAACCATATGCCCAAGATGGAGGTCCCCGACGCTTTAGTTACTAATGCGAAAACAAAACCAAGGGAGCTTATGCGCTCAATTGGCACAGGGGAGGTTTTAGCTAATTTGGATCACGAGAAAGATGATGCACCAGCCCCACCACAAAATAAGCACCGTAATGATGACACGATGTCTATGTACGATGAGTTTGAGGATGAGTTAGAAAAGATTCATGACAATGGGGCTGAGATCGTAGTTGTTAGCAACTTCGACGCACATATTGAGCTTGAGTTTAGTATGTATGAGACATACAAGGTCACTGATCTCGAAAAAAATGAGATCATTGCAGCGGTGAGCTTAGCATTGCCAATGAATCGGGATACCATTGCTAAATTCAGTATTCTCTTGTGGTGGAAGCTGAAAGGAGCCCCCACATTCCCCATCATGTCGCGTTTGGTTTTGTGCATCCCTGCATTCAACTCCAAATCGGTGTCAAACTTCTCGGATGCAGGGAATACACTAACCAATAAGCACTCCGGGTTGAAACCAGCGATAGTGAACGACCTTTTATTTGTCCGATCCAACCAAGACTTTGTGTAGGCGGATAATACACATTACACATTTTTTTAATACATGGGCACAATTTAAATAGCATGGGTGGGCATGGTCTGGGCATGGGTGCAATTTTAAAGGAAAATGTTGGGCTCTGATGTGGACGTCATGGACACAACCGCTAGACTTCCATGTGTTTACTAAGGAATTTTAACTTACAAGTGCCGATCATCAAAAGACCAATTGAAAACTCAAGAAAACCAATGTTGGTCTAGAACTTTATCTTTGATAACCTGAACTAGGAGGTTAATGAGTGGGGCTGGATTTGAGAAGATGGGATTAGTTAGTTGACACACATGAACCCTACCCCACTTGATTCCATCTACATTTGGGCAAGTTTGTTGTTATTCACATTAGAATCTGGTTGAAAAAAACTAACATGGAAACTCACACTTAATGCCCCGAGTGCCACTCTTCGTCTCTAAGGGCTCCTCAAGAATAGGTATGTGCCTCTATCCGCCACACCTTGTCTGTTGGCTTCCCTTAACAATGTCCAAAGAGATTTTTAGACGTCACTGGTGGAGATCCCGATGTTTCCAAGTCCAACCAGTTATATGTTAACAATTTTTAATTTTATTATTGATTCAAGGTATATTATATAAATTCCTCTAAAATGATCGGCAATTTTCTTAAAATCTTCAATTTCAACTAATCATTTCTCAAACTCAACTGGTTCATTTGTAATTACATTAATTATTGCATTTAATATCATTTCATAATTCAAAACACTACTCAATTGATGAGTTGTGTTCCACTTCTTTGATTTCAAATTCAATATAAAACGATGGGATTCCAACATCAAGAATCTTTATTCTATAATTGGGCCCAATAACACAACTCATCAACTAAATAATATTATGTTGAAGTTATACAGTGGTTATATTTATATTATTAATGTAATTCTTTTACCAAGTACAGATGTCAATGTTCTATAAATCCAAAGCACCTACTTTGACCTTTGTTGACAATACACAATAAATATTTATAGCATTGTGAAATCCCAATTAGTAAATGACACTCAATACAATATTGAGTGGTGGTCGGTTCTCCCCTTTCAATGGTCCACAAAATTCAACTTTGGTACACCTCACCTTCAAGGTCCAATGATCATTTGGCTTTCATTTTCACTTGGTGGTTAGTCATTTGATTGGGATTTTGTATCCACAATGCGTTGCTCATTAGATTTTTCACCCTTCAATGGTCATACATTTTATTGAATTATTATATGTAAAAAAAAATCATTATCCTATTTCAATTGGTTTAATTGTTTTTTTAAGCAAGGTTATTGCCATATTATTGATATTCAATTTGAATGATATCCTATGTTTCATCAATTTTGAGGGTTTAAGGTCTAGACCCTATAGCCCATAATCATAGCCCATGGGTGTGAGCCTGAAAAACGTACTCACATGTTAATTAACCTCAACACAAATGTTGGAAGGTAAAAAATCAAACTAAAAAGGTTAACTTCACCCTTAAAAAAAACGATGTAATGTAATAAAATGAAAAGGGAAGTGCAATTACCGTGCGCGGGAAGAGTGAGTCTTACAAGGGAAAAAAAGGCAATGGGAAGGCAAAAACTACTTATCATTATCTTAATTCTAATCTCTACGACCTAAGTTTTTGTGCTCAAATCAATGCTATATGTACATGTATGGCACAACTTTAGAAATAAATTGCATTTTGCAAAATTTTGCATCACTCTTGGAAGGGAAGTTGTTTCACCTTTTGCATGACTTTCAAAGGTCTTAAAATGCTACACATCTTTAACCATTTGTAAATACTAACCAATAGAGCAGCTATATAATGGAAAAAAAAACATGGAAAAAAATTCATGCCTCAAAAAAACAGGTAAGCGAAAACATTGGCATCAATTTCAAAAAATGGGGTCGAGAAGATGTGAAGAAGATCCAATATGAGGATATTGGTCATTCCAACCAAAGCTCTAGAAATGCAAATGATGCATAAATTCAAAGAGTTAGCAATGAAGATTTGGGAACATGAACAAGCCAAGAAAACCAATCTAGATGTGTTGAAGAAGGTGTGTTGGGGGACATTGCAAAATTTGAATTTCAACAAAAAATCTATTAAGTTTCAATGGGAGGAATAGAAATGAATATCATGAAGGTAATGGTGATGAAATTGCTGGCCCTACCTGTCAAGGTCACCTTCAACCCTTAACCTTAGATATTGTGACATATTGCTGACCAGTTTATACAAACATCACTTCCACCAAAATTAGATTGTTTTTGTTTCCAATTCTACAAAGGTGGTCACATGAACACTATTATTAGTATATAGTTTTGTAATATATACTTATTGTAAGTTCTCATGAATCCTTAAGGAGTAGGTGTTGTAGTTTTCTAAATCTATGTTCCCCTAAATCCTAATATCAAGGTTAAGTGTTTTGGAATGGGATTTATTCCTATGTCCAACATCATGTTTAATCACTCCGATATTCTTCATGGTTTGAATGATTTGTGATCACTCTTATGCCATTTGAATTCCAATAGTGTGTAGTTAAGAGCATCCAAAGTCTTTTTGTAATTCAAGCATACTCCCTCGCTAATGCAAATCTACTTAGTTGATGAATGACACTTAATTATATGAATTTATTTATTTCATCATTTACCAATTACATCTCCATAATGATTTCATGAATTCTTACATCCAAAGTATTTGATCATTATTCTGAGTCATTCATGTGTATGATCTAATATTATCCATGTCAATGTTCTCGTATTTTCTACATATTTTTCTTAATTATCCCCCCAAATGTTTTTTGGATGTGAGGGGTATGATGAAGTGAAATTTTAATTTGTGTTTGATTGTACAATGATGGTTGATGTAGTCCACTTGGCAGCTCTTTCTTTGTTTTCCCTTTCTCAATGATTCCGTGTCCGTCGATTTATGCATCTCCCGTCATTCAATACCTTTCTCAAAATTTCAACCCCAAAGATGCTCACAAGTATTGGTAAATAAGTGCCCTTAGTTTCAACCTTCAAATTTTGGGTGTTCAACCATGTGCTTTAATGAATCATTTGAGAATTTCTCTTTGAGTCTTAATCTCTAAAGCATGGGGGTCTTCAAACTTCGACAAATCTTCTTAGTCTCAGAGTCTTCATGCCATAATTACTTTCAAAGTTTCTAAATCTCTTTGTCTCTAAGGGTTTTCATGTCGCCCGAGCTTAAATCCTTTAGGTCCCTTAGTCTCAAAGGTTTTTAAATTCTTCATCTCTCAAGGTTTTTGAAAACCTTTAGTCTCTTCAAGGGTCTTGAATTCCCTAGTCTTGAAAGGTTGGGAATTTCCTTAGTCTTTAAGGTTTTTTCCGTCCAAAGGCTTTACGTCTTGTTGGAATTTTCATTTTTTTCAAAAATTCTTCAAGCCTCACATGCCCAATAGGCTTTGCGGTGAGTCTTTTGCTCCCGAAAGACGTCACTGTAAGTCTTGCGTTCTTGATAGGCTTCACGGCACTCATGTGAACTAATCAATGTAAAATGAGCACTTTAAGGCCCCCTTTGTGTCTTTTTAAATAGGACCTAGTATCTACCATTTCATTGATGTGGCGGTTAGGTCACTTTCCCTTGTTACCAAATGTGTGTTTTTTTGCTAATTTTAGCAATGCATGTAATTGTTGTCTAATTTTAGTCCTTATTTATTTATTTATTTGCAGTAATACCAACGTGTTATAAATAGATGTGCTAGTGGAATACATTTGGTGCATTTAACTATTTGCCTAGATGTGCCATAGGATTTGGTTGCATCCCATATAATCACATCCATCTAAAATCGGTTACATTCATTTAGAATAGTTGAAATAGTTATGTCCATCCAAAAAGATTGTCATACCTTTGGGCATGTTCTTTCATCCACTCATTTCCATTCCAAAAAAAATCCTATTAACTAGATGTTCAAACCTAGTTTCCAACTATTTCTAGCATGTTTATGTGGTTGTTCGTGTTCCTACGCTCGCTCCGTTCCTAGTCACATTCCCATGGTCCTACCCGTCTTATTGAAGCCGACTCTAAGTTTTTTCCAAAAGGGTTCCATGTATTCTAATACCCTGCCGGTCGGCCCTTAGTCTTGCGGTACCTTGGTCCAGGTAGTCACGCTCCCTGTTTTTTCTCAGCCGCAGTAACTCAGCTCCCCGTCCCCTCTTGGCCGTAGGTCCTCATATTCTCTCGGCCCCGCAACTTCTTTCGCTGGCACTTGTCCTCATGGGTCGGTTCAGCTCCCTATTGGCTCATAACTTCTATCCGTTGGCCTTCGTTCCCCACATATTCTTCCTCTATTTTTTTTGGTCATGTACACTACCACATAAATTTTAACCAACATAAACTCCAACACACCGTGCCTATGAATGGGGATATTAAATAGTCCACATTTTGAGGACCAATGTAGGAACCACCAAAAAATTGGCAATAAAACAAATGTGCACCAAATCTTGAACCAGAAATTGTATGCCATTATTTGAGCAATCATATTTGAGAAAAAAAATGATTTAAGTTGCTTGGGCCATGGTGAGGTGTTTGCCACTGGCAGAAAGCATGGGAACAAGTCTTAATTAAGCAATAATTTTGATGAAGAGTTATGCAAATATTGAATTTGGCAGGCCTCAACAAATGCTAGAAGGCACAAACCCACCCAAACAAATATTAATGGCATTTGTTATTTGAAAATGGTTCCAAATAACCAACATTGGACCAAACTTGCCCCCTTCATAACCAAAAAAAAGTTTGCATACCACATTCATCATGGAAGTAATGATGAAATCAACAAATGATGATGGAAAAACAAAATGGGACACAAAAATGGAATACAAAAAAAATGTGCAAACAAATTGTATAGCAATTGCATGGAAACAAACATAGAATATGGATTAAAATGCACAACGGTAGCAAAAAAAAAAACAAGCCAACACACCTCCCAGACAAGAGTTTCCAAAGAATACACCAAACTCAATTAATAGGAAACCTTACATTTATCCTTCAAAACAAAGGTGACATTGTTTGAAACATTTTCAAGTGGCAACATGGATGCATACTACAAAAAAATATGTAACTTGAGAATGCATGATTACATGTGGATAGGTTATTTGTTGAAGGTAGAGCATTAGGTTGCTCGTAGTCAAAGAAATGTAATACTAGAAGTAATAAGGTTGTAATAAGCCTACAAGGCTGGTCCGTAGTGGGAGCGGAGTTATCCCATATTGTTTGTAGAAACCAAGGTGACCATGACCAATAAAGGGCAAAGCAAAGGGTGGAGGAAATCATCTCACTCCAAGCATATTTCTTATGCCTTTGTGTATGTGTGACTTGCTTGTGTAATCTTATCTCTAGTCCTATTGTCTCCAATAGGTTATAGGCCCACCATGCAAATGAAGTGCCTAGAGATTTGATTACTTTGAGGTTGTGGAAGAGATCATGAGGAGTTGGCGTTTTGGAACGTTGAAGGTGTGCAAAGTCGCATTCGGTTATTATAAGTGTCTCTTTGTGTTTTTCTTTTGTTTGAATGTTTGTTTGAGGCAAAAAGTGTTGAGTTGTAAGCCTTGAGTGTGGAGAAATTTATTTGTGAGGTTTAGAGGTATTGAGACTTCCAAAGGATCTGACTTCAATGCTTAGAGTGTGGAGAAGTTGATTTGAGAGGTTTGGAGGTGTTTAATCTTCCAAAGGATCTAACTTGAGTGGTTTGAATGTGGAGAATTTGATTTGACAGGTTTGGAAATATTAAAACTTACAAAGGATTTGACTTGAGTGGTTTGAGTGTGGAGAACTTAATTTGAGAGGTTTGGAAGTATTTAGACTCACAAAGGATCTAACTTGAGCGGTTTGAATGAAGAGAAGTTGATTTGAGATGTTTAAAAGTGTTTAGACTTCTAATGGATATGACTTGAGTGGTTTGACTGTGGAGAAGTTGATTTAAGAGGTTTGGAGTTGTTTAGAATTCCAATGGATCTCACTTGAGTGGTTTGAATATGGAGAACTTGATTGAGAGGTTTAGAGGTGCTTAGACTTCCAAAGGATATGACTTGAGTGGTTTGAGTGTCAAGAAGTTGATTTGAAAGGTTTGTACGTGTTGAGATTTCAAAATGCTATGATTTGAGTGGTTTGAGTGTGGAGAAGTTGATTTGGGAGGTTTGGAGTTGTTTAGAATTCCAAAGGATTTGACTTGAGTGGTTTGAATGTGGAGAACTTGATCTGAGAGGTTTACAGGTGCTAAGAGTTCCAAAGGATCTGACTTGAATGGTTTGAGTGTAGAGAAGTTGATTTGAGAAGTTTGAAATTGTTTAGACTTCCGAAGGATCTGATTTGAATGGTTTGAGTGTGGAGAAGTTGATTTGAAAGGTTTGTACATGTTGAGATTTCTAAAGGATCTGATTTGAGTGGTTTGAGTGTGGAGAAGTTGATTTGAGAGGTTTGGAGGTGTTGAGACTTCCAAAGAATCTTACTTGAATGTTATAAATGTGGAGAAGCTTGGTTGAGAAGTGCGGAAGTGTTTAGACTTCCACAGTATTAATCTTGACTATTTTGAGTGTGGAAAAACTTATTTGCAAGGTTTGGAGGTAATTATTTGTAAGGCTTAGGTTTTAAAAGGCTTAGGTGAATGCATTGAGTGTGATTTCATATGCTTGAGTGATTGAAGAATACAAAGAAAACACTTGAGAGAAAATGCATCCATTTGAGTGAAACAATATCTAACTTGAGTTATTTAAAATCTTAGTCCACGTTTGAGAGCAAGTGGACTCATTGATGTGTGATAGATCAAACTTGAGTGATAAAAGTGTCTCTAAGGACTTTGGAGAAGGAGTGGACTCATTTGAGGTGAAGAAGATCTTACTTGAGAGATTTGATGGTTAGAGGCCATATTTGAGACCAAGAGCCGTTATTTGTTGTGAAGAGGATTTGACTTGAGTGATTTGAGAGTCTTAAAACCCATTAATACCCCGAGCGCATTTTGAATCCAAATGGATTTTATTTGAATGCATTGGAATATAACCACAATGTTTGATGGCAAGAGGGATTATTTGGACTTTGAAATGATCTGACTTGGTCATTTAAGTATTCAAAACCTAACTTGAGGGATAGGCTAGTCATTTGAAATTCAAGATGAGCATACTTGATTGTTTTGATTGATTTGAGTGTTGGAAAGTATATTTGAGGGAGAAGGTTAAGCATTTGATCGACTTGAGTGTCTTAAGACTCCTCTTGACGTGGAGAAGATCTGACTTGAAGTATGTGAGAGTGTAAGGCACTTTTGAGGTCAATTTGATTTTACATGAGAGATTTAAGTGTCTTAAGTGATCCTTGAGGAGAAAAACATTTGATTCGAAAGCTTTGAACATACAAACGCAATTTTTGAATTTGCTTTTGTGTATCTCATTGATGACGGTGCCTTGCTACTCTTTGTTCCTATGCTTAAGGAGGGAAACTTAGTGGTGTGAGCATAGAGCGGAGAGCAGAAAATTTTGACTTTGTTGGATAATTTTAGGACAAGCAGTGCCTATTTCTGTGGAATTTGTAGATAGAGTGAATTCAATTTGTTGGAAAGGCACCCCATTCCCGTGCAGATTATAACGCATCTTAGGGTGAGAAACAAGTAGAACCTAAAGGCGTGGAAGAATGTATTTGTTATCAAAGATCTTATAGTCTAGGTTTCAAATGGTTTCATATTAAATTAGGGATGACGTCATCAATTGAAATCGAACAACAACATAAGAAATCCACCTTTGGGAGGTAAGCCTAACACAAAATCAAAAGACCTTGTCATACCGAATATTCACAACCGTTGATTTATTTTGTTTTCATCATGTGTGAAGACTTGCATGAATAGAAATTCATTGAAATAACATTTGATTGAGGGCCTGGTCACATGTGGCTTCACACTACACTTGAAAATCCGTGAGCACACTATATAATTTTGGAGGTGTCTTGGGACGGCCTTTGGAAACTTTCTCGTGGGCTCTCACAATTCATGGTCACGGCTCTTGGCTCATGTGTGAAGTAGCCCTTAAATGAACATAAGTGTTCTTAAATGATTTTGTCCAAAGTGATACATTGCCCCAAGTAGCTAGGGTACTCTTTCCAAGTATTCATAGACCTTTTGATACATTGCCCAACACCTTAATTTGAGAAATACCAACCTAACCAAAAAAAATACAACCCCATCCACCCGAACCTATCTTAAATCTCGTCCTTGCTTCCTACACTAAGACCCACACGGTTCCGAGAGGGTCAAATTCCAGCCAAACAACAAAGTAGTTGAACCTATCAAACAACTAGTTGAACATATGTACAAAATTAATACAAGCCTTTAACCTTCAAGAACAATTGAAAACAAACAACAACATAAGATAAAGAAGGAGTTGAATGTGGTTTGCAAAAGGCACATGGAAATTCAACAAATGAACTTATAAAATATTCAAACATAAACAATATATAGGAGATAGAGGTTCCAAACGCACGAGGCGTAGTCAACAACGTGGACTACCATGTCTATCACTATCCTCGCCTTGCTCGGCCTTTATATCTAGGAAATCCAATACTATTTTGTTAAAAACACATGTGCGACTTGGAGGTAGAGACGGTGCTTCCGCCAAGAGATAGGCAAGGTCAGCGGCATATGAAGGGAGTTCGAACGTCGTCGAAGGGGTTGCAAACATGTCTGCATTAACAACACGAATTGGGCTCTCATTTTGAACTCTGCACATATAGGAAGATGAAACAAAGAAATGAGCACAAGCCAAAAATTCCATTCCGAAAAGATAGAAATGCAAGCAAGCAAGGAAGAAACCAAGAACAAACTTACGCACACAGCAAATCGAAATTGCGCTTCGCCATCTTCCGGGGAGGAGGAGCAAAAACCGATCCTCGTTATGGGGCACCATGCTGAGAAGTGTGTTCTTGCTCAGTCTTACGCATGGGAAGGAGGATGGACTTGAAGATGTCGATATCCGACTCAAGCGCCACAATATAGAGTTAAATGGATCAACATGCAATGACGGAACCTCCTAGAAAAACGAAATGCGAGAAGGTGAGGATAAGGGAATGAATGAAAAATGAAACAAGTAAAAAAAAACAAAGTCATGAGATACAAAGGGAAGAAAAACCAACCAAGGCCACATTACCAATCCATGATAATGTCGTCCTTGTCCATGAGGGCGGAAAAAATGATGGAAAAGAATTTGGGGCACTTTTTACGAGCACATGTCCAAGGCATTCCGTATTCCCTCAACGACTGGTTCTTCGAATCGGCGAAGCTATTGAGCCAACCATCTCTTTTGAGATTGTAACCCATGTCTTCGAAGTTCGAGGCCCGGACATTCAAAACATTAATATTACGCACGAGCACCTTGATGAAGAACTTGCGAGTCTGAAAGAAATGAGAAGGGTAGAATGCAAGGGAAAAAAATAAGAATACAAAAGGATGAGGCAAGAAATGAATTACCAACTCGGATGGATTAGTAGGCGATTGGAGGTCGAGGTCATTCATGCCAAACCAGTCTTCAGTAATGTAGAAGTCCTCTGTATGTGCCCAGTTATGTATAGATCTAGACACGTCAGGATCAGCGGCGTGTGTAAAGACAAGAACGCCGTCGTCATGAAGGTTGGCGTTAGCGAAGGCAAAGAGAACCTCAAAGTAAGTCGAAGAACGCTTGTTCCATTGAGAAACATCGGATGATGATGACGAGATGTCCGGCATACAAAGGTTTTTCGGCACATCTACGAAGAATAGATCAAGCCCTGTCTACACCCTAGGCTTGGTATTATGACGAGTACGACCCGCTCCAACCTGCAAATTAAAAATCAAAAGAAAATATAAGAAAACAATTGTTGAATTAAATTGAATGAATGGGAAAACAATAGAATGTCGCACAAACCTTAGTAAGGAACCTGAACGGAGGCCTTGGTGAAAGAACGCGTGGACACTTGACTAGAGGCCACCCTCTTACCCTTGCCCTTGGCCTTCACCAGTGCAACCTCTTTGTAATTGGAAGGGGAGCCGGATTCTCATCTTAATCCGGCTCTTCTTTCAATTCACTTACCTCAAGGGCAAAGGAAGTGAGGTTGTTGTAGAGGGGTTCTTCTACGTCGGAAACAAATCCACGAGAACAATCCAAGTACCAACTACCAGCGACCAAATGCACGCGTGGAAATTTTGCTAGTTGCATGGGCGTGTACACACAAAGATTGGAGTTGTCATCGATCCACTCGTCAACGAAAGACGGCAAAGACGAAGAAGGAAGAACATTCCTTACGACAAGCTCACGGTGGATGTACCTACAAAGTGGAGAAAATTACAACAAAAATATGGAATGAAAAAAATATATATATGAAGGACAAAAGATAAAGAAAAAATGATTACCGGTAAGCAACGTGCTTGATAGCTAAGGGGCCTTCCTCGAACTCTACGAGTTCGAGCCCTTTAGTGAACTTTTAGACACCTTTGTCATCAAAATATACTCGAAAAGCCTTGTCCCACAAAATGAGCCTCCAATGCTCGACAAAATAAGCACGTTCGAAAAGATCTTCCATAGAAACCCAGTCAATGTCGATGGAGCATTCATTTTCAAATGAGTCGATCTCACCCTCAACCCCTTTCTCCTCCTAAGATAACACAAACATAAAGTGAGTCCGAGAGAATCAGACTATAGTGCATACACAAAGAATTTCAACATATATATCTAGCTAGACCACCTACATATCCATACACAAGGAACCTCATTGAAGTCAAAATCTGGTCCAAACTACCGCACCCTAAACCCTCTCGGTGCCGAGAGGGTCGGATTCTAGTGCAATCCAAAAAAATTCAACATATGACCCAAGCTAGTCCACATACATACACATACACAAGGCACCTCATTCTTGTCAAAATTCTGGTCCATACTACCACACCCTAGACCCTCTCGGATCCGAGAGGGTCGGACTCTAGTGCAATTCAAAAAAATTCAACATCTGACCCAAGCTACTCCACATACATATACATACACAAGGGATCTCATTCTTGTCAAAATCAAGTCCATACTACCACACCCTAGACCCTCTCGGATCCGAGAGGGTCGGCCTCTAGTGGAATCCAAAACATTTCAACACAGGAACCTACCTAGTTCACATACATAAACATACACAAGGATCCTCATACTAGTCAAAATCTAGTCCATACTACCACACACTAGATCCTCTCCGATCCGAGAGGGTCGGCCTCTAGTGGAATCCAAAAAAATTCAACACATGAACCTACCTAGTTCACATACATACACATACACAAGGATCCTCATACTAGTCAAAATCTCGTCCATACTACCACACCCTAGACCCTCTCGGATCCGAGAGGCTGGGCTTCTAGTGCATACAAGAAAAAATTCAACCTGTGAACCTAGCTAGTTCACATACATACACAGACACAAGGATCCTCATACTAGTCAAAATCTCGTCCATATTACCACACCCTAGACCGTCTCGGATCCGAGAGGGTCGGCCTCTAGTGGAATCCAAAAAATTCCAACATATGAACCTACTTAGTTCACATACATACACATACACAAGGAGCCTCATACTAGTCAAAATCTCGTCCATACTACCACACCCTAGACCCTCTCGGATCCGAGAGTCTGAGGGTCGGACTCTAGTGCAATCCAAAAAAATTCAACATATGACCCAAACTGCTCCACATACATATACATACACAAGGGATCTCATTCTTGGTAAAATCAAGTCCATACTACCACACCCTAGACCCTCTCGGATCCGAGAGGGTCGGCCTCTAGTGGAATCCAAAACATTTCAACACAGGAACCTACCTAGTTCACATACATAAACATACACAAGGATCCTCATACTAGTCAAAATCTAGTCCATACTACCACACCCTAGACCCTCTCCGATCCGACAGGGTCGGCCTCTAGTGGAATCCAAAAACTTTCAACATATGAACCTAGCTAGTTCACATACATACACATACACAAGGATCCTCATACTAGTCAAAATCTCGTCCATACTACCACACCCTAGACCCTCTCGAATCCGAGAGGGTGGGCATCTAGTGCATACACAAAAAATTTCAACATGTGACCCTAGCTAGTTCACATACATACACATACACAAGGATCCTCATACTAGTCAAAATCTCGTCCATACTACCACACCCTAGACCCTCTCGGATCCGAGAGGGTGGGCATCTAGTGCATACACAAAAAATTTCAACCTGTCAACCTAGCTAGTTCACATACATACACATACACAAGGATCCTCATACTAGTCAAAATCTCGTCCATACTACCACACCCTAGACCCTCTCGCATCCGAGAGGGTGGGCATCCAGTGCATACACAAAAAATTTCAACCTGTGAACCTAGCTAGTTCACATGCATACACATACACAAGGATCCTCATACTAGTCAAAATCTCGTCCATACTACCACACCCTAGACCCTCTCGGATCCGAGAGGGTGGGCATCTAGTGGATACACAAAAAATTTCAAGCTGTGAACCTAGCTAGTTCACATACATACACATACACAAGGATCCTCATACTAGTCAAAATCTCGTCCATACTACCACACCCTAGACCCTCTCGGATCCGAGAGGGTGGGCATCTAGTGCATACACAAAAAATTTCAACCTGTGAACCTAGCTAGTTCACGTACATACACATACACAAGGATCCTCATACTAATCAAAATCTCGTCCATACTACCACACCCTAGACCCTCTCGGATCCGAGAGGGTGGGCATCTAGTGCATACACAAAAAATTTCAACCTGTGAACCTAGCTAGTTCACATACATACACATACACAAGGATCCTCATACTAGTCAAAATCTCGTCCATACTACCACACCCTAGACCCTCTCCGATCCGAGAGGGTCGGCCTCTAGTCGAATCCAAAAAATTCCAACATATGAACCTACTTAGTTCACATACATACACATACACAACGATCCTCATACTAGTCAAAATCTGGTCCATACTACCACACCCAAGACCCTCTCGAATCCGAGAGGTTCGGACTCTAGTGCAATCCAAAAAAATTCAACATATAACCCAAACTGCTCCACATACATATACATACACAAGCGATCTCATTCTTGTCAAAATCGAGTCCATACTACCACACCCTAGACCCTCTCGGATCCGAGAGGGTCGACCTCTAGTGGAATCCAAAAAAATTCAACATATGAACCTAGCTAGTTCACATACATACACATACACAAGGATCCTCATACTAGTCAAAATCTGGTCCATACTACCACACCCTAGACCCTCTCGGATCCGAGAGGGTCGGACTCTAGTGCAATCCAAAAAAATTTAACATATGACCCAAGCTACTCCACATACATATACATACACAAGGGATCTCATTCTTGTCAAAATCGAGTCCATACTACCACACCCTAGACCCTCTCGGATCCGAGAGGGTCGGCCTCTAGTGGAATCCTAAAAATTTCAACATATGAACCTAGCTAGTTCACATATATACACATAGACAAGGATCCTCATATTAGTCAAAATTTGGTCCATACTACCACACCCTAGACCCTCTCGAATCCAAGAGGGTCGGCCCCTAGTGGAATCCAAAAAATTTCAACATCTGAATCTAGTTGGTTCATATAAATACACATACACAAGGATCCTCATACTAGTCAAAATCTCGTCCATACTACCACACCCTAGACCCTCTCGGATCCGAGAGGGTGGGCATCTAGTGCATACACAAACAATTTCAACATGTGAACCTAGCTAGTTCACATACATACACATACACAAGGATCCTCATACTAGTCAAAATCTCGTCCATACTACCACACCCTAGACCCTCTCGGATCCGAGAGGGTGGGCATCTAGTGCATACACAAACAATTTCAACATGTGAACCTAGCTAGTTCACATACATACACATACACAAGGATCCTCATACTAGTCAAAATCTCGTCCATACTACCACACCCTAGACCCTCTCGGATCCGAGAGGGTCGGCCTCTAGTGGAATCCAAAACATTGCAACACAGGAACCTACCTTGTTCACATACATAAACATACACAAGGATCCTCATACTAGTCAAAATCTCCTCTATACTACCACACCCTAGACCCTCTTGGATCCGAGAGGGTCGGCCATTAGTGGAATCCAAAACATTCCAACATATGAACCTAGATCGTTCACATACATACACATTCACAAGGATCCTCATACTAGTCAAAATCTCGTCCATACTACCACACCCGAGACCCTCTCGGATCCGAGAGGGTCGCCCTCTAGTGGAATCCAGAGAATGCCAACACATGAACCTACTTAGTTCACATACATACCCATACACAAGGATCCTCATCCTAATCAAAATCTTGTCCATACTACCACACTCTAGACCCTCTCGGATGCGAGAGGGTCAGCCTCTAGTGGAATCCTAAAAATTTCAACATATGAACCTGGCTAGTTCACATACATAGACATACACAAGGATCCTCATACTAGTCAAGATCTCGTCCATATTACCACACCCTAGACCCTTTCGGATCCGAAAGGGTCGGCCTCTAATGGAATCCAAAACATTTCAATACAGGAACCTACCTAGTTCACATACATAAACATACACAAGGATCCTCATACTAATCAAAATCTCGTCCATACTACCAAACCCTAGACCCTCTTGGATCCGAGAGGGTCGGCTTCTAGTGGAATCCAAAAAATTCCAACATATGAACCTACTTAGTTCACATACATACATATACACAAGGATCCTTATACTAGTCAAAATATGGTCCATACTACCACACCCTAGACCCTCTCGGATCCGAGAGGGTGGGCATCTAGTGCATACACAAAAAATTTCAACCTGTGAACCTAGCTAGTACACATACATACACATACACAAGGATACTCATACTAGGCAAAATCTCGTCCATACAACACACCCTAGACCCTCTCGGATCCAAGAGGGTCGGCCTCTAGTGGAATCCAAAAAATTCCAGCATATGAACCTACTTAGTTCACATATATACACATACACAAGGATCCTCAAACTAGTCAAAATCTCGCCCATACTACCACACCCTAGACCCTCTCCGATCCGAGAGGTTCGGCCTCGAGTGGAATCCAAAAAATTCCAACATATGAACCTACTTAGTTCACATACATACACATACACAAGGATCCTCAAACTAGTAAAAATCTCGCCCATACTAACACACCCTAGACCCTCTCGGATCCGAGAGGGTCGGCCTCTAGTGGAATCCAAAAAATTCCAACATATGAACCTAGCTCGTTCACATACATACACATACACAAGGATCCTCATACTAGTCAAAATGTGGTCCATACTACCACACCCTAGACCCTCTCGGATCCGAGAGGGTGGGCATCTAGTGCATACACAAAAAATTTCAACCTGTGAACCTAGCTAGTACACATACATACACATACACAAGGATACTCATACTAGGCAAAATCTCGTCCATACAACACACCCTAGACCCTCTCGGATCCGAGAGGGTCGGCCTCTAGTGGAATCCAAAAAATTCCAGCATATGAACCTACTTAGTTGACATATATACACATACACAAGGATCCTCATACTAGTCAAAATCTGGTCCATACTACCACACCCTAGACCCTGTCGGATCCGAGAGGGTCGGCTTCGAGTGGAATGCAAAAAATTCCAACATATGAACCTACTTAGTTCACATACATACACATACACAAGGATCCTCATACTAGTCAAAATCTCGTCCATACTACCACACCCTAGACCCTCTCGGATCGGAGAGGGTGGGACTCTAGGCCCTACACAAAAAATTCCAACATATGAACCTAGCTCGTTCACATACATACACATACACAAGGATCGTCATACTAGTCAAAATCGAGTCCATACCACCACACCCTAGACCATCTCGGATCCGAGAGGGTCAGCCTGTAGTGGAATCCAAAAAAATTCAAGATATGAACCTAGCTACTTCACATACATACACATACACCAGGTTCCTCATTCTAGTCAAAATCTCGTTCATACTACCACACCCTAGACCCTCTCGGATGCGACAGGGTCGGACTCTAGTGGAATCCCGAAAATTCCAACATATGAACCTACCTCGTTCACATACATACACATACACGAGGATCCTCGTACTTGTCAAAATCTCGTCCATACTACCACACCCTAGACCCTCTCGGATCGGAGAGGGTGGGCCTATAGGCCATACACAGAAAATTCCAACATATGAACCTAGCTCGTTCACATACATACACATACACAAGCATCGTCATACTAGTCAAAATCTCGTCCATACCACCACACCCTAGACCGTCTCAGATCCGAGAGGGTCGGCTATTAGTAGAATCCGAAAAATTCCAACATATGAACCTAGCTCGTTCACATACATACACTTACACAAGGATCCTCATACTAGTCAAAATCTGGTCCATAGTACCACACCCGAGACCCTCTCAGATCCGAGAAGGTCGGCCTCTAGTGGAATCCAAAAAATTCCAACACATGAACCTACTTAGTTGACATACATACACATACACGAGGATCTTCATACTAGTCCAAATATCGTCCATACTACCACACCCTAGACCCTCTCGGATGCGAGAGGGTCGGCCTCTAGTGGAATCCTAAAAATTTCAACATATGAACATGGCTAGTTCACATACACACACATTAACAAGGATCCTCATACTAGTCAAGATGTTGTCCATACTACCACACCCTAGACCCTCTCGGATCCGAGAGGGTCGGCCTCTAGTGGAATCCAAAAAATTTCACTATACGAACCTTGCTAGTTCACATACATACACATACACAAGGATCCTCATACTAATCAAAATCTCGTCCATACTACCACACCCTACACCCTCTCGGATCCGAGAGGGTCCCACTCTAGTGGAATCCAAAAAATTCCAACATATGAACCTAGCTAGTTCACATACATACACATACACGAGGATCCTCATACTAGTCAAAATCTCGTCCATACTACCACACCCTAGACCCTCTCTGATCCGAGAGGGTCGAACTCTAGTGGAATTCAAAAAATTCCAACATATGAACCTAGCTAGTTCACAAACATACACATACACAAGGATCCTCATACTAGTCAAAATCTAAGCCATACTACCACACCCTAGACCCTCTCGGATCCGACACGGTCGGCCTCTAGTGGAATCCAAAAACATCCAACATATGAACGTAGCTCGTTCAAATACATACACTAACACAAGGATCCTCATGCTAGTCAAAATCTGGTCCATACTACCATACTCTAGACCCTCTCGGATCCGAGAAGGTCGGCCTGTAGTGGAATCCAAAAAATTTCAGTATATGAACCTAGCTAGTTCACATAAATACACATACACAAGGATCCTCATATTAGTCTAAATCTCGTCCATACTACCACACCCTAGACCCTCTCGGATCCGAGAGGGTCGGCCTCTAGTCCATACACAAAATATTTCAACATATGAACCTAGCTAGTTCACATACATACACATACACAAGGATCCTCATACTAGTCAAAATCTGGTGCACACTACCACACCCTAGACCCTCTCGGATCCGAGAGGTTGGGCATCTAGTGCATACACAAAAAATTTCAACCAGTGAACCTAGCTAGTTCACATACATACACATACACAAGGATCCTCATACTAGTCAAAATCTCGTCCATACTACCACACCCTAGACCCTCTCGGATCGGAGAGGGTCGGCCTTTAGTGGAATCCAAAAAATTCCAACATATGAACATAGCTCGTTTACATACAAACACTAACACAAGGATCCTCATACTAGTCAAAATCTCGTCCATACTACCACACCCTAGACCTTCTCGGATGCGAGAGGGTCGGCCTCTAGTGGAATCCAAAAAATTCCAGCATATGAACCTACTTAGTTCACATATATACACATACACAAGGATCCTCATACTAGTCAAAATCAGGTCCACAGTACCACACCCTAGACCCTCTCGGATCCGAGAGGGTCGGCCTCCACTGGAATCCAAAACATTTCAACACAGGAACCTACCTTGTTCACATACATAAACATACACAAGGATCCTCATACTAGTCAAAATCTCCTGCATACTACCACACCCTAGACCCTCTCGGATCCGAGAGGGTCGGATCCTAGTGGAATCCAAATAATTCCAACATATGAACCTAGCTCGTTCACATACACACACATACACAAGGATCCTCATACTAGTCAAAATCTCCTCCATACTACCACACCCTGGACCCTTCCGGGTCCAAGAGGGTCGGCCTGTAGTCGAATCCAGAAAATTCCAACATATGAATCTACTTAGTTGACATACATACACATACACAAGGATCCTCATTCTAGTCAAAATCTTGTCCATACTACCACACCCTAGACCCTTTCGGGTCCGAGAGGGTCGGCTTGTAGTGGTATCCAAAAAATTCCAAGATATGAACCTACTTAGTTCACATACATACACATACACAAGGATCCTCATGCTAGTCAAAATTTCGTCCCTACTACCACACCCTAGATCCTCTCGGATCCGAGAGGGTCGACCCTTAGTGGAATCCAAAAAATTCCAACATATGAACCTAGCTCCTTCACATACATACACATACACGAGGATCCTCATACTAGTCAAAATCTTGTCCACAGTACCACACCCTAGACCCTCTCGGATCCGAGAGGGTCGGCCTCTAGTGGAATCTAAAAAATTCCAACATATGAACCTAACTAGTTCACATATACACACATAAACAAGGATCGTCATACTAGTCAAAATCTCGTCCATACTACCACACCCTAGACCCTCTCGGATCCGAGAGGGTCGGACCCTAGTGGAATCCAAAAAATTCCAACATATGAACCTAGCTAGTTCACATACATACACATACACAAGGATCCTCATACTAGTCTAAATCTCGTCCATACTACCACACCCTAGACCCTCTCGGATCCGAGAGGGTCGGCCCCTAATGGAATCCAAAAAATTTCAACATATGAACCTAGCTAGTTCACATAAAGACACATACACAAGGATCCTTATAATAGTCAAAATCTCGTCCATACTACTACACCCTAGACCCTCTCGGATCCGAGAGGGTCGGCCCCTAATGGAATCCAAAAAATTTCAACATATGAACCTAGCTAGTTCACATACATACACATACACAAGGATCCTCATACTAGTCAAAATCTGGTCCATACTACCACACCCTAGACCGTCTCGGATCCGAGAGGGTCGGCCTCTAGTGGAATCCAAAAATATTCAACATATGAACCTAGCTAGTTCACATAAATATACATACACAAGGATCATCATACTAGGCAAAATCTCGTCCATACTACCACACCCTAGACGTTCTCGGATCCGAGAGTGTTGGCCCCTAGTGGAATCCAAAAAATTTCAAGATATGAACCTAGCTAGTTCACATACATACACATACAGAAGGATCCTCATAGTAGTCAAAATCTCGTCCATAGTACCACACCCTAGAGCCTTTCGGGTCCGAGAGGGTCGGCCTCTAGTCGAATCCAGAAAATTCCAACATATGAACCTACTTAGTTCACATACATACACAAGGATCCTCGTACTAATCAAAATCTCGTCCATACTACGACACCCTAGACCTTCTCGGATCTGAGAGGGTCGGTGTGAGACCAATTTTTGGCTATCGCCTGCCCGAAGTGGGCCATTTTTTGAAAAGTGATGATATTCATCTGGCAATGATCTTGGAATGTCATCTGTAGCGGCATCGAAAGGCTATCGCCGTCAAGAATCGGTTACAACCCCTAACCGACTCCTCCTCCTTCGTCAGCTCAAGGAGGAGGCGAATCAGAAAGTAGGCAGGCTATTTTCATATGTAGAAACCAGGCATAGTCTCCTAGTTAGCGATAGGCGTTGCAGCATCAGAGCTCAGTGATTGAGTCTGAGGGCAAGTAGGCTCCTCCGAGATGGAGTGATAGGGATGAGTAGGAAAGAACTGAGTGATTCAGTCTTTGGAACTCTGTATTTGATTTAAGTAAAGTGTTCTTTGAATGAGCAATGGTCTTGTGATTGTACAATGTAATTTGTTGGCTATAGGCAACTGTGATAGAGTCATAGTTGTTGACGCCAAAGTGAGTTGTGTTAAGCGAAGAGTTGTTGAGTGCAGTGTAATGGCAATTATATCCTAATCTGAAATTAGCTATGAGTGCGAGCGTACATTGAAGGATGTCGGCGAGAGGCCAAGAGGAGCAATAGTCATTGAAGTATGTAAGTGACAAGAAAGAACGTCTGGAGAGGCAATGGCCTTTGAGAGTGAAACACAGACAACATCAGTAGATTGAGAAGTTGTGATTGAAAGTGCGAAGCCAGTGAATGGCCGCACACTGTGGAAGTTGAAAACTGAAGGCAAGAGGCCACTAAGAAGGCAGTTGAAAGAAGGGTAGAAGGGAAGAGTGTGAGAGAGAGGAGAGAGAGAGCATCAGGCGATGAGCATGGGGCCATAGCCAGTTACTTGCAAGAAAGGAAAAGAGGGAGAGAAGTTAAGTCTCTTGGTGAGAAAGGAATGGGCCATAGCCTTAGAATGAACAGGAAGAGGCAATAACCTAGAGAGCATGGCCACTTACCCTGAGATGGAGAATAGAGACTGATGAGTGAAAAAAACCTTAGTCTGAGGCTGAAAGGGTAAAGGCAAGACCAGAGAGTGGTCATGGCAAGGCCAATAGTCTACAAAGAGACGAAAGGGCAATAGCCTAGGGAGTCGAGGCCAAGTCATAGCACAGGAAAGGCTATAGCCAATCTAGGAGTTACAGACTTAGAAGCCTGAGAGAGGCAAGACCCTACCTAAGAGAATGTGAGAAGTTACAGCTTAGTACGAGGATGAGGACTGACCTCACCTTAGGGTGATTACCCCACAATAGGATATCGCCTGGGTAAGCCTGAAAGAATATCGCCAGCTAGGTTTGAGAGAGAGTTAATAAACTGAAAGAGAGAAAAGATTGAGAACAACACCCGCATGGTAGAAGCAAGACTTTACCCGGTGAGATGAATTTGTTGCATGTAAATCCTTTTAAGTAAGAACAACTTATTAACTAAAGGATATAGCCTGTAAAAGACATAGATATATTTATATCCTCTATATTGACGGAATAGATGCTCTATGAGATGGATTACCAGGTGGATCGGAAAATGCTGGAGACGGTTACAGTCTCTGAAGGAATGCCGAGAACTGTAAGTAAAACTAAATGGAATTAATTTGAATTGATCATAAGCATAATTCATAACACATAAAGACCAAGAAGGCTACTCAAAAGACGTGTTTTGGACGCGTAGTCCTGCCTAAGAGTTAGTGCCTACTCGCCAAGCTAAGAGCCTCACGACTGAATTAGCTATGAACCTTAGAAACAATAGTACATACCTTGAAGATAGGACTGACCACACTCACGACAAAACCATCACATATGAACTAAAAATAATGAAATAAGTTGAGATGAAAGGAGATAAAGAGTGAGAATCTACCCCTAAATGTTATTAAGAACCTTAATCCAATGTGACAATTAACCCTTATAGACACTAGCTCAGTATTCCTGGAGACATTGTTTCCTGGGTTTTGTTGTTTAGAGAGAAACCAAGAACTTACTACAGTCGGCCTCTAGTGGAATCCATATTCGAACATATGAACCTACTTAGTTCACATACATACACATACACGAGGATCCTCATACTGGTCAAAATCTGGTCCATACTACCACACCCTAGACCCTCTCGGATCCGAGACGGTCGGCCTCTAGTGGAATCTAAAAAATTCCAACATATAAACCTAGCTACTTCACATACATACACATAAACAAGGATCGTCATACTAGTCAAAATCTCGTCCATACTACCACACCCTAGACCCTCTCGGATCCGAGAGGGTCGAACTCTAGTGGAATCCAAAAAATTCCAACATATGAACCTAGCTAGTTCACATACATACACATACACAAGGATCCTCATACTAGTCAAAATCTCGTCTATACTACCACACCCTAGACCCTCTCGGATCCGAGAGGGTCGGCCTCTAGTGGAGTCCAAAAAATTCCAACATATAAACCTAGCTAGTTCACATACATACACATACACAAGGATCCTCATACTAGTCAAAATCTCGTCCATAGTACCACACCCTAGACCCTTTCGGGTCCGAGAAGGTCGGCCTAGAGTCGAATCCAGAAAATTCCAACATATGAGCCTAGCTAGTTCACATAGATACACATACACAAGGATCCTCATACTAGTCAAAATCTCGTCCATACTACCTCACCCTAGACCCTCTCGGAACCGAGAGGGTCGTCCTTTAGTGGAATTCAAAAAAAATTCAACATATGAACCTAGCTAGTTCACATAAATACACATACACAAGGATCCTCATACTAGTCAAAATCTCGTCCATACTACTACACCCTAGACCCTCTCGGATCCGAGAGGGTCGGCCCCTAATGGAATCCAAAAAATTTCAACATATGAACCTAGCTAGTTCACATAAATACACATACACAAGGATCCTCATACTAGTCAAAATCTCGTCCATACTACCACACCCTAGACCCTCTCGGATCCGAGAGGGTCGGCCTCTAGTGGAATCCAAAAAATTTCACTATATGAACTTAGCTAGTTCACATACATACACATACACAAGGATCCTCATACTAGTCAAAATCTCGTCCATACTGCCACACCCTAGACCCTCTCGGATCCGAGAAGGTCGGCCTCTAGTGGAATCCAAAAGAATTCAACATATGAACCTAGCTAGTTCACATACATACACATACACAAGGATCCTCATACTAGTCACAATCTCGTCCATACTACCACACCCTAGACCCTCTCGGATCCGAGAGCGTCGGCCTCTAGTGGAATCCAAAAAATTCGAACATATGAACCTAGCTAGTTCACATACATAAATATACACAAGGGATCTCATTCTTGTCAAAATCTCGTCCATACTACCACACCCTAGACCCTCTCGGATCCGAGAGGGTCGGCCTCTAGTGGAATCCAAAAGAATTCAACATATGAACCTAGCTAGTTCACATACATACACATACACAAGGATCATCATAGTAGTCAAGATCAGGTCCATACTACCACACCCTAGACCCTCTCGGATGCGAGAGGGTCGGCCTCTAGTGCATACACAAAGAATTTCAACATATGAACCTAGCTAGTTCACATACATACACATACACAAGGATCATCATACTAGTCAAAATGAGGTCCATACTATAGACACCTAGACCCTCTCGGATCCGAGAGGGTCGGACTCTAGTGTACACACAAAGAATTTCAACATATGAACCTAGCTAGTTCACATACATACACATACACAAGGATCCTCATACTAGTCAAAATTTGGTCCATACTACCACACCCTAAACCGTCTCGGATCCGAGAGGGTCGAATTCTAGTGCACATACAAAGAATTTCAACATATGAACCTAGCTAGTTCAAACACATACACATACACAAGGATCATCATACTTCTCAAAATCTGGTCCATACTACCACACCCTTCACCCTCTCGGATCCGAGAGGGTCGGACTCTAGTGCATACACAAAGAATTTCAACATATGAACCTAGCTAGATCACATACGTACACAGACACAAGTATCCTCATACTAGTCAAAATCTGGTCCATACTACCACCGCCTAGACCTTCTCGGATCCGAGAGGGTCGGACTCTAGTGCATACACAAAGAATTTCAACATATCACCCTAGCTAGTTCAAATATATACACATACACAAGGATTCTCATACTACTCAAAATTTGGTGCATACTACCACACCCTTCACCCGCTCGGATCCGAGACGGGGGGATTCTAATTCACACACAAAGAATTTCAACATATGAACCTAGCTAGTTCAAATACATACACATACCGAACGATCATCATACTACTCAAAATCTTGTCCATACTACCATAGCCTTCACCCTCTCGGATCCGAGAGGGTCGGACTCTAGTG
The DNA here is from genome assembly GCA_950295325.1 of Polytrichum commune. Lineage (NCBI taxonomy): Eukaryota > Viridiplantae > Streptophyta > Polytrichopsida > Polytrichales > Polytrichaceae > Polytrichum > Polytrichum commune. The sequence continues at coordinate 54,179,036 of OX485806.1, read as the reverse complement.
CATACACAAAGCATTTCAACATATGAACCTAGCTAGATCACATACGTACACAAACACAAGTATCCTCATACTAGTCAAAATTTGGTCCATACTACCACCGCCTAGACCTTCTCGGATCCGAGAGTGTCGGACTCTAGTGCATACACAAAGAATTTCAACATATCACCCTAGCTAGTTCAAATACATACACATACACAAGGATTCTCATACTACTCAAAATTTGGTCCATACTACCACACCCTTCACCCTCTCGGATCCAAGACGGGGGGATTCTAGTTCACACACAAAGAATTTCAACATATGAACCTAGCTAGTTCAAATACATACAGATACATAACGATCATCATACTACTCAAAATCTGGTCCATACTACCACAGCCTTCACCCTCTCGGATCCGAGAGGGTCGGACTCTAGTGCATACACAAAGCATTTCAACATATGAACCTAGCTAGTTCACATACATACACGTACATACACAAGGATCATCATACTAGTCAAAATCAGGTCCATACTACAGACACCTAGACCCTCTCGGATCCGAGAGGGTCGGACTCTAGTCTACACACAAAGAATTTCAACATATGAACCTTACTAGTTCATATACATAAACATACACAAGGATTCTCATACTACTCAAAATCTGGTCCATACTACCACACCCTTCACCCTCTCGGATCCGAGAGGGTTGAACTCTAGTGCATACACAAAGAATTTCAACATATGAACCTAGCTAGTTCACATACATACACATACACAAGGATCATCATAGTAGTCAAGATCAAGTCCATACTACCACACCCTAGACCCTCTCGGATGCGAGAGGGTCGGCCTCTAGTGCATACACAAAGAATTTCAACATATGAACCTAGCTAGTTCACATACATACACATACACAAGGATCATCATACTACTCAAAATGAGGTCCATACTACAGACACGTAGACCCTCTCGGATCCGAGAGGGTCGGACTCTAGTCTACACACAAAGAATTTCAACATATGAACCTAGCTAGTTCACATACATACACATACACAAGTATCCTCATACTAGTCAAAATCTGGTCCATACTACCACACCCTACACCCTCTTATATCGCAGAGGGTGGGATTCTAGTGCACATACAAAGAATTTCAACATATGAACCTAGCTAGTTCACATACATACACATACACAAGTATCCTCGTACTAGTCAAAATCTGGTCCATACTATCACACTCTAAACCCTCTCGGATCCGAGAGGGTGGGATTCTAGTGCACATACAAAGAATTTCAACATATGAACCTAACTAGTTCAAACACATACACATACACAAGGATCCTCATACTACTCAAAATCTAGTCCATAGTACCGCACCCTAGACCCTCTCGGATCCGAGAGGGTCGGACTCTAGTCTACACACAAAGAATTTCAACATATGAACCTAGCTAGTTCACATACATACACATACACAAGTATCCTCATACTAGTCAAAATCTGGTCCATACTACCACACCCTACACCCTCTTATATCGCAGAGGGTGGGATTCTAGTGCACATACAAAGAATTTCAACATATGAACCTAGCTAGTTCACATACATACACATACACAAGTATCCTCGTACTAGTCAAAATCTGGTCCATACTATCACACTCTAAACCCTCTCGGATCCGAGAGGGTGGGATTCTAGTGCACATACAAAGAATTTCAACATATGAACCTAACTAGTTCAAACACATACACATACACAAGGATCCTCATACTACTCAAAATCTAGTCCATAGTACCGCACCCTAGACCCTCTCGGATCCGAGAGGGTGGAATTCTAGTGCACATACAAATAATTTCAACATATAAACCTAGCTAGTTCAAATCAATACACATACACAAGGATCCTTATTCTACTTAAGATCTGGTCCCTACTACCGTCACCTAGAGCTTCTCGGATCCAAGAGGGTCGGAGTCTAGTGCATACACAAAGAATTTCAACATATGAACCTAGATAGTTCACATACATATACATACACAAGGATCCTCATACTAGTCAAAATAAAGTCCATACTACAGACACCTAGACCCTCTCGGATCCGAGAGGGTAGGACTCTAGTGCACACACAAAATATTTCAACATATAAACCTTGCTCATTCACATACAGACACATAAACAAGTATCCTCATACTAGTCAAAATCTGGTCCATACTACCACACCCTAAATCCTCTCGGATCCGAGAGGGTGGGATTCTAGTGCACATACAAAGAATTTCAACATATGAACCTAGCTAGTTCCAACACATACACATACACAAGGATCCTCATACTACTCAAAATCTGGTCCATACTACCGCACCCTAGACCCTCTCGGATCCGAGAGGGTCGGACTCTAGTGCATACACAAAGAATTTGAACATATGAACCTAGGTAGTGTGGGAGTCCAAATTCGACGGAAAGACGGAAATACGGATTCAATTTCCGTATTTTACCTTGCTTATCTGAGGATAATAGGGACTATTAGGACAAAATTAATGGTACTAGGAAATAGAGTAGTCTAACCCCGCCTTGTGCGGTAAAACGACTCTAAATAAGTACTATGACCGGTCCGTCAAATAGGATGGGCGGACCATGTAATCATGGTCTAAACCATTGGTCCGGACCAAGTAACGGACGCGCCAAGATTACCCAACGGCCCGGAAGTGGCGGTTATAACGGGCCTTATGGCGGTTGGGGGAAAAGAGAGCCGTTGGTAAAAATGTTAGTAAAACCGTTGGTGGGAACCGCCGGAAAACGGTTGGTAACCGTTTTCCGTTAAACCGAACGGTAACAGGGGAAAGAAGAGGAAGGAAGGATATTTAAAGGTCCCTTCCTTCTCCCTCCCACTCTTTTCTGGAAAAAGACAACCTGTTGAGAGAACGAGTGGTGAGGTGTTCATTCTTTCGAGCCGCCAGCAGTTGGATTGCTGGGACTCAGCACTTTTCAGTCACCGGCAGTGGGCTTGCCGGGACTTTGTGGCAATTAGACGGAAGAGAAGGACTCCGGAAGAGAGAGAGAGAGGTTGCAAGCCAGAAAGGGTGAGAGGAGAGGAAAATGCCGGAAGCACGGGAAGAGGATCAACGGGAACCCATCCCGATTCCGCTGAAAGCCCTCACCCCTGCAATTCCGAGGGAGGATAGAGAGCTGCAAGAGCTCGCGGAGGATCTTAGGGTCATGGGTTGTGCGGGATTGCTCTCCAAACCCTGGAATCTCAGAGCGGAAGATACCCTCCGCGAGTTTAAATTCGAGAGGGGAAATCAGTGGCTAGGCACAAAGAGGAGGGATCCGGAACATTGGACTCCGGATACGTGGAACAGGGTCTACGGGTTTCCCAAGGGAATCACGGAGGGGTGGGCGGGCCGCCGCGACGGCCTGTTCGCCGGGAAGTTCAGAGGGGACGCGGATCCAAAGGACGGATTCCACCCAGGGAACTGCCGGAATATTAGGGAGCGGAGAGTGCTAGAGTTTCTCCTGCCCATTCTCAATCCGGACAAGCCAAAGCGGATTAGCCTCACCATGGCTAACACGCTGTTTGGTGCAATGTCCGGAGTCCGGCCGGTGAATTGGGGCCTGATCATCCAGGAGATAGTCGGACGGGCCCTCCCCCATATTGGCCGGAAATCCTCCTTCCTCTCCCCCTTCATTTTGCACCTCTACCAGCATTTCGACTGCATCACGGCAGAGGAGGAGGACCTGCTCACAATAGCGGCGGATGAGGTCACCTACAAGCTGCTTCCGGAAGCCGGAGACGTCGAGACGGAGACCTCCAGCGACCCTATTCTTCCGGAAGCACCTCCCTCGTCACCCGGAAGCCCGCCACCAACCGTCTCGAGGCCACTCTCTCCCCCTCCCCCTCACCAACATCCGAAAGCCGGACCCAGCCGGGAGACCCCATGGCGAAATGTGGACCTATCCGCTTGGGACTTCCCGGAGAATCCATTCAAGCGGTTCCAGGAGGGGATGGAGGACCTCAAGACCCAGTACTACCGACTGGAGCACATCGTCAAGGGGGCGAACCACGCTCTGGACGACTGCGGACCCGGAAACATTCTCCGGGAATTGGCAAAAAGGGCGGATCGGAAGGAGCTGGAGCAGGCCAAGACGGAGAACGCCCACCTCACCGCCCAGGTAGCGGCCATGACTCAGGAGCTGAGTCAGAAGAGCGAGGAGATCCGGAAGTACCATGCGGAGCAGGCGGTGCTCTTCAGCCGGATCCGGGAACTGGTGGATCATCCGGCGGAGATCGTTAACAAGGCACATCTCTACGACCGGATGATGGAGTCCGGAGATCCCGCTTCCGCCAGGCAGACCCTCCCCATCCTCGTGAAGTATTCATGAACGATGAAGGATCTCCTGGCGGAAATCCAGAGGGTGGTCCCGCCAAGCGGAACACCGCGGAGGGTGCTCTATCCGGGTCCGCCAGGGTCACCAACCGGAACCCTCTACGAGGTGGTTGGTGAAGTAGCCCTGGTTCAGAATCCGCCGGCCTCTGCAGGACCCAGCCAGCAAGGAGGCGGCTCTCGGCCTGGTAATTCCGAGGGGCTCCGGAAAGGGTCCGTTCTCCCCAGGTGAGGCAGAAGAGCACCGGGTTGGTCCGATCCGGAAGGGGCCAGTCCCCTGTTCCGCGGAACTCGGATAGGTCCCGGACTCCGGATAGGGCTCGGACGCCGATCCGGCACCAGACTTCCGATCGGGAGGCCACTCCGAGTAGGGGCAAGGGTCCTATGACCCACGCCTCGCCATCGTCTCCACGGGACTGCCAAGTGGTGAGTCCATTTCCTCCGCCACACTCGAGAGCGGCCTCCAACAGGGATCCGCGGACGGCTTCACTCTCGGGTGGACGGAATCCGGAGCAGGGCACCGGAAGCGATCCTTCTCCAGTCCGAAGCATCCGGATGGGGACAGCTTCCGGAACCCCAGGGACAGTCTCCGGGACACCAGGGACCGCTACCCCACGGACCGAGAGGGCAGCGGATTCGGAGGACGAGGTTGCTCCGTCTCCGAACATGAGGAGGATGCTCACGCGGCTGCAGAAAGCGTCGCCGGCCGGGGGCTCATCTGCCATCAACGGGTTAGGGAGTCACTCAAAGGAGGGATCGGCTCCGAAGAAGCACCGGTCTTCTTAGTTAGGGGAGTAGCTAGATTAATTAGGCAGAAGGGAGGTAGGCAGGTAGGACTTAGGAGTTTTTGAAGACGATTAATAAAATTTTCCTTTGGTAGTGTCAGCGGAAAACCCGGATCTGGATCCGGGAAATCCGGGAGACCGGGGGTAGTTAGGGTTTTCTTGAGCGGCGGCCGTTTGGGCCGCCGCCCTCAGTTTAGGGATTTTTGAGCCTCTACTTAAGGCTGAATAAGGAGCTTGAGAAGGGTTCCTTCTCCATTGTTGTATTGTGATCACTCCTACCCCGAATAAATGTCTTTGCTTCTCACTCCTTGACTTCTCTTGATTGATGTGTGTGTGTGAATGACCCGGAGATCGTTAGTGGAAGAGAAAGAGAGGGCATGAGGGATAGGAGTTCCGGATAGGACATGAGAGAGGAGACCCGGATCAGATCCGGTTATCGCCTTGTAGATCCTCTCTGAGTGTAGTGGGAGGGAAACCTCACTAATCCGGTAGGCTGGGTAACGTCTAGGTGGGATAGCCGCTGGGAAGATTGGGTGAGATCCGGAAGGGATCCGGACTTACGCCAATCTGATCTTCTGAAGAGGTCCCACCGTCCTTAGACGGACCTTCCCGGATTAATGGTACGGATCGCCTAGTTATCTCAGATTGAGTAGAATCCAAGGTAAAGGTAGCCGGACAGATCCGTCGGACGGAGAAGGAGAGGTCCGGATCAGTAAGAATTCCGATAGGAGGCCACCTCCGGAGTGCAGTAGGAAGAGATCCTCATTGTTCCGAATGCCTGGGTAACGTCCATGTGAGATAGCCGTCGTTAGGACTGGGCAAGATCCGGAAGGTGCCGGACTTACGCCATCCGACCTTCTGAAGAGGTCTCACAGTCTTTGGACGGGGTAATCCGGAAAGTGGTACGGGTCACCTACTCATCCCGTCGAGTTAGATCTCCGGTTCGAATCCAGACTCCTCTGGCCACTATGGTCCCAAGAAACAATCCAGATCTCTCTGCGTGACCTGCCTGGACGGACCTGATCAATCCGGATTGGTTGTGAGGGAGTTCCCGGATTCTAACCTTATCAAGGACGTCTTCACCGGAAGAAACCAATTATTCTAGAGAGTAGACGTAAAGGGGTGGGTAAGTATTATAAAGAGGACCTAGAAATAACATCCGGAGAGGTACCCTCCGGAAAAAGGCTAAGAATGTCCCCAAAGACCAAATATCCGGAAATTAGGATTTCCGGAAATTTGGCTAAGGAAGAAGAAATAGGCAGGTACGGAGAGTTTTAGACCTCCTACACTTCACAGAATCCCTGGACGATACTAGGGTCATCCGGACAACCCGGATTAGGCACTTAAAACCGCCAATCCGGACATTTTGGTGTTCGCGTGTTCCCACAGGTAGTTCACATACATACACATACACAAGGATCCTCATACTAGTCAAAATCTGGTCCATACTACAGACACCTAGACCCTCTCGGATCCGAGAGGGTGCAACTCTAGTGCACACACAAAGAATTTGAACATATGAACCTAGCTAGTTCAAATGCATACACATACACAAGGATCTCATTCTAATCAAAATCTGGTCTATACCACCAACACCTAGACCTGCTTGGATCCGAGAGGGTCGGATTCTAGTGCATACACAAAGAATTTCAACATATGACCCAAGCTAGTCCACATACACATACACACAATACACACCACCTTCGTGTCAAAATTTGGTCCATACTACCGCACCCTAGACCCTCTCGGATCCGAGAGGGTGGGATTCTAGTGCACACACAAAGAATATCAACATATGAACCTTGGTAGTCCACATACATACACATACACAAGGGACCTCTTTCTAGTCAAAATCTGGTCCTTACTACCGCACCCTAGACCCTCTCGGATCCGAGAGGGTCGGATTCTAGTGCACACACAAAGAATTTCAAAATAAAACCCAAATTGGTCCACATACATATACATACAAAAGACTCCACCTTCTTGTCAAAATGTGGTCCATATTACCACACCCTATACCCTCTCGGATCCGAGAGTGTGGAATTCTAGTGCATTGTGAGGCCAAACCATCCACCCTTATGCGTCCTAGTCCAAGTGATGGCATGACCCTCACATACTCTTCTCACACCTCTGTACTCCACCATTCAACCTTGTCCATGTAATAAAACCCTTTATTGCACTTACAATCCCTGGAGAATTTAGGAATGCCCTTCCTCCCTAGGTGTTTTGTCCTTCGCCAACCCCTCAAAAATCCCACACCACTCCTAAACTTGTCCAAAACCTACCTCAATACTTTGATTGATTAGTCCTAGATTACTTCTACATTCACTCTAGCATGTGGTGAGAGGAAGATGTCCTTACATCCTCTACCTTCCCTTAAAACCACCCAGCTTTACCCTTTAACTAAATCCTAAAATGTTTCTACTCCTTCTGCCTACTAACTAACTCCACTCCCCGGTCCCCATGGCCTTGATGAAGCCTCCGAAGCCTCTGCCCTCACTTCAGTATGGACCCTCAGTCTCAGATTCCACGTTGTTTGGCCGGCTCCTGGGCCCGTCATCGCCCGTCGATGCCCATCCTCGTCCCCCTGGGTCCCTTCGACCAAGGTTACTCACGGTGCCGTTTCCCGAGGCAGCTTGTGGCCACTCCTCCCTACACTCAGCTGCATCCCTTGAGATCGGCTATGCTCTATCCAACCCATGTATACTCCCTGATTCGGTGGCACCCTCGCCTCATTCTGTGCACCTCCCCTCGGTCTTTGGCCGCATTTCGAAGCACCCAGCTGGTCATTCTTCCGCCTACGATTATTCTTAATGAGGGTCGCATTCTCATCCTTCTCAATCTACCCTGTCTGAAGTGATCACACCGCATTCCTCCACCCCTCGGTCCTTCATTCACCCTTCAACCATTAGTATTCTGCCTTGAATCGATCATTCCAGGTTGATGTGAGCCCACATTAGTACCTCAACCCTCCCTGGCTGCGGCCAACTTATACATTCCTCAGCATTCTTAGTCTTTCGTCTGGATTCCACCAATTGCATCTGCGCCCGGGTAGGTTGTCTCTCTCGGTCAATTCTCTGCCGCAATCCCCTTGGGAATCCTCAAACCTTGCAATCCCAGAGAGGGCGAGCCAGCTGCCGCCTCCATCCCCCTCGACCCCCTTTCGCACACTCTGCTTTGCAATCCCCCATAGACCCCTGTCTGCTGGCCTTCCCGCATTCTTATGATCTTGCCTCAGGTTTATCTTCAATGGCTAAACCCCCCCTAAAACAAACAGTTGGGGTCCCCTTTTGAGCACACTAAACCCTTAGCCCAACCCCTTCCTTAAGTACTACCCCTCTCCTTCCTTTAATGATCCCACCAAGAGCCTATAATGGGCACCCCCTTGCCTAAGCCAGTTAAGAACATTTCCACACCCGAGGTCTAAGGTCCTAAAACCTTCAATCATCACTCTAACTATTCCAATATTCTTACTCTATTCTACTTAAATCAATTCCTCGTCTTTCTTCCATACTAATGCTATGACTAATAGATAAACTTAATCCCAATCAAAACTACAACTTGCACTCTTTTTATCTTTCAAAGAGTTCAAATAAAATTCCGGTCCTACACTTTAGCGGCTTCTAGTCCTAACACACATGTGGGCACACCTATTTGGGCTCACATGCACATACAAAGAATTTCACCATATGAACCTAGCTAGTGCACATATATAGACATACACAAGGATCGTGATACTAGTCAAAATCTGGTCCATACTGCTGACACCTAGACCCTCTCGGATCCGAGAGGGTCGGATTCTAGTGCATACACAAAGAATTTCAAAATAAGACTCAAGCTAGTTCACATACATATACATACAAAACACACCACCTTCTTGTCAAAATCTGGTCTATACTACCGCACCCTAGACCCTCTCGCATCCGAGAGGGTCGGATTCTGGTGCATACACAACGAATTTCAAAATAAGACCCAAGCTAGTCCACATACATACACATACACTAGGGTTCTCATTATTGTCAAAATCTGGTCCATACTACCGCACACTAGACCCTCTCGGATCCGAGAGGGTCGGACTCTTGTGCATACAGAAAGAATTTCAACATATGACCCTAGCTAGTCCACATACATACACATACACAAGGAACCTCTTTCTAGTCAAAATCTGGTCCACACATCCTCCGCCCAAGACCCGTGAGGGTCAGATTGTAGTGCATACACAAAGAATTTCAACATATGAACCTAGCTAGACCACCTACATATGCATACACAAGGAACCTCATTGAAGTCAGAATGTGGTCCATACTACCGCACCCTAGACCCTCTCGGATCCGAGAGGGTCGGATTCTAGTGCATACACAAAGAATTTCAACATATGACCCTAGCTAGTCCACATACATATACATACAAAACACACCACCTTCTTGTGAAAATTTGGTCCATACAACCACACCCTATACCCTCTCGGATCCAAGAGGGTGGGATTCTAGTCCATATACAAAGAATTTCAACATATGAGCCTAGTTAGTCCACATACATACACATACACTAGGATCCTCATACTATTCAAAATCTGGTCCATACTACGGACACCTAGACCCTCTCGGATCTGAGAGGGTCGGATTCTAGTGCATACACAAAGAATTTCAAAATAAGACTCAAGCTGGTCCATATACATATACATACAAAACACACCACCTTCTTGTGAAAATCTGGTCCATACTACGACACCCTATACCTTCTCGGATCCGAGAGGGTGGGATTCTAGTCCATACACAAAGAATTTCAACATATGAGCCTAGTTAGTCCACATACATACACATACACAAGGAACATCATTTTAGTCAAAATCTGGTCCATACTACCACCTCCTAGACCCTCTCGGATCCGAGAGGGTAGGACTCTTGTGCACACACAAAGAATTTCAACATATGAACCTAGCTAGTTCACATACATATACATACACAAGGATCCTCATACTACTCAAAATTTGGTCCATACTACCGACACCTAGACCCTCTCGGATACGAGAGGGTCAGATTCTAGTGCATACACAAAGAATTTCAAAATAAGACTCAAGCTAGTCCACATACATATACATACAAAACACACCGCCTTCTTGTGAAAATTTGGTCCACACTACCACACCCTATACCCTCTCGGATCCAAGAGGGTGGGATTCTAGTCCAGACACAAAGAATTTCAACATATGAGCCTAGTTAGTCCACATACATACACATACACAAGGAACATCATTCTAGTCAAAATCTGATCCATACTACCACCTCCTAGACCCTCTCCGATCCGAGAGGGTCGGACTCTAGTGCAATCAAAAGAATTTCAACATATGTATCTAGCTAGGCCACCTACATATGCATACACAAGGAACCTCATTGAAGTCAAAATCTGGTCCATTCTATCGCACTCTAGACCCTCTTGGATCCGAGAGGGTCGGACTTTAGTGCAATCCAAAAAATTTCAACATATGTCCCAAGTTAGTCCACATACATACACATACACAAGGGATCTCATTGTTGTTAAAATCTGGTCCATACTACCACACCCTACACCCTCTCGGATCCGAGAGGGTTGGACTCTAGTGCAATCCAAAAAAATTCAACATATGACCCTAGCTAGTCCTCATACATACACATACACATACACAAGGGATCTCATTCTTGTCAAAATCTGGTCCATACTACCACACCCTACACCCTCTCGGATCCGAGAGGGTCGGACTCTAGTGCAATCCAGAAAATTTCAACATATGAACCTAGGTAGTGCACATACATACACATACACAAGGAACCTCATTCTAGTCAAAATATGGTCCACACAACCTCCACCTAAGACCCGAGAGGATCGGACTCTAGTTCATACACAAAGAATTTCAACATATGAAATTAGGTAGTCAACGTACATACACATACACAAGGCACCTCTTTCTAGTCAAAATCTCGTCCACACAACCGCACCCACTACCCTCTCGGAACCGAGAGGGTCGGACCCTAGAGCATTCCCAAAGAATTCCAACATATGAATTTATCTAGTCCACATACATACACCTACACAAGGCACCTCTTTCTGGTCAAAATCTGCTCTACACAACCGCCACCCAATACCAAAATCTGGTCCAAACAACAGCCTCCTAGACCCTCTCGGTTCCGAGAGGGTCGGACTCTAGGGCATACCCAAACAATTTCTAAAAAGGAACGTACCTAGTCCACATACATACACATACACAAGGCACCTTTTCCTAGTCAAAATCCGGTCCACACAACTGCACCCAAGACCTTCTCGGAACCGATAGGGTTGGACTCTACTGCATTTCCAAACAATTTGTCATAACAACCTAGCTACTCCACACGTCTTCAACCTAGCTTCACATGTATAATAGATAACCCTAAAGTCAAATTCTTTCCAAGTTCTCTTCCATATTTAAATATTTGAATTTCCTTTGTCTTATTTCCATAAACCTAAATCTTGAAGTGCCCATTGTGCATATAACCTCTACGACAATCTTACTGTAATAATCAAATTCTCTTTTCTCTCCTCGCGAGACCCGCTTTGATTTGAACTGTTGTGGTGCTCGTTCTCTGCCATAGATTGTGTTTGTGAACCATTGTCCTTAGCTTCTTCTTCTATCGATTGCAGATTCCACCCGCCCTTGTCCAATGCACACGTATTGTGCGGGTCTGATGGGGTCCCTCTTCCTTCTATGCTTGTTTCCTCCTTCTTCTTTAGTTCTCTCCGTCTCCTCTGTTTCGAATTGCTAAAACGCGTGCCTCCCTTTCTCTTTATTCCGTTTCTTTCCTGGATCGATTGTGGAGACTGTATTTTGGTCTGGTTCCTTCATGTGTGCGTTCCCGTTCCCCTCTCTTGCTCTCTTTTGTGCTCTCTATTCTCTGGGCATCCCTCTCATTCACTCACAAAATGACCCCTCACCTGCCTCTCATACCTATATAGTACCACTGTTGAAAGTTTAAGGTTTCCAATCGTCGGGTAGCCTTCCCTCCTATATCTTTTTTTGGATTTTTTTCTTATTCGTCCCTCTCTTTGTCCATGGCTTCCTCGTCCACAATGCCATCTTTATCAGAAATGGTTGAGCTCCGTGCTAATGGCGTCGGGATCCCCCTTCTTTTCCCCATTGATGCCAACGGATTTGCATCTGTCTCTTCCCTTCACCTTAGTAGGAGGTTTTTGTTGCAAAACAGTACAATATTGGTCGAACACGAGATTTATGATAATGCTACTTCTCTTTTGTCATTGACCATCCGTGAGCATTCTAGGGTTGCCGACAACGGATCTTCAGTGTGGGAACTTTGCGCTGGTAAATACAGGGTGTACGAACTCCCAGATTCTTGCTCCAATGTATCCACGGAAATCCGTACCCCTCCCCATTCCTCCTCTTCCACTTTAAACACTCCTCCCGTGGTCAAAGTTAAGATTGAACATGGTATACAAACTATCATACATCTTTCAGATTCCTCCGATGGTGATGAGCCCCCTCTATCCACTCCCTTTGTCAAGCCATCCCCTTCCTCCCTCAATTCCCCCTTTCTGAACCCCCCTTATAGGCCTTCAACCTGTATGTCATCTTCCTCCTTCCCCTGCCAAACCATCCATTTCCATTCTTCAATGCCTACGTTCTCTTGCTTCCACGCCCGGTAGGAAGAACATCCTCAAGAAGCTAGATTATGACACTTTGCAAATTCATGAGGTCAATTTCCTCCCCCCTCGCTTTGATGGGAATCGGATGTTTGTCCTCCCCCCAGTAGGCGTCTCTTCCTCTCATACGAAGGCCAAATCTATGGACGGCATGGACAAACGCTATGACGGCCATGTTTGGACCAATACCTAGACCACCAATATCACCAATGACATGGGCCTTGCTTTTCGCTCCTCCATTTGCGTTGGCCACCTCCAGTGCCAAAACCCGAGTTGTGATTACCTTCAACGCGCCTATCGTACCTCTAAGGTCAACGACACGGAATTTGAAGGTTTCACTAAAGATCCTTTCCCTCTCTCTGGCATTGTGCCATCCGGATCTACTCTTGTGTGCAGGATCTGCTATGAGCCCAAATTGAGGGCTCACATGTGTCCTTATGTTCTGGAATTTATTGGTATTAGTATAAGGCATTAGGATTATTAAGTAAAAATATAAAAGAGGGTGAAAGTCGAGTTTGGATTGGATTTAGAGTGAAGGTTGTGCTTTGTGAGTTTTGGGGTTGGCTTGGATTTAAGGGAGGTAGTCAAAGAAATGGAAGGCTTTAATGTATGCATGGCTGGGTTTTTATTGGCCAAGATAGGATGAGCTTGTGTTCATTTATGGCTGGGTTGCTAGCCCTTCAAAGGCTGGCACTATTGTGCCCTAGTAAATCCCAGCATGGGGAAGACGAGCGATTAGGTGTTCCGTGCAAAAACAGAACTCTCTCTCGAAACCAGCAGGGGAAGGCTAAGAGTACAGCGGAAGGTTGCTTGAGCCCAAGAGCGGCCAAAGGGGAGGAGGCGGCATCAGGACCTCGGAGAAGGGCCACAATTCTCCTTGCAGGCTGCTGGCACTTGAGGCAAGCTCAATGCTTGCTACCACTTCTAGAAGGGAATGTGAACGAGCAACCAGGGAACTACCGAACTAGGGAAAGGCTTGCGGGGATTAAAGGATACAGTTAAACTGAAATTGGTTACTGGGAGCTTAGGCAAGTGCCACCAGGGTGTAAGGCTATCTCAGTTGCAGAAGGCTGCATTTGGTTGGAAGCATTTGGAGGCTATGTCGCAACCCTTGCTAGTCCCCCTTGACAATCTTGCCAATTTTCAATTCTAGCAAAGGTTACGAGCGCTAACCATTCGCGTTCCGCCATGCCAATGGTTAGCTCCTCCTACCCGGACCATATAGTTAATAGGAGGGGAACCAACCCTCGTATTTTACTTTCAAGACTCACCCCTTAATCGGTAACCAATTCCCAAATGTGGACTTCCATCCATGGAAGTCCAATCCTATGTTGATCATCGCATTGCCGGAGCAACACTACAACAACCCGAAGCATATTAGGCAACTATGGCCTCACAATGGGCCAAAGCCCATGGAGGCCGTGCCGTTCAGCCTCGGGTGGGTGAGGCCACACCACCTCACCCATATAAGCCTCTAGGACTCTACGCGGCGCCCCTACCCCACCGTCAACCAACCTCTTGTCTCTCCACCAAGAGTTGGGGCCAAGTAGACATTTTCCTTTAGCCGCTTGGCCTAGAAGCCCCCACCAGCTTCAGACCATCATAACTTCCTTGTATGATGTCTGATTCCAACAACCAACCACTCCATCCTCATCTACGCTTCACGTAGATACCGATGAAGTCCTCACTTGCCCCATTCGGGCAAGTCTTTGGGAAGTTATGCCTGTTTGAACCTTGGCAGTCCCGGGAATCACTCCCAGGCACTGCCACGGGGAGGTCACTTCATTGTCAAGTTGACACCACGTGCGGACAAAGTTTGCTACCCCTATATTACATGCCATATATAATTTTAAAATTTATGATGTTTATTCTACATATACATAACCATTGATAGTATCTTTTGTATACTTTTTTGAAATTTTTAGTCATCTTTATTTATTTTAGTAAATTTTTTAGTTCAATTCTGTGTCATTCTAGTTAGAAACGGTATGTTTTATGAAAAAAACAAATCATCAAATATAGTTACCACTTTTGACTACGTCATAGGTACTGTGTATATTTACTCATGAAAAAAAATTGATAAAATTTTGACCCATTTTTGTGGTGCAACTTACCAAAAGAAGATTTGTTTTGGTCGCGCGTGGTGTTCAACTTGACAATGGAGTGATCTACCCGTGGGCACTGCTATACCAAGGCGCTGTCCCGGGACAGCGCCCCACTCAAATTGCCATAACTCCTAGCTCACACCTCCGACTGAGGTGTTCTTGAGCATTCTAGAATCACCACGCCATGAGCTACGCATAGCTCATAGCCTCACCCTTGTGCCTCCTAGTCTCCATGGGCGGGAGGCGTTCCCAACGCCCGGGGCCCTCACCCACACTAGGATCACTTGGGCCCTCTCACCAACGGCGCCACAAGTCCCGGGTGTCACTCCGGGGTCCCCCTTGTGCCCATGGTGTTTCGGGCACTCCTCATGGAGAGGTGCGGGACAGGTTGGATCCTAGGTCGCAGGCTGCCTGACGGGCAGTGACGGGCTGGCCTCAAGCTCGAACAGCGTAGAATCGTGAGCGGCTGGAGCCGACTGAAGGGGAGTAGGAGTGGTTTACTGGGAGCCTAGGCAAGTGCGCACCTGGGGGTGAGGCGAACTCAGCTGCAGAAGGCGGCTTTTGGTTGGAAGCCTCAAGAGGCTGGATCCTAGGCTGGAGGCTACCCGACGGGCAATGACGGGCTGGCCTCAAGGGATTGCTAACTGGGCATTGCCGCCGCTAAGGGGGATGGAAGGATGCCAAGATGGTTGTGCTTAAAGGCTGCTCATGAGTAGTTAGGAAGAAAAAAACTCATTTATAGAATAGTTAGATTTAGGGGGGGATTGAAGGTGGACTAGTGGCATTAGTGCCTTAGTGAGGAGTAGGGTAGTGATTGAGATGAAGTGATGGATGTGACTCAAGTGATATCTGGTGTTGGTTTATGATAGCAATGTGGGTATGAGTAATCACAAGGTGCCAGAATGTTCTTAAACACTTATTACCTTGTGTCCTCTAAATAAAAGTTGTGAGATTCATGAATGCTTAGTCCAAGTGAACAGAATCTAGTGATACTAGTTAGACACATCCATTCGGTTCATGTTGGCCTTAACTCTCATCCGGACTAGACGCAATAAGGGTGGGGGTTTAGGGCTGACATCTGCAAAGAGCCTCCCAAATGCATTGCACTATGCAACGCGAAAATCTTCTACGTCCATGGCAAGGAATCTTCCCAAAGAGCATGCATTCATATCAGTCCTCATCAACATCCAGTGAAGGTTGGAGACTGCAGAGACAGTCGGAAACGCATCAATGCACTTATCGAGGAGCACGTTGAGCGTACGCCTCAAGCCAGCAAAAACATTGTTGGTGAGTTCCTCCTTTCTGGCGATAATGACACACACCGTCTCCTCTCCTTAAAAGAACTCGAACCCGTGTTTGAGAGCTGTAGAGAGTTGAATTCTCCAAACCTTCGCTCTAAGGTTACTTCTTTCAAATATTTGCAAAGGTTCGGTGTTATAGATGGCATCGCTAAGCTCCGAGGCGTTAGCAATTGGGCCTACGTCCAACGAAATCAATTCCCAAGACAAGGTGACAATGCGGACAAGGTGTTCGTCTTCAAAATATCGGATGTTGGTCCAGGAAGTGTAGTGGATTTGGTTCGACGGATGCAACCGGGTGGGGACCTTAAGAACGCCTGGATGATGTCCGATCACGTCAAACGGGTCAAAGGGTGGACCACCATGGCCGCTCATGTGTACGATGGGAATTATCAATGGGTCATGACCATTTCCTGTTTTGATTTCCAATCGGAGGATAAGGATGCCCAAGTTCTTTTCTGGCAGAACCTCAACCACGTCATGGCCCGGCATGGTATCCCACATCCAAACTTCATAGGCTTCATGGTAGACAGTGCCCAAGCCAATTGGAATGTTGTGCGCATTGTGTATGGTTAAGGAGATCCTAAAGTTCCAATGGAGGGCTGTGAGCGCATTTGTTTTTTTCACTGGAAACAATTGCTTGAGAAACATATGAAATCGTATGTAAAACATGAGTTACAAGACCAACATAGACACCTTTGCCTTCAATATCGGAATGCATCATCTATGGAAGAGGCAGAGACTAGGTACCTAGCTATCAAGGCTTGGTGGGCGTCATCGAATTGTACATCTGAGGACGGTCTCAAGCACCTCCAGCTCTGGCTTGCTTTTTGGCACTTCCACTACCTTCAATGGGGTGGTTTCATGGAACTGGTACATCTCCCTTATGATTCATTATTGTTTTTTCCCTGATTCAGTTTCCTCTCTTTGTACTCCCTCTAATATTTTATTTCTCCAATCAGGAAAAGGTATTGACCCAAGACCAGTTGGCCGAGATGCCATCGTGCAATCTTGCAGAGTCTATCCACAACAAGTGCCTTCAATCATCCGGCAACAAGGGTGGAGATCTATACGTAGCTACGGTGGACGACTACATTCGCGCCTTCTTACAAGTTGTTGCATACTACCAATTCCTTAAAGGTGGAATTGGCGGTGATGGTCCAAGCAAAGAAAAATTGAAGCTCAGGAGAGCCCAACGTCGAGCTCAACATACTGGCAACCCCACAGTGTTGTAGAAGGTCTTGCTTGACATGCCCGGTGGGGAAGAATTTTGCACTTGCGATCGACACCTTGAGGGCGCCGAGGTGTTTGGATCGCAGAAGCGAAGACCGGACACTCCAATTGGTGATGATGGCGAGACCCATCGCCCCGATACCATCAACTTCTCTCGCCGTCGCCCCGCTAAGCGAGTCACTCAATGTCAACCAGTACCACTACCTACTATCATTGAGGAATCTTCCCCGTCTGTATAAGATGTTCAAGTGCCTTCACCTGCAGGACTTGGTTTTCATCGTGTCACCGCCGTGCAAGAAACCAAAGTAGATGTCTTTTTTTGGCATATTGCCCGCATACCCCATACCTCTGGGAAGTCTTGTTGGGCTAATCATGCGGGCACGAAGAAGAAATGCACCGC
Source organism: Polytrichum commune (assembly GCA_950295325.1). NCBI lineage: Eukaryota > Viridiplantae > Streptophyta > Polytrichopsida > Polytrichales > Polytrichaceae > Polytrichum > Polytrichum commune. The sequence goes on along the minus strand of OX485806.1, from coordinate 54,161,199 downwards.
AAGAATCGTTACCAATAATAAGAGCGTCCCTGTGCCAACCTATACCGGTATGTGGCATCATTACAAACTCCAAGCGGAGAAGCGCATGGACTTCGTCTTTTTCCCATATGACATCGAGCGTTGTGTAAAGGGCCTTCGTCGGAAATGGGTCATGCCGTTTTCTGCTAATGATCATAAACCTCCTATTCCCCGAATCTGGCCCGTCAAGATTGGTACCAACCTCACCCGTTTGGAGATCTTCGCGCTTGAGAACGCATGTTTTCAACTCCCACCAAAGGAGCGCATCACACCAACTCGACTCTTCACCAACTCTGCTCCCCCACTAGATATGTCTGGAATCCGTATTCCAGAACATCCAGACTTCATCCCTTCGACAAAATTGTCCAAGGTTGTTCGGCGATCTAGCAGCGCACCTTCGGCAAAGCAAAGGCAGATGGTTGTTTCTGATGAAGCTATGCATGGTATTGTTATGAAGTTAACTATGATCTCTCAACCATGATTTGGTTGCATTATCACTCTGCAGTCCAATTTATAACCGCAACCCCCCATCTACCAAGTGACAGTGAGTTCTCTTCCAGAGTGCAATTGCGCATGCTTCTTGGATATGATTTCCAAGTTCGGCCGCAAACGAAATTCTTATTAGAATTGTAAGCATCTCTATTACATCGTCATCAAGGTTTCTAATTTGGATGTGGAAGTGAATTTGTTCATTCACGCCCCGACCTTTAGCTTCAATGAAGTCCAATTCATCCTCAAAGGGGGTCTTTTGATACAATCTACTTCCTATAATTCATCTCAGCCTACCAATACATTGTGTCCTACTAGATGTGCCAATTGTGGACATCATGTGAACTCATAATTGTTTGCTATAATAAATATAATCCAATGGATTATTTTTATTCCATTCAAGATGTTTTATTACAATACGCAATTGTCTCAAGTGACTCTCCCACTGTTGAACACTACATGTTCAATTTAACATGCCTACTATGTCTATCAACTATACTTCCGTGTTTTCAACCTCCTACATACTTCGGACTTCTTTTCGTCGTCCCTTCTTGATGGAGGTGGACCTGGTCGAAGCAAATCAACGTACGAAACCGTTTTATCCTTCATCCATTCCTTCAATGGACGACGATGCGGTGATAAGTGTCTCATCTTCTTGCGAAACAACAGAGACCTCGATGATTCGTCTACCACTTTGATCCCCTGCTCCATGTCTACATTCAAATCAGGCGCATCATTTGCCTCACTATTCATGCACCTTGTGACGTCCGTCTTCTGCACATCCGCTCGCCTTTTATCATTTTTTGAATATCGTTTCTGCTCCTCCTGCATCCTCCACCTCCATGCTTGTGTGGACTGCGAAAATGAAGTGAGCTCGTAGTCATCACTATGTTAATTTCCAGCACCTATGTCATGTTCCGACGATGGATTAAAGGGAACATGGGGATCTCCTAGACTTCTAATCTCCTTCTCCCATCCTAGGCCAGCAAACATGTCTCTCTCCTCTCCCATTGTGTGCATATGTCTCTGCATCCGTATTGGATACGAGTATAACTTATGTCCTCATTTATATACAGCTGAAGATAATATCTTCGACCACAAATAATAATTGTTAGAGTCCCAGCTCTAGAGTTGACTCACACATAGGACAAAGACAAAAGTGATGGAATAAAAACGAAGCAAGTTGATCGCCCATTCTATTTTGATTCACTCATTCTTCAATTATACCAACCTCGATAAAATTATTTTCATTCGTTTTTTCTTGGTTCATCATTGGTTTTATCATATACTTATCTGTTTTATCTTAATTTTCTATCATTTTAGCACTTCCCGATTTCCAAATGTAATGAGACCATTTCAAATTCAAGGCCTTTTGATTTATTTTTGGACCTATATATTCCACGGAAATAGGTCACAACTTTTTACTATTTTAAGGATTACCTATAATATTTTGAGCATATTCGATTTAAAAAAAATCTAAATTTGGTTCAGGAAGTTTACTATATTTAATTCCTCTCCGCTCTACGCTTACATAGAAGTGTCGTCCTGCATTAATTTTTTTTTTGTTTTCCTCATTATGTTGTATATTTGTTTAAGTCCCAAATTTAAGTTTATGTTCGAAAAGAAAGGTGCAAAGTCTAAGTTGATTGCCATAAATTATTTTGTTTAACATTCATTTGTACAATCATTATTAGAACTTTACGCATCTATCTAGATAGAGAGGGGGGGGAGAGAGAATGTGTCCTAACCACAAGAAATAATGAAAGTGATTTCTCGCGAACCTTTGCGGACCACCCCCTTTTAATCACAAAGCCTTACCGGCCGTAGATCTAGCTGTATCTGCATTTAACAATTAGCATATATGGCCGACAATACCCTAGTTATTTTTTCCCAAATTCTTAAATCCAATGGTCTTCGTTTGCCATTTTTTTTAATCCAAAAGCCTTCACCTATGCCATCTTCATCCATTTAATATCTTCTTCTGTATATGTGTTCATCTGCTTGACGTTTCATTCGCTCAACACTGTGTTTGTCTTTGTATATTGTCTTGTTGTTTTAATAACAAAGTTTGTTTCTTATTAGACCGTGAACCTTAACCCAAACAACGAGCAATTCACAATGGACATATCATCATCTTTTATTTGTAACGTAGTAGGCAATCATGCGCACTTACATAGTTGGTAAGAGATTCTCAATCTATGCACGTAATACCATGTGAAATGACATATGGAAGTCCACACACATGTTAACATTTTTTTTATGTTGTGTTTCCAATTCAAAACTTCCATGTATGTGATTAATGATTTGTTAATAACCCCAACCCGAGTAAATGTTGAACAAGTGAGCTTTGTTACATTGCTGAATTTATTCATAATGATTGTTTCAACCATAAATGTGCAAAAGGTTGATTACAAATTTGATTTTTAATTTCACTTATCACAAATGTGGGTGTCTCTTACAGGAACATAAGTTTAAACCAATGATTTAAAAAAATATTCAACTTGAAAATCAATTGTTCTATTAATTCATAAATCATAGTTGGTATGTAAATAAAAATTCAAAAATGAATAGTTAAAGTATTGGATGTAAGAAAATGCATGTTGCACAACTTGAGATGAATATGCTTAATTTTAAAATAATTTATATGCATGCGATTTCTAAGAATGAAATCTTAAATTTTTATGGTAATATATTTATTATTCATAAAACCTTTGCATCGTGGGATTTCATATGCAATCTTTCCCTAAACCTTAATAGAATGCCTAAAATGTATCCATTTTTGGCAAACACAAATTATGTTGCCAAACAATATAGATATATGATGGCAAAAGAATGTGTGACATACTTGCTCCATATTTTACTACCTGTAATATACAAATTTAGAACATGGATAAAGGTGTGCAATTTGTTTCAAAGGAGCATACTACCTTTTACAAATATGCCATGAAGGCACACAATATTGTAGATCTAATTCATGTTATCCTCGTTGAAGTCAAAACTAAATATAGACAACACATTGTATGGTAAAGCAAATGACACTCTCAATTTGATTCATTACTATCAAAGAAAACCATTTGTATGTGTCAAACTTCACTCCAATTATTGGACTAGGTGAGACTACATATAATGCTATTGCAAATACTTCAAAAATTAGTAAAAATTGGAGGGAACTAATAGCATATAATGGTGAAACTTATTAATATTGGTCATGAACTACACATGCAAGTGTTATAATTCTAAATGAATGAAATCCAAATGGAATTACCTAATTGGTTTTGGGACAAAAATACTTACATGTGGTAGGCGAATTATAGGTCATGTTTTGGACTGTAGTAGTGGACATAAAAAATTGACTAGAATATTATTTTGACAATATGGATAATAGGTATAGATTGTAGATGCCTCATAGTTGCCATCATAAATAAAAAATGATGCATGTAATGATATTGGTCTTCATGACCATGATTATATTCATTAGGGAAAAAATGAATAAAATTCTATATAATTGGTTAGATGTTATGACTGGGTTGTGATGGTGTATGATAGATACACTTTCAATAACCACAATTTATATTCAATGATGTTCAACACACAAATCGGCAAAATTGGCCTTCTATCCAAAGAATTTGTCAAGCTAAAGAGTTGTGAGTTGTGAGTTGAGATTGTATAAAGACATACACCAAGAGAAAATGATGATGGACATATAATGTAGACTTTGGTGGCAACAATGATTGGTTTTTTTGCTAAGAACAACAACCAATTGGACATATACACTTGGAGGATGATATATTTGATGATAAATTAGACAAAAAAATGATTATGGATAATGACATAGGGTTTGTGATTGTTAAAATGTTAAATCAATACAAATTTTATGTAGTTAATTTGGATATGGTTGATAAAACAATGACTTTTGTGATTGAGTTTATTGGCAAATATATGCACAAATTTACATTGGTTGGTTAGATGAATAAAAATGTTTTTTTTCTTCTAAAAAACAAACTAATACTGTTAATAAAATTATTTTATTTGATAATATTGATCATTATTCAAATGTTGTAGATATGATTTCATGTTTTTTGGTATTCAAGTTAGACTAAGGAGTTTATTTCACTATAAGAAACTGGCGTTTTAGGGGTTGTTTTCAGAAAACGTGTATTGTTTTGTAGGACGTCAGTATGTTTGGCAGTTAACGCACGCAATACTTCGAATTAAATGTGATGCTACTGGAAACATACATGTTCACATTTGAAAACGTGGCAATGTTATTTTAGATGTGCATGTCTTTGTGAGTGTTGGGTAAAACATGGATACGTTCTGCTGGAGGGTGTCTAGGGAGAAAAAAAACCACATCAACCACTGTGCACGTCTGCATTGCTTGTACAGTCATGGCTGATGTGGCAGGCAGACAAAAAATGTTGCCCGCACCACAAAAATGCGATGACGGGCGGCAACATACATTGACATTGAATGTCATGGAATTATCGATGGATGAGTATCCCAAATAAATGATTAATTACTCAAACACTCCATATACTTCTTGGAATTCATGGGGACACTTTGAAAGCAACTGGATTAAATTTTTTTTTAAATACATTAACAAAACCATGCATGTTTGCCGGAACATGCTAATAACTAATAACTAAATCAATTGATATTGTGAAACCACTTATCCATGGTAGTAGTTACATCCAAATTGCATGTTAAATGTCAATGAACATTTCACGATATCTAAAGCATGTTATTTTTTATTTATTTACCGGATGACGGAATTGATAGAATACAAAATACACATGCGGTGTCCTTATTGGTATCTTCATTTAAATTTACATAATACAAAATACGTCTTTGCCAATGTATGGGCATACATCCACTTTGACACATGTCGACCATTTTCCACGTGTCCCAGAGGTCGGCCATTTCACCTGGTGCTGCGAAAGTGCCCTCAAAGGTTGGGCGGCACCCTAAAACCCTAAACAGAACTGTGAACCTTCTTTCAAAGAATGCAAACGCATCACTTACCCTGATGGCAATGGCCTCACGTCGTGGATATGGATGAGTAGGATGCCGCCGTGTTTTCCAACAATCTCGTACCGCAATGTGGAGACAAGATAATGTCGATGTTGGCATCGACGCACATCATATTCAACGCAGTCAGAATGGAACATCGTAGGAGCTTGCGTTTGCAGCAGCGGGGGGGGGGACGCAAAACTCCATGCCAGATGCTCCAGAAGAGAGCCTCCCGCAAAACCCACTTCAAAAAGAGGTGATTCTTGCCCTACCTATTTGTGTTGAGGAGTGTAGGCACTACACTAGGTCAAATTTGCAGCTGCTGCACATTCTGCAATCACTTTCCCAAGGCCAGTCTTTTGTTCCGATGTCAACTGCAACGGAGGGGGCTGTGCATGTGTTCAAAAAAACATATTATGGAACAATATTTCATCACAAGTTGCCGGCCAGAGAAGGTAGGGTTTGGGGTCCATGAGTGAGAGAGGAGCGAGAGTGGAGGAGTCTCGGCGTTTGTTGAGCTGACGACGATGACGATGCTTTACGGACGGGCGGGGTAATTGACGGAGGACAATGGTTGAAGGTGTGCAGCCACGTTTGTTGCTTCGGTAGGGTGGAGAGGTGGCGAATCGACAAATCTTCAACTAGTTTCCAGGTGAGGCAAGTCTTCAACTTCAACCGATTGTTTTTCGAACTCAATCGGTTTATCTACAACTAACCACCCGTTCTTCGCTAAACAAGGCATTGCAGGCGATGACATGCAAGCGCAAACATCATCTGCGAAGTTGGTGGATACATCAGTGTTGACGTCGACCATGGCGGAAGCAAAGACGGTTCCGCCGGAACCTGCCCTCCCTCCCCTGTTGAATGTTGTAAGCGTTGTGGACGTGCCATGTCCTTCTGCATTGCTTGTTTGCAGCGACGTTATCAAAGATGTTGCGGCCGATGCCACCATGAACAAGGCGGCAGACCATGCCAGCGTCACCACGGATATCGCCACGGTGGTGGAGGAGATAGTGCATGAGGATGGGACAAGGCAATGGAGTCCGACGTCATTGCTGACATTGCGGAGGATGTAGTGGATGAAGGGGTTGAACAATCTGGTGTGGAGAACGACTACGAGTATGCAGCGGGCGAGGAAATTGTAGCCACAGGCGACGAGAATGTGGTAGAGCAGGTAGCGCATACCACCACCCTTAGATAGAACCTAACCATCAATTGAAGTATTTGACGCAAAACCCCAACTGTGGTTGTGATCCTATCGAACATGGCAGGAGACATTGAATCCAATGTTGCATCGTCGTACGCCTGTTTTTTTTAGACATATGCTTGTTGAATCGGACACCTGTTCAGACGTCTAATTCAACAGATGTGGATGTCAGCCATAACGCTCACTCATGTCTCGAATTGTCTTCCTAAAAACATGAATGTGTAACGTATTTGCAGGAGGTAAATCCAGGAAAGGTAAGGAAAATGTATTTTCATTTGTTGATGTGATTTTTTTTGCACAGTCTGCATATATTGGTAATGTATGGATAGAAACTCACTAACACTCGTCATAGTACTATGTGAATCGTTTTGGGATGTAGCAAGCAGGGAGTGCCATGAAATCGAACGGGCAAAAGAAGAAATGACATGTCAACACACATTCCGCGGCCGCTTCGGAGTAGTTCCAAGTTCTATGCATAGTATAAATGACATCATGCATTTATGACAATGAGGTAGCATAGATGCATGCAAAGTCAATTTTGGGATGGCTAGTGATTTTGTCGTGACATAGAACATTGTTTTCTCCATTTGTTCTATAGCACATGCCAACGGGTAGCGACGTTTTATATAGGACTGCAACTTTCTAGTTGTAACATGTTGTGGAAATGAATAAAAATATTTTTATGGCAATATATGTGTGTTTTGCAATAAATTTTGTACATGTTCTTTATGTATATACCCATGCTCATCTAGAATATCATCCACCTTGATGTCAACAGCGTGTCCTATACGTTCATGTAAGCGTTCATGACAACGCCAATGCATGTCAACGTTGACATGCATATTGACGGGATGTTGTCATGAAAAACGAGTCCCCAAACATGTTGTCTCCTGTCCATGACACCATCGACACCTGTCGTGGTGAAGACAATGATGGAAATCACAATCTCCCACCACACAGGATGGCTTCGAAAACAACACCGAAAACTACAATATCACAAATTTTAATATGCAGAACGAACATGTTGTCCCCAATAACATTCTTCCATCCCACATGACGTCAACCAAAACAACAATTGCAATTGCATTTCCACAAAATGCAATATCCACATCATTTTTTATGGGGTCCACGCGTCATCCCACACAAAATGCAATGTCCACGTTATTTTTTTATGGGGTCCACGCGTCATCACACACAAAATGCAATGTCCACGTCATTTCTTTATATGGTCCAAATGTCATTCACGTTAACGGCGAATTCCACGTGAAAGTGGCCCTCCTGGCACTACCAACACATCATTTGCTTATATGGAGCTGACATGTCTTCCATGTGTCCGTTTCTGGGGACCATGGAAAACCATGTTTCATGTGATGTCACATAAAAAACGAGCTCAAATCGGACATGTTATATCCGTTTTCCTCATGTTTTTGGCTCGTCAATTATAACGGATTTTAGGTGACGTCCAAAAAAACAAAGTCCATGTTAAAGTGAACGCCGATAGCCATTTTCTCCAACGTTAAAAAAACATGTTTTTTTATAGTGTTTTGTACAAAGAACAACACAATGTAAGGTTCTAAAATGAAATTTTTTTTTTAAAAATATGAACCTAAATGGGAAGGAAAACAAATCTAGAAATATTCATACTTCATCAGCTTATATTTGGTTTGTCAAAAAGGTCCCAAAAATACGCCGACAATAGGGCATGTAAGCCATCCAAACCGTTTGAGGCTTGAATTAAGGCCTACGGTTTACTAGAAAGAAAACTTAGTTGTTAGATTTATATCAATTAATTAGCATAGTTAGACGATTAGCCAATACACAAAAACCCGGCACAACGTCGAGCATATAAAGGTGTGAGCAAATGACAATGCATGCGGATGAAGGCATAGGCGAATGAAGGTTGAACATGTGAAAGTTGTTGGATCAAGAGGGTAGTGAACAAAGACACTTGGATTTAGGAATTTAAAGAAGAATAACTAGAATAGTGTCAACTATAAATGCTAACCGTTAGATTTAGGTTCAGTTAGATCTACAATTGGTAAGGTTTTGTGATTGGAATAGGTTGGTTTGCAAATATTAGAATTAAATTCACTCTTATTTTCTCTCTCGATTAGGACATTTTTTTTCTCTCCCCTCCATATACGTAGAAAGCCAAATTCCTATAATTCTAGCATATATATATTGAACAAAATGATTTAAAAACCCTAGACATGTTGAATGATTGGCTTTATAAGCCTTGTTAGAGAATTGTTGTATGACTTTGTGGTTGTTGGAATGAAAGACTCAGTCGTTTGTAGTCTTAGTATTAATAAGTTGTATTGTTTTTTATGTTGTTTAAGGTTGCATTGCTATTGTAGTCTTACTTTTGTGGTGTTGCACTATGATGTTACTTTTGTGGTATTGCTTACGTTGTAATGTTTTTGTTGTTGAGGGATTTGCATCGTTTGAGGTTTAAAGGTACAAGGGAGAGGTAGAGTTAGTAGTTAGTAACAAAGTTGGTGATAAAATTAAAGCCTAAATTAGAGCTTAAAGCTAGAACCAAAACTATTGCTTTTGTTTTAATTGGAATGTTGGCTTGGAGGGTTACAAAATATCACCCATGCGATGTTATTCATTGGAAATGTGGCTTAACCTTCAACCTTTTCACTACTCGACCAACCCAACCAAGTGTAAAATTTGATAGAAGTTATGTACCTCAAGCAAAAACCCTTGCAATAACAACTATTAGGTATGATGCATGAATTTTAGATGAAATAAAGTTGATTAGGTTGGATGAAGAGCAATTTGGTGAGGGCTGAAATGATAGACTTAGGATGAATTGAAAGTGGTTTCCATGGTTGAGTGTGAGCCCAACATTGTGCCCACATGAGTAATTAATCCAAAAATAATTTAATCTTGGTGTTAAAAAAAATAAAGAACTTAAACTATATTCTGGATAACACGTCGTACGGTACTGCATAACATGCAATACACTATTATATAACACGCAGAATATGACTTTAGAACACGAATGCAGAATATTGATGTAGAAGACTAATGCAAAATCTTAGCGCAAAACCTAACATAAAACCTAATGCAAAGGAATAATGCCAAATATAGTACATGAGAGTAATGTAGAAGGTTGATGCAAGAGACTAATGCAGAGCCTAATGTAAGATCTAATGCAAAAGACTAATATAGAGGGTTGATGCAATGAATTGATAGGAAACACAATACAGAAGTTTAACATAGGATATTGATGTAGGATACTAATGCATATTCTAATGCAAAAGACTAAGATAGAAAAATACGAAAAAACTCTAATATTAATGCAAAAAATAACACATAAATTAGTGTATAGACTAAGGTAAAAACTAATAAAAATAAATTAAATAACAATTTATACATCCAATAAGTTAGGATATAAAAACTAATACAACAAGATAAAAACCTTTCTTTATTAGGGTTCATAAACCTTTTTGTCCATCATTCTTATTTCTATCCTTCAACAACGTTTTACCTCTACCTATATGGAGAGGGGGAAGAGAGAGGAATAATGTTAATTCCAAGAGTGAGCGAATGAGAGAGTGAGAGTGAGAAAAACCAACCCCCGTGTTCCCTTCAGATGACTACCCTTCCAACCACCAAGCCTCATCAGTTGTAGATCTAGTCATACCTACAGCTAATAATTGGGATTTACGGCCACCAACACCCTAGCCGTCATTATCTAAACCCTTAGATCTAACAATTTTGGTTTCCCAATTGTTTGATCCAATGGCCTTCGTCCGCTTCACATTATTCTACATTCATTGTTGTTCTACGTCCAATGTTGTCATACGCTATCATTCATCCATTCGGCGTCGTCCTATGTTGTCATTCATCCATTCGACGTCGTCCTACGCTGTTCTTCATTCATTCGACGTTGTCTTTTGTTGTCCTTCATCCATTGTCTAATCTTCTTCATACTAACTAATTAACCTAAATTTAATTTCTATTTACTAACTTCATTTATATTTAGACTACGACCCCACCGTAAGCGGTTTGATTAATTGACACGAATAAATAATAACATGTTTCTAAAGATAAAAAATAATCGAAAAGGTTCTACGCACGCCCGCATAGTAACTTCTTCTTTGCATTTGCTTATATATTATATTTGCTTTAACACTAGCTCAATTTGGGATAACACCAATCAATGTAATCAACCGGATTTGAACCCGGATTGGTCCAGACCTAATACTAGTCTCTTGCACAATTCCCATTTATAGGCGAATGTCTCAACATCTAATAGCCACCTATATATCAACTATTTTTAATAAGTAAATTTCTTGGTTTTTGTAGATTGTGGGCCTTAATTCAACCCGTGAGCAATTTGAATGGTTCACATGGCTTCATCATCACATATTGGTGGTGATGAAGAGAAACCATATTCTATTGGTGGCACTAAAGTTGGGACATGGTTAATGGCCCTCCTCTCAGTAGTAATTAGAGTTTGTGCCAGCATCATATGGTTCTTCTTTGGTGGAGAGGGAGACCACAATGTTTGATGATTAGCCATTGGAATTAGGCCTTCATGTCATTGGTGTTGAGGCACAGAAGGTACGAATGTTCATTCACTTGTACCATAGGTATTTTGATTTTAGCCTAAAAAAAATAAAAATCCACATTCAGTTGTTAGACCACCATCTTATTTTTTGGAGATTTTATAGATTTAGTTTTTCTAAGAGGATTGGTGTCCAAGCTCGTTGCTAAGAGCTCTTGGCAACAAGGCTTATCAAACTTTCCAATGGGAAATATGCTTGTGCTACGGTTACGCCATTGAAGAAAGATATCTTTGGCAATTGGACGGAGAAGCGAATGTGCAGGGATTATTGTCCAGTTAACTGCAAAACTAAAATTGATTGGTATCGCATGCCAATCCCGGAGGAGTTCTTTGATGCCATCGGATTTTCTCAAGTCTTTAACATCCTTGACTTGAGTTCCAGCTATCACTAGCTTCATTACTTGCGAGAGATCGAGTAAAAACCACATTTTGGGGAGTTGATCAGGATGGGGAGGATCAACTGTACCATTGGAAGTTTCTTCCATTTGGCCTAAAAAATGCACATGCTGAGTTTCAAACAGTGATGGACCAAGTGCTCTCTGGCTTGCCCTTTGCTCGGTGTTACATTGATGATGTGATCATTTTCAACAAGACATCACATGAGCATGTGGAATATCTGCAATTCATTTTTTAACAGCTTGATGTTTCCAAATCCTTCCAGTTCCATATAAACAGGAGTTCATTGGGTTTGGGAGCAGTTCTCACTCAAAGGAAATACTCTGGCCGGAAGTATGTTGTTGCTTATGCTTCACGAAGCAACAACACTAGGGAGGCCAATTATTCATCCTACGAGGGAGAAGCGTTGGCGAGGGTGTGGGCTATTGCTCATTTTTTGCCATACCTCCATGGTCAGCTAACCATTAGCCTTTACGGTGGCTCATGGAGTCCGATAAGCTTACTGGCAAGCTCGCTATGTGGGCTTTATTGCTCCATGAGTACGATTTAGAGGTGATACATCGTGCCAGAATTACCATCTTGAATGAGGACTTGATCCAGGCCAGGTGGCATGGGGATTGTGATCGAGAGGCGGTTCCAAGTTGGCATGCGGATGTTTACCTCACTTTGTTTTCTGGTGCTACTGTTGAGGTTCCGATACAGGGCTCGGATGATGAGACTGATCGACCTCGAGCTATAGCGGCTATATGAGAGGATTTTTCCGTATTGCATAAGCTTAAGTAGGGAACCTTTCCTTTATTTATCTCGGCGATGGAAAGGGATCGGATTGGACATAAAATAACAAGATTCCGTTGGGTGAACGGTTTGTTATTTTGATTGTGGTCGGATGGGACAAGGCGTATTGTCCCTAGATTAGAGTAGAAGGCCTTCTTGGTACGACAAATGCATGAGAAACTTGGCCATTTTGGCATACGCAAAACACATTCAATGTTGAGTGGCCAATATTGGTGGACCGGCATATATCCGAAGGTAGATGCTTATGTTGGAAGGTGTGAAGTTTGTAACTTGGTCAGGTCTAGCTTCAACACCTTGTCACCTCAATTACAGCCCTAATTTATCATGGGACAGGGCTGCCGTTAGTCATTGGACTTTCCAGATTTGTTGGTTGTCACACCACGTGGAGCAAAATATGTGTTGGTGATGGTGAAGCATTTTAATAAGTGAATTAAACTTATCACTTTACCCCAAAACTCTGCAAAGTTGGCCGTGACAGCCTTTTTAGATCATGTGTTGGCACATTTTGGAGCATCGACTGAGGTATCGACGAACCAAGGTAGGGAGTTTTTTGTGTTTTCAAGGAGTGTTGCACTAAGGCCGTTATAGATCACCGCACCACCTCACGGGATCATCCGGAGGCGGATGGCTTGGTTGAACGGGTTATTTAGATAACCAAACGTGGCTTGAAGAAGTATGAATTATTTCAAGGTAGCCACCGGGATTGGGACCTTATGATGCTTTGGATCACAACGGGATACCAATTAGTAAGCTAGCCTCATTGGCGTCCTACTGCCCGTATTAGTTGTTGTATGGATGTGAGCCTATATTTCTGACTTCTATTTGGAAAAAACTAGCTTTTATTGTGGATTTGGATGATCCAAACATTTGGGCAGAGTGTTTGCTGCAGTGGGTTCAATTCTTCCAAAGGGCCATGCCTATGTCTATGGAAAATTTGTACATTGCGTTATGCACGCATTTGCAGTGGTGCTTATTGACCTCAGTTGTGGAGATTTTGGCAGGGAAATTATGTTTATCTCCAACGTGAGGCACCCACGACATTGGATATCAGGGCGGCGTGCATTATCATTCGGGTGAAAGAGGTGTTGCCGAGTGGTTTGTTGTTGTTGGAAGGCAAAGATGGTAGGGAGTGTCATAAACATTCCAAAAACTATGCCCCATATCATCAATCCATTGAGAGTATAATTTATCTTGAACAAGTCGTCGTGCCAAAGGGTATTCCATATTTTGTGTGTGGGACGAAGAAAGAAGTGGTGACTATGCTCTTGTGTGATGGTGTCAACGTGGTTCTCATATGGCATGCATGAGGCCACCATTGACTTTTCTACCATATGAACAGTGGAGTTGTCCTTGCTATCCATGATCCTCAATACCTAGTGCTTCTACCAGTTGTTTTCAATGATTATGTGTGGTTTTCACCAGGTTGTGCATACCCAAATGGAAAATGAGGATTTATGATTTAGAAACACGATCAAACGTCAGATGATGGTGTTATTTATTTGGAATATGATGCTCAATGGAGAAGAAGAAGAGATTGTTTGAAGGACTATGCTCAAATTAGTCCCGATTAAACTTGAAAATCCCAAATTAAAACATAAACAGGTAGCTCCCCACTTTATTTTTGACACGTGTGATTATGCCCCCAAACAACATTGGCACAATAACTGCAGATTAGAACCCAATTTTTCTCCCCTTTCTGCTACCTTACGGTTAATTTTATTATTTCCACTTGATAGTGTATGCAATAGGCCGTATTAAATCATAATTACTTATTCATATATGGGCGAAAGGGTCGCAAGATATCAATAATGTAACAAACCTCTCACATGTTTATCACCAACTTTCACATTATTACTTATCAATCAAAACGATGAGTTGAAGAACTCGGTTTATTTTCTTTGTAATGTCAAATAACAATCCTAGACCAAGTAGGTTTTGGTTTAAGCTCAACCACCCAACCATAGGAAGAAGAAAAAAATCCTCTTTCCTCCCCTAAGCTTTCTTTTATGCCAAAGGCACTACTTTTATTTTTTATTTTTACATATAGTAAAAGTATCATATTCATAGCTCTATCTTTTAGTTCTACTATGAATCGTCTATCTTTGATTATTCTAGAACCTTCTTCCATCTTTTATCTCAATTTCATTCTTCCAATTGGAACTGTTTAATTCCAATTGGATTCATCCATCCTTCCTTCTAGTTGGAATTATCTAATTCCAACTAACTTTATCCAACCATTCTTCTAGTTGGAACTGTCTAATTCCAACTAGATTAAACTATTCATTGAGAGTTGTCTAACTCCAATGAATAGCATTTATCTTTCTAATTTTGGAGTGGTCTAACTCCAATGCACTTCATCGAGAGTTGTCTAACTCATGTGCACATGTTCTCAATATGGAATGGTCTAATTCCAATGCACTAAATGCGGAGCTGTCTAACCCCAATGCACATGTTGTTAATCTGGAGTTGTTTAACTCCAATCCATCCATCTTCAACTAGGAGTTGTCTAGCTCCCATCATCCTCTACTTACACACTAGCACATGTGGTTAGAATTTTCAATCATTCATCAATATTTGTAGTTATTTTACAAATAAGTGTATGATTGTTAGCAATATGTATGTTTGACAAATTTCATTTGACGTTCAACTTCAAATCCAAAGTGTCACGTGACATTTAAAAAAAATAAAATGTCAATTGATATAAATATTTTATTCTAAAATTTCATGCTAATTTTGGGTTATACAATAGTTTAGAAAAACTAATATTTTATATAATCAAAATACAATCTTAATTTGTAACAAAAAAACTATCAATCGAGTGTAAGTATCCTTTGGTCTTGCATGTTTCTCCAAATGTTGAAGATGGTAGGCCAATCTATTGCATCCACTTTATGCGCACAAAGAGAGACCCACATAAGAGCGTCAAAGGTCTTCAAGTTCAACCTATTGCAAAAATGGCTTTTGATTGCATTTTGTTTGGAAAATTCTCTCTCACAAATAGCTATACTTGATGGAATGAGTATAATTTTCTACCAAAGTTTCATAGGTTTAGGTCAATTTGTGTGCCATTCCAAATTGCTACCACATATGTGCCAAAGTGCAAATATTGTTTCATTCTCACACTCATGTTGAAGTGTTTCTGTAGATTCCGATAGTTCTCCCTTACACATGTCACTTTCTTCTTCAATATATTGAGACTTCAACAATATCCTTCTAAGCCACAATTTGGTATTTGTAATTAAATCATTATCATTGCTTAGATAATTACGAGGGCTAAAAAATCTGGTTGCATTGCACTCTACAAACACCTTAGAGCACAAACTAATCATCTTCAAATGTATGGTAAATGGGCATGTATTCATGAATTCAATATCACCTAGTAAAAAACTCACCCCTAACTAATTTTTAGATTTGGCAAAATAATGCATGTTTTGGGAATTAGTAGCACACACACTATATGGGATAATTAGTGTAGTTGGGCATTGACCAAACAAAGTATCTACCACATATGTAGAGGGTAAAACTAGTGAGAGTGGAATATCTCCTAACATCTTAGATATTGGGACAGATTGGGTGACAAACTTTAGGGCCTTGTGAACACTGATAAAAGTCCAATATCACACCCAAATGCACAACTATTGTTTTTCCCCTATGATAGAATCATACGGCTCCTCTTTATTCATATCCTATTTGATCCCTTGAACTCCAATTCAAACATTGTATTGAAGCATTATGATTTTCACATCGTACATTGAACTCAATTAAAATAAATCTTGCACTATGCAAGTCTACCACCTCAAATCATCTTGTCAAGCTAAGACGACTAATCAACCTAAATGACCAAAGATTGGGCTAGGTGGGAATCGACTAAAAAATAGTATCTAGCATGAATGTAGATGGTACCATTAGTGACAATGAAATATCTACCATTGTCCTAGATTTTGGGACAGACTTAGGGGATGAACTTTAAGGCCTTGTGAACACTGATAGCATTCCATTCATAGACTCAACAACACTTCTGATTCCAATCTAATGTCAACTCAAACATTGCATTTAATCAATGAGAATTTCACATTGTATGTTCAATTCAATTGAAAGGGATCTATGCCCTATGCAAGACCTCAAAATTCAAATTATCGTGAGCTAAGATGACTAATTTCCCCAATTTTCAATCAAACAAAACACTATAGATCTCATCCTATTTTTAAAACTTCAATTCAAGTGACTTAGGCCATACAAAAGTATCTATCACAGATGTAGGCGGTACCACTGGTGAGTATCTACCACTAGCCTATAGTACGTGACGAACTTTGGGGACTTGTGAATGTTGATGACATTCACATCACATATCCAACAACAATAATGTTTCTAATCTAGCTTCAATTCTAGCATTGTGAATTGTACATTGTACATGAAACTTAATTTGAAGGGGATCTCTGCACTATGCAAAGTCTACCTCAAATCCCAATGTCAAGCTGAAACGCCTCAAAATTAATCCAATATCTAACCAACCAAATCATCACTTTTTGAAATCTGTTTGGGCAAATTGTCCATTCACAAACCTGCACAAAACAATCGTGAAAATACACCCACAAGAGACCAAAAACAATGATATTGTTGGCCTTGTACTTAGCCTCCACCACCTCTTTGATCACCATCTTGGATGTAGAGCCTTCCCGGTTACAAAGGAAATTACAAGAACAATGTTGAATTTAAGTATGCACGTGAGTGTAAGAAGTTCTCCTACTATTATGGGTCATGTTTTCTGAATACTTGAGTTGTATTTTATAATACTTAAGTTGCCTAGTAATATGTGTCATTTGAGTTTCTTGTGTGTCAATTGACATGTGTTTTTTTTCTTCACAAGTCACAGTACATATCAACTTCTATTTTGTGAGTGTCAATTGACGTGGGTTGTAGTTTTTTTTTTGTTGTTGTTGTTGTTGTTGTTGTTTTTGTTTTTGTGAGTTTTTTGCATGTCAAAAGTGAAAAACTTGCAAAAACTTTGTCAAACATACACACTGATTGTTAGCATTTAAGAGAACCATGTGCAGACTCGACTTCAGAATCGATTATTTTTGCGAATATGTGTTGAAGGGAGTTACTGTATTCGATTTGTGTGTAGTTGCATCAGTCGAATGGGTACAGGTCCGCAGCGCATTCTGTGCTTTTGGCACCTCATATATGCATTGGCAAAGGGTAAGAACTCTTTCCGGAGACATCGTCGAGAGTTTTGATTGTGAGATCTTCGAGTCCTGTAGTGTGCACATTTTAATGGTTAGGGTTTGGTTCGAGGAGAGTCACCGACTCACAGTCTCCTGGAAGGACGGCAAACCCACCATCAAAAACAAGATCTAAGGGAGCCTCCAAGCAGCAAGTCGTTTTGGTGGATATTAGATTTGGGTGTCGTCGTACAGTAACTGCTTTACAGCCATGATTGATTATAGTAGAACTATACTTCATCCTTTGCCATGTTTATATTAACTTTGTACTCATCAGACCATGCTTGAAGCAGTTTGTGCAGGACCCGATCTAATGCAGCAATCACTTGCTTCTCTAACTTGATGTGCTTGCGGGAGTTTTTGCCAAACCTCGGTTATACCGTAGGCATGAAGAAGGTACAGACTCTGCAGGTTGCTTTTTGCGATTTTAGGTGAACCTCGCCCTCAAAGAAGCGTTTGTTCGCTCATTAAATTCTGGGTTCACTAGTTTGACTTGCCAGGAGAAGCCGTGGTATGAGAGCCAAAGAATATGGCGGACAGTGAGAGGCGATCGCTGCTACTGTGGCCAGTTGCGTCAATTTCTGACTCAAATTCAGATTCGGATTCGGCGGTACTAGAGGAGGAAAAGTTCAGGAGTACGTCTGGAGGCTTGAGCAATGACGACATTCTAATGCCAATTCCATCACTGGGCCTCGAGGAAGAAGCTGCGAGTAACGAGAATATGTCAACGCTGTTGTTTCCAGCTCGGGCTGCCGTGGGTGATGGTAGAAACCGAAGGTCAAGGCTGTGGTCTTCGGTACAAGATAAAACTCAGAATTTTAGAAGAGTACATGAAAGCATAGAAGAAAGAAGAGACGAGAGGAGAGAAGCGAAAGTAGCAGGTAAGAAGGTCGTTGTCCAGTCTGATGAAACATGGCCTCTGCTATTGTCGAAATCTGATGCAGACTCAGAGGTTCAAACTAGTGGCGTACATGCTTTGCACTTAGATAAGGCACCAGGCAACAAAAAGAGTGAGATCAAGGCTTGGCTCCATAGAACTGGTGAAGGGACGGACAGGGGCATCACGGCAGATAGACTCTCAGGATTTTTAAGTACTAGGTCTGTTTCTACGACAGCAAATATGGAAATGACAACACGGGAGGTTTATCCTTCAGGTGCTACGGGGGAAAGGCGAATCTCACCGCTAAATTTGCCACCATTGCACAGACGACCATCGATAGCTGTGCAGGTCTCAGAAAGGGTGCCTCCTGAGTGGGTACTTCTTCTTTTGGGCTGTCTATTAGGCCTGTCCAGCGGTGTCAGTGTGGTTGGCTTCAATAAAGCGGTATGGCTACTTCAATTGCTGCATCGTCGTGGTTTACAGAATGCTATTTGATTACTATGTTAAATGGTGGCATGGCTGGTATGGTCTTGCAATGCACCATGAAAACATCTTTTGTCGACCTGTGAACTCAATAGTAGAATCTCAAGTTAAAATCAGTGTCCTTGATATCGATATGTAGATCTTTAATGCAGAAGACTTTAAATAAATGTGGTTTCCTGATCTAACTTTGACAGAATGCTTTGTTCCTTCCATTGGCAGAAAAGTTAGTCTTTCTTTTTGGGAGACAACTAGTCATGCTTTATTAGCCAGATGTGAAGTCCTGAATGTAGGAGCATATCGGTGTCGCTACCTTAGGGCCTCTACTGTGGATTTTAAGAGATGACCCCAGCATTAAGCTCTTTCCCCTTTATCCTGCAATTCACGAATGAACATTCTCATATTAATTTTTATTTATGAAGTACTCTAGGAAACCTTTTGTGGCAGCTGATAATTAGCCTTCTCCACGACCACATATAAGAAGTCAAAATAGTCCCTCGTCTTCTTAGAGAAGGAATGATTTTGTGGTGTCTCGTTTGCAGTTGTCCCGTCTAAGGAAAGTGGGCGCTGGGAAAGCTGATAGTGTGAATATTTGGGTTTTGCAAATAAATCTATGCTGCCCTAACATCTGTCCGAGTTCCTTGATTCTCCGGAACAGAGTGTTCTTATCACGTACTGAGGTGTTATACTCAAATCAATGGTGGAGACTCATTTAATTCTTTTCTTGGGCTAGGTACACATAATTCATGAGTTGGCGTGGGCAGGGACACCTCATGAAGGAGCCGCATGGTTACGGACACAGAAGCTTGCAGACACCTGGCATAGAATACTGCTGATCCCACTAGTTGGCGGGGTAGTAGTAGGTATGTTTCATTTTGTTAGTGAGATCATGGACATGATCCAAGCCTCTCAACCACAACCGACCAATCACAGTAAAATTAATTGGCTAGCTGCTATTAAGCCTGTCATTAAAGCTTTACAAGCTGCAATAACTTTGGGTACTGGTCTGTCACTAGGGCCTGAAGGTCCAAGTGTTGACATTGGCAAATCATGGGCACATGGTTACTCAGAGATTTTGAAAAGCAGCACAGACAGACGGATTGCACTTGTGGCGGCTGGTGCTGCTGCTGGCATTGCTTCTGGTTAGGCACACACACTCATCGGTTTTTGTGCATGCCCGTATCCTAGAAAATATCTTCTGAAGTTTATGTGTCTTGTCAATGATGGGAACTATAGATTATTTGTTGCTACAGGTATCTGACTTGATTAAAGTTTGTGTATACTACTAACTAGTAGTAGCTAATTAGTATGTGGGACATATTTTGTGACTGATGCTGAGGTTCAAGGTTGTTATTTATTTTTATGTGCTTGCTCTGTTCCTGCTTCTTTTAGCTGATCCATGGCTTTAGAGCATGTGAAAAGATCCCCGCAGTGAAAACTGATTCCCATTTACTTGTTTCTTTTTGGGCAATATCCAGTGGTGCAAATCAATCTGTTGAACACGTGCAACATGCTTGTGTACCGTAACTACTGCTAAGTAACATCATGAAAGATATTCTACGACCTGCACCCTTTTTCATTGCTCAGTTCACTTGGACCTCGAGCTTGAATAAGTGCTGGGGTATCCTCAAACACATCTAAATGGCTTGGAGCAAGGTATTAATTAAATTCTAGCACCTAACCAAGTTGGAATTGTGTGTTGCTTGCTGTAGGTTTCAATGCACCTGTTGCAGGAACCTTTTTTGCTATTGAGACTGTATTGAGACCTCAGCATGCAGAAAACTCTCCCCCTCTGACCACTGCAATGATTATTCTAGCTGCTGTGATATCATCAACTGTGTCTCAGGTTCTGCTAGGGGAAAGGCCTGCATTCACTGTCCCACCATACGAGTTACGATCTGCTGCTGGTATTTCTCTTAAAAAAATGTTTTTTAAGAATAAGAATAAGAATAAAATCTGTATCTTAATTATATTTGAATTGTTTGTTTGTTTGGTGTAAATGTGTGGGACAAGTGCAGGAGAGGGAACCCCGTCCCCCTCCACTCTTAGTTAATTTGGATAACAACTGAATCTACCCACCTGCGTGCAACCTAGTTGTCAATGCACTGAAAGTAACCCAGAGAGTGGAACAACCATTAAATTCCCCAAAGAGAACCTTCAAAGAGGATGATGGACTCACAGCTTAGCAACTGTTTGGCCTGTGCAAACCCTACTCACTCTGCTCTATAGTCTTCGCATGGTAGGTCTCATTACCTCAAGAGATGAGGGCAGAGAGAGGTAAGGTCCCCTCTCCTACACACTTTCCAATGGGTGACCTGTAAATGTATCTGTCTGGTCATATATCTGGTCTTCTGAAACTTTCTTATCTGTTTACCAAGTTTGCAGCATGCACCTGTAAAAGTGCTTATCTTTTACAGGTGCATAAAAGTACTGCATAAAAGTACATGCATAAAAGTACTGCATCTTTTATGCAGTACTTTTATGCAAACTTTTATGCTGCACCTGTTTATGAAGCATCATAAGGAATCAAATATTCATGGAAGTGATCTCTCCCTTGACATCTTTATCTGGTTTGATTTTATGCAGAGTTGCCATTGTATATACTACTTGGAGCGATTTGTGGAATTATGAGTGTAGTTTTCACCCGCCTTGTTGCATGGTTCACCCATGTGTTTGATTTTGTAAAAGTCCAGCTTGGTATTCCCATTGCCATCACCCCAGCCATTGGAGGTCTTTTGGCCGGAACAATTGCTTTGAGATACCCCGGTGTACTTTACTGGGGTTTTACAAATGTGGATGAAATCCTGAAGTCAGGTTTTACTGCAACTGCACCAGGTCAAGGCCTCTTAGCTCAGCTCACTGTTGCAAAAATAGTGGCTACAGCACTCTGTAAGGGGTCAGGTCTTGTAGGAGGATTGTATGCACCCAGTTTGTTCATAGGGTCAGCAGGTGGAGCTGTGTATGGTAGTATCATCGGGAAGGCTATCAATGCTGCATTGCCTGGTCATAATGCTGTTGCTCATCCCCAAGCATATGCACTGGTAGTAGCCACAGCCTTTGATGGTCAACTTCCTCATGGGTTTATCTGAATTCTTTGCTTTCTTTCTGTTTGCGAATGTAGTCCTGATCGTCATTGGCTGGAAATGAGGTTTGACTGAGGTGTAGAGTGATCTATGAATTGTATCTCTCCTCTTCCTGGAATCAAGTACGCAAACAACCAGAGAGTAACACATTTGTTGCGTTCACAATTGGTGGGTTTTGGCTGCAGGTAGGAATGGCAGCTTTGCTAGCTTCAGTGTGTTCTGTACCCCTCACATCTGTGCTCCTGCTCTTTGAGCTTACAAAAGATTATCACATCTTGCTCCCACTCATGGTAAAGGAATTTATTATTGTTGTGTAGATACCATAAATTCTATCGCTGATATTATTTATGATGTATTCAGAACAAGGCTTAGGGTTCTCTATCAACCTCGAATTTTGAATTTTTGATGTGGCTTTGAAACACTAAAGCATAGCATTCACTCAGACACCATTTCTGAGCTTGTACATTAGTATTCACAAGTCTCTTGATGCTCAGAACTTTCTTAAACTGATAGCTCCTAGATCTCATGCAGGGTGCAGTGGGGCTTGCGATCTGGGTAGCTGCTATAGGCAATCAGAAACAGCCGATCTTTCAAGACTCAGTAGCTCAAGAAAGTTTGGAAGATGATGGTGTGGATTTGTTGCTGAGTGACAATGGGTGGCACCAAGCCAAAGGATCTGGAAAACAAATTGAGCTCTGTACATCAAATTATGATGATCTTGAATCAGTATTCATTGCAGAAGAGACCTTGATGGAGGAGTGCCATGTAGGTCTCTCCTTGAGTAGCTTTCCTCCTAGAGTTGATGATTATATGTAGTCCTAGATTGTCACTATTAGATATGTATGAAAGTGAATCTCATCATGCCTTTGGGGATGTTTGAATTTATTTATTTCTCTGTCTGCCATGAGATCGTGAACACTAGTGTGGTACTTGGTTACTGTGTTCCATCTTGGAAGCCTCTTGTCATCGTATAGATACTGAACTTACAAAGGTGTCCCACAATTTTTTGGTGTTTTGTGTCTGCAGCCAAATTGGAAGGACTAGTATATTTCATCATCATCAGAATGTGGTACTCTTATGCCCTTGCAGTCATAAATGTAATGTCTATAATCTATGTTTGTGCAGGCATCTCAAGCCATGGCAAAGAGCTTTGTCAAAGTCAGTGCCATGGCCACTGTGAAGGAAACTCTTGGTCTAATGCTTGCAGTCAGGCAGCGGTGTGCTCTGGTGGTAGATGAGAATGACTTACTGGAGGGGATCATGACAATTACTGACTTGGAACGTGTGGTATTAAGGGCCGCTGAGGATCACGGGTCTTCTGGTGGCCCAAGCATTTTAGAGGTCTTGTCCATCACTATTACCCTGCCTTGTGAACTTCCCAAAACAGAGGTTAGTTGTAAATGGAAGAGTTGGTTTATGAGCTTAAAATCTGGATGACCAGTGTGGATGTGAAATGTGTGACAGGTCGATACAATGTTGGTGGTGGCTATCTGTAGTGGACTTGGTGATGGTTCAACCCATTCCCCCAATCTTGTGGTCTGCTATCCAGATACAAATTTGCGAGCTGCAGAGGAACTGATGCAACCATATAATCTCCTTCAACTGCCCGTAGTCATTCCAGGCAGCACACAATGGCAGGGCAATGGATGTAAGGTGGTCGGGGTGCTTCATCGTGAATCGATTCCAGTTTTCATCAAGTATGGTTATAACTCCCTTAAGCACTATAGATTTGGAGCAAGTGGAAGTAATGATTGAGAAACTCAATTTTACATATCAAGTCATGCTTGATTTGTTTTGATGAGTTAAAAGCTTTGAACCTATTAAACCGCTTGAAAAATAGGAGTGACTTACTATCTGATATCATGGTTTATAAATTTGTCCATGGCACAGAAGCTCTGGATAGCATATCCGTATTTCCCGCCCTGGTGCCCCTGGTGTTAAGGTTAAGTGTTCCAAATAGGTATTGAGTGCCATGATTGTCATGCAGTCTAAGTGTTCTAACGACAGCTTGTTCTTTGCAGGGCTGAAGCATCAAAACGAATGGCTGCTTCAGAAGATTGGAAGGGATGATCCATCAAAAGTTTCTGTTACAAATTGACCATTCGTTCTACTGGCTTGATTCCTGGGTTTTGTGGAATTAGTTTTGACCCTCTGTATTTGCTCTAAAACAGTGATTTTCTACCCAAGGCTTTGGTAGTCGCATCCTTTTGTGTTGACATGCTGGGTATGCCCACAGTCCAGAGTTCTAGCAGGCCCAACCAATTAAAACTGAAGGATGGGCTTACACTAGAATCCAAGACCAAAGGAAACTCAAAATCGAGCGATCTTATTTTCACAGAATTCTGCATCTGGTGATTTTGCTTCAAAGTTGACATTCTATAAATGAGACTCCTAATCTCAACGCTTCAGGTAAACTTAAATGTGCCGGCCATTCCGGCCAACTAAAACAGACTTTGCAAACATCGGTGAACTTTTCATCAACATCGTAAGGATATTTTGGGCTGAACAATTCCATGGAAGTAGGGTTCCTGCTGTTCAAAAAGCTAGGTTTGTCTTAATGCCATGAAATGTTACTGATTGTGGTGATCACCTCCACCTTTTCATTCCCTGGGGGGGTTTCAATAATCATGAAACAAGTGAATCTGAATAAATATTTCTATGTGGAAAATTAGATTGGCAATATCTGAGTAAATATTTCTCTCTTTTGGAAAATTAGATTGGAGTTCTGACTGGATGTAGAAATCTGCTACACTGATTATTCCAATTAGTAGGTGCGGTACTAATTCCCGAAACATATACTATTTTGCTAAGTCTCAGAATTAGTGAGGGCTAAACTATTTACTGAGTGATACTAAATTTATAAATACATGCTCGTTTGCCATATATTTCAAGAAAATAAGTGAGTGTTCTAGAGTAATAAGAAAATGTTATTTGCAAAACTGAAATAGTGCCATGATGAATAATACCCCACTAAATATGATATTTAGTGTCACCAATTCTAATTGTCTTGCTCAATACCCTGGTGTAGTGTCACCAACATTAAATGTAAATCCCGTATTATTTGTTATTCCTTGTAAGTTTTTTGGGGGATTATAGATTTATGGTGTTGCAATTACTGTCACTTGTTAAGTGATTTTTCATCCAAATTTCAATCATCAATGACAATATTGTGTTACATAAATGTTAGGGCGTACAACATACCAACTTTGTTTCAATGTTTCATCATGTGAGGAACTTGAGTAGTATGACAATCACAAGAGGGGATCGTCATAAGTCTCAACTCTATGTTATTAATGTTTATTAAGCCAACTGATGCATGGATCCAATAAGTTGCAACTGAATAAGTGTGGTCCTTCGTAATTTTCAAAGAATAGATTTTATTGTGAATGAATTGTTCAAGAGGAAGTCGGTAAAGATAAAAGTTAGCTCAAAAACAACAAAAATGGGGCCTTGGTACATTCCCAGCTTGAAGAAAGACCCAACTCAATCAATTATACATGTCCGGGAAGAGCAGCAAGCATAATTATTCTTTGCAACTTCAAACAAACAGAAGAACTAAATATCTACTTGCCACAAGGTGGAAGGCCAATACCACGGGTCCACCAGGATGAGATCCATATCATCAATGCCACACATTTATATGGCCTCCACAAAAAGGCCCTATTCCTTCACAATAGTCGCACACTGTGGATACTCCAAGGCATCCTGCCAGGAGAAGGCTAAATCCCATGTAGTAACACACAACTGGCTCGCGTGTGGCCTAGCCCATTTTACCCCCCAAGGGTAACAAATACGGTGGTAACTCGCTGATGCCCGGGACGCTGTGCAGTGCCTCGAACCCTAGACGCCGGAACACTGCAATGCCGGAACACTGCAACATCAAAACACTGCAACGTTGGAACACTAATGTGTGTGGGCATGGTTGGACATGGCTGCTTGACTACAAATCCCATATTGAGTGCACTTCACCTTCAAGGTCTAAATCCAATATACCGTACTTTAAGGGCAGCTTCGGCACAAAATAATTCTAAAAATAGACGCCGAAAATTTTGGAAAATTATTGACATTTTTTGCCGAATATAAAATTAATTAATTTTCAAAATTGCCGAAAAGTAAGAAATTTTAACTTCTCACTAGAATTTTACTTACACTGGAAGCATATATGAATTCTGATGGAGAGAAGGTGCTCCTTTTGTAATCAAGCTCACTTACACTAGTCCACAAAGAATATGGGTTAAGAAGTAGCAAGACTCTAAGTGAGGCTTTTCAGATGTGTTGTACACAAATTTTTGGAGTCCAATTGAGCATAGAAGATGAAGTTTTATAGAATTTTGTCCAACTAACAAAAGTTGAGAAATCAAGTAATCTTCCACCCCCAACAAGTTTTGTGTCAAAATAAATCTTTATGCAAAAGATATGGACAAAACATTGCAGCTGTGTAAAGATCAAAAAATTAAAATGCGTTCATAACAGTTTTTCGGAGCTCATTTGTGCATAGAAGATCAACTTTTTTGGAATTTTGTTGCTCTATGAAAAGTTTAGAAATCAAGTAATCTTCCACCTCCAACAAGTTTTGTGTCAAAATAAGTCTTTATGCGAAAGATATGGACAAAACATTGCAGCCGTGTAAAGATCAAAAAATTAAAATGCGTTCATAACAGTTTTTCGGAGCTCATTTGTGCATAGAAGATCAACTTTTTTGGAATTTTGTTGCTCTAAGAAAAGTTTAGAAATCAAGTAATCTTCCACCTCCAACAAGTTTTGTGTCAAAATAAGTCTTTATGCAAAAGATATGGACAAAACATTGCAGCCGTGTAAAGATCAAAAAATTAAAATGCGTTCATAACAGTTTTTCGGAGCTCATTTGTGCATAGAAGATCAACTTTTTTGGAATTTTGTTGCTCTAAGAAAAGTTTAGAAATCAAGTAATCTTTCACCTCCAACAAATTTTATGTCATTTGAAGACTATGCAAAAGTTATGCGTGTTATAAAAATGAAGTCTAACTAGGTGCTTCACCTCAAACTTTACATATCCCATATGCATTGTTGAACACAACTCCACTCTACGTGTATAAAGCACAGAGCATTCTCAACTCTTCACAAAATCGTGAAAGATTTATATCTTTTGTAAAACTCTTCACACAAATTGTGAAATCGTGAATAAACATCCTTGTTTACCGTTAGATAATAACTTCTTGGATGTATGCCGAAATTGCATTATTAGACTATTTAAAATGCCGAAATTTTTAGTAATTTTTTTTTGCCGCCGAACACTGTTTTTTTACTTTTAATAATTAGTCGGCAAGAGAGCGCCGAAGCTGCCCTTAACGTACGGTATATGTGCACTTCCAATTAGTAAATAAGCAATTGATTGGGATTTCATTCTGGAAGTGAAACCATCAATGAAGCACGTAATTAACTTGGAGGTCAAAAAGGTTACAAAATCCTCGTTAACATTGAGGTTATAATTTTTGTGACTTATCATTTGAAATTGTCTTTGTCATTCTAAAATGACACTTAGATTAGTGTGTTGATTTTATATGTATATTTTATGATATTTTAGGTAAAGTTGTCTACTTTATTCATACGCATTTAATTGTAAAACGTACTTACTGGAATTAAGTAATCACTGGAATTAATTCTAGTAAGTACATTCTATATTTAATTAGGCTCTCTTAATTTGGTAAGCATATTTTTTTAATTTTTTAGGCTTCATTAGGATTAATCAAGATTCATTAGGCTTAATGACATTCGATCACAATTAAATAATTTGAATGCGTTTGAATACTTGTGAAAGTAGACGGCATTACCTTAAATATCATAAAATATACATATTAAATCAACACACTAATTTAAGTGTCATTTGCATGTTCCCAATCAATTGCTTATTTACTAATTGGAAGTGCACATATATATTGGATTTAGACCTTGAAGGTGAAGTGCACTCAATATGGGATTTGTAGTCAAGCAACCATGTCCAACCATGTCCAACCATGCCCACACACATTAGTAACTCAGTGCAAGTATTCAAGAATGGCACACACAAACTTAAGGACCCAATAAATAAGTCTAGTGGAGTTCTTATCTTCTAATTCAATAAGTGTTTTTGCTGGGAGTGGATTGTTTGAGATAAAAACAACCTTTTCTGATTAGTACGTTTATGGTGCATGCTTGGAGTCAGTGTGGGAGGTTTGAACAAAGACCAACATTCTATATTGGTTCATTAAGGGTCAAACTCATCTTGGCATGCCATCAAGAAGTGTTAATATGAGTTTGGCCCTGAATGATTATAATAGGTTGCTCTCCTCTTTATTCAAATTAAAGGGGGGACGTTTGATCTTCCCCCTATGAGCTTTAAGGGGAGGTGGTTAGGGGTTGGGTCATCCCTCATAAAACTGAGATATTTTGAACCCAATTGAAAACTATTGCTTGCCCTGCCAAACTTTAGGAAAAAAAAAATTGCCTTTGCATTTTTTTAAGGCCACTTGTCCAATATATATATATATATGGAGTTCGTTTAGTAAAAAAATAATTGATTTGAATATAAAACTCAAAGTAAAACCATCAATTAGGAAGCCAAAAAATCACAAAATCCTCATTAGCGTTGAAGTTATAATTTTTATGTCTTACCATTTGAAATGGACTTCTATATGACACTTAAATTAATGTATGTATATTTTACACTAGTTTGTGTAATGCCTTTTGTTTTCACAAGTATCCATACCCATTCAATTAATTAAGCTTATTTAATGTTAATATTTTGTTTTGGTTCCACTTCGGGAATGAAATCTCAATTAATTGCTTATCTATTGAGTGGAATTGCACACATATATTGAATTTTAGACCTTGAAGGTGGAATGAGCTCAATATGAAATTTGTGGACAAGTGGCCATACAAAATGCAAGGGCAATGTTTTTCCGAGGTTGGGCGGGGCAAGCAGCAATTTTTGGTCAAGTTTAGAAAATCTCAATTATTTTCTTGGGTGCTACTCTGGCCACTATCCACCTTCCTCTAAAGCTTGTAGGGGGAGGTTAACATCCCCCCAAATTCAAACACTATCTTTAAAAATCCACCACAAGTGAAAAGAACTATCAATTTTGCATGGAAATCAACCAATGGAAAATCGTAGTCAGCAAACTCTCGACCAAAAAATCCTATTGAGCTAAAGAGTAAGATCAACAACATAAGAAGGCAAAAACCTATGGAAAGAATCCCAAAATCCTGCTAGAAAATCCCTACTGCACACCATATGCACAATCCATTTTTTATTTTTTTACCTAAAAACATAGGAAATATGATTGTTTGATGTGTTCTTTAGAAAGCAAAGAATGTGTGATCTGGTCTTTTTTTCCCTTGTAGATTTAACCAAACATTTTTGGATGTTTTTACAACCAACTATCATAGGTGGTTGAACATCATAAATGACTTCTAAGGACAAAATTTTCCTAAGTGTAAGCAAACTACAATGACCTCATTTTGATATGACATTGCAAATTTTACAATCCATTGATAGGTTATTATAAATTCTACCTTCAATGGAGTTTACATCATATAAAATAAGATTCATGTATATGATATAATGTGAATAACAAGAGTTATAGAAGGAAAAAATCAGATAAATGTATCATTTAGAGTATTATGTATCATTTGCATATCATGGGTCACAGTTTTTACGAAACATGTATATGGATTTATTATTTTCAACTTGTGTAGTGAAATCTGCAACGTTCTTTTCAAAACTCATGAATACAACATGGAATATATTATTGATGTTTGTAGACAATTTTGAGGATATGTTAGAAGATTTAGGACTTTTCAAACACCCACTAACAACATACAACAATGTTATTTAAGTCTTAAATAACTTCATAACTATGTTGCTACATATATTCTTTTCATTAAAGTCATATTATAAAGCAAAGCATGGTTACAAGTATTTTTATAGATATTTTTCTAATCCATTATTTATTATGATGATGTCAACACTACAACGTATATAGTGGATAGCGCGTTAATTTAGGCATATCCATATTGAGTAGAATTTTGAACATGCGTTGGATTCATCCACGTACAACATGTTTGAACCATGGAAGTACTCGAAGGGACTCCAATTATTCTCATAAATATTGTATATAGTGGTATGCTTGCAAAAATCAACGTTCAAACAGGCATATACATATCAAAATGAACAATAAACCTTGAGATAATAATCAATAAACATAGCTGATTCTTAGTGTTTAGAGTTACATGCTCATTACAAAGAAGTCATTAAAAACAACAAAACACAATTGATATCAAGTAAGACCCACTACAAGCTAATACTGCAGAGCCACAAACAAAAAAAAAATCAAAAATCAAAAGCAAGGCCTTAAGGACTTCACAGCTCTCCCTTGCAACCCAACACAACTAACACCTATGTCCTACCACATGGAGAAATTTCTTCTACGCCTCAATCCATTGGAGCAACTTGATGACAAAAGGTGGGATATGCATTGGTGAAGCAAAATACAGGTAACCTTTGAGAGGGTTAGTTTTCCCCGTAGCTTTAGTACCGAGTTTGGGTTTGAGGTTTAAAATTGGTGTTGGATTAGGCTTGGGTCTAGTTAGGTTTGAGTTTGGTTACATTTAGTTTAAACTAAATCAAGTAGGATAGACAAAGATGGGTTATTAAAGTGAATTAATCTAGGCTGTGTTACATTAGGCTAGGTTTGGTTATGGTAAAATAAGGTAGGTAAAGTTAAGGAGGATAGGTTAGGTTATGTAAAAGCTACATTATTTTAGGTGAAACCAGGTGAAAATTATTGTACATTAAATTAGTTTAAGCTACGTTGATTAATCAAAGATTTTTTTTATCGTACACGGATCATACATATCCTTCCAATTATGTTCATTATTTAGTTGAAATTGCTTAACCAAATGTGCACAATGGATTCAAACAAACATTGAACACAATTCATTATAAATCCATTACAATATCCAATCCTAGCCTGATACTATTTAAATAGTCAAGGTGTTTGTCTAACCCCCAAACCTTGAGGATTTTGAGCAATTTCTAGATCTACCATACATGTTATGTTTTTTTTTGTGAAAATAAATGAACATCCTAATACAAAGCGGTTCATAATGGACAACTACACAAATCAATGTGGCTGGATCTAGGTTGGGAATTCGAATTATGTTTGTTTTCCCATTATTATTACTGGATTAAAAACTCCTTATTTTAGTATTTGCAAAATATTTAGTGATTTATTTGTCATATTTTTTTACAGTAGAGAATGATTCATCTTAAAAATAAACAAAGGAAAAATAGCGTGCCTCACATATTACAAAAACAAAAAATTGTAAATATTATTTTTTGTTAATGGCTACACTCACACCTTTGATACTATAAAGAAAGTTATACACATGACTTGGAGAAACCTTTGAGAATACAATTAACCTCATTATGATAGGTTTGTTGTGTCAAAACCCCAACCATCTCAAAGCCACCTTTGAACTCCCAAGGCAAAGCAACGACCTAAATTTGGAAAGATGAAGATTTGGGCACTTGAGAACAAAATAATCTTTCAAGTGAAATTGAGGTTATAATGTATTTTAACCTAATTCAATTGATTTGACCATATTTCATAGACATATTTCAAATATATATTTTCATTATGAACACATAGATTATATTTTCACTCAAATTTATAACCTAAATGCAACCCCACAATTTGTATTTTGATCATTTACATTGGGATTTAAGGTTGAGGGTGTAGATTTGTGTTGGCTGGGAATCAACTTTGATTGTTACCAATACTATATTTATAATGAACATGTCAAATTTCTTGACACAAAAATGTTATGCATATTTGATACAAAAAATTGATAACATTTGGGTCCATACAAATCAAATTTGAACAAAAACTGAAATAATTACCAAAAGTATTTTAAATGATCATAATTGCAAAGGTGTGGAATAAAATAAAATAATATTATGTGGGAGTGCATGCCTAACACAACTAGACAAAATCACTACCACTACAGCAAACAAGGGTTCTTTAATGACCTATACTACAACAAAAAAATCAGAATACCCCTGCATTGAGAATTTTACAAAAATTAGTCTAAAATGTATGTGGGAAAGATATTGCAACTGACAAATAAAGAAACAATCGATGAGAGATGTGTCATAAGACCAAACAATGTATTAAGCATGATCAAGAGGTTCAAAGGACGATTGAGGAATTGAGCTTAAAATGTTTTTTTGTACAAATAAACTACAAAAAAGGTTATAATCACCAAGATGGCCAACCATTGGCTATGGGATTTTCCTAAATACAACAAAAAAATCACAACTAGAATACATGGTGGAACACCCATAGAGTCTTAGACCGAATGGTGTCCGTGAACAATGTTAATGAGAAAAAAAACATGATAACAAATCAAGGAAAAAAATGTAAGATTTATTTGTACATCGTAATTGGAGAAGAAATTTATAGAATTACCAAAAAAATACAAAGTAATATAATTTTCAACATATGCAATAGTGGGAGGAATGAAATAGGAGTTCTAACCAAAGAAGCACGAAACATTGAGGATTTCACTACAACCATGACAACCTACACTATAACTTTTACTTTGAAAAAATCATGGTATCACTATACATAAGATTAACCAAAATATAAAATAGCCAATTAAGCATAATCATCGGCCATGACTACCAGATATTGAGATTCTAATTTGATTTGATATTCCAAACACAAAATGAACAAATGATGAGTAAGGTGCATCGACATAGCAAAACATATAGGGGTGGCCTCATATTCACATTCACTATCAATTTTAATAGTGATAATGTACAAGGTAAAACAGAACTCCAAAAAAGAAACAATAAAAACCACATACAATAGAGGCACACATGGCGTGGACCTTGAACCTATGAAAAAAGAAAGTTGAAATGCAAAAAAAATAGATAAAATGTATGATGACGCATTAACCAAAGTACAACATCATTGCCCAACACAAGGGGAGGTCACTCCATTGTCAAGTTGATCATCACGTGTGAACAAAGTTTGCTACCCCTATATTACATGACATAGATAATTTTAAACTTTTTTATTTTTTTCTTCTATATATACATAATCATTGATAGTATCTTTTGTGTATTTTTTTGAAAATTTTAATCATTTTCATTTTTGTAGTATTTGTTTTAGTTCAATTATGTGTCATTCTAGTTAGAAATCATCAAATTTAGTTACCTTTTTCATTATGTAATAGGTACTGTGTATATCAACTCATGAAAGTAAAATTGATAAAAGTTTGACCCATTTTGGTGATGTTTTATGTAAAAAGTAGGATTTTTTACATGTACAGTGTTCGCACGTGGTTGTTCAACTCTACAATGGAGTGACCTCCCCGTAGTCCAACATAGTCGGTAGAGACCACCATGCTAGAAGTAAGGGCACAAAAAGAAAGGTGAAATAGAAGATATTTTTCCTTGACCAATATATGAAAGAACATACTCATGCACAAAATTGTTGACCCAATTAAATTCCAATCGTTTTTTGGTTCCCCATCATTAGAATGGTACACATGGTTCTCGGTAAAACATTTTGCAACATAAGAAAAAATGGAAACGTATTTTTTTCCAATTATTTTAAACCAAGAAGTTGGAAGCTTAGAGAGGTCATTCTATAGGAGATTTGTGCATCATGTGCGGTTGAGGAATATCTATGTCAAAGTTATTTGCCTCCATCATATGATTGAATTTTTTAAAATTATTGATAATGTAAAATGACCTTTTTAAATCCACCCTAATGTTAGTTATATTGCCAATATTATTGAAATTTTTGGTTTTTTATATATTTTTATAGTCAACAATAATAATTCAAATATACACAAATTAGAAAAATGGTGCAAAAAAATCGTAGCAACAAAAAATATGATTCTTACATACCATTGCAAAACAATACAAACATACCATTTAAAAGAGATACAACATAATATTACAAGAACATCCTAGGGAGGTCATGGTCAAAAAAAATTTAAGCCACGTGAAAACAAATATAGGGTATTTTTCATTTATTGGAGCAAACACTTATACAAATTTTGGAAATGCCATAGCTTGGATGAAATGGCCCATATGGTACTATATCAAAAATAAACAAGGTAGAAAATTGTAGGTAGTATTTTATTTTATTCATAAAATAGGGTTTGTAATATTTGAAAGATCGAAGAATTTATGTGAGGTCCAATGAAAGTCTTTGGATTGAGTGAAAATTTGTCTCAATTGACTAAAATACATCAATTTAACTATTGGCTATGGATGAACCATAGATGAACTAAAGGTTGTTTTATTTGGCTTTAGGGAAAAGTCTCTTGTGATTTAGCTGACATTAGGTGACCGATGAGGTTCATGATTTGAGGTAGGGTGGTGGCCCCGCAGGCTTCCTCTCACAACACAGTTTCTTAGTTTCCCAACACCCTACCATCGGAGCTTGCATTTAGAGCTTCAATTATGGGCAATCCTAAGAACCCTGTTGTTAAATTTTGAGTATATTTAAATTTTGTTAGGTGAATTTTGTTGCTGGAGAAAACAAAAAACAACAAAGAAGACAACATGGCGTGAATACGTATTTGAGTATTTTTTCCTCCCAACCGCTTCAGATCATCCCATAGTTGTAAAACAAATTTTCTCCCTTGCGATTCTAAATCCCAACAACAAAATATAAGTTTTTTTTTACAACCCTAAAACCCTAAATTCTAAACCTCGCCAATGCCACCATCAAAAATATCTTCTCCTTGGGCAAGGGTGATTGAGATATGTTGAACCTTTGGCGAGGCTTTGCTTGGAAGTTCACTCATCAAATGGGAGTTTAATGTGATGGTTGCTAAAATGAGTTTGACCCTCAATTCCTTGATATAGAATGTTATTGGTTCAAACCTTCACACGACCTCCGATGCATGCACCTCAAGCTTGCCAAACATGGAAGGTTTTGTAAGAAACTCCCTACCAAACTCCTTTGAATTAAAGGATAACTCTATTTTCCATTGCCCACAAAGGAGTTGTCTCCCAATATTTCGGCGCCATCAACTTTAAAGACAATGAGAATTATGTTGAGACTAAGGTTAGGCTAGAGGAAATAGGTTTTTTTGAGTGGCATTTTTATTTATGGGATGTCAAGGATGGGTGTGGATTCTTGTGCAACTTGAGTGTTTAAATAATACTATGGATTTTGTATATGCAATCCCCATACATTCCGAGGATGGTCAGGCCTCCAAGCGTAGACGTGTTGGGGACAAGTCAATCATACTTAATTTTGTATATGATCCATTTGTGTACTAAGGATCTTTTGAGTTCCTTTCAACTGATGACAATTTTAGTGACATTGTACACACATTCGACCCCACGTCTAGCTCTCGAGTAAATGATCCTTCCGATATCGAGGTCATTGAATAAACAATTGCAAAGTCAACTCTGATTGGGAAAGAGGGGCTAGAAATGTACCAAAGAAAAGAACAAAAACTTTGGAAAAAATTAAAAGATATTCCCTTCACGAGTGTAATTAGAATGCCATGCAACCCTGTGAGGCACAACGACTTTGACTGACATAGGCCAAAACTTTGATCAAACCTTTAAAGGCACCTATAGGCCTTAAAAACTTGGGATAAATATGGCGCATCAATTGTGAAGTTGCATTGCATTGAATGTGATTTGGACTTCGGCGGTGGCTTTTCCAAACACAATAAAAACACAATGTTTATTTTTTTTTAATTTCATGAAACACCACATTAAAATGAATACACACACAAAAATGGTGCAAACGCAAAGGCTTAAACTAGTCAAATTATCCATAGTCCCAAGTTAAAGGTGAAGGCAGTGCATCATTCTTATAGCTTCCGACCACAAAACATTTGTTAATGAGGGTATTGCCACAATGCATGTTGTTAATGATGATTCTCCTATTGAACAACCTCCATTTGTGTTTGTTGGTGACTATGATTCTAGCCCTATAAGGCTATGGAGAAAGAGACCATATTGTTTAAAAAAAGCTAGGAGCGCTAAAGATTACCTTTATCATGATGAATTGGTCTCACGTGTAGATCACTCTAAGGCATTTTTGTGCACCACGTGCAGCTGGGGTTTTTTTTGTTTTGGGGCTATTCACCTTCAAGGGTTGAATTAAAGCCTCCCTATGATTACTTAAATTTCAAAAATGGCCCATTTGTTTGCACCCTTCCATTACTTATATTGTCCAAGTCACTGCAATTTTTTGTACTCTATATTCCTTTTAAGTAATAAAAGCTAATCTACTTCCTAATGCAATTGACGAGTGTTGAGGGAAAGCATGGAAACAAAGAAGAGTGCAAACAGTAATACCATTGCAAGATGGTTTTCGACTTCTTCCTCTATTTCCGGGAAATCGGACACTTTTTGGAGACTACGATCTGCTACATGAGTCCCATCATCAAGACAACGTCGTTTAGGGGCCTCCTAGACTTCACATCGCAATGGCAGGACATACACATCACTTACTACATCGTTCAAACCCTCCATATTTTGCCGGATTCTACACCTATCTTCATTGTCGCAAAACTGAAATGGCCACTCCAACGCAGATTTCCCCTCCAAACGAACCCTAAGGGAGGCGTATGTTTCCTCCTCCAATACTCTAACTTTGCTGAAATACTACGGCACAGCAAATTCCCCTTCCATGTGTCAGCCACAAACCCCCACCCTTAAGCGTCATAATCCGGGTGAGAGCCGGTGGCTCACATGCTTTTGCTTGAAACCACGTAGCCCTTAAAACTGACTCCCCATGCTCCAACATTGGAAATGTCCAACCCACACTTTTATTCAGGAAATACGAGGTCAAGAGTATTTAGAAATACTCCTCACCCTTGTGATCATTACAAATGCCATTCCCTAATATAAATCACGCCCACACAAAACTTCATTACTTATTAATGTAAACCATCCTAGACTAACTGATCCAACCCGTCCACAATGCTGAATCTCCTACACTACGATTGCCCACTGGCCCATCAATTGATAATTCTAAAATGCACACTCTAACTAACTGCCACTACCCTAAGCTTAACTAAGCCCAACTTTTAATTCCTCCAGCCCACCGGCTAGCCTCATGCACCTCGGCCCCTGCCTGGCTAGTAGGTGCCTCGGTGAAGGAGCTCCAGATCTTGAGAGTCTTTAGTCTGCCTTGCCGAATATAAGCAAACGCCCTTCGAAGAGCATTCCC
Organism: Polytrichum commune; assembly: GCA_950295325.1. Classification (NCBI taxonomy): domain Eukaryota; kingdom Viridiplantae; phylum Streptophyta; class Polytrichopsida; order Polytrichales; family Polytrichaceae; genus Polytrichum; species Polytrichum commune. The sequence continues at coordinate 54,123,798 of OX485806.1, read as the reverse complement.
CCTGTTGGTACAGGCAGGGTGCCTGGGTGAGCCGAACCGGTAACTAAGCAGGCTAGGCAAGCAACCAGACTTCAATCACACCCTGATTTATCCCTCCCGATTTCCGGCAGTGGGTTGCAAGCCAGCTGCACCGCCCTCGGGATCAATGACGGAAATTCACATTGTTGAGGGCGCTGATGTAGCAGACCTTTGTTTTTGAGCTCCCCGAATCTGCCAAAACCGTCTCAAAATCGATCCCTCCTCACAACCACAGTGCCACTGAATCGTCCTGGCACCATTCTCTCAGACTTGATCTTCACGAACCCATTAGAGTCCTCCTTCCTCCGCATTCATCGCGCAATTGCATTGGCCGGTCAGTGCACAATTCGCCCGAGCAACTCCTCCTCCCACACACACAAAGGCTCCTCCTCGCCCAATTCACTCACTGCCCTGGTTGAATGTCACTGCACCAGGGGCGGCTGGTATGGCCTGAAGCATTTCCCAGTTGCTCTTTCTGGGCTGCATTTCTCGCCGCAAGAGCCTCTTGTTGCCTCCGTGTAATTCCACCCCTGCTCCCTCTTCTCTGCCGTGTTGTGTGAAGGAGTAGCCTCGACCCCCAGTGGTGGCCAAAAACCAGATCAGCGGAGCTGCGCCTCTGCCCGCCTCAGCTACACACTCCGAACTACTACCCTCTTCCAAGGCATTAGGGGCTTCCCCTTGCTCCCCGCGTCCCGCACTTGGCCTATCCACAACTGATACCCCCCTTAACCAGCGACCTTCTAAGCCCAATGAGCTTAATCATGACTCAACCCCCCTTTCAACTAATTCACTTATTTTTAGTTTACTTTAAAAAAAATTCAACCTCACACCTAAACCCCAAATCCCACCAACTAAGACATACCTAAGATTCAGTTCACATCACACTTTTATAAATCCTCCTTGGCTCAATCCCACACCCATTCCTGAGATTTAACCATGTTTATGATTAGATTGACATGTGAACCCAATATTGGGCTCACACCATGGTCCACATCTTGTTTTGGATTGCCATAACTCATATGTGAACCGCCCCAGTAGATGTAGATCAATACACCAAACAAGGTGCGCACGCACCTAAACCCAAACCCAGCTCTGAAAACGCACCTCCAAAACACAGCGGACAAAAACGTGAAGCAAATTGAAACCTTAGCCATCTGCAAACGGGCGTGGGGAAGACAACCCCAACGACGGCGCATTCCCTTTTCATCCATTTTTGGACAGACGGAAATCCCAATTATCATCCTCTCCGTGAGTCCTAAACCCATTTACATACCATACTAAACATACCTTCTAGGATCCTTATCTTTAGCCCCTATATTAATGTTACAAAAAAATAATGGCCCATGTTTTATGTCCATCTAACTTACTTATAATGGGATTGTCTACATTTAATGGCCCCTTCAGTATTTGGAATTCCTTTATAATTTTTATTTCAAATGATTTTAATCCTCTCTATATTATGCCGCACGTCGTTTTTAAAATGCACTAAGTGATCTACCTGTGATTGGTCCCTCATAGTCAAGTAATAAAAAAGAAGCTTTAGTTTGAAAAATCCTACCATTGGGCCGCTAGGGCTAGAATTTTGCAATTGTAGGTCAAACAATTGACGTTGTATGAGTAAAAAAAAAAACCTCCAATTGCCATAATCTACTCAAGTTTTGCCAAAATATATTGTTTTCTCATAGGTCAGGAGCATTTGGGGGATGCCCAACCCTTTGGGACTTCATGAAAAACACTATTTCCAACCTAAACCATAGTGGAAGGAGATTTAAATTCTCTTTCAATACCGAAACCTTCAGTCAAACCATAAATATGCATGGAGGGTAAAGAATGATGGATTTACTTAATTTAAATTAAGTTGGTCCATCTTTGACTGCAGTGAAAAAAAATGGTCCAATTGATATCTGGTAAGCACAAAGACATTCTTGTTGTTGTTACTAAAACTTACGGTGACGTTTGTACACCCACAAATCCAGAAGTGGAAAATTCAAGCACCAGATCAAGCCAGTAGCAAGGGAAGGCAAGGACCAGTAGTGGCCGAGGGAAGGCGAGGACCAGCGGACCAGTGACCAAACAAAACGAAAGCTGAGAGCTTGGACTAAGGACTGGCTGATCAAGTAGAAAAGGCCAGAAGAGCCGGCCTTGAAGAGACGGGGAGTTGTTAAGGTAGGACTGTAGGGAAGTGACCGGAGACCAAGGGAATTTAGGGTAAAAGAAGAATAAGCGAACCTGGATTATGAACGGTCACACAAGCCTAGTTAGGAACTAAATATGAACACCTAGCTAATAGGATTATTTTTGAGGGATGAAGATGTGTAGATGAAACATACCCTAAGGGATGACAACCTTTTTGGATGGACATAACTATCTCAACCGCTTTAAATGAAGGTAACCTATTTTGGATGGATGAATGATACAGGATGCAACCGGATCTCGTGGCACATCTATGCAAATAGTTAAATACACCAAATGTATTCTACAAGCACATCTAATTATAGCACGCATGTATTACTTTAAATAGATATGCCTTATCAGAATTAAACATTAGTTACATACAACGCTAAAGACAATAAAAATCACACATTTGGCAATAGGGGAAAGAGACCTAACCGCCACATCAAGGAAATGGTAGATACTAAGACCTATTTTAAATGCCACAAAGGGGGCCTAAAGGAGCGCATAACTTACTGCGATGCCTATCGGAAGCGGTAGACTTTCTGCAAATCCTATCTTGAAGATATAGACTTAGCCAACATCCGAGAAGGCTTGAGAATTCTTGAAGATAAAGACTTAGCCAAAATCCGAGAAGGCTTGAAGATATCTCTAAGAAAAAACCTTAGAAGATTTCAACAAGGTGTAAAAACCTTGGACGACAAAGAAACCCCAGAGTTTAAGGGATTTCATGACCCTTAGAAACTATGGAAATTCCCAACCTTTTGAGACTAAGGGATTTTCAAGAAATGCAAGAGACGAAGGGATTCAATACCCTTGAGACTAAGGGGCCTAAAGGATTTAGGCCCAGCCGACTTGAAGACCCTTAGAGATGAAGAGATTTAGGAACTTGGAATGTTACCAAGGCATGAAGACTCCGAGACTAAGAAGATTGGCATGAGCATGAAGACCCCAAGGCTTTAGGGGGAAACCATCAGAGATAGGAAACTTGAAGAAACTCACGGGATTCAGACCCAAAAGGAATTTCTTGGTTGATTCATTAAATCGCATGATTGAACACCTAAGATTTGAAGGTTGATGCTAAGGATACTTACTTACCAAAACCTTTGAGCATCTTTGGAATTGCAGTTTCGGGTTTAAAATTGACTGATGAGAGAGGTATGAATTGGCGGACAAAGAATCATTGAGAGAAGGAAGACGAAGAAGTGGCCGCCAAGGGGACTACATTGATCATCATCGTACAATCAGGGACAAATTAAGATTTCATTTCATCATACCCCTGACATGAAGAAAAAGAATTTGGAGATAAATAAAAAGATATGTAGGAAGAACGAGAACATTGACCATATAGAGTATTAGAATGTGAATGTAAATGACAAGGAATATTAACCAAACCCTTTGATGAAAGATTTCATGAGATTGGTATGTACTTAATGAATGAGAAAATGAATGAGAAATTTTCACAATTGAATATCATTCATCAACTAAGTAGAATTGCATTAGTGAGAGAGTGTGTTTGAATTACACAAGGACTTTGATACTCTTGACTGTACATTATTGAAAGTTGGATGGCACAAGAGTAGTTACAAGTCATTCAAACCATGAAAGATATAAGAATGATTATACGTGATGTTGGATATAGGAATAGATCCCATTTCCAAAACACTTAACCTTGACATTAGGATTTAGGGGAGCATAAACTTAGAAACCTAGGGTACCTACTCCTTAAGGACTCATCAGAATGTACAAAAAGAATAACGTACAAAGCTTGATGCCAATAATAATATGCACATGACCACCTTTGTAGAAACGAGAAGCAATAATAGTCTAATTTTGGTGGGAGTGACATCCATGTAAACCGGTCAGCAACGGTTTACACCGTCTCAGGCTAAGGGTTGAAGGTGACCTTGACAACGCTAAACATGATCACAAAATTGTAGGTCATGTTCCTATCATCTTGGCAAAAGGTGAAATAAAAATCAAATTCATGGTGGCTTGGGAGCATAGTCTTGATATTTTGTCTTGGTTTTGCCACCCCAAGGAAGGTCATGTGTGTGTGTCACATTTGAAACGCATTTTGGGGAGTTAAAAAAATAAAAATAAAATTGGATAGTTTACATACAAACCAGGTTGGAAGGATGCATATCCGTTATATAATGTTGATTTTGATTGGTTATGGGGAAAGTTCCCATATGGGGAGGTATAGGGTTATTCGAGTAGGTGTTGTCCGTATAGATGACTAAATCGTCTTCTAAACGGCACTCCTCCCAAATTTTGGCACGAGCATACGCTTGCGCATAGGTCACCGTACGACCTTCCTTCACATATGTTTTCAACTCTATTGGGTACAACCCCCCAATAAAAATGCTCATAAGGAAGTTATCCGGTATTTGGTGAACTCCCATACGTTGCAGGATATCTCGCATCCGCACGTAATAGTTGTCCACCCATTCATTTATACCCATCCTTATGGTTTGTAGTTTTTCTTTTAAACTACTAGCAAAACCTAAGGGTCAAAAATGATCTAGGAAGGCATTTTTCAATGCATTCCAATCCGCAAATGCGGGTTGCCTTAAATACCATGCGAAGGCATCTTCCTGCAAAGAGGCGGCAAAGACCTCTTGAAATTTAGCAGGAGGAATGCTATTCGCAGCACATGTTACTTCAAATTTAGCAATATGTGTATCAGGATCAGCACCTGGCCGTCCTAGAAAATAGGGAATATGTACTACATTAGTAATACGAGGATTAGGATTAGGCTGTATTGGTTGCGCCATTGGTGGTGGCTGCAACACAATGGGTGGGGGAGGTGGTGGTGGGGTTAAAATAACCGGAGTTTGTTGTATGATTTGCGATTGTGATTCTCCCGAAGTTGAACCGAAATTTAATTGTTGTGGTTTAAGAGGTGATAATATTCATGTTGATGTGTCGTCCTCAGCAGGAATGTGATCCTCCTCGTTTGGTTCACTAACGGTTTGTTCTTTGTGTAACTTTATGACAGATCTTAACCAACCCCTATTTCTCTCCGCTTTCTTCTTTTGATAGTCTCTCGCTACAGCACGATCCTCTCTAGCCTTATCATTGGCTGCTTTTCGTACTGAGGCTGTTTGTGCATGAGACTTTGCATGTGCAGGTTCCAGTATGGAAAATGCATATGATTTCACTTGATCCCTTATACTTATCTATGTGATCTTACATGCCGTTTTCTTCCATGTAGGCATAATTTCTCAAAATTGATGTAATCTTTGCCTTTGAGGGAAGAATCGGAGAAATCTGGGATATTCACACTTGTACAAGGGTCAAAAGGCCCGTAATAGAAACGTGCCTCTTTCTTAGTGAAGGTTCCACCGTTCCAACAACCGTACCCAAACTTGTTGGCAGGAAAATTTTCGTCTTTATGTTGGCTGTAAACCAAAAACATAAATTGAATATCCACCCTCAACCTTGGGTACCCATTGTTTATGATAATTTCATTAAACCCTTCACCATGATCCCAGACTATTTCAAAATCTTTGACTGGAGGTGGATGGGTAGTTTAAGAAAATTATCTCGAAACCCTTTAGGATAGATAGGGTGATTTGGTCCTATATGAATTCCTACACCCCAAAAAGAGGCTTTGTAAAAACGATAGAGTGTGGTAAATAAATGTGAGCCTTGGTAAAGCCAATCGTCAGAACTTTCTGATTTTGGCGGGATAGATTCCCAAGGCCACATTTTCTATTCTTTTTACCGCATCTTGAGTTTCTTTCATTAATTGTTCTCCACCTGGTGCAATAATGTATGTTCAAGGTACTGACTTAATAGATAGTCTCTTTCCTCAAAGTTACTAAAATCCTTTATATCTTCAGTACCTTCGATGATTGTTCTGTTCTGCCAAACTTTTGTCACAATAATTTGCTGTATTTCTACCGGAAGGGTTTTAATTCTATATTCTAATGGAGATCGAGAAAACACAGTTTGTGTTAGAAATCTCTCCCTAGGAAATCGACTTCATTTATTAAGGTTAATTTCCTTAGATTTCCACTCAATAAAACGGGTATTTGACTTTGCCGTGACTGGTTTGTTACTGGTTTGAGCCTTATTACTTAATTCAACGATTCAAGTGAAGAGGGCAACTGAACACTTCCTGGAACCCTTCACTTTGGGGTCCCAGGGCCACATTTAAATTCATCCTGCAAATTTTTAGCACATGTCTATTTTTCTTTCCTTTATAAGGGTAGAAATAAATTGTAAGAATAGTCTAGGACTTATTCTCAATTTATTTTGCTCACTGTTATATATCAAAAATATGACTTTGGTTTTATTTGTAGTTTTAATTCTGTGACCTTTATCAATGCCTTATCAACTAAATTTTGACGACCGTAGCCTTCCCCGGCAGCGGCGCCAAAATGTAGTTAGTTTTTTCATCCAGGGTTCCGGCTCGAAAAACACCCAGGGAAGACTAAATGAGTGTCAGATGTATCTTTAGTTTGTCACGATAAGGTCGATTGATAGTGCAAAGGGGTGACGGAATGGGTGTAACACTTAATTATCACAATTAATCTCTTCCCAGGTGACTTGACTTGTCACTTCCTCACCCTAGATGGATTTAGTCATTACACACATGGTGATACTACTTAGCATATTTCCATACTTGTAAAAATTAGAACTTAGTAAATTTTTATAAAGTCTAGTTACAAGTGACAAAACCACGAACCGGGAACTAAGCGAGAAGCGTCCTAAGCGAATTGGACCAGAAGAGTAACTCGAGTCTAGCAGCGAGTATCAAGTCAAGAGTCTAGAGTCCGAGTCACAAGTAGACAGCCCAATCACAAGTGCCAAGTAGACAGTCTTAGTTCCAAGTAACCAGCAACAAGTCTTGTTGTGTCATGGGAAGTGTCTGAACACATTAGCTATTGTGGAGAGATAGGTTTTATACCTGCACTTGACCAGATTCCCAATCAATATGGGATAAGTGGGCGCGCTCTCCTCTCTTCACAGCTCTTCCTACAGATTCTCCCACACTCGCTCCATGCGCAGCTAATCTTCACGATAGAGGCATGATTCATCTCACCCGCGGGAATCTCTTCAAGTCTGAATTTAATTACTTCCTCCGAAATTCAGTAACTAACTCTGCAAGAATTAGCAGAAAGTGACCATGCGTTGATAGGTCTCCCTTCGATTACTCCAGGCTGTGTGCATCAGACAACTACCATTCTTACTTCTCGTCGATACTTTACATTCTCAAAGCGCAACCCGGATTCTTACAGTCCGACAACAATTTCTCCTTCATGGAACACTCCTTTCCCTTCTCACACTTTGGGCATTCATTTCAGATTTATCCTGTAGGTTGGTGACTTGAATTTCTCTCCTTCCAATAGTTAACACCACCTCAGAAGGCCTGGGTGCTTTTTGTTTCGATTCTCAAAAGGTGGGGCTTTGGGGGTAACAGATACTCCCAACAGATCCTTTAATTAACGCGTGGAATCTACAATGAGAACTCATAGAATTCATCCCCATTCTATGACTTTTACAGAGATACATTAAGCAGACACTTCTCTTTACTTAAAAAGATGTTCCTATCATAGCTCTCGATTTTTCAAGAAGAACTCATATCATGCCCACGCTGGTTCGAAAGATAACGGTAATGACTCGCATGCTACGAGAATAATTTCTCATTCAATACACAAGGGAATGACTAGGGTCAAGCATTCTCAATTAATCCTGACACCGCCACTATTCTCGATACGCCTCTTAGGGGTGGAAGTAAGACAACACCACAGGTTGAAATCATCATAAGTCACCGAAACAGGTGGGTTATATTTCGTAGAGATAGAGTCATAAACACATCCAGGACTTCACATCGGATGGCCTTAATTATCAGGGAGATGATTATTTTGAGTCTGCACTCTCAAAAGATTATCAAGTGACTCTTGATACTGACTTCTTTACAATCCGAAGCCCTTCACCCCTTTCTGTAATGATGTCATCTCACAACATTGAATTCTGATCATTCATTAAGTAGTTCACTCCCAACACGACAAACTTCATCTTCCGAGTTCACAATCTTAAGATACTGTCCAAGAAATTCTGTATGAGTCTAACTTCAACACATACATGAAATTCACACTTCTTCCATTCAAGAGTTTCACACTCCTGAATCGAATTCCACATGAGCAACAAGGTATTCAATTCCCACTTGTACAAACAACTTGTACAAAATATATAGCTGAATTTACAATCTGATATATTTCAAAAATATGATTTACAATGCAACTTAAGGGTTTCAAACCCAGTAATTGGGAGAGACTACAAAATCACTCTCTTCATGAGAGGAAGGTCCAAACTCAAAAAATCTCTCTCTTCTGTCCTCTTCTTCCTCCTTCTTATTTTCCTGTCCCAAAAGGTGGTGACTGACCTTAGCTAAGATATCAAGGGCTTCTTCTAATTGTCACATGCTAATTGAATGTCTCATGATATCCTCTGTACTACGGGCAACAAGGAAAATTCTATATTACTTGCCTGTTTCCATTCCTGAGTGACTAATCACCTATTTTATCACTGTTCTGTGAGTCTTGAGTGTAATTTGTCATTCATCTATTCTTCAAAGTCAAAAATCCCATATCCTATCCAAAAAATGGTATCACAAACACTCATAAATTTTGCTTCCTTACTCTGATTCTTACAATCATAGGCGTTTTGGAAAGCTAACATAGAGGGCTCCATTCATTCAAAATATGAAGGTTAAATTATAATTTTTATGTCCACTACACTTGCTTCAAAGTGGCACAGCTACTTAGAGGTGTGTTAAAAAACACACTACCTTCTCTCAAGAATTCTAACTACAAGAAATCTAACTTATGATTATATTGAATGAATGAAGATTTTTCCTCTTTCTAACTAAAATTTTAGAGGGCTTCGTTGTGCTAAATGAAAATTCGGAGAGATGATTGAAAGGAAAAGATGGGGTTTTTATCACTTTTCAAATGAAGGGTTGGACCCCTTCTCCCTTCCGTTCACCGAGGGGTCTTGTTCCTTGATCGGTGACAATCAAGCCCTTGAAGGCGAATTGGGGTGAGGCATGCCATCTCGCACCCCACTTGCTCAAGCCCTTAGAAAGGTTTTTTCATTTCCGTTGGAAATTCATTTTTGGTTGGCAAGGGTGGCAACATGGCCCCTTGCCCTAGTTAGAAATATCCCTTACGCTCGTAGTTGTCACTTTCTTTTCTTTCTTGGCTGCTTTCGGAATTACTCTTGTTTTGCCACGGCTTGACTTTTGCTTGCTTGATTTGGTTTTTCCTAACTTAACCTACGTACTAACTAGCCCACTATTTTCACGCTTTCGATTCGGATAAATAACATTTCTCTTTTATCCCTTCGGTTTCTAAGTTCTACTTGCCCAAGAGTTTTATCCTAAGGGTAAAACACACCTAGCCAACGTACATTAATTTAAATGGTTTTTCGCTAAATTTTCTTATTACTAATTTAATGATTTTGCTAAAACACCTCTATTGTGAGCCAAATTGCTATTGGGGGCAATTTTGACGCTCACACATGGTTGTTGTATGTCATCATGGAAAAATCTAAATTAAGGTTGAAGGCAAGAAAATATGATGCGTGCAATTGTTTAGCACGATGGGCATGGAGATTGGCGAACCAGGAAACAAAGTTCTTTAACCTTCTATTGGCAACCACAAAGCAGCTACGCTCTTTAGAGGCCACCTTAGGATCGGTAGTACATAACCTACTTCATCCGTGTTCACTTGCAGTTTATTGCACATGTAAAGTTTGAGCAATTTGAATTATGAATGATATTTTTTATTTTTATATCATAACCAACAGGTGTCGTTGTTGACTATTTCATATTACCATCTTGTTTGGTTGCAATTGACAATCACCTTATAAACATCAAACGGACACTAATCTCTTGCATTTTCTGTTCAATTTATTTGAATTTAAAATTATTTAGATAGTATTAAATTAGGTGTTTTGCACTATGAAACAAATTTAAATTTTTGCTACAATTATGAGATGTGCTCCCATATTAGGTTGCACAATTGGCATCTAAGTTGTTTGTTTGCATTTATTCGCTTTAAATTAACTTTGTTTTCTAGAATTTAAGTTTTCTGTGCATTCAATCCCCTATGTTAAATTTTTTGCAAATAAAGGGACTTTGAGGTCCATATTTAGAATAAAAATAGAGTGGCAGAGAATAAATTGGAAGAGATGGCATTTATGTGATTGAACTCTTGCCCGTTATAAACAAATTTCTTGGGTATTTGACTCATGTTGTTGGTTCATTTAGTTGTGTTTTTGAACACATTACTTGAATGTGACAATGATATGATCTTTTCCTTTGTTTTAGTTTATGTTCATGTTTTTGAAAGTAACCACACTTAATTGCAGCAATTTAGGCACTGAGCACAATTGTTATTTTTTGAAAGTTCCGTTAATGTATTATTAACTTCAATTTATGCCAAAATTCCAAGATTTTAATAAATGGTACAATTTACAAACAAAATTAAGTTTTTAAAATAAATTCATAGTGGAAATTATATTTACCTATAAGATCTTGAAAAATACCTCAAAGTTCCATTTTGTTTATTAATAAATGCAAGCTATTGAAGAAATTTAGATAAATAACCCACATTTAACTAACCCCCGACCACACATGGATTATAAAAGTATATAGTATGTGACCTCCCCATGAACAACATGAAGAAAATCATTCTAAAAGTATAACATGAAAGGAAAATGCAATGAGATAATTTAAGCATATTTTAAAAATTGCTTACATGTCTACAAGTTTAGGGTTTGATATTGCATTATGATAATGCATCACAAAGAAAGGTTTAGGCTAGGAATGTAACAAGAGTAAACATGTATTCATAAATATTATACCTATTCCATGGTAGATTAAGCCCAAATTGCAATGCATTGTCAACCTATATATTGTATTTTTTTGTATTTTTGCTATCCATATTTCTTAAACTCTGAACTAAAGACATTTATCTCAATAAAATGGAACTAAAACCGTAGTGTATGGCAAATGGGAGTGTGGGGGTGCAGGACGTAGAAGGCAACCAATAATGCATGTTGGGAAATTAAAACTTGGTTCCCAAATGGACTTGAGCATAAACTAACCAAGTATGTGGTGATCCTACCCAGTGACAACATGACCACGATAAAGGCATCAACTCTTAAAGTTGGCTTACTAAGTAAAATAAAATAAAGCAATGATAATGATACAAATAAGAATAGAAAAAAATCAAATTTTACTTCAAAAGAAACAACTTAAGCAAAATATATAATAACTTGATAATGGAAAAATTAAGGCTTTGAGAAAAAACTAAAATGTAATTGTAGAGGAATAATACATTTGAACAAATGACTTGGCAATTGATTCAAGTTGTCCAGTATTATTTAATAGTTGTTCTTCCATACATATTATTCATTGTAATTAACCACCATGGCAACTACTCTGAAAAAGTTGATTTGCAAGCCAATAATTCAAATTTTGGTCAATAATCGACAAAAAAATTGCCTATAGTTTAACTGCCAACTTAGCCCATTAATTGCTCACCCCACAACATTTTTGGATAAAATGTCACGTCAATGTCACATGATATGATGCAACCTAACACACGCCAATGTGATATCATTGGCTTATCCTATCATTGTAAAACATACTTCATCAAGTATTTGACCATTAACCCACCAATAAAGAATGTAAAATGAGTTTAAACCATCATGAGACAAGTTAGTTTTACAGCATAAATACTTGTCATATCAATAGCATTTGAATTCAATATTACAGAAAGTAAAGATTTTGATAAGTGTCATTACGTTTGGTTGTAATACCAGTTGCAAAAAGGTACCACATGTAGGATTATGATTGAGATCATTTTGGAAGCGAAGTTTTCAAACTCAAATGTATTGAATGATGATATTAATTTTTGGACATCACATTCATTAGCGCTACGTTAATTCAATTTTTTATTTGGAGATAAACTAACTAAACTATCATATATTAAATGACATGGAGCAAGTTGAAGAGAAAATCAATCCAGATGAAATCCATAAAAAATTAACGAGGAACCAATTTTTATGAATAAAATATGTTAATTAAAAAGCTTGTAAAGATATTAATGCAACCAAACTTGTAGACATGAGATGATTGAATACGTCCATGTTGTAAAACATCATTAGCTACATGAATTTAGAGTAAAAAAAAGGATGCATTACATCTACAATATTTTGAAAGATTATGTAGATAGGTGGAAACATCGGCTTTTAATGAAGGCAAGCATAAATATATAATCATTTTGCTCATGGGCTATTTCCACCTTTTTGTGGTCGACTCTATGTAACTAAATAGACCAACCTTAATGAGACATATTCTTTGGGTGGAAAGGAGATGAAGGGGAGAGAGTAAGATAGTGTGGGAGGAATCCTATAAGTGGGTATTATTGGGTTTTAGGGCCCTGTTATATTATTTTGGGTGTAAGCCCTTATGATTAGGATGGTTGCAATATTCTTGAACATTGGGCCATGTGTCGATGTGGAATATATAAGGGAGGCAAAGGGAGCATAATAGGGGTGGAAATTTTTTGGGGTCAGAATAGGTGTTGGTGGGGTCTAGGGCAATTGCCCATATATTGAACATTGCAAAATTTGATCGTCTAGGTGATGTGAGATTCTAGGATGGTGGGATTGTCTAGAAAAATGTTGGAGAGATTGTGGTTTAATGAGGTGTTTTTGGTCCAATTGTAGAGGGTTAAATTCAGACCAAAATTGTCTAAAGTGCAAGTATATGAAGTGAATCATACCTAGATGTTTGGTTTCAATCACACATGAGCCCTACTTGTGGCACTTGAAAATCAACACCAAAGGTTGCCTATGTTGAGTGCATATTCTTTTTGGACACATGGAGTCCATAGGTTGGGTGTGGAGGGGTCACATCCAATCAACACCTTCCTAATTGGTATATATGGACCCACTTCCATTCCACCTTCACTTTGCCGTCGTTCTATTGGATTTCTTGATTATTAAACAATAGTTGGCACTTCGAAGATCAAGGTGAGTTGGAGGTCCCACATTGTGGATGTGTGTTTTGAAAAATATACTTTATTGCACTAAAATAATTTACATACATACATACATAAATACAATTTTCATACCACACATGAAACATCATTGATTGCAATTATTTTTATCTATTAATTATATTGGACCTCATTTTTAAACAAATCCAAAATTCATAAAACGTAAAGACTTATTATGGAAGTGTTTCACAGGATAAGATATTGCATCAATGACATGAGGTTAAGGTTTATTTTAAATAAAATCATTGGGTGGTGGATATTTTGGGAGTGCTACCATGTCGGATTAAATCAATTTTGAGAATGAAAATAATTGATTTAGAGGCAACAATGATGGATGCAGAAAACACACTACCAAATACTTAACGTGTCAGGGAGTTGGATTTGGGGCACTATGTAACAAACCTTGGGGTCAACATATGGATGTACATCCAGGATAAAACAAGTAAATGCACCAAGGGATAAATCACAACCCATCATTTGGTAGTTCATAATGTTTTGGTAAAAACCATATGGCAAGGTGAATGGGGTATGCGGATATATAGCATTGTCCACAGGAATGTGGAATTGACACATCTGACGATGATGTTTGTGTTGAGCACAAATGTTGCTCAAATGTCAAAACATATGTTTGAGTAATTGAAAGAGGTGAGCCATAAGAGTGTTGGAAATTAGTGTAAAGGAAATTGGGACTATATATGGTAAGGACCAAAGGAGTTTAATAGTGGAGATATGCTCATGTGATTATGCCAAATGGTGTATGCCGTATTCATTTGGGTGTACATATTTATTGGTGAACCAATCCTCGTACAAAAGCAAATTTGAAAGTACCGAGGTTTGTGGTAGGCCAAAATAGTGGATGATCGATCCCATTGGCTTAGCAACATCCAATAAATCCTCAAATAATCGACATTTATTTTGATATCCTTCCCGTCCAAAATGGGAACTTCCCACTGTGGAGACCTACACAATTTAAATATGGTGTTTGGGGTACCCAATGTGTGCCACAATCACCCCCACCCTTCAATTGCGTCCTAGTCCAAGTGGGAGATCATGTGCCACATCTTAAGCCTAATATTCTCATACTCTAGTACACATGCAATTCAATTGAAGAGGGAGAAGTGGTGTGCACAACACCCTTTATTAATGTGAATAGGTCCAATTTGCAAGTATTCACTAACACTTGCATTCCCTATACAACCCCCATGTCATGCAAAGCCTAGCCCATACTATGGTCCTACCTAATCATCTGCTGCTTAATCCTTAATGCAACAATTGCACTTCTGCTGGAGCGCAACTTCGTCTAACCTTCCCTCCTCACCACAGACTAAGCTCCTGGAGTCAGTGCTTTACAAGTCAGTTGTTGCTCTCTGCACCGAACTGGTCCCAAGTGTTCCTCTTTCGTTGTCGACAGCTCCCCACCAATTTACCTCCCCCTGCGGTCGGTGCTGAACTCTCGTCCTTGATGCGGCACCTCCCTTCCCTCCTCATTCCGAGGTCTCTAGTGATTCCAGTGTTTGGCCTCGTTTCATTCAACCTTTTAAGCTTCAACCTTAATCGAATGAATCCTAACTTCTCCAACTGGTCACACCTCAACCACTACAACCCGAGCAGTTGGGTCGCCAATTGACTGCCGAAGCCAAACATTGTTCATTTGAAACCCGTAATTGTGTAATTGTAGGTGCGACCTCACAGGAATATATAGAGTAGAAAGACAACAACCAGCAAAAGCCTGGAGCTGCAATATATTTGGTAGCCTCACAAATTCCGCATCTCCTCACCAGTCTTCGACCACGCTAAAGTCAAGCCGAAGCCGAGAAGGGGAGAGTCGCCTCTTCGAGTATTGGGAACAAGGAACGCCTCACCCCGCAACACCTTCATGTTCTGCCGCAACCCCTCCACCTATATGATCTGGAAGGTGTCATGCACTTGCGTCGTCAGCGTAGTTGT
Source organism: Polytrichum commune (assembly GCA_950295325.1). Classification (NCBI taxonomy): domain Eukaryota; kingdom Viridiplantae; phylum Streptophyta; class Polytrichopsida; order Polytrichales; family Polytrichaceae; genus Polytrichum; species Polytrichum commune. Next base: position 54,108,577 of record OX485806.1, on the reverse strand, counting down.
AAATGTAGTGTAGAGAACTGGAACTCCATTAAGAAACTTGATCTTTTCACTCCGATCCCCTGGCTTGGTGGGTCACCAGCACCTCTTTACTGTTTGCACAACTAGCAGCCCTTGATTCGATCCTTGAGCTTCAACCACTACAACCGCTTCACCCCAACCAATGCGAATGCCCCTCCTCATCAGCCCTTAGAGTAGAAACATCACCAGAATATGCCCCAGGCCATCTCCTCACTTCCTCCGCCCTTGCTATGCATCTTGTGACTCTGCAACCTACCAGCTTCGATCGCTCCTTGAACCCGGATCCCACGCTCTCCTCGGCAACCGTCGCTACCAGGGATACCACTATGCCCATACCAACGATCCTCAAACATACGGCCGCGGGGATTCAAAACTGGACAAGATTCAAAACCGTTGCACATTGGGATTAAGCACAACTAGCCAGGAAAAATTAATGAACCCCCTTGAGAGGCAATCTTGGCAACTAGGAAGCAATAACGATTGCTCTCTTCCTGACTTCTCTATGCCGCGTTCCCTTCCGAGGCAAGGCCTCCGAACCGCCCCTGCATTTTTTTATTTTTTTTCACAAACGCTCTCCCAGCTTGTTATTCCTCAATGCATCAACACCCTCCTTGTCTTAGCGAGTGCGACACCTCCTGATCTCTACTCCCCTGGTCTCTACTTTGCTCCCGTCCTAGGTTGCTCACACATTCTTCCCCCCTGTGAGCCCAAATGGGTGTGCCCACATTTGTGTTAGGACTAGAAGTCATTAAAACTTAGGACTTGGATTTTTGATGATTTTACAAAAACATAATAAGAGTGTTAGTGGTCAATGTTGATTGAAATTACATTAACTTGATTTTTGGTTACAGTAAGGTTAAATGATTGGTGGAATTAGACTTTAGATTCGTGAGATTTAAGGGTCGCTCAAGGCAAGGCCCAAGGAAGGGTTTTAGAGTCGAGATTAGTATCCCTTCTGGCCATTTTAGGAGGGGCAGGGTTTAGAGGATAAACCCCTGGATTCGAAGGCTAAGAGTGCTCGGGAGAGCGGGGAGCAGGGTCAGCACTACTGGTTCCTTTCTGAGCCGAGAAGGAGACGGAATGCGGCAGCAAGGAAGGCAAGGAGGCTGGCCGAAATTAGGCCAAGAGACAAGAAAAATTGGGCAATGGCTCTCGGGACTAGAGGCATAAGCTAGGAGGAATGCTCCTAGAAGAGGAGCGACGCCCACAGAGATACTTAAGCTCCGCAGTTGGAAGGTAACTGGGCAGGAAGAGATAGAAATGTGAAACAGAGGATGAGCCCCTGAAGCTCACCAGCCCTTGTGGGACTGTCACCCTCTAACAGAGTGACATTGGCACATGGAAGGCCTTCGGATCGAACAGGACAAACGGGGAACCCGAACACCGAAGGGAGGAGGAATTGAGTTGGAAGATTTGGCATTTTAGGGCGGGGATCACCGCCGCTGGCCAGCAGACTCCTAGGCGCTTGACCGCCAACCAATGCTACAAATTTGAAGCTCTGAAGGCCAAGGCCATATGATAGAATTGGATGATCAGTGGAATCGCCAGGGAGAAGGCAAGCGGCAGTCCATGAGCTGCCAGTTGAGGCTCAAAACCCCTGAGGTGGCGGCGAGGTGGTAGCATTCACATTCCGGTTGGGATTGTTGGATAGCGGTGGGAATCCAGTGCAGAAAGACGGATACTAATGCATGATTCAATTGCGAATGCTTTCACGATTGGAGGGAAAAAAAGAATGTCGGGTGCCCAGATTCACGAATGTCAAAATCTGAGACTGCAATCGCTGGGGGCTGTGTGTGGGGGTCGGTGATGATCTGGTGAATCATAGGTTGGAATTCCCGACTATGTTATGGGCATTAGTGAGGTTCCAGTGTGAGGCTAGCTAGGTATGCGGCTCCAGTGCTAAGCTGAAAGGGTGCTAGCTGCCTCTGATGAGTTCCTGGGGCAGTCCGGGAGCTCTTTGATGTACATTCAGTGGAAGCAGTCTGGAGGCGAAGGGTTGGGCTCGAAGGAGTTGGGTGCTCCAGCCGAGCAACCGGAATGGAAGGTTGGTGGTTCTCATAGGATGGATGGAAGGGGTGTGAGCTGATTGGGATTTGAGGGAGGGTATTGAAGCCAAACCGAACTGTGACTCGGAGATGGCCGCAACCTAAGTTCAGAATTGTGTTAGTGTGGTAGGGTTCAGTGTTTTGAATGTAGTTGTTAAAGATCTAAGAATGATTATGCAAGGCCACTACCACAAGTAAAAGAATATTCTTGAATACTTGTAACCTAAGGTTGTTGTAATAAAAGTGGGTGTTCATAATTCATGTGGCCAAGCATTGGGTACGCCCTCCAAGGGGTGAGTTAAGTTTAAGTAATTACATGTTGGTCACATGCCTCCACCTGGACTACCACGCATAAGGGTGGGGGTTTGTGGCTAACACGCCCCTGCTTCGGAGTACAGTAGTAGGGAAGAGAAACGACACTTCCCAACAAGGCAGGGCTTCGCCTACTACCCCCGTCTCCCTTCACTCACTATGCATAATGAGATTCTTTCCCTTGCCTCCCAAGACCCCTCCAAGCCGAGAGGGTCCCGACATTGTCCAACACCTTAACTTGAGAAATATCAACCCAACCAACAAAGATTCAACCCGTCCACCCGAACATCCCTAGACAACCAACAATGAAGTGCATACCCCCAACCTCTGGACCCTCTCGGAACCGAGAGGGTCCCTACATTGTCCAACCCATTAACTTGAGACATATCAACCCAACCACCTAAGATTCAATCCGTCAACCCGAACCTCTCTAGAGAAGTGAAATCAAACACCACCATAAGATGAATAAGGAGTTGAATGGGGTTTGCAAAAGGTACATGGAAATTCAACAAATGAACTTATGAAAAACTTAAACATAAACAATACATAGGAGATAGAGGTTCCAAACGCACGAGGCGTAGTCAAGAACTTGGATTACCATGTCTATCACTATCCTCGCCCTGCTCGGCCTCTATGTCTAGGAAATCCAATACTAGTTTGTTGAAAGGGCGGGTGCGACTAGGAGGTGGGGACGGTGCTTCTGCCAAAAAATGGGCAAACTCAGCAACATAGAAAGGGAGCTCAAACGTCGTCAAAGGCGTTGCAAACATGTCCGCATTAAGGACGCGGATGGGGCTCTCATTTTGAACTCTGCACACACAAGAAGATAAAAAAGAAAACATGAGCACATGTCCAAAACTCCAATACGAGAAGATAGAAATGCAAACAAGTTAGAATCCAAGAACGAACTTACGTACACAACAAATCAAAATTGCGCTTTGCCATCTTCCGGGGAGGAGGATCAAAAACCAAGCCTCATTGAGGGACGGTGTGGGAGCCCAAAAATCCACGGAAGTCCGGATTAGCTTCCTAACCGGATTAGTACTCAAATAATACCCTTGGGTTGTGATTAAAGTATGGTTTCCTAGGGTAGGTTAGTTGTTTTACGAAATAAGGTTCTAGGCATCCGCCTTAAGCGTTAAAATGATTAGAATGGATACTTTGGCTGGACCGGAACTTAATCCAGGGAGACCGTTTTTAAACGGTCCAGTCCGGAGTGTCCGGTTCGGAAAACGGTTACACCGGAATCCGAACGGTTACACCGGAACCCAAACGGTTGCAACGGAATCTGAACGGTTGCAGAGGAAACGGTTACGGACCCTGACCCGTTAGAGGAAGAGGGAGAGAGTACTTAAGGAAATTCTTCCCCTTCTCCGAGCCATTTGCGCGAGCGGCATTGTTGAGAGAAAGAGTGGTGCGCTGTTTTTCGAATCACCAGCAGTTGGTTTGCTGGGATTCCTTAGTGGTTAGCGGATAGAATACCGGAGGGAAGAAGTTGGGGATTGTTGGAGGATTGAGGGTGTGAAGCAAAATGCCGGAAGGACGAGAGGAAGATGAGAGGGAGCAGGTCCCAATTCCCGTGAAACCGGTATTGTTGGCCACCCCGAAGAGAGATTCCGAGCTGAAGGAGCTCATAGAGGACCTTAGCCCGGTGGGTTGCGAGGGATTATTTGCCAAGCCCTGAAATTTCCGGGCGGAAGCCACACTGCGGGAATTTCTGTTCGAGAGAGGCAATCAGTGGATTCGGACAATGAGGCAGGAGCCAAAGTAATGGACGTCGAAGGTATGGGCTGGGGTTTACGGATTTCCGAAAAGAAAGGGCGAGGGTTGGGCTAGCCGCCGGGATAACTTTTATGTAGGGAAATTCCGAACGGATCCGGATCCGAAGGACGGATTCCATTCCGGGAAGAAGGTGGAGGACATCCGCAATGGATCTCGTGGCTCGGCAGCAGCTTGTATGTAGCAACCGGCTTAACCAGCTGACCAGTAGGCTCAGCAGCAGCTTGTATGTAGCAACCGGCTTAACCAGCTGACCAGTAGGCTCAGCAGCAGCTTGTATGTAGCAACCGGTTTAACCAGCTGACCCTCGTGGCTCGGCAGCAGTTTGTATGTAGCAACCGGCTTAACCAGCCGACCCTCGTGGCTCAGCAGCAGTTTGTATGTAGCAACCGGCTTAACCAGCCGACCCTTGTGGCTCGGCAGCAGCTTGTATGTAGCAACCGGCTTAACCAGCTGACCCTTGTGGCTCGGCAGCAGCTTGTATGTAGCAACCGGTTTAACCAGCTGGCTCACTTAAATGACACCACCTTAGGTGCTAATCAAGCATCCACTAATCCCTTTCTTCTTTGCACTTTGGCTAAATGAGCTAACTAAACCACTAATGAACTAAACTAATCTAACACACAACTACTCTAAGAGCTACTTACTTCACCCACCTTGTCTCAAGCTCTAAGAGCTCACACCCTTGAGAGACAATGAGGGAGAGAGCTTAACTAATTAAATTCACTAAAACTAATAACCTACACACGTGGCTCAAGCTCTTACGAACTTGCTCCCTTGAGAGCGCTTGATGAAGAGAGAAGAAAATGAAAGAGAAACCACCTTAAGTAGTAAAGAGGGAGAGAGGGAGAGAGGGAGAGAGAGAGGTGAGGATAAGGTGAGAGGATTAGCACCTCCAATCACAATCCCTTAACCTTCACCTCTAAAGTAGGGACTAATCCCCTTCCACCAAGCTTCCTTCTTCCTAAACTAACAAGGTGGATCCAAAAGTGGGCATTTAACCCGCGGAGCTCACCTTGCTTCACCTTACCCCCTACTCACAATATCAAGGCATACTCTTATTGAATTCAAACCTTGGAATAACCACACCACACATTCTAATGCCTAAACTTAAATCCACACCACACTTCACTCTTTTTATGTTTTGTGAATAATCATAACACCTCAAAGTCAAACTAAAATTGGTTCCGAAGAGTTAATCACCACATGTGGGCACCATTTTGGGCTCACACATGCACTTCCAAATAACCATAACTAAATCAAGGCATATCCAATTTTGAATCCGGTTTTTGCACATGTTACATCATAGATATGCTAATGCAATATGACTCGTTTTATTGCACAAATCTAATCGGTAACAGTTGGAGAAAATGAAAAACAAGCCCAAATAACACCCGCATACCTTATATTATCATCCCTTACCAATTATGGCCAAAAATCATGACTGTTGGCACTGATCCCTCAACCATTAAATCATAGAAGCGAATTCCTTTAAAGGAAAAGTATGCCTAGAATTTGAACATCAATCAAATTATTGTGAGTTTTCTTTGATAAGTTAAAATTATGAGTTTAATCACTAGGCGGCCAAAGGTGAAAAAACTATTATGCTGGTGAAGTTGCTACTTTCTTCTATGAAATTTTCTATTAAAATTTGGAAAATAAAATAAAGATAACTAAATAAGGGTTCCAACCACTTCAAAGCTCATGAGGAGGGGAACAAACTTTATAAAATAAAATAAAATAAAATAAAAAGTCATTTCAGTAGTTGAAGGTGGTGTATATTTCCAAGCCCTTTGAATGTGATATAGTTTATTTATTCTTACATATATTGTCTTGGAAAAGATATATGTCTTGGAAAACTCTTTATGAAAATTGCTTGGAACCATTTCTTTCACTAGGTTCTTATGCAATTGGGGGTTACAAATCATATCCCAAAGTTCTATTGTCACATTTTAGAATTACAAACACAAATTTTGGATGAGGGTAGAGACATTTACAATCTTGCCCGGATGGTTGTGGCTTGTATGTGGGGCCCAAAAACCACCTAAAGCTCTCTTAAAATAGTCTCCAAAATCTTGAGCTCACCCCAAGCTCACACAACATGAGGCTTGCATGATGACGAGACTCATTATCCCAAAACACTTAGTATTTTGAGGAGTCTCAAAATTAGTGTGGGCTGAAATTTCTATTGGGTGATACTAAATTCATGAATACATGGTCACTTTACCATATATGTTAAGAGAATTAGTTTTTGCTCTAAGGTTCTTGTAGAGCGATAAATAAAATTGTATGCAAACATATGTTTGTGCAGTGATTAGTGCTAGGATAGATAGCCGGGGGGTGGACTGTTCATTGGAAACTTGAATGACGTGCATGAGCTACTATGAAATTAGACCCCCTAGATATACGAGAAGCTCATAAGGGAAACCAAATGTATACGTGTTAACAACAAGCTAGAAAATGGACTCATATATTTATACTAAGATTTTCAATTTAATGTGATATATGCCTCCACTACATGTAAAAAGTGTACGGCTATTGGGCAATACTCAACTTCCATGGCCGACTAGCTACAACAAGCTTCCTTTCAATGCTACGCGCCCCATAGCTGCCCCGGCTTGGTGGCGGGATCAATGTGCTCGTCCAAACAATCTAGGGGTCATGGAGATTAGGTACCCATAGAACACGCTTGATGACAACAAGGGGTGCTAGCTCCTGTTCGATGGGCATTGTGCCCAACTCTAGCAAGGCACTAACGCATCGGATTTGTCTTTTGTAGCGGATCTTGCTATGGACTCGTGGTGCCAAATCCATATGGCTCTTGGGCTTCCCGTTTGGCTTGAGCGGGCACAATGTGGTGGTGATGGTAGCTCGTGGATAGGACTGCACTGCTTGTGGTATGCATTTTATGCATGTGGCGCAAATTTTTGTCGCCATGTCATTATATGGTTGTCGCAATCAACTTTGAAATTGAATGAATCAATTGGATCTAACATTATACCCCCCCCCTGAAAAGATCATGTCCTTAGGATCTTTGATCTACTCTCCGCTAACAAGGATTGAAAGACGAAAATAACAAGAGACGACAATATTTTCTTATTTTAATTGGTTCACACAAATAACATGGAATAATTCTTATCCCTCTTTGGACTAGTATTGTAGCCTTATTCTAACCTTATTATTTCTCATGCCTCTTCCATTATATTTCTATTGAGTATGAGCAATCTAATGCTTGTAGAGGCACCAAGCAACCTTCACCGAATGTCAGCCCTAAACCCCCACCCTTATTGCGTCCTAGTCCGGATGAGAGTTAAGGCCAACATGAACCTAATGGATGTGTCTAATTGGTATCACTAGATTCTGTTCACTTGGACTAAGCATTCATGAATCTCACAACTTTTATTTAGAGGACACAAGGTAATAAGTGTTTAAGAACACTCTGGCACCTTGTGATTACCCATACCCACATTGCTATCATAAACCAACACCAGGTATCACTTGAGTCACATCCATCACTTCAACTCAATCACTACCCTACTCCTCACTAAGGCACTAATGCCACTAGTCCACCTTCAATCCCCCCTAAATCTAACTATTCTATAAATGAGCTCTCTTCTTCCTAACTTCTCATGAGCTCTCTTTAAGCACAAACATCTTGGCAGCCTTCCATCCCCCTTAGTGGCGGCAATGCCCAATTAGCAATCCCTTGAGGCCAGCCCGTCATTGCCCGTCGGGTAGCCTCCAGCCTAGGATCCAGCCTCTTGAGGCTTCCAACCAAATGCAGCCTTTTGCAGCTGAGATCGCCTCACCCCAGGTGCGCACTTGCCTAGGCTCCCAGTAAACCACTCTTACTCCCCTTCAGTCGGATCCAGCCGCTCACGATTCTACGTTGTTCGAGCTTGAGGCCAGCCCGTCACTGCCCGTCAGGCAGCCTCCGACCTAGGATCCAGCCTCTAAATGCTTCCAACCAAATGCAGCCTTTTGCAACTGAGATAGCCTTACACCTTGGTGCGCACTTGCCTAAGCTCCCAGTAAACCAATTTCAGTTTAACCGTATCCTTTGATCCCCGCAAGCCTTTCCCTAGTTCGGTAGTTCCCTGGTTGCTCGTTCACATTCCCTTCTAGAAGTGGTAGCAAACATTGAGCTTGCCTCAAGTGCCAACAACCTGCAAGGAGAATTGTGGCCCTTCTCCAAGGTCCTGATGCCGCCTCCTCCCCTTCGGCCGCTCTTGGGCTCAAGCAGCCTTCCGCTGCGCTCTCAGCCTTTCCATGCTGATTTCGAGAGAGAGTTCCGTTTTCGCACCCAGCACCTAACCGCTCGTCTTCCCCCTGCTGGGATTTACTAGGGCACAGTACTGCCAACCTTTGAAGGGCTAGCAACCCAGCCATAAATGAACACAAGCTCATCCTATCTTGGTCAATAAAAACCCAGCCATGCATACATTAAAGCCTTCCACTTCTTTGACTACCCCAAAAACTCACAAAGCACAACCTTTACTCTAAATCCAATCCAAACTCAACTTTCACCCTCTTTTTTATATTTTAACTAAATAATCCTAATGCCTAATACTAATACCAATAACTTCCAGAACATAAGGACACATGTGAGCCCTCAATTTGGGCTCATACCGAAACAACAAGAAGCGATAAGAGAGAGAGAGAGAGAGACGAGAAGGTGAGGGACTGGTGCGGAAGCTTGAGGGACCGGCGAAGAGAGAGAAGCCAGTTTGGGATGGCCGAAGGCCAGTAAGCTTGAGGGACCGGCAAGAAGAAACAAGCCTGGTCAGAAGCCTGAGGGACCAGCAAGAGAAGACAAGCTAGGCCAGTGAGAACGGGACCCATTTGAGGGCGTGGACGGCCATGGGAGACAAGCCGGCTTGGGAGAAGACAAACCATGCCAGTGAGAACGGGACCCATTTGAGGGCGTGGACAGCCATGGGGGACAAGCCGGCTCGGGACGGTTGACGGAAATGGAAACGGGGTAGTCCCGAGAATTGAAAAGGCACAAGGTTTTCCCTTTTTAGGAGCGCATGTTAAATAGAATTAGGATGGATGAGAATCCAACTAGGGGATACGAAAAGATATGTAAGTAGGAGGTACACTTTAGGCAATGTAGATTTAGAAAATTTGAATTAAGACTTTGAAACCGTGCTATTATTAGATACAATCCTAAATTTAGCTGCAACCGACATTTATTAGATGTGGAAAACTATATAAGAGGCCAACTTGAGGACCATAATATACTTCATTTTATTCCAAATATCTTACATGAGTGTCCGAGCCTCGGTCTAAGTTGAGACGTGAGGCAAGTTGAGACATGAGGCACCCGTGGTGCAAACTAATTTGAGTGTTAGAGAATTAGCTTGAGTTGTGAGGAAATCGAGCATTCGGGAAACAAGCAAATTAAAGTAAATACATGCGGCCTTAAGGTCACCTACGACTTATGGAATTGTGAAAATTGCTTCGCGGCCGATAAGTGAATTAAGGGAGAGAGGAGTTCGCATGCACATTCATCGGAACCTTGAAAGAGGTCAACTTTGAGGTTTTTCATATAAAGCTTTGGATAATTACGACATACACAAAATTACACAATAATAAGCAAATTGTTGAGGTAGGGGAAAGAGGAGTGGCCAAGTGGCTAGCAACAAACCACATGGGCGAGGCATATGTGGAAGATTGACACGATAGGCCGTCAATCGAAGTGGACACCTAGGTTGAAAAGACTGTGATTACTTTCCTCAAAGTAACCTCGGATTTGAGGTAATTGATAGGTGAAATCTACTCGATGGGTACCTAAGCTATCAAGTGCTAGGCAAGCAAGAAGAGATGATCTAAAGTGGGCTAATTTGCCACCTCGCCATCAAATCTCTTATCCTACCCCACATGTGGACTTAGGGGAATTCAAGGCAACTAAGGGGGACACTTGGGAATTTAGGCAAATAATGACCAAGAATTGGAATGCCCCTTAAGACCGCGGGAGATTATTAATCAAGCACCTTTGAATGACAATCGGAGTGATATGCACTTAGGAATAATGGAGTGAATAGGGATTCCATGATATCAAGGGAATTCTCTAAACTAGGTAGCTTGGAATTAGTGAGGGAGTATGCTTGCCTCGTAATAGAAACTTAGGCAAGGATCCCGATGTTTTGAAGGTAGATTGATGGATAGGATTTGAAGTCATTCAAACCATGAATGGTATTGTATGTGTATAGGAATGATCTTCCTTTTAAGACACTTAACCTCGACATTATGATTTAGGAGAACATAAACTTGAAATCCTAGGGCATCTTCTCCTTAGAGATTCAATAGAACATAACCTCATGTTGAGCACTAAAATATGGTACATTGGACCACCTTCAAGAATATCAACTTAGAGCAAGCTAATTTGGATAAGGGTAATGTCTGTGTAAACCGATCAGCAACGGGTTACACCGTCTAAGGCTGAGGGTTGAAGGTGACCTCGACAATGCTCTACACTCTCACTTTGCGAGTAGTCAAAAGCTTCTAAACCCATTGCCTTTATTAATGCTTGATGTCTATCCTTTGCAAGTGGTTTGGTTAGCACGTCCGCTATCACATCCTTTGTTGGACAATACTTCAAATATATCTCTTGGATTTTTAGTTTCTCTATAATGAAGTGATGTTGTAAATCGATAAATTTGGTACGAGAATGGTGTGTGGGATTCTTTGCATGTACTATGTACTCTTGATTATCACATATGATGGATGTCAGTCCCTCTTGCAGGTATCCCACATCCACCAAAAGTTGTCAAAACCAAACCGCTTCCTTTGTGCTATGGCTAATGGTCATGTACTCTGCTTCCGTCATAGACAATGCAATGGTTGGTTTTTTCTTGCATTTCCACAAAATGACTACAACGCCAACAAAACATACGTACCCCATAATGAAACACGGATTGTTTACATCTCTCACCCAATTGTCATTGCAAAATCTTCTGAACATAATATCCTTACCTTCAAGGCATGATTTGAAGTCCAAAGTGCCATTCAAATACCTCATGATGTGTTTCATAGCCATCCAATGTGACCGGCCTTCGACATGAATTGGCTCACCGTACTTACCGCAAATACAATATCAACCTTTGTGGCCACCATCACATATATGAAAGATTCTACCCCGGCCTTGTATGGAATACCATCCATTTTCTTTTGCACATTCCGAACGTTTTAACAATTTTGAATTTGCATCAAATAGAATTCTGACCAGTTTGAAGTCTTTTATGTCAAAACGTTTGAGAACCTCTTTGATGGAGCTCCTTTGGTTTATGGTGATGGTATGGGTTTCTTTATTCCTCTCAAATTCCATTCCTTTGCAATTACGTAATTCTTTGAGATTGCTCATCTCAAATTTATTTTTGAGCTCTAATTTTTGAGCCATTTCAATTGGATTACATTGCTTGCCAATATGATCAAATCATTCATGTATGGGATTCTCACCAACAAATGCCCACCCATTTGTTTGACATATAATGAATCATCCTCTTGGCTCCTACAAAAATTCTCGTTAACAAAAAACGAGTTGATGCGGTGGTATCATGCCCTTGGCGATTGCTTGAGCTTTGTACAAAGCTTTTATAAGTTTTCACACAAGGTGTTTCTTTTCGTCTTGTATGAAACCCTCCACTTGATCCATGTAGATCTCCACCTCCAATACTCCGTTAATTTTTTTTCCTTTACATCCGTTTGGCATATCTCCCAATCCATGTCCGCTCCGAATGTGAGAATGCATTTAATGGTGATAAATTTGATCATGGGAGAAAAAATGTTGTTAAAATTTACTTCGGGCATTCGAGAATATTCTTTTTCTATTAATTGCATTTTATACCTAACCATTTCACCAAATGCATATTTCTTGGTGTGAAACACCCATTTGCATCTTAAAATTTTTGCAATCCTTTGGAAGGTTGGTGAATTCTCACATAGCGTCGGCCATGAGCGAGTTGCATTGCGGCCTCACACTTGCTTGCATTTTTTAACCGTATTAGCCATCGATTTTGCCCAAAACAATTTGTGAAGGATTTGAGAATAAGCATATTCCTTGCCATCTTTACAATGGTTCGATTCATAAGCTTTGCCACTCCATTTTGTTGAGGCATATACGGGGTGAACGTTTGCTTATCAATGCCATGAATCCATGATCTTTCAAAAACCGCTCGACTCTTTTGGAAATGTACTTCTCGTCATTATTTGATCAAATTGCATTGATTTTTTATTCCGATTGCAACTCTATAAGCTCTTTGAACTTTTCAAAACACTTGTCATTTTGATTTCAACATATACAACCACATATTCTTCAAAAAATTATCAATCAAGATCACGAATACCTTGAGCCGCCCATAAATATAATCCTCATGGAGCCACACTTGTGTGAATGCACATTCACCAAAGGTTTGGTTGTTCTCCTCTTTCTTGTTTGAAAATGCAACCCTATGTTGCTTGCCTTCAATGCATGCTTTGTAAAGCTATAAGCATGTTGCTCAAGAAATTTTGCCAAGGTTCATGCCATTCACTATGTTTTGGAGCATATAATCACCCTTCATGTTCAAATGGCCGAGGTGACGGTGCCATAGTTTGAGCGCACCATCTCCCGTTGGATATTGCATCAAATTGGCCGCATTTGTTTTGTGTACCTTTACAAAATGTATTTCATACAAGTTGTCTTCGTGTGGCACAATCACAACGGTTTCACTGTTGCGAGATTTTACAACACATTAGTTTAGGTTGAATTGGACCTTCAAACCGTTTGTCACAAGTTTGCTCACCAAGAGCAAATTAGTATGCAACTTAGGTACGCGCATGTTTAATACGAATTCGGTTGATATTTGTGGTGCTTTTGGGCATCCCCCTCCGAGGGAGCCTAAAAGTACCGCTCAAGCCCTTTGGTGAGGGTGGCCTGCCTTGGCAGGTGCCCAAGCCGAACCCGGTTGTTACGATATTTAATGGGTGTTTTGTGTTAGTGGAGGGATTTGATAATCGCGTCGTATCCTTCCGATAGGTTGTGCCTAGATTTTAAGTGCCTAGGATAATTATCAAGTTTCCTAACCTAATGTCTACTCTATCCTAGTTTACGCGCAGACGCACCAGCCTTGGGATCAAGGCAACCTAACCCTAATGGATGAAATAACCTTACCTTTTACCTTGGGCCACCTCTAATTCTTTACTTTATTTATATTAAATTCTCTAAACGGGTATGAGCCCAAAATGGTTGCTCATATTGGTTTTATGTTAGAATTTACTTAGAATTGCATTTGAAGTTATTATTTGAATCTCAAAAAAAGATTAAAAAGAGTGAGGATTGGTGTGGATTTATGTTTTAGGCCTTAGGCTTATTTGGTGTGGTTAATTAAAGGATGAGTGGCATTAGGGGATTGGGTTAGTTAAGTTAATAGCATGTGTGTTAAGTAAAGGGAAGTGCCTCGGGGTTTAAGTGTTTGAATTGGGACCTATTGTGTTGGTTTAGGGGGTGAGGGTTTAGTGGATAAGATAAGGTCCTACTAAGTAGGAGAGAGGTGAGGGGTTAAGCTCTCTTGGTTTTTTTTTGTGTTTTTTTTGTGTGTGGGAGCGGGGGTCCTAGTGGGGGTCTCTCTCTTGAATCCTTGGGAGAGGAGGCTCCGAGAATGTGGTTTAAGGGCCGAAGCCTGGTTGCATTCTGATTCTAAGGTGGCAGCCAAAGCTGGTTGCATTCTGATTCTAAGGTGGCCGCCGAAGCTAGTTGCATTCTGATTCTAAGGTGGCAGCCGAAGCTGGTTGCTTCTGATTCTAAGGTGGCAGCCAAAGTTGGTTGCATTCTGATTCTAAGGTGGCCGCCGAAGCTGGTTGCATTCTGATTCTAAGGTGGCAGCCGAAGCTGGTTCCATTCTGATTCTAAGGTGGCCGAAGCCTGGTTGCTTTTGATTCTAAGGTGGCAGCCGAAGCTGGTTGCATTCTGATTCTAAGGTGGCAACCGAAGCTGGTTGCTTTTGATTCTAAGGTGGCAACCGAAGCTGGTTGCATTCTGATTTTAAGGTGGCAGCCGAAGCTGGTTGCTTCTGACTCGAAGGTGGCCGAAGCTGGTTGCTTCTGATCCTAAGGTGGCCGAAGCCTAAGGGGTGGGGACCGAAGTGACATAATGGAGGTAGCTAATAGTGTTACACTAGACTAGGTTATAGTTTAGTTAATTAGTTTCTTTCATAATATTAATTTAGAGAAGTGGTTCAATAACAAGTTAAGGAATCACTAAGCATTAGACGGTGGGATTAGGGGGTGAATTTCAATGTGAGTAGTTGTGGGGTCGTGATATGAGGTGTTAAAATTGTGATAAGGAAGAAGAGCGTTTGTTAACGCTTGTACTCATGTCATGGAATAAATTGGTGTGCAAGAGTTGATGGGAAATGTGATGAGTATTTGCGAAGTTGGGAAGAGGGAGTTATGTGACCATGAATGTGATCCCCATTCCCCCACCTGGACTAGGACGTATAAGGGTGGGTGGTTTGGCCTCACAACGGGGGGACCTTAATTAAGTCCCACCCTCTCAACCTTCATTCTTAGTTTATGGTTGATTGAACAAACCCTATATTATTAACTTCATAATTTATGGCAACACCACCTCACGGGTACATCACTCTAAGGCATTTTTGTGCACCACGTGCGGCTGGGGGGTTTGGGGGGGGGTTATTTACCTTCAAGGGATGAATTAAAGCCTCCCTATAATTACTTCAATTTCAAAAATGGCCCATTTGTTTGCACCCTTCCATTACTTATATTGTCCAAGTCATTGTAATTTTTTGTACTCTATATTCCTTTTAAGTAATAAAAGCTAATCTACTTCCTAACGCAATTGACGAGTGTTGAGAGAAAGCATGGAACAAAGAAGGGTGCAAACAATTATACCATTGCAAACAGAGTTATGAAGAACACACATAGGAGAACATAGCAAAGTAATACCATTGCAAACACTGTTATGATGAAAACACATAAGAGATGCCAACACAATTACCATAGCGGTCATTAGAATGCAAGTGACCAAAAACACAAAGCATAGTAAAGCGGGTTTAGAATTTACAATTTAGGGTGGAGTCCATAATGTTACAGCACGTACAAAATAACCCCAAGTACACCACAAATAGGGTAAGGGTGGAAACAACGGAAAAATGTCCGTGTGTTCACAAACACAACATGCGGTTTATAAAATGCTGACCCAAACTCATTAGAAAATGGGAAGAATGGCAGCGGTTTAGGAATCTTGTAATTCAGGAGTTGCCTGTGCATGTGAATTTAGGGTTTAGAGGGAGACAAAATACCAGCAGTTTACACCAAAAAAAAACAAACAGAACTCATGATCTAAGAGCAGGAGTTACCCAGACTCCCACGTTGTGAACCCATTTACATACCATACTAAACATACCTTCGAGGATCCTTATCTTCAACTCCTATATTAATTTTACAAAAAAAATAATGGCCCACATTTTATGTCCATCTAACTTACTTATAATGGGATTGCCTACATTTAATGGCCCCTTCATTATTTGGAATTCCTTTATAATTTTTATTTCAAATGATTTTAATCCTCTCTATATTATGCCGCACGTCGTTTTAAAATGCACTAAGTGATCTACCCGTGCACCACCTACCTGTTTGGTGCACGCCCTAACCCGAACCCTTCAAGGCCCTGTGTGGATCTCTTGAAGGTTGATTGATACTTACACCCTCCGATCTTTGCCGTCGAAGGGATAGTCTCAATCCTCCGAGTTAAGTTTCCGGTTGGTTTTTTACCCACGGGGGTCGTACGAATTGTGTTGGTTATTAATTAGTTTAACACGGTTTGACCACGAAAATTCAACTTGATGGGACCGGAGAATAAGGCAACATGTGTGTTCAACCTGTTGCACAATCTTCAAGGATTAGAGCCATCATCTCCAACCCTTGGGGCCAACAACATGATGATGGTTTCGTGGGTCATTACTCCCACCTTACCACCTACAAACATACAGAGTGGTCATGCCGGTGATTAATCCGGCTTCACCACACACGAACGAGCTATGAATGAAAACCTACTATCACAACATTTAACCGAGAGGCTCCGCACACATAAGAGTTGGAATCCCCCTCGGCGGCTAGGTGGGTGATGCCCCCCTAGCCTTACATGGATAATTAGGTTGGGGTGAGAATTTACCTTTGTCGCGCTCCCTCTTTTCCTAAATTAAAAGGTGTAGAGTTAACATACTTACCGATTGACTCCCATCTTTGTTTGGCGATGGTTGGTGCGGAATCCCTACTCCATCGCTCGGCCGCCCACAACACCAACTCGTACCCGCCAACCTTGGATGGAGGAACCTTTTCTCGTAAGGCAACGGATACCCCTTCACTTAAACGGCCACAACATTTTTCCACAAGCTTCAATTGAAACAATTATTAGTAATATGGAAATCTAACAACAAGAACTATCATTCATCCAATTATCAAAGCAATTGCATGTATCTTCTTAAAGATATAAGCTTACAAAGTCAGCTCTTAGAATTCAAGAGACAGTTGGGATACCTTCATTTAAACATTCATAACTTTTGCTTATTAACTTAGATTCTAGAAAACTTAGATTTTATAGAAACCTTAAAATCAGATCTACAACTGCCCCAAATATCAAAACAACTGCATGAATCCTCTTGCGGGTATGACCTTACAAAGTCAGCTCTTATAATTTAAGAGGCAGCTGGGACACCTTTATTCAAACATTCATAACTCTTACTTTTTAAATCTGATTGTAACAAACTTATACTTTCTAGAAAGCTAACAACAAGAACTATAATAAATTTTAAATACCAAAGCAACCGAATGATTTGTCTTTTAGTTATGCGCTTGCAAAGTCAACGCTTGTAGTTTGAGAGGCAGCTAAAACACCTTCATTGAAACACTCATAATTTTGACACATCAATTTAGATTCTAGTATGCTTACACATTCTAAAAAGCTAACAACAAGGCCTATAATACAATTAAATACCAAAGCAGTTGAATGACTTATCTTCTAGTTATGCGCTTGCAAAGTCAACGCTTGTAAATTAAGAGGCAGCTGAGACACCTTCATTCAAACACTCATAACGTTTGCTCCCTAACTTTGATTCTAACAATCTTAGGTTTTTTGCAAAGCTAACATAAAGGGCTACATTCACTCAAAATATGAAGGATAAATCATAATTGTTGTGCGCGCTATACTCGCTTGAAAGTGGCACAACAACTTAAGGGTGTATTCAAAAACACCACGGGTAGATCACTCTAAGGCATTTTTGTGCACTACGTGCGGCTGGGGTTTTTTTTGTTTTGGGGCAATTTACCTTCAAGGGCTAAATTAAACCCTCCCTATAATTACTTAAATTTAAAAAATGGCCCATTTGTTTGCACCCTTCCATTATTTATATTGTCCAAGTCACTGCAATTTTTTGTACTCTATATTCCTTTTAAGTAATAAAAGCTAATATACTTCCTAACGCATTGACGAGTGTTAAGGGAAACCATGGAAACAAAGAAAGGTGCAAACAATAATATCATTGCAAACAAAGTTATGAAGAAAACACATAGGAGACCATAGCAAACATACTAAACATAACTTCTAGGATCCTTATCTTCAGCCCCTATATTAATTTTACAAAAAAATAATGGCCCACATTTTATGTTCATCTAACTAACTTATAATGGGATTATGTACATTTAATGGCCCCTTCCTTATTTGGAATTCCTTTATAATTTTTATTTCAAATGATTTTAATCCTCTCTATATTATGCCGCACGTCGTTTTTAAAATACACTAAGTGACCTACCCGTGAAAAACACACTACCTTCTCTCAAGAATTTTAACTATAAGAATTCTAACTTATGCCTATCGTAAATGAATAAGAATGGTTTTTTCCTTCTAACTATAATTCTAAGGGACTTCGCCGTGCAAAAAATAAAAAATTAGAGAGAGATTGAAAAGGAAAGAGGGGTTTTTATCACCCTTCAAATAAAGGGTTGGACCCCTTTTCCCTTCCGTTCACCGAGGGGTCCCGTTCCTTAAACGGTGGCAACCAAGCCCTCGGTGGTAAATGGGGGTGAGGGATGCCACCTCGCACTCCACTTGCTCAAGCCCTTAGAAAGGTTTTTCCATTTCCGTTTGAAATTAATTTTTGGTTGGCAAGGGTGGCAACATGGCCCCCTTGCCCTAGTTGGTAAAATTCCTTACGCTCGTAATTGTCACTTTCCTTTTTTTTGGCCGCTTTCAGAATTACCCTTGTTTTGCTGCTGCTTGACTTTTGCTTGCTTGATTTGGTTGTTCCTAACTTAACCTACCTACTAACTAGCCCACTACTTTCACGCTTCCGATTCGGGTAAAGGATTTTCTTTTTTACCCCTTTGGTTTTTAAGTTCTTTTTGCCCAAGAGTTTTATCCTAAGGGTAAAACACCCCTAGCCAACCTACCTTAATGTCAATGATTTTTTCGCTAAATTTTCCTATTACTAATCTAATGATTTTGCTAAAACACCTCAATTGTGAGCCAAATTGCCATTGGGGTCAATTTTGAGGCTCACAATATTACCTTTCATAATTGCTTCTAAAATGATGGTTTTCATTCGAATGGCTTCGACAACACTATTATCACCCAAATGCACATTGCGAGAAGCGATTACTTCATATGTGTTAAATACAGCCCTACACAAAGTCATATGTTTGGAGGCTTTTGAATCCATGATTTATATGTATACATTATTGGAATGTGTATCACCACGCATTACAAATGTGTAGTCGTCATCATTTTTTTATTTTTTGCATTCTTTTGCTGTTTGTTTTTTGTTTTCGAACAAAAACGCGCAATGTGGTCCGGTTTGCCATAATAAAAGCATGACTTTGCACTTTGGCCAGGAAATGAGTTGCCACCTTTGTTTTTCTGCAATCTCATGGTGGCATTCTCACCTAAAGGATCCTTCTCCTTGCACTCCGACATCTCATGCATCAAATGCAGTCACGTAGTTATTATAAGTTCCTTCATCGACAACGCCTGTACGACAATGATCAAATATTTGTCCAATGTTGGCAAGCTTTCTGTCGCGCACCTCTCCATGAGGAGTGCCCGCAACACCATGGGCACAAGGGGGACCCCGGAGTGACACCCGGGACTTGTGACGCCATTGGTGAGAGGGACCAAGTGATCCTAAGGTGGGTGAGGGCCCCGGGCGTTTAGAACGCCTCCCACCCACAAAGACTAGGAGTCATGAGGGTAAAGCCATAAGCTATGAGTAGCTTATGGCGTCCCGATTCTAGAATGCTAAAGAACACCTCAATCTGAGGTGTGAGCTAGGAGATATGGCACTTTGAGTGGGATGCTGTCCCGGGACAGCGCCCTGGAACAGCAGGGGCCTGGGAGTGGCTCCCGGGACTGCAAAGGTTTAAACAGGCATAACTTCCTCAATACTTGCCCGAATAGGGCAAGTGAGGTGTCCATAGGGATCTACGTGAAATGTAGATGACGATAGAGTGGTTGGTTGTTAGATTCAGAGACCGCACGTGGAAGTTATGAAGGTCTGAAGCTGCAGGGAGGCTTCTAGACCCAGCGGCTAAGGGAAAATGTCTACTTGGCCCCAACTCTTGGTAGAGAGACAAAAGGGATGTTGACGGTGGGGGAGGGGCCCCGCCAAAAGTCCTAGAGGCTTATATGGGTGAGGCGGCTTTGCCGACCGACCCCCCCCGGAGCATACTTGGCAATGTGCTCCGGGTGGTTGTAGTGTTGTCCTAGCAACACTATGACCAAGTAGGGAGTGGACTTCCATGGATGGAAGTCCACCTTAGCGATGGGTTACCTACTAAGGGGAAAGAGTCCCGAATGCATGTGTAGGAGGGTTTGGTGACCAAATATGGGATTGAAGGTCCGCGGTTTTGGGAGCTAACCATGCATGTGCGTGGGATGTGCAGGTTAGCGCTCGGGACACTTGCTAGAGTTGGGAAGCGATTGAGCTAAGTGGAGAAAAACTAGCAAGGGTCGCGACACGTGGTATCAGAGCAGGGTTTCGTCTTTGAGCTAGCACTTTGAAGGAGAGATGGCTACCAAACGTGCGGGTAACGATGGTGAGGCGGGGACTTCTAAAAAGTTGCGACGCTCAAAACGGAACAAAGATCATGTTGAAGAGGATGTTGACCCCGCCATTGAGTCTATTAACAATGGTGGGGATGATGGTGCAACCGGTGAGGAAGTGGAAGAGTCCCTAGAAAGGGGTCCCGAAAACCTCGAAGAAAATTCGGGGGCTAGACTTCCAAATGCGCCCGAAAGCTTGGAAGGTGGTGATGTTGGATTAAAATTCCAACTCAAAATGCTTGAGTTCATGGACTCCGTGAATCAAGAGCTCAAGCGTGTCAAGGACGAGAGAGCTCGCCAAGACAAAATGATCGAGCTCCTTATGATGCAAGGGGCTAGGCCTTCTTCTTCAACAAAGAAGTTGGCCAAGGTAAATATGCCAAGTACCTTTTCGGGGCTTGGTAAGGCAAGAAAGGTCAAAGAATTTTTATTGGAAATGGACAACTACTACGATGTCCAAAGGCCCGATGAAGACGACAAGGTCTCCATAGCGGTGACCTTTTTGAAAGACCATGCGCTCCAATGGTGGACGAGCAAAAAAGAACAAGAGCCCGAGTTGGTGGCAAACTTGACTTGGGTCGGCTTCAAGGAATTGCTTGTTGATAGGTTCACGCCGGAGTACCAAGAATTGCGGGAGGGAATGAACTTGGTGCAAATGAGGCACACGGGGTCCCTTAAGGCCTATGTGCGCGATTTTAACGCCCAAATGAATGCTACACCTAAGATGGATGAATTTGCCAAGAGATGCATTTTCTTAGGTGGCTTACAAAAGTGGGTGGTAGACGCCTTGTTCAAGTTTCCAAAGCTTCCCGAGGACGTGGCGGGGATCATTAAGATTGCGGAGAGAATTGAAGCCGACGGCCCCGAAAGAAAGTCAAGCGGCCCCGCACAACAAAGCGGCTCGAGTCGAAATATGTCTCGAGGCAAAGAGCGCAAGAAATTTGGGCCATCCAACCATTTCAAAGGACAACCCGACGGGACAAATTCCACCAAGGGTGGCTACCAAGGAGGAAAACCACCCAATGTAGGAATTAAAGGAGGCGACATGAAGGACAAGCGGTGCCACAAATGTGGCAAACTTGGTCATTTTCAAGCGGCGTGCCCCGACAACAAGGTGAGTGTCAAGACAAATCGTGGTTGTACCGCCGACCAAATGCTAGAAGGTGGCTTTGTGGCCAAGGCTAGTAGCCTTAAGCCAAGGCCAAGTCTTTTGTTCCTTGAAGCCGAAATCAATGGTCGGAATGTCTCATGCTTGGTTGATACAGGGGCAACGCACTCCTTCATGAGCCCGAAACTTGCGAAGGAATTGGGCTTGCCAACGGGTAGAGCGGGCAAGCCCATTAACGTGCGGTTCGCAAAGGGCGAGCCGCATGAGACGAAGGAGGTAGCGTTGAACGTGAACTTAAAGTGTGGGACGTTGGAGTTTAAGGAGAATTTCACACTTTGTGAAATGGATGAGGTGGACCTCATTTTGGGGGACACCTTCTTCGAGACTCACACGGTGGATGTGAGGCGCAAGCCGGTGCGGCTTGTAGTTTGTCGTAATGGCAAGGAAATGACTTTAAAGTTGACGAGGACTCCTATGGCGGGAGGAGGCAAGTTGAATTTGGTCTCGATAGACCGAATGTCCAAAGTACAAATGGTTGTGGTGGTCCGAATGGAGCAACACCAAAGAAATCACGAGGGGGCTAAAACCGATGGGCCTCCTCCAAAGCACATTCGCGATGTATTAGGGAGGTACAAGGATGTACTCACCGACGAGTTGCCCCAAGAGTTACCGCCAACGAGAGAAGTCGATCACAAGATCGAGGTGATCCCGGGGTCCGAGCCACCGTCCAAGGCACCTTATCGATTGAACCAAAAAGAGTTGCTAGAATTGAAGAAACAACTCAATGACTTGCTATCAAGAGGTTACATTAGGCCGAGTAAATCACCATATGGGGCCCCGGTGCTCTTTGTGGATAAAAAAGATGGCAAGCTACGCATGTGCATCGATTATAGGGCCTTGAATAAGGTGACTATCAAAAACAACTACCCGCTACCTCGGATTGATGATCTTTTCGACCGATTGGCGGGAGCTAAGTATTTTAGTCGTATTGACTTAAAATCCGGGTATTATCAAATTCGAATCGCGAATGAAGATGTTGAAAAGACGGCGTGCCGCACAAGGTATGGGTCTTACGAGTTTTTGGTGATGCCTTTCGGGTTGTGTAATGCGCCCTCGACATTCACAACCCTTATGAATACCATCTTTCGAGAGGAAACCGACGATTTCGTAATAATCTATATCGACGACATCTTGGTGTATTCCAAGACGGTGGAGGAGCATGCACGGCACCTTGAGGTGGTGCTTCGAAAACTAAGGGACAACAAGTTGTATGCTAACGGGGAGAAGAGCGATTTTGCTCAAAATGAAATTGAGTTCTTAGGCCATGTGGTGACCAAGGATGGAATTAAGCCGGACATGAAAAAGGTAAAGGCGATTCAAGAATGGAAGCGGCCATCGACTCAAAAAGGGCTTAGGTCGTTCCTTGGCCTAGCCAATTACTACCGCCGCTTCATTCGAGATTTTTCTAAGGTTGCTAGGCCTTTGTCCGACTTGTTGAAGAAAGGGGTATTCCAAGAATGGGACGAACCTTGTCACCAAGCTTTTTGGGAGCTCAAGAGCAAATTGTCTTCGCCGCCCGTACTAAAGTTCCCGGAGTTTGACAAGCCTTTTGAGGTGCATACGGATGCGAGCGATTTTGCAATTGGCGGAGTGTTGATGCAAGATGGACGGCCCATTGCTTATGAGAGCAAGAAACTCGATGGTTGTCAAAGACGATGGCCAACTCATGAAAAGGAGCTCTTCGCCGTAGTACATTGCTTGAAGACGTGGCAACATTATTTGGGGTTGCACAAGACCAAGGTGTACACGGACAACGTGTCGTTGAAGTATTTCGAGACACAAACGCAAGTGAGCGCCAAGCAATTGCGGTGGCACGATACCTTGGCGCTTATGAACGTGGAGTTGATCCACAAACCGGGCCGTGATAATGTGGTGCCGGACGCGTTAAGTAGACGTGAAGAGTTCCAAGAAATGGGCACAAGTCAAAGCTTGTGGCTAATGTACAAAGGTGAATGTGACTTGCATCGTAAGTTAAGGGAGGGGTACGTCAACGATCCCGAAGCACAAGTGTTTCTAGGCGAGCTTCGCAAAGGCAAGGCGCTTAAGGAGATCAAGTTGGTGGACGGATTGCTCAAGTATAAGCAAAGTCGGGTGTATGTGCCACAAGGCAAGTTGAGGCTATTGGTTTTGGAGGAGGAACATGATAGTCCCATCGCCGGCCATAGAGGAGAAAAAGCCACCATAGCGGCGGTGTCAAGGAGGTATTATTGGCCATGCATGAAAGAAGAAATCGCCCACTTTGTGAAGACTTGTGTCAAATGCCAATTAAACCGAGCCTCTTATCAAAAGCAAGCCGGCTTATTGCAACCGTTGCCTATCCCGCCGGGGCCATGGCATAGTGTGTCCATGGACTTCATCACGAGTTTGCCGAAGTCACGAGGCTACGATGCCATCTTGGTGATGGTGGACCGGTTTAGTAAGTTGGCGCATATGGTGCCAACCGTGGGAACGGCAACCGCTTTGGAGACCGCAAAGCTCTTTCTCAATGCATGGTGGAGGCATCACGGGTTGCCGAGAGTGATTGTATCCGATCGAGATCCGAAGTTCACAAGCGCATTTTGGAGGCATTTCTTTAGGAAGGTTGGAACAAAACTAACCTTTAGCACGGCCTTCCATCCCCAAACGGATGGCCAAACCGAGCGTGTGAATGGAGTCTTGAACCAATACTTGAGGAACTTTGTGAGTGCGGACCAACGAGATTGGGCGGACTATGTGGGTTTAGCAGAGTTTAGTTATAATGCGGCCACGCACTCGGCGACCAAGCAATCGCCATTCAAGGTGGCTTATGGAGTGGATCCGCTCCAACCCGCCGACCTAGCTCTCGAGGGGGCACATTCAACACTAGAGTTCAACCAAGATGGTGAGGACTTAGCCAAAAAGCGTGAACAAGTTTTGGAGAAGACCAAGTTGTTGTTGGAGAAAGCCCAAAAACGCTATGAAAAACAAGTCAATGCCGGAAGACGCGAAGTGGAGTATGAGGTGGGCCAAAAGGTGTTGTTGAATGTGAAAAACTTCACAATGCCCGAAGGCCTCACTCCAAAGTTCATGTCAAAATTTGCGGGTCCGTTTCCGATTGTTGAACGAGTTTTCAAAGATGTTTATAAGTTGGAGTTGCCGCCCGAGATCAAAGTGCATCCGACATTCCATGTCTCACTATTAAAGCCGTTCAAGGAAGACACCTTATGGCCTAATCGTAAGCAAGTGATTAGGCCACCTCCCGACCTTGTAGGAGATCATTTGGAGTACGAGGTAGAAGGCATCCTCAAGTGTAGGAACCACAAGCGAAAAGGAAAGGAGTATTTGGTGAAGTGGCGGGGGTTTCATGAGAAAGAAGCCACTTGGGTAGCGGCAAGGGACATGGTGAATGCCAAGGAGATAGTGAAGCGCTTTGAAGAAACTAGGGCTAGAGGGTCCAACAAAAGGAAACGTAGGCATTGATGAGGACATCAATCTCCTTTAGTGGGGGAGAGATGTTAGTAGCACCCTTAACTTGGAGGCAATGTCCTCCACATTATGTACTTGTTCATTTTCGCTTAAGGCAATAAAGTTCAACTTTAGTGGTGCAAAGAGAAAAGTATAAGATGAGGTCCTAGTCTTGTACTTGTGCTTGGTTAGTGGAAGAGGGAGGAATATATATGCTAAACTAGGTTGGGTAGGCCGAGTAATGGGGACCATGGCTTAGAGGGGTCTTGGATAAAACCAAAAACCTCTTAGCCATGGTCTTGTCCGGGCGGGGGCAAGGTGATGGCGCGTGCTCATAAAAGTGCAACCCACGAGCCAATGCGAGTTGGCGCATGGGCGTCATGAACCCATGTCTCGAAAGAGCAAAGTGGGAGCCAAGTCGGGCGGGACTTGGCATCACCCCCGTGCGATCGAGACGTGGCTTAACAAAGGAAAGCCATCTCGGAGTGGCAACCGAGGCAACTTAGTAGAAGCGTTGAGGTCCAACCTAGTTGTGTCAAAATGATAGAGTTAGGCTAGTGGAGCCTAACTTGGGTGGCCCCAAAGGAAGGGTCACCCAAGTAAGTCTCAAAGTAGGTGAGTCTAGTGTAGTTTAGGTCCTCGGACAAGATGTCCGGGGTTTTCCTAAACGGACCACCTAGGATCGACACCTTTGAGACTTTGCCAAATTTGAAGATGCATTGTGGGGGTAGCGCCCTAAAGAAAACACAATGCCACACCAAGAGAGGATGGCAACTTGAGAATTGGTGTGCCCGACTATAAGTATAGTCGATGAGGGCATCGACTCCATTTGGTGGGGGTGAGTGTCGCGCACCTCTCCATGAGGAGTGCCCGCAACACCATGGGCACAAGGGGGACCCCGGAGTGACACCCGGGACTTGTGACGCCATTGGTGAGAGGGACCAAGTGATCCTAAGGTGGGTGAGGGCCCCGGGCGTTTAGAACGCCTCCCACCCACAAAGACTAGGAGTCATGAGGGTAAAGCCATAAGCTATGAGTAGCTTATGGCGTCCCGATTCTAGAATGCTAAAGAACACCTCAATCTGAGGTGTGAGCTAGGAGATATGGCACTTTGAGTGGGATGCTGTCCCGGGACAGCGCCCTGGAACAGCAGGGGCCTGGGAGTGGCTCCCGGGACTGCAAAGGTTTAAACAGGCATAACTTCCTCAATACTTGCCCGAATAGGGCAAGTGAGGTGTCCATAGGGATCTACGTGAAATGTAGATGACGATAGAGTGGTTGGTTGTTAGATTCAGAGACCGCACGTGGAAGTTATGAAGGTCTGAAGCTGCAGGGAGGCTTCTAGACCCAGCGGCTAAGGGAAAATGTCTACTTGGCCCCAACTCTTGGTAGAGAGACAAAAGGGATGTTGACGGTGGGGGAGGGGCCCCGCCAAAAGTCCTAGAGGCTTATATGGGTGAGGCGGCTTTGCCGACCGACCCCCCCCGGAGCATACTTGGCAATGTGCTCCGGGTGGTTGTAGTGTTGTCCTAGCAACACTATGACCAAGTAGGGAGTGGACTTCCATGGATGGAAGTCCACCTTAGCGATGGGTTACCTACTAAGGGGAAAGAGTCCCGAATGCATGTGTAGGAGGGTTTGGTGACCAAATATGGGATTGAAGGTCCGCGGTTTTGGGAGCTAACCATGCATGTGCGTGGGATGTGCAGGTTAGCGCTCGGGACACTTGCTAGAGTTGGGAAGCGATTGAGCTAAGTGGAGAAAAACTAGCAAGGGTCGCGACACTTTCAAACAAAGTTATGACAATGTTTTAGTTTTTACGGGTACCTCCAAACAAGCAAATTAATCT
This sequence comes from Polytrichum commune, assembly GCA_950295325.1. NCBI lineage: Eukaryota > Viridiplantae > Streptophyta > Polytrichopsida > Polytrichales > Polytrichaceae > Polytrichum > Polytrichum commune. Next base: position 54,081,887 of record OX485806.1, on the reverse strand, counting down.
ACAGATATCTTGACCTAGTTGATTGGTTCAATAAGTTGTTGCTCTCTTGCATCTTGCATGTAAAAATATTGCGGCGAATGAAGAGGATGTTGGAAAAAAAAATTATTTAATGAATGTTGCAAAGGATTTTTCACGCCTCTTTAGGTTTTTTGTAACACTTTATGTGCTCAAGTTGTTTGTCCGCCAGGTTGCAGTCGATAATGACCATGGCATTTTTTATGTATCATTGGTAGTCTTTCAATACTTTAGGATTTGCAATGGAAGGTGTAGTATCTTTGGATCCGTCCACAATGTTCCAAAGATCCATGGCTGCCAATAACATTTTGATTTTGAACTTTGAAATGTTGAAATTCCCTCCATTAAACTTGTTAACGATTCCATTGGCATCGCATGCGAATGATGTCATAGAATGTTTGGATGTGCTCTCAAACCATTCAAATTAATCTTTCTTGGCCTACAATCAACCCAACCCAACCTAAACTATAATGTTTTACACTCAAAATATGTGTTTGCACCTCAATGTAGTGGAAACATGCCCATATGCTTTCAAATGGGTCTTTTGGTTTCTAAAATGTTAGATTTTTTACACCTTAACTTAGATCTTGTACTCTTAAAAAAAGATCTTAAGACACTCAAATCATTCAAATAAAATATCTTTCACCTCCAACACCTCAAATTAGATCTTCTTCACTTGAAGAGAGTTTTTGAGACACTCAAATCATTCAAATTAGATCTCTTTCATCTCAAATGTGCCTTACACTCTCAAAGAAACTTCTCAACATACAATCCTCTCGAATCATGTGTTATTGGAGTATAAAAACCTTTAAAGCTCTCAAATAAACCCTTGAACGCTCAAAACACTCAAATCAAATGCTTTGAAATCTAAACACCTCCAAACCTTTCAAACATGCCTCTCAACATTCAAGAAACTCAAATCACATGCTCTTGCATCAAACATACATTCAAGAAGTAACAAAAAAACAAATGAACCCTTGGACACCTCCAATACTCCGAAGTTCCAAAGTGCCAACCCCTCAAGATCCACTCTGTAACCTTAAAGCAATCATATCTCTAGGGATTTCACTTGCATGGTGGGCCCATAACTTATTGGATATCAATAGGATTAAAAATGAAATTGCTCTTTGGACTAGCATTGTAGCCTTATTCCTTATTGTTGTTGGATGAAATGGATGTGGATGAAATCCAACCATTTGTTTTTCATGTTCATCCATCACCCGGTGATGTCCTTCTTCCTATGTTACCAACGGTCTGTCAACAATCATTAGAAGCTACACCAACTATTTCCATTTCGCATGGTGAGGGCATGCTCAATATTGTGGTACACCCAAATCCATAGTAAGGTAGACCGTCGCATTTAGTAGGTGGTTGAACGACAAAATCCGACTTGAAGGTTACCTTGGCCTAACACATTGCACAACATGCCCCAACAACACCCCACATGGGTGTTCGGTTGGTTAGTGCCATGATCAACATGCACATCCTTTCACCCACCCTGGCTTTACCATCCTTTATTATTGTTTTGACAAACTTTGATCGCACCACTAGAAAGCCAAAACTAAAATGCCAAAAGGAAGTGGGAGCATGGAAAAAACCAAGGGCATAGTTATTTGTCCATCAACAAATGATATTATGAATGCAATGAAATCCAGACCAATTGAAACCCAATTGTTGCTACTGGCCCAATCAACTTGGGGGTGCAACAAATAATGGTCATAATGCGATTCTCGAACTGACGATAATGTGAACATGGATGATGAATCAAATGAAGGTGAAACTCCCAACGATAGTGATTACCAAGCACATCCCCAGAAGGTAGCCGTGGGAGTCACAAACAACTAGAAATTATGTACCTCAAGAGGATTGCAATGAATGTGGGAAAGTCGACTACCTTATAGTGTACATTGGGTTGGATTGGATTGGATTGGATTTAAGATTATTTTGGGTTGTGTATGATTTTATGTACAAATGTACATGTAGAACCAAGGTCAAACTTGTGGGCCGCCCATGTGAAGTGTTCAACTATGAGTTAACCTTGAAGGTCCCGAAACACCATGGGCACAAGGGGGACCTAGGAGTGACACCCGGGACTTGTGGCGCCGTTGGTGAGAGGGCCCACGTGATCCTAATGTGGGTGAGGGCCTCGGGCGTTGGGAACGCCTCCCACCCACGGACACTAAAAGGCACGAGGGTAAGGCCAAAAGCTATGCATATCTTATGGTGTGTAGATTCTAGAATGCTCAAGAACACCTCAATCGGAGGTGTGAACTAGGAATTATGACAATTTGAGTGGGGCGCTGTCCCGGGACAACGCCCTGGTACAGCAGTGCCTGGGAGTGATTCCCGGGACTGCCAAGGTTCAAATAGGCATAACTTCCTCAATACTTGCCTGAATGGGGCATGGGAGGAAATCATCGGCATCTACATGAAGCGCAAATGAAGATGGAGTGGTTGCTTATTAGCATCAGACATCATACAAGGAAGTTATGATGGTCTGAAGCTGCTAAGGGATACTAGGCCCAACGGCTAAGGGAAAATGTCTACTTGGCCCCAACTCTTGGTAGAGAGACAAGAGGTTTTCTTGACGGCGGGGTAGGCATCCCGCGTAGATTCCTAGAGGTTTATATGGGTGAGGTGGTGTGGCCTCACTCACCTGAGGCCGAACATCATGGCCTTCATTGTCGCAACCCTTGCTAGGTCCCTTAATAATCTTGCCAATTTTCGTTTCTAGCAAAGGTTGCGACACTTGGTATCAGAGCAGGTTTGCAATTTTTGAGCTAGCACTTTGAGGGAAGCATGGCTATCAAATAAGCGGGTTGTGATGGTGACCCGGGGTTTCCAAAAGGTTGTGAGGCTCAAATTGGAACAAAGATCATGTGTAAATGGAATTTGACCATACCATTGGTTCTAATGACAATGGTGGGCATGATGGTGGATTCGGTAAGGAAAATGGTGGAGTCCTTTGAAAGGGCTCCCGCACGCCTCAAAAAGCATTTGGGGCCTAGAATACCGAATGCACCCAAAACCTTGGAGGGCATTAATGTTGGATTGAAATTCCAATTTAAAATGCTTGGAAGGTATTGATGTTGGAATGAATTTGGTGGAAATGAGGCGTCCGGGCCTCTTAAGGCGTATATGCGCGAATTTCACACCCAAATGAATTGTACATCTTAGATGAACGAGCTTTCTAAGAAATGCATCGTTTTAGGCAGGTTTCAAAAGCGGGTGGTGAATACCAAGTTCAATTTCCAATGTTTATTCACGGGTAGATCACTCCATTGTCAAGTTGAACACCACGTGCGACCAAAAAAAATCTTCTTTTGGTAAGTTGCACCACCAAAATGGGTCAAAATTTTATCAAAATTTTTTCATGAGTAGATAAACACAGTACCTATGACATAGTCAAAACTGGTATCTAAATTTGATGATTTGTTTTTTTCATAAAACATACCATTTCTAACTAGAATGACACAAAATCGAACTAAAACAATTACTTAAAAAATTAAATATGACTAAAAATTTCAAAAAATTATAGAAAAGATACTATCAATGGTTATGTATATGTAGAAAAACTATCATAAATTTTAAAATTATATATGGCATGTAATATAGGGGTAGCAAACTTTGTCCGCACGTGGTGTCAACTTGACAATGAAATGACCTCCCCGTGTGTTTATTGAGGTTGTGGCGGGGATTATCACAATTGCCATGAGCATTAAGGCCGATGACCCCAATAAGAAATTTGGCGGTGCCTTACAACAATGGACGTTGAGGGGAGATAGGTACCACGCCAAATAATACTTGTGCCGTGGACCGAATGTAAGACGATGGCATTGTGGCCAAGGCTAGTAGCCTTAAGCCGAGGCCAAGTCTTTTGTACCTTGAGGCTCAAATGAATGGGAGAAATGTCTCATGTATTGATAAAGAGGCTACCACTTCTTCTTGAGCCCAAGACTCATAAGGGAGTTGGGGCTTGCCGATTGGTAGAGCGGGCAAGCCCACCAAGGTGCAGTTTGGAAAGGGCGATCCGCATGAGACAAAGGAGGCCGCGATGCATGTAACCTTTCAACGTGGGACATTGGATTTTTGTCAAAATTTCACACCATGTGAAATAGATGAAATGCATGTCATTGTGAAGGCCGCCTTCTTTGAAACTCACATGATAGATGTGAGGTGCAAGCCGGTGTGCTTGCGGTGCATTATGATGTGTCATAATGGCAAAGAATTGAAGTTCAAATTAACAATGACTCCTATGGTAGGAGGATCTAAGTTGAATTTGGTCTTAATGGACCGAATGGAAAAAAAAAAAAACATAATGGTCGTGGTTCAATTGGAGTAACTCCAAGGAACGTATGGGGAGGCTAGGAAAGATGGGCCTCCCCCAAAAGAACATTGGTGTGATGTTGGTGAGATACAAGGATGTATTCACCAATGTGTTGCCCAAAAAAATTACCGCCAAGGAGTGAAAAATAACTTTGCTCAATGAGAGATTGAGTTCTTGAGGTATGTGATGACAAATGAAGTTGGTGGACGAACATGAAGAATGTCAAGGCAATCCAAAAGGAGAATTGGCCCTTAATTCAAAAAGGGCTTAGGTCATTTGTTGGCCTAGCCAATTAGTACCACAACTTCATTCGAGAGTTTTCTAAGGTTGCTAGGACCTTATTCAACTTATTGAGGAAAATGGCTATCCCAAAAGTGGGATGAGCCTTGTCACCAAGCCTTTGGGGGGCTCAAAAACAAGTTCTCTTTGCCGCCCGTGCTTAAGTTCGCGGACTTTGACAAACCTTTTGAGGTGCATACGGGGGCGAGTGACTTTAGCATTGGCGGATGTTGAGGCAAAATGGATGGCCATTGCATATAAGAGCATGAAGCTCGATGGTTGTCCGACCTTGTCCAACTTATGCAAAAAATGGCTATCCCAAAAGTGGGATGAGCCTTGCCACCAAGTCTTTAAGGAGCTTAAGACCAAGTTTTCTTCACCGCCCGTGCTCAAGTTTGCGAAATTTGACAAACGTTTTGAGGTGCATACGGGGGCGAGTAACTTTACCATTGGCGGATGTTGATCCAAGATGGATGCCCATTGCATATAGGAGCATTAAGCTTAAAGGTTGTCAAACCTTGTGAAAGAAATGGCTATCTTAAGAGTGGGATGAGCCTTGCCCCAAAGTCTTTGGGGAGCTTAATATAAAGTTGTCTTTGCCACACGTGTTCAAGTTCGCGGAGTTTGACAAACCTTTTGAGGTGCATACGGGGGGGGGGGGCGAGTGACTTTGCCATTGGCGGATGGTTAACGTAAGATGGATGGCCATTGCATATGAGAGCGTTAAGCTTGATGGTTATCCGACCTTATCCGACTTGTGGAAGAAATGGCTATCCCAAAAGTGGGATGAGCCTTGCCACCAAGTCTTTGGGGAGCTTGAGAGCAAGTGTTCTTAGACGCCCGTGCTCAAGTTCGCGAAGCTTGACAAACCTTTTGAGGTGCATACGGGGGTGAGTGACTTTTCCAATGGTGGATTATGTGTAATTGGAGGGCCATTGCATATGGGAGCATGAAGCTCGATGGTTGTCAAAGAAGACAACGAACTCATGACAAAGAACTTCTTTGCTGTAGTGCATTGCTTGAAGATGTGGCGACACTATTTGGGGTCGCACAAAACAAAGGTCTATATGGACAATGTGTCCTAAAAGAATTTTGACATTCAAGCGCAAGTGAGCGCCAAGTCATTGCGGTGGCATGATAGTTTGGCGCTTATGAAGGTGGATTTGATCCACAAACCGGACCGTGGAAATGTGGTGCCGGATGCACGAAGTAGACCGGAAGAGTTCCAAGCAATGAGAACCATCCAAACCTTGTGGCTAATGTGTGTCGGCGAAGGAAACTTGTGATGCAAGATACGGGAGGGGTAAATTAACTACCCCAAAGCACAAAAACTTTTAGGTGAGCTTCGTAAGAGCAAGGTGCTCAAAGAGGTTAAGTTGGTGGACGGATTGTTCAAGTGCAAACAAAGTTGGGTGTATGTGTCGCGCACCTCTCCATGAGGAGTGCCCGAAACACCATGGGCACAAGGGGGACCCCGAAGTGACACCCGGGACTTGTGGCGTCGTTGGTGAGAGGGCCCAAGTGATCCTAGTGTGGGTGAGGGCCCCGGGCGTTGGGAACGCCTCCCACCCACGGAGACTAGGATGCACAAGGGTAAGGCCATAAGCTATGCGTAGCTCATGGCGTGGTGATTCTAGAATGCTCAAGAACACCTTAATCGGAGGTGTGAGCTAGGAGTTATGGCCATTTGAGTGGGGCGCTGTCCCGGGACAACGCCCTGGTACAGCAGTGCCTGGGAGTGATTCCCGGGACTGCCAAGGTTCAAACAGGCATAACGTCCTCAATACTTGTCCGAATGGGGCAAGTGAGGAGTCCATGGGCATCTACGTGAAGCGTAGATGAAGATGGAGTGGTTGGTTGTTATGATCAGACATCATACAAGGAAGTTATGATGGTCTAAAGCTGCTGGGGGGGTTCTAGGCCCAGCAGCTAAAGGAAAATGTCCACTTGGCCCCAACTCTTGGTAGAGAGACAAGAGGTTGGTTGACGGTGGGGTAGGGGCCCCGCGTAGAGTCCTAGAGGCTTATATGGGTGAGGTGGTGTGGCCTCACCCACCCGAGGCCGAACGGCAAGGCCTCCATGGGCTTTGGCCCATTGTGAGGCCATAGTTGCTTAGTATGGTTCGGGTTGTTGTAGTGTTGCTCCGGCAATGCGATGATCAACATAAGATTGGATTTCCATGGATGGAAGTCCACATCTAAGGATTGGTTACCAATTAAGGGGTGAGTCACGAAAACAAAGTAGGAAGGTTGGTTCCCTCCTATGAACTATAAGGTCCGGGGTAAGAGGAGCTAACGATTAGCATGGCGGAATGCAAAGGATTAACGCTCGTAACCTTTGCTAGAAATGAAAATGAGCAATATTGTTAATGGGGATAGCAAGGGTTGCGACACGTGGTATTGATTTTAATGATAATGATGGGCAGGAGGGTGGATTCTGTAAGGAAAATGGAGGATTCCTTTGAAAGGGCTCTTGCAAACCTCAAAAAATATTTGGGGCCTAGAATACCGAATCCGCCTAAAACCTTGGAGGGTATTAATGTTGGATTGAAATTCCAATACAAGATGCTTAGAAGGTGGGGATGTTGAAATGAACTTGATGCAAATGAGGCACGTGGGGTCTCTTAAGGTGTAAATGCGCGAATTTCACACCCTAATGAATCGTACATCTTAGATGGACGAGTTTTCGAAGAAATGCATCATTTTAGGTGGGTTTCAAAAGCGGGTGGTGAATATCATGTTCAAGTCCCCAAAGCTTCTTGAGGACGTATCAGGGATCTTTAAGATTTGAAAAGCATTGAAGCCGATGATCCCGAAAACAACTTGGACGGCGCATCACCACAAAGTGGATTTAGCCGAAAGAGGTCCCAAGGAAATGAACGCAAATAGTTTGGCCCATTATACCAAGGCAAATCATGCTCGTGCCGCGGACGGAATGTGAGAAGGTGGCTTGGTGGTACCAAACTAGATCATATTTGTGCCACTCACGGAATCTTAAAAGTTGGCTTTGTGGCCAAGGCTAATAGCCTTAAGCCAAGGCCAAGTATTCTATACCTTGAGGCTCAAATGAATGATAGAAATGTCTCATGGGTGGATAAAGAGGCAACGCACTCCTCTTGAGCCCAATATGTTGGGGCTTGCCGACGCGTAGAGTGGGCAAACCCATCAATGTGCCATTTTGAAAGGGTGAACCGCATAAAATAAAGGTAGTGGCCATGCCTTTGACCTTATGATGTGAGACATTAGATATTTGTGGAGATTTCACATTATGTGAAATGGATGAGGTGCCCTTATTTTGGATGACACCTTCTTTGAAACTCACGTGGTAGATGTGAGGCGCAAGCCGGTGTGCTTGCAGATGCGTTGCGATGTGCCATGATGGTAAAAAATTGAACTTCAAATTGACAAGGACTCCTATGTTAGGAGGATCCAAATTGAATTTGGTCTTAATGGACCAAATAAAAAATGGTAAACATAATGGTCTTGGTTTAATTGGAGCAACTCCAATGAAACTCATGGGGAGGCTAGGAAAGATGGGCCTCCCCCAAACCACATTTGTGGGATGTTGGTGAAATACAAAAATGTATTCACCAATTTGTGGCTCAAAATGTTACCGTCAAGGAGTGCAAAACAACTTTGCTCAACGAGAAATTGAGTTCTTGAGGTATGTGGTGACAAATGAAATTGGTGGACGAACATGAAGAATGTTAAGGCAATCCAAGAGGAGAATTCGCTCTTGACTCAAAAAAGGCTTAGGTCATAGGTTGGCCTAGCCAACTACTACCACCACTTCATTCGAGATTTTTCTAATCTTGCTAGGATCATCCTCAACTTGTTAAAGGAAAATGATTATCCCAAGAGTGGGATGAGCCTTGTCACCAAGCCTTTGGGAAGTTCAAAAGCAAGTTCTCTTCACAAGATGTAGTCAAGTTCCCGGGTTCTCACAAGCATTTTGAGGTGCACATGGAAGCGGAGGACTTTTCCATTGGCGGATGTTGATCCAAGATGAATGACCATTGAATATGAGAGTATTAAGCTCAATGGTTGTCAAGCCTTGTCCGGCTTGTGCAAGAAATGGCTATCCCAAGAGTGGGATGAGCCTTGCCACCAGGTCTTTGAGGAACTTAAGAGCAAGTTCTCTTCGTCGCCCGTGCTCAAGTTCACAGAGTTTGACAAACCTTTTGAGGTGCATACGGGGTTGAATGACTTTGTTATTGGTGGATTGTTGATGTAAGATGGATGGCCATTGCATGTGGGAGCATGAAGCTCGATGGTTGTCAAAGAAGACAACCAACTCGTCACAAAGAACTTCTTTGCTGTAGTGCATTGCTTGAAGATGTGACAACACTATTTGGGGTCGCACAAAGCAAAGGTCTACACGGACAATGTGTCCTAAAAGTATTTTGACATACAAGCGCCAGTGAGCGCCAAGTCATTGTGGTGGCATGATAGTTTGGCACTTATGAAGGTGGATTTGATCCACAAACCGGACCGTGGAAATGTGGTGCCGGATGTGCTAAGTAGATGGTAAGAGTTCCAAGCAATGAAAACCATCCAAACCTTGTGGCTAATGTGTGCCGGCGAGGGAAACTTGTGATGCAAGATATAGGAGGGGTAAATTAAGTACCCTGAAGCACAAAAGCTTTTAGGTGAGCTTCACAAGAGCAAGGTGCTCAAAGAGGTTAAGTTGGTGGACGGATTGTTCAAGTGTAAGCAAAGTTGGGTGTATGTACTACAAGGCAAGTTGGGGCTAGTGGTTTTCAAAGAAGAATGTGATAGTCCTATTGCTGGCCATAGAGGAGAAAGAAAAAACCGCCATAGAATGATGTCATGGAGGTTCCATTGGCGGTGCATAAAGGAGGATGTGAGCCCAATATTGTGCCCACATTTCAAGTTGACCTTAACACCATCCAAACAATTGCAGTAGAGTTTTTATTGAGTTATTTTAGATGTTCGAAGTTTAATACTTAAATTTGATTTAGTTAAGTTAGGAAATTGTGTGTCAATTAACATGAAAAGACCAGAAACAAGTTATTAGTTTAATTGGGGTTTAGGCGCCACTTATGCTCAAGTGGTTTTAAGAGGGAACATTTTAATTGTTAGGCTTAGGGTGCTGTCCGTTTTGGAAGGGGGGTCTTCCCACAAGTAGATTACGTTCTGGGCTAAGGTCAGGAGGACAAGAGGCGAGGGGGTGTGCTCTAGGAAGACTGTAGTTAGTTTTTTGGTTACAAACAAAACCCAGGGAAGACTTAAAAGGTGACTTGTACAACATCTAGGTGTCTTAAATAAGTTTTATTAGGGAAAACACAAGATTATTTCACTTTATTTCGGATTATGACTGACAATTGGTTTACGGGTAGGGGATAAAAACTCTAAAAACCACTCCATGTCGGTACATGCAAATGTGATAGTCTCACACCTCACTCTAATTTCCCAGGCAATAGTTTGGCAGTGAGTTCATTTTAATTGGGACTAGGTGCGGTGCACAAGCATAGGTGTAGCCATAGTCAATAGTCTTTCACAAGTTATCCATTCAGTCTAATTACCAAAGCCAAGGGCACTTTGGTGTATCCAATAGTCTCTTGTTAATTAACTTCCTTTTTAGTGTAACTTGAGAAGTCTGTGCAGTCTTCCTTTAACAACTGCTGGCTTTAAGTTATGAGATTATGAGTTTTTAGATACGTACCAAGACATCATAAGGCATCAAGGTAAATCCTAATGCCCTCTTTCAACCTCGAAGTGTAGCCTCATTTCCATCGGAATCACTCCTGCCAAAGGTTAGAATCATATACAGCAAATATCCTTTCTGGGTAAAGACTATTGACTTCTTAATTCCCGAGGGAATGAGTGAACTTGCCAACCCTATGGTCAAAGCACTCAATTTATGCAATCAAAGACAATTGATCTCATTTACTCTCAAGAGCACTATCATAGCAAAGGTAGGTAATTGATAATTAACATCAGAATTCCACATGGATCCTCCTGATTTTTTAATCTCTTACTCATCCTCAATTAAGGCATTGGACAATGATTTGGGTTTCACCCCCAATCGATACATAAAAAAAGATATGTAATTGCCCTCATTCACTTATTGGTTCTCAATTCCACACAATCACAAGAGAATTGGGTAATATAAGGAACTGTATCCTCTTCAGACCATAGACTTGAAGGGATTATATTCATAATTTCACATTATGCAGTTATAGTCATTCAATCAAAGTTTATCTTCCTCTCTTCTCTTAGGGGGGAATTCATCTCATTACAATCAATAATGCATCCCACTTATAAGCATCAATTTATCACATAATAAGTTCAACTTGAAGTAACTTATTGGATCCTCTCGGTTTTCACAATCACATTAACAGGAATTATTCATCTCACTTATCCAAAACCACAACACTTCTCTCAGAACTGAGTTTCACATAAAAAACTGCGTATTATAACATTCATTCAGACCATCGCCTGTCCATATAAAGACTATAGACTTATAATATTAAGACAGTGTCGTAACTGCAATAAGATAATGAACCCTTCTGATCAATTTCAATTACAGTTCAATTCTCAAAAGATAAACACATAGATTGTCACAGAAAAGATCTCAAATCACATTCACTCTGGAATTGTTTACTTTACTCCCAAGTCTTTCACATTAAAAAAGATAGATATCAATAAAAAGTTTGCTTCACAAGACTATGGTTCTCACATATGGGCTATCCCAGCCTCTCTTCTCCTCGAAGCTCTGGCCTTTTTATATGCCTAGCCTTTTTAGATCGTGACTCCTCCAATCAGACCATAGCCCTTTTCAATAACCGTTTCCAAATCTCCTAGACTCTGGCCCTTCCTTATCACACCGAAATGAAATAACTGCTTCAGATTTACCCTTATTTACACTATCATTCCATTTACTTGCAGAAAAAAAAAAAATTGGTTCCACAGGGATTTTGCTTGTTTTTTTTGTCAGAAAGCAAAGAGGGTTTGGCCAAGCGCGGCGAAGCTCTGCTGGTTGGGGCTCTGGAGTCTTGAGCAAGCTGGGCACCGTGCCTAATCTGGACCTTGGGTCCCTAATCTCAGCCTTAGCTACAAGCAGCAAGCCGATAAGTCGGCGGCGATCGAGTCAAAAGGGTGGCTTAGGAATTTGGAGGAAGGGCAGCTGGGGAAAAAACCCAGCAAGAAGGCGGCATGAGGGGATGGAGTGTCGCGCACCTCTCCATGAGGAGTGCCCGCAACACCATGGGCACAAGGGGGACCCCGGAGTGACACCCGGGACTTGTGGCACCATTGGTGAGAGGGCCCAAGTACTCTTAGCATGGGTGAGGGCCCCGGACGTTGGGAACGCCTTTCACCCACGGGGACTAAGAGTCATGAAGGTAAGGCCATAAGTTATGAGTAGCTTATGGCGGTGGAATTCTAGAATGCTAAGGAACACCTCAATCGGAGGTGCTAGCTATGAGATATGGCCATTTGAGTGGGGCACTATCCCGGGACAACACCCTGGGACAACAGTGACCTGGGAGTGGTGCCCGGGACTGCCAAGGTTTGAAGAGCCATAACTTCCTGAGTACTTGCCTGAATGAGGCAAGTGAGGGGTTCCCGAATGCATGTGTAGGAGGGTTTGGTGACCTAGCCATGAGCTTGAAGGTCCGTGGTTTTGGGAGCTAACCATGCATGTGCGTGGGATGTGCAGGTTAGCGCTCGTGGCACTTGCTAGGTTCGAAAGGCGGTCAAGCTAAGTGAAGGAAAACTAGCAAGGGTTGCGACATGGAGCCCATGCAGTGGCTGCGCCGTAGAAAAAGGAAGTTGCAATAGGCCGGCTTGCTTTTGGTATAATGCTCGGTTCACTTCGCATTTGATACAAGTCTTCACAAAGTGGGCGATTTCTTCTTTCATGCCCGGCCAATAGTACCTCCTTGACACCGCCGCTATGGTGGTTTTTTCCCCTCTATGGCCGGCAATGGGGCTATCATGTTCTTCTTTCAAAACCAATAGCCTCAACTTGCCTTGTGGCACATACACCCGACTTTGCTTATACTTGAGCAATCCGTTCACCAACTTGATCTCCTTGAGCGCCTTGCCTTTGCGGAGCTCATCTAAAAGCCTTTGTGCTTCAGGGTCGTTAATATACCCCTCCCTTAACTTGCGTTGCAAGTCTCCTTCGCTTTTCTACATTAGCCGCAAGGTTTGTGTCATGCTCATTGCTTGGAACTCCTCCCGTCTACTTAGCGCGTCCGACACCACATTGTCACGGCCCGGTTTGTGGATCAACTCCACATTCATAAGCGCCAACGTATCGTGCCACCGCAATTGCTTGGCGCTTACTTGCGCTTGTGTCTCAAAATACTTCAAGGACACATTGTCCGTGTACACCTTGGTCTTGTGCAACCCCAAATAGTGTTGCCACATCTTCAAGCATTGCACTATGGCAAACAGTTATTTCTCATGAGTCGGCCATCTCCTTTGACAACCATCAAGCTTCTTGCTCTCATAAGCAATGGGCCGTCCATCTTGCATCAACACTCCACCAATGGCGAAATCACTCGCATCCGTATGCACTTCAAAAGGCTTGTCAAACTCCGGAAACTTAAGCACGTGTGGCGAAGACAACTTGCTCTTGAGTTCCCGAAAGGCTTGGTGACAAGGTTCATCCCACTCTTGGGATACCCCCTTCTTTAACAAGTCGGACAAAGGCCTAACAACCTTAGAAAAATCTCGAATGAAGTGGCGGTAGTAGTTGGCTAGGCCAAAGAATGACCTAAGTCCCTTTTGAGTGGACGGCCGCTTCCACTCTTGAATTGCCTTTACCTTTTTCATGTCCGGCTTAATTCCCTCCCTTATCACCACATGGCCCAAAAACTCAATTTCTTGTCGAGCAAAGTCACTTTTCTCCCCGTTGGCATACAACTTGTTGTTCTTTAGCTTTTGAAGCACCACCTCAAGGTGGCGTGCATGCTCCTCCGCCGTCTTGGAATACACTAAGATGTCGTCGATGTAGACTATCACGAAGTCATCCATTTCCTCTCGAAAAATAGTGTTCATAAGGGTTGTGAATGTCGAGGGCGCATTACACAACCCGAAGGGCATCACCAAAAATTCGTAGGACCCATACCTTGTGCGGCACGCTGTCTTGTCTACATCTCCATCCGCGATTCGAATTTGATAGTACCCCGATTTTAGATCTATGCGGCTAAAATACTTAGCCCCCGCCAACCGGTCGAAAAGATCATCAATCCGAGGTAGCGGATAGTTGTTTTTGATGGTCACCTTATTCAAGGCCCTATAGTCGATATACATGCGTAGCTTGCCATCTTTTTTATCTACAAAGAGCACCGGAGCTCCATATGGTGATTTGCTCGGCCTAATGTAGCCTCTCGATAGCAAGTCGTTGAGTTGTTTCTTCAATTCTAGCAACTCTTTTTTATTCAATCGATAAGGTGCCTTGGATGGTGGCTCGGACCCCGGGATCACTTCGATCTTGTGATCAACCTCTCTTGTTGGCAGTAACTCTTGGGGCAACTCGTTGGTAAGGACATCCTTGTGCCTCTCCAACACCTCGCGAATGTGCTTTGGTTGAGGCCCATCGTTTCTAGCCTCCTCGTGAGCCCTTAGGAATTGCTCCATTCGAACCAACACCACCATTTGCTCATTGCACATTTGGTCTATCGAGACCAAATTCAACTTGCCTCCTCCCGCCATAGGAGTTCTCGTCAACTTCAAAATGACCTCTTTGCCATTACGGCGAACCACAAGCCGCATTGGCTTACGCCTCACATCCACCGTGTGAGTCTCGAAGAAGGTGTCCCCCAAAATGATGTCCACCTCATCCATTTCACAAAGTGTGAAATTCTCCTTAAACTCGAACGTCCCACACTTTAAGTTCACATTCAACGCCACCTCCTTTGTCTCGTGCGGCTCGCCCTTTGCAAACCGCACGTTAATGGGCTTGCCCGTTCTACTTGTTGGCAAACCCAACTCCTTGGCGAGCTTCGGGCTCATAAAGGAGTGCGTTGCCCCTATATCAACCAAACATGAGACATTCCAACCATCGATTTCGGCCTCAAGGTACAAAAGACTTTGCCGTGGCCTAAGGCTACTAGCCTTGGCCACAAAGCCACCTTCTAGCATTTGGTCGGCAGCACAACTACGATTTGCCTTGACACTCACCTTGTTGTCGGGGCACGCCGCTTGAAAATGACCAAATTTGCCACATTTGTGGCACCGCTTGTCTTTCATGTCGCCGCCTTTCATTCCGCCATTGGGTGGTTTTCCTCCTTGGTGGCCACCCTTGTTGGCATTTGTCCCATTGGCTTGTCCCTTGAATTGGTTGGATGGCCCAAACTTCTTGCGCTCCTTGCCTCGGGACATATTTCGGCTCGACCGCCTTGTTGTGCGGGGCCGTTTGATTTCCTTTCGGGGACATTGGCTTCAATTCTCTCCGCAATCTTAATGATCCTCGCCACGTCTTCAGGAAGCTTCGGAAACTTGAACAAGGCGTCTACTACCCACTTTTGTAGCCCACCTAAGAAAATACATTTCTTAGCGAATTCGTCCATTTTAGGTGTCGCATTCATTTGGGCATTAAAATCGTGCACATAGGCCTTAAGAGATCCCGTGTGCCTCATTTGCACCAAGTTCATACCCTCCCACAATTCTTGGTATTCGGGCGTGAACCTATCAACGAGCAATTCCTTGAAGCCTATCCAAGTCAAGCTTGCCGCCACCTCAGGCTCTTGCTCTTTTTTGCTTGTCCACCATTGAAGCGCATGATCTTTTAGAAAGGTCACCGCTATAGAGACCTTATCATCCTCCTCGGGCCTTTGGACATCGTAATAATTATCCATCTCTAACAAAAATTCTTTGACCTTCCTCACCTTGCCAAGGCCCGAAAATGTACTGGGCATATTAACCTTCGCCAATTTTTTTATTGAAGAAGAAGGCCTAATGCCTTCCATCATGAGGAGCTCGATCATTTTGTCTTGTCGGGCCCTCTCGTCCTTGCCACGCTTGAGTTCTTGATTCACGGAGTCCATGAATTCAAGCATTTTGAGTTGGAACTTTAATCCAACATCACCACCGTCCAAGTTTTCCGGTGCATTTGGTATTCTAGCCTCCGAATTTTCTTTGAGGTTTACGGGATCCCTTTCACGGGATTCCTCCATTTCCTCCCCCATTGCACCATCATCCCCACCATTTTCATTAGAATCAATGGTGGGATCAACATCCTCTTGGGCATGATCTTTGTTCCGTTTTGAGCGTCGCAACTTTTTGGAATTCCCGGGCTCACCATCGTCACCCCCACGTTTGATAGCCATGTTTCCCTCAAAATGCTAGCTCAAATACTAGAACCCTGCTCTGATAACACGTGTCGCAACCCTTGCTAGTTTTCCTTCACTTAGCTTGACCGCCTTTCCAACCTACCAAGTGCCACAAGCGCTAACCTGCACATCCCACGCACATGCACGGTTAGCTCCCAAAACCGCGGACCTTCAAGCTCATGGCTAGGTCACCAAACCCTCCTACACATGCATTCGGGACTCTCCCCTTAGTAGGTAGCCAATGGCTAAGGTGGACTTCCATCCATGGAAGTCCACTCTTGAGTTGATCATCGTGTTGCCAAAACAACAATACAACTACCCGGAGCACATTGCCAAGTATGCTCCGGGGGGGTCGGTCGGCTAAGCCGCCTCACCCATATAAGCCTCTAGGACTTTAGGCGGGCCCCTACCCCACCATCAAGTATCCTTTTGTCTCTCTACAAGGGTTGGGGCCAAGTGGACATTTTCCCTTAGCCGCTGGGGCTAGAAACCCCCCAGCAGCTTCAGACCACCATAACTTCTACATATGATGTGGGATGCTAACAAGCGACCACTCTATCGTCACCTACTCTTTGCGAAGATGCCGATAGACCCCTCACTTGCCTCATTCGGGCAAGTACTCAGGAAGTTATGGCTCTTCAAACCTTGGCAGTCCCGGGCACCACTCCCAGGTCACTGCTGTCCCAGGGTGTTGTCCCGGGACAGCGCCCCACTCAAATGGCCATATCTCCTAGCTAGCACCTCCGATTGAGGTGTTCCTTAGCATTCTAGAATTCCACCGCCATAAGCTACTCATAACTTATAGCCTTACCCTCATGACTCTTAGTCCCCGTGGGTGAGAGGCGTTCTCATCGCCCGGGGCCCTCACCCATGCTAAGAGTACTTGGGCCCTCTCACCAATGGCGCCACAAGTCCCGGGTGTCACTCCGGGGTCCCCCTTGTGCCCATGGTGTTGCGGGCACTCCTCATGGAGAGGTGCGTGACACATAACAAAAACTTACTACACCTAGTAGTGGAGTAGCAATTGTGTGGAGCGACAGGTAGTGTGTTGGAATTTGTTAGGCAATAGTATTTGGCAAGCACTATAGGGTAATTTTTTTTTTTTTAATACTTGCAACCTTGTGTGTGTTGAATAAAAGAATCGTGTGAGCATTGTTTATTTTGTTGGCACAATGGGAGTTAGTTTCACGTGAAAATGTCCACTTGGACTAGTTCGGTTGTAATGTTCAAATAGTTGGCTATGCACTAGAATTCGACCCTCTCGGATCCGAGAGGGTCTTGGTAAAGGATATTAAGAGCAGATTTTGACTTGAAGGTTGTGTATCTTGTATGTTAAGATAGGTTCAAGATGTGTGGACAAGTTCGGTTGATATGCTCAAATAGTTGGGTATTGACTGGAATTCGACCATCATGGATCCGAGAGGGTCTTGGTAGAGGACATTAAGACCGGATTTTCACTTCAAGTTTGTGAAGCTTTAATGTTTAGATAGGGTCAACATGTGTGGACAAGTTCGGTTGATATGTTCAAATAGTTGGGTATGGACTAGAATTTGACCCTCTCGGATCCGATGGGTTTTGGTTGAGGACATTAAGACCAGATTTTCACTTCAAGGTTGTGGAGTTTTTTTGTTTAGATAGGTTCAAGATGTGTGGAGTAGTTCGGTTGTTATGTTCAAATAATTTGGTATGGACTAGAAATCGACCCTCTTGGATCCGAGAGGTTCTTGGTTGAGGACATTAAGACCATATTCTAACTTCAAGGTTGTGTATCTTCTATGTTGAGATAGGTTGAAGATGTGTGGACAAGTTCGGTTGTTATGTTCAAATAGATGGCTATGGACTAGAAATCGACCTCTCCGATCCGAGAGCGTCTGGATTGAAAACATTAAGACCAGATTTTCACTTCAACGTTGTGAAGCTTGTATGTTTAGATCGGTTGAAGATTTGTGGACAAGTTCGGTTTTAATGTTCAAATAATTGGCTATGGACAAGAATTCGACCCTCTCGGATCCGAGAGGGTCTTGGTAGAGGATATTAAGAGCAGATTTTGACTTGAAGGTAGTGTATCTTGTATGTTAACATAGGTTCAAGATGTGTGGACAAGTTCGGTTGATATGTTCAAATAGTTGGGTATTGACTGGAATTCAACCATCATGGATCCGAGAGGGTCTTGGTAGAGGACATTAAGACCGAATTTTCACTTCAAGGTTTTGAAGCTTTAATATTTAGATAGGGTCAAGATGTGTGGACAAGTTCGGTTGATATGTTCAAATAATTGGGTATGGACTAGAATTCGACCCTCTCAGATCCGATGGGTTTTGGTTGAGGACATCAAGACTAGATTTTCACTTCAAGGTTGTGAAGTTTTTTTGTTTAGATAGGTTCAAGATGTGTGGATTAGTTCGGTTGTTATCTTTAAATAGTTGGATATGGACTACAATTCGACCCTCTCGGATCCGAGAGCGTCTTGGTTGAGGACATTAAGACCAGATTTTGACTTGAAGGTTGTGTATTTTGTATGTTAAGGTAGGTTCAAGATGTGTGGAGTAGTTCGGTTGTTATGTTCAAATAGCTAGCTATGGACTAGAAATCGACCCTCTCGGATCCGAGAGGGTCTTGGTTGAGGACATTAAGACCATATTCTAACTTGAAGGTTGTGTATCTTATGTGTTTAGATAGGTTGAAGATGTGTGGACAAGTTCGGTTGTTATGTTCAAATAGATGGCTATGGACTATAAATCGACCCTCTCGGATCCGAGAGGGTCTTGGTTGAGGACATTAAGACCATATTCTAACTTGAAGGTTGTGTATCTTATGTGTTTAGATAGGTTGAAGATGTGTGGACAAGTTCGGTTGTTATGTTCAAATAGATGGCTATGGACTAGAAATCGACCTCTCCGATCCGAGAGCGTCTGGATTGAAAACATTAAGACCAGATTTTCACTTCAACGTTGTGAAGTTTTTATGTTCAGATAGGTTGAAGATGTGTGGACAAGTTCGGTTTTAATGTTCAAATAATTGGCTATGGACTAGAATTCGACCCTCTCGGATCTGAGAGGGTCTTGGTAGAGGATATTAAGAGCAGATTTTGACTTGAAGGTAGTGTATCTTGTATGTTAACATAGGTTCAAGTTGTGTGGACAAGTTCGGTTGATATGTTCAAATAGTTGGGTATTGACTGGAATTCAACCATCATGGATCCGAGAGGGTCTTGGTAGAGGACATTAAGACCATATTCTAACTTGAAGGTTGTGTATCTTCTGTGTTTTGATAGGTTGAAGATGTGTGGACAAGTTCGGTTGTTATGTTCAAATAGATGGCTATGGATTAAAAATCGACCCTCTCCGATCCGAGAGGGTCTTGGTTGAGGACATTAAGACTAGATTTTCACTTCAATGTTGTGAAGCTTTTATGTTTAGATAGGTTCAAAATGTGTGGGTTATTAGAGTTGTTATCTTCAAATAATTGGCTATGGGTTTAGGGTTTAGGGTTGGCTAAGGTTGTGAATATTGTATGTTAAGATAGGTTCAAGTTGTGTCAACTAATTCGGTTGATATGTTCAAATAGTTGGTATGGACTAGAATTCGACCATCTTGGATCCCGATCTCTGATCACGGATCTCCGATCCCAGATCTCGTTCTCCGATCTGGATTTACGATCTCTGATCCCAGATCCCGATCTCCCGCAAGTAATGGGAGCTGGTAACAGGTGGATCGCAAGACTAGGGTGCTAAAAACCCGAGAAAATCCGATGGCATTGAATTACTCCTCTGGGATTGGCATGGGATACGGATCCAACTTGGTCTTCCGATTAATTGGACGGTAATCCCCGCACATCCGTTTCTCTGTCCAATGGCCAAAGATATCTTTGTTTGATGGCATAACCGTAGCACAAGCATACTCCCTGTTGGAAAGTTCAATTAGTCTTGCTGCCAAAAACTCTCGGCAACGAGCCTGAATGCCAATCGGCTCGGAGACACTGAAAAATGGAATGGTCGTCCTCCAATTGAATGTGGATGGGTTTTCCTTTATAACCTTTAAGATTTTGAAGGCTAAAAGAAAAACACCTACGGTACGAGCGAATAAATGCTCGTACTTTTCGTGCCTCAGCACTAGTGAAATGAGGGCCCAATTCCAATGGCCAATTATCAAACTCTGTGGTCTCCCTCTCCACCAGAAGAGAGCCACCTTGTGCTGGCACAGACTCTAACTGCTACTGAGACGAGAGGGCATTAACCATACCCCCAACCTCCGTGCTAGCAATAGAGTCCATCCCTTCTTCATCAATATATGATGATGAAGCCACCACTGGAGGTGAAGAAGCCAAAGCAGTATAAACCCGTTGAGCCCGGAGCTCCTCCATCACCTTTTGCTCGAATCGAAAGATTCGTTTGGCTTCTCCAACCATGACTTCAATAGTGGAATGTGGACCGCTGTGCCCTTGACCAGAATCCTCGGCCCCCAAAGACAACAATTGGTTACCATGATGCTGTTGCAATGCAAGGCATAAACCAACAGTCCACACCATGGTATGAAGATCCATGGCTTGGCCCAACACGAAGCGTCGTTGGCCCTTAGAATGGCCAGGAGCTGCGGTGGTGCGAGTGCGGAATCCCATGGCCCGCTCTCGTTCTTCAGCCAATGGTTCGGTGTGGATTTTGGTGTGGCAATCCCACACATACCCGGCCCCCAATCGCGGAATGCGAATGACTGTGGAAACGTCATAAAGGTGGGGAAGGCCCGCCGTGGTGCCCCCATTGTGTTGACCAATGCCAACGGGGGTAAATCATCGCAAAGAGACCCGGTTTGGATTCAAGATGTCATCCACCTTCTGACTAGAAGGTGGAGGCACTACAGATAATTTTGCAGTTAAAGTAGATGACGATGCGAGGTTGGTCCAAATCCACCGAGGCCGTTGGGCATAAGAACCAATGCTCGTGGCATCCACAAAAATGGGATCTCCAAGGTGTTGACAAACATAATGAACGCCTTCCAACACCTTGTCACGAGAGTCTTCCAACAAAGGTACATTCTCGAAGATATACCCTGGAGGGGAAGGTTGGTGGGTAAACCACCACTGCATCAGCCGGATGAGGTCCCAAAAAAGGCTAGACCTGGGATTTTCTAAACCTCGGCATGCTCCAGCATGTGAGTGGCCTTGGCATGGCCATCCCGCAATCACCATATCCACCGGACCTAAGTGTCGTAAATGTGACATCACGAGGGAGACGTGAACACGGGGAGATCACTGTGAACCCTTTGAGTGGTCCACCACTCTGCGGGATCACTTTTAGTTAGAATGTTAGCATTAAAAGTTAGAATTGATAGGGAATTTAGGAAAAATTAGTTCATTTAGCATTTAGCCTAGAAGAAGGAAGGTCAAAATGAAACTAAGTAGTGCTAGAAGATAGCAAAGTAGAAAAAATGTGCTAGCTAGTAAAAACAACTAGCTAAGCAAATATTAGTAGATGGTAGTTATTAAGCAAATGTTAGTAGATGCTAGCTAAGCAAGTGTTAGTTTATTAGTTAGTGTGAGGCACACAAGACTATTGGAGGTGTTTTACGTAAGAAGATAAAATCGGCGTGAAGAATTTTGAAGACAAAAAAGAAAGAGAGCAAGGGGGATACTTGTCCACTTGCCCCCTTGCCAACTCGATGGCGGAAAAATTAGAAAGATTTCTAAAGGTTTTTTGTCGGAGCCACCTCGGCGAGAGGGTGGCAACCTTAACCGGGAAAACCCCCGAGCCAAAATTTCGGGAAAGGGTTTGAAAAATGGATCCGGTGGAGGAGGGGTCCAACCCTTTTGTGAGAGGGTTTAAAAACTCCTCCTTCCACCTTGTAGCTCTCTCTCTTTCTCTAGTTTTTGGGCGAAGCCCTGCTTCAATGTAGTTAGGAAAAAATCCTTTAGCATGTATTCTCAATGGTCTAAAAGAAAGGCTTGAGAACCTCCTCTACTCTCTCTCTCCTAGTTAGGTTGTGTGTTTATTAACACACCAACAAAATTATTCCTTCTTTTGTAGAGGTAGGTTGGACGGTAGAGTTTTGAGTAGAGGCATTATAGACCTCATCTGCCAATGCCCTGAAGGCTTAGTTCAAAAGCTAGAACAAGATACTTATCATTTTTCTCTTAGAGAGATTTCATATAGCTATCCATAGCCGTTTCCCATTTGTGATTTGGTTGAGATGACAATTAGTTATGGATTTTCAAAGATGGAGTAGAAAAACTGGGTGGTCTTGTGGGTAGCGGCTGCTGGATCAGACCTGCGAGCCCAATAGGAATTTTAATTCCAAGAAATTATATTTTTTCCAAGTAGAACTTTTGTGTAGCTTTCCAAAATGGCTTAGAACATTTGATTTGAGCATGATTTGAATTAGATATGAATTGTGGAAGATGGGACACATAGTTTGAGAACTTTTGGTTGACTGCTGCATTACAGAGGACCTGCTGGGTTCACTTCGGCTTACCTTTCTGATCACATATTTTTATCAAATACATCTTTTTAATATCTCTGCAGGGTCATATAGAACGTTTGATTTGACTAAGATTTGAATTAGATATGAATTGTTGAAGGCGAGATACATAGTTTAAGCCTTCTTGATTGACTGCTGTGTTACAAGGAGTCCGCTGAATTTCTATTAGCTTAACCTGCTGATGTCATAATTTTTCTAGTTAGAGCTTGTTCATAGCTTTCCAATGGTATAAGGAAAGCCTAGATCCAAGTAGTAAGGAATGTGCTATGAATTTTTGAAGTTAGAAGGTAGATAGGTGGGTTGGAAGGGTTGGTTGAATCGACCTCACACTTCCAACCCTCATAACTTTTGCATTTCTTATCCGATTAGAGTGATTTTTAGATCATTGGAAAGATAATTTGGTGCACTAAGTATAAATATTATGCTTAGGATTAAATTACAGGGAAGAATAACACTTTATATTTTAATTGTTAACTAAGGTACGCTTACTACCAAACTAGTTACAAAGAAGGAGGCAAGGTCGACGCTCGGAAAGTGGAGCAAGGAAGGAGGTAGCGGCTCGGCCTACATCAAGCCTAAATCAACCGAGGAAAATTGAGGTAAATTAACTAACCTTAAGCCTTCCATTTAGGATTGGAGGGAGCACGGCTAAGGTACGCATCTCTAAACCCACTCACCTACCTCGTAAGGTCAAGTGGCTTGACCACTTGACCGCCAAGGGAGTACCCAATTGCATTGTTTTCGGGGCCCTTGGTATGTTTTGTGGTAGTAGCTTCATTTATTAGCAAGTTTCGTGTGTGGTAAGTCGGATTAATCACCGACACGACCACTCTGAATGTTGTTGGTGGAAAGGTGGGGTTAATGACCCGCGAATCCACTATTATGTTGTTGGCCCCATAGATTGGGAGTAATGGCCCCAATTTATGAAGATTGCGCAACAGGTTGAACCTACAGGTCGCCCGTCACCCTGGTCCCATTGAGTTGCATTTCGTGGTCTATCCAGTGTAAACACATTTAACAATCAAAACATACAAAATAAATCGTAAACCCTTGTTGGCAAGAGACCCGAGGTAAGGGGTGATGCCTAATATGTTAATGTAGTGAGTTAGGACGTGCAAACAAAAGTAAGTAATTAAGAAGGAATTTGTGTGAAGGGTGGGACTTAGGCCAAGTTCCCCCGCTTAGAAAACTAAATAGAACTAAATAAAGAAATAGGAAGAATTGAATGGTCCATCAAATTGTCGTTATTCCGTTCGTTGAGTTAGGGTGGTATGAGTCACACCCGGTTGGGTGTATCAGAACCATCCCAATTCACAAATTAGGATTGCCTTGGTTTCAAGGCTGGTGCGTCTGCGCGTAGAATAGGTTGTAGGTTAAGGTTAGAACTAGATATGAAATTGGTTAGTGGAGTTTAAAGCCACACTAGTAAAAAACTAAGGCCTAACCTCCGGAGGTACTACGACGCATATTTAATCTCCCTTAAAAATCTAACTACTCACGTTATACACCTATCATCCGGGTTCGGCTTGGGCGCCTGCAAATGCAGGCCACCTTCACCGAAGGGCTTGTGTGATACTTTTAGGCTCCTTCGAAAGGGGGTGGCCCAAAAGTACCACAATCACTTCATTGTCAAGTTGAACACCACGTGCGACCAAAAAAAATCTTC
The DNA here is from genome assembly GCA_950295325.1 of Polytrichum commune. Taxonomy (NCBI): domain Eukaryota; kingdom Viridiplantae; phylum Streptophyta; class Polytrichopsida; order Polytrichales; family Polytrichaceae; genus Polytrichum; species Polytrichum commune. Next base: position 54,057,822 of record OX485806.1, on the reverse strand, counting down.
TTTTGGTAAGTTGCACCACTAAAATGGGTCAAAATTTTACCAATTTGTTTTCATGAATAAATATACACAGTATCTATGACATAGTTAAAAGTAGTAATTAAATTTGATGATTTGTTTTTTTCATAAAATATATTGTTTCTAACTATAATGACACATAATTGAACTAAAAAAATTACTAAAAAATAAAGATGACTAAAAATTTCAAAAAAATATACAAAATATACTATCAATGGTTATGTATATACAGAAAAAATATCATAAATTTTAAAATTATATATGGCATGTAATATAGGGGTAGCAAACTTTGTCCGCACGTGGTGTTAACTGGACAATGAAGTGACCTCCCCGTGGACGTAAGAAACACCCATGAATGCCAGTCGGCTATAAATGATGTGGGTACAATACCATCAACTGGTGAAGATGGTGACGAGCTACAAGGGTGGAAACTTGTGAGGTGTCCACATAGACATACCGTATGACCATGAGGCCAACCTCCAATATGGCCGCTAAGCCCGTCCCGATGCCCCAAACAATTCCACCAAAGTGATCCTTGCGTTTGACGGGCACCACAAAATGGGGTGTGCCAACGCCGATGGGCTATTAGGTATGACCGGTGTCGTAGAGGCGAAAGAAAAGACAATGTCCTCACATCGCCGGAATAGCTCGGGGAATTGTGCCAAGGAGGATGAGGATCCCGGAAATGACGCACCAATGTATTGTGAGGTGCCATCTCTCGATGATCCTCAGCACTCCCCATAAATGCCAACGATTCCTCTAATAATGCGGACCCATAGGGCAATGTGTCAACAATAACACCACATCCAAAAACCATGCATAAGGGTGCTATGGTAGCGGCCGCCGCGAACGCCACATGAATAAGTTCCCTACGGCCATCCCCAGCCGACCAACCTAGTCGGATCCACGCCTCCTCAGTCGAATTGTCCAAACCAAAACCAAGAGGGTAAAGTGCTTGCTAACCAACTAAAATGTGATAGTTGGTCGCATCCGTCACCGCACACTGTGGTACCATTTTTTGGACAGAATGCCTAAATTTTAGTCTTGAAATGTAAATGAATGATAATTTTTACTCAAGATTAGTCAAATAGTGAAACATTAGGCAATTAGTTGCTTGGAAAGGGAAACGGGCCAGGAAATCAGAATTTTCTTTGTTGCCCATAGTCTAGAGGATATCAGGAGGCATGGAATTCACATGTGACAATTAGAAGTAGCACTTGGTATCCTAGCTACAGTCAGTCACCACCTTTTGGGGACAGAAAGATAAGAAGGAGGAGGAAGAGGACAAAGAGGAGAGCATTGTAATTTTGAACTTCCTCTCGTGAAGAGAGTGAATGCTGTTTTGTCAATTCTCCCAATTACAGGGTGTGAAACCCTTAATTTTATTGTACATCATCTTTCGGAATATATCAATACAAAGTGCAATTATCAAATCCTTTCTCAGTGAGTGGTGAATGTGAAATTGGGAATATTGTTGTTGATTGGAATGTGTCCGGGTAATGTGACCCTTGTGAGTAGAAATCTGTGGGAGTTTCATGTGTGTATTAAGAACAGTTTAGTCCATAATTTCTTGGACAGTCTCTTAAGATTCTGAATTCTAAAGATGAAGTTAATGTGTGGGAAGTGAAAGCCCTTGGGGTTTGGGAAGAATCCAGTGAGCAATTTTAATATACTACTCTTGTGAAGAGAAGTAAGTACTTTGTGGTGTGATCTTAACTTCTGTAAGTATATCAGTTACCGGGATGGAGTGTGAAACTCTGGATCTAATTGTGAATTCTTGAAAAGAGATATCTTGGCACAAATTAGTGTAGTTCTAATTTCCCAATTGTGACTTACTGTTGTAAGCATGTGTTAAGAGTTAAATTGTGTGAAACAGTTGAAGTGTCTCAAATCTAATATTACTGTTCATGACAATACCGCATAAGGGGAATGGGAAATTCCACTGTGGGTTGATCCATAAATTACTCTTGCGAGATCTGTAAGAGGAGATAAAGAATCACCTGCACACGGAAGTGATCTCACATAATTCTTCTGAAGAAACTTGATGTGTAGAAAGTCATAAAGTGGTCGAATCTAAGTACGAGTGTAGTCTTCGAGGCTGAAACCTGTGAAAGGAGCTAATTGATTTTGTTTAATGTTATAAACTGTTCACAACCCTTAGAGCTAGTTATTGAGGGAAGAAACGGACAAAAACTTTAACCAACTTCTGAAACTTCAAAGTCTACACTACTCGCCAGTAAGGTTAAATTGAGAGATAAGAGAAATAAATACTTGATTCTTGTTGAGAAAGTAGGGAATTGTACTCCTTCGAGTTCCCTGTAGAGTGTGAGAAATATGAACAGAAATTTTGCGTCACCCCTGTGAAAGGAGGTGAGATTTGTTATGCGTGCCAATGTGTTCGGAATATAAACTTATCTGATCTAGGAATGTGGAAAATGTCTCTTTCGTACACCTGGAGAGCGAATGGAGAGATTCCCTGGAAGCTTTGAGTAAGGTGTGATGCGAGCAAGCCTGATTGGTAGCCCTTGCCTTCGTTGATCGAGAGAAAGTGAGTTTCGACCCTCATTATCCCCTGTAACCTCATCGAAGAAATAACCTGTCGCCGAGGATTCTATCAGATTGTGTTAGCAAATATAAGCTAAGGAAGGACGGAGAGAACAGTCCTGCAAATTCGCCGAGCGAAGACGATGTGTCTGATTCGGTAGCAGATTTTGAAGTAGCCTTTGTGATTGATAAACATTGCCTTACCAATTTCGAGGAGATCACCTCAAGATTTCAGTTGCGAGCGAGCTATGTGAAAAAGGAGGAGCTTGGGACCATGGAATTGATGTGATTGTAGTAGCAAACGCGAAAGAGAAGGTGGACGAGCGAATCGGCCCTGTGAAGTTCTCCAGAGAGTCGAAAAGCGTAGATGGAATCGCGAGAGAGGAAGGAGCTGCGTGCGGGAGCTGAGCGCCCCTTTATCCCATATCGATTGGGAGTTATCATAAGGGCAGGTATAAAACCTATCCCTCCACAGTGGCTAATGTGTCCAGACGCTTCCCATGATACAACAAGACTCGCTATTGGTTACTGGTGACTAGACTTGTTACTTGGAACTAAGACTGTCTACTTGGCACTTGTGATTACGCTGTCTACTCGTGACTTTGGACTCTAGACTTTTGACTCGATACTCGCTACTAGACTCGTGTCACTATCCTAGGCCGGTTCGCACGCTTTAAGACTCGTTCGCTCAGACTCGGTTCCCGTCACTCGTTACTAGACTTTTGTTAAATATAAGAGCATGATAATTTATTTATGAGCACTAAGAGTTTTTATCAATGTTCATGAGATATAAAATTGGGGCTGAGTAATTTACTCTTTATAAGTTAATTAAGCCTAACAAGTGATAACCAAGTGCAAATGAGGAAGTAAAATTTAAATTAATTGACTATCAAAAGCATTCCATAAACGTTTTAACCTATCAATTAACCTTATCACGTGCCTTATCATGACAAACTAGAGATACATTTGACACTCATTTGGTCTTCCCTGGGGTTTTTCAGAGTTTGAACCCTACCCTAAAAACCTTACTACACACACCGAAGAAGAAGAGGTGCACGTGGATCTCCAGGTTTTGCGCGGAAACTAAGCTGTAATGGCTCCCGCGTATAGCCTGTGGCCCGCTCCACGTGGCCAACCGATGTGACGATGGTGAATGGGCAAGGAGCCAAGTCATCGGCTGTCAACTGCAATTCTTGTGCAAGTTTTTTGCCGATCATAATAGGTTGTGCTCCCGAATCCATCATCACACATCGGGGAGCAACTCAAATAGGGTTGCCCTAGCCTGACTGACCACCAAAATGCCAGAATCATTCAATATATGTACCACGCTAGGTCGAATGCCTCGATGCTCGCGAGCATGTCGAGCAGCTACACCTGAAGATAAGTTGCGCCCGCGGAGGCTGATGAATCATAAGATGAGGTGGGTTCTTGGTCATCCAAGGCGTGTGCGTCAAAAGACGAAATGGCCTCTGCTGCAAGCCTCGCTTGTCGTCTAGCCGCTTCCTCCGGATCCTCCGTGATAAGAAGGTCATCGTTGGCTTGAGCCACAGTCAAAGAAGATGGGGTGCCTTTCCTTCCAAAATCCTACTTGCTAGGTGAAAAACCTTAGCGGGTTGGATGCCGGATGACGACACTGTGAACAAAGGTACAACAGCTACATACTGTTGCCCGCCCTGCAGCCGGTAGACGCCGGGCCATGGAAGAGCCGGGGGGCTCCGGCTCTCAGAGGATTCCCCCCCCCCTTTTGTGTATTTGATTCAAAGTTTCGTCCACTTAGAATCACAACTCCACAAGCAAATAACATGAAATTCCGTGAAAAAATCAAAGATTTCTCACCACACTTCAACTTGATGTGACATTCACAAAAAAAAAATTCTTCTTGTTGCTTCAACAATCCGCAGCTTTCTCCGCTCCAAAACTCCGGAATTTTGTCGCTCCTTGCCCCCACGTGCCCCCTTGCGCGTTAAATCTCAAGAATCAAGAAGAAAAGAGACAAAAATAGAAAAATGAAGCATTCTTGCCAAGTGAGAAGGAAAAATGTCAAACACTCATAAGAGCTCTAATCTCTTTTCAAAAGCACACAATGAATCAAGCTATCTTTCACTCCACCACGGGAGAATCCAAGAGTGTAGAAAAATGGAGAAGAACTCAAGATTTATTGCAAACACATGCAATCTTCACCTCCCACAAGCTCTCTCCACACACTCACTCACAACACTTGACTTGGCAAGAATGCCAAGCCAAGGAGGAGATTCCTCACCTAGGAGCATCTCCACAAAACCAAGGGTTTCATCCATCCATATCCAAATGGATGAAATCCCTCCGGACGCGGTGTGGTCACCGACGCCGCATAATGTGACAAAGCAGTTTTGGACTTTCTCGGATGTCCACGTAGGGCAAACTATGAAGTTGGAGGGCGGATTCAAAATTATTCTGGAAGCATTGTCATCCACCATGAGCGTGTTGTCACGAGTGGGACAACCGACCATAGTGGGATGCTGGTCCCATACAATTGGCTTCAAGACCTTAAGATATTGATTTACGGTAGGGCTATTGGGTTTCCTGACAACCCTGCCGTGGGGGTGTATAACATTCTACAAAATTTCTATCCTAGGACCAAACAAGGGGGTTGGAGGCCCTTGAAGATGAACTCCACAACTGTCTAGGTGTTCTTGGACTTCATGGAGCTCCATACGATCACCCACCATTTCGATAGGGTGACCTGTAAGAATGCCGAAACCACGGCTGGAGGTACACTAGCTTGCTTTTGATGTACGCAGGGGGGCATCGTAGTTTGCATCCTCGGGCTTGCAGAAAGGCATCGTGGGGGCCTTCGACAATGCATGCACTAGACAAGGACCCCGTTGAAGTTTAACACCGAAAATTGGGTCTTAGGCGGCCACCAAGGTCGAGCGTACTCGGGCGTAGGGAGACAGAGGGATTGCGGGGGGCACGAAGGGCACAAGTGATGGGCATGGGGTTAGGGGTGGGGGTGTAGTTCCTCCTAGCTAGGGGGACACAACCACGCCAACAAGATAATGACCCTAGAAGTTTGGGTCGATCGACCCGAACTGGGAGGTCTCAGTATATTACCTTGCCCTAGTAATGTTTAGATGCCGGGAGGCCTCCATTGTGTCCGTTGTCCCTCCTCTAACCTTCGCGCACCTTTCCATGAGGAGTGCCTGAAGCACCAAACTAGTCTTAGTCTTGTGCTTGTGAGGAGGTCCTAGTCTTGTACTTGTGCTTGGTTAGTGGAAGAAGGGGAATAGACATGCCAAACTAGGTTGGGTAAGCCGAGTAATTGGGGGCCATGGCTAGGAGGGGCCTTGGATAAAACCGAGAAACTTCTTAGCCTTGGGTTTGTCCGAGCGGGGCAAGGTGATGGCGTGTGCTCATAAAAGTGCTACCCGCGAGCTAACGCGAGTTGGCGCATGGGAGTCATGAACCCATGTCTCGAAAAAGCAAAGTGGGAACCGAGTCGGGCGGGACTTGGCATCACCCCTGTGCGATCGAGGCGTGGCTTAACAATGGAAAGCCATCTCGGGGTTGCAACCGAGACAACTTAGTGGAAGCGTTGAGGTCTCACCTAGATGTGTCATGTTAGGTTAATGGAGCCTAACGGGGGGGGGGGGCAAAGAAGGGGCAACCCAAGTGAGTCCCAAAGTAGGTGGGTTTAGTGTAGGTAAGGGCCTTGGATTGGAATACTCAGACGTATTTGCATGGGGTCCGGCTGACTTACGAGGCATCCCTCCCGAACTAGGACAACACCACATCGACCTCATTGACGGATCCGCCCCGGAAAAGCAAAGGCAATACCGGTTGAATCCAAAGTATTCACTGATGGTGAAAGAGGAAATTGACAGCCTTCTGAAGGCACGGGGAGGTCACCTAGTGCATTTTAAAAACGACGTGCGGCATAATATAGGGAGGATTAAAATCATTTGACATAAAAATTATAAAAGAATTCCAAATAATGAAGGGTCCATTAAAAGTACATAACGGAGCACAACAATACTATTGTCAATTATAAAATCCGCTGCCAAACAAAAAAGGGGACGTTCAATGACAGATGTTAAAGTTGGAAATGCTACTAACATATTGAACGGAGTAGATTCCAATTCATGGTGGGTGGGTAGGGTGCAGGCTATGCGGCGGCGCAATGGGAAACAATTTGGAGTACTTTGGCAAGCGGTTGACCTCCTTGCTCGAACGGAAGAATCAAGGAGGAGAAATCCTAATAATTCCCACATCGAAGTAATGTTGCAATATTATAGAAAATATCCAGGCCGTAACAAATTTAAGTATGATCACACGGATAGCAAATGGATTGATGTAGATTGCATTATATCTACGGTAACCATGAGCTACAATTCTACAAATGAGGTGTACACTCTTGATAGGAATGATTCAGAGCAACTATCCAAGTTTGTGACAGAACGAACTATATAAGATTTATGACCAAGCTTAAAGTGTTTCACACTATATGGTTTTGGTCTTCACTAGCATGTAAAGTGATTTTGAATAAAGGATTTTTATGGAGCGGGTGTTGTGTTTGTGAACACACACACAATCTTGTTGTGTTTGTAAACACACACTCAATCATGTTGTGTTCCATCCTAAGTCTTCTTTTTGTATTTTCACTTTAAGTTTTTGTACTTGGTTTTTGCAATGGTACGTAATTTTTATATTTTTTTGTTGCCATCCTTTTCCCATCACTTTTGCATTGCATACATTCTTAAATTCAGTTTTTTTAATTAAAAGGAATATAAACTACAAAAAATTTCAATGACATGGGCATTATAAGTAATGGTAGGGTACAAAAAAATAGGCCATTTTAGAATATTATGTAATTATAGGAAGCTTTTAATTTGTGCCTTGGAGGGAAATAGCCCCTAAACAAATATCCCTCCGCCACACGTAGTACACAAAAATCCTACTGAGTGGCCTCCCCATGTCTGAAGGTTGGCTTCATCTATCCGGTGAGCAACTCCGAATGGGTCTCCCCCATTGTTGTCGTGCCCAAGAAGGTCGGGGCGGATAGGAAAGTGAAGATCTTGGTCTGCCAGGATTTCCGGAAGTTGAATGCAGCTACGAAAAATGACTATTTCCCTCTACCATTCACGGATATCATTCTAGATCATGTCTCCGGATATGAGTGCTATAGCTTCCTAGACAAATTTTCCGGATACAACTGTGGGGACACACGAACACCAAAATATCCGGATTGGCGTTTTTAAGTGCCTAATCCGGTTTTGTCCGGATGACCCTAGTATTGTCTAGGGATTCTGTGAAGTGTAGGAGGTTGGGAACTCCCCGTACTCACTTATTTTCCACTCCTTAGCCGAATTTCCGGAAACCCCCAGAATTTGCCTTTCCAGATTGTATCTCTAGGTCCTAATTATAATACTTACTCACCCCTATGATCCAGATTTATCCCTCTACGTTCTACCCTCTAGAATAGGTGGTTTCTTCCGGTGAAGGCGTCCCTTATAAGGTTAGGATCCGGATATTCCCTCACAACCAATCCGGATTGGCCAAATCCGTTTTGGCAGGTCACACAGGGAGATCTGGGTTATGTCTTAGGGCTACAACGATCGGAGTATTCCAGATTCCACCCGGAGATATGATTCGACGGGATAAGTGGGTGATCCGTACCATTTTCCGGATTGTCCCGTCCACAAGCGGTGAGACCTCTTCAGAAGATCAGATTGGCGCAAGTCCAGATCCCTTTCGGATCTTTACCCAGTCCTCCCCACGGCTATCTCACCTAGACGTTACCCAGACATCCGAAACAATGAGGTCTCCTCCCCACTACTCTCCGGAGATGGCCTCCGACCCGGAATCCTAACTGTTCTGGTCCTTCCCGCCTCCTTCCGATGGATCGATCCGGCTACCACTACCTTGGACTGTACTCAATCCGAGCTAACTGGGCGATCCGTACCACTTTCCGGATTGGTCCATCTAAGGGCGGTGGGACCTCTTCAGAAGATCAGATTGGCGTAAGTCCGGATCCCTTCCGGATCTCACCCAATCCTCCCAGCGGCTATCCCACCTAGACGTTACTCAACCATTCGGAATAGTGAGGTTTCCCTCCCACTACACACAGAGAGGATCCGCAAGGCAATAACTAGTTCTGATCCGGTTCTCCTCTTCTATGCCCTATCCGGAACTCCTATCCCCTCATGCTCTCTCTTCTCCGCTAACAATATCAGAATCATTCGTATGCAAAATCAAGCAAGGACAGTCAAGGAGTGAGAGATCAAAGAGTTTATTAGAGTAGGAGCAATCAAAATACAACAATGGAGAAGAAACCCTTCTCCAACTCCTTATTCAGCCTTAAGTAGAGGCCCAAAATCCCTAACCTGAGGGCGGCGGCCCAGGCGGCCGCCGCTAAGAAAACCCTAACTGCTTCCGACCTCCCGGATTTCCCGGATCAAGATCCGGATTTTCCGCTGACAAAACCCAAGGGAAAATTTTATTCCTCATCTTCAAAAACTCCTAAGTCCTATCTTCCTACCTCTATTCTGCCTAACTAATCTAACTACCATCTTAAGCTAAGAAGAGCGGTGCTTCTTCTGAGCTGCTCCCTCCTTCGAATGGCTGCCGAGTCCACTGACGGCGGATGAACCCCCTCCCGGCGAGGCCTTCTGTAGCCGTGTAAGCATCCTCCTCATGTTTGGGGAAGGGGCAATCTCATCCTCCTAGTCCGCTGCTCCTTCGGTCCGCGGTGTTTCGGAACCTGGATGGAGCTTGTAGGTGACCTCATCCGCTGCAATCGTCAGCATGTCCTCCTCCTCGGCCGTGATGCAGTCAAAGTGCTGATAGAGGTGCATAATGAAGGGGGAGAGGAAGGAGGGTTTCCGGCCTATATGGGGGAGGGCCCGCCCTGCTTTTTCTTGAATTATCAACCCCCAATTCACGGGCCGGACTCTGGACATAGCACCAAACAGGGTGTTAACCATGGTAAGGCTAATCCGCTTAGGCTTGTCTGGGTTAAGGATGGGCAGGAGGAACTCTAATACTCTCCGCTCTCTAAGGTTCCGGCAGTTCCCGGGGTGGAAGCTGTCCTTCGGGTCCGCGTCCCCTCTAAACTTTCCGGCGAACAGGCCATCGCGACGGCCGGCCATCCCTCTGCAATTCCCCTCGGAAACCCGTAGACCCTATTCCAAACATCTGGAGTCCAACTATCTGGATCCTTCCTCTTGGTCCATAGCCACTGATTACCTCTCTCGAACTTGAACTCCCGGAGGGTATCTTCCGCTCGGAGGTTCCAAGGTTTGGGGAGCAACCCCGCGCAACCCATAACCCGAAGATCCTCCGCTAGCTCCTGCAGCTCCCCATCCTCCCTCGGAATTGCAGGGATGAGGGCTTTGAGCGGAACCGGGATGGGTTCCCTTCGATCCTCTTCCCGTGCTTCCAGCATTTTCCTACTTCTCCCAACTTCGGTCTCAACCACGGAAATTCTCTCCCCTCCGGATTCCCTCTCTTCCGCTCAACTGCTACGGAGTCCCGGCAAGCCAACTGCCGGTGACTAGAAATTACGGAGTCCCAGCAATCCAATTGCTGGCGGCTCGGACAAAAAAACAGCCTCACCACTCAATCTCTCAACAATTTTTTTTTTCTTGCAAAAAGTGGGGAGGAGAAGGAAGGGACCCTTAAATATCCTTCCCCCTGTTATCGTTAGTGTTTAACGGAAAACGGTTGCCAACCGTTTTTCGACGGTTTTCCCCCAACTGTCATAAGTCTGTTGTAATCGCCATTTCCGGACCGTTGGTTAATCTTGGCGTAACCATTACTAGGTCCGGACCAGCGGTCCGGACCATTGATCAAACGGTCTCCCTTAATCCATTTTGCCGGACCGGTAATAATACCCCTTTTTGTCATTTTTATCGTGCGAGGCGGATTTAGAACGCCTTATTTCCTAGTATATTTAATTTTAACCTAAGAGACCCTATTATCCCTATATGAGCAGGGTAAAATATGGAAAATGGATCCGTATTTCCATATTTCCGTATTTTCGTAGAATATTGGGCTCCCACAACAACCAGGTCTTCATCCAGAAAGGAGACCAACTAAAGACGACTTTCACCACCGAGTGGGGAACGTTCGCCTTTAACCGGATGGCCTTCGGACTGTGCAACGCTCCCGGTACGTTCCAAAGACTCATGATGGATATTTTTAAGGATTTCTTAAGACACTTCCTAGAGGTATTTATAGATGACTTTGCAGTTTTTAGTCTTCGGATGGAACACCACCAGTTCCTCCGGAAGACCTTTCAACGATGCCGAGAAACCAGATTAAAATTACACCCGGGAAATGCTTCCTAGGGATGGAATCCGGGGTCCTACTAGGACATGTGGTCAGTAATCAGGGATTAGAGGTAGACTCGGACAGAGTCAGAGTTATTTTAGCTATTTTAGCTCCCACGACGGTCCGGGAAGTTTGGGGATTCCTTGTGTCGCAACCCTTGCTAACCCCCCTTGACAATCTTGCCAATTTTTAATTCTAGCAAAGGTTACGAGCGCTAACCCTTCGCATTCCGCCATGCCAATGGTTAGCTCCTCCTACCCCGGACCATATAGTTCATAGGAGGGAACCAACTCTCCTACTTTGCTCTTTTGGGACTCACCCCTTAATCGGTAACCCATTCCTAGATGTGGACTTCCGTCCATGGAAATCCAATCCCATGTTGATCATCGCGTTGCCGGAGCAATACGACAACAACCCAAACCATACTAGGCAACTATGGCCTCACATTGGGCCAATGCCCATGGAGGCTGTGCCGTTCGGCCTCGGATGGGTGAGGCCACACCACCTCACCCATATAAGCCTCTAGGACTCTACGCAGGGCCCCTACCCCACTGTCAAGAGACCTCTTGTCTCTCTACCAAGAGTTGGGGCCAAGTAGACATTTTCCCTTAGCTGCTGGGCCTAGAAACCCCTAGCAGCTTCAGACCATCATAACTTCCTTGATTCCAAAAACCAACCACTCCATCCTCATCTACGCTTCACGTAGATACCGATGAACTCCTTACTTGCCCCATTTGGGCAAGTCTTGGGGAAGTAATGCCTGTTTGAACCTTGTCAGGCCCGGGAATCACTCCCAGGCACTGCTGTACCAGGGCGCTGTCCCGGGACAGCGCCCCACTCAAATTGCCATAACTCCTAGCTCACACCTTCGATTGAGGTGTTCTTGAGCATTCTAGAATCACCACGCCATGAGCTACGCATAGCTGTTGGCCTTACCCTTGTGCCTCTTAGTCTCCGTGGGTGGGAGGCGTTCCCAACGCCCGGGGCCCTCGCCCACACTAGGATCACTTGGGCCCTCTCACCAACGGCGCCAGAAGTCACGGGTGTCACTCCAGGGTCCCCTTTGTGCCCATGGTGTTTCGGGCATTCCTCATGGAGAGGTGCGCAACACCTTGGGTGCGTGGGATACTACTGGAGATTCATAATCTGCTATGCTAAGGTAGCTACGCCCCTGACGGAACTTCTAAAAAGGGAAACGGACTTCGTCTGGACGGATCGGAGGCACGAGGCATTTGAGGAGCTAAAGAAAGCTTTGACTACGGCACCGGTTTTATCTTCGCCGGATTGGGAGCGGGAATTCCACGTCACCCTCGACGCTTCCGGATGGTGCCTCGGGGCCATACTATGGTAATATCAGGAGGACCGGAGGGAGAAACCCATTTACTATGCCAGCCGGCAGATGAGTCCTACGGAGCGGAATTACACCACCACGGAGAGAGAAGTACTGGCCGTGGTATACGCCTGTAAAAAGTTCCGGCATTATCTACTGGGTTACCGGATCGTGTTTCATACTGATCACGATTCCCTAAAGTACATGGTAAATAAACCGAATCTTTCTGGACGGATTGCCAGGTGGATCCTTCTACTCCAGGAGTTCAATTACGAGGTTGTGGTAAAACCCGGAAAAACCAATTCCAATGCAAACTACTTGTCTCGTTAGAGAGGCCCAGAAGTAGTCTCGAACATTGTGTCACCAGTTCCGGATGAGTTTCCGGATGAGGTTCCGGAGAAGGTTCCGGAGAAGTTCCCGGAAGAAGCACCAGTCTTCCACCTCTCCGGAAGAGAGCCTTCCAAGTTTGAGGATATCATTGGATATCTCACAGGGAAAAAATATCCAACCGGAATGTCGCGAGAGGAGAAGATGGTGTTCCAGACCAAGGTAGTTCCCTTCACCTTGATCAAAGGGATCCTTTTCCGGATGGGGCCGGATGACTAACTCAGGCGCTGTCTCGAGAAGTCGTAGAGGAAACAAGTCGTGAGGGCGCTGCATGGGGTTTGTCAGGAGGCCATTTTGCAGCCGTCACCACGATCAACCGGATCCGGTCATCCGGATACTGGTGGCTGTACATCAACCGAGATGTGAAGGATTTCATTGGAAGATGTGACCAATGCCAACGTATTGGAGCACCATCATTCCGCAATCACTGGCCGTTAACACCCATCATACCATTAGCATCGTTCGAGAAGTGGGGAATCAATTTTGTCGGTCCCATCGATCCCATGTGTGAGGCCAAACCACCCATACTTAAGCATCCTAGTCCAGGTGAAGGCATGGGGATCACATTCATGCTAGCCTAGCTAAATCATCCCAATGCCATTAACTTCCATTGCATCTCACATCATTGGTAGGTACCCCAATTTATTCCACAACAAGATTACAAGTGTTAAGAAACACTCTTTTCTATTATGGCACTATTGACTCCCTCCCTTACAATTCCACACAACACAACCACAAGTCCACCCCCTAATACCACCTGCTAATGCCGGTGTTCACCTAACTTGCTAATGAGCTATCTACCTAAATAAATATTATGTAATAACTAATTTACTAACTAAACATAAGCTAGTAGATACCATTAGTTCCTCCCCCCTACACCACTTTGGTCTCACCCCTTAGCCAGCCACCGTCAAATCCCACATTCGGTCCTAACCAGCTGCCTCAACCAGATTCAGGCCCTTAGCCCAACCACCTTCAAATCCTCCATTCAGTCCTAACCAGCTGCCTTGAACCAGATTTAGGCCCTTAGCCCAGCCACCTTCGAATCCTCCATGCGGTCCTAACCAGCTGCCTCGAACCAGATTCAAGCCCTTAGACCAACTGCCTTCAAATCCCACATTCGGTCTTAGACCAGCTGCCTCAACCAGATTCAGGCCCTTAGCCCAACCACCTTCAAATCCTCCATTCGGTCCTAACCAGCTGCCTCGAACCAGATTCAGGCCCTTAGACCAACTGCCTTCAAATCCCACATTCGGTCTTAGACCAGCTGCCTCAACCAGATTCATGCCCTTAGCCCAGCCACCTTCAAATCCTCCATTCGGTCCTAACCAGTTGCCTTTAACTAGATTCAGGCCCTTAGACCAACTGCCTTCAAATCCCCATTCGGTCTTAGACCAGTTGCCTCAACCAGATTCAGGCCCTTAGACCAACTGCCTTCAAATCCCACATTCGGTCCTCTACCTAATCCCACTAATTCCCCAAAGCCCCCTACCTAATTTTCCTACCTAATTCCACTAATTTCCCTAATACCCCCTTACTAATTACACATTTTTTTCTAGCTCTAAGAGCTCAAAATCCTAGAGAAGAGGGGGAGAGAGAGAGAGAGAGGAAGAAGAGGAAGAAGAGAGAGAAAATGAAGAGAAGAGAGGAGGAGGAGGAGAGGGCACCCAAGACCACAAGCCCCTTAACCTTCTCCTACTTAGTAGGACCTTATCCTATCCACTAAATCCTCACCCTCTAAACCAACAAGAGCATGTTCTAATTCAAACATTAAAGTCCAAGGCCCTTCCCCTTGCTTCATCAAATACTACACACCTAACCAAATACTCCTTAATGTCACTAAGCCTCTAATTAACCACACAAAATGGGCTTAAGGCCTAAAACATAAACCAAACCAAGCCTCACTTTTTTTTATACTTTTGATTGTTTCAATAACACTCCAAATGCAATTCTAAATAAATTCTAAACATAAAACCAATATGAGCACTCATTTTGGGCTCATGCCATGAGTGCACGGAAGAGAAGATACATCATCCTTGCCACTGATTATGCTACTAAGTGGATGGAGGCCCGTGCAACCATGAAGAACGATGCTTTGACGGCGGCATCATTTATCTTCGAGGAGATTATGATGCGGTCCGGACATCCACTCGAGTTGGTAAGTGACCGCGGAAAACACTTCCTTAATGATGTTATTTTTAACATCACTTCCAAGTACCTGATCAAGCACCGGAAGACGACGCCGTACAATCCAAAAGCCAACGGGCTGATGGAGAGGGCTAACGGAATCGTCGGCAAAATTTTGAACAAAATGGTTTCCGCCCACAAGACGGATTGGGACCGGAAGCTGCCTTCGGCCGTCCACGTCTACAACACCTCCGAGAAGAAGACCACCGGACAAAACCCATTCTTCCTGGTATTCGGGCAGGAGGTTGTGCATGGGGTAGAACTGGAGGTAGAAACCTTACGGGTCATGGCCTACCGGAAGGGCTGCACGGAAGATCCGGGGTTTGGGATGGTCGCTCTCCAGGACTTAGAGGAAGCCCGTACAAAGGCCCTCTAGCGGACTGTTTCCGTCCAAGCCAACCAGAAGGAGAAGTTTGATGCTAAGTTACCACGGAGTCACAAAATTCAGCAGGGCAGACTGGTATTACTCTACGATAACCAGCACGAACAGTTCCCGGGTAAACTGCACACCCGGTGGATGGGTCCGTACCGGGTAGCGGAAATGTCTGAGAATGGATCACTCCAACTGGAGGACCTACAAGGGAACTGGTTGGGGACGAGGGTGAACGGTTCCCAGGTCAAAGAGTTTCAACCGGAGGTTCCAACCAAGGACGAGGACAATACCCACGTGGACGACGAGTCTGCGCCGGGAATGTTCTAAACCAGGTACGGCTCAGACGAGATGTTCGCGGGGACTCTCACATGTGAAAGTGGGGTAATGTAGGAGCCCAAAAATCCACGGAAGCTCGGATTGGCTTCCGAACCGGATTAATACCCGGATAATACCCTGAGATTGTATTAAAGTAGGATTTCCTAGGGTAGGTTAGTTGTTTTAAGAAATAAGGTTCTAGGCATCCGCCTTACGCGTTAAAATGGTTAGAACGGATACTTTGGCCGGACCGGATATTAACCGGGGAAGACCGTTTAGGAAAGGTCCGGTCCGGAGCGTCCGGATCGGGAGACGGTTACAACGGACTCCAAACGATTGCGGGGGAACGGTTACGGAACCAGACCCATTAGAAGAGAGAGAGAAAGTGGGAGAGAGTACTTAAGAGAAATTTTCCTCTTCTCCGAGCCATTTGCGCGAGTGGCATTGTTGAGAGAACAAATGGTGAGTTGCTTTTTTGAGTCACCAGCAGTTGGTTTGCTGGAATTCCATAGGGATTAGCGGGTAGAATTCCGGAGAAGAGAATCCAGGTATTGTTGAGGGTTTGAGGCCACGCAGCAAAATGCCGGAAGCGCGAGAGGAAGATGAGACGGAGTAGGTCCCGATTCCAGTGAAAAATGTATCGCCTGCCATTCCAAAGAGAGAATCTGAGTTGAAGGAGCTCATAGAGGATCTTAGCCAGATGGGTTGCGAGGGACTACTCGCCAAACCCTGGAATCTCCGAGCGAAGGGCACATTGCGCGAATTCCTATTCGAGAGAGGCAATCAGTGGTTTAGGACGATTAGGCAGGATCCGGAAAAATGGACGGCAGAGGTATGGGCTGGGGTTTACAGATTTCCGCGAGGAAAGGGCGAGGGCTGGGCTAGCCGCCGGGATAGTTTTCATGTAGGAAAATTCCGAACGGATCATGATCCGAAAGACGGATTCCATCCCGAAAATTGCCGAAACCCTAGAAAACGGAGAGTAATATAATTCATCCTCCCCATCCTTAGTCCGGAATAGCCCAAGCGGCTTAGCATTACCATGGCCAACACCTTGTTCGGAGCGATGTCCGGGGTCCGGCCTGTCAATTGGGGAAGGTTAATTCAAGAGTATGTGGAGAAATATCTCCCCCACATTGGCCGAAAACCCTCCTACCTCTCTCCCTACATTCTCCATCTCTACCAGCACCACGACTGCATCAATGAAGCGGAAGAGGATATGCTGACGATAACGGAAGACGAGGTGGTGTATAATCTCGGTCGGGAAGTCGAGATTGCGGAAACTAAAACTGAAGACTCTAGTGACACCGCGGTTCCGGAACCACCTCCCGCTTCGTGCCCTCCGAAAGTCCGGAAACCAGCCTCACCACCACCACGATAGGAAGCCGGAACCAGCCGGGAAGTTCCCTAGAGAGACGTCGACCTATCGACATTTGAGTTTCTAGAAGCCCCCTTCAAGCGCATCCGGGAGGAGTTGACGGAACTCCATAACCAATATTTTCGGATGGAACATATCACTCGTGGGGTGAACCGGGCCTTAGATAATTGTGGACCCGGAAATATCCTCCGGAACTTGGCCAAGCGGACGGACCGGAAGCAGGTAGAGACCCTGGAGATGGAGAAGGCGCAGCTCGCCGCGCAGGTGGCCGCTATGACGCAGGAGTTGACCCAGAAGAGCGAGGAGATCCGGAAGTACCACGCGGAACAAGCTGTAGTCCTAAGTCGGGTCCGTGAATTAGTGGGCCATTCGGGAGAAGTCGTCAACAAGGCGCACCTCTATGACCAATTGATGGAGTCAGCGGATCCGTCTTCCGCCCGACAAACGCTCCAGATCCTGGTGAAGTACTCCCGCTCAATGAAGGATCTGCTGAAGGAGATCCAGAAGCTTTTGTCTCCGCGTGGTACCCCCAGACGGATGCTCTATCCGGGTCCACCCGGATCCCCAACGGGCACGCTGTATGAGGTTATAGGGGAGGTTGAACTAGTACCGGCCTCTCAGGCGAGTGCGGGGCCCAGTCAGCCAGCAAGAGCTTCCAAGCCACCGGAATCCGGAAGATTCTCGGATCGGGAAAAGACTCCTGTTCCGGAACGAACCCGCTCATCCTAGGTTCGACGGAAGAGCACAGAACGATCACCCAGATCCGGACGGGGGCAATCACCGGATCCGGATCAGGGTAGGACATCCGAGCGGTCCAGAACACCAGAGAGGGCCAGAACTCCGGAAAGGATGAGGACACCGAATCTGTCGTGCACCTCTCCATGAGGAGTGCCCGAAACACCATGGGCACAAGGGGGACCCCGGAGTGACACCCGGGACTTGTGGCGCCGTGGTGAGAGGGCCCAAGTGGTCCTAGTGTGGGTGAGGGCCCCGGGCGTTGGTAACACCTCCCATCCATGGAGACTAGGAGGCATGCGGGTAAGGCCATGAGCTATACGTAGCTCATGGCGTGGTGATTCTAGAATGCTCAAGAACACCTCAATCGGAGGTGTGAGCTAGGAGTTATGGCAATTTGAGTGGGGCGCTGTCCCGGGACAGCGCCCTGGAACAGCAGTGGCCTGGGAGTGGCTCCCGGGACTGCCAAGGTTTGAAGAAGCATAACTTCCTCAATACTTGCCCTAATGGGGCAAGTGAGGAGTCCATCGGCATCTACGTGAAGCTTAGATGAAGATGGAGGGATTGCTTGTTAGCATCAGACATCATACAAGGAAGTTATGATGGTCTAAAGGTGCTAGGGGCTTCTAGGCCCAGCGGCTAAGGGAAAATGTCTACTTGGCCCCAACTCTTGGTAGAGAGACAAGAGGTTTCTTGACGGTGGGGTAGGGGCCCCACGTAGAGTCTTAAAGGCTTATATGGGTGAGGTGGTGTGGCCTCACCCACCCGAGGCCGAACAGCACGGCCTCCATGGGCTTTGGCCCATTGTGAGGCCATAGTTGCCTAGTATGATACAGGTTGTTGTAGTGTTGCTCCGGCAATGCGATGATCAACATTAGATGGGACTTCCATGGATGGAAGTCCACATCTAAGGATTGGTTACCGATTAAGGGGGTGAGTCCCGAAAGCAAAGTGAAAGGGTTGGTTCCCCTCGTATGAACTATAAGGTCCGGGGTAGGAGGAGCTAACCATTAGCATGGCGGTATGCGAAGGGTTAGCACTCGTAACCTTTGCTAGAAATGGAAATTGGCAAGATAGTTAAGGGGACTAGCAAGAGTTGCGACAAAATCGGACGAAGACTCCGGATCAGGGTAAGGCGCCGATGTCGCAGGTCTTGCTAGCTCCTGCTCCGGATTGTATGATAATGGAGCAGTGGGCGCCCCCACCCTCACACATGATGTCAGCTAGGGATCCCCGGACGACTTCAGTCTCTTGTGGCCAAAACGGGGAGCGGACCCCCGGAAGGGACCCTTCACCTATCCGGAGCTCCCGGAAGGAGAAGAAGGCTTCCGGTACAGCGCGGTCCGGATCGGGTGACGGACCAGGAGAAGATCCGTCCGCTGCGGGCGATTCTGAGGAAGAAATCGCCCCCTCCCCAAACATGAGGAAGGTATTTACAAGGCTGCAGGAGCGTCGACTTTTGACCCCCGGAGGAAGCTCCTCCGCCATAAGTGGGCCCGCGAGTCACTCCAAGGACGGGACGGCTTCAAAGAAACATCGTACCACTTAAATTAGACTTAGGCATGCGGTTGTAGGCAGACCAGAATTAGGTAGACAGGGTTTATGATACTTTTGAGTTTTTGGCAAAACTGTAAATTCAAATTTTTTGTCAGCGCAAAAAACGAATCAAGATCCGGAAATTCCGCGAAGGGCGAATTTCCGGATTTCTCGTTGCTAGGGTTTTTTGGGCGACTAACTGGGCCGCCACCCGTAGTTAGGGATTATAGTCTTTACTTAAGGCTGAATAAGGAGCAAGAGAAGGGTTCTCTTCTCCGTTATTGTATTTTGTCACTCCCCACCCAATAAAATTCTAGTTCTCAATCTCTTCTTATTTGTTTGGTGCACGAACTGTTAGGAGAATGTTGCAGCTCTAGAGGGAATGAATGAGCAGGAGGTACGGATAGGACAAAGGAGAGGAAACCCGGATCGGATCCGACTGCAATACTGTGGATCCTTTCTGAGTGTAGTGGGAAGGAAACCTCATTATTCCGGATGCATGGGTAACGTCCATGTGAGATAGCCATCGTTAGGACTGGGTAAGATCAGGGAGGTGCCGGACTTCCGCCATCCGACCTTCTGAAGAGGTCTCACAGTCTTTGGGCGGGGCAATCCGGAAAGTGGCACGGATCTCCCAGTTATCCCGGATTAACAAATCTCCGGACGAATCTTGATCTTTCTGTTGCTGATCCTTCTCATAATGGTGCAACCATCCCATCGGTGCCTCGCAAGAGGAAGGCTGTTGCATCGGATACATTTGCGTCTTCCTCAGAGAGGTCATCTAGTCTTTCTTTAATTGAGAATTTGTGGATATAGGAAAGCTCATTGAGGATCTCATGAAGACCAAGGTTCCCCCTCCGGCCTACTGCCGCATACAAGAATTCCTAACCAAGGTTTGTGTGCCGTTTTATTGTTTTATTGTTTTATTCATTCATTCCATGGAATTGAACACTTATTTTCTTTTCTTTTTGGATTTTTGCTTTTCAGGTTGGAGCGGGCCGTATTCGTCCAAATACCAAGCCTAAGGTTCATACGGGCATTGATCTACTCTTTGCAGATGTATTCGAGAACTTACGTATGCCGAGCACTTCAGCCTCATTCTCGAATGTTCCTCAATGGAACAAACAAACTTCCACATACTTTGAGGTTTTGTTTGCCTTTGCAAATTCCAACCTCCATGACAACGGCGGCCTCGTCTTCATACATGCCGCTGATCCTAATGTCTCTAGATCAATTCACAACTAGGCACACACTGAGGAATTCTACGTTGTCGAAGACTGGTTTGGCATGAATGACCTCCATCTCTAATCGCCCACTAATTTTTTTGAGTTGGTAAATCCTCCTCGGCTTTATCTGTTTTTATTCTTTCCTTCTTTCTTTCATTTTTGTATTTCTAATTCTACCGTGCAAATTTCGTGCAGACTCGCAAGTTCTTCATCAAGGTGTTTGTGTGTAATGAGTCCGTTTTGAATGTCCGGACCTCAGACTTCGAGGACATGGATTACAATCTCAAGAGAGATAATTGGCTCAACAATTTTACCGATATGAAGTACCAATCCATGAGGGAAGACGGGGTGCCTTGGAGAGCTGCTCGTGAAAAACGCCCCAAATTTTTCTCCACCATTTTCTCCGCCCTCACGAACAATGATGAAATTATCATGAATTGGCAATGTGACATCTCCTTGTTTTTCATCTTTTTTATTTTTGATGTTTTAATTTCTTTTGTACTTGTTCTATTTTTCATTCATTTCCTTATTCTAACATGTACGCATTTCATTGTTCTAGGATGTTCCATCATTACATGCTGCTCCATTCAATGCCATATTGTGGCGCTTGAGTCGGACATCGACATCTTCAAGTCCATCCTCCTCCCCATTCGTGAATATGAGCAAGAACACATTTCTCAGCATGTTGCCCCACAACGAGGGTCAGTTTTTGCTCTTTCTCCCGGAAGATGGCAAAGCGTTATTTTGATTTCCTGTATACGTAAGGTCGTTCTTGGCTTCTAACTTGCTTGCTTGCATTTCTCTCTTCTCGGATCGGAATTTTTGACATGTTCTCATTGTATGAACTTTTGGTATGAACTTCCTTGTATGATGTCTGATGTTAACAAGCCACCACTCCATCCACATCTACGCTTCACGTAGATGTCCATGAACTCCTCAGTTGCTCCATTCGGCCAAGTATTGAGGAAGTTATGCTTCTTCAAACTATAGCAGTCCCGGGAGTCATTCCCGGGCCACTATTGTACCAGGGCGATGTCCCGGGACAGCGCCCCACTCGAATTGCCATAACTCCTAGCTCACACCTCCAATTGAGGTGATCTTGAGCATTCTACAATCACAACGCCATTAACTACGCATAGCTCATGGCCTTATCTTCATGCCTCCTAGTCTCCATGGGTGGGAGGCGTTCCCAACGCCCAGGGCCCTCACCCATACTATGATCACTTTGGCCCTTTCACCAATGGCGCCACAAGTCCCGGGTGTCACTCCGAGGTCCCCCTTGTGCCCATGATATTTTGGACACTCCTCATGGAGAGGTGCGTGACATATACTGTCGCAACCCTTGCTAGCCCCCCCTTGACCATCTTGCCAATTTTCAATTCTAGCAAAGGTTACGAGTGGCTAACCCTTCGCATACCGCCATGCTAATGGTTAGCTCCTCTAACCCCGGACCAATAGTTCATAGGAGGGAACCAACCCTCCTACTTTGCTTTCGGGACTCACCCCTTAATCGGTAACCCATTTCCCCAATGTGGACTTCCATCCATGGAAGTCCAATCCTATGTTGATCATCGCGTTGCCGGAGCAACACTACAACAACCCGAACCATACTAGGCAACTATGGCCTCACAATAGGCCAAAGCCCATGGAGGCCTTGCCGTTCGGCCTCGGGTGGGTGAGGCCACACCACCTCACCCATATAAGCCTCTAGGACTTCACGCGGGGCCCCTACCCCACCGTCAACCAACCTCTTGTCTCTCTACCAAGAGTTGGGGCCAAGTGGACATTTTCCTTTAGCTGCTGGGCCTAGAACCCCCCCAGCAGCTTCAGACCATCATAACTTCCTTGTATGATGTCTGATCATAACAACCAACCACTGCATGTTCATCTACGCTTCACGTAGATGCCGATGGACTCCTCACTTGCTCCATTTGAGCAAGTCTTGAGGAAGTTATGCCTGTTTGAACCTTGGCAGTCCCGGGAATCACTCCCAGGCACTGCTGTACCAGGGCGCTGTCCCGGGACAGCGCCCCACTCAAATGGCCATAACTCCTAGCTCACACCTCCGATTGAGGTGTTCTTGAGCTTTCTAGAATCACCACGCCATGAGCTACGCATAACTCATGGCCTTACCCTTGTGCCTCCTAATCTTCGTGGGTGGGAGGCGTTCCCAACGCCCGGGGCCCTCACCCACACTAGGATCACTTGGGCCCTCTCACCAATGGCGCCACAAGTCCCGGGTGTCACTCCGGGGTCCCCCTTGTGCCCATGGTGTTTCGGGCACTCCTTATGGAGAGGTGCGCGACATATACACCCTACTAAGAAATATTGGAAAATAATCCACATCAGCCACAACCCATGTTAGATAACAACCACATTAGCTTGAAACATCACAAATATTTACATAGTACTCCATATTATTACATGTTAAATAAGCATTTAAGGTAGATTACAAATCCATCAATTGACTATTGCATACCATTATCATCAAGATCCACAACAAATTTTTGTTTTCCCTCCATCGCTATCACTTCAAATTGTTCCTGACATGCGTCATTGGCAGCCCTCCTCTTAGCCTTCATTTGCTAGTTATGTGTTGATTTTCTTCGTATTACAATTCATTCTTCGCCGAGCCCGTCTTTTTTTCATCACTATTATGTGACCTCACCTAGTAAAGACGTGATGTTAATGCCAATTCTTTTTTCATGATTTCTAATTTTTTTTTTCAATTTCTAAAGCCAACTTAGTTGCAACACCATCATTGGGAGCAACCACATCATCTCTTTGTAGTTGTTTCCGCCGTACATAATCTCTCTCCTATTCTATATGGATTGGCTTGCTCCATTAAAAGTTTCACCTTCCTCTTCACTTCCGCTTCATTGTCACCATCTTTCTCCCAATTTTTAAGATTGTCAACGGGTAGTTTTTTCTTCCCCCTAGGGGTTGAAGCCATGTTTTTCTTCCTTTGTGACCAGATTCTTGGATTCTTGGGTGGCTGCAAAAAAATTGTTAAAATAGTTTTAGTCATGTAAATTCATAACCTACTTTTTGTAAAGAAAATGATGTTAAACTGTACATAACGGTGTTCAATTGTACATAGTAGTGTTCAATTGTACATAGTAATATTCAATTATACATAGTAATATTCAACTATACATGACTAGAATTACAGTCCTACCAGATTGGATGTAGATCACAATGCAGAACTATGATTGACTTTTAAAAGTACATATAGTACACACAAAAACACTTACAATACTTATTCCTTTTTGTTTGCATTCAATGCATGAAATTGAATAACTTAAATAATGCAAGACCTGAAATGACATACGTAGCCAAAGATTCGTTTAACTTACCAGTTTTTTTTTGAACTGAGAGGGGTTTTGTGGGCTCTTCTTCTTCCTCTTTTGTTTGTGATTCTAAGGCATAGTCTACATCATTATTTTATTTTTCTATTCCTTCACTGGACAAACCATCTTCCTTGTTGTTTTCTCTTGCCTCTATTTGCGTTGATATTGATGGTAAGGTTGACAACCTTGAATTCCTCCTAGGTGGCTTGAGGAAATCGGAGATTGTCCTGGAATCCTTGAATGTGTTAGCTAGTAACTCTTGCATTTTTCCTAGCATACAAGCATTGATTGCACGGAATTGAAAAACCTCTACAAACAATATATTTCCGTCTTCTTTGCACAATGTAGCTATTACACTAAGTGAGGTGGGTAGCTTATACTCCATAATAATTTGATGTGAGTTGGGAGCTTAAGAAAGAAGGATAAAATTTCAATAAATTGTTGTTTCTAAAAAGAGAGAACTCAATCAGGTTCCAGGGTTTAGGCCACAACAAGGGCTTGTATCATTAGTTTCCTTCAAACTCACATTAGTTGTTTAGGGTTTAAGAGTCCAAATCAAATTTTTGTGTGGGCTACACTAACATAGCATGTTTGACATAGGGTGAGCTAAGTTGACATAAGCTTTAATTATATGTTGGTTTAGGGATTTCAAATTGACATTCATTGTTTAAGTTTGGGGAGTCGAGATCAACTACCAAAGTAACATACACTAACATTAGCTGTGTGACATAGGGTAAGCTAAGTTGACATAAGCTAACCTCACATAAGTTTAGGGTATTCAAACTAACATTAGTTTGTTCATGTCTTAATAGTTCAAATCTAAATAAATTCAATGACACAATGAGAAACAATGGAGAAACTAACAAGGCTAAATGAATGCAAAATATGGAGCTCAAATGAGGTAGCCAAGACCAAAACCTAAGAGATCAAGATCCACAATCGGGAGGGGGAAGGATGTGCTTGTATAGTTGCAAGTAGAGTCGTATTCGGGCACCCGGGTAGCTGCGACAAAGGAATTGTGGAAAGAGAGACAAATTGCAGTGATAAGTTTCTAGCCACAACAATTCCTAATGTAGACTAAAACCACAAAAACACCATCAACTTTGATTAGGGATGCAAGTTTACCTTTTCAAGTTAGTTTCCGGTAGGACCACCACCACTAATGCTGGAAGCCCCAAGGATTCCAACTTTCTAGTGTTGGCTTCAATTTTTTGCCGCCTAAGTTCCTTGTAATTGGGCTCCTCTTCAATCACACGTTTGACCTTGCAAATCATTGTGCACGCCATAAGATCTCCATTGTGTGTAGAGAATTGCAAATATTGAAAGGTTGAAGTGTGCAAGCAAGGTTTCTAAGTTGTGAAGTGTACCAAGTAGGGTTTCTAGATAGTGAAGCCTACAAAATAGGTTTTCTAGAAAGTGATGCTTGCAAATTAGGGTTTATACAAAGTGAAGCATGCAAAGTAGGGTTTGAGAAGTTGTGAAGCGTGCAAGTAGAAAATGGGCCAAGGGCCCCACTAGTAGGTCGCCTCACTTTTGGTATTTTATCCTTCAAGCGATTCTAAGTTGGAACCATAAGAATTTCATTTTGTGTGTAGAAAGTTGAATAGATTGAAGGGTTTGAAGTGGAAATTAGGGTTTCATAAGTTGTGAAGTGTGGAACTAAGGTTTTTAGGTTATGAAGCGTGCAAGTAAGGTTTGAAGAGGTTGAAGTGTGCAAAGTAGGGATTGAGAAGATATGAAGTGTGCAAGTAGGGTTTCTAATGTGTGAAACATATAGGAAGAAAAAACGCTAGGGCCCCCACTTGTAGTTCTTATACCTTTTAGTATTTGAATAATCATTTTGTTGGTGTCATGGGTATTAAGCGGGAAAAATAGTTCACTGCCTCCAATTGTTGTTCACTATGTGAAGTAGTGTCATTCACTACATTAAGTAAAGTTGTGGACTTTAAGTTAAAGGAACCCACATTTTAAGTTCTCAAAGCTAATTACAACAAATATGGGGCAAATGATGTTGTTGAAGATTTTATTTTGCAATTGTGCCCACATCTTTTATCAAATAATTTAAATTCACATTTGGAGTAACCAAATTTCATTTACTTTAGTGTGGATTCAATATGGATGAAACATCAAGGCGAGCAATGTTGGACTTGGAACTATGGAACTCAGAGGAAAAAAACGCAGACAAAAGAAGATTGGTAAAGTATCGATGCCCTTGGAGTATATGTGCAGGGGGAAAGGTTTTGTCAAGAGCAACCATATGAAAACATCTACGTCGATATAAACGAGATTCAGCATTTACAAAATCCATATTGGTATGTGATATATTTGCGTTCATCGTATTATATTATTTTATGAATGAGTCGATTGAATTTTGATGTAATATTTATTGCATTTGTGTAGGCACAAAAACTGCCTTTTGTTGAGGAAACAACTAAGGTGGCCATTCAATTATTTTTTAAAGAGTGAGAACCCCAAAACTTGTCCCCAAAAACAGAAATTACACTAATGAAGAATTGACATTGATGAATTGGAGGTTTGAAGCCTTTGATGGGCAGTGGTGCAATGGTCCCATACCAAAGTTCACCATTTTTAACTTTCACCAAAGAAATTGGGAAGTGAAAATTTCAAAATCTTCATTCATGGGATGGGGTTTATTTGCTATGGATTCTGCAAAATCAAACAATATTCTTTTGCCATTTGTGGGTCCCCAATACACCAAGTTAGAATATCAAAAAAATAATCAATTCTGTACCCCACTTCAAAAGGTATGCAGGTTTTATAAATAGCTCCATAGGCCGAGAAGAAATTGGCAATGTAATGTAGGCATATGGCATGCCTCCGAAACCTTAGAAGATGAATGAATGGGGTTTTGTTATGACAATTGCATCAAGGGATATAGAAGCCGGAGAAGAGTTGTATGCATATTACTCTGTGAATTGAACTCATGTTTTTTTTAAAGCTATTTTGCATATTTAACTTATTATTAATTTTAAAACTAGGTATTGTACTTGGATATTTGGATCATCTTATTATAGTCACATCTAAGCAAATTTTAATAATTAGTGGACATATACAAATACTTGGAGTAGCAAAGTGTTGTCATGGGGTGTCATATTGTCATTCAGGTATTTAGAATACCACAAGTTATCATGTAGCAAAGAAAGGGCACCTTAAAATCATATTCATACCTAGGGTGCCATAGTGGGTCATAACTTGTAATAAGATGATGTTACATGTCATTATATCATTGTACAACTAAAGTTGTATAAATATCTACTAGTTTCATTTAACATTTGCTCCTCATGCATGAGATTTAAAATGTAGGGTTCGCTTAATATCATTATATGTGCGATACATATCTCCAATATTGAGTGAAATCACTTCGTACAATACATATACAACTTCCAGTAGTCATGCAATAAAAAAAAATCTAAATTTGGCCTATTGTATTGAACCTTTGGGTTGGCCATTATAGAATATTAAACCTTCATAAATACATTAGGTTACTGGTTCTAGGGTTTCAGTTTTGACCCTTAATGTACATATAAGAGGGATATGGTTTATCTTGTATGTTATGGAAACTGGATGTAGGAAAAATATTTTTACTAAGAGCAATTGTATTGTTTTCTTATTCCTAGTGTACATATAGGAGGTGAACAATGACATTTATATTGCACAAAAATACATATGTATGGTGACACAAAAAGGGAGCTATACAACGGTATAAAGAAATAATGATATGGAAACAAATTTAGAGGAGACATGGCACTAGAAAAAAATGCAAAAATGGTGCAGGATAATAATGAAGAAGTGGAGGTAATTCAGATGGTCAATGAATGTTTAAGGAGGTATGATGGTTTGCCCGGATGTACAAATATCACTCCAAACAAAGAAGAAATGAAAGAAAAACTTCATGAAATTCATGAAGACTTGGACGAATTGGCCAATTTAGAACCATATGTAGATGATGAAGATAATAATGACAATGCTGAGAACATGGAGGAATTATTGAAAGAAGCTAGAACTCCACTATTCAAGGACAAATCTACCAACTAGTTGCAAGCAGTTATCATGCTCTTTAATATATGTACCATTTTTGGAGTTCCAAACGCATGTGTTGATGAGTTGTTGAAACTATTAAAACATGATCTACTTCCAAAAGAAAATACTTGCCCTCCTTCACATTATGAGGCCAAAAAAATGGCAAAGAAATTGGGTTTGAGCTACAATACTATTCACACGTGCAAGAATGGCCATTTTTTGTTCAGGATTGAACTCAAGGATGCAAAAGAATATCTTGAATGCAAAGAATCTTGGTATGTTCCCAATTCTAATACCATTCTTGTGAAAGTGTTGTGACATTTTCCTCTTATACCTCGCTTACTCTGAATGTACCGATGTAAACGGTTGGCTGAGCTTATGACGTGGCATGTTGAAGGAAAAAACAAGGACACCAAAGTAAGATCAATTGTGGATTCCAAGGCATGGAAACACGTGGATGCTAGGTGGCCAGAGTTTGCAAAGGAGCTAAGGAATCTACGTTTGCACTAGCTTTGGATGGTGTCAATCCCTTTTCTAACCAATTTTTAAGTCATTCTACATGGCCAATTGTATTACTAAACTACAATTTTGCCACCATGGTTGATTACGAAGCAATTTTTTGTGATGCTAACCCTAATCATTCCCGGAAAAGAGAGTGTTAAATATATATATATATACATGTGTACTTAGCACCACTCATTGAGGAACTACAAAGGTTGTGGAAAAGGGTAAATGAAATTGATGATTCATTAATGGAGAAGGCCCATGAATGTGTAGAGGATAATGATAATATGAACACAAATTTCAAGCTTCAAGCGATTCTTATGTGGAGCATTCATGACTTTCCAGCCTATGGATTGCTTGTCGGGTAAGTCACAAAGGAGTTCAGAGGTTGTCCCCCATGTGGGCCACATGTGTCAACGAGGAGGTCTAAGTCTTTGGGAAAAAACGTTATCTCAGTCATCGTCGTTATTTGACAATGCGCCATCCATACAGACGATTGAAAACTAGCTTTGACAGAGAAAATGAACGCCAAGCTCCCCCACATGTCTTGCTTCCACGTGATATTTTGCGGTTTGCAAAACAAAGAGAAGATTGGTTGGTAGAGACGACCGGAAATAAAGAAAGAGACAAACTGGATGTAATCCATGAGCATGGATTGAAGAGGAAGGACACACTTTTTGCATTACCATATTGGAAGGTGCACCCTGCAAACTTATTCTACAATTATTGGCCATATCTTATAGGTCCTACTTGAACATCAAAAGTTTACAAAGTATACAATTTTATTGTGTTACTGTCATTGTAAATGTAGACCGGGACTATTGGAAGTGATACATGACTATTTAATATGATTATAGGAAGTAATCAAACATATCTAGTTGTAGTCATGTTATACTTCAGTACTTATATATGTAATTGTATAGTTATAAAGGGTTATATGTATTGTAACACTTCCTGAAATTTTGTTATCTTGTATTTGATAGGCAACTATAATTAACCTTATTTTTTTAGTGGAACATGGCCTTCTTATACGCAATACATTGGATGTAATGCATTGCGAGAAAAACATAACAGATAGTCTCATGAAAACCATATTTGGGAAGAAAAATATACTAAAGGTTCGTATGGACCTCAAGGAAACCAACATACGGCCGCATTTGTGGCCCATACCGGAAAAAAAACCAGGAAACTTGACTTTGCCGCAAGCTTCATATGTGCTCACAAAGAAAGAGAAGGAGGTATTTGTGGATGTTGTGCGGCAATTGAAAACTCCAATTCATTATGTTGGCCAATTGCGAAAAAAAGTTAACGTGGATGGGATCCTCAAAAGATTGAAATCCCATAATT
The DNA here is from genome assembly GCA_950295325.1 of Polytrichum commune. Lineage (NCBI taxonomy): Eukaryota > Viridiplantae > Streptophyta > Polytrichopsida > Polytrichales > Polytrichaceae > Polytrichum > Polytrichum commune. Next base: position 54,028,244 of record OX485806.1, on the reverse strand, counting down.
TCCATGTCCTTATGCAACAAGTTTTGCCCCTTTGTGTACGCACAATCATGTCAAAGGAGGTCTGTATATGTAAAATAAGACTAAGTCAGATATTCAAATGCTTATGTGCAAAAATCATCAATCCATTAGAAATGATTGCATTACGAGAGGATACAACCATCACCTTGTGCATGCTTGAAAAAAAAAATTCCGCCGGCATTTTTTGATATGATGACGCACTTGTTGGTTCATTTGGTTGAAAAATTAGGTATTTGCAGGCCAATACATGCCCGCTAGATGTATCTTATAGAAAGGCACTTTGAAGGGCTATGTTCGAAATCGCGTAAGACCTGAAGCCAATATGGCTGAAGGATATGCCATAGATGAAGCGTTTGGCTTTTGCACAAAGTACATGCAAACATATCATTACAAACCGCAGGGTATGGGATGATAAGGAAGATCCTATACTAAACGATGAAATACATGAAGGTGTTGGGCGACCAAGGATACTAACACCTAAGCTAAGCGATTGGATATATGAATTTGTGGTGAATAATGTGGCTCCCTAGAATTATGGAGAAAGTAAATTACTTCATCCCAAACGTAGATTGAATTAATATTTTAAAATAGAGAGTTGGTACCAAAAGAATGAAGTCATATTTTTTGCTATGTTAATTAGAAATGCATTTGGTTAGTGATAAAAATTAATTTATATCATTAATACATGCTAGTTATGTATATTTAGTATGCATGTAGTTTTAAAACATCAAATGCATCACAAAATTGTTTTATTTTACAAGTGTCACACAACAATTATGATACAACGCAATTTGGATCGTGAAGACTATCAAAGAAAAAAACGAAATGGAAAGATTGTTTATCCCAGAAATCTCCAAAATGAACATTTTTCCAAATGATTCAAATAAGAGGTTTTACGTGCCAAACAAGTGGGACATGAGATTTACGATGATGTGTTGGTCTTGTCTCTTCCACCCTGTAGCCAAATAACATCGTACTGCTCCATGTATACTTTCAAATATCATATCCGAGTGTGCATAGTGTAGAAGGGACTTTGACAACGGTCGCCTCTGGTGTGGCCGCCACATTCTCCCAACATTGTTGCTCAAATGTACATGCGAGGAACTTAAATGCGACAAACTAAGAGAATGTAGGATAGGTGGAGGAAATATTGGCTATGAATTATGGTCGATATGAGTTGGTTGTGTTATATTGTAATTAGGTGATGGCAAACATGGTTGGGCATAATGCTACTACGAAACAAGATGATTATGGGTTTAGCCTAGTGAATTTTGATGGAATTGTGTTATTATCAGTCGAATCTTTTGCAATTCCACTTCATGTTGAACAAGTTTTCTTTGCGGATGATTGGAAGGTGGTTCTACAAAAAGAGCCAAGGAGAACAAGAGTTTTTTATGAAAAAGATTCTATGCCGAACATAACATGCCTATCTTTAGGCAATATTAAAGAATATTGTGAATTGGTACTAGCATCATTAGACAATGATGCAACATGAACTGATCCAATATTAGATGAGGTTGTGATTTTAAGCAATGATCAAATAGTTGTAGCTTTAAACACAAATAAGGATGAACCATCTTACGAAGATGACGATGAATTTGGAATTAAAGAAAATGAAAATGTTGTGAAGAATTATTTTGAATCTTTTATCAAATTAATCTAGTAGTAATGACAAATAAGTGTTAGATTGTAAAATATTAGGTCGGTTGAAAATATTTAGATTTAAAAATTAACTTAGTTTGTAAATTTCTAAAGAAACAAGCAGCAATGAATTATTAGATGATTATTTTAGGATTGAACAAACTAAAGTTAATAAATGAATAGTTGATAAGACTAAGGTTTAATATATTTCAAGGATCTACAAACGACTAAATGCTAAAACAATCAAACGAGTGGAATACATGATCTTGATTATCAAAGATGACCTTTGACTTAGCCGATGCGCCTCGACGATGTGATATTTATTTTTGCAAATATCTTTTGATATTATTAGCTAAAATATTGATAAAATTTAAACGAAAATGATCGACGGTGGCTAAGAAGATCCAATACACAAGGGTACATGGTAAAACAAAAATCAACAAGAAAACTCAACCCCCTCGTGTGAAACAACCTTATTTAAATAGTATCGAAGTTCCATTGAAACATCATTTTCTTGCTCTTCCACTTTTTATTGATCTCGGACCCTTTGATGTCTAGACTCTTTGAAACATAATATATTTTTCTCCAATTCCAACCATTATTGTTTTCGACCAACCTTACTCTTGATCGAAGGACTCATAGTTAGTCACTTAATAATTTTGAATGTGAATACTTCTTAGAACGAAGCTAGGTGTTTTCATCATTTAGTAAATATGTTTTCTTATAATTTATTTAGTATTTGTTTTTTGTGTCTAAATTACATGCTCATCCCTCTTTATTTGTTGATAAAACATAAGTAGTTTCTATAGATGTAACATTAGTTAGTGATTTTGAATTAAAAGGGACAGCAGAGTTCAAAAGCTCATCTTATCTATATGTATAGTCCAAATCTAACATATTTTATATGCATAGATATTTTTAAATTTTATTTTTCTAACAAAATTAATTTTATAGAAATCGACAACTTTTTTAGAAGTTATAAGCATTTTCATGACACAACAATTTTTTTGGAACTACTGACTTTCTAGGTTCACCCCAGCTTGCTACAGTATTCATTTTGTCTAATTTTTATATTTATAATTAGGTTTTACAAATATTTTTTTGGTTCAATTCGCTTTATTTCAATTTAAAAATTAAACTAGAAGTTATAAGCATTTCCATATGGTTGCTCACAAAAAATTTGTCTCCTTATTTCTTCACTTAAATAATTAGAAATATTTAAATATCATATTATCTTTTAGGCCACTTTGTATTGACTTTTACTACGATTAGTATATTATAAGGGTATAAGTTGCATATTCCATAGCAACTACGCTTATGTTGGACTAATTATACGTTTAGGAATGCTAATTAGAAGATTTTCACCCGTAAGGCTTTCGAATCTAGAATATGTTATTTGTGAACTAAGGATAAACGCAAAATAATCTTTTGGCTTGGAAACCTAGGAGGTGTTTACTTTACCTCATAAATGTTGTAATAGATTAAATTAGAAAATCACTCTTATTCTTTAAAAAATGTAGGAATCTAAGATGATGACACATGTTAGACATCACCTTATTCATGACAATAGGCTACACGAGAGCTAGGTCCTTTGTATCTTTACCATTTTGGAAGACAAGAACTTCAAGCTCACACCTTCTCCTTAGTTATTCAAGATAAAAACAAAGTATAATTGTTAGCTCAGAAGTTGTGAACAAAACTTGAGATATTCTATAGCAACTCATATGAGGTGAGACACTTATCAAAGATGTTTTAATAGAACTCACATGTGGTGAAGAAAAATGTAAGTAATGAAAGAAAATTGTATAATAATTGATTACATGCACTCATATGAGATGAGAATAGATGCTTGAGAGACTTATGAAGCTCATGTAATTATAAGTGATTATAAAAAATAGTAGAAGATGAGATAATGAGTTTGAATAGGGAAAGTGAATGGAAACAGACAAGGACAAACAACGATTGAGTGTATATATATATATATATATATATATACTAAGTTGTTTTGCTTAACCACAATTCAATTATAAACGGTTCTTATTTATCTAATGTTGTTAACTATCGATTGAATACATCGACCAATAATTTACAGTATCTAACACTAAAAAATTAATTGATTGAAGAATTGAAGATAATGATGAGAGCTATAAACAAGGAATGTATTTCTATGGTTTTTTAATCAAACATTGATTTGCTTACATATTATATTACTATAAAAATTGATTGGCTATATTATGACTATATTAAAATTAGACCATGAGTAATTATATCAAATTTGCGCTAAATAGTATGTGACTAATTATAGACAATACTGTAATACAATAAGTATGTCTAAAAATAGGCGTATTTTTTTAATTGTAACTGTGATTGAGCTATAATATAATTGTACTAAAAATAAACCATCACACATATGATTACGATTCTAAAATACTAATTGTTAAGGCAACTACCTTATAGATGAATTGGAAATTGAAAGAAAATAATTAAGTTGAAAGAATGATTTAAAGATGCCTCGTCAAGAGTTGGAAAGGAAATGGGAAATTGGTAAAGGCATTGGTACCCAGATAGAGAGGAATTCTCCTTTACATGATAAAAGAGTGTTTAGCAACAATTTGATTACCATTAGATTGTTGTCTGTACATTCTTCAATGGAAAGAAGTTTTGACAACGAAGGCTACCTATACAAGAAATACAAGGCTATTTGACTATCTTAAAAGAGAAATTTGACTACTTAGCTACAGAAAAAGTTAATTCAAAGAAGAAGAGTAGGCATATACTCAGACACTTGGATACTTGGGGAGAAAATAACTTGTTGACTACTCGGAGGAGAAATTAATTTGATACTTAGATATTTGGATACTTGAAAGAAAAATATAATTTGTTACTTGGTTACTTGGCTACTTAGCAAATTGGAGGAAAATATTACTTGGTTACTTGGTTACTTAGCGATTTGGAGGACAAATTAAACTTGTTACTTGGTTATTTAAGTTACCTAATTCCTATAAGAAAATGTTAACTAGTTACTTGAGAAGAAGAGGATACAACTGCGGCACATGAAGATGTTACAACAATACGACACACGGGAAGAAGTGAATAAGATCAACATTAATACTTAGAAATAATACTTGAGCTTTAAAGAGACAACCGTGGCACATGAAGTTGAACACAAGAAGAAAGTTACAAACAAACAAATTGATAAATTAGAAGCAAATTTTGATCAAACGAGACTCCTTGAAGAGATATCATCAAGAAAAAATGCTTACAAAATAAATTAAAATTTTAATTTAAAAAAAAAAAAAAAAAAACTTAAAAATCCATCATGGTTAATACAATGTATTGGAGATTTTGTAAGAAAAACAAAGGCATCTACCGATTTGACAAGGACGGTCAACTAAAAATCAACAACAACAACAACAACAAATAACAAGAAGATTAGGTAATTTAGTCATCATATTTTGGATGACGCTTTAAGTCACTACGATACGGTCAACCCTAGGAACAATTGGAGGTAGTTAAGCTTTACAAGGCTAACTAAGCAAGCATTAATATATAAGTTAGTGTGGGCCACGCAAGATAAGTGGAGGTGTTCGGCATAAGAAGGCAAAATTAACGTAAAGATTTTTTAAGCACAAAAAAACAGAGCAAAAAGGCTATTTGTCCCTTGCCAACTAGGTGGCAAAAAATTAGCAAAATTTTGAGCGACTCCCGTCAAAGCCCCCCCCCCCCCCCCCCCCTCCCGGTGAGACGGTGGCAACTCCAACTAGGAAAACTCCCAAACCCAAATTTTAGAAAATTCAAAAATTGGAATCGGTGGCGGAAGGGTCCATCCCCTTTGTGAGAGGATTAAAACCCCCTACCTCCCACATTGCAAATTTTCTCTTCCTTCTGACACTTGGACGAAGCCCTACCTCCGTGTAGTTAGACAAAAAAACTCTATTTTAACTTCTATTTTCCTTGTAGTAAGGCTTGAGAAAACATTATCTCTACCTTCTCCTAGTTGGTGTGTATATTTCTAAACATACAAAATATTTATCTCCCTTCCTTGTAGAGGTAGGTTAAAGTTCATATTTTAAGAGTTGAGGTATTATAGACCTTGGCGGCTAATAACATAAATGCTCAGGTTATTAGCTTGAATAAAACAATTTTTATTTTCTTCCGTAGAGTTCTTTTGTAGCTATTCATATTCATTTTTCATTTGTAATTTGGTTGAACAAGCAAGGAGGTATGAATATCCAAAGTTGGAATACAAAATAAGGTGTTAATCCAAGCAGTGGCTGCTGGATCAGACCAATTGGCATGAGAAAAACTTCAATATCTAATATTATATTTTATCCAAATAGGGTTTTATCTGAATATCAATGGTTTTTTATTATGATTTGATCAAATAATGAATTACATATAAATTTAAGAAGATTAAATACATAATTTGGGCATTTATGTTGCCTAGGTGTGTGAAATCAATGTCCCCGTGTTGAGGTGGATGTGTGGACCTAATTGATAAAAAAAATTTATAAGAAAATTCATGTTCTTTCTAGATTTGTTTTTCATTATGAATTTAAGTGGAATTTTGAATTAGGGAGGTTTATGTTTCTCAAGTTAAATATGGTCTAGGTTTCTAGTTAATTGTTTGCGTTAGAATGAGGTTGTTGCATCCATCTTGGTTTACATTCTTGAACTCATAATTTGTTTCTAATAGATCTCTATGTTAATTTTCCAAAGGTATATGGCAAGCCCCAATCCGAATAATAATGAATTAGTTATGGATTCTTGAAGTTGGAGGTTAAATAGGCGCGAGTGGAAGAATTAGGTGAATCGACATTGTGTTTCCAAGCCTCATAACTTTTGCAATTCTTATATAATTAAAAAGGATTTTAGATCTCTGAAAAGTTAATGATATGTACTAGTAAATTAATTATGGTGAAATCAAAATTACATGATGTTTTGAGCATTAAATTACATGTGTATCAAAATTACATGTGTATATGTTTTGAGCATTAAATAACCTAAGTTCCACAACCAACTTAACTACAAAGAAAGACATAAGGTAAACTCTCGCAAAATGGAACAAATACTGAGAACGTCCGTTGTAGGGTCAAGGGAAGCGTTCGGAACACGTTTTGAGGATTAAGGAAACGGCTCGGCCTACATCAAGCCCAAACCAAACAAGGAGCACTAAAGTAAACCAACTAATCATAGCCTTCAATTTAGGATTGAAGAAAGCGCGGTCAAGTGATTTAACCACTTGACCGCCAAAGGGATTACCCAACTTTGTTGTTCTTGGGGCCCTTGGTATGTTCGTGGTAAAAGCTTGAATTATTAGAAACATTTCATGTGTGGTGAAGTCAGATTAATCACCGGTACAACCATTCTACATGTTGTTGGTGGAAAAATAGAGTATAAACCCATAAATCCACTGTTGTGTTATTGGCCCCATGGATTGGGAGTTATGGCCCCAATTCATGAAGATTGTGCAACAAGATGAACTTACATGTTGCATGTGACCGTGGTCCCATTAAGTTGCGTTTTGTGGTTCATCGAATATAACACACTTAACAATGAAAATCACCAAAAATATTGTGAACCCTTGTTGGCAAGATAACCCGAATTGGGAACTTAACTCGATAGGGTGACACTACCCTTCGGACTGTTGAAGTCCAAAGGGTTGAGTTGTCATTCAACCTTTAAGGTACTTGCACAAGGCCCTAGAAGGTTACGAGCTAAATGGTGAACCAATTAGGTAAGGGATGATGCCTAATGCATGAATGTAGTAAGATAGGATGTGTAAAAAAAATTAAATAAGTAAGAAGGAAGTTGTGTAAAGGGTGGGACTTAAGCCAAGTCCTCCCGCTTAAGAAATCTAAACACAACTAAATAAAAAATTAGGAAGGGATCGAGCGGTCGATCAAACCGTCACTATTCCGTCCCATGAGCTAGGGGTGGTATGAGTCACACCCGATTGGTGTATACCAAAGTCATCTCAATTCATAAGTTAGGATTGCTTTGGTTCCAAGGTTGGTGCATCTACGCTTAGACTAGATCGTAGGTCTAGGTTAGAACTAGATATGAAAATAATCAATGGGTTCTAGAGGTACAATAGTCAAAACTAAGGTCCAACCTCCAGAGGTGCTACAACGCAAATTCAATCTTCTTCCAAAATCTAAGCACTCACCTTATACACCTATTATCCGGGTTCGGCTTGGGCACACTTGAAAGTGCACGCCACCCTCACCGAAGGGCTTGTGTGGCACTTTTAGGCTCCCTCAAAAGGGGGTGGCCCAAAAGTGCCACACAAGTACCCAAAATAAAGAACACGATCTCTCTAAATATGACAAGATAAGCATGGTTTCAAGGACAAGAAATGTTTTTCCTATTCCTTTGGTATGTTTGGTTGGCTTGGGTATTGAATATAGGGCACTTGGTGAAGGGATTTAGCCCTTAACTTCTTGAGAGGCCCGTTTTGGGCTTATGAATGACTCTTGAAGGCAAATTCATCCAAAGAGAAGGTGCTAGGAAGGTCACAATTAATATCATTGTGTTCCTCATCAAATCATCTTGTCAATGGCGATCATCCCATGCCATTATGAAAAGATACTTGTTCACAAGAGATTTTGAAAGTCAAGAATGACCTAACTTTCCCTTTGTCAATACATTATTATATATAGTCATTTCATATTATTTTGATTGAAAATTGTCAGTTTTCTATGGAATGTTTTCTTACCTCATAGTGTATATCTATTCTTAATATAATCTTTAAAATTTGGACATAATTTTATTTCATGTATTTATCATAATTTCTTGAAGTTTAATGATTCTAAATCGATTATTTACCAATCATGAAAATTTCTAAATATTGTCACTATAATTATGTGATCTTACAATCATTAGCAACAACTTTTCTTTGAGGTATAATAAAATTTGAGCTCTAGAAAGCTTACTTTTTAGATGATCTAATGAAACCACAATAATTTCTAGGAAGTTCAAAGTTAGAGCCAAGTTAGAGTGTACTTAGCTCATTAGATGTTGGGTTCCAAGACACATGGTGAATGTGTAAAGATAAAACTTAGAGGTAATAATTAAACAAGATTTGATTCTATGATAGGAGTTGTTCGATTCTAAAATGAGACCTTTGAAATCTACTATAATACATTCTAGCATAATACTATAATATTTCATGACTAGTTCAAAATGATAAATTTAAATTTAAAAAACGTTGACAAATTTTTGTTCACTTCCTCTACATATGAAAAAGAATTCATGCCAAATGTTAATGTGCACAAATCACAAAAATTGCTCAAAATGTAGTCATCTTTAATAGGGTAGCTTACCTTACATGTGCCCTAGTACAATCCACCATCTGTATTTCTTACCAATTCGAGTGTTAACATTTCTAGTAGGGGGTTCATATAAACCCCCAATTAAAATTTATCACTTATAGAGGTAACAGACTTAAAGGGCAAACTGTATTGGGACACGATATGCTTGGTATATTGTATGTTGGCCACAACACGTTTGCAATGGGACACAATATTGCATGAGTTGAAAAGAGGGTCGAGCAATGGGGACCCGCGACCCAAGGTAAGTGTCAGAGTGTGCAGCTATTTGTGAATAATGCCAGCATAGAGGCTGAAGTTGGTTTTCACCCTGTGTAAGTTACATCCTTGGCTCCTATAATGTGAGGGCATGGGCTCCAAGGTGGACACTCAGCGGACAATCTGGGGTCTCCACGAGTGATTTCCCAGGAGAAGCAAGCCTCAGGGGCAGCTCTGGCAATAAAGGGTATGTGCATGGGCCATCAGCCATCAGCCAAGATGTGTGGTGCTTACCACGGTAATGTAACGCATATCCTACCTGGACGGATAGAAACATTTATTGGGGAAACTACACAATTTATGAATAATATTGTGGCAATATGTGTCATGTGACTTACCCTTCGCATCCCTAGAGTACAAAATAATTCCAATGCATGCTATACTACACTGATTGTCCCAATTAATGCGATTGGTACTAATACCCAAAACACAAACTATTTGCCAAGTCTTAAAATTACTGATGGCTGATATTTTTTACTGAGTGGTATTAAATGCATAAATACATGCTCATTTTCTTGACATTTCAAAAAACTTAGTGTGTGCTCTAAGGTGCTTGTAGAGTGATAAATAAATTATATACAATAACATCCTTATTAGTGAATAATATGTTCAGTGAATAGTGTTGAGATAAACAGTGTCTTTTGGTGACACTGATTTCATAGCATCAAGAAATTTAGTACCACCTTCACTAATTTCCCAAACGCACCAAACGCACTATTTGCCCTCCTCACTAGTTGGGATAATTACTGTAGTTACACTTCAATCTTCAACCACTCCTTTTTTTTGATTGTCACTTCTGGTTGTGGATAAAATATCAATTTGAAGCACTCGAGGATGCAAATCCAACGGGCACAAACTCAAGGGAGAAAACATCAAAAATTGACATGCAAGTGTCCCTTCCACAAAGTATCCACAAACCAAGTAGTATGAACGTTGGCGGAGTTTTTTGAGATAGTTTGACACCAAAACTCACATACGCATCCCCAAATTAGAACGACACATTTGAAATGTGGACCCTATGGTATATTCATGGAGGTAGGAAAGGTACATGGGCATACACTTGTATGCCCATATGCAACAGTTGACATCTGGGATAGCACAAGCGTAGTCCTCTCAACCAGCCAAAGGAACTTGGAATATGAATAGCACTAGCCTTGTCATTCACAACATAGATCTCCAAATGTTCGTTTGTCCAATGTCACAATCAGTCAATTTAGAACATACAAGGGTGCAATGCACTCACTGCTTACCTCACTGAGTGCATTAGAATTATATTTCACATTCTAAGGATGAAACTGTAAACAAGCATATGATAGAGTGGTTAAATAATGGAAAAATATAGCATGAAAAGCCCGATATTGAAAAAGATTAAACTGCTGCCATTGACAATCATTTTAAAAGATTGGTGGAAATTGCCAAAAACGAAAATTACAATGCTACTCATCAATTTTTTTTTAAATGATCATCCCACGGAATCCCATAGGACACATGATGGCCCTTCATGATAGATAGTCCGTTGGTGACAATCAAACCAACAAATAAGATTCTTACATCCCTGTAAGCTTCAAGATAGGTTACAGAAGTTCCCATGCCCCTGCCCCTGCCATTACGTTGCACTTGCCTTCTGCCAACCTTGATCAAATTCAAACCTGAACAGCCTGACAGACACACCAGCAATGTTCCATGAGATGCATCCTAATCAAACCTCATTGGCTATGGCCAGAACTTCCTCAAAAGAGTGAACCAACAAATTGCAAATTGCAGGGTTTGAAATCCGTCTTGCAGATGTTTATGAGCAACTATGCACCATGTAATCATTGCACTCATGTACCTCTCTACAAGCAAAGAGAATCCTCTTTTGGCGGCAGCCAGTGCACCAGAAACCTACAGCTTCAATGGTCTGTCTTGTACCATTTGCACTTCTGGCCAATTGACCAAGGTAGGGGCATATGAGAAATGACTAGCAACTTTTGAATGCAACTGGCCGTTGATGTCTAAGATATCTAAGTGGGAATTGGATACTAAAAATACTAAGATGTACCATAGTGTAAGGGTGATTTTGTTGTTGAAAAATACAGTCTACTTCAAAATGATTGATGTATGTCATGTGGAAATATTTACATCGGAGAGAACCAGACACAAGATGAGAGGGCAAGCTGACTTACAATGGCCACTTCAGCCGTTTGAATACTTCAAGGAAGCACCTCCAAACTGCACATGCGCTGGAATACTTGGCAGACATAGCTGCTCACTGCAGAAGCACCTAACCAATGTCCTCTGAAGTGGACAACCAGGGTGGGAGGGTGATGAAAAGAAAAAAGGCCACAACAAATGCTGGAATCTGAAACTCAGGTTATTTAAAACCTCTCTCCTGCACTGTTTGTTACATCTATGGGAAAATCACAGAAGATAATCCAGGCACCTGCAAGAAAGCCCAGGGTCTCTATATTTGACTCATGGCTGTACAACATTGGTTGTTGGTTGTTGACTAATCAGTGGTGCAGGACCACTAGGTACAATCACAGTAGTTGCCATAGATATCGATGATGGCGAGTGCATTTGGCTTGAATCAAAGGAAGGTGGAACACCTGAAACAAATGGTGCCCGACCATCTCCTCCAATATGCAGATTTGTGTTGCTATTGGTTTGACCATTTGATGTATTAATGGGTGCAATGGTAGAATTGTTAGCACCAGATAGCAGTATACTGCTGCGAGACTGAATATTCTCAACATAGTTGGTCCCTGTGTAGTGTCCACTTGCAGGCTTACTTGACAGTGAGCCACCTGCCTGAGTCCTCTGACAGGAAGGCTGAATGGCCGGAGAAGATGACATTGTAGAGGAAGGTCTGGCAGGTGATGAACCTTGCATTGTGCGCACACCGTTGAGTTGTTCTTGTCCATCTGTCATGTTACAATACCTTTCATGAGAACTCAACAAGGTACACCTGAGTGAAAGTTATTGTATTCCACAATGTAGATGTGCACAATCTTAGAGGAATATGGAAAATAGGAAATTGATGTTTGTCAATTGGAATTTTATTCACAAGAATTAGGTTTAAGTTCAACACTTCCTACAAGCCAGTCAAACTTCCCACCAATACAACACTTCTGAAAACACGGTATATAACTCTGGCAATAGAGCATTACTGACCAGTGAGCAACTTCGCATCACTTGATCTTCCCCCTCCACCAGAGGGGACCCCTGCCTGCATATATGTTGAGGGATTGCTGTTGCGAGGACTGCCTGATTGCTGCTGAACTGAGGGCAATGCAGAAGATCCAAACTGTTGCAAAAACGTAGGGCCTGCACTATTAGATCTCTGACTTCCAGAGTTAGCCACGGGCATACCAGCAGTTGCTGATTGCTGCTTTGTAGAGAGCAGTGGCCTACTTTGGGAGCTCCCACCAATTTCGGAGGTGCTGTTCCGAGTTGAACAAGTCCCATTGTTCCCTGTACCCAATGAAAGAACAGAGCCCAAAGCCAATCCACCATTTGATGCTGGGCTAGGAAATGTTGACTGAGGCGGCGGCTGCTGCTGTTGTTGCAGATGGAGCTGTAGAGAAGAGTGCTGCTGAAGCTGTGAAGAGGAAGGTTGCTGCTGTGGCTGGGAAGATTGTTGCTGCTGTGGTTGTGAAGATTGTTGCTGATGTGGTGATGGTTGTTGAGAAGTCTGCTGGGCAGGTCCAGGTTGCAGAGACTGAGAATGTGAAGGCTGCTGCTGCTGTTGCTGCTGCAAGAACCAGTTCCATAAGAATAGAGAGCCAAACAAACCGAAAACAACCATGTTATAAGAAATCCAGACTGCAAACTTTCTGTTCAGGAAGACAACCATAGGGTGAAGAGGTGCAAGAGTAGAATGTCAAATTCCAATTTTTTACTCTCCATGTATGTAACTAAGAGCCTATACACACAAATAATATTGGCTTAAGTTGAACTCAAATGTACTGATATCATAAAGGAGGGAGGCAATACAAAACCATCTATGATCATAATTCAATGAATATCACTAAAAAGAAAGGTTGTATGAATATTGCATCACCACCCCTTCAAGGAGGCCAACATGGATGGAGCCAAATTGAATGAAGAGAAGATCTGGAAGCTCAAAGCAGACAAACCATGTAAATTCTCCAAAATCAAAGGTAACTAAACTGCAACATACGTTTTGATACATGTGCAATTGTGTCTGCTGCTGATGATGATGCTGGAGGAGATGTTGCCGCACCATCTGTTGTGTTTGCTGGGTTTGCTGTTGTTGCTGTGGAGATAGTGACTGTTTATGAAGTTGGCCCTGCTGCTGGGGCTGCGGAAAACGTTGTTGCTGTCCCTGCTGAGAAGTGTGTGGCAATGATTGCATCTGTTGTTGCACCAGTGGGTGGTGATTTTGCCCTTGTGATTGAGAAGTTTTTACTGAAATATTTTGGGCTGATATGTTTTGAGCCAAAGGACTTGGACCCAGTATAGATGAGGGGTGGGAATGTGAAGGTGAGGATGATCGTTTTCCAGAAGTAGCACTAGACTTTTGAGACACAGGAAAGGGACCCTTCTGAGATGAGGCAGTTTTAAGAGGATTTGGTCCCAAAGACTTTGAAACGGGTGGGAGTGGGGGTAGTGGAACAGGACTAGAAGAAGGGGGACCTGCCATTGAAGTGGACATTCGCTGGGAAGAACCAGGGTTTAATGCTCCTTGCTGTGATCGATGTTGCTGCTGCTGAACTTGAGGACCTTTGGCCATTGCAGCAGCAAGAACCACTTGTAAAGCAGTACCTGGAACAGTTGGGGGTGTTGGCACTCCTATCGGCCCCATTGATGTCCTCTGATTGAGTTTTATCTGAGAATGCTGAGAAACTTGTGTGTGCCTAGTTCCTTGGCTTGAGGCGGTAGCATTCTGCTGCCCTGGCAAAGATAGCCCTGGAGAGTGAACTTTCCCTAGCACAGCAGCTCCAGGAGTAGGGACACGTTCTGGGAAAGAAGTCAAGGATGATTGATTTGTGCCAGCAGAGGGTGTAGTGTTCGAACCAGGCATGCTTTTTGAGCGGCTACCTGTTTGTTTTGAGGCCTGGATCACCTGCTGTGAGATAGAAGTTGATACAGTCAAGGGTTGTGGATGACCGCTTGATCTAGAAGAAATGTTGGGATTTGTTGGCGCCATAAGGTTCAGAGTAGTCCCAACATTTCTAGAATTGGCCATGCCTCCACCACATGTTGGTGAGGGTAGTATGCTTGTAGAACCTTCCATATCTCTAGACAATGAGGATGCTGGTCCTATTGATCGCCTGGCAATCATCTTTCTGTCGTCCAGACTTTCCCGGTCACGCCCTCGACCAATACCAGTGGTTATGTTCCCATCCAACATTGGCCGGCTGTCTTCAGAACCACTTGTTGTACCCCTATGAACCTGTATACCCCGCTGTTGCTGAGGCTGTGGTTGTATTGATTGCTGTTGTTGTTGTTGTTGCTGCTGCTGCTGCTGAAACAATAAAGACTCTTAGCACAAAGAGTTGTCCTGATGATACAAGTAAAATATGGGTAGACATGAGGGGAAGAACACCTTAAAGCTGTACTCATGGGACATTGTCAAATAAAGAGACCTGTAGTTGGAAAACAGACAATGTATCTTAAACTACAGGATGTTCATCCTGAAATTCTTCCCCTCTCCTATTGAGATGGTACGACGTGACCTGATAGTCAATTGGTTTACAAATACAAGTATGAGAAACTACGAAGCTGGTAATATCTTGACAAGGATGCAAGTTGAACCTGCTGCTGGAGTTGTTGATGTGCTTGTGCTTGTTGCTGCTGAACCTGGTGCAATTGTATGAGATGCTGCTGCTGTTGTTGCTGCATCTGTTGCTGTTGCTGTTGCTGTTGCTGTTGCTGTTGCTGTTGCTGTTGCATGTTTGAGTGAGTTGTCCCTGCATTCAATTGATGGTGGGGAGCTTGAGATGATGAGTGACCTCTCCCAGAATCACCAATGCTCTGTAACATAGCATGGCCTTGTGGTGCCATAACTGCAGCAACAGGGGCTAAACCTAACGGTCCTGGACCAACTACTGAACCTCTATTCACAGCAGCCATGCTCATGGAAAAGGATTGAGTTGTCTGTGGCTCAACGCCTTTTGCACTCAATTGCAATGCAGCTCCAGGACTATGATGCTGCTGCTGCTGCTGTAGCTGTGAAGAAAGAGTGGAAGATTGCTGGGATTGAGACTGCTGCTGCCCAGAACTCTGTTGGATTTGTTGATCCCTCTGCTTAGATTGTTTCCCCAGTACAGCAACCATGTTGTAATCAGGGGAAGGTAATGAGATAGTTTGCAAACCTCCTGAAAGGACTGCTGGTGCAGGCGGACTAGCATTTGAAACAGAAGTATTGGGAGAGGCCTGTGCATACAATGTCCGATGCATCATTGAAAACTTGCTATCAGCAGTTGAACCATTATCTCCAACGATGGGCACATCTCTATCTGATGGCCGCTGCAGTTGTTGAGAAGAGAGCTGCTGTTGGGAACGGGATGGAGATTGAGGTGGTGGTACCTGCTGCTGTGGAGAACCAGCTTGCGGGAAACTGCGACTTGCCTGTTGCTGCTTTGGCATAGATGCAGGCCCAATATTTGCTGTATTACCCGGCTGTTGGGTATGCGAAACCAAGTGGGTGGTGAAGAATGGGCTCCCCGCAAAAAATTGTGCAGCAGCCTGCAAGTAGTAGGAAATGGCATTTACTTGTTCCAATTAGCATTGCTAGTCTAAGAAACTTGGATATAAAGACAAATAGTACAACAAGAACTATCTCATCAAAACCAACATCCAAAAGAAGAGTACATTGTAATCCCTCAATCCCTATAAGAAATCATCAAAACTGCAGGTTGTGATGAAATTGTATGAAAACATTGCAACAGGGGACCACAGAAAGACTGTGATCCAAATCAAAAGGTATTATTCTTGAAAGTAGGTAGCGTTCTAACCTGTGGAGTGGCCATATGTGAAGGAGGTCCATTAAATGTAGCTGGGCCAAAATGGGGAGGTGGATATTGTGTGAAGGGAAAGCTTTGTGACTGTTGCATCATTGCATGCATGTATTGGGCATGCACTGCAGCTGTGGCAGCAGCACCATTGCTCGCTGTGCATGGAACCCCACCCTGTGGACCAGCACCTACAAGCATTGCTGAGCTGCTTCCAGAAGCTGAGTTGGATCCAGGCATTCCACTTCCAGGAGGGAGAAGATTGGTTCCTCCACTAGATACACTTATCGCAGGGGTTGGTGCAGCTCCAGTAACTACGGCTGTACCAGTTTGTGTACCAGGCAGTCCAAACGCTTGCCCAGGCTGCATAAAAAGCAAGAATACAATGAATAGCAACAATATGAATAGTTTTGCAGGTATAACAGATTCCATTCAAAACCAATTGCCTACAAAGCAGCACAAACCTGGATTTTTTTAAACGCCACATAACACACAAAGAGGATGAGATGTGCAATACCAGCATAGCAAGTGTTGCTTGCTGATGGGTGGACTGCTGCTGAGCTGGAAGTTTCCGGGTCAACACCTCTGAATGATAAGCACGCTCCTTGGATCCATTGATACTAGCAGCTGCAGCATTCGCAGCAGCACTCAAACCACGATCACAAGCTTCAAGGTTGACTGCAGCTGCAGAAGAGCTGGCAGCTGCTGGGCCAGATGCACTACCCACAAGAGGGGCACCCGTAGCACTTCCAAAAAGGGACTCCACGGGGGAGAGAGGCATGTTCAAATTGTAAGGCTTAGCTCCATACATATTATTTGCAGAAGTATAGAAGGGATGGTGGCTATTTAATTGCTGCTGCATGTCGATAAATCGTGCAATATAAACATGCAAGGCACATCTTTTCCAGGCTTGCCGTGGTGGCATGATGTATGGTGGCAACTGCTCAAAGCAATGACTCTGTCAGCTGGTTCTTGATTACAAATCCTTTCTACAATAAAATTTGCATCAAGAGTACGTAGCATGAACAAGTAAAAAACGGCCATAAGCTAAGCAACAACTTCTATCAAATTAAGAGCAATATCCCAAACACAGAACTTGAAAAACAAGATGTCGTTGGCACCTGTACAGATGGAGGATTATCCTCAGCTGCAGCTGGAGGGAAATAGCTGCATAAGAGAAACAATGACACCATCAATTGCTAGTCCTTCATAAAATCTATATGAAGACAAATCGGTGAAATGAGCATTAGCACTGAATTTCATTTGACCCACCTTAAGCCACCCGGTAATCCCCCAGGCCAGCTGAGCATGCCCATGGATAAAGGAAGAGCAGCCACACCTGTGGTGGCACTATTAGAACCAGGAGGGCCAGAGGCTAAAAATGATGCTGCCGCAGCTGCTGTAGCAGACACTGCAAACATGTCCATCAAATATCAGGGTATTTGATCCATACAATATGGTTTGGCAAGAATTAAATAGACATTTCAAAAAGCCAAATTATGAGAAACTCCACAGCCTTTCTGCCAAATCCAGCAGCAATCGAATTTGGCACCACTAATGTCCTAAACACTACTATACGATTTTAGAGCAATAAAAAGCTAGTGTTCCACTTATTCTGAAACTCTTCCTGTCATTTAATAAACTGTTTATTTTTCAATCTTAATTTTTGAAGTGCCAGACCAGAAAGCCTCCTACACTAGGACATCTGAGATAAAAGCCTTGCCAAGATGCACTAACAAATAACTCAAAAGAGGAGAAACAAAGGAAAATAAGTTAACTAACCTGCTTTCTGAGACCTTCCAATGTCCACTTTTTGACTTTTACTTGATCTCTGGGCAGAGATTTTGCTAATATCGTGTCTTTCCCTCTGCTTTTCGCGGTCCTTTGATAACTCTGTCTGATAATCTAACTCACTCTGTTTCTCTCTGCCCCCATCTGCTTCACAGTGTTTATGTTCCGTCTCCCATTCTTTTCCTGGTTCATTATAATTCTCCAATACTTGCTTCTCCTCACTTTTCATTTCTTGATCCAACCAAATCGTTTCCCCAGTTGGTGCAATTGCCATATTAACCTGCACAGAGTACAACAATCCGTTGACCACACTAACGCACTGAACTCTTCCACTGTACATGCAGTCGGTGAATACAACCAACAAAACTACAACTACATGGAGGCAATGAGAACAAAGTCAACAACTAAACAAGGTGTGACATACAATAGATTTCCCTGGCACATCTTGAACTCCAGCTTCAGCACCATCACCATTCCTCTCAATAGTTGAAGCTGCTGGCAACTTGCTGGGAGAGGCCTGAGTTCACAAAAGCTCCATTAGCAGTTTCTAAAACCTGCAACTTCTTATTAAATCGACTAAACAAGCACTTTCTTCAATAATCTGTAGTTAGTATCAGGCATACCATGAGATCAATATGTTCTTTGGTTGAGGGATCATCATCGACAGCAGCAGCTGGTTGGGGAGACCTGGTAGATGATGACCACTGTCAGCCTAGCTTATATCACAGAAACAACTAAACAAGACTAACATCATGTGGAAAGGACTCTGGAACCAGAAAGTACGTAGTACCTCTTCCCAATTTCCAACTGCGCTGTGAGGGATTCAGGTAGGGAGCTGGTGCTGACTGTTGAATCCACTTCCCTATTGTTGGATGTTGAGGAGGCTAGTAAGCTAGTTGCAGAGGCTTTCTTGTCCATGACCAATGGGATAGAAGGTTTGGTCTCCACAAAACTTGGATTTGCATGCTCTGGTTTGGCTACTGCGGCCACACTCTTCTTTTCAGAGCTGGAAGCTCTTTTCTCCAAGGAGATACTAGGTCGGGAAACAGAACAAGGACCTACTGAGGAAGATATCATAGGAGAAGCAGCACTAGAAGCCAGTGGCATGCTGGATGTCACAATTGTACTGACCATGAGACTGGGTACAGCTGTACAAACAGCAGGTGCAGTGGTAGTGCTGGCCTCAACTTTTACAGCACCTCTATCTGCAATAGAGGACCAGTTGATACTTTGTTCTGCCTCTTTTATTTGAGAAGAATTTGCTCCAATTGCACTTGACAGGGCACTTGCCAAACTAGCAGATGGTTTGCATTGATTTGATGGACCCTCCTCAGGTCGAGTCCTGATGCGGGGGCGTTTCCTTTTCGGAGCTGTCACATTGCAAAGCAGTGAATTTCAAGATGAGGTCAGTCAATCTACTAGAACCCCTCACCCCAAGTTTGTAAAAACCGATGTATGCCCATGTTTACACCATCAGCTACTTGAGAAGAACTGCAGATATCTTTCATGATTTTTAACAACTGCAGGCCTCATTGGGCTCCCTTACAATTAAGTGGACCAGTAACATGTTGTATAGCTAGGCATTTGCACCTCACTAGCAACTCACACTCCCTTCAACTGTATGCATCAAAAGACCACATACCTTCTGATGCTGGCCCAGGTCCTGGAGGAGGGGAAGGAGAAGGAATAGGAGAAGAAGCCGAAGCAGGAATAGGTGACAGTCCCCCACCAGACACTGCTTGAGATACAGATGCAGGTGCAGACATTGAAGACGAAAAATTGCATGCTCCATTAAAAGGATGCATGGGTTGGGTGCTAGCAACAGCACAAGCAAATGCTTTCGCATCAACTTTACTTTCAGATTGAAGGTCATACGAACTTGACTTTGCCTCAGACTTAGCATCCACTGATGATACAGAAGGTTGTGTAAACATTCTTGCCAGATCAAATAATGCCTCAGCTACTTCCACCTCTTGCTCAGATACTGGCGTAGGTGTTGTTGCCTAAATGAACCACAAGTAACCATTTCTTCAGTGTAAGTTTATTCCATGGGCTTTCAGGACCAGATGTAACAAGAACAACAAGCCTGAATGCAAATAATTAGTAGAGGAGTTCACCCTGCTGTCCCATACGGATTGACATGTTCTACGAGGAGGAGTATAGAATTACTACGGGGTACTGGAGATAGTTACCAGATGTAAACATCTCTTAAATTTACCTTTGGCAACTTGGAGCCCCGGATTTTTGAGCTGCTTGGTTTCTGCAACAAGAACCAGGGTACCCAAAATGAAAACCAGTAAGTAGCAAAGAAGACACTGGATCCAGGCAGAACATTGAAAAAAGCAAAGGATATGGACAAGTGTCACCCTAACATACCGTTCTCCTTCCTGGCTTCAAAGATGCAATGGACGAAGAAGGAGTGCTGGAAGGAGCAGGAGTGGAAGGAATGACAGCTGATGGTTGATGTGATGGAATATCTGCTGGAGGTGGTAGAAGAGCTTCCTGTGGCCGCTTCAAAATTGCTGAATAGAAGCAATCAAAGAAATGCTTCAGTTGTAGAATAAAATCTTTGAAGAATCTAAAACACAAACACCCTTGCAAGCAATACCCATTGATGCAATGAAACCATAAGTCACCAGTACATGTTTGCGACTTACCTGTACGGGCCTTCCTAGGAACAGCTGGGAGATCAACTGTTATGCCATCCTCAGCAATCTGTGAACAGTTCATATTGGAGTAAGGACAAGTGAGATGTGCGAAAGCAGCAATAAACAAGACCCTCCACATAAAATATGATCTTGTGATGGACAAGTGTATTTCAGTGCTGACCTTTCCCTGCGGCCTCAACTTTCCAGGTCTTCGGGGTATAATAGGGGGTGGAGGGTCGTCATCGTCTTCAGAGACAACCATCTCTGTATCTTCAGTTGTCTCCTCTAAATCATCAGCCGGGCTTCCTCTGGCATGCACCTGCACCTCTTGTGACCCCTGCCTCTTTCTCTTGTTGCGTGAGCTGGACACTCCACTGGTAGACACTAAAGCCTGTCCAGATGTAACGCCACTGCTATCTTTCTTAGGTCTTTCTCGTAATCTTGGATTATGAACGTCGTCCATTATGTCATCGCCATCATCCCCAACTGCAGAGTCCCAAATACCAGACCACAGTAAATTTTCCCAATACAGTCAATTGATTCAACAATTCCCTTCAATCTCTCTGACCTCTTGCTCATTCACTTCTGCTTTAATAACTAGCCCAAACCCTTGCCTGAACACTAACAATAGGGCATCAGATATTTCTGAATGCAGCTTCACATACACTTCTAATGTTAATCTACTGAAGGGCAAAATACGGCTAATGCAAAAACCAGAGAAGTTTTAGCTGTGTCTAACAAGCACATAATACTTTCATTTACGAAGCATTAGTGTAAACTTTTGGATATTCCAAGATGGATAAACAGTACAGAACATCATTAAAAACATAAGTAACCAACCACTCAGAGCATTAAAAACGATTTCAGAATCGTTTACTGTGTTTGGTTTAA
The DNA here is from genome assembly GCA_950295325.1 of Polytrichum commune. Taxonomy (NCBI): domain Eukaryota; kingdom Viridiplantae; phylum Streptophyta; class Polytrichopsida; order Polytrichales; family Polytrichaceae; genus Polytrichum; species Polytrichum commune. The sequence goes on along the minus strand of OX485806.1, from coordinate 54,006,707 downwards.
CTTTCCACAGCATCCGACTAATACAGAGAAGGTTTCCCAAATCAGGATAGTAAAACAAAGCAGGAGAGTAAACAAAGCATGATATTATAGGTAGACTGGAATCGTTCGAGACAAATTTCCTTGCAAAAATCTATAATGAGTACGTAGGCTTCGCTGTAAACTCCGTTCAATTCCCACATCCAGAACTAGACGAAGAAGACTGGCGGGTTTCGCTCTTACAGGCCTCAAACTGTTGCTGAGGCAAATAGCATACGTGCTGAAACGGATAATTCTAGCCCAACTTCCAGACATGATAACACCGAGGTTATTAAATACGTGACAAGTTGCCATCTACATGACAGCCACAGAACGAGAAATGGCGCAGCATCCCTGACTTGAAGGAAGCATGTAACCTATGAAGTAGGATCGCACGCATCGCATAGAGAAATTTTATCAGCAAGCACTCCGTCCAGGCAAAGGGCAATTAGTGATAAAGTCAGACAAAGATGTCCGCCGATATCCAAAATAACTCTCTACAACTGCTCTTAGAACAGATATAATTAATAAATGGGAATAATCCGAGATAAACACTCGCATGTTGATGCAAGATCTCTCAACCGGGGCTACGGGGATGGAAAATGCTAAACGGTTCCTGGCCTCAACATGTAAGCCAAGACTACTAACTATCAAACAGGTAGGATTACACACAAAGTGTTGACGGTAACCAAGTCAACTAAAGGCGAGGAGAGCTATGACGTTGAGGAGGATGGATCAGATTTGAGTATAGTCTTGAGTTTATTCCAGGTCCGTGTATCATCTAGAGGCTGTACATGGGAAATAGATGACCTTGTAAGCAGATGTCCCAGGAATTTTCGGTCTCCGGCTAGGTAAACTGAATCCCGAATGTTCAACATAAACCGAAAATCTTTCGAACAGGAATAATCCATACAATACACCGACGATATGTTTCAAGCCAGTGCTTCGAAATAGATCCACCGTCGGCGTGAGAATATGGAATTCTTTTAAAATGTAGATATAGTGCACTCTTGAGAGAACCCATTACACACTTCCATTCGAGGATGCGTGCTATCCAAAACTCGGTTGAAATACTGGCCAAAAAGCATTGTTGACATACTGAAGATAAAATGACGCCTCTCAAATAGAACAAAATTGGATAAAACAGCCTTCCACCAACACAGACGGCTCACGAGGAATCAATCGAGTGAGAACCACCCCCTCCTGATGTCGCTATTCTGGAAATAGAATTTCGGATCTGTAGACCAATCCATACACGTGCTGTGCATATAGATAATACGAAGTTCCATGAAACAAAGGTCAAGATAAATAGTTGGAAGTTAGAATATGAGACGGTTGGGTTCAGAACAATTGTCTCAGAACTAAGATGGCGATGCAACAAGGGGCCGGTGGTCGTTAACCGAAGGCAGACCTGCAGCGTCTTTAAAGCCTGTGCGTGGCCGACGGGGTGCATAAACAGGGCCCCCTCCTGCACCTCCACGCCGACCCTCACGGCCGCGCTCCATGCGGGTATGATGATAACAGACCCCTCTTACCCGAGCTTGACTTCACCCGCTTCCTAGCCGTGGAGTATGACTGAATTCCAACCTGCTAGCACCATGGACCACGGTCACACGTGTGGGTGTCCGGAAAGGTTCTTGAAGAAAACGGTCTCAAATCAAAAAAAACACCATGGCGTTCCTTCACTTGAAACTGGGGTCTTCTAGTTTCAGGTCTTACGTTGGTTTCAATCTGATTGTCTCCCGCTGGATGCGTCATGAAGCAGAGGTTGCCAGGAAGTCAAAATCTGAGAAAGCTACGCTGTCAAAGATGGAAAGGAGAGGTGAGGAAAAAAGCAGAGACAAACTGAGGAACACACATGCAGAGACGAGCGACGTGAGCTTCATGTCCTTTCTCAAGGTGTCCCGCAGCCTCGAACATTACTGGAAGTTTAAAAGAAACCCCAGAAACAGGTGAGGGGCCTGACGGGCACATGAACAAGGCGAAGAAGATTGTAGTTGGAAAACAACAATGGCAGTGATCATGTTAAATTGATTCGCCTGACGCAATATGCTCGTGGAGCTTTACGTACAACCACGAGAACCGAACGTACAACGACACGACGCAAGCGACCCCGTAGAGACCGCATTCACTTCACGCAGCTCAGAAATATCATTCGCCCTGCGCCACAGCGAGTAGCAAGATCCTGGCACCATAATCGCTTCTTTGTTCTCAGCCATAGCCACACAAAAACCGTGCCTCGGACGGCCTACGCTCCTATTCCCACACAACAGGGCCATTCTTGTAGCAAGACATCTTGCGTTCACTCGTCTCTGCGAAATAAGATGCATCCCATGACTCCCTCGGCAGCTAAGAAAACAACCGCCTCGGGGTGCTACCAGATGCCCCACTTTCTCGCCCACAAATCGATTGCAGGAGGAGCCTGAAAGAGCGGGGTGGTGGACAATGTGAGCAGGGACAGTAGTGGGACAACGTAACAAAAGCAACCTCAAGGAACAGACGGCCAGGGGACTTCGATGGAGGAAGAAGGGGTCCTTGGCATCCCATCACATACCATCCCCCCACACATCACATGCCATCCCTCCGCACATAACCCATCACATACTATCCCTCCGCACATCACATGCCATCCCTCCGCACATCACGTACCATCCCTAAGCACATATCCCATCACATACCATCCATCCGCACATCCCATCCATAGCAACCTAGAAGAGCGCCAAAAATCCCACATCATCAACACCATCAATCACAAGGCAGGTAGGAACGAAGTCAGGTAGGTACCATGCACCGTGTGGAGTGCATGACTACACACTATCCATAATCGATTTACAGAAGACTACACTTTTAGATAAATTCCAGCAAAGTAATAAGTTATAGTGACCAATATAGACTTTGAAACGGCAAGGGTGTATGGGTACTGATGGCCTACACTAGACGGTTGGGGCTAGAGCTCATGCAATTTCGGCAGGCCTCAACAAGCCAAGCCATAACCCATCACGGAGGAAGAAGGTCCCTAGGCTGGGAGCCACGATCCAGCACTCCTAAGCAATCCCATCAAATATATATATACCCAAACAACAAATGTTGTCCGTCCTACTCGATTCCATAAAAATTTGCCCTTGTCTTCTTGAAGGTTGTTTGTCCAAAATTCAATATTGAGTGCACTTCCCCTTAGTAAATAAATAATTTAATAAGATTTCATTCCCAAAGTGAAATTGAAAGCATGTAAATGAATGTCAATAAAGTATGTAATGAACTTGGAAATAGAAGGTATTTCAAATCTTCATTAGCATTGAGGTTATAATGTAGGTGACTTACCATTTGAAAGGTTATTTTGTCATTCTAGAATGAAAATTATATATGTGTGCTATTTTTAGTTGTAGTTTTATGATAGCTTAATTAATGCCTTTTATTTCACAAGTATTCATGCATATTCAAACCCCTTAAGCTAAATAAAAATAATTCAATATAATTAAACCATTACTTATGCTTACCCAGGTAATTAACCCTAATTATATATATATTTTATTTGAATTAATTATGATTTTGTTACATTCAATCACACTTAATAAGTCTATATGTGTATGATACTTAGGAAAGTAGAAGGCAATAACTAAATTATTATAACTAACAAACTAAAAATAACACACAAATATATGTTTCAATTTAGAATAACAAAAGACCCTTTCAAATGGTAAGTCACCTACATTATAACCTCAATGCTAACGAGGATTTTGTAATATCTTTTACTTCCAAGTTCATTACATACTTTATTGACATTCATTCACATGTTTTTGGTTTTGATACGAGAATGAAATCCATGCCAATTGTTTTTTTACTAAGGGGAAGTGAACATACATGTTAAAATTTGGGCCTTCAAGGTGAAGTGTACTCAAATGGGATTTGTGAACAAACAACATTCAAGAATGCAAAGGATTTTTATTTTTATTTTTATTTTTTTGGGGGGGGGGAATTGGACGAGGTGGGTGGCAGTTGTCAGCCGGGGATATTTTTTTTCAGATTTGTGACAAAACTGCCTTGGGGGTGCTGGATTGTAGGCCACGCCCATGACAACCTTTTCCCCCACAACGGGGTCATGGCTCAACGAAATGGGGCCCATCAAAATTGTGTGAGTTGTAACCCCATCCCGAACTAGAGACCCCTTATTTTGAGTTTAGCCCCACCACTATTACTCAAGGTGAAAACTCATACAATTTGATTATAGCATTTTTCATATTTTTTAGATGATTTGATTTTGAAATTAATACCAAAAAAACTAAATTAGCCTAGCACTAAACTAAATAGTGTGTTGGTGTCACTTTTTATTTGGAATTAGGCACTATGATATGTTCAATTATTATATAGTTCATATTTTTCCAACAAATTTCAAAAAGGTTGTTTAGAGGTTATAGAACAATAACAACTTTATTTGGTATAAAAATTACATCAATAGTAAAACATACAATGAATTTTTGTTGTAACTCCAAATAATAATTGACACTAAATATCATATTTAGTGTAATCATTTGAGACAATTTAACCATCGTTTTATGAGAGTCAAAATTTTGTTAAACCCCCTTTTATTTGGATAATAGTGATGGGACCCAACTTAAAGAGGTGGGTGTCTAGTCCTAGTCGGCATAGGCATAATCACCATTCCAAAATTTTATAAATGGTGGAAGTTCATGTGGCCATGTTCAAGATAAAAATGTGCTCACTAGACCATGCAAATGTTTATTTGATACCATTATCTATTAAAAATTTACAAGGTAAGATGACATGGTTGTTTATGCATGGCCAAAACCTCCAAAAAGAGGCCCTCCATACCATAATCAGTGTGCAATGAGGATTTGTTTCTTATGAATTATGAGACAAAATGTTGTCATGCCTTAAAAAATCCTCAAACCCAATGATAGCAAGCAAATTTAGAAGAACTTAGATGTATGTTTTAAGAAGTCCATTGTACAACCAATCTCCACCATTGCTATAGGCCCTCACCAAATTATAAATTTTTTTTATCTTGAGATATATTCAATATAATACCAATCTATTCATATTGGATTCATATAACAATGAGAGCTTCACCATTTGGTCATTGATGGCATTGATGATCAAACAATATAATTTGTGTGTGTTTGCACCTAGGGATAGGGATTGTGTTCTCAATCCAAAGGTTTTTCTTACAATATTATAATCATTTATATTGAAGCGAGTGAAATAATGTAAGCATGAATTATATACCTATATATATTATCATTTTCACATATTTATCACAATTAAAAAATACACATATTTGTGCACGTTGGGGGACCAAATTGGAAATCATCTAGAAAAAAGTTATGAGGGGTGAATCCTTCATTCCATATCCATATACATCTACCTAATTGTGGGCTCAAATACAATAAAGATGTCTTCAATATCCAAACCCTCAAGAATTTGTTTAACCATTAAGGCATAATCATTCATAAATGGATTCTCAAATGCAAATGATCGAATCTCGTGTCTTTTATGATGACAACAATAACATTCATCAACATTGCATTCATGCTATAGTAAGCCATAATACATGTTGTTGGCACTACCCCAGGGGTGGAATAATCATACTACATATAAACTAATGTAGGTGTAATAAGGGGTTTTATTTGAGGCATTGTCATACATGATATACAATAATGGGAGGCATATATACATAGAAATGAAGGTTCACAAAAGAAGGCCCTAAGGTTTAGAGAAAAAATTGACAATAATTGTGATAGTTTAACATAATTTACATTTCCATTCATTATTGTTATATGGTGATAGTTTCCAATGACTTCCACATGTGATAAATACTTATTTACTTTACATTTACATATTCGTGTGTGTAGTGCATGCAATTATCACTTAAAATTGAAAAATTTAGTATATGTACATGAATCTGTTTTCTAGCCTACCATCGGTACATATACATTTTTTTGTATAAATCTCTAGTCTACACACAAAGTTTTATTTTATAGTCACCCAAACACGTCATTTAGGTTTCCTATGAAGAATCCACCCTTAGGCCTTACCTTGGTGTTAGTACCATCAATTATATGTTAGTGATATATAGGTTGCATGTGATTGATAGGTCCCCTAGACTGTCAATTTGTGCCAAAACAAAAAATAATCCCCTAGACCCTTTTCAATAGAGGTACCCATATTCTCTTCGTTAATCTTGGCCTTGGTAGGCTTAAGATTACTCCTATAGCCATCATTGGCTTTATATGATTGGCCATCATAAGGGTAGGGTCTTTCATCCCTGCGATATTCATTTCCTTGATAAGGCCTCCTACCTCTCATCAGTAATCATATTTTTAGTATGGAGGTTTCTCATCCTTCCTATACTTTAATGTCGAAGGTGGTATTGGATGCGCATCCTCCAACTCTTTTATTTTGGGAATTCCTCTTAGTTTGTATTTAATTCACACCATAAATCTCTCTTAACGCAACCTAAATATCATTCATATCCAAAAAAAATTGAGCTATAATTTGAGCCACTTCAATTGGATTACATTGCTTGCCAATATGATCAAATTGTCCATGTAGAGGATTGTCATCAACAAATGCTCTCCCATTTGTTTGACGTACAACAAATGATCCGTTTGGATCCTACAAAAGCCCTCGGTAAAGAAGAACAAATCGATACAGTAGTACCACATTTTCAACAATTGTTTGAGCCCGTACAAAGCTTTCTTGAGTTTGCACATAAGATCTTCTTTCCCCTTTAGTACAAAAACCTTTGGTTGATCCATATATATCTCCACCTTCAAAAATATCGTTTTCACATTTATTTGGTGGATCTTCCAATCCATGGCTTCTCTTAATGCGAGATCACATCTAATGGTAATCAACTTGGCCACAAAATCAAAAGTCTCATTAAAATCCACTTTGGCCATTTGAGAATATTTATTTGTTATAAACCATGCCATGTACCTAACAATTTCACCCAATGCATCATTCTTGGTGCAAAAAACCCATTTCCATCCTACACTCTTGCGATCCTTTTGAAGCTTAGTCAATTCCCATGTACTGTTGGCCATGAGCGAGTTGTGCTCCTTTTGCATTGCAGCCTCCCAATTGCTCGCACCTTCGGATCTTAACGCTTCGCACAAATTCAAAAAATCATCCAAAAATGTCACATTGGCATGTTCTTTGCCATGTTGGGGTAGAATGTGGTTTTTCTACCAGGTAGACACCGCTCCCTCATATAATATCTCTTGACGTGGCCATCATTTTTCACATGAATTTTGATTGCCTCCTCATTTGCAATCAAGTAATATCATATTTGCTCCTTGCGCTCCTCACCATTATCACATGAAGATGACTTGGAAGATCTATCCACAACAATTGTTGTAGGGCTTTTATTTCTCCCACTTGGACACATCTCCAAAGCATTTCTAAGGCTCGTATCATACTCCATGAATATCACATCTATATATTTAAAAAAAATAAAATTGTATAAAGGCATTAGCCTTTAGTAGACTCAATGAGTCTAAGACGTTCGTAGAAACACATTAATTCCTTCATAATAGCCCAAAAACAAATTTTTTTGGCCATTTGCATTGAACTAACCCATTTTTTCATCCGACATCATTGCATAGGCTTCACATCCATACACACACATGTGTGTAATAAAAGGTTTTTTTCCGCTCCACCTTTTTTTGGGCGTAATTGAATCCAACACCTTTATTGGACAACGGTTCATTTGTAAATTGCATTAACCACCGCTACCACCTAAAACACTTTGTCAAGGTTTTGAGCATGAAACATGCTCCTTGCCATCTCCACAATGGTACGATTTCCACGCTCCACCACTCCATTTTGTTAGGGTGTATATAAGGTACATATTTGTTTTTCGATACCATAATTCTTTGAAAAATGGTTGAATGCCTTGGACATGATCTCCATGTGCTGCGATTGCGTTGCTATAAGTGCCTTGAACTCCTTGAATTTTTCAAAGAAATACCCTTTTGGATTTCACCACACTTTCATTGAAAAATTATCAATAAAATTTACAAAATAACTTGCACTACCCATAAATGTAGCCTTCATACGACCACACACGTCGGATTACACAATTTCCAAAGGCTTGGTTGCTTTCTTCCGCCTTGTTTGGAAATTCAACCCTATATTGTTTGTCTTTGATGCACACTTCACAAAGCAATGACATTGTGGAGTAAGAAAATTTGCCAAGGTTCATACCACTTATCATATTGCGGAAGGTATGCATACCCTTCACATTGAAATGGCCAAAGAGGCGGTGCCAAAGCTCGAGCGCGCCATCTTCCATTTCATGCACTTTCACAAAGTTGATTTTGTCCAAGTTGCGTTTGAATGGCACAATTGCAATGGCTTCACCAACGCAAAATCGACAATGAATTTGTATAGGTTGGATTGGATCTTCAAATAATTCGACACAAATTTATTCATCGAGAGCAAATTGACATGCAATTTGAGCACGTATAGTACATGTTTGATACAAATTTTGTTGATATTATTTTTCAAAATTGTTTCCATAACAATTTATCTCATTCCAATAGTTTAGACAATGTTATTATTATCCAAGTGCACATTGTATGGAATAATTATTTTATACATGTCAAATGCGGCCCTATGCAAATTCATATGGTTGGATGCTCCCAATTCATAATCCACTTGCATATGCTTTGGGAATGTATTTCGTTACGCATTACAAATGTGTAGTCTTCATCTTCTTTTGCAATATTTGTTTGTTCTCACTCTCTACTTTGTGACAAAATCATATAAAGTGGGTCAGTTTGTCACAATAAAAACATAATTTTGTGCTTTAGCGCAAAAATAAGTTGTCGTCTTTGCTTTGTTGCAACACCATGACAACATTATGACCTAGGGGGTCTTTGTCCTTGCGCTTCGACATATTGTGCATAAAATGCACCGTCATGTAGTTCATTATCATTTCTTTCATTGGCATCGTCTGCATAGTGATGATCATATATTCATACAATACCGACAAACTCTCTAGTAAGGTCATGACAATGTCTTTGCCTCTCACGAGTACCTCTAAACAAGCCAGCTCATCCGCGAATGTCTCGACGTGGTTCAACAAAATATCAGTTTTTTGAATCTCCCACTTGCAAAACTTGTTGCGAATGAAAAAGATGTTGGACAAACTTTTCGTCTCGTGAATGTTACAAAGGGGCTCCTAAACCCCTGTGAGTCCTCTGCACAAATTGGTTGTCTGCCAAATTAAGGCCAATGATCATGGCCTTCTTGATGCGCCTTTGATACTCCTTCAACACTTTGGGATCTGTATTGGAAGGTGGATCATGCTCGGATATGTCAACAATGTTCTAAACATCCATGAATGCCAACAACATTTTGATTTTGAACTTTCAAATGTTGAAATTTCATCCATTGAACTTGTCAATGAATATAGCGGCCTCGTTGTCAAATGATGTCATCATACGCTCGTATATACGCTCATAAAATTCAAATAATATATTTTTCACCTTAAATGCCTTACACTTTAAAATGACTCAAACTAGGTCATGTACACCTCATTAAAATTCTTAAGACACTCAAATCATTCAAATAAAATTTTCTTAACTTCAAATGTTTTACACTCTCAAATTCTTTAGATAAGATTTTTTACACCTCAATACAGTTATAGGGACATTCAAATCATTCATATAACATCTTTTCAATTTAAATGTTCATGGTGTTAATGGTGAGTATGCTCAGTGGTTGAAAGATTATCCAGAGTCGGTGTGATATGTGTTGGTGACCTCTCACCATGAATATTTGCGGGGTGATATGGATAGCTCAAGGGCAAAATAGTACAAATTGTTGGAGCCATGTGAGGTGCTCATGGAAGAGGAATAGATACAGGGATGATGGACTCCATGGGTAGATGGGATAGAGGAACACTCTGTCAGTTTAGTGCATGTAGATGGAACTCATGATGAGGAGGCATTTATAGAAGCTTCAGAGTTGGAGGAACCCTTACACTTCAAGACTACATCGACGGGCATTTTGGTGGGTCAGGATGTCAAGGATTATCCTAAGGTTCCCCCATATTGGTATAAAAACACAACATAGCAAACTCATGTATCTGAAGCGGATTGGAAGTATGTGGAAGTGAAAACTAGGAATAAGAAGGTTAGACAGATGAAGATGGGGTCTAAGTTGGAGGACAATGAAATCAAGGAGTATAGTGAATTAGTGGATGAGTTCAGCGACACATTTGCATGGTCATATGATGAGCTTAAGGGCATACCTTGAGAGATGGTGGAGCACCGTATTCATTTGATTCCAGGTGCTAGGCCAATTAGACAGAAAGAGAGAAGGATGAATCCACAGTTGCAGTTATTAGTGAGGGCAAAGTTAGAGAGGTTGTTGAGAGCTGGGTTTATAAAGCCGGTAAAGATCACAGATTGGGTGTCTCCAATGGTGTTAGTAAAGAAGAAGAACGGGAAGTTGAGGGTATGTGTGGATTATAGGAAGTTGAATGCTTGCACACAGAAGGACCATTTGCTCTTATCATTTATCACTCTATTTTTAGAGGAGGTAGGAGGACATGCTCGCTACACCTTCATGAATGGTTATGCAGGGTATAACAAAATATCCATCGCATTACAAGATGTTCACAAGACGACATTCACCACTTCTTGGGGCACGTTTGTGTGGGTGGTCATGCCATTTGGATTGTGTAACGCTTCAGTCACGTTTCAAAGGTTGGTCATGTACATCTTCATTGACTTGTTATACAAATCAATGATGGTTTTCGTGGATGATTTTAGCACTCAGTTGAATTCTAGTCAACACTTAGGATGTGTGAGAGAGACTTTTATCAGATGCCGGAAGATGTAGTTGGCCTTGAATCCGGACAAGACTTTCTTAGGAGTACAGAGAGGAATATTGTTAGGATATATGGTGAGTGAGAAGAGAAGAGAGCCGGACCCTGAAAACATAGCAATCATAGATGAGTTGGCTACCCCAACCAACGCCAAGAGCATAGCCAAGTTGTTGGGACATGTGGGTTTGTATAAAGAGTTGATCTCGGATTATGCAAAGATTGCAGTACCTATCACACAACTGCTTAAGAAAGATTACAAGTTTGACTGGATAGAGGCATGCCAACGGACATTCGAGGAATTGAGGTCAAAGCTTAACACCTACCCGGTGTTGAGGCCACTAGATTGAAGGAAACCCTTTCATGTATTTTATGATGCTAGTGCGGTAGCAGTGGGTAGTGCATTATGTCAGTCCACGGGGGACAAAGGGAATGATCAACCTATGGCTTATACAAGCCGACAGTTAACCCCTCCAGAGATAAATTATTCTACTACTGAAAGAGAGTGTTTGGCCATTGTCTTCTCAATTAAGAAATTTTGCCATTACCTTATGTGTAACCCGGTGGTTTTCTTTGTTGATCACATGGCGATCAAGTTTTTACTCAACAAGGCAAAGTTGAATGGGAGGTTGGCTAGATGGGTCATGTTGCTGAAAGAGTTCGACTACACTTTGGAGTATAAACCTGGGCGAATGCATTTGCAAGCAGACCACTTATCAAGGTTGTCCGATGATGTTGGATCCAATCCGGTTGACGATAGCTTGAGGGATGACAATCTCTTCCTGGTAACCGCTAAGGCGGATTGGTACTCAAGCATTCTCGAATTTCTAAAAACTCAGCAGCTAACGGAATACATGACAAGGGAAGAAAGGAGGAAGGTCAGAGTTAATAGCAGACACTATGTGGTGATAGGGCATAGATTGTTTAAGAGAGAAGCTGATGGCTTATTAAGACGTTGCGTGTCGGAAGTAGTAGTGCCCTCCATCTTGTCCGCATGCCATGATAGTGCATGTGGTGGACAATTTTTTCGAATATAAACATGCCAAAAGATAATGAGGGCATGGTATTTCTGGCCCGACTTGTTTAAGGATGTTAAGGACTACGTAAAAAAATGTGACGCATGTCAAAGGTATGTTACGAATGACCTCCGAATGGAAATACCACTACACGTGTCCTTACCTCTAGTTCCTTTTAAGAAGTGGGGAATCGACTACGTCGGAGAGGTCCATCCCCATTCCTCAAAAGGTATGGCTTACATTATTGTGGCCACATAACATTTGACTAAGTGGGCGGAAGCTAAAGTGGTAAAGACGAATACAACCGCCAATACCGCTACATTCATGTATGAGAACATCATCTCAAAGTTTGGATGTCCGAAGATTTTGGTTAGTAATAGGGGAACTCATTTTCTGAATGAGATGATTCAAGAAATGACATATAGGTTTAAGATAGATCATAAGAAAATAACACCTTATCATCCACAGACCAATGGTCAAAGGGAGCGGGTTAACGGGACACTAGTGAGCATCCTTCGCAAGACAATTCACGACTCTAAGAGGGATTGGGATGTCAAGTTAACTACGACATTATGGGCTTATCAAACGACCTTTAAAGTGACGACACAAGCCACATCATTTTCATTGGTGTACGGATTGGGGGCCACTCTTCCCATCGAGTTCGAAGTGGAGTCATCACGAGTTGCTGTGAATTTACGTCTCACGGATAGTCAGTCATCGAGGAATAGGCTGACAATACTTGAGAAATTGGACGAGAGAAGAATGATGAGTGCCCAACACATCGAGGCCATCCAAAGGCAAAAAAAGATCATCTTCGACAAGCGACACAAGAAGAGGGCACTAAGGCCATGTATGATGGTCATGATTCAAGATACGAGGAAACTTGAATTTCCGGGCAAATTTGATGTATTGTGATTGGGACCTTATGTCGTTAATGAGGCATTTTTGAACAACTCTTTGCAGTTGGAGACATTGAACGGGGAGAGCTTTCCAACACGCACATCCGAAAGTCGATGCAAGGAGTACCGGGCATGATGAAGCACTTGTCTTCAAGCAAAGAGATTCGGGATCCAATCCCAGATGGTCGCCAATTATGTGAGCCCAAAATTGGTGTCGACATGTGTTCCTAAGCTTAGAAATTGTTAAAACTTTAAATTGGATTTTTCAATGATTACCTTAAAACATAAAAAGGGTGCGGTTTTTATTTTAATGTTCTTAGTAAGCTAAAGGGAGGATTAGGCGACACTTGGCAATTGGGAAGGACAAGAATTAGTGTTCGGGCTTGGCATGGGTAGGGAGAGAAAGATAGAGTTAGAAGAGGGTTAGGATGCATTTGATTGAGGCTCCCGGCTTAAGGGTCAAGGCAAATGTTATTGTCCGTTTTGGGCTCACTGGTTGTTAGTTCAAGGAAAAGAGGCGGGGGTTGGGCTCAAAGCTGGATCAGGGGAGCTAGAATTCCGCTGGCAACGGCAGCCTCAGAAGAGGGAAGCCGTTCTCGGCATTGGTTCGGGCATATGCACTGGTGGGTAGAGCAAGGAGGGGGGTTCTGGATGGAGGCAGCAACGTTGTGTGGGAGGCGGCTAGAAATTTGAGATGCTGGAAGAACGCAGCTGGGGGCTGCGGTCTAAATGCAGGTGAATGAATGGGTTGCGGTAAAGGCAACAATGTGGCTTGAGAAAACGGTGGATTAGGCAGCGGTGAGGGTGCGGGAAACAGGTGAGGCACCGAAAGGGAAGGGCTTGAATCGCCATGTTTGCTTGTTGCTCGCTTGAAGGCGACATCAGATTCACAACCATGGCATGTCACTGACAAATGCAAAGATATTCTGGGTTTTGGATTCGCTTCCACTGCCCAAGGCCAGGTTAATGTAAGCAACATTCAAGGCAGAGGAGGAATTGTGCGGCTAGGGGACAGTCACGCTCTGCAGTGTGAAGGGGAGTTGCTGGGTACCAAGTCATCGGTGGTTAGGAGCGGAAACATGCAGCAGGAAGGACATGGGATTCCTCCGAGGATAGAAGGCTTCGGGGAATGGTCATAAGGGAGGAGACTGTGCCCTGAAGCTGAGAGGAGCAGGCCCTTGGCCTGAGGCACATACTGGCCACTCAAGGACCGAGAAGGCAACCGGGACCAGCAGCTACAAGTCCGAACTTAGAGGCATAAGTAGTGAACCAGGGTAGGGGGCCCTCGGGAATGTGAGGGGGGCTTCCCACAGGGGGTTTCATCGGCTAGGTACCATGCCAACACTCTGATCCATTCCAGGATAGGTTAAAGAAGGGTGTGAGGCCTAGAAGGGAAAATGGTGAACTAACAGAGGACTTCTCAAGCAGAGGCAAACCCTATGTAACATGGGCGGCGCTTATTGCCAATAGGATTGTTAAGGATAGCTTAGTGAGTGATTGTGGTAAGTAGGGGACTTAAGATTGGTGAGTGATTTAGGATTGAGTGGACATGGGTGCAAGAGATCACAAAAGGGGGAAGTATTTCTTCAATACTTGTCACTTCATGCTCTTTAAATAAAGTTGTGAAATTGCATTTAATTGTATGGTGCATTGGGGGTCTAAATTTGAGGGTTGGACGACGACATACGAGTACATGTGAGCCAGAGGCTCTAACCCGGACTACAACGCATAATGGTGGGGGTTTAGGGCTTATATAAATGGTGCATCCGCCGTAGTGAAGCGGGATTAGGAGATTAAGTCTTGGAGGCACAAACTTGAGGGAGAGGAATGAGCATTTAGCTCGAGGTGAGTATCTCACTTGGGTTTTGATTTTTTGTCATTGGTTAGGTAGTTGAAATTCTTTTTCCTTGGAATGAATTGCAATTTCATTTATGCATTGTACATGGACCAACCTTCGACATGAATTGGCTCACCATATTCATTGCAAATGCAATATTAGTCCTTGTTGCCACCGTTGTATACATGAAAGATTCTATCCCAACATTGTATGGAACACCTTCCATTTCCCTTTGTACAATCTTAAATTCCTCATTCAAAAGTTTTAACAATTTTGAATCCTCATTAAGAAAAATTCCAACAGGTTTGCATTATTCTATGTTGAAACACTTGAATAAACCTTTGATGTAGCTCCTTTGGTTCATGATGATGGTCCATCTTTTTTTATTCCTCTCAAATTCCACTCCTAGACAATAATGAAACTCTCCAAAATCGTCTATCTCAAATTCTTTCTCAAGCTCCGATTTGAGCCACTTCAATTGGAATACATTGCTTGCCAATATGATTAAATTGTCCACGTAAAAGATTGTCACCAACAAATGCTCACCCGATTACGTGATGTACAATGAATGATACGCTTGGCTCATACAAAAACCCTCATTGATGAAGAACGAGCCGATGCGGTGGTACCATGACCTCGGCAATTGCTTGAGCCTATATATAACTTTCTCGAGTTTGCACGCAAGGTATTTAGTTCTTTCTACAAAATCCTCTAGTCGATCCATGTAGATCTCTACCTCCAATATTCCATTAAAAAATGTTAGCCTTATGTGAATTTGGTGGATCTTCCAATCCATGGCTGCTCCTAATGCGATATACATCTAATGGTGATAAACTTGGCCACGGGGGCAAATGTCTTGTTGGAATCCACTACAGCCACTTGAGATCATCCATTTTGCTAGTAATCGCATTTTATACCTAAGAATTTCACCCAATGCATTATTTTTGGTGTGGAACACCTATTTGCATCCTACATTTTTGCAACCCTTTGGAAGGTTGATCAACTCCCACGTACTATTGGCCATGAACAAGTCTTAATCCTCTTGAATGTGGCCTCCCACTTGTGTATTTCAAATCTCAATGCCTTGTAAAAATTTAAAATATCCTAAAAAAATGCCACATTGGCTCGTTCGTCGCTGTGTTGGAGTAGAATGTGACTTTTCCACCACTTTTTGGATAGGTGCCGGTCCATCTCAAAATATCTTCAATATTTTTCAAATTCCTTAACGCTGCCGTCATTTTCAGCGGGTATTTTGATTGCTTCTTCATTTGCAACCAAACCATCTCCCACTTGCTCTTTGCATTCTTCCCTGGCATCACACAAAGATAATTGGAAAATTCATCCAAAACAACCACTATAGGGCCTTCATACCTCCCAATTAAATGCAAATCTAAATCATTTTCAATGTTTGTATTATCCTCAATGAATGCCACGTCCCATTTTTTTAATGATTTTTTAGTTTTCTACCACATTCTTTTATAGGCTCAATACTCTCAAAATAATCCAAAAACAAACATTTTGTGGCATTTGCATCGAGCTTATCCCTCTTTTCATCCGACATCATTATATAAGTGATGCATTTGAATACACGTATGTGTAAAATGCAACGCCTCCTCCCACTCCATACTTCATTGGTCGTCATGGAATCCAACTCCTTTATTCTGAGTGTGAAATATCCTCCTTTCCATCTCCATGATGGTGCAATCTGCTCATTTTGGCACTACTCTAGTGTGCTCTAGCATGTGCTGACACTCCTTTAAAAAACAGTGCAATACTTTGGAAACAAATTTCTCATTGTTGTATGACCAAATTGCCTTGATTTTATGCTACAATTGCATTTTTACAAACGCCTTAAAATCCTTTTATTTCTCAAAATACTGTATTTTGGACTTCAACGCATACAATCATATCATCCTAAAAAAATAATCAATGAATGTTACAAAATATTTTGCATTTCCCCATAGATGTGGTACACGTTAGAATGCGAATTTTTCAAGAATTTGTTTGTTTGCCTCCCCGGTCATTCAAAAACGCAACCCTAGGTGTGGTTTTTATGAACACTTTGTAAAACAATGAGAATGTGAGACAGAAAAATTAGCCAATGTTCATGCCACTTACCATGTTTTGGAGTGTATGAATACCTTTCACGTGTAAATGGGGAAAACGGTGGTGCTAAAGCCAAAATACGCCATCTCCCCTTGGAAATTGCACCAAAATTGCCGCATCCACATTCGAGTGGTGCAATTGCAATGGCTTCACCGTTGTAAGATTTTACAATGCATTCATTTAGGTTTAATTGGACTTTCAATCCGCTCAACACAAGTTTACTTAGTGAGACCAAATTGGCATGCAATTTGATATGGAAAACATATACTTAATATGAATTTGATTGATATTTCCTTTGAAAATTGTTTCAACGATGATGGATTCCATTTCAATGGTTTTGACAATACTATTATCATCTAAATACACATTGCGTGAAACGATTATCTCATATGTGTCAAATGTGGCCCTATACAAAGTCTTGTGTTTTGATGCTCCCGAATCTATGATCTACTTGCACACACTTTTGGAATGTGCTACATTACACATCATAAATGTGTAGTTATTATCGTCCTTTGTATTTTTGGATTTTTGAGTTTTTTTGTTCTTTGTTTTATAGCAAAAATGCGCAATGTGGTCAGGTTTGCTACAATAAAAATACGATTTTTTTGCCTTGGCGCGGAAATAAAATGTTGCATTTGTTTTGTCACAACACTATGGTGGCATCTTCACCTAGGTTTTTTTTCACACTTTAACATTTCATGCATCAAACGCGTTATCACATTGTCCATTGTAAGTTCTTTCATCGCCATCATTTTCCAGGAGGTGATCTAATATTTATACAAAGTTGGCAAACTCTTGAGCAAGGTGATAATAATGTCTTCGTCTGCCACGAATATATTTAGACAATGAAGTTGATCCACGAACGCGTTGACCTTGTTGATGTGGTCCAACACACCATTTCCTTTCTACATCTTATATGTGAAAAAACATATGGCAAGTAAAAATGATATTTGACAAATTCTTCATCTTATGAATGTTGCAAAAGGTCTTGCACGCCAACATAGGTCTTTTGCAACTCTTGATATGCGCAAGATGGTTGTCCGCCAAGTTTAGGCAGATGATCAACATTACCTTTTTTATCGCCACCTTTGCTAGCTTCCCTTAACTAATTTAGTCATTTTTTTCAATTCTAACAAAGGTCACGAGTGCTAACCCTTTGCATTCCACCATGCTAATGATTAGCTTCTCATACCGTAGACCTTATAATTCATAAGAAGGGAACCAACCCTACTTTGCTTTCAGGACTCGCCCCTAGATCGGTAACCAATTCTTAGTTGTGGATTTCCATGGATGGAAATCCAATTTTATGTTGATCATACTAGGCAACTATGCCCTTAAATTGGACCAATGCCCATGAAGGCCGTGTCGTTCAACCTCATGTGGATTCGGCCACACCACCTCATTCATATAAATCTCTAGGACTTTTGGCACGGCCCCTACCCTACCGTCAAGACACCTTTTGTCTCTCTACCATTAGTTGGGGCCAAGTATACATATTCCTTAGCCGCTAGAGTTAAAAATCCTTAGCAGGTTCAGAACACCATAACCTCCTTGTATGATCTTTGATGTTAACAAGCAACCACTCCATTGTTATCTGCGCTTCACTTAAATGCCGATGGACGAGTGTTGAGGAGATTATGCATGTTCAAACCTTGGCAGTTCCGGAAGCCATTACTAGACCACTACTATACCAGGGAGTTGTCCCGGGACAACGCCCCACTCAAATTGCCATATCTCTTAGCTCATACCTCCAATTGAGGTGTTCTTAAGCTTCTAATCTTTGTGGGTGGGAGGAATTGCCAATGCCCGGGGCCTTCACCTACACTATAATCACTTGGGCCTTCTCACCAACGGTGCCACAAGTCCCGGGGTCCCCCTTGTGCCCATGGTGTTTTACGCACTTCTCATGAAAATGTGCGCAACATTTCTAAGGCGTCTTTAGTACTCCTTCAACACTTTGGAATCCACATTAGAAGGTGGGGCTTCCTCGGATTCGTTCATAATGTCCCAAAAATCCATGGATGCCAATAACATTTCGGTCTTGAATTTCCGAAGGTTGAAATTCCCTCCATTGAATTTGTCAATGATTCTAGTAGCATGGCTCTCAAATTATGCCATCAAACGTTTGGATATACTCTCAAAACACTCAAACTAGTTTTTATCGGCCTACAATCAACCAAGTTCCATTAGTCGCCGCATATTGAAGGTTCCTATGAACATCCAATAAATGGATACTAAGGCAGATTTTAAAGTTTAGAATGGAGCAAGCTATGAAGTGATATTGGGTATGGTGTGGGTAAAGGAAGTGGATGCATGGATTGCATGCAAGAAAAGAGCAATCCATGGAAAGCTTTAGAATGGTAAATATTTCACTATCATAGGTAAAATATGTTAACCAAAGGTTCCTATGCTTTCTCATTTATAAATGAAAGATTTTGGTAGAAAATATGATCAATTGTTTTTTATACATATGAGTGAAGTTGAAAATCTCATTAAAGACAATGAATATTTTACTTAAGGGTGAAAATTATATTGAATGACATCAAAAATAGATTTTGCTAAAGAATAGAATGAATTGCCACCTATGAGAGAGGTTTATTATGCTATTAATCTAGTTGCCAATGCCATTCCCATAGCCAAGGCACCATATCATCATTTTCTAGATTAAAATGCTTTATAACTTGATAATCAATTAAATTATTTGTGGAGGAAATGATAGATTAGACCTAACAAATTACCCTGGGCAACATTTCTCCTCTTTGCTAATAAAACATATGGATCATTGACATTATGTATAGATTACCGGGGTCTAAATAAATTCACTATAAAGAAAAGAATTCCTTTGCTCCGCGTTGATAAAAATTTCATCACCTACATGATTCAATTTGTTTTTCAAAAATTGAGTTGAGAATTGGATATTATAAAATTGGAATTTAAAAATCCAACATTGAGAAAATTAAATTTAGAACACGTTTGTGTCATTATGATTATGTTATGCTTCTTGGACTATAATTGTTTTTGCTACATTTATGACTTTGATGAATTTATTATTTTGTTATCATTTGGATAAATTTGTATTTGTGTTTATTGATGATATCCTTACATACTCCAAGAATGTAGAAAAACACAAACAATTTCCAAAATAAATCTTAAAATTTTGAAAGAAAATAAGTTATATGCCAAGCTAAGTAATTTTTTAATTTTTTTGTGTTGAACTTTTTGGTCATATCATCTCAAATAAAAGAATCTCAGTAGAACCTAAGATAATCAAAGTAGTTGATGAGTCGTTAATACCAAAAGTTAAAACTGAGGTGAGAATTTTCTTAGGTCTTGCAAACAATTAAAAGAGATTTGTGAAAGAAGTTTCTAAGATAGTTGCTTCTATGACCAATTTGTTGAAAAACAAAGGCAACATGATAGATTGGACCCCTGAGTGCAACATGAGCTTTCAAACTTTGAGACAAATATGAATTCAAACTTCTATTTTAACCACTTGGTATTCTTTGAAAGGAAACATAATCTTATGTACGGAAGCTAATGATGTAACTATTAATGCAGTTTTGATGCAAGATAAGAAAATAATTGATTATAAATCCCATAAATTAAACTTTGCTAAGTTGAATTATATAGTATATGAGAAAGAATTACTTGCAATGATACATTGTCTAAAGGTTTTGAGACATTATCTACTAAGGATAAAGTTTAAGATTGAAAAAAATCTTGAATCTTTGAGATATTTATCAACCTAACTTAATTTAAGCATAAAACAATGTGGATGGATAGAATTTTTACAAGAAATTAATTTTGCTATAAAATATGTTAAAGGTAAAGAGAATGTGATTGCGGATGCTATTTTTTAAACATTGCTAGCAAATGCTATTTCATGCATAAAAATTGTTAATGGATAAGATTAAAATGTATTATGCTAATGATGATTTTTTGAAACTTCCATCTGAGGAAGCTCGGACTATGGATAAAATTAAGAATTTCAAATTATTTAAATTGAAAGATGAGGTCTAATATTATAATGATAGAGTGTGTGTTTCCAAGTTTGGAGAGCATAGATTCAACATTATGAACAATCTTCATGATATTCAAAGAGCAAGCCATCTAGGTTTCAAAAAAATTATATGGCAATCAAATGTTATTTTTATTGGCCAGGGATGGAAAACAATGTCAAAGAATATGCTTATAATATTAAGTCTCTAAAATATAACAAATAAAAATACCATGAATTATTACAACCACTTGGCGTGTCTAACTTAAAATTTGAATTAGTTAATGCGGGTTTTATTATTGGATTGCTTTAGACTTAAAGTAACTTTGACAATATCATGGTGGTTGTGGATAGATTAACTAAGAGAGCTTATTTTATTTCTAGAATTACTACTATAATTGCTAATGCAATAGTTTGGTAATTTATGAGAAATTTTTGGACACTATAGAATTCTATGTGGAATTATAAATGATAGGGATCGTAAGTTTGTGAGTGGATTTTGGACTACACTATTCAAATTTTGTGGGCTTAAAACTAAATTAAGCAATAATATATGATTATGGGACTAATAGACAAAGTGAACGAACAAATATAACTTTTGAGGATATGTTGAGAATGTATGTTGGTGAGAAACAACACTCATGGGATAAGTAGTTGCATATGATGGAATTTGCATACACTGATCATCTTCATAATAATATTGGGGTAAATCCATTATATGCTTTATATGGTCAAGAATGTAGAACTTCCATTATATTTTCTATTTCTAATACTGGATTTGAAAATATTAATGACATGATTGGAAAGATGAATGAAATTAGAGAGTTAACAAAGCTAGCGATGAAGAGTATTCATTATAGAGCTAAGCATTATACTGATAATAAAAGATTTTTTCGTAAATTTGAAGTGAATAATAAAGCATTTTCAAAGGTAACTCCAATTCGATATAGATTGAAGCTTGATAAGTAGCTTACAAAGTGTAACTACCAAAGGATTGGCAAATCCATAATGTATTTTATGTGGGCTTGTTGAAAAAATATGTGTGTGATCATAGCTATATTTTTAATGATCTTCCAAAAGCTACCTTTGAAGGATGATTTTTTTTTGAACTTGAGAAGATTTTGAAGATGGAGAACCAACATTTAAGGAATAAAACATTTTATAGATTCTATGTAAAATGGAAAAACTATCATGAAGAACAAGCTTCTTGGGAGAGAGAAATTGATTTTAGAAGAGACTATCATAATTTTGTTACATGGGACAATGATTTTTGATGGAAGAGGGAGATTGTAATGAAACTAGAAATATTGATGGAAGAATGAATTTTCTAACCACATGTGCCAGTTTGTAAGCAAAGGATGACAAGAGTTAGATAGTTCCCGATGGAAGATATTTGCGTTGGAGTTAGACAACTCCCACCTTATTGATGTTACTCATTGGAGTTAGACAACTCTCAATGAATAAATGAATAAGTTGGAATTAGACAATTCCAACTAAATGAATGGATGATAAATCAAGTTGGAATTAGATGGTTCCAACTAGAAGAATGAATAAATGAACCAAGTTGGAATTAGATAGTTCCAACTAGAACAATGTGATTGAATTAAAAGATGGAAGAATGTTCTACAAAAACCAAAAATATAAGATTCATAGTAGACTTAAATATATATCTATAAATAGAATATGTGTATGATATTTGGGAATAAGAAGTAAAAGTAGTGCCTTTGGCATAAGAGAACGTTTGGGGGATGAGAGAGAATCTTTTGTCTTTCTGCTATGGTTGGGTGGCTGAACTAAGACCAAAACCTAATTGGTCTATGATTGTACTTAGACATTACAAAGGAAATAAACAGAGTTTCTTTAATTCATCACTTTGACTAATAGTTGTTATTGTGGAATTTGGTGGCAAACATGTGGAAGGTTTTTTACAAACCTACCTTAACACAATAAACAAAAGAATATCTCAACATACGTTCCATGCTTCCCTTCTCATTTTTTAACCATCTCAATTTGAGAATGGTTTGGACATAAACAACCTAGCTATTTAGACCTTGAATTGCAAAAAGGCAAGGGCAATTTGAGCAACCCCTTTGCCAATTTATCTTACAAATTTGATATAAAACTAATATATCATTGGTTTCAAATTAGATTTAGATCATATATCATTTGGAAATACATTATTTCTACACATGAGCTATAGTTTGCGGTTTACATTTGAAAATAAGAATCCAAATTCATATCCATCCAATGCATGTGAATTTATATCAAGCCATATGATATTTATCCCAACAACCACTTGAAAATGAAGATATAAAACTTGGCACATGATGCTAAGTGGTTCACACAAACATCCAAAATGCGATGAATCATTTTTAAACAATCCCATCCTTATGATCATTTCCAAGTGAACACTTGAGGATGAAAATCATTGATTGAGAATACCCTTTGTATTAGTTGCACCATAGATAATTAGAGTTTAAATTTTGAGACCCCATTTTTGGATAAGGGTTTGCATACTCATCATATATAACAGGTGCAATTTTTTTTGCAAATGCATTTTATTTTATACTCTAAATTGGTAAGCCAACCTAGCAAAATCTTGGAAATTTTGACATTCTTGTCTTTCGGACAATGTTGGTTCCATACACATTGGTATGTGGCATTGCTTTGAGTTTGATTGACATTAAAAGTAATTGGTTACCTTTGGACGTCTCCAAATAGGTCACAAAAGTTGAAGTGGCCACAATTTGTTTAACATCCAGTTTGATATTTTGTTGCATCTTCCTATACGATATGCAATTCTATACCCAAAGTGATTATATCCCTTGGTGCAAGTGAGATCATAACACAATTATTATGCCAATCTACATATGGTGGACCCCTTGGTCCAAATCTACATATGTTCACATATTAACTCAACCTTGATTTCAAATATAGAAAAATAAAAGAATTACGATATTATTGTATGGTTGCCAATTGTTAATGGGTTTTTGCACTCCAACGTTGTTTTGTTGATATTTTTTCTCTTTGTCACATCTAGACCGTCTTTAAAGGTGGTCCTTCATCCTTAGCTAGATCATTCAGTACATACTACACTAGAACCTTCATTATTGGCTTTGAACACTACCAATCAACTCATGTTTTGGCCAAATTTTGAAGGTTGTTTTTCACAAAAATAAATTAACCTTGGATCCAACATTGTTAACTTTCTACCAATTCACAATAGAGGTTTTGGGTTGTTCTAACCACTTACATAATTCCAACTAGTTGACATTTTTGGTAAGACAATTCAACTTTTGGAGGTAATTTTGCAAATCATGTCCAAATTTCATCTTGTCAACCTTTGCCCAACCTATGGTACGGGTTATTGTGGCCATTTAGAAATTGCCAACTATCTATTTTCTTGGTTAAATTGGCTAACTTTCAAAGGTTGTTCCGCAACTAGGTCCAAATTTGGCCTCTCCAACCTTCACCCAACCTATGGTACAATTTGTGACTCATAATGACCATTTGGATATTGTCAACCAATTAATGTTTTGGTTAAATTGGCTAACCTCCAAATGTGGTTTTTGGAACCAAATTCACAATTAATCTCTATAATCGTATACATGCCAATAGTTGAGTTCTCATGTGATTTTGATCATTTGAGATGGACATGCTACCATGACACGCCTGTACACACATCTTGGTTATTTCCTAAGACATTTTTTGGTAACACTTTACAAGCTACTTAATGTGCACTTTGACGAACACATTTAATACCTTATCCTTGTCAGCCCTAAGGAATGTGCAAGTTTGGAAAAGAGAAACAATAAGGTAATAGCAACGATGAATCATTTATTTGTATTGTTCTTGTTAACGCTATAATGCTATTTTTTCAAGGATTACCATCTTTTCTCAATTGTTGCATATTTGATGGGCATTACCCGTTCAAATTCATAATTAATCTCTATAGTCGTATACATGCCAATAGTTGAGTTCTCACGTGATTTTGATCATTTGAAATGGACATGCTACCATGACACGCCTATTCACACATCTTGGTTATTTCCTAAGACATTTTTTGGTAACACATTACAAGCTACTTAATGTGCACTTTGACGAACACATTTAATACCTTATCCTTGTCAGCCCTAAGGAATGTGCAAGTTTGGAAAAAGAGAAACAATAAGGTAATAGCAATGATGAATCATTTATTTGAATTGTTATTGTTAACGCTATAATGCTATTTTTCCAAGATTTACCATCTTTTCTCAATTGTTGCATATTTGATGGGCATTACCCGTTCAAATTTACAAGCACACACACATTCTTAAAGTTGTTTTTGCACATATGAACTCAAAAGGCTCAAACATTACCTTTATACAATTTTAAATGACTACCTACTTAGATGGATCAATTTGTCAAGTGGACATACTGATAAACACTAAAACTGGTTATTTTGATGAGTTATTGTCCTATGTCTAGTTCATGACTAGCTTGCACACTAAGGTCAAGAAAATGGTGAATTAATAAAAACCTTAGAATGTCAATTTAATAGTTTTGGACGTACAAGTCAAATTTTGACCAGCTAAGCTACGAAGGCCACATAATTACTAAATAGATTGTTGATTAATAAACAACTTCAAACTATTCAAATATCTACTAGTTGGTTTTACCTAGGACCTAAATGACATCAAATAGTAAGATTTTGACAACCTTGGACCAACTAGCTAGATGTTGACAAATTGATTTACTAAGGATGTTTTTGCTATTTAAAGATAGTGTCAAATCCTAACTTAAAAAACACTCTAAATCTAATCCATTGGCAACTTTAAGGGTTGTGCATGTGTTTTTATGGTTTGAATTTATATGTAATAAGGCGTCCATGATGCTCCACCCAATCATTGATGACGATATATGATTTAGGTAACAAAAAACAAAAATCAAATAATATTGGTAAGTTTTATTTATGATATATTAAGTTGTCCATTTGAATATTGAATATTGTTCATGGGGGATGTGGGGTAGTGAAAATTGTCCCTTGCATGGTCACTTTGAAGAATCATTTTCATAATGATAAAACAATGTTCGTAATATTACTCTATATGAACTCAAATGAAATAATTTAGGAGTAAAACCATTGTTTAAAGTGTTGGGGTTCCAAATCCATTCAAAGATACATTTTTAAATGTAAGATCTAGGGCCTTCTCCTTGAGCTCAAGCAAATGAGTATCCCCAAATGTGTCCACTAACACAAGATCAAAATAATCCACAATCTTCCCTATGGTTGCACAAATCTAGACATATGGATTGATACCCAAAGTTGATAGATCCCATCTTGCACCTTGTCATTGTAACCTAAGCTGCCATCTAACAAGGTTTTATAGGTTGATAAGATCTTGAGGCAGTCGAACTGAGTCTGTGAGTTAAGACTTAGGATTGCCTTCGGCGGCATGTACTTGCCCTTTCTCTCATGCCCATCATTTCATTGCAAGGTTATCACGAATTCTCAATCATCGAAACTGATCTCTTCTTCATCTATTGATAGGATCTTATGCAGCTGAGATCTGATTTCATATATAGAAAGGCTCGTATTGCGTGTCCGAAACTGGGGTGAGCCTCTCATTTTAGAGAATTGGGGCGCTGGTCAATTATTAAGGTCAGGTGAAGAAGGCTCGTTGCAAAGATCTTGCACGTAGCCGGGTTGTAAGGTTCAGGTTCATCCTTGGGCAATGCAAAGTGCAGTTGTGGTAGTCATTTTTGGGATCCAATGCGATGGAAATCTCTGCTCGTTATGGTTGTATATTACAAGCTCCGATTGCTTAGGTCCATGAAACTAGTGAAATGGACTTTGAGCTATTCTAGCACATTTGTATTAGGGTTCAACTCGCATGAATTGATCAGTTCAATACAAATAGTAGAAAACACAATATAAGCTCCTATACAAATGCCCACAGCAATTCAAGCTCCTATTAGGTCTTGAAGTTGTGCGTTGTTGATCAGGTGAGCGCGGTATTTAGCCGATCTATTTGTCAGATAGCTACTTTCTATGAAAGTGACTAGGGAAGTGAAGATTTTGGTTTTGGCTGCGCAGATACCCAGAGCTATTCATTTCTACTCTTCTGCACAAATTCTTTCGATTTCGATCAAACCCTTGGGATGAGTTATGCCACAATCGCATGGTTCTAATGTTCCTCAACCTCCTTGCAATCTTCTTTGCGGATTTCCGTTAGGTATAACCTCGTCCTAGATGTAATTTAGAATTTCAGGGTTTTCTTCGGGGTAGTGATTTGCTCTAGCAACTTTGCTTTTGGTGTTTGCCTGCACAAGGAAGATGTTACCCATAGAACGACATGCGACACAATGGTAGAATTACTGCCAAAAAACAATTATTTTATGTAAAACTAGACAACACTTTCCGATATTTTTCGGCAATAATGCAGGATTGCATACCTGGGGTTTGGTTCTCTTAGGAGTGTAGAAAGTTTGTGTCATGAAGTCGCAACAAACTTGTCCTTGTGTTAGGTACAATTGAGCAGAATGAGTCGTGCAGAAAGAACAATACAAATTGATGTTCAAAAGGTTGTATTTGGTCTGTTTGAAGTCCCACTCTCTCACATAGTCTTATCATGTCATTTGCGAACGTTGGTGCAAAAATCTTTGTCATGCCACAGTTTGTTAGGCTCATGGCTTGAAATGAACTAACCTCTTCATAAGAAAATTGGAAAGGCTGAGAGTGAAAGTTTCAGTAGAATAACAACTTTAGTATAATTTCCTTCAAGAGCCATGAGATGCTGGCAAGTTATGATTAATTTCTTAAACTGCTTGCCCCAACTATCCTACTCTCAATCAACAGGTAGCCCGGATAAGCTGTGCAACTGTTTCAAATAGGCAATGTCCACAATCCCAATCCAGAAGGTGATGCAGAAGCCTACTTTCTCAAATTTCAGACAGTGAAACATCTTCTTGCCAACGGCCAAGGTGTATCGATGATCGTTGAAAGGCTAGAGTAGCAAACAAAATCTGTAAACTGCAGGCCTTCTAAAGTCTTCTACCACCCCTTGTATGGTTGCCAATCTTGTATAACGTATGCATATATTGTACACAAGACACAGAAACTAGAGTTTGTCAAGTTTAGGATGTCCCAGGTTATTGGAAGGGAAATCCAAGATTGGCATGGTTATTCACAGATATCAAACACTAAAGCAGTGGTCCACTTGCACTTCAAGGTTAGGTCTTCATTCTCTAGAACTTGAGAGTCCATTCTCTCAGATTTTGTGACTCTACACTTACAGTATCACTTAGTTTTGCAAAGGTATAATGAAGACCATTATAAAGCCAACAGCTGCAATTCTGCACACAGCAAGTACCACATGCCAAGCACCACTCGCTACTAGTAATGTCATGTGTGCAAATTTGTACAATGTGCGACATTATAAGCCATTCAATTTGTCTCCATACACTAAAATCCACTACAACCTTCACTATAAACCTGGATAAGTGCAATCAAGTCATCTTGTTTTCTATGACCAACTATGCCCCTTAATCAGAAGAACAGATGAAACTGCAAAACGTTGGACTTTAATTCAACACGACACTTAGGCTGGCAAGGCATGACTCCCTGATGCATCTCCATACGGCGACAAGGAAGCGTCAACCTTAACCCCTAAATGCTTTTAGCATGTCCATACTCATTGTGTGTTCTCTCATTATACTGGATACTATGAAATCTTCATCAAACTCGTTTTTAAGTTACTTTGTGTGGGTGTTGAGAAGAACAACCTTCCAAAACAACAAGCTACCGATATCTACCAAAATGTCACATCACAATCTTATATTGGAGAAGTCCAACCAAGATTGTCATGTTCGATTAAGAAGATAGTTGGCCAAGTTGATAGAGCTAGAGGCATGCGGTAAAGCTTAAATGTCATGGAAGGTTATCCATAATCGTGCATTTAGTAGACAAACGAAGTGTTCAAAGAAAATGGACCAAAACTCAAAAAACTTATGTCTTGAATTTGTAGCCACTGCGCCCATTGTGAAACAGACAGAACAAAAAAGGAGAGTCGAAACGCGAAAGTAAGGAATCTGCCATCCACCTTGCCAATTACAATAGTATCCCACCTCTTCTCTTCAACTAGGCTACAATAACCACCTGAGCAATCAGAGCTTGCAACCATAACGAGCAGAGATTTCCGATTGCATCGGATGCTCAAAAATGACTAACACATTTGCACCTTGCATTGCCCCCTTTGCGTTGTATTTTGTGTCTAACAGACTTCCTAAGTAGTCTGATTCTAAAAAAATCAGCTGAACGAGAAGAAATCACACTCGGTGACTACGAAGGCAAACTTGGCGAAGGGAATCATCTTGCATTTTGGACTTCACAAACTCTTGCAATCCTACCGTCCCCTCCCCTTTTCTCTTCCTTGCATGCACACTGAATTTGAAGCCAACCCAATACATACTCAACCCATCCTCCTCTTCAGTTCAACTCCAGTACATATAGTTGTACGTGTAGAGAACATGTAAAATTTGAAATGTACGTCCATAGAACATCTAAAAATTGAAATATGCGTGTATAGAACATGACCACAAACGGTGGTGAAAACTTTAATGGTAGAGCACTTCAAATTCACCACATAGGCCATAAACCATCTCCCACTTTAGGTCGTCAATGAAATTATGACCTAGCGTGTGATTTATTCCATGGATATGCACTAATTGGTATTTTATTCCAAGTGTATGTGCATCTATTAAATTCAAATGGTTTGGAATCTTTTGCCTCTAGAAGTTGATATGATTATGCTTCACGTTGGTCTCAGTCATTCAAAGTCTATCTCTGAAAGTGTTGACCGACTATAAGTCAATTCGGTTCTTCAATCTTGACAAACACATTCTTTAGTCAATAATTTTACATGTGCTAATTTCATCTTCTTGTTTGTTTGAGACTATTTTCTCATGTTGATCACAAACCACTTCTATATGTCCTATGTTCTTCCATGGAAATAAAAAATATATTTTTTACATTTTTGTTTATTTCCTACACATCTATTAATCTCTATCAATCTCAATTTATCTGTCAGACAAACATTCCCACGAGCCTAATCAATTTTCATGAATCTCAATTCTTTCCAGACTCAGACAAATTTACTCACAATTTAAACTTAATCAATTGCGTTACGGTTTTGGATTCAGTTCAATGCAATCACAACAAAGGACAATATTTAACAATTTCATATCATTCAAGCACAACAAGAAAATAATTTTATTGGATTTTGGCGGTTCATGTGTGACTCATACTCAAAGATTACAATGAGCTTTAAAAAAAATTGCAATTTCACAATCAATGTGGCAAATTCTATCTATTTAAGGAATATATTTAACCTATAACCTTGCAAAATCTTTTGTGCCAAGAAAGACAAAGGCACTATGTTCAACAATGCACTCAAAATTATCTAAAGGAATGTGTACGTGCCTTAGTTTGCCCTATCTCTTTATGACAGGGTGAGGAAGACGACAATTTTAATTTACTTAGGGTTTCTAAAGTTGTGATAATGATTCTAACCACATATATTATAACATGGACCATTATTGGTACATGTTGTCTAGAACTAAGATACTAATAATCTAGAATGAGTTTAAAGTAAAAGCATAGAGTTCATTATAATTGCTAATAATGAACATGTTTTTACTTTGGTTAAATTTAAGACAACTGGGCATGGTGGAAAGGCATATATAGGACTCTTGTGCAAGAGTAAGGAGGTCTTTTATCATATCTTGTGGTTAGATGGTTCATGCCAAAGAAATTTCCAACAAAAAATTAAAATTTTGTCACATTTGGTACAAAACATGTTTTAGTTTCAAAACAAAGATGGCATTTCTTGAGATGAATGTTTCAGTAACCCCAAAGATGGAGAATATGTTAGAGAATAATATTACTATTGAAAACCATATATTAAAGATGGAAGAATTGGAAAAGGCCAAGAAGCGCAATGAGGTGAAATTGGCAATTTTGGAAGCCAATATAATGAAGGAGCCAATGAATTATAAGCATGTCCGTGTCAAACCTGGTAAGTTATCTCAACACTCATCGATTGAAAGTTATGCCAATGAGTTTCAAAATTTATATGCAGAAGTTGTTACTTTATTCATGAGTGTTGGTAATAAGATTCACCATTTTATTGATGGATTGAAGCCAAAAATGACTAAAGATAATGATGGACCCATTGAATGATGCCCAACCTTGGGATGATTCTCAGAGGCTAATTACCTATGTTGTTTTTATAGATTAATCTCCAACAAATTAAGTCTAGGTTAGGGATTGCATCTACTCAGAACGGTGTAAAAAATACTCCTTTTATAGGAGTCCTTCTATAAGAGTAGGTGGTTCAATAAAGAATAAAAGAAATCTATCATGAAGTTTATTAATGGTAGGGAGATTTGTTACAAAAAATTGTAGCCTTAAAGAAAGAAGGAAAATGCTATTTTGTGGGAAAAATGACCATAGGGCTAATACTTACCCTAAGAAATCTAATTCCACTATTGACAAAGCATAAATTTTTTTGTAGATCCTTAACATAAAGATTGTGGAAAATTTGTTTAGGTAGAAAGGAGATCAAGATTAAAAGAAAATTTGATTATCTTGTTCAAATCTTAGAAGATAGGCAATTCATTGAACAAATTTCTTAATCTCCTAAGTTCACTAGATACGTTTTTTAGTGAAGACTCCAAGGTTTTTGGTTATTGTTTACTTATTGACTCATATCCCAAAAACCTAGCCAAGTATGTAAGTGCTTATGTAGCCTTTGAGATAATTGTCAAGATTTCAATTATTACATGAGTGTAAACACACTTATGTAGATGTTTTTGCATTCATAAAGAAAATCATATGGCAAGTGTATTATGATGCACCTCAAACCTAGACTCTTGAATTTTATTTCGACTAATGGTCTAACTATGCAATTTTTAGGGAAAGTCTTGAGAATAGATGGGCATATTTTAGTAAATATTGTTGTTGGTCATTGTTATTTGAGTTCAGCATATTTTAACGCATTGGTTTGCATGTGAAAGAAAATAATGGTAAAGTGGTATTAAAAAATGAATTGGAAGTTGAAATGGAGGGGACCGTCAATGTGCATGTGAAAATTCAACAATACCAATCTCAAGTGTTTTGTTTGATTATCAAATTAAATAATGGCTTTGACTTGATTTTGGGAGATAAACATAGAGCCACATTTATTATGATTTTAAAGCTTTTATATTGCATAAAGGCAATAAGAAAATTACAATTCAAAGTGTGGTAACAAGCAAGGAAAAACCCATGCCTCAAGGCGACATGTTATTAGCTTTGTAATTCAAGAGAGCAATAAAGAAAGGTTGTACACCTTTACTTAATCATTTGAAAAGATACATAATAAATAATTATCTTCAAGGTTGGAAAAAACTTTGTAGGGTGTTTGGTGAAGGAATATGAAGATATAGTTCAACCCATATATGCAGAGCTTCCACCAAAGAGAAAGATGGCCCATACTCTACCATTCGAAAAAAATCATTAACCAACTTATAGACCTATTTTTAAACTCAGTATTTTGGAGGTTGAAGAAGCCTAAGAAAATTATAGAATATATCCACAAAGGGTGGATAGAACCAAACTCTTCACCTTATTGATCACCAATCTTATTCGTTAAGAAAAAAATGGTGGATGGAGAATGGTGATAGATTATAGAGCTTTACATAAACTAACCATAAAGAATCGGTATTCATTGCCAAGAATTGATGATCTATTTGATCAAATGGTCGGATCTCGTGTGTTGAGTTCATTAAATCTGGCTCAAGGATATCATCAAATTTAAATTTTTGAAGAAAATGTACCTAAGACTACATTTAGACTACCTTTTAGCCATTACCAATTCAAATTTTTGAGTTTTGGATATTGACTAATGCACCTACAACTTTTAAGGGATAATTAATAGAAATTTTCAACAAAACTTGGAAAAGTTTGTTTTGATATATTTTGATGATTTTTTGGTGTTTTCAAAGAGACAAGAAAAACACCTTAAATATTTACGCAAAATATTCAATATATTACGGGATAACAAATTATATGCTAAGTAGATTAAGTGTCCCTTTGCAAATAACGAGTTAGAATACCTTAGCCATGTGGTGGGTAAATATGAAATCAAGGTCGACCTTCAAAAGTTTGATATGGTGACTGGATGGGCAAGGCCCAACAATGTAAGTCAATTGCATTTATTCTTGGATTTTAGTAGTTATTTTTGTCGATGTATTCAAGGTTATTTGACCTTAGTTTCTCATTTAACTCATTTGACAAAAAAAATGTGAAGAACATTTAGATTGATCAATATCAAGAGTCTTTTGAAGAGGTTAAATATGTGTCAACTCACATGCCCGTTTTGAATTCACCAATAATTGGTGAAAGATTTGAAATCATATATGATGTTTTTTTTTTGGGTATATGAGCATTTTTTCACAAAAGGTAGGCCAATTGATTTTGAAAGCCGCAAGCTTACACTTGTTGAAAGAAATTATACCACAAGTAAATAAGAATCAATAGTTGTTGTGCATGCCTTACGAACATGGCATTGCTATTTAGAATATTCAAAATGTGTAATGATTACAGTTCACTATCCATTAATCTATCTAAAATCACAACAAAATTTGTCAAGGTGTCAGGCTCGATAGGTAGAGTATTTGAAACAAATTTTTGATTATTCATGGGAGTATCGTTATGGGAGAAGCAATGTTGCCAAATCCATTAAGCAAAAACCCATTAGATGAAAAACGGATCACATTAACCTTACTGATAAGAAGCGCTTCAAGTTGTAGCTTCCAATTAGTGGCGGCTGGCAGTAGGAGGAGTGCTCCCATGAAGATGACCAACACTAGAAAAAATCCCTTGGGCTCAACAATGAATTCTTTAATAAGAACATTGTAAGGTATGTTTTGGAACCGTGGTTTAAGGATCCGATTAATTTAGCAAAATTGGTCTTCAAATATGCCATCTGGTGGTGCCAAAATACAATTGTGGTACATGATGTAGGCTCCCTTCATAAAGATATACTCTTTGAATGTCATGAGGTTTTTTATAGTAGACATATGGATATTACGAAGACCTTGAAATAAATTGAGACCAAATTTTGGTGGCCACAATTGAATGATAATGTCAAGACTTATGTAAATACATGTGATGTATATCAACGTGGTAAAGCTTCTACTACAAGGATAGCAAGATTATTGCAACCCTTAGAAATTCTTGAAAGGGAGTGGGAATGTGTTAGCCTTGATTTAATTATTTAATTAACTCTCACAAAACAAGGGAATAATAAAATATTAGTGTGTGTGGATAAATTAAGCAAGATGGATCATTTTATAGCCACACTAACCACAATTACTATAGAAAAAACACCAAGATTATTCATAGACTTTGCATATAAACATCATGGTTTTTTAAGAAAGCTAGTTAGTGATCGAGATATTCAATTTACTAGTTAATTTTGGATTGATATAGTACTTTTTGGCACCTCCTCCGAAAGAACCTAACAAAACCACACAAACCCTTTCATGAAAGTGGCTTGTCTTGGCAAGTGCCCAAGCCAAACCAAGATGTTATGATATTTCATGAGTGCTTCAGTTTCAGAGGGGATTTGGTAATCGCATCGTATTCCTCCGGTAGGTTGTATCTAGATTTTCAGTATCTAAAATAATTATCTAAGCTACATCAATTTTCTTAATCTAATGCCTAATTTATCCTAGTCTAAGCGTAGATGCACTAGCCTTGGGATCAAAGCAACCTAACCCTAATGAATAAAATAACATAGCTTATATATTTTGTGTGTGGTTTTTAGTTATTTGTTACTTGAGTTGACAGGATAACAAGTACGCTTACTTAATTAGTTGGGCCACATCTAATTTCTTACATGTTATGTGTAACATACCTTGCTAATATTTCATAAAAACAATTATTTATTGAGTAAGCTCACCTCCCAACCTAAAGACACACCACAAAACATAATGTGTGTTCTCTTTCCCCCGAGCCATATTTATACATAGTATCTATGACATACTTTTAGAATTCTCAAGTTTTTCTATACATAAACTGAAGTCTCCCTTATCTATGTGCTTAAATCACTTTCCTTTTTATTTTCATAGATAAGAATCATCCAACCCCTTGTCCTTCTCATCCTTTGATTTCCCATTCATCCATGCTTCTTAGTTTTGAACATTCATCCCTGCAATTTATTTCTATCCTCAACAATACATTTCCCAATTAGTCCATTACACTCTTCCCCTCTCAAATTAAGTCATTGTCCGCAATGACAAAATTTGGATAAGTTTCCCTAAACTCATTTTCTAACTCCCATGATGCCTCATCTTTAGGATAAACTTTTCACTTAATAAGAAATCTCTTTAATGACCTATTTGTGAGGTGTTGCAAATCGACCTGTAAAATTCTTTTAGGTTCAACCAACATCTCCCCCTCATAAATTACTTGAGGTAAATCTGGAAGCACATGATTGGGGTCAGATACGTATTTTTTAAACAAAATTACATGAAACACATCATGAATTTTCCAGTCCTTGGGTAAGTCTAATACATACGCCACTTGACCAACTCTCTCAAGAATTTGAAACGGACCACAAAATCTAGGGCGTAATTTTTTACACCTTCCAAATTTTAATCCAGAGCGTTTAGGCGTTACTTTCAAAAATACATTTGACCAACTTCAAACTCTCTTACATTCCTTTGATCATCATAGAATTTAGATCTCTCTTGTGCACCTTGCATACATTGCTTAGCACATTCCAATATACTATGCATTCCTTGAATCATTTGATTAAAACTTTCAATTTTAGAATTAGGAGTTGCTAAGGAGATTGGAGTTCTACATTCTTGACCATATAAAACATAAAATGGATTCATCCCTATGCTACTATGCTCTCGTTGATTATAAGCAAATAATATCAAATACAATCACTTATCCCAAGACTGTTGTCTTTTACCAACATACATTCGAAGCATGTCTTCAAAACTCATATTGGTTCTCTCAATCTGTCCATCCGTTTTTGGATGATATGTTGAACTCATACTAATCTTGGTGCTACATAATTTGAATAAAGATTACCAAAATTCAGTCCCAAATTTTCTATCTATGTCACAAATAATCTCTCACGGCAACCCAATATTCAAAAATATCTATGTAAAAAACAACTCAGCTACTCCCAAAGTTGTCACAGTTGTAGTTGTAGGGCCTGCTTAGTTAGTCTATCAACGACCACAAAAATGCTATCAAACCCCTTTTGAGTCCTAGTAAGATCCACAATGAAATCCATAGAAATAGACTCTCACTTTATATTGGGCATTGACAACAGTTGCAACAACCCTTGATGTTTTACTTGCTCCACTTTGTTTTTTCGACATAACAAACACCTCTCGACATGATCTTTCATATTTCTTTTCAATCCTGGCAAAAAATAATATTTCTTTATTGTCGCATATGTTTTCCAAAACCCTGGATGACCTGAGATAGGAATATTGTGACAATCACAGATAATATTTTTCCTATAATCTCCCACCTCAAGAATACAAATTCCAGACTTATAATATAAAATATCCACATCCAAAGCATAGGCAGAAAATTTATCAATTTCCTCTTAGGTTCCAGATTCTTTCGACAAACTCTCAAAATGAATAGAGAAAAACACACCATCCTTATAACATCCTTTGATTTTATCAAGTATAATGTCTTTCACTAAAGACACTGCATTTGAAAGGGTCTACATGACAAAGAATTTGCCATAACATATTCTTTGCCTTTCATGTATTGATTCTAAAAATTGAACTCTTGCATCAATTCCATCCAATGACTTTGTCTACGATTTAGATTAGTTTGACTAGTCAAATATCGTAATGACTAATGATCCGTCTCTATCTTAAATTCACTACCTAATAGATAGTGACGACAAACTTTTAATGCATGAATTATCGTTAATAGTTATTTCTCATGAATAATTCAACTCTGCATTGTTAAGTTTTTTAGATTCATAAGTGATCACCCTGCCTTCTTGCATAAGAACACCACCTACAACCATATCACTAGCATATGCGCACAAGACTAGCCCACCTTTCAAGGGATCCATGATCCTGAAGACCTGGACTTCTACCAAAGCTTTCTTACAAGCCTCAAAGCTTTCATGACAATCACGAGTCCAAGTGATTATTTCAAATTTGCCTTTCAACAAATCCGTCATGGAGACTACAATCTTGGCAAAATCCCCTACATATTTCCGCATGTAAGTAGCCAACCCCAAAAAATGTCTGACCTCAATCTTATCCTTTGGCACGCGCCACCTCACCACTGTCTCGATTTTTTTAAGATCAACTGAGACACCTTCGCCAGACAACACATATCCAAGGTATTCAATTTGGGTGCGGATGATTGACACTTGTTTCTCTTAGCATACAATTTATGTCTTCTCAAAACATAAAACACCTTCTCAAGGTGTTATTTATGTTTCTCCTCATTTTTGGAAAACACTAATATGTCATCCATGAAAACAAGGGTGAAGACTTCCAGATATTCTTTGAATATGGTATTTATGAGATTCATAAATGTGGCAGGTGCATTGGTAAGTCAAAAAGGCCATAACATCCCCAAAATGACGTCGTATTGATTTCCTGTCCAAACTTCAAAATTTGCAATGGTTTGTGTTCCTTGCAATATGACAGGGACAT
This sequence comes from Polytrichum commune, assembly GCA_950295325.1. Lineage (NCBI taxonomy): Eukaryota > Viridiplantae > Streptophyta > Polytrichopsida > Polytrichales > Polytrichaceae > Polytrichum > Polytrichum commune. The sequence continues at coordinate 53,969,245 of OX485806.1, read as the reverse complement.
CCAACAATTGACAATCAATCGGGTTTGACTCACCATTGGTAAGAAAACCTTACAAGGTTTGATTTTAGTGACAGGAAATCCCAACTTTGATGCAAATTTAGACGACATTAAATTATGGGTTGATCCTGAATTAATTAACATAAAAGTTGATTGAGTACCAATTGATCCTTGAACCTGGAGCACCGTAGGTTCACTCGCTACCCACTTCTCACATACTGTAGCTGACATACGAACTATTTCTTTACCCTTGGACACTATAGGCGGTTCCACCTCCATTAGCAACGCTGTAGACTGTTTTGGACGTTTTTCCGTTAGTTGCAAACATTTCTTAGCCAAGTGCCCTGGCTCATGAGAATTATGGCACAATCATTTCTTTTGGTGTTCTTCTTGATCTTTGTAGGTGAATTTATTGCTCGGTCGAACGTTGCTTTGTCCCTCTGGACGTGAAATTTTTTGGGATCTCTTCCACTTCCCAATCTTTTTTTCTTGCTATGATCCTTACGGGAGACATCGAAAGATAAATTCTTCTTTTTCGCTAATTCAACATTTTTAGTCTCAAACGTTAAGGCCATGCTATATGTTTTTCCAAACGTATAAGGTCTCAAAACTTTGAAATTATATTTGATTGAATTTTGAAGTCCCGTAACATAAAATATTTGTTTGTCTTTGTCATACGAATCCGGAAAATATTCGACTAATTCGTCGAACCTATCTTTGTACTCATGAACTGACAATGTCCCTTGTCTAAGGTCTTTCAAACGTTCTTTCATATTTTGGATATGATCACGTGGTAAAAAATATTCTAAAAACAATTTCTTGACCTAAGACCATGTTTCCACTGGATCTTTGTATGCTTCCTCCCTGTCAGTTTTAACACGGGTCCATCGAAGGTGGGCTCGTTCTCTCAACAAAAAGGAAACTACTCTCACTTTCTCCTTGTATGAGAGCTCCCCCTGAAACAAATTTTCTACTGTTCCTAAAAACGATGGAACTACCTCAAGTTTAATGTTGGCTCCACCTGAAAATGTAGGTGGTTGCACGCTCTTCTGGATGTCGTGCAAGAGTGTGTTTTTACCTCTCTCAAACGTGTGTGATGGGTGAGTAGTAGAAGAAGGAGAGGTAGAACGTGAAGGAAAACTAACTTTCTTTTTATTCTTTTCATAACCATGTGCATGTTTCTCCATAGCCATAACGACGGCTTGGGAGATGGCATCGAGAACTTGTTTAGGCAAGGGCTCCAGGTCAGGAATCCCTCTGCTTTGAGTTTGCTCAAGAGGTACACTACCAAATGATACCATAGCGTTCAGAGAATCACAACACGGAAAAAAAAATCCCTAAGCACAATGCTACACAATGCAATTCAACGAACACAACGCTCTGATACCAAAAATGTAACGTACCTTGATAATCTTTCATAAAAAAATCATTTATTGAGTAAAGCTCATCTCCCAACCTAAAGACACACCACAAAACATAATGTATGTTCTCCTTCCCCCGAGCCATATTTATACATAGTATCTATGACATATTTTTAGAAGTCTCAAATCTTACTATACATAGACTAAAGTCTTTTTATCTATATGCTTAAATCACTTTCCTTTTTTCTTTTCATAGATAAAAATCATCCAACTTCTCGTCCTTCGATTTCCAATTCATCCACACTTCTTAGTCTTGAACATTCATCCCTGCAATTTATTTCCATCCTCAGCAATACATTTCCCAATTAATCCATTATATTATGAATTGAATTCTCTAAACGATGGGACCTTTATTAAGTCCTACCCTCTCAACATTGCTTCTTAGTTTATAATTAATTGAGCAAATCCTATTTCACAAATTATGGCATAAATTACTCAGTTCATAAATTAAGGCATTACCACCTACATGTTTGGTACACATCTTAATCCGACCCTTCAAGGCCCAATGCGGGTCTCTTGAAGGTTGATTGATATTTATACCCTCATAGTTAAGTTCCCACTTGTTTTTTGCCGAAGGGGGTTTCACAAATTTCATTGGTTCTTAATTAATCTAACACGGTTTGATCATGAAAATTCACCTTAATGGGATTGATGAATGATACAACATGTATGTTAAAGATGTTGCATAATCTTTAACGATTGGGGCCATCATCTCCAACCATAGGGGCCAACAACATCATGAGGTTCTGTTGGTCAATACTTCTATCTTACCACCTACAACACACAGAGTGGTTATGTCGGTGATTAACTCGATTCCACCACACACAAACAAGCTATAAACAGAAAAACTATTACCACAATATTTTTCCAAGAGGCTCCACACAGATGGAAGTTGGAATACCCCCTCGGCAGCTAAATAGGTGTTGACTCTTTAGCCTTACATGGATAGTTGGGTTGGGTTAGAATTGTACCTTTGTCGCGCTCCCTTTATTCGTAAATATAAGAGTGTAGGATTGACTTCCATCTTGTTTGGTGATGGTTGGTGCGGAATCCCTACTCCAAATTATAGACGTTGTCCCCCACTCTAGCTTTCGGCCGCCCATGACACAAATTCGTCTCTTCCAACATTGGATGGACTAATCTAATATTGATTGAATGGATGGAGAATCCACAAATCCCTCAAATATTGAACATTGAATTAGTTGTGAGAATAATTTGGTGGATGAGTTCTGATTGGCGATAGGTTTTATTTTGCCTAGACCTTTATTTATTCATTTATCTACTTGTTTGGTTATTAATTTTTTGTCTGATAATATAAAATTCATAAAAAAACATATTGAGATAATTGCAACTCAAATATTCAATAGTTTTGGAAAACTGGGTTTGGCAACTCTAAGGCAACAGTTGTCCTTAAACTTGAATACCCATAACTTTTGCTTAGAATCTTCAAATGGAACAGCTTTTGGTTTTTTGAGAAGTTAACAACAAAATACAAAACTATTTTAAATATCAATGTGATTGCATATTTAATCTTCTAAATATAAACCTAGAACTCAGGAGGTAACTGAAATACAATAGTCAAACGCTCACAACTTCTACTCAGAAAGTTTTATTTCAACAAACTTACACTTTCTATAAACCTCAAAACGATATCCAAAAGTTCTCCACATATTGAAGCGACATCATTGTTCCTCTTATAGATATGAATTTATAAAGTTGGTGCTTATAATTTAGGAAGCAATTAGGATATCTTCATTCAAACACATCATAATTACTATTAATTATGATTTCAACAAGCTTATATTTTCTTGAACCCTCAAAATATGGTATACAACTCATTGCAATATTCAAACGATTACATGTTTCCTCCTATAGATATGAGCTTATAACATTAGTCCTAATAATTTAAGAGGTTGTTGGAATACCTTTATTCAAACACTCATAACTTCTACTCACTAACTCTGATTTCAACGAACTTAGACTTGTTGAAAAACGAATTTCAGGGTAATTTTTTAAAAATAAAAAAATATAATATAAATTTTATATCTACTATGTTTGAATAAAATCGTGGCAGCAACGTAAAGGTGATTAAAAATATACTATCTTATTTATAAACATTCTAAAAGAAAAAACATGACCTACGTGTACAATGGAAAATGAAGATATATGTTTTTTTATGTTAAGAAAGAAAAATGTTGCTCTCTATAACTATAATTTTTTAGGGTTTTGTTGTGCAAAATGAAAACATAATTATAAGAAAAAAAAGGATTTTTATCACCCATCTATGAAAAAATTGGGTCATCATTTGGTTCCGCTATACGAAGGGTCCTTCTTTAAATGGTGAGAATTAAATTCTCGATGATGAATGAAGGGAAACACCACCTGTCAACTCATTTGCCATAGCCATAATAAAAAAATTGTTATTTTAGGTTGAATTTGAATTTTGATTGGCAAGGATGTCCACATGGCCCTCTTTGCCCTAGTTGGTAAATTATTTGCGCACATGGTTGATATATTATTTTCTTTTCTATTGATGCTTACAAAAATATTATTTCTTAACCGCCACTATAATTTTGTCTATAAATTGCTTGCTTGAATCGGTTGGTTTCATTTCAACCTATCTACGTATTAGTCCAATTTTTTAGAATATATGATTCGGATAAAGGGCATTTTTCTTCTACCCCTTTGGTTCTTAATTCCCCATTTTCTTAAGATTCTTACTTAAAATACACTTAATTAATCTTGTAGGATCTTTCTTTTTAACCATCTTAATCTAAATGGTTCTTTGGCTGATGTTTTTTTTATTGATAATCTCATTTTTGCTTAAAAACCTTAATTGTGATCTTCTTTGCCATTGGGGGAAACTCTTAGGCTCACAATTGCACTATGTAGTATTTTGGGCACAAAGCAAGCTATGTCTACAATTTTTCATCCTCAAACAGATGGATAGATGGATGTGAGCAAGAATCACCGACCACTCTTAATTGCGTCCTACTCTGAGTGGAGGATTCCTCTTCACATGTGCAACCTCCATTCAAGTAATGTGGAAGAAGTGGTGTGTATAACACCTTTTTATTCAACTATACGAGCATTTACAAATGTTTGAACACCTTACATCGTCCATTCTTTGTAATTCAACTAAGTTCCCTCCCCTTCCTAGCCTAATTGTACCGTTCCTCCACAAAAAGGGGAATGTGGCCTATCCCCTACCTCACCCTCCTGTTTGGAACCACCATCCCTCAGTAACTCCCCTCCAGTTGCCTCCGGACCATCTCCTCTAGCGGACCAACAAGCTGCCCTTCCATCCTACAACAGTAGTCGATGTCGATGATGCCGGGGATGCCGACGCTCCAAAGCTCTATCACCGAACCGAAATTTTGTTGCTCCGTGTGTGAACTAATGTTGCCTACCATGGTCGAGCCAACTTACCCCAATACGAGACTGCTTCAGGACACCTTCAATGCCGAAACCTCCATCGTTACTAGTAGACAACGATCACGCGCCCAGGGTGGTTCCGGTGGTTACATGCTCCTTGTTGGTGCCAAGAGGTTGCTGGAGTGGTGCCTGAAGTGCCTGCCAACCGCACATCATTGTGGTTTGCAACGTGACTTTGTGGCAACGACGGAGGCAATGAAGGGGCTCTAAAGCGCACCTTCCTGATTGAGGGAGCGAACCATGTCTTGACTCAAGAATTAAGGACTGCTGTCACAGTCGTTTCAACGCGATTCAAGCTGGGAAAGGAATGTAGGGGAGGTCCACACGAGTAGGTCGATGTTGTGAAAATTCGTGCTATCTAGATTCGGAGTTGGGGCCATTTCTGCACCCCCCGAAGAATCGACAACAACATGCTCAATTGCAATGACCAGGGTTTGGGGTTGAGTTGGTTTAGTTGGATTGGGTTGTGTGGAGTTTTCCCACAGTCTTGGGTTGAGAGTTTTGGTGAGGGGAGTGTGGGGCTAACCGGCGATGATCACTGCAATTTAGAAGTCACCAAGACCAATAGCCGGAACAAGCAAGCGAGCAACCAAGCCAGCCAGCCAGCCAATGTGAACCATTACTCATCAGTCTGACGCTCTGATTGCCTGCCTCGCTTGCTCGTGTCTTCCCTCCAACTGGTAGGTTATTATTGTGTGCATTTTATAAGTAGTTATCTGATAGCATTGGCGGAGGAGGAAGAAGTTGTTTGGTGGCAGAAGAAGGAGGAGAGGTGGTTTGTTTCGAAGTGGGAGGAGGGGAGTGAATTGGTGAGGGAGGCAGTGTGGCAGTAGGCTGGTACTGATACTAAGTGAGTAACTAAGAGAAGAAAATCAAGGCTAAATAAGAAAAATTGTCATGAGTACGACTTGGTCATCTGGCCAGCATTGCATAGGAAACTTGAGGGCATTCATATGTGCGCAAGATCCGGCACGGTGATTTGTTGTGCTTCCGGTGGGGTTTGAGTAGCACAGTGGTTGCTCCCGAGCATGGTGTGATGCAGAGGAGCTAGGGCGGTTAATGATGCAGGAGGCTATGGAGGCCATAAAGGAAGTAAGGGGCCGGAACATGCGACAGGGAATTGGCAATGGGAAGGTGGAAGAAAATATCAAAAGGTAGGGTGGCCGGGACAGATACAAAACTGTCTAACATTCCACTTAGGTGAAAAGTAGCAGAAGTCTTGGGATTGTGGTATGAGGCTCTGAACCGCCACTGTGATCTCACCCAAGGTGGAAAGGGTTGCTTAGGTGGTTTAGTAAGGTAGGGCAATTAGATAGCAGTGTGAGGGGAACACAATTAGTTCATTGTGTGTTGACATCATATTGTGATCAAGCATTTGTAAATGCTTGCATAACTTAATAAAAGGGTGTTATACAAACCACTTCTCCCATTTCAATTGGAATATAATTGCGCATGTGAATGGTGAATTTTGGATGTGACAAATGACCCTCCACCCGGACTAGGATGCAATCAAGGGTGGTGGTGATTATTTCTCACACACCTGTTGATCAACAACTTAAAAAAAACAAAAACAATAAAATCTCAAGCCACCTAAGCTCGTGGACGTCAACATGAAGCTGCCAACTGGCAGTGCGGGAGTTAGTGAGCTTATTAACTTTGGTGCATCGGCGTTAAGTGGATCTAATGTGACTCACTTACCTTGTACGTCCATCTAAGATGAGGAGTGAGTGAGTTAGGCATTACTTGCATACTGCTTGAGCGGATGAAGTCTCGGAGGCATGTCCGACGAATGCTCAACTCGAGTTCACGTAGTGCGCCTTGACTAGCGGATTCACCACTTCATCATCACGCCACCTTGAATGCTTCATCCGCTAGCGGTGTATCCCTTAAGGTGACACTGCAGACTTCCGGTGCGAGATCCCTCTCGCTCGCTCTCTTTCGGAGCCGGATAAGTACCTAACTCATCCATAGGGGAAGGGCATTTGGCTACTTACTGACATCAGGAATGAATCAAGTGAAACCTTGCATTTGTTGCTAACGCAAAGATTGCACATACTTGCCTTGAATGCATTGTCATCCACAATTGGTCTATGACCTAGCCACTTACTAGCTCTCCTCACAACCCCACCCTTGAGTTTATGCAACTAACCAATATCACTCACACGAACCAAGTTCTAAAAGCTGCGGCAAATCACAACCATGCCTTTGCGGTACTATTGCACATCTTGTCCCTACCACCGCTAGCTCACTCGTTTCTTACTCCCACGTTCCCATTGCAAACCATAACTTTCAAACAAAAGAACCAGCATTTGTCACAAGGCGATCGCTTCAAAGGCATACACAACGGCAACATGACCTGTAATTCAACCCTCCATGCCATATCTGCAATCCTACCGAATGCAACTCTTATGATCAGGACAACAACCCATTTCTCGCTCTCGTTTCCTTTCTCTAGAGGTAAGGCAACTTGGAAGAACTGCAAACCATGAGGGATTCCCGAAATGAACCCGCTCGATCTGGCGTTCCCATGTACGGAGTCGCGCGTTGCCGTGCCACCCGGGGGCAGATCCTTGAACGTCGTCGCTACCCCTCGCGGCCCTCTACTTCCGCTCTGCTGTTCTCCGGAGGCAACCCTGCAGTCGCCCTCTGCTTCACTATTTGTACCTTGCTCGAACGTCTGCCTCCTCAGCTCCTGCCACTATCGATTCGATCCACACCTCCGATATTGGTGGACTCTCATTCGAGTTTATGTGTTATTTTTTATTTTTATTTTTGGCAATGTTTTCGTCTCCTAACCCCAACTTCCTTCTCCTTTGCTTGCCTAATGAGCCTCTCCCTTCCTACCTCCTGAGACCCCTCCAACTCCTCCTTATTTTTCACGTTGCCCGGCATCTTTGTGCCGCCCAAAGAAAAAAAACGGGTCTTGACCTCCTCCTTGGCCTTCTTCCGTCTTAGACCTTTTTTTTTCACACGTGGCAATCACACTCGCCCTTTTACTTTAATTTTTTCCATTTTCTCTCTTTTTAAGGTAAGTTTAACCTTTTTTAACTTGCTTTTCCACGTCCCAATAATTGCGTTAAGATTAATAATCATGTGACCATATTCTCAAGGCTCACAATGGAAAGAGTTGATAAGATTCTAGAAGATATTCTAAATGGGGAGGACTATAACACGGGCCATTATTGGTACATGTTGACAATAACTAAAAGAACGGTAGTCCAAAATGTGTTTAGAATAAAAATATATAGGTTATTATATTTTTAAATAATGAACATATTTTTACTTTGGTTAAATTTAAGATAATCGAGCATGGTGGGGAGGTATATAAAAGGACCCTTGTGCAAGAATAAGGATGTATTTTATCTCATCTCGTGGTTGAATAGTTAATGCCAAAGAAATTTCTAAAATTAATTAAAGTTTTGTTACATATATCCATCCATAATACACTATTTTCATCCGATTCGACTACAAATTTTATCAAAATATCACCAAGATGTTTGTAATGAAACTATTAACCTAAAATTTTGCATCATAGTGTCCAATTGGTGGAGATTGGTTTGTCTAATAGCTATATGGAAAGAGATCATGTGTTATATGTGCCATTCCCAAAATTAATGGTACTTGTCTAGATGAAACAATTGCCATAACTTGGTTGAGAAATTAGTTGTTTTAGGAATAGTTGGATAAGGATAGAGATTTGTCTATAATTTAGGCCAACATGTTTTATGTACGAGAAGGTGATCACTAGGAAGCACTAGGATATCATTTTTTATTTCATCTTGAAACATCATGATTAACCCCTACATGAAGGAAAAATAAAGAAATTTACATTTGAAAATGCCATTAATAACAATTAATTTTTTATTGAAATCCTTGCAATTATGCTCAAAAAAACATTTCTATAATGACATGAGTTGGTGTCACACAAAGACGTGTGAATCCACACCTATAAACTAACAAGTTTTAATCAAAATCTCACAAACTTAGTGGAGATGCTTCAATTTAGAAATATTAAACCCTCAACCCTACTTGGAGATGTCATTTGATCTCGAGGTATTCTAAACAAGGTAACCTCATATCATCTAGGCCTAGCTCTAGCTGTAGCCATTGCCTAACCTTAGGGAAATTAGGTTAAATCACTATTTCTGCCTAAATCCAAACTGCATATGTGATTCAATTTATGGACTAGGTTTGCTTCGACGTGGTTGCTCTTGTCCGACCTCTTAATGGCATTAAATTAATGGTTGACACCCATAGGGTAGCATATTAACAATAACAAATGAAATGGATGGTTGCAATTGAATGTGAAACATGAAGGTGCCTATTAACATTGTGCATTTTGTCGACATCACACCAACAAAGCCAAAAGGACTAAGGTATGTACAATCAATGGGTAAATGCCATTCAATTTGTTTGTGTAAAAATGGCAATTCCAGAAGAAAAGAAGAAAAACTTCGGTCTCCAGAGGAGACCGACGTGAATTAAGTGTCTGTTCGATCCACCCCCAATCCAGTGTCCACAGGACAAAGGTATGGGAGTACAGATCTACTCCTCCCTTTCGAGAGTAGACACTATAGTCACCAGTCATTAGTAACCAGAACGAGGATGGTTGGTATTTAGGTATTATTAATATGATTTTGGTCATCAGGTCTCTAGTGCATTGTTAGTGGATAGAGTGGAGTGGTTTGGTTGTTAAGGCTTTATGACTTTATCTATGGGGGGGTCTAGTGTTTGGGATAGTGGTTGGTGGTTTTCTATTCTTCTTTTGTGGAGGAGGATAGACATGGCGTATTTTATAGCGATAGTATTAATGTTTTTAAAGGTATTTTTAATTGTAGGCATAGGTATTTTAAATTTATTTTCGAGTGATTTCATTGATGGAATGTGTGTGGTGGCTCTGGCGCCTGCAGTGATTATAATAAGGGGGTCGACTTTCCATCCTCTAGTAGCAATACTATCTATTAATGGTATGTATTTGCTATTTTTTGCTTCGAGTGTTTCTGGTGAAAATCTATCATTACAGTATGTGAATTTGATGAATTGTATGGTGAGGTTGGGGTCTATGTCTGTGGGGGGGTCATTTTGGTATGGTAATCCTCTAATACACATGATGTCAGGTCTAAATCTGGAGTTACAATGGCATCTTTGTGTATCGCATGTGCAAGGGAGTAGCCAGTTGGGAACGGTGTTTTCTTGTGGTGTGTTATTGAAGGTGCCAGCATTCATGAGAATATAACATCGAGATTTTTCGGATGATATTAGCAGTTTCCTAATTTCCCATACTGTTTTGTTGTGTCTTTTGAGGTGAAGTGAATGTATTTGTTGTTGTTTACACGTAAGCAGTACATGTAACCATGTATCCGGTTCGTATGAATTCCATATAGGCACGTAATAGAGGGATATGTTTGCCTACCAAAGAACAGTTGTTTTCGAGCATTACCCATATAAGTTCCGGTTCGGAATTTGATGAGGCATGATTTTTGTTTATCTGTGATTTCCGGGTTTTCCCAAAATTCATTAGAAAATTCTTTGTCTATATCTGCATTTCCTGTCCATTTGTAAGTATTAAGGGTTTGTGTGGCCAAATTTTCCAAGTTATTTTCCCTGTCATATTTTATAAATTTTTTTTCTAGGAATCTAACGGGGCCCTTATCAGGAACGTCCGTCATTGAGGCCCAGACGTCCTTTTGGTAATAGTATGGGCTAGCATGGGCATGCTCATATGGGTGAATGGCAATTCTGTGCTCTAATTCTAATCCTTCTTTTGCCAGTTTATCTGCTTGTTCATTGCCGTCAATATTGACATGTGCTTTGACTTTGTATAGTGTGATTGGTTGTGTCTGGCTTTGAAGTAGTTGTACCATGGTGGCTAGGGTGATTTGGTCGGGGTGGCTATTATGTAGTGTGGGGTGTTTGATTTGTGTGTTAAGTAGGTATAGTACATTTAGACTGTCGGTAAATATGTATGCGGGTTCATTTGGGTATAGTGTATTAATGATTCTTAATGTTTTATGTATGGCTATAATTTATGCTCGTAATATGTTTTGGTGTCCATGTAGTCTTTTAGAGATGTTAAGGCCTTTAGGGCTATAGACACCGTACCTAGCTCTTTCTCTTCTCCATACTCCAGGGTTAATTTCTCTGGATTTCGTGAAAGAACCATCTTTGTAGTAGCTGAATTGAGGGTGGAATTTTAGCGGTAGGTTTGTTTGGTAGTTTGGGAGTTGTGGGATAGATATGTCATTATTTGCGGGTGCGTTTGGATAGTTTGATTTAGCCCATTTTTTGCTAGGATTAATGGTGGTATTTAAGGGGGTGGGTGGTGCAATTTGTGTGTGAATCTGTAATATTTGGAGGTTATTTGCTATGTCGGTGAGTTGATTCATTTGTTCGTGGGTGCCGATGTGGTTGTTTTGGTGGTGGATATAGAATATTCGTAGTGTTGATACTTCTTTCCTTGCGATATTGAGTTCGGGTGGTATTGTAGGTTCTTCGTATATAATGGTATTTGCGGCAAAGTGGGCAATGATGTGTGTGTCCAGGAATGGGCCGGTATATGGGTTAAAGTTGTGGTACCAGTCGATATCCTTTTAAATAAGTAAAATTATTGTATCGGGGTCATTTTTGGCCGCAATGCGGGCCCAGTGGATGGTTTGTTGTAAGTCTGTTGCGTTATGGGGTGGGCGTAACCGATTCCCTTCTATTTGTGATCAAACGCTTTTCCTAACGATCCGAATATTCTATCCCTAGAGAATGGTGAATAGAATTGGGTGAACTGTGTGGGGCATGTAACTGGCGACGAGAAATATGAATGGTTGATATGGAATGTTGTTATTAGGAAATCCAGTTTTGGGGTAGGTATTGTATATTGGGCACGTTTAAGTGGGTCGGTTTTTGGAATACGGTATTTATATCTTTGGTATAGCCAAACGATTTCAGTTTCAAATGATTGGATGGGTGGTTCTAGACTATGTGGGGTATTTTTAGCTTGGTGATATTGTTTCCATAACCACATTAATCTAGTTTTGGGAATGGTTATGAGGTGTCGGCCATTGTCTTCGTATATGTGAGCGACGTCGAGTTGTGTTTGGATAGTATTAGTATTTATTTCGATGTCACTTTTTGGGTTATATTCATTAATGGAAATATGTGCCAATGGAATTATTGTGGCAGGGATAATGTATCTAGTATCTCTTTGTTGTTCTGTGGAGAAGTAGGCTTTGATAATGTTTAAGAAGTGTTTGTGTTGCCTTTTCGTATAATATTGGGTAAGCAGTTCGGTGTTGTGGCGATTAGTATTGGCATCACAATAGGGGAATAAATCTTTTTGGGTGCGCCATTTGTTGTATGTGTTGTTATTTGATGTAGCCCATTGGCATAGGTATGATGCGTTTTTTCTTTTTATCCCATTAGGATCTATGACTTGTCGTTGTTTGTGATCAAGTATTGTATGTATAGGAAATTGGCGGGAGTTGTTGAGCATATTATTGGGAGGAGGGGCTAAGTGGGGGATAGGGGGGTTCGGGGGGTGTATGGGGGGGATTGGATGTTGAGGGAGGATGGTATGGTTAGTTATTGTATAGTCATTCTTGAGGGTTTGTGGGGGATAGTGGTGTGGGCAGGGTAGATGGTATTTTTGGTGACAGGAAGGGTGACAAAATAATTGATTCGCAATATTTAATGTACTGTGAACCCTTTGAGTGGTCCACCACTCTGCGGGATCACTTTTAGTTAGAATGTTAGCATTAAAAGTTAGAATTGATAGGGAATTTAGGGAAAATTAGTTCATTTAGCATTTAGCCTAGAAGAAGGAAGGTCAAAATGAAACTAAGTAGTGCTAGAAGATAGCAAAGTAGAAAAAATATGCTAGCTAGTAAAAACAACTAGCTAAGCAAATATTAGTAGATGCTAGTTATTAAGCAAATGTTAGTAGATGCTAGCTAAGCAAGTGTTAGTTTATTAGTTAGTGTGAGGCACACAAGACTATTGGAGGTGTTTTACGTAAGAAGATAAAATCGGCGTGAAGAATTTTGAAGACAAAAAAGAAAGAGAGCAAGGGGGATACTTGCCCACTTGCCCCCTTGCCAACTCGATGGCGGAAAAATTAGAAAGATTTCTAAAGGTTTTTTGTCGGAGCCACCTCGGCGAGAGGGTGGCAACCTCAACCGGGAAAACCCCCGAGCCAAAATTTCGGGAAAGGGTTTGAAAAATGGATCAGGTGGAGGAGGGGTCCAACCCTTTTGTGAGAGGGTTTAAAAACCCCTCCTTCCACCTTGTAGCTCTCTTTCTTTCTCTAGTTTTTGGGCGAAGCCCTGCTTCAATGTAGTTAGGAAAAAATCCTTTAGCATGTATTCTCAATGGTCTAAAAGAAAGGCTTGAGAACCTCCTCTACTCTCTCTCTCCTAGTTAGGTTGTGTGTTTATTAACACACCAACAAAATTATTCCTTCTTTTGTAGAGGTAGGTTGGATGGTAGAATTTTGAGTAGAGGCATTATAGACCTCATCTGCCAATGCCCTGAAGGCTTAGTTCAAAAGCTAGAACAAGATACTTATCATTTTTCTCTTAGAGAGATTTCATATAGCTATCCATAGCCGTTTCCCATTTGTGATTTGGTTGAGATGACAATTAGTTATGGATTTTCAAAGATGGAGTAGAAAAACTGGGTGGTCTTGTGGGTAGCGGCTGCTGGATCAGACCTGCGAGCCCAATAGGAATTTTAATTCCAAGAAATTATATTTTTCCCAAGTAGAACTTTTGTGTAGCTTTCCAAAATGGCTTAGAACATCTGATTTGAGCATGATTTGAATTAGATATGAATTGTGCAAGATGGGACACATAGTTTGAGAACTTCTGGTTGACTGCTGCATTACAGAGGACCTGCTGGGTTCACTTCGGCTTACCTTTCTAATCACATATTTTTATCAAATACATCTTTTTAATATCTCTCCAGGGTCATATAGAACGTTTGATTTGACTAAGATTTGAATTAGATATGAATTGTTGAAGGCGAGATACATAGTTTAAGCCTTCTTGATTGACTGCTGTGTTACAAGGAGTCCGCTGAATTTCTATTAGCTTAACCTGCTGATGTCATAATTTTTTCTAGTTAGAGCTTGTTCATAGCTTTCCAATGGTATAAGGAAAGCCTAGATCCAAGTAGTAAGGAATGTGCTATGAATTTTTGAAGTTAGAAGTTAGATAGGTGGGTTGGAAGGGTCGGTTGAATCGACCTCACACTTCCAACCCTCATAACTTTTGCATTTCTTATCCGATTAGAGTGATTTTTAGATCATTGGAAAGATAATTTGGTGCACTAAGTATAAATATTATGCTTAGGATTAAATTACAGGGCAGAATAACACTTTATATTTTAATTGTTAACTAAGGTACGCTTACTACCAAACTAGTTACAAAGAAGGAGGTAAGGTCGACGCTCGGAAAGTGGAGCAAGGAAGGAGGTAGCGGCTCGGCCTACATCAAGCCCAAATCAACCGAGGAGAATTGAGGTAAATTAACTAACCTTAAGCCTTCCATTTAGGATTGGAGGGAGCACGGCTAAGGTACGCATTTCTAAACCCACTCACCTATCTCGTAAGGTCAAGTGGCTTGACCACTTGACCGCCAAGGGAGTACCCAATTGCATTGTTTTCGGGGCCCTTGGTATGTTTTGTGGTAGTAGCTTCATTTATTAGCAAATTTCGTGTGTGGTAAGTCGGATTAATCACCGACACGACCACTCTGAATGTTGTTGGTGGAAAGGTGGGGTTAATGACCCGCGAATCCACTATTATGTTGTTGGCCCCATAGATTGGGAGTAATGGCCCCAATTTATGAAGATTGCGCAACAGGTTGAACCTACAGGTCGCCCGTCACCCTGGTCCCATTGAGTTGCATTTCGTGGTCTATCCAGTGTAAACACATTTAACAATCAAAACATACAAAATAAATCGTAAACCCTTGTTGGCAAGAGACCCGAGGTAAGGGGTGATGCCTAATATGTTAATGTAGTGAGTTAGGACGTGCAAACAAAAGTAAGTAATTAAGAAGGAATTTGTGTGAAGGGTGGGACTTAGGCCAAGTTCCCCCGCTTAGAAAACTAAATAGAACTAAATAAAGAAATAGGAAGAATTGAATGGTCCATCAAATTGTCGTTATTCCGTTCGTTGAGTTAGGGTGGTATGAGTCACACCCGGTTGGGTGTATCAGAACCATCCCAATTCACAAATTAGGATTGCCTTGGTTTCAAGGCTGGTGCGTCTGCGCGTAGAATAGGTTGTAGGTTAAGGTTAGAACTAGATATGAAATTGGTTAGTGGAGTTTAAAGCCACACTAGTAAAAACTTAAGGCCTAACCTCCGGAGGTACTACGACGCATATTTAATCTCCCTTAAAAATCTAACTACTCACGTTATACACCTATCATCCGGGTTCGGCTTGGGCGCCTGCAAATGCAGGCCACCTTCACCGAAGGGCTTGTGTGATACTTTTAGGCTCCCTCGAAAGGGGGTGGCCCAAAAGTACCACATGTACTCTTGATGAGTTTTGTAGGATTGAAGTTGTATGTTTTAAATTCGTCTGGATTCATTAAGGTGGTGCCATTAGGTATGATTATTTGTTTTAGTTTTATTATATTATGCAATAGGATTTTTTGTAATAGTTTAAGTGAAGTGTTGGCATTTAAGCCCTGTAGATTTTGTGCTTCTTTCAACCATGCATTTTCTAGTGGGGATGGATTTAATAGGAAACTATCTATTGTACTTTTTAGGTGGAATCCGGCTTCATGTTTGAGTAGGAATAATGTTCTGGTGATAGGTGATCTAACGCAGTGATGGTATTTTATGCGGGTTATTTCTTTGGTACCTCCGAATTTTGCGAGTATAAATTGTGTCAGACTATAACTACAAGCTACAAGGGCTTGACATTGTTTGATAACTTTAGTTGTAGTGGTATTTATTTGTATTTTTCATATAAGTGATGGTGCAAGATTTATTCCGAGATAAGTGCATGGTTCGTGTTGATTTAAGACTGATGACGGTTGGTTTTTATAGTTTATATTGGTAGATTGGATCAGGGCTTTGAATGTTATGAGATTCATTTTACATTTATTAGGGCATCCGGTCACTGCACACTTGGGTATTCCGAGGTCCATTCCTGCCCATTCGCAGAATTTGTCTAATTTATTTAGTTGTATTTGTAATGATTTTAGTTTGTTAGCAATCGTTGCTAAGTCATCAGCATATGCTGCAGATGAAATTTTAACTTTGGATGTTCCGAAAGTGTATCCATTATTATCTTGTTGTAACCATCTAAAAAGGGGTTCTAAAAATATTAAAAATAAGTATGGGCTAAGAATGTCTCTTTATATTGTATCTCTTTAAATGAGAATGGGTAGGGTTTTTCCAAAGTATTCTCCGATATATATAATAGAGGATTGTAAGTATATATTTTCTATGAGGTTTATGACGTCGATTGGATATCCGAGGTCTTTCATTATGGCTAAAAGTCTTACATGGTCAATGGATCCGAAGGCGTTTTTGAAGTCAATGTAGAGGATATATATATATTAGTTCGTAAATCTTGCGTCTTCTAATACTGCAATGAGGAGTTGAAATTGTCTAGATGTTTCTCTTTCTGCTCTGAATTCTTCTTGGCTATCATGTAGTATTTGGTATTTTCACTATTAGCGGAAATAATAGAGGTTAATGTGTTTGTGTATAGTTTGTATATAGTGTTAGCTAGTGCAATAGGTCTGTGGTTAGTAAGTTGTGATGCATCACCTTTCTTATATAGTAAAATTGTTAGACTAGTTTTCCACGATGCGGGGGTTTGTTTTTGTTTGTAGCAGTGTTTAAATAATAGAAAGAGTAATTTGTAAAAACGTGGCGGCATATTTTTTAGGATTGAATTAGAAATTTTGTCTAGTCCTGGGGCTTTATTATTTCCTAGGTTTTTAAGGCAGAAATCATATGTTTCTTGGTCAAAGTATGTATGAAGAGGGGTTTGGGGTTCTCCACGTTGGTCAATCGTGAATCCTTCTAAGTCATGCCATGGATATTGTCTAACGCCACATGTGCAGTATGGTGGGTGAATGTTTTGATAGTGGCAAGTGGGTACTATTGAACGGTTGTTGATGGATTGTTGAATGTATATTTCTTTTGCAATGTGTTTAGGGCTAGTTAGAATATTATTTTGTCTATTTGTGATGAAGTCGAGGGGTGAGGTTTCGGAGTGTTTAAAAACTTTCCTATTTACCTTTTTGGGATTTTTTTCATACATTTGGCGGTATTTTGATACAGCTTTAAGGATACAGTTTTTGGTGTATTTTGTGGTGATTTTTCTAGCTTCTTTATTGGCAGTTTTTGTGATAGCAGCTATGACGTCAATCCATTCATTTGGGGGAATGGTTGTTGTAGGTGGGTATGGGATTTCATTTACGATGGGTTGCACGTGTTGGTGGTTTTGGATTTCATTTAAGATTGGGTGAGTTTGCCTGTATGGGTTGTTTTTTTGCAATGTATATAGTTTTTCTAATAAGATGTTATGTGTCGAGGTGGTTTTTCCATTCTTTGGATAATTTTCGTGGTAGAAAACCACCTTGCTGTGTTGTTCTGTTTGTAAGGGTTGGTATTGGGGCTGCTTTGCAGGTTTTTTCAAGTGATACTGAGATTTTTCCTACAATTTTGTCTAATGCTATACATGTTTCTTCCCATTGATCAGAGGTGAGGTGGTTGTGGTTCTCTAGTAAGCTGGTTAGTTCGTTTAGTTGCGTGGAATTTGCTTCAAAAAATTCTATATTAAATTTCTCTAAGTTTCCGGTGGGAATGGATTTAGTATTCTAGTTGGAGTAATATTTGCGGGGGGTGGTGGTCTAGCTATGAGTATGTTTTGTGGTATGTGTAAGGTGACTGGGTAGTGGTCTGAGTTTAGATTCATGTTTATGTTTGTTGTAGAGGTGAATCTATTGTTGTCTGGTGAGTTGATATAGAAACCGTCTATAACGCTAGTTGATGTGTAATTATAATTTCCTTGTCTGGTAATGTTAGTGTTCGTTGAAATATATTCTAGATTGAGGGTTGTGGTGAAGTTTTTCCATTGGATGTCTTCTTCTTGTGGTGGTGTATTATTGTTGTTATTTTGTCTTCCAGTGAGTACAATATCTCTGTTAAAATCGCCACATAATATATGCGTGTGGTTTGGGTGCGCATTTATTTGGTTGGTGATTGCGGTTTTGATGTAGGGAATGAGATGTGTGTCGTCTAAGTGTGTGGGCATATACATGTGTATGAGTAGCCATGGCAGAAGTGGATGGTTGTTTATTTTGATTATTTGTAAATAAGGATATATGTTTGATGGCGTGGGTATTTTGGTGACGTTGCCAGGAAATGCGTATTTGTTATGAATTAGTGTGAGTAGGCCACCTCTTCCAGGGGTGTAAGGCATTTTTTGTTGTATGTATCTTGTGAGGGCATGTGTATTGTTAAAAATGAGCTTGTATTTAGGGAATAGGTTTTGTATGTATTTTGTGGAATTGGTTGCTGTAAGTTTGGTTTTTTGGATATTTATAATTGTTGTGTTTTTAAAGGAGTAATTTATCAGGCTTTGTACATTTGGTAAGGCAGTGTTAAGCGATGAGGCGTTCCAAGTTATTATGTTTGTTTCTTGGTTGGTGTTTGTGATGGTTCTTGGTGTTGGTGTGGGGATGTTTGGGAGTGGAGGTGGGTATGAGTATTCATTTATGTTTTCTAGGCATCGGAGTGTTTTTGTAATTAATTCTTCAGAGAGGAAGGGGAATTTCCTTTGGAGTGTGATTGGTGTAGGTGGAGTCTTTTGGTTGTGAATAAATATATATAATTTAGTATGTATAGAGTTTTTGGGATGTATTATATCTTTGTTATTTTCAACAAACATTGTGTATGGGTGTTGTGTTAGAATGTGTCATTCGGGTGGGTTGTTAAGGTTGGCTAGTCTAATGATTAGTATGTTGGTCCATATGTTGTTAAAGTGGTAAATGTGTGGTTGGGCTAGTATGTTATTGCATGTGTCTATTGAGGGGTTTATAGTAATGATTAAAGCATATAGTATGTGGGTTGATGGGGAATTGCTTTGTATTTGGGTGTATTGATGTAAGTGTGGATATGTGATGGTTGTTTGGTGATGTAGTGTGTGATTATGCCTTAGTATGGGAGCAAATGTACTAGCTATGTGTTGATACTCCGGTTGTAGTTTTATTATGTTTGGAATAAAATATGTTTTGGCTCTTTTTTTATGTGTACGTAAAATGTTAGGCATTGGTCCAGGGTTGGGTTCTATATCCCCACATTGTAATAATGTTAATTTATTGATGAAGTAGTATCCATGGAGTTGGAGTATTTTGGGTTTTTGTTTATTTATTTTTAGATATTTAGTGAGTATGAATTTAATTGTAGTAAAAAAGTTAGGGAAGGCGGGTGTTATGTTTGTTAGTTGTTTAGTTGATAAGTGTGTATTTATGTTGTCTTGAGGTGTGTGATTTGTTATTGTGTTGGGTATCCAATTGTTTGTGAATTGGTATTTGTTTTCAATTTTGTGGCGAGGCCGGGAGGCCGAGTCCGTTTTAATTTTTATAAGTGAGAGTAATCCGCCCCTCCCGAGTGTGTACGGCATTCATTGGAGGTATTTTGTATGTTTATTAATGACTATGTTGTTTGTTTGGTTATTACTTTTGACGTGTTTGGTAAATGGTTTGGTTTTTGTTTGTATGTTGGTTATTTGTGCTTTCATTGGAGTATTATTGAGTATTGTGTTTAGTTTCTTTACGTGTATTTTTTGTATGATAGTTGGTATTGCTTTGTAATATTTATGTTGTGGTTTGTTGGTTTTTGTATTTGAGAATGTTTTGGTTATATTAATATTGTATATTTTGTTAGTTTTTTGTGTTTTAAGGTTTTGGTAATTGGTGTTTTTGAATTGGTAGGTATCTTTTGGGTTTATGGTTTCAAGTTTATTGTGGTTAGTTTTATATTTAATTGTTTTTTTTAGGAGTCTAATTTATACATAGTGTTGGTGGTATTTATAAATACCTTATAATTATTTTTGCATTTGTGAAGAAGTTTTATGATTGTATTAGAGATGTGGTTGAGGTTGTGGTAGTATAAATATCTCATTAGTAGTTTTTTGTGGCGAGGCTGATAGGCCAAGCCCGTATGGTGTTTTTTGTGGTGATTTATAAGGTATTTGTATTGGATTTGGGTTTGGTATTGGAAGATGCATAGGATTTTTTGTTTTTGGTATCGGATTTGGAATGTGGTTTGGTGTTGATAGTGGTGTTGACATTGGGATTGGGATATGTGTGAGTAGTTATATGAGTTTTTATATTGAGTTTGGTGTGGGTATTGTCTATTGGTATTGGTTTGTTGTTTGTATATTTTAATTGTAATATGTGTATATAGTGTATATTATTTAGTTGTATATGTTTGTATGTTGGTTATTGCTTTGGTGTTTTGTGCAATGGTGTTGTTGATTTCGATTGGGATGGAGGTATTTAGAAATATATTTTTATTTTATTTTTGTATTTTTGGAAAGGTTTTTAATATAGTATTGTGGAGTATTGGGTTTTTTTGTCAAATTTGCCTCTACCGTGTTTGCTAAGGCCGTGGTGACATCATTAAATGCCAACTGTGTAATTTCCTCGTTTGAGGATTTGGATATTCCATCCAAACTCTGAGGATGAGGAGAAAACTCTATGTATTTGTTGCATATTTTATGGTTTTTCATTACAAATCTCTTGTATACCGCGGCACTCAAACATTGGATATTACACACCCCCGTGAATTTACCTTGGGCATCATTTTTGAACTAGATATTGAGAATATTTTTCTCACCCATGCATGCTCTAATTTCCGATTCTAATATCTCTTTGGGTTTGAGCCTATTCAAGTTCTTTGCAATGAGTATAAGCGCATTCTTCTTTGGCAAATTATCACCGGTAGGCTTACCCATAGAGACATTTATATTTTCATGGCCAAAAGTGATTTTCTTTTTACGGATATTGGTAGCTTGCTTGGGACTAGTAGCCACTATCCAAGCGTAGTTATGGGTCTCTATTTTCCTAACATGTGTTATCTCATAGTTAAACCCTCTTTCGAATCCTTCTAATATGATTTCTTCATAGATTGCATACCAACTTTGATCCTTTATAGTATCACTTGTGATTTTGATTGACAACATCTCGCTAAAGGCAATAGTATCATATGACTTGCAAACTTTTTCTCGATGCATTTTGTTGTCTGCTAGGCGGATAATAAATGGGCGGAGGCCTTGGAGTAATTTGACTCCATCCTCATGTACATATTTTAGATGGATTTTTGCATGACCCGACCATTGCCTCCTCCCATGTGTACACATGATTGCTATGGGGTCGCTTATGTCATCCCCAAACATAGTTTTCATGTCATCTAATTTTTTAGTGAATTTATCTAATGTTTCTTTTTTAGGAATGAGCATATCATCAATTTGAAATAACAAAGCAATATGATAATCTATAGAGAATCCTTCACAAACATCTACATCGGATGGAACTTGGGTGTGGTGAAAGTTTTGTGTTAAAAAATCATCCATGTTTAGCCACATTTCTTGTGGTACGCATGAGAATGATGGGACACAATTTTGACACTCTAAAGCCTCTTTGTCACTCATTTCACTTTTGATAAGTTCGCTCATATTTTGTGAGGTATCATATCAAGTCTTTTGCTTGAATTCAAAGCATTCAAAGCTTTGAATCCAAGCCAAAGACGTGGGTTTTTTTTTGGTGTGTTGCTCTTATTTTTGTTTTTTTCTACTATGGTTAGACTTGCAATGCTAGATGTTCTTTTCTTGTTTTGAAAAATGTCCATATCTTTAGCACCATCAAAAATTTTGTCCAAGTTGCGTAAGTGAGCCATTCTGCAAAGAGAGAGTATTTTTGTGTTATTATACATGTTCATGAAAATTCTTCTTTGTGTCCTAGACATATTCCCATTCCACTTATGAACAAGTGGGGCTTGAAAGGGATATGCGGCTAGGAAAAATATAGAGTTTATATATTTATTTTTCTCCCAATTATTCACTAGCGTTCTAAGTTTGTTGGTTGAGTTTTGATATGTAGCATAAGAGAGAGGAGTGTGATATTTTATGGGTATATTATTTTTTTAACTTATGATGCTTATGTTTGTGTTTTGACATTTCTCATGACAAAGGTGTGAAAGGTGTGAGAGTGCACATTGTGAGTTTGTCCAATATAGGGGGCTTAAAAACCATAAAACAAAGATGATGGTGGTTGTATTGACAACCATCATTTCTATGTAAGTGCAACTACTACTAATTCTAATAAATCACAAGTGTTGTGTGCTTAACTAGTTTTTATGTGTGTGCTTCTAAGTGTCTAAGTGTGTGTCTTCTATGAAATCAAGAGAAATTGTTTGTTAATTATATGTGTGCTCTAAGTGTCTAAGTGTGTGCTTAGGAGGAGGGTTGAGTGTTACCTGGTTGGTTTGTTGGGCAGCAAGAATCAAACTTTGGAGTTGCTCCACAAGCTTTCTCCCGCAGCACCGGCAACTCCAGCAGCTCCGGCTTTTAGTACAGTAACACTCCCTCCTTTTTGGCAGCACCTCGGTCCCAGCGGCGTCCAGTAAGCTCCGAGGTTGGGAAGGGCTTATGAAATCCACGGGCAGGCTTCCAGCCCCGCGGTCTATAGTAGGAGCAGCATCAGCTCTGCTTCCTTCTTCCCCCCTTTTATTCCTTCCACCTCGCCGTTATGGTTACCTCTTTCTTCGCTGTGCATTCCTCCAGCTTCCACCAACTTCCCTCTTTGGCTTCGCCTTGTACTCCTCCAGCTTTAAACCTTCCCTCCTCTCCCTTCGCCGCTCTACAGATTTTCTTCTACGTTTCCCTCACTCCTCCAGTTTTGCCTTTCTTTGATCCTCTAGTACTATCGCCCTTCAATCCTTTAGCTGCGTCACTTTTCAATCTTCCAGCTTCTATCAACTTCAATCTTCAGGTTTTAGTCAATCATCTGAGTATCACTGGATGTGTTGCTCTATGTCGACTTCTCTCCTAGGGCTGCAGGTCTCTGGAAGTTCGGTAGCGCCGAGAGACGTTTTGGATCCTCACTTTCGAGAGCAGGTGTTTTTTCAATGAGTATCGGTAGGGCTTTGTAATCGGCAACCTACCTTCTTTTACTCTAAGGACTACATGTTACTTCAAATTGTTTGTATTTTCTGATGTGAACCAGGTTCACTCAAGATCTCGGTAATCAACAACCTACCTTCTTTACTCTAAGGACTACAAGCTACTTCGAATTGTTTGTGTTTTCTAATGTGAACCAGGTTCACTCAAGATCTCTGTAATCGGCAATCTACCTTCTTTACTCTAAGGACTTCAAGCTACTTCGAACTATTTGTGTTTTCTGATGTGAACCCGGTTCACTCAAGATCTGGTATTGCTTTAAGCTTCTAGATCTGCTTAAGTTGTCGCCCTTTAGGTGTTTCGGCAACACCGAAGGTGGATTCTGATCTCTCAGTAGGTGATTCTAAGTTTGGCAGCTTACTTTCTCTTCTCTACCTTTAAAGCATGTAATTTTTCTACAAACGTGCAATCTTCGTCAAACTACTCAAGATCTAGTTTAACTTTTAAGGTTTGGTGGGTATTGTGCAATCTATTTCTAACTATTGCTATGGGTGGCTATGTTTGGTTCTACTTGCAATAACGGTGGTGCTCACCACCTTTGTGTCTATAATACCTGATATTGGCTGCAATCAGAATCAATGAAGTATCTAAGTTTTCAATCAACTGTCTATGGGTTGCTTGAACTTCTAATTCTTGGCCAGATGTGTGTGATCTGGATCTAGTTCTTAGATCTGAGCAATGTGGGTTTTGATCTAAGCAAGGTCTAGGCTAAAGAATGACTTGTTTTGTTTTTGTTGGCGGCTGTCTCTGTTTACTGGATCTGCCTTTGCGACGCCGCTGCTTTGGTGATGTCAGTAACGGTGAAGCTTTGTTGTAGATTTGCTTCGGGCACTCTCCTTTAATCGTTTCTCGCAGTCTCCGTCTTCAGTATTCTCCTTTGGCCACCTCCGTCAGTTGACTCTTTCAAGCTCCGGTACTACTTAGTGTGGCGGCGTCGATCTTGTATCTCTCCGTGGACAGTCTTCTCTCTACTCCGGAACTTCTAAGTGCATCAGTTGTCTCCGCTCTCGTCTCCAGCAGAGTATACGCAAGAACTCAGCAAGCAGAATGAGATGGTTGGTGTGGTGAGTGTAACAGTTTTATAGTGCGTGTGTAAGGGTTTTTATGGCTGCCCTTTCGGAATCTGAACAGGTGGGTGGATGGAGGAGAGGGTTCGAGGAGCAACAACGGTGCTACTTCGACTCTAGCCCTCTCCTACCTCCGGCAGCCTTTCAGAGTTCCTGCAGGGCTTCGCCGTGTGTGGCTACTGACCCCGGACCTTCATATCGAGCCCCCAAAACTTTGGAAAACTTCATGATTGAGGTCGGCAATTCCATGTAATGAGACAATGATTGCTTTTCCATACAAAAAATATTTTCCTTTGCAAAGGAGCATAGTCATCATCACAACAAAACATAGTTCCAAATATATCATTGGCACATTGCCAATGCATATTTTAGGTGGTTTTCAGTTCATCAATGATATAAAATGGTTAACTTCATTGTTTGTTACTAAGACACATAGTAATCTACCCCCTCTCTCTACATTCATTGGTTCATTCTCTAGTAGTTGAACAAACACCTCCAACAATGCACATACTATTGAGAAAGCCTTGAAACAACAAATAAGGAATGACATCCTAGATACATTACTAGATTTCAAATGCAAATTTCCAATCATCAAATTTGAATTTTTTTTTTAGGGTTGGTCATGAACAAAAGACCCCATGTAATTTCATAAGGACCCAAAATATGCAGACCATGACCTACATTAAAATGTTGCCTAAATTATAATTCAATTTACACTAAATTGTAACCCACTTAAGAGGTCAAAGACTAAACCAAAGATTCAAGCATATTTGTTAAGTACCCTATTTATGACAACCCCATCATGCAACCCTAGATGCACAATAGACCACAACATACATGCAATGTATATATATACAAGGGTGTTCAAACAATTTCTAGAAAATAATCTTCCAAAGAATCTAGTTCACGTTCCATAAATTTGTGGGCTCCCAATTATGGGAAGAAGCAACCCACAAAGCCTCTTGAGGATCCCCTCAAATCAAACCAAGGACTCAAAAATAAAAATTGGAAACTCTTAGTTATAGGTGGGGCCAACCCCTTCATGCAACCTTGATCACCTTTCCATATGGCACACCTCTAGTGCATCAACTCCCAGCTCCTAGCCTCTAATTCAACATGCCTTTGTTCCCATTTCTCCATGTTTACCTCAATTCCCAAGGTTGGATTACCATTGTGCCTTGGAACCTTGACTTTGCCTACCCGTTTGGATCTCGAGGATGATCTCCTACTTTTTTGGAACAATGAAAGAATGGGGAGGTCATGATGCCTTCGCTCAATCCAGAACAAAATTACCATTAAGTTGGTTCCTCTGAATGGAAGTTCCCATGACAATGTGTTTGGACGTGCATGGGCCTTCCATTTTATTGGACATTTAATATGCTTTGATTTGTATTTAGGGAATTTGGGTCTTTTGAATATGATATTGAATGCCTTATTTTAATGGAAATTATAATGCATTGAATATAGCTACAATACATCAATGAGCATGCATCAATAGAATATTCAATTAAAAACCAAGTATTTACATATATAGTTTGTGTGGAGTCCCTTTTTTCTTATGGGTTTGTCAAATCGTGCATTTTGTCATTTACTCTATCATCATTGTTTTTTATAGCAAAAATGTGTGGTTGTTCCTTATATTGTGTATGAGTTTTAACTCACTCATTTTCCTTAGTCACATGTTTGCGTATTGTTCATTGTGTCGCATTGTGCAATATTTTGCATTCAATATTTCATTCCCCCTATTCAATTTCTTTGGTACTATAGGATTTCATACCTTAATTTCATAGTTTCCACTTCACCGGTGTTGTATACCCTTATTTTTTTATAAATTTGTCATAAGTTTAGTATGCAATTGGTTCCCTACCATCTTTAATCCCTCTCATGTTAATTTTATTGAGGTGCCTACATTTGTTCAATTGTTCCCAAAACAAAAACATTATTTAGGGTTTAAGCATGGACCATGTTAGAGGTGGAAGTTGCTCAACTTTACAATGGTAAAAATTGGTTAAAGTATGCGTATAAGGATTAGAAAAAAGACTATATAAAGATAAAATAAAAAATTCCATGAAAAAAACCAATGTTTTATGAATTGGTTAGGATAGGAAATAAGATGAGGCTCAAACATGTGAGGAGTTAAAGAAGAACAACAATGTTTTGGGTGACCAATTTTGTATGGAAAATCCATATTAGATTACCTTTTGGAAAGAATGTGTGTTGAAGTTACATTCCAAGTATGTGTATAAAAGAAAATATGCATGGTGGTGACAGAGTGTCTCAATTTGATTGTATATGTTGAATGGTGGTGTTGAACTATTGCTTGAAATTGGTGGTTGATAGCTTAAAAAATAATCAATCGAGTGGATAAAGGTTTGTTCAATAGGAATAAAGAGGTAGTAACATATGAAATAATGTGTTAAATTTGTATAATGTGCCATGAAGGTCCGAGGATTAGATGTAGTAATTGTATAACAAAGTTTGACTTAAGCTAAATGAGATGGATATTAATAGATTGGAATAAGGATAGTGGATAATAAACAAATCTTATATTAAGGTCCTATGACTATCAAAACAATGGCATTAAGAAGGTAGTGTGTGTCATTGAGCAATATAAACCATTTATAAAGGAGATGAAGGCAACAACATTGGTAATACAAGTTACTACCTGATATTGGTAACATTGATACTACCAAGAAAATTAGAATTGGGGTAGCCATTTGAATGAATATCCCCAAAGGTTGTATAAATTTCCCAAGGGGGGTGGGAAACTCATAGGTGTTGTTAGCTTACCGACCATGGTAAGGTAGATGATGTCATTTATTGGATATAAAGGTGACCAAGGAAGAGTGACAAGGATGAAATAGTTTCAACAATAACAAAAACCCAATAGAAAGCCATGATCGTAAACATATGTGGTAGCGGTGGTAGTATGCAATGATGCTAAAATTGGAAGTTAGGTAGGACTTCAATAAAATAGTAAGGTAATGCCTAGTAGAATGAAGCAATACACAAAAATTGGTAATAACAAAGGAAAAAATGCACTTGATAAAAAATTCCAAGATTTATAAAAATAATTAAAAATAAATGTTTAACATCCCACACTTACTCAACATGTATATTTTGGTCAATTGTTATTTTTTTGTTTATCCAATTTGGGGTGCTAAATGTACCATGGATTGATTGGCAATTTCCATTTAAATGACATTCTATTTAGATAAGTCCACTAGTCAATATTGTGATAGGCATTGATTACACACAATCACTATGACTACCATTTGAGTTTCTTGACCTTCATTTTTGTCTTGATAACAATAATCATGTGTGTATTTTGTAAGATTTTCTTAGTTTGAGAATCAACCTCTATACAATGACCATGTACAATGAGCAAGAGAAATACTTTGCAAATGGACATGTATCCAAAATAATCTTGATGCAAAAAAATATAAGTAAAGATGTTGCCATGTGGATTATGGATCCTGGTCTACCTAAGATTATAGGTTTGTTTAATTCCAAAATGCAAGTTTCTATGGTCATTTTAAAAAATGAGTTTGGCATGTGCCCTACTCAAGTATGTATAGTGCTAGCATTATGAAATTGGAGCCTAGTGATAAATAATGTTCTTAGAACTCAAATATTGAAAATGTAATGTGTTTACAGTGATCTTGCAATCACATCCACGTTTCCATTTAGAAGTGCAAGTTATACTCCAAAATCTTGATGGATATACCTAGACCTACCTTTAGTCATTTGCATTTCACTAGCAAAATATTATACATAGGGTGAATTTTACTATAGAGTATTATTATTCTTGCTAGAAAAATAGTAAAAAATATTCAGTGTAATATAGCATCATTTTTATTCATATATTACATTAATACTATATTGTATCCTATATTATCATGTATATTTATAAAACTATGTATATAGTATTATAATTAAGATGATACAAATTTTGTAGAAGGTCACAAAGTTTTTCCACTCACAACATCAAATCTTGAGCATGTAGTGTTATTGTAAGTGTTCAATCATATTAATGTAATGTTTTTGTAATTATTTTATTATTGATTATGTTGTATCCCTAATATTGCATGGTGTTTCAATCCGTTGTCATTACAATATTTCACCTTTTATCGAGAAACTTAATCATAACATTATCCAACCCACGAGGACAATTCTAGATACCTTAAATGAGGTTAAGCCCACGTGTTAGGCGTGGGTACAACGGGAGAGGATCGGGGTTGGGTTTTGGATTTGACTTTGTGTGGCAACGGGAATTAAAACAATCGGTCATCCCTTGAGACAACGAACTAACAATTGGCTAAAAATCATCAAAGGTTGGACAATTGGAGGAACATTAGTGGTGTTGGGGTTTTAATTGTTGGAGGCTAGTTGTGGCTACCAAAATGGTGGCCTTCTTGCTTTCTTGATCCTTGTATTGTGGTGCATAGCCCATATGCAACTGTTCAACAATAAAATAATGGTAGGGTTATCTTGCTATCTATTTGTTCATGTTTGTTTTTTTGCACTTAGTTTGCCTTCTAATGCGTTCAAGTAGCTAATAAGATTGAAAACTTGATTTCAAAAAAATATGTCATGAGAATGGTCGGAGTGGTTATAACAACAATGAAGTTCTTCAATTTGGTTGTTTCCAACTCTATATATGTACATATTTAGGCATTTGAGCTGAGCATTAAGATTTTTGTCGTGTAAATACTGATCGTGTGTCACTGCAACTCGAGTACCAACCACCACTAACAAACAACACTAAAACATAGCAAGGTCACACATGAATAATACATTTCAACAGAGAAAGAAGAGAGTAGAACACTCATAATAACTCTAAATCTCTCTTCAAATACACACAATTAGTCAAGCTATCTCTCACTCCACCATGGGAGAATCCAAGAGTGCAAGAGAAGGGAGAAGAACTCAAGATTTATTGCAAAAACATGCAATCTACACCTCACACAAGCTCTCTCCACACATTCACTCACAAGACTTGATTTGGCAAGAATGCCAAGCCAAGGAGGAGGTTCCTCACTTAGAAACCTCACTTTCCAAAACTAAGGTTCATCCATCCAACTCTAAATGAATGAAGCCCAATGGATAAGGTGTGGCCGCCGATGCTGCATACCGTGACATTTTGGCTTCATTTATGTCTTTTTATCAATTTGTTTGTTTTGTATTTAGTTTGTCATTTGGTCCACTCAATTAGCTAATACAATTGCAAACTTAAATTACAAGAGGATTAAGTCACAAGTGTGGTCACAATATTTTTTAAGATGAAGGAGTTTTTGAATTTAGAAATTTGAGATGAGCAACAAAATTTTGACAGGGTTATATTTTGCTATTTATTCATGTGTATTTATGGTTTTTTGTATTTTTGTATTTTTTAGCATTTTTTTTACTCAAGTAAATATCTAAAATTAGGTCATAATAAGTGGTAGGAATGTTTTTGAAGATGAAATAGTAGTACCATTATGTGTTTCTCAACTATAAAATATATTTACAATTACAATCTTATAGTACAATTAACATTTGGAACCTAAATACAACAACGCAAATATCTCAAAATTTATATCATTTAAGGAGGAAATTTAAAGGTGTTCCAATGTCCGAAAGTGCATTACAAATGAAAAAATAATACAATTGAGAAAAAATAGTCATATCATACGGAAATACCTATCCGCTAAATACACTTATGATATAATAACAAGGAATACCAAATGGTGGCCAACCAAACTATAATACATCAAGATCACCTAAATTATAATTGTGCACCTTGATTGGAGGAATTCAAACATACAAGGACCATAGTGCAATGTGGAACAATCATCAGTCATAATGGAAAAGCCAAATATGATTTGTGCAAATACTCATTGAACATTTGACTTATGGAGGTTGGATAGGATGAGACATGTCATACAGTTGGCAAAAATAGGTAGCAAAACACAATTTTGACTTTTTCATTGGCACAATATATATATATATATTGTAAATGATATTATCTCATGGAAAAATAAGATATGTATGGGACCTAAGGAGGTTTGTAACAAACCTCTTACAGGTCCGTCACCAACTTTCACATTAACACTTATCAATTTAAAACGATGAGTTGAAGATTTTAATTTATTTTTTCTTTGTAATGTCAAATTACAATCATAGACCAGGTAGGTCTTGGTCTAAGCTCAACCACCCAACCATAGGAGAGAGGCAAAAGATCCTTTATTCTCCCCCAAACTTCATCTTATGCCAAAGGTACTACTTTTATTTTTTATTTTCACATAAAGAAAAAAAAAATCTATTCATAGCTCAATCTCTTAGTTCCACTATGAATATTCTATCTATGGTTCTTTTAGAACCTTCTTCCATATTTGAATTCAATCTCATTCTTCCAATTGGATTCATCCATCATTCTTTCTAGTTGGAATTATCTAATTCCAACTTGATTCATCCATCCCATATTCTAGTTGGAACTGTCTATTTCCACTTGGTTTATCCAACCATTCTTCTAGTTCGAATTGTCTAATTCCAACCAGATTTATCTATTCATTGAGAGTTGTCTAATTCCAATGAATAGTATTTATCTTTCCAATTTTGGAGTGGTCTAACTCCAGTGCACCTCATCGAGAGTTGTCTAATTCATGTGCACGTGTTCTCAATATGGAATGGTCTAATTCCAATGCACTAAATGCGGAGTTGTCTAACCCTAGTGCACATGTTGTCAATCTGGAGTTGTTTAACTCCAATCCATTCATCTTCAACTTGGAGTCGTCTAGCTCCCATTATCCTTTCTTTACACACTGGCACATGTGGTTAGAATATTCAATCATCCATCAATATTTCTAGTTACTTTAGAGAGGTTATCCTATACATACAAAATCTAGATGTCAATGATGAAAAATAACACCTTCACTTCATGATAATTAATCAACTAATGGTGCATGGGCTATATTGGTGGCCCAACACTAAAAAAATGTTGAACACAAGTCAACACATACGTATGCTATGGAAACAACAAAACTTATCGCAGTTAACACAAATGAAAGTTTCTCACAGAGGATGTCAACAATGTTAACATAATCAATAAGCAAAAACCTAACCTAGAATTATTCACTTGAAGAAAAATGTTTGACGTGGATAAGACAGACAATACCATAACAAAAATCATGAAGCAAGTTAGCAAACCGTCTTTGTTTAAAAAAAATGTTTGAGAAAAAAGAAAAAACATAATATAATTCAAAAATGTTTTTCACAAAGAAAACTCTTATAAAATCTAGATTAATGACATAAAAAAAACACATTTGTACACCATTTAATATGGAATGTAATTCGAAATCAAATTGTTGGTTGCTCTCTACATAATGAGTTGCAAACTCTACACAATATCAACCTCACCACCACCAAAATCAAGTCTAGCAAGTGTAGATGATGATTGGAAATAACCTATAATCCAATACCTTCATTACTAAGTTGAGTGAGGTGAATTTTAATTCCAAAAAGAATCACAATTATCAAGGAATGACATATAATTATTTCTTGAAACTATGAAAATTGAAACGAAGAGTGATGGGGCGAGGACATTAAAATGTGCATTTCAAAAAGTGAAGGGATTGAGTGGTTAACTACAATTCACCAATAATGGGTACCTCATGACTTGATGAATGATATGATATCACAAATAACATTAAGACCCTATCGGTGGCCCACTTTTACCCCATATATTGATCACATGTGCCAAAATTGTTCATGTTTGAAGATATCACAACAAAATTTGGATGATAATTGGATTTTGTAAATAATCAAGGAGATCATTTCATAAATGACACCATCAAGATCCTTGCATGACACAAAATATTTTGATATTTCCCCAAAAATCAACCCCATACTACTTCAAAGCATATGAACAAGTTGAAAGTACAGACAAAATCATTAAGATAGTTTTGCCTAATTTGATCACTGCCAATCAAACCAATTAGGTTACTACATGCAAACTTATAGGATGACAACATGTCACACATTTTTTTCATTAGTATTTAAGACAAAACATGCTAACAATGACCTACATACACCCAAACATCTATCATAACAAAGATCAAAAGTTTCATCCCACCCTTATGAAACACATGGAGCCACTTAAGGATTTGGACATGAAAAATAAGAGGTTGAAAATAATAAAAGTACTAGGAAAAAATGCACAATTTATTTCTTAAGAGCAGAAAATGATGTGACTACAAGAAACAAAACCACCAAGAAAATACAATCCCTCTGTAACCAAAAGACAACCATAATGTACACAATGGACATTGATTGAACAAAATTGACAAATTGTACCAACCCAAAGTTTTACCTACACAAAATAATATTTTGGCATCTAAGGCACAAGATTCTAGGGCCTAGGTTATTTAAGATATGATGAGCATGACCTTGGTTAATCAAGCATATTTATAATAAACGAATAATGAATGTAATCACTATTGAAGGCAATGCTTTGGGATGAGTTAACATGAACAAGAGAAACCTTATTAACAAACAAACATTGCCCAAATATGATCTTTACAAAATCTGATGTGTTTATCTTTGGAAGAGGACATTGAAATTATGGTGGAGAATGAAGCATCCCAAATCAAATATTTCCTCAAAATATCCTTGCACCAAAGTTGAAAATTATTTTTTCAAAGGATTAAATAGATATGGACCCACATAGGACATCACATGCAAGCAACAACATAAAGGGTCTAGAGGCATTAGATATTCAAAGGCTTATGATGGAATGTTTTTTACCCAACTCATAGAGGAGACAAATCATAATGATGATTTATCAAAATTTGATATCAAGGTACTAACAAACCAAATTTGCAAGCCTTTCTCCTAAATCAAATTGATTTGAACATCCATGATTCCAAAAACCCCAATATTTATATCTAGATTAACAATAGGGATAATCCAACAACCTTGGGAACTTCAACAGTCAATTGATGAAAATACTTTGGCTAATCAATTAGCCCTTGCATGTTAACTTTCACACCAAGGCTATATCACCAATGATGAGCCAACCAAATCATATGGCTTTGGTAATAAGTATCCTAAGCAATTGGAGTTGTAATCCGATACTAATCACACTTCCTTTCACCTCTTATGTAACTTGAGCACTCAATAAGGGACTTTAAACTCATAGGATAGACGTAAACGTATAATCTTTGTTTGGCATAGGTATTTGTAAAACACTTAGTTTTAGGAATTCACAAAATATATTTACCTAAGCTAAAGAATTTTTTAAAATAATTGTTCAAAGACTTAAGGAGAAATTAATGCCTTAAAAAATGAATGTGAAACCAAATAAATTATGAGAATCAAACAACGCAAACCAATATGTACACAAAGATAATTTTTTCATAAAAAATTTGGGTGAATCGTTAATATCCCATAAATATAGAAAAAAATCATATTTGCATGAACCAACGAGGTAACAATCATGTTTTGGAATTAAGTTATGATCCTATCCATTGAAACCAACACCTACGGATAATTCCTAAGATAAAGCATATTCTATCTAACATTTTGGTACAATGGGACCCTTATTACATGAAAAAAACTCATTATTGGAATAAATTCACATTAAATGAAAATTGTGCTAAAACATTTTATTCATTAATTAGATATTTCTCAAGTCAACATTTAATTTTCCACCTTTGATATTGGGCAGCCGTTCTTAAAGGATATTCACATTTTAAATATTTTGGCATTGGCAAGCTAGTTGTTTGTATCAATTGATGTAGTTCAAATTCGTTTCATATAATTATTCATAAATTAAATTTTATATTGATTAACATTATTAAATGTAGGTAGTATGCACCAACCATGCCATGTAATTAGAAATGCAAAAGATCAAAACATTGTATCAATTATATCAAATATATCATGAATGTATCATCTAAATGCAAACATAACATGATCTCACATTTGTCACTTTTAAAAAAAATACTATGCTATCTAAAGCACATTGCCACATGCCATATCTATAATAAGATAAATTATTGAAAACCAAAAAATAATCTCAATGCACTATATATATATATATATATATATATATATATATATATCATTTTCATTGGCAATGTGAAACACATTTATATAAGACAAATTGTCCTTTACAAATTTTATATGTTTTTTTGGGTATTAAGGGTCATTTTCCTTTGTTTCCCACTTCCAAGCAATGAACCTTCAATCGGTGTTTATCCAAACCGAAGAGAAACTTGAATGAACGACCATCAAAGGATTTTTTGGTGTTCCGTCTAATGTAATGGTGGAGGATATTTGCATTCTTTCTACAAATGAAAAAAATATTCCACTTGAATTTGACAAAAGTGTGGTTTAATTGCAAGAATAATTTGGCTTTGACAAAGCTTTCACCTTCCAAATGGTTTGGAAACTCTTCACTCCTAGAGTGTAACAACATCATATAGCCTTCATGACACTCCAAGGCCACTCAA
Organism: Polytrichum commune; assembly: GCA_950295325.1. NCBI lineage: Eukaryota > Viridiplantae > Streptophyta > Polytrichopsida > Polytrichales > Polytrichaceae > Polytrichum > Polytrichum commune. The sequence continues at coordinate 53,934,630 of OX485806.1, read as the reverse complement.
TCGGCCAAAATCTTTGTTTTAACAAACTTGAAGCACAAATCAAATAATTCATAGTTAAAAAATATTTAAATTAAGCCACACGGTCTAAATCTTGACAACATGACCTATAACGTAAACTTTTCTAGCATGACCTATGCCATAAATCATAGGGTATAGGATTAGGGTATAAGCCTAATCCTTCCAATAATTCATAGTAAAACATTAGCCAAACCACACAACAAAACCTAGGCAACATGAGAGAAACCCTTACCCTTCAACTTTGTACTATAGTTTAGGTTGCATGGCCAAAACTCCTCACCCTCTCAACTAGTGTAGTTCAGGGTTTAGGGCCAAAACTCCGACACCCCTTTCAATTGAAGATTTCTTGACATTCTATAGCTTCTAAAGACTACCCAACCCAATGAAGTTTAGGTCGCACATCCCAAACATCCATATTCTAAAATAACAATATGATCATATATTCAGATAAACTTATAACTTAATACAAACCAAATAAACCAAATTATTGATGTGAAACATTAATTTTCTTCGAGACCATGTCACTATGACAACTTATTAAAACATTATATGAAAAACATTCTAAAATGAAAACTTGGTAATAAAAAACATGCATCCTTGGAAATAGATGTTGTCAATCCTAAACTTGATGACAAAATAATGCACCTCTGGAAATAAACATTGGACATCAAACCTTGAGATTCCAATGTTTATGTTTAATGATGCACACATTGCCACATAGTTGTCCATTTGGTATACAATTGGTAATTCTGGTTGCACGACCTAAACATTGTAGATGGCTAATGGTAGATCTTTACCTTGAGTATTGAAGTATATGAGGACAATGAACTAAGCACGTTGGAGAAAATGTGTATAGATTTTATGTCATGAAGTTTTGGTTGATGGATTAAAAAAAACAAAAAAAACAACAACAACAATATTATGCTACCAAGTTGGGAATACTAGAAAACCTTAGTTTATGCAAAAAAATAGGGATATCATAGGATCCAAGCTCAAGATGTCTATGTTATATTAAGTCTCAAAAACAAGAATGACCTTGTGACATCAATCTTATAGAAATACAAATATGCGTGCCACTAAAAACAATCAAAATGATGCCACTTTGTAATTTTCACATATTTTTGTGAGAAAAAATTTCATGGTTTCTAGAGTTGCGAGGCACATTACAATTATGAAAACCCAAGACCGTGAAATTTTAGTGAAATTTATAATAGAATTTATAGGGCTAAATCTATTTAGAATGTGGCAACACGTTTGGAATGAGTTTTTTGTTTGCTTGTTGGTTTAATGTTTGAGTCTTTGTTTCTCAACTTCTGTGACTATACTCACCTCATATGAGTTTCTATACATAACATTCTTCAAATAATAAGATTTTTTTTGCACAAGCTTTCAAATTGATGGTGTTTATGTTATTAATTACCGTGCCTTGGCTTTGAATAGATTGAGCTTGAAGCTCTTGCATTCCATAATGTTAATGGTACAAAAGTAGAAATGATAGATTTTGTAGTTTATTTTTATTAATAAGGTGCGTAAACTTTAATCCTAACTCTATATGTAGTGAGAGATGGCTCCAACCATGTGTTTTCCCCTAGATTGCTAGATTTTTTTCCCTTACAACAGATGAAATTTTTTTCTCTTAAATCTTTAATACATTGCAAATATCCTCTAATTTATTTTACATTCACAATGTGGTAGATGATATTTAAAAATCTACATAGCATTACCTAAGTTTGGGGGAATTTATAAGGATAGCCAAGGAGTTGTTTATTGGCCTTCGTCCTTTTCTACCTCCATTTTTCCTCACCTACGTGGTTTATGTGCTACTTCATCAAAATGAGTCAATTTTTCCTAAGTGGTTTGCTATAAGGCTTACTAATTCCAAGTAATTCACCAACTCTGAAGTGGTGTACCATTCTCGGTATGATGTATTAATCTCAAATGCCCTTAATTCTTGGTATGTTCCACTTGTTTCAAGTGACCATTAGTATTTGGTAAGGCTCATTAATCTTAAGTGGCCATTAATATTTGGTATATTGCATCACTTAATTGTAAGTGGTCATTAACATTTTTGTAATTGGTAACATGGGTCAACACCCACCAAATCCTACAATACCTTCATGAAAAATGTTTTTTAATTGTGTTATTATTTAATGGATGCCTAACATCACATTTGGTTGATACCTGACCTTCATGGCCAACTAATATCTCACCTTCATGCTTAATTAATATTTGGCTTTCATTGCCAATTGATATTTGGTGTTCAAAACCTAATATTATCCTCAATTGTTGTCCTCAATATATGTTTCTGGTTAATACTCATGTTGTTAATGACTTGAACCCTTGGCCTTTGCCAGTGGGCCCTTCTTCCTAAGGCCATGTTTCCTAGTCACTTGGTCATGCTTCCTCAACGTTGCATCCTAGTGTTGTGTCCTTAGTTGCTTCAATGTCGCGCTCTAAGTAGCTTTGGTGTTGAATTGTGATTTCCTTCATTTTTGGTTTGGATTCATGTTGGATTGTCAACACTTTTATCTCCAATCTCAATTACTTCACCTTGGTGTCCCTTCATTTTAGTAGTGCTTTAGGGTTTCCATTTGAGTATTAATGCCCACTGATAATATACATAAGAAAAAAATAGTATTTTATTTATAATTTCACAGTTTTAGAATACTTATACATGTATTTCTAAATTTTTATTCATCATGCATCACCCACACATTAATGCTCACATAATAATTACTCCACCACATTCATAAACCTACCAAGGTTTTACACTTTAGTTTCTGGTTTTGATCAAAAGTGAAGTGATCATTGTTCTCATCATTTTCCATGTAGCATCCTCATTTTTATTCTTGCACGATTTTAATTTTTTTTCTTTGTCAAAAGGTCAACCTTGATGCCCAAAATGTTGGGTTTGCACAATATATTAATTAACAATATTTGTGATCATTAATGGGAATAATTACAGTGGTAAGTGGCAAATTCATACCCTAAGAGCTGAACCTCAACTGTTTGTTGGGTTAGGAGCAAACCATATTTGTTTTGGCAAAAACTAATTGCATAATCTAATTATAAATATATAATATTATCTTGTGGTAAAAATTTCTAGGAAGAGTCCCAAAAACTTGTAAATTTTGGACGATTGTATCCATATTTGGATGAATATTTGGAATATCATTAGTTTATCATGTTCATTTAAATGACGATGTCATTTTGTGGGAAGTCAATATTTATAACATGTTAACAATTGCATGGATCATCCACATATGGGTTCATCATTCCAATGATTTTTGTCATTTTGGATTTCTTGAAAATTTAAATATAATAAGGTTAATTAGGAAAGATGGGGCATATGTTCTTCCATTTGTAAATAAATATAGGTTATGAAAAAAACCCTCATTTTGATGACCTCAAGGTGAATAACCTCCTCCCCACAAGGTGAAAAATCTATTTTTATGTGGTTTGTACCAAAAATTAAGGCAAAAATGTGACATAATATAGGAATAAAGAAACCAAATGGGACATTTTGGGAGGCCTCTAGGTAGCACTTGAGTTGAATAATTCCAACCAACTTCACAAAATCAAACATTACTAAAATATGCCCTTTCAAAATTGGATATAGTAACAACATGCTACAACCAATGTAGTGACCCATGCCCTACACATCCCACTCACACACCTTGCATTTCAAATCACATCATAAACCCTTGATCACAAGATCACTCTAGTCACCAACAATCCCCACCACTATTGGAACACCTGAACCCGTATTTCAAATAATTCCACTCCCCTTTTCAATAGAACGTGCATTTGGCTCACTAAGCATAATCTTTCAGAACAATTGGAAGAAAATATTGTCTATGTTGACCCACATTCAGAACAAGAGGCGCAACATGCCTACACTAGGCAAGGTTGCAACCAAAAATGATCCAAACACTAACACAATCCTAATAATGTCTAAAACAAATTGGTATCAAAATCCCAAAACCATGAGGGTCCCTTCGCCAACACACACATCGTTACACATTTTGAAGCAAACATCATTTCATACATGGAACCAAAAATTCTACATAACTAAAAATTGAACCCATAATAGAAAATTATCATCCACATGTATTGCTTACATCATGAAAATACATCCATTGGCTCTCATGAACAAATACAATAACTTTACACTATTGCTAACACCCTACAAATCTCCCAAATACTTGCACAAATTGCAATACACACACCATCTACACAATAATAAATCATAGCACACAATGATCCAAATTCATATCCCCCAATAATCCAAAATCTAGTCATATTGCCATACACCCATGTAAAAAGATGCATACCACCTAAATTCCCACTATAATATTTTTATTATACAAATTGTTCATTCAAACCACCTTGACAATGGAATGTGAAAAGGGAAAACATCATTCCTACAACTTTTTCAAAGGTCTATACATTTTTTAAGGCCCTAAAAATACTTTAAGCAAAAATGATGGCCATTCACCATATAGTCCAACTCTTCATGACCATGTACAATTATGAACCGACACATATTTGTATATATTTTCAATGTTTAATACCTATCAGATACACAAATAAATCATCCCACCTTACGCTACATCCACCCAAACAAAATAAATGTGAAACCCATGGTGCATATGTTCCAACCCTGCACACAATTCACCACATTCTACAAATTAAAAACCCATGATAATATTTAATGCAATGAACAAACAAATAAACTACTCGAACAAGGCTACAAAATATAAACCACAAATACACCACATAACCATTCAAAAATACACACCGCAACCCATATTATTTTTGGGAACCTAGTGGCATCCTATGCATGAAACCCCAAACAAAGGTCCCATTAGACACCTTGTTAAATGCGTTTACAAATACAACATAATGTAGCAACCATAGTTGACGAAACACATCAACTACACTCACATAGACTAAAAGTTCTTTGATGATTTATGGAAAACCCCACCTTGACATATTAACAAAAAATATGCCCAATCAAATTAAAAACAAGTGCAATGGTCACACCCAAAAACAACTCCTTTTTGGTAGAGAAACCTACCTATCAAAAACATGCATATTTGGAACTCACCAAACGTAGATACATGGTTGCATGTACTACTTAAATGCAAACAACAATACTGCCATACACTAATAATAATAAAAACAACAAAGTTGTATGGGATTTCCAAAAGCTTCTTATATCCAACAAAATATCAAACCAATACCCATTCATGAATGCAAAAATCTACAATGGACTAACCCAAAAACACAACACCAATTTGACTACCACCATGCACATGCGATACCCAAAGGTGCCACTGTAATGCTAGGTTCAAACCAACATATTATGTGTCATAGGCCACCATACAACCACCTCCCATCATTAAAAATCCCCACACCTAAAATCATATAATTTATAGAATTTACATTTTGTACCAATACATTTGCAAAAAACCCTTGAAGGAAAAACCACAAAATATTAACCATTCATCAACAACATCACATCCAAAGGATGGATTGTAGCCCCACTCATGGTCTTAGTTGCATGCCCAAAAACCACCACATACATTCCATCTATGAAAAACTTGGAAACCAGACTAAAACTCCCTATCACAAAAATCAATAGCCATTCAAAGAAATCAACATAATCGCCACTCAATATGCACACTCCGTACAAAGTCCATGAACGAATAATAGAAAACAAACAACCAATCATAGACTTTCACAACCCGCCCTATTCATAAACTGAAAAAGAATCATGAAACCAAAAGGCCAAGGTATGAAATGTGCATTACATCATGTGAACATATAACCCACCCTAAACTTCCTAGACTGCCAACAAAAACCCAACAAATATATGATATTGGTACAAACCACTATGTTAGCTCAACCAACAATTACTTAGATTGTTTAAGGCCTACCTCGAAGAGTTGATTTTGGAAAATAGTCCAAGTGATTATGAAACATGATCATTTGATGCCATGTAGGGATTCATGTAGACTTTACGTCCATCTTGCTTTCACTTGTTTTCACTTACTCCGTTGCAGAGCCCTACATTGGGTGCCCATACCCACGCCCATGCCCATGGGTTTTGGGTGGGCATGGGTGCAATATTATTGTTCATGGGTGGGCATGGCTGCGATATTATTATTCATGGGTGGGCATGGGTGGGCATGGCTGCGATATTATTGTTCATGGGTGAGCATGGGCTAAAACAAAGCGTATTGGAAAGGATCATTGAATGCTTTCGGCATAGTGGGATGCCATGTATAATTTCGATTTTAGTACGTGTTTCGGAGTCCAAATGCTCACTTCTACATACTTGCAGTTGTTTGTAAGTTGAGGCCAAAGGTGGAAGTTCACAAACACACACATATACTTCCTGTTGATTTTTCGACTCACAACAACTTGGTGGTGGTGGTGGGTTTCTTCCCCTTATAGCTTGCATTCCACAGCTTTGAATGTTTCGTTCTAAGTTCCTTCCTTGCTCTTGCTTGTAAATATGTTGATATCAATAATTTTCCAGAAGTCTTGACCTTCATCGGTTCATCTGTAACTACCAGCTGGTTCTACCTGTTCACTGAGCACCAACCTTGATCTCTGAACAAGTGTTGCATGCGGGCATAGTGGGATGTTGTGTGTGATTTTGATTTTGGTACATGTTTTGGAGTCCGAATGCTCAATTCTACATACTCTCAGTTGTCTGTAAGTTGAGGCCAAAGGTGGAAGTTCTACAAGCACACACATACACTTCCTGTTGATTTTTCGACTCACAACACCTTGGTGGTGGTGGTGGTGGTGGGTTTCTTCCCCTTACAGCTTGCATTCCACAGTTTTGAATATTCTGTTCTAAGTTTTGTCCTTGCTCTTGCTTGTATATATGTTGTAATTTTCAGGTGCCGATTAATCTGGGCATTCTCAGTCATGTAGGGTGACAATCGACTCTGAGATGTAAATTCCTCCCGCAAAATCCCATTTTCTGTTTTAATATGGGATACTTTTGCAGCATGAATCCTTTCCGTTTGCATTTCTCTACAGTTTATTCTTGTCATCAAAAATTTGTCTAAGAATGTTGTGATTTTCAGGTGCCGATTATACTGGGCATTTTTAGTCGTGTGGGGCGGCAATCGACTATGAGATGTCTATGATGTGCAAATTATTGTAAGAAATAGTATAATTAATGTGACGCTACCTCTTTCTCTTCGTGTTGGAAGATTGCTTGAATTTAGGCAAATTGACAGACATGCCAATGGCGGACTTGGTGTACCAAAATTTCATATTCTTGAAGTTGTATTTTGATAATAGATCAAAACTAGAGATGTCAATCCTCAATTCCAATGTCTGTTAAGTGAGAACTCATGATTGACGGCAAAACAAAGAACATGAAGCACCACAAATTGAATCTTCGCATAAAAAGACCTGTCTGACTCATCATGTGCATTGTGGGAAAACTTTATTTGAACAGGATTTAGGGCAAATCTCATTGAGTCAAAGCTTGAATTTAGCGCCCACAAGTGAGTGACTAATGTTTATTGAGATGGCAGCATCTAGCTCTAGTTCGCTAAATGCACAAGTGATCGAGAAGGAACTAAAGAAGACATTGCCAAATGACATCGATCGTGTATTTTCGCTGCGCAAGAACCATGCTGGTCTGAACTTTGCTCTTTGGAAAAAAATTGGCATCGTGCATCAACATGGTAAGGACTGTGAGTACGCAACATGCTTTAGCTGCAAGAAAATATACACGTTCAAGAAAACCACGGGTACCAGCACCATGAGTGATCATAAGGGTCCTAAGGCTGAAAGATCGGGGAGTGGAGCAATGAACGTATTTGCAACAAAGGGCGTCCCCACCACACATGATAAAAAGACGATGACGCTTGCGGCTTCCAACTTCTGCACGATTGACCTCCGACCATTTGAATCGATAGCCGGACATGGTTTGAAAAGGCTTGTTCAAACAAATTTGAACATCGGTGTTGCAAGCAATAAGCGACTCATGGTTGATGACCTGTTGTGTCAACCAATAACCGCCAGACGCAATATAGAGACTCACGCGATGGCGGGGCACGCTATAGTGGCAAAGCGTCTTCAATAACACTTTGCTAGTGACGTATCCATGGCAAACACCCTTGATCTCTGGACGGACAATATCAAGAAGGTAGCTTATATATATGTCATGGCGCATTACATCGATGAAGAATTTACTCTATTTGATCGAACATTGCATGTGAAGCATGTTCGCGATAAATGCCACACCACCGTTATGGTTTTGGACGAGTTCAAGGAAGCTCTAGACATCTTCGGTATCAAGGATTTGGTGTTCTATAAAATCACTGTTGTGGCGGATTGTGGATCGAACATCGTCGCCGAAGATGGCATTTCAAGTGAGTTTGACTTGTTAGGGTGCATTGATCATAAAATCGCGAATTGTATGACCTATGTACTCAACAAGACTATGAAACATGTTGATGGTAAGAAGAACAAGCCTTTTTACCGATACCTTGATGAGCCCAACATGGCGGCCCTATACGCTCTCATTGATGCATGTAAGAGTTTGGTCGGATACTTTAAAAAGTCAAATCTTCAATCAAAGTTGTTGAAGACGCTGAAACAAGAGAATGCAACCAAATGGAACTCACTATACCATTGCCTACTTAGTGTTTTTGAAATGCTAGTTGAGGTGATCGATCTACTGAAGCAGAAGGATGCACTGTGGAAAGTTGCTTCAATCTCAGAGACATGTTTGAAACACTTAATTGACTTGTTGGCACCATTTCAGAAGGCAACTCTGGATCTCGAACAATTCAAATAGCTGACACTACTCAAGGTTGTATTTTGGCGATTTCAACTGTTGAAGCATCTAAAACCTGTTATGAACGATGTGATTAATGACGATGGTACCGTCATGACGAGCAAAGACTCCCCTTCGATCATAGCTTGTAAGTGTGTCTTGACACCACTAGTGCAAGAGAAGATGGAGCTCGACGTGCTCCATGTCGTAACAACACTTTTGGATCCTGTTATGAAGAACCATATGCGCAAGATGGAGGTCCCCAACGCTTTAGTTACTAAGGCGAAAGCAAAACTAAGGGAGCTTATGCGCTCGATTGCCACAAGGGAGGTTTTAGCTAATTTGGATCACGAGAAAGATGATGCACCGGCCCCACCACAAAAGAAACGCCGTAATGATGACACGATGTCTATGTACGATGAGTTTGAGGATGAGTTAGAAGAGATTCATGACAATGGGGCTGAGATCGTAGTTGTTAGCAACTTCGACGCACGTATTGAGCTTGAGTTTAGTATGTATGAGACATATAAGGTCACTGATCTCGAAAAAATGAGATCATTGCAGCGGTGAGCTTAGCATTGCCAATGAATCGGGATACCAATGCTAAATTCAGTATTATCTTGTGGTGGAAGCTGAAAGGAGCCCCCACATTCCCCATCATGTTGCGCGTGGCGCGTTCAGTTTTGTGCATCCCTGCATCCAGCTCCAAATCGGAGTCAAACTTCTCGGATGTAGGGAATACGCTAACCAAGAAGCGCTCCGGGCTGAAACCAGCGATAGTGAACGACCTTTTATTTGTCTGATCCAACCAAAACTTGGTGTAGGCGGGTAATACACATTACACAATTTTTGAATACATGGGTGCAATTTGAATAGCATGGGTGTGCATGGGTGGGACATGGGTGGACATGGGTGGACACATGTCATGCTATGTGTGGGCATGGGTGGGCATGGGTGCGTACATGTCATGCTATGGGTGGGCATGGGTCGCTGCTGATGGGCATGGTCTGGGCATGGGTGCAATTTTAAAGGAGAATGTTGGGCTCTGCTTCGTTGGTGCCTCAAGCGTAGTGTGAAGCGTACCCCATATTTTCCACCAAAGAAAGTGCTTGGGATGCAATGGTCACGGGCCTTCAGTCCCGTGGTGAAGTGGCCCTAATGCCCCCTTCCCACCTGATTTTAGCTAAGAGTAAAAGTTGGTTCTAACAAACTGGCCTTCACACCATTGACATTATCTAGTGCCAAGCCTAGTTGGCAAATGATGTGGCATGGCTTAAAAGTGGAGGTTTTAAGCCTCAACCACCGAGCCTCCCATCGGTACCTAAACATGAGGCAAGAATATAGGAGCTTTAAAAGTGTCGCCTCCCGCACTTGTGATTGGTTGCTTTTTAGTCTTAACTATGAGGGCACGAGGAGCTCCATTAACAAAAACCGATGGTAAGATAGGTGAGTAGTAAGGCATTTGGGGATGGGACAAAAACTACCCAACATTCATTGCTTGGTAGATAAAACAATGAACATGTGTGAAAGCTACTTAACTAAAACCTACTTGAAAATCTCCGGAGCAAGTTCTTGTAGGTGCATTGGGATAGTCGGATGCGTCCGCTATAACCGAGGGAACTTTACCCAGTTTTTAAGACATACTTTGGGTCTAAACTAAAGTCAGGTGGGAAGGGGGCATAAGTAGTGTGTATTGGGTGTGTTTTGTGGACACAGGGAGTTGGCAGGAAACCCTAAATTAATACACACTTGCTCAGGATCGCAACAGCGTTCACCGTGCTTGTGATTGTGTCCGCATTCTCTCAACCTCTCGCATTCTCTCAGCGTCTCATCGGCCTTGTGGCTGCACTGCACTCCTCGGCCATGGATTCAGGTGCACACGATGTATCCCTTCCACCGACTTTACGAATTTCCCGCTTTTTGAGTATACACCTTTGTTTCTTTGCCCAGTGGCGCCCGCTCTGATGCTTTTTGCTAGGGTGGGTCGCGGTTGTCTGCAAGAGAACGACTGAGAGTTTCGATTGCAGAGAACACTATCAATCTTTCTAATGATGAGCAATAGGACAAACAGCAGGATGCATACGCAAGCTTCCAATGAGAGGGTGTGGAATGTGGAAGTATGTCAAGGTGATTCGGTAGTAGGTTGACTTCGGAATGGGGAGGAAAATTTGATGTCCGTAATCTGCTCCTTGAGCAATGTGTTTCTTGATAGGCGTCGTTAATGCGCTCACTACTTACAGTCCTGATTTAAGGCATTCTGGAGAGGTTTATTTTGATCACAGGCTTGGACAGCTAGTTCAACATTGTTCAATGATGGGAGGTGGTGAGTGAGAATTGGTTGTCTAGAGTTTAGATGCTGCCGTAGGAGTATTTTGCTTACATCCTTCCAACCCCAATTTGTCCCAATTGGGTTGATAGTTGTTACCGGGCCTCAGTGACAACACTCAGTTGTGTAGATGCATACAAGCTTTGAGAAAAAATTGGAACTCCGCTGGCCGTGAACAAGTTAGTGATTGGAACTTCTTCTGTGAATATTCTGGTTGTCGTCATGACTTGATCATCTTGAGACTTACTTTACATGTTTTACGGGTCTATATGGCAGACGCCGACATGGAGGATTATGGATTCGAGTACTCTGATGAGGAGCCTGAGGAGCAAGACGTGGACATTGAAAACCAGTACTACAACACAAAAGGTACATGTTCAGATATAATTTCATTTGAATAGATTCATTGAAGCTCAGCTGATTCTGTCTGGTCTTTGGACGGATTTATCGGTGATGGATGCAGAATGTTCTGACCGTTAGCATTTACTGAGCCTAATCAAGGTTGCATTGACTTACAGGATTAGTGGAGGCTGATCCTGAAGGAGCACTGAAGGGTTTCTCAGAGGTTGTGAAGATGGAAGGAGAGAAGGGGGAATGGTGAGCTTCAACCTCAGAGTTTGCACAAGAATGGATCCTTGCACTCTTATTTTTTCGATATATTTTTTTTCGAGCTGTATTATGTCACGATCTTTAACATATGAACTTCTATATCCCTCAGGGCTCTACCATATTCTTAGACGTGGACTTCCTTATCTCACTTCCAGTAGTGCATTCAATACTCTCAAAGTTACGTGTGAAAACACTCTATGGCTATGGAACTACTGGTTCGATTTCAATAGCTTTGTTTGGAGGCTTCGCTGGTGAAAGATTTATGTCATCTTAGAGAACATCGCCTCGTATTTGTCATGCTCAAGGGTAATATGTATAATTCTGAACAGAGTAGGCTGACCAAAACATCCACTTCTGGTTCAGCTTCTAGATTTAGCATTCTTACTATATTGGTGCCTCCAGGTTGTTGCAGTCTGGTGCCAGACTTTATATTTGAATTGCGATTTCTACCTGTGTGATGGGACAATATTAGCGTCCGATAATGTCTAGTCTCATCAACTCCCCAAAACAGATGGAAAAGAGGGAAATATGAAGGTCTACTTTTTGAGTGTTGCTACCGCAAGATTGTTTGCAGTAAGGACTTCTAGTAGAGCTGGATCTCACTGATGGGTTACAGGGGTTTCAAAGCGCTGAAGCAAACAGTGAAGCTTCACTATCGGATTGGTAATTACAAGCAGATGATGGATGCATACAGAGAGATGTTGACCTACATCAAATCAGCTGTGACTCGTAACTATAGTGAGAAATGCATCAACAACATTCTTGATTTTGTTTCGGGCAGTGCTAGTCAAAATCTGGAGTTGCTGCAAGAGTTCTACCAGACGACTCTGAAGGCATTGGAAGAAGCGAAGAATGAGGTTGGTGGATATTGCTTGGGCTTTACCAATAATAGCTATTAGTTTTGAGTGCTGTTAGTGACTTACTACAAATACTGTGAATATGTAACTTTTTCACTTGAGCTGTTTGATGTTCCTGATGAGTCTTGTGAAATGCACTTCTTGATCATGACTCTACCTTGTTGAGCTATATCTTATTTTCGGAGTCTTTGTTGATATTCCTGACTGAAAACACATCCATTATTGTATGTGTTCGCCTCAATGCACCATTTCTCACATTCTGCTTGGTGGGATTGTAGAGATTATGGTTCAAGACGAACTTGAAGTTATGTAAATTGTGGTTTGATATGGGGGAGTATGGACGAATGAACAAAGTGAGTGTTGAAAGCCCTTTCTATATTTCTCAGCCTCCAAGTATCTTGGTGGTTGGTTTGTGGTCAATTGATGCATATTATTAATTTCACCATCTCACACTCATCATGCTGATTTTATGGAATCTTTACACTGAACTAATCTCTGTGTTGGACATTCAAACCAAGGTTTTGGGAGTAACCACTTGTCTCTCTGTATCACCTATGTGTACTCATCCTTTCTGATAAGTTAGTGGTAGTCTGTTTAGTTAGTACTTTAGGATGGAGATAGACCTCTTTGGTCCTTTAAGTATGTGTTCTTTCCAAGGAATTATTCAATGGATCCAGATTTTTGTAATAAAAAAAATATAATAAAATTTCTCCTTACGAAGCCCTCCCTGGAATTTGGAGTCACACAAGTATGGATTGGAAATTCAATTTTCTGCTCACAAAGGATCTCATCCTTGCTTTCACACTTGTTCTCAGATTTTGAAGGAGCTCCACAAATCTTGTCAAAGAGATGATGGTACAGATGACCAGAAAAAAGGGACACAGTTGCTGGAAGTTTATGCAATCGAAATTCAAATGTATACAGAAACAAAAAATAACAAGAAGCTCAAGGTTAGTCTGTCTGTATACTGGGTGCTTGTGTATTTTGGCCATGAAGGCTGGTCAAAGTAGAGTGAAAGCATCATTTAAGTTGCGAGGATTGCAATTGTAGTCTGCTACTCACAATTTTGTGTGAATTCAACTTCATGCTTCTTATCATTAGTGCAGTCTTTCATAACTGAAGACTTTGAGCTGAGAATGAGTGACGTGTAATGGATGGGTAGAGGAAGTTGCAATTCATGTCTGGATTATGACACAACAGGCATAATACTGCAAGCACAAGTTCTGATTTTTTTTTTTTTCCTTGGGTAAAACTTGCAGCAACTATACCTTAAGGCACTGTCCATCAAGTCTGCAATTCCTCATCCACGAATTATGGGGATCATTCATGAATGTGGAGGCAAGATGCATATGGCCGAGCGTCAGTGGGCTGATGCAGCCATGGACTTCTTTGAGGCATTTAAAAACTATGATGAGGCTGGTACCCACAGGAGAATACAATGTCTAAAGTTAGTTTTAATCAATACACTCAGTTCTCTTCTTTTCATCAGTATGACTTATAAGTTCCTTCAATCTCCTGTATATGTTTGTGGGGTTATAGTTGGAATCTTGGAGTTGAATCACAAAGGTTTGTAATGCTTGTGCATTTGGGATACATAAATCAATTGATGCGACTGAAACTCTCAATACATGTGTTACTCTGATTTGCAGGTACCTAGTGCTTGCAAATATGCTAATGGAGTCTGAGGTGAACCCATTTGATGGTCAGGAGGCAAAACCGTATATTTCTGCACCTTTTGGAATTGTTGATTTTACTGACTCATTTGATGTTTCATTATATATCAATTTGTATTAGTGGTGTACATTGCATGTGTATGTGCTGTCTCACCTCTTTTAAAGACAGCCTTACAGCTTTGGATGTGGTGGCAACTATTAACTCTACATAAGTGCGTCTATACTTAATGGAGCAAGTGTTTGAGAACTTATCATCTATTGATTACATGGGTTTGTGTTCGGAGTACGCGAGCTCTTCAACTATTGTCCAGATAATAACATGAGGCAGCTCTCTCTGCTGAGGTACGGGCATCTTTTCTGACTAATTGAAACTTTATCTACTCCATTTACTTTTTCGGGTTCTTGCTACAGATATAAGAATGATCCAGAGATCTTAGCTATGACAAATCTGGTGGCTGCTTATCAACGAAATGATATCCTTGAGTTTGAGAAAATTCTCAAGGTATGGACATTCTCAACGTATTACCTTCAGTTATAGTTGTGAGCACAGTGACTTCTTCTGTCAATATGGCACTCTATCAAGGTTATCTTCCTCCAGACATGATCTCGATCATAAAGAAATAAGGTTCTAGCAGGGAGTGTCTAATTTAGATGCTGTGTTTTCAGAGCAACCGAAAGACTATTATGGATGACACTTTCATTCGAAATTATATTGAGGATCTGCTTAGCAAGATTCGGACACAGGTTTTACTGAAGCTCATTAAACCTTACACACGGATTCGAATCCCTTTCATCTCCAAGGTGCATTTGACTTTCCCATCTCCCAGTTATCTTTGATTGTGGCACTCCACAAACCTTAGCAACCTGTCAGGTGATGGCAATGTACACAGGTTTTTAGTAGGGATACATGTGATAATGCTGTTTGTTTTTTGGTTGGGAACTGTATTTGTTTTTCTTGTATTCTTTTCTTTTCGAGTAAGTTGATTTTAAACTTCATCAGAAACTACTTATATGGTAGGGAGGATAATGTGCATTTGACTACAGCAGTTGGCATATATAATTCTAGGACATATCTTTGGCTGTTGTGGGTAATATCCTGTGAAATGCAGGAGCTCAATATACCTGAGAAGGATGTAGAGCACCTCCTTGTGTCTCTCATTTTGGATAATAGAGTACATGGACATATTGACCAAGTGAACCAGTTGTTGGACCTGGGTGATCGGTATGTTTGTTCACTACACATACCTTTCTTGTATGAGTAGTTATTTTCTAAAATCTGTTGGTGTGAGTGCCACCTCGTAGGTATAGGCTTCAATGCAACTCATTATATGTCTATTTCCAGCAGCAAGCTATGTGGGCCTCTTGTGAATGCTGACTCTTGGGGGTTTTTGGGCATGTGCTATCTGAAATACCAGGTCCAAGGGGTTGAAGAAGTACACAGCAATTGACACATGGAACACCCAGTTGAAGTCGTTATATCAAACAGTGACAACCAGGATTGGTTAATCAGGGTTGTAAACATTTTACTGCATTGAGGCACAAAGAAATATGACTTTGCTAGGGTGCCTGCAGAGGTAAACCATGTCCACGACCCCGGTTCCTAGTATATTTGAGTTGCCTTGTGCTATAGTAAAGAGATGACTGAGACTTGCTCTATACAGCCTTTGCAATAAAGAGAAGGTGCACAGGACGATTTTGCATCTCTTCCTACCTAGCATTAGAGAAGAAAACATCTCTTAATCGCCACTTATAGTTCTGTTACTGGCTGGTTACCTGGTGAGATTGTGATGGTTGATGCAACATGCTAAAGTTGAATATGGGTTGGAAAGTATTTTCTTTTAAATTTGTAAATAATTGTATTTAAAAGAAAAAGTAGAGTTATTCATTGACTTTTACATGGTATATAGTTTGTAGTACCCATTTGGAAATCATATTGAGATCTTGCAGTTTAATCATCAATGCATGACCCATCTCTGGTAAAGACAGACACCCAACATTTTCATACTTGCACTGACTTGTATGCAAGCCTATCGGCTGACTTTATGTTTTCACAATAAAGTCATGTCTTTGTTTATTTTTGTCTGCCATGGATGAGGTTGGATGCAGAGGGTGTGAATGACAAAGTATGTCATCACGGTGTTTAAAAAGGGCCATACTGTCTGAAGGAGTGGGATATGGACACTTTGTACTTTTAAATTCCCCTGAATAGGGTTATTCGTAAAGTAAAGTGGATGAGAATGTAGATAAAGTTATCCAAGTTTTTTTAATGCTTATATTATCATCCACAAGGAGTGGTGTTGGGCTATTAAAAACCGGATTTTTAGCATGTCCTATTAGGATGGGTGGGCCAAGCTAGTCTTGCATAGGCTGACCCGAGATTTAGGACAACGGGTCCCATGCACATATCTTTTTTGAGATCCTGATTTTTTTTACATTTTGGGAAGAGGTCCCAAAATTTGCACCCAACTTTCAAAATAGGCTCCAAAACATGATGAGTAGTGAGCTCTTAAAAGAAAAATTTCTCAGAAGAATCAAAAGCACATTTTGTCCCTGTTGGAGGGACTTTACGGATAACTCTAAAAGTTATTACATTTTAAATTATCCATGCTGATGAGGGGATTCTAGTAATAACAGGCTCTTTACATTTGTGGTTTTTCTATCTGACTAGATACTTGAGTATTTTGAAAATTATAATGGTATTTCCAAACTAGAGTAATTTGGGGTCTTTGATGCTATTTCCAAGACCAATGTCAGCTCAAAAGTGTAAATTTGAGGTCATTAAATGATTCCAAATGTGCTTACATGCATGTTGCAAAGGCAATGGCCTTAATTATGATGACCACTTAGGGCCCGGCCACACACTAGTTAAGGATTAATTATGTTAAGTCATCTTGAAGTTTTGCAGCTACACCACCAGTCAAAGCTTGCTAGCAATAGTTGAGGATAACATAAATGGCGTTGTCTTCTAGCTAATAATGCGGTGGTGGCTGGATGCTAAAGCACCCCTTTGAAGCTCCATCCGCCTAACAATCCACCGCCCTTAGCCCATGCGCTAGTGTCTATATCAAAATACACTGGTCGTGCCCATGTTGTTGCCCACAACTTGTTTTATCGGATGGAAACATGGATGGAGTCAACTCCGACAAAGTTAGTCATCTTTCAAGCCACAAACTCTCTTAGGACAATGGGAACGTTCCATGCTCCCATCTCATCAATTTTGCATATATGCTAATATGTTATGCACCAAATTTGTGGAATGTATTATACAACAAGATTTGTGGAATGTGTTATACACTAGATAAACAAATGTGATCTGCAATGAAATTAATGAATCCAAACTTGTTAGTGTGCAACACTATTTCATATACATAGTGCATGTAATCAAGTGGTCTTCCTATCTAATGCCAAAATTCTACGCCTTTATTTTGTGCTTATGCTCACATGATCTCTACGTTGTGCATGAGTATTTGATAGCACTCAATTCAATTATGTATTGGTAGCTGATGTGGTGTTATGAGATTTTGCTATGTCTGATAATTATGTTGATTCACTACAATATGTTGTTGATATTAATGTAGACCCACGATAATCTTGAACTCGTTCAATTAGATCATCATTTACAAGTCTTTTGAGTCTCTAACCGGTTAGTTTATCCAGTTGGTTTAGTAATACGAATTTGATGATCTAATAATATATATCCACCTACATATAACATATGGATTTGCAATATTTTGTGATTGTAGTATTGTTGATCAAGATATAGCTAGAAACAAATTATAATTAACAAGAACACTTACAATTTCTCATTACAGGAGAGTCAACTTCAAGGACCTTAAATCCAACTATGAGATAAACGACAAAGATACCATAGCTAATCCAATTGCCTTTTGAACTCTGCATGTATATTTGATAATGAGATTACGAGAATTGACTCAATATATATTGGATATCAATAGGACTACATATAAAATTGCACAAACATATACACGTACACAAAGACATATGAACAATGCTTGGAGTGAGATGATCTTACGCTCCTATTACTTTGTTTTTTATTTCTTTTATTTTTTTCATTGGTTCATACAAACAATATGGGATAATTTTTATCCCTCTTTAGACTAGCATTGTAGCCTTGTTTCTAACTTTATTCTTTCTCATGCATTTTTCATTACATTTCTATTGACTATGAGCAATCTAATGCTTTACCTTCTACACCCTCACTTTGTGATTTGTAAAAGGCTTCTAAACCCATTGCCTTTGTTAATGTTTGATATCTATTCTTTGTAAGTGATTTAATTAGCACGTCCACTATCATATCCTTCGTTGAACAATACTTCAAAAGAATCTCTTGATTTTCTAATTTCTCTATAATGAAATGATGTTGTACATCGATATGTTTGGTACGAGAATGGTGTATGGGATTCTTTGCAAGTACTATGCATTTTTTATTGTCCCACATGATGAATATCGGTCCTTCTTACACGTATCCGACATTTGCCAAAAGTTCTCTAAGCCAAATCGCTTCCTTCATGCAATAGCTAGTGGCCATGCATTTCGGCTCCATTGTTGACAATACAATGGTTGGTTGCTTCTTGTATTTCTATGAAATGACCCCAACACCAACAAAAAACATGTACCCCTTGGTGGATCGCCGGTCATTTGCATCTCTTGTTTAATCTGTATCGCAAAAACCTCTTAAGACAATATCCTTGTCTTTGAGGCATAATTTGAAGTCCAAAATTCCATTCATATACCTCATGATGTGTTTTACGGCCATCCAATGTAGTGGACGACCTTCAACATGAATTGGCACACCGTACTCACCGCAAATGCAATATTGGCCCTCGTGGCCATCATTGCATACATGAGAGATCCTATTCCGACCTTGTATGAAACATTTTCCATTTCCCTTTGCACATTCACAAAGTCCTCATCCGAAAGTTTTAACAATTTTGATTTCGCATTGAACAAAATTCTGATGGGTTTATATTGTTTCATGTTAAAACGCTTGAGGACCTCCTTGATGTAGCTCCTTTGGTTTATGGTGATAGTATGGGCTTCTTTATTCCTCTCAAATTCTATTCGTAGGCAATAATATAATTTTCCAAGATCATTCATATCAAATTTCTTCTTGAGCTTTGATTTGAGCCACTTCAATTGGATTACATTGCTTGCCAATATGATCAAATCGTCCATATAGAGGATTGTCACCAACAAATGCTCATCCGTTTGTTTGACATACAACGAATGATCCGCTTGGCTTTTATAAAAACCCTCATTGATGAAAAACAAGTCGATACAGTGGTACCACGCCCTTGGCGATTGCTTGAGCATGTACAGAGCTTTCTTGAGTTTGCATACAAGGTGTTTTCTACTTGTACAAAACCCTCTTGTTGATCCATATAGATCTCCACCACCAATACTCTATTAAAAAATGCCGCCTTTACGTTCATTGTAGGGATCTTTCAATCCATGGTTGCTCTGAATGCGATAATGCATGTAATGGTGATAAACTTGGTTATGGGGACAAAAGTCTCGTTAAAAATCCCCTCCGGCCATTTGAGAATATCCATTTGCTACCAATTCCGCCTTACACCTAATAATTTCACGCAATGCATCTTTCTTGGTGTGGAACACCCATTTGCATCCTACATTCTTGCGATTCTTTAGAAGGTTAGTCAATTCCCACATATCATTGGTCATGAGCGAGCCCTACTTCTTTTGCATTGCAGCCTCCTACTTGCTCACATCTTTGGATCTCAACGCTTCGTTCAAAATCAAATGATCATCCAAAAATGCCACATTGGCCCGTTCTTTACCATATTAAGGTAGAATGTAATTCTTCCACCATTCTCTGTGTAAGTGTTGCTCTTTTTTAGGATATTATTAATTTTTGCCTAATCTGTAAACGCGGCCGTCATCTTCCGCGGGTATTTTGATTGTTTTTTCATTTGCAACCAAATCGTTTCCTACTTGCTCCTTGCATTCTTCACCGTTATCACATGAAGATAATTTGGAAGATTCGTCTATAACAACAACAACCATAGGGCCTTCATTTCTTCCAATTAAACGCATTTCCAAATCATTTCTAATATTTATGTTATCATTCTTGAATACTACGCCTCTACTTTCTATGATTTTTTAGTTTACAAACACATTATTCTATAGGCTTAGTTATCTCAAATTTACTTAATTTTTTTTTGTGCCATTTGGCATCTAAACACACGCATGTGTGCAATGCAAGGCCTCCTCCTGCTCCACGCTTCTTTGGGTGTAATGGAGTCCAACACCCTCGTTGGATATTGGTTTTGTAAGTAAATCGCATTTGCCTTTGCTTCTGTCCAAAAGGATTTGTAAAGGTTTTGAGCATGAAATATATTCTTTGCCATTTCCACAATGGTGCAATTCGCAGGCTCTGCCATTGCATTTTGTTGAGGCATATATGGGGTGGATGTTTGCTTCTCGATGCCATTATCCTTCAAAAAATGGTTGAGTTCCTTAGAAACAACCTTCTCAATATTGTTTGACCATAATGCCTTGATTTTGTGCTTCAATTACGTCATTACAAGTGCTTTCAAATCCTTCTATTTCTCAAAACACTCTCCTTTGGATTTCAATATATACAAGCACACATTCCTCGAAAAACCATCAATGAAGGTCACAAAATATCTTCCATCGCCCATAGCTGTGAACTTTATGGGGCCACATACGTCAGAATGCACAATTTCCAAAGGCTTGTTCGCTCGCTTCTCCCTTGTTTGGAAACACATCTCTGTTTACACCATTTACCATATTTTGGAGCATATAAACATCTTTCATGTTCAAATGACCGAAGCAACAATGCCAAAGCTCAAGCGTGCCATCTCCCGTTGGAGGTTGTACCAAATTGTTTGCTTTGTACACCTTCACAAAATGTATTACGTACAAGTTGCCTTTGCGTGGTGCAAATCACAATGGCTTCACCGTTGCAAAATTTTATAATGCATTCGATTAGGTTGAATTGGACCTTCAAATTGTTCGAGGCAAGTTTGTTTATCGAGAGCAAATTGGCATGTAGTTGATATGAATTTTGTAATATTACCTTTCATAATTACTTCCACAATGATGGATCTCCTTCAATGGCTTCAACAACACTATCATTACCCAAATGCACATTGCGTGGAGCGATTAACTTGATATGTGCCGAATGCGGCCCTACACAAAGTCATGTGTTTCGAGGCTTCTGAATCCATGATCCATTTGCATACATTCTTCAAATGTATTTTATTTCGCATGACAAATGTGCAGTCGTTATTGTCCTTCGTATTTTTGCATTTTCTCGGTCATTGTTCTTTGTTTTGTAGCAAAAATGCGCAATATGGCCCGGTTTGCCGTAATAAAAACACGATTTTGCGCGTGGGCACAAAAATAAGTTGTCGCTTTTGTTTTGTTGCAACACCATGGCGTGGACCTCACCTTGGGGGTCTTTCTCTTTGCGCTTTGATATCTCGTGCATAAAATATGCCATCATATAGTCCATTGTAAGCTCCTTCACCGGCATTGTCTCTATAGCACTGATCAAATATTTGTTCGATGCTCGCAAGTTTTCGAGCATGGTCATGACAATGTCTTCGTCATTCACATGTACCTCCAAACAAATAAATTAATATGCGAGTGCCTTGATTTTGTTGACGTGGTCCAATAAGTCGTTGTTGTCGCAACCCTTGCTAGCGTTTTTTTATCTATCTTGGTCATTTTTCAATCTAGCAAGGGTCATAGCGCTAACACTTTACATTCCACCATGCAAATGGCTAGGTCCTCATACCGCGCACCTCTTTTTTCATAGAAAGGGAACCAACCCTCCTACGCTTGCATTCGAAACTCTTTTTTTAATCGATAACCAATGGTTAGATGTGGACTTTCATGCATGGAAGTCCAATCTTAAGTTGATCAACGCGTTTCCGGAGCAACACTACAACAACCCAAACCATATTAGACAACTATGCTTGCATGTTGGGCCAATGCCAGTGAAGGCCGTGTCGTTCGGCCTTAGGTGGGTTTGGCGGCCATATCGCCTTACCCATATAAGCTTCTAGGATGTGGGAACACGCGAACACCAACATATCCGGATTGGCGGTTTTAAGTGCCTAATCCGGTCTGTCCGGATGACCCTAGTATCGTCCAGGGATTCTGTGAAGTGTAGGAGGTTTAGAACTCTCCGTACCTGCTTATTTCCTCTTCCTTAGCCAATTTTCCGGAAACCTTAATTTCCGGACTTTAGGTCTTTGGGGACACTCTTAGCCTTTTTCCGGAGTGTGCCTTTCCGGATGGTACCTTTAGGTCCTAATTATAATGCTCACCCACCCCTCTACGTCTACCCTCTAGAATAGGTGGTTTCTTCAGGTGAAGCCGTCCTTGATAAGATTACAATCCGGAAACTCCCTCACAACCAATCCGGATTGATCAGATCCGTCTTGGCAGGTCACACAGAGAGATCCGGATTGTTTCTTGGGACCATAGTGACCAGAGGAGTTCGGATTCCGATCGGAGATCTGACTCAACGGGATGATTGGATGACCCGTACCACTCTCCGGATTGTCCCGTCCACCGGTGATGAGACCTCTTCGGAAGATCAGGTAAGTCCGGATCCCTTCCGGACCTTTGCCTAATCTTCCCCACGGCTGTCTCACCGGGACGTTACCTTGACATCCGGAACAATGAGGATCTCTTCCTACTACACTCCGGAGGTGGCCTCCAACCCGGAACCCTTACTGATCCGGACCTTCCCTTCTCCTTCTGACGGATCTGTCCGGCTACCTCTACCTTGGAATCTACTCAATCTGAGCTAACTGGGCGATCCGTACCACCATCCGGATGGGTCCGTCTAAGGGCGGTGGGACCTCTTCAGAAGATCAGATTGGCGTAAGTCCGGACCCCTTCCGGATCTCACCCAATCTTCCCAACGGCTATCCCACCTAGACGTTACTCAACCCACCGGATTAGTGAGGTTTCCCTCCCACTACACCTAGAGATGATCTACAAGGCAATAACCGGATCTGATCCGGGTCTCCTCTCTCATGTCCTATCCGGAACTCCTATCCCTCATGCTCTCTCTCTCCTCCGCTAACGATCTCCGGATCATTCACACAAACATCAATAAAGGAAAGTCAAGGAGTGAGAAGCCAAGGCATTTATTTAGAGTAGGAGTAATCACAATACAACAATGGAGAAGGAACCCTTCCCCAACTCCTTATTCAGCCTTAAGTAGAGGCCCAAAATCCCTAAACTGAGGGCGGCGGCCCAAGCGGCCGCCGCTAAGGAAAATCCTAACTACACTCGTTCTCCCGGATTTCCCGGATCAAGATCCGGATTTCCCGTTGACACACCCAAGGGAGAATTTTATTCCTCATTTACAAAAACTCCTAAGTTCTACCTTTCTACCTCACTAATCTAGATGCCTTTCTAAGCTAAGAAGAGCGGTGCTTCTTCTGAGCCGATCCTTCCTTCGAATGACTGCCGAGTCCGTTGACGGCGAATGAGCCTCCACCCGGCGATGCCTTCTGGAGCCGTGTGAGCATCCTCCTCATGTTTGGAGACGGGGCAATCTCGTCCTCCGAGTCCGCTACTCCCTCGGTCCGGGGTGTCCCGGTCCTTGGTGTTCCGGAGACTGTCCCTGGGGTTCCGGAAACTGTCCCTTTCCGGATGCTCCGGACCGGAGAAGGATCGCTTCCGGTGCCCTGTTCCGGATTCCGCCCGCCCGACATCGAGGCAGTCCGCGGATCCCTGTTGGAGGCCGCTCTTGAGGGTGGCGGAGGAAAGGGGCTAACCATTTGGCAGTCCGGAGGAGACGACGGGGAGGCGTGGGCCATAGGGGCCTTGCCCCTACTCGGAGTTGCCTCTCGATCCGACGTCTGATGCCGGATCGGTGTCCTAGCCATGTCCGGAGTTCGGGACCGATCCGAGTTCCGTGGAATAGGGGACTGGCCTCTTCCGGATCTGACCGACCCGGTACTCTTCCTCCTCACCTGGGGAGAACGGACCCCTCCCGGAACTAGCCGGCCGAGAGCCTCCTCCCTGCTGGCTGGGTCCTGCAGACGTTGGCGGGTTCTGAACTAGAGCGACCTTGCCAACTACCTCGTACAGGGTTCCGGTAGGGGACCCAGGCGGACCCGGATAGAGTACCCGCCGGGGTGTTCCGCTTGGCGGAACCACCCTCTGGATTTCCGCCAGGAGGTCCTTCATCGTCCGTGAGTACTTCACGAGGATGGGAAGGATCTGCGTGGCGGAAGCAGGCTCTCCGGACTCCATCATCCGGTCGTAGAGATGCGCCTTGTTGATTATCTCTGCCGGATGCCCCACCAGCTCCCGGATCCGGCTGAAGAGCACTGCCTGCTCTGCGTGGTACTTCCGGATCTCTTCGCTCTTCTGACTAGGCTCCTGAGTCATGGCCGCTACCTGCGCGGTGAGATGGGCGTTCTCCGTCTTGGCCTGCTCCAGCTCCTTCCTGTCCGCCCTCTTTGCCAACTCTCGAAGAATATTTCCGGGCCCGCAGTCGTCCAGAGCCTGGTTCGCCCCTCGGACGATGTGTTCCATCCGGTAGTACTGGTTCTGCAGGTCCTCCATCCCTTCCTGGACCCGTTTGAAGGGATTCTCCGGAAAGTCCCAAGCGGATAGATCCACATTCCGCCATGTGGTCTCCCGGCTGGGTCCGGGTTCCGGATGATGATGAGGAAGAGGAGGAGAGAGTGGCCTCGAGATGGTGGGCGGCGGGCTCCCGGGTGAGGAGGGAGGTGCTTCCAGAATGATTGGGTCGCTGGAAGTCTCCGTCTCGAGGTCTCCGGGTTCCGGGAGTAGCTTGTAGGTGACCTCGTCCGCCGCTATCGTTAGCAGGTCCTCCTCCTCCGCCAAGATGCAGTCGAAATGCTGGTAGAGGTGCAAAATGAAGGGGGAGAGAAAGGAGGGCTTCAGGCCAATGTGGGGGAGGGCCCGCCCGACTATCTCCTGGATGATCAAACCCCAGTTCACGGGCCGGACTCCGGACATGGCACCAAACAGGGTGTTAGCCATGGTGAGGCTAATCCGCTTCGGCTTGTCCGAATTGAGGATGGGCAGGAGAAATTCGAGTACCCTCCTCTCCCTCAGGTTCCGGCAGTTCCCGGGATGGAAGCCGTCTTTTGGATCCGCGTCCCCTCTGAACTTTCCGGCGAACAGGCCGTCACGGCGGCCTGCCCACCCCTCTGCAATCCCCCTAGGAAACCCGTAGACCCTGTTCCAAGTATCCGGAGTCCAATTTTCTGGATCCCTCCTCTTTGTTCCTAGCCACTGATTTCCTCTCTCGAATTTGAACTCACGTAGGCTATCTTCCGCCCTGAGGTTCCAGGGTTTGGAGAGCAATCCCGCGCAGCCCATAACCCGGAGATCTTCCGCGAGCTCTTGCAGCTCCCTATCCTCCCTCGGAATTGCAAGGGTGAGGGCTTTGAGCGGAATCGGAATGGGTTCCCGCTGATCCTCTTCCCGTGCTTCCGGCATTTTCCTCTCCTTTCTAACTTTCCGGCTTGAAAACTCTTTCCCTCTTCCGGATCCCTTTCTTCCGTCTAACTACTACAGAATCCCGGCAAGCCAACTGCCGGTGACTGAAAAAAATGCGGGGCCCCAGCAATCCAACTGCTGGCGGCTCGAAAGGAGTACAGTCTCACCACTCGTTCTCTCAACAAATTTGTCTTTTGTGAATCAGAAAAAAAAAAGTGGGGAGGAGAAGGGAGAGACCCTCAAATACCTTTCCCTTTCTTCCTTCCCCTGTTACCGTTGGGGTTAACGGAAGACGGTTGCAACCGTTTTCCGACGGTTTGCCCTTAACTGTCATAAACCCGTTGTAACCGCTACTTCCGGTCCGTTGGGTAATCTTGGCGCGTCCATTACTTGGTCCGGACCAGCGGTTCGGACCATGATTAAACGGTCCGCCAATCCATTTTGACGGACCGGTCATAATACTCATTTTAATTCGTTTTATCGCACTAGGCGGATTAAGAATGCCCTATTTCCTAGTACAATTAATTTAGCCTAAGGGACCCTATTATCCTCATACAAGCAGGGTAAAATACGGAAAATGAATCCGTATTTCCGTATTTCTGTCTTTCCGTCGAATTTGCACTCCCACATAGGACTTTTGGCAAGGCCCTACTTCACCATCAGGAAACCTTTTGTCGCTCTACAAAGAGTTGGGGCTAAGTAGACATTTTTCCTTAGCCGTTGGGGCTGGAAGCCCCGTGTAGCTTCAAAACACCATAACTTGTATGATGTTTGATGCTATCAAAAAACCACTCCATTTTCATCTAAACTTTATATACATGCCGATGGACTACTCATTTGTCCCATTTGGGAAAATATTAAGATAGTTATGCATGTTCAAACTTTTACAATCCTAGGAGCCACTCCCAGGCCACTGCTGTGCCAGGGCGCAGTCCCGGGACAACGCCCAACTCAATTTTCCATATCTCCTAGCTGACACCTCTAATTAAGGTGTTCTTGAGCATTCTAGAATCCACACGCCATAAGCTACTCATAGTTCATGGACTTGCCCTCGTGAATCCTACTCTCTGTAGGAGGAAGGTGTTTCTAGTGCCTGAGGACCTCACCTACACTAGGATCACTTCGGCCCTTTCACCAACGGCCCCACAAGTCCGTGTTGTCACTCTAGGGTCCCCCTTATGCCCATGGTGTTTTGGAACTCCTCATAGAGAGGTGCGTGACAATTGCCTTATTACAACTTGCACTTCGGTGAATCAAGAGGATGTTGGATTGAGATTTTTTTTATGAATATTGTAAAGTGTTTTCCACGCCTATGCGGGTCGTTTGCAACTCTTGATGTGCACATGGTTTTTTTGACGTGTCTTTTGTAATTTTTCAACACTTTGGAATCTCCATTGGAAGGTGAAGCATCCACGGATCTATCCACAATGTCCCAAAGATCCATGGATGCCAAAAACATTTTGAAGGTTGTAGTTTCCTCCATTCAACTTGTCAATGACTCCACTGGCTTTACTTGTGAATGATGTCACGGTACGTTCGGATGTACTATCAAACCACTCAAACTAGTTTATTTTGGCCTACAATCAACTTAATCCAAACTAAAAGATAAATTTTTACACTTAAAATATGTGTTTGCACCTCAATGAAGTGGAAACATGCTTATATGCTTTCAAATAGATTTTTGGTATCTAAAATTTTAGATCTTCAATTTTTCAAAATATATTTTATGAAACTCAAATCATTCAGATAAGATTTTCTTTACCTCAAATTCCTTACACTCTCAAATACTTCAAGGTATATCTTCTTCACCTAAAGAGAGTTTTAAAGATATTCAAATCATTTAAATAATATTTTTTACACCTCAAGAAAGTTCTTAAGACACTCAAATGACTCAAATAAGATTTTCCTCATCTCAAATACCTTACACTCCTAGATACCTCAAGTTGGATCTTATTGGAATCAATAGGAGATAGGATTGCACAAGCATAGACACTTATATAAAGGCATATGAACAATGCTTGGAGTGAGATGGTCTCAGGCTCTCCTTGCTTTGTTTTTTTTATTGTTTTTTTTTCTTTATTGGTTCACACAAACAATATGGGATAACTTGTATCCCTCTTCGGACTAGCATGGTAGCCTATTCTAATCTTAGTCTTCCTCATGCTTTTTCTTTTACATTTCTATTGGCTACAAGCAATTTAATGCTTTACTTTCTACACCTCCATTTTGGGAATAGTCAAAGGCTTTTAAAGTCATTGCTTTTGTTAATGTTTGATGCCTATTGTTTGCAAGTGGTTTGGTTAGCAAGTCCGCTATCATATCCTCCGTAGGATAATATTTTAAACATATCTTTTGGTTTTCTAGTTTCTCTCTAATGAAGTGAAGTTCTACATCAATATGTTTGGTGCGAGAATGGTGTATGGGATTCTTTGCAAGTGCTATGCATCCTTGATTGTCACACATGATGGATGTTGGTCGTTCTTGCACAAATCCCACATCCGCCAAAAGTTGTCAAAGCCAAACCGTTTCCTTAGTACAATGGTTAGTAGCCATACACTCTGCTTCCGTCGTAGTAAATTCAATGGTTGGCTGTTTCTTGCATTTCCACAAAATGACTCCAAGGCCAACAAAAAATACACACCTTGTGGTGGATTGCCGGTCGTTTGCGTCTCCCGACCAATCCGCATCGTAAAAACCTCTCAAAACAATATCCTTGCCTTGGAGGCATAATTTGAAGCCCAAAGTGGTATTCAAATACCTCATGATGCGTTTTACTGCCATCCAATGTGGTGGACTGGCCTTCGACATGAATTGGTTCACCGTACTTACCACAAACGTAATATCGGCCCTCGTGACCACCATTGCATACATGAAAGATCTTATTCCGGCCTTCTATGAAACACTTTCCATTTTTTTTTTGCACATTTATAAATTCCTCATCCGAAAGTTTTAACAATTTAGAATTCACATCAAACGGAATTCCAACCGGTTTGCATTTTTGCTTGAGGATCTCTTCGATGTAGCTTTTTTGGTTTATGGTAATGATACGGGGTTCTTTATTCCTCTTAAATTCTACTCCTAGGAAATAATGCAATGCTCCAAGATCGTACATTTCAAATTCCTTCTCGAGCTCCGATTTGAGCCAGTTCAATTGGGTTACATTGCATGCCAATATGATCAAATCGTCCACGTGGAGGATTGCCACCAACAAATAATCCACTTGGCTTTTACAAAAACCTTCATTAATGATGAATAAATCAATATGGTGGTATCACGCGCTTGATGATTGCTTGAGCTTGTACAAAGTTCTTTTAAGTTTTCCCACAATATTTTCTTTATCTTCTTGTAGAAAATCCTCCGGTTGATCCATATAAATCTCCACCTCTAATATTCCATTCAAAAATATCGTCTCTACGTCCATTTGGTAGATCTTCCAATCCATGGATGTTTTTAATGCGAGATCACATCTAATGGTAATAAACTTGGCCACATAATCAAGGGTCTCATTAAAATCCACTTTGGCCATTTGAGAATATTTATTTGTTACTAACCATGCCATATACCCAATAATTTCACCCAATGCATCATTCTTGGTGCAATAAACCCATTTGCATCCTACATTCTTGTGATCTTTTAAAAGCTTGGTCAATTTCCACGTACCATTGGCCATGAGCGAGTCATACTCCTTTTACATTACGGCATCCCACTTATTCGCATCTTTGGATCTCAACGCTATGCACAAATTCAAAGGATCATCCAACAATGTCACATTGGCCCATTCTTCGCCGTGTTAGGGTAAAATGTGATTCTTGCATCACTCTTCGAGCGGATGGCGCTCCTTCTTAGGATTTTCTATCCTTATCAAATCTCTCAATGTGGCCATTATTCTTTGCAGGATTTTTTACTGCCTCCTTATTTGCAACCAAGTGATCTCCTACTTGCTGGTTGCGTACCTCACCATTATCACAAGAAGATGATTTGGAAGATTCGTCCACATTAACCATGGTAGGATTTTCATTTCTCCCACTTAGACGAATCTCCAAAGCGTTTCCAACGCTCGTGCCATTTTCCATGAATACCACGTCTCTACTTTTTATGATTTTTTAGTTTGTAAGGACATTAGCCTATAGGCCTCAATCTTATATGATAGATTTGAAGGTGTTTAGATTTTAAAGCATTTGACTTGAATATTTGGAGTGTTCATGAGTTTTTTTGACCACTTTGAAGGTGTTTAGACTCCAATAGCACTTGATTTGAAAGACTTGAGTGTTGAGAAACTTATCTAAGAGGTTTGGACGTGTTTACACTTTAAAGCATTTGACTTGAATGATTTGAAAGTTCAAAAGTTTCTTTGAGAGCTTTGAAGGTGTTTAGGCTCCAATAGCACTTAACATTAGACGCTTGAATTTTGATACGTTTCTTTGAGAATGTAAGGCGCATTTGAGTTGAAATTTTTTTATTTGAATGACTTGAATATACTTAAATTTTTTGATTTGAATGTTTTAAAAATGTAAGACATTTGAGGTGAAAACATTTTTATTTGAATGATTTGAAAATATAAGGCATTTGAAGTGAAGGAAATCTTATTTGATTGATTTAAATGTTTTTCGAATTCTCTTGAGGTGTAGAAAATTTGGGAATCTTAGTAGTGTGAGCATAGAGTGGAGAGTGGAGAGCGGAAAATTTGAATTATGGTGGGCGATTTTCATAGAAGGAGTGTAATGACCGTGGAATTTGGAGATAATTTGTATTCAATTTGTTCAAAATATACCCTATTCCCGTGGATATTATAACACAATCTAATATGAGAAACAAATAGAACGTGAAGGAGTGGAAGAATATATTTGTTATCAAGGATCCTGTAGTGTGTTTTCAAATGCTTTAGGGTTAAATTAGGGCTGACGTCAGCAAACAAAATCAAACATCAACATAAGATGAAGAAGAAGTTGAATGGGGTTTGCAAAATGTACATGGAAACACAACAAATGAACTTAGAAAAAACTTAAACTTAAACAATAAATATGAGACGAAGTTTCCAAACACACGAGACGTAGTCAAGAATTTGGACTACCATGTCTATCACTATCCTCGCCTTGCTCGGCCTCTATGTCTAGGAAATCCAATACTAGTTTGTTGAAAGGGCGGGTGCGACTAGGAGGTGGGGACGGTGCTCCACTAAAAGATGGGCAAACTAAGCAGTATACAAAGGGAGCTCGAACGTTGTCGAAGAGGTTGCAAACATGTCCGTATCAAGACACGAATTGGACTCTCATTTTGGACTCTGAACATATAGGACGTGAAAACAAAAACATGAGCAAATGCCAAAAACTCCGATCCAAGAAGATAGAAATACAAGCAAGCAAGTTAGAAGCCAAGAACGAACTTACGCACACAACAAAATTGAAATTTCCCGGGGAGGAGGATAAAAAATAGACCCTCGCTGAAGTGTATTCTAGCTCAAGCCCACGAATGGGGAGGAGGATGGACTTGAAGATGTTGATGTCCAACTCAAGCGCTACAATATGGCGTTGAATGGAGCAGCATGCAATGAAGGAACCTCCTAGAACAACGAAATGCAAAAACGTGGGGATAAGGAAATAAATGTGAATTAGAATAAGTACAAAATAAATTAAAACACCAAAAAATAAAGAATTAAAAATCAATGAAATAAAGAACAAACCAACGCCACATTGCCAATTCATAATAATTTCGTCCTTGTCTGTGAGGGCGAAGAAAAGGATGGAGAAGAACTCAGGGCGTTTTTTACAAGCACCTCTCCAAGGCACCCCGTCTTCCCTTATCGATTGGTTCTTCACATCGGTGAAGTTGTTGAGCCAACCATCTCTCTTGAGATTGTAACCCATGTCCTCAAAGTCCGAGGTCCGGACATTCAAAACGGACTCATTACGCATGTGAGCCCAATATTGTGCCCACATGTCAACTTAATCATAAAAATTACTAAAACTATAGAAGTTGTCGCAACCCTTGCTAGTTTTCCTTCACTTAGCTTGACCGCCTTTCCAACCTAGCAAGTGCCACGAGCGCTAACCTGCACATCCCACGCACATGCATGGTTAGCTCCCAAAACCGCGGACCTTCAAGCTCATGGCTAGGTCACCAAACCCTCCTACACATGCATTCGGGACTCTCTCCTTCGTAGGTAGCCAATGGCTAAGGTGGACTTCCATCCATGGAAGTCCACTCGTGAGTTGATCATCGTGTTGCCAAAACAACACTACAACTACCTGGAGCACATTGCCAAGTATGCTCCGGGGGGGTCGGTCGGCTAAGCCGCCTCACCCATATAAGCCTCTAGGACTTTGGGCGGGGCCCCTACCCCACCATCAAGTATCCTTTTGTCTCTCTATAAGGGTTGGGGCCAAGTGGACATTTTCCCTTAGCCGCTGGGGCTGGAACCCCCCAGCAGCTTTAGACCACCATAACTTCTACATATGATGTTGGATGCTATCAAGCGACCACTTTATCGTCACCTACTCTTTGCGTAGATGCCGATGGAACCCTCACTTGCCTCATTCAGGCAAGTATTGAGGAAGTTATGGCTCTTCAAATCTTGGCAGTCCTGGGCACCACTTCCAGGTCACTGCTGTCCCAGGGTGTTGTCCCGGGACAGCGCCCCACTCAAATGGCCATATCTCCTAGCTAGCACCTCCGATTGAGGTGTTCCTTAGCATTCTAGAATTCCACCACCATAAGCTACTCATAACTTATGGCCTTACCCTCATGACTCTTAGTCCCCGTGGGTGAGAGGCGTTCTCAACGCCCGGGGCCCTCACCCATGCTAAGAGTACTTGGGCCCTCTCACCAATGGCGCCACAAGTCCCGGGTGTCACTCCGGGGTCCCCTTTGTGCCCATGGTGTTGCGGGCACTCCTCATGGAGAGGTGGGCGACAGAAGTTGTGTTAGCTTGAGTAGTCAAAAAGATAAATGGGAGTGATGTGTTAAAGTTCAAGCGGAATTGAGTTAAGGGATGGGTTAGGAGTTAATTAGGGCAAGAGGCTGAGAGAAGTTAATTGTGGATCAAGTTAGTTAGGTGTAAGCCTAGGGATGGTTGCACATGGGTTTAACCGTAAAACAAATAGGGAAGGGCGGAGAAATTAGAGTGGTAAATTCAACCTCCGCCTTAAGATGTGAAAAACTAAAGTCAAAAGGTAGGAGAAACTAAGAAAGTGGGGAAGTGGAGTTTGAAGGGGGAAATGCCAAGGAAAGAGGCCTAAACCCGTTTTTATTTCCGAGCGGCTTTAAAGATGGTGAGCAACGCGAGAAAAAAGGGAGAAGCTTGGAGGGGTCTCGGGAGGCAAGGAGAAGAGGTTTCATTATGCATGTAGGTGGAGTAGAGGGAGGAAAGAGAGACAACGCATGCAGAAGCCCTGTCTCGGCACAGAATGGAGAATTGCTGCAATGGTCGTCTGTGATGTCCTATGGTGGTTGTGAGACTGGGTGGACCGGATGATGGGGGCAACTCTGGGAAGAGAATGGGAGTAAGAGAGGGTGAGGAGTGATGGGCGGAAGCTCTGATAATAAAAATGGTCCAGGGAGTCTCGAGTCGGAAGGGAGGGGGTCACGCTCATCGGCTTTGAAACTGAAGAGGGTGGCGGTTCGGGCCCTCTTGGTGAAGGAAGCTGGCTGGGAGGAAGCCACTGATGGATGTCATCCGAGGGGAGCAGTGTGCCATGGCTCGTCCCGGGAGTTGTTGGAGGTAAGAGTAAAGATCTAAGATGCACACGCCTTAGCATGTTGTAGAAGGATCCACATTAGTAGACCCAATCCTTGACCTTCGATCGGAAGGCACCAGCATTTCCGAAACTCCACGGTGACTACCCACCAACGTTACCTGGCAACGTACTTAATGATTCATCCCCCCAGTTTTAGAGTTCTAACCTAAGCAAGCGAGATGGGGATCGAGAAGTAGTAGCAGAAATGGTAATGAGAATCTACCCTGATCACGGACAGTTAGGAATTTAACTATGTAGCTCTCGCGGCTGAATCAGTAGATGTAGAGGTTGGAAAAAGGTTTGTAAGTGCTGCCCGACATTGATGCAACCACCGCCAGAATCAACGACGAGTGCCGAGGGAAGGAGCGGATCGGGCCTAGCAGAATCTGAGGTTACGTAGGGGAATAAGTCATTGTTGTGAGGGATCTGGATCCTAAGAACTACCCCGTATAAAAAGAAGAAAAAGAACAAAATAAAACCCAATGTTAGCAGCGCTCCGTGTGGCGACAATTGAATTGGGTAAGGAATGATCATTATTGGTTTACAAACTAACGGTGACTCTTCGAATAGAAGAACAAACACTTCTTGTTGTCCAACCCGAAGTGAGTCTGGTGGGGGCCGGTGAAACTACTATCCCCAACCACCACGCGATACGAACCGTAGAATTCGTTGGTCAAAGATGAGGGTACTATAATGTGCAACGAACTGTGCCGGAGGAGGTAGAATGCCAATTACTACAGATTGAAGCTCGAAGCTGTGGCGGTAATCTAGTATAGCAGAATGAGTTCGCAACTTCGTGGGCAACAATTGAGGGGAAAGATGTGGGCTAAGCGAGACGGCTCATTTTCCAGGGCATGACAGAGGATCTCACATTGAGTTTTCTCCACTTGTGTGTTATTTTTGCTCGGCAATTGTTGTGGTTTCCTGCTGTGGAGATAAGTGTAGGGAGGAGGTAGGCTGCCGGAAGTGGAGGAGCCGAGAAATTGGCAAGTTGGGAGAGTCGGAAGCGACCTGGTGTAAAAGGGAAAGTTCCAAGTTGTCACCAAAAAGCCTACACCCTTCAATTTCATCCTAGCACGAATGAAGAAGTTTATAATGACATGTAGAGATTTCTCTCTTTGTAACACAATGTATGATTCCAATCTATCGTTGGAATATACACAACTTAGCCAAGTCTATACTATGTCTTCTTACACTCCTTAATTTCGGGTAATGTCACATCCTTGTACTTCTCTAAAGTCCACCCGGCCGCTTTGGCCACACATGCCTTCAAAGATATTCCTCTTGTGAAGCGAGTCCTTGCCGTCGACTCCACACTACTACATGAGTTCTCGTTTATTGATTCCATGAATTACACAAGTTTAAGTATTGATAAATACTTGTCACTTATTGTAGTTTTCTCCTCACGCTTCAACCACTATATTGGTTTAATGAACTAATGGTTATCCCTAATGGAACCAAGTAAACTTCCTTTGTTCCCCTAAACTTTACTAGCTAATAGTGTAACTTTCCCATTACTTCTCGGAATGTCTTGAAATTTTATCTGTAACTAGGGGGACAAAGCAAAAAACATCTCACCAATTTGTGAGCCTATCCCATTTTCTGTCCGACAGTTATGACCATTTTAGTATGTCAATCTACTCAGATTTCAGAATGTCATAACTTCCTCTCATAGGCTCCAAAGAACTTCAAATTTTGGGAGCAATTACAAAAACTAATTTTTTATGACCCCCTGAAATTTCAAACTATTTTCATTTTCTGCCAAAACGTTATGGCTTTTTAGTCTGCAACTCTTGAAAACACTTCATAATGATATATCTCCTTCTCATCTATTCGGAATGACTTGAAATTTGTACCACAACTAGGAAACCTAAGAACAAATCATCCCTCAAAATTTCATGCGTTGTCAAGCCTCTGTCCAGGAGTTATGCCCATTTCAGCTCGAAAATGTAGGCGAAGTTCAGAATGTTATAACTTCCTCTCACAGGCTCCAAAGAAATTCAAATTTTGGGAGCAATCATAAAAACTAATTTTTTATTACCCCCTGAAATTTCAATTTATTTTCATTTTCTTCCAAAACGTTATGGCCTTTTTAGTCTGTAACTCTTGAAAACACTTCAGAATGATATATCTCCTTCTCATCTATCCATTTCAGCTTGAAAATGTAGGCGAAGTTCAGAATGTCATAACTGCTGCTCTAGTACTCCAAACATCCTCAGATTTTGACCATGTTCATATAAACAAGTTTTTTACTAACCCTCTAAATTTCAACGAAGTGTCTTCTTCTGCTCGGAAGTTATGCCCCTTACAACCTAGACTACTCAAGAATTACCCAAGAAATATGAACTCAAGTACTACAACTTGAAGCCATAAAATATCTTAAAATTATTCACACCAAAAGTAATTCTAACAAGAGGTCAAGCCCTCTTCAAGGCCAACTAAAAACTAAGCACACACATGTGCTCCAATCTTGCTTCCAACACACCCACACTTATAACACGTGGGGTGCCTTGGAGCACGAAGGGAAGAGAGGATGACTGAGGAAAAAATGAGGGATTATATAGTGAGTTTGAGGGGGTGAGCACCCTCAAGGCTCACGAAAAGCCCTCAAGATCTCTTCCTACTTTGTAGACTCTAATCCTATCTCCTAAGCCTTCCTCCCTCAAATGATCCTAATTCAAACATTTAACTAACCTTGGTTTTCTACCTACCACACTTTACCAAGGTTTGTCCTTCTCCTACTTAAATCCACTCCACAAAAGCCTAATGCTTCAAACTAAGGTTTCTTTAAGCTTCACTCTTTTTATATTTTTGTGAATAATCGAAAATCACCAAAACACCACTTTTAATGTTTTACAAGTGTTAACAACCAATGTGGGCATCAATTTGGGCTCACAGAAGTGGAGGAACTCAGTGGGTTACCCGTCAACTTTGAGTCTAAATTCGAGGACGGATGGAGAAGTGCAGTGCGGGCAACGCGACAACTGCAAGAGGAGCATTGCAACATGGCTAATTGTTCTCTGCACTAGGAAGTTAGATGCAATTGGGGAGATGATGACAGTGCTCTGGGTTCAACAAGGGATACTGGTCCTATAATGAGAGGGTTATCAACCCTACCGCAGAAAGTTGAGTTGGTTTAGAACTGCTGCTGCTAAGTATTCCTTCAACGTGCATATAAGGAGGGAAGGCTTATGACATGCTCATAGGCGATTGAGGCTACGGTGCCTTTGTGGAGGCATTGCAGTAGGGTGTTTAGATGTGAGAAAGGTGGTGATAGGGCTAGGAGTAGTGATTGTGATATTGTAAGCGACTTAGTGTTTATAAACAACCGAATGTAATGAAAAAAATGTATTATACACACCACTTCTTCCATTTCGAATGAATTGCATGTTTACTTGCATATGAAACTGTTAAGTTTAGGATGTGGCACATGATCTCCCACTCGGACTAGGATTGTCGCAACCTGTCGCAACCCTTGCTAGCCCCCCCCTTGACCATCTTGCCAATCTTCAATTCTAGCAAAGGTTACGAGTGGCTAACCCTTCGCATACCGCCATGCTAATGGTTAGCTTCTTTAACCCCGGACCAATAGTTCATAGGAGGGAACCAACCCTCCTACTTTGCTATCGGGACTCACCCCTTAATCGGTAACCCATTTCCCCAATGTGGACTTCCATGGATGGAAGTCCAATCCTATGTTGATCATCGCGTTGCCGGAGCAACACTACAACAACCCGAACCATACTAGGCAACTATGGCCTCACAATAGGCCAAAGCCCATGGAGGCCTTGCCGTTCGGCCTCGGGTGGGTGAGGCCACACCACCTCACCCATATAAGCCTCTAGGACTTCACGCGGGGCCCCTACCCCACCGTCAACCAACCTCTTGTCTCTCTACCAAGAGTTGGGGCCAAGTGGACATTTTCCTTTAGCTGCTGGGCCTAGAACCCCCCAGCAGCTTCAGACCATCATAACTTCCTTGTATGATGTCTGATCAGAACAACCAACCACTCCATCCTCATCTACGCTTCACGTAGATGCCGATGGACACCTCACTTGCTCCATTCGAGCAAGTCTTGAGGAAGTTATGCCTGTTTGAACCTTGGCAGTCCCGGGAATCCCTCCCAGGCACTGCTGTACCAGGGCGCTGTCCCGGGACAGCGCCCCACTCAAATGGCCATAACTCCTAGCTCACACCTCCGATTGAGGTGTTCTTGAGCTTTCTAGAATCACCACGCCATGAGCTACGCATAACTCATGGCCTTACCCTTGTGCCTCCTAATCTTCGTGGGTGGGAGGCGTTCCCAACGCCCGGGGCCCTCACCCACACTAGGATCACTTGGGCCCTTTCACCAACGGCGCCACAAGTCCCGGGTGTCACTCCGGGGTCCCCCTTGTGCCCATGGTGTTTCGGGCACTCCTCATGGAGAGGTGCGCGACATTCACCCCCACCAAACGGAGTCGATGCCCTCATCGACTATACTCCTAGTCGGCACACCAATTCTCAAGTTGCCATCCTCTATGGTGCGGCATTGTGTTTACCTTAGGGCGCGACCCCCACAATGCATCTTCAAATTTGGCATAGTCCCAAAGGTGTCGTTCCTAGGTGGTCCGTTAGTGACCTTGGATCTCTCATCCAAAGACCTAACCTATACTAGACCCACCTACTTTGGGACTCACTTGGGTTGCCCCTCCTTTGGGGCCTCCCCCGTTAGGCTCCACTAGCCTAACGTGACACATCTAGGCGAGACCTCAACGCTTCCACTAAGTTGTCTCGGTTGCAACTCCGAGATGGGTTTCCATTGTTAAGCCACGCCTCGATCGCACGGGGGTGATGCCAAGTCCCGCCCGACTCGGTTCCCACTTTGCTCTTTCGAGACATGGGTTCATGACTCCCATGCGCCAACTCTCGTTAGCTCGCGGGTAGCACTTTTATGAGCACGCGCCATCACCTTGTCCCCGCCCGGACAAGCCCACGGCTAAGAAGTTTCTTGGTTTTATCCAAGGCCCTTCCAAGCTATGGCCCCCAATTACTCGGCTTACCCAACCTAGTTTGGCATATCTATTCCCCCTCTTCCACTAACCAAGCACAAGTACAAGACTAGGACCTCATCTCATACTTTTCTCTTTGCACCACTAAAGTTTGGACTTTATTCCCTCAAGCCAAAGAACAAGTTCATGTTGTGGAGCAATTAACCTCGAAGGTAAGTGTGCTAC
This sequence comes from Polytrichum commune, assembly GCA_950295325.1. NCBI lineage: Eukaryota > Viridiplantae > Streptophyta > Polytrichopsida > Polytrichales > Polytrichaceae > Polytrichum > Polytrichum commune. The sequence continues at coordinate 53,895,875 of OX485806.1, read as the reverse complement.
TAGCGTCTCTCCCCCACTAAAGGAGATTGATGTCCTCATCAATGCCTACGCTTCATTTTATTGGAATCCTTAGCCTTAGTTTCTTCAAAGTGCTTCACCAATTCATTGGTGGTTACCATGTCTCTTGCCGCTACCCAAACGGCTTCTTTCTCATGGTATCCACACCATTTCACCAAGTATTCCTTTGTACATTTTTTTTCCTTTTCACTTGGGCTTCCTACACTTGAGGATGCCCTCTTACCTCATGTTCCAAATGATGTCCACAACGTCGGGAGGTGGCCTAATCACTTGCTTGTGATCGGGCCACAAGGTGTCGTCCTTAAATGACTTTAGGAATGAGACATGAAATATGGGATGCACTTTGATCTCGGGCGGTAATTCCAACTTATACATGTCCTTGAACACTTGTTCCACAATGGAAAACGAAGCTCCAATTTTGGACATGAACTTTTGAAGTAAGGCCTTTGGGCAAGGTGAAGTTGTCCACATTCAACAACACCTTATTGGCCCACCTCATACTCCACTTCGCGTCTTCCGGCATTGATTTGCACTCCGTAGCACCTTCGGGCTTTCTCCACCAACAACTTGGTCATCTCCAAGACTTGTTTACCATCCTTGGCCAAGTCCTCACCATCTTGGTTGAACTCTAGTGTTGAATGTGCCCCCTCGAGAGCTAGGTTAATAGGTTGGAGCGCATCCACTCCATAAGCCACCACCAAAGACCACCCCATGGTAGCCAAGTGCGTGGCTACATTGCAATTACACTCCGCTCGACCCACATAGTCCGCCCAATCTCCTTGGTCCGCCCCCACCAAGTTCCTCAAGTATTGCTTCAAGACTCCATTCACATGCTCCGCTTTCCCATTCATTTGGGAATGCAAGGCCGTGCTAAACCTTAGTTTCATTCCGACCTCCTTAGAGAAATGCATTGAAAATGCACTTGTGAACTTTGGATCTTGATCCCACACAATCACTCTTGGCAACCCGTGGTGCCTCAACCATCCTTTGAGAAAAGGCTATGCGGTCTTCAACGCGGTGGCGGCTCCCACAATCGGCACCATGTGTGCCAACTTGGCAAACCGCTATACCATCAACAAGATGGCATCATACCCATGTGACTCCGGCAAACTTGTGATCAAGTCCATGCACATACTATGCCATGGCGCCGACGGGATAGGCAACGGTTGCAAGAAAACCGCCTTGCTTTTGGTAAGAGACTCGATTCCCTTGGCACTTTATTCACGCCTTCACAAAGTGGGTTATATCCTCCTTTATGCACCGCCAATGGTACCTCCATGACACCATTCTATGGCGGTTTTTTTTTTTTTTCTCCTCTATGGCCGGCAATAGGACTATCACATTTTTCCTTCAAAACCGATAGCCTCAACTTGCCTTGAGGCACATACACCCGACTTTGCTTACACTTGAACAATCCGTCCACCAACTTAACCTCTTTGAGCACCTTGCTCTTGCGAAGCTCACCTAAAAGCTTTTGTGCCTCGGGGTAGTTAATTTACCCCTCCCGTATCTTGCATCACAAGTTTCCTTCGCCGGCACACATTAGCCACAAGGTTTGGATGGTTCTCATTGCTTGGAACTCTTCCCGTCTACTTAGCGCATCCGGCACCACATTTCCACGGTCCGGTTTGTGGATCAAATCCACCTCCATAAGCGCCAAACTATCATGCCACCGCAATGGCTTGGCGTTCACTTGCGCTTGTATGTCAAAATACTTTTAGGACATATTGTCCATGTAGACCTTTTCTTTGTGCGACCCCAAATAGTGTCGCCACATCTTCAAGCAATGCACTACGGCAAAGAAGTTCTTTGGCATGAGTTGGTTGTCTTCTTTGACAACCATTGAGCTTCATGCTCCCATATGCAATGGCCATCCATCTTAAATCAACAATCCGCCATTGGCAAAGTCATTCACCCCCGTATGCACCTCAAAAGGTTTGTCAAGCTCCGCGAACTTGAGCACGGACGTCTAAGAGAACTTGCTCTCAAGCTCCCAAAGACTTGGTGGCAAGGCTCCTCCCACTCTTGGGATAGCCAATTCTTCCACAAGTCGGATAAGGTCGGATAAACATCAAGCTTAACGCTCTCATATGCAATGGCCATCCATCTTACGTTAACCATCCGCCAATGGCAAAGTCACTCGCCCCCGTATGCACCTCAAAAGGTTTGTCAAAGTCCGCGAACTTAAGCACGGGCGGCGAAGAGAACTTGTTTTTGAGCCCCCCAAAGGCTTGGTGACAAGGCTCATCCCACTTTTGGGATAGCCATTTTCCTCAATAAGTTGAATAAGGTCCTAGGAACCTTAGAAAACTCTCGAATGAAGTTGTGGTACTAATTGGCTAGGCCAACAAATGACCTAAGCCCTTTTGAATCAAGGGCCAATTCTCCTTTTGGATTGCCTTGACATTCTTCATGTTTGTCCACCAACTTCCTTTGTCACCACATACCTCAAGAACTCAATCTCTCGTTGAGCAAAGTTATTTTTCACTCCTTCGCGGTAAGATTTTGGGCAACACATTGGTGAATACATCCTTGTATCTCACCAACATCCCACGAATGTGGTTTGGGGGAGGCCCATCTTTCCTAGCCTCCCCATACGTTCCTTGGAGTTGGTCCAATCGAACCACGACCATTATGTTTTCTATTTTTCATTTGGTCCATTAAGACCAAATTCAACTTGGGTCCTCCTACCATAGGAGTCCTTGTCAATTTGAACTTCAATTTTTTTGCCATTATGACACATCATAATGCACCGCAAGCACACCGGCTTGCACCTCACATCTATCATGTGAGTTTCAAAGAAGGCGGCTTTCACAATGACATGTATTTCATCTATTTCACATGGTGTGAAATTTTGATAAAAATCCAATGTCCCACATTGAAAGGTTACATGCATGGCGGCCTCCTTTGTCTCATGCGGTTCGTCCTTTCCAAACCGCACCTTGGTGGGCTTGCCCGCTCTATCAATCGGCAAGCCCCAACTCCCTTGTGAGTTTTGGGCTCAAGAAGGAATGGCTTGCATCTTTGTCAATACATGAGACATTTTTCCCATTCATTTGAGCCTCAAGGTACAAAAGATTTGGCCTTGGCTAAAGGCTACTAGCCTTGGCCACAATACCATCGTCTTACATTCGGTCCTCTGCAACACCATGAATTTGGTTTGGTCCGCAAGGCCAACTTTTAACACTCCGTCCGTGGCACAAATATGATCTAGCTTGGTATCACCAAGCCACCTTCTCACATTCCGTCCACGGCACGAGCTAGCATGATTTGCCTTGGTATATTGGGCCAAAATACTTGCGCTCATTTCCTTGGGACCTCTTTCGGCTAAACCCACTTTGTGGTGATGTGCCGCCCAACTTCTTCTTATGACCATTGGCTTCAATGCTCTTCAAATCTTTATGATTCGCACTACGTCCTCAAGAAGCTTTGGGGTCTTGAACATGGTTTTCACCACCCGTTTTTGAAACCCACCTAAAACGATGCATTTCTTAGAAAGCTCGTCCATCCTAGATGTACCATTCATTTGGGTGTGAAATTCGTACATATACGCCTTAAGAGACCCCGCGTGCCTCATGTGCCCCAAGTTCATTTCAACATCACCACCTTCTAAGCATTTCGAATTGGAATTTCAATCCAACATTAATGCCCTCCAAGGTTTTGGGTGCATTCGGTATTCTAGCCCCCGAATACTTTTGGAGGTTTGCGGGAGCCTTTTCAAAGCATTCCTCCATTTTCCTCACCGAATCCACCCTCATGCCCACCATTGTCATTAGAATCAATGGTATGGTCAAAATCCACTTGCACATGATCCTTGTTCCAATTTGAGCCTCACAACCTTTTGGAAACCCCGGGCTCACCACCATAACCCGCATTTTTGATAGCCATGTCTCCCTCAAAGTGCTAGCTCAAATATTGGAACCCTGCTCTGATACCAAATGTCGCAACCCTTGCTAGCCCCCCCTTGACCATCTTGCCAATCTTCAATTCTAGCAAAGGTTACGAGTGGCTAACCCTTCGCATACCGCCATGCTAATGGTTAGCTTCTTTAACCCCGGACCAATAGTTCATAGGAGGGAACCAACCCTCCTACTTTGCTATCGGGACTCACCCCTTAATCGGTAACCCATTTCCCCAATGTGGACTTCCATGGATGGAAGTCCAATCCTATGTTGATCATCGCGTTGCCGGAGCAACACTACAACAACCCGAACCATACTAGGCAACTATGGCCTCACAATAGGCCAAAGCCCATGGAGGCCTTGCCGTTCGGCCTCGGGTGGGTGAGGCCACACCACCTCACCCATATAAGCCTCTAGGACTTCACGCGGGGCCCCTACCCCACCGTCAACCAACCTCTTGTCTCTCTACCAAGAGTTGGGGCCAAGTGGACATTTTCCTTTAGCTGCTGGGCCTAGAACCCCCCAGCAGCTTCAGACCATCATAACTTCCTTGTATGATGTCTGATCAGAACAACCAACCACTCCATCCTCATCTACGCTTCACGTAGATGCCGATGGACACCTCACTTGCTCCATTCGAGCAAGTCTTGAGGAAGTTATGCCTGTTTGAACCTTGGCAGTCCCGGGAATCCCTCCCAGGCACTGCTGTACCAGGGCGCTGTCCCGGGACAGCGCCCCACTCAAATGGCCATAACTCCTAGCTCACACCTCCGATTGAGGTGTTCTTGAGCTTTCTAGAATCACCACGCCATGAGCTACGCATAACTCATGGCCTTACCCTTGTGCCTCCTAATCTTCGTGGGTGGGAGGCGTTCCCAACGCCCGGGGCCCTCACCCACACTAGGATCACTTGGGCCCTTTCACCAACGGCGCCACAAGTCCCGGGTGTCACTCCGGGGTCCCCCTTGTGCCCATGGTGTTTCGGGCACTCCTCATGGAGAGGTGCGCGACACAACCCTTGCTAGCCCCCTTAGCAATCTTGCCAATTTTCCTTCATAGCAAAGGTTACGAGCGCTAACCCTTCGCATACCGCCATATTAATGATTAGCTCCTCCTAACCCAGACCTTATAGTTCATAGGAGGGGAACCAACCCTCCTACTTTGCTTTTGGGACTCACCCCCTTTATCGGTAACCAATCCTTAGATGTGGACTTCCATCCATGGAAGTCCCATCTTATGTTGATCATCGCCTTGCCGGAGCAACACTACAACAACCCGAATCATACTAGGCAACTATGGCCTCACAATGGGCCAAAGCCCATGGAGGCCGTGCTGTGCGGCCTCGGGTGGGTGAGTGTCGCGCACCTCTCCATGAGGAGTGCCCGAAACACCATGGGCACAAGGGGGACCCCGGAGTGACACCCGGGACTTGTGGCGCCGTTGGTGAGAGGGCCCAAGTGATCCTAGTGTGGATGAGGTCCCCGGGCGTTGGGAACGCCTCCCATCCACGAAGACTAGGAGGCACAAGGGTAAGGCCATGAGCTATGCGTAGCTCATGGCGTAGTGATTCTAGAATGCTCAAGAACACCTCAATCGGAGGTGTGAGCTAGGAGTTATGGCCATTTGAGTGGGGCGCTGTCCCGGGACAGCGCCCTGCTACAGCAGTGCCTGGGAGTGATTCCCGGGACTGCCAAGGTTCAAACAGGCATAACTTCCTCACCACTTGCCCGAATGGGGCAAGTGAGGAGTCCATCGGCATCTACGTGAAGCGTAGATGAAGATGGAGTGGTTGGTTTCTGGAATCAGACATCATACAAGGAAGTTATGATGGTCTGAAGCCGCTGGGGGCTTCTAGGCCCAGCGGCTAAGGGAAAATGTCCACTTGGCCCCAACTCTTGGTAGAGAGACAAGAGGTTGGTTGACGGTGGGGTAGGGGCCCCGCGTAGAGTCCTAGAGGCTTATATGGGTGAGGTGGTGTGGCCTCACCCACCCGAGGCCGAACGGCACGGCCTCCATGGGCTTTGGCCCATTGTGAGGCCATAGTTGCCTAGTATGCTTCGGGTTGTTGTAGTGTTGCTCCGGCAACGCGATGATCAACATAAGATTGGACTTCCATGGATGGAAGTCCACATCTAAGGAGTGGTTACCGATTAAAGGGGTGAGTCCCGAAATCAAAGTAGGAGGGTTGGTTCCCCTCCTATGAACTAATGGTCCGGGGTTAGAGGAGCTAACCATTAGCATGGCGGTATGCGAAGGGTTAGCGACTCGTAACCTTTGCTAGAATTGAAAATTGGCAAGATGGTCAAGGGGGGGCTAGCAAGGGTTGCGACAGTGAGGCCACACCACCTCACCCATATAAGCCTCTAGGACTCTACGCGGGGCCCCTACCCCACCGCCAAACCCACCTCTTGTCTCTCCACCAAGAGTTGGGGCCAAGTAGACATTTTCCCTTAGCCGCTGGGCCTAAAAGCCCCCAACAACTTCAGACCATCATAACTTCCTTGTATGATGTCAAATGCTAACAAGCAACCACTCCATCTTCATCTACGCTTCACGTAAATGCCGACGATCTCCTCACTTGCCCCATTCCGGCAAGTCTTGGGGAAGTTATGCCTGTTTGAACCTTGGCAGTCCCGGGAATCACTCCCAGGCACTGCTCTACCAAGGCGCTGTCCCGGGACAGCGCCCCACTCAAATTGCCATAACTCCTAGCTCACACCTCCGATTGAGGTGTTCTTGAGCATTCTAGAATCATCACGCCATGAGCTACGCATAGCTCATGGCCTTACCCTTGTGCCTCCTAGTCTCCGTGGGTGGGAGGCGTTCCCAACGCCCGGGGCCCTTGCCCACACTAGGATCACTTGGGCCCTTTCACCAACGGCGCCACAAGTCCCGGGTGTCACTCCAGGGTCCCCCTTGTGCCCATGGTGTTTTGGGAACTCCTCATGGAGAGGTGCGCGACAATGATGCAATTGAAGGGTGGGGGTGATTGTGGCTCAGAACGCACGAACACCTTGATGAAGGACTTGCGAGTCTCCACGAAATGTAAACGGTAGAATTAAGAATACAAAAATGAAAAAAAGAAGGTAAGAATGAAAACGAATGAAGCCAAAAAAGATTGAGCAACTCATAAGGATTAGTGGGCGATTGGAAATCGAGGTCATTCATGCCAAACCAGTCTTCGGCAACGTAGAATTCCTCAGTATGTGCCCAATTATGAATTGATCTAGAGACATCAGGATCAGCGGCGTGTGCGAAGACAATGACTCCGTCGTCACGAAGGTTGGCATTTGCGAAGGCAAACAAAACTTCAAAGTATGTGGAAGATCGTTTGTCCCACTGAGGAACATCCAAGGACGAGGTTGAGATCCTCGGCACACGTAGGTTCTCAGGCACATCTACAAAGAGTAGATCGATGCCCGTGTGAACCTTAGGCTTGGTGTTTGGACAAGTACGGCCCGTTCCAACCTGAAAAGAAAAAATCCATAGAATTTTTTTAAAAACAGGTGTTCAATTTCATAAAATGAATGGATAAAATAATAAAACGACACACAAACCTTGGCTAGGAATTTTTGTATGCGGCGGTAAGCTGGAGGAGGAACCTTGGTGTTCATGAGATCCTCAATGAACTCTCTTATGTCCACATTCTCAATCAAAGAAAGACTATATGACCTCTCTCAGGAAGTCGCAGATGTATCCAGTGCAACAACCTTTCTCTTGCGAAGCACCGATGGGATGGTTGCGCCGCTATGAGAAGGAGCAGCAACAAAATTGGGGGCATGGGCAGAAGGAGTGCCAGTGGGACTTCCAACCACGGTGGTGGCCGGAGCAGTAGTGTGTTGAACCGAGGCCTTTGTGAAAAAACGGGTATACAGTTGAGAAAGAGGTATATGCAGCGACCTTCCTAGCTTTGCCCTTGCCCTTCACTTGCGCAACCTCTTTCTCATTGGATGGAGGAGCTTGATTATCTTCTTCCGGCTCTTCCTCCAATTCAATCACCTCGGGGGCAAAGCTTACAACGTTGTTGTTAAGGGTTTCTTCCACATCGAGCACGAATCCACGAGAGAAATCCAAGTACCAACCACCAGCCATCAAGTGCATGAGTGGAAATTTTGCAAATTGCATGCCCGTATATACACAAATATTGGTGTTGACATCGACCCAATCTACAAAGAAAGCGGGTTAACACAAAGAAGGTAGAGCATTCTTTGCAACGAACTCACGGTGAATGTACCTACAAAATGAAGAACATCAGACAAAAGAAAAGCAATGGCAAAAAGAAAATGAAACGAAGATAGTTTAAACTAAATGATAATTAAAAAATTACTGGTAAGCAACGCGTTTGATTGCTATGGGACCTTCCCCAAACTCCATGAGATCGAGGCCTTTAATGAATTTTAAAACTCCCTTGTCATCAAAATACACCCGGAAGGCCTTGTCCCACAAAATTGTCGAGGCCACCTTCAACCCTCAGTCTTAGACGGTGTAACCCGCTGTTGAATCGGTTTACATAGAAGTCACTCCCACCAAAATTAGACCTTTCTAGGTTTCCATTTCTATGAAGGTGGTTGCTTGTATACTATTATTTACATTCGTGACATTTTGCTTCCGTGCTCTTTTGAACTCTCAAGGAGCAGATGACCTAGGTTTGCAAGTTTATGTTCCCCTAAATCCTAATGTCAAGGTTAAGTGTATTTAAAGGAACTTCATTCTTGTATACAATATCTTTCATGGTTTGAATGCTTAAGACCATTTATATTCTTCCAAATATTCCAAGAATGTTATATTAAGAGAGAATGTAGCTTTGATAGGTCTCAAGCATACTTCCTCACTAATGCAAGTTCATTCACTTAGATAGTATTCAAGTATAAGAATTTCCTTATTCATTCATCAAGAATTCTTTCATCAAAGAGTTTGTTCCAGTTCCTATTCAAATTCTCATTCCTCTAAATTCTTTTGCCCTCATTTAGAATTCCATTACCCTCAATCAAGTTTACAATCTTTTACTTTTGAGGGTTTATTAATCATATTTAACAATCCATCTAGATTAGTATGATGTAATAACTTCAATGTAAGATTTGACTACTTGATGGTCTTCGAATTCTCTTATTATCGAATGATGGCTTAAAGCCTTCTTAATGTCTTCAATTACTAGAGTTTCTTTTGTCTGGTTTCCCTTTGTCTTCTCTAATTGTGAGTTTCAATCCTCCGGTCTTGAAAGGTTCCTCCGGTCTTCATTCTTCAAGCGATTCTTCTTCAAGTCCCTTTTTCCCTTAATCTTGAAGGAATCTTCAATCTCCTTGAAATGCCTTCGTCGTGAAAGAAACTCCTTAGTCTTGAAAAGAAATCCCTTAGTATCCAAAAACGCCTTTAGTCTTGAAAAGAAACCTTCTTAGATTTTGGTCTTGAAAATCTCCTTAGCCTTCGGCCTATAAAATCTTCTTAGTCTTTGGCCTACAAAATCTTCTTAGTCTTCGGTCTTCAAAGTGTCTTCATTCTTGCGACCTCCGGTCTTGGACACACGGGCCTCCAATCTTGGTCTCGCGGGCCTTCAGTCTCAGTCCTTCAAAAAGTCTTCAAGTCTTCTCGCCTTGCGGTTGAAGCCTTCCGGTCTTCAATTTCTTCAAAAGGTATTTGAGTCTTCGAGTCTTCCCGCCTCCGGTCTCGCGGTCCCACAGTCCTGCGGACCTTCAGTCTCGAAGCTCTCTGGACTTCGAGTCCTTCAAAAGTCTTCAAGTCTTCTCGCCTTGCGGTCCTTAGGTTTCGAGGCCTTCCAATCTTCAAGTTCTTCAAAAGGTTCTTCAAGTCTTTGATTTCGCTCCCGATATACTCCAATGATGCTCACGTTGAATAGTCATATTTGAGATCAAGGTGCTTTAGGGCCTCTTAATGCCCCTTTATATAGGACCTTAGATCTATTATTTCCCTAATTAGGCGGTTAGGCCCTATTCCCCTATTGCCACATGTAGGAATTGGCTATTTTTATCCTTGTATCTACCAGTAGTCTAATTTTAGCACATGTGGATCTATTTTCAGTAATAAGCACATGCTCTAATTAAATGTACATGTGGCATGCATATAAGGTAATTCTTCCCTTTCCTAGATGTGCCTAGGAAATTCGGTTACATCCATGGCCTTAGTTCATCCAAAATGTTCCCCATTCATTGATGGTGGTTGAGGTAGTTATATTCATCCGAGGGATTCTCATCCCTTGGCCATGTCCTTTCATCTACTTCCATTAAAGACATCATCGTTAGTAACTAAGCTACCTTAACGGGTGACTAGGTATTCACAGGTTACTACCTAATCTTAGTTCACTAGTAACTATGTCCGTTCCCGCCGACCTAACCTCTGTTACCGCCGACCTAACATCCGTTCCCGACTGCCTAACTACGTTCCCGGCCCACGTGGCACTTTCTCGTTGGATCTGCTCCCCTTCAAAAGCTCTGTCCCCGCTCATCATCCTTTAGCTGCCCGGTCGGCTCCTCCCCAGTTACCCGGGTTGTCAGTCCCGGGTCTTAACCTGTCTCCTTGCCCTCGCAATTGCCAGATACCCGACTCCCGGTCCCCTCTCCGGTCCCCGCTCTCATCTCCTCCCCTCCGGCTGCTCGTCGTCTCTCCTCGGCTCGCGTTCACGTCCTCGTCTTCGGCACTCTGTACCCGCAGCTGGCTGCCTGCCTCTTGCTGTTACCTTGTCGGGTGCACAGGGTGTACAAAAATGAGCCTCCAAATAGAAACAAAGAGATAGGAGGTGCACCTTGTGCACCTTATGGGCGACGGAGATGAGCTTTTCAAAGTTTTGAATTCGAATACTTTTTATGAGTCTATTTTGGGTTTTTGTCATATTGTCCCAAATTTTAGGAGCAGATCTGAGTGCTTCAGGTGTGGCCTCACGGTACAACGTTGTTGTAGGATCCGTTGCGTTGGATAACTCTCTCTAATACAAACAAAAAGGAATATAAGTGAATGGAAAAAAATGGAAAGAAGAAAACACAAGCATAATGAAAAGGAGAATTACGTTGTACAAGAATTTGACAAAGACGTCCAATGTAAGGGGATACCAAGAAGGATTCTTCTCCATTTTGGACTCGCACACCTTGTAGTAGACGACGGAAATGAGGTCCTTGAACTCCTTAAGCTTCATTTTCCCAAATGTTCGCGAGGTAACTTGGCGGGGAGGTTGTCTTTAACATGGTTGTGCTCCGTGGACCTACAAAAAAAAGTAATACAGAAACAAAAGAAGAATAACATAACAAACAAACAAAAAACAAACAAACCAACAAAACAAAACTCACCAGTTGATGTCATTCAAGGCATTAAGGAAGACGGCGGCGCAATTTCTTGGGTCCACGACAATACAGTCAACAGTGATGTGCCAATCTTTTTAATGCTTGTTAATGTGCCTCCACCAACCTGTCAACCGATGGTGTCCCTCCCAGATGAAGAACATCTTGCCGGCAAGGTGAGTAAGGTTGGAGTCATTTTGAAACATGGAAATGAACTCCTCATTGGCCTCCTACCATATCGAACTCCAGGAGGCCCGAATAATCTACTTGTACATATTAGCAACACCAATAGACATTCAACACATACAAGCAACCTAGCTCAAAAATTCAAAATCTGGTGTAGAGATCCTACTCCCTACACCTTTTCGGAACCCTGAGGGTCTCTATATGTCCCAAAACCTTAATTTGAAAATATTTTCAACCCAACCTAACAAACCAAAATATGGCCTCCTTATACTATGTAACCCCTTAACTTGCACATATTAGCTACATCAATAAACATTCAACACATACAAACAACCTAGTGTGAGGCCAAATCCACCACCCTTTAGCGTCCTAGTCCGGGTGATGACTTTGAGAATCACATTTGTCTATTACAACATTGAACCGTGTGCAAGGTAATTTTCATGTTCAAATGAACGCGTATTGTCTCACTCATTGTGCTTTATTAATATTAGCCTCTTGGTTTGTGGTAGAATGGTCTTTATCAAGAGTCCAACCCGCGGCTCTAGCCACGCATGCCCTTAAGGATACTCCCCTCACTCTTTTAATCTTTACTTCCGTCTTCTTGCTATTGCAAGAATCCTCCACATTCTCCATTAACTGTGCACCTAATTTATGGGGACTTGAGAGTGTGCAAGTGTTGAAAAACACTTTACTCCATAGTCAATGTTACATTTACTCACATGTGACCTCTACACACACACCTCCTATCCTATTGAGCTCAACACTTATCTAAAGACTATTTTAATCCATGATTGGCATAACACCCTCACGGCTAGTTTAGTGGCATTCCTCCACACAATCTTAGCCTTAACTTGCTAAACCCTCCAACTATCTAATTAACCTGATGGTACGACTCTGGCCTGGTTACCCGAGTCCAAGCCTAATCCCACATGGTCCAGCAGTCGGCTCCAAGCCTAAGCCCACACAGTCCAGCAGTAGGCTCCAAGCCTCAGCCCACACAGTCCAGCAGTCGGCTCCAAGCCTCAGCCCACACAGTCCAGCAGTCGGCTTCCAAGCCTAATACCACACAGTCCAACAGTCGGCTTCAAGCCTAAGCCCACACAGTCCAGCAATCGGCTCCAAGCCTAAGCCCACACAGTCCAGCAGTCGGCTCCAAGCCTCAGCCCACACAGTCCAGCAGTCGGTTCCAAGCCTCAACCCACATAGTCCAGCAGTCGGCTCCAAGCCTCAACCCACACAGTCCAGCAGTCGGCTCCAAGCCTCAACCCACACAGTCCAGCAGTCCGTGGTAAACCCAGCTACTAGCTACCCTCAATACAAGCCCTTTCACCCATTAATCAAATGTTTCCTAGGTCTTTCCTTCTTTTCTTTTCCTTGCCCTAAGTCATGAACTAATCTAACACACTACTTTCACTAACTACTACCTAATCACCACATGCAATCCTAAGCTCTAAGAGCTCACTCCCTTGAGAGGTCTTGAGAGAGGGATCTTAACTAGCTAATTTCACTAAAAACTAATAACCCACACACGTGGCTCAAGTTCTTAAGAGCTTGCTCCCTTGAGAGAGCTTGATGGAGAGAGAGCAAAATGAGAGAGAAAACACCTTAAGTAGCAAAGAGGGAGAGAGGGAGAGAGAGGTGAGGATAAGGTGAGAGGATTAGCACCTCCAATCACAATCCCTTAACCTTCACCTTCAAAGTAGGGACTAATCCCCTTCCACCAAGCTTCCTTCTTCCTAAACTACCAAGGTGGATCCAAAAGTGGGCATTTAACCCGCGGAGCTCACCTTGCTTCACCTTACCCCCTACTCACATTATCAAGGCATACTCTTATTGAATTCAACCTTGAAATAATCACACAACACATTCTAAAGCCTAACCTTGAATCCACACCACACTTCACTCTTTTTATGTTTTGTGAATAATCATAATACATCAAAGTCAAACTAAAATTGGTTTCGAAGAGTTAATTACCACATGTGGGCACCATTTTGGGCTCACACCTAGCTCAACCAATCAAAATATGATGTGGATATCGTACCCCTACACCCTCTCGAAACTGAAAGGGTCTCTTTATGACCCAACCCCCGAACTTGAAAAAACTTTCAATCCAACCTAACTAACCAAAATATGGCCTCCTTATACTACCCTTTCTACCTCAAGACTTTGAGATTGTCCAGATTTGAGCCAACCCTTTTACTTCCACATATTAGCTACCCTAGCAAACATTCTACACATACAAACAACTTAGCTCAACCAAGCAAAATCTGGTGTGGATAATGTGGGAGCCTAAAAATCCACGGAAGTCCGGATTGGCTTCCTAACCGGATTAATATCCTGATAATACCATGGTATTGGTCTCAAAGTAGGGTTTCCTAGGGTAGGATAGTTGTTTTATGAAATAAGGTTCTAAGCATCCGCCTTACGCGTTAAAAGGGTTAGAACAGATTGTTGGGATTCCTTAATGATTGGTAGATAGAACTCCGGAGGGAAGAAGCCAGGGATTGTTAGAGGATTGAGGGTGCAAAGCAAAATGCCGGAAGCGCGAGAGGAAGATGAGAGGGAGCAAGTTCCGATTCCCGTGAAACCGGTATCGCCGGCCACCCCAAAGAGAGATTCCGAGCTCAAGGAGCTCATAGAGGACCTTAGTCGGATGGGTTGCGAGGGATTACTCGCCAAGCCCTGGAATCTCCGGACGGAGGGCACATTGCGGGAATTCTTGTTTGAGAGAGGCAATCAATGGATTCGGACGATGAGGCAGGAGCTGGAGAAGTGTTCTCTTCTCCGATGTTGTATGTTGTTGCTCCCTACTCAATAAAGCTCTAGTTCTCCATCTATTCTGATTTGTTTTGTGCACGGACTGTTAGGAGAAGGTTGCAGATCTAGAGGGAATGAATTTGTAGGAAGTACGGATAGGACAAAGGAGAGGAAATCCGGATCGGATCTGACTACAGTACTATGGCTCCTTTTTCAGTGTAGTGGGAAGGAAACCTCATTATTCCAGATGTCCGGGTAACGCCTATATGAGATAGCCGTCGTTAGGACTGGGTAAAATCAGGGAGGTGCCGGACTTACGCCATCCAACCTTCCGAAGAGGTCTCACGGATCCTGGGCGGGGCAATCCGAAAAGTGGTACGGATCGCCCAGTTATCTCAAATTTAGTTGAGCCTAAGTTCGTTGTAGCCGAATCGATCTGTCGGAAGGAGGAGAGAAACCGGAACGGTTAGGTTTCCGGCACGGAGAGCATTTCCGGCGTGTAATGGGAGGGAAACCTCATTATTCCGGATGTTTGGGTAACGTCCATGTGAGATAGCTGTCGTTAGGACTGGGTAAGATCAGGGAGGTGCCGGACTTACGCCATCCGATCTTCTGAAGAGGTCTCACAGTCTTTGGGCGGGGTAATCCGGAAAGTGGCACGGATCGCCCAGTTATCCCGAATTAACAGGTCTTCGGTAAAATCTTAACCTTTCTATCATTGTAGTTTTGGAAACCATCCGGATTATCTGTGTGACCTGCCAGGAAAGATTAGGCCGATCCGGACTGGTTGTGAGAGAAATCCGGATTCTGACCATATAGGGACGTCTTCACCGGATGAACCCAATCATCAATGGAGGTAGGTATTGAGGAAAGATGTACGTAGGAGTAGACTTAATTATAGAGGTTCATTCCGGAAGGCAAGTCCCGGAATAAGGACTTCCAAAGGACTATCCGGATCCGGAAAGCCAATCCGGCCAGTGGTCGACTTTCAAGCAGGAAAAATGCGTCCATGACATCCTGCACTTCACAGAATCCCTGGACGATCATCCGGACAGACCGGATTAGGCATTGAAAAACGCCTATCTGGAAATTTTGGTGTTCGTGTGCTCCCACAGATAACGTACCCCCTACCATCCTCTCGGAACCGAGAGGGTCTCTATGTGACCCAACTCCCAAAGTCGAATATATTTTCAACCCAACCTAACTATCTAAAATCTGGCCTTTTTATACTACATCCCTCCAACTTGCAAATATATTCAACCCGTAGAGGAAACAATAGTAACTAGGATTACCCTAGACACTGCAAGAAATCTAGATAGAACCATGTCCCTGAGGAGTCGCGGTCATTAATGCGTCCTTCTTGATAATGAAACCTAAGTTCGTTTTTGTTGGTGGGATTTTTCCTTTGTGTTGCGTACAAAGGCCGAGGCCGATTAGTATATACGATCCAAGGTTTCTTACAATAATGCTGGTAGGTGGGTGTCAAACCCATCGAGGCACAAGGAACCCACTCAAGGTTTCTTCTTGTTTTTGAAATCTCAATCCACATGTTGCTCTTCCTATTGTGTGGCAATGTGTCTTCCATACTTAGAGAATTGATTTTCCAATGTCATATTTCCATAAACCTAAATCTTGAAGTACCCCTTGTGCATATAACCTCTACGACAAACTTATTGTAATAATCAAGTTCTCTTTTGTCTCCACGCGAGACCCGTTCTTATTAGAACTGTTGCGATGCTCGCTCTTTGCCATAGATGGTGCGTGTGAACCACTGTCCTCCCGTTCTTCCTCTATCGACTGCAAATTCAAATGTCGATTCAAAGACCCTCTCTTGTCCTCTACACACGTATTCTGCAAGTTTGATGGGGTCCCTCTTCCTTTGATGCACGTTTCTTCTTTCTTTTCAAGTTCTCTTCGTTTCATTTATTTCAAATTGTTGAAACTCGTGCCTCCTTTTCTCTTCTTCCGTTTCTTTCCTAGATTGATTGTGGAGACTGTATTGTGGTGTGGTTCCTTCATGTCTGCATCCCAATTCCCCTTTGATTCTCTTTTTCGTGCTTTCTACTCTCTAGGCATCCTTGTACTTCTCTCACAAAATGACCTTTCACCAACCTTCTTTTACCTATATAGTACCAGTGTTGAAAGTTTAGGGTTTACAATTGTCAAGTAGCCGTACCTCGTTTTCCCTTTTTGGACTTCTTTATTTTTCCTCCATCCATATGTCCATGACTTCCTCATCCACTGTGCCATGTGTGTCAGAAATGGTTGAGTTCCATGCCAATGGCCTTGGAATCCCTCTTCTTTTCCCCATAGATGCGAACAAATTTGCATCTGTCACTTCCCTTCACCTTAGTATCAGGTTTTCGTTGCAAGATAGTACAATATGGGTCGAACGCGAGATTTATGATAATGCTACTCCTTTGTTGTCATTGATCATAAGTTTCTAGGGTTGCCAACAACGGATCATCAGTGTGGGATCTCTACGCTGGTAAATACAGGGTGTACGGGCTCCCAGATTCTTGCACACATGTCTCCACGGAAATCTGTACCCCTCTCCATTCCCTCTTCTTCCTCTTTAAACACTCCTCCCGTGGTCAAAGTTAAGATTGAACCTAGTATACACACTGTCATACATTTTTCTGATTCCTCCGATGGTGATGAATCCCCTCTGTCCACTCCCATTCTCAAGCCATCCCTTTCCTCCCTCAATTCCCCCTTTTTGACCCCCCCCCCCTCTTATAAGCCTTGAACCTTTATGTCCTATTGCTGCACCCCTTCCCAAACCCTACATTTCCATTTTTCAATGTCTACGTACTTTAGCTTCTATGCCTGGTAGGAAGAACATCCTCAAGAAGCTAGATTATGACACTTTGCAAATCAAAAAGGTGAATATCCTCCCGCCTCGTTTTGATGGTAATGAAATGTTTGTTTTCCCCCCCCCTGTTGGTGTCTCATCCTCTCATACGAAGGCCAAATCCATGGACGGGCATATATGGACTAAAACCCAAACCACCAACATTAGCAATGACTTAGGCCTTGTTTTTCGCTCGTCCACCTGCGTTGGCCACCTCGAGTACCAGAATCCTCAATGCAACTACCTCCAACGTGTTCATCGTACCTTTTCAATCAATGATATTAAATTTGATGGCTTCACTAAGGAACCCTTTCCTGTTGGTGGTCCCGTGCCTACCTTCTGCACTCTAGTGTGCAAAATCTGCAAGGAACCTCCCAAGTGCATTGCACCATGCATTGCCAAAATCTTCTATGTCCACGGCAATGATACCACTAAGAGGGCGTGCATTCATCTTGGCAATTGCAGGGATAGCCGCAAGCGCATCGACGCCCTCATTGAAGAGCACGTCGATCAAGCGAACGCCCCAAGCCACTCACAGCAAAATCGTTCTAGAAGCCAGCAAGGATCTTGTGGGTGAGTTCCTCCTCCGCAATGATAGTGATCCACATCACTTGCTTTCATTGGAAGAGCTCGAGCCCATCTTTGATCGTTGCAAGGAACTGAATTCCCCCACCTCCGTAACAAAGTTACAACGTTTAAATACTTGCATAGGTTAGGGGTTATGGATGGCATCGCTAAGCTTAAAGGTGTCAGCAGCTGGGCCTATATCCAGCGGAATCAATTCCCGGGTCAGGGTGACGAGACAAACAAAATCTTCGTCTTCAAGATGTCTGAGGTTGACCCCGGCAGTGGGGTTGACCTCGCTAGGCGTATGCAGCCTGGCGGGGATCTCGAGGATGCTTGGATCATCTCCGACCATGTCAAGCGCGTGGCCAAATGGACCACTATGGCTTGCCACGTATACGACGGGACCTAAGAACGCGTCATGGCCATCGCTTGTTGCGACTTCCAATCTGATACAAAGATGCTCAAGTGTTTTTCTAGCATAACCTCAACCACGTCATGGCTTGGCATGGAATATTGAAGCCACACTTCAAAGGCTTCATGGCGGACAATGCACAAACCAATTGGAACATCGTCAGGATCGTCTATGGCTCCGGAGATCCCAAGGTTCCGATCCAAGGGCACAAAAGAACTTGCTACTTCCATTGGATCCAATCATTGGAAATACACACCAAACTCTATATCAAGCACGACTTGCAATACCAACACAAACTTCTCTGCCTCTAGTACCGCGACACCTCTTCTATGCTAGAGGCAGAGTCGAGGTACCTTGCTATCAAGGCTTGGTGGGCTTCATCCAACTGCACCTCTAAGGACGGTCTGAAACACCTTCAACTCTGGGTAGCATTTTGGCATTTCCGCTATTGACAATGGGGTGGTTTCATGAAATTGGTTCGTCTTTAGTTTTTTCGCTTCATGATTTTTTAAATTCTTATTTTTATTTTTTATTTTTTATTTTTTATTTTTTGGTACTGCAAATTTCTTATAATGCCATTCCATTACACAAGAAAAATCATGACCGCCGAGGAGTTTGCACAAATGCTTAATTGCAACCTTGCCAAATCCATTCACAACAAATGGCTTCAAGCGTCTGGCAGCAAGGGTGGCGATTTGTATGTAGCCACTGTGGATGACTATATACGAGCAATCCTTCAAGTCATGGCGTATCATCAATTTCTAAACACTAGTAGAAAATTTTGCGTCCGGATCAACAGAAAGGCGTTGGTCGCGGTTGTTACTTAGGACGCGTTGACCTGGACATGATGTAACACAATTTTGTTGATTTTTTCTGTTGATATGGTCACAAAAATATTTTTTTAAAAAAACTTATTATATATATATATATATATATATATATATAACATTAAAAAATAAAAAATGAATAAATGTCAGATCTGCAATTCCTAACTCCTCCCAAGTAACCCTCAACATATACCTCACCTACAAGTATAGACTACCTACCACTCACATAGGTGGCAAGGCCAAGGCCGAAGGTGTCGGCCACGGGAATCGAACCTTGCACCTAGTGATACCCACACATGTGCCTTAACCACTAGGTCATCACATCACACATGATATAAACGGAGTGTTTTAAACCTTTCTAGAATAAGGCCACTAATTTCTCTTTACTACCTACTTGATGTATATATTTACAGTATATAATTACAGTATATAATTACAGTATATAATTACAGTAAATATATACAGTATATAATTACAGTAAATATATACAGTATATAATTACAGTAAATATATACAGTATATAATTACAGTAAATATATACAGTATATAATTACAGTAAATATATACAGTATATAATTACAGTAAATATATACAGTATATAATTACAGTAAATATTTACTGTAAATGTATACATATTTATATATTATATATTATATACATACATGTTACATATATTGTATACATATATGTTACATATATTATATACATATATGTTATATATATTATATACATATATGTTACATATATTATATATATACATATATATACATATATACATACATATACATACATATATACAGACATATATATACATATATACATATATATATATATTATATGTTACATATATTATATACATATTTATATATATATATATATATATATTATTAACTATCAACTAATATAATATTTATAATATTTAAACACCTTTGAATTCGTAATTATTTCCATACCCATACACTTACAAGTCCATAAATTGCAAAAAATTAAAAAGATTTTACAATATTCCAAAAAAGATTCAAAAAAGATTTCACATTTACTAAAATTTTGTTGATTTGGTCATTGTACTATTCTAATCAACAAAAATGTAGGCAGTAACTGTTGATTTTTACAAAAATTCAAAAATCAGTGAAATCGGTCATTGCAGTGCCCGGATCGACAAAGATCTGTTGATTTTTTGTTGATTTGGTCATGATTTTCTAGTAGTGAAAGGGTGGTGTTGGGGGTAATGGCCCTAGCAATGAAGAACTCAAGCTTCGATGCGTTCAACGTCGTACTCAACGAATTGGTGACCATGCTGTGCTCCAAAAGGTTCTTCTCGACATGCTTGGCGGGGAAGAATTTTGCATTCGTAATCCCCACCTTGATGGTCCTGAGGTGTTCGGATCGCAGAAGCGCAAGCCTGACAACCCCATTGGAGCCGACGTAGAGACCCACCGCCCTGACACCATCAATTTCTCTCACCCTTGTGTCGCTCAAAGAACCATACGATCTCATGCTTCACCTTTGCTTACCATCGTTGAGGAGTCCTCTCCGCCAGTGCTAGAGGTTCCACCATGTGAGCCCAATATGGTGCCCACATTTCAATTTAATCTTTACTACATTTAAATGTTAGCAGTAGTGTTTTGATTGAGTTAGTAGAAGCTAATAAGTTCAAAAGCTTTAGAAGTTAAATTAGGTTTAAGTTAAATGGTGAAACAGTTTGAAATTAAATTGAGAAAATAAAAAACAAGTTGTTAGTTATTTAGGTTTTAAAAACACTTAAATTCATGTGACTGGGGCTAAGGTCTATGGGCGATTGGGCTTAGTATTGTTTGTGTTAGGCTTGGATCCAATTTTGTTAAGGGGGGCGGGATCTCTTGTGACCCGGATTAGGCCAGGAAGAACGGAGGTCAGGGAAAGGTCTGGAGTGCACTGGTGTTGGTTCTCATTCAGAGAGAGGAGGCGCCAAAACAACAGACGGCAGGAGGAGGTGAGAAGGTGGATATGGGCGCGGAAGCACTAGGAAAATTGGAAGCCTCGTTAAGCTCTGACAATGCGAGCTCTCTGGAGTTGAGGCTGGTGGCTTTGTATTAGTGAATGGACTGTGAATCCAGAGGAATGGGCAGGGGAATTCAAAGAAACAGGGCGGCGGCGACAGATGAATCTCAATTGCAGCCACCGAAGGGCAGTCTGTCGAGGAAATGTTACCGCAGCAGCGAGGTGGATTCGGTAATGACTTAGGCCATGGTGCACAGTGAAGACTGCCATGGGGTAAAGACGAGGGCAACCAACAATAAGTGAAGGAGATCCACAAGCTACGGGCAGAGAGGCGAGCTTTGGCCTATATAGGTTGAGCCGCATTGACCGCCGGAACATTTGACTTGGGTTGGAGATAAGGCATTTTGACAAGGTTGATAGTTTGCAGTGAAGGAGGAGTCGACATCTGCTGAATTAGAAACCAAAGGAAGTCGAAGTAATTCCGAGCATAACAGAGGAAGGCGGTTGAAGTAGGCATTTCTTCACTGCAGCTGCCTGAGATGCGTAATGAATTTCAGTGATCGAACAACCACAAATTCCTTCATTTTCATTGACCGAGTGGCAGTGGGAGATGCAAGATCCTAGAGGTGCTAGGCTATTTCAGTTCGAGCTGATCAGGCACTTCGGTCGAACCAACACAGTGAGGTATGAGGAGAGGCATTCCTTGCTCTCAGTTAGCACAACGTTGGTCAAGGGGCTCGTGGATTCCAAGTTAGTAGCGGAGCGTCTCCGAAGGGCAGACTCTAGCAGCTAAGGGAAGGTAGCAGTCCAGGGGGTCACAAGATCGGCCAAGTGGCCACAACAACCAAGGCTTCTGATTGCAGTCGGCTGGTCCAGGTCCAACGCAGGGTAGTTATTGGGCATGGTATTTCGTTGAGACTATGTACACTCCCCCTCATGGCAACAGTGTGAACAAGGGCGGTAGTAGTTGCTAAAAGTTGAAAGTTAGTCGTGTGATTTTGATTAATTAGCTAGTTGGGCTAATGGAAGGGCACCCAAATGTGTGATTGGTGTTGCTCCAAGACCATTGGAAAATCTTTTAGGTTATTTAGTTACTCAGTATTGTTTGTTAGAGGTTTGGCAGTGGGTGTGCCACTGAATAAGAGGGTGTAGAGTATTCTTAAATACTTGTTACATCGTGCTTTGGAATAAAAGATCTGTGTGTTCAACACTGAGGTTGTGGGAGTATTGGGAGTGGATTCCAAGGCCAAAGAGGTCAAGTAATTGCATGTGAGCCATGGGCTCTCACCCGGACTACGACGCATAAGGATGGGGGTTTATGGCTGCACACCACCCCCTATCGATCTTGATTTTCTTCACGTCATTGTTGTACAAGAATCCAAAGTGGACGAGAAACTTTGGCATATTGCTCGCGTTCCTTATAATTCCTTCAAGGCATGTTGGGCTAAGCTTGCAGTCACCAAGAATAAATGTATTGCTAAAATCGTCACCGACGGCAAGAGCACCCCGGCCCCGGCATACCTTGGAGTTTGGAACTATTACAAATTCACAACACCTAAAGTTGAGAAGTTCTTCATTTGTCCAGACGATATTGAGCGTTGTGTTAAGAGTTCTTGGCGCAAGTGGGTCGACAAATTCTCACGTGACCAAGAAAGACCTCCAATCTTGCCCGTGTGGCCTGTCAAAATTGGCACTAGCCTCACTCATCTAGAGATCATTAAACTTGAAAATGCCAGCTTTCGACTCCCCCTAAAAGAACGCATCACTCCAACTTGCATCTTTAACACATTTGCTCCTCCACTTGACCCCATTGGTGTGGACGTTCCACCCAATCCAGACTCTTACCCTACTTCTAAGCAGCCCAAGCTTAATGGGTGTTTTGTGTTTGTGGAGGAATTTGATAATTGCGTCGTATCCTTCTGATAAGTTGTGCCTAGATTTTAAGTACCTAGGATAATTATCAAGTTTCCTAACCAAATGTCTACTCTATCCTAGTCTACGCACAGACGCACCAGCCTTGGAATCAAGGCAACCTAACCCTAATGGATGAAATAACCTTACCATTTACCTTGGGCCACCTCTAATTCTTTACTTCTTTTATATTAAATTCTCTAAATGGGGGACCTTAATTAAGTCCCACCTTCTCAACCTTCATTCTTAGTTTATGGTTGATTGAACAAATCCTATATTACTAAGTTCATAATTTATGGCAACACCACTTACATGTTTGGTGCACGCCCTAACCCAAACCCTTCAAGGTTTTTGCCTTACACCCTCCGATCTTTGCCATCGAAGGGGTAGTCTCAATCCTCCAAGTTAAGTTTCCGGTTGGTTTTTTGTCCACGGGGGTCGTACGAATTGTGTTGGTTATTAATTAGTTTAACACGGTTTGACCACAAAAATTCAACTTGATGGGACTGGAGAATAAGGCAACATGTGTGTTCAACCTGTTGCACAATCTTCAAGGATTAGAGCCATCACCTCCAACCCTTGGGGCCAACAACATGATGGTGATTTCGTGTGTCATTACTCCCACCTTACCACCTACAAACATACAGAGTGGTCATGCCGGTGATTAGCCCGGCTTCACCACACACGAACGAGCTATGAATGGAAACCTACTACCACAACACTTAACCAAGAGGCTCCGCACACATGGGAGTTGGAATCCCCTTCGGCGGCTAGGTAGGTGATGCCCCCCTAGTCTTACATGGATAGTTAGGTTGGGGTGAGAATTTACCTTTGTCGCGCTCCCTTCTTTTCTAAATTAAAGGGTGTAGGATTAACATACTTACCAATTGACTCTCATCTTGGCTTGGTGATGGTTGATGCGGAACCCCTACTCCAACGCTCGGCCGCCCTAACACCAACTCATACCGGCCAACCTTGGATGGACGAACCTCTTCTCGTAAGGCAACAAACATCCCTTTGCTTAAACGGCTACAATTTTTGCTCACAAACTTCTATTGGAACAATTGTTAGTAATCTGGGAAGCTAACAACAAGAACTATAACTCAACAAATTCTCAAAGAAACTGCATGGATCTTCTTAAAGATATAAGCTTACAAAGTCAGCTCTAAGAATTCAAGAAGCAACTAGGATACCTTCATTCAAACATCTATAATTTTTGTTGAATACCTTAGATTCCACCAAGCTTAGACTTCCTAGAAACCTTAAAATTAGATCTAAAAATTCTCCAAATATCAAAACAATTGCATGCTTTCTCTTGCGGGAATGAGCTTACAAAGTGAGCTTTTATATTTTAAGAGGTTGTTGCGATATCTTCATTCAAACATTCATAACTCTCAATCCTTAAATTCAATTGTGACAATATTATACTTTCTAGAAAGCTAACAATAAGAACCATAACATGTTGAAATATCAAAGCAATTAAATTATTTTTGTCTGAATTATGCACTTGCAAAATCAGTACTTATAGTTTCAGAGGTAGCTAAAACATCTTTGTTAAAACAGTCATAACTTTCACACATCAAATTAAATTCTAACATGCTTACACATTCTAAAAAACTAAGAACAAGACCTATAACAAAATTAAATACCAAAGCAACTTAATGACTTTTTTTTTAGTTATGCGCTTGCAAATTCAGCGCTTGTAATTTAAAAGGCAGTTGAAACACCTACATTCAAACACTCATAATTTCTGCTCTCTAATTCTTATTCTTACAATTTTAGGCTTTTTAGAAAGCTTACATAAAGGGCTACATTTTAATTTTTGTGTCTACTACACTCGCTTGAAAGTGGCACAGCTACTTAGGGGTGTGTTCAAAAACACACTACCTTCTCTCAAGAATTCTAACTACAATAATTCTAACTTATGACTATATCGAATGAATAAGGATGTTTCCTCTTTCTAACTAAAATTCTAGAGGGCTTCACCGTGCTAAATAAAAATTCGGAGAGATGATTGAAAGGGGAAGATGGGGTTTTTATCATCCTTCAAATGAAGGGTTGGGCCCCTTCTCCCTTCCATTCACCGAGGGGTCATGTTCTTTGAACAGTGGCAACCAAGTCCTCGGTGGTCAAAAGGGGGGGAGGGATGCCACCTCACACCCCACTTGCTTAAGCTCTTAGAAAGGTTTTTTCCATTTCCGTTTGAAATTCATTTTTGGTTGGCAAGGGTGGCAACAAGGCCCCTTTTCCTAAGTTGGCAAAATCCCTTACTCTCATAGTTGTCACTTTCTTTTATTTCTTGGCCGCTTTTGGAATTACCCTTATTTTGCCGCCGCATGACTTTTGCTTGCTTGATTTGGTTGTTCCTAACTTAACCTACCTACTAACTAGTCCACTACTTTCACGCTGCCAATTCGGATAAAGGGCATTTCCTATTTACCCCTTCGGTTTCTAAGTTCTACTTGCCCAAAAATTTTACCCCAAGGGTAAAACATTCCTAGCCAACCTACCTTAATCTAAATGGTTTTTTTTTGCTAAATTTCCCTATTACTAATCTAATGATTTTGCTAAAACACCTCAATTGTACTTCTTAGATTTCCTCTTGAGACATTGTACTTCCTAGATTTTCTCTTGGCTTAGTATTACATTGTGCCTTAATGGATGATGTCATTTCAACACCACATGTGTACTTACAATCGTTTTTTATAATAAATATAAATTCATGGATTTTTTTTATTCCCTTCAAAATTTTGCATTACAATAATCAACTATGCCATCTGTTTCTCTCACCATTGAACACTACATGTTCAACCTAACATGTCTTTTCTTTTCATGAACTCTACTTCCGGTTTGCCAACATCCTAGATGTTTGGGATTTCATTTTATCGGTCGTTCTTGATAGAGGTGGACCCGGTCGAAGCAAATCAACATAGGATACCGTTTTATCCTTCATCTGGTCCTTCAATGGATAACCATGCGGTGATAATTTTTTCATCCTCTCACGAAACGACAAAGGCCTAGAAGATTCGCCTACAACCTTGACCTCCTCTTTCGACTCGATCGACAGCATGATTTGCCTCACCATTCATGTACCTTGTGGCGTCATTCTCTAGCACATCCGCTTGCCTCTTAGCATTTTTTGCATATTTTTTCTGCTCCTCTTGCACCGTCCATCTTCATGTTTGTGTGGACTGCAAAAATGGAGTCAACTCGTAGTCATCACTATATCGATTTCCAACACTTATGTCATGTTCCGGCGATGGATGAAAGGGAACTTGAAGATCTCCTAGACTTCTAATGTCCTTCTCCCATCCTAGGCCAGCAAACATGTCTCTCTCCTCTCCCATTGTGTTCATGCGTTTCTACATTCATATTGGGTTTGCGTCCTTATATATATTCAGCTCAAGATAATTTCTTCGACCACAAACAAATATTGTTGGAGTCCATGCTCTACAGTTGACTCACACATAGGACAAAGACTAAAGTGATGGAATAAAAACAAAGCAAGTTGGTCGCCCTTTGTTTTTTGATTGTTTCATTCTTACCCTTTCTTTGTCGTTTCATTTCTTTGTAGTAGGCTTGAAGAAACATTCTTCTAATATTCTCTTAGTTAGAATGTATCTTTGTTAATACATAAAATTTCCTTCTGTTTTTCTTCAATAGGTTAGAGTTCATGTTTTAAGAATTGAGGTATCATAGACCTTGGCAGCTTAGGACATAAATGCTCAGTTTATCATCTTAAATCAACATTTATCATTTTTGTTTGTAGAATTTTATGTAGTTATTTATAGTTGTTTACTGCTTGTAATTTGGTTGAAAAAGTAAGTTATAAATTTCCAAATTTAGAAAACAAAGTATAAAATTCATTCAGGAAGCGGTTGCTTGATCGGAGGTGCTAGCTTGAAAAAAAATTCAATGAGCTAAAAATTTTCTTTAATAGCTATTTTTGTTTGTTTCGTAAGGTGTATGTCATGCCCCAATTCAAGTAATAATGAATTTGTTATGAATTCTTGAAGTTAGAGGTTAGATAGGTGGAGGTGGAAAGAGTGTTTGAATGGACATTGTGGTTCCAAACCTCATAATTTTTGTCAATCTTATCCGATTGGAGTGGATTTTTAGGTTTTAAAAGCTAATGACATGTATTAGTGGATTAATTATAGTTATGCTAGAATTATAGTGTAAAAAAATGATATTTTAACCATTAAATAACCCAAATTTCATAATTAAATTAACTACAAAGAAGGAGATGAGGTCAACTCTCGGGAAGCGAAACATGAACTGAGAACGTCTGTTGAAGGATCAGGGGAAATGCTTGAAGCAAATTTTAAGGATTGGGAGCAAAATAAAGAGGCAACAACTTGGCCTACATTAAGCCAAACCAAATAAATAGCATTTAAGTAAGCCAAATAATCCTAGCTTTCAATTTAGGATTGGAGGGAGCGCGGCCAAAGTGTGCATACCTAAATCCATTCACCTATTTTGTAAAGTCAAGTAGATCAACAGCTTGACCGCCAAGGGTGTATCTAACCTTATTATCCTTGAGGCCATTGGTATGTTTTGTGGTACTCCCTTTGATTGTTCAATAAGATTATATGTGGTAAAGTCATATTAATCATTAACATGGCCACCATATATGTTGTTGGTGAAAAAATGGGGTTATTGACCCATAAATCTAGTGTTGTATTGTGGGCCCATAAATTGGGAAATATAGTTCCAATTCATGATGATTTTGCAGCAAGTTGAACTTTTAGGCTGCTCGTCACCTTGGTCCCATTAAGTTGTGTGTCATGGTCCATCCAATATAACACACTCAACAAGAAATAAACCACCAAAATTCTTATAAATATTTGTTGGCAACAAAACCCAAAACTGGAACCTAACTTGGTAAGGTGATACCACTTTCAGACCGTTGAAGTCCAAAGGGTTTGAGTTGTTATGCGACCTTCAAAGGACTTGCACGAGACCCTAGAAGATTTTGAGCTAAGGGGTGCACCAGCGAGGTAAAGGGTGATGATTAATGCATAAATGTAATAAAATAGGATATATGAATAAAATAAATTAACTAAGAATTTTTTTATAAAAAGGTTGGGACTTAAAACAAGTCCCCCCGCTTAGAAAATCTAAACACTATAATTAAGAAAATAGCAACGCATCAAACGGTCAATCAAACCATCGCTCTTCCGTCCATTGAGTTAGGGGTGGTATGAATCACACTCAGTTGGTGTGTACCAGAACCATCTCAATTCATGAATTAGGATTGCCTTGGTTCCAAGGTTGGTGCGTCTACACTTAGTGTCGCAACCCTTGCTAGCCCCCTTTAACAATCTTGCCAAATTTCAATTCTAGCAAAGGTTACAAGCGCTAACCATTCGCATTCCACCATGCTAATGGTTAGCTCCTCCTACCCCGGACCTTATAGTTCATAGGAGGGAACCAACCCTCCTACTTTGCTTTTGGGACTCACCCCCTTAATTGGTAACCAATCCTTAGATGTGCACTTCCATCCATGGAAGTCCCATCTTATGTTGATCATCGCCTTGCCGGAGCAACACTACAACAACCCGAATCATACTAGGCAACTATGGCCTCACAATGGGCCAAAGCCCATGGAGGCCGTGCCGTTCGGCCTCGGGTGGGTGAGGCCACACCACCTCACCCATATAAGCCTCTAGGACTCTACGCGGGGCCCCTACCCCACCGTCAACCAACCTCTTGTCTCTCCACCAAGAGTTGGGGCCAAGTAGACATTTTCCTTTAGTTGCTGGGCCTAGAAGCCCCTAGCACCTTCAGACCATCATAACTTCCTTGTATGATGTCTGATGCTAACGCGCGACCACTCCATCTTCATCTAGGCTTCACGTAGATGCCAATGGACTCCTCACTTGCTTCATTCGTGCAAGTCGTGGGGGAGTTATGCCTGTTTGAACCTTGGCAGTCCCGGGAATCACTCCCAGGCACTGCTGTACCAGGGCGCTGTCCCGGGACAACGCCCCACTCAAATTGCCATAACTCCTAGCTCACACCTCCGATTGAGGTCTTCTTGAGCATTGTAGAATCTTCACACCATAACCTACGCATAGCTCATGGCCTTACCCTTGTGCCTCCTAGTCTCCGTGGGTGGGAGGCGTTCCCAACGCCCGGGGCCCTCGCCCACACTAGGATCACTTGGGCCCTCTCACCAACGGCGCCACAAGTCCCGGGTGTCACTCTGGGGTCCCCCTCGTGCCCATGGTGTTTCGGGCACTCCTCATGGAGAGGTGCGCAACACTTAGACTAGGTCGTAGGTCTAGGTTCAAATTAGGTATGAAAAAAATTAATGGGTTTTGGAGCCACAATATTAAAAACTAATGCCCAACCTCTAGAGGTATTACAACGCAAATTCAACCCCCTCCAACTAATCATATACATCTACCATATGGGTTTAGCTTGGGCACCTGCAAGTGCATGCCACCCTCACCGAATGGCTTATGTGGGATTTTTAGGCTTTATCGGAAGGAAATGGCCCAAAATAGCCACAAACCCTTATTTGAGAAATGAATGAAGGAATAGTTAGGTTGGAACCAAGGCTTGATTTTAGAATAGAAGAAAAATCCTCATATATGGAGGGCAATACTGACGGGAGGCGGGAAGCCCTCACCGGCCACAATATGTTTTCAAAGATAAACGGCCATATTATAGGCCCAATGACAACTACAAAGTAGAGCCCAACATTTTCCGTTAAATTTGCACCCATACCCAGACCATGCCCACCAGCAACAACCTATGCCCACCCATGTCCACCCATAGCATGACATGTGCGCATCCATGCCCACCCATGCCCATGCATGCTATTCAAATTGCGACCATGTATCCAAAAATTGTGTAATGTGTATTATCCGCCTACACCAAGTCTTGGTTGGATCGGACAAATAAAAAGTTGTTCACTATTGTTGGCTTCAGCCCGTAGCGTTTCTTGGTTAGCGTATTCCCTACATTTTCTCCTCTCACTCCCTACCACTTTACAACATCCTCTCTTTCTTGAGTTTTGGAATCTTTTTGGCAGGACTGGGTTTTAGGTAGGATGGGAAAAGTAGAAGCACAAAAAAATGACAAAAAATAGACCAAGGATTCTTAGGAGCCTAGGGACACACTCAAGAAGGAGGAGGAGGAGAACAAGAAGAAGACACACTAAAGGATGGACTCACCTTATTGGGTGAAGGTAATTCGGTGCTCTTACCCTCGAAAGCATTGAATGATAGCTCATTCAATGATCCCTTCCAATATGCTTTGCTTTAGCCCATGCTCATCCATGAACAATAATATGGAACCCATGCCCACCCATGAACAATAATATCGCACCCATGCCCACCCAAAACCCATGGGCATGGGTGGGCATGGGTATGGGCACCCAATGTAGGGCTCTGCTTCAAAGATGCTTCTAGAAAGGAAAGATATTACCCCTACAAGAGCCAAAATTACCAAAGGGAAGATGGATATTCCTACCGAGGAGGTTCAAAAAAACCTATCAACTATGATAAGTATGAATATACCAAGAGCTTGATGAATACAACGTTGATAACTGAGTACACTAACGGATTTCAATGAGAAGGCAACCCTAACAAGTGTTTTTATTGTCATAAAAAAACCACATGAAGTCAGAATATTTGCATTTTATTAAACATCAACAGGAATTGAATGCATTTAGGAACACAAAACAAGCCATGGGAGCTAATGTAGTGTCCCTTATTGTGTATGTAATGACAAGTGCCCAGCAGGCTATAACTGATCAAGGCAAAAAAAATAACGGAAGTCAGGACAATGATGATGAAGATGATTTGAGTAGTGGCAACTTTGAGGAGCAAGAGGACCACTAGAATAGAAAGGGAGAAAAAAACTCTGATGACATAATACGTATTCGAGCAAGATGAACACAACGATGAGGATAAAATGATTGAAGAAAGGTCGATAGGAACCCACAATGACGAATGGAAAGTAGACAAAAAAATCCACTGAGAGGTGTATAATCAAATAAAAAAATATAGGAGGAAGAAAGCGAAGTTCTATGCACACTAGACTTCACACCTTGGTACCCAAAAGATGGGAGGAAAAAAATAGAAGAGCCCATAACCTGGAGCCTTGAGAAAAGAAGTGTCCCAACAAAGATCCACGCAAGGGTAAACAAAATTTTAAAGAATGTGATGAACCACAAAAAGAAAAACATTTCAATAGGACAACTACCAGAAATGGCCTCTTATTGCAAGAAATAGGAAATGGTTGCCCTTACCAATCAGGAAAAAAATTAAAGGAACCAATACACACATATCAAGTTACAACAAAAACATTTGATGAAGAAATGCCCATGTATCAGTAATTGAGAAGATTGAATGAGTACCAAATGCATTAATCAATGGTGGATCAAAAGTGAACATCATCACAAACATATTGAGGAGGTAGTTGAGATAGAAACCACACCATTTTTTATAATAATGGTTGACCAAAGAAGGTCATGCCCAAAGGAATCATGCGAGCTGTGAAACTTGATGTAGGCAAAATCGTGATTCAGACAACACTGACCATCATAGACATGGTAATTACTGAGGACAAATATTCTTTATTATTAGAAAGACCATGTTGAAAGAAACTCAAGCTTAGCATGACTAGACCTTCAACAAATAAGCATTAAGACAAGGGGTAAATACGTTAGAAATAGACACCCAAAGAACCCATGCACTACCACTCGCAAAAATACCTTCAAATTGGAAAGATTATGATTGGAAAATGGGACTATTCAATGAAGAAAAGACAATAATCTATGAAGCATTTCCAAAATTATTACCTATGGGAGTTTTATTTATTTAAAAAGCTTGAAGAAGTTACGAAGACCAAGTTGCAACACGGTAGGGGTTGATACCTCAAAGAAACTAAGAAAACCTAGAGTGGAAACAGGTGAACAAGAGAAGAATCAACCAAGGATAACAAGCCAACCAAAAAAAAAAAAAAAAAAAAAAAACTTTGGAAGAAAAACCTGTATATCCCAACCAATTTTATACAGTTAAAGACGGCGATATACCAATGGACAAGATCTCTGCCTTAGAGGCAATTCCAAGAAAAAAAAAAGTGGGATGGATTGTTGAAAATGAAGACCCAGTGAAAGGTTTGAACTTAAGAACTCCTAAAAATCCTAAGCTGGTCAAAATAACTAAAGACTTGAATTAATATGAAGCAAAAATAAATCATTTTTTAGAACAATTCAAGGACGGAATTGCATTTATGTACAAAAACATGAAATGAATACCACTGTATATATCTTGACCTTTACTAGCTTCCCTTAACTTGTTACTCAATTCTACCAAGTGTTACGAGCATTATTTCTACACATATGTGAGCGTCAAATTTGCCTCCAATGGCAAGGAGGCTCAAAATTGAGGGTTTTAAGCAAAAATATTAAATTATTGGTAGGAAAAATTAACCAAAAACCATTTACATTAAGATGGCTTTGAAAGATAGAATCCTATGAGATTGGTGATGTGTGATTTATCCTTGGGGTAAGAATCTTAAACAACTAGGGAATTAGGATCCAAAGGGGTAAAAAAGAAATGCCCTTTATCCGAATAAAAAATATTAAGAAATGAGATAGTAAATAGATAGGTTAAATTAGAAAGAACCAATTCAAGCAAGCATTTCATTGACAAAAATCAAGCGGCGGCAGCAAAAAAAATTCCGGAAGCGGCTAAAGAAAAGAAAAGAAAGGTGACAACCACGTGCATAAAGAATTTGCCAACTAGAATAATTGCAGACCCAAATTCAAATGTGATTGACAAAGCCTTTATTAGGGCTAAGGCAAGTGGGTTGGGAGGTGGCGTTACCTCCTTAATTCATCACTAAGGGATTCTTCCCATCATTTAATGAGAGGGAGATAAAAATCCATTCTACCCATTACAATTATCATATCATTCTGCACGGCAAAAACCATACAATTCAGGTTAAGAAGAGCAAAACTTCTTCCCCTTTATAAAAAAAATAACATCTCTCTTCATCTTTCATTGTGGGTGTAAGCCATATTCTTGTAGTTAGAATTATTGTGAATAAGGTAGTGTATTTTTAAACACAACCCTAAGGTTCTGTACCATTTTCAGTCAAATATCGTGGATGCACAATTTAGAATTTAATTATGAAATTTTGAGTAAATTTTTTTTTGTCATTAAAGTTAATTTTCCAATAAATCTTTGTTTTTTGAAATTAGAATTAGTGAGTAGAAGTTTTGAATGTTTAAATGAAAGTATCTCAATTACCTTCCAATTTATAAGCACTAATTTTATAAGCTCATATTTTAAAGATGAAATATATAGTTGCTTTCATTTTTGAGGAATTATAGACTTGTTGTTAGTTTTTCAAAAAATAAAAAGTTATTTCATTTGAGGCTTGTAGACAAAAATTGTGGATACTTAAGTGGAAATTTTTCTATAGGTTTAAAGTCGCCAAGACCGGCTTTCCAAAACCATTGAATATTTAAGTTGCATTTTTCTCAACATATTTTTTATTGCCCAATAAATGAATAAATAAGTAAAAAAATGAATAATGAATAAATGAAGATCTAGGTAAAAGATGGCCTATCGCCAATCGGATACCCATCCACTAAGTTGTTTTCACAACTAATTCAATGTTGGATATTTGAAGGGTGTGTAGACTTTGCATCCATCCAATCAAGAAAATATTTGTCCTTTTAAGGTTGAAAAGAACGAGTAGGTGTCGTGTATGGCCGAGAATTGAAGTCAGGGTTTTGCACCAACCATCACCAAGTCAAGATGGGAATCAACCAATAAATTCTTTAAGCCTACACTCTTTAATTTAAGAATAAAGAGAGTGTGGCAAAGGTAAACCCTAACCCAACCCAACTATCCAAAAAATGTTAGGGGGTTAGCACCCATCTAGCCGCCAAGGGGGATTCTAAGTCCCATATGTGTGGAGCCTTTCGGTCAAGTGTAGTGGTAATAGTTTTTTTGTTCATAGCTTGTCCGTGTGTGGTGAAGTCGGGTTGATCTCCAGCATGATCACTCTGCGTGTTGTAGATAGTAACGTGAGAGTAATGATCCAAAAAACAACCATCATGTTGTTGGCCCCAAGGGTTGGAATTGATGGGTCCAAGCCTTGAAAATTGTAGTACAAGTTGAACGCACATGTTGCCTTATTCCCCGATCCCATTAAGTTAAAATTTTGTGGCCAGACCGTGTTAAACTAATTAACAACCAAAAAAATTTGTATTACTCCCGTGGGCCAAAACCAGGTGGAAACTTAATTCAGAGGATTGCTACTACCCTCTCCGGCACCAAAGATCGGAGGGTGTCCATATTAATCAACCTTCAAGAGACCCACACAACTCCTTAAAGGGTTCGGGTTAGGGTGTGCACCAAACATGTAGGTGGTGGTGCCAAAATCTATGAACTTAATAATATAGGCTTTGTTTAATCAATCATAAACTAAAAAAGAAGGTTGAGAGAGTGGAATTTAATTACGGTCCCCCTGTTTAGAGATTTTAATTCATAAGATGTAACGAATTAGATGTGGCCCAATTAATTAAACAAGTTCATTCCTTATTTTGTCAATTTGAACAAAAAATAACTAAAAGCCATACATATAAGGTGAAGGCTAGGTTATTTTATTCATTAGGTTTAGGTTGCCTTGATCCCAAAGTTGGTGCGTCTGCGTATAGACTAGGATAGATTAGGCATTACATTAGAAAAATTAATGTAGCTTAGATAATCACCTGAGGTACTTAAGATCTAAATACAACCTACCGTATCGCAACCCTTGCTAGCCCCCTTAACTAATTTTAATAAATTTTCAATTCTAGCAAGGGTCATGATTGCTAACCCTTCGCATTCCGCCATGCTAATGATTAGTTCCTCCTACCCCGGACCTTATAGTTCATAAAAGGGGAACCAACCCTCCTACTTTGCTTTCGGGACTCACCCCTTAATTAATAACTAATTCTTAGATGTAGACTTACATTCATGGAAATCCAGTCTTATGTTGATCATCGCGTTGCCAAAGCAACACTATAACAACCCAAATCATACTAGGCAACTATGTGCTCATATTGGGCCAATGCCCATGAAGGCCATGTCGTTCGGCCTTGGGTGGGTGAGGCCACATTACGTCATCCATATAAGCCTCTAGGACTTTTGGTAGGGCCCCTACACCACCGTCAAGAAACATTTTGTCTCTCTACCACTTCATTGTCATCTACGTTTGATGTAAATGCCGATGGACCTCTCAATTGCCCCATTTGAGCAAGTATTTAGGAAGTTATGCATGTTCAAACCTTGGCAGTCCCGGGAGCCACTCCCAGGCCACTGTTGTACCAGGGCGTTGTTATGAGATAGCTCCCCACTCAAATTGCCATATCTCCTAGCTCATACCTCTGATTGAGGTGTTTTTGATAATTCTAGAATTTGCATATCATGAGCTACGCCCTAAGCTATGCATAGCTCATGGCCTTACCCTCATGACTCATAATTTCCGTGGGTGGTAGGCGTTCCCAACGCCCGGGGCCCTCACCCACACTTGGATTACTTGGGCCCTCTCACCAATGGCGCCACAAGTCCCGGGTGTCACTCCGGGGTCCCCCTTGTGTCCATGGTGTTTTGGGCACTCCTCATGGAGAGGTGCGAGACATATCGCAAGAATAGGATGCGATTACCAATTCCTTCCATAAACCGAAGCACTCATGAAATATCATAACATCCGGGTTTGGCTTGGACACCTGCTAAGGCAGACCACCTACACCAAAGGGCTTGTGCGGTTTTTTTAAGCTCCTTCGGAGGGGGGTGCTCAAAAACACCATACGGTCCCCCATTTATGAGCTAAGGAGATTTAGTGTATGGGGAGTTAATCTTACATATGGTGGAATGCAAAAGGTTAAAGCTCGTATCGATTTTTTTCCTCTAACTTTTACATAATCATTTTTAGAAGCAACATCTGGTCACGAGATGTATACCTTGATTGATGGGTATAGCAGATATAACCAAATTATGATCGCAATAGAAAATGAGTTAAAGAATTATTTCATTACCGAGTACAAAGCATTTGCATACCGAGGAATGTTTTGGTATGATGTGTGCACCAACCACTTTCGAAAGAGAAATGCCTCTCCTTGTATATGGAAACAAAGAGGACCATATCGAACATCTAGAGAAATGCCTCCTCAAATGTTGCAAAAATGGAGTATGCTTGAACCCAAAAAAAACGTTATTTTTGCGTCAATTCAAGGAAACTCCTGAGGCAAGTGGTTTGCAAAGAAGGTTTGTTGGTGGACCCTAAAAATGTGGAAATTATAAGAGGATTACCCTTGCCAACCATAGTACGGGGATTCCGGAGTTTCCTAGGACAAACTACATACTACCGTAAATTTATATGAATGTATGCTGAAATTATTAGACCCTTGTACTTATTATTAAAGATAGGAGAAAAATATAACTGAAACCAATCTTGCCAACAAGCATTCAAAGAGGTGAAAAAAAATTTGATTACCACATCCATATTAATTACCCCCAACAAGATGATGAAGTTCCACATACACTTTGACGCATCCAACATAGCCATTGGAGCAGTTTTGCCTCAAAACATATATGAAGACCGAATGCGGTGAAAAAAAAAAAACCTACCTAAGGAGGTAGACCTTACTAACCCCAATTCCTTGAGGGAAATGGTGCCTTACAAGGAAACAATGGGAGATTGGAGAACATCTTTTGTTAAGTACATTGTCCACGGTAGACTAAGAATTGGTATTCAAAGAGAGCAAAGATAAATAATACAAGAAACCAAAAATAAATATTAGAGGGAGGAAATCTTTAAAAACTTGAGAAGAATGGAATGACCAAAATATGTATTACAGACTTTCAAATAAGCAATGGATACAAAAGAAGCACATTTATGAACAGAAACACGTAGCCATCAACCAAACCTGGGATTGAGTTTTGAAAAGAAATCGATGGTGGCCTACTATCAGGTTAGCCAATGTACAAAATGACCTCATTTATGATTGCCCCAAATGTTGTAAGAATTTTCAAAAAACTCCTTGCAACATAATCTACAACACCATCACAACCCACTGAAGCCAATACAATGATTAAAGGAATTCATTGGTGGAATGTCTTACCCATGGATGTTTGGTGGGACCCAATATCTCATAAAGACAAAAGAAATCCATTGCCCAACAAAGTAAAGAATATTTTATTGAAGAAGGGAAACCCAAAAAAATATTGTCAAATGAAGAGATTAAAATATGTATTGTAGGACGTGAAGTCCACAAATACATGTAAGGATTACATGTGACATCAATCGGAAAACATCTTAGCATGGAAGTGAATTGGCAACTAGTTATGTGTGGACCATATCGGTGGCTCACAAGTTGTGGAAATGTGAAATATTTATACAACTTGGAATGTTCAATTTGGAATAACCAAAATAGAAATTTAAAAGACAAGCAAAAACAACCACCCCCATACATGGATGACCTAATAGAAGGAGTTACCAAAGATTGGAAACGACCTTACATAGAATATTTGACATGTAGAAAATTATTTAACCAAAAAAAAACCAAAAAAAACCAAAAATTTGTCGAACATAGCCACTAGTATTTTATATTCACCAACAATACTTCACAACGAATCCACAAAGGAAACAAAATAAATGGGTATGCATCTCAAAGGATCAAGTATCCATGTGCTTAACCAACATTCATGAAAAAAACAAACCCCACTTGGCAACTATAGAAACTTGGAAGGCAGTGGCCTCAAAAACACATTGGTGGCCAACATGGAAAAATGATGTATGCAACTACCTCCAACATTGCAAAATCTACAAAATAAAATAAAATTATGGAGAGTAAACCAGAGGAAAGTCACAAATGTTTTTCACAAGAAACAATACAAATACCAGATTGGAGACTCTTAATTACCCAAAAATTAAAAATATTGAAAAATTGGACCATATGACATACATGAAGAATTAGGGCTACTTAGCATTGATACCAAGATTTATTTCTTAGTTGAAGATGGTTTGAAATATAGATTACCAAATGAAGAAATCAAAATGTGTATAACACAAGAGAATGCACATGATTGGGTGAAAAAGGTACATGAGCATGAGGAACCTCACCTAACTAAAGAAAAAATATTCACTCAAGTAAACAAAGGCCCTTACCGGTGGCCAACCATACCTTCAAATGTGGAGTGGTTAACAAATAAATGCAATGCTTGCAAGCCTAGAACCTTGATAAGGCTCAAAAAAATGGATTATGGGGCCATCATCTTATAGAAATAAGAGACACATGATTGGAAAGAACCAATCATGCAACACCTCAAATATCCAATGGAACGAAGCAATTTTGATTTCCACAAAGAATTAAGTGTGTTAAAAGATGAAATCCCCAATTACTTGTTAAAAAAAGGTGAATTAAGACGGAGATTAGCAAATGGAAACGATAAGCTTTGAATCTTACAAGATAAGAGAATTGAATGGTTGACAAAGATTCACAAGCAAAGGAACCCACACCTCTCAACGGATGAGATGATTTCCCAAGTTACAAAAAGACCCTATTTGTGGCCCACAATCCTCCTGCATAAATCAACTATGGAAAGAATGTAGGGTATGTTGGCCTACAAAACCTCGGAACATGTTATTGGTTGCAAAACAATCGCAATTAAAGTGCCCTCTTTCATCTTGTCATCCAAATTGTCCCAATATCTTATATTTGTAATTAAATACTCTAATTTAGGTATGTGTAATGTCCATGTGGCAAGGTTTCCAACATGGTCGCCAAAATGTTGAAACAATCTACACTCTACAATAAAACACCTTGAAGGTCACCCTTAAAGGTGAAACACTACATTTGTTCTTTGAAAATTGGAGAGATTTGTTTCCCAAAATATTTCAATTAACACCAAAGAGAGAAGCTGAAGGAGAGAAATGGGAGTTATATGAATGATTTTTTTTCTTAGAGCAATACAAAAAGACATAATATGGTGAAAGTAAAAGATTGCCAAATTGCATGTTCGTAAATGCCTTTGAGGCTTCTTAGCTCATTTTTTTTTGTCTTAACACCACAAACTAGTATAGCATTACCATCCACTTTGCTAAACAAATGCTAGTAGCACTAATGGGCAAGAAGTAGGTTGGTCCCTAGAGTTTTTTTATGAGCTCAAAGTTGAGATAATCACCTTACACCGACATCAACAAGATAGGGCCAAGGTCATCTAAACAATCATCTGACCTCAAGTCACATTGATCATAGATAAGGCAGAATTCTTAGGCAATCAAGAAAAAAAAATGCAGGTTTTGACACCATTGCAGGGCTAACAATGATGGAAAGAGCCCCGCCACCTCAAAAATGAAAATCGGGGGAAAAGTCAAGAACGGGCTAATTGGAGAACATTGTCCGAGTCACCCCAAACCACCGAGATTTTGTTTTGCAACCTATCAAAAGCTTTGTCCAGAATTCGCAAGATATAAAGCATGTTCATTCCAAAGAAGTATTACGTTGGGTAGTCAAATTTGCTAAAAACTGGCAAGTAGCAGACAACACATCAACCATGATC
This sequence comes from Polytrichum commune, assembly GCA_950295325.1. Lineage (NCBI taxonomy): Eukaryota > Viridiplantae > Streptophyta > Polytrichopsida > Polytrichales > Polytrichaceae > Polytrichum > Polytrichum commune. The sequence continues at coordinate 53,856,598 of OX485806.1, read as the reverse complement.
AACCATATTTATTTTATTCACTGTAGATTAAAGTAGTAATTACCCATATTCACAAGTAAAATAGGATTGAATTTCTTCAAGAGAATGGATGACAAATTTCAAAAGATACAGGTTGAGGCCATTTGTCACTACAATTAAGAGATGAGGTTGAAATAACCTCTAACATCCAATGAACACAAAATCAAAAAAACATTGTAATACATAGAGGTCAAAAAGCTCACCCAAAAATAAGCCACAGTCGTTGAGGATTATGAACAGTTGATTGCGATGGTGATTGAATTCCATGACTAGTCATCCACATTAGAGGAGACATTTGTTGCTCTCATTGCGGCTAAGAGAGTTCAAAAGGAAAAATATGACCACATGACTGAAGTGATGAGCGAGCAAAATCAAAACCTGGAACGCACAAAATCAGAGTTGATAGCCACCCAATAGTAGTTTACAACCCTATAAGCTTGGCATCAAGACAAGGCCCAAATCATTGTTGCCATTAAGGAAAAGCTTTGTACCTGCCACTTAATAACACACAATACCAACGCTGATACACCCAGATCAAAAAAAGAATACCACATGCGAGTGGCAACAATGCACAAACAAAACACATTTGGACTTTACTCCATGATCAAAAGGGCATTAAACCTTACAAAGGTCCAATAATGGGAAATCACAAAACTACAACAAAGATTCATGTATATTACGCATAAGCGCGATGAATTCCATGTAACCATGGAGAGATTAAAGCCCTCACAACTTTGAAGAAATAGCCCTCATTCCAACGGATATTCCTAGGACATGCACAATGCCAAGGGCTACTATCTACGAATAACTAACCACCAATATTCCCCTTTTCATAATCATAATGCAATACTACCATGACCTAAAGGGGATTAATTTGTTGATGGACCAGGTACCATTCCTTAAGCCAGGCATTGCCTTGTCCAAACCCTAGTTTGAATAGATATGGGCAATGGCTATCACTACGGCAAGAGATACAATTGCACTCATATGGGCCACATATGAAATTAAAAAGGCGGTGAACCTATTAATAGGCAATTTAATATGTGATAGGGCCACCGCCTTTTTATGCAGGACGATTTGTGCTTCATACCCTACGCTTCATTAGTCACACGGGGAGGTCACTTCATTGTCAAGTTGACACCACGTGCGGACAAAGTTTGCTATCCCTATATTACATGCCATATATAATTTTAAAATTTATGATATTTTTTCTACATATACATAACCATTGATAGTATCTTTTGTACATTTTTTTGAAATTTTTAGTCATCTTTATTTTTTTAGTAATTGTTTTAGTTCAATTCTGTGTCATTCTAGTTAGATATGGTATGTTTTATGAAAAACACAAATCATCAAATTTAGTTACCACTTTTGACTATGTCATAGATACTGTGTATATCTACTCATGAAAAAACATTTGATAAAATTTTGACCCATTTTGTTGGTGCAACTTACCAGAAGAAAATGTTTTTTGGTCGCACGTGGTGTTCAACTTGACAATGGAGTGATCTACCCGTGATCAGTCACCACCACTTAACATACTACAACCACATGCCATTGTACAAGTTACCAACCTAGAAGCTTTACCCAAACACCATCTCCCATCATATCAAGGAACTAGTGAAATCCCAGCACATCACATTCAACCAAGTACTGAAAACTCTCATTTCAGAGGACATAACCATTTGTTATGAAGTTGTACAACAATACACATGGCTATGAGAACGTCACTCATACAGGTTACCATATCTTTATATAATCCAATCGATCAAGGAATACGTGATGAGGGTGATCAAAGAAATTGAAACAACAATTTCCACACAAAGGTTGAGCACCCCATCTGTCGCAACCCTCGCTAGCTCCGCTTAACTAAATTTGTCATTTTTTCAATTCTAGCAAGGGTCATGAGCGCTAACCCTAAGCATTCCACCATGCAAATGGTTAGCTACCCATCCCACAAACGTTTTAGTCCATAAGAGGGGACCAACCCTCCTACTTTTGCATTTGAGACTCACCGCTTAATCAATAACCATTGGTAAGATGTAAACTTCCATCCATGGAAGTCTAATATTTAGTTGATCCTCATGTTGCTGGAGAAACATTACAACAATCCAAACCATACTAGGCAACTATATCCCCATGTTGGGCCAATGCCCGTGGATGCCGTGTCATTCGGCATCGCGTGGGTTTAGCGGCCACACCGCCTCACCCATATAAGTCTCAAGGACTTTTGGTAGGGCCCCTACCCCACCGTCAAGAAACCTTTTGTCTCTCTACAAGGAGTTGGGGCCAACTAGACATTTTCCCTTAGCTGTTGGGGATGGAAGCCCCCAACAACTTCAAAACAACATAATTTCCTAAGATTATCCCTGGACCTTGGCAATCCTAGGAGCCACTCCCTAGCAACTTTTGTACCAAAATGCTATCCCAGGATAGCACCCCACTCAAATTGCCACATCTCCTAGATCACACCTCCGATTGAGGTATTCTTGAGCATTATAAATTCACATGCCATAAGCACACATAACTCATGGTTTTAACCTCGTGACTCTTTGTCGCGCACCTCTCCATGAGGAGTGCCCGAAACACCATGGGCACAACGGGGACCCCGGAGTGACACCCGGGACTTGTAATGTCGTTGGTGAGAGGGCCCAAGTGATCCTAGTGTGGGTGAGGGCCCCATGCGTTGGGAACGCCTCCCACCCACGCAGACTAGGAGGCATGAGGGTAAGGCCAAGAGCAATGCGTAGCTCATGGCTTGGTGATTCTAGAACGCTTAAGATCACCTTAATCGGAGGTGTGAGCTAGGAGTTATGGCCATTTGAATGGGGCGCTGTCCTGGGACTGTGTCGCAACCCTTGCTAGTTTTCCTTCACTTAGCTTGACCGCCTTTCCAACCTAGCAAGTGGCACGAGCGCTAACCTGCACATTCCACGCACATGCATGGTTAGCTCCCAAAACCGCGGGCCTTCAAGCTCATGGCTTGGTCACCAAACCCTCCTACACATGCATTCGGGACTCTCCCCTTAGTAGGTAGCCCATGGCTAAGGTGGACTTCTATCCATGGAAGTCCACTCTTGAGTTGATCATCGTGTTGCCAAAACAACACTACAACTACCCGGAGCACATTGCCAAGTGTGCTCTGGGGGTCGGTCGGCTAAGTCGCCTCACCCATATAAGCCTCTAGGACTCTGGGCGGGGCCCCTACCCCACCATCAAGTATCCTTTTGTCTCTCTACAAGGGTTGGGGCCAAGTGGACATTTTCCCTTAGCCGCTGGGGCTAGAACCCCCCCAGCAGCTTCAGACCACCATAACTTCTACATATGATGTTGGATGATCTCAAGAGACCACTCTATCGTCACCTACGCTTTGCATAGATACCGATGGACCCCTCACTTGCCTCATTTGGGCAAGTATTGAGGAAGTTATGGCTCTTCAAACCTTGGCAGTCCCGGGCACCACTCCCAGGTCACTGCTGTCCCAGGGTGCTGTCCCGGAACAGCGCCCCACTCAAATGGCCATATCTCCTAGCTTGCACCTCCGATTGAGGTGTTCCTTAGCATTCTAGAATTCCACCGCCATAAGCTACTCAACACTTATGGCCTTACCCTCATGACTCTTAGTCCCCGTGTGTGAGAGGCGTTCTCAATGCCCGGGGCCCTCACCCACCCTAAGAGTACTTGGGCCCTCTCACCAATGGCACCACAAGTCCTGGGTGTCACAACCCTTGCTAGTTTTCCTTCACTTAGCTTGACCGCCTTTCCCACCTAGCAAGTGCCACGAGCGCTAACCTGCACATCCCACGCACATGCATGGTTAGCTCCCAAAACCGCGGACCTTCAAGCTCATGGCTTGGTCACCAAACCCTCCTACACATGCATTCGGGACTCTCCCCTTAGTAGGTAGCCCATGGCTAAGGTGGACTTCTATCCATGGAAGTCCACTCTTGAGTTGATCATCGTGTTGCCAAAACAACACTACAACTACCCGGAGCACATTGCCAAGTGTGCTCTGGGGGTCGGTCGGCTAAGTCGCCTCACCCATATAAGCCTCTAGGACTCTGGGCGGGGCCCCTACCCCACCATCAAGTATCCTTTTGTCTCTCTACAAGGGTTGGGGCCAAGTGGACATTTTCCCTTAGCCGCTGGGGCTAGAACCCCCCCAGCAGCTTCAGACCACCATAACTTCTACATATGATGTTGGATGATCTCAAGAGACCACTCTATCGTCACCTACGCTTTGCATAGATACCGATGGACCCATCACTTGCCTCATTTGGGCAAGTATTGAGGAAGTTATGGCTCTTCAAACCTTGGCAGTCCCGGGCACCACTCCCAGGTCACTGTCCCAGGGTGCTGTCCCGGGACAGCGCCCCACTCAAATGGCCATATCTCCTAGCTAGCACCTCCGATTGAGGTGTTCCTTAGCATTCTAGAATTCCACCGCCATAAGCTACTCATAACTTATGGCCTTACCCTCATGACTCTTAGTCCCCGTGGGTGAGAGGCGTTCTCAACGCCCGGGGCCCTCACCCACACTAAGAATACTTGGGCCCTCTCACCAATGGCGCCACAAGTCCCGGGTGTCACTCCGGGGTCCCCCTTGTGCCCATGGTGTTGCGGGCACTCCTCATGGAGAGGTGCGCGACAGACTGCACCCTGGTACAGCAGTGCCTGGGAATGATTCCCGGGATTGCCAAGGTTCAAACAGGCATAACTTCCCCAAGACTTGCTCGGATTGGGGCAAATGAGGAGTCCATCATCATCGACGTGAAGCGTAGATGAAGATGGAGTGGTTTCGTGTTTGTATCAGACATCATACAAGGAAGTTATGATGGTCTGAAGCTATTGGGGGCTACTAGGCCTAGCGGCTAAGGGAAAATATCTACTTGGCCCCAACTCTTGGTAGAGAGACAAAAGGTTTCGTGACGGTGGGGTAGGGGCCCCACGTAGAGTCCTAGAGGCTTATATGGGTGAGGTGGTGTGGCCTCACCCACCCGAGGCCGAACGGCACGGCTTCCATGGGCTTTGGCCCATTGTGAGGCAATAGTTGCCTAGTATGGTTCGGGTTGTTGTAGTGTTGCTCCGGCAATGCGATGATCAACATGGGATTGGACTTCCATGGATGGAAGTCCACATCTAGGAATGGGTTACCGATTAAGGGGTGAATCCCGAAAGCAAAGTAAGAGGGTTGATTCCCTCCTTTGAACTATAAGGTCCCGGGTAGGAGGAGTTAAGCATTAGCATGGCGGAATGCGATGGGTTAGCGCTCGTAACCTTTGCTAGAAACAAAAATTGGCAAGATTGTTAAGGGAACGAACAAGGGTTGCGATACGTGGTATCAGAGTAGGTTTCCAGTATTTGAGCTAGCACTTTGAGGGAGACATGGCTGTAAAAAATTGCGGGTTACGATGGTGAGCCCGGGGTTTCCAAAAGGTTGTGAAGCTCAAATTGGAACAAGGATCATGTGCAAGTGGAGTTTGACCATACCATTGGTGCTAATGACAATGGTGGGCATGAGGGTGGATTCGGTAAGGAAAATGGAGGAGTCTTTTGAAAGGGCTCCCGGAAACCTCGAAAAATATTCGGGGGCTAAAATACCGAATGCACCCGAAAGCTTGGAAGGTAGGAATGTTGGATTGAAATTCCATTGTAAAGTGCTTAGAATGTGATGATGTTGGAATGAACTTGGTGCGAATGAGGCACCCGGGGCCTCTTAAGGCCTATGTGTGCTATTCAAATGCCTAAATGAAGGATACACCTAAAATGGACAAGCTTTGTAAGAAATTCATCATTTTAGGTTGGGTTTCAAAGGCGGGTGGTGAATACCATGTTCAAATTTCCAGAGTTTATTGAGGTTTGTGAGCCCAAATTGGTGCCCACATGTGTTATCAATCCCAAAAAACCATTAGAACTTACGCTTTGGTATTTATTCAGTCATTCAAAAAGATATAAAGAGTGAAGCTTTTATGTTTAGATTAGAGTGAGGTTAAAGAATTGAATCGGTGTTACTAGGAATCGAGGCTTGTGTGGTTAAAATTATGATTCGTAGATGGTTGTTAAGGCTTAGGTGGGGCTTGAGTGTAAAACAAGTAGTTGTTTCTAGGTGCGTGGGCGTTTGTTTAAGGCCTTGAATGGGTTCATTGAAGGAGTGAGGTCGTTACCACGGTTGGGTAAGGCACTGAATTCCCGGATCTGGGAAAGGGGGGGGGTCCCTTGTTTCGGTTCGAAGAGAGTCTCGCAAGAGGGAGGCACCCCGGCGAAGTGTGGATAGGAGGACGGGTGCAGAACCCTGTTTGGTCGAAGGGGAGTGCTTGGAATCATCGAACTGAGGGGAGTGAATCCCCCGGTCTGTTTTTATTGGGGATGGAGGATGATGGTGGTAGAGGCGAAGGAATGCAGCTGGGCGACGAAGCGCTGCCAGAATTCTTGTGGATTGCGCCGAGCAGTAGTGGGTGACAAGGTATATCATCGAGCAGGGAAGATGGGAGGAGAAGTTGGTCCAGCAAGAGTCTGTGTCGCAACCCTTGCTAGGTCCCTTAATAATCTTGCCAATTTTCGTTTCTAGCAAAGGTTACGAGCGCTAACCCTTCGCATTCCGCCATGCTAATGGATAGCTCCTCTTACCCCGGACCAATAGTTCATAGGAGGGAACCAACCCTCCTACTTTGCTTTCGGGACTCACCCCTTAATCGGTAACCCATTTCCCCAATGTGGACTTCCATCCATGGAAGTCCAATCCTATGTTGATCATCGCGTTGCCGGAGCAACACTACAACAACCCGAACCATACTAGGCAACTATGACCTCACAATGGGCCAATGCCCATGGAGGCCGTGCCGTTCGGCCTCGGGTGGGTGAGGCCACACCGCCTCACCCATATAAGCCTCTAGGACTCTACACGGAGCCCCTACCCCACCGCCAACCAACCTCTTGTCTCTCTACCAAGAGTTGGGGCCAAGTGGACATTTTCCCTTAGCTGCTGGGCCTAGAACCCCCCCAGCAGCTTCAGACCATCATAACTTCCTTGTATGATGTCTGATCATAACAACCAACCACTCCATCCTCATCTACGCTTCACGTAGATGCCGATGGACTCCTTGCTTGCCCCATTCGGGCAAGGCTTGAGGAAGTTATGCCTGTTTGAACCTTGGCAGTCCCGGGAATCACTCCCAGGCACTGCTGTACCAGGGCGCTGTCCCGGGACAGCACCCCACTCAAATGGCCATAACTCCTAGCTCACACCTCCGATTGAGGTGATCTTGAGCATTCTAGAATCACCACGCCATGAGCTACGCATAGCTCATGGCCTCACCCTCATGCCTCCTAGTCTTTGTGGGTGGGAGGCGTTCCCAACGCCCGGGGCCCTCACCCACACTAGGATCACTTGGGCCCTCTCACCAACGGCGCCACAAGTCCCGGGTGTCACTCCGGGGTCCCCCTTGTGCCCATGGTGTTTCGGGCACTCCTTATGGAGAGGTGCGCGACACTCACCCCCACCAAACGGAGTCGATGCCCTCATCGACTATACTCGTAGTCGGCACACCAATTCTCAAGTTGCCATCCTCTATGGTGCGGCATTGTGTTTACCTTAGGGCGCGACCCCCACAATGCATCTTCAAATTTGGCATGGTCCCAAAGGTGTCGTTCCTAGGTGGTCCGTTAGCGACCTTGGATCTCTCATCCAAGGACCTAACCTATACTAGACCCACCTACTTTGGGACTCACTTGGGTTGCCCCTCCTTTGGGGCCTCCCCCGTTAGGCTCCACTAGCCTAACGTGACACATCTAGGCGAGACCTCAACGCTTCCACTAAGTTGTCTCGGTTGCAACTCCGAGATGGCTTTCCATTGTTAAGCCACGCCTCGATCGCACGGGGGTGATGCCAAGTCCCGCCCGACTCGGTTCCCACTTTGCTCTTTCGAGACATGGGTTCATGACTCCCATGCGCCAACTCTCGTTAGCTCGCGGGTAGCACTTTTATGAGCACGCGCCATCACCTTGTCCCCGCCCGGACAAGCCCACAACTAAGAAGTTTCTTGGTTTTATCCAAGGCCCCTCCAAGCCATGGCCCCCAATTACTCGGCTTACCCAACCTAGTTTGGCATGTCTATTCCCCCTCTTCCATTAACCAAACACAAGTACAAGACTAGGACCTCATCTCATACTTTTCTCTTTGCACCACTAAAGTTTGGACTTTATTCCCTCAAGCCAAAGAACAAGTGCATGTTGTGGAGGAATTAACCTCGAAGCTATGTTTGCTACTAGAGTCTCTCCCCCACTAAAGGAGATTGATGTCCTCATCAATGCCTACGCTTCTTTTTATTGGAATGTCTAGCCTTAGTTTCTTCAAAGTGCTTCACCAATTCATTGGTGTTGACCATGTCTCTTGCCGCCACCCAAGCGGTTTCTTTCTCATGGTATCCTCACCATTTCACCAAGTATTCCTTTGTACTTTTTCTTTCCTTTTCACTTGGGCTTCCTACACTTGAGGATGCCCTCTTACCTCATGTTCCAAATGATGTCCACAACGTCGGGAGGTGGCCTAATCACTTGCTTGTGATCGGGCCACAAGGTGTCGTCCTAAAATGACTTTCGTAATCAGACATGAAATGTCGGATGCACTTTGATCTCCGGCGGTAATTCCAACTTATATATGTCCTTGACCACTTGTTCCACAATGGGAAACGAAGCTCCAATTTTGGACATGAACTTTGGAGTGAGGCCTTCCGGCTAAGTGAAGTTGTTCACATTCAACAACGCCTTTTGGCCCACCTCATTCTCCACTTCGCGTCTTCCGGCATTGACTTGCACTCCGTAGCACCTTCGGGCTTTCTCCACCAACAACTTGGTCATCTCCAAGACTTGTTCACGCTTCTTGGCCAAGTCCTCACCATCTTGGTTGAACTCTAGTGTTGAATGTGCCCCCTCGAGAGCTAGGTTAATAGGTTGGAGCGCATCCACTCCATAAGCCACCACCAAAGACCACCCCTTGGTAGCCAAGTGCGTGGCTACATTGCAATTACACTCCGCTCGACCCACATAGTCCGCCCAATCTCCTTGGTCCGCCCCCACCAAGTTCCTCAAGTATTGCTTCAAGATTCCATTCACACGCTCCGATTTCCCATTCATTTGGGAATGCAAGGTTGTGCTAAACCTTAGTTTCATTCCGACCTCCTTAGAGAAATGCATTGAAAATGCACTTGTGAACTTTGGATCTTGATCCCACACAATCACTCTTGGCAACCCGTGGTGCCTCAACCATCCTTTGAGAAAAGGCTATGCGGTCTCCAACGCGGTGGCGGTTCCCACAATCGGCACCATGTGTGCCCACTTGGCAAACCGCTCTACCATCAACAAGATGGCATCATACCCATGTGACTCCGGCAAACTTGTGATCAAGTCCATGCACATACCATGCCATGGCGCCAACGGGATACGCAACGGTTGCAAGAAGCCGCCTTGCTTTTGGTAAGAGGCTCGGTTCACTTGGCACTTTGATTCAAGCCTTCACAAAGTCGGCTATATCTTCCTTTATGCACCACCAATGGTACCCTCATGACACCATTCTATGGCGGCTTTTTGATATGGCAGGCAATAGGACTATCATATTCTTCCTTCCAAACCGATAGCCTCAACTTGCCTTGTGGCACATACACCCAACTTTGCTTGCACTTGAACAATCCGTTCACCACCTTAACATCTTTGAGCACCTTGCTCTTGCGAAGCTCACCTAAAAGCTTTTGTGCTTTGGGGTAGTTAATTTACCCCTCCCGTATCTTGCATCACAAGTTTCCTTTGCCGGCACACATTAGCCACAAGGTTTGGATGGTTCTCATTGCTTGGAACTCTTCCGGTCTACTTCGCGCATCCGGCACCACATTTCCACGGTCCGGTTTGTGGATCAAATCCACCTTTATAAGCGCCAAACTATCATGCCACCGCAATGACTTGGCGTTCACTTACGCTTGTATGTCAAAATACTTTTAGGACACATTGTCCATGTAGACCTTTGCTTTGTGCGACCCCATATAATGTCGCCACATCTTCAAGCAATGCACTACGGCAAAGAAGTTCTTTGTCATGAGTTGGTTGTCTTCTTTGACAACCATCGAGCTTTATGCTCCCATATGCAATGGCCATCCATCTTACACATAATCCACCATTGGCAAAGGCACTCACCCCCGTATGCACCTCGAAAGGTTTGTCAAACTCCGCGAACTTGAGCACAGGCGGCGAAGAGAACTTGGTGTTAAGCTCCCCAAAGACTCGTGACAAACATCATCCCACTCTTGGGATAGCCATTTCTTCCACAAGTCGCACAAGGTGGGACAACCATCGAGCTTCATGCTCTCATATGCCATGGCCATCCATCTTGCCTCAACATCCGCCAATGGTAAAGTCACTCGCCCCCGTATGCACCTCAAAAGGTTTGTCAAACTCCGCGAACTTGAGCACGGGCGGCGAAGAGAACTTGCTCTTAAGCTTCTCAAAGACTTGGTGGCAAGGCTCATCCCACTCTTGGGATAGCCATTTCTTTCACAAGTCGCACAAGGTTTGACAACCTTTAAGCTTAATGCTCCCATATGCAATGGGCATCCATCTTGGATCAACATCCGCCAATGGTAAAGTTACTCGCCCCCGTATGCACCTCAAAAGGTTTGTCAAATTTCGCAAACTTGAGCACGGGCGGCGAAGAAAACTTGGTCTTAAGCTCCTTAAAGACTTGGTGGCAAAGCTCGTCCCACTTTTGGGATAGCCATTTCTTGCATAAGTTGGACAAGGTCGGACAACCATCGAGATTCATGCTCTTATATGCAATGGCCATCCATTTTGCCTCAACATCCGCCAATGCTAAAGTCACTCGCCCCCGTATGCACCTCAAAAGGTTTGTCAAAGTCCGCGAACTTAAGCACGGGCGGCGAAGAGAACTTGTTTTTGAGCCCCCCAAAGGCTTGGTGACAAGGCTCATCCCACTCTTGGGATAGCCATTTTCCTCAATAAGTTGAATAAGGTCCTAGCAACCTTAGAAAACTCTCGAATGAAGTTGTGGTACTAATTGGCTAGGCCAACAAATGACCTAAGCCCTTTTGAATCAAGGGCCAATTCTCTTTTTGGATTGCCTTGACATTCTTCATGTTCGTCCACCAACTTCATTTATCACCACATACCTCAAGAGCTCAATCTCTTGTTGAGCAAAGTGATTTTTCACTTCTTGGCGGTAATTTTTTTTTTGGGCAACACATTGGTGAATACATCCTTGTATTTCACCAACATCACACCAATGTTGTTTGGGGGAGGCCCATCTTTCCTAGCCTCCCCATACGTTCCTTGGAGTTGCTCCAATTGAACCATGACTATTATGTTTTATTTTTATTTTTATTCGGTCCATTAAGACCAAATTCAACTTAGGTCCTCCTACCATAGGAGTCATTGTTAATTTGAACTTCAATTCTTTGCCATTATGACACATCATAATGCACCGCAAGCACACCGGCTTGCACCTCACATCTATCATGTGAGTTTCAAAGAAGGCGGCCTTCACAATGACATGCATTTCATCTATTTCACATGGTGTGAAATTTTGACAAAATTCCAATGTCCCACATTGAAAGGTTACATGCATCGCGGCCTCCTTTGTCTCATGCGGTTCGCCCTTTCCAAACCGCACCTTGGTGGGCTTCACCACTCTACCAATCGGCAAACCCCAACTCCCTTGTGAGCTTTGGGGTCATAAAAGAATGCCTTAACTCTTTGTCAACCCATGAGACAAACCTCCCATTTATTTGAGCCTCAAGGTACAAAATACTTGGCCTCGGCTTAAAGCTACTAGCCTTGGCCACAAAGCCATCGTCCAACATTTGGTCCTCGGCAACTTGGCTTGGCTTGGTCCGCAAAGCCAACTTTAAACATTTCGTCCGCGGGACAAATTGGTTTGGTGCCACAAAACCAATTTCTAATAATTTGTCCGCAAAACAAACATGTTTTGCCTTGGTAGTACAAAGCCACCTTCCCACACTCCGTCCGCGGCACGAACATGAATTGCCTTGGTAGGACAAACCCACCTCCCAACATTCCGTCCGTGGCACAAGTATGATTTGCTTTGGAAGCATAAAGCCACCTTTCAACATTCCGTCCGCGGCACCAACATGTTTTGCCTAAGTAAAATGGACCAAACAATTTGCACTCATTTCTTTGGGACCTACTTTGGCTAAAGCCACTTGTGGTGATGCGCCGTCGAACTTCTCTTTGGGACCATTGGCTTCAATGCTCTTGCAAACTTGATGGTCCCCACCGTGTCCTCAAGAAGCCTTGGGGACTTAAACAAGGCATCCACCACCCGCTTTTAAAACCCCACCTAAAAGGATACATTTCTTAGAAAGCTCGTCCGTTTTAGGTGTATCCTTCATTTGTGCGTTTGAATAGCGCACATAGGCCTTAAGAGGCCCCGGGTGCCTCATTAGCACCAAATTCATTCCAACATCAATACCTTCCAAGCATTTCGAATTGGAATTTCAATCCAACATTAATGCCCTCCAAGGTTTTGGGTGCTTTCGGTATTCTAGGCCCCAAATGTTTTTTGAGGTTTGCGGGAGCCCTTTTCAAAGCACTCCTCCATTTTCCTTACCAAATCCACCCTCATGCCCACCATTGTCATTTGAACCAATGGTATGGTCAAATTCCACTTGCACATGATCCTTGTTCCAATTTGAGCCTCACAACCTTTTGGAAACCCCGGCTCACCATAATAACCCTCAGGTTTGATAGCCATGTCTCCCTCAAAGTGCTAGCTCAAATATTGGAACCCTGCTCTGATACCAAGTGTCGCAACCCTTGCTAGGTCCCTTAATAATCTTGCCAATTTTCGTTTCTAGCAAAGGTTACGAGCGCTAACCCTTCGCATTCCGCCATGCTAATGGATAGCTCCTCTTACCCCGGACCAATAGTTCATAGGAGGGAACCAACCCTCCTACTTTGCTTTCGGGACTCACCCCTTAATCGGTAACCCATTTCCCCAATGTGGACTTCCATCCATGGAAGTCCAATCCTATGTTGATCATCGCGTTGCCGGAGCAACACTACAACAACCCGAACCATACTAGGCAACTATGACCTCACAATGGGCCAATGCCCATGGAGGCCGTGCCGTTCGGCCTCGGGTGGGTGAGGCCACACCGCCTCACCCATATAAGCCTCTAGGACTCTACACGGAGCCCCTACCCCACCGCCAACCAACCTCTTGTCTCTCTACCAAGAGTTGGGGCCAAGTGGACATTTTCCCTTAGCTGCTGGGCCTAGAACCCCCCCAGCAGCTTCAGACCATCATAACTTCCTTGTATGATGTCTGATCATAACAACCAACCACTCCATCCTCATCTACGCTTCACGTAGATGCCGATGGACTCCTTGCTTGCCCCATTCGGGCAAGGCTTGAGGAAGTTATGCCTGTTTGAACCTTGGCAGTCCCGGGAATCACTCCCAGGCACTGCTGTACCAGGGCGCTGTCCCGGGACAGCACCCCACTCAAATGGCCATAACTCCTAGCTCACACCTCCGATTGAGGTGATCTTGAGCATTCTAGAATCACCACGCCATGAGCTACGCATAGCTCATGGCCTCACCCTCATGCCTCCTAGTCTTTGTGGGTGGGAGGCGTTCCCAACGCCCGGGGCCCTCACCCACACTAGGATCACTTGGGCCCTCTCACCAACGGCGCCACAAGTCCCGGGTGTCACTCCGGGGTCCCCCTTGTGCCCATGGTGTTTCGGGCACTCCTTATGGAGAGGTGCGCGACAGTCTGAGGGAGAGAGAATCTCCTACGAGGAGGGATTCTGAATGGCCATGGCCGAGCTGCTGGAATGGAGCTCAAGGCTTCAGAGACTACGGAAGGGCGAAGAATCTCAGCATGGCATCATTACTGCCAACCGTCAAAAAAACTTCAGTAAGTCATTGCAATTACTGAACTCTTGAACTGAGTGTGAGTAAGGCCAGTTCAGACATGGAAATGCACCTGAACTACACATCCCAAGCTTGCCTTGTGGCATCTCCGAGTGAAGCAAAGTCGAGCCGAAACGTTCATGAGGAAATCGGAATTGCCGGAAGGAGGAGCGACCCTGGGAATTATGTGGGTAGATTCAGAACAGTTAAGGAAGCGGTTGCAGAGGGTTCAGAGCAAGGGCTGATTGCAGAAAGACTTGAGAAGGTAGCACGTGAATGCCGTGAAATCTCTAGGACAGAGACGACAGGTGGAGCAGGGTAGTTGTTGTGCCTGGCACCCACAAACTCGAAGGTGTGCATTCAAGCTACTGAGGAGAAATCATTGTTACAAGGTCACTGAGGTGGGCGGTTGCCCTTGCGTCGTGTGGACATAAGGATGAACTGAGAAGCTCGTGAAGGTCGGCTGAGTCTGAAGTAATGTTGGCCCAAAGGGAAGGTCAGGGCAGTCAATGCAGGCCGAGATGGTGGCGTTCGGGTTCATTCAACTAGCCGCGTCCCTACTGGGAGGAGATGTGGGCCGAGCATTACAGGCTGAACTCTTGATGAGGCTTAGTCCAGAGACAATGTTGGGCAGCTATGACTAGGTTCGAAGTGCATACACCTACTGTGAATGACAGCTGAAGGGCCCTGCCTTATTGTGCAGCTTGCCGAGACTTGCCAGGTTTGGTATTACTGGCAGTTGGAGGTGTTGGGTGTAGTAGACCAAGGCTATCACCGAATGAGAAGAGGAGGATTTATTGCCGAACCGGGGAAGGGTCGAAGGTAACCAGGAAGTGATTCAAGTGACACATACTAGCCTTCACGTCTTTATTAGTGTAGAATTTAGTGATTTTAGTGTGTGGCAGTAATTAATGATTGAGCTAATTGCCGATTAGGTGAGTGGATGGAATGCCTAGTGAGCATGAGCTACCAATGGAGTAATGAGGTGTTGCCTGAAGGCCATTATGAAATAGTTTAGGGTTGTTGATCATTTCACTGTTGTAGGTAGAAGCATGTGAGTGGGTGTGATGCCTACTGAGGATGAGTCAAGTATTTCTAAATACTTGTCACTTCATGCTCTTTGAATAAAAAATTGTGTGTTCAATATTCCTGTTATTGGAGTAACTGAAGCTCAAGTCCAAGGGTTGACTGACATCAAGCAAGGACATGTGAGCCACTAGCTCTCACCCGGACTACGACGCACAGGGGTGGGGGTTTGTGGCTGACAAAGTTGTGGCGGGGATCATCAAAATTGCCACGAGCATTAAAGCCGATGACCCCGAGAAGAAATTTGGCAGGGCCATACAACAATGGACGTTGAGGGGAGATAGGTATCAAGCCAAATAATACTTGGGCCGCGGACCGAATGTTGGACGATGGCTTTGTGGCCAAGGCTAGTAGCCTTAAGCCGAAGCCAAATATTTTGTACCTTGAGGCTCAGAAGAATGGGAGAAATGTCTCATGGGTTGACAAAAGGCTACCATTTCTTCTTGAGCCCAAAACTTACAAAGGGGTTGGGGCTTGCCGATTGATAGAGCATGCAGTCCACCAAGGTGCGGTTTGGAAAGGGCGAACCGCATGAGACAAAGAAGGCGGTGATGCATGTAACCTTTCAATGTGGGACATTGGATTTTTGTCAAAATTTCACACCATGTGAAATAGATGAAATGCATGTCATTGTTAAGGTCGTCTTCTTTGAAACTCACATCATAGATGTCAGGTGCAAGCCGGTTTGCTTGCGGTGCATTATGATGTGTCATAATGACAAAGAATTGAAGTTCAAATTTGACAAGGACTCCTATGGTAGGAGGACCCAAGTTGAATTTGGTCTTAATGGACCAAATGAAAAATAGAAAACATAATGGTCGTGGTTCAATTGGAACAACTCCAATGAACGTATCGGGAGGCTAGGAAAGATGGGCCTCCCCCAACTGCATTGGTGGAACGTTGGTGAGATACAAGGATGTATTCACCAATGTGTTGCCCAAAAAGTTACCGCCAAGGAGTGAAAAATGACTTTGCTCAACGAGAGATTGAGTTCTTGAGGTAGGTGGTAACAAAGGAAGTTGGTGGACGAACATGAAGAATGTCAAGGCAATCCAAAAGGACAAGTTGCCCTTGATTCAAAAAGGGCTTAATAGGTCATTTGATGGCCTAGCCAACTACTACCATCACTTCATTCGAGAGTTTTTGAAGGTTGCTAGGACCTTATTCAACTTATTCAAGAAAATGGCTATCCCAAGAGTGGGATGAGCCTTGTCACCAAGCCTTTGGGGAGCTTAAGAGCAAGTTCTCTTCACAAGATGTGGCTAAATTTATGGGTTTTCATAAGCATTTTTAGGTGCACATGAAGGCGAAGGACTTTATCATTGGCGGATGTTGATCCGAGATGGATGACCATTGCATATGAAAGCATTAAGCTTCATGGTTGTCCAACCTTGTCCGGTTTGTACAAGAAATGGTTATCCCAAGAGTGGGATGAGCCTTGCCACCAAGTCTTTGGGAAGCTTAAGACCAAGTTCTTTTCGCCGCCCGTGCTGAAGTTCGCGGAGTTTGACAAACCTTTTGAGGTGCATACAGGGGCGAGTGTCTTTGCCATTGGCGGATGTTGATGCAAGATGGATGGCCATTATATATGAGAGCATGAAGCTCGATGGTTGTCCCACCTTGTGCGACTTGTGGAAGAAATGGCTATCCCAAGAGTGGGATGATGTTTGTGACGAGTCTTTGGGGAGCTTAAGACCAAATTCTCTTCGCCACCCGTACTGAAGTTCGCGGACCTTGACAATCATTTTGAGGTGCATACGGGGGTGAATGACTTTGACAATGGCGGATTGTTGATGTAAGATGGATGGCCATTGCATATGGGAGCATGAAGCTTGATTGTTGTCAAAGAAGACAACCAACTCATGACAAAGAACTTCTTTGCCGTAGTGCATTGCTTGAAGATGTGGCGACACTATTTGGGGTCGCATAAAGCAAAGGTCTACATAGACAATGTATCCTAAGAGAATTTTGACATACAAGCGCAACTGAGCGCCAAGTCATTGCGGTGGCATGATAGTTTGGCGCTTATGAAGGTGGATTTGATCCATAAACCAGACCGTGGAAATGTGGTGCCGGATGCGCTAAGTAGACCGGAAGAGTTCCAAGCAATGAGAACCATCCAAACCTTGTGGCTAATGTGTGCCGGTGAAGGAAACTTGTGATGCAAGATACAGGAGGGGTAAATTAACAACCCCAAAGCACAAAAACTTCTAGGTTAGCTTCGCAAGAGCAAGGTGCTCAAAGAGTTTAAGTTGTTGGACGGATTGTTCAAGTGCAAGCAAAGTTGGGTATATGTGCCACAAGGCACGTTGAGGCTATCGGTTCGGAAGGAAAATGATAGTCCTATTGCCGGCCATAGAGGAGAAAGACAAAACCGCCATAGAATGGTGTCAAGGAGGTACCATTGGCGGTGCATAAAGGAACAAATAACCCACTTTATGAAGGCGTGAATGAAGTGCCAAGTGAACCGAGCCTCTTACCAATAGCAAGGCGGTTTCTTGCAACCGTTGCCTAACCTGCCGGGCTCATGACAAAGTATGTGCATGGACTTGATCACAAGTTTGCTGGAGTCACATGGGTATGATGCCATCTTGTTGATGGTAGAGCGGTGTCGCAACCCTTGTTAGCCCCCTTAACAATCTTGCCAATTTTCAATTCTAGCAAAGGTTACGAGCGCTAACCCTTCGCATACCGCCATGCTAATGGTTAGCTCCTCCTACCCCAGACCTTATAGTTCATAGGAGGGAACCAACCCTCCTACTATGCTTTTGGGACTCACCCCTTAATTGATAACCCATTTCTTTGATGTGGATTTCCATCCATGGAAGTCCAATCCTATGTTGATCATCGCGTTGCCGGAGCAACACTACAACAACCCGAACCATACTAGGCAACTATGGCCTCACAATGGGCCAATGCCCATGGAGGACGTGCCGTTCGGCCTCGGGTGGGTGAGGCCACACCACCTCACCCATATAAGCCTCTAGGACTCTATGCGGGGCCCTTTACCCACCATCAAGAAACCTCTTGTCTCTCTACCAAGAGTTGGGGCCAAGAAGAGATTTTAACTTAGCAGTTGGGCCTAGAAGCCTTGAGCAGCTTCAGACCATCATAACTTCCTTGTATGATGTCTAATATTAATAAACGACCTACCCATCTTCATCTATGCTTCACGTAGATGCCGATGGACTCCTCACTGGCCCCATTCAGGCAAGTATTAACGAAGTTATGCCTATTTGAACCTTGGCAATCCTGGGAACCATTCCCAGGCACTGCTGTACCAGGGCGCTGTTCCCAACGCACGGGGCCCTCAGCCACACTAGGATCACTTGGGCCCTCTCACCAACGGCGCCACAAGTCCCGGGTGTCACTCTAGGATCCCCCTTGTGCCCCTGGTGTTTCGGGCACTCCTCATGGAGAGGTGCGCGACGAGCGGTTTGCCAAGTTGGCACACATGGTGCTGATTGTGGGAACCGCCACCGCGTTGGAGACCGCATAGCCTTTTCTCAAAGGATGGTTGAGGCACCACGGGTTGCCAAGAGTGATTGTGGCGGATCAAGATCCAAAGTTCACAAGTGCATTTTCAATGCATTCCTCTAAGGAGGTCGGAATGAAACTAAAGTTTAGCACAACCTTGCATTCCCAAATGGATGGGAAAGCGGAGCGTGTGAATGGAGTCTTGAAGCAATACTTGAAGAACTTGGTGGGGGCGGACCAAGGAGATTGGGCGGACTATGTGGGTCGAGCGGAGTGTAATTGCAATGTAGCCACGCACTTGGCTACCAAGGGGTGGTCTTTCATGGTGGCTTATGGAGTGCATGCACTCCAACCTTTTAACCTAGCTCTCGAGGGGGCACAAGGGTTAATCTAACTCTTAATCTAGAGTTAAACCAAGATGGTGAGGACTTGGCCAAAGAGAAAAAACAAGTCTTGGAGATGACCAAGTTGTTGGTAGAGAAAGCTTGAAGGTGCTACGAAGTGCAAGTCAATGCCGGAAGACGCGAAGTGGAGTATGAGGTGGGCCAAAAGGTGTTGTTGAATGTAAACAACTTCACTTAGCCGGAAGGCCTCACTCCAAAGTTCATGTCCAAAATTGGAGCTCCATTTTCCATTGTGGAACAAGTGTTCAAGGATCCCTATAAGTTGGAATTACCGCCCGAGATCAAAGTGCATCCGACATTTCATGTCTCATTCCTAAAGCCATTTAAAGATAGCACCTTGTGGCCCGATCACAAGCAAGTGATTAGGCCACGTCCCGACCTTGTGGACATCATTTGGAACTTGAGGTAGGAGGGCATCCTCAAGTGTAGAAAGCCCAAGCGAAAAGGAAAGAAAATGTACAAAGGACTACTTTGTGAAATGGTGAGGATACCATGAGAAAGAAACCGCTTGGATGGCGGCAAGAGACATGGTGAACGACAAGGAATTGTTAAAACACTTTGAAGAAACTAAGGCTAGACATTCCAATAAAATGAAGCGTAGGCATTGATAAGGACATCAATTTCCTTTCATGGGGGAGACACGCTAGTAGCACACTTAGCTTCGAGGCTAATTACTCCACAACATGAACTTGTTCTTTGGCTTAAGGGAATAAAATCCAAACTTTAGTGGTGCAAAGAGAAAAGTATGAGATGAGGTCCTAGTCTTGTACTTGTGCTTGGTTAGTGGAAGAGGGGGAATAGACATGCCAAACTAGGTTGGGTAAGCCGAGTAATTAGGGGCCATGGCTTAGAGGGGCCTTGGATAAAACCAAGAAACCTCTTAGCCGTGGGTTTGTCCGGGCGAGGACAATGTGATGGCGCGTGCTTATAAAAATGCTACCCGCGAGCTAACGAGAGTTGGTGCATGGGAGTCATGAACCCATGTCTGGAAAGAGCAATGTGGGAACCAAGTCGGGCGGGACTTGGCATCACCCCTGTGCGATCGAGGCGTGGCTTAACAATGGAAAGCCATCTCGGAATTGCAACCGAGAGAACTTAGTGGAAGCGTTGAGGTCTCGCCTAGATGTGTCATGTTAGGCTAGTGGAGCCTAACGGGGATGCCTCAAAGGAGGGGCAACCCAAGTGACTCCCAAAGTAGTTGGATCTAGTGTAGGTTAAGTGCTTGGAGGAGAGATCCAAGGTTGCTAACGGACCACCTAAGAACAACACCTTTGGAACTATACGTTTGAAAATGCATTGTGGGGGTCGCGCCCTAAGGTAAACACAATGCGGCATCATAGAGGATGGCAACTTGAGAATTGATGTGCCGACTACGAGTATAGTCAATGAGGGCATCGACTCCGTTTGGAGTGCCCGAAAAACCATGGGCACAAGGGGGACCACGGAGTGACACCCGGGACTTGTGGCGCCGTTGGTGAGAGTGGCCCAAGTGATCCTAGTGTGGGTGAGGGCCCCGTGCGTTGGGAACGCCTCCCACCCACGGAGACTAGGAGGCATGAGGGTAAGGCCAGAAACAATGCATAGCTCATGGCGTGGTGATTCTAGAACGCTCAAGATCTCCTTAATCGGAGGTGTGAGCTAGGAGTTATGGGCATTTGAGTGGGGCGCTGTCCCGGGACTGCGCCTTGGTACAACAGTGCTTGGGAGTGATTCCCGGGATTGCCAAGGCTCAAGCAGGCATAACTTCCCCAAGACTTGCTCGGATTGGGGCAAGTGAGGAGTCCATCGGCATCGACGTGAAGCGTAGATGAAGATGGAGTGGTTTTGTGTTTGTATCAGACATCATACAAGGAAGTTATGATGGTCTGAAGCTATTGGGGGCTACTAGGCCTAGCGGCTAAGGGAAAATATCTACTTGGCCCCAACTCTTGGTAGAGAGACAAAAGGTTTCGTGACGGTGGGGTAGGGGCCCCACGTAGAGTCCTAGAGGCTTATATGGGTGAGGTGGTGTGGCCTCACCCACCCGAGGCCGAACGGCACGGCTTCCATGGGCTTTGGCCCATTGTGAGGCAATAGTTGCCTAGTATGGTTCGGGTTGTTGTAGTGTTGCTCCGGCAATGCGATGATCAACATGGGATTGGACTTCCATGGATGGAAGTCCACATCTAGGAATGGGTTACCGATTAAGGGGTGAATCCCGAAAGCAAAGTAAGAGGGTTGATTCCCTCCTTTGAACTATAAGGTCCCGGGTAGGAGGAGTTAAGCATTAGCATGGCGGAATGCGATGGGTTAGCGCTCGTAACCTTTGCTAGAAACAAAAATTGGCAAGATTGTTAAGGGAACGAACAAGGGTTGCGATACGTGGTATTAGAGTAGGGTTTAGGGTTTAGGATTTAGGTAACCTACACAATGATAGGGAAAGGTGGAAAAATTGAAAACCTCAAGTAGGTGAAGGAGGGACCATTTGTTTTGCTCATGGACTCAAGATTTAATTCAAACCAAAGGCGGAGTAAACATAAGGCCTGAATTAAATGAAAGAACACATGCATTACAAAATGGTGAGAGAAACACCAAACTTTTCTCCCTTTTAAACCTAACAAACACCCATGTGCCACGCCACTGGACTCGTGATGAAAATCAGGGGCCACGTGGCAGTCCTGACAATCCTCTTCATTAAGAAATCGGAGCCTAAACAAAGAAAAATGACAAAGCACACAACTCAGGGCCACCTAACTACTTGCCCAAAACAACCCAAAATGGAATCTAACTAAGATTTATTCCCTATCCTTCCGCTTCTTCAATTTAGCCTTCTCCTTCTCCTTCTTCCGCCTTTCGTTGCGGTTCGCCCTGACCATTGCCAAAAATGGAGCACGTGGCTATGCCACTTGCACATCGTGAGCATTCGGCGCGAGAATCACTCCCACGCGGTCCCCTATCTCTGCAAAATCCGGCGCACGTGGGGTTGCCAACGGGCCGCCCGGCGTGAATTCCGGCGCAAGTGGTGGTGCCAGCGGTGCCCTAGAAACCACATGGAAGGTCATCGGCAGGCTAGGTGGTGTCACCTCTACCACGTGGCAGCCATCCAGGGTTTCCTTCCCAACAGTGGAGGAAACCGGAGTGGCATTGGGAACCACTACCTCAGTGGCGGAAACAGGTGGGGCCGTGAGCACCGTGATGTCTTCCACCTGATCCTCTTCTTCCATCAATTGGTTTCCACCTCCTACCGCGGCTCCCTGAATTTCCACCACATACCCCTTCTCCCAGGTTGTCGCTTTCCTCTGTCAAGCTACCTCTCTCCGCCATGCTGCCGTTTTCCTCTCATAAGCTGCCTCTCTTCTAAACTCGCCAAACTCTCCTAACTCGCTGAAGGGGTGAGAGAATGGGAAACCCTCCTCAAGGGGGAGGGAAGTACTAAACCTTGCCGCCTTCCCTGATACCCTCGGGGAAAACCAAAACCCCCTCCGTCCCGATCTTTCCCCCCCCCCCCCCGATTCCCCTCATTTTTCTCTTTCCCCCATTTCCGCCATAGGGTTTCCACCCAAAGGGGGATTCTTAAGGCTAACTTAATTTGGCGTTTTTAACTAGTTTAAGGATTTTTGTTTTTCTTCTCTCTTCTAAAGAACTCACCTAACAATATGCCTACCAATTACTCTACCTATCCTCTTTTCTACGTCCGTACTATTCTTTTAACCTAACAACAAGGTTGATTGAGAAATCAGGAAAACCCGGGCCACGACAGTTACGAGACCGGTGTTTTTTTTGGCATGCACCACTTTAGACACACCATGAATGATGTACCATGCCGTACACCACGTGATCACTTTGCATCATGTTTCATTCACATGTATTCTCATATGAACATCAAGTTTATTTTTAAAATCTAGGGTAGAAATCTCCAAGCCAAATTTCTTCCCAAATAACCTTCACTTTCTCTCATGGAAATAATTGGAAGTGGTGAATACAACAAACAAACTCATATTAAGCTAGAGATAGAACAATGAACTCAAAATGAAATGGCCTACATATGAAACACGAAAATACATTTAATAAATTATATTTGAAGAGGGCAAATCTATGGAGGTAGGTTAGGCAATGACTTTAATGATAGAGATCATAAATATACAAGGAAGACTAGGATTACATGTGCCATTGATTGGAAGAACAACTTATGAGGATAATATAGGCCATAGAAGAAATACAATATACGACTAGTGATTAATATACAAATGAAGATTTTTTGCCAAGTGTATTAAGTTTGAAACCACCTCACCTATACCTTGAGGATTGATAACTATCATTTATGTTAGTGATGTGTATTGGTGAAAGTATACTTATACAAATTTTGGAGGATGTAGCCAAGGTAAAGACGAAAGTAGAAATTTAAGATTATAAACATCCAAAAGGCTTAACGGTTTTAACTGTTTGGCAAAAACTCTCATATAGGAATATTAGATTTATAGTGAGAAAAAAATGAATACCAATTTGAACATAGATTTTGGTGAAATTAAAATACTCTATACAGGGAGGTATTTTTCAAAAATGCACATCTTTCTATAGCGACGAAATTATCTTGAGATTGAATGTTCAACAAAGCTAGTATTATTTTGTATCTCATTTTTTTCGAGGCATTCTTCTAAATACAAATATAATTTTTTTATACTCAATGTAGCGCTTTTGGGCCAACCCCCTTCAAAGGAGCCTAAAAATGCCACACATGTCATTTGGTGAGGGTGGCCTACACTCGCAGATGCCCAAGCCAAACCCGGATGGTAGGTGTATAAGGTGAGTGTTTAGATTTTAGAAGGATTGAATTTGCGTTGCAGTACATCCAGAGGTTGGGCATTGGTTTTTAAAATTATTGCTCTCAAACCCACTAATCATTTTCATATCTGGTTTGAACCTAGACCTACGAACCTAGACCTACGATCTATTGAAACCAAGGCAATCCTAATTTATGAATTGAGATGGTTTTGGTACACACCAACCGGGTGTGACTCATACCATCCCTAACTTAGTGGACGGAAGAGCGACGATTTGATTGACCATTCAATGCATTCCTATTTCTTAATTTGGTTGTGTTTATATTTCCTAAGCAGGGGGAACTTTGCCTAAATCCGACCCTTTATACAAATTTTTTTCTTACTTAATTAATTTTGTTCACACATCCTATTTTACTACATTCGTGCATTAGGCATCATTGGATGTTACATTGGATGTTACATTGGATGGGCCGATAAATATAATTTATTGGGATCATGATGATGGACGACTTGTAGATTCAACATGTTGCATAATTTTCATGAATTGGGGCCATAATTTCCAATTTATGGGGCCAACAACACAATAGTAGATTCGTGGATCATTAACCTCATTTTTCTACCAACAATGTGCATAGAGGCCGTGTTGGTAATTAATCCGACTTCACCACACACAAGAAATTTCTAATAATCATAGCTACTAAGTATCAAAAACACTCCAATTGGATAATAATTACAAAAGTTACGAGACTTGGAAGCATAATATCCATTCAATCATTTTTTTCACCTCCACCTATCTAACCTCCAATTTTAAGACTTCATTATTTCTCAGATTAAGGCTTATCATATACCATTGGAAACTAAAAAAAAATCTATCAAAGAAAAATTTGAGCTCATGAAGGTAAGCCAAGATGGATCCAACCTCACTCTTACGCAAACAATCAACTAGAAATGCCCAAACTATGTATCCAGTCTTTGAAAATTTATATCTAATTCAATATTTGATCAAATCATACGTTCAGAAAGGCCCTAGAAAATAAGATAAAGAGATTATTTGGTAGAATATAATATTATGGATTGAAGTTCTTCTCAGGCCATCAAGTCTGATCCAACAACCGCTGCCCGAATGAACATTATATTTTGTACTCCAACTTTGAAAATTCATAAGTACTTGCTCCTTCAACCAATTTACAAACAAAAAACGGCTATGGATAGCTACAAAAAAACTTCACAAGAGGAAAATTATAAACATTTGATATAAGATAGCATATTAAGCATTATTATCATCAATTGCTAAGGTCTACAATATTTTAACATTTAAAACATAAATTTCAACCTATTATTAAAGAAAAAAAATTGTATGTTAACAAACATACATTATAACTAAGAAAATGTCGGGAGAAGGCTTCCTTAAGCTTTACTACAAGGAAGTGAAAAAATAGAGAATTTGTTTTGCTTAATTACACGGAAATAGGGTTTTGTCTAAATATCTGGGAAGAGAGTCTTTGCAATGTGGGGGGAGGAGGTATTTAAATTCTCTCTCAAAAGGATTGGACCTTTCCGCCACCGAATCCATTTTTGAACTTATCCCGTAAAATTTGGCCTCCAGGGTTTTCTTGGTTGTGGAGGTGGCTTTGACAAGAATCCTTCAATTTTTTTTTAATCTTTTGCGCTATAGTTGACAAGGGGGCAAGTAGTCCCTTGTATTGTGTTTTTTTCTTCAAAAGATCTTCATGCCAATTTTGGTTTCTTATGCCGAACACCTCCATTTGTTTTGCGTAGCCCACACTAACTAATAAACTAATCCTTGCTCAATTAGGCTCTCCTAACTTAACCTCTAAGCTTGTTTTTATCACTAATTAATTTTTCTTTTGATTAACCCTACGTTAACTAGTTTTTTCCCCTTCATGGGTGAAGGCCCGAAGTCCTTGATAATTCACCTTCCTTTGATTGGGGCTAAATGTTGAATGAACTAATTTTTCCCTAATTATCTATTAATTATAACTTTTAATGCTAGAATCCTAACTAAAAATAAACCCGCGCAGTGGTCGACCATTGTGGGGGTTCACACTCAAGAAGTAATAACTATTTTCTTTCAATCCTTTGTAAGTTGTTGGATATCATGAGAGCTAAATGAATTGACATTTGAAGGAAAAATAGCCAATTTTTAACAAAAACCTAGAAAAATCATATAGAAATGAAATTAAAGCGTTCAATTTTTTTGAAAATTAATAGAACTTTCAAAAATAAAATTACTTCAAATCAAGCATTAATTTTCATCAATTACCTGAAAGAATTTATATCAAAATTATTAGTATTCTAATTAATAAACACTCAAGATTGAATTCCTAAAAAAGAATATCTAATTCTATTTCTTTTATTAAAAATAAGTATAGTTTGTATTTTGTATACAAACAACAAAAGTAAATTATTAATGAGATGGTTTATGACAATATACAATTAAGTACGATAAATATTTTATTAACAATTATTTCAATGTGGGTTAACATGTCATATGTATTTTTGAAACACTAAGAATTATAGTAATAATACGTGAGTTTAAAGAGGAGAAAACACAAGATCATGCATTCGTATTTAAAACATTGACATTCAATTATCATCAATCTTTTAATTAATCAAGGAAGTGACTTGATATTATGTTATATAACGTACCTTATATATATATAATTGACACAAGTATATGTATGAATGATTGGATGTTGAAGTATTTATATATCATAGATATTAAGAGATTATTATAAATTTGACCTGCAAGGAAGTTAATTAAAGCTTTTGGAGAGTTCTCTTGTCATTAGAAATGAACGATATTAATTGACATAATTTGGTTTTGAAAATTATGGATGGAACTTTAAGATATTAATACACCTTTAAAAGCTACCTCCATCTTAATTGTCTTACGATTAATGAGCCTTACATTGAGAGTGGATATAATTAAGATTGAGATCTTTTAAACTCCAAGATCTTCAAATCATAAGGAGAAAGAGAAATTAACATTTGAAACAATGATTTTTGACTGAGCACATTAATGAGACACGGTATCTCTCAAGCGATTATCAATTTACATGATATTACATTGTGAGTTAACCTAATTATTTTGTAAGAGATCTACCCACAATGTTCATCATTTTGGCAACCATGCTGGGGATTTATTGCCATTAGTATGCCCTAGTAATCTAAGTGAAAAGAACAAAAACAAAGGTTCTTAGCGAACGCAAAAACCAAGCATGTTGAGAAATCATGCCAAAAAATTGCATAACTGCAACAACATATCTACCAAATGGAGATTTTGTACATTAGGAAATAATGCACTTTAATAGTAAAAAATACAAGTAAAGGGATACATATGGAAGACAACCGAGAGATACAAGATACTTTGGAATAATTGATGGGATTGAAATTTAAGGGGGATTTTACCAAGTGGATATAGGAGAGTCCCGACTTTATATATTGTAGAAAACGGCAAAAAAAACCTTCAATGAGTAACAAATAAAAGTGGAACATTAACAACAAACAAATAGACAAAATCAAATCAACTAATCAAGAAAATAAAATACTAAGTTGGCCATGGGAATATCCCAATTACATCAAAGAATCCAACAAAGTGGGAGAATGAATTAGAACCAACAAATTTCTTGACTTAATGATATGTATGAGCCAAATGTATATTGATCAAGTGTGAAAATATTTTCTGGACTAGCTTCACATACCAATCAGAACTTGAGAGGAGAATCAAAGACTTATCCAAACAATTACAAGCCATCATCTTTACTTAATTGTGGAACAAAGACAAAGATACTTTGTGGAAATGTATGCCAGGGTTGACTAATAAAGTTAGGTATTATTGCAATTACAAAGTATATTTTTTATGATTTACATTTCAGACAAATGATGGTACCGATGTATGTCGGAGATTTTGAAGGGAATTTAAAAGCATTCAATACTAAGTATGGACTCAATACTTACTACATATTGGGTCCAAAGAAAAACGATAAATTGGACCATTGAATGCATCATATTATGAAAGGAAAATTTGTCTAAATGTGGAGTACAAACATTAGAAAAACTTATGTAATATATAGGTTTGTCAAGAACATAGACACCGGTTGAGGGCCCCGGGCGTTGGGAACGCCTCCCACCCACGAAGACTAGGACGCACAAGGGTAAGGCCATCAGCTATGCGTAGCCCATGGCGTGATGATTCTAAAATGCTCAAGATCACCTCAATCGGAGGTGTGAGCTAAGAGTTATGGCTATTTGAGTGGGGCGTTGTCCCGGGTCAGCGCCCTGGTACAGCAGTGCCTGGGAGTGATTCCCGGGACTGCCAAGGTTCAAGCAGGCATAACTTTGTGAATACTTGCCTGAATGGGGCAGGTGAGGATTGCATCGGCATCTACATGAAGCGTAGATGAAGATGGAGTGGTTGCGTGTTTGCACCAGACATCATACAAGGAAGTTATGATGGTCTGAAGTTGCTGGGGGCTTCTAGGCCAAGCGGCTAAGGGAAAATGTCTACTTGGCCCCAACTCTTGGTGGAGAGACAAGAGGTTGGTTGACGGTGGGATAGGGGCCCCGCGTAGATTCCTAGAGGCTTATATGGGTGAGGTGGTGTGGCCTCTCCCACCTGAGGCCGAACGGCACAGCCTCCATGGGCATTGGCCCAAGTTTGAGGCCATAGTTGCCTAGTATGCTTCGGGTTGTTGTAGTGCTGCTCCGGCAACGCGATAATCAACATGGGATTGGACTTCTATGGATGGAAGTCCACATTGAAGGAATGGGTTACCGATTAAAGGGTGAGTCCCGAAAGTAAAGTAGGAGGGTTGGTTCCCCTCCTATGAACTATAAGGTTCGGGGTAGGAGGAGCTAACCATTAGCATTGTGGAATGCCAAGGGTTAGCGTTCGAAACCTTTGCTAGAAACAAAAATTGGCAAGATAGTTAAGGGGGCTAGCAAGGGTTGCGACACTTGGTTACAAAGTAGGGTTCCAATATTTGAGCTAGCATTTTGAGGGAGACTGTCGCAACCCTTGCTAGCCCCCCTTGACAATCTTGCCAATTTTCAATTCTAGCAAAGGTTACGAGCACTAACCATTCCCATTCCGCCATGCAAATGGTTAGCTCCTCCTACCCCGGACCATATAGTTCATAGGAGGGGAATCGACCCTCCTACTTTAATTTCAGGATTCACCCCTTAATCGGTAACCAATTCCCAAATGTGGACTTCCATCCATAGAAGTCCAATCCTATGTTGATCATCGCATTGCCGGAGCAACACTACAACAACCCGAAACATACTAGGCAACTATGGCCTCACATTGGGCCAACGCCCATGGAGGCCGTGCCGTTCGGCCTCGGGTGGGTGAGGCCACACCACCTCACCCATATAAGCCTCTAGGACTCTACGCGGGACCCCTAGCCCACCGTCAAGCGACCTCTTGTCTCTCTACCAAGAGTTGGGGCCAAGTAGAGATTTTCCCTTAGTTGCTGGGCCTAGAAGCCCCTAGCAGCTTCAGACCATCATAACTTCCTTCTTTGATGTGTGATGCTAACAAGAAACCAATCCATCTTCATCTACGCTTCACGTACATGCCGATGGACTCCTCACTTGCCCCATTCAGGCAAGTATTGAGGAAGTTATGCCTGTTTGAACCTTGACAGTCCCGGGAATCACTCCCAGGCACTGTTGTACCAGGGCGCTGTCCCGGGACAGCGCCCCACTCAAATGGCCATAACTGCTACCTCACACTTCTCATTGAGGTAATCTTGAGCATTCTAGAATCACCACGCCATGAGCTACGCATAGCTCATGTCCTCACCCTTGTGCCTCCTAGTCTCCGTGGGGGGGAGGCGTTCCCCATGCCTGGGGCCCTCACCCACACTAGGATCACTTGGGCCCTCTCACCAACGGCGCCACAAGTCCCGGGTGTCACTCCGGGGTGCCCCTTGTGCCCATGGTGTTTCGGGCACTGCTGATGGAGAGGTGCGCGACACTCACCCCCACCAAACGGAGTCGATGCCCTCATTGACTATACTCGTAGTCGGCACACCAATTCTCAAGTTGCCATGCTCTATGGTGTGGCATTGTGTTTACCTTAGGGCGCGACCCCCACAATGCATCTTCAAATTTGGCATAGTCCCAAAGGTGTCGTTCCTAGATGGTCTATTAGCGACCTTGGATCTCCCCTCCAAGGACCTAACCTACACTAGGCCCACCTACTTTGGGACTCACTTGGGTTGCCCCTCGTTTGGGGCCTCCCTCGTTAGGCTCCACTAGCCTAACATGACACATCTAGGCGAGACCTCAACGCTTCCACTAAGTTTGTTAAGATACACATTAGAAAGCAATTCAGAGAGCAATTTGTGCAAAGAAGTTCGGGTAAGGAGAAAGGATTGAGCAAGCAGGCTAGCATCTGAAGCAAACACAATGGAACTGTGCAAAAAGGACTAAGCAAACAGGCTAGCAATTAAGCCAACATAATGGAACGATGCAAAAAGGGCTAAGCAAACAGGTTAACGATTGAAGCAAACACAATTGAGCAAGCATGTTAGTAGTGGAACTGAGCAAGAAGGAAAGCGGTCTGTGAGCATTCGGTGAATATTGCAGAGAATGGTGCGACGTCCCCGACTCGTATTCGGCCACGGGGTTAGGGTTTAGGCCACGAGCTTAGGGCTTAGGGCTTAGGGCTTGGAGACGGGATTAGGCTTACGCGCGGGATTAGGTGACTTACACGCGGCTAAGGGGTTTTTTTCACCCACGGCTTTAGGACCGCCAGGGAGTAATGGAGGAGGATTAGGATTTTGGATAGAATAAAGGAGACATTATGAATATAGGATTTTGGAGACATTTGATTAATATACAAGGATGCATTATGAACATATAGGCAAGAATGTAGGATTTTGATCAATAATGATTTTGATTAATATACGAAGAGGCATTATGAAGTTATTATATAGATTGAATGTAGGATTTTGAGGAAGCATGATTATGATAAGAATTTTAGATTCTTAAGCTACAAAAACATTAAGGAGAATATAGGACTAGAGTACATTCTACGAGTATGTTCTAAATACCAATCATCGGAATTGAATCAATCAAATCACAAAGAATTGATTGAATTCTCAAAGAGAAATTATAATACGACAAAGATATAGTAAAATCTTAGTACTACAAACATTAGAGTGGTGAAACGGTTATAACCGTTTGGGTTAAATATCATCTACATATGTCGGAGATAGTTAGTTATCCAAGAAAGTGGAGTTTACAATCATTCTTAATATAGATTTTGAAATAGATAGAAAAGACTATATAAGGGAAGCAATTTTAGGAGATCACACCTCATTTTCTACACAACGAAGTTATTACAAATTTGAGTGTCAGCAACACTTGAGTTACTTTTGTATCTCTCCTCTCGGAGCTCTTTTGCAATACATTATCTTTTCCACAAATGTGTATGTGACATTTTTTTTTCTTTTTCTCAAATTGAACTACGAGTTGTCAATTGGTACTTGTGATTTAAGTGATTGATAAACGAGAGGAGAGTAGGTATTTTGAGAAAGAACTCAAAGTATTAGTGTGAGGGTGAGAACAAAGCGCTCAAGAATAGTTGGAGTATCAACGGTGTGGGAGTCCAAATTCGACGGAAAGACGGAAATACGGAAATACGGATTCAATTTCCGTAGTTTACCCTGCTTGTATGAGGATAATAGGGTCCCTTAGGCTAAATTAATTGTACTAGGAAATAGGGCATTCTTAATCCGCCTAGTGCGATAAAACGAATTAAAATGAGTATTATGACCGGTCCGTCAAAATGGATTGGCGGACCGTTTAATCATGGTCCGAACTGCTGGTCCGGACCAAGTAACGGACGCGCCAAGATTACCCAACGGACCGGAAGTAGCGGTTACAACGGGTTTATGACGGTTAAGGGCAAACCGTCGGAAAACGATTGCAACCGTCTTCCGTTAACCCCAACGGTAACAGGGGAAGGAAGAAGGGGAAAGGTATTTGAGGGTCTCTCCCTTCTCCTCCCCACTTTTTTTTTCTGATTCACAAAAGACAAATTTGTTGAGAGAACGAGTGGTGAGACTGTACTCCTTTCGAGCCGCCAGCAGTTGGATTGCTGGGGCCCCGCATTTTTTTCAGTCACCGGCAGTTGGCTTGCCGGGATTCTGTAGTAGTTAGACGGAAGAAAGGGATCCGGAAGAGGGAAAGAGTTTTCAAGCCGGAAAGTTAGAAAGGAGAGGAAAATGCCGGAAGCACGGGAAGAGGATCAGCGGGAACCCATTCCGATTCCGCTCAAAGCCCTCACCCTTGCAATTCCGAGGGAGGATAGGGAGCTGCAAGAGCTCGCGGAAGATCTCCGGGTTATGGGCTGCGCGGGATTGCTCTCCAAACCCTGGAACCTCAGGGCGGAAGACAACCTACGTGAGTTCAAATTCGAGAGAGGAAATCAGTGGCTAGGAACAAAGAGGAGGGATCCAGAAAATTGGACTCCGGATACTTGGAACAGGGTCTACGGGTTTCCTAGGGGGATTGCAGAGGGGTGGGCAGGCCGCCGTGACGGCCTGTTCGCCGGAAAGTTCAGAGGGGACGCGGATCCAAAAGACGGCTTCCATCCCGGGAACTGCCGGAACCTGAGGGAGAGGAGGGTACTCGAATTTCTCCTGCCCATCCTCAATTCGGACAAGCCGAAGCGGATTAGCCTCACCATGGCTAACACCCTGTTTGGTGCCATGTCCGGAGTCCGGCCCGTGAACTGGGGTTTGATCATCCAGGAGATAGTCGGGCGGGCCCTCCCCCACATTGGCCTGAAGCCCTCCTTTCTCTCCCCCTTCATTTTGCACCTCTACCAGCATTTCGACTGCATCTTGGCGGAGGAGGAGGACCTGCTAACGATAGCGGCGGACGAGGTCACCTACAAGCTACTCCCGGAACCCGGAGACCTCGAGACGGAGACTTCCAGCGACCCAATCATTCTGGAAGCACCTCCCTCCTCACCCGGGAGCCCGCCGCCCACCATCTCGAGGCCACTCTCTCCTCCTCTTCCTCATCATCATCCGGAACCCGGACCCAGCCGGGAGACCACATGGCGGAATGTGGATCTATCCGCTTGGGACTTTCCGGAGAATCCCTTCAAACGGGTCCAGGAAGGGATGGAGGACCTGCAGAACCAGTACTACCGGATGGAACACATCGTCCGAGGGGCGAACCAGGCTCTGGACGACTGCGGGCCCGGAAATATTCTTCGAGAGTTGGCAAAGAGGGCGGACAGGAAGGAGCTGGAGCAGGCCAAGACGGAGAACGCCCATCTCACCGCGCAGGTAGCGGCCATGACTCAGGAGCCTAGTCAGAAGAGCGAAGAGATCCGGAAGTACCACGCAGAGCAGGCAGTGCTCTTCAGCCGGATCCGGGAGCTGGTGGGGCATCCGGCAGAGATAATCAACAAGGCGCATCTCTACGACCGGATGATGGAGTCCGGAGAGCCTGCTTCCGCCACGCAGATCCTTCCCATCCTCGTGAAGTACTCACGGACGATGAAGGACCTCCTGGCGGAAATCCAGAGGGTGGTTCCGCCAAGCGGAACACCCCGGCGGGTACTCTATCCGGGTCCGCCTGGGTCCCCTACCGGAACCCTGTACGAGGTAGTTGGCAAGGTCGCTCTAGTTCAGAACCCGCCAACGTCTGCAGGACCCAGCCAGCAGGGAGGAGGCTCTCGGCCGGCTAGTTCCGGGAGGGGTCCGTTCTCCCCAGGTGAGGAGGAAGAGTACCGGGTCGGTCAGATCCGGAAGAGGCCAGTCCCCTATTCCACGGAACTCGGATCGGTCCCGAACTCCGGACATGGCTAGGACACCGATCCGGCATCAGACGTCGGATCGAGAGGCAACTCCGAGTAGGGGCAAGGCCCCTATGGCCCACGCCTCCCCGTCGTCTCCTCCGGACTGCCAAATGGTTAGCCCCTTTCCTCCGCCACCCTCAAGAGCGGCCTCCAACAGGGATCCGCGGACTGCCTCGATGTCGGGCGGGCGGAATCCGGAACAGGGCACCGGAAGCGATCCTTCTCCGGTCCGGAGCATCCGGAAAGGGACAGTTTCCGGAACCCCAGGGACAGTCTCCGGAACACCAAGGACCGGGACACCCCGGACCGAGGGAGTAGCGGACTCGGAGGACGAGATTGCCCCGTCTCCAAACATGAGGAGGATGCTCACACGGCTCCAGAAGGCATCGCCGGGTGGAGGCTCATTCGCCGTCAACGGACTCGGCAGTCATTCGAAGGAAGGATCGGCTCAGAAGAAGCACCGCTCTTCTTAGCTTAGAAAGGCATCTAGATTAGTGAGGTAGAAAGGTAGAACTTAGGAGTTTTTGTAAATGAGGAATAAAATTCTCCCTTGGGTGTGTCAACGGGAAATCCGGATCTTGATCCGGGAAATCCGGGAGAACGAGTGTAGTTAGGATTTTCCTTAGCGGCGGCCGCTTGGGCCGCCGCCCTCAGTTTAGGGATTTTGGGCCTCTACTTAAGGCTGAATAAGGAGTTGGGGAAGGGTTCCTTCTCCATTGTTGTATTGTGATTACTCCTACTCTAAATAAATGCCTTGGCTTCTCACTCCTTGACTTTCCTTTATTGATGTTTGTGTGAATGATCCGGAGATCGTTAGCGGAGGAGAGAGAGAGCATGAGGGATAGGAGTTCCGGATAGGACATGAGAGAGGAGACCCGGATCAGATCCGGTTATTGCCTTGTAGATCATCTCTAGGTGTAGTGGGAGGGAAACCTCACTAATCCGGTGGGTTGAGTAACGTCTAGGTGGGATAGCCGTTGGGAAGATTGGGTGAGATCCGGAAGGGGTCCGGACTTACGCCAATCTGATCTTCTGAAGAGGTCCCACCGCCCTTAGACGGACCCATCCGGATGGTGGTACGGATCGCCCAGTTAGCTCAGATTGAGTAGATTCCAAGGTAGAGGTAGCCGGACAGATCCGTCAGAAGGAGAAGGGAAGGTCCGGATCAGTAAGGGTTCCGGGTTGGAGGCCACCTCCGGAGTGTAGTAGGAAGAGATCCTCATTGTTCCGGATGTCAAGGTAACGTCCCGGTGAGACAGCCGTGGGGAAGATTAGGCAAAGGTCCGGAAGGGATCCGGACTTACCTGATCTTCCGAAGAGGTCTCATCACCGGTGGACGGGACAATCCGGAGAGTGGTACGGGTCATCCAATCATCCCGTTGAGTCAGATCTCCGATCGGAATCCGAACTCCTCTGGTCACTATGGTCCCAAGAAACAATCCGGATCTCTCTGTGTGACCTGCCAAGACGGATCTGATCAATCCGGATTGGTTGTGAGGGAGTTTCCGGATTGTAATCTTATCAAGGACGGCTTCACCTGAAGAAACCACCTATTCTAGAGGGTAGACGTAGAGGGGTGGGTGAGCATTATAATTAGGACCTAAAGGTACCATCCGGAAAGGCACACTCCGGAAAAAGGCTAAGAGTGTCCCCAAAGACCTAAAGTCCGGAAATTAAGGTTTCCGGAAAATTGGCTAAGGAAGAGGAAATAAGCAGGTACGGAGAGTTCTAAACCTCCTACACTTCACAGAATCCCTGGACGATACTAGGGTCATCCGGACAGACCGGATTAGGCACTTAAAACCGCCAATCCGGATATGTTGGTGTTCGCGTGTTCCCACATCCTAGAAGCTTATATGGGTAAGGCGATATGGCCGCCAAACCCACCTAAGGCCGAACGACACGGCCTTCACTGGCATTGGCCCAACATGCAAGCATAGTTGTCTAATATGGTTTGGGTTGTTGTAGTGTTGCTCCGGAAACGCGTTGATCAACTTAAGATTGGACTTCCATGCATGAAAGTCCACATCTAACCATTGGTTATCGATTAAAAAAAGAGTTTCGAATGCAAGCGTAGGAGGGTTGGTTCCCTTTCTATGAAAAAAGAGGTGCGCGGTATGAGGACCTAGCCATTTGCATGGTGGAATGTAAAGTGTTAGCGCTATGACCCTTGCTAGATTGAAAAATGACCAAGATAGATAAAAAAACGCTAGCAAGGGTTGCGACAACAACGACTTATTGGACCACGTCAACAAAATCAAGGCACTCGCATATTAATTTATTTGTTTGGAGGTACATGTGAATGACGAAGACATTGTCATGACCATGCTCGAAAACTTGCGAGCATCGAACAAATATTTGATCAGTGCTATAGAGACAATGCCGGTGAAGGAGCTTACAATGGACTATATGATGGCATATTTTATGCACGAGATATCAAAGCGCAAAGAGAAAGACCCCCAAGGTGAGGTCCACGCCATGGTGTTGCAACAAAACAAAAGCGACAACTTATTTTTGTGCCCACGCGCAAAATCGTGTTTTTATTACGGCAAACCGGGCCATATTGCGCATTTTTGCTACAAAACAAAGAACAATGACCGAGAAAATGCAAAAATACGAAGGACAATAACGACTGCACATTTGTCATGCGAAATAAAATACATTTGAAGAATGTATGCAAATGGATCATGGATTCAGAAGCCTCGAAACACATGACTTTGTGTAGGGCCGCATTCGGCACATATCAAGTTAATCGCTCCACGCAATGTGCATTTGGGTAATGATAGTGTTGTTGAAGCCATTGAAGGAGATCCATCATTGTGGAAGTAATTATGAAAGGTAATATTACAAAATTCATATCAACTACATGCCAATTTGCTCTCGATAAACAAACTTGCCTCGAACAATTTGAAGGTCCAATTCAACCTAATCGAATGCATTATAAAATTTTGCAACGGTGAAGCCATTGTGATTTGCACCACGCAAAGGCAACTTGTACGTAATACATTTTGTGAAGGTGTACAAAGCAAACAATTTGGTACAACCTCCAACGGGAGATGGCACGCTTGAGCTTTGGCATTGTTGCTTCGGTCATTTGAACATGAAAGATGTTTATATGCTCCAAAATATGGTAAATGGTGTAAACAGAGATGTGTTTCCAAACAAGGGAGAAGCGAGCGAACAAGCCTTTGGAAATTGTGCATTCTGACGTATGTGGCCCCATAAAGTTCACAGCTATGGGCGATGGAAGATATTTTGTGACCTTCATTGATGGTTTTTCGAGGAATGTGTGCTTGTATATATTGAAATCCAAAGGAGAGTGTTTTGAGAAATAGAAGGATTTGAAAGCACTTGTAATGACGTAATTGAAGCACAAAATCAAGGCATTATGGTCAAACAATATTGAGAAGGTTGTTTCTAAGGAACTCAACCATTTTTTGAAGGATAATGGCATCGAGAAGCAAACATCCACCCCATATATGCCTCAACAAAATGCAATGGCAGAGCCTGCGAATTGCACCATTGTGGAAATGGCAAAGAATATATTTCATGCTCAAAACCTTTACAAATCCTTTTGGACAGAAGCAAAGGCAAATGCGATTTACTTACAAAACCAATATCCAACGAGGGTGTTGGACTCCATTACACCCAAAGAAGCGTGGAGCAGGAGGAGGCCTTGCATTGCACACATGCGTGTGTTTAGATGCCAAATGGCACAAAAAAAAATTAAGTAAATTTGAGATAACTAAGCCTATAGAATAATGTGTTTGTAAACTAAAAAATCATAGAAAGTAGAGGCGTAGTATTCAAGAATGATAACATAAATATTAGAAATGATTTGGAAATGCGTTTAATTGGAAGAAATGAAGGCCCTATGGTTGTTGTTGTTATAGACGAATCTTCCAAATTATCTTCATGTGATAACGGTGAAGAATGCAAGGAGCAAGTAGGAAACGATTTGGTTGCAAATGAAAAAACAATCAAAATACCCGCGGAAGATGACGGCCGCGTTTACAGATTAGGCAAAAATTAATAATATCCTAAAAAAGAGCAACACTTACACAGAGAATGGTGGAAGAATTACATTCTACCTTAATATGGTAAAGAACGGGCCAATGTGGCATTTTTGGATGATCATTTGATTTTGAACGAAGCGTTGAGATCCAAAGATGTGAGCAAGTAGGAGGCTGCAATGCAAAAGAAGTAGGGCTCGCTCATGACCAATGATATGTGGGAATTGACTAACCTTCTAAAGAATCGCAAGAATGTAGGATGCAAATGGGTGTTCCACACCAAGAAAGATGCATTGCGTGAAATTATTAGGTGTAAGGCGGAATTGGTAGCAAATGGATATTCTCAAATGGCCGGAGGGGATTTTTAACGAGACTTTTGTCCCCATAACCAAGTTTATCACCATTACATGCATTATCGCATTCAGAGCAACCATGGATTGAAAGATCCCTACAATGAACGTAAAGGCGGCATTTTTTAATAGAGTATTGGTGGTGGAGTTGTCCACATTCAACAACACCTTATTGGCCCACCTCATACTCCACTTCGCGTCTTCCGGCATTGACTTGCATTTCGTAGCACCTTCGGGCTTTCTCCACCAACAACTTGGTCATCTCCAAGACTTGTTCAGGCTTGTGTGGGAGCACGCGAACACCAAAATATCCGGATTGGCGTTTTTAAGTGCCTAATCCGGTTTTGTCCGGATGACCCTAGTATCGTCCAGGGATTTTGTGAAGTGTAGGAGGTCTAGAACTTTCCGTACCTGCTTATCTTCTATTTGGTACCCCGATTTCCGGACTTTTGGTCTTTTGGGCATTCTTTGTCTTCTTCCGGAGTGTGCCTTTTCGGATTGTATTTCTAGGTCATAATTATAATGCTTACTCACCCCTCTACATCTACCCTCCAGAATAGGTGGTTTCTTCCGGTGAAGGCGTCCTTTATAAGATTAGAATCCAAAAATTCCCTCACAACCAATCTGGATTGATCAAATCCGTCTTGGCAGGTCACACAGAGATATCCGAATTATTTCTTAGGACCACAATGACCAGAGGAGTCCGGATTCCAACCGGAGATCTGGCTCGACGGGATAAGTGGGTGACCCGTACCACTTTCCGGATTGTCTCGTCCACCGGCGATGAGACCTCTTCGGAAGATCAGATTGGCGTAAGTCCGGATCCTTTCCGGTCCTTTGCCCAATCTTCCCCACAGCTATCTCACCTGGACGTTACCCAGACCTCCGGAACAATGAGGTTCCCTTCCCACTACACTCCGGAGATGGCCTCCAACCCGGAACCCTAACTGTTCCGGTCCTTCCTTTCTCCTTCCGATGGATCGATCCGGCTACCTTTACCTTGGATTCTACTCAATCTGAGATAACAGGGCGATCCGTACCACTTTCCGGATTGATCCGTCTAAGGGCGGTGGGACCTCTTCAGAAGATCAGATTGGCGTAAGTCCGGATCCCTTCCAGCTCTCACCCAATCCTCCCAGCGGCTATCCCACCTAGAGGTTATTCAATCATCCGGATCGGTGAGGTTTCCCTCCCACTACATCCAAAGAGGATCATGTTTTCTCTCCTCCGCTAACGATCTTCGGATCATTCGTACACAAAACCAATCAAGGAAAGTCAAGGAGTGAGAAACCAAGGAATTTACTAGAGTAGGAGCAATCAAAATACAACAATGGAGGAGGAACCCCTCCCCAACTCCTTATTCAGCCTTAAGTAGAGGCCCAAAATCCCTAATTAGAGGGCGGCGGCCCAGGCGGCCGCCCCCGAAGGAAAACCCTAACTGCACCCATTCTCCCGGATTTCCCGGATCAAGATCCGGGTTTTCCGCTGACAACTCCCAAAGGAGAATTTTATTCCTCATCTTCAAAAACTCCTAAGTCCTATCTTCCTACCTCTTCTGCCTAACTATCATCCTAACCTAAGAAGAGCGGTGCTTCTTCTGAGCCGCTCCCTCCTTCGACTGGCTGCCTAGCCCACTGACGGCGGATGAGCCGCCTCCCGGCGACGCCATCTGCAACCGCGTGAGCATCCTCCTCATGTTCGGAGAAGGGGCAATCTCATCCTCCGAGTCTGGTGTTCTCTCGGTCCGCGGTGTTCCGGAAACTGTACTCCCCTTCCGGATGCTCCGGACCGGTGAAGGATCGCTTCCGGTGCGCTGTTCCGGATTCTGCCCGCCCGAGATTGAGGCAGTCCGCAGATCCCTGATGGAGGCCGCCCTTGAGGGTGGCGGAGGGAATGGGCTAACCATTTGGCAGTCCGGAGGAGACGACGGCGAGGCTTGGGTTATAAGGGCCTTACACCTACTCGGAGTTGCCTCCCGGTGCCTTATCGGCGTCCTAGCCCTGTCCGGAGTCCGGGACCGATCCGAAGTCCGCGGGACAGGGGACTGGCCTCGTCCGGATCTAACAGACCCGGTGCTCTTCCGCCTCACCTGGGGAGAGCGCATCCTCTCCGGAGCTCTTCCGGAACTAGCAGGCCGAAAGCTGCCTCCTTGCTGGCTGGGTCCTGCAGACGTTGGCGGATTCTGGACCAGGGTGACTTCACCAACCACCTCGTAGAGGGTTCTGGTTGGTGACCCGGGCGGACCCGGATAGAGCACCCTCCGGGGTGTTCCGCTTGGCAGAACCACCTTCTAGATTTCCGCCATGAGATCCTTCAACGTTCGTGAGTATTTCATGAGGATGGGGAAGGGTCTGTCGGGCTGAAGCGGGTTCTCCGGACTTCATCATCCGGTCGTAGAGATGCGCCTTGTTGACGATCTCTGCCGGATGCCCCACCAGCTCCCGGATCCGACTGAAGACCACTGCCTGCTCCGCGTGGTACTTTTGGATTTCTTCGCTCTTCTGACTCAGCTCCTGAGTCATGGCCGCTACCTGCGCGGTCAGGTGAGCATTCTCCGTCCTGGCTTGTTCGAGCTCCATCCTGTCCGCCCTCTTTGCCAATTCTCGGAGAATGTTTCCGGGTCCGCAGTCGTCCAGGGCCTGATTCGCTCCTCGAACGATGTGTTCTAACCGGTAGTATTGGTTCTGGAGGTCCTCCAACCCCTCCTGAACCCGCTTGAGGGGATTTTCCGGAAAATCCCAGGCGGAGAGATCCACATTCCGCCAGGTGGTCTCCCGGCTGGGTCCGACTTCCGGATGATAGTGAGGGGGAGGAGAGTTTGTCCTCTGGACGGTCGGTGGCGGGCTTCTGGGTGAAGAGGGAGGGGCTTCCGGAATGATGGGGTCGCTGGAAGTCTTCGTCTCGAGGTCTCCAGCTTCTGGATGGAGCTTGTAGGTGACCTCGTCCGCCGCCATCGTCAGCAGGTCCTCCTCCTCAGCTGTGATGCAGTCGAAATGCTGATAGAGGTGCAGAATGAAGGGGGAGAGAAAGGAGGGTTTCCGGCCTATATGAGGGAGGGCCCGCCCTACTATCTCCTGAATTATCAGACCCCAATTCACTAGCCGGA
Source organism: Polytrichum commune (assembly GCA_950295325.1). Classification (NCBI taxonomy): domain Eukaryota; kingdom Viridiplantae; phylum Streptophyta; class Polytrichopsida; order Polytrichales; family Polytrichaceae; genus Polytrichum; species Polytrichum commune. The sequence goes on along the minus strand of OX485806.1, from coordinate 53,815,596 downwards.
CTCCGAACATAGCACCAAACAGGGTGTTAGCCATGGTAAGGCTAATCCGCTTCGGCTTGTCCGAGTTGAGGATGGGCAGGAGGAACTCTAACACCCTCCGCTCTCTCCAGTTCCGGCAATTCCCGGGGTGGAAGCTGTCCTTCGGATCCGCGTCCCCTCTAAATTTTCTGGCGAACAGGCCATCACGGCGTCCGGCCCATCCCTTTGCATTTCCCCTCGGGAACCCGTAGACCCTGTTCCAAACATCCGGAGTCCAATTATCCGGATCACTCCTCTTGGTCCCTAGCCACTGATTACCTCTCTCAAACTTAAACTCTCGGAGGGTATCTTCCGCCCGGAGGTTCTAGGGTTTGGCGAGCAACCCCGCACAACCCATAACCCGGAGATCCTCCGCTAGCTCCTGCAACTCCTTGTCCTCCCTTGGAATTGCAGGAACTAGGGCTTTGAGCGGAATAGGGATGGGTTCCCTCTAATCCTCTTCCAGTGTTTCCGGCATTTTCCTCTCTTCTCTTAACTTCCGTCTCAATTACGGAAACTCTCTCTCCTCCGGGTACCTTCTCTTCCGCTCAACTGCTACAGAGTCCCGGCAAGCCAACTTCCGGTGACTGGAAATTACGGAGTCCCAGTAATCCAACTGCTGGCGGCTCGAAAAAAACAACCTCACCACTCGTTCTCTCAACAATTTGTCTCTCGTGAACAAAAAAAAAAGTGGGAAGGAGAAGGAAGGGACCCTTAACTATCCTTCCTCCTTCTTTCTTCCCTTATTACCGTTTGGTTTAACGGAAAATGGTTACCAACCGTTTTCCGACGGTTTTCCCCCAACCGTCATAAATCCGTTGTAACCGCCACTTCCGGACCGTTGGCTAGTCTTGGCGCAACCGTCACATGGTCCGAACCAGCGGTTCGGACCATGATTAGTCCTTTTTGGTGGCGGCGTTCAACTTCCGGAAGTCCTGGCAGACCCGGATTTTTACCTTTCCGTCTGCTCCGACCTTCTTGAATACCACGACGATGGGGGAGACCCATTCGGAGTTGCACACCGGATAGATAAATCCGGCTTTCAACAGGCTATCGATCTCCTCCTTCACCATTAGCGAGTACTTCGGATTCAGTCGGTATTGCCTTTGTCTGACAGGGGCGGAGCCGTCCATGAGGTCGATGTGATGTTGTCCTAATTCCGGGGGTATTCCTTGCAAGTCATCCGGACTCCATGCGAACATGTCTGAGTACTCGTAGTGCCACGTAGCTTGCTCGTTCCACCGGGCTCATAGACTTCCGCATCAGCTCACCGGCTTGCGCCTCACATCTATCATGTGACTTTCAAAGAAGATGAAATTCACAATGACATGCATCTTATCCAATGTCCCACAAATCCAATGTCCCACATTAAAAGGTTACATGCATCGCCACCTCCTTTACTTCATGCGGTTTGGTCTTTTGCAAACCGCATCTTGGTGGGCTTGCCCGCTCTATCAATCGGCAAGCCCCAACCCCTTTGTAAGTTAATGCTCATGGCAATTTTGATGATCCCCGCCACAACCTCAATAAACTTTTGAAAATTTGAACTTGGTATTCACCACCCGCTTTTTAAACCCCACCTAAAACGATGTATTTCTTAGAAAACTCATTCATCTAAGATGTACAATTCATTTGGGTATGAAATTCGCGCATATATGCCTTAAGAGGCCCGGACCCCTCATTTCCACCAAATTCATTCCAACATCAATACCTTCCAAGCATTTTGATTGGAATTTCAATCCAACATTCATGCCCTCCAAGGTTTTGGGTGCATTCGGTATTCTAGGCCCCAAATGCTTTTTGAGGTGTGCGTGAGACTTTTTCAAAGCACTCCCTCCATTTCCTTACCGAATTCACCATCATCCCCACCATTGACATTATAATCAATGATGTGGTCAAAATAAACTTTTACATGATCTTTGTTCCAATTTGAGCATCCCAACCTTTTGGAAACCCCGGGCTCATCATCATAACCTGCACATTTGATAGCCATGTCTCCCTCAAAGTGCTAGCTCAAAAATTGGAACCCTGCTCTGATACCACGTGTCGCAACCCTTGCTAGCCCCCTTGACAATCTTGCCAATTTTCAATTCTAGCAAAGGTTACGAGCGCTAACCATTCGCATTCCGCCATGCTAATGGTTAGCTCCCAAAAACCATGCTTGACATTAGGATTAGAAAGATCTAGACGTAGAAGGAGATCATCTAGGATTAGTGTGGACGATGTTGATGTTAGATTAGAAAGTTGTTTGAATGTCGAGCCTAGTATTAGATCATTGTTAGATACATTGGAATCGGAGGCTCAATTTGAGAAAGAGGCAACTCCTTCCAAGTTGAGTGGTGAGACTTCATCGGAAAATTGTATACTTAGGAAAGAAATTCCGATAAACGTTGATAAGGGATTACAAGGGAGCGCACCGGTTACCATGGATCCGGATTGAGGGATGGATCCACCACCCATACCTCCTATGCCACCCATTGATCCATTGGTTAGGCCGAGAGGCTTACCAATCGTGGTTCCACAAAACTTACAAATGGTGGACACGCCTTCCCACCTCCCTAAATTTTATGGAACTAAGGATGAGGATCCTTCTAGGCATATGAAGAGGTACATGGAGAGGTTAGTGTCGCGCACCTCTCCATGAAGAGTGCCCAAAACACCATGGGCACAAGGGGTACCCCGGAGTGACACCCGGGACTTGTGGCGCCATAGGTGAAAGTACCCAAGTGATCCTAGTATGGGTGAGGGCCCCGGGCGTTGGGAACGCCTCCCACCCACGGAGACTAGGATGCACAAGGGTAGGGCCACGAGCCATGCGTAGCTCATGGCGTGGTGATTCTAGAATGCTCAAGAACATCTCAATCGGAGGTGTGAGCTAGGAGTTATGGCCATTTGAGTGGGGCGCTGTCCCGGGACAGCGCCCTGGTACAGCAGTGCCTGGGAGTGATTCCCGGGACTGCCAAGGTTCAAACAGGCATAACATCCTTAAGACTTGTCTGAATGGGGCAAGTGAGGAGTCCATCGACATCTACGTGAAGCGCAGATGAAGATGGAGTGGTCCTTTGTTAGCATCAGACTTCATACAAGGAAGTTATGATGGTCTGAAGCGGCTAGGAGCTTCTAGGCCTACAGCTAAGGGAAAATGTCTACTTGGCCCCAACTCTTGGTAGAGGGACAAGAGGTTTCTTGACGGTGGGATAGGGGCCCCGCGTAGAGTCCTAGAGGCTTATATGGATGAGGTGGTGTGGCCTCACCCACCCGAGGCCGAACGGCAAGGCCTCCATGGGCATTGGCCCAATGTGAGGCCATAGTTGCCTAGTATGGTTCGGGTTGTTGTAGTGTTGCTCCGGCAACGCGATGATCAACATGAGATTGGACTTCCATGGATGGAAGTCCACATCTAGGAATGGGTTAACGATTAAGGGGTGAGTCCCGAAGCAAAGTATGGAAGGTTGGTTCCTTCCTATGAGCTATATGGTCCGGGGTAGGAGGAGCTAACCATTAGCATGACGGAATGCGAATTGTTAGCGCTCGTAACCTTTGCTAGAAACGAAAATTGGCAAGATTGTTAAGGGGGCTAGCAAGGGTTGCGACAGTTAGCTAGTTTACTCGTGACTAATCCGGGGTATTGGCTAGTATGGTTCCCCACCACTTTAGAGGATGAGACTTATGAGTGGTATAGGGATCATGCCGATGGACATTTTAGAGAATGGGACCAATTACAAAGGGTGTTTTTTAACGAGTTTAGTCCGGAGGTTGGTCAAAGCACGGCTTTGAGGGCATTAGCTTCATTGAAGCAATGTAAGCAAGAGGAGATTTCGGCTTACATTAGGAGATTTGATTTAGTGTGTACATGATTTGTGGGCACCATGCTTAACGATGACACACTAAAGCAATTCTTCATTCAAGGGTTCTTTAAATCGGGAACAATCACGGGTGTTCTTGAGAGAAATCCTCACACATTGGCGGATGCCAAGCGGGCGGCTAGAGAGATAAAGACTTTGGATAAAGATCACGAGAGATTGTGGAGAAGGGAAGATGAATTGATACCTCAATTCATTCCCATTCGACCTAGGGTGGTCACGGGAGAACCGGTCAAGTGTAAGAGTCAAGTTCCTTATGCTATGGTCGAGACGGGTCCACGTCCTTTAGCGGTTAGAGAACCGGCGCCACTTCTAGCATTACCGGCCCCTAGAGCGGATCCTCACCTTGAGGAAGTGGAGAGAAGGTTGGGTGCTAGTCAATTGGGATTTCAAGAGGCCATGATCAAGCAAATACAAAGCCTTAGTGATCAAATGTCGTTGATGATCAAGAGTTAACAGCCGGGACCTCCTCCCCCAATTGAGTCGGGTAGACATTCGTCGGGTTTATGGTGTGTGCAATGTGGCCAACCGGGCCACACTTGTCAATTTTGTAGAAGTGGACAAAACCGTGATCAACGGAAAAACGGTGGTCCACCTCCATAAAATCAACGAGGCTAAGCACAACCTCAATATGGTCAACGAAACAATAGGGGTCCTCCTCTTAGGGGTCAAGGTGGTCAAGACAATGAAAAGAAGGAGTTCCATTCATTTTGTAGAAGGTGGCATGCCCAAGATCAATGTTGGTCCAAAGGGCAAGGTTATGGTTGTAGTAATTGTGGCAGAAGTCATCATTCGGACGAATGTCGTCAACCGGACAAGGTTATTAGTGTACCTTACCCGGTGGCCAATCCACAACAACAAGCGCGAGACAACATGAGGGGAGCTAGACCACAAGGTGGACCACCGAATGATCTTAGGCCACCGAATTTGTACTATGACCATGGTAATGCAAGACAAATCTTTCATCCATCGGCGGGATTACAAACGTCGAAGGGGTACATTCCGATTCAAGGTAGACAAGGAGGTCCACAAAACTTTGACAATAGGCGTCAAACCCCTCCTACGGATCCGGGTCCGTATAATTCTCAAGACGTTAGATTTATGGATGGTATGATGGATGTTCATTATGATGACACGCTTCCTCTCCCAATAGGGATTGGAGAGGAACAAGGTCAATGGCCTCCACATACCAATACCATCACCTATGAGTTGAGAAATCTAGATGATGAGGTCATTCATGAGGCACCAGCTTTGGCGGTCACAACTAGGGCTATGAGGGAGAAAAATCCATTAGAGGTAGGAGTGGAGGGTCAAGAGGAATATTCTTCGGACGAAGGCATTAACATTTCCGAATTGGACAAGGTGGCTAGAGTGGCTAGGAGGGTCACTAAAGAGTTCGAAAAGGAGAATGTGATTCTCCATGATAGGGAGAGACCTAATGTCGTTCATGATTTAGAGGGTAGTGATATGGGAGAATGGGAAGGACCGGAAATTCCTTTGGATGAGTTTGATGGTGTCGGTAATGCCAAAGTGGAGAAGTCAAGTGTGTATGATTTATGGGCTGACTTTAGTTCGCTCAAGGCGGACATAACCTTTGGACAACTATTGGAGATTTCATCCGTCGCACGGAAGACTCTCAAGGACGGTATGCCGGTGAATAGAAGAACTAGGAATGTGAAAACTAGAGTTGCCGCTAGAATTCAATCACAAGGAGGTCGCGATGTGAAGGCTATAGAGATAGAGGTCATCATAGTGGACAAGGTGGTTCCCAATGTGCTAGTGGATGGAGGTAGTAGTTTGAACATCTTGCCGGAACACACTATGAGGAAATTGGGTCTTGGTCTTACGGGATTTTCACCTTTGATTATAAACATGGCAAATCAAAGCTCAACCACACATTTGGGAATGATTAAGGATTGTAGGATGACCACTAGGGGAGAGGAGTATTTAGTCACGTTTCATGTGATTAAGATGCATTCCAACAAGGACACATTCCCCATCTTGTTGGGAAGGCCTTGGTTGAGAATGGCGGATGCCATAGTAAATTGGGGAGGGGCCCCGCCATCCATGACTTATGGTCCTAAGGATAATCGAGTCATAGTGTCAATTGGGTCATTAGGAGGATGGATGAAGAAGGAATTGTACCTACCATTGGAGAAGGAAGATGTTGACAAAGTCAAGGATGAGAGAGGGGAGGCTCTAGTGGGAGTTGTTCATCCCAAAAGTCAAAACACTATCATGGATTCGGGTTCGGGAGGTTTAGGTCCTAGGTTCTACCATTATAGGAATAATGGGGAGTATGCACAATGGTTAAGGGAATATCCCGAGTCGGAGTTCGATATATTGGCAACATCTCACCATCCATGTTTGAGTGATGAAAGGCTTAGTTCCAGTGGCGAGGATTGTTCGTTGTTGGAGCCATGTAAGGTGCTCACCGAAGAGGAGTGGATTTTAAGGGGTTTGACGCCTTGGGTGGATAGTGTCGATGATAGTGATGTTAATCTAGTACACATGGATGGGACTCAAGAGGAGGAGGCTTTTAAGTTAGAGGAACCATTACATTTTAGGATTACGTCTACAGGGATAGTTGTCGGTCACGATATCAAGGATTATCCCAATGTGCCGGCGGATTGGTATAGAAACAAAGATGAGCAAATCCACGTGTCGTAGGTGGATTGGCGGTATGTGGATGTGAAGTTGAAGAATGGCAAGGTCCGCCAAATGAAGATGGGGTCTAAATTGAAGGAGAAGGAGGTTAGGGAGTATAGCGAATTGGTAGATGAATTTAGCGACACCTTCGCTTGGTCATACGATGAACTTAAGGGGATTCCTAGAGAGATGATGGAACATCGTATTCCTTTGATTCCGGAAGCAAAGCCAATTAGACAAAAAGAAAAAAGGATGAACCCGAAATTACAATTGGTGGTTAAAGCGGAATTGGAGAGATTGTTGAAGGTCGGATTTATTAACCCAGTGGAAATTACGGATTGGGTGTCTCCAATGGTTTTGGTCATGCAAGATATACTTTTATGGTTGAATATGCAAGTATCGCGCACCTCTCCATGAGGAGTGCCCGAAACACCATGGGCACAAGGGGGACCCCGGAGTGACACCCGGGACTTGTGGCGCCGTTGGTGAGAGGGCCCAAGTGATCCTAGTGTGAGTAAGGGTCCCGGGCGTTGGGAACGCCTCCCACCCATAGAGACTAGGAGGCATGAGGGTAAGGCCATAAGCTATGCGTAGCTCATGGCGTGGTGATTCTAGAATGCTCAAGATCACCTCAAGCGAAGGTGTGAGCTAGGAGTTATGGCCATTTGAGTGGGCCGCTGTCTCGGGACACCGCCCTGGTACAGCAGTGCCTGGGAGTGATTCCCGGGACTGCCAAGGTTCAAACAGGCATAACATCCTCAAGACTTGTCCGAATGGGGCAAATGAGGCGTTCATCGGCATCTACGTGAAGCGTAGATGAAGATGGAGTGGTTGGTTGTTATGATCAGACATCATACAAGGAAGTTGTGATGGTATGAAGCTGCTGGGGGGGTTCTAGGCCCAGCAGCTAAAGGAAAATGTCCACTTGGCCCCAACTCTTGATAGAGAGACAAGAGGTTGGTTGACGGTGGGGTAGGGGCCCCGCGTAAAGTCCTAGAGGCTTATATGGGTGAGGTGGTGTGGCCTCACCCACCCGAGGCCGAACAGCACGGCCTCCATGGGCATTGGCCCAATGTGAGGCCATAGTTGCCTAGTATGGTTCGGGTTGTTGTAGTGTTGCTCCGGCAATGTGATGATCAACATGGGATTGGACTTCCATGGATAGAAGTCCACATCTTGGAATGGGTTACCGATTAAGGGGTGAGTCCCAAAAGCAAAGTAGGAGGGTTGGTTCCCTCCGGTAAACTATATGGTCCGGGGTAGGAAGAGCTAACCATTGGCATGGCGAAATGCGAATGGTTAGCGCTCGTAACCTTTGCTAGAATTGAAAATTGGAAAAATTGTCAAGGGAGGCTAGCAAGGGTTGCGACAGCGGGCTACAACCTAATTTCGATCGCCCTACAAGATATCTATAAGACGGCTTTCACTACACCTTGGGGGACTTTTGTGTGGATCGTAATGCCATTTGGGCTATGTAATGCCCCGGCTACTTTCCAACGATTAGTTATGTACATCTTCAACGACTTGCTCTTTAAATCCATGATTGTGTTTGTGGATGATTTTAGCACTCAAAGTAATATGAGTGATCACTTACATTATGTTAGAGAGATGTTGATGAGGTGTAGGAAGATGAGGTTAGCTTTGAACCCGGATAAAACATTCTTGGGAGTCAATAGGGAAGTATTGCTAGGCTATGTTGTTAGCGAAAAGAGGAGGGAACCGGATCCAGAAAAGATTGTGGCCATAAGCGAGTTGGAGACTCCAACCAATTCCAAAGGGATCTCTAAATTGCTAAGGCGTGTTGGATGGTACCGGGAACTCATTCCAAAATTTTTAAACATAGCGGTTCCTATTACAAAATTGCTCAAAAAAAATGTCAAGTTTGAGTGGACGAATGCATGCCAAAACGCTTTCGAAGAGTTGAGGGATAAATTAAGCACTTATCCCGTTTTGAGGCCACCCGATTGGAGTAAACCCTTCCATGTTTTTTGTGACGCTAGCAATGTGGCGGTGGGTAGCGCACTTTGTCAATCTACGGGAGAAAAAGAAAAAAATCAACCCATTGCTTATGCTAGCAAGCAATTGCCACCGGCCGAACGAAATAACTCAACCACCGAGAAGGAATGCCTAGCAATGGTGTTCTCGGTGAAAAAATTTAGACATTACCTCTTGTATAACCCGGTGGTCTTCTTCGTGGATCACATGACCATTAAGTATTTGGTAAACAAGGCGGAGCTAAGTGGTAGGTTAGCGAGGTGGGTTTTGATATTAGGGGAATTTGATTACACGGTGGAATATAAACCGGGTCGCATGCACTTGCAAACCGACCATTTGTCTAGGTTGTCGGAAAAGATGGGAGAAAATCCGGTGGATGATAGGTTAGTGGATGACGATCTCTTTGTTGTTACTTCAAAACCGGATTGGTACTCGGGCATCGTGGAATTCTTGACGACCCAAACGTTGCCCGAGGAGTGGTCCAAGGAAGAGAGAAGGAAAGTGAGAGTTAATAGTAGATATTTCATTGTGTTGGGACATAGGTTGTTTAGGAACGGAACCGACGGTCTACTTAGGATGTGTGTGTCCGCAACGGAGGTTCCTTCCATTTTATTGGCATGCCACGATAGCGCATGCGGTGGGCATTTCTCGGGTCAACTCACCGGCCAAAAAATTCTTAGGGCGGGTTACTTTTGGCCTACGTTATTTAAGGATGCACATGATTATGTAAAAAAATGTGATGCTTGCCAAAGATATGCCCGAAACGATCTCCGCATGGAGATGTCACTCCATGTATCATTACCGCTAGTTCCCTTTGAGAAATGGGAAATCGATTATGTCGGCGAAGTCCATCCCCATTCCTCAAAAGGGATGGCCTACATTGTGGTCGCCACCGAGTACCTTACCAAATGGACGGAGGCTAAAGTGGTGAAAACGGATACGGCGGAGCACACGGCCACATTTATGTATGAAAACATAATCTCAAGGTTCGGAGTGCCAAAAATTCTAGTGAGCGATCGGGGGAAGCATTTCTTGAATTCCTTAATTTGATAAATGATCGATAAGTTTAAAATTGACCACCGCAAGACTACCCCTTACCACCCCCAAACCAACGGTCAAACGGAGCGAATCAATGGCATCTTGGTAAGTATCCTACGCAAGACGGTTTTGGACTCAAAAAGGGATTGGGATACGAAATTAACGGCGGCACTATGGGCATACCGGACAACCTACAAGGTGACTACCCACGCTACACCTTTTTCATTGGTATACGGTTTGGAGGCCACACTTCTGATCAGAGCAAAAGATGTTGGGATCCATCCCCCGATGGTCGCCAATTATGTGAGCCCAAAATGGTGCCCACATGTCTTATTAACCCTTTGAAACCATTAGGAGTTACATTTTGATGTTTTATAATTATTCTCAAAAATATAAAAAGAGTGAGGCTTGGTGTCAAGTTATATCTAGGCCTTAGGTTTATGTAGTGTAGTTAATTACATACTTAGCGGCATGAAGGAAGTTCTTTGGTTAGGTGAATGTAGTATGTGGTGGACCAATGGGAGCTCCTTGACTTTAAATATTTGAATTGGGATCCATCTTGTTGGTTTAGGAGTTGAAGGCTTAGCGGATAGGATAAGAGCCTACGAAGAAAGGGAGGATCGAGGGGCTTATTTAGCGGATAGAATAAGAGCCTACGAAGTAAGAGAGGATCGAGGGGCTTATCTTGAGCTTTGAGGGGTGCTCACCCCTTCCCTTCCCCTATATATTCCTTTCTCTCACCTTCTTCATTCACTATTTTTTCCTTCGCGCTCTTTCATCTTGCACGTGTGTGTGGGCACATGAGCATGTTGTATTGAGAGGGGAGTGTTTGTAAAGGGGAGAGGTTCATACAAGGCCCCTTACCCTCTCCCTTCCCCTCTCCTTCTCTCTCTCTCCCTCTTGTTGTTCCTCTCATAGAATTGAATTTTAGAATTAGAGTTGTGTGGGAATTAGTAGAAGGATTAGTGGAATTAGTAGAATTCATAGAGACTTGTAGGGGACTTAGTAAGGTTAAGTGTAGTAGTAAGTCGACCCTTGAGAAGGCCAATGCTCTACCTATTCAAGATACTAGCATTTATAAAGCATCATGATTTCAAGTGAGTTGGGAGCTTGTTGAGATGGAAGTACATTCCATGTTACCACGAGCTTTGGTATGACACATGTGATTCTCAAAACCATCACCCGGACTAGGACGCTTAAAGGTGGTGGGTTTGGCTTCACAGTAATGCTAACAAGCAACCACTCCATCTTCATTTACGCTTCACGTACATGCCGATGGACTCCTCATTTGCCCCATTCAGGCAAGTCTTGAGGATGTTATGCCTGTTTGAACCTTGACAGTATCGGGAATCACTCCTTGGCACTGCTATACCAGGGCGATGTCCCGGGACAGCGCCCCATTCAAATGGCCATAACTCCTACCTCACATCTTTCATTGAGGTGATCTTGAGCATTCTAAAATCACCACGCCATGAGCTACCCATAGCTCATGTCCTCACCCTTGTACCTCCTAGTCTCCGAGGGTGGGAGGCGTTCCCAACGCCCGGGGCCCTGACCCACACTAGGATCACTTGGGCCCTGTCACCAACAGCACCACAAGTCCCGGGTGTCACTCCGGGGTCCCCCTTGTGCCCATGGTCTTTCGGGCACTCATCATGGAGAGGTGCCCAACAGAGAGATGGCGATCAAACGTGAGGGTTATTATGGTGACCCCGGGGATCCCAAAAGGTTGTGAGGCTCAAATTGGAACAAAGATCATGTGTAAATGGAATTTGACCATACCATTGGTTCTAATGACATTGGTGGGCATGATGGTGGATTCGGTAAGGAAAATGGTGGAGTCCTTTGAATTTGGGGCCTAGAATACCGAATGCACCCTAAACCTTGGAAGGCATTAATGTTGGATTGAAATTTCAATTCGAAATGCTTGGAAGGTATTGATGTTGGAATGAATTTGGTGAAAATGAGGCGTCCGGGTGTCTGAAGGCGTACATGCTTGAATTTCATACCCAAATGAATTGTACATCTTAGATGAACGAGTTTTTTTAAGAAATACATCGTTTAAGGTGGGGTTTCAAAAGTGGGTGGTGAATACCAAGTTCAAAGTTCCAAAGTCTATTGAAGTTGTGGCGGGGATCATCAGAATTGCCATGAGAATTAACGCCAATGACCCAAATAAGAAATTTGGTGGTGCCTTACAACAATGGACGTTGAGGGGAGATAGGTACCACACCAAATAACACTTGTGCTACGGACCGAATGTAAGACGATCGCATTATGGCCAAGGCAAGTAGCCTTAAGCCAAGGGCAAGTCTTTTGTATATCATGGGCTGAATCAATGAAAAAAAATGGTTTCATTTGTTGACAAAGAGGCAAGGCATTCCTTCATGAGTCCAAAGCTCACAAAGGAATTGGGGCTTGCCGATCGGTAGAGCGGGCAAGCCCACCAAGGTGCGGTTTGGAAAGGGCAAACCGCATGAGACAAAGGAGGCCGCGATGCATGTAACCTTTCAATGTGGGAAATTGGATTTTTTTCAAAATTTCACACCATGTGAAATAGATGAAATGCATGTCATTGTGAAGGCCGCCTTTTTTTAAACTCACATGATAGATGTGATGTGCAAGCCGGTGTGCTTGCAGTGCATTATGATGTGTCATAATGGCAAAAAATTGAAGTTCAAATTGACAAAGACTCCTATGGTGGGAGGACCCAAGTTGAATTTGGTCTTAATGGACCAAATGAAAATAGAAAATATAATGGTCGTGGTTCAATTGGAGCAACTCCAAGGAACGTATGGGGACGCTAGGAAAGATGGGCCTTCTCCAAACCACATTGGTGGGATGTTGGTGAGATATAAGGCTGTATTCACCAATGTGTTGCCCAAAAAGTTACCGCCAAGGAATGAAAAATAACTTTGCTCAACGAGAGATTGAGTTCTTGAGATATGTGGTGACAAAGGAAGTTGCTGGACGAACATGAAGAATATCAAGGCAATCCAAAAGGAGAATTGGCCCTTCATTCAAAAAGGGCTTAGGTCATTTGTTGGCCTAGCCAACTACTACCACTACTTCATTCGAGAGTTTTTGAAGTTCGCGGAGTTTGACAAACCTTTTGAGATGCATACGGGGCAAGTGACTTTACCATTGGTGGATGTTATTGCAAGATGGATGGCCATTGTATATGGGAGCATGAAGCTCGATGCTTGTCTCACCTTGTCCGACTTGTGAATGAAATGACTATCCCAAGAGTGGGATGAACCTTGTCACCAAGTCTTTGGGGAGCTTAAGAGAAAGTTCTCTTTGCCGCCCGTGCTCAAGTCCGCGGAGTTTAACAAAACTTTTGAGGTGCATACGGGAGCGAGTAACTTTATCATTCGCTGATGTTGATGCAAGATGGATGGCCATTGCATATGAGAGCATGAAGCTCGATGATTGTCCCACCTTATCCGATTTGTGGAAGAAATGGCTATCCCAAGAGTGGGATGATGTTTGTCATGAATGTTTGAGGAGCTTAAGACCAAGTTCTCTTCGCCGCCCGTGCTCAAGTTCGCGGAGCTTGACAAACCTCTTGAGGTGCATACGGGGGTGAATGACTTTGCCAATGGTGGATTATGTGTAAGATGGATGGCCATTGCATATGGAAGCATGAATCTCGATGGTTGTCAAAGAAGACAACCAACTCATGACAAAGAACTTCTTTGCCGTAGTGCATTGCTTGAAGATGTGGCGACACTATTTGGGGTCGTACAAAACAAAGGTCTACATGGACAATGTGTCCTAAAAGTATTTTGACATACAAACGCAAGTGAGCGCCAAGTCGGTGGCATGATAGTTTGGCGCTTATGAAGGTGGATTTGATCCACAAACCGGACCGTGGAAATGTGGTGCCGGATGCGCGAAGTAGACCGAAAGAGTTCCAAGCAATGAGAACCATCCAAACCTTGTGGCTAATGTGTGCCGGCGAAGGAAACTTGTGATGCAAGATACGGGAGGGGTAAATTAACTACTCGAAGCATAGAAACTTTTAGGTGAACTTTGCAAGAGCAAGTTGCTCAAAGAGGTTAAGTTGGTGGACGGATTGTTCAAGTGTAAGCAAAGTTGGGTGTATGTGCCACAAGGCAAGTTGAGGCTATCGGTTTGGAAGGAAAATGATAGTCCTATTGCCAGCCATAGAGGAGAAAAAAAAAGCCGCCATAGGATGGTGTGAAGGAGGTACCATTGGCGGTGCATAAAGGAGGATATAAAGTAAAGGCGTGAATAAAATGCCAAGTAAACCGAGCCTCTTACCAAAAGTAAGGCGGTTTCTTGCAACCGTTGCTTATCCCGTCGGCGCCATGGCATAGTATGTGGATGGACTTGATCACAAGTTTGCCGGAATCACATAGGTATGATGCCATCTTGTTGATGGTTGAGTGGTTTGCCAAATTGGCACACATGGTGCCAATTGTGGGAACCGCAACCGCGTTGGAGACCGCATAGCCTTTTCTCAAATGATGGTTGAGGCACCACGGGTTGCCAAGAGTGATTGTGTCGGATCAAGATCCAAAGTTCACAAGTGCATTTTCAATGGAATCCTTTAAGGAGGTCGGAATGAAACTAAGGTTTAGCACGGCCTTGCAATCCCAGATGGATGAAAAAATGGAGTGTGTGAATGGAGTCTTGAAGCAATACTTGAGGAACTTGGTGGGGCATACCAAGGAGATTGCGCGGACTATATGTGGGTCGAGCGGAATTTAGCCACGCACTTGGCTACCAAGGGGTGGTCTTTCGTGGTGGCTTATGGAGTGGATGCGCTCCAACCTATTAACCTAGCTTTCGAGGGGCACATTCAACACTAGAGTTAAACCAAGATGGTGAGGACTTGGCCAAGGATGGTAAACAAATCTTGGAGATGACCAAGTTGTTGGTGGAGAAAGCCCGAAGGTGCTACAAAGTGCAAGTCAATGCCGTGAGACGCGAAGTGGAAGGCCTCACTCCAAAGTTCATGTCTAAAATTGGAGCTACGTTTCCCATTGCGGAACAAGTGTTCAAGGACATCTATAAGTTGGAATTACCGCCCGAGATCAAAGTGCATTGGACATTTCATGTCTCATTCCTAAAGCCATTTAAGGAACCCACCTTGTGGCCCGATCACAAGCAAGTGATTAGGCCACGTCCCAACCTTGTGGAGGTCATTTGGAACATGAGGTAAGAGGGCATCCTCAAGTGTAGAAAGCCCAAGTGAAAAGGAAAGAAAATGTACAAAGGACTACTTTGTGAAATGGTGAAGATACCATGAGAAAGAAACCGTTTGGATGGCGGCAAGAGACATGGTGAACGCCAAGGAATTGGTGAAGCACTTTGAAGAAACTAAGGCTAGAGATTCCAATAAAATGAAGCGTAGGCATTGATGAGGACATCAATCTCCTTTAGTGGGGGAGAGACGCTAGTAGCACACTTAGCTTCGAGGCTAATCGCTCCACAACATGTACTTGTTCTTTGGCTTGAGGGAATAAAGTCCAAACTTTAGTGGTGCAAAGAGAAAAGTATGGGATGAGGTCCTAGTCTTGTACTTGTGTTTGGTTAATGGAAGAGGGGGAATAGATATGCCAAACTAGGTTGGGTAAACCGAGTAATTGAGGGCCATGGCTTGGAGGGGCCTTGGATAAAACCAAGAAACTTCTTAGTTGTGGGCTTGTCCGGGTGGGGGCAAGGTGATGGCGCGTGCTCATAAAAGTGCTACCCGCGAGCTAACGAGAGTTGGCGCATGAGAGTCATGAACCCATGTCTGGAAAGAGCAAAGTGGGAACCGAGTCGGGTGGGACTTGGCATCACCCTCGTGCGATCGAGGCGTGGCTTAACAATGGAAAGCCATCTCGGAGTTGCAACCGAGACAATTTAGTGGAAGCGTTGAGGTGTTGCCTAGATGTGTTATGTTAGGCTAGTGGAGCCTAACGGGGGAGGCCCCAAACGAGGGGCAACCCAAGTGAGTCCCAAAGTAGGTGGGTCTGGTGTAGGTAAGGTCGTTGGAGGAGAGATCCAAGGTCGCTAAGGGACCACCTAGGAACAACACCTTTGGGACTATGCCAAATTTGAAGATGCATTGTGGGGATCGCGCCCTAAGGTAAACACAATGCCGCACCATAGAGGATGGCAACTTGAGAATTTGTCGCGCACCTCTCCATGAGGAGTGGCCGAAACACCATGGGCACAAGGGGGACCCCGGAGTGACAACCGGGACTTGTGGCGCCGTTGGTGAGAGGGCCCAAGTGATCCTAGTGTGGGTGAGGGCCCCGGGCGTTGGGAACGCCTCCCACCCACGAAGACTAGGAGGCACAAGGGTAAGGCCATGAGCTATGCGTAGCTCATGGCGTGGTGATTCTAGAATGCTCAAGAACACCTCAATCGGAGGTGTGAGCTAGGAGTTATGGCCATTTGAGTGAGGCGCTGTCCCGGGACAGAGCCCTGGTACAGCAGTGCTTGGGAGGGATTCCCGGGACTGCCAAGGTTCAAACAGGCATAACTTCCTCAAGACTTGCTTGAATGGAGCAAGTGAGGAGTCCATCGGCATCTACGTGAAGCGTAGATGAGGATGGAGTGGTTGGTTGTTATGATCAGACATCATACAAGGAAGTTATGATGGTCTGAAGCTGCTGGGGGGGTTCTAGGCCCAGCAGCTAACGGAAAATGTCCACTTGGCCCCAACTCTTGGTAGGGAGACAAGAGGTTGGTTGACGGTGGGGTAGGGGCCCCGTGTGAAGTCCTAGAGGCTTATATGGGTGAGGTGGTGTGGCCTCACCCACCCGAGGCCGAACGGCACGGCCTCCATTGGCATTGGCCTAATGTGAGGCCATAGTTGCCTAGTATGGTTCGGGTTGTTGTAGTGTTGCTCCGGCAACGCGATGATCAACATAAGATTGGACTTCCATGGATGGAAGTCCACATCTAAGGATTGGTTACCGATTAAAGGGGTTGGTTAGCGATTGAAGGGGTGAGTCCTGAAAGCAAAGTAGGAGGGTTGGTTCCCCTCCTATGAACTATAAGGTCCGGGGTGAGAGGAGCTAACCATTAGCATGGCGGTATGCGAATGGTTAGCGCTCGTAACCTTTGCTAGGAAATGAAAATTGGCAAGATGGTCAAGGAGGGCTAGCAAGGGTTGCGACAGAATTGGTGTGCCGACTACGAGTATAGTCGATGAGGGCATCAACTTCGTTTGGTGGGGGTGAGTGTCGCGCACCTCTCCATGAGGAGTGGCCAAAACACCATGGGTACAAGGGGGACCCCGGAGTGACACCCGGGACTTGTGGCGCCGTTGGTGAGAGGGCACAAGTGATCCTAGTGCGGGTGAGGGCCCCGTGCATTGGGAACGCCTCCCACCCACGGAGACTAGGTGGCATGAGGGTAAGGCCATAAGCTATGCGTAGCTCATGGCGTGGTGATTCTAGAATGCTCCAGATCACCTCAATCGGAGGTGCGAGGTAGGAGTTATGGCCATTTGAGTGGGGCGCTGTCCCGGGACACCGCCCTGGTACAGCAGTGCCTGGGTATGATTTCCGAGACTGCCAAGGTTCAAACAGGCATAACTTCGTCAATACTTGTCTGAATGGGGCAAGTGAGGAGTCCATCGGCATTTACGTGAACTGTAGATGAAGATGGAGTGGTTTTGTGTTTGTATCAGACATCATACAAGGAAGTTATGATGGTCTGAAGCTGCTGGGGGCTTCTAGGCCCAGCGGCTAAGGGAAAATGTTTACTTGGCCCCAACTCTTGGTGGAGAGACAACAGGTTGGTTGACGGTGGGGTAGGGGCCCTGTGTAGAGTCCTAGAGGCTTATATGGGTGAGGTGGTGTGGCCTCACCCACCCAAGGCGGAACGGCACGGCCTCCATTGGCATTGGCCTAATGTGAGGCCATAGTTGCCTAGTATGGTTCGGGTTGTTGTAGTGTTGCTCCGACAACGCGATGATCAACATGGGATTGGACTTCCATGGATGGAAGTCCACATTGAAGGAATGGGTTACCGATTAAGGGGTGAATCCTGAAAGTAAAGTAGGAGGGTTGGTTCCCCTCCTATGAACTATAAGGTTCGGGTTAGGAGGATCTAACCATTAGCATTGCGGAATGCGAAGGGTTAGTGCTCAAAACCTTTGCCAGAAACAAAAATTGGCAAGATAGTTAAGGGGGCTAGCAAGGGTTGCGATAGCTTCCCCCCTGCCAAAAACTCCCTTGCTTCATGCCTTAGTTGTTGTTTATCTCTGGTATCGATAGCCTACTGGTCATCCCACTGCTTGTCTTATTAGACTCATGAGCCGGTGTCCCTTCAACCAGCAATGAATGTCTCTCCCAATGTGGCCTCTGTGCTGACTGCCCATGCGCTTCTGAATATGGTTGAGAGGTACAAAGATTGATTCCCCTCCTAATCGGCAGGCTACCAGCCCTTAGCTTGCACCACCACCTACGATGCTTGATCAATTCAATGTTGAGTTCCCCTGCCAAGAATTACCGCTTGAATCTGGTCACTCCCCACCACGCTATAACTTCAGCTACACCCAAAATTCACCTCTTCCATGTTTTTCAGATGCGTTGCCACCGAAAACAACCAGCCAGCAGCTCGTAATCAAGGCCACTGTAGCACTGCCAATATTCTACTCATAGACCAGAGTAAAAATTCAAAATCGGTTCGGAAGTGCTGCGGCCCAGCTGATCACTGCGGCCACCTGAAAAACGAAGGGGCCTTCAAAGGCTGTCGGAAATTTCCACTGCCCACCGGCCTTCTTCTAGATCATCCGCCTACTTGAATTCTACCTTGAAGTTCCCCCTTGAATCACCTTGCCCCCCTCTTTTGATTGTTGACTCCAGCCCTTCGCATTGTCTCAACTTACCACCCGCGAAGGATTTTTACCTGTGAGAGACCACATGTCTCTCTTCTCCTCACGAATCTGCCCACTCGGACCCTCCGAGGTTCAGCTTTTTTTTGTTACGGCGCAACCATTGCCTTGGCTCCATCCCCTCATGCCGTCTTTTTGCTGGGCTTCTTCCCCATCTGCCCTTCCTCCAAATTCCTAAGCCACCCTTCTGACTTGATCGCCGCCTATTTATCGGCTTGCTACTTGTAGCTAAGGCTGAGATTAGGGACCCAGGGTCCAAATTTGGCACGGTGCCCAGCTTGCTCAAGACTCCAGAGCCCCCAACGAGTAGAACTTCGCCGCGCTTGGCCAAACCCTCTCCGTTTTCTGACAAAAAAACAACAAGAAAAATCCCTGGCAGCTCCTTGCTGTCCCGAGAAAGAAAGAATGACTCCCTTCAGCCGTCAAGTCCCTTCCCGATATTTTTCCTTGAGCCGCCTCCAACCTGCTTCTGTCGTCTCTCATGTCTGTCTCCCAAGAGCACACCCCCTCGCCTCTCGTCCTCCTGACCTCAGCCCAGAACGTAATCTGTTTGTGGGAAGACCCCCCTTCTAAAACGGACAGCACCCTAAGCCTAACAATTAAAATGTCCCCTCCTAAAACCACTTGAGCATAAGTGGCGCCTAAACTCCATCTAAACTAATAATTTGTTTTTGGTCTTTTCATGTTAATTGACACACAATTTTCTAACTTAACTAAATCAAACTTAAATATTAAACTTCGAACTCAATAAAAACTGTACTGCAATTGTTTGGATGGTGTTAAGGTCAACTTGAAATGTGGGCACAATATTGGGCTAAATTTAGATATATTTAGAATATTCGAATATACTAAGAATATTCTATATTTATCAAAAATAGTAAAATTTATGACCTATTTCCATGGAATGCATAGGTCCAAAAATAAATAAAAATGCCCTTAATTTGAAATGGTCTCATTAAATTTGGTAACCGGGAAGTGCTAAAATGATAGAATAATTGTGATATAATAGATAAGTAAATGATCATCTATTAGGGCACAATGTAGTGCTAGGCTGAGAGGATTTCTAAGAAGAAGATTGTATCAAGAGGCCCCTTCGTGGATGAGTTCGACCTCATGGAAGCTAAATGTCGGGGCGTGAATGAACAAGTCAATGTCGGGGCCTACATTAGAGACCTTGACAAAGATGAAGTAGAGGTGCTTACAATGCAAAAATGAATTTCGTTTGCGGCCAAATTTTGATATCATATCCTTGAAGGCCGGGAAATTACACCCGGGCAGATAACTCACTGTGAATTGGTAAATTGATTGTGTAGGTGTAGGTTTGGACTGCAACATGATCACGCAACCAGATCTAGGGCGTGGAATCATGGTGACCTTCAAGATGGTTCCGTCCATAGCTCGTGCAGATGCCACCATCTGCATTTGTTTTGTTGATGGTGCAGTGGCAGACCGTCTTGTAGACTTGGACTGCTTGGAATAAGGATAAGAGTCAAGGTTGGTTGGAACGTCCACTCCGAAGAGGTCGAGGGGAGGAGCTGATGTGTTAAAGAGGCGAGTGGGCGTGATGCGTTCTTTCTGGGGGAGCTGAAAACCGGCATTTTCAAGCTTCAGGATCTTCGGATGTGTGAGGTTGGTACCAAGCTTGACAGGCCATACGGGCGGGATTGGAGGTTGTTCTTGGCCAACAATGAATTTTACAACCCAATTGCGACTCAAACTTCTTGACTTTAGATGTTGTGAATTTGTAATAATTCCAAATTCCAAGGTATGCCGGGGCAAGGGTGTTTTTGGGGTTTGAGACGATTTTGGGTGTGCATTTCTTTTTGGTGATCACATTCATGGCCCAACATGCCTTGGAAGAATTGTAAGAAACGCGAGCAATATGCCAGAGCTTCTCGTCCACTTTGGATTCTTGTACAACAGTGACCCGGCAAAAATCAAGACCAGTAGGAGGGGGTGGTGGAACATCTAGCACTGACGGAGAGGACTCCTCGACGATGGTAGGCACAATCACTTTTGGTAACCCATGGTGCCTCAACCATCTTTGGAGAAAAAACTATGTGATCTCCAACGCGGTCGCGGTTCCCACAATCAGTGCCATGTGTGCCAACTTGGCAGACCGCTCTACCATCAACAAGATGGCAACATACACTACTAGGAAAACAAACAAAATATGACTAGGGCCTTATGACCGGATATGACTATCGGTTAGAATGCAGTCATCAGTGACCACTTTGGTGACTAGAAATGACTATAGTCATCACATGACTAGGATTTTAGTCATATTTTCAGGGGGCCTCAATTGGAACTACGTAGGGAACGTGTTCTCCCGATTGTTTTTCTCATGGGCAGCCATATGACTAGAAGTAGTAGTTAGGTGACTATAGTTTTGGACAGCCAATTGTAGGGGGATTTTCGCAATGTCTTCGGACACTACGTTCTGGAACCACGTACTGAAGGATTCCTGTCGTATATCAATGGGATAATCCGGGTGTCTTCCCTTGCTACATCTTTGGACGACTTTTCTGGCCTCTTTTCGTCGAGTCATTTCAGTGGCATACCGCCTGCAGTATACACATCACCTCAAGTCCGTTATTTTCCATAAATTGTTTCTATACTACATCATACAGCTTTGTTGGTCATCTTCTTCATAACTGTGACTATCCATAGTAGTTTTTTTCATTTTTTTGACTGTTTCATCTGTCTCGTCTTCATAGCTAGTCCTAAAATAAAAAACGATGACTAGACGTAGTGCTTTGTTTACCGTATATTACTATGTAACAGTTTTATTGCTCAGGTGCATACTCTCTGTAATCTTGAAGTATTTCAGCGTTGTTAAGCACGAACTCATGAATCCACTGTTGCAGTTCCGGAGACAATATGCGCCGTCTCCCCTTCCCTTGTAACACTTCGTCATTTGTACTTGGCTCCTCTTTGTCGTCCCATACACGGCGTGATGTCATAGTACAATTTTGCAGAATCCAAACACCTCCTCCATGATATACCCTCTTGCCATCGATCCCTCCGGTTGTGCTCGTTGCCGTACATAGCCCTTTAACGTTTTCAAATACCGTTCCACAGGGTACATTCAACGTGTGTGAACTGGACCACAAATGTCTAACTATTGCACTAAGTGAATCGGCAGATGTGACATGACTTCAAAAAATGCCGGTGGGAAGACCTTCTCCAACATACACATAGTTACAACTGTTTCTCCATCAGGTCTGCCATTGTTGATGGATCCACAGACTTTGCACATAAACGCACAAAAATCCTATTTGTACAAATTAATGTTGCGCGAACTTCCTTTGGTAGGAGTGTTCGCACACATAAAGGAAGAATTTGCTGCATCATTATGTGGTACTCATGTGACTTAAGCCCACGAAGGTCTCCGTCAACGGTTATCCTCTTCGACAACTGCCCCACATTGTTGCTGGGGGTCTTCAGGTTGCGGATAGTTTTGATAAATTTTGCCTTCTCCACCTTTGACAGCACATAAGGAGCAACTGGTAGTATGATGGTGTCATTTCCACCTGGTTTTGGGTGGAGCTCGGGACGTATCGACGCCTCCTTAAGGTCTAACCTTACTTTCAATGTATCCTTCAATCCCCATATTGTCTTCATGATGTTTTCGCACAGGTGTTTTTTTGCAATGCATTGGATCCAACACATGGCGGATCATAAGAGCCTGTATTCAGTGTTCAACCCATGTTAGAGCAATTCTACACATCCCCTCACTACGGCATTCTGTATGTAGTCGTACATTTAATCGTCAAATGTAGTCGTGGGTTCGGTGTTGATGACTCAAACTAGTCATATTGTATTTACTGAGTCAGTGGATCCAAACATGTGACTACCAACACTAATTTCTTCACTACATATAGTCATGCGCTGAGTGCAGATAATCCTGTATTGATCACATATAGTGTTTTGTAGTCATATAGTACATGAACAATGTAAAAAGGTCTAAGGTCTGGAAATGGCTATGGTTCACTAACCTGCCAATACGGAAGACGAAACAGGGCTGACAACCTCGTCACTCCAGTTTGGTGCACTGGATCATTGACCCCCCGTGTCTGTTCTCGTTAGAGGCATTTAGCCATTTCTCCCTCGCATTAGCGTGGCGCACAATGTCTCGACCAGTAAGAGTGCAAGGTAGCGCTCTATTTTCGTCTTCGCCATCAAATGCTCTTCGGAGTCGTTGATACGGGTGATTTTTTTTGGTATCTCCGATGACCCAAATATACATTTTTGCCCAGTGCAGTTGAGCGACGAGTACTAACATTAGGGCCACATTCAGTGCATCCTCTATAACCCTTTGTCACTTGCCCAGAGACAAGACCATATGCAGGATAATCGTGAATGCACCACATCAAAATTGCTTTGAGGACAAAATTCTTGTTTTCACAGTCAGCGGAGACTTCGACGGCATTGACACCATGCCACAGTTCCTGCAACTCTTCAATAAGTGGGGCCAAGTAGACATCTATATTTTCCGATGTGACGCTTTCTTTTCCAGGGATTAGAAAAACCAACATTAGAAAAAAAACGTTTCGTGATGAGCCAGGGAATAAGGTTGTAATTCAACAATATTACTGGCCACGTTGAGTGACTTAATGATTGGTTTGAGTAAGGGTTCACACCATCTAGGGCCATCCCTAATCATATGTTCCTCTCCTCAGAGGCAAATTCCGAGTATACAACATAATGTGTTTCCAAGCTTTTGAGTCTGGAACACTCTCCATATTACCGTCTAGTTCTTTCCTTGATGTGTGCCACTTGGTTAACTCTACAAGCCGGGCACATCGAAAGATTCGCAACAGTCGGGGTATAAGTCGAAAATGCCTTAGTATCTTCACTGCCCTTGTACTATTGTCTGATGTGTATCGCAACTCCCCACATTTTGGATAGGTCAAGGCATCTGCTAACTCTCCTCGAAATAAACAACACCCGTTTCTACATGCATGAATGGAGTTGTAGGAGAGCCCCAAATGCCGTAGGAATTTCTTCCCTTCCCAGTGGGATTTTGGCAGTTTATTATCCTTGGGGAGAAGTTCTGTGATCACGTTCAAGATTTCATCTGCACAAGTGTTTGAAACTCCAAATACCGTGAAGCAATTGAATAGGAGAAGCACTGCAACCAAAAACTTTGTCTGAGAGCCTTCGTATAATGGAATATTTGATTCCTCAATGACTTTCGTAAGATCTATGTTATTGAGGTCGTCGTCTTCCAAAGCAATGTCATTTTCATCCTCATCAATTCCATCATTGGTAGCGGGAGGGATGTTGTCGTATCTACCAAAACACTCTGTGACCATCCGTGTAAGCTCAAATTCCTCAGAGTCAGTTTGCATTTTTAGGATTTCCCCTTGCGCTTCATTGTATTCGTGGAGGTCCTGGAAATCTTGCCCAGTTTCGTACAGTATTCCAGACTCCACACAACAAAATAACAACCCCCCCAATTATTTGTTGGTAGGTGACGTTACTTGCATTGGTTACGAGAATGTAACAATATTCAATGAATCTAAATACTCATATCATCTATTTAGTAACATTGTCTGCAATTTAGTCGTCCATACCATAACAGTGACAACAATTTAGTCATCTATGCAAAATGAGTGAGAACAATTTAGTCATCTCTGTGAAAACAATGACTACGATTTAGCCATCTGTGCAAAAACAATGATTACATGTACTGATTAGAGTGAACTAACAGAGTAAACAATCATTGAACACTGAAGTATTACAACAATTTTGAGTATTGTTACCGAGTTTCTTGTTGCAATAGAGACGTCATGTCAATTTAGAGGGTAATATGTGAATAGTTCCTCTCCCACATCAATGTCATGTGTTCCTATAGTCATGATATACCCCCAAGTTTTTGGATTCCATGGAGTAGGCAATGACACGTATTCCCAGAGTACATTTCCTAAATGCTCTCTTCCAATAGAACTGTTAATGAACCCTGCTACATTTCCATTCAAAACATTTCCATCATGATAAACATTTTTCTTCACGTATATTGCATACTTCACAAATCGTTGGTTTGCTTGACACATACTCTTGAACTCTGCCCCTGATAGTTGTTTCCCAACAAATGGCAATAACTCATCACCAGCTTTGGCTGCTTCCATGTCATATAGGCCCCATCCCATGTGCGGATGTGTTGATACCCTAACCTCCCACTTTTTATCCCAAAATGTGAAGGGTGTGAATTTTGGGATGGGGTGTCGCAACCCTTGCTAGCCCCCTTTGACAATCTTGCCAATTTTCAATTCTAGCAAAGGTTACGAGCACTAACCATTCGCATTCCGCCATGCCAATGGTTAGCTCCTCCTACCCCGGACCATATAGTTCATAAGAGGGGAACCAATCCTCCTACTTTGCTTTCGGGACTCACCCCTTAATCGGTAACCAATTTCCAAATGTGGACTTCCATCCATGGAAGTCCAATCCTACGTTGATCATCGCATTGCTGGAGCAACACTACAACAACCCGAACCATACTAGGCAACTATGGCCTCACAATGGGCCAAAGCCCATGGAGGCCGTGCCGTTCGGCCTCGGGTGGGTGAGGCCACACCACCTCACCCATATAAGCCTCTAGGACTCTACGCGGCGCCCCTACCCCACCGTCAACAAACCTCTTGTCTCTCTACCAAGAGTTGGGCCAAGTGGACATTTTCCTTTAGCTACTGGGCCTAGAACCCCCTCAGCAGCTTCAGACCATCATAACTTCCTTGTATGATGTCTGATCATAACAACCCACCACTCCATCTTCATGTACGCTTCACGTAGATGCCTATGGTCTCTTTAGTTGCCCAATTCAGGCAAGTATTGACGAAGTTATGCCTGTTTGAACCTTGGCAGTCCCGGGAATCACTCCCAGGCACTGCTGTACCAGGGCGCTGTCCCGGGACAGCGCCCCACTCAAATGGCCATAACTCCTAGCTCACACCTCCGATTGAGGTGTTCTTGAGCATTCTAGAATCACCACGCCATGAGCTACGCATAGCTCATGGCCTTACCCTCATGCCTCCTAGTCTTTGTGGGTGGGAGGCGTTCCCAACGCCCGGGGCCCTCACCCACACTAGGATCACTTGGGCCCTCTCACCAATGGCGCCACAAGTCCTGGGTGTCACTCCAGGGTCCCCCTTGTGCCCATGGTGTTTCGGGCACTCCTCATGGAGAGGTGCGCGACATGGGGCCTATGCGCCACTGCCCATGGTAGCTATCTGTGTGAACAGTATCCACGGACACTTGCTGATTGGGAACTAAACTACTCTCTCCGCTCTTTTGAAGCGGTAGAGTAGCTGAAATTACTGACTTTAATGCAGTAGTTGCTACGGCCAGTAGAATAGGTCTCTGTGTTTCCTACATGTTTCATTGCCACAAAGTAAGGCAACCGCATTAGTTCCCCATATTATTCACATCCAACATATCATACAAAAATTATAGATAGCATACCAGGAATGATCTCTTGAATTTAAGATCTCGCTTGTACTTCTGTAGATGTTTGCGGATGGTTTCCCTTGACAATATTCTTGCACCCATGCATTTCTTACATGGGCAAGGGTAACTTATTAGACCTTGTCGGTCTGCTTCATTCTCTTCCATGTCCCACAATAGCAATTGCAAAAGATCCTCCCGTGATGTCGGATCCATCGGCTAAAATGTGGTCCACCTTGATGTCACCTTGATCCAATGCTTCAAATTAGGGGTTCAAATCTTGAGGGTTTTTCACACTTTCATTCCAGACCTCGCTCTCGTACCTGCACACACAACTCATAGCTTGGAGTACAGAAATTGGTCAATTACATTGGTGAGAATGATGTTGGGATTGACCCTTCCATGGATTAGAACTGCTCCTTCCGGCTACTGAACTCTGTGGGCAGCTCCTTCTCACATCCGTATGACTGGCAATTCTCTTCTCAATTGAGGAAATTAATCTTGAGGAAAATTTCAACTCGAGTACGTCATTCTGATTCTTAGTGCGGAGGAGCACTTAGTTAACTTGAAAGTACATCAGAGTGCTATACAGGTCACAAGCTCAATCCCTACAACACATCCACAACGCACACTTGTTGAAAGGTTGTGTTGCTAGAAGCAGCAGCTACACCTGAAATAAAAGTACCCATCATAATTTTCATTCTAGGGAGATTGAATTCACATGTCACCATTGGAAATCTCTCTTGCACTTACTATCCTTCCCAACATTTTTCGCATGTACTCTAGTTGATACACTAGAGTTGTATCTCTACAACATTTTATTTCAATGTAGTTCCTGTTAGGTCCTGAGATCAGAATGGTGTCAGAAAATGATTGATAACCCACATATTGGAGCGAGTATAACAACTTCAAGTGTGTGGTTATGCAAGTAATATCGATTGAACATGTCAGCGAATCTCTCATTCCCTTCACGGTGCACTTTGGAACTCCATGCACAGAATTGAACCTCTAGAGAAATACAATGAGCTGAATAATTTCAACTCCGTGAAAGTATTATAACAGCTGATTCCATGCAAAATATGCCATGTCTGTGAATAAAACAGTCCAACTATGTGAAGTTTTAGGTGCAACCAAACTTCTGTACAACCATGCCACTGGAGACCACATTTGACCAAATGACTCAAAGTGGGTGGGCCGCCACAAGCGCACCTCTCCATACTTAAAAAGGAAAGAGAAATACACTCAACGCAAAACCATGAACAACATTCAAGAACTTCACCATCTTGGTGATCCTGTCTCAACGATATTCATTCACTTGGGAAATTTTCGCCCAAGAGTGTCAAGTAGCAATGTTAAAAGAATTCAATATGGTTTGAACTGTTTAAAAGGGATATGAGCAATTCCACAGCTTGAAAATGATTGAATGAAATGAGCAACTTCTGATCAGGCAATGCTTACTACT
The DNA here is from genome assembly GCA_950295325.1 of Polytrichum commune. Classification (NCBI taxonomy): domain Eukaryota; kingdom Viridiplantae; phylum Streptophyta; class Polytrichopsida; order Polytrichales; family Polytrichaceae; genus Polytrichum; species Polytrichum commune. The sequence continues at coordinate 53,788,256 of OX485806.1, read as the reverse complement.
TTGACTTGATATGAAAGCAACGCAGACTATCTATTACAAACATGCACCCTGTTTCTATTGGCCACAGGTTGCAATAAAAATCCCAATATACCTTGGCTATGACCTTCATAGTGAATCAATTTGGTAAGAACCAAACTTGGAAGTATACATTGGGTATACATTGTACTTAGACTCACATGAGAATTCGAAGGAGACCAAGGCCAACAGCCGTAACGGACACAATAGTACCTGCACCAGTGCACCATTGAGATGAGTAGCAGAAATAGCAATCTGTATGTGCAATTATCAAGAAGATGCAACTGCAGTCGCGTTCGGGATCCTTGATCATGAAGCAACCTACTTCAAACATTGAGTCTCTAAGGGAAGATTTTACACATATAATATAAGATACAAAGACAATAGATTAGGGATAAGGTGCCAGCTATATTAATTTACTGATATTCAAGGCAGAAATGGTCACATGTTGAACAAACAGTCACTTGCCATACCAAGTACGAGTACATTCATGATATGCAGTCAGTGACCTAGTGAAAAATTGGACCACTGCACGCAAGAAACTTCACTATACAGGTTTCATGCTTGTGCGCTTTACCTGACCTTAAACTTAACCTGATCCAGTGAGAAGAATAAGATGAGCAAAAAACAACACATAGGTTGAGATGTGGAGCATTACCAATACAATAGTTGATCACGTCATATTTAGCTGCTTCAAGTTGTGTTTTCAATGTATGTATTTCCTGCCAAATAAAGCCCACAGATAGATCACCTCAATGCAGTGACCCAGAAAAAGAAAGCAGTACTATGGATGTAACAAAAAGGTTGCTTCTGTCATCGTCCTTTCTTAAATGTCAATAAGAATACAAAAACTCACTTCAACAAAGAACCACTTGCAAGAACCAGTTACCCTGTCCAATTTGTTAGTGAGATTTGATGTCTCAGCACTTTGTATAGCAAGTTCCTCGCGAATGCACCTGAGCACACCAAGAAATCCATGCAGACATAAGCAAGCAGTAAATATGTGCCAGCAGTGGTCAACTCACCAAAGCCAACGATCTCTTAGATTGATGTCATTAGTGCATGGAAATTACAAATTTGGAATAATACTTGCATCCTCATTTTTCTTGTCAATCATAAAGCCACCTAGAAAGTTATCCATCTAAATGCAAAAGGGACCACTCAGAAGGAAGACCTTACCCTCTTTCTAAATTCAAATCCAATCGTTGACCTGCTGTTGCTTTATCAATCTCGTAACTTCAGTTAGTTGCCACCCCAAGTCAAAACAGATAAAAGTCCTCTGGCTTCGCCCTGCTCAAGCATAATTCACCACCTTTCGGATCCCAGCAGGTGTGCTCGCACTCAAACCTTTCATAGAAGAACTTGGTCGCTCAACGGGGGGGGGGGGGGGGGGGGGTTATACCTGCGAGCTAGCTCGTGGTTCTGTCGCCTCCATCGCCTATGGGACATTCGGGACACAATCCTGTTTTTGAAATAGCTCTGTTGAAGATTGGACACACTTTAGTAAGCCTAAAATTGTTGAAGTGACAACGTCATCTTGATCTCATGCTTCAAATCGGGGTTCAAATCTTGTGGGTTTCTCAAACACTCAATTCAAAGCTTGCGTTTTCTACCACATTTGGTGCCCAAAGGCATCTTAATTTATGGACAACAATTCAGGCAACAAATCACGAAAACTTGTTTTCCAATTAGCTCTGCTGAAGATCGGGGACACATTAGTTAGCCTAATTTTGATCAAGTAATGGCGTCATCTTCATCCAATGCTTCAAATTAGGGGTTCAAATCTTCAGGGTTTTTCATACTTTCATTTCAGACCTCGCTCTTTCTAGTAGTCCAGAGGCAACAATCTTCATGGACAACAACAATTGATGCATCAAATCGACTAAGAAACCTGGTTTTCTAACTCATTAAACACTTAAAAATCAACACTGCATTCTGTGATTGTGAGGCGGTCCATGCTTCCTGTGAGTAAGCTCTGGCTTTTTAAAGCTCCTTCCACCCTTGCGTCAAAGTCTCTCACAACTGGGCCTAAAATTGCCGCAATTCCTTCTGCCATCACGGTAGTAGACTCGTCCTCGGATTTCTTTGTGCTATCTTTGAAGACATTGGTATCCGGAGCAAATGCTGTGTCGGTCATGTTTTTCCTTCCTTCTTCTTCCTCTTCCTCTCTTGAACAATGACTTCCTTCCCTAATTTGCTCAGCTCACACTCTCCATTTCATTTTCTTTTACAAGCATGCCTTCCCCAGTCCTGCCAGTAGTGACGTATGATGGCAGCAATAGGTCCTTGATGCACAAACCAGGGAAGGAGGGAAGTACGAATGGGCTTGGGGTGGATCAACGGTTGTCCCCAATGTCCCATATGCGATGGAGGCGACGGAACCACGAGCTAGCCGGCAGATATACCCCCCCCTCCGTTGACCGACCGACCGACCGAGACCTTTTGTGGAAGGTTTCAGGGTAAGCACACCTGCTGGGACCTGAAAGCAGGGCGAAGCCAGAGGAAACTCTGGTGGAGGCTCGTAGCGATACTGACGTGCAAATCGTTTGAACATCAATTGGACATGGAACATTAATTATGAAACCCTAATTCGTTGTTGTTATTGCGATTTTGTAGGTCTTACCTTATAGCAGCAGGGAGGCGGAGAAATGGCGACGTCCTCAGCCGAGCTCCTATCGCACGTCGTCTTCGCGCCAAGGGGTTGTGCTATCGCCATGGCCAAGTCAAAGCAGTCCACGGAGAGCAAGAGGTCAAGCTCGAAGATTACTAAGTCGGCGAGGTCCTCTTCGTCGGAGATGTCCGACGCGGAGCAGTCGAGCGGGGAGTGGGCGAGCAGCAACATCGGTTGCGACACTGACACCAACGGCGACACCAACAGCGGCTTTAGCAGCGAGGACTCCGAGGTGGAGGCGCAGGCGGTGAAGTCCAGGGCAACTGCGGCTAAGCTGGGATCGGCAAACGCGTACGAGGCGCAGAGACGGGCGAACATTGAGCGCAATCTCGCTCGATTTCGGGAATTGGGCATCATCAACCTGGCTGCAGGGGTGGCAGGCGCAAACCACTCCAAGCCTCCGAAGGCACCTGAGAGAGGGAAAAAACGGCGCAGCTGCACCTCTTCCGAGTGCGTACGTGGGCCTATGTGCCTGTGGTACTAAACCCTAATTTCGTTTATCAGCTCCTCCTCTAGCTCCAACGTGTTTTGTTAATGGAGCTAATGCATAATCCCTATAAGCCCTCTGTAGAAGAAATAATGATGTTGGTGGCGAACTTGCCGGACGAACGTGTGGAAGAAGTATTCCAGGGAGTTGCTAGATTGCCACAGATATCGAGTCATGTCTTGAATCACATGGTAAATGTGATGTCTGACATATTTGCGGACTCCAAGGAGGCTCCCATTCCACATAACCAGAGGTCCACTCGGCAATTTGTGCGGTGTACACAACCTTCCAGCCAACCTTCAAGTACGAGGAGATCCGCGAGGATAAGTAGGTCAAACTCAAAATCGAAGAAGGGTGTTGACGATTCGAAGCCTTCTGAAGACGACGAGGACACGGAGTCAAAGGAGAGGGCGTCGGAGGAGGAGGAGGAGCCAGCCTCGTTTCTCCATCTGCACCCTAACCCAAAGGTAACGCACTATCATGACAATTCTTGACATACAATGTTTCTGTAGTCATTCTAGTCGTAGCTTCAAAAAGTATGACTATGACTCTGACTACCTTTAATCACATCTGCCCTCAACTATGACTTGCTGTAGTCACGTACTTGTAATTGCAATGATCCATTCCAATTAGGTCACGTCTGAGCTAATTGGTAATCAAAATAGATGATGCATCTCAAATTTGTTTGGTTTAGGGAGTGAAATGAACTTCAACTTGGTTCGTTAATGAACTGAAAAGATTGAGGGTTATGCTCCTAATTTACCCTAAAATCCCATGTTGTCTGTTGCTGCTATGCTGCTATGTGGAAAGTAGAAATCCGAACCGAAAAAGTCGGCACTTCAGAAACAAATTTCTGAGGCAAAGCGCACTGTAGTGGTCACGGATACTCCGTTGGAGGAGGATGCGCCAACACAGTCGCTGATCTCGCTGCGAAAAGGAAAGGTAAGCACTTTGTCGGTTCATCATAATGCACGTAAAACATAATTATGCTTGTTTCCATAATTGTAACAACAAATACCAACCCTTTGTTGTGAAGTCCTTCGTTACTCCTGCATGATTTCTGTTTTTCATGTCATGTGCAGGAGCTGAAGATGTCAGAACCAGTATAGTGGGCAGTAAAAATACGTCCTTCTCAATCCACCCCCGAGTTCAGGGTTCCGAAGCGCATGACCCAAGGTTTGCCACTCCCCACGAGTGCACCCGCCGTGAAGATGTCGCAGGCATCATGGCCCGGCAATTCAATGGAGCATGATTTCTATGAAGAGGAAGCTCCACTGGACGATGTGGCGATTCCATCTTCAAATATCGACAATTGCGTTCCTGATTCAGAAGGTGATGAGGACGATGATGCAGCCATGTCACTGGACCTGGAGATCAAGAAATTGGAGTTGTTAACTTCACAACGTTGACGACAAGGTGGACAACACGCGCATGCACAATACTCTGGAGGCAGTGCGCAACATGGGCAAGGACATGGAAGCGATAGGCTGGAGTGAGACACGGTGATGCGGAAGGAGGACTCAGAGCTACACAGTCGCAGACGAAAGGTAGAGCTACAGCAGCAAATGGCAGTTCGGGAAAGAGAGCACCATGGCAAGAAGAGGTACACAGTGGAGGTTGACATGAAGGGCCATCCCTGCGGTCAAAACAAACCATTGTGGATGACGTGCCTGCGGGGCCATGCCCAGGATGTGGACTTCAACGTCGAGAACTACCACAGGCACAACACAACGATGTTGCTTTCCATCAAGCAACGTGTTGACAACACCTTTGATTACGAGGGGGGGACTTGGACGAGTCACCGAGGAAGCCTTCCACTCGTTGTTGAAGAACCAGTTAAAGACTAAGAGATATCAGCTAAAGAAGGCATTAGTAGTTGGGAGGACGAAGCCTAAGCACATTCGTCAAGACCATTGGGTGAGCCTCTCAAAGCTGATTGTGGAAGAGAGGAAGATAAATGAGGCAGAGAAGCTAAAAGAGAACCGGACACAGTTGAAGAGGCCATCGATATCGGCTCGGGACTCAGATGAGATTGCAGAAATCTGGTAAGTTTTGGACCACTAGCCATTGTTTGAGGCAGTCAATGTTACATTAATATTTCATGATAGGATTCAATGATCCACTTTGCAAGGGAAGACTATGTTGGTGCACGCCATTGAATTGGAGAGGACTCTAACACGGCAAGAACTTGACTTGTCCATGCGAAAGGAAAGGCAGGCCGTAACTAGGAAGGCAGGTGGCAGCCATGTCTCATCCATGTCTCCAGGAGGAAGCAAATTTGATCGCAGCTCGCCGTCCAGCATGCATTCGAAAATGGTGTCGGACAGAGACATACACAAACGCATGGATGGGTTAGAGGAGAGCATGAAGTTGATATTAGCTGCCTTGAAGATTCCGCAGGTAGACGTCGTACCTCCTCCAAATGTACAGCTCAGCTCAACAGAGAACCTAGACAAAGATAACATTGTCACTGAACCTGGAAGTGACAGCGGAAGGGAGAAAATGAAGAAAGGTTTGAAAGTGCACGATATTGTCTACAAGGAAAAGGTATGTTGCAGCGGTTTGAGACGCATAATCATTATCTTGTTTAAGTTGTGGTGTTTTTGTGCTCGTTGCCTATGAACCTTAAAGTTCCGAATTGCTTATGACTAGTGTTAGTGAAGTTTATGGAGTCTATGACTAAAGTTAATCACATTCTTGACTATTTTTTCTTAGGTTTAGTCAGAAAATGCCTTTTACCTTGATGTGAGCCCTAAATAGTGCTCACATTGTTCTCTAACCATTAGGAGTTGCTAATGTCTTGAATATGCGTTTACTTGAACCATCTAAGGATTAAGAAGGGCGAAGGGTCAAAAGCCTTGGTTAGATTAAATTAAAGGGTGAATAAGAGCTAGAAAGGGCAATAAACCTTAGAGGAGTAATGAGGAGTGAAAAACATAAGTGATTAAGGGTGAGTCTAGTAAAAAACATATTAAAAACAACCTAGAAATACCAATAGAATAATAGAAGGGGTCATACCAATGACCATTATTTATTGAATGATATGTACACGATAGCTCAGGAAGAGGGGTAGGAGCCGGTTGGTTGATACTATTTTCCTGCCTATAAATCACTAGCCAAGTCATGCGTAATACACTAAACGGTCAGACGACTCAACGGGAATCGAACCCGGACCGTCTAAGTGTAATACTAACATCCTTCCTCAACCAACGGGAAACTCAAGTATGTGAGCGTAGAGCGGAGAGCGGAGAGCGGAGATTGGAGAGCGGAAAATTTAGATTTTGTTGGGTAATTTTAGGAGAAGCAGTGCCTATTTCCGTGGAATTAGAGATAGTTTGAATTCTATATTTGGAAAGGTACCCCCATTCCCGTGGACATAATAACCCAGAATTGTTTGAGAAACCAACGGATCCTATAGGCGTGGAAGATTGCATTTATTATCAAACATCTTATAGTATATGTTTTCAAATGTATCATATTAAATTAAGGCCGACGTCACCAAATTGAAATCAAAATACCATACACAAAATATTTTATTGGTTAACAAAATGTAGCCAACCTCAAGACTTACAAAAATGGGTAGTTAGTTAAAATAGCTATATACTCTAGTTTAGGGCCATCTACACCCTATCTGCCGGGCATGTCCAATATGGGTAAAATGATCCAAAGAACATGCCATAAAACTCCGTCGCACCATAACAGCCTTCCAATTCAGTCCTTAGCTTAGCCAAAGACCTCAAAGACAAATCCCCCAAGTTCAACCTTAGAATCCTCTTGGAAATTTTTGAGGTGACGTGCCGACTCTTTGAGAACAACATGAAGTTCACTTTAAAAAGTTTGACGAGGTTATGTTCGCGTGCCAAACAAAACTTCCAATTGCTATATAGCAATTGGGATTGGAAGACGGCCAATGTGATTAGTGTGCACAACCATAAAATAAACCATCCACACTAATAGAAAGTATGGTCCCCCTATAACTAAGATCTCACACTAAGAGCCGAGAGCTAGATTGTTTTGTGACTAGAAGTTAAGAGATCCGAATGATGAAGAAAAAATAAAGAATGCAATGCGGATTGACATTATGAATATGAAATAATGGAGAGAAAGAATGAAACTTGCGCCGGATATCAAAAATAAAACCAACACACAACTTTTATTAAAGCCGGATAACAACAACAAACGGAGTTATAATCTCCAAAACCAAAATGATAAACTAAGGGCTTGGAGAACATTCCCTATCACTCTCCTCACCCTCATTTGCTTCTAACAAGAAAAGATTTCGTGTCCCACGCGAGAAATGACGAACGCGAGGAGGAGATGGGGACTCCGCCTTCGCAAAACAATCCGCCATTGCACTAGCATACGGGGGAAGCTCAAATGGCTTCGGAGGACTTGAAAACATGTCTCGACGAATGACTGCGACCTCCGCTGGCTCTCTAAACACCCAAGCAAAATGATTAGAAACATGATGACACTAGAAAATGAGAATTTGAAATCAAGGCAAACATGGCAAAATATAAAAAGCAAACTTACGCACAAAGGAATCCGAATGCCCTCTTGGTCATCTTTTGAGGAGGATCAAAGATAGATGTAGACGGTGCGGTAACTGAGCGAGATATACGCGCAGGCTGGGAATCGCGCATGGGGAGTAGGAGTGAATTGAAAATGACGGGGTCACTCTCAAGGGCCACAATATGCCGCTCAAGGGAGCGACATGCTGTAATCGAACCACCTAAAACAACGAGAGGTAAAATGTTAGTATGGAAACTACTCAAGGAAAAATAATAGAAAATTCAAAGTAAGGATGAAGTTGAAAAACAAGGCGTACCTACACCACACTGCCAGTCCATAATAACATCATTCTTGTCGGTGAGAGTAGCGAGAAGGATGGAAAAAAAAATAGAATGCTTCTCATGGGCACCTCGCCAAGGTACCCCATCACTGCGCATCGCCTGGCTCTTCTTATCGGTGAAGGTATTCAACCATCCATCTCGTTGGAGGTTGTAACCATACTCTTGTATGGCCTCCTCCCGCACTCTAAGAACAGAGTTAACACGAACAAGAACTTTGATGCTGAACTTCCGAGTCTGCAACAATGAAAATGAAATTGAATTGAAATGAAATGGAATTGAAATTGAAATGATAAGCAATACGGAAGGGAAAGAGAGGGAGACTTGCTTACCACTCCAGAGGGAACAACGGGAGATTGGAGGTCCAAATCATTCATTCCAAACCAATCTTCCGCGACGTAGAAGTCATAAGTGTGTGCCCAATCGAAAATACTCCTAGAAACACTGACACTCGCACAATGGGCAAGAACAAGGACACCATGATCATAGAGGTTAGATTTCGCAAATGCAAAAATACACTCATAGTATGATTCATGGAGCTTGTTCCAAGCAGGAACATCGGTGGAGATGTTCGGCACCGGCAAATTCTCGGGAATGTCGGCGAAGAGCAAATCGAGGCCCTTGTGAGTTGTAGTCGAGGTGTTCACACGGGAACGACCTGCCCCAACCTGCAATTGAAACTTCATGAGAAAATAAGAAGGAAAAAAATAATCAAAGCAAAGGAAAAAAAATTGAGAATTGACGAAGGCAAGTATACAAACCTTGGCAATGAACTCTTGGATGCGGGTATATTCGGGGAGGGGACCTCCGGCAACCTCGGAATCCAGCATTAGTTGAACCATGTCCACATTTTCGATGAGGGAAAGCGTGTTAGGGGCATCCGAAGAGGTGGCATTGGTATCCAAGAGAGCGGCCTTCCTCTTGCGAGGCAAAGAGAGGAGAGAAGTGCCACTATGAGATGGAGTGGCAAGAGATTGTGGATGAAATGCAGATGGAGTAACAGAGGGGGCAAGAGAGGGAGCAACGGAGGGAACGATAGATGGACTGTGTGGGAGGGTGGGTGGCTCAACTGGGGTTTTAGAAGCAGACCGAATGAGAACTTGGGAAGATGCTTGAGTGGCGGTCTTCTTTGCTCTGCCCTTTCTCCTTGGTGCCTTAGAAGGAGGAGGGGGAAGCTCAACGATGTCAGGCTCCTCCAAGGTAACAATGTTATCATCCGGAGCACTACCCACAAGGCTAGCAAACAAAGCCTTCTCTTCCCCGGGGACAAATCCTGCAGCACAATCCAAGTACCATCCACCACCTTGCAAGTGCAATTCGGAGAACTTGTTTGTTTGCGCGGTCGTGTACACGCAGAGGCTAGAAAAAATATTCACCCAGTCCGAGAGGTAGTCCGGCAAGGAAGATGAGGCCAATGCATTCTTCACAACCAATTCTCTCATGATATACCTACATGACAAAACAAGAATGTAAGAAAACCAAGAAAACGAGCAAGAAATGAAATTAAGGAGAGGTGCAAAGTGGAGGATAGATGTATTACCGATAGGCCACACGCTTGATAGCGAGAGCCCCCTCCTCGAACTCCAAGAGATTATCACCTTTGGCAAAGGCGATGTCAGGCTTATCGCTGAGGTAAGGTTTGAAGGCCTTGTCCCAAAGGACAATCCGCCAATGATCAACGTACTCACGAGGGCGCAAGATAGTTTCTGATGCGTCCCAATCAATGTCGACGGAGAGGCTCTCCTCTAAGGTCTCAATTTCAACCGCGACTTCCTTCTCCAACTGCAGAGAGGGAGATGATTAGATATGAGATAAATGGAATAGAGGAAAATGAAAATGAAGAAGGCGAGGAATGGATTACCTGAGCCCAGAAGGACGCCTTGTGTAGCCAGTCGTCCAAAGCCCTCTCCCTCATAGGCTTGTCGACGGGGAACTTGTTATCTAACCTTTCACGAAGGGGGGCGTTCCACCAGTAAAGCCACTTAGCTTTGAACGAAGGTTCGACCGGGCATGTGACAATTTTTTGCAATTTTTCAATTGTCATGTCCGTCGAAGAGAACTCATTAAAATGGCGGTCAATCTGTGCACAAAATAAAAATGATTTGAGTTCAAAAGAATAATAGAGTTGAAGAGTGATTTGGATGAATTGCGTTCAAGAGTGATTTGAGTTCAAAAGAGTACCTCATGAAAGAAATCCTCTCCATTGTCAGGGTGTGCAACGGATATGTACTTCTCAAAAGAACGGGCCCGAATACTTTTGATTATCCTCTCCTGGCCCTTTGTCATAACATTCCAAATCTCAGTGGCCAACCTCTCCGCAACGGGTGTGGTCTCACGGTAATGCCTCACTGCAAGGTCTGCTTGAGCCGAAATGTCTCTCTGCAAGAAATGATCTTGTGAGTTCATATAATCGGCATAGAAATTGTCTATGTTGGAAGTTCTAAATGATTGAATGCACAAACCATAGCTTGTAAAGAAACTTAACGAACACATCCGCAGTCAAGGTGTACCAAGTTGGACGACTCTCCTTTATCTTCTCGCATGCTTTGTAGTCAGATGGCGATATGAGATCCTTGAAGGTGGACAACTCTAACCTTCCAAAAGTGCGGATTCGAAGGAGCTTGGCCGGAATGTTTGCCTTGACATAATCATGCTCGGTTGACCTGAGAGAAAATATGTGAGGAACGTGAGGTAAAAAGAATGGAAAATAATTGAAACAAAAATGAAAAATGAATGAAAAGAATGAGTGAGCTTACCAATTAATGTCGCTCATGGCATTGAGAAATACACCGGTGTATCCTCTAAGGTCAACAACAATGCAATCCACCGAGATATGCCAACTCTTGTCATCGGCGTGGTGGTTATTGATGTGTCTCCACCAAGCGGTGAGACGATGATTGCCTTCCCAGACGAAGAACATCTTCCCGGCGAAATGTGCAAGATCCGGATCCTCTTTGAGTTTGGCGTCAAATTTTGCGGAGGCCTCTTGCCAGAGAGGGCTCCAAGAGGCCATAATACCAAGGGGAATGGGGAGGTCCACGGGAACGTCGTTGAAAGCAGACACGTAAAGAACCCGATCACCCTCTCGGTATCCCATTACAAATTCACATTCCAAGCGTTGCACCTCAACCTCACTTATAGGACGGACGAGATGGAGGGCTCTCAAGCGGCACAAAGGAATGGATAAGCGGGATTTACATGTTGGCTTAATCCGGAGGCGTTGGATAACACCAATGGAGTCCTCCTTTTGAAAGCTCAAGCTCACACACCACGGGATCCGTGTTGGCAACTGCTTGAACGGCATCTTCGCTTATTGCGAGAGCCTAAAAAAAACACAAATAGTAAAACCATGCTTAGAAAGCTAGAACTCAAAAAACTTGCTCAACAAATTACTCAACAACTATCCAACTCACCTCTACTTGTAATGGGCCCTGCGAATTTAGACTCTCAACCTGCACAGCTTCAACTTCAACCGCGGGGGCCGCAAGAACAACATCCTCTCCAGATTGGGGTTGCGATTGCGCAACCTGTGAAGAGTCCATATCCTAAGAACATGGAGAAAATGAGAATTTCACAAAGAAAAGTCAATAACTTCGTAACTATAAAGAAACAAATCCTCACAAAAACAATACAAGGCCGAGAACAAACTACAAATGGTAATGGCCGAATGCTAAGTCAAGTGGTAAACTCTAGCACTAACCTACCTACGAATGAGAGGCCTCGGATCCGAGGCCTCTTTTCCTACCTCCTCCTCATGCACTACCCAATTTAAATTTTCATGCACATACCTTGACACAAAAATGAGGCCTCGGATCCGAGGCCTCTTCCGAATGCCCCTCCTTATGAAATACATACTACAGATAATGGCCGAGAGAATTCAAAAATGAACCTAACATTTTCATTTTTCAAGCACACAACCTGACTAAAAAATGAGGCCTCGGATCCGAGGCCTCTTCCAAATGCCCCTCCTTGATGATTTTAAAACCTAACCAATTTACTTGTTACATGGCTCACGGGTGTTCACCCGTGAGGTTCACATTTGATGATATTCCAGGGGAGGTCACTCCATTGCCAAGTTGCATCACCAAAATGGGTCAAAATTTTCTCAAATGTTTTTGGAAGGTAGATATACATGATATCTATTACGGGGTAAAATATCATGACCAAATTTGATGATCATATTTTTCTAGAAAACATACCATTTCTACCTAGAATGACGCAGAATTCAACTAAACCAATTACTAGGAAAAATGAAGATGACAAAAAATTTCAAAAAAATAACCAAAAGGTATAATCAATGGTTATGAATATAGAGAAAAAAAATCATAATTTTTAAAAATATTTGACATGGAGACATCTCCCCGTGATGATGCTAAATCCTACCCAAGTTACCTGTTACATGGCCCACGGGTGTTCACCCGTGGGGCACACATTTGATCTTGTTAAAACCTAACTTTTCATGCACATACCTTGACACAAAAATGAGGCCTCGGATCCGAGGCCTCTTCCGAATGCCCCTCCTTATGAAATACATACTACAGAAAATGGCCGAGAGAATTCAAAAATGAACCTTACATTTTGATTTTTCAAGCACAAACCTTGACACAAAAAAAAGGCCTCGGATCCGAGGCCTCTTCCCAAAGCTCCTACTTATGCACTTAACAAAATACAATCCCCCCCCCCCGCAGCTTCAGACCTCCATATCTTCCACGTGTGGTCTCCGAATCTAACAATCAACCACTCCATCGTCGTCTACGTGAAATGTAGATGCCGATGGACACCTCACTTGCCCCATTTGGGCAACAATCAAGGAAGTTATGCCTGTTTAAACATTCGCAGTCCCGAGAGCCACTCCCAGGGGACTGCTGATCGAGGGCACTAAAAGGAGGCCTCGGATCCGAGGCCTCATTTTGAAACTAGTGTACATACTCAAAAACAAGCAAAGTGCCTCATTCATACAAGCTATACGTTGAATCAAAAAACCTCAAGTGGCCTCGGCGGAGAGGCCTCGGATCCGAGGCCTCATTTTGAAACTAGTGTACATACTCAAAAACAAGCAAAGTGCCTCATTCATACAAGCTATACGTTGAATCAAAAAACATCAAGTGGCCTCGGCCGAGAGGCCTCGGATCCGAGGCCTTACACACAAACTAGTTTACATACTCAAAACCAACCAAGAGCCTCTTCCGTACACTTGTTTTGGAACACATAAAAGAGGCCTCGGATCGGAGGCCTCATTCACAAACTAGTTTACATACTCAAAACAAACCAAAGTGCCTCATCCGTACACATGTTTTGGAACACATAAAAGAGGCCTCGGATCCGAGGCCTCATTCACAAACTAGTTTACATACTCAAAACAAACCAAAGTGCCTCATCCGTACACATGTTTTGGAACACATAAAAGAGGCCTCGGATCCGAGGCCTCATTCACAAACTAGTTTACATACTCAAAACAAACCAAAGTGCCTCATCCGTACACATGTTTTGGAACACATAAAAGAGGCCTCGGATCCGAGGCCTCATTCACAAACTAGTTTACATCCTCAAAAACAAGCAAAGTGCCTCATTCATACAAGTTATACTTTGAATCAAAAAACCTCAAGTGGCCTCAGCCGAGAGGCCTCGGATCCGAGGCCTCACACACAAACTAGTTTACATACTCAGAACCAACCAAAGTGCCTCATAAAGACATGCCTAACCAAGTTACTTGTTACATGGCCCACGGGCGTTCACCCGTGGGGCACAAGGCAGAGAGCAAGGAATCAAAAATGGAAGAAAGTTGACATTCCATTAGTTTGAGAAATCAAGAACCTCACCTCTCTCAAAACCCTACCTCTCACATACTCAAACTTACACAAATATGAGGCCTCGGATCCGAGGCCTCTTCCCCTAGCTCTTTCTTATGCACTACACAAAACAAGACAAGGCCGAGAGCAATTGATGTGCACATAACATTTTGATTTTTCAAGCACAAACCTACCCACAAATAAGAGGCCTCGGATCCGAGGCCTCTTCCTATGGCTCCCACTTATGCACTACACAATAGAAGAAATGGCCGAGAGCAAGAAATCAAGAAAGCAAGAAAGTCGACATTCCATTAGTTTGAGAAATCAAGAACCTCGCCTCTCTCAAAACCCTACCTTTCACATACTCAAACTTACACAAATATGAGGCCTCGGATCCGAGGCCTCTTCCCCTAGCTCATTCTTGTGCACTACAGAAAACGAGCCAAGGCCGAGAGCAATTGATGTGCACATAACATTTTGATTTTTCAAGCACAAACCTACCCACAAATAAGAGGCCTCGGATCCGAGGCCTCTTCCTATGGCTCCCACTTATGCACTACACAATAGAAGAAATGGCCGAGAGCAAAGAATCAAGAAAGCAAGAAAGTTGACATTCCATTAGTTTGAGAAATCAAGAACCTCACGTCTCTCTAAACCCTACCTCTCACATACTCAAACTTACACAAATATGAGGCCTCGGATCCGAGGCCTCTTCCCCTAGCTCTTTCTTATGCACTACACAAAACAAGACAAGGCCGAGAGCAATTGATGTGCACATAACATTTTGATTTTTCAAGCACAAACCTACCCACAAATAAAAGACCTCGGATCCGAGGCCTCTTCCTATGGCTCCCACTTATGCACTACACAATAGAAGAAACGGCCGAGAGCAAGGCATCAAGAAAGCAAGAAAGTTGACATTCCATTAGGTTGAGAAATCAAGAACCTCGCCTCTCTCAAAACCCTACCTTTCACATACTCAAACTTACACAAATATGAGGCCTCGGATCCGAGGCCTCTTCCCCTAGCTCGTTCTTGTGCACTACACAAAACGAGCCAAGGCCAAGAGCAATTGATGTGCACATAACATTTTGATTTTTCAAGCACAAACCTACCCACAAATAAAAGACCTCGGATCCGAGGCCTCTTCCTATGGCTCCCACTTATGCACTACACAATAGAAGAAATGGCCGAGAGCAAGGAATCAAGAAAGCAAGAAAGTCGACATTCCATTTGTTTGATAAATCAAGAACCTCGCCTCTCTCAAAACCCTACCTTTCACATACTCAAACTTACACAAATATGAGGCCTCGGATCCGAGGCCTCTTCCCCTGGCTCATTCTTGTGCACTACACAAAATGAGACAAGGCCGAGAGCAACATGATGTGCACATAACCTTTTGATTTTTCAAGCACAAACATACCTTTCCTGACATGTTCCTAAACCCAAATCAGGACAAGGCCGAAAGCAAGTCAAGCTGATATTCCAAATACTATGAGAAATCAAGGTGATAGAAATTAAGCAAAAACGTTGGCGAACATAGCTTGGCCGAGATCCCGACACCTTACCAGAATTTGGAGTATGCCCTCCACTGAAGCCCCTATATTGGCGCCACTATCTTCCGAGGTCCCGTCCTCTGTCGGCGTTATTGGAGTGCTTCTCGAATCTCTGAGGTTTACTTGCGCCATTCCTCTCCCGCGGCCACGCCCTCGCCTTGATGTTTGTTGTGTTCCGCCCGCCTTGCTTCGCTGAAATCTTGAAGCAGGGGTCACAACATCCACACTTAGGGTTTTTGCGCATGGGTCTCCTCCTTCAGCTCTTTCGCGGCCTCCCAACAAATTTGATTTCAGATCTTCCTTTGCCGCTTTCCTCTTGGACGCCTTCATTTTTTCTCTTGCTTGAATCGTTGGTTGTCCCGACATCGGTTCTCGCTCTTCTAACGCCTTCTCAATTTGTTGTGCTACCTCCTTGTTGTCTTCTTCGTAGATATTTCCACTATCTCCACTCCCCCCTTCTTCCTATATTTAAGATAAAACAATGTTTATAACAATGATGACAAACCATAATATCTAAAAGAAAAGTTGTTTCACAGTTGAATATGTTCTACCATTTTTATTATGTGCTCAAACAACTGAATATATGGAGAACCCGAAGAATACGTACGACACTTGTAGAGTTTGTTTCTTCGCGTGAGTCCTCTTGGATGCTGTCGTTTCCCAACTCCTCCACTTCTGCCATTGGTTGCGCTTTACTTCCGTCCGCCTCTTCTACAATCGGTTATAAATGAAAAGGCCGAATCCCACAGTCTAGCCTCCACGAAGGTTTCCGCAGGTCCTTTATGCTTTGGCTCAAATCCTCGGGCGTCCCACGGCCCTCGATTGGCGCTTTCCTTGCCTGTGACTTTTGTGTCCTCACTGTCTTTCTCTTCTTATCAGTGTAATGTGTAGACGATCGCCTCCTCTTCTTTTTCTTAGATGGTTCCGTTGTCGGAGGTTGTGAATTGCCTATTTCCTTCATGTGTTCAACCCTCCCGCAATTCAGACCTATTCGCTCTATTTCCTTTCCACAACCTCACCACATCAAACTCACACATTGGAAAGAAAGTGAGCAATCGCATTCTTCTTAGTATATAACTGCAATACCTCCCGATGGGAGGCGCGCTTTACTATCTGACAACCATCTTTGTAATTAGGGGTATCTTTTTTTAGGATGCCTGACAGTTTTGTCTCCTTCCTGATATTCATGCGTATTTGTTTATAACTTCATCATCATCACCATTCTCCTTCTCTATGCATCTTTGCATCTTTGTTCCTTCACGTTTGCTTTCTCTGCCTTCATGGCTTCCACCTCAATTCTTCCTCCCGTCTCTGAGATGGCCGAACTTCGTTCACATGGCATCGGGGTCCCTATTATATTCCCCATTGGTGCACAAGGTATTGTTGTTGTCTCGGAGCTTCATCTTAGCATTAGGTTCTCTTTGAAAGCTAGTACAATATGGGTAGAGCGTGAGATCTACCATCTTGATACTGGATTGCTCGTTCATACCTTCCATGAGACCTCCAAGGTAACTGACAATGGCAATGTAGTGTGGGAGCTTGGCGCGGGAAAGTATAGGGTTTGTGGCTGGCCAGATTCTCAGATGGGAGTGTCAACAGAAATCCTTCCTCCTCTTCGATCATCCACTGTTGCCTTTAGCACACCCCCGGTAATAAGCGTCAAGACCGAGCCTGGTGTAGACAACGTTATAGACTTGTCTGATTCTTCGAGTGAAGATGTACCAGTGCATAAGGCTGTTGTCCATGATTCCCCTCATTTGTTTCCCTTTGCATCCTACGTAACGCCTTCTCCATCTAGCTCTGTCCCTTCAACTACTTCGGTCCCTACATCTAAACCTCCTCAAACTATTGTTCAATGTCTTCGTCGTCTTGGCTCTATGCCCGGTAGTAAGAACGTCCTCAAGAAAATAGATTACGATAAAATCAAAATCCAAGAAGTTAATCACCTTCCCCCTCGTTTCGATGGCACCCAGTTATTTGTCCTCCCTGCAACAGAAGTCTCTTCATCTCAAACCAGGGCCAAGTCGTTGGACGGCATGGACAAGCAATATGATGGCCATGTTTGGACTAAGACTCAAACCACCAACATTACAAACGACGTTGGCCTTGCATTTCGTTCCTCTACCTATGTTGGCCATCTCCAATGCCAAAACCCGAGTTGTGATTACCTTCAACGCGCCCATCGTACCTCTAAGGTCAATGACACAGAATTTGAAGGTTTCACTAAAGATCCTTTCCCTCTCTCTGGCATTGTGCCATCCGGATCTACTCTTGTCTGCAGGATTTGTAAAGAGCCTCCCAAATGCATTGCACTATGCGAGGCCAAAATCTTCTACGTCCATGGGAAGGAGTCATCCCAAAGAGCCTACATTCATCTCGGTTCTCATCAACATCCAGTGAAGGTTGGAGACTGCAGAGACAGTCGGAAGCGTATCAATGCACTTCTTGAGGAGCACGTTGAACGTACGCCTCAAGCCACCCACAGCAAGATCGTCCTTGAAGCTAGCAAGGACATTGTTGGTGAGTTTCTCCTTTCTGGCGATAATGACACACACCGTCTCTTTTCTTTAAAAGAGCTTGAACCTGTTTTTGAGAGCTGTAGAGAGTTGAATTCCCCAAACCTTCGCTCTAAGGTTACCTTTTTCAAATATTTGCGGAGGTTTGGTGTTATGGATGGCATCGCGAAGCTCCGAGGCATTAGCAATTGGGCCTACGTCCAATGGAACCAATTCCCAGGACAAGGTGACAATACAGACAAGGTGTTCGTCTTCAAGATGTCGGAGGTTGGTCCTGGAAGTGGAGTGGATTTGGTTCGTCGGATGCAACCGGGTGGGGACCTGGAGAACGCGTGGATGATGTCCGATCACGTGAAGCGGGTCAAAGGGTGGACCACCATGGCCGCTCATGTGTACGATGGGACTTATCAACGGGTCATGACCATTTCATGTTGTGATTTCCAATCGGAGAATAAGGATGCCCAAGTTCTCTTCTGGTAGAACCTCAACCACGTCATGGCCCGACACGGTATCCCACATCCAAATTTTATAGGCTTCATGGCGGACAGTGCCCAAGCCAATTGGAACGCTGTTCGCATTGTGTATGGTTCAGGGGATCCCAAAGTTCCAATGGAGGGTCGTGAGCGCACTTGTTTTTTCCATTGGAAACAATCGCTCGAAAAACATACGAAATCGTATATAAAGCATGAGTTACAAGACCAACATAGACATCTTTGCCTTCAATATCGAAATGCGTCATCTATGGAAGAGGTTGAGACTACGTACCTAGCTATCAAGGCTTGGTGGGCGTCATCGAATTGTACAAGTGAGGACGGTCTCAAGCATCTTCAGCTCTGGCTTGCTTTTTGGCACTTCCGCTACCTTCAATGGGGTGGTTTCATGGAACTGGTACATCTCCTTTATAATTCATTATTGGTTTTTCTTGGATTCGATTTCCTCTCTCTGTACATTTATATTAATACTTGATTTCTCCAATCAGGAAAAGGTTTTAACCCAAGACCAATTGGCCGAGATGCCGTCGTGCAATCTTGCGGAGTCCGTCCACAACAAGTGGCTTCAAGCCTCCGGCAACAAGGGTGGAGATCTATACGTGGCTACGGTTGACGACTACATTCGCGCCTTCTTACAAGTTGTTGCATACTACCAGTTCCTTAAAGGTGGAATTGGCGGAGATGGTCCAAGCAAAGAAGAACTAAAGCTCAGGGGTGCTCAACGTCGAGCTCAGCGTACTGGCGACCCCACAGTGTTGCAGAAGGTCTTGCTTGACATGTCCGGTGGGGAAGAATTTTGCACTCGCGATCCACACCTTGAGGGCGCCGAGGTGTTTGGATCGCAGAAGCGAAGACCAGACACTCCAATTGGTGATGATGGCGAGACCCACCGCCCCGATACCGTGAACTTCTCTCGCCCTCCCCCCGGTAAGCGTGTCACTCGATCTCAACCAGAAACACTACCCACTATCATTGAGGAGTCTTCCCCCTCTGTACAAGAGGTTCAAGTGCCTTCACCTGCAGGACTTGGTTTCCAGCGTGTCACTGCCGTGCAAGAAACCAAAGTAGATGTCTCTCTTTGGCATATTGCCCGCATACCCTATACATATGGGAAGTCTTGTTGGGCTAATCATGCGGGCACGAAGAAGAAGTGCACCGCAAGAATCGTCACTAATAATAAGAGCGTCCCTGCGCTGACCTACACCGGTATGTGGCATCATTACAAACTCCAATCTATGAAGCGCACGGACTTTGTCTTTTGCCCAGACGACATTGAGCGTTGCGTGAAGGGCCCTCGTCGGAAATGGGTCATGCAGTTCTCTGCTGATGACCAGAAGCCTCCTATTCCCCCAATCTGGCCCGTGAAGATTGGTACCAACCTCACCCGCTCGGAGATCTTCGCCCTTGAGAACGCAGGTTTTCAATTCCCACCAAAGGAGCGCATCACACCGACTCAACTCTTCACCAACTCTGCTCCCCCGCTGGATATGTCTGGAATCCGTGTTCCAGAAAACCCCGACATGATCCCTCCGACAAGATTGTCCAAGCTTGTTCGGCGATCCAACAGCGCACCTTCGGCAAAGCAAAGGCAGATGGTGGCCTCTGCTGAAGCTGTGCATGGTACCGTTCTGAAGTTAACTATGATCCCTCAACCGGGATTTGGTTGCATTATCACACTGCAGTCCAAATCAGAACCCCAACCACCGATCTACCAAATGACAGTCAGTTCTCTTCTAGAGTGCAACTGCGCATACTTCTTGGATATGATTTCCAAGTTCAGCCGCAAACGAAATTCTTATATGAATTGTAAGCATTTGTATTACATTTTCATCAAGGTTTATAATTTGGATGCGGAAGTGAATTTGTTCATTCACACCTCGACATTTAGCTTCAACGAAGTCAAACTCTTCCTCGAAGGGGGTCTTTTGACAAAGTCTACTTCTTAGAATATATCTTAGCCTAGCAGTACTTTGGGCTATGATATATGTATCCATTTCTGGACCTCTTGTGAAGCAATAATTGATTGATATAATAAAGGTATAATCTCAATGATTATTTTTATTTGCTTCAAAATTTTGTATTACAATGCTTCCTATGTCTATCAACTCTATTTCCGTTTTGCATACTTCTTAGATGATTACGAGGGAGGTGGACCCGGTCGAAGCAAATCCATATAAGAAACTGTCTTATTTCTCTTTCGATCCTTCAGCGGAAGATGATGTGGCGTCATACCTCTCATCCGTTCGCGAAATGAAAGAGACTTCAAAGATTCCCCTTCCACCTTCACCTCCTCCTCCGTTTCGTTCGATTTGTCTTCATCCAAATCAGCATCCTTCTCCGGCACATCCTCCTGCCTGTTTTCTTTTTTCTCATATTTTTTTTGCTCCTCCCGTACCCTCCACCTCCATGCTTGTGTAGATTGCGAAAATGAAGTCAGCTCGTAGTCACCACTACTTCGATTTCCAGCAGCAAACTGAAATTCCGGCGATGGATTAACCGGAATATGAGGATCTGCTAGACTTCTAATTTCCTTATCCCATCCTAATCCAGCAAACATGTCTCTCTCATCTCCCATTGTATGCAACTGTATATACAATGATGTTGGGTATGAGTCCAATTTATAATCTATTCGGCCACAAACGATAATTGCTAAAGTCTAAGCTATAGAATACTAGACTCACATATAAGACAAAGAGAAAAGTGATGAATAAAAACCAAGCAAGTTTATTATTTTGATTTCTTTGTATTTTGATTGACTCATTCTTCAATTATACCAATCTCAAAAAATCCATTTTCATTGATTTTTTCTTGTAGTCATCCTTGGTTTTAATAATTCAACCACCTCACGGTTTCCAAACTTAATGAGACCATTTCAAATTCAGGGTTTTTATTTTATTTTATGACCTATACATCCCACGGAAATAGGTCCAATTTTTTTTACTATTATTGTCAGATTCTAGAATATTCTAGGTATATTCTTGGCTATTTTGAAATATCCTAATTTTAGTCTGACAAGTTTACTATTTTTATTTCCTCTACGTTCTCCGCTCTCCAAATCTACGCTCTCCGCTCTCCACTCTCCGCTTTACACTCACATACAAGTGTCGTCCCTCAACCAACCAAGGAAACATGACTTGGTGACCACAACCACTACAAACCTCAACTTTTACCATGACACGAGCGTGATTACTTGCTAACAACTATGGTGGGTTACTTTCATTTTATCTTATTCATCCATCTATCTATCAATGAGTTTAGTTATCTAGGAGTCTAGGGGGAGAAGAAGTCAAGAGAAGAAAAGGGAAAGTGGGTTTGGAAGGGGGAGAGGCCAAGGGAAAAGGTCTCAACCCGTTTTTTCTCTCGGGCGGCCCGAAAGATGCCGGGCAACTCGGGAAAAAGGGTAGAGGTTGGAGGGGTCTCGGGAGGTAGGAGGTAGAGGGCTCATTATGCATGTCTAGGAGAAGAGGAGGAGAAGGAGAAGGGGAGAAGGGCGAAGCCCTGCTCCGTTGGGTTCCGAAGGGTGTGGCTGGAAGAAGGAGATCGGTGGTAAGAGGGGAGTGCCGCCTCAACCTAGAGGTGTGCACAACCGTCTGGTCTCGTAGAGGAATGGGAATTGGTTCAGGGTAATAGAGCTCATGCTTACGGCACACCAGTAGCTAGGGAGAAAGAGAGGGGTCGATCAATAGATGACCCTGAATTGGGTAAGAGGGAGCGGTGAAGCCAGTACGAACCCCGGCAAGAACTGGAGCGAGCAGGAGTAGAAAAGAAGGACTTGTTGATGCTTATGCAAAACAGGGCTACCGGGTGAGCCGAAGAAGAGGAGGAATCGGCGGAATCCGGGTTATCAACATGATCGAATAAGGGATCCGAGACACCCAGGGGGATTCGGCGAGCTTAGTCATGCCACATCCAGGATGGAGTAAGAGCGATTAGAGGTTGCACATTGGAAGTGGCACGTAGGTGCAGAGCTGCCGGATGGAGCTAGGGAGAAGAAAGGGATGCAGGGTGCGAAACACACCCACATTGAGATCGGGTAGAACCGATCACTACGGCCGCAAGGTGGTTTCAATGGAGACAGGTGAAGGTGGTCGGAGAGATGAAACGGGGATTGCTTGCCTCGAACGCACTCCGTTCACCTCATTGATCAGGTATCTAGATGCGTTGTCAGTTTCCACTGAATTTTGCTAAGTCAATGGTTGGTTACCCGAAAGCTTCACCGAATATCGCGGGACAGTGAGGTTGGCCGAGGAGAGGAAGAGCACGGTGGAGTAGCTCGGAAGCGGATGGACCCATATTTGGGAATAGGAATGACCGTGTTAGGATGGGACTATTAGTGAAGGGGATGTGAGATCGGGAGTACAGAAGGTGATGTTAAGTGTTGGGGGACACGCGGTTGAAGCTTGTAGGATTAGCTCAGTGCACTGCTGTTTTGAACGGCAGGAACGTTCATGGCGTTGGGCTGGATAGACAGTTGATCACTACGCATCGTCGGAAGAAGAGGCACTGAGCCAGGGAGAGAGGAGGAAGCAAGAACAGGTGGTAGGAACTAGATCGGTATGCAACCATTGACAAATGCATGAATGAGGATTGGAAGGAGGGAATTTGATTGGCCACTGAGATGTGGGTGAGAAGGGAATTAGGCGGCTGTGCAGGCAGGGAGGGTTCTTAAATCATCAATTTTGCTAACCAAATATAAATCTTGGCAACGGGGCGGAGTTGAATGAGATTGGCAGGGCGGCAGAAGGATTGAAGGACTTCTCAGCTGAGCGAGCTCCTACTGTGGGGTTTGCTGGGACCGGGGCATGTGGTTAACAGGTTGGGAGGTGGCACAGATGCCTGCACATCATGGTGTCGAAGTTCTGGCATCAAGGTCCGGAGGGTGAATTCAGGCGGTGTCTAGGAAAGGCGAAGGTGTAGAGTTGCTGCCCAAGCCGACCTCTGGCAACTGGGGGTGATTCGGGATCAGGTAAGGACGAGGCGGTGGCGAGGGGGTTACTGGTGGCGACTGCAGGCAGCCTAACAGTGAGAGTTGTGCATTAACATGGAATGGTTGCTGGAGTGAAAGGACACCTGTACCTCACTTGTTGATGGAGGTAGCTGCGGCATAGCTAAGTGCACAGGGTGGGTGAAGTATACTTAGGAAGCAGTGTGATTGGTAGGAGAAGTGTTTAGGACATTGTAAGAGACTCAAGTGTTTATGAATACTTGGACGTTTTGTAATAAAAGAAAACATAAAGAAAGGTGATATACACACCACTTCTCCCAATCCTCCTTCTTTGCTCGCATTTGTTCCTTGGATGATTGAATGTAGCCCATGAACCCTCACCCGGACTAGGACGCAATCGAAGGGTGAGGGGGATTTGGGCTTACACTTGACTGTGACTGTGACTGATTGTGGTTGTTCTAAGGGGTCCAAACAAACCTCAGATGGGAGATAGGACGTGCAGATGGAAGAAGTCAGTATAGGGAAGGAAGAGGTGGACGACGCTGCATTGACGTCCCTGCCGAAGCCTCGTCCACCTTGTCGTGCACCTCTCCATGAGGAGTGCCCGAAACACCATGGGCACAAGGGGGACCCCGGAGTGACACCCGGGACTTGTGGCACCGTTGGTGAGAGGGCCCAAGTGATCCTAGTGTGGGTGAAGGCCCGAGCGTTGGGAACACCTCCCACCCACGGAGACTAGAAGGCATGAGAGTAAGGCCAAGATCTGTGCGTAGCTCATGGCGTGGTGATTCTAGAATGCTCAAGATCACCTCAATCGGAGGTGTGAGCTAGGAGTTATGGCCATTGGAGTGGGGCGCTGTCCCAGGACAGTGCCCTGGTACAGCAGTGCCTGGGAGTGATTCCCGGGACTGCAAAGGTTCAAACAGGCAAAACTTCGTCAATACTTGCCCAAATGGGGCGAGTGAGGAATCCATCGGCATCTACGTAAAGAGTACATGAGGATGGAGGGGTTGGTTGTTGGAATCAGACTATCTACAAGGAAGTTGTGATGGTCTGAAGCTGCTGGGGGCTTCTAGGCCCAGCGGTTAAGGGAAAATGTCTACTTGGCCCCAACTCTTGGTGGAGAGACAAGAGGTTGGTTGACGGTGGGGTAGGGGCCCCACGTAGAGTCCTAAAGGCTTATATGGGTGAGGTGGTGTGGCCTCAGCCACCCGAGGCGGAACGGCACGGCCTCCATGGGCTTTGGCCCATTGTGAGGCCATAGTTGCCTAGTATGCTTCGGGTTGTTGTAGTGTTGCTCTGGCAATGCGATGATCACCATAGGATTGGACTTCCATGAATGGAAGTCCACATCAAAGAAATGGGTTACTGATTAAGGGGTGAGTCCCAAAAGCATAGTAGGAGGGTTGGTTCCCTCATATGAACTGTAGATAGGTTTTTAGATTGGGTTCCAATTAAGAAAACCACACAGGGAAGACTAAATGAGTGTCAGGTGTTACATCTAGGGATCACCATTGAGTTAATTGATAGATTACAAGAGAATTAAAATGTATTTAGAACAACAAACACAGGGAAAAAGACTTCTAGAGTGAGCTTTAGGATTGATTCAATTAAGGTTAAGGGTCACTCACAGCAGTACATGCAATTGATCAGTCACTCCCTCACAACCCACTCTCATCAGTAACATCACTCTTATAATGTGTTTTGCAATTCAGGGAGTTATAGCTCAGCCATAGACATTTGAGTACGCCATAGTCTCAGAAATCCAAGGCAAAAACTCCTCGAGGTGACCATAGTCTCTTTAAATAAGTAACCAAGGACTATAGGCCATACCACAGTTAGTAAGGATATCATGTTCACACTTGACTCCTCCTATGGTTAAGTGATTGATTTAATTAGATAAAGACCACAGAAATGAATTATTTCCTTAGCCAGTTTTAGACTTAACACTATCACAGTGGAATTGAATGCATTAAAATAAATTATTGAAATTAACAAAAGTCTAACGTGTGACAGTAACCTAGTGACCGAGTCTAAGCGAAGCGAACTAAACCGGACCGGAACCGTAAGAGTCTAACCGGTAGGACCATAGTCTGCACGGCACGGCCATAGTCTAGTCACCAGTAACAGTCACAAGTAACCAGTATCAAGTCACGTCTTATAGAGAGGGCCATAGTCTTAGTATCCAGTAACCAGTAACAAGTAGCCAGTCACCAGTAACGAAGTCAGCGTCAAGTTCTCGAAGGTGATGCTGGCCACTCCTCCTTTTATGCTTGCCTTTCTAAACTCGCCCAAACGATATGGGTTAAAGGTGCCACGCTTCTCGCGCTCACAACTCCCTCTTTCGCAGACTCGCCGCGGACGTAAACTCCTCCTTTTCTCCCGCAGACGGCTCGTATTCGCCCGGTTGCGGTGCAGGTTAAATTCCTCTTCCTTTTCTTCAAGGTGGTAACAGATTGCCGTAGTTTATCAAGTCCTCATTGCTACAAACTTCTGAATTTCTCTCCAGTCAATAGATTCGGCATTTACTTCAGAAATGATTTCCACTGATCTCTTGCTTTTAGCTGCTGAATTTCCACACTGGGGTTTCCTTCCTATTGAGACTTAAGCTCTAATCATCCACAACAAAATAACTACGACATTTTTGACCATGAGAGAACGGAGCATCACTTTCTGAAATGAATTCCTACACTCAATGGCTTCACAGAATTGTTGTTGGGACACTGCAGACAGAAAAAGGTTACTTCAAGTTTTCATACTTCCATAGCTTGGCCGAATTTCAATCTTCCTTCGACATGAACATTGCTCATTTCAACTGATTCTACAAACTTATTTATCAGGCTTGTAATCTCTTGATTAACTTTGTAGAATTGTAACATCAAATGGACCATGGGAGATTTCGGATTTCTTGTTCCATTCAACAACATAAAGGAGCCTTGGGGAATTGAAGATGATTAAACTGCTTCACACAGTTTAACCTCATACGCACGCCAGACAATGACAAATGAAATTCGCTCCTTTCACAAGTTTTTAATTTATACTTGCACCTTTAGAGGAATTTTCCACAGAGATGACAAGTTGATTCTCAAAAGTCTATCCTGAATTCCCATCAGATAGAGTAAGGCTAATCCAGCCAACCCCCATGGCCGAACACACACATAAAGAATGAACTTCACATTCACTCTATTATGACATGATAAGTTCCCAATTTGGGCTTACATATTGATTACAGGTTTCACACCCTCAAGTTCTTTCATAATTATTCCCCAATAAGATTGCAGTACAAGTACGATTCTTGATCTCTCCGAGAGGATCACTATAACTTTCCTTACCAAATTCACACAAATAAATGATACAGTTACCCACAGTGAAATCTCACATTCCACTTGTAAGTTATAGTCAAGAGTAAGAATGTTGGGATTGGGACACCACAAATGATCCACACAGTGTCACCCCTAACACATCCTTACAACAGTAAGTCACAATTGAGAAGGTAAGAATGCAGTAATTTCATTCAGAGTTTCACACTCCTTTACATAACTTTCAGCAATGAAGAGCACACAACAATTATCTTACTCCCTTCACAGGAGAAAGGTAATACAACTGCTTTCCCGATTCTTCACGAACCAGAAAATGATGCTTTGACTTAATTGATTCGCAACAACAACACAAACAACACATCACAATTTCGATTCACTCACACACAGTTGATAAGACAGCTTCACGCTGTAATATTATATTAAGAAGAGTAAGATGTACATCACAAAGGGCTTCACACCCAAGCAAAAAGCACTCAGAAAACGACAAAGCAAGGGAGGCTCTCTTCTCGAGAGGAACTGCCTTTCTCCTCTCCCTCTTCTCCTCTATATCCCCTAAATTAACTACCTCGTCTCTTGGAATCAGATTTCATAAGGCTCTTCGACTTGGTCACATGTCTATTGCCCTACCCAAAAGACTCTTCCTCTTGGGATCTGTTTCATATGAACTAAATGTTTCACCCTTAGCTCATTTCGGATAATTGGTCACTAATGACTTACTTTAACGTCCATTTCACATTCTGAGTGCCAATATGAATTCACATCCTGTCAAAATTCTAAAATGACTATTCTGAGACCAAAAAGTTGTACCACATGAACTATAAGATCCGGGGTAGGAGGAGCTAACCATTAGCATGGCGGAATGAGAAGGGTTAGCGTTCGTAACCTTTGCTAGAATTGAAAATTGGCAAGATTGTTAAGGGGCTGGCAAGGGTTGCGACAGTTGGTATCCGAGTAGGGTTCCAATTTTTGAGCTAGCACTTTGAGGGAAGCATGGCTATCAAATAAGCGGGTTATGATGGTGACCCGGGGTTTCCAAAAGCTTGTGAGGCTCAAATTGGAACAAAGATCATGTGTAAATGGAATTTGACCGTACCATTGGTTCTAATGACAATGGTGGGCATGATGGTGGATTCGGTAAGGAAAATGGTGGAGTCCTTTGAAAGGGCTGCCGTACACCTCAAAAAACATTTCGGGCCTAGAATACCGAATGCACCCAAAACCTTGGAGGGCATTAATGTTGGATTGAAATTCTAATTTGAAATACTTGGAAGGTATTGATGTTGGAATGAATTTGATGGAAATGAGGCGTCCGGGCGTCTTAAGGCGTATATGCGCGAATTTCACATCCAAATGAATTGTACATCTTAGATGAACGAGTTTTCTAAGAAATGCATCATTTTAGGTGGCCTTTCAAAAGCGCGTGGTGAATACCAAGTCAAATTTCCAAAAGTTTATTGAGGTTGTGGCGGGGATCATCAAAATTGCCACGAGCATTAAAGTCGATGACCCCAATAAGAAATTCGGCGGTGCTTTACAACAATGGACGTTGAGGGTAGATAGGTGTGAGGCCCAAACCTCCACCCTTATGCGTTTGAGTCCGGGTGAAGGCTTGTAACCCACATGTAACACCTAATACCTACTACTCTCCTAGCTTTGATCATACCCCTTTTTATGTCACATTCAACACACTAGTTTGTCTTAAAGTGGGGCCACAAGAATTAATAGGTGTATTTGTTTTCCTTATTTCCACCCTTCTTACATTCAAAGCTCACACTCCTACATTATCCTTCAAATTCTAGGAGTAAGCCTTACACATTGCGGCTCATTCTTCACTACTCCCTCCCTAATTCCTAGTTTAACTCCCTCCTATCACCACATTGATGGAATCTGCCTAATGGAACCCCCTATCAGTCTCGGCCAGGACCCATCAACTAATTATGGGTTCGGTACCCCAGCCGGTAAACTACGCTGTCCACCTTGAAAGACTGCCCGTCAACGCCCGTCAGCTGGCATTGTAATCCTTCGGTAGTTGTTGCTCACTAACTGATGTGGCTGTTGAATCCCCCTGGCCGCAGCTCAGAAAGTTCCCTTCACCTTGAATCTGAATCCTCTTGGCCGCATTCCTCACATTTCGTATGAATCCTCCTGGCCGTAGCTCAGAGAACTCCCTTCCTCGTTGTAAAACCACACACCCCCCTCCTTTGATCCGAGGTTTAAGCACCTGATCGGCTTTCGAAGAGGGAGGCCCTCTCCCCCCCTTATCAAAAACCCCTTCCTTTGTATTCCACCAACCTCAAAGTCCAAAACGAACATTAAAACTGGCCTAAGCCTTAACCCTTATTTAATCCCAACACCCACACAAAGTAACTCATCCCCATAGTTAACCTCCACCATCCCACTTCCTAAACATAAATCCTAATGAATCATTTTCCAATACTTAAGCCAGTCTAGGTCCTAACACCAGAGTCTCACTTTTTTTTATCTTTTTGAAGGATTGCACGACATTAAAATCTAAGTACTAACACTCCCTTGAGGTTAAGGCCACATGTGGGCACTGTTTTTGGGCTCATATAATTGGCGACCATCGGGGGATGAATCCCAAGGACTCTTGCTCTGTAGGCAAGTTGTAAACTCAAGCTCAATACTCCTTGCACCGACTCCCCGCCGTGCGTGTCGGGAAGCTCTGCCCATTTAATGTTTCCAATTGCAATGAATTGTTTGGGAAGGCTTCTCGAACAAGATAAGGCCCCAACCAAACTGCATCAAACTTACCCAGGAAGTCAAGCTTCCTAGCATCCTGAATCATTACCATCATACCTGGCATCAGTGCCCTCTTCTTGTGTCATTTGTCGAAGGTGATCTTCCTTTGCCTTTGGATGGCCTCGATGTGTTGAGCACTCATCCTTCTCCTCTCGTCAAGCTCCTCCAATGTTGTTAGTCTATTCCTCAATGACTAACTATCCGTGAGACGTGTCTGCACAGCCACTCGTAGGGATTCCACCTCAAATTTGATGGGCAATGTAGCTTCCAACCCATAAACTAAAGAGAATGGCGTTGCTTGTGTTGTTACCTTGAAGGTTGCACGATACGTCCATAATGCCGCTATTAACTTGACGTTCCAATCCCTCTTCGAATCCTGTACGATTTTTCGAAGGATGCTGACTAAGATCCCGTTAACACGCTCCGTTTGACCATTGGTCTGCGGATGATAAAAAGTTGTTTTCCTATGGTCTATTTTAAATCTAGCTGTCAACTCTTGAAACATCTCGTTCAAAAAATGGATGCCCTTATCGCTAACCAGAATCTTGGGGCAACCGAACCTCGAGATGATGTTCTCATACATGAATGTGGCGGCATTAGCGGCTGTGTTCATCTTCACAGCCTTGGCTTCCGCCCACTTAGTCAAGTATTCAGTTGTAACTATAATGTAAGCCATACCCTTGGAAGAATGAGGGTGAACCTCACCAACATAATCGATTCTCCACTTCTCAAAGGGGACTAGAGGTAAGGACACATGAAGACGTATCTTCATGCGGAGATCATTCTTTGCATACTTCTGGTAAGCATCACATTTCCTGACATATTCTTTAGCATCCTTGAACAAATCTGGCCAAAAGTAACCTGCTCTAAGTACCTTTTGTCCAGTGAGCAATCCTGAGAAATGCACTATCTTACCAATATCAAGGGGGCCTCGATTTTTGACACACATCGCCGTAAAATCCCATCCATTCCTCTCCGAAATAGTCTATGTCCTATCAATGTATAATGCGGACTATTAACTCTAATTTTTTCCTTTCCTCCTTTGTCCGATCCCCAGTCAACTGTTGGGTCCTGAAGACTCTACGATGCCTAAGTACCAATCCGCCCTAGTTGTCACCAAAAAGAGATTGTCGTCCTTCAAACTATCGTCCACAAGACTGTCTCCCGCCTCATTAGACAACCTTGACAAATGGTCAGCTTGCAGGTGCATACGCCCAGGTTTAAACTCAACGGTCTAATCGAACTCCTCCAATAGTAGGACCCATCTAGCCAACCTACCACTCAACTCCGCCTTGTTGACCAGAAACTTCATCGCCATGTGATCGACAAAGAAAACTACCAGATTACATATAAGGTAATGGAAAAATTTCTTGAATTAGAAGACCATAGCCAAACACTCCTTCTCCGTAGTAGAATAGTTTATCTCTGCTGGTGTCAATTGCTGGCTTGCATACGCCACTGGTTGATCCTTCTTCTTTTTCCCCATCGCTTGACATAAAGCACTACCTACGGCTACTGAGCTAGCATCATAAAACACATGAAAAGGTTTTTCCCAGTCCGGTGGCACTAACACCGGATAGGTGCTCAATTTATCCCTCAATTCCTCAAATGCCCTTTCGCAAGCCTCTGTCCATTCAAACCTAAAATCCTTCCTAAGCAACTGAGTAATGAGAATGGCTATCTTGGAGTAATTTGGAATCAACTCCCTATACCAACCCACATGTCCTAACAACTTGGCTATTTTTCTAGCATTTATGGGAGTGACAATCCATTTATTACAGCTATCTTCTCGGGGTCAGGCTTTCTTCCCTTCTCATTCATAACATAACCCAATAATACTCTTTTTTGAACACCCAAGAATGTCTTGTCCGGATTCAACGCGAGTTGCATCTACCTACACCTAATCAAAGCCTCTCTAATACACTCTAAATGTGAACTAGCACGAGACTGGGTGCTAAAATTATCTACGAACACCGTCATAGATTTGTACAACAAGTCGGTAAAGATGTACATGACCAACCTTTGGAATGTAGCTGGCGCATTACACAAACCAAAAGGCATGACGACCCTAACCAAGGTGCCCCAAGGAGTGGTGAAGGCCGTCTTATGAATGTCTTGAAGAGCGATGGAAATTTGATTGTAGCCCGCATACCCATTCATGAACGTGTATATTGCATGACCACCTACCTCCTCTAACAATAGTGTGATTAATAGTAACGGAAAATGATCATTTTGTGTACTTGCATTCAACTTTCGATAGTTGACACACATCCTCAACTTCCCATTCTTTTTCTTCACCAAAACCATTGGAGAGACCCAATCCATAATCTCCACTGGCTTAATAAACCCAGCCTTCAACAATATCTCTAATTCCGCCTTAACCAACAATTGTAATTGTGGGTTTGTCTTTCTCTCCTTTTGTCTAATTGGCCTAACACCCGGAATCAAATGAATGCGATGCTCCACCATCTCTCTAGGGATCCCCTTAAGCTCATCATACGACCAAGCAAAGGTGTCACTAAACTCATCCACCAACTCGCTATATTCCTTGATTTCTTTCTCCTCCAACTTAGACCCCATCTTCATTTGCCTAACCTTTCCATTCCTTGTTGTCACATCCACATACTTCCAATCCGCTTCCAACACATGAGTTTGCTCATCCTTGTTCTTATACCAATCCGGAGGAACCTTACGATAATCTTTGACATCTTGTCCGACCATTATGCCCGTCGACGTAGTTTTGAAGTGCAGAGGTTCCTCCAACCTCGCGGCTTCCACAATAGCCTCCTCATCCTGAGTTCCATCAACATGTACTAACTAACTAATTTGTTCTTATGTTCAACTGGTTTATTTTGGGGCTAGAATTTCATCCTCTCGGAACCGAAAGGATCTTAGGATGGAAATAGAGGACCAACTTCTGCACAACAAGGTTGTTACCTTGTATGGGTGTATAGGTTCCACTAGTTAGTTGTGAGGCTCAACTCGTTTGTTTGTGGTCTAGAATTTCACCCTCTCGGAACCGAGAGGGTCTTAGGATAGAAATATGGGACTAGATTTTGCACATTAAGGTTGTTAGCTTGTATGTATGGATAGGTGGAACTACTTGGTCGTTAGGTTCAACTGGTTTGTTTTTTATCTAGAATTTTACCCTCTCGGAACCGAGAGGGTCTTGGTGTAGTAATATAGGACTAGATTTTGCATATCAAGGTTGTTAGCTTGTATGTGTATGGGTTCCACTAGTTGGTCGTTAGGTTCAACTGGTTTGTTTTTGGTCCAAAATTTTACCCTCTCGGAACTGAGATGCTCTTGCTGTAGTAATGAAGCACCATATTTTGCACATTAAGGTTGTTAGCTTGTATGTGTGGATAGGTGGAACTAGTTGGTCGTTAGGTTCAACTGGTTTGTTTTTGGTCCAGAATTTTACCCTCTCGGAACCGAGATGCTCTTTATGTAGTAATATATGATCAGATTCTGCACAATAACGTTGTTAGCTTGTGTGTGTGTACAAGTTCCACTAGTTAGTTGTTAGGTTCAAATGGTTTGTTTGGGGGCTAGATTTTCACCCTCTCGGAACCGAGAGGGTCTTCGTGTAGTACTATAGGACCAAATTTTGGACCATAAGGTTGTTAGCTTGTATGTGTGGATAGTTCCAACTAGTTTGTTTTTAGGTTCAACTGGTTTGTTTTGGGGCTAGAATTTCACCGTCTCGGAACCGAGAGGGTCTTGGTGTAGTAATATAGGATCACATTCTGTACAATAAGGTTGTTAGCTTGTATGTGTGTATAGGTTCAAGTAGTTGGTCTTTATGTTCAACTACTTTGTTTGTGGTCTAGAATTACACCCTCTCGGTTCCGAGAGGATCTTCGTGTAGTAATATAGAATCAGATTCTGCACAATAACGTTGTTAGCTTGTATGTGTGTATAGGTTCCACTAGTTAGTTGTTAGGTTCAAATGGTTTGTTTGGGGACTAGATTGTCACCCTCTCGGAACCGAGAGGGTCTTGGTGTAGTGATATAGGACCAGATTTTGCCTATTAAGGTGGTTAGCTTGTATGTGTGGATCGGTGTAACTAGTTGGTTGTTAGGTTCAACTAGTTTGTTTGTGGTCTAGATTTTCACCCTCTCGGAACCGGGAGGGTCTTCGTGTAGTACTATAGGACCAGATTTTGGACAATAAGGTTGTTAGCTTGTATGTGTGTGTGGAGGCCACCTTCAACCATCCAGCCTCAGACGGTGTAACCCGTTGTTGAACCGGTTTACATGGAAGTTACTCCCACCAAAATTAGATCTTCTCTTCTCTAAGTCTCGTGAAGGTGTTTGCATTCTTCTGTACCTCAATTCCGTAACATGCAGTTCCAATATCCTTATAAACTCTCTAAGAGTAGTTGGTCTAAGATTACAAGTTTATGTTTCCCTGAATCTAATGTCAAGGTTTGGTGTTCCTAAACCTTTAAATAGATTTAGTAACACAATACTTTTCTTAATCAAGAATATTGTGTTCAAGACCCTTTTATAAATCCCTAGGGATAAAGTGTCCAAGTTGTCAAGTTTATGTTCCCCGAAAGTGCCCTTAATGAGAACACTTGTACAATATCTCTCAGTATGTAGTTCCTTTTAAATAATCTCTTAAATGGATAGGTACCTTAGATCTTAAGTTAATGTTTCTCAAACGTGTAATGTCAAGGTTAAGTGTTTCCCCGAGAGAAACATCCTCATACAATATCTTTCATGGTTGAATTCATCTAAAACATATTTCAAGTTCATAACTCTCGTCATTTGAAACCATCTAAATTCTCCTACCCACAATATCTTTCATGTTTTGAATTTAGATCCTATCGATTTATAATCCTATATAGAATACTTATTCATTCCTTTAGATTCCAATGCCATAATCTCTATTCCGTTCAAGTCTTCAAACACGTTGCCTAAATACCTTCATAAGGTAGCATACTCCCTCGCTAAGTCAAGACAACCTAGCGCGTGGAAGATACTTTGGCATAATTAAAAATCCCTTTTACATTCTGTAATTTACAAGTGTATGCTCTCGAGCCAAATTTCTAAGGCTTAGCACATAATTGCTATTCCTTAGAAGATTCCAAATATTTGACTAAGGCCGGCTAAATCCCCAAAATATTCTCTTAGGCCGCCAAAATCCCTAAGTGCTAAGGTAGGGGATTTTGATGACGAGGCCACATCTCAGCCACCTTTGGTTCCAATCCTTTGTTTGCTTTATGATTCGATTAGTTTTATCAAGTCCTCTCAAGCGACTAATCTCGGGGCCTCAAATCCATTGGCGTGAAAAGTAATGATGTAAACTTATGCTAAGGTGTCAAGCTTCGGCTTGGGGCATCATTACCCCTTTCATCAATGAGCACTACCTAGGTGGTTTGTTTTACGGTGCTTAGATTCTCTTGCCTCAACCTCTTGCCAAGTGTGGCTGACTTTTACCGTCTTGCATGCGTAATCCAAGTTGCTTATGAAATAACCTCAAGTGTGTCGCACGCGGTTTACTTCTCCTCATATGAATTCACAAAGTATATATATCGGAGTTCCTTTATATGGTGCTTGGCCAATGGACCGTGTGCATGTTCTCGGGTCATTTCTTTTCCAAAACTTTGCCCATCTTACAATTCGGTAATTGCCTAAGCCTATGTAAGTATGTTGCTCTTTGATTGCCGCATCCTTGCTTACCGCACCGAGGTTGCCGAATACGATCCCTAGACACAAACTTAATGCACCGCGGGTGCCGATTTCTATCTAATAGCGATCACTAGACTCAAACTTATTGCACCGCGGGTGCCGATTGTCTTATCTAAAGGCGATCCCTAGACTCGACCTATTGCACTGCGAGTGCCGATTGTCTATCTAAAGGCGATCCCTAGACTCGACCTATTGCACCGCGGGTGCCGATTGTCTATCTAATGACGAACTCAAGACTCGGGAGCTCGGACACTCATGTAAAGTCTTCTTATGCGAATGAAGTGTATTAGGGCCCTCAAGTGGCCTCCTTATATAGTTTCACATATCTATGTTTTCCTAGGATTTTTGTAAATGTTAGTTCGGCTAAATTTAGTACGGTATCTAAATATAGTCTGAATTAAAGGCCGTAAGTCTATTTTTATAAATCTATCTTAATTAAAATGTCTTTCCTAGCTACATACCCCTTGGTATCTAATTAGGTAATTATTCATTTGCCCATTACATTCATCCTTGAATTCGGCCATGTGCCCTATAAATAGGGGAGGGCCACCCTTTCAATTCTCAGCCTAACCCCTGTTTCCATTTCAGTAGCCGTCTTCCCTTCTACCGCGTACGTTCCCTTGGGTCGATGCCGCTCCCAAAGTCGCTCCTGTGCGTTCCCAGGTGCCTCGGCTCTCGGTTCCCGTTCCTGTGCATCCTCCTACGTTCCCGGTGCGTTCCTCTAAGATCCCAGGGCTCTGTTCACACCGCCGGCCGCTCCTTCACCATCGGCCTTCCCTTGCTCGTGCCCTGGCTTCCTCTCTCGCGCACCTTGGCCTCTTGCCTTCCGGCTCTCCTCCAACTTGGGGGGAAATGTGAGCTCACCAGTGTGGATAGTTCCAACTAGTTTGTTCTTAGGTTCAATTGTTTTGTTTTGGGGCTAGAATTTCATCCTCTCGGAACCGAGAGGGCCTTTCTGTAGTGATATAGGACCATATTTTGCACATTAAGGTGGTTAGCTTGTATGTGTGGATCGGTGCAACTAGTTGGTCTTTAGATTCAACTACTTTGTTTGCGGTCTAGATTTTCACCCTCTCGGAACCGAGAAAGTCTTCATGTAGTACTATAGGACCAGATTATGCACAATAACGTTCTTAACTTGTGTGTGTGTATAAGTTCCACTTGTTAGTTGTTAGGTTCAACTGGTTTGTTTGGGGGCTAGGTTTTCACCCTCTCGGAACCGAGAGGTTCTTTCTGTGGGTGGACGGATTGTTCAAGTGTAAGCAAAGTTGGGTGTATGTGCCTCAAGGCAAGTTGAGGCTATCGGTTTTGAAGGAAGAATGTGATAGTCCTATTGTCGGCCATAGAGGAGAAAGAAAAAACCACCATAGAATGGTGTCATGGAGTTACCATTGGCGGTGCATAAAAGGAAGATATAGCCCACTTTGTGAAGGCTTGAATTAAAGTGCCAAGTGAACCGAGCCTCTTACCAAAAGCAAGGCGGTTTCTTGCAACCGTTGCCTATCCCGTCGGCACCATGGCATAGTATGTGCATGGACTTGATCACAAGTTTGCCGGAGTCACATGGGTATGATGCCATCTTGTTGATGGTAGAGCGGTTTGCCAAGTTGGCACACATGGTGCCGATTGTGGGAACCGCCACCGCGTTGGAGACCGCATAGCCTTTTCTCAAAGGATGGTTGAGGCACCACGGGTTGCCAAGAGTGATTGTGTGGGATCAAGATCCAAAGTTCACAAGTGCATTTTCAATGCATTTCTCTAAGGAGGTCGGAATGAAACTAAGGTTTAGCACGGCCTTGCATTCCCAAATGAATGGGAAAGTGGAGCATGTGAATGGAGTCTTGAAGCAATACTTGAGGAACTTGGTGGGGGCGGACCAAGGAGATTGGGCGGACTATGTGGGTCGAGCGGAGTGTAATTGCAATGTAGCCACGCACTTGGCTACCAAGGGGTGGTCTTTCGTGGTGGCTTATGGAGTGGATGCGCTCCAACCTATTAACCTAGCTCTCGAGGGGGCACATTTAGCACTAGAGTTCAACCAAGATGGTGAGGACTTGGCCAAGGATGGTAAACAAGTCTTGGAGATGACCAAGTTGTTGGTGGAGAAAGGCCGAAGGTGCTACGGAGTGCAAATCAATGCAGTAAGACGCGAAGTGGAGTATGAGGTGGGCCAATAAGGTGTTGTTGAATGTGGACAACTTCACCTTGCCCAAAGGCCTTACTCCAAAAGTTCATGTCCAAAATTGGAGCTTCGTTTTCCATTGTGGAACAAGTGTTCAAGGACATGTATAAGTTGGAATTACTGCCAGAGATCAAAGTGTATCCGACATTTCATGTCTCATTACGAAAGTCATTTTAGAACAACACCTTGTGGCCCGATCACCAGTAACCAATTTCATATCTAGTTCTAACCTTAACCTACAACCTATTCTACACGCAGACGCACCAGCCTTGAAACCAAGGCAATCCTAATTTGTGAATTGGGATGGTTCTGATACACCCAACCGGGTGTGACTCATACCACCCCTTACCTGGTTGGTGCACCCCTTACCTCGGAACCTTCTAAGGCCTCGTGCAGGTCCTTTGAAGGTTGAGTGACATCTCAAACCCATTCGAACATCAATGGTTCGAAGGGTGGTATCATTCTACCAAGTTAAGTTTCCGATTCGGGTCTCTTGCCAACAAGGGTTTACGATTTATTTTGTATGTTTTGATTGTTAAATGTGTTTACACTGGATAGACCACGAAATGCAACTCAATGGGACCAGGGTGACGGGCGACCTGTAGGTTCAACCTGTTGCGCAATCTTCATAAATTGGGCCATTACTCCCAATCTATGGGGCTAACAACATAATAGTGGATTCGCGGGTCATTAACCCTACCTTATCACCAACAACATTCAGAGTGGTCGTGTCGGTGATTAATCCGACTTACCACACACGAAACTTGCTAATAAATGAAGCTACTACCACAAAACATACCAAGGGCCCCGAAAACAATGGAGTTGGGTATTCCCTTGGCAGTCAAGGGGTCAAGCCACTTGATCTTACGAGATAGGTGAGTGGATTTAGAGATGTGTACCTTAGCCGCACTCCCTCCAACCCTAAATGGAAGGCTAGCGTTAGTAAATTTACCTCAATTCTCCTCGGTTGATTTGGGCTCGATGGAGGCCGAGCCGCTACCTCCTTCCTTGTTCCACTTCCCGAGCGTCGACCTTGCCTCCTTCTTTGTAACTAGTTTGGTAGTAAGCGTACCTTAGTTAACAACTAAAATATAAAGTATTTATTCTGCACTGTAATTTAATCCTAAGCATAATATTTATACTTAGTGCACCTAATTATTTTTCCAATGATCTAAAAATCACTTTAATCGGATAAGAATTGCAAAAGTTATGAGGGTTGGAAGTGTGAGGTCGATTCAACCGACCCTTCCAACCCACCTATCTACCTTCTAACTTCAAAAATTCATAGCACATTCCTTACACTATGTATCTCGCCTTTAACAATTCATATCTAATTCAAATCTTATTCAAATCAAACGTTCTATATGACCCTCGAGAGATATTAAAAATATGTATTTGATAAAAATATGTGATTAGAAAGGTAAGCCGAAGTGAACCCAGCAGATCCTCTGTAATGCAGCAGTCAACCAAAAGTTCTCAAACTATGTGTCCCATCTTCCACAATTCATATCTAATTCAAATCATGCTCAAATCAAATGTTCTAAGCCATTTTGGAAAGCTACACAAAAGTTCTACTTGGGAAAAATATAACTTCTTGGAATTAAAATTTCTATTAGGCTCGCAGGTCTGATTCAGCAGCCGCTACCCACAAGACCACCGAGTTTTTCTACTCCATCTTTGAAAATTCATAACTAATTGTCATCTTAACCAAATCACAAATGGGAAACGGCTATGGATAGCTATAGGAAATCTCTCTAAGAGGAAAATGATAAGTATCTTGTTCTAGCTTCTGAACTAAGCTTTTAGGGCATTGGCAGATGAGGTCTACAATGCCTCCACTCAAAATTCTACCATCCAACCTACCTTTACAAAAGAAGGAATAATTTTGTTGGTGTGTTAATAAACACACATTCTAACTAGGAAAGAGAGTAGAGGAGATTTTCAAGCCTTTCTTTTAAGCCATTGAGAATACATGCTAAAGGATTTTTTCCTAACTACATTGAAGCAGGGCTTCGCCCAAAAACTAGAGAAAGAGAAAAAGAGCTACAAGGTGGAAGGAGGGGTTTTTAAACCCTCTCACAAAAGGGTTGGACCCCTCCTCCACCGGATCCATTATTCAAACCCTTTCCCGAAATTTTGGCTCTGGGGTTTTCTCCGTTGAGGTTGCCACCCTCTCGCCGAGGTGGCTCCGACGGGGAACCTAGAAATCTTTCTAATTTTTCGCCATCGAGTTGGTAAGGGGACAAGTGGGCAAGTAGCCCCCTTGCTCTCTTTCTAATTTTCTTCAAAAGTTTTCAAGCCAATTTTGTCTTCTTACGCAAAACACCTCCAATAGTCTTGTGTGCCTCACACTAACTAATAAACTAACATTTGTTTAGCTAGCATCTACTAACATTTGCTTAATAGCTAGCATCTACTAATATTTGCTTAATAGCTAGTATCTACTAACATTTGCTTAATAGCTAGCATCTACTAATATTTGCTTAATAGCTAGCATGTACTAATATTTGCTTAATAGCTAGCATCTACTAATATTTGCTTAGCTAGTTATTTTTACTACCTAGCATATTTTTTCTACTTTGCTATCTTCTAGCACTACTTAGTTTCATTTTGACCTTCCTTTTTCTAGTCTAAATGCTCAATGAACTAATTTTCCCTAAATTCCCTATCAATTCTAACTTTTAATGCTAACATTCTAACTAAAAGTGATCCCGCGGAGTGGTGGACCACTCAAAGGGTTCACACCCATGGTGCTGCGGGCACTCCTCATGGAGAGGTGTGCGACACTCACCTCCACCAAATGGAGTCGATGCCCTCATCGACTATACTCGTAGTCGGCACACCAATTCTCAAGTTGCCATCCTCTCTTGGTGTGGCATTGTGTTTCCCCCGGGGCGCTACCCCCACAATGCATTTTCACATTTGCCAAAGTCCCAAAGGTGTCATTTCTAGGTGGTCCGTTTAGGTGACCCCGGACATCTTTGTCCAAGGACCTAAACCACACTAGACCCACCTACTTTGAGACTCACTTGGGTTGCCCTTGCTTTTGGGCCTCCCAAGTTAGGCTCCACCAGCCTAACTCTACCATTTTGACACAACTAGGTTGGACCTCAACGCTTCCACTAAGTTGTCTCTGTTGCAACTCCGAGATGGCTTTCCATTGTTAAGCCACGCCTCGATCGCACGGGGGTGATGCCAAGTCCCGCTCGACTCGGTTCCCACTTTGCTCTTTCGAGACATGGGTTCATGACTCCCATGCGCCAACTCTCGTTAGCTCGCGGGTTGCACTTTTATTAGCACGCGCCATCACCTTGCCCCCGCCCGGACAAGCCCATGGCTAAGAGATTGCTGAGTTTTATCCAAACCCTCTCTAAGCCATGGCCCCCAATTACTCGGCCTACCCAACCTAGTTTGGCATATCTATTCCCCCTCTTCCACTAACCAAGCACAAGTATAAGACTAGGACTTCATCCCATATTTTTCTCTTTGCGCCACTAAAGTTGAACTTTATTGCCTCAAGCCAAAGAACAAGTACATGTTGTGGAGGGCATTCCCTCCAAGCTAAGTGTGCTACTAGCATCTCTCCCCCACTAAAGGAGATTGATGTTCTCATCAATGCCTACATTTCCTTTTATTGAAAGCTTTAGCCCTAGTTTCTTCAAAACGCTTCACTACCTCTTTCGCATTCACCATGTCTTTTGCCGCTACCCAAGTGGCTTCTTTCTCATGGAATCCCCGCCACTTCACCAAGTACTCCTTTCCTTTGCGCTTGTGGTTCCTACACTTGAGGATGCCCTCTACCTCATATTCCAAATGATTACCTACAAGGTCGGGAGGTGGCCTAATCACTTGTTTGCGATTGGACCACAAGGTGTCTTACTTGAATGGTTTTAGTAGTGAGACATGGAATGTCGGATGCACTTTGATCTCGGGCGGTAACTCCAACTTATACACGTCCTTGAACACTCGTTCCACAATCGGAAACGGACCCGCAAATTTGGACATGAACTTTGGAGTGAGGCCTTTGGGCATTGTGAAGTTTTTCACATTCAACAACACCTTTTGGCCCACCTCATACTCCACTTCCCGTCTTCCGGCATTGACTTGTTTTTCGTAGCACTTTTGAGCTTTCTCCAACAACAACTTGGTCTTCTCCAAAACTTGTTCACGTTTTTTGGCCAAGTCCTCACCATCTTGGTTGAACTCTAGTGTTGAATGTGCCCCCTCGAGAGCTAGGTCGGCGGGTTGGAGCGGATCCACTCCATAAGCCACCTTGAATGGCGATTGCTTGGTCGCCGAGTGCGTGGCCGCATTATAACTAAACTCCGCTAAACCCACATAGTCTGCCCAATCTCGTTGGTCCGCACTCACAAAGTTCCTCAAGTATTGGTTCAAGACTCCATTCACACGCTCGGTTTGGCCATCCGTTTGGGGATGGAAGGCCGTGCTAAAGGTTAGTTTTGTTCCAACTTTTCTAAAAAAATGCCTCCAAAATGCGTTTTTGAACTTTGGATCTCGATCGGACACAATCACTCTCGGCAACCCGTGATGCTTCCACCATGCATTGAGAAAGAGCTTTGCGGTCTCCAAAGCGGTTGCCGTTCCCACGGTTGGCACCATATGCGCCAACTTACTAAACCAATCCACCATCACCAAGATGGCATCGTAGCCTTGTGACTCCGGCAAACTCGTGATGAAGTCCATGGACACACTATGCCATGGCCCCGGCGGGATAGGCAACGGTTGCAATAGGCCGGCTTGCTTTTGGTAAGATGCTCGGTTCACTTGGCATTTGACACAAGTCTTCACAAAGTGGGCGATTTATTCTTTCATGCCTGGCCAATAGTACCTCTTTGACACCGCCGCTATGGTGGTTTTTTCCCCTCTATGGCCGGCAATGGGACTATCATGTTCTTCTTTCAAAACCAATAGCCTCAACTTGCCTTGTGGCACATACACC
Source organism: Polytrichum commune (assembly GCA_950295325.1). NCBI lineage: Eukaryota > Viridiplantae > Streptophyta > Polytrichopsida > Polytrichales > Polytrichaceae > Polytrichum > Polytrichum commune. Next base: position 53,746,014 of record OX485806.1, on the reverse strand, counting down.
CGACTTTGCTTATACTTGAGCAATCCGTTCACCAACTTGATCTCCTTGAACGCCTTGCCTTTGCGGAGCTCACCTAAAAGCCTTTGTGCTTTGGGGTCGTTGATGTACCCCTCCCTTAACTTGCGTTGCAAGTCTCCTTCGCCTTTGTACATTAGCCGCAAGGTTTGTGTCATGCTCATTGCTTGGAACTCCTCCCGTCTACTTAGCGCGTCCGGCACCACATTGTCACGGCCCGGTTTGTGGATCAACTCCACATTCATAAACGCCAAGGTATCGTGCCACCGCAATTGCTTGGCGCTTACTTGCGCTTGTGTCTTAAAATAATTCAAGGACACATTGTCCGTGTACACCTTAGCCTTGTGCAACCCCAAATAGTGTTGCCGCGTCTTCAAGCAATGCACTACGGCAAAGAATTCTTTTTCATGAGTCGGCCATCTTCTTTGACAACCATCAAGTTTCTTGCTCTCATAAGCAATGGACCGTCCGTCTTACATCAACACTCCACCAATGGCGAAATCACTCGCATTCGTATGCACTTCAAAAGGCTTGTCCAACTTCGGAAACTTAAGCACGGGTGGCGAAGATAACTTGCTCTTGAGTTCCCGAGAGGCTTGGTGACAAGGTTCATCCCACTCTTGGGATACCCCCTTCTTTAACAAGTCGGACAAAGGCCTAGCAACCTTAGAAAAATCTCGAATGAAGCGGCGGTAGTAGTTGGCTAGGCCAAGGAATGACCTAAGTCTCTTTTGAGTGGACGGCCGCTTCCACTCTTGAATTGCCTTTACCTTTTTCATGTCTGGCTTAATTCCCTCCCTCGTCACCACATGGCCCAAGAACTCAATTTCTTGTCGAGCAAAGTCACTTTTCTCCCCATTGGCGTACAACTTGTTATCCTTTAGCTTTTGAAGCACCACCTCAAGGTGGCATGCATGCTCTTCCGCCGTCTTGGAATACACCAAGATGTCGTCAATGTAGACTATCACGAAGTCATCCATTTCCTCTCGAAAAATGGTGTTTATAAGGGTTGTGAATGTCGAGGGCGCATTACACAACCCGAAGAGCATCACCAAAAATTCGTAGAACCCATACCTTGTGCAGCACGCCGTCTTGTCCACATCTCCATCCGCGATTCGAATTTGATAGTACCCCGATTTTAGATCTATCCGGCTAAAATACTTAGCCCCCGCCAACCAGTCGAAAAGATCATCAATCCGAGGTACCGGATAGTTGTTTTTGATGGTCACCTTATTCAAGGCCCTATAGTCGATACACATGCATAGCTTGCCATCTTTTTTATCCACAAAGAGCACCGGAGCTCCATATGGTGATTTGCTCGGCCTAATGTAGCCTCTCGATAGCAAGTCGTTGAATTGTTTCTTCAATTCTAGCAACTCCTTTTGATTCAATCGATAAGGTGCCTTGGATGGTGGCTCGGACCCCGGGATCACTTTGATCTTGTGATCAACCTCTCTTGTTGGCGGTAACTCTTGCGGCAACTCGTTGGTGAGGACATCCTTGTGCCTCTCTAACACCTCGCGAATGTGCTTTGGTTGAGGCCCATCGTTTCTAGCCTCCTCGTGAGCTCCCCGTGTGCCTCATTTGCACCAAGTTCATTCCCTCCCGCAATTCTTGGTATTCGGGCGTGGACCTATTAACGAGCAATTCCTTGAAGCCGATCCAAGTCAAGTTTGCCGCCACCTCGGGCTCTTGCTCTTTTTTGCTTGTCCACCATTGAAGCGCATGATCTTTTAGAAAGGTCACCGCTATAGAGACCTTATCGTCCTCGTCGGGCCTTTGGACATCGTAATAATTATCCATCTCCAACAAAAATTCTTTGACCTTCCTCGCCTTGCCAAGGCCCAAAAATGTACTTGGCATATTAACCTTCGCCAATTTTGTTGTTGAAGAAGAAGGCCTAGTACCTTACATCATGAGGAGCTCGATCATTTTGTCTTGTTGGGCCCTCTCATCCTTGCCACGCTTGAGTTCTTGATTCACGGAGTCCATGAATTCAAGCATTTTGAGTTGGAACTTTAATCCAACATCACTACCGTCCAAGTTTTCCGGTGCATTTGGTATTCTAGCCTCCGAATTTTCTTTAAGGTTTACGCGATCCCTCTCACGGGATTCCTCCACTTCGTCCCCCATTGCACCATCATCCCCACCATTTTAATTGGAATCAATGGTGGGGTCAACATCCTCTTGGGCAAGATCTTTGTTCCGTTTTGAGCGTCGCAACTTTTTGGAATTCCCGGGCTCACCATCGTCACCCCCACGTTTGATAGCCATGTTTCCCTCAAAATGCTAGCTCAAATACATGAACCTTGCTCTGATACCACGTGTCGCAACCCTTGCTAGTTTTCCTTCACTTAGCTTGATCGCCTTTCCAACCTAGCAAGTGCCACGAACGCTAACCTGCACATCCCACGCACATGCATCGTTAGCTCCCAAAACCGCGCACCTTCAATCTCATGGCTTGGTCACCAAATCCTCCTACACATGCATTCAAGACTCTCCCCTTAGTAGGTAGCCCATGGCTAAGGTGGACTTCTATCCATGGAAGTCCACTCTTGAGTTGATCATCTTGTTCCCAAAACAACACTACAACTACCCGGAGCACATTGCCAAGTGTGCTCCGGGGGGTCGGTCGGCTAAGCCGCCTCACCCATATAAGCCTCTAGGACTTTGGGCGGGGCCCCTACCCCACCATCAAGTATCCTTTTGTCTCTCTACAAGGGTTGGCGCCAAGTGGACATTTTCCCTTAGCCACTGGGGCTAGAACCTCCCAGCAGCTTCAGACCACCATAACTTCTACATATGATGTTTGATGTTCTCAAGCGACCCCCCTATTGTCACCTACTCTTTGCGTAGATGCCGACGGACCCCTCACTTGCCTCATTCAAACAAGTATTGAGGAAGTTATAGCTCCTCAAACCTTGGCAGTCCCGGGCACCACTCCCAGGTCACTGCTGTCCCAGGGTGTTGTCCCGGGACAACGTCCCACTCAAATTTCCATGTCTCCTAGCTAGCACCTCCGATTGAGGTGTTCCTTAGCATTCTAGAATTCCACCGCCATAAGCTACTCATAACTTATGGCCTTACCCTCATGACTCTTAGTCCCCGTGGGTGAGAGGCGTTCTCAACGCCGGGGGCCCTCACCCACATTAAGAGTACTTGGGCCCTCTCACCAACGGCGCCACAAGTCCCGGGTGTTACTCCGGGGTCCCCCTTGTGCCCATGGTGTTGCGGGCACTCCTCATGGAGAGGTGCGCGACATACCACGCCCAAGCGCTCCTTCCTTTTTCTCAAGTTTGTGCCTCCAAGTCTTGATCCTAATTCCCGCTCCACTCCTGGCAAACGCACCATTTATGTGAGGCCTATCCTCCCACCCTTAGCATCGTAGTCCAGGTGGGGGCAGGTTGCTCCCATCTCTTACTTCATACCCTCCAATCTCCTAGCATTATTTAGCTTCATCCAATGGTAAATTCAAACACACACTTTTATTCCAGATGGAGGTTCCAAGTATTGAAAAAATACTTTTCTTGTCCTTACATCTCCCTTCCCAAATCACCTCACATTCAAATGCTCATAACCCAAGTCACCCCCCCCTAAATCCACACAAGAATTGCATACAATGTCTCATGTGCCTACTAATTCCCCTAGAACCCTTCCTAAACTATCCATCTATCGCGCACCTCTACATGAGGAGTATTCGAAATACCACAAGCACAAAAGGGACCCCGGAGTGACACCCAGGACTTATGGCGCTGTTGGTGAGAGGGCTCAAGTGATCCTAGTGTGGGTGAGGGCCCAGGGCGTTGGGAACACCTCCCACCCATGGAGACTAGGAGGCATGAGGGTAAAGCCAAGAGCTATGCGTAGCTCATGGCGTGGTGATTCTAGAACGCTCAAGAACACCTCAATCAGAGGTGTGAGCTAGGAGTTATGGCCATTTGAGTGGGGCGCTGTCCTAGGACAGCGCCCTGATACAGAAGTGCCTGGGAGTGATTCCGGGGACTGCCAAGGTTCAAACAGGCATAACTTCGTAAATACTTGCCTGAATGGGGCAAGTGAAGAGTCCATCGGCATCTACGTGAAGCGTAGATGAAGGTGGAGTGGTTAGTAATTGGCAGCAAACATAATACAAGGAAGTTATGATGGTCTGAAGCTGCTGGGGGCTTCTAGGCCCAGCGGCTAAGGGAAAATGTCTACTTGGCCCCAACTCTTGGTAGAGAGACAAGAGGTCTCTTGACGGTGGGGTAGGGGCCCCGCGTAAAGTCCTAGAAGCTTATATGGGTGAGGTGGTGTGGCCTCACCCACCCGAGGCGGAACGGCATGGCATCCATGGGCTTTGGCCCATTGTGAGGCCAGAGTTGCCTAGTATGGTTCGGGTTGTTGTAGTGTTGCTCCGTCAATGCGATGATCAACATACGATTGGACTTCCATGGATGGAAGTCCACATTGGGGAAATGGGTTACCGATTAAGGGGTGAGTCCCGAAAGCAAAGTAGGAAGGTTGGTTCCCTCTTGTGAACTTTAGGTCCGGGGTAGGAGGAGCTAACCATTAGCATGGGGGAATGCGAAGGGTTAGCGCTCATAACCTTTGCTAGAAACAAAAATTTGCAAGATGGTCAAGGGGGGCTAGCAAAGGTTGCGACACCTTCTCACCTTGGTAGTTGGTTTGAGTAATGACGAAGCCTCATCTGAGTTAGCTCGGAGGCTCCAAACCCCTTCAGTCTTAACCGGTTCACAGCAATTTCAGGGAGTTTTCCAACGGCTTGCCCGTCATTGCTGGTCAGGCATGGCTTCGGCCCCTGGCCTCCTAGTACACTCTCTAGTCCAGTGACCGGCCTTCCTTTGTCACCAGGGGTCTTCCCCAGTAGAGCCTGGCAGTTGCCCCTTCACCGAAGCTCTCACATCTTGCACCAGTCAGCTCGGTGCGAGGTTGCTTCTTGCGAATGTCGAGGTCACCTTCAACCCTCAGCCTTAGACGGTGTAACCCGCTGCTGAACCGGTTTACATGGAAATTACTCCCACCAAAATTAGATCCTCTTAGCTTTTCATATTTGTGAAGGTGTTTGTATTCTCTCTGTTACCTTAGTCTTGTAACATGTAATCTTAATATTCTTTGGAATTCTCAAGGAGTAGTTGACCTAAGTTGCAAGTTTATGTTCCTTTAAAGCCTAATGTCAAGGTTAAGTGCATTTATATCCTTAAGATGTTTATATCTTCCAGCATACTCTCTCACTAAATGCGACTCATGAGAGTTCTCTAGTTTCTCCAATACTTATTTAAGAACTCGATACCATGTTATGTTGTAATAATATATTTGTATCTCTTTTATGTCCTCTTAGAATCCCTAAGGATTAGTTGTTTTAGATCTCCAAGTTGATGCACACCGTGGGTCGTTCCCTTGCAATTTAGCTCAAGAAGACTCATGGTGAGACATCACGTAAATTTATATTCGCTTGAGAATTACCGTGCCTCATTAATATGTTCGGTATCGAATTAATAATCCCTCTCTTCTCCTTATGATATGAATATAATTATTGGAGTGAACACAATCTCATTATCTTAATTCTTACTCTCAATGTAAGACATCATTGATAATAAGAATCATTAGATTTAAAGAAAGCTTCAAGAGGTGTAACAATATCCTTGATAATAATATAGTATTCAATAAATTGTATGAATCCTTAATGTTAGTAGTTCATACACATTAATCACACAAATGATAATAATCTTATAATGATGAAGAAAATCTAATATTCTTGAGTCTTCCTTTTTAAAGTCAAGTGTTACTACTTATAATATTGTAACTTGACATGTATGCATATAGTAGTTATAATTTCATGAACACATCATTGATTGTTTTGCAATGTCACGTTTAACATTCAAAGTGTTTTAATGACAAGAATAATTATAACTCTCTTGAGGTTTATTCAAGAGGAAGATCTCATTTTTCATTGTTAATGACATCCAACAACTCACAAAGTATCTTAAGAGAAAAAACACTTTTACTACAAAGTGTTTCTTGATGACGAGAAGATAAACATATCTCTCTTGAGTTTTGCTCAAGAGAGAGAGATCTTCTCTTGAATAGATAATCCTTCAAAATGTAATGACATCCAACAACTCACAAAGAATCTTAAAGTAAGAAGCTTCAATAACAATTGTAGTAAGTAATATTACTTCATTCATATGTATTCAAACTTTGATATGAATTAATGTCTTCATCATTCTTGTTAATCATAAGTTCAACAATCCATATGTAGTATAATATGTATAATACTTATAAGTCAATTATGTAGTTTTCAATAATAAGCTCCTCCTCTTTTGAAGGAGTTGCATTCGTTAAGTTGTTTTGCTTAAATCATAACATGCATATAATTCTTCAATCATTCAATCACATGTATATTTATAATTCCCTTTTGAGGAGATCAATGATAAGTTCCGCTTTGAGAGATAATCTTGTTTCCTTCACTCAAGTTTGACAATCGCTTTCTTAATTCAATCCTTCTCAAAGTTCCATTGATTCTCCAATTTGTCTTGAGTGCTTTGTTCTCACCCTCATACTATCTTTTGAGTTCTTTCTCAAAAGAGTCTACTCAATCTATTCTACTCTCGGTTACTCAATCACATAAGCTACAAAGTACCATTGACGACTCATAGTTCAATTTGAGAGAGAGGTAGAAAGATCACACGCATTTGTAGAAAAGATAATGTATTGCAAAAATGCTCCGAGAGGAGAGATACAAAAAGCTTCAAGTGTTTTTGACACTCAAATTTAAGATAACTTCGTTGTATAGAAAATGAGGTATAGGTCTCCTAAAATGCTTCCCTTATATAGTCTTTCTTACTTGATTCAAAATCTATATCCGCGGAGTCCCAATCTTTCCTATCCTAGATAACTACTCATCTATGACATCCGTGGATCGTATCTATCAAAAAACGGTTATAACCGTCGAAGCTCTTATATGTTCATATTATGGGAATGCCACTCTATCTTTGTCGTAGCTACATATCGTGTCTTTTTATAATATTTAGACAATGCTTACATCATGCTTTGATCTCATATTATGAAGTTCCATAAGATCTTCATAATGTATAGAAATCATTCTTACATCATTCCTATATTCTACTTCATAATGTTTCCAAAATTCTATATTCCTATATTCGGCCATCATGCCTTTTTAATGGTCTTTAAAACCTCAACATCCTATATCCTAACATACTTCATTAATGCTTCTTCAAAATGTTTTCAAATCCCAATCCTAATTACTTCATAATGTCTCTAGCTCGGCCTTAAATTTCTTAAATTCCTCTTACTAATCCCTGGTAGTCCCAATATCATGTAAAAAGGTCTTATAGCCGCGCGTAAGCCTTGTGTTTCCGTGACAGGGTCTAAACCCGTGAGTAGAGGCCCCTGAGGCCGTGGGTCCTATCTCCGTGACCGAGCCCTAATGCCAAGCCGTCGTCTTCTTCGGCCAGCTCCCAATCTTCCCGCAACCTGCTCCATTCTCCTACAGCTCTCCTTCTCCTCCTTCGACCAGCTCCATTCTTTATACGGTCACGGCTCCATTCTCTTTACGGTCACAGCTCCATTCTTCAGTTCCATTCTCCTTTTTGGATCCGATTCTGTCTCTTTCTAGTGCCTTTCAATTTGGCTTTCTAAGTTCCATTATCTGCTTGTATGTTTGTTTTAATGCTAAGTTTTGCACTTAACACAAGTTTATGTTTCCCTAAAACTTAATGTCACGGTTAAGTGTTTTAAAGGAAACTCTTATCCTTACATACAATATCTTTCATGGTTTGAATGATCATGAAATATTCTTATTCCATTTCAATTCTAAGAATTTTGTACTAAGATCTTTTGAGGTTCAAACATACTCCTTCACTAATGTAATTCGAATATACTTACAATTGTTGTATTCCTTTCCTTTTTGATTTATGAATTTATTCTTAGTCCACAAAGTTCACATTCTCTTACTTAGGTGTAATTCCGAATTCTCAAGATCTATTGGGTAGAATTCTCCGAGATATCCTTGGTTAGATTTCAACACCTTAACTTACTATTCCTAAGTTTCCTTAGATTGGAATGACGTGAAATCTTAGTGTAGGTATAATGGTGACAAGATGTGGAATTCGCCTACTTGGCGGCTTTGCTTGAGTAGAAATCCTTGGTTACAATCCTTAGCCTAATGCAATGGATAACACACCTTTAGTCCAAAATTTGCTCAAGTAGGTGATTGGTGACTCAAGTCCTTTTAAAGCTCAAGTGTTTCTGTACACAAATCTTTATGATTGATCATCCAAAGAGTTAGCCTCTTCCGGCTTCTTACAATGTTGTTTCATGAAAAGTTTTCTCTTAAGTAAATCACAGTCTTTTCAGAGTTTTTTTCGACCTTAATTAGCTCCACTTGATTGGCCTTTGTACATGGTTGGCCGTTCCTCAAGTTCCTACTTGAGTTCGTGTGTAATTCCGATGACTTTTGAAGGTCTCTTTGTCTATCTCATAAGTTTCGCTTAATTTCCTTTAAGCTTTCGCTGGCCTTTCATCGGCTTTGAATCCTAAGTTTGGTTCGAGGTCCACGAGTCCTTTGGTCTCCAAAAGGTCGTTCATACGGCCTCTTTAAGCTATTAAGGTTCGAGGTCCACGAGTCCTTTGGTCTCCAAAGGGTTGTTCGTACGGCCTCTTTAAGACACTTCACGACTAGTGTTCCGCGGCAAATGAAGTGTAATAGGGGTCTTAACTTGCCCCCTTTATATAGTGTTTTGAATCTACCATTTGTCTAATTTCCTCAAATATCAGTCTCGGCTATAAATAGATATGTATCTAAAAATAACATGGATTCAACCGACCTAATCTAAATGCTAATAATCTACCACCATTGATATGTTCTAACTAGGTACATATCCTCGGTTGAGAGTTCATTCATCTACCTCACTCATTACTCTAATTCTAACACGTGTCTTAATTAGAATGCCTCTTCGATTCTCGGGTTGTTCCCGGCCCGTTTTCTAATCGTTCTCGGCCGTTCCCGAAGTTGTCTCCCCGAGCCGCTCCGGGCGTTCCCTTGTCCTTGGCTCCTCCTAAGCCGTTCCCGGGCGTTCCCTTGTCCCTGGCTCCTCCTAAGCCGTTCCCGGGTGACGCTCCCTCGTTCACGGCGGTACATTCCCAACTTAGCCGCTCCCGGCTCGTTCCCGCGCCGTTCCCAAGATCGTCGGCGTTCCCGGGCTGCTCCTTCGTTCCCAGGCGCTCCAGGGAGTTCCCCTCTTCCCGGCTCGTACTTAAGCGGCTCCTGCTCCTTTGAACACGTGGCCATCTTCAGTGGCGGCCCTAAATCCCATCATCCTCTTGGTCGCTTCACTGTCTCCCCATCCTCTCTCCAACATCATTTTCTGGGCCCTCAGTCCTTCAGCTTCCAATCTCAGTGTTCTCCTCTTGGTGTTCTTGGCACCGCCGCCGGTGCGGCGCAGTGCGGTCGTTTAATGGCTACACATTTTATCCCCCCCCCCCGCGAAGAGCATGTCCCCATGGTCTAATGCTGCTGCTAATGATCTGTATGCAAGATGGTTCGGGGGTATGGAGTGCCAAATCGCTTCTTGGTGATGGAAGTTTCTCTTTCTCGGATTACTCGCAAGACATACTCTTTTAGCTGCGGAATGGTGTAAGGTGCCAGGAGCTTGTCCTCGCAGTGTTCGAGAATCCATGTGTATTGCTTCACCGCCTCATAACAGATTGTGATACCCGCAGCTGAAATCAATTCGGCCTGACTTGAAATTTTGAACTACCATCCAAGGGCTCTCCCTCTACAGCCACAAGGTCACAGATTCCTCATACTGCATTGTCTCTTCACAACCACATTCCACCGAGCTGAGTGCATTCAACTCCTTAGTTGTACGAGGCACCTTCGGCCAGCTTCGAGATTGCGGCCCAGGTGTCAATCTGTTTTCAATTCAGCTAGTCACCTTCCTGTGCACCTTACACATCCATTCAACCTCGTCCCCTTCATGCAGCTGTAGCTGCCTCCCTTTTCAGAGGTGATCCCCGCCTTCTTGTCACCAAACTAGCATTTATGTCTTGAGGTGAGCCGCACAGTGGTGGTTGTGTGTCGAGATGACCGAAAACTCTCCTTCCTCTATCAGGCTTCCCCGAGAGTAGTAGCCTAACGGTGGGCAGTACCCAAACCCGGAGGCCCGGGATTTTCTAGGGTCCGGTGACCTTGCCCTTAACAAACAGCCCATCAGCCTAATTCGAACAGTTGACATGCCCCACAAGGTTACTTAATCCCAGCACCTTAACCTAACAGTAACATTTACCCCAACCGACTTAAGTCCCATACGTAAACACCTTTAACTCAATCCAATTAACATTAACCCTCTCACAACACACCAGTGATATAATTCACTGTTAACTCAAGAACAACCCAAGCACAAGGCTTGCACTCTTTTTAGTTTTTTGAATAGCGATCACAATTAAAAAACCAAGTCCTAGCACACTAATAAGAATAACAACAAATGTGGGCATCCTTTTTGGGCTCACAGTGGCCGAGTCCTAACGAGACCGAGTACCAACAAGGCCAACCTTGGTATTAAGTGAAGGACCAACCATGTTAGGGAAGCCTGAGGGTAATTAATGATAGGCCGAACCAAAGGAGGCCACTTACTCCAACAACCTCACTAGTTAATAGTTAAGGCTAAAGGGGTTAAGGGAAAATTAGTAGGAAGGATTCGGGTAGCACACCTAACAACCAACGGCATTTTTCAATGCTTGTGATCTCAGTGTTTTCAAAGTGGAATTATTTATGGAAATGTGGCACGTGGATTGTGCCCACACCAGTTAAATTGTTAGTTTTATAAGTTCAATCCATGTGAGTGCTAAACCTCCACTTGGACTACGACGAATAAGGGTGGGGATTTAGGGCTCACAAGCCAACTTTGTGAAGGTTTGGATTAAGTGCCAAGTGAACCGAGCCTCTTACCAAAAACAAGGGGGTTTCTTGCAACGGTTGCCTATCCCGCCGGGGCCATGACATAGTATGTGCATGGACTTGATCACAAGTTTGCCGGAGTCACATGGGTATGATGCCATCTTGTTGATGGTAGAGCGGTTTGCCAAATTGGCACACATGGTGCCGATTGTGGGAACCGCCACCGCGTTGGAGACCGCATAGCTTTTTCTCAAAGCATGGTTGAGGCACCACGGGTTGCCAAAAGTGATTGTGTGGGATCAAGATCCAAAGTTCACAAGTGCATTTTCAATGCATTTCTCTAAGGAGGTCGGAATGAAACTAAGGTTTAGCACGGCCTTGCATTCCCAAGTGGATGGGAAAGCGGAGGATGTGAATGGAGTCTTGAAGCAATACTTGAGGAACTTGGTGGGGGCGGACCAAGGAGATTGGGCGGACTATGTGGGTCGAGCAGAGTGTAATTGCAATGTAGGCACGCACTTGGCTACCAAGGGGTGGTCTTTTATGGTGGCTTATGGAGTGCATGCGCTCCAACCTATTAACCTAGCTCTCGAGGGGGCACATTCAACACTAGAGTTCAACCAAGATGGTGAGGACTTGGCCAAGGATGTAAACAAGTCTTGGAGATAACCAAGTTGTTGGTGGAGAAAGGCCGAAGGTGCTACGGAGTGCGAATCAATGCCGGAAGATGCGAAGTGGAGAATGAGGTGGGCCAAAAGGTGTTGTTGAATGTGAACAACTTCACTTAGCCGGAAGGCCTCACTCCCAAGTTCATGTCCAAAATTGGAGCTCTGTTACCCATTGTGGAACAAGTGTTCCAGGATATATATAAGTTGGAATTACCGCCCGAGATCAAAGTGCATCTAACATTTCATGTCTCATTCCTAAAGCCATTTAAGGAAGACACCTTGTGGCCCAATTGCAAGTAAGTGATTAGGCCACCTCCCGACCTTGTGGACGTCATTCGAAAACATGAGGTAAGAGGGCATCCTCAAGCATAGGAAGCCCAAGAGAAAAGAAAAGAAAAATTAATTACAAAGGTGTACTTGGTGAAATGGTGAAGATACCATGAGAAAGAAACCGCTTGGATGGCGGCAAGAGACATGGTGAACGCCAAGGAATTAGTAAAACACTTTGAAGAAACTAAGACTAAGGGTTCCAATAAAAAGAAGCGTAGGCATTGATGAGGACATAATCTCCTTTAGTGGGGGAGAGACATTAGTAGCACACTTAGCTTGGAGGCAATGCCGTCCACAACATGAACTTGTTCTTTGGCTTAAGGCAATAAAGTTCAACTTTAGTGGTGCAAAGAGAAAAGTATGAGATGAGGTCCTAGTCTTGTACTTGTGCTTGGTTAATGGAAGAGAGGGAATAGACATGCCAAACTAGGTTGGGTAAGCCGAGTAATTGGGGGCCATGGCTTGGAGGGGCCTTGGATAAAACGAACAAAACTTCTTAGTTGTGGGCTTCTCCGCGCGGTGGCAAGGTGATGGCGCGTGCTCATAAAAGTGCTACCCGCGATCTAACGTGAGTTGGCGCATGGGAGTCATGAACCCATGTCTCGAAAGAGCAAAGTGGGAACCGAGTCGGGCGGGACTTGACATCACCCCCGTGCGATCGAGGCATGGCTTAACAATGGAAAGCCATCTCGGAGTTGCAACCGAGACAACTTAGTGGAAGCGTTGAGGTCTCGCCTAACTGTGTCATGTTAAGCTAGTGGAGCCTAACGGGGGAGGTCCCAAAGGAAGGGCAACCCAAATGAATACCAAAGTAGGTGGGTCTAGTGTAGGTTAGGTCGTTGGAGGAGAGATCCAAGGTCACTAACGAACCACCTAGGAACGACACCTTTGGGATTATGCCAAATTTGAAGATGCATTGTGGGGGTCGCGCCCTAAGGTAAACACAATGCGGCACCATAGAGGATGGCAACTTGAGAATTGGTGTGCTGACTACGAGTATAGTCGATGAGGGCATCGACTCCGTTTGGTGGGGGTGAGTGTCGCGCACCTCTCCATGAGGAGTGCTCAAAACACCATGGGCACAATGGGGACCCCGGAGTGACACCCGGGACTTGTGGCGCCGTTGGTGAGAGGGCCCAAGTGATCCTAGTGTGGGTGAGGGCCCCGGGCGTTGGGAACGCCTCCCACCCACGGAGACTAGGAGGCACAAGGGTGAGGTCATGAGCTATGCGTAGCTCATGGCGTGGTGATTCTAGAATACTCAGGAACACCTCAATCGGAGGTGTGAGGTAGGAGGTATGAGAATTTGAGTGGGGCGCTGTCCCGGGACAGCGCCCTGGTACAGCAGTGCATGGGAGTGATTCCCGGGACTGCCAAGGTTTGAACATGCATAACTTCATCAATACTTGCCTGAATGGGGCAAGTGAGGAGTCCATCAACATGTATGTGAAGCGTAGATGACGATGGAGTGGTTGCTTGTTAGCATAAGACATCATATGGAAGCTAAGGGAAAATGTCTATTTGGCCCCAACTCTTGGTGGGGAGACAAGAGGTTGGTTGACGGTGGGGTAGGGGCCCCGTGTAGAGTCCTAGAGGCTTATATGGGTGAGGTGGTGTGGCCTCACCCACCCGAGGCCGAACGGCACTGCGTCCATGGGTTTTGGCCCATTGTGAGGCCATAGTTGCCTAGTATGCTTCGGGTTGTTGTTGTGTTGCTCGTCAACGAAAATGAGGTCCTTAAAATCTTTAAGCTTGAATTTTCCAAATGTACGAATGCGAAGCAATTTGGAAGGTATGTTGTTCTTAACATGATCGTGCTCCGTGGACCTTAAAAACAAAGTAATGACAATCAAAGGAATAATGAAACATGAAATGGAAACATGAACTTACCAATTGATGTCATTCATGGAATTCAAAAAGACGGCGGTGGAATTTTTTGGATCCACGACAATACAGTCAACATAGATATGCCAATCTTTATCCAGCAAATGATGCTTATTAATGTGCCTCCACCAAGCCGACAAACGGTGGTTACTCTTCCACACGTACAACATCTTGCCACAAAGGTGAGCAAGGTCAGGGTCATTTTGGAGCATGGCGTCAAATTCCTCATTGGTTTCTTGCCATAATGAACTCCAAGCATTGTGGATGTCATCGGAGACATCGAGTACCTCATAGAGGTTGTTGTAGGGAGAGACATACAAGGCTCGGTCACCGTCACGATAACCCATGATGAACTCATTTTCCAAACAAGCGACATCAACCTCGTTGATGGGACGAACAAGTGGAAGACATCCCAAGCGGCACAATGGGATAGACAAATGCGACTTATGAAGAGCTTTCATTCAAACCCGGTGATTCAGAGCATAAGAGTCTTCTTTTTGCAATCTCCAAATCAAGAGCTCAGTCTCCTCTGAGTTGGACTCATCAAGAGGATGCAAAGAGTCGGTTGCAACTAGTGCATTATTCTACAAGGGTAACCACCAAAACATTAGGCAGCGGCCAAAATTATTTAAAACAAAAAGAACCGGAGGCGATGTTTCGAGAACAAAGAAAAGGGGAACTCCAATAAATGAAACATCTATTGACAAAAGAGATCAAGCAATGCCCCATTTCATGCCACAGGAACCTTCAATGGAACATTATGGTCCTCCATTGAGGGCTCCTCCGATAGAAGGAAATCCATGGATTGTTATCCCTGCAAAAAATAACACATACAAGTTTTAGAACCTTGCAATCAAAATATGGTCAACATCCCTCAAGCAAAGACCCTCTCCGTTCCGAGAAAATCATTTTATAGTCCACACAAGATGATCCTAACTACACATACAATGTCCCCAACCTTGGACTCAAAATCTGGTCCAAATACTCTCAACTAAAGACTCTCTTGGATCCGAGAGGGTCGTTCTCTAGTGCACACCAAACTATTTCAACATCACAACCCAACTAGTCCACACAAAATGACCCTAACTACATATACAAAGTACCCAACTTTGACGTCCAAATGTTATCTAAATACTCTCAACTAAAGACCCTCTCGGATCCGAGAGGGTCATTTTGTAGTCCACACCCAACTACTTCAAAATCACATACAAATTACCAACCTTGAAGACAAAATATGGTCTAAAAACTCTCAACTAAAGACTATCTCGGTTCCCAAAAGGGTCATTTTGTAGTCCACACCCAACTAGTTCAACATGACAACCCAACTAGTCCACACAAAATCACCCTAACTACACATACAAAGTACCCAACCTTGAAGACAAAATCTGTTCTAAAAACTCACAACAAAAATCCCTCTCTGATCCGACAGGGTCATTTTGTAGTCCACACCAAACTATTTCAACATGACCACCAAACTACTCCACACTAAATGGCCATAACTACACATACAAACTAACCAACCTTGAAAACAAACTCTGGTTTAAAAACTCTCAACTAAAGACCCTTTCGGATCCGAGAGGGTCATTTTGTAGAGCACACCCAACAACTTCAACATGACAACCCAACTAGTCCACACAAAATGACCCTAACTACACATACAAAGTACCCAACCTTGAAGACATACTATGGTCTAAAAACTCTCAACTAAAGAACCTTTTGGATCCAAGAGGGTCATCTTGTACTCCATACCTGTCGCGCACCTCTCCATGTGGAGTGCCCGAAACACCATGGGCACAAGGGGGACCCCGGAATGACACCCAGGACTTATGGCGCTGTTGGTGAGAGGGCCCAAGTGATCTTAGTGTGGGTGAGGGCCCCGGGCGTTGGGAACGCCTCCCACCCACAGAAACTAGGAGGCATGAGGGTAAGGCCATGAACTATGCGTAGCTCATGGTGTGGTGATTTTTGAATGCTCAAGATCATCTCAATCGGAGGTGTGAGCTAGGAGTTATGGCCATTTGAGTGGGGCGTTGTCCCGGGACAGGGCCCTGGTACAGCAGTGCCTGGGAGTGATTCCCGGGACTGCCAAGGTTCAAACAAGCATAACTTTGTCAATACTTGCCTCAGTGCTCAAAATTGAAGTCTTCAGTGCCCTTCAAATGGGGTTTGGGACTTCAAAAAATACCTCAAGGAAAACAACCCTTCAAAACATAATCTCATATCTAAGTGCTCCCTTCACTTGAAGTGCTGGATAAATAATACTCTTCAAGTATCGTTCATCATCTCAAGTAGCCGTTTAACTCCGGCAGTCTAACTTTGGGCTCTAGATCTCAGATCGAGATGGGAATTAGTCCAGATGGGAATTGTATGTTGATAGGTTTGGTTGTGAGAAAATGCATACTTTGCACTATGACTCTATGTTCGGGTGTGATGTAGGGGGCTCGTTGGAGGATTGCATCACCCTTGGTAGACTATACGTCCAAAAGGTTATTGACTCACTAAATGATCGCTTCCCTGACTTGCCCATTTTTAATGCGGCCAGGCTTTTCAGCCCAAAACACTATCCCATGGATGCATTGGATCGAGGCACTTTAACTGAGCAATGGTTGAACCGGTTGGTGACACATTTCAAGTGGAGCTTTGTTCTTGTTGATCAAGCCAATGCGGAGTTGCTTGAATTTGTGGAGATGTTATCTTCAGCTTGACAACACCGAAGTATGCACGAAGATTGGGTTTTTTTTGTGGCCGTGACCGAGAGTTTAATATCAATTGGCCAACCCTAATGTCGCTATGGCAAGCCATACTTGTGATCCCTACTAGCACTGCTGTTTGTGAGCGTGGTTTTTCAAAGTAGAATTGGGTTCAGAGCGAAAAAAGAACATGCCTAAACTTTGACACACTTGATGCATTGATGAGGATTAGCCTAAACAGTTTGGGAGTTGAATTCATGGATTGGAATGGCATTTTGACACTTGGAAAACCGCTACAGTAACCAACAATCGTAGGGCATTGTCACTTCAAGAGGTGGAGTTAGATAGTTGATTCTCCATTATTTCATTGTACTAGAAGCATGTACCATGCAAATCATGCATAATTTTAATATAAGTTTTATATTTCTCTGAAAAATTTCCATTGACGTCCTAGATTTAGATATGCCCTTCAATTGCAATGCTGAAATTTCAGAGCCCTTCAAAATGAAATTCATATGAGGGCTTCAATTTTAAGCACTGACTTGCCTGAATGGGGCAAGTGAGGAGTCCATAGGCATCTACGTGAAGCGTAGATGAAGATGGAGTGGTCGTTTGTTAGCACCAGACATCATACAAGGAAGTTATGATGGTCTGAACTTGCTGGGGGCTTCTAGGCCCAGCAGCTAAGGGAAAATGTCTACTTGGCCCCAACTCTTGGGAGAGAGAAAAGAGGTCTCTTGACGGTGGGGTAGGGGCCCCGCGTAGAGTCCTAGAGGCTTATATGGGTGAGGTGGTGTGGCCTCACCCACCCGAGGCCGAACGGCACGGCCTCCATGGGCTTTGGCCCATTGTGAGGCCATAGTTACGTGGTATGCTTCAGGTTGTTGTAGTCTTGCTCCGGCATGCGATGATCAACATAGGATTGTACTTCCAGGAATGGAAGTCCACATCGAAGAAATGGTTACCGATTAAGGGATGAGTCCCGAAAGCAAAGTAAGAGGGTTGGTTCCCCTCATATGAACTATATGGTCCGGGGTAGGAGGAGCTAACCATTAGCATGGCGGTATGCGAAGGGTTAGCGCTCGTAACCTTTGCTAGAAAGGAAAACTGGCAAGATTGCTAAGGGGCTAGCAAGGGTTGCGACAACACCCAACTACTTCAACATCACTACCCAACTAATCCAAACAAAATGATCCTAACTACACATACAAAGTACCCTACCTTGAAGACAAAATATGGTCTTAAAACTCTTACATAAAGACCCTCTCGGATCCAAGAAGGTCATTTTGTAGTCCACACCAAACTACTTCAACATGACAACCTATTTAGTCCAAACAAAATGATCCTAACTACACATACAAAGTACCCTACCTTGAAGACATAATTTGGTCTTCAAACTCTTACCTAAAGATCCTCTTCGATCCGAGTGGGTCATTTTGTAGTCCACACCCAACTACTTCAACATGACAACACAATTATTCCACACAAAATGAGCCTAACTACACATACAAAGTGCCAACCTTGAAGACAAAATCTTGTCCTCATGCCCTCAAGCAAAGACCCTCTCGGATCCGAGATGGTTATTTTGTAGTCCACACCCAACTACTTCAACATTACAACCCAAGTAGTTTTAACAAAATGATCCTAACTACGCATACAAAGTAAGCCTACCTTGAAGACAAAATCTGGTCTTAAAACTCTTACCTAATGACCCTCTTAGATCCGAGAGGGTCATTTTGTAGTCCACACCCAACTACTTCAACATCACAACCCCACTAGTCCACACAAAATGACCCTAACTACACATACAAAGTACCCAACCTTGAAGACAAAATCTGGTCTAGAAACTCTCAACCAAAGATCCTCTCGGATCCGAGAGGGTCATTTTGTAGTCCACACCAAACTATTTCAACATGACAACCCCACTAGTCCAGACAAAATGATCTTAACTACACATACGAAGTACCCAACCTTGAAGACAAAATCTCGTCTAAAAACTCTCAACCAAAGATCATGTCGGATCCGAGAAGGTCATTTTTGTAGTCCACACCAAACTATTTCAGCATGACAACCCAACTAGTCCAAACAAAATGATCCTAACTACACATACAAAGTGCCACACCTTGAAGACAAAATCTTGTTTTAAAACTCTTACATAAAGACCCTCTCAGATCCGATAGGGTCATTTTATACTCCACACCAAACTAGTTCAGCATGAAAACCCAACTAGTCCACACAAAATCACCCTAACTACACATACAAAGTACCCAACCTTGAAGACAAAATCTGGTCTAAGCACTCTCAACTAAAAAACCTTTCGGATCCGAGAAGGTCATTTTGTAGTCCACACCCAACTACTTCAACATCACAACCGAACTAGTTTACACAAACTAACCTTAATTACACATACAAAATACCCAACCTTGAATACAAAATCTGGTCTAAAAACTCTCAAATAAAGACCTTCTCAGATCCGATAGAGTCATTTTGTAGTCCACATCCAACGACTTCAACATCACAACCCAACTAGTCCATACAAGACGACCCTAAGTACACATACAAAGTACCCGACCTTGAAGACAAAATCTGGTCTAAATACTCTCAACTAAAGACCCTCTCAGATCCGAGAGGGTCATTTTGTAGTCCACACCCAACTACTTCAACATCACAACCGAATTAGTTCACACAAGAGGACCCTAACTACACAAACAAAGTACCCAACCTTGAAGACAAACTCTGGTCTAAAAACTCTTACCTAAAGACCCTATCGGATCCGAAAATGGTCATTTTGTAGTCCACGCCCAACTACTTCAACATGACAACCCAAGTACTCCAAACAACATGATTCTAATTACAGTTACAAAGTGCCCAACCTTGAAGACAAAATCAAGTCTTAAAACTCTCAACTAAAGACCTTCTCGGATCCGAGAGGGTCATTTTGTGGTCCACACCCATCTACTACAACATCACAACCCAACTAGTCCACCGAAGAGGACCCTAATTACACAAACAAAGTACCCAAGCTTGAAGACAAGCTCTGGTCTTAAAACTCTCACCTAAAGAAACATTCGGATCAGAGAGGCTCATTTTGTAGTCCACACCCAACTACTTCAACATCAGAACCCAACTAGTCCACACAAAATGACCCTAACTACACATACAAAGTATCCAACCTTGAAGACAAAATTTGGTCTAACAACTCTCAACCAAAGATCCTCTCGGATCCGAGAATGTCATTTTGTAGTCCACACCAAACTATTTCAACATCACAACCCAACTAGTCCAAACAAAATGATCCCAACTACACATACAAAGTACCAAAACTTGAAGACAAACTCTTGTCTTAAAACTCTCAAGTAAAGAACCTTTCGGATCCGAGAGGCTCATTTTGGAGTGCACACCCAACTACCTCAACATCACAACCGAACTAGTCCACACAAAATGACCTTAACTACACATACAAAATACCCAACCTTGAATACAAAATCTGGTCTAAAAACTCTCAACTAAAGACCCTCTCGGATTCGAGAAGGTCATTTTGTAGTCCACATCCAACGACTTCAACATCACAGCCCAACTAGTCCATACAAGAGGACCCTAACTACACATACAAAGTACCCGACCTTGAAGACAAAATCTGGTCTAAATACTCTCAACTAAAGACCCTCTCGGATCCGAGAGAGTCATTTTGTAGTCCACACCCAACTACTTCAACATCACAACCGAACTAGTTCACACAAGAGGACCCTAACTACACAAACAAAGTACCCAACCTTGAAGACAAAATCTGGTCGAAATACTGTCAATTAAAGAGTCTCTCGGATCCGAGATGGTCATTTTGTAGTCCACACCCAACTACTTTCACATCAAAACCCAACTACTCCAAACAAAATGACCCTAATTACAGATGCAAAGTGTCCAACCTTAAAGACAAAATGTGGTCTAAAAACTCTGAACTAAAGACCCTCTTGGATCTGAGAAGGTCATTTTGTAGTGCACATCGAAGTACTTCAACATGGCATTACAACTATTCCACACAAAATCAGCATCTACACATACAAAGTGCCAACCTTGAAGACAAAATCTGGTCTTAAAACTCTTACCTAAAGACCCTCTCGGATCCGAGAGGGTCATTTTGTAGTTCACACCCAACTACTTCAACATCACAACCCCACTAGTCCAAACAAAATGATCCTAACTACACATACAAAGTACCCTACCTTGAAGACGAAATATGGTCTTAAAACTCTTACCTAAAGACCCTCTCGGATCCGAGAGGGTCATTTTGTAGTCCACAGGGAAACTCAAGTATGTGAGCGTAGAGCGGAGAGCAGAGAGCAGAGTTTGGAGAGCGGAGAGCAGAAATTTTTGGTATAAATTTTGACAGAAAGTGGGTGTATTACTGTGGGTTTAAGGGGTATTAGTAGAAACATTTGTTGAAAAGGGAGCCCAATTCCGTTGAAATATACATAAATTAAGGCTGACGTCAGCACTATGTGAGCCCAATATCGTGCCCACATGCGTTCTTAACATTAAAACTTATAAAACCCTTGGTTGCAACCAGAACCCAACTTAGCCTCAGTAGCACTAGCAGCTCGGCTACAACCAGAATCCCAGCTTAGCCTCTGTAGCACCAGCAGCTCGGCTGTAGCCAGAACCCAGCTTAGCCTCAGTAGTCCAGCAGCTGGGCTGCAACCAGAACCCAGCTTAGCCTCTGTAGTCCAACAGCTCGGCTGCAACCAGAACCCAGTTTAGCCGCAGTAGTCCAGCAACAACCTTAAGCTGCAATAGTCTAATCCACACTTGCTAGTTAACCCCGCTAAGCCCCTAACTAACACCGCTAATTAACTTCACTAATACCCTAAACATCCCTTCCTAATTCACACATTGTCCTAGCTGTAAGAGCTCAAGACTTCTAGAGAAGGGAGTTAACTATACTTAAGGGCTAATCCACAAACTAATTAGATTAGCAGTAATAAATGAAGAATGCAATGCGGGTAGTATGAATTGGAGTGTATTGTGTGGTGTGCAACTTAAGTATTATTGAATACTTATGATTTAATGAAAGAAGGAGGAGCTGTGTGAGGCACCAACTTTTTATTGGATTGGGTGTATGCTAAATTGTTTTGTGACTAGAAGTTAAGAGATCCGAACAATGAAGAAAAAATGAAGAATGCAATGCGGGTTGACATTATGAATATGAAATAATGGAGAGAAAGAATGAGACTTGCACCGGATATCAAAAATAAAACCAACATACAACTTTTTTTAAAGCCGGAAAACAACAACAAACTGAGTTATAATCTCCAAAACCCAAATGATAAACAAAGGGCTTGGAGAACATTCCCTATCACTCTCCTTACCCTCATTTGCTTCTAACGAGAAAAGATTTCGTGTTCCACGCGAGAAATGACGAACGCGAGGAGGAGGTGGGAACTCCGCCTTCGCAAAGCAATCCACCATTGCACTTGCATACGGGGGAAGCTCAAATGGCTTCGGAGGACTTGAAAACATGTCTCGACGAATGACTGCGTCCTCCGCTGGCTCTCTAAACACCCAAGCAAAAGGATTAGAAACAAGATGACACTGGAAAATGAGAACCTGAAATCAAGGCAAACATGGCAAAATATAGAAAGCAAACTTACGCACAAAGGAATCTGAATGCCCGTTTGGTCATCTTCTGAGGAGGATTAGAGATAGATGTAGACGGTGCGGCAACTGAGCGAGATATACGCGCAGGCTGGGGATCGCGCATGGGGAGTAGGAATGCATTGAAAATGATGGGGTCACTCTCAAGGGCCACAATATGCCGCTCAAGGGAGCGACATGCTATAATCGAACCACCTAAAGCAAAGAGAGGTAAAATGTTAGTATGGAAACTAGTCAAGGAAAAATAACGAAAAATTCAAAGTAAGGATGAAGTTGAAAAAGAAGGTGTACCTACACCACACTGCCAGTCCATAATAACATCATTCTGGTCGGTGAGAGTAGCGAGAAGGATGGAAAAAAAAAACAGGATGCTTCTCACGGGCACCTCGCCAAGGTACCCCATCACTGCGCATCGCCTGGCTCTTCTCATCGGTGAAGGTATTCAACCATCCATCTCGCTGGAGGTTGTAACCATACTCTTGCATGGCTTCCACCCGCACTCTAAGAACGGAGTTAACACGAACAAGAACCTTGATGCTGAATTTCCGAGTCTGCAACAATGAATACGAATTCATAAAACTCATTTGAATTGAAATGAAAAGCAATATGAAAGCGGAAAAGAGGGAGAGTTGTGTTGGAGAGCACCTTCAACCTTCCAGCCTCAGACGGTGTAACCCGCTGCTGAACCGGTTTACATGGAAGTTACTCCCACCAAAATTAGATCTTCTCTCTAAGTCTCTTGAAGGTGTTTGCATTCTTCTGTGTCTCAATCCCGTAACATATAGTTCCAATGTTCTTATAAATTCTCCAGGAGTAGTTGATCTAAGATCACAAGTTTATGTTCCCCGAAATGTCTTTATCAAGAAAATACTTGAACGCATATTCAATATTTCTTGATAACTCTCTAATGAATTCTTAATGAGTTAGTGCCTTAGAACTTAAGTTAATATTTCTCAAACGTGTAATGTCAAGGTTAAGTGTTTACGAGGGAAAATGCTCCTATACAATATCTTTCATGGTTGAAAACATATTTGTCCATTCAAGTTCTTAAACATATCTCTCGTTCCATTTAAGTCTTCAAGCATCTTGCCCATTTACTTTATAAGGCAAGCATACTCCCTCGCTAAGTCCAAAATAACCTAACTCCTATAATGTTCTTCATTTACCCTCCTAGAATATTTCAACATTTTCATAAGTCTAATATCTTCTAGGTTCACCCCTAATCATTTCATGGTTTGAATGACCATCCAAATATCTCAAATCCGAGTCACGCTATCCAATTTACGCAAGCATATACCCTTGCTAAATTAGATCCCTCGGGAGCCTATTTGGTTATGTTTATGGCCTCGAATTAAATCCTTAGTTCATCCACCTCAAATTCCCTTTCTCATTTTCAAAATCTAACCTCAAGGAAGAATAATATCCCTCAAATTCCTTAGGGCATCTCACAAAGATATGGCTTAAGTAATCCCTTCATGTATCCCTCAATTCCTTACTCATTACTTTTTAAGTTATTCTTAGATTGATACGAGGTAAAGGTTCGATATGAGGTCTTCATATAAAGGTATGATGTGGCGGTACATTGATTTGCCTAAATGACGGATCCTCTCCCGCTTATGATTATGTTCCTACGTCATGCGGTGATGTAATTCTAACAACTCAAGTTTGAATGATGGTTAGGTATGTAGACAATGTAATATCCTTTTTAAGCTCAAGTGTTACTACATTCACCCTCAATCAATTCCCAATCATGTTTCATATAAGATATTTCCTTAATCGTTTCCTTAGGTGAATTTTGTGTCCACTTTCCTAAGGTCTTTGAATATTCCGCATACTCCAAAGTCATGCGGCCTCCTCCGTAATTTAATTTATTTTCTAAGTCTTCAATCGTCCCACATCGGCACGGAATTCCCAACCTCGCCCATTGAGTGATAATACTTGGCGGGATCAATTCGTTGCCGCGGGTGATTGTCTTGCCTCCACGAATGTTCTTAAGTCTGAATGCCCTTCGGTGCCTCACGTCTTGGATTAATTCTCTAATTCCTAAGCTAATTAATCACCATAGGTGCCTCACGTCTCGACAAAGTCCGAGTTCGGACACTCATGCCTCACGTCTCAACAAAAGTCCGAGTTCGGACGCTCAAGCCTCACGTCTCAAGTCCGAGGTCCGGACACTCATGTATAATATTCGGGATGAAATGAAGTGTATTATGGCCCTTAAGTTGGCCTTCTTATATAGTCTTCCACATCTAGATTTTTGTAAGATTTCTTTAAATGTCAGTTGCGGCTATTTTTAGCACTGAATCTAATTTACAGTCTGAATTTAGAGTTTTAATCTAAATTCCTAAATCTATATTGTTTGAAATGTACTTCCTACCTACATAACTTTTCATATCACCTAGTTGGATTTTCATCCATCCTAATTCTATTTAACATGTGCTCCTAAACACGGAAATGCGCTCGTGCCCCTTTGCTTCTCGAACTGGTCCCGTTCACATTCCGTTCGCCCATTGCCCTGTTTCCATTCCCGTTCGGCCGTTGAATCGGCTTACCATCCTCGAGGGCTGATGGCCGTTCACGTCCTTAAATGGGTCCCATTTCCACTGTCATGGCCAGTTCCCTCTTTTGCTGGCCCTTCAGGCTACTGGCCCGGCTCACATTTCTTCGCCGGTCCTTCAGCTTAATGGCCACTTGTCTCTTGGTTGGCTCCTCTCCCTGCTGGTCCCGTAGGTCCTTGCCCTAGTCCCTCAGACTTCCTCACCGGTCCCTCACGCTTCCGCACCGGTCCCTCACTTCCCGCACTGGTTGCTCAAACTCATCGTCTTCCTTGCATCGGATTAGCTGGTGTGATGAGGATGTCTCTACAAGTTGCTTACCACTCCAGAGGGAACAACGGGAGATTGGAGGTCCAAATCATTCATTCCGAACCAATCTTCGGCGACGTAGAAGTCGTAAGTGTGTGCCCAATCGAAGATACTCCTAGAAACAATGGCACTCGCATAATGGGCAAGGAGAAGGACACCATGATCATAGAGGTTAGATTTCGCAAATGCAAAAAGACACTCATAGTATGATTCATGGAGCTTGTTCCAAGCAGGAACATCGGTGGAGATGTTGGGCACCGGCAAATTCTCGGGAATGTCGGCGGAGAGAAAATCGAGGCCCTTGTGAGTTGTAGTCGAGGTGTTCACACGGGAACTGCCCCAACCTGCAATTAAAACTTCATGAGAAAACAAGAAGGAAAAAATAAGCAAACCAAAGGAAAGAAAATTGAGAATTGACGAAGGGAAGTATACAAACCTTGGCAATGAACTCTTGGATGCGGGTATATGCGGGGAGGGGACCTTCGGCAACCTCGGGATCCAACATTAGTTGAACCATGTCCACATTTTCGATGAGAGCAAGCGTGGTAGGCGACTTCGAAGAGGTGGACCTGGTATTCAAGAGAGCGGCCTTCCTCCTGCGAGGCAAGGAGAGGAGAGAAGTGCCACTGTGAGATAGAGTGGCAAGAGATTGTGGACGAAATGCCGATGGAGTACCAGAGGGGGCAAGAGAGGGAGTAACGGAGTGAGCGATAGATGGACTGTGTGGGAAGGTGGGTGGCTCAACCGGGGTCTTTGAAGCAGACCGAATAAGAACTTGGGAAGATGCTTGACTGGCAGTCTTCTTTGCTCTGCCCTTTCCCCTTGGTGCCTTAGGCGGAGGAGGGGGAAGTTCAACAATGTCAGGCTCCTCAAAGGTGACAATGTTATCATCCGGAGCACTACCCACAAGGCTAGCAAACAAAGTTTTCTCTTCCTCGGGGACAAATCCTGCATCACATTCCAAGTACCATCCACCACCCTACAAGTGCAATTCGGAGAACTTGTTTGTTTGGGCGGTTATATACACGCAAAGGCTAGAAAAAACGTTCACCCAGTACGAGAGGTAGGCGGGCAAGGAAGATGATGCCAATGCATTCTTCACAACCAATTCTCTCATGATATACCTACATGACAAAATAAGAATGTAAGAAAATCAAGAAAACGAGCAAGAAATGAAAATAAGGAGAGGTGCAAAGTGGAGAATAGATGTATTACCGATAGGCCACACGTTTGATAGCGAGAGCCCCCCTCCTCGAACTCCAAAAGATTATCACCTTTAGCAAAGGGGATGTCAGGCTTATCACTGAGATAATGCTTGAAGGCCTTGTCCCAAAGGACAATCCGCCAATGATCAATGTACTCACGAGGGCGCAAGATAGTTTCCGATGCGTCCCAGTCAATGTCAACGGAGATACTCTCTTCTAAGGTCTCAATCTCAACCGCGACTTCTTTCTCCGACTGCATAGAGGGAGATGATTAGATATGAGACAACTGGAATAAAGGAAAATTAAAATGAAGAAGGTGAGGGATGAATTTACCTGAGCCCAGAATGACGCCTTGTGTAGTCAGTCGTCCAAAGCCCTCTCCCTCATAGGTTTGTCGACGGGGAACTTGTTATCCAACCTTTCACGAAAGGGGGCGTTCCACCATTGAAGCCATTTAGCTTTGAACGAAGCTTCGACCGTGCATGTGACAATTTTTTGCAATTTTTCAATTGTCATGTCCATCGAAGAGAACTCATTATAATGGCGGTCAATCTGTGTAGGTAGAAAAAATGATTTGAATTCATGAGTGATTTGAGTGATTTGAGTTCAAAAAAGCACATGAGTTCAAGATAGTTCAAGAGGAACATTCATAGCATTGGAAACATGGAAATCACAACGAAATACCTCATGAAAGAAAACATCTCCATTGTTAGGGTGTGCAACGGATATGTATTTCTCAAAAGAGCGTGCCTGAATATTCTTGATTGTCCTCTCCTAGGCCTTGGTCATAACATTCCAAATCTCAGTGACCGACCTCTCCGCAACGGGTGTGGTCTCACGGTAATGCCTCACTGCAAGGTCCGCTTGAGCCGAAATGTCTTTCTGCAAGAAATAATCTTATGAGCTAATATAATCGGCATGGAAATTATCTATGTTGGAAGCTCTAAATGATTGAATGCACAAAACCATACATTTTAAAGAAACTTAACGAAGACATCCGCCGTCAAGTTGTATCAAGTTGGGCGACTCTCCTTTATCTTATCGCATGCTTTTGTAGTCTGCTGGAGATATGAGATCCTTGAAGGTCGACAAATCCAACCTCCCAAAAGTGCGGATTCGAAGGAGCTTGGCCGGAATGTTTGCCTTCACATAATCATGCTCGGTTGACCTGAGAAAAAAGATGTGAGGAACGTCTAGTGAAAAGAATGGAAATGAATTGAAACAAAAGTGGAAAAAAAAATAAAAAATTAATGAGCTTACCAATTAATGTCATTTATGGTATTGAGGAATACATCGGTGTATCCCCTAGGGTCAACAACAATGCAATCCACCAAAATATGCCAACTCTTGTCATCAGCGTGGTAGTTATTGATGTGCCTCCACCACGCGGTGAGACGATAATTGCATTCCCAGACGAAGAACATCTTCCCGGCGATATGTGCAAAATCCGGATCCTCCTTGAGTTTGGCGTCAAATTTTGCGGAGGCCTCTTGCCATGGAGGGCTCCAAGAGGCCATAATGCTAGGGGGAATGGGGAGGTCCACGGGAACGTCGTTGAAAGCAGACACGTAAAGAACCCGATCACCCTCTCGGTATCCCATTAGAAATTCACATTCCAAGCGCTGCACCTCAACCTCACTGATAGGACGGACGAGAGGGAGGGCTCTCAAGCGGCACAAATGAATGGATAAGCGGGACTTACCGGTTGGCTTAATCCGGAGGCGTTGAATAACACCAATGGAATCCTCCTTTTGTGATTTCCGAAGCTCAAGCTCACACACCACAGGATCCGTGTCCGCAACTGCCTGTACGGCATCTTGGCTCATTGCGAGAGCCTAACAAAAACACAAACAATAAAACCATGCTTAGAAAGCTAGAACTCAAAAAACTTGCTTAACATCTTTGTCAACAACTATCCAACTCACCTCTCCTAGCAATAGGCCTCGGGAATTGAGACTCTCAACCTGGATGGCTTCAACTTCAACCGCGGGGGCCGCAAGAACAACATCCTCTCCAGATTGGGGTTGCGATTGCGCAACCTGAAAAAAATCCGAATCCTAAGAATATGGAGAAAATTAGAATTTCCCAAAGAAAAGTCAATATCTTCGTAACTATAAAGAAACAAATACTCACAAACTATTTTGAACTCAAAATAACTCAATTATGAAAGGGGTATCAAACGAGAACCGACCACATTCAAATCCACCATCACGATGAGATAGAAGGTGTCACACACGTCCTCGGTTGGAAGCCTACATTCCGTACCTTAGTCTTGTTAATCAATGAAAAACACTTAGATTATCCAACCAACGGCCTCGGTAGAGAGGCTTCATTACATCCTCAACATTAAACATCCAAAAACAATACAAATTCGAGAGCAAACTACACATAAATAAGAGGCCTCTCCCCATAGCTAATTCTTATGCACAACACAAAGCAAGAAATGGCCGAATGCAAAGTCAAGTGGCCAACTCAAGTATATATAACATTTTGATAATTCTAGCACTAACCTACCTACAAATGAGAGGCCTCGGATCCGAGGCCTCTTCCCATACCTCCTCCTTATGCACTACCCAAAACAAGAAGGCCGAAAGAAATCTTACATGCACATAACAATTTAACTTTTCAAGCACATACCTTGCCTAAAAAATGAGGCCTCGGACCCGAGGCCTCTTCCCAATGCTCCTACTCATGCACTACCCAAAACAAGAACCCCGAGAGCATTCAAATATGCACATAACATTTTAAGTTTTCAAGCACATATCTTGACTAAAAAATGAGGCCTCAGATCCGAGGGCTCTTCCAAAAACACCTACTTATTCACTACCCAAAACAAGAAGGCCGAGAGCATTCAAATAGGAACATAACATTTTAAGTTTTCAAGTACACACGTTGACTCAAAATTGAGGCCTCGGATCCGAGGCCTCTTCCAAAAACACCTACTTATTCACTACCCAAAACAAAAACCCTGAGAGCATTCAAATATGCACAAAATATTTAAAATTTTCAAGCACATATCTTGACTCAAAAATGAGGCGTCGGATCCGAGGGCTCTTCCAAAAACACCTACTTATTCACTACCCAAAACAAGAAGGCCGAGAGCATTCAAATAGGAACATAACATTTTAAGTTTTCAAGTACATACCTTGACTCAAAATTGAGGCCTCAGATCCGAGACCTCTTCCGAATGCCCTTCGTTATGCAATACATACTACAGAAAATGGCCGAGAGCATTCAAATACGCATATAACATTTTCATTTTTCAAGCATAAATATTGACTCAAACATGAGGCCTCGGATCCGAGGCCTCTTTCCAAAGCACCTACTTATTCACTACCCAAAACAAGAAGGCCGAGAGAATTCAAATATGAACATAACATTTTAAGTTTTCAAGCACATACCTTGACTTAAAAATGAGGCCTCGGATCCGAGGCCTCTTCCGAATGGCCTTCCTTATGCACTATATAATACAGAAAATGGCCGACAACATTCAAATATGAACATAACATTTTAAGTTCTCAAGCACATACCTTGAGTAAAAAATGAGGCCTGAGATCCGAATCCTCTTCCGAATGCTCTTCCTTATGCACTACCCAGATCAAGAAGGCCGAGAGCATTCAAATATGCACATAAGATTTTGATTTTTCAAGCACATGCCTTGACTCTAAAATGAGGCCTCGGATCCGAGGCCTCTTCCCAATGCTCCTCCTTATTCACTATCCAAAACAAGAAGGCCGAGAGCAATCTTACATGCACATAACATTTTAAGTTTTCAAGCACATACCTTGACACATAAATAAGGCCTCGGATCCGAGGCCTCTTCTGAATGCTCTTCCTTATGCAATACATAATACAGAAAATGGCCGAGAGCATTCAAATATGCACATAACATTTTAAGTTTTCAAGCACATACCTTGACTAAAAGATGAGGCCTCGGATCCGAGGTGTCCCAACCCTTGCTAGCCCCCTTGACCATCTTGCCAATTTTCATTCCTAGCAAAGGTTACAAGCGCTAACCCTTCGCATACCGCCATGCTAATGGTTAGCTCCTCCTACCCCGGACCTAGAGTTCATAGGAGGGAACCAACCTGTCGCAACCCTTGCTAGGTCCCTTAACAATCTTGCCAATTTTCGTTTCTAGCAAAGGTTACGAGCGCTAACCCTTCGCATTCCGCCATGCTAATGGATAGCTCCTCTTACCCCGGACCAATAGTTCATAAGACGGAACCAACCCTCCTACTTTGCTTTCGGGACTCAACCCTTAATCGGTAACCCATTTCCCCAATGTGGACTTCCATCCATGGAAGTCCAATCCTATGTTGATCATCGCATTGCCGGACAACACTACAACAACCCGAAGCATACTAGGCAACTATGGCCTCACAATAGGCCAAAGCCCATGGAGGCCTTGCCATTCGGCCTCGGGTGGGTGAGGCCACACCACCTCACCCATATAAGCCTCTAGGACTTCACGCGGGGCCCCTACCCCACCGTCAACCAACCTCTTGTCTCTCTACCAAGAGTTGGGGCCAAGTGGACATTTTCCTTTAGCTGCTGGGCCTAGAACCCCCCCAGCAGTTTCAGACCATCATAACTTCCTTGTATGATGTCTAATTATAACAACCAACCACTCCATGTTCATCTACGCTTCACGTAGATGCCAATGGACTCTTCACTTGCTCCATTTGAGCAAGTCTTGAGGAAGTTATGCCTGTTTGAACCTTGGCAGTCCCGGGAGTCACTCCCAGGCACTGCTGTACCAGGGCGCTGTCCCGGGACAGCGCCCCACTCAAATGGCCATAACTCCTAGCTCACACCTCCGATTGAGGTGTTCTTGAGCTTTCTAGAATCACCACGCCATGAGCTACGCATAACTCATGGCCTTACCCTTGTGCCTCCTAATCTTCGTGGGTGGGAGGCAATCCCAACGCCCGGGGCCCTCACCCACACTAGGATCACTTGGGCCCTCTCACCAACGGCGCCACAAGTCCCAGGTGTCACTCCGGGGTCCCCCTTGTGCCCATGGTGTTTCGGGCACTCCTCATGGAGAGGTGCGCGACACAACCCTCCTACTTTGCTTTCGGGACTCACCCCTTAATCGGTAACCCATTCCTTAGATGTGGACTTCCATCCATGGAAGTCCAATCCTATGTTGATCATCGCGTTGCCGGAGCAACACTACAACAACCCGAACCATACTAGGTAACTATGGCCTCACAATGGGCCAAAGCCCATGGACGCCTTGCCGTTCGGCTTCGGGTGGGTGAGGCCACCCAACCTCACCCTTATAAGCCTCTAGGACTTTACGCGGGGCCCTAGCCCACCGTCAACCAACCTCTTGTCTCTCTACAAAGAGTTGGGGCCAAGTGGACATTTTCCCTTAGCCGCTGGGCCTAGAAGCCCCTAGCAGCTTCAGACCATCATAATTTCCTTGTATGATGTCTAAAGTTAACAACCAACCACTCCATCTTCATCTACGGTTCACGTAGATGTTGATGGACTCCTCACTTGCCCCATTCGGGCAAGTCTTGAGGAGGTTATGCCTGTTTGAACCTTGGCAGTCCCGGGAATCACTCCCAGGCACTTCTGTAGCAGGGCGCTGTCCCGGGACAGCGCCCCACTCCAATGGCAATAACTCCTAGCTCACACCTCCGCTTGAGGTGATCTTGAGCATTCTAGAACCACCACGCCATCGGCTACGCATAGCTCATGGCCTTACCCTTGTGCCTCCTAGTCTCCGTGGGTGCAAGGCGTTCCCAACCCCCGGGGTCCTCACCCACACTAGGATCACTTGGGCCCTCTTACTAACGGTGCCACAAGTCCCGGGTGTCACTCTGGGGTAACCCTTGTGCCCATGGTGTTTTGGGCACTCCTCATGGAGAGGTGCGCGACACTCACCCCCACCAAACGGAGTCGATGCCCTCATCGACTATACTCGTAGTCGGCACACCAATTCTCAAGTTGCCATCCTCTATGGTGCGGCATTCTGTTTACCTTTGGGCGCGACCCCCACAATGCATCTTCAAATTTGGCATAGTCCCAAAGGTGTCGTTACTAGGTGGTCCGTTAGCGACCTTGGAACTCCTCCAAGGACCTAACCTATACTAGACCCACCTACTTTGAGACTCACTTGGGTTGCCCCTCCTTTCGGGCATCCCCTGTTAGGCTTCACTAGCCTAACATGACACATCTAGGCGAGACCTCAACGCTTCTACTAAGTTGTCTCGGTTGCAACTCCGACATGGCTGTCCATTGTTAAGCCACGCCTCGATCGCACGGGAGTGATGCCAAGTCCCGCCCGACTCGGTTCCCACTTTGCTCTTTCGAGACATGAGTTCATGACTCCCATGTCGCGCACCTCTCCATAAGGAGTGCCCGAAACACCATGGGCACAAGGGGGACCCCGGAGTGACACCCGGGACTTGTGGCGCCGTTGGTGAGAGGGCCCAAGTGATCCTAGTGTGGGTGAGGGCCCCGGGCGTTGGTAACGCCTCCCACCCACTGAGACTAGGAAGCATGAGGGTAAGGCCATGAGCTATGCGTAGCTCATAGCGTGGTGATTCTAGAATGCTCAAGAACACCTCAATCCGAGGTGTGAGCTAGGAGTTATGGCCATTTGAGTGGGGCGCTGTCCCGGGACAGCGCCCTGGTGCAGCAGTGCCTGGGAGTGACTCCCGGGACTGCCAAGGTTCAAAGAGGCATAACGTCCTCATAACTTGCCCAAATGGGGCGAGTGAGGAGTCCATCGGCATCTACGTGAAACGTAGATGAAGATGGAGTGGTTGGTTGTTATGATCAGACATCATACAAGGAAGTTATGATGGTCTGAGGCTGCTGGGGGGGTTCTAGGCCCAGCAGCTAAAGGAAAATGTCCACTTGGCCCCAACTCTTGGTAGAGAGACAAGAGGTTGGTTGACGGTGGGGTAGGGGCCCCGCGTGAAGTCCTAGAGGCTTATATGGGTGAGGTGGTGTGGCCTCACCCACCCGAGGCCGAACGGCAAGGCCTCCATGGGCATTGGCCCATTGTGAGGCCATAGTTGCTTAGTATGGTTCGGGTTGTTGTAGTGTTGCTCCGGCAACGCGATGATCAACATAGGATTGGACTTCCATGGATGGAAGTCCACATTGGGGAAATGGGTTACCGATTAAGGGGTGAGTCCCGAAAGCAAAGTAGGAGGGTTGGTTCCCTCCTATGAACTATTGGTCCGGGGTTAGAGGAGCTAACCATTAGCATGGCGGTATGCGAAGGGTTAGCCACTCGTAACCTTTGCTAGAATTGAAAATTGGCAAGATGGTCAAGGGGGGGCTAGCAAGGGTTGCGACACTTGGTATCAGAGCAGGGTTCCAGTATTTGAGCTAGCACTTTGAGGGAGACATGGCTATCAAACCTGAGGGTTATTATGGTGAGCCCGGGGTTTCCAAAAGGTTGTGAGGCTCAAATTGGAACAAAGATCATGTGTAAATGGAATTTGACCATACCATTGGTTCTAATGACAATGGTGGGCATGAGGGTGGATTTGGTAAGGAAAATGGAGGAGTGCTTTGAAAAGGGCTCCCGCAAACCTCAAAAAACATTTGGGGCCTAGAATACCGAAAGCACCCAAAACCTTGGAGGGCATTAATGTTGGATTGAAATTCCAATTCGAAATGCTTGGAAGGTATTGATGTTGGAATGAATTTGGTGCTAATGAGGCACCCGGGGCCTCTTAAGGCCTATGTGCGCTATTCAAACGCACAAATGAAGGATACACCTAAAACGGACGAGCTTTCTAAGAAATGCATCCTTTTAGGTGGGGTTTTAAAAGCGGGTGGTGGATGCCTTGTTTAAGTCCCCAAGGCTTCTTGAGGACATGGTGGGGACCATCAAGTTTGCAAGAGCATTGAAGCCGATGGTCCCAAAGAGAAGTTCGGCGGCGCATCACCACAAGTGGCTTTAGCCAAAGTAGGTCCCAAAGAAATGAGTGCAAATTGTTTGGTCCATTTTACTTAGGCAGAACATGTTGGTGCCGCGGACGGAATGTTGAAAGGTGGCTTTATGCTTCCAAAGCAAATCATACTTGTGCCGCGGATGGAATGTTGGGAGGTGGGTTTGTCCTACCAAGGCAATTCATGTTCGTGCCGCGGACGGAGTGTGGGAAGGTGGCTTTGTGCTACCAAAGCAAAACATGTTTGTTTTGCGGACAAATTATTAGAAATTGGTTTTGTGGCACCAAACCAATTTGTCCCGCGGACGAAATGTTTAAAGCTGGCTTTGCGGACCAAGCCAAGCCAAGTTGCCGAGGACCAAATGTTGGACGATGGCTTTGTAGCCAAGGCTAGTAGCCTTAAGCCGAGGCCAAGTATTTTGTACCTTGAGGCTCAAATGAATGGGAGGCTTGTCTCATGGGTTGACAAAGAGTTAAGGCATTCTTTCATGACCCCAAAGCTCACAAGGGAGTTGGGGTTTGCCGATTGGTAGAGTGGTGAAGCCCACCAAGGTGCGGTTTGGAAAGGGCGAACCGCATGAGACAAAGGAGGCCGCGATGCATGTAACCTTTCAATGTGGGACATTGGAATTTTGTCAAAATTTCACACCATGTGAAATAGATGAAATGCATGTCATTGTGAAGGCCGCCTTCTTTGAAACTCACATGATAGATGTGAGGTGCAAGCCGGTGTGCTTGCGGTGCATTATGATGTGTCATAATGGCAAAGAATTGAAGTTCAAATTGACAAGGACTCCTATGGTAGGAGGACCCAAGTTGAATTTGGTATTAATGGACCAAATGAAATATGGTAAACATAATGGTCGTGGTTCAATTGAAGCAACTCCAAGGAACTCATGGGGAGGCTAGGAAAGATGGGCCTCCCCCAAACCATACTTGTGGGATGTTGGTGAAATACAAGGATGTATTCACCAATGTGTTGCTCAAAATGTTACCGCCAAGAAGTGAATTGCAACTTTGCTCAAGAAGAAATTGAGTTCTTGAGGCATGTGGTGACAAAGGAAGTTGGTGGACAAACATGAAGAATTTCAAGGCAATCCAAGAGGAGAATTGGTCCTTGACTCAAAAAAAAAAGCTTAGGTCATTGGTTGGCCTAGCCAACTACTACCACCACTTCATTCTAGATTTGTTTTAAGGTTGCTAGGGCCTTACTCGACTTATTGAGGAAAATGGCTATTCCAAGAGTGGGATGAGCCTTGTCACCAAGCCCTTGGGAAGCTCAAGAGCAAGTTCCCTTCACAAGATGTGGTTAAGTTTCCGGGTTTTCATAAGCATTTTGAGGTGCACATGGAGACGAAGGACTTTATCATTGGCGGATGTTGATCCAAGATGGATGACCATTGCTTATGAGAGCATTAAGCTCCATGGTTGTCGAACCTTGTCCGGCTTGTGCAAGAAATGGCTATCCCAAGAGTGGGATGAGCCGTGCCACCAAGCCATTGAGGAGCTTAAGACGAAGTTCTCTTTGCCGCCCGTGCTCAAGTTCGCGGAGTTTGACATACCTTTTGAGGTGCATACGGGGGCGAGAGATTTTATTTGGCGGATGTGGATGTAAAAAAAAAATGGCCATTGCATATGGGAACATGAAGCTCGATGGTTGTAAGACCTTGTCCGACTTGTGAAAGAAATGGCTATCCCAAGAGTGGGACTAGCCTTGTCACCAAGTCTTTGGGGAGCAAGTCCTCTTCACCGCCCGTGCTCAAGTTCATGGAGTTTGCCAAACCTTTTGAGGTGCATACGGGGGCGAGTAACTTTGCCAATGATGGATTATGTGTAAGATGGATGGCCATTGCATATGCGAGCATGAAGCTCGATGGTTGTCAAAGAAGACAACCAACTCATGACAAAGAACTTCTTTGCGGTAGTGCATTACTTGAAGATGTGGCGACACTAGTTGGGGTCGTACAAAGTAAAGGTCTACAAGGACAATGTGTCCTAAAAGTATTTTGACATTCAAGCGCAAGTGAGCGCCAAGTCATTGCGGTGGCATGATAGTTTGGCGCTTATGAAGGTGGATTTGATCCACAAACCGGACCGTGGAAAGGTGGTGCCGGATGCGCGAAGTAGACCGGAAGAGTTCCAAGCAATGAGAACCATCCAAACCTTGTGGCTAATGTGTGCCGGCGAAGAAAACTTGTGATGCAAGATACGGGAGGAATAAATTAACTACCCCAAAGTACAAAAGCTTTTAGGTGAGCTTCGCAAGAGCAAGGTGCTTAAAGAGGTTAAGTTGGTGGACGGATTGTTCAAGTGCAAGCAAAGTTGGGTGTATGTGCCACAAGGCAAGTTGAGGCTATCAGTTTTGAAGGAGGAATATGATAATCCTATTCCCGGCCATAAAGGAGAAAGAAACAACCGCCATAGAATGGTGTCAAAGAGGTACCGTTGGCGGTGCATAAAGGAGGATATAGCCCACTTTGTGAAGGCGTGAATAAAGTGCCAAGTGAACCGAGCCTCTTACCAAAAGGAATGCGGCTACTTGCAACCGTTGCCTATCTTGCCGGCGCCATGGCATAGTATGTGCATGGACTTGATCACAAGTTTGCCGGAGTCACATGGGTATGATGCCATCTTGTTGATGGTAGAGCGGTTTGCCAAGTTAGCACACATGGTGCCGATTGTGGGAACCGCCACATCGTTGGAGACCGCATAGCCTTTTCTCAAAGGATGGTTGAGGCACCACGGGTTGCCAAGAGTGATTGTGTGGGATCAAGATCCAAAGTTCACAAGTGCATTTTCAATGCATTTCTCTAAGGAGGTTGTATTGAAACTAAGGTTTAGCACGGCCGTGTATTCCCAAATGGATGGGAAAACAAAGCGTGTGAATGGAGACTTGAAGCAATACTTGAGGAACTTGGTGGGGGCGGACCAAGGAGATTGGGCGGACTATGTGGGTCGAGCGGAGTGTAATTGCAATGTAGCCACGCACTTGGCTACCAAGGGGTGGTCTTTGGTGGTGGCTTATGGAGTGGATGCGCTCCAACCTATTAACCTAGCTCTCGAGGGGGCACATTCAACACTAGAGTTCAACCAAGATGGTGAGGACTTGGCCAAGAAGCGTGAACAAGTCTTGGAGATGACCAAGTTGTTGGTGGAGAAAGCCCGAAGGTGCTACAGAGTGCAAATCAATGCCGGAAGACGCGAAGTGGAGTATGAGGTGGTCCAATAAGGTGTTGTTGAATGTGGACAACTTCACCTTGCCCAAAGGCCTTACTTCAAAAGTTCATGTCCAAAATTGGAGCTTCGTTTTCCATTGTGGAACAAGTGTTCAAGGACATGTATAAGTTGGAATTACCGCCGGAGATCAAAGTGCATCCGAAATTTCATGTCTCATTCCTAAAGCCATTTAAGGACAACACCTTGTGGCCCGATCACAAGCAAGTGATTAGGCCACCTCCCGACCTTGTGGACGTCATTTGGAACATGAGGTAGGAGGGCACCCTCAAGTGTAGGAAGCCCAAGTGAAAATGAAAAAAATGTACAAAAGAGTACTTGGTGAAATGGTGAGGATACCATGAAAAAGAAACCGCTTGGGTGGCGGCAAGAGACATGGTGAACACCAATGAATAGGTGAAGCACTTTGAAGAAACTAAGGCTAAGGATTCCAATAAAATGAAGCGTAGGCATTGATGAGGACATCAATCTCCTTTAGTGGGGGAGAGACGCTAGTAGCACACTTAGCTTCGAGGTTAATTATGCCACAACATGCACTTGTTCTTTGGCTTGAGGGAATAAAGTCCAAACTTTAGTGGTGCAAAGAGAAAAGTATGAGATGAGGTCCTAGTCTTGTACTTGTGCTTGGTTAATGGAAGAGGGGGAATAGACATGCCAAACTAGGTTGGGTAAGCCGAGTAATTGGGGCCATGGCTTGGAGGGGCCTTGGATAAAACCAAGAAACTTCTTAGTTGTGGGCTTGTCCGGGCGGGGACAAGGTGATGGCGCGTGCTCATAAAAGTGCTACCCACGAGCTAACGAGAGTTGGCGCATGGGAGTCATGAACCCATGTCTCGAAAGAGCAAAGTGGGAACTGAGTCGGGCGGGACTTGGCATCACCCCCGTGCGATCGAGGCGTGGCTTAACAATGGAAAGCCATCTTGGAGTTGCAACCGAGACAACTTAGTGGAAGCGTTGAGGTCTCGCCTAGATGTGTCACGTTAGGCTAGTGGAGCCTAACGGGGGAGGCCCCAAAGGAGGGGCAACCCAAGTGAGTCCCAAAGTAGGTGGGTCTAGTGTAGGTTAGGTCCTTGGATGAGAGATCCAAGGTCGCTAACGGACCACCTAGGAACGACACCTTTGGGACTATGCCAAATTTGAAGATGCATTGTGGGGGTGGCGCCCTAAAGTAAACACAATACCGCACCATAGAGGATGGCAACTTGAGAATTGGTGTGCCGACTACGAGTATAGTCGATGAGGGCATCGACTCCGTTTGGTGGGGGTGAGTGTCGTGCACCTCTCCATGAGGAGTGGCCGAAACACCATGGGCACAAGGGGGACCCCGGAGTGACACCCGGGACTTGTGGCGCCGTTGGTGAGAGGGCCCAAGTGATCCTAGTGTGGGTGAGGGCCCCGGGCGTTGGGAACGCCTCCCACCCACAAAGACTAGGAGGCATGAGGGTGAGGCCATGAGCTATGCGTAGTTCATGGCGTGGTGATTCTAGAATGCTCAAGAACACCTCAATCCGAGGTGTGAGCTAGGAGTTATGGCCATTTGAGTGGGGCGCTGTCCCGGGACAGCGCCCTGCTACAGCAGTGCCTGGGAGTGATTCCCGGGACTGCCAAGGTTCAAACAGGCATAACTTCCTCACCACTTGCCCGAATGGGGCAAGTGAGGAGTCCATCGGCATCTACGTGAAGCGTAGATGAAGATGGAGTGGTTGGTTGCTGGAATCAGACATCATACAAGGAAGTTATGATGGTCTGAAGCTGCTGGGGGGGTTCTAGGCCCAGCGGCTAAGGGAAAATGTCCACTTGGCCCCAACTCTTGGTAGAGAGACAAGAGGTTGGTTGACGGTGGGGTAGGGGCCCCGCGTGAAGTCCTAGAGGCTTATATGGGTGAGGTGGTGTGGCCTCACCCACCCGAGGCCGAACGGCACGGCCTCCATGGGCATTGGCCCATTGTGGGGCCATAGTTGCCTAGTATGCTTCGGGTTGTTGTAGTGTTGCTCCGGCAACGCGATGATCAACATAAGATTGGACTTCCATGGATGGAAGTCCACATTGGGGAAATGGGTTACCGATTAAGGGGTGAGTCCCGAAAGCAAAGTAGGAGGGTTGGTTCCCTCCTATGAACTATTGGTCCGGGGTAAGAGGAGCTATCCATTAGCATGGCGGAATGCAAAGGGTTAGCGCTCGTAACCTTTGCTAGAAACGAAAATTGGCAAGATTATTAAGGGACCCAGCAAGGGTTGCGACATTACCATTGGCGGATGTTGAGGCAAGATGGATGGCTAGGCATATGAGAGCATGAAGCTCGATGGTTGTCCCACCTTGTGCGACTTGTGGAAGAAATGGCTATCCCAAGAGTGGGATGATGTTTGTCACGAGTCTTTGGGGACCTTAACACCAAGTTCTCTTCGCCGCCCGTGCTCAAGTTCGCGGAGCTTGACAAACCTTTCGAGGTGCATACGGGGGTGAGTGCCTTTGCCAATGGTGGATTATGTGTAAGATGGATGGCCATTGCATATGGGAGCATGAAGCTCGATGGTTGTCAAAAAAGACAACCAACTCATGACAAAGAACTTCTTTGCCGTAGTGCATTGCTTGAAGATGTGGCGACATTATATGGGGTCGCACAAAGCAAAGGTCTACATGGACAATGTGTCCTAAAAGTATTTTGACATACAAGCGTAAGTGAACGCCAAGTCATTGCGGAGGCATGATAGTTTGGCACTTATGAAGGTGGATTTGATCCGCAAACCGGACCGTGGAAATGTGGTGCCGGATGCGCGAAGTAGACCGGAAGAGTTCCAAGCAATGAGAACCATCCAAACCTTGTGGCTAATATGTGCCGGCAAAGGAAACTTGTGATGCAAGATACGGGAGGGGTAAATTAACTATCCCAAAGCATAAAAGCTTTTAGGTGAGCTTCGCAAGAGCAAGGTGCTCAAAGAGGTTAAGTGTCGCGCACCTCTCCATGAGGAGTGCCCGAAACACCATGGGCACAAGGGGGACCCCGGAGTGACACCCGGGACTTGTGGCGCCGTTGGTGAGAGGGCCCAAGTGATCCTAGTGTGGGTGAGGGCCCCGGGCGTTGGGAACGCCTCCCACCCACAAAGACTAGGAGGCATGAGGGTGAGGCCATGAGCTATGCGTAGCTCATGGCGTGGTGATTCTAGAATGCTCAAGATCACCTCAATCGGAGGTGTGAGCTAGGAGTTATGGCCATTTGAGTGGGGTGCTGTCCCGGGACAGCGCCCTGCTACAGCAGTGCCTGGGAGTGATTCCCGGGACTGCCAAGGTTCAAACAGGCATAACTTCCTCAAGCCTTGCCCGAATGGGGCAAGCAAGGAGTCCATCGGCATCTACGTGAAGCGTAGATGAGGATGGAGTGGTTGGTTGTTATGATCAGACATCATACAAGGAAGTTATGATGGTCTGAAGCTGCTGGGGGGGTTCTAGGCCCAGCAGCTAAGGGAAAATGTCCACTTGGCCCCAACTCTTGGTAGAGAGACAAGAGGTTGGTTGGCGGTGGGGTAGGGGCTCCGTGTAGAGTCCTAGAGGCTTATATGGGTGAGGTGGTGTGGCCTCACCCACCCGAGGCCGAACGGCACGGCCTCCATGGGCATTGGCCCATTGTGAGGACATAGTTGCCTAGTATGGTTCGGGTTGTTGTAGTGTTGCTCCGGCAACGCGATGATCAACATAGGATTGGACTTCCA
The DNA here is from genome assembly GCA_950295325.1 of Polytrichum commune. Lineage (NCBI taxonomy): Eukaryota > Viridiplantae > Streptophyta > Polytrichopsida > Polytrichales > Polytrichaceae > Polytrichum > Polytrichum commune. The sequence continues at coordinate 53,704,925 of OX485806.1, read as the reverse complement.
TGGATGGAAGTCCACATTGGGGAAATGGGTTACCGATTAAGGGGTGAGTCCCGAAAGCAAAGTAGGAGGGTTGGTTCCCTCCTATGAACTATTGGTCCGGGGTAAGAGGAGCTATCCATTAGCATGGCGGAATGCGAAGGGTTAGCAACTCGTAACCTTTGCTAGAATTGAAAATTGGCAAGATTATTAAGGGACCTAGCAAGGGTTGCGACACTTGGTATCAGAGCAGGGTTCCAAATTTTGAGCTCGCACTTTGAGGGAAACATGACTATCAAAAAAATGCGGGTTGTGATGGTGAGCCCGTGGTTTCCAAAAGGTTGTGAGGCTTAAATTGGAACAAGGATCATGTGCAAGTGGAGTTTGACCATACCATTGGTTCTAATGACAATGGTGGGCACTAAGGTGGATTCGGTAAGGAAAATGAAGGAGTGCTTTGAAAAGGGCTCCCACAAACATCCAAAAGTATTTGGGGCCTAGAATACCGAATGCACCTTAAACCTTGGAGGGTATTAATTTTGGATTGAAATTCCAATTTGAAATGCTTAAAAGGTGGTGATGTTGGAATTGGTGCAAATGAGGCACCCGGGGCCTCTTAAGGCCTATGTGCGCTATTCAAACGCACAAGTGAAGGATACACCTAAAATGGACGACCTTGTGAGACATGCATCGTTTTAGGTGGGAATTCAAAAGCGGGTGGTGAATTCCATGTCCGAGTCCCCAAAGCTTTTTGAGGACGTATCGGGAATCTTTAAGATTTGAAGAACATTGAAGTCGATGGTCCTAAAAAGAAATTCGACGGCGTACCACCATGAAGTGGGTTTACCCGAAAGAGGTCTCAAGGAAATGGGCATAAGTAGTGTGGCCGTTATACCAAGGCAAATCATGCTCGTTTCGCGGACACAATGTGGAAGGTGGCTTTGTGGTACCAAGCCAAATCATATTTGTGCCGTATGCGGAATGTTAGAAGTTGGTTTTATGCTACTAATCCATATAATGTTTGGGCCGCGGACGGAATGTTACAATGTGAATTGGTGGTACCAAGCTAGAACATATTTGTGCCGCGGACGGGATGTTAAAAGTTGGCTTTGCGGACCAAGCCAAAACATATTGTTGCCGTGGACCGAATGTTAGACTATGGCATTGTGGCCAAGGCTAATAGCCTTAAGCCAAGGCCAAGTCTTTTATACCTTGAGGCTCAAGTAATCGGAGATATGTCTCATGAGTTGACAAAGAGGCAATGGACTCTTTCATGACCCCAAAGCTCACAAGGGAGTTGGGGCTTGCCGATTGATAGAGCGGGCAAGCCCACCAAGGTGCGGTTTGGAAAGGGCGAACCGCATGAAACAAAGGAGGCCGCGATGCATGTAACTTTTCAATGTGGGACATTGGATTTTTGTCAAAATTTCACACCATGTGAAATAGATGAAATGCATGTCATTGTGAAGGCTACCTTCTTTGGAACTCACATGATAGATGTGAGGTGCAAGCCGGTGAGCTTGCGGTGCATTTGTGATGTCTTGATGGCAAAGAATTGCACTACAAATTGACAAGGACTCCTATGGTAGGAGGAACCAACTCGAATTTGGTCTTAATGGACCAAATGAATAAACGGAAGAACATAATAATAATGGTCGTGGTTCAATTGGAGCAACTCCAAGGAACTCATGGGGAGGCTAGGAAAGATAGGCCTCCCCAAAACCATATTGGTGGGATGTTGGTGAGGTACAAGGATGTATTCACCAATGTGTTGTCCAAAATGTTACCGCCAACGAGTGGAAAAATAAAATTTTTTTTAAAAAAAAAAAAAAAACTTGCTCAACGAGAGGTTGAGTTCTTGAGGTATGTGATGACAAAGGAAGTTGGTGGATGAACATGACAAATGTCAAGGCAATCCAAGAGGAGAATTGGCCCTTGACTCAAGAGAAGGGCTAAGGTCATTTGTTGGCCTAGCCAACTACTACCACCACTTCATTCGAGGTGTTTCTAAGGTTGCTAGGACCTTATTCAACTTATTGAGGAAAATGGCTATCCCAAGAGTGGGATGAGCCTTGTCACCAAGCCCTTGGAAAGCTCAAGAGCAAGTTCTCTTCACAAGATGTGGTTAAGTTTCCGGGTTTTCATAAGCATTTTGAGGTGCACATGGAGACGAAGGACTTTATCATTGGCGGATGTTGATCCAAGATGGATGACCATTGCTTATGAGAGCATTAAGCTCCATGGTTGTCGAACCTTGTCCGGCTTGTGCAAGAAATGGCTATCCCAAGAGTGGGATGAGCCGTGCCACCAAGCCATTGAGGAGCTTAAGACGAAGTTCTCTTCGCCGCCCGTGCTCAAGTTCACGGAGTTTGACATACCTTTTGAGGTGCATATGGGGGCGAAAGACTTTATTTGGCGGATGTGGATGTAAAAAAAAAAAATATGGCCATTGCACATGGGAGCATGAAGCTCGATAGTTGTAAGACCTTGTCCGACTTGTGAAAGAAATGGCTATCCCAAGAGTGGGACTAGCCTTGTCACCAAGTCTTTGGGGAGCTTAAGAGCAAGTTTTCTTCACCGCCCGTGCTCAAGTTCATGGAGTTTGACAAACCTTTTGAGGTGCATACGGGGGCGAGTAACTTTGCCAATGATGGATTGTTAATGTAAGATGGATGGCCTTTGCATATGGGGGCTTGAGGCTCGATGGTTGTCAAAGAAGACAACCAACTCATGACAAAGAACTTCTTTGCCGTAGTGCATTGCTTGAAGATGTGGCGACATTATTTGGGGTCGCACAAAGCAAAGGTCTACATGGATAATGTGTCCTAAAAGTATTTTAACGTATACAAGCACAAGTGAGCGCCAAGTCATTGCGGTGGCATGATAGTTTGGCGCTTATGAAGGTGGATTTGGTCCACAAACCGGACCATGGAAATGTGGTGCCGGATGCGCTAAGTAGACCGGATGAGTTCCAAGTAATGAGAACCATCCAAACCTTGTGGCTAATGTGTGCCGGCAAAGGAAACTTGTGATGCAAGATACGGGAGGGGTAAATTAACTACCCCGAGGCACAAAAGCTTTTAGGTGAGCTTCGCAAGAGCAAGGTGCTCAAAGAGGTTAAGTTGGTGGACGGATTGTTCAAGTGTAAGCAAAGTCGGGTGTATGTGCCTCAAGGCAAGTTGAGGCTATCGGTTTTGAAGGAAAAATGTGATAGTCCTATTGCCAGCCATAGAGGAGAAAGAAAAAACCGCCATAGAATGGTGTCATGGAGGTACCATTGGCGGTGCATAAAGGAGGATATAACCCACTTTGTGAAGGCGTAAATAAAGTGCCAAGTGAACCGAGCCTCTTACCAAAAGCAAGGCGGTTTCTTGCAACCGTTGCCTATCCCGTTGGCGCCATGGCATGGTATGTGCATGGACTTGATCACAAGTTTGCCGGAGTCACATGGGTATGATGCCATCTTGTTGATGGTAGAGCGGTTTGCCAAGTGGGCACACATGGTGCCGATTGTGGGAACCGCCACCGCGTTGGAGACCGCATAGCCTTTTCTCAAAGGATGGTTGAGGCACCACGGGTTGCCAAAAGTGATTGTGTGGGATCAAGATCCAAAGTTCACAAGTGCATTTTCAATGCATTTCTCTAAGGAGGTCGGAATGAAACTAAGGTTTAGCACGACCTTGCATTCCCAAATGAATGGGAAATCGGAGCGTGTGAATGGAATCTTGAAGCAATACTTGAGGAACTGGGTGGGGGCGGACCAAGGAGATTGGGCGGACTATGTGGGTCGAGCGGAGTGTAATTGCAATGTAGCCACGCACTTGGCTACCAAGGGGTGGTCTTTGGTGGTGGCTTATGGAGTGGATGCGCTCCAACCTATTAACCTAGCTCTCGAGGGGGCACATTCAACACTAGAGTTCAACCAAGATGGTGAGGACTTGGCCAAGAAGCGTGAACAAGTCTTGGAGATGACCAAGTTGTTGGTGGAGAAAGCCCGAAGGTGCTACGGAGTGCAAGTCAATGCCGGAAGACGCGAAGTGGAGAATGAGGTGGGCCAAAAGGCGTTGTTGAATGTGAACAACTTCACTTAGCCGGAAGGCCTCACTCCAAAGTTCATGTCCAAAATTGGAGCTTCGTTTCCCATTGTGGAACAAGTGGTCAAGGACATATATAAGTTGGAATTACCGCCGGAGATCAAAGTGCATCCGACATTTCATGTCTGATTACGAAAGTCATTTTAGGACGACACCTTGTGGCCCGATCACAAGCAAGTGATTAGGCCACCTCCCGACCTTGTGGACATCATTTGGAACATGAGGTAAGAGGGCATCCTCAAGTGTAGGAAGCCCAAGTGAAAAGGAAAGAAAAAGTACAAAGGAATACTTGGTGAAATGGTGAGGATACCATGAGAAAGAAACCGCTTGGGTGGCGGCAAGAGACATGGTCAACACCAATGAATTGGTGAAGCACTTTGAAGAAACTAAGGCTAGACATTCCAATAAAATGAAGCGTAGGCATTGATGAGGACATCAATCTCCTTTAGTGGGGGAGAGACGCTACTAGCACACTTAGCTTCGAGGTTAATTGCTCCACAACATGAACTTGTTCTTTGGCTTGAGGGAATAAAGTCCAAACTTTAGTGGTGCAAAGAGAAAAGTATGAGATGAGGTCCTAGTCTTGTACTTGTGTTTGGTTAATGGAAGAGGGGGAATAGACATGCCAAACTAGGTTGGGTAAGCCGAGTAATTGGGGGCCATGGCTTGGAGGGGCCTTGGATAAAACCAAGAAACTTCTTAGTTGTGGGCTTGTCCGGGCGGGGACAAGGTGATGGCGCGTGCTCATAAAAGTGCTACCCGCGAGCTAACGAGAGTTGGCGCATGGGAGTCATGAACCCATGTCTCGAAAGAGCAAAGTGGGAACCGAGTCGGGCGGGACTTGGCATCACCCCCGTGCGATCGAGGCGTGGCTTAACAATGGAAAGCCATCTCGGAGTTGCAACCGAGACAACTTAGTGGAAGCGTTGAGGTCTCGCCTAGATGTGTCATGTTAGGCTAGTGGAGCCTAACGGGGGAGGCCCCAAAGGAGGGGCAACCCAAGTGAGTCCCAAAGTAGGTGGGTCTAGTATAGGTTAGGTCCTTGGATGAGAGATCCAAGGTCGCTAACGGACCACCTAGGAACGACACCTTTGGGACCATGCCAAATTTGAAGATGCATTGTGGGGGTCGCGCCCTAAGGTAAACACAATGCCGCACCATAGAGGATGGCAACTTGAGAATTGGTGTGCCGACTACGAGTATAGTCGATGAGGGCATCGACTCCGTTTGGTGGGGGTGAGTGTCGCGCACCTCTCCATGAGGAGTGCCCGAAACACCATGGGCACAAGGGGGACCCCGGAGTGACACCCGGGACTTGTGGCGCCGTTGGTGAGAGGGCCCAAGTGATCCTAGTGTGGGTGAGGGCCCCGGGCGTTGGGAACGCCTCCCACCCACAAAGACTAGGAGGCATGAGGGTGAGGCCATGAGCTATGCGTAGCTCATGGCGTGGTGATTCTAGAATGCTCAAGATCACCTCAATCGGAGGTGTGAGCTAGGAGTTATGGCCATTTGAGTGGGGTGCTGTCCCGGGACAGCGCCCTGCTACAGCAGTGCCTGGGAGTGATTCCCGGGACTGCCAAGGTTCAAACAGGCATAACTTCCTCAAGCCTTGCCCGAATGGGGCAAGCAAGGAGTCCATCGGCATCTACGTGAAGCGTAGATGAGGATGGAGTGGTTGGTTGTTATGATCAGACATCATACAAGGAAGTTATGATGGTCTGAAGCTGCTGGGGGGGTTCTAGGCCCAGCAGCTAAGGGAAAATGTCCACTTGGCCCCAACTCTTGGTAGAGAGACAAGAGGTTGGTTGGCGGTGGGGTAGGGGCTCCGTGTAGAGTCCTAGAGGCTTATATGGGTGAGGTGGTGTGGCCTCACCCACCCGAGGCCGAACGGCACGGCCTCCATGGGCATTGGCCCATTGTGAGGACATAGTTGCCTAGTATGGTTCGGGTTGTTGTAGTGTTGCTCCGGCAACGCGATGATCAACATAGGATTGGACTTCCATGGATGGAAGTCCACATTGGGGAAATGGGTTACCGATTAAGGGGTGAGTCCCGAAAGCAAAGTAGGAGGGTTGGTTCCCTCCTATGAACTATTGGTCCGGGGTAAGAGGAGCTATCCATTAGCATGGCGGAATGCGAAGGGTTAGCAACTCGTAACCTTTGCTAGAATTGAAAATTGGCAAGATTATTAAGGGACCTAGCAAGGGTTGCGACATTAAGTTGGTGGACGGATTGTTCAAGTGCAAACAAAGTCGGGTCTATGTGCCACAAGGCAAGTTGAGGCTATCGGTTTTGAAGGAGGAATATGATAGTCCTATTGCCGGCCATAGAGGAGAAAGAAAAAGCCGCCATAGAATGGTGTCAAACGGGTACCATTGGCGGTGCATAAAGGAAGATATAGCCCACTTTGTGAAGGCTTGAATCAAAGTGCCAAGTGAACCGAGCCTCTTACCAAAGGCAAGGCGGCTTCTTGCAACCGTTGCCTATCCCGTTGGCGCCATGGCATGGTATGTGCATGGACTTGATCACAAGTCTGCCGGAGTCACATGGGTATGATGCCATCTTGTTGATGGTAGAGCGGTTTGCCAAGTGGGCACACATGGTGCCGATTGTGGGAACCGCCACCGCGTTGGAGACCGCATAGCCTTTTCTCAAAGGATGGTTGAGGCACCACGGGTTGCCAAGAGTGATTGTGTGGGATCAAGATCCAAAGTTCACAAGTGCATTTTCAATGCATTTCTCTAAGGAGGTCGGAATGAAACTAAGGTTTAGCACGACCTTGCATTCCCAAATGAATGGGAAATCGGAGCGTGTGAATGGAGTCTTGAAGCAATACTTGAGGAACTTGGTGGGGGCGGACCAAGGAGATTGGGCGGACTATGTGGGTCGAGCGGAGTGTAATTGCAATGTAGCCACGCACTTGGCTACCAATGGGTGGTCTTTGGTGGTGGCTTATGGAGTGGATGTGCTCCAACCTATTAACCTAGCTCTCGAGGGGGCACATTCAACACTAGAGTTCAACCAAGATGGTGAGGACTTGGCCAAGAAGCGTGAACAAGTCTTAGAGATGACCAAGTTGTTGGTGGAGAAAGCCCGAAGGTGCTACGGAGTGCAAGTCAATGCCGGAAGATGCGAAGTGGAGAATGAGGTGGGCCAAAAGGCGTTGTTGAATGTGAACAACTTCACTTAGCCGGAAGGCCTCACTCCAAAGTTCATGTCCAAAATTGGAGCTTTGTTTTCCATTATGGAACAAGTGTTCAAGGACATGTATAGATTGGAATTACTACCAGAGATCAAAGTGCATCCGACATTTCATGTCTCATTACGAAAGTCATTTTAGGACGACACCTTGTGTCCCGAACACAAGCAAGTGATTAGGCCACGTCCCGACCTTATGGAGGTCATTTGGAACATGAGGTAGGAGGGCATCCTCAAGTGTAGGAAGCCCAAGTGAAAAGGAAAGAAAATGTACAAAGGAGTACTTGGTGAAATGGTGAGGATACCATGAGAAAGAAGCCGTTTGGGTAGCGGCAAGAGACATGATGAACGGCAAGGAATTGGTAAAGCACTTTGAAGAAACTAAGGCTAGACACTCCAATGAAATGAAGCGTAGGCATTGATGAGGACATCAATCTCCTTTAGTGGGGGAGAGACGCTAGTAGCACACTTAGCTTCGAGGTTAATTACTCCACAACATGAACTTGTTCTTTGGCTTGAGGGAATAAAGTCCAAACTTTAGTGGTGCAAAGAGAAAAGTATGAGATGAGGTCCTAGTCTTGTACTTGTGCTTGGTTAATGGAAGAGAGGGAATAGACATGCCAAACTAGGTTGGGTAAGCTGAGTAATTGGGGGCCATGGCTAGGAGGGGCCTTGGATAAAACCAAGAAACTTCTTAGTTGTGGGCTTGTCCGGGCGGGGACAAGGTGATGGCGCGTGCTCATAAAAGTGCTACCCGCAAGCTAACGAGAGTTGGCGCATGGGAGTCATGAACCCATGTCTCGAAAGAGCAAAGTGGGAACCGAGTCGGGCGGGACTTGGCATCACCCCCGTGCGATCGAGGCGTGGCTTAACAATGGAAAGCCATCTCGGAGTTGCAACCGAGACAACTTAGTGGAAGCGTTGAGGTCTCGCCTAGATGTGTCACGTTAGGCTAGTGGAGCCTAACGGGGGAGGTCCCAAAGGAGGGGCAACCCAACTCACTCCCAAAGTAGGTGGGTCTAGTATAGGTTAGGTCCTTGGATGAGAGATCCAAGGTCGCTAACGGACCACCTAGGAACGACACCTTTGGGACTATGCCAAATTTGAAGATGCATTGTGGGGGTCGCGCCCTAAGGTAAACACAATGCGGCACCATAGAGGATGGCAACTTGAGAATTGGTGTGCCGACTAAGAGTATAGTCGATGAGGGCATCGACTCCGTTTGGTGGGGGTGAGTGTCGCGCACCTCTCCATAAGGAGTGGCCGAAACACCATGGGCACAAGGGGGACCCCGGAGTGACACCCGGGACTTGTGGCGCCATTAGTAGGAGGGCCCAAGTGATCCTAGTGTGGGTGAGGGCCCTGGGCGTTGGTAACGCCTCCCACCCACTGAGACTAGGAAGCATGAGGGTAAGGCCATGAGCTATGCGTAGCTCATAGCGTGGTGATTCTAGAATGCTCAAGAACACCTCAATCCGAGGTGTGAGCTAGGAGTTATGGCCATTTGAGTGGGGCGCTGTCCCGGGACAGCGCCCTGGTGCAGCAGTGCCTGGGAGTGACTCCCGGGACTGCCAAGGTTCAAAGAGGCATAACGTCCTCATAACTTGCCCAAACGGGGCGCGTGAGGAGTCCATCGGCATCTACGTGAAACGTAGATGAAGATGGAGTGGTTGGTTGTCATGATTAGACATCATACAAGGAAGTTATGATGGTCTGAAGCTGCTGGGGGGGTTCTAGGCCCAGCAGCTAAAGGAAAATGTCCACTTGGCCCCAACTCTTGGTAGAGAGACAAGAGGTTGGTTGACGGTGGGGTAGGGGCCCCGCGTGAAGTCCTAGAGGCTTATATGGGTGAGGTGGTGTGGCCTCACCCACCCGAGGCCGAACGGCACGGCCTCCATGGGCATTGGCCCATTGTGGGGCCATAGTTGCCTAGTATGGTTCGGGTTGTTGTAGTGTTGCTCCGGCAACGCGATGATCAACATAGGATTGGACTTCCATGGATGGAAGTCCACATTGGGGAAATGGGTTACCGATTAAGGGGTGAGTCCCAAAAGCAAAGTAGGAGGGTTGGTTCCCTCCTATGAACTATTGGTCCGGGGTTAGAGGAGCTAACCATTAGCATGGTGGTATGCGAAGGGTTAGCCACTCGTAACATTTGCTAGAGGAGCTAATGTCGCAACCCTTGCTAGGTCCCTTAATAATCTTGCCAATTTTCGTTTCTAGCAAAGGTTACGAGCGCTAACCCTTCGCATTCCGCCATGCTAATGGATAGCTCCTCTTACCCCGGACCAATAGTTCATAGGAGGGAACCAACCCTCCTACTTTGCTTTCGGGACTCACCCCTTAATCGGTAACCCATTTCCCCAATGTGGACTTCCATCCATGGAAGTCCAATCCTATGTTGATCATCGCGTTGCCGGAGCAACACTACAACAACCCGAACCATACTAGGCAACTATGGCCTCACAATGGGCCAATGCCCATGGAGGCCGTGCCGTTCGGCCTCGGGTGGGTGAGGCCACACCACCTCACCCATATAAGCCTCTAGGACTTCACGCGGGGCCCCTACCCCACCGTCAACCAACCTCTTGTCTCTCTACCAAGAGTTGGGGCCAAGTGGACATTTTCCCTTAGCTGCTGGGCCTAGAACCCCCCCAGCAGCTTCAGACCATCATAACTTCCTTGTATGATGTCTGATCACACAAACCAACCACTCCATCTTCATCTACGCTTCACGTAGATGCCGATGGACTCCTCACTTGCCCCATTCGGGCAAGTCTTGAGGAAGTTATGCCTGTTTGAACCTTGGCAGTCCCGGGAATCACTCCCAGACACTGCTGTACCAGGGCGCTGTCCCGGGACAGCACCCCACTCAAATGGCCATAACTCCTAGCTCACACCTCCGATTGAGGTGATCTTGAGCATTCTAGAATCACCATGCCATGAGCTACGCATAGCTCATGGCCTCACCCTCATGCCTTGTCGCGCACCTCTCCATGAGGAGTGCCCGAAACACCATGGGCACAAGGGGGACCCCGGAGTGACACCCGGGACTTGTGGCGCCGTTGGTGAGAGGGCCCAAGTGATCCTAGTGTGGGTGAGGGCCCCGGGCGTTGGGAACGCCTCCCACCCACGAAGACTAGGAGGCACAAGGGTAAGGCCATGAGCTATGCGTAGCTCATGGCGTGGTGATTCTAGAAAGCTCAAGAACACCTCAATCGGAGGTGTGAGCTAGGAGTTATGGCCATTTGAGTGGGGCGCTGTCCCGGGACAGCGCCCTGGTACAGCAGTGCCTGGGAGTGATTCCCGGGACTGCCAAGGTTCAAACACGCATAACTTCCTCAAGACTTGCCCGAATGGGGCAAGTGAGGAGTCCATCGGCATCTACGTGAAGCGTAGATGAGGATGGAGTGGTTGGTTGTTATGATCAGACATCATACAAGGAAGTTATGATGGTCTGAAGCTGCTGGGGGGGTTCTAGGCCCAGCAGCTAAAGGAAAATGTCCACTTGGCCCCAACTCTTGGTAGAGAGACAAGAGGTTGGTTGGCGGTGGGGTAGGGGCTCCGTGTAGAGTCCTAGAGGCTTATATGGGTGAGGTGGTGTGGCCTCACCCACCCGAGGCCGAACGGCAAGGCCTCCATGGGCTTTGGCCTATTGTGAGGCCATAGTTGCCTAGTATGGTTCGGGTTGTTGTAGTGTTGCTCCGGCAACGCGATGATCAACATAAGATTGGACTTCCATGGATGGAAGTCCACATTGGGGAAATGGGTTACCGATTAAGGGGTGAGTCCTGAAAGCAAAGTAGGAGGGTTGGTTCCCTCCTATGAACTATTGGTCCGGGGTAAGAGGAGCTATCCATTAGCATGGCGGAATGCGAAGGGTTAGCGCTCGTAACCTTTGCTAGAAACGAAAATTGGCAAGATTATTAAGGGACCTAGCAAGGGTTGCGACATGCCTCCTAGTCTTTGTGGGTGGGAGGCGTTCCCAACGCCCGGGGCCCTCACCCACACTAGGATCACTTGGGCCCTCTCACCAACGGCGCCACAAGTCCCGGGTGTCACTCCGGGGTCCCCCTTGTGCCCATGGTGTTTCGGCCACTCCTCATGGAGAGGTGCGCGACAGCTAACCATTAGCATGGCGGTATGCGAAGGGTTAGCCACTCGTAACCTTTGCTAGAATTGAAAATTGGCAAGATGGTCAAGGAGGGGCTAGCAAGGGTTGCGACATCCCATGCGCCAACTCTCGTTAGCTCGCGGGTAGCACTTTTATGAGCACGCGCCATCACCTTGTCCCCGCCCGGACAAGCCCACAACTAAGAAGTTTCTTGGTTTTATCCAAGGCCCCTCCAAGCCATGGCCCCAATTACTCGGCTTACCCAACCTAGTTTGGCATATCTATTCCCCCTCTTCCATTAACCAAGCACAAGTACAAGACTAGGACCTCATCTCATACTTTTCTCTTTGCACCACTAAAGTTTGGACTTTATTCCCTCAAGCCAAAGATCAAGTTCATGTTGTGGAATAATTAGCTTCGAAGTTAAGTGTGCTACTAGTGTCTTTCCCCCACTAAAGGAGATTGATGTCCTCATCAATGCCTACGCTTCATTTTATTGGAATGTCTAGCCTAAGTTTCTTCAAAGTGCTTCACCAATTCATTGCCGTTCATCATGTCTCATGCGGCTACCCAAACGGTTTCTTAATCATGGTATCCTCACCATTTCATCAAGTACTCATTTGTACATTTTCTTTCCTTTTCACTTGGGCTTCCTACACTTGAGGATGCCCTCCTACCTCATGTTCCAAATGACGTCCACAAGGTCGGGAGGTGGCCTAATCACTTGCTTGTGATCGGGCCACAAGGTGTTGTCCTTAAATGGCTTTAGGAATGAGACATGAAATGTCGGATGCACTTTGATCTCCGGCGATAATTCCAACTTATACATGTCCTTGAACACTTGTTCCACAATGGAAAACGAAGCTCCAATTTTGGACATGAACTTTGGAGTGAGGCCTTCCGGCTAAGTGAAGTTGTTCACATTCAACAACACCTTTTGGCCCACCTCATTCTCCACTTCACGTCTTCCGGCATTGACTTGCACTTTGTAGCACCTTCGGGCTTTCTCCACCAACAACTTGGTCATCTCCAAGACTTGTTTACCATCCTTGGCCAAGTCCTCACCATCTTGGTTGAACTCTAGTGTTGAATGTGCCCCCTCCAGAGCTAGGTTAATAGGTTGGAGTGCATGCACTCCATAAACCACCATGAAAGACCACCCCTTGGTAGCCAAGTGCGTGGCTACATTGCAATTACACTCCGCTCGACCCACATAGTCCGCCCAATCTCCTTGGTCCGCCCCCACCAAGTCCCTCAAGTATTGCTTCAAGACTCCATTCACACGTTCCGCTTTCCCATCCATTTGGGAATGCAAGGCTGTGCTAAACCTTAGTTTCATTCCGACCTCCTTAGAGGAATGCATTGAAAATGCACTTGTGAACTTTGGATCTTGATCCGCCACAATCACTCTTGGCAACCCGTGGTGCCTCAACCATCCTTTGAGAAAAGACTATGCGGTCTCCAACGCGGTGGCGGTTCCCACAATCGGCACCATGTGTGCCAACTTGGCAAACCGCTCTACCATCAACAAAATGGCATCATACCCATGTGACTTCGGCAAACTTGTGATCAAGTCCATGCACATACTATGCCATGGCGCCGACGGGATAGGCAACGGTTGCAAGAAACCGCCTTGCTTTTGGTAAGAGGCTCGGTTCACTTGGCACTTTATTCACGCCTTCACAAAGTGGGCTATATCCTCCTTGCTTTTGGTAAGAGGCTCGGTTCACTTGGCACTTTATTCACGCCTTCACAAAGTGGGCTATATCCTCCTTTATGCACCGCCAACGGTACCTCTTTGACATCATTCTATGGCGGTTGTTTCTTTCTCCTTTATGGCCGGCAATAGGACTATCATATTCCTCCTTCAAAACCGATAGCCTCAACTTGCCTTGTGGCACATACACCCAACTTTGTTTGCACTTGAACAATCCGTCCACCAACTTAACCTCTTTGAGCACCTTGCTCTTGCGAAGCTCACCTAAAAGCTTTTGTGCTTTGGGGTAGTTAATTTATCCCTCCCGTATCTTGCATCACAAGTTTCCTTCGCCGGCACACATTAGCCACAAGGTTTGGATGGTTCTCATTGCTTGAAACTCTTCCGGTCTACTTCGCGCATCCGGCACCACATTTCCACGGTCCGGTTTGTGGATCAAATCCACCTTCATAAGCGCCAAACTATCATGCCACCGCAATAACTTGGCGCTCACTTGCGTTTGTATGTCAAAATTCTTTTAGGACACATTGTCCATGTAGACCTTTGCTTTGTTTGACCCCAAATAGTGTCGCCACATCTTCAAGCAATGCACTACGGCAAAGAAGTTCTTTGTCATGAGTTGGTTGTCTTCTTTGACAACCATCGAGCTTCATGCTCCCATATGCAATGGCCATCCATCTTACATCAACAATCCGCCATTGGCAAAGTCACTCACCCCCGTATGCACCTCAAGAGGTTTGTCAAGCTCCGCGAACTTAAGCACGGGCGGCGAAGAGAATTTGGTCTTAAGCTCCCCAAAGACTTGGTGGCAAGGCTCATCCCACTCTTGGGATAGCCATTTCTTGCACAAATTGGACAAGGTCGGACAACCATCGAGCTTCATGCTCATATATGCAATGGCCATCCATTTTGCCTCAACATCCGCAAATGCTAAAGTCACTCGCCTCCGTATGCACCTCAAAAGGTTTGTCAAAAACGCGAACTTGAGCACGGGTGGCGAAGACAACTTGCTCTTAACCTCCTCAAAGACTTGGTGACAAGACTTATCCCACTCTTGGGATAGCCATTTTCCTCAATAAGTTGAATAAGGTCCTAGCAACCTTCAAAAACTCTCGAATGAAGTGGTGGTAGTAGTTGGCTAGGCCAACAAATGACCTAAGCCCTTTTTGAATGAATGCATCGTGGTCTCCTTTGTCTCATGCGGTTCGCCCTTTCCAAACCGCACCTTGGTGGACTTGCCCGCTCTATCAATCGGCAAGACCCAACTGCCTTGTGAGTTTTGGGCTCAAGAAGGAATGGTTGCCTCTTTGTCAACCCATGAGACATTCTCCCATTCATTTGAGCCTCAAGGTACGAAAGACTTGGCCTCGGCTTAAGGCTACAAGCCTTGGCCACAATGCCATTGTCTTACATTCGGTCCGCGGCACAAGTATTATTTGGCGTGGTACCTATCTCCCCTCAACGTCCATTGTTGTAAGGCACCGCCAAATTTCTTATTGGGGTCATCGGCCTTAATGCTCGTGGCAATTTTGATGATCCCCGCCACAACCTCAATAAACTTTTGGAAATTCGAACTTGGTATTCACCACCCGCTTTTGAAACCCCACCTAAAACGATGTATTTTTTAGAAATCGTTCAACTAAGATGTACAATTCATTTGGGTGTGAAATTCACGCATATACGCCTTAAGAGGCCCGGACGCCTCATTTCCACCAAATTCATTCCAACATCAATACCTTCCAAGCATTTCGAATTGGAATTTCAATCCAACATTAATGCCCTCCAAGGTTTTGGGTGCATTCAGTATTCTAGGCCCCAAATGCTTTTTGAGGTCTGCAGGAGCCCTTTCAAGGGACTCCACCATTTTCCTTACCGAATCCACCATCATGCCCACCATTGTCATTAGAACCAATGTTATGGTCAAATTCTATTTACACATGATCTTTGTTCCAATTTGAGCCTCACAACCTTTTGGAAACCCTGGGTCATCATCATAACCCGCTTATTTGATAGCCATACTTCCCTCAAAGTGCTAGCTCAAAAACTGGAACCCTGCTCTGATACCAAATGTCGCAACCTTTGCTAGCCCCCTTGACCATCTTGCCAATTTTCATTCCTAGCAAAGGTTACAAGCGCTAACCCTTCGCATACCGCCATGCTAATGGTTAGCTCCTCCTACCCCGGACCTATAGTTCATAGGAGGGAACCGACCCTCCTACTTTGGTTTCGGGACTCACCCCTAATTGGTAACCCATTTCTTCGATGTGGACTTCCATCCATGGAAGTCCAATCCTATGTTGATCATCGCGTTGCCGGAGCAACACTACAACAACCCGAACCATACTAGGCAACTATGGCCTCCCAATGGGCCAAAGCCCATGGAGGCCGTGCCGTTCGGCCTCGGGTGGGTGAGGCCACACCACCTCACCCCTATAAGCCTCTAGGACTTTACGCGGGGCCCCTACCCCACCATCAACCAACCTCTTGTCTCTCTACCAAGAGTTGGGGCCAAGTGGACACTTTCCCTTAGCCGTTGGGCCTAGAAGCCCCTAGCAGCTTCAGACCATCATAACTTCCTTGTATGATGTCTAATATTAACAACCAACCACTTCATCTTCATTTACGGTTCATGTAGATGTTGATGGACTCCTCACTTGCCCCATTCGGGCAAGTCTTGAGGAAGTTATGCCTGTTTGAACCTTGGCAGTCCCGGGAATCACTCCCAGGCACTGCTGTACCAGGGCGCTGTCCCGGGACAGCGCCCCACTCAAATGGCCATAACTCCTAGCTCACACCTCCGCTTGAGGTGTTCTTGAGCATTCTAGAATCACCACGCCATGGGCTACGCATAGCTCATGGCCTTACCCTTGTGCCTCCTAGTCTCCGTGGGTGCGAGGCGTTCCCAACGCCCGGGGTCCTCACCCACACTAGGATCACTTGGGCCCTCTTACTAACGGCGCCACAAGTCCCGGGTGTCACTCCGGTGTCCCCCTTGTGCCCATGGTGTTTCAGGCACTCCTCATGGAGAGGTACGCGACACAAGGCCTATTCCGAATGCTCTTCCTTATGCACTACCCAAAACAAGAACCCCGAGAGCATTAAAATATGCACATAATATTTTGATTTTTCAAACATGAATCTTGACTAAAAAATGAGGCCTCGGATCCGAGGCCTCTTCCTAAAGCTCCTCCTTATGCACTACCCAAAACATGAAGGCCGAGAGCATTCAAATATGAACATAGCATTTTAAGTTTTCAAACACATACCTTGACTCAAAAATGAGGCCTCGGATGTGAGGCCTCTTCCGAATGGTCTTCCTTATGCACTACATAATACAATATGGCCGAGAGCAATGTTACATGCACATAACATTTTGATTTTTCAAACATGAATCTTGACACAAAAATGAGGCCTCTTCCGAATGCTCCTCCTTATGCACTACCCAAACCAAAGAAGGCCGAGAGCAATTTTTCATACACATAACATTTTGAATTTTCAAGCACACCGAGAGTATGGAATGGCCGAGAGTATGGAATCAAGAAAGTAAGAAAGATGACATTCTCTCAAAATCCTACCTCTTACATACTCACACAACCCAAATCAAAACATGGCCGAGAGCATGCCACTTGAACATTCCGTGTAGTTTGAGAACCCAAAATCCCTCTCCTTACCTCGAAACCCTACCTCTCACATGCTCCTAAACCCAAAACAAGACATGGCCGAGAGCAAGTCTAGTGGACATTCCATGTGCTTTGAAAATCAAGAACCTCACCTCCCTCAAAACCCTACCCCTTACCTACTCACAAAACCCAAATAAAGACATGGCCGAGAGCATGCCACTTGCACTTTCCATGTAGTTTGATAACTCAAAACCCTATCTCTAACATATTCCTAAACCCATATCAAGACAAGGCCGAGAGCAAGTCAAGCTAATATTCCACATACTATTAGAAATCAAGGTAATACAAACCAAAAACTTCGGCCAACATAGCTTGGCCGAGAGCCGACACCTTACCAGAATTTGGAGTATGCCCTCCATTGAAGCCCCGATATCGGCGCCACTATCTTCCGAGGTCCCGTCCCTTGTCGGCGTTATTGGAGTGCTGCTCGAATCGCCAAGGTTTACCTGCGCCATTCCTCTCCCGCGTCCACGCCCTCGCCTTGATGTTTGTTGTGTTCCGCCCGCTTTGCTTCGCAGAAATCTTGAAGCAAGGGTCACATTATCTTGAACCAGGGTTTCAGTGCCTAGGTCTCCTCCTTCAGCTCTTTCGCGGCTTCCCACCAAGTTTGATTTGAGATCTTCTTTTGCCGCTTTCCTCTTGGACGCCTTCATTTTTTCCCTTGCTTGATTTGTTGGTTGTTGTCGCGCACCTCTCCATGAGGAGTGCCCGAAACACCATGGGCACGAGGGAGACTAGGAGCCACAAGGGTAAGGCCATGAGCTGTGCGTAGCTCATGGCGTGGTGATTCTAGAATGCTCAAGAACACCTCAATCGGAGGTGTGAGCTAGGAGTTATGGCCATTTGAGTGGGGCGCTGTCCCGGGACAGCGCCCTGCTACAGCAGTGCCTGGGAGTGATTCCCGGGACTGCCAAGGTTCAAACAGGCATAACTTTCTCACCACTTGCCCGAATGGGGCAAGTGAGGAGTCCATCGGCATCTACGTGAAGCGTAAATGAAGATGAAGTGGTCAAGTGTTAGCATCAGACATCATACAAGGAAGTTATGATGGTCTGAAGCTGTGGGGGCTTCTAGGCCCAGCGGCTAAGGGAAAATGTCCACTTGGCCCCAACTCTTGGTAGAGAGACAAGAGGTTGGTTGACAGTGGGGTAGGGGCCCTGCGTAGAGTCCTAGAGGCTTATATGGGTGAGGTGGTGTGGCCTCACCCACCCGAGGCCGAACGGCAAGGCCTCCATGGGCATTGGCCCATTGTGAGGCCATAGTTGCCTAGTATGCTTCGGGTTGTTGTTGTGTTGCTCCGGCAATGCGATGATCAACATGGGATTGGACTTCCATGGATGGAAGTCCACATCTAGGAATGGGTTACCGATTAAGGGGTGAGTCCCGAAAGCAAAGTAGGAGGGTTGGTTCCCTCCTATGAACTATAAGGTCCGGGGTAGGAGGAGCTAATCATTAGCATGGCGGAATGCGAATGGTTAGCGCTCGTAACCTTTACTAGAATTGAAAATTGGCAAGATTGTCAAGGGGGGCTAGCAAGGGTTGCAACAGCTGTCCCGACACCAGTTCTCGCTCATCTAACGCCTTCTCAGTTTGTTGTGCTACCTCCTAGTTGTCTTCTTCGTAGATATTTCCACTATCTCCACTCCCCCCATCCCCCTATATTTAACAACGTCCCAATGTTCATAACAATGATAACAAACCAGAATATTTAAAAGAAAGTAATTTCACCGTTGAATATGTTCTACCATTTTCATTATGTGCTCAAACAACTGAATATATGGAGAACCCGAAGAATACGTACGACACTGGTAGAATTCGTCTCTTCGCGTGAGTCTTCTTGGATGCTGTCATTTCCCAACTCTTCCACTTCTGCCATTGTCTGCGTTTTATTTCCGTCTGCTTCTTCTACAATCGGTGATAAATGAAAATGCCGAATTTCACAGTCCAGCCTCCACGAAGGTTTCCGCATGTCCTTTATGCTTTCGCTCAAATCTTGGGGCGTCCCACGGCCCTCGATTGGCACCTTCCTTGCTTGTGTCTTCTGTGTCCTCACTGTCTTTCTCTTCTTATCAGTGTAATGTGTAGACGGTGTAACCCATTGCTGAACCGGTTTACATGGACACTACACTTATCAAAATTAACTTTTGAAGGTGTTTCCTCTTGGATAAATCTCTAAGGAGAAAGTAGCCTAAGCTTTCAAGCTTATGTTCCCCGAAATCCTAATGTCGAGGTTAAGTGTTATGAATGAAGAGAGTGTTCTTTTGTAATCAATAACAACATTCTTCCATTCATTTATAAATCCTCAACCAAAGTTCACAATCACATTACTTTGAGAGTTTTCATTTAACAATTCATTGCAATGCCTTCAAAGTGGAAGTTGACTACTTGATGGTCTTTAATTTCTTCTTTTCTCGAATGATGGCTTTGAAATCCTCTCCATGTTTTCAATCTCTTTAAAAGTTCCTTTTGTCTGGTTTCTCTTTGTATTCTCTAATCATGAGAGTTTAGTTCTTCATTCTTGAATATCTCTAAATTCCTAGGAAGGATCTTCTCTAATCTTCCTATTCTCTTGAGTGCTTCGGTCTTGGATTCCTTACGCAATCTTCTTTGTCTTTACGATGAGCTTCGGATTTTGTCAATCTCTTAGCATCTTCACTTTTGATATCTTGACATCTCCTTAGACCCAAAAGGTATCTTAGATCTTGGTTAGAAAGTTCGTTTAAACCTTTAGTCCTCAAAAGGGCTTCAAACTTGCGGTCTTGGTCTCGGGCTTGCGGTCCTCTGGTCCCGAGGGCCCTTAGTCTCTAAATCTTGAAGAAAGTTTTTAATGTCTTCAAGTCTTTTCTTGTAGTCCTTGATTTCGTAATCTCTTGAAAAGATCCTAAAGTCTTCTCGGCCTCTGGTACCGTGGTCTTTCAGTCGCGCGGGCCCTCAGATTTTAAGACCGGCGTCGCGCCTCCGCGATTCTTCGAACTCGTTCGTTGCGGATCTTAATTTAAAGACCGGCTCCGATCAATTCCCCGGACCTTCGGTCTCGTGGGCCTTCAAGGTCGCGGGCCTTCAACTCGAAGACCGGCGAAAACGAACTTGCGGACTTTCAATTCGAAAGCCGGCTTCGAGCAATCTTGCGGACCTTCAAATTAAGGCCGGCTTCGTGCAATCTTGCGGACCTTCAAATTAAGGCCGGCTTCGTGCAATCTTGCGGACCTTCAATCAAGGCCGGCTTCGATGACGCTCACGTAGGAATGTTGGAAATGATTAATGAGGTGCTATAGGGGTCTGTAGTGCCCCTTTATATAGGTTTTGAAATCTTACAATTGGTTGAATTAGTGGTTAGGTGTGGCCCCTAATGCCAAATGTCTAATTAGGCTAATTTTAGTCTGAATCAAGGCTGCAGTCTAAATTTAGGTCTGCCGGATCTATTTACAGAAACCGCACGTGCTAAATATAGATGTTCTGGTGGGAAGGATTGGTTGTGGTTCTTCTAATTTCCTAGATGTGCCTAGGTGTGTTCGGTTACCATCCATGATTCTTTCATTCACAATCTCATCCTTCATTGAAAATTGGTTAGGGTGGTTAATGTCATCCAAGGGATTTCCATCCCTTGGCTTGGTCCTTCATCCACATCCTTTAGTAAGTACGTGTCCACTCATTATGTGCTAAATACTAAGTGGTCACTACCTCTAGTCACTAAGGTGCTTGCCTTTCATCAAAAAGTGACCTAGCCTACTAATGTCCTCATCCGTTCCCCAACCGCCTCGTCCTCGGTTCCCGCCGGCTAACCTTCGTTCCCAATGCTTAGTCTCGTTCCCCGATGGCTCTCGGCCGTTCTCGCCGGCTCTCCTTCGTTCCCGCCGTGACCGCCTCCCTTTGCCCCACGTGGCCTTCGTGGGTTGGCTCCCCATCACGTCGGCTCCCGGCCTTCAAATACCCGGCCTAGGGGTACCCAGACCAGGCTTTCTCTCCTACCCGCCACCTGGTCTCTGTTGTAGCCGTTCTCTCCTACCCGCCAACGTCTTTCGGTGGGCTGCATTCTCTCCCCTTGCGACACCTGTCCATGTCTTCCCTCTTCCTCGACCGCTCTGCTCCCCGTCTCGAGCTTGCTCGCTCCTCTCGCTCTCCGAGATCGCCCTGTCTCCGCGGTCGCAACCCCCTTCATTCATCTTGGGTACACACTCCTCTTCTTTTTCTTAGATGGTTCCGCTGTCGGAGGTTCTGAATTGCCTATTTATTTCATGTGTTCAACCCTCCCGCAATTCAGACCTACTCGCTCTATTTCCTTTCCACAACCTCACCACATCAAACTCATACATTGGAAAGAAAGTGAGCAATCCCATTCCTCTCAGTATATAATTGCAATACCTCTCGATGGAAGGCGCGCTTCACTATCTGACAACCGTCTTCATAATTAGGGGTATCCTTTTTTAGGATGCCTGACAATTTTGTCTCTTTCTGATAATTATGCTTATTTGTTTATAACTTCATCGTTATTACAATTCTCCTTCTTTATGGATCTTTTCATCTTTGTTCCTTTACGTTTACGTTCTCTGCCTTCATGGCTTCCACCTCAATTATTCCTCCCGTCTCTGAGATGGCCGAACTTCGTTCCCATGGCATCGGGGTCCCTATTCTATTCCCTATTGATGCAGAAGGTATTGTTGTTGTCTCATGCCTTCATCTTAGCATTAGGTTCTCTTTGAAAGCTAGTACAATATGGGTAGAACGTGAGATCTTCCATCCTGATATTGGATTGCTTGTTCAAACCTGCCATGAGACCTCCAAGCTAACAGAAAATGGCCATGTAGTGTGGGAGCTTGGCGTGGGAAAATATAGGGTTTATGGCCTTCCAGATTCTTAGATGGGAGTGTCAACAGAAATCCTTGCTCCTCTTCGATCGTCCACTGCTGACTTAAGCACCCCGCCGGTAATAAGTGTCAAGACAGAGCTTGGTGTAGACAACGTTATAGACTTGTCTGATTCTTCGAATGATGATGTATCATTGCAGAAGGCTGCTTTCCATGATTCCCCTCCTTTGTTTCCTTCTGCTTCCTTTGTAACGCCTTCTCCTTATCGCTTTGTTCCTTCAACTCCTTTCGTACCGTCTACGTCCAAACCTCCTCAAACTATTGTTCAATGTCTTCGTCGTCTTGGTTCTATGCCCGGTAGTAAGAATGTCCTCAAGAAAATAGATTATGATAAACTCAAAATCCAAGAGGTTAATCACCTTCCCCCTCGTTTCGATGGTACCCAGTTATTTGTCCTCCCTGCCGCAGAAGTCTCTTCATCTCAAACCAGAGCCAAGTCGTTGGACGGCATGGACAAGCAATATGATGGCCATGTTTGGACGAAGACTCAAACCACCAACATTACAAACGACGTTGGCCTTGCATTTCGTTCCTCTACCTGTGTTGGCCATCTCCAATGCCAAAACCCGAGTTGTGATTACCTTCAGCGCGCCAATCTTACCTCTAAGGTTAACGACACGGAATTTGAGGGTTTCACTAAAGATCCTTTCCCTCTCTCTGGCATTGTGCCATCCCGATCTACTATTGTCAACAGGATCTGCAAACAGCCTCCCAAATGCATTGCACTATGCGAGGCGAAAATCTTCTACGTCCATGGGAAGGAGTCTTCTCAAAGAGCCTGCATTCATATCGGTACTCATCAGCACCCAGTGAAGGTTGGAGACTGCAGAGACAATCAGAAGCGCATCAATGCACTTATCGAGGAGCATGTTGAATGTACGCCTCAAGCCACTCATAGCAAGATCGTCCTTGAAGCCAGCAAAGACATTGTTGGTGAGTTCCTCCTTTCTGGCGATAATGACACACACCGTCTCTTCTCTTTAAAAGAGCTCGAACCTGTGTTTGAGAGTTGTAGAGAGTTGAATTCCCCTAACCTTCGCTCGAAGGTTACTTCTTTCAAATATTTGCGGAGGTTTGGTGTTATGGATGGCAGAGCAAAGCTCAGAGGCGTTAGCAATTGGGCCTACGTCCAACGGAACCAATTCCCAGGACAAGGTGACGATGCGGACAAGGTGTTTGTCTTCAAGATGTCGGAGGTTGGTCCTCGAAGTGGAGTGGATTTGGTTCGTTGGATGCAACCGGGTGGGGACCTTGAGAACGCGTGGATGATGTCCGATCACGTCAAGCGGGTCAAAGGGTGGACCACCATGGCTGCTCATGTCTACGATGGGACTTATCAACGGGTCATGACCATTTCATGTTGTGTTTTCCAATTGGAGGATAAGGATGCCCAAGTGCTCTTCTGGTAGAACCTCAACCACGTTATGGCCTGCCACGGTATCCCACATCCAACCTTTATAGGCTTCATGGCTGATAGTGCCCAAGCCAATTGGAACGTTGTTCGCATTGTGTATGGTTTTGGAGATCCCAAAGTTCCAATGGAGGGTCGTGAGTGCACTTGTTTTTTCCATTGGAAACAATCGCTCGAAAAACATAGAAAATCGTATATAAAACATGAGTTACAAGACCAACATAGACACCTTTGCCTTCAATATCGAAATGCGTCATCTATGGCAGAGGCTGAGACTAGGTACCTAGCTATCAAAGCTTGGTGGGCGTCATCGAATTTACAAGTGAGGACGGTCTCAAGCATCTCCAGCTCTGGCTTGCATTTTGGCACTTCCGCTACCTTCAATGGGGTGGTTTCATGGAACTGGTACATCTCCCTTATGTTTCCTTGTTGTTTTTTCCTGCATGCAGTTCCCTCTCTGTGTACTCCCTCTAATTCTTGATTTGTCCAATCAGGAAAAAGTTTTGACCCAAGACCAGTTGGCCGAGATGCCGTCGTGCAATCTTGCGGAGTCCGTCCACAACAAATGGCTTCAAGCCTCCGGCAACAAGGGTGGAGATCTATACGTGGCTACGGTGGACGACTACTTTCGGGCATTCTTACAAGTTGTTGCATACTACCAGTTCCTTAAAGGTGGAATTGGCGGAGATGGTTCAAGCAAAGAATAACTAAAGCTCAGGGGTGCTTAACGTATTGGCGACCCCACAGTGTTGCAGAAGGTCTTGTTTGACATGCCCGGTGGGGAAGAGTTTTGCACTCGCGATCCACACCTTGAGGGCGCCGAGGTGTTTGGATCGCAGAAGCAAAGACCGGACACTCCATGTCGCGACCCTTGCTAGTTTTTCTCCACTTAGCTCAATCGCTTTCCAACTCTAGCAAGTGTCCCGAGCGCTAACCTGCACATCCCACGCACATGCATGGTTAGCTCCCAAAACCGCGGACCTTCAATCCCATATTTGGTCACCAAACCCTCCTACACATGCATTCGGGACTCTTTCCCCTTAGTAGGTAACCCATCGCTAAGGTGGACTTCCATCCATGGAAGTCCACTCCCTACTTGGTCATAGTGTTGCTAGGACAACACTACAACCACCCGGAGCACATTGCCAAGTATGCTCCGGGGGGGTCGGTCGGCAAAGCCGCCTCACCCATATAAGCCTCTAGGACTTTTGGCGGGGCCCCTCCCCCACCGTCAACATCCCTTTTGTCTCTCTACCAAGAGTTGGGGCCAAGTAGACATTTTCCCTTAGCCGCCGGGTCTAGAAGCCTCCCTGCAGCTTCAGACCTTCATAACTTCCACGTGCGGTCTCTGAATCTAACAACCAACCACTCTATCGTCATCTACATTTCACGTAGATCCCTATGGACACCTCACTTGCCCTATTCGGGCAAGTATTGAGGAAGTTATGCCTGTTTAAACCTTTGCAGTCCCGGGAGCCACTCCCAGGCCCCTGCTGTTCCAGGGCGCTGTCCCGGGACAGCATCCCACTCAAAGTGCCATATCTCCTAGCTCACACCTCAGATTGAGGTGTTCTTTAGCATTCTAGAATCGGGACGCCATAAGCTACTCGTAGCTTATGGCTTTACCCTCATGACTCCTAGTCTTTGTGGGTGGGAGGCGTTCTAAACGCCCGGGGCCCTCACCCACATTAGGATCACTTGGTCCCTCTCACCAATGGCGTCACAAGTCCCGGGTGTCACTCCGGGGTCCCCCTTGTGCCCATGGTGTTGCGGGCACTCCTCATGGAGAGGTGCGCGACACTCACCCCCACCAAATGGAGTCGATGCCCTCATCGACTATACTTATAGTCGGGCACACCAATTCTCAAGTTGCCATCCTCTCTTGGTGTGGCATTGTGTTTTCTTTAGGGCGCTACCCCCACAATGCATCTTCAAATTTGGCAAAGTCTCAAAGGTGTCGATCCTAGGTGGTCCGTTTAGGAAAACCCCGGACATCTTGTCCAAGGACCTAAACTACACTAGACTCACCTACTTTGAGACTTACTTGGGTGACCCTTCCTTTGGGGCCACCCAAGTTAGGCTCCACTAGCCTAACTCTATCATTTTGACACCACTAGGTTGGACCTCAACGCTTCTACTAAGTTGCCTCGGTTGCCACTCCGAGATGGCTTTCCTTTGTTAAGCCACGTCTCGATCGCACGGGGGTGATGCCAAGTCCCGCCCGACTTGGCTCCCACTTTGCTCTTTCGAGACATGGGTTCATGACGCCCATGCGCCAACTCGCATTGGCTCGTGGGTTGCACTTTTATAAGCACGCGCCATCACCTTGCCCCCGCCCGGACAAGACCATGGCTAAGAGGTTTTTGGTTTTATCCAAGACCCCTCTAAGCCATGGTCCCCATTACTCGGCCTACCCAACCTAGTTTAGCATATATATTCCTCCCTCTTCCACTAACCAAGCACAAGTACAAGACTAGGACCTCATCTTATACTTTTCTCTTTGCACCACTAAAGTTGAACTTTATTGCCTTAAGCGAAAATGAACAAGTACATAATGTGGAGGACATTGCCTCCAAGTTAAGGGTGCTACTAACATCTCTCCCCCACTAAAGGAGATTGATGTCCTCATCAATGCCTACGTTTCCTTTTGTTGGACCCTCTAGCCCTAGTTTCTTCAAAGCGCTTCACTATCTCCTTGGCATTCACCATGTCCCTTGCCGCTACCCAAGTGGCTTCTTTCTCATGAAACCCCCGCCACTTCACCAAATACTCCTTTCCTTTTCGCTTGTGGTTCCTACACTTGAGGATGCCTTCTACCTCGTACTCCAAATGATCTCCTACAAGGTCGGGAGGTGGCCTAATCACTTGCTTACGATTAGGCCATAAGGTGTCTTCCTTGAACGGCTTTAATAGTGAGACATGGAATGTCGGATGCACTTTGATCTCGGGCGGCAACTCCAACTTATAGACATCTTTGAAAACTCGTTCAACAATCGGAAACGGACCCGCAAATTTTGACATGAACTTTGGAGTGAGGCCTTCGGGCATTGTGAAGTTTTTCACATTCAACAACACCTTTTGGCCCACCTCATACTCCACTTCGCGTCTTCCGGCATTGACTTGTTTTTCATAGCGTTTTTGGGCTTTCTCCAACAACAACTTGGTCTTCTCCAAAACTTGTTCACGCTTTTTGGCTAAGTCCTCACCATCTTGGTTGAACTCTAGTGTTGAATGTGCCCCCTCGAGAGCTAGGTCGGTAGGTTGGAGCGGATCCACTCCGTAAGCCACCTTAAACGGCGATTGCTTGGTCGCCGAGTGCGTAGCCGAATTGTAGCTAAACTCCGCGAGACCCACATAGTCCGCCCAATCTCGTTGGTCCGCACTCACAAAGTTCCTCAAGTATTGGTTCAAGACTCCATTCACACGCTCCGTTTGGCCATCCGTTTGGGGATGGAAGGCCGTGCTAAAGGTTAGTTTTGTTCCAACCTTCCGAAAGAAATGCCTCCAAAATGCGCTTGTGAACTTTGGATCTCGATCCGAGACGATTACTCTCGGCAACCCGTGATGCCTCCACCATGCATTGAGAAAGAGCTTTGCGGTCTCCAACGCGGTTGCCGTTCCCACGGTCGGCACCATGTGTGCCAACTTACTAAACCGATCCACCATCACGAAGATGGCATCATAGCCTTGTGACTCCGGTAAACTCGTAATAAAGTCCATGGAAACGCTATGCCATGGCCCCGGCGGGATAGGCAACGGTTGCAATAAGCCGGCTTGCTTTTGATAAGAGGCTCGGTTTAATTGGCATTTGACACAAGTCTTCACAAAGTGGGCGATTTCTTCTTTCATGCACGGCCAATAATACCTCCTTGACACCGCCGCTATGGTGGCTTTTTCTCCTCTATGGCCGGCGATGGGACTATCATGTTCCTCCTCCAAAACCAATAGCCTCAACTTGCCTTGTGGCACATACACCCGACTTTGCTTATACTTGAGCAATCCGTCCACCAACTTGATCTCCTTAAGCGCCTTGCCTTTGCGAAGCTCGCCTAGAAACACTTGTGCTTCGGGATCGTTGACGTACCCCTCCCTTAACTTACGATGCAAGTCACATTCACCTTTGTACATTAGCCACAAGCTTTGACTTGTGCCCATTTCTTAGAACTCTTCACGTCTACTTAACGCGTCCGGCACCACATTATCACGGCCCGGTTTGTGGATCAACTCCACGTTCATAAGCGCCAAGGTATCGTGCCACCGCAATTGCTTGGCGCTCACTTGCGTTTGTGTCTCGAAATACTTCAACGACACGTTGTCCGTGTACACCTTGGTCTTGTGCAACCCCAAATAATGTTGCCACGTCTTCAAGCAATGTACTACGGCGAAGAGCTCTTTTTCATGAGTTGGCCATCGTCTTTGACAACCATCGAGTTTCTTGCTCTCATAAGCAATGGGCCGTCCATCTTGCATCAACACTCCGCCAATTGCAAAATCGCTCGCATCCGTATGCACCTCAAAAGGCTTGTCAAACTCCGGGAACTTTAGTACGGGCGGCGAAGACAATTTGCTCTTGAGCTCCCAAAAAGCTTGGTGACAAGGTTCGTCCCATTCTTGGGATACCCCTTTCTTCAACAAGTCGGACAAAGGCCTAGCAACCTTAGAAAAATCTCGAATGAAGCGGCGGTAGTAATTGGCTAGGCCAAGGAACGACCTAAGCCCTTTTTGAGTCGATGGCCGCTTCCATTCTTGAATCGCCTTTACCTTTTTCATGTCCGGCTTAATTCCATCTTTGGTCACCACATGGCCTAAGAACTCAATTTCATTTTGAGCAAAATCGCTCTTCTCCCCGTTAGCATACAACTTGTTGTCCCTTAGTTTTCGAAGCACCACCTCAAGGTGCCGTGCATGCTCCTCCGCCGTCTTGGAATACACCAAGATGTCGTCGATATAGATTATTACAAAATCGTCGGTTTCCTCTCGAAAGATGGTATTCATAAGGGTTGTGAATGTCGAGGGCGCATTACACAACCCGAAAGGCATCACCAAAAACTCGTAAGACCCATACCTTGTGCGGCACGCCGTCTTTTCAACATCTTCATTCGCGATTCGAATTTGATAATACCCGGATTTTAAGTCAATACGACTAAAATACTTAGCTCCCGCCAATCGGTCGAAAAGATCATCAATCCGAGGTAGCGGGTAGTTGTTTTTTATAGTCACTTTATTCAAGGCCCTATAATCGATGCACATGCGTAGCTTGCCATTTTTTTTATCCACAAAGAGCACCGGGGCCCCATATGGTGATTTACTCGGCCTAATGTAACCTCTTGATAGCAAGTCATTGAGTTGCTTCTTCAATTCTAGCAACTCTTTTTGGTTCAATCGATAAGGTGCCTTGGACGGTGGCTCGGACCCCGGGATCACCTCGATCTTGTGATCGACTTCTCTCGTTGGCGGTAACTCTTGGGGCAACTCGTCGGTGAGTACATCCTTGTACCTCCCTAATACATCGCGAATGTGCTTTGGAGGAGGCCCATCGGTTTTAGCCTCCTCGTGAGTTCTTTGGTGTTGCTCCATTCGGACCACCACAACCATTTGTACTTTGGACATTCGGTCTATCGAGACCAAATTCAACTTGCCTCCTCCCGCCATAGGAGTCCTCGTCAACTTTAAAGTCATTTCCTTGCCATTACGACAAACTACAAGCCGCACCGGCTTGCGCCTCACATCCACCGTGTGAGTCTCGAAGAAGGTGTCCCCCAAAATGAGGTCCACCTCATCCATTTCACAAAGTGTGAAATTCTCCTTAAACTCCAACGTCCCACACTTTAAGTTCACGTTCAACGCTACCTCCTTCGTCTCATGCGGCTCGCCCTTTGCGAACCGCACGTTAATGGGCTTGCCCGCTCTACCCGTTGGCAAGCCCAATTCCTTCGCAAGTTTCGGGCTCATGAAGGAGTGCGTTGCCCCTGTATCAACCAAGCATGAGACATTCCGACCATTGATTTCGGCTTCAAGGAACAAAAGACTTGGCCTTGGCTTAAGGCTACTAGCCTTGGCCACAAAGCCACCTTCTAGCATTTGGTCGGCGGTACAACCACGATTTGTCTTGACACTTACCTTGTTGTCGGGGCACGCCGCTTGAAAATGACCAAGTTTGCCACATTTGTGGCACCGCTTGTCCTTCATATCGCCTCCTTTAATTCCTACATTGGGTGGTTTTCCTCCTTGGTAGCCACCCTTGGTGGAATTTGTCCCGTCGGGTTGTCCTTTGAAATGGTTGGATGGCCCAAATTTCTTGCGCTCTTTGCCTCGAGACATATTTCGACTCGAGCCGCTTTGTTGTGCGGGGCCGCTTGACTTTCTTTCGGGGCCGTCGGCTTCAATTCTCTCCGCAATCTTAATGATCCCCGCCACGTCCTCGGGAAGCTTTGGAAACTTGAACAAGGCGTCTACCACCCACTTTTGTAAGCCACCTAAGAAAATGCATCTCTTGGCAAATTCATCCATCTTAGGTGTAGCATTCATTTGGGCGTTAAAATCGCGCACATAGGCCTTAAGGGACCCCATGTGCCTCATTTGCACCAAGTTCATTCCCTCCCGTAATTCCTGGTACTCCGGCGTGAACCTATCAACAAGCAATTCCTTGAAGCCGACCCAAGTCAAGTTTGCCACCAACTCGGGCTCTTGTTCTTTTTTGCTCGTCCACCATTGGAGCGCATGGTCTTTCAAAAAGGTCACCGCTATGGAGACCTTGTCGTCTTCATCGGGCCTTTGGACATCGTAGTAGTTGTCCATTTCCAATAAAAATTCTTTGACCTTTCTTGCCTTACCAAGCCCCGAAAAGGTACTTGGCATATTTACCTTGGCCAACTTCTTTGTTGAAGAAGAAGGCCTAGCCCCTTGCATCATAAGGAGCTCGATCATTTTGTCTTGGCGAGCTCTCTCGTCCTTAACACGCTTGAGCTCTTGATTCACGGAGTCCATGAACTCAAGCATTTTGAGTTGGAATTTTAATCCAACATCACCACCTTCCAAGCTTTCGGGCGCATTTGGAAGTCTAGCCCCCGAATTTTCTTCGAGGTTTTCGGGACCCCTTTCTAGGGACTCCTCCACTTCCTCACCGGTTGCACCATCATCCCCACCATTGTTAATAGACTCAATGGCGGGGTCAACATCCTCTTCAACATGATCTTTGTTCCGTTTTGAGCGTCGCAACTTTTTAGAAGTCCCCGCCTCACCATCGTTACCCGCACGTTTGGTAGCCATCTCTCCTTCAAAGTGCTAGCTCAAAGACGAAACCCTGCTCTGATACCACGTGTCGCGATCCTTGCTAGTTTTTCTCCACTTAGCTCAATCGCTTTCCAACTCTAGCAAGTGTCCCGAGCGCTAACCTGCACATCCCACGCACATGCATGGTTAGCTCCCAAAACCGCGGACCTTCAATCCCATATTTGGTCACCAAACCCTCCTACACATGCATTCGGGACTCTTTCCCCTTAGTAGGTAACCCATCGCTAAGGTGGACTTCCATCCATGGAAGTCCACTCCCTACTTGGTCATAGTGTTGCTAGGACAACACTACAACCACCCGGAGCACATTGCCAAGTATGCTCCGGGGGGGTCGGTCGGCAAAGCCGCCTCACCCATATAAGCCTCTAGGACTTTTGGCGGGGCCCCTCCCCCACCGTCAACATCCCTTTTGTCTCTCTACCAAGAGTTGGGGCCAAGTAGACATTTTCCCTTAGCCGCCGGGTCTAGAAGCCTCCCTGCAGCTTCAGACCTTCATAACTTCCACGTGCGGTCTCTGAATCTAACAACCAACCACTCTATCGTCATCTACATTTCACGTAGATCCCTATGGACACCTCACTTGCCCTATTCGGGCAAGTATTGAGGAAGTTATGCCTGTTTAAACCTTTGCAGTCCCGGGAGCCACTCCCAGGCCCCTGCTGTTCCAGGGCGCTGTCCCGGGACAGCATCCCACTCAAAGTGCCATATCTCCTAGCTCACACCTCAGATTGAGGTGTTCTTTAGCATTCTAGAATCGGGACGCCATAAGCTACTCATAGCTTATGGCTTTACCCTCATGACTCCTAGTCTTTGTGGGTGGGAGGCGTTCTAAACGCCCGGGGCCCTCACCCACATTAGGATCACTTGGTCCCTCTCACCAATGGCGTCACAAGTCCCGGGTGTCACTCCGGGGTCCCCCTTGTGCCCATGGTGTTGCGGGCACTCCTCATGGAGAGGTGCGCGACACTCCAATTGGTGATGATGGCGAGACCCACCGCCCCGATACAGTGAACTTCTCTCGCCCTCGCCCCGGTAAGCGAGTCACTCGATTTCAACCAGAAACACTACCTACTATCATTGAAGAGTCTTCCCCCTCTGTACAAGAGGTTCAAGTGCCTTCACCTACAGGACTTGGTTTCCATCGTGTCACCGCCGTGCAAGAAACCAAAGTAGATGTCTTTCTTTGGCAAATTGTCCGCATACCTCATACCTCTGGGAAGTCTTGTTGGGCTAATCATGCGGGCACGAAGAAGAAGTGCACCGCAAGAATCGTCACCAATAATAAGAGCGTCCCTACGCCGACCTACACCGGTATGTGGCATCATTACAAACTCCAATCTATGAAGCGCACGGACTTCGTCTTTTGCCCAGACGACATCGAGCATTGCGTAAAGGGCCCTCGTCGGAAATGGGTCATGCCGTTCTCTGCTGATGACCAGAAACCTCCTATTCCCCCAATCTGGCCCATCAAGATTGGTACCAACCTCACCCGCTCGAAGATCTTCGCCCTTGAGAACGCAAGTTTTCAACTCCCACCAAAGGAGCGCATCACACCGACTCGACTCTTCACCAACTTTGCTCCCCCACTGGATATGTCTCGAATCCGTGTTTCAGAACACCCCGACTTCATCCCTCCGACAAGATTGTCCAAGCTTGTTCGGCGATCCGGCAGCGCACCTTCGGCAAAGCACAGGCAGATGGTGGCCTCTGCTGAAGCTATGCATGGTACTGTTCTGAAGTTAACTATGATCCCTCAACCGGGATTTGGTTGCATTATCACACTGCAGTCCAAATCAGAACCGCAACCACCCATCTACCAAGTGACAGTGAGTTATCTTCCAGAGTGCAACTGCGCATACTTCTTGGATATGATTTCCAAGTTCGGCCGCAAACGAAATTCTTATATGAATTGTAAGCATCTGTATTACATCTTCATCAAGGTTTCTAATTTGGATGCGGAAGTGAATTTGTTCATACATGCCCCGACATTTAGTTTCAATGAGGTCAAACTCATCACGGAGGGAGGTCTCTTGACACATTCTACTTCCTAGAATTCCTCTCAGCCTAGCACTTCATTAGGCTATAATATATGTGTCCATTTCTGGACCTCTTGTGAAGCAATAATTGATTGATATAATAAAGATATAATTTCAATGATTATTTTTATTTCATTCAAAATATTGTATTACAATGTTTCCCGTGTCTTTCAACTCTATTTCCGTTTTGCATACATCTTAGATGATTATGAGGGAGGTGGATCCGGTCGAAGCAAATGAATATAAGATATTGTTTTATCTCTCATTCGATCTTTCAGCGGACGTCGATGCGGCGACAATCCTTTCATTCTTTCGCGAAATGAAAGAGACTTCAAAGATTCGCCTACCACCTTCACCTCCTGCTCCGTTTCTTTCGATTTGTCTTCATCCAAATCAGCGTCCTTCTCCGGCACATATGCATGCCTCTTTTTTATTTTCTCATATTGTTTCTGCTCTTCCTGCACCTTCCACCTCTATGCTTGTATAGACTGCGAAAATGGAGTCAGCTCTTAGTCATCACTACCTCGATTTCCAGCAGCAAACTCAAATTCCGGCGATGGATTAAAGGGAATATGAGGATCTCCTAGACTTCTAATTTCCTTCTCCCATCCTAGTCCAGCAAAAATGTCTCTCTCATCTCCCATTGTGTGCAAGTGTATATATTATCATGTTGGGTATGAGTCCAATTTATAATCTATTCGGCCAAAAACGATAATTGCTGCAGTCCAAGCTATAGAGTCGACTCACATATAGGACAAAAAGAAAAGTCATGGAATAAAAACAAAGCAAGTTGATTATTTTGATTCCTTTGTATTATGATTGAGTCATTCTTCAATTATACCAATTTCAAAAAATCCATTTTCATTGATTTTTTCTTGTAATCTCCGCTCTCCGCTCACAAACAAATGTCGTCCGTAGTCCACACCGAACTACTTCAACATGACAACCCAACTTGTCCATACAAGAGGACCGTAACTACACATACAAAGTACCCAACCTTGAAGACAAAATCTGGTCGAAATATTGTCCACTAAAGAGCCTCTCGGATCCGAGAGGGTCATTTTGTAGTCCACATCCAACGACTTCAACATCACAACCCAACTAGTCCATACAAGAGGACCGTAACTACACATACAAAGTACCCAACCTTGAAGACAAAATCTGGTCTAAATACTGTCAACTAAAGAGCCTCTCGGATCCGAGAGGGTCATTTTGTAGTCCACACCCAACAACTTCAACATCACAACAGAATTTGTCCACACAATTGGACCCTAACTACACAAACAAAGTACCCAACCTTGAAGACAAGCTCTGGTTTAAAAACTCTTACCTAAAGACCTTCTCGGATCCGAGATGGTCATTTTGTAGTCCACACCCAACTACTTCAACATCACAACAGAATTTGTCCACACAATTGGACCCTAACTACACAAACAAAGTACCCAACCTTGAAGACAAACTCTGGTTTAAAAACTCTTACCTAAAGACCTTCTCGGATCCGAGATGGTCATTTTGTAGTCCACACCCAACTACTTCAACATGACAACCCAAGTACTCAAAACAACATGACTCTAATTACATATACAAAGTGCCCAATCTTGAAGACAAAATCAAGTCTAAAAACTCTCAACTAAAGACCCTCTCGGATCCGAGAGGGTCATTTTGTAGTCCACACCCAACAACTTCAACATCACAATCGAACTAATCTACACAAGAGGACCCTAACTACACATACAAAGTACCCAACCTTGAAAACAAAATCAGGTCTAAATACTGTCAACTAAAGAGCCTCTCAGATCCGAGAGGGTTATTTTGTAATCCACACCCAACAACTTCAACATCACAACGGAACTTGTCCACACAACTGGACCTTAACTACACAAACAAAATACCCAACCTTGAAGACAAACTCTGGTGTAAAAACTCTTACCTAAAGACCTTCTCGGATCCGAGATGGTCATTTTGTAGTCCACACCCAACTACTTCAACATGACAATCCAAGTACTCCAAATAACATGACTCTAATTACAGATACAAAGTGCCCAACCTTGAAGACAAAATCAAGTCTAAAAACTCTCAACTAAAGACCCTCTCAGATCCGAGAGGGTCATTTTGTAGTCCACACCCAACTACTTCAACATCACAACCGAACTAATCTACACAAGAAGACCCTAACTACACAAACAAAGTACCCAACTTTGAAGACAAAATCTGGTCTAAAACCTCTCAACTAAAGACTCTCTCGGATCCGAGATGGTCATTTTGTAGTCCACACCCAACTACTTCAACATCACAACCCAACTACTCCAGACAAAATGACCCTAATTACAGATGCAAAGTGCCCAACCTTGAAGACAAAATGTGGTCTAAAAACTCTGAACTAAATACCCTCTTGGATCCGAGAGGGTCATTTTGTAGTGCACACCAAACTACTTCAACATGACAACACAACTATTCCACACAAAATCAGCCTAACTACACATACAAAGTGCCAACCTTGAAGACAAAATCTGGTCTTAAAACTCTTACCTAATGTGGGAACACACGAACACCAAAATGTCCGGATCGGCGGTTTTAAGTGCCTAATCGGGGTTGTCCGGATAACCCTAGTATCGTCCAGGGATTCTGTGAAGTGTAGGAGGTCTAAAACTCTCCGTACCTGCTTATTTCTTCTTCCTTAGCCAAATTTCCGGAAATCCTAATTTCCGGATATTTGGTCTTTGGGGACATTCTTAGCCTTTTTCCGGAGGGTACCTCTCCGGATGTTATTTCTAGGTCCTCTTTATAATACTTACCCACCCCTTTATGTCTACTCTCTAGAATAATTGGTTTCTTCCGGTGAAGACGTCCTTGATAAGGTTAGAATCCGGGAACTCCCTCACAACCAATCCGGATTGATTAGGTCCGTCCTGGCAGGTCACGCAGAGAGATCTGGATTGTTTCTTGGGACCATAGTGGCCAGAGGAGTCCGGATTCCAACCGGAGATCTAACTCGACGGGATGAGTAGGTGACCCGTACCACTTTCCGGATTACCCCGTCCAAAGACTGTGAGACCTCTTCAGAAGGTCGGATGGCGTAAGTCCGGCACCTTCCGGATCTTGCCTAGTCCTAACGACGGCTATCTCACATGGACGTTACCCAGGCATTCGGAACAATGAGGATCTCTTCCTACTGCACTCCGGAGGTGGCCTCCTATCGGAATCCTTACTGATCCGGACCTCTCCTTCTCCGTCCGACGGATCTGTCCGGCTACCTTTACCTTGGATTCTACTCAATCTGAGATAACTAGGCGATTCGTACCACTAATCCGGGCAGGTCCGTCTAAGGACGGTGGGACCTCTTCAGAAGATCAGATTGGCGTAAGTCCGGATCCCTTCCGGATCTCACCCAATGTCGCAATCCTTGCTAGGTCCCTTAATAATCTTGCCAATTTTCCTTTCTAGCAAAGGTTACGAGCGCTAACCCTTCGCATACCGCCATGCTATCGGTTAGCTCCTCTTACCCCGGACCACATAGTTCATAGAAGGGGAACCAACCCTCCTACTTTGCTTTCGGGACTCACCCCTTAATCGGTAACCCATTTCCCCAATGTGGACTTCCATCCATGGAAGTCCAATCCTATGTTGATCATCGTGTTGCCGGAGCAACACTACAACAACCCGAACCATACTAGGCAACTATGGCCTCACAATGGGCCAATGCCCATGGAGGCCGTGCCGTTCGGCCTCGGGTGGGTGAGGCCACACCACCTCACCCATATAAGCCTCTAGGACTCTACACGGAGCCCCTACCCCACCGCCAACCAACCTCTTGTCTCTCTACCAAGAGTTGGGGCCAAGTGGACATTTTCCCTTAGCCGCGGGGCCTAGAAGCCCCCAGCAGCTTCAGACCATCATAACTTCCTTGTATGATGTCTGATCATAACAACCAACCGCTCCATCCTCATTTACGCTTCACGTAGATGCCGATGGACTCCTGGCTTGCCCCATTCGGGCAAGTCTTGAGGAAGTTATGCCTGTTTGAACCTTGGCAGTCCCGGGAATCACTCCCAGGCACTGCTGCACCAGGGCGCTGTCCCGGGACAGCACCCCACTCAAATGGCCATAACTCCTAGCTCACACCTCCGATTGAGGTGATCTTGAGCATTCTAGACTCACCACGCCATGAGCTACGCATAGCTCATGGCCTCACCCTCATGCCTCCTAGTCTTTGTGGGTGGGAGGCGCTCCCAACGCCCGGGGCCCTCACCCACACTAGGATCACTTGGGCCCTCTCACCAACGGCGCCACAAGTCCCGGGTGTCACTCCGGGGTCCCCCTTGTGCCCATGGTGTTTCGGCCACTCCTCATGGAGAGGTGCGCGACACCCAATCTTCCCAGCGGCTATCCCACCTAGACGTTACCCAACCTACCGGATTAGTGAGGTTTCCCTCCCACTACACTCAGAGAGGATCTACAAGGCGATAACCGGATCTGATCCGGGTCTCCTCTCTCATGTCCTATCCGGAACTCCTATCCCTCATGCCCTCTCTTTCTCTTCCACTAACGATCTCCGGGTCATTCACATACACACATCAATCAAGAGAAGTCAAGGAGTGAGAAGCAAAGACATTTATTTGGGGTAGGAGTGATCACAATACAACAATGGAGAAGGAACCCTTCTCAAGCTCCTTATTCAGCCTTAAGTAGAGGCTCAAAAATCCGTAAACTGAGGGCGGCGGCCCAAGCGGCCGCCGCTCAAGAAAACCCTAACTACCCCCGGTCTCCCGGATTTCCCGGATCCAGATCTGGGTTTTCCGCTGACACTACCAAAGGAAAATTTTATTAATCGTCTTCAAAAACTCCTAAGTCCTACCTGCCTACCTCCCTTCTGCCTAATTCATCTAGCTACTCCCCTAACTAAGAAGACCGGTGCTTCTTCGGAGCCGATCCCTCCTTTGAGTGACTCCCTAACCCGCTGACGGCGGATGAGCCCCCGGCCGGCGACGCCTTCTGCAGCCGCGTGAGCATCCTCCTCATGTTCGGAGACGGAGCAACCTCGTCCTCCGAATCCGCTGCCCTCTCGGTCCGTGGGGTAGCGGTCCCTGGTGTCCCGGAGACTGTCCCTGGGGTTCCGGAAGTTGTCCCCATCCGGATGCTTCGGACTGGAGAAGGATCGCTTCCGGTGCCCTGCTCCGGATTCCGTCCACCCGAGATCGAAGCCGTCCGCGGATCCCTGTTGGAGGCCGCTCTCGAGTGTGGCGGAGGAAATGGACTCACCACTTGGCAGTCCCGTGGAGACGATGGCGAGGCGTGGGTCATAGGAGCCTTGCCCTTACTCGGAGTGGCCTCCCGATCGGAAGTCTGGTGCCGGATCGGCGTCCGAGCCCTATCCGGAGTCCGGGACCTATCCGAGTTCCGCGGAACAGGGGACTGGCCCCTTCCGGATCGGACCGACCCGGTGCTCTTCCGCCTCACCTGGGGAGAACGGACCCTTTCCGGAGCCCCTCCGGAATTACCAGGCCGAGAGCCGCCTCCTTGCTGGCTGGGTCCTGCAGAGGCCGGCGGATTCTGAACCAGGGCTACTTCACCAACCACCTCGTAGAGGGTTCCGGTTGGTGACCCTGGCGGACCCGGATAGAGCACCCTCCGGGGTGTTCCGCTTGGCGGGACCACCCTCTGGATTTCCGCCAGGAGATCCTTCATCGTTCGTGAATACTTCACGAGGATGGGGAGGGTCTGCCTGGCGGAAGCGGGATCTCCGGACTCCATCATCCGGTCGTAGAGATGTGCCTTATTAACGATCTCCGCCGGATGACCCACCAGTTCCCGGATCCGGCTGAAGAGCACCGCCTGCTCCGCATGGTACTTCCGGATCTCCTCGCTCTTCTGACTCAGCTCCTGAGTCATGGCCGCTACCTGGGCGGTGAGGTGGGCGTTCTCCATCTTGGCCTGCTCCAGCTCCTTCCGATCCGCCTTTTTTGCCAATTCCCGGAGAATGTTTCCGGGTCCGCAGTCGTCCAGAGCGTGGTTCACCCCCTTGACGATGTGCTCCAGTCGGTAGTACTGGGTCTTGAGGTCCTCCATCCCCTCTTGGAACCGCTTGAATGGATTCTCCGGGAAGTCCCAAGCGGATAGGTCCACATTTCGCCATGGGGTCTCCCGGCTGGGTCCGGCTTCCGGATGTTGGTGAGGGGGAGGGGGAGAGAGTGGCCTCGAGACGGTTGGTGGCGGGCTTCCGGGTGACGAGGGAGGTGCTTCCGGAAGAATGGGGTCGTTGGAGGTCTCCGTCTCGACGTCTCCGGCTTCCGGAAGCAGCTTGTAGGTGACCTCATCCGCCGCTATTGTGAGCAGGTCCTCCTCCTCTGCCGTGATGTAGTCGAAATGCTGGTAGAGGTGCAAAATGAAGGGGGAGAGGAAGGAGGGTTTCTGGCCAATATGGGGGAGGGCCCGTCCGACTATCTCCTGGATGATTAGGCCCCAATTCACCGGCCGGACTCCGGACATTGCACCAAACAGCGTGTTAGCCATGGTGAGGCTAATCCGCTTCGGCTTGTCCGGATTGAGAATGGGCAGGAGAAACTCTAGCACTCTCCGCTCCTTAATATTCCGGCAGTTCCCTGGGTGGAATCCGTCCTTTGGATCCGCGTCCCCTCTGAACTTCCCGGCGAACAGGCCGTCGCGGCGGCCGGCCCACCCCTCCGTGATTCCCTTGGGAAACCCGTAGACCCTATTCCACGTATCCGGAGTCCAATGTTCCGGATCCCTCCTCTTTGTGCCTAGCCACTGATTTCCCCTCTCGAATTTAAACTCGCGGAGGGTATCTTCCGCTCTGAGATTCCAGGGTTTGGAGAGCAATCCCGCACAACCCATGATCCTGAGATCCTCCGCGAGCTCCTGCAGCTCTCTATCCTCCCTCGGAATTGCAGGGGTGAGGGCTTTCAGCGGAATCGGGATGGGTTCCCGCTGATCCTTTTCCCGTGCTTCCGGCATTTTCCTCTCCTCTCACCCTTTCTGGCTTGCAACCTCTCTCTCTCTCTTCCGGAGTCCTTCTCTTCCGTCTAATTGCCACAAAGTCCCGGCAAGCCCACTGCCGGTGACTGAAAAGTGTTGAGTCCCAGCAATCCAACTGCTGGCGGCTCGAAAGAATGAACACCTCACCACTCGTTCTCTCAACAGGTTGCCTTTTTCCAGAAAAGAGTGGGAGGGAGAAGGAAGGGACCCTTAAATATCCTTCCTCCCTCTTCCTTCCCCTGTTACCGTTCGGTTTAACGGAAAACGGTTACCAACCGTTTTCCGGCGGTTCCCACCAACGGTTTTACTAACATTTTTACCAACGGCTCTTTTTTTCCCCAACCGCCATAAGGCCCGTTATAACCGCCACTTCCGGGCCGTTGGGTAATCTTGGCGCTTCCGTTACTTGGTCCGGACCAATGGTTTGGACCATGATTACATGGTCCGCCCATCCTATTTGACGGACCGGGCATAGTACTTATTTAGAGTCGTTTTACCGCACAAGGCGGGGTTAGACTACTCTATTTCCTAGTACCATTAATTTTGTCCTAATAGACCCTATTATCCTCAGATAAGCAAGGTAAAATACGGAAATTGAATCCGTATTTCCGTATTTCCGTCTTTCCGTCGAATTTGGACTCCCACACCTAAAGACAATCTCGGATCCGAGAGTGTCATTTTGTAGTCCACACCCAACTACTTCAACATCACAACCCAACCAGTCCAAATAAAATGATCCTAACTACACATACAAAGTACCCTACCTTGAAGACAAAATATGGTCTTAAAACTCTTACCTAAAGACCCTCTCGGATCCAAGAGGGTCATTTTGTAGTCCACACCGAACTACTTCAACATGACAACCCATCTAGTCGAAAGAAAATGATCCTAACTACACATACAAAGTACCCTACCTTGAAGACAAAATCTGGTCTTCAAACTCTTACCTAAAGATCCTCTTGGATCCGAGAGGGTCATTTTGTAGTCCACACCCAACTAGTCCACACAAAATCACCCTAACTACACATACAAAGTACCCAACATTGAAGACAAACTCAGGTCTAGAAACTCTCAACTAAAGATCCTTTCGGATCCGAGAGGGTCATTTTGTAGTCCACACCCAACAACTTCAACATGTCAACGGAATTTCTCCACACAAGAGGACCCTAACTACACAAACAAAGTACCCAACCTTGAAGACAAACTCTTGTCCAAAAAATCTCAACTAAAGACCCTCTCTGATTCGACAAGGTCATTTTGTAGTCCACACCAAACTATTTCAACATGACAACCCAAATAGTCCACACAAAATGACCCTAACTACACATACAAAGTATCCAACCTTGAACACAAAATTTGGTCTAACAACTCTCAACCAAAGATCCTATCGGATTCGAGAATGTCATTTTGTAGTCCACACCCCAACTACTACAACATCACAACCCAAATAGTCCACCGAAGAGGTTCCTAATTACACAAACAAAGTACCCAAGCTTGAAGACAAACTCTGGTCTTAAAACTCTCAAGTAAAGAAGCTTTCGGATCAGAGAGGCTCATTTTGTAGGCCACACCCAACTTCTTCAACATCAGTACCCAACTAGTCCACACAAAATGACCCTAACTACACATACAAAGTACCCAACCTTGAAGGCAAAATTTGGTCTAACAACTCTCAACCAAAGATCCTCTTGGACCCGAGAATGTCATTTTGTAGTCCACACCAAACTATTTCAACATCACAACCCAACTAGTCCAAACAAAATGATCCTAACTACACAAACAATGTGCCCAATCTTGAAGACAAAATCTGGTCTAAAAACTCTCACCTAAAGACCCTCTCGGATCCGAGAGGGTCATTTTGTAGTGGGAAACTTAGTAGTGTGAGCGTAGAGTAGAGAGCGGAGATTGGAGAACCGAAAATTTAGATTTTGTTGGGTAATATTAGGAGAAGCAGTTCCTATTTCCATGGAATTAGAGATAGTTTGAATTCAAATTGTTGGAAAAGCACCCCATTCCTGTGGACATAATAACCCAGAATTGTTCGAGAAACCAACAGATCCTATAGGCGTGGAAGATTGCATGTGTTATCAAACATCTTATAGTCTAGGT
Source organism: Polytrichum commune (assembly GCA_950295325.1). Taxonomy (NCBI): domain Eukaryota; kingdom Viridiplantae; phylum Streptophyta; class Polytrichopsida; order Polytrichales; family Polytrichaceae; genus Polytrichum; species Polytrichum commune. Next base: position 53,663,439 of record OX485806.1, on the reverse strand, counting down.
TTCAAATGTTTCATATTAAATTAGGGCTGACGTCACCAATTGAAATCAAAATACCACAGACAAAATATTTTATTGGCCGAAAAAATGTAGGTGAAGTTAGGTGCTAACCTTAAAAATGTGTATTAAGTTTAAGTAGCTATGTACAGATTACTCTACTTTATTTCCATCTACATCCTATCGGCCGGGCATGTCCAATATGGATAAAATGATTCAACGATCATGCCATACATCTCCACCGCACACCAGCAGCTCTCCAATTCATCCCTTAGCTTAGCTAATGAACGCAATGACAAATCCCCAAGTCTGACATAAAAATCCTCCTAGGAATTTATGAGGTGACGTGCCGGCTGTGAGAGAACCAAAAGGAGTTCATTTGAAATTGATGTATGAGGTTATGTTCACGTATCTAACACACCCTCGGGACACCATTGGGACCCATGGAGTATTCATGCTGAGCCAAACGAAGGGCATTGTACTCCACACTTTTATCCACAATCGTTTTCCATGCTTTGCAACATAGCCTCAAATTATGGATTAGCAAGAAATGGAGTTAGGTGTCCAATGCCGTCTCTGGACCTATATCCACATTTGCGGCACCCACCAACAAGTTTGAAACCAAAACCTTCAATTCTACATTTTCGTCCAAATACAATGCAAGAGGCTCCATGACGTGGGATTGGCGCGATTTTCCCCAACTTGATGCGCCAATCCCAATTGATTACAAAATGAGACACATGTATCATATGAATCCAACCCAACTGAAATGTGGCCAAGAGCTAAACCTTAACAAAAACATTCAAACCATTCAAACCATTCAAAGTCACTGTGGGAGTCCAAATTCGACGGAAAGACGGAAATACGGAAATACGGATTCCCTTTCCGTATTTTACCTTGCTTATCTGAAGATAATAGGGTCTCTTAGGACAAAATTACTTGTACTAGGAAATAGGGAATTCTAACTCCGCCTTGTGCTATAAAGCAACTTAAAATAAGTACTATGACCGGCCCGTCAATTTGGATGGGCGGACCGTGTAATCATGGTCCGAACCATTGGTCCGGACCCTGTAACGGTTATGCCACGTTCAACCACCAGCCCGGAAGTGGAGAGGCAGTTACAACGGCCTTATGACGGTTGGGGGAAAAGAAAGCCGTTGGTAAAAATGTTAGTAAAACCGTTGGTGAGAACCACTGGAAAACGGTTGGTAACCGTTTTCCGTTAAACCAAACGGTAACAGGGGAAGGAAGAGGGAGGAAGGATATTTAAGGGTCCCTTCCTTCTCCCTCCCATTTTTTTATGAAAAAGGCAACCTGTTGAGAGAACGAGTGGTGAGGTGTTAATTCTTTCGAGCCGCCAGCAGTGGGATTGCTGGGACTCTGCACTTTTCAATCACCGGCAGTGGGCTTGCCGGGACTCTGTGGCAATTAGACGGAAGGGAAGGAATCCGGAAGAGAGGGAGTTTCCGTGGTCGAGCCGGAAACTGAGAGAAGAGGAAAATGTTGGAAGCACGGGAAGAGGATCAGAGGGAACCTATCCCGGTTCCGCTCAAAGCCCTCATCCCTGCAATTCCGAGGGAGGATAGGGAGCTACAGGAGCTCGCGGAGGATCTCCGAGTTATGGGCTGCGTGGGGTTGCTAGCCAAACCCTGGAACCTCCGAGCCGAAGATACCCTCCAAGAGTTTAAGTTTGAGAGAGGAAATCAGTGGCTAGGGACAAAGAGGAGAGATCCGGAACACTGGACTCCGGACATTTGGAACAGGGTCTACGGGTTTCCTCGGGGGATTACAGAAGGATGGGCCGGCCGCCGCGACGGCTTGTTCGCTGAAAAATTTAGAGGGGACGCGGATCCGAAGGACGGCTTCCACCCCGGGAACTACCGGAACCTGAGAGAGAGGAGGGTGTTGGAATTCCTCCTGAACCTGGACAAGCCGAAGCGGATTAGCCTTACCATGGTTAACACGCTGTTCGGTGCCATGTCCGGAGTCCGGCCTGTGAACTGGGGGTTGATTATCCAGGAAATAGTGGGGCGGGCCCTCCCCATATTGGCCGGAAACCCTCCTTCCTCTCCCCCTTCATTTTGCATCTCTACCAGCATTTCGACTGCATCACGGCCGAGGAGGAGGACCTGCTCACGATAGCGGCGGACGAGGTCACCAACAAGCTGCTTCCGGAAGCCGGAGACGTCGAGACGGAGACCTCCAGTGACCCTATTCTTCCGGAAGCACCTCCCTCGTCACCCGGAAGCCCGCCGCCAACCGTCTCGAGGCCACTCTCTCCTCCTCCCCCTCACCAACATCCGGAAGCCGGACCCAGCCGGGAGACCCCATGGCGAAATGTGGATCTATCCACTTGGGACTTTCCGGAGAATCCGTTCAAACGGTTCCAGGAGGGGATGGAGGACCTCAAGACCCATTATTACCGGCTGGAGCACATCGTCAGGGGGGCGAACCATGCTCTGGACGACTGCGGACCCAGAGACATTCTCCGGGAGTTGGCAAAGAGGGCGGACCGGAAGGAGCTGGAGCAGGCCAAGACGGAGAACACCCACCTCACCGCACAGGTAGCGGCCATGACTCAGGAGCTGAGTCAGAAGAGCGAGGAGATCCGGAAGTACCATGCGGAGCAGGCAGTGCTCTTCAGCCGGATCCGGGAGCTGGTGGGTCATCCGGCGGAGATCGTCAACAAGGCGCATCTCTACGACCGGATGATGGAGTCCGGAGAACCCGCTTCCGCCAGGCAGACCCTCCCCATCCACGTGAAGTATTCACGGACGATGAATACATTCACGGAAATCCAAAGGGTGGTCCCGCCAAGCGGAACACCCCGGAGGGTGCTCTATCCGGGTCCGCCAGGGTCACCAACCGGAACCCTCTACGAGGTGGTTGGTGAAGTAGCCCTGGTTCAGAATCCGCCGTCCTCTGCAGGACCCAGCCAGCAGGGAGGCGGCTCTCGGCCTGGTAGTTCCGGAGGGGCTCCGGAAAGGGTCCGTTCTCCCCAGGTGAGGCGGAAGAGCACCGGGTCGGTCCGATCCGGAAGGGGCCAGTCCCCTGTTCCGCGGAACTCGGATAGGTCCCGGACTCCGGATAGGGCTAGGACGCCGATCCGGCACTAGACTTCTGATCGGGAGGCAACTCCGAGTAGGGGCAAGGCCCCTATGACCCACGCCTCGCCATCGTCTCCGCGGGACTGCCAAATGGTGAGTCCCTTTCCTCCGCCACCCTTAAGGGCGGCCTCCAACAGGGATCCGCAGACGGCTTCGATCTCGGGTGGACGGAATCCGGAGCAGGGCACCGGAAGCGATCCTTCTCCAGTCCGAAGCATCCGGATGGGGACAGCTTCCGGAACCCCAGGGACAGTCTCCGGAACACCAGCGACCGCTACCCCACGGACCGAGAAGACAGCAGATTCGGAGGACGAGGTTGCTCCGTCTCCGAACATGAGGAGGATGCTCACGCGGCTGCAGAAGGCATCGCCGGCAGGGGGCTCATCCGCCGTCAGCGGGTTAGGGAGTCACTCAAAGGAGGGATCGGCTCCGAAGAAGCACCGGTCTTCTTAGTTAGGAGAGTAGCTAGATTAGTTAGGCAGAATAGAGGTAGGCAGGTAGGACTTAGGAGTTTTTGAAGACGAGTAATAAAATTTTCCCTTGGAAGTGTCAGCGGAAAACCCGGATCTGGATCCGGGAAATCCGGGAGACCGGGTGTGGTTAGGGTTTTTCTTAAGCGGCGGCCGCTTGGGCCGCCGCCCTCAGTTTACGGATTTTTGAGCCTCTACTTAAGGCTGAATAAGGAGCTTGAGAAGGGTTCCTTCTCCATTGTTGTATTGTGATCACTCCTACCCCGAATAAATGTCTTTGCTTCTCACTCCTTGACTTCTCTTGATTGATGTGTGTGTGTGAATGACCCGGAGATCGTTAGTGGAAGAGAAAGAGAGGGCATGAGGGATAGGAGTTCCGGATAGGACATGAGAGAGGAGACCCGGATCAGATCCGGTTATCGCCTTGTAGATCCTCTCTGAGTGTAGTGGGAGGGAAACCTCACTAATCCGGTGGGTTGGGTAACGTCTAGGTGGGATAGCCGCTGGGAAGATTGGGTGAGATCCGGAAGGGATCCGGACTTACGCCAATCTGATCTTCTGAAGAGGTCCCACCGCCCTTAGACGGACCTATCCGGATGGTGGTACGGATCGCCCAGTTAGCTCAGATTGAGTAGAATCCAAGGTAGAGGTAGCCGGACAGATCCGTCGGAAGGAGAAGGGAAGGTCCGGATCAGTAAGGATTTCGGATTGGAGGCCACCTCCGGAGTGTAGTAGGAAGAGATCCTCATTGTTCCGGATGTCTGGGTAACATCCCGGTGAGACAGCCGTGGGAGGATTAGGCAAAGGTCCGGAAGGGTTCCGGACTGATCTGATCTTCTGAAGGGGTCTCATCACCGGTGGACGGGACAATCCGGAAAGTGGTACGGGTCACCAACTCATGCCGTCGAGTCAGATCTCCGGTCGGAATCCGGACTCTTCTGGTCACTGTGGTCCCAAGAAACAATCCGGATCTCTCTGCGTGACCTGCCAGGACGGACCTGATCAATCCGGATTGGTTGTGAGAGAGTTTCCGGATTCTAATCTTATCAAGAACGTCTTCACCAGAAGAAACCACCTATTCTAGAGGGTAGGCGTAGAGGGGTGAGTAAGCATTATAATTAGGACCTAGGGGTACAATCCGGAAAGACACCCTCCGGAAAACGGCTAAGAATGTCCCCAAAAACCAAAAGTCCGGAAACTAGGGTTTCCGGAAATTTGGCTAAGGAGGAGGAAATAAGCAGGTACGGAGAGTTCTAGACCTCCTACACTTCACAGAATCCCTGGACGATACTAGGGTCATCCGGGCAACCCGGATTAGGCACATAAAACCGCCAATCCGGATATTTTGGTGTTCGCGTGCTCCCACAGTCACTCACAACCTTAGGTTCTCTCAAGTACAACTAAACTAGACAACCTCCAAAGTATATTCAACCCGTCCACCCGAACCTATATAGAGGATGCAAATCAAACACCAACCTTACATGAATAAGGTATTGAATGAGGTTTGCAAAAGGCACATGGAATTTCAACAAATATACTTATAAATCTTTTCAGCAAAAACAATACATATGGGATGGAGGTCCAAAATCTGGTCCTACATTCTTGAAGGAAGACCCTCTCGGAACCAAAAAGGTCCAATCCAGTCCACATACACATACACACTAGTCCAACCCATATTCACAAACAAGCCTTCAACATACAAGTCCAAATTCTGGTCCTAAATACTTCATGTAAGACCCTCTCGGAACAGAGAGGGTCCAATCCAGTCCACATACACATACACACTAGTCCAACCTATATAAACAATGTAGCCTTCAACATTCATTTCCAAATTCTGGTCCTAAATAATTCAAGTATGACCTTCTCGGAACCGAGAGGGTCCATTCCAGTTCACATACACATACACTAGTCCAACACATATACACAAATTAGACTTCAACATTCAAGTCCAAAATCTGGTCCTAAATACTTCAAGTAAGACGCTCTCGGAACAAAGAGGTTCCATTCCAGTCCACATACATATACACACAAGTCCAACCCATATTCACAAACAATAAACTAACATTCAAGTCCAAATTCTGGTCCTAAATACTTCAAGTAAGACCCTCTCAGAATAAAGAGGGTCCAATCGAGTCCACATACACATAGACACTAGTCCAACCTATATACACAATTTAGCCTTCAACATTCAATTCCAAATTTTGGTCATAAATACTTCAAGGAAGACCCTCTCGAAACAGAGAGGGTCCATTCCAGTCCACATACACATACACACTAGTCCAACCCATATTCACAAACAAGCCTTCAACATTAAAGGTCAAAATTTGGTCCTACTTTCTTGAAAGAAGACCCTCTCGGAACATAGACGGTCCATTCTAGTCCACATACACATACACACTAGTCCAACCCAGATTCACAAACAAGCCTTCAACATTGAAGGTCAAAATTTGGTCCTACCTTCTTGAAGGAAGACCCTCTCGGAAGAGAGAGGGTCCATTCCAGTCCACATACATATACACACTAGTCCAACCCATATTCACAAACAAACCTTCAACATACAAGTCCAAATTCTGGTCCTAAATACTTCAAGTTAGACCCTCTCGGAACAGAGAGGGTCCAATCCAGTCCACATACACATACACACTAGTCCAACCTATATACACAAATTAGCCTTTAACATTCAATTCCAAATTCTGGTCCTAAATACTTCAACTAAGACCCTCTCAGAACCGAGAGGGTCCATTCCAGTTCACACACACACTAGTTCAACCTATATTTACAAACAAGCAATCAACATTGAAGTCCAAATTCTGGTCCTAAATACTTCAAGTAAGATCCTCTTGGAACAGAGAGGGTCCATTCCAGTCCACATACATATAGACACTAGCCTAACCCATATTCACAAACAAGCAATCAACATTCAAATCCAAATTCTGGTCCTAAATACTTCAAGTAAGACCCTCTCGGAATAGAGAGGGTCCAATCAAGTCCACATATACATACACACTAGTCCAACCTATATACACAAATTAGCAATCAACATTGAAGTCCAAATTCTGGTCCTAAATACTTCAAGTAAGACCCTCTCCGAACCGAGAGGGTCCAATCCAGTCCACATACACATACACACTAGTCCAACCCATATTCAAAAACAAGCCTTCAACATTGAAGGTCAAAATATGGTCCTACAGTCTTGAAGGAAGACCCTCTTGGAACAGAGAGGGTCCATTCCAGTCCACATACACATACACACTAGTCCAACCCATATTCACAAACAAGCCTTCAACATTGAAGGTCAAAATCTGGTCCTACCTTCTTGAAGGAAGACCCTCTCGGAACATAGACGGTCCATTCCAGTCCACATACACATACACACTAGTCCAACCCATATTCACAAACAAGCAATCAACATTCAAGTCCAAATTCTGGTCCTTTAAGTAAGACCCTCTCGGAATAGAGAGGGTCCAATCGAGTCCACATACACATACACACTAATCCAACCTATATACACAAATTAGCCTTCAACATTCAAGTCCAAATTTTGGTCCTAAATACTCCATGTAAGACCCTCTCGGAACAGAGAGGGTCCAATCGAGTCCACATACACATACACACTAGTCCAACCTATATATACAATTTAGCCTTCAACATTCAATTCCAAATTCTGGTCCTAAATACTTCAAGTATGACCCTCTCGGAACCGAGAGGGTCCATTCCAGTTCACATACACATACACTAGTCCAAGACATATACACAAATTAGACTTCAACATTCAAGTCCAAATTCTGGTCCTAAATACTTCAAATAAGACCCTCTCGGAACCGAGAGGGTCTAATGCAGTCCACATACACATACACTAGTCCAACCTATATACACAAATTAGCCTTCAACATTCAAGTCCAAATTCTGGTCGTAAATACTTCAAATAAGACCCTCTTGGAACCGAGAGGGTCCATTCGTATGCACACACACACTAGTTCAACTTATATTCACAAACAAACAATCAACATTGAAGTCCAAATTCTAGTCCTAAATACTTCAACTAAGACCCTCTCGGAACCGAGAGGGTCCAATCTAGTCCACATACACATACACAATAGTCCAACCTATATACACAAATTAGCCTTCAACATTCAAGTCCAAATTATGGTCCTAAATACTTCAAGGAAAACCCTCTCGGTTCCGAGAGGGTCCAATCGAGTCCACATACACATACACACTAGTGCAACCCATATTCACAAACTAGCCTTCAACATTGAAGTTAAAAATCTGGTCCTACCTTCTTGAAGTAAGATCCTCTCGGAATCGAGAGGGTCCATTACAGTCCACTTCCACACTAGTCCGAACTATATACACAAACACGCCTTCAACATTCAAGTCCAAAATCTGGTCCTAAATACTTCAAGTAAGACCCTCTCGGAACGGAGAGGGTCCATTCCAGTTCACATATACACTAGACATGTCGCGCACCTCTCCATGAGGAGTGGCCGAAACACCATGGGCACAAGGGGGACCCCGGAGTGACACCTGGGACTTGTGGCGCCGTTGGTGAGAGGGCCCAAGTGATCCTAGTGTGGGTGAGGACCCCGGGCGTTGGGAACGCCTCCCACCCACGAAGATTAGGAGGCACAAGGGTAAGGCCATGAGTTATGCGTAGCTCATGGCGTGGTGATTCTAGAATGCTCAAGAACACCTCAATCGGAGGTGTGAGCTAGGAGTTATGGCCATTTGAGTGGGGCGCTGTCCCAGGACAGCGCCCTGGTACAGCAGTGCCTGGGAGTGATTCCCGGGACTGCCAAGGTTCAACAGGCATAACTTCCTCAAGACTTGCTCAAATGGAGCAAGTGAGGAGTCCATCGGCATCTACGTGAAGCGTAGATGAGGATAGAGTGGTTGGTTGTTCTGATCAGACATCATACAAGGAAGTTATGATGGTCTGAAGCTGCTGGGGGGGTTCTAGGCCCAGCAGCTAAAGGAAAATGTCCACTTGGCCCCAACTCTTGGTAGAGAGACAAGAGGTTGGTTGACGGTGGGGTAGGGGCCCCGCGTGAAGTCCTAGAGGCTTATATGGGTGAGGTGGTGTCGCCTCACCCACCCGAGGCCGAACGGCACGGCCTCCATGGGCATTGGCCCAATGTGAGGCCATAGTTGCCTAGTATGGTTCGGGTTGTTGTAGTGTTGCTCCGGCAACGCGATGATCAACATGGGATTGGACTTCCATTGTCGCAACCCTTGCTAGCCCCCTCTTGACCATCTTGCCAATTTTCAATTCTAGCAAATGTTACGAGTGGCTAACCCTTCGCATACCACCATGCTAATGGTTAGCTCCTCTAACCCCGGACCAATAGTTCATAGGAGGGAACCAACCCTCCTACTTTGCTTTCGGGACTCACCCCTTAATCGGTAACCCATTTCCCCAATGTGGACTTCCATCCATGGAAGTCCAATCCTATGTTGATCATCGCGTTGCCGGAGCAACACTACAACAACCCGAACCATACTAGGCAACTATGGCCTCACAATAGGCCAAAGCCCATGGAGGCCTTGCCGTTCGGCCTCGGGTGGGTGAGGCCACACCACCTCACCCATATAAGCCTCTAGGACTTCACGCGGGGCCCCTACCCCACCGTCAACCAACCTCTTGTCTCTCTACCAAGAGTTGGGGCCAAGTGGACATTTTCCTTTAGCTGCTGGGCCTAGAACCCCCCAGCAGCTTCAGACCATCATAACTTCCTTGTCTGATGTCTGATCATAACAACCAACCACTCCATCCTCACCTACGCTTCACGTAGATGCCGATGGACTCCTCACTTGCCCCATTTGAGCAAGTCTTGAGGAAGTTATGCCTGTTTGAACCTTGGCAGTCCCGGGAATCACTCCCAGGCACTGCTGTACCAGGGCGCTGTCCCGGGACAGCGCCCCACTCAAATGGCCATAACTCCTAGCTCACACCTCGGATTGAGGTGTTCTTGAGCATTCTAGAATCACCACGCCATGAGCTACGCATAACTCATGGCCTTACCCTCATGCTTCCTAGTCTCAGTGGGTGGGAGGCGTTCCCAACGCCCGGGGCCCTCACCCACACTAGGATCACTTGGGCCCTCTCACCAACGGCGCCACAAGTCCCGGGTGTCACTCCGGGGTCCCCCTTGTGCTCATGGTGTTTCGGGCACTCCTCATGGAGAGGTGCGCGACACTCACCCCCACCTACCGGAGTCGATGCCCTCATCGACTATACTCGTAGTCGGCACACCAATTCTCAAGTTGCCATCCTCTATGGTGCGGCATTGTGTTTACCTTAGGGCGCGACCCCCACAATGCATCTTCAAATTTGGCATAGTCCCAAAGGTGTCGTTCCTAGGTGGTCCGTTAGCGACCTTGGATCTTTCATCCAAGGACCTAACCTATACTAGACCCACCTACTTTGGGACTCACTTGGGTTGCCCCTCCTTTGGGGCCTCCCCCGTTAGGCTCCACGAGCCTAACGTGACACATCTAGGCGAGACCTCAACGCTTCCACTAAGTTGTCTCGGTTGCAACTCCGAGATGGCTTTCCATTGTTAAGCGACGCCTCGATCGCACGGGGGTGATGCCAAGTCCCGCCCGACTCGGTTCCCACTTTGCTCTTTCGAGACATGGGTTCATGACTCCCATGCGCCAACTCTCGTTAGCTCGCGGGTAGCACTTTTATGAGCACGCGCCATCACCTTGCCCCCGCCCGGACAAGCCCACAACTAAGAAGTTTCTTGGTTTTATATATCCAAGGCCCCTCCAAGCCATGGTCCCCAATTACTCGGCTTACCCAACCTAGTTTGGCATATTTATTCCCCCTCTTCCATTAACCAAGCACAAGTACAAGACTAGGACCTCATCTCATACTTTTTTCTTTGCACCACTAAAGTTTGGACTTTATTCCCTCAAGCCAAAGAACAAGTTCATGTTGTGGAGCAATTAACCTCGAAGCTAAGTGTGCAACTAGCGTCTCTCCCCCACTAAAGGAGATTGATGTCCTCATCAATGCCTACGCTTCATTTTATTGGAATCCTTAGCCTTAGTTTCTTCAAAGTGCTTCACCAATTCATTGGTCTTCACCATGTCTCTTGCCGCCACCCAAGCGGTTTGTTTCTCATGGTATCCTCACCATTTCACCAAGTACTCCTTTGTACATTTTCTTTCATTTTCACGTGGGCTTCCTACACTTGAGGATGCCCTCCTACCTCATGTTCCAAATGACCTCCACAAGGTCGGGAGGTGGCCTAATCACTTGCTTGTGTTCGGGCCACAAGGTGTCGTCCTAAAATGACTTTCGTAATGAGACATGAAATGTCGGATGCACTTTGATCTCCGGTGGTAATTCCAACTTATACATGTCCTTGAACATTTATTCCACAATGGAAAACGAAGCTCCAATTTTGGACATGAACTTTTGGAGTAAGGCCTTTGGGCAAGGTGAAGTTGTCCACATTCAACAACATCTTATTGGCCCACCTCATACTCCACTTCGCGTCTTCCGGCATTAATTTGCACGCTGTAGCACCTTCGGGCTTTCTCCACCAACAACTTGGTCATCTCCAAGACTTGTTTACCATCCTTGGCCAAGTCCTCACCATCTTGGTTGAACTCTAGTGTTGAATGTGCCCCCTCGAGAGCTAGGTTAATAGGTTGGAGCGCATCCACTCCATAAGCCACCACGAAAGACCACCCCTTGGTAGCCACGTGCGTGGCAACATTGCAATTACCCTCCGCTCGACCCACATAGTCCGCCCAATCTCCTTGGTCCGCCCCCACCAAGTTCCTCAAGTATTGCTTCAAGACTCCATTCACAGGCTCCGTTTTCCCATCCATTTGGGAATGCAAGGTCGTGCTAAACCTTAGTTTCATTCCGACCTCCTTAGAGAAATGCATTGAAAATGCACTTGTGAACTTTGAATCTTGATCCCACACAATCACTTTTGGCAACCCGTGGTGCCTCAACCATCCTTTGAGAAAAAGGCTATGCGGTCTCCAAGGCGGTGGCGGTTCCCACAATCGGCACCATGCGTGCCAACTTGGCAAACCGCTCTACCATCAACAAGATGACATCATACCCATGTGACTCCGGCAAACTTGTGATCAAGTCCATGCACATACTATGCCATGGCGCCCACGGGATAGGCAACGGTTGCAAGAAACCGCTTTGCTTTTTATAAGAGGCTCGGTTCACTTGGCACTTTATTCACGCCTTCACAAAGTGGGTTATATCCTCTTTTATGCACCGCCAATGGTACCTCTTTGACACCATTCTATGGTGGTTTTCTTTTTCTCCTCTATGGCCGGCAATAGGACTATCATATTCCTCCTTCAAAAGTGATAGCCTCAACTTGCCTTGTGGCACATACACCCAACTTTGCTTGCACTTGAACAATCCGTCCACCAACTTAACCTCTTTAAGCACCTTGCTCTTGCGAAGCTCACCTAAAAGCTTTTGTATTTTGGGGTAGTTAATTTACCCCTCCCGTATCTTGCATCACAAGTTTTCTTCGCCGGCACACATTAGCCACAAGGTTTGGATGGTTCTCATTGCTTGGAACTCTTCCGGTCTACTTCGCGCATCCGGCACCACCTTTCCACGGTCCGGTTTGTGGATCAAATCCACCTTCATAAGCGCCAAACTATCATGCCTCCGCAATGACTTGGCGCTCACTTGCGTTTGAATGTCAAAATTATTTTAGGACACATTGTCCATATAGACCTATGTTTTGTGCGACCCCAAATAGTGTCGCCACATCTTCAAGCAATGCACTACGGCAAAAAGTTCTTTGTCATGAGTTGGTTGTCTTCTTTGACAACCATCGAGCTTCATGCTCCCATATGCAATGGCCATCCAATTACACATAATCCACCATTGGCAAAGTTACTCATCCCCGTATGCACCTCAAAAGATTTGTCAAGCTCCGCGAACTTGAGCACGGGCGTCTAAGAACACTTGCTCTCAAGCTCCCCAAAGACTTGGTGGCAAGGCTCATCCCACTCTTGGGATAGCCAATTCTTCCACAAGTCGGATAAGGTCGGATAGCCATCAAGCTTAATGCTCTCATATGCAATGGCCATCCATCTTACGTTAACCATCCGCCAATGGCAAAGTCACTCGTCCCCCCCTTATGCACCTCAAAAGGTTTGTCAAGCTCCGCGAACTTGAACACGGGTGGCAAAGACAACTTTGTATTAAGCTCCCCAAAGACTTTCGGGCAAGGCTCATCCCACTCTTGAGACAGCTATTTCTTTCACAAGTTGCACAAGGTTTGACAACCTATAAACTTAATGCTCCCATATGCAATGGACATCCATCTTGGATCAACATCCGCCAATGGTAAAGTTACTCGCCCCCGTATGCACCTCAAAAGGTTTGTCCAATTTCGCAAACTTCAGCACGGGCGGCGAAGAGAACTTGGTCTTAAGCTCCTTAAAAACTTGGTGGCAAGGCTCATCCCACTTTTGGGATAGCCATGTCTTGCATAAGTTGGACAAGGTCGGACAACCATCGAGCTTCATGCTCTTATATGCAATGGGCATCCATTTTGCCTCAACATCCGCCAATGCTAAAGTCACTCGCCCCCGTATGCACCTCAAAAGGTTTGTCAAAGTCCGCGAACTTAAGCATGGGCGGCAAAGAGAACTTGTTTTTTTTTTTTAGCCCCCCAAAGGCTTGGTGACAAGGCCCATCCCACTCTTGGGATAGCCATTTTCCTCAATAAATTGAATAAGGTCCTAGCAACCTTAGAAAACTCTCGAATGAAGTTGTGGTACTAATTGGCTAGGCCAACAAATGACCTAAGCCCTTTTGAATCAAGGGCCAATTCTCCTTTTGGATTGCCTTGATATTCTTCATGTTCGTCCACCAACTTCCTTTGTCACCACATACCTCAAGAACTCAATCTCTCGTTGAGCAAAGTTATTTTTCACTCCTTGGCGGTAATTTTTTTTTTTGGGCAACACATTGGTGAATACATCCTTGTATCTCACCAACATCACACCAATGTTGTTTGGGGGAGGCCTATCCTTCCTAGCCTCCCCATACGTTCCTTGGAGTTGTTCCAATTGAACCACGACCATTATGTTTTTTTTTTTTTTTTTTTCATTCGGTCCATTAAGACCAAATTCAACTTAGGTCCTCCTACCATAGGGAGTCATTGTTAATTTGAACTTCAATTCTTTGCCATTATGACACATCATAATGCACCGCAAGCACACCGGCTTGCACCTCACATCTATCATGTGAGTTTCAAAGAAGGCGGCCTTCACAATGACATGCATTTTATCTATTTCACTTGGTGTGAAATTTTGACAAAAATCCAATGTCCCACGTTGAAAGGTTACATGCATCGCGGCCTCCTTTGTCTCATGCGGATCGCCCTTTCCAAACCGCACCTTGGTGGGCTTGCCCGCTCTACCAATCGGCAAGCCCCAACTCCCTTATGAGTTTTGGGCTCAAAAAGAAGTGGTAGCCTCTTTGTCAATACATGAGACATTTCTCCCATTCATTTGAGCCTCAAGGTACAAAAGACTTGGCCTCGGCTTAAGGCTACTAGCCTTGGCCACAATGCCAATGTCTTACATTCGGTTCGCGGCACAAGTATTATTTGGCGGGGTACCTATCTCCCTCAACGTCCATTTTTGTAACGCACCGCCAAATTGCTTAATGGGGTCATCGGCCTTGATGCTCATGGCAATTTTGATGATCCCCGCCACAACCTCAATAAAGTTTGGAAATTTGAACTTGGTATTCACCACCCGCTTTTGAAACCCACCTAAAACGATGCATTTCTTAGAAAGCTCGTCCGTTTTAGGTGTATCCTTCATTTGTGCGTTTGAATAGCGCACATAGGCCTTAAGAGGCCCCGGGTGCCTCATTAGCACCAAATTCATTCCAACATCAATACCTTCCAAGCATTTGGAATTGGAATTTCAATCCAACATTAATGCCCTCCAACGTTTTGGGTGCATTCGGTATTCTAGGCCCCAAATATTTTTTTGAGGTGTGCGGGAGCCCTTTCAAAGGACTCCACCATTTTCCTTACTAAATCCACCATCATGCCCACCATTGTCGTTAGAACTAATGGTATGGTCAAATTCCATTTACACATGATCTTTGTTCCAATTTGAGCCTCACAACCTTTTGGAAACCCCGGGCTCACCATAATAACCCTCAGGTTTGATACCTATGTTTACCTCAAAGTGTGAGCTCAAAACTTGGAACCCTGCTCTGATACCAAGTGTCGCAACCCTTGCTAGCCCCCTCTTGACCATCTTGCCAATTTTCAATTCTAGCAAATGTTACGAGTGGCTAACCCTTCGCATACCGCCATGCTAATGGTTAGCTCCTCTAACCCCGGACCAATAGTTCATAGGAGGGAACCAACCCTCCTACTTTGCTTTCGGGACTCACCCCTTAATCGGTAACCCATTTCCCCAATGTGGACTTCCATCCATGGAAGTCCAATCCTATGTTGATCATCGCGTTGCCGGAGCAACACTACAACAACCCGAACCATACTAGGCAACTATGGCCTCACAATAGGCCAAAGCCCATGGAGGCCTTGCCGTTCGGCCTCGGGTGGGTGAGGCCACACCACCTCACCCATATAAGCCTCTAGGACTTCACGCGGGGCCCCTACTGTCGCGCACCTCTCCATGAGGAGTGCCCGAAACACCATGGGCACAAGGGGGACCCCGGAGTGACACCCGGGACTTGTGGCGCCGTTGGTGAGAGGGCCCAAGTGATCCTAGTGTGGGTGAGGGCCCCGGGCGTTGGGAACGCCTCCCACCCACGAAGACTAGGAGGCACAAGGGTAAGGCCATGAGCTATGCGTAGCTCATGGCGTGGTGATTCTAGAATGCTCAAGAACACCTCAATCGGAGGTGTGAGCTAGGAGTTATGGCCATTTGAGTGGGGCGCTGTCCCGGGACAGCGCCCTGGTACAGCAGTGCCTGGGAGGGATTCCCGGGACTGCCAAGGTTCAAACAGGCATAACTTCCCCAAGACTTGCTCGAATGGAGCAAGTGAGGAGTCCATCGGCATCTACGTGAAGCGTAGATGAGGATGGAGTGGTTGGTTGTTATGATCAGACATCATACAAGAAAGTTATGATGGTCTGAAGCTGCTGGGGGGTTCTAGGCCCAGCAGCTAAAGGAAATTGTCCACTTGGCCCCAACTCTTGGTAGGGAGACAAGAGGTTGGTTGACGGTGGGGTAGGGGCCCCGCGTAGAGTCCTAGAGGCTTATAGGGGTGAGGTGGTGTGGCCTCACCCACCCGAGGCCGAACGGCACGGCCTCCATTGGCATTGGCCTAATGTGAGGCCATAGTTGCCTAGTATGGTTCGGGTTGTTGTAGTGTTGCTCCGGCAACGCGATGATCAACATAAGATTGGACTTCCATGGATGGAAGTCCAAATCTAAGGATTGGTTACCGATTAAAGGGGTTGGTTAGCGATTAAGGGGTGAGTCCCGAAAGCAAAGTAGGAGGGTTGGTTCCCTCCTATGAACTATTGGTCCGGGGTAAGAGGAGCTATCCATTAGCATGGCGGAATGCGAATGGTTAGCGCTCGTAACCTTTGGTAGAAATGAAAATTGGCAAGATTGTCAAGGGGGGCTAGCAAGGGTTGCGACACGTGGTATCAGAGCAGGGTTCCAAGTTTTGAGCTCGCACTTTGAGGGAAACATGGGTATCAAAAATGAGGGTTATGATGGTGAGCCCGGGGTTTCCAAAAGGTTGTGAGGCTCAAATTGGAACAAGGATCATGTGCAAGTGGAATTTGACCATACCATTGGTTCAAATGACAATGGTGGGCATGAGGGTGGATTTGGTAAGGAAAATGGAGGAGTGCTTTGAAAAGGGCTCCCCCAAACCTCAAAAAACATTTGGGGCCTAGAATACCGAAAGCACCCAAAACCTTGGAGGGCATTAATGTTGGATTGAAATTCCAATTCGAAATGCTTGGAAGGTATTGATGTTGGAATGAATTTAGTGCTAATGAGGCACCCGGGGCCTCTTAAGGCCTATGTGCGCTATTCAAACGCACAAATGAAGGATACACCTAAAACGGACGAGCTTTCTAAGAAATGCATCCTTTCAGGTGGGGTTTTAAAAGCGGGTGGTGGATGCCTTGTTTAAGTCCCCAAGGCTTCTTGAGGACATGGTGGGGACCATCAAGTTTGCAAGAGCATTGAAGCCAATGGTCCCAAAGAGAAGTTCGGCGGCGCATCACCACAAGTGGCTTTAGCCAAAGTAGGTCCCAAAGAAATGAGTGCAAATTGTTTGGTCCAATTTACTTAGGGAAAACATGTTGGTGCCGCGGACGGAATGTTGAAAGGTGGATTTATGCTTCCAAAGCAAATCATACTTGTGCCGCGGACGGAATGTTGGGAGGTGGGTTTGTCCTACCAAGGCAATTCATGTTCATGCCGCGGACGGAGTGTGGGAAGGTGGCTTTGTGCTACCAAGGCAAAACATGTTTTTTTTGCGGACAAATTATTAGAAATTGGTTTTGTGGCACCAAACCAATTTGTCCCGCGGACGAAATGTTTAAAGTTGGCTTTGCGGACCAAGCCAAGCCAAGTTGCCGAGGACCAAATGTTGGACGATGGCTTTGTGGCCAAGGCTAGTAGCCTTAAGCCGAGGCCAAGTATTTTGTACCTTGAGGCTCAAATGAATGGGAGGCTTGTCTCATGGGTTGACAAAGAGTTAAGGCATTCTTTCATGACCCCAAAGCTCACAAGGGAGCTGGGGTTTGCCGATTGGTAGAGTGGTGAAGCCCACCAAGGTGCGGTTTGGAAAGGGCGAACCGCATGAGACAAAGGAGGCCGCGATGCATGTAACCTTTCAATGTGGGACATTGGAATTTTATCAAAATTTCACACCATGTGAAATAGATGAAATGCATGTCATTGTGAAGGCCGCCTTCTTTGAATTTCACATGATAGATGTGAGGTGCAAGCCGGTGTGCTTGCCGTGCATTATGATGTGTCATAATGACAAAGAATTGAAGTTCAAATTGACAAGGGCTCCTATGGTAGGAGGACCCAAGTTGAATTTGGTCTTAATGGACCAAATTAAATGAAATATGGTAAATATAATGGTCGTGGTTCAATTGAAGCAACTCCAAGGAACTCATGGGGAGGCTAGGAAAGATGGGCCTCCCCCAAACCATACTTGTGGGATGTTGGTGAGATACAAGGATGTATTCACCAATGTGTTGCTCAAAATGTTACCGCCAAGAAGTGAATTGCAACTTTGCTCAAGAAGAAATTGAGTTCTTGAGGCATGTGGTGACAAAGGAAGTTGGTGGACAAACATGAAGAATTTCAAGGCAATCCAAGAGGAGAATTGGTGCTTGACTCAAAAAAAAAAGCTTAGGTCATTGGTTGGCCTAGCCAACTACTACCACCACTTCATTCTAGATTTGTTTTAAGGTTGCTAGGGCCTTACTCGACTTATTGAGGAAATGGCTATTCCAAGAGTGGGATGAGCCTTGTCACCAAGCCCTTGGAAAGCTCAAGAGCAAGTTCCCTTCACAAGATGTGGTTAAATTTCCGGGTTTTCATAAGCATTTTGAGGTGCACATGGAGACGTAGGACTTTATCATTGGCGGATGTTGATCCAAGATGGATGACCATTGCTTATGAGAGCATTAAGCTCCATGGTTGTCGAACCTTGTCCGGCTTGTGCAAGAAATGGCTATCCCAAGAGTGGGATGAGCCGTGCCACCAAGCCATTGAGGAGCTTAAGACGAAGTTCTCTTCGCCGCCCGTGCTCAAGTTCGCGGAGTTTGACATACCTTTTGAGGTGCATACGGGGGCGAGAGACTTTATTTGGCGGATGTGGATGTAAAAAAAAAAAGATGGCCATTGCATATGAAAGCATGAAGCTCGATGGTTGTCCCACCTTGTGCGACTTGTGGAAGAAATGGCTATCCCAAGAGTGGGATGATGTTTGTCACGAGTCTTTGGGGAGTTTAACACCAAGTTCTATTCGCCGCCCGTGCTCAAGTTCATGGAGTTTGACAAACCTTTTGAGGTGCTTACGGGGGTGAGTAACTTTGCCAATGCCAATGATGGATTGTTAATGTAAGATGGATGGCCTTTGCATATGGGGGCTTGAGGCTCGATGGTTGTCAAAGAAGACAACCAACTCATGACAAAGAACTTCTTTGCCGTAGTGCATTGCTTGAAGATGTGGCGACATTATTTGGGGTCGCACAAAGCAAAGGTCTACATGGACAATGTGTCCTAAAAGTATTTTAACGTATACAAGCACAAGTGAGCGCCAAGTCATTGCGGTGGCATGATAGTTTGGCGCTTATGAAGGTGGATTTGGTCCACAAACCGGACCATGGAAATGTGGTGCCAGATGCGCTAAGTAGACCGGATGAGTTCCAAGCAATGAGAACCATCCAAACCTTGTGGCTAATGTGTGCCGGCGAAGGAAACTTGTGATGCAAGATACGGGAGGGGTAAATTAACTACCCCGAGGCACAAAAGCTTTTAGGTGAGCTTCGCAAGAGCAAGGTGCTCAAAGAGGTTAAGTTGGTGGACGGATTGTTCAAGTGTAAGCAAAGTCGGGTGTATGTGCCTCAAGGCAAGTTGAGGCTATCGGTTTTGAAGGAAAAATGTGATAGTCCTATTACCGGCCATAGAGGAGAAAGAAAAAACCGCCATAGAATGGTGTCATGGAGGTACCATTGGCGGTGCATAAAGGAGGATATAACCCACTTTGTGAAGGCGTGAATAAAGTGCCAAGTGAACCGAGCCTCTTACCAAAAGCAAGGCGGTTTCTTGCAACCGTTGCCTATCCCGTCGGCGCCATGGCATAGTATGTGCATGGACTTGATCACAAGTTTGCCGGAGTCACATGGGTATGATGCCATCTTGTTGATGGTAGAGCGGTTTGCCAAGTTGGCACACATGGTGCCGATTGTGGGAACCGCCACCGCGTTGGAGACCGCATAGCCTTTTCTCAAAGGATGGTTGAGGCACCACGGGTTGCCAAGAGTGATTGTGTGGGATCAAGATCCAAAGTTCACAAGTGCATTTTCAATGCATTTCTCTAAGGAGGTCGGAATGAAACTAAGGTTTAGCACGGCCTTGCATTCCCAAATGAATGGGAAAGCGGAGCATGTGAATGGAGTCTTGAAGCAATACTTGAGGAACTTGGTGGGGGCGGACCAAGGAGATTGGGCGGACTATGTGGGTCGAGCGGAGTGTAATTGCAATGTAGCCACGCACTTGGCTACCAAGGGGTGGTCTTTGGTGGTGGCTTATGGAGTGGATGCGCTCCAACCTATTAACCTAGCTCTCGAGGGGGCACATTCAACACTAGAGTTCAACCAAGATGGTGAGGACTGGGCCAAGGATGGTAAACAAATCTTGGAGATGACCAAGTTGTTGGTGGAGAAAGCCCGAAGGTGCTACGGAGTGCAAATCAATGCCGGAAGACGCGAAGTGGAGTATGAGGTGGGCCAATAAGGTGGGCCAATAAGGTGTTGTTGAATGTGGACAACTTCACCTTGCCCAAAGGCCTTACTTCAAAAGTTCATGTCCAAAATTGGAGCTTCGTTTTCCATTGTGGAACAAGTGTTCAAGGACATGTATAAGTTGGAATTACCGCCGGAGATCAAAGTGCATCCGAAATTTCATGTCTCAATACGAAAGTCATTTTAGGACGACACCTTGTGGCCCGATCACAAGCAAGTGATTAGGCCACCTCCCGACCTTATGGAGGTCATTTGGAACATGAGGTAGGAGGGCACCCTCAAGTGTAGGAAGCCCAAGTGAAAAGGAAAAAAAAAAAATGTACAAAGGAGTACTTGGTGAAATGGTGTGGATACCATGAAAAAGAAACCGCTTGGGTGGCGGCAAGAGACATGGTGAACACCAATGAATAGGTGAAGCACTTTGAAGAAACTAAGGCTAAGGATTCCAATAAAAAGAAGCGTAGGCATTGATGAGGACATCAATCTCCTTTAGTGGGGGAGAGACGCTAGTAGCACACTTAGCTTCGAGGTTAATTACTCCACAACATGAACTTGTTCTTTGGCTTGAGGGAATAAAGTCCAAACTTTAGTGGTGCAAAGAGAAAAGTATGAGATGAGGTCCTAGTCTTGTACTTGTGCTTGGTTAATGGAAGAGGGGGAATAGATATGCCAAACTAGGTTGGGTAAGCCGAGTAATTGGGGGCCATGGCTTGGAGGGGCCTTGGATATATAAAACCAAGAAACTTCTTAGTTGTGGGCTTGTCCGGGCGGGGGCAAGGTGATGGCGCGTGCTCATAAAAGTGCTACCCGCGAGCTAACGAGAGTTGGCGCATGGGAGTCATGAACCCATGTCTCGAAAGAGCAAAGTGGGAACCGAGTCGGGCGGGACTTGGCATCACCCCCGTGCGATCGAGGCGTGGCTTAACAATGGAAAGCCATCTCGGAGTTGCAACCGAGACAACTTAGTGGAAGCGTTGAGGTCTCGCCTAGATGTGTCACGTTAGGCTAGTGGAGCCTAACGGGGGGGGGAGGCCCCAAAAGAGGGGCAACCCATGTGAGTCCCGAAGTAGGTGGGTCTAGTATAGGTTAGGTCCTTGGAGGAGTTCCAAGGTCGCTAACGGACCACCTAGTAACGACACCTTTGGGACTATGCCAAATTAGAAGATGCATTGTGGGGGTCGCGCCCTAAGGTAAACACAATGCCGCACCATAGAGGATGGCAACTTGAGAATTGGTGTGCCGACTACGAGTATAGTCGATGAGGGCATCGACTCCGTTTGGTGGGGGTGAGTGTCGCGCACCTCTCCATGAGGAGTGCCCGAAACACCATGGGCACAAGGGGGACCCCGGAGTGACACCCGGGACTTGTGGCGCCGTTGGTGAGAGGGCCCAAGTGATCCTAGTGTGGGTGAGGGCCCCGGGCGTTGGGAACGCCTCCCACCCACGAAGACTAGGAGGCACAAGGGTAAGGCCATGAGCTATGCGTAGCTCATGGCGTGGTGATTCTAGAATGCTCAAGAACACCTCAATCGGAGGTGTGAGCTAGGAGTTATGGCCATTTGAGTGGGGCGCTGTCCCGGGACAGCGCCCTGGTACAGCAGTGCCTGGGAGGGATTCCCGGGACTGCCAAGGTTCAAACAGGCATAACTTCCCCAAGACTTGCTCGAATGGAGCAAGTGAGGAGTCCATCGGCATCTACGTGAAGCGTAGATGAGGATGGAGTGGTTGGTTGTTATGATCAGACATCATACAAGAAAGTTATGATGGTCTGAAGCTGCTGGGGGGTTCTAGGCCCAGCAGCTAAAGGAAATTGTCCACTTGGCCCCAACTCTTGGTAGGGAGACAAGAGGTTGGTTGACGGTGGGGTAGGGGCCCCGCGTAGAGTCCTAGAGGCTTATAGGGGTGAGGTGGTGTGGCCTCACCCACCCGAGGCCGAACGGCACGGCCTCCATTGGCATTGGCCTAATGTGAGGCCATAGTTGCCTAGTATGGTTCGGGTTGTTGTAGTGTTGCTCCGGCAACGCGATGATCAACATAAGATTGGACTTCCATGGATGGAAGTCCACATCTAAGGATTGGTTACCGATTAAAGGGGTTGGTTAGCGATTAAGGGGTGAGTCCCGAAAGCAAAGTAGGAGGGTTGGTTCCCTCCTATGAACTATTGGTCCGGGGTAAGAGGAGCTATCCATTAGCATGGCGGAATGCGAATGGTTAGCGCTCGTAACCTTTGGTAGAAATGAAAATTGGCAAGATTGTCAAGGGGGGCTAGCAAGGGTTGCGACACCTACCCCACCGTCAACCAACCTCTTGTCTCTCTACCAAGAGTTGGGGCCAAGTGGACATTTTCCTTTAGCTGCTGGGCCTAGAACCCCCCAGCAGCTTCAGACCATCATAACTTCCTTGTCTGATGTCTGATCATAACAACCAACCACTCCATCCTCACCTACGCTTCACGTAGATGCCGATGGACTCCTCACTTGCCCCATTTGAGCAAGTCTTGAGGAAGTTATGCCTGTTTGAACCTTGGCAGTC
This sequence comes from Polytrichum commune, assembly GCA_950295325.1. Lineage (NCBI taxonomy): Eukaryota > Viridiplantae > Streptophyta > Polytrichopsida > Polytrichales > Polytrichaceae > Polytrichum > Polytrichum commune. The sequence goes on along the minus strand of OX485806.1, from coordinate 53,640,828 downwards.
CCGGGAATCACTCCCAGGCACTGCTGTACCAGGGCGCTGTCCCGGGACAGCGCCCCACTCAAATGGCCATAACTCCTAGCTCACACCTCGGATTGAGGTGTTCTTGAGCATTCTAGAATCACCACGCCATGAGCTACGCATAACTCATGGCCTTACCCTCATGCTTCCTAGTCTCAGTGGGTGGGAGGCGTTCCCAACGCCCGGGGCCCTCACCCACACTAGGATCACTTGGGCCCTCTCACCAACGGCGCCACAAGTCCCGGGTGTCACTCCGGGGTCCCCCTTGTGCTCATGGTGTTTCGGGCACTCCTCATGGAGAGGTGCGCGACATCCATGGATGGAAGTCCACATCTAGGAAAGGGTTACCGATTAAGGGGTGAGTCCCTAAAGCAAAGTAGGAGGGTTGGTTCCCTCCTATGAACTATAAGGTCCGGGGTAGGAGGAGCTAACCATTAGCATGGCGGAATGCGAATGGTTAGCGCTCGTAACCTTTGCTAGAATTGAAAATTGGCAAGATTGCTAAGGGGGTTAGCAAGGGTTGCGACAAGACACACAAATTCGCACACAAAATTTGATCTTATGCATCAATACCAATAATCTTGCATACCCTACACCCTCTCGGATCCTAGAGAGAAAAATGAAACGCAAAATTTCATCTTATACATCAAACCCAAAAATTTGGCCTACAAAAACATGAGCAAAAATTCAAAGAGGGCAGAGTCCGAACACTCACCATAATGCAGTAGGACAACTGCAATGAAAACTTGCAGTTGTTTTGAAGCGCATGTGCTTGGAAGTCCTCCATTGTGAAAAGGGTGGAAGGGGATGTGACCAACATTGCTATGATATTTGATTTGAGTGCATTACATTAGTATGGAAAATCCTAACTTGATTAGGGGATCCTAGCTAGTACACCACATAATGAAGGGGGATGCAATATTTATCATTATGCCCATAATCTTGGCCTACATCAATAGCCTAAGACCCTCTCGGTTTCGAGAGGGTCTAATTCCAGCCAAAATACAAACTAGTTGATCCTACCAACCATGTAGTTGAAACTATCTACACAACCACACATCCAAGCTTTCAAACTGAAATTGCAGAATCTGATCCTACATGTATAGCCTATCAACCAACTAGTTCAACTCATGTACACATACAAGCTTCCAACCTCAAAGTGCAAAATATGGTCTTTCAAGACTACAGTAAGACCCTCTCGATCCCAAGAGGGTCAAATTCCAGCTGAAATACAAACCACTTGAACCCCAAAACAAACTAGTTGAACCCACCAACCAAGTAGTTGAAACTATCCACGAAAACTAGATTTCAAACTGAAATTGCAGAATCTGGTCATACATTACTTGTCTGAGACCCTCTCGGTTCCGAGAGGGTCATATTCCAGCAGAAAAACTAACCTGTTGAACCAATCAAACAAGTAGTTCAACTAATGTACACATAGACGCCAACAAACTATAATTTCAAAATGTGGTCATACACTAATAGTCTAAGACCCTCTCGGTACCGAGAGGGTGAAATTCCAGCGTACAAACAAAGTAGTTGAACCTATCCACACATACAGACTAACAACCTTAAACTAGATAATGTGGTCCTATATTCCTACAGTAAGACCCTCTCGGTTCCGAGAGGGTGAAATTCCAACCCCAAAGAAACTAGTTGAACCTATACACACCTACAAGCTAACAACCAACCAGGTGAACCTATCCAAACAATCAAGCTAACAACCATGAACTGCAAAATCTGGTTATATATACCGTGTTGTGCACCTCTCCATGAGGAGTGCCCGAAACACCATGGGCACAAGGGGGACCCCGGAGTGACACCATGGACTTGTGGCGCCATTGGTGAGAGGGCCCAAGTGATCCTAGTGTGGGTGAGGGCCCCGGGCGTTGGGAACGCCTCCCACCCACGGAGACTAGGAGGCACAAGGGTAAGGCCATGAGCTATGCGTAGTGATTGGCGTGGTGATTCTAGAATGCTCAAGAACACCTCAATCGGAGGTGTGAGCTAGGAGTTATGGCCATTTGAGTGGGGCGCTGTCCCGGGACAACGCCCTGGTACAGCAGTGCCTGGGAGTGATTCCCGGGACTGCCAAGGTTCAAACAGGCATAACTTCCTCAAGACTTGCCTGATTGGGGCAAGTGAGGAGTCCATCGGCATCTACGTGAAGCGTAAATGACGATGGAGTGGTTTCTTGTTCGCATCAGACATCATACAAGGAAGTTATGATGGTCTGAAGCTGCTGGGGGCTTCTAGGCCCAGCAGGTAAAGGAAAATGTCTACTTGGCCCCAACTCTTGGTGGAGAGACAAGAGGTTGGTTGACGGTGGGGTAGGGGCCCCGTGTAGAGTCCTAGAGGCTTATATGGGTGAGGTGGTGTGGCCTCACCCACCCGAGGCCGAACGGCACGGCCTCCATGGGCTTTGGCACATTGTGAGGCCATAGTTGCCTAGTATGGTTCGGGTTGTTGTAGTGTTGCTCCGGCAATGCGATGATCAACATAAGATGGGACTTCCATGGATGGAAGTCCACATCTAAGGATTGGTTACCGATTAAGGGGTGAGTCCCAAAAACAAAGTAGGAGGGTTGGTTCCTGTGAGCCCAAAATGGTGCCCACATGTGGTGATTAACTCCTCGAAACCAATTTTAGTTTGATTTTGAGGTATTATGATTATTCACAAAACATAAAAAGAGTGAAGTGTGGTGTGGATTTAACTTTAGGCATTAGGTGGTGTTGTGTGATTATTTCAAGGTTAATTTCAATAGGAGAATGCCTTGATTATGTGAGTAAGGGGTAAGGTGAGGCGAGGCGAGCTCCGCGGGTTAAATGGCCACTTTTGGATCCGCCTTGTTAGTTTAGGAAGAAGGAAGCTTGGTGGAAGGGGATTAGTCCCTACTTTAGAGGTGAGGGTTAAGGGATTGTGATTGGAGGTGCTAATCCTCTCACCCTATCCTCACCTCTTTCTCCCTCTCTCCCTCTCTCCCTCTTTACTACTTAAGGTGTTTTCTCTCTCATTTTCCTCTCTCTCCATCAAGAGCTCTCAAGGGAGCAAGCTCTTAAGAGCTTGAGCCACATGTGTGGGTTATTAGTTTTTAGTGAAGTTAGTTAGTTAAGCTCTCTCTCAAGTTCCCTCAATGGAGATGAGCTCTTGGAGCTTGGGTCCACGTGTGTGGATTAGTTAGTGATGTTAGGTAATTAGTTAGCTTATTAGCCGACGAATAAAAGAGTTAGCAATTGTCCGATTAAGCATCTTGAGGGATTACATTTAAGAGTGTAGCTAAAGGCTCGCATGTGGGCCTTTGAGCAATTAGTTGCTCAAGTGGTTATGGTGAAATTTAGCGAGGTGGCTAAGCGACTGCTGGACCTTGGACGAGGTGGCTAAGCCGACTGCTGGACCCTGTGACGAAGTGGCTAAGCCGACTGCTGGACCTTGGACGAGGTGGCTAAGCCGACTGCTGGACCCTGTGACAAAGTGGCTAAGCGACTACTGGACCTTGGACGAGGTGGCTAAGCCGACTGCTGGACCCTGTGACGAGGTGGTTAAGCCTCGGAGTTGCCCGGAAAAGGATTGATGTGAGAAGCATTAGTTTATCTACACATCAACTTAACATAGAAGCTAGTCAAGGCTAGTCCTAAACAACCTTACATTAATACTTCTATAAACCATTACATTAGGTGTTAGATTTTGTAGTGCAAGCCAAGTAGTTAAAGCATTAGTTTATCTAGAATTCCGTGTGGCCTCAAAGGCAATTGTACTTGTGATCAACCATTGAGGGAATGTTTTTTTAACACTTATGTCATTTTTGGGAGATTCAATCGCTTATAAGAAATGGATAAAATGGAGGACTCTAGCAAGGGCAAGTTGAAGGAAAGGATAATCAAAGGCCAAAGGAGAATATCCTTGAGAGTTTGTATTGCCAAGGCCGCCGGTTGGACCCTAGAAAAGGCCAACGCGACCACGAGCCAAGAGGCTACTTCTAAATAAACAAAGTAATTCAAAATGACACGAATGCTTAATGATGTGAAGAGATCAATTTTCACGCTACATACACTACATGTGATTCTCAAGACCATCACCCGGACTAGGACGCTTAAGGGGGGTGGGTTTGGCCTCACAGTTCCCTCCTATGAACTATATGGTCCGGGGTAGGAGGAGCTAACCATTAGCATGGCGGAATGCGAATGGTTAGCGCTCGTAACCTTTGCTAGAATTGAAAATTGGCAAGATTATCAAAGGGGGCTAGCAAGGGTTGCGACATATCGAGGGTGAAATTCCAGTCCACATACAAAGTAGTTCATCCGATGAACAAACTAGTTGAAGGAGTTGAATAGGGTTTGCAAAGGCACATGGAAAATCAACAATTGAACTTAAGAAAAAGTTGAACATAAAGAATACATATGAGATGGAGGTTCCAAACGCACGAGGCGTAGTCAACAATTTGGGCTATCATGTATATTTCTTTCCTCACCCTGCTTTGCCTCTATGTCTAGAAAACCCAATACTAGTTTGTTGAAAGGACGTGTGCGACTAGGAGGTGGGGACAGTGCCTCTGCCAAAAGGTGGGCAAGGTCTGCGACATAGGAAGGGAGATCGAATGTCGTCGAAGGGGTTGCAAACATGTATGCATGAAGGACACGAATCGGGCTCTCATTTTGAACTCTGCACATATAGGAAGAGGAAACAACAAACATGAGCACAAGCCAAAAATTCCATTATGAGAAGACAGAAATGCAAAAAAACAAGTGAGAAGCCAAGAGGAAACTTACGTACACAGCAAATTAAAATTGTGCTTCGCCATCTTCCGAGGAGGAGGACCACAAACCGAGCCTCGTTAAGCGACAACATGCTGTAAAGTGTGTTTTTGCTCAGGCTCACGCATAGGGAGTAGGATGGACTTGAAGATGTCGATGTCCAACTCAAGCACTACAATATGTCGTTGAATGGAAGGGCATGCAATGACGGAACCTCCTAGAAGAAAGAGATGCGAGAAACCGAGCATAACGAAATGAATGGGAAATGGAGCAAGTATCAAAGAAAAGAAAACTATTAAAGAACAAAGAGAAAAATATAAAGAGATGAAAAACCAACCAACGCCACATTGCCAATCCATGATAATGTCGTCCTTATCCGTGATGGCGGAGAAAAAAATGGAAAAAAATAATTCGGGGCGTTTTTCACGAGCACCCCTCCAAAGCACCCCGTCTTCCCTTATTCACTGGTTCTTCGCATCGGCGAAGCTGTTGAGCCAACCATCTCTCTTGAAATTATAACCCATGTCTTCGAAGTCCGAGGTCCGGACATTCAAAATAGATTCATTACGGACAAACACCTTGATGAAGAACTTGCGAGTCTGCAAGAAATGCAAAGGATAGAATTAGGAATCCAAAAAATGTAATGGAAAAAAAGACAAGAAATAAGAAAGATGAGGCTAGAAAGCAATTACCAACTAAGAAGGATTAGTGGACGATTGAAGATCGAGGTCATTCATGCCAAACCACTCTCGGCAACGTAGAAATCCTCTGTATGTGCCGAGTTGTGAATTGATCTAGACACTTCCGCATCAGCGGTGTGTGCAAACACAAGCACGCCGTCGTCATTTAGGTTGGCGTTTGCGAAGGCAAAGAGAACCTCAAAGTAAGTGGAAGAACGTTTGTTCCAATGAGGAACATCCGACAATGATGACGAGATTCTTGGCACACGGAGGTTCTCCGGCACATCTGCAAACAATAGATCAAGCCCTGTGTGAACCTTAGGCTTCGTATTGGAACGAGTACGACCTACTCCAACCTGTGAAGAAAAAATCCAAAGCAAATGTAAGATAAAAACAACCGGTGCAACATATGGAATGAATGGGGAAACAAGAGAATGTCGTACAAACTTTAGTAAAGAATTCTTGGATGCGTCGGTAAGGTGGAGGGGGAACCTTGGACTACATAAGATTCTTTATAAGCTCCTCCATGTCGACATTCTCAATCAAAGAGAGAGAAGAAGACTTCTTGGAAGAGGTTGCGGATGTGTCCGGAGCGACAACCTTCCTCTTGTGCGGCACAGAGGAAATGGTAACAACGCTATGGGAAGGATCATGAACATGAACAGGAGAAGGAGTTACTGTTGGACTTCCGACAACCGTGGTAGCTGGAACTGGAGTGCTCTGAACGGAAGCCTTGGAGAAAGAACGGGTGGACACTTGACTAGAGGCCACCTTCTTGCCTTTGCCCTTGGCCTTCACAGGCACAACCTCTTTGTCATTCGTGGGAGGGGGTGAATTCTCTTCTTCATCCGGCTCTTCCTCCAATTCAATAACCTCAGGGGTAGAGGAAGTGAGGATGTTGTAGAGGGGTTCCTCTACGTCGGGAACAAACCCACGAGAACAATCCAAGTACCAACCACCTGCCACCAAATGCACGCGTGGAAATTTTACAAGTTGCATAGGCATGTACACACAAAGATTTGAATTGTCATCGATCCAATCTTAAAGGAATAATGGCAATGACGAAGAAAGAAAGAACATTCTTCACGACAAGCTCTCGGTGAATGTACCTACAAAGCAAATAAAATGAGGAAAAAAAATGGAGTGGAAAAAGTGAAAAGAAACGAAGATAAGAGGGAGAAAATAAAAACGATGATGATTACTGGTAAGCAACGCGCTTGATAGCAATAGGTCCTTCCTCGAACTCCATGAGATTGAGCCCTTTGGTGAACTTCAAGTCGCCCTTGTCATCAAAATATACTCGGAAAGCCTTGTCCCACAAAATGAGCCTCCAATGCTCCACAAAATAAGCAGGTTGCATAAGATCTTCCGTAGAAGTCCAGTCGATGTCAATGGAGCATTCATTTTCAAATGACGCTATCTCATCCTCAACTCCCTTCTCCAACTGAGAAAAGAGAAACCAAAAGTTAGAAATGTGATTAAACTCTGGTCCTTCACACCTACACGAAGACACTCTTGGTTCGGCGAGGGTGAAATGTCAGCCAACAAACAAAGTAGTTGAACCTATCCTTGCGAAACTCACCTAAAAGTTTTCGTGCCTCGGGGTAGTTAATTTACCCCTCCCGTATCTTGCATCACAAGTTTCCTTCGCCGGCACACATTAGCCACAAGGTTTGGATGGTTCTCATTGCTTGGAACTTTTCCCGTCTACTTAGCGCATCCGGCACCACATTTCCACGGTCCGGTTTGTGGACCAAATCCACCTTCATAAGCGCCAAACTATCATGCCACCGCAATGACTTGGCGCTCACTTGCGCTTGTATGTCAAAATACTTTTAGGACACATTGTCCATGTAGACCTTTGCTTTGTGCGACCCCAAATAATGTCGCCACATCTTCAAGCAATGCACTACGGCAAAGAAATTCTTTGTCATGAGTTGGTTGTCTTCTTTGACAACCATCGAGCGTCAAACCCTCATATGCAAAGGCCATCCATCTTACATTAACAATCCATCATTGGCAAAGTCACTCGCCCCCGTATGCACCTCAAAAGGTTTGTCAAACTCCATGAACTTGAGCACGGGTGGCGAAGAGAACTTGCTCTTAAGCTCCCCAAAGACTTGGTGACAAGGCTAGTCCCACTTTTGGGATAGCAATTTCTTTCACAAGTCGGACAACCATCGAGCTTCATGCTCCCATATGCAATGGCCATTTTTTTTTTTTTTTACATCAACATCCGCCAATGATAAAGTCACTCGCCCCCCGTATGCACCTCAAAAGGTTTTTCAAGCTCCGCGAACTTGAACATGGGTGGTAAAGAGGAGCTTGGTCTTAAGCTTCTCAAAGACTTGGTGGCAAGGCTCATCCCACTCTTGGGATAGCCATTTCTTGCACAAGTTCGACAAGCTTCTACAACCTTGGAGCTTAATGCTCCCATAAGCAATGGTCATCCATCTTGGATCAACATCCGCAAATGTTAAAGTCCTTCGCCTTCATGTGCACCTCAACATGCTCATGAAAACCCGGAAACTTAACCACATCTTGTGAAGAGAACTTACTCTTGAGCTCCCCAAAGGCTTGGTGACAAGGCTCATCCCACTCTTGGGGATAACCATTTTTTCCAACATGTTGACTAAGGTTCTAGCAACCTTAGAAAAACCATGAATGAAATGGTGGTAGTAGTTGGCTAGGCCAACAAATGACCTAAGCCTTTTTCTTGAGTCAAGGGCCAATTCTCTTTTTGGATTGCCTTGACATTCTTCATGTTCGTCCACCAACTTCCTTTGTCACCACATACCTTCACTTCTTGGCGGTAATTTTTTTGGCAACACATTGGTGAATACATCCTTGTATCTCACCAATATCCCACCAATGTAGTTTGGAGGAGGCCCATCTTTCCTAGCCTCCCCATACATTCGTTGGAGTTGCTCCAATTGAACCACGACCATTATGTTTTCTATTTTTCATTTGGTCCATTAAGACCAAATTCAACTTGGGCCCTCCTACCATAGGAGTCCTTGTCAATTTGAACTTCAATTCTTTTCCATTATGACACATCATAATGCACCGCAAGCTCACCGGCTTGCACCTCACATCTATCATGTGAGTTTCAACGTAGGCGGCCTTCACAATGACATGCATTTCATCTATTTCACATGGTGTGAAATTTTGACAAAAATCCAATGTCCCACATTGAAAGGTTACATGCATCGCGGCCTCCTTTGTCTCATGCGGTTCGCCTTTTCCAAACCGCACCTTGGTGGGCTTGCTTTCTCTATCAATCGGCAAGCCCCAACTCCCTTGTGAGTTTTGGGCTCAAGAAGGAGTGGTAGCCTCTTTGTCAACACATGAAGACATTTCTCCCATTCATTGAGCCTCAAGGTACAAAAGATTTGGCCTTGGCTTAAGGCTACTAGCCTTGGCTACAATGCCATCGTCTTACATTTGGTCCTCCGCAACTTGGCTTGGCTTGGTCCGCAAAGCCAACTTTAAACATTTCGTCCACGGGACAAATTGGTTTGGTGCCACAAATTTCTAATAGTTTGTCCGCAAAACAAACATGTTTTGCCTTGGTAGCACAAAGCCACCTTCCCACACTCCGTCCGCGGCACAAACATGAATTGCTTTGGAAGCATAAAGCCACCTTTCAACATTCCGTCCGCGGCACCAACATGTTTCGCCTAAGTAAAATGGACCAAACAATTTGCACTCATTTCTTTGGGACCTACTTTGGCTAAAGCCACTTGTGGTGATGCGCCGCCAAACTTCTCTTTGGGACCATCGGCTTCAATGCTCTTGCAAACTTGATGGTCCCCACCATGTCCTCAAGAAGCCTTGGGGACTTAAACAAGGCATCCACCACCCGCTTTTAAAACCCCACCTAAAGGATGCATTTCTTAGAAAGCTCGTCCGTTTTAGGTGTATCCTTCATTTGTACGTTTGAATAGCACACATAGGCCTTAAGAGGCTCCGGGTGCCTCGTTAGCACCAAATTCATTCCAACATCAATACCTTCCAAGCATTTCGAATTGGAATTTCAATCCAACATTAATGCCCTCCAAGGTTTTGGGTGCTTTCAGTATTCTAGGCCCCAAATGTTTTTTGAGGTTTGGGGGAGCCCTTTTCAAAGCACTCCTCCATTTTCCTTACCAAATCCACCCTCATGCCCACCATTGTCATTAGAACCAATGGTATGGTCAAATTCCACTTGCACATGATCCTTGTTCCAATTTGAGCCTCACAACCTTTTGGAAACCCCGGGCTCACCATCATAACCCGTATTTTGATAGCCATGTTTCCCTCAAAGTGCGAGCTCAAAACTTGGAACCCTGCTCTGATACCAAGTGTCGCAACCCTTGCTAGGTCCCTTAATAATCTTGCCAATTTTCGTTTCTAGCAAAGGTTACGAGCGCTAACCCTTCGCATTCCGCCATGCTAATGGATAGCTCCTCTTACCCCGGACCAATAGTTCATAGGAGGGAACCAACCCTCCTACTTTGCTTTCGGGACTCACCCCTTAATCGGTAACCCATTCCTAGATGTGGACTTCCATCCATGGAAGTCCAATCCCATGTTGATCATCGCGTTGCCGGAGCAACACTACAACATCCCGAACCATACTAGGCAACTATGGCCTCACATTGGGCCAATGCCCATGGAGGCCGTGCCGTTCGGCCTCGGGTGGGTGAGGCCACACCACCTTACCCATATAAGCCTCTAGGACTTCACGCGGGGCCCCTACCCCACCGTCAACCAACCTCTTGTCTCTCTACCAAGAGTTGGGGCCAAGTGGACATTTTCCTTTAGCTGCTGGGCCTAGAACCCCCCAGCAGCTTCAGACCATCATAACTTCCTTGTATGATGTCTGATCATAACAACCAACCACTTCATCTTCATCTACGCTTCACGTAGATGCCGATGGACTCCTTACTTGCCCCATTCGGGCAAGTATTGAGGAAGTTATGCCTGTTTGAACCTTTGCAGTCCCGGGAATCACTCCCAGGCACTGCTGTACCAGGGCGCTGTCCCGGGACAGCACCCCACTCAAATGGCCATAACTCCTAGCTCACACCTCCGATTGAGGTGTTCTTGAGCTTTCTAGAATCACCACGCCATGAGCTACGCATAGCTCATGGCCTCACCCTCATGCCTCCTAGTCTTTGTGGGTGGAAGGCGTTCCCAACGCCCGGGGCCCTCACCCACACTAGGATCACTTGGGCCCTCTCACCAACGGCGCCACAAGTCCCGGGTGTCACTCCGGGGTCCCCCTTGTGCCCATGGTGTTTCGGGCACTCCTCATGGAGAGGTGCGCGACACCCATATACAATGGCCATCCATCTTATATCAACAATCCGCCATTGGCAAAGTTACTGGCCCCCGTATGCACCTCAAAAGGTTTGTCAAACTCCACAAACTTGAGCACGGGCGGCGAAGAGAACTTGCTCTTGAGCTTCCCAAAGGCTTGGTGACAAGGCTCATCCCACTCTTGGGATAGCCATTTCCTCAATAAGTTGATTAAGGTCCTAGCAACCTTAAAACAAATCTAGAATGAAGTGGTGCTAGTAGTTGGCTAGGCCAACCAATAACCTAAGCCTTTTTTAATCAAGGGCCAATTGTCTTCTTGGATTGCCTTGACATTCTTCAGGTTGGCCCACCTCATTCTCCACTTCACGTCTTACGGCATTGATTTGCACTCCGTAGCACCTTCGGGCTTTCTCCACCAACAACTTGGTCATCTCCAAGACTTGTTTACCATCCTTGGCCAAGTCCTCACCATCTTGGTCGAACTCTACTGTTGAATGTGCCCCCTCGAGAGCTAGGTTAATATGTTGGAGCGCATCCTGTCCATAAGCCACCACGAAAGACCACCCCTTGGTAGCCAAGTGCATGGCTACATTGCAATTACACTCCGCTCGACCCACATAGTCCGCCCAATCTCCTTGGTCCGCCCCCACCAAGTTCCTCAAGTATAGCTTCAAGACTCCATTCAAACGCTCTGCTTTCCCATCCATTTGGGAATGGCATGCAAGGTCGTGCTAAACCTTAGTTTCATTCCGACCTCCTTAGAGAAATGCATTGAAAATGCATTTGTGAATTTTGGATCCACACAATCACTCTTGGCAACCCGTGGTGCCTCAACCATCCTTTGAGAAAAGGCTATGCGGTCTCCAACGCGGTGGCGGTTCCTACAATCGGCACCATGTGTGCCAACTTGGTAAACCGCTCTACCATCAACAAGATGGCATCATACCCATGTGACTCCGGCAAACTTGTGATAAAGTCCATGCACATACAATGCCATGGCCCGGGCGGGATAGGCAACAGTTGTCGCAACCCTTGCTAGCCCCCCCTTGACCATCTTGCCAATTTTCAATTCTAGCAAAGGTTACGAGTCGCTAACCCTTCGCATACCGCCATGCTAATGGTTAGCTCCTCTAACCCCGGACCATTAGTTCATAGGAGGGGAACCAACCCTCCTACTTTACTTTCGGGACTCGCCCCTTAATCGGTAACCCATTCCTAGATGTGGACTTCCATCCATGGAAGTCCAATCCCATGTTGATCATCGCGTTGCCGGAGCAACACTACAACAACCCGAACCATACTAGGCAACTATGGCCTCACATTGGGCCAATGCCCATAGAGGCCGTGCCGTTCGGCCTCGGGTGGGTGAGGCCACACCACCTCACCCATATAAGTATTGAGGAAGTTATGCCTGTTTGAACCTTTGCAGTCCCGGGAATCACTCCCAGGCACTGCTGTACCAGGGCGCTGTCCCGGGACAGCACCCCACTCAAATGGCCATAACTCCTAGCTCACACCTCCGATTGAGGTGTTCTTGAGCTTTCTAGAATCACCACGCCATGAGCTACGCATAACTCATGGCCTTACCCTTGTGCCTCCTAGTCTGCGTGGGTGGGAGGCATTCCCAACGCCCGGGGCCCTCACCCACACTAGGATCACTTGGGCCCTCTCACCAACGGCGCCACAAGTCCCGGGTGTCACTCCGGGGTCCCCCTTGTGCCCATGGTGTTTCGGCCACTCCTCATGGAGAGGTGCGCGACAACAGTTGCAAGAAACCACCTTGCTTTTGGTAAGAGGTTTGGTTCACTTCGCACTTCATCCAAGCCTTCACAAAGTGGGCTATATCCTCTTTTATGCACCGCCAATGGTACCTCTTTGACACCATTCAATGGCGGTTTTTTCTTTCTCCTCTATGGCCGGCAATAGGACTACCACATTCTTCCTTCCGAACCGATAGCCTCAACTTGCCTTGTGGCACATACACCCGACTTTGCTTACATTTGAACAATCCGTCCACCAACTTCACCTCTTTGAGCAACTTGCTCTTGCGAAGCTCACCTAAATGTTTTTGTACCTCGGGGTAGTTAATTTACCCCTCCCGTATCTTGCATCACAAGTTTCCTTCGCCGGCACACATTAGCCACAAGGTTTGGATGGTTCTCATTGCTTGGAACTTTTCCCGTCTACTTAGCGCATCCGGCACCACATTTCCACGGTCCGGTTTGTGGACCAAATCCACCTTCATAAGCGCCAAACTATCATGCCACCGCAATGACTTGGCGCTCACTTGCGCTTGTATGTCAAAATACTTTTAGGACACATTGTCCATGTAGACCTTTGCTTTGTGCGACCCCAAATAGTGTCGCCACATCTTCAAGCAATGCACTACGGCAAAGAAGTTCTTTGTCATAAGTTGGTTGTCCTCTTTGACAACCATTGGGCTTCATGTTCCCATATGCAATGGCCATCCATCTTATACATAATCCACCATTGGCAAAGTCACTCACCCTTGTATGCACCTCAAAAGGTTTGTCAAGCTCCGCGAACTTGAGCACGGGCGGCGAATAGAACTTGGTCTTAAGCTCCCCAAAGACTTGGTGACAAGGCTCATCCCACTCTTGGGATAACCATTTCTTTCACAAGTCACACAAGGTCGGACAACCATCGAGCTTCATGCTCCCATATACAATGGCCATCCATCTTACATCAACATCCACCAATGGTAAAGTCACTCACCCCCGTATGCACCTCAAAAGGTTTGTCAAATTCCGTGAACTTGAGCACGGACGGCAAAGAGAACTTGGTCTTAAGCTCCTCAAAGACTTGGTGGCAAGGCTCATCCCACTCTTGTGATAGCCATTTCTTGTACAAGTTGGACAAGGTTGGACAACCCTCGAGTTTCATGCTCTTATATGCAATGGCCATCTATTTTGCCTCAACATCCGCCAATGGTAAAGTCACTCGCCCCCGTATGCACCTCAAAGGTTTGTCAAACTCCATGAATTTGAGCACGGGCGGCGAATAGAACTTGGTCTTAAGCTTCCCAAAGGCTTTGTTGCAAGGCTCATCCCACTCTTGGGATAACCATTTTTTGTACAAGCCGGACAAGGTTCGACAACCATGGAGCTTAATGCTCCCATAAGCAATGGTCATCCATCTTGGATCAACATCCGCCAATGGTAAAGTCCTTCGCTGTGGGAACACGCGAACACCAACATATCCGGATTGGCGTTTTTAAGTGCCTAATCCGGTTTTGTCCGGATGACCCTAGTATCGTCCAGGGATTCTGTGAAGTGTAGGAGGTTTAGAACCCTCCGTTCCAGCTTATCTCCTCTTCCTTAGCCAAATTTCCGGAAACCCTAATTTCCGGACTTTTGGTCTTTGGGACACTCTTTGCCTTCTTCCGGAGGGTGCCTTTCCGGATTGTATCCCTAGGTCCTAATTATAACGCTAACTTACCATCCTACGTCTACCCTCTAGAATAGGTGGTTCCTTCCGGCGAAGACGTCCTTTATAAGTTTAGAATCCGGAAACTCCCTCACAATCAAGCCGGATTGATCAGATCCGTCCTAGCAGGTCAGGCAGAGAGATCTGGATTATTTCTTAAGACCACAGGGACTAGAGGAGTCCGGGTTCCAACCAGAGATCTGACTCGACGGGTTAAGTGGGTGACCCGTACCACTTTCCGGATTGTCCCGTACTCCGGCGATGAGACCTCTTTGGAGGATCAGATTGGCGCAATTTCGGATCTCTTCCGGACCTGTGAGAAACCAAGTCATTTATTAGGGTAGGAGCAATCGAAATACAACAATGGAGAAGGAACCCTTCCCCAACTTCTTATTTAGCCTTAAGTAGAGGCCCTAAAATCCCTAACCTGAGGGTGACGGCCCAGGCGGCCGCCCCTAAGGAAAACCCTAATTGTATCCGTTTACCCGGATTTCCCGGATCAAGATCTGGGTTTTCCGCTGACAAACTCAAGGGAGAATCCCATGCCTCCTCTTCAAAAACTCCTAAGTCCTTCCCTCCTACCTCTATTCTACCTAACTAATCTTCCATTCTAAGCTTAAGAAGAGTGGGGCTTCTTTGAAGCCGATCCCTCCTTCAAATGGCCCTCTAGTCCGCTGACGGCGGATGAGCCGCCTCCCGGAGACGCCTTCTGCAGCTGTGTGAGCATCCTCCTCATGTTCGGAGAAGGGGCAATCTCATCCTCTGAGTCCGCGGTTCTCTTAGTCCCTGGGGGTTCCGGAGACGGTACTCCCCTTCCGAATGCTCCGGACCGGAGAAGGGTCGCTTCCGGTACGCTGTTCCGGATTCTGTCCTCCCGAGATCGAAGTTGTCCGCGGATCCCTGTTGGAGGCCGCTCTTGACGGTGGCGGACGGAATGGACTAACCATTTGGCAGTCCGGAGGAGAAAACGGGGAGGCTTGAGTCATAGGGGTCTTCCCCCTGCTCGGAGTTGCCTCCCTATCCGAAGTTTGGTGCCGAATTGGCGTCCTAGCCCTATCCAGAGTCCGGGACCGATCCGAGGTCCGCGGAACAGGGGATTGGCCTCGTTCGGATCGGCCGGACCCGATGCTCTTCCTCTTCACTTGTGGAGAGCGGACCTTGTCCGGAGCCCCTCCGGAACTACCAGGCCGAGAGCCGCCTCCCTGCTGGCTGGGTCCTGCAGACGTCGGCGGATTCTAAACCAGGGCCACTTCACCAACTACCTCGTAGAGGGTTCCGGTTGGTGACCCAGGCGGACCCGGATAGAGTACCCGCCGGGGCGTTCCGCTCGGCGGAACCACTTTCTGGATTTCCTCCAGGAGATCCTTCATCGTCCGTGAATATTTCACGAGGATGGGGAGGGTCTGCCTGGCGGAAGCGGGTTCTCCGGACTCCATCATCCGGTCGTAGAGATGCGCTTTATTGACGATCTCCGCCGGATGCCCCACCAACTCCCGGATCCGACTGAAGACCACTGCCTGCTCCGCGTGGTACTTCCGGATCTCCTCGCTCTTCTGACTCAGTTCCTGAGTCATGACTGCCACCTGCGCGGTGAGGTGAGCATTCTCCGTCTTGGCCTGCTCGAGCTCCTTCCGGTCTGCTCTCTTGGCCAACTCCCAGAGAATATTTCCGGGTCCGCAGTCGTCCAAAGCCTAGTTTGCTCCTCGAACGATGTGCTCCAACCGGTAGTACTAGTTTTGAAGATCCTCCATCCCCTCCTGGACCCGTTTGAAGGGATTTTCCGGAAAGTCCCAAGCGGCGAGGTCCACATTCCGCCATCTGGTCTCCCGGCTGGGTCCGGGTTCCGGATGATGATGAGGAAGAGGGGGAGAGAGTGGCCTTGAGATGGTGGGCGGCGGGCTCCCGGGTGAGGAGGGAGGCGCTTCCGGAATGATTGGGTCGCTGGAACTCTCCGTCTCGAAGTCTTTGGCTTCCGGAAGGAGCTTGTATGTCGCGCACCTCTCCATGAGGAGTGCCCGAAACACCATGGGCACAAGGGGGACCCCGGAGTGACACCCGGGACTTGTGGCGCCGTTGGTGAGAGGGCCCAAGTGATCCTAGTGTGGGTGAGGGCCCCGGGCGTTGGGAACGCCTCCCACCCACGAAGACTAAGAGGCACAAGGGTAAGGCCATGAGCTATGCGTAGCTCATGGCGTGGTGATTCTAGAAAGCTCAAGAACACCTCAATCGGAGGTGTGAGCTAGGAGTTATGGCCATTTGAGTGGGGCGCTGTCCCGGGACAGCGCCCTGGTGCAGTAGTGCCTGGGAGTGACTCCCGGGACTGCAAAGGTTCAAACAGGCATAACGTCCTCAATACTTGCGCGAATGGGGCAAGTGAGGAGTCCATCGGCATCTACGTGAAGCGTAGATGAAGATGAAGTGGTTGGTTGTTATGATCGGACATCATACAAGGAAGTTATGATGATCTGAAGCTGCTGGGGGGTTCTAGGTCCAGCAGCTAAAGGAAAATGTCCACTTGGCCCCAACTCTTGGTAGAGAGACAAGAGGTTGGTTGACGGTGGGGTAGGGGCCCCGCGTGAAGTCCTAGAGGCTTATATGGGTGAGGTGGTGTGGCCTCACCCACCCGATGCCGAACGGCAAGGCCTCCATGGGCTTTGGCCTATTGTGAGGCCATAGTTGCCTAGTATGGTTCGGGTTGTTGTAGTGTTGCTCCGGCAACACGATGATCAACATAGGATTGGACTTCCATGGATGGAAGTCCACATTGGGGAAATGGGTTACCGATTAAGGGGTGAGTCCCGAAAGCAAAGTAGGAGGGTTGGTTCCCTCCTATGAACTATTGGTCCGGGGTAAGAGGAGCTATCCATTAGCATGGCGGAATGCGAATGGTTAGCGCTCGTAACCTTTGGTAGAAATGAAAATTGGCAAGATTGTCAAGGGGGGCTAGCAAGGGTTGCGACATTGTAGGCGACCTCTTCCACTGCTATTGTTAGCAGGTCCTCCTCCTCTGCCAAGATGCAGTCGAAATGCTGGTAGAGATGCAGAATGAAGGGAGAGAGGAAGGAGGGTTTCCGGCCAATATGGGGGATGGCCCGCCCTACTATTTCCTGGATAATTAGCCCCCAATTCACCGGCTGGACTCCGGACATAGCACCGAACAGAATGTTAGCCATGGTAAGGCTAATCCGCTTTGGTTTGTCCGGGTTAAGGATAGGCAGGAGGAACTCTAACACCCTTCGCTCCCTCATGTTCCGGCAGTTCCCGGGGTGGAAGCCGTCCTTCGGATCCGCGTCCCCTCTGAATTTCCCGGCGAACATGCCGTCGCGGCGGCCGGCCCTGTCGCGCACCTCTCCATAAGGAGTGCCCGAAACACCATGGGCACAAAAGGGACCCCGGAGTGACAACCGGGACTTGTGGCGCCGTTGGTGAGAGGGCCCAAGTGATCCTAGTGTGGGTGAGGGCCCCGGGCGTTGGGAACGCCTCCCACCCACGAAGACTAAGAGGCACAAGGGTAAGGCCATGAGTTATGCGTAGCTCATGGCGTGGTGATTCTAGAAAGCTCAAGAACACCTCAATCGGAGGTGTGAGCTAGGAGTTATGGCCATTTGAGTGGGGCGCTGTCCCGGGACAGCGCCCTGGTGCAGTAGTGCCTGGGAGTGACTCCCGGGACTGCAAAGGTTCAAACAGGCATAACGTCCTCAATACTTGCGCGAATGGGGCAAGTGAGGAGTCCATCGGCATCTACGTGAAGCGTAGATGAAGATGAAGTGGTTGGTTGTTATGATCGGACATCATACAAGGAAGTTATGATGATCTGAAGCTGCTGGGGGGTTCTAGGTCCAGCAGCTAAAGGAAAATGTCCACTTGGCCCCAACTCTTGGTAGAGAGACAAGAGGTCTCTTGACGGTAGGGTAGGGGCGCCGCGTAGAGTCCTAGAGGCTTATATGGGTGAGGTGGTGTGGCCTCACCCACCCGAGGCCGAACGGCAAGGCCTCCATGGGCATTGGCCCAATGTGAGGCCAAGTTGCCTAGTATGGTTCGGGTTGTTGTAGTGTTGCTCCGGCAACGCGATGATCAACATGGGATTGGACTTCCATGGATGGAAGTCCACATCTAGGAATGGGTTACCGATTGAGGGGTGAGTCCCGAAAGCAAAGTAGGAGGGTTGGTTCCCTCCTATGAACTATAAGGTCCGGGGTAGGAGGAGCTAACCATTGGCATGGCGGAATGCGAATGGTTAGCGCTCGTAACCTTTGCTACAAAAGGAAAATTGGCAAGATTGCTAAGGGGGCTAGCAAGGGTTGCGACATCATACCTTACCGCACCGAGGGTGCCAATTTCGATCCCTATCGCACCAAGGGTGCCCATTCGACTTAAGTGCACCGCGGGTGCCGATTTTCTATCTAATGCACCGCGGGTGCCAATTGCGAACCCTAGCGCACCGTGGGTGCCAATTTGACTTAAGTGCACCGCGGGTGCCTATAGATTTGCTAATGCACCACTGTGGTACTTTTGGGCCACCCCCTTTCGAGGGAGCCTAAAAGTATCACACAAGCCCTTCGGTGAAGGTGGCCTGCATTTGCAGGCGCCCAAGCCGAACCCGGATGATAGGTGTATAACGTGAGTAGTTAGATTTTTAAGGGAGATTAAATATGCGTCGTAGTACCTCCGGAGGTTAGGCCTTAAGTTTTTACTAGTGTGGCTTTAAACTCCACTAACCAATTTCATATCTAGTTCTAACCTTAACCTACAACCTATTCTACGCGCAGACGCACCAGCCTTGAAACCAAGGCAATCCTAATTTGTGAATTGGGATGGTTCTGATACACCCAACCGGGTGTGACTCATACCACCCTAACTCAACGAACGGAATAACGACAATTTGATGGACCATTCAATTCTTCCTATTTCTTTATTTAGTTCTATTTAGTTTTCTAAGCGGGGGAACTTGGCCTAAGTCCCACCCTTCACACAAATTCCTTCTTAATTACTTACTTTTGTTTGCACGTCCTAACTTACTACATTATCATATTAGGCATCACCCCTTACCTCGGGTCTCTTGCCAACAAGGGTTTACGATTTATTTTGTATGTTTTGATTGTTAAATGTGTTTACACTGGATAGACCACGAAATGCAACTCAATGGGACCAGGGTGACGGGCGACCTGTAGGTTCAACCTGTTGCGCAATCTTCATAAATTGGGGCCATTACTCCCAATCTATGGGGCCAACAACATAATAGTGGATTCGCGGGTCATTAACCCCACCTTTCCACCAACAACATTCAGAGTGGTCGTGTCGGTGATTAATCCGACTTACCACACACGAAACTTGCTAATAAATGAAGCTACTACCACAAAACATACCAAGGGCCCCGAAAACAATGGAATTGGGTACTCCCTTGGCGGTCAAGTGGCAAGCCACTTGACCTTACGAGATAGGTGAGTGGGTTTAGAGATGCGTACCTTAGCCGTGCTCCCTCCAATCCTAAATGGAAGGCTTAAGGTTAGTTAATTTACCTCAATTTTCCTCGGTTGATTTGGGCTTGATGTAGGCCGAGCCGCTACCTCCTTCCTTGCTCCACTTTCCGAGCGTCGACCTTGCCTCCTTCTTTGTAACTAGTTTGGTAGTAAGCGTACCTTAGTTAACAATTAAAATATAAAGTGTTATTCTGCCCTGTAATTTAATCCTAAGCATAATATTTATACTTAGTGCACCAAATTATCTTTCCAATGATCTAAAAATCACTCTAATCGGATAAGAAATGCAAAAGTTATGAGGGTTGGAAGTGTGAGGTCGATTCAACCGACCCTTCCAACCCACCTATCTACCTTCTAACTTCAAAAATTCATAGCACATTCCTTACTACTTGGATCTAGGCTTTCCTTATACCATTGGAAAGCTATGAACAAGCTCTAACTAGAAAAAATTATGACATCAGCAGGTTAAGCTAATAGAAATTCAACGGACTCCTTGTAACACAGCAGTCAATCAAGAAGGCTTAAACTATGTATCTCGCCTTCAACAATTCATATCTAATTCAAATCTTAGTCAAATCAAACGTTCTATATGACCCTGGAGAGATATTAAAAATATGTATTTGATAAAAATATGTGATTAGAAAGGTAAGGCGAAGTGAACCCAGCAGGTCCTCTGTAATGCAGCAGTCAACCAAAAGTTCTCAAACTATGTGTCCCATCTTGCACAATTCATATCTAATTCAAATCATGCTCAAATCAAATGTTCTAAGCCATTTTGGAAAGCTACACAAAAGTTCTACTTGGGAAAAATATAATTTCTTGGAATTAAAATTCCTATTGGGCTTGCAGGTATGATCCAGCAGCCGCTACCCACAAGACCACCCAGTTTTTCTACTCCATCTTTGAAAATCCATAACTAATTGTCATCTCAACCAAGTCACAAATGGGAAACGGCTATGGATAGCTATATGAAATCTCTCTAAGAGAAAAATGATAAGTATCTTGTTCTAGCTTTTGAACTAAGCCTTCAGGGCATTGGCAGATGAGGTCTATAATGCCTCTACTCAAAATTCTACCATCCAACCTACCTCTACAAAAGAAGGAATAATTTTGTTGGTGTGTTAATAAACACACAACCTAACTAGGAGAGAGAGAGTAGAGGAGGTTCTCAAGCCTTTCTTTTAGACCATTGAGAATACATGCTAAAGGATTTTTTTCTAACTACATTGAAGCAGGGCTTCGCCCAAAAACTAGAGAAAGAAAGAGAGCTACAAGGTGGAAGGAGGGGTTTTTAAACCCTCTCACAAAAGGGTTGGACCCCTCCTCCACCGGATCCATTTTTTCAAACCCTTTCCCGAAATTTTGGCTCGGGGGTTTCCCGGTTGAGGTTGCCACCCTCTCGCCGAGGTGGCTCCGACAAAAAACCTTTAGAAATCTTTCTAATTTTTCCGCCATCGAGTTGGCAAGGGGGCAAGTGGGCAAGTATCCCCCTTGCTCTCTTTCTTTTTTGTCTTCAAAATTCTTCACGCCGATTTTATCTTTTTACGTAAAACACCTCCAATAGTCTTGTGTGCCTCACACTAACTAATAAACTAACACTTGCTTAGCTAGCATCTACTAACATTTGCTTAATAACTAGCATCTACTAATATTTGCTTAGCTAGTTGTTTTTACTAGCTAGCACATTTTTTCTACTTTGCTATCTTCTAGCACTACTTAGTTTCATTTTGACCTTCCTTCTTCTAGGCTAAATGCTAAATGAACTAATTTTTCCTAAATTCCCTATCAATTCTAACTTTTAATGCTAACATTCTAACTAAAAGTGATCCCGCAGAGTGGTGGACCACTCAAAGGGTTCACATAAGGTCAAGTGGTTTGACCACTTGACCGCCAAGGGAATAGCCAACTCCATTGTTTTCGGGGCCCTTGGTATGTTTTGTGGTAGTAGCTTCATTTATTAGCAAGTTTCGTGTGTGGTAAGTCGGATTAATCACCGTCACGACCACTCTGAATGTTGTTGGTGGAAAGGTGGGGTTAATGACCCGCGAATCCACTATTATGTTGTTGGCCCCATAGATTGGAAGTAATGGCCCAATTTTTGAAGATTGCGCAACAGATTGAACCTACAGGTCGCCCGTCACCCTGGTCCCATTGAGTTGCATTTCGTGGTCTATCCAGTGTAAATACATTTAACAATCAAAACATATAAAATAAATCGTAAACCCTTGTTGGCAAGAGACCCGAATCGGAAACTTAACTTGGTAGAGTGACACCACCCTTCAAACCATTGATGTCCGAAGGGTTTGAGATGTTACTTGACCTTCAAAGGACCTGCACGAGATCTTAGAAGGTTCCGAGGTAAGGGGTGCACCAACCAGGTAAGGGGTGATGCCTAATATGTGAATGTAGTGAAGTAAGAGGTGCAAACGAAAGTAAGTAATTAAAAAGGAATTTGTGTGAAGGGTGGGACTTAGGCCAAGTTCCCCCGCTTAGAAAACTAAATAAAACTAAGTAAAAAATAGGAAGAATTGAATGGTTCATCAAATTGTCGTTATTTCGTTCATTGAGCTAGGGTGGTATGAATCACACCCGGTTGGTGTGTATCTGAACCATCCTAATTCACAAATTAGGATTGCCTTGGTTTCAAGGCTGGTGCGTCTGCGCGTAGAATAGGTTGTAACTTAAGGTTACAACTAGATATGAAATTGGTTAGTGGAGTTTAAAGCCACATTAGTAAAAAACTAAGGCCCAACCTCCGGAGGTACTACGACGCATATTTAATCTCCCTTAAAAATCTAACTACTCACGTTATACACCTATCATCCGGGTTCGGCTTGGGCGCCTGCAAATGCAGGCCACCTTCACCGAAGGGCTTGTGTGATACTTTTAGGCTCCCTCGAAAGAGGGTGGCCCAAAAGTACCACAAGGATTGTCTACGGGTCTGGAGATCCAAAGGTTTCCATCAATGGGCGTGAGAGAACATGCTACTTCCATTGGACATAGTCTTTGGAGAAACACACCAAATTCTATATCAAATACGACTTGCAAGACCAACAAAAACATCTCTGCCTTCAGTATCGCGACGCATCCTCTATGCATGAGGCTGAGACGAGGTACCTTGTTATTAAGGCCTGGTGGGCTTCGTCTAACTACACCTCCGAGGATGGACTGAAACACATTCAACTTTGGCTTGCCTTCTGGCACTTCCGATACCGACAATGGGGTGGTTTCATAGAATTGGTGAGTCTTTTGTGTTATTTCTTCTTGTTTTTTGTTTTATATTTTCTTTTTCCAAGCTTTGCTTATTTCTCACACTGCCATTCCATTGGGCAGGAGAAAATCATGACCATCGAGAGATTTGAACAAATGCCCAATTGCAACCTTGCTGAATCCATTCACAACAAATGGCTTCAAGCATCCGACAACAAAGGTGGCGATTTATACGTGGCCACTGTGGATGATTACATTGGAGCGGTCCTCCAAGTTGTGGCGTACCATCAATTTCTAAGGGGTGGCGTTGGGGGCGATGGCCCTAGCAAAGATGAACTCAAGCTTCGATGTGCTCAACATACCGGTGACCCCGTGGTTCTACAGAAAGTTCTCCTCGATATGCCCAGGACGAATTCTACACCCATAGTCCCCACCTCAAGGGTGCAGAGGTATTCGGATCGCAAAAATGCAAGCCCAATACCCCAATTGGAGCTGACGATGAAAACCACCGCCCCGACACCATCAACTTCTCTCGCCCTCGTGTCGC
Source organism: Polytrichum commune (assembly GCA_950295325.1). Lineage (NCBI taxonomy): Eukaryota > Viridiplantae > Streptophyta > Polytrichopsida > Polytrichales > Polytrichaceae > Polytrichum > Polytrichum commune. The sequence goes on along the minus strand of OX485806.1, from coordinate 53,617,390 downwards.
TCAGAGAACCCAAATCCCCCTCACCCTTCGATTGCGTCCTAGTCCGGGTGAGGGTTCATGGGCTACATTCAATCATACAAGGAACAAATGCGAGCAAAGAAGGAGGATTGGGAGAAGTGGTGTGTATAACACCTTTCTTTATGTTTTCTTTATTACAAAACGTCCAAGTATTCATAAACACTTGAGTCTCTTACAATGTCCTAAACACTTCTCCTACCAATCACACTGCTTCCTAAGTATACTTCACCCACCCTCTGCACTTAGCTATGCCGCAGCTACCTCCATCAACAAGTGAGGTACAGGTGTCCTTTCACTCCAGCAACCATTCCATGTTAATGCAACTCTCACTGTTAGTGTCGCGCACCTCTCCATGAGGAGTGCCCGAAACACCCTGGGCACAAGGGGGACCCCGGAGTGACACCCGGGACTTGTGGCGCCGTTGGTGAGAGGGCCCAAGTGATTCTAGTGTGGGTGAGGGCCCCGGGCGTTGGGAACGCCTCCCACCCACGGAGACCAGGAGGCACAAGGATAAGGCCATGAGCTATGCGTAGATCATCGCGTGGTGATTCTAGAATGCTCAAGAACACCTCAATCCGAGGTGTGAGCTAGGAGTTATGGCCATTTGAGTGGGGCGCTGTCCCGGGACAGCGCCCTGGTTCAGCAGTGCCTGGGAGTGACTCCCGGGACTGCCAAGGTTCAAAGAGGCATAACGTCCTCATAGCTTGCCCAAATGGAGCAAGTGAGGAGTCCATCTTCATCTACGTGAAACGTAGATGAAGATGGAATGGTTGGTTGCTAGCATCGGACATCATACAAGGAAGTTATGATGGTCTGAAGCTGCTAGAGGCTTCTTAGCCCAGCGGCTAAGGGAGAATGTCCACTTGGCCCCAACTCTTGGTGGAGAGACAAGAGGTTGGTTGATGGGGTAGGGGCCCCGTGTAAAGTCCTAGAGGCTTATATGGGTGAGGTGGTGTGGCCTCACCCACCCGAGGCCGAACGGCACGGCCTCCATTGGCATTGGCCTAATGTGAGGCCATAGTTGCCTAGTATGGTTCGGGTTGTTGTAGTGTTGCTCCGGCAACGCGATGATCAACATGGGATTGGACTTCCATGGATGGAAGTCCACATCTAAGGATTGGTAACCGATTAAAGGGGTTGGTTACCAATTGAAGGGGTGAGTCCCGAAAGCAAAGTAGGAGGGTTGGTTACCCTCCTATGAACAATAAGGTCCGGGGTGAGAGGAGCTAACCATTAGCATGGCGGTATGCGAAGGGTTAGCGCTCGTAACCTTTGCTAGGAAATGAAAATTGTCAAGATGGTCAAGGGGGGCTAGCAACGGTTGCAACAGTTAGGCTGCTTGCACTCCCCACCATGTAACCCCCTCGCCACTTACCTGATCCCGAATCACCCCCAGCTGCCAGAGGTCGGCTTGGGCAGCAACTCTACACCTTCGCCTTGCCTAGACACCGCCTGAATTCACCCTCCGGACCTTGATGCCAAAACTTCGACACCATGATGTGCAGGCATCTGTGCCACCTCCCAACCTGTTAACCACATGCCCCGGTCCCAGCAAACCCCACAGTAGGAGCTCGCTCAGCTGAGAAGTCCTTCAATCCTTCTGCCGCCCTGCCAATCTCATTCAACTCCGCCCCGTTGCCAAGATTTATATTTGGTTAGCAAAATTGATGACTTAAGAACCCTCCCTGCCTGCACAACCGCCTAATTCCCTTCTCACCCACATCTCAGTGGCCAATCAAATTCCCTCCTTCCAATCCTCATTCATGCATTTGTCAATGGTTGCATACCGATCTAGTTCCTACCACCTGTTCTTGCTTCCTCCTCTCTCCCTGGCTCAGTGCCTCTTCTTCCGACGTTGCGTAGTGATCAACTGTCTATCCAGCCCAACGCCATGAACGTTCCTGCCGTTCAAAACAGCAGTGCACTGAGCTAATCCTACAAGCTTCAACCGCGTGTCCCCCAACACTTAACATCACCTTCTGTACTCCCGATCTCACATCCCCTTCACTAATAGTCCCATCCTAACACGGTCATTCCTATTCCCAAATATGGGTCCATCCGCTTCCGAGCTACTCCACCGTGCTCTTCCTCTCCTCGGCCAACCTCACTGTCCCGCGATATTCGGTGAAGCTTTCGGGTAACCAACCATTGACTTAGCAAAATTCAGTGGAAACTGACAACGCATCTAGATACCTGATCAATGAGGTGAACGGAGTGCGTTCGAGGCAAGCAATCCCCGTTTCATCTCTCCGACCACCTTCACCTGTCTCCATTGAAACCACCCTGCGGCCGTAGTGATCGGTTCTACCCGATCTCAATGTGGGTGTGCTTCGCACCCTGCATCCCTTTCTTCTCTCTAGCTCCATCCGGCAGCTCTGCACCTACGTGCCACTTCCAATGTGCAACCTCTGATCGCTCTTACTCCATCCTGGATGTGGCATGACTAAGCTCCCCGAATCCCCCTGGGTGTCTCGGATCCCTTATTCGATCATGTTGATAACCCGGATTCCGCCGATTCCTCCTCTTCTTCGGCTCACCCGGTAGCCCTGTTTTGCATAAGCATCAACAAGTCCTTCTTTTCTACTCCTGCTCGCTCCAGTTCTTGCCGGGGTTCGTACTGGCTTCACCGCTCCCTCTTACCCAATTCAGGGTCATCTATTGATCGACCCCTCTCTTTCTCCCTAGCTACTGGTGTCGCAACCCTTGCTAGGTCCCTTAACAATCTTGCCAATTTTCGTTTCTAGCAAAGGTTACGAGCGCTAACCATTCGCATTCCGCCATGCTAATGGATAGCTCCTCTTACCCCGGACCAATAGTTCATAGGAGGGAACCAACCCTCCTACTTTGCTTTCGGGACTCACCCCTTAATCGGTAACCCATTTCCCCAATGTGGACTTCCATCCATGGAAGTCCAATCCTATGTTGATCATCGCGTTGCCGGAGCAACACTACAACAACCCGAAGCATACTAGGCAACTATGGCCTCACAATAGGCCAAAGCCCATGGAGGCCTTGCCGTTCGGCATCGGGTGGGTGAGGCCACACCACCTCACCCATATAAGCCTCTAGGACTTCACGCGGGGCCCCTACCCCACCGTCAACCAACCTCTTGTCTCTCTACCAAGAGTTGGGGCCAAGTGGACATTTTCCCTTAGCCGCGGGGCCTAGAACCCCCCAGCAGCTTCAGACCATCATAACTTCCTTGTATGATGTCTGATCATAACAACCAACCACTCCATCCTCATCTACGCTTCAAGTAGATGCCGATGGACTCCTCACTTGCCCCATTCGGGCAAGTGGTGAGGAAGTTATGCCTGTTTGAACCTTGGCAGTCCCGGGAATCACTCCCAGGCACTGCTGTACCTGGGCGCTGTCCCGGGACAGCGCCCCACTCAAATGGCCATAACTCCTAGCTCACACCTCGGATTGAGGTGTTCTTGAGCATTCTAGAATCACCACGCCATGAGCTACGCATAGCTCATGGCCTTACCCTTGTGCCTCCTAGTCTTCGTGGATGGGAGGCGTTCCCAACGCCCGGGGACCTCACCCACACTAGGATCACTTGGGCCCTCTCACCAACGGCGCCACAAGTCCCGGGTGTCACTCCGGGGTCCCCCTTGTGCCCATGGTGTTTCGGGCACTCCTCATGGAGAGGTGCGCGACAACTGGTGTGCCGTAAGCATGAGCTCTATTACCCTGAACCAATTCCCATTCCTCTACGAGACCAGACGGTTGTGCACACCTCTAGGTTGAGGCGGCACTCCCCTCTTACCACCGATCTCCTTCTTCCAGCCACACCCTTCGGAACCCAACGGAGCAGGGCTTCGCCCTTCTCCCCTTCTCCTTCTCCTCCTCTTCTCCTAGACATGCATAATGAGCCCTCTACCTCCTACCTCCCGAGACCCCTCCAACCTCTACCCTTTTTCCCGAGTTGCCCGGCATCTTTCGGGCCGCCCGAGAGAAAAAACGGGTTGAGACCTTTTCCCTTGGCCTCTCCCCCTTCCAAACCCACTTTCCCTTTTCTTCTCTTGACTTCTTCTCCCCCTAGACTCCTAGATAACTAAACTCATTGATAGATAGATGGATGAATAAGATAAAATGAAAATAACCCACCATAGTTGTTAGCAAGTAATCACGCTCGTGTCATGATATAAGTTGAGGTTTGTAGTGGTTGTGGTCACCAAGTCATGTTTCCTTGGTTGGTTGAGGAAGGATGTTAGTATTACACTTAGACGGTCCGGGTTCGATTCCCGTTGAGTCGTCTGACCGTTTAGTGTATTACGCATGACTTGGCTAGTGATTTCTAGGCAGGAAAATAGTATCAACCAACCGGCTCCTACCCCTCTTCCTGAGCTATCGTGTACATATCATTCAATAAATAATGGTCATTGGTATGACCCCTTCTATTATTCTATTGGTATTGCTAGGTTGTTTTTAATATGTTTTTTACTAGACTCACCCTTAATCACTTATGTTTTTCACTCCTCATTACTCCTCTAAGGTTTATTGCCCTTCCTAGCTCTTATTCACCCTTTAATTTAATCTAACCAAGGCTTTTGACCCTTCGCCCTTCTTAATCCTTAGATGGTTCAAGTAAGCGCATATTCAAGACATTAGCAACTCCTAATGGTTAGAGAACAATGTGAGCACTATTTAGGGCTCACAGGGATGGATTAAAAAAAACATGGGGATCTCCTAGACTTCCAATCTCCTTCTCCCATCATAGGCCAGCAAACATGTCTCTCTCCTCTCCCATTGTGTACATGTGTTTCTTCATTCATATTGGATATGAGTCTAAATTATAACCTCATATATATTCAGCTCAAGATAATTTCTTCGACCACAAACAATAATTGTTGCAGTCCAAGCTCTAGAGTTGACTCACACAAAGGACAAAGACAAAAGTGATGGAATAAAAACGAAGCAAGTTGGTCGCCCTTTGTATTTTGATTGATTCATTTTTTAATTATACCAATCTCAAAAAAAAAATTCATTTATTTTTTCTTGGGATCATCATTGCTTTCTATCATATACTTATATATTATATTACAATTTTCCTATCATTTTAGCAGTTCATGGTTTCCAAACTCAATGAGACCATTTCAAATTTAGGGTTTTTTTATTTAATTTATAACTCATACATTCCACGGAAATAGGTCATAAATTTTTAATATTTTTGGAGAATATGGAATATTTTGATTATTTTCAAAAAATATATTTAATATTTCTAAATTTAGTTTAGGAAGTTTACTACTCTTACTTCCTCTCCGCTCACCGCTCACATAGGAGTGTCGTCCGGGGTATTGCCAAGTCCCGCCCGACTCGGTTCCCATTTTGGTCTTTCAAGACATGGGTTCATGACTCCCATGCGCCAACTCACGTTAGCTCACGGGTAGCACTTTTATAACTCACCTTGTCCCCGCTCGAACATGCCCATGGCTAAGAGATTTCTTGATTTTTTCCAGAGCCCCTCCAATCCATGGCCCCCAATTACTCGGCTTACCCAACCTAGTTTGGCATGTGTATTCCCCCTCTTCCACTAACCAAACACAAGTACAAGACTAGGACCTTATCTCATACTTTTCTTTTTGCACCACTAAAGTTGGACTTTATTGCCTTAAGCCAAAAAACAAGTACATGTTGTGGACGACATTGTGTGAGCCACACTCACCCCCACCCTTCAATTGCGTCCTAGTCCGAGTGGGGGATCATGTGCCACATCCTAAGCCTAACCTTCTCATATGCAAGTACACAAGCAATTCAATTGAAGTGGGAGAAGTGGTGTGTATAACACCCTATTTTATTACTCATGGTAGCATTTACAAATGCTTGGTTGCCACACAAAGTCCATCCAAGAACTAACCTATACAATTCCCTTCATACTCTACCCTGGGGATCCCAATTTCCACCCACAATGCAATCCAAGTTTTCAAAGCCCCAGGCGTCCCACTGACTCCTGCCTCCTCGAGTATCCGGTCGACAAGCAGCTGCAGGCTACATTGGCTGCAGTCCCCTACAATGGTTGTTATGGGGGGTGCTAATGGTTGCTCGACACCCTCATGGACGGGGTCGAGGATTCCAGGTAAGCTGATTGCATTGACACCTATAACAGCGGCCTTGTCTTGCGTGTCTACATTGTTGGAGGCAACCCTTCCTACCCTGGCACGGCCTCACACACCCAACAAATCTCATCCTACCGACTCAGGGGGTGAGAAATGCATGGACCTCCCTCACAACACCTATATTCGGGGGAAGAAACCCACAATTGTAAGGTATGGCATAATGTTGTTGGCTGCTAAGATGACTAATCAATCCTCTGCAAGTCTGTGAGAGAAAAAAAAGAACACACCCGGACCACGAGGACAAATGATCCGAAGGCAGTACGGTAGCATGGAGACAATGTAACCCCCCTGCAATGTGCCGACCTAGGCTTTTCTTTTTTATCTGAAGAGCACACACATGAAAATGTGTGCCGTTGTTGCCCTCAATCACTCGACACAGGTCGAGGCAACAATCCACATTGCTCAGCATCAATCATTCAGAAGGAGCAAATTAAGAGAAGATTAATTCTAACACCCACACCAACAGTTATATGCAGTTCCACAACGTTCTCCCGGTGCGTTTCTTCCCAACTGTACCTACACCCCGCGCCCATTTGAATGCATCCTTCTTGTCTCGACTGCGTTCATTTCGCCGAACCTTTTGTAGTGGTAGAACTACCACAATTGCGACCTCATCCGTGTGGCCCAGTCCACGATCTACCAACTCAGTACTCAGGTCTCAATCTCGCCCTCTCTCCCCAACCGACTTCCTCTCAGCTACCCCTTTTTTAATCGCCGCAACCGACACATCCCTCAACGACGTCTACACTCCGTCTCTATTCCCCATTCCTACAATAAACAACAACACCATGCCCCCATCCGAAAGCCCTTGCAGTCCCCTCGCGATCTTCGATCACATGAACATAGATTTTTGCGGCAGATTCACTCACTCAATAGCAAAAGAATGTAAAATGACCCGAATCATCCTCACTGGTGCATGCACTTGGCAATAAGATCTAGCCTCGCATTTCGTTAGTGTTCCTCCCATCCGTTTGAGTAGTGTGGTGTCAGCCCTAAACCCCCACCTTTCATTGCGTCCTAGTCCAGGTAGGAGGTTAAGGCTCACATGTCCTCCTATGAGTCTCTAACTTTTAGGCTCCATCCCTTCCACCACTCCAAGATGGTTGTTCAAACACTCAACTCTTTATTAGAGGTCACAAAGTAATCAACATTTAGAAATGCTCCACACCTTGTGGTCCTACACACACCAACATGAACTACACACTAGTTTAGCTCCTACTCTGAAATCTAGGCTTAAGGAATATGTCATAATTAACTATGTCTAATCTAAATACTACTAGTTGGAACCTCTTCCCTTATAATCCAGAGTTTCCTTTATTCCCTAATTCCTACCAAGTACCGGCAGTCCCGGTGAGCCTTCCTCCCGTGACCTCCCAGTCCAGTAGCCACCAGCTTCTATAACTGATCAGCCTTAAGCCCAACAGCTAGGCCCTTCCTCCTGGTTTATACCCGGCCAATACCCCGACCAGGTTGAAGCTCGGACTTACACCTTCTGAGGTAGCTGATACCCGGAGGCTTATTTTGAACTAGAGCCAGTGCAGTTCCAGATCTTGGCTAGTGCCTGCACGGCTGAACCTCCCTTGACATCTGGTCGAGTCATCCCCGAAGGGGAAGAGGCCAGCAAGTAACTCCTAAACTCCTTAGAATTCCAGAGTAGCATCACTTCCTTCCAACACTGGTTCAGATCACACTCTGACCACTCCAGCTGCCATGCTCCCATTCCGATCTAGCACCTCCACAATATTGTCTTTCACCCTAGATCTTACTCATATCACCTTGAGCCTGAGGTGGCCACTGAGGCCTCTCTGAAGCTCCACCCTTCGATCAATTTTTGGCAGCTATCTGCTGTCGCCCAATGTGTGGCTTCGGCCTTGATTTTGGCAGTGCTTCCACGCCTCCCCAGTTGCAACCAAACCAGAGTTCCCCCTTCACTGATTTCAACCTTAAATCACTAATCCCTCTCAACGCGTAATTTTCCACACACTCACAGAGAATCCCACTAACTCACCAACACTCACAGCCAATGTGTTGAGCTGATATGTGCTGCCCTGGATGGCACTGAATGCCAATCAAACCTTCCACGTCACGAATTGAAATCCCCGTCATCGACCATTAGGACCATGTCTTGACTTCCTGACTTCCACGGCTTCGGCACCAATGCAGGCTCCCCGATGCACACAACTCCACTGGCCTTGCAATGGTTGCTGGTTATAATCTCCACTGGTCTCTCCGTTCCTCCTTCCTCTCACATCAACTAACAACTGCCTGGGTAGCCAGTTTTTTTCCTTCCACACCTAGACAGATTCGCGGTTGCTCTAGGGCTCCGCCCTCGGCAACTCCCCTATTCCCCCTAGCTTCGAAGAAGTTTTTCTCGCCGCCAACAACCTCATAACTGCCAACTGCCTTGCTCCCGAAAATTGTTAAGGGTATTGTACCCCCTTCCCAGAATTAATACTACCTACCCCTTATGCAGACACTTCGGCTGCCTATATCAATCACTTCCAACCCAACCGTGAGGCTTAAGGTTTTGGATTTGAAGAGTTAATAAGACCCCAAAATAAACTTAAAATTCACCTACTAGTTGATTTCCCAAAATCCTCTTTAACCATAACACAATGTTCCTAGATCTAAAGTCTAAGTGCCAATGTCAAAACAAAGCTTCGAGAGCACACCTTTTATATTTTATATTTTTAATAAAAACACCAATACTAACTACTGTGTGATCACTAATCCTAGGACACATATGAGCATCTCATTTTGGGCTCATATTTGGCTGCAGAGGGAGAGGAAATCTCGGCCGCGTGGGTGTCGCCTTGCAGTTGCTCTCCCTGGCGTGCTCCTCTAGCCATGACCCGATATCCAAATTCATCTGTGGCCGCTACAACCTTACTCCACCCTCCCTCAGCTAACTCCCACTCGTGCCTGCGTGCCGCTAGGATTGAGGACTCGGATCTCGATGCTCCGACCCCTAGAGTTAGTAGTCATTGCCCCTTCCCCCTCTTCTTCCTGATCATAGCGTCAACCATTGAAGGACTACTCGGCAGCCACCCGTCACAACCCTTTTGAAACCATGGTTAGCTATACCGTTTCTCGGTGCCTATCGCCCTTCTTGAGGACATTCCTAGACCGCGGTCTTTCTTCCTTCTTCTTGCATCAATCCCCAACGAGGCAGGTTTCGCCTCCTCTCCTTCTCTCTCTTCCACACCTTGCCTCCAACATGCATAATGAGACATTTTCCCTTGCCTCCCGAGACCCCTCCAAGCCTTTCTTTTTCTCTCGCGTTGCCTGGCATTTTTTGGGCAGCCTGAAAAGAAAAACGGGGTTAGGCCTCTTTCCTTGGTCTTTTTCCTTTTTAAGACTCCACTTCCCCATTCCCTTAGTTGATTTTACCTCCCCCTAGAACTCACACTTAACTACTCAACTTGATCCACCATTAATTCTCCTCGGCCTCTTGCCCCACATAACTTTTAACTTACCACTTAACTCAATTCAATCTAAACTTTAACTCCTCACTCCTTTTTATCCTTTTGACTACTCAAGAAAACACAATTATAAGGTTTTAGTATTTTTTATGATTAAGTTGATATGCGGGCATAATATTGGGCTCACACATTGCCTCCAAGCTTAGTGTGTTACTAATGTCTCTCCCCCACTAAAGGAGATTGATGTCCACATCAATGCCTACGCTTCTTTTTATTGGAACCCTAAGCCCTAGTTTCTTCAAAGTGCTTCACCAATTCCTTGGCGTTCACCATGTTTCTTGCTGATACCCAAGTGGTTTCTTCCTCATGGTATCTTCACCATTTTACCAAGTACTCCTTTGTACATTTTCTTTTCTTTTCACTTGGGCTTCTGTGAGCCCGAATTCATGCTCACAATTCATGTTAAATTGTATAAAACACTAAAACATGAGAATAAGGATGTCTTGAATCAGTTGAGGATTAGATGGGGTTGTTGTTTCCCTTGTTAGACTGTTGTTTTGTTAAGCTATTGGTTTGAATTATAAAGTGCAAAAAAATAATACTTAGTTAATTAAATTGGTTAGAGTTAAGGGATGCCATGCTCAAACGGCTTTAGTGTTAGGACTCTGTTCGTTTTGGGATGGGGGTCCAGGTGTCCATCGGGCCCTAGAGTTTTCCGGCTCCTCGGAAGACTGTGCTAGCGGTTGAGCAAGGAGGTTCGGAGGCAGCAGAAAAGAGTGTGGCGGCTGGAGCGCAGAGCTCTGCCGCATCGGGTTGCAGGGTGAGAAGTTGGAGATTACACAACGTTGTTGCTGACAAGGCTGTAATTCGGGGAAAGAGAGAGTGGGCTCGGTGTGAAGTCATGCAAGGGGTTGTTTCTAATTGGAATCCACAAGGCTGGAGGGGAAAACCAACCCCGAGGGGAGGAGCTGTGGAAGAAAGAAACGATGGCGGCAGAGCCCAACAACTTCCTCCAGATGCGGCCAGAAGGGAGGAAACTAATGAATTGGTAGCTACAGGCGTAGATTCTTGAGGAGAGGCAGCTCGGTGATCAGTTGTAGGAAGCGCCGAGGAGCTAGTCTCAACACACCGCAACCAGCACACCGAACTGAGAAATCATAAATTCTTACTGTTATTAACCTGATGGGTCGCAATGCGGAGAAGGGCTAAGGGAGAGGCAAAATCTGCCCAAGGCAGTGAGATGAATTGCTGAGGTGCCGGCTATGGAGCTGGGTGTGAGGCCAAACCCACCACCCTTAAGCGTCCTTGTTTGGGTGATGGTTTTGAGAATCACATGTGTCATACCAAAGCTCGTGGTAACATGGAATGTATTTCCATCTCAACAAACTCCCAACTCACTTGAAATCATGATGCTTTATTAATGCTAGTCTCTTGAATAGGTAGAGCATTGGCCTTCTCAAGGGTCGACCAACTACTACACTTAACCTTACTAAGTCCCCTACAAGTCTCTATGAATTCTACTAATTCCACTAATCCTTCTATTCTAATTCTAAACAATTCTAATTCTAAAATTCAATTCTATGAGAGCAACAACAAAAGGGAGAGAGAGAGAGAAGCAGAGGGTAAGGGGGCCTTGTATGAACCTTTCATCTTTACCCACACGTGCAAGATAGAAGAGCGCGAAGGACGAGATATCGAATAGGAACACAAGTGAATGAAGAAGGTGAAAGAAAGGAATATATAGGAGAAGGGAAGGGGTGAGCATCCCTCAAAGCTCAAGATAAACCCCTCGATCCTCTCCTATTTTGTAGGCTCTTATCCTATCCGCCAAGTAAGCCCCTCGATCCTCGCCTACTTCGTATGCTCTTATCCTATCCGCTAAGCCTTCAACTCCTAAACCAACAAGATGGATCCCAATTCAAATATTTAAACTCAAGGAGCTCCCTTGATCCACCACATGCTACACTCACCTAACCAAAGAACTTCCTTCATGCCGCTAAGCTTCTAATTAACTACACTACATAAGCCTAAGGCCTAAACATAACTTCCCACCAAGCCTCAGTCTTTTTATATTTTTGAGAATAATTATAAAACATCAAAATGTAACTCCTAATGATTTCAAAGGGTTAATAACACATGTGGGCACCATTTTGGGCTCACATAATTTACTCTGAAGGTAAGTGTCGATTCAAGCCTAGTACTCCTTACACCTACTCCCCGAAGGGCGGGTAGGAAAGAGTTCGTCATTCAAGGTTTTCAATTGGAGTAAGTTATTGGGAAAAACCACATGCACGAGGTAAGGCCCCAACCAAACTGCGTCAAATTTTGCAGGGAACTCAAGTTTTCGCGCGTCTTGTATCATCACCATCATTTCCGGTTGGAGTGCCCTTCTCTTATGCCTTTTGTCGAAGATGATTTTTATTCGCCGTTGAATCGCCTCGATGTGTTGAGCGGTCGTCCGTCTGCGCTCGTCAAGGTCCTCCAAGTCGGTGAGCCTATTCCTCAAGGATTGTTTTTCGGTAAGTCGCGAACCTATGGCCACCCTAAGTGATTCCACTTCATCCTCAATCGGAAGTGTGGCCTCTAAACCGTATACCAATGAAATAGGTGTAGCGTGGGTAGTCACCTTGTAGGTTGTCTGGTATGCCTATAGTGCCGCGGTTAATTTCGTATCCCAATCCCTTTTTTAGTCCAAAACCATCTTGCGTAGGATACTTACCAAGATGCCATTGACTCGCTCCGTTTGACCGTTGGTTTGGGGGTGGTAAGGGGTAGTCTTGCGATGGTCAATTTTAAACTTATCGGTCATTTCTCGAATTAAGGAATTCAAAAAATGCTTCCCCCAATCGCTCACTAGAATTTTTGGCACTCCGAACCTTCAAATTATGTTTTCATACATAAATGTGGCCGCGTGCTCCGCCGTGTCCGTTTTCACCGCTTTAGTGTCGCGCACCTCTCCATGAGGAGTGCCCGAAACACCATGGGCAAAAGGGGGACCCTGGAGTGACACCCGGGACTTGTGACGCCGTTGGTGAGAGGGCCCAAGTGATCCTAGTGTGGGTGAGGGCCCCGGGCGTTGGGAACGCCTCCCACCCACGAAGATTAGTAGGCACAAGGGTAAGGCCATGAGTTATGCGTAGCTCATGGCGTGGTGATTCTAGAAAGCTCAAGAACACCTCAATCGGAGGTGTGAGCTAGGAGTTATGGCCATTTGAGTGGGGCGCTGTCCCGGGACAGCGCCCTGGTACAGCAGTGCCTGGGAGTGATTCCCGGGACTGCCAAGGTTCAAACAGGCATAACTTCCCCAAGACTTGCTCAAATGGGGCAAGTGAGGAGTCCATCGGCATCTACGTGAAGCGTAGATGAGGATGGAGTGGTTGGTTGTTATGATCAGACATCAAACAAGGAAGTTATGATGGTCTGAAGCTGCTGGGGGGGTTCTAGGCCCAGCAGCTAAAGGAAAATGTCCACTTGGCCCCAACTCTTGGTAGAGAGACAAGAGGTTGGTTGACGGTGGGGTAGGGGCCCCGCGTGAAGTCCTAGAGGCTTATATGGGTGAGGTGGTGTGGCTTCACCCACCCGAGGCCAAACGGCAAGGCATCCATGGGCATTGGCCCAATGTGAGGCCAAGTTGGCTAGTATGGTTCGGGTTGTTGTAGTGTTGCTCCGGCAATGCGATGATCAACATAGGATTGGACTTCCATGGATGGAAATCCACATCTAAGGAATGGTTACCGATTAAGGGGTGAGTCCCAAAAGCAAAGTAGGAGGGTTGGTTCCCTCCTATGAACTATATGATCCGGGGTAGGAGGAGCTAACCATTAGCATGGCGGAACGCGAATGGTTAGCGCTCGTAACCTTTGCTAAAATTGAAAATTGGCAAGATTGTCAAGGGGGCTTAGCAAGGGTTGCGACATTTAGCCTCCGCCCATTTGGTAAGGTACTCGGTGGCGAACACAATGTAGGCCATCCCTTTTGAGGAATGGGGATGGACTTCGCCGACATAATCGATTCTCCATTTCTCAAAGGGAACTAGCGGTAACGATACATGGAGTGGCAACTCCATGCGGAGATCGTTTCGGGCATACCTTTGGCAAGCATCACATTTTTTTACGTAATCATGTGCATCCTTAAATATCGTAGGCCAAAAGTAACCCGCCCTAAGAATTTTTTGGCCGGTGAGTTGACCCGAGAAATGCCCACCGCATGCGCTATCGTGGCATGCCAATAAAATGGAAGGAACCTCCGTTGCGGACACACACATCCTAAGTAGACCGTCGGTTCCGTTCCTAAACAACCTATGTCCCAACACAATGAAATATCTACTATTAATTCTCACTTTTCTTCTCTCTTCCTTGGACCACTCCTCGGGCAACGTTTGGGTCGTCAAGAATTCCACGATGCCCGCGTACCAATCCGGTTTTGAAGTAACAACAAAGAAATCGTCATCCACTAACCTATCATCCACCGGATTTTCTCCCATCTTTTCCGACAACCTAGACAAGTGGTCGGCTTGCAAGTGCATGCAACCCGGTTTATATTCCACCGTGTAATCAAATTCCTCTAATAGCAAAACCCACCTCGCTAACCTACCACTTAGGTCCGCCTTGTTTACCAAATACTTAATGGCCATGTGATCCACGAAGAAGACCACCGGGTTACACAAGAGGTAATGTCTAAATTTTTCCACCGAGAACACCATTGCTAGGCATTCCCTCTCGGTGGTTGAATTATTTCGTTCGGCCGGTGTCAATTGCTTGCTAGCGTAAGCAATGGGTTGACCTTTTTCTTTTTCTCCCGTAGATTGACAAAGTGCGCTACCCACCGCCACATTGCTAGCGTCACAAAAAACATGAAAGGGTTTATTCCAATCGGGTGGCCTCAAAACGGGATAAGTACTTAATTTATCCCTCAACTCCTCGAAAGCCTTTTGGTATGCATCCGTCCACTCAAACTTGACATTTTTTTTGAGCAATTGTGTAATAGGGACCGCTATCTTTGAAAAATTTGGAATGAGTTCCCGGTACCATCCAACACGCCCTAGCAATTTAGAGGTCCCTTTGGAATTGGTTGGAGTCTCCAACTCGCTTATGGCCACAACCTTTTCCGGATCCGGTTTCCTTCTTTTTTTACTAACAATATAGCCTAGCAATACTACCCTATTGACTCCCAAAAATGTTTTATCCGGGTTCAAAGCTAACCTCATCTTCCTACACCTCACCAACATCTCTCTAACATAATGTAAGTGATCACTCACATTACTTTGAGTGCTAAAATCATCCACAAACACGGTCATGGATTTAAACAACAAGTCGTTGAAGATGTACATAACTAATCGTTGGAAAGTAGCCGGGGCATTACATAGCCCAAATGGCATTACAATCCACACAAAAGTCCCCCAAAGTGTAGTGAAAGCCGTCTTATGGATATCTTGTAGGGCGATCGAAATTTGGTTGTAGCCAGCATACCCATCCATAAAAGTATATCTTGCACGACCTTCCACCTCCTTAAGTAGCAACATGATAAATGGTAAGGGGAAATGATCTTTTTGTGTGCACGCGTTCAATTTCCTATAATCGACACACACCCTTAACTTTCCGTTCTTTTTCTTCACCAAAACCATTGGAGACACCCAATCCGTAATTTCCACTGGCTTAATAAACCCGACCTTCAACAATCTCTCCAATTCCGCTTTAACCACCAATTGTAATTTCGGGTTCATCCTTCTTCTTTTTTGTCTAATTGGCTTTGCTCCCGGAATCAAAGGAATACGATGTTCCATCATCTCTCTAGGAATCCCCTTAAGTTCATCGTATGACCAAGCGAAGTTGTCGCTAAATTCATCTACCAATTCGCTATACTCCCTAACCTCCTTCTCCTTCAATTTAGACCCCATCTTCATTTGGCGGACCTTGCCATTCTTCAACTTCACATCCACATACCGCCAATCCGCCTCCGACACGTGGATTTGCTCATCTTTGTTTCTATACCAATCCGCCGGCACATTGGGATAATCCTTGATATCGTGACCGACAACTATCCCTGTAGACGTAGTCCAAAAATGTAAAGGTTCCTCTAATTTAGAAGCTTCCAAGATAGCCTCCTCCTCTTGAGTCCCATCCATGTGTATTAGATTAACATCACTATCCACCCAAGGCGTCAAACCCCCTAAAATCCACTCCTCTTCGGTGAGCACCTCACATGGCTCCAACAACGAACAATCCTCGCCACTGGAACTAATCCTTTCATCAGTCAAACATGGATGGTGAGATGTTGCCAATATATCGAACTCCGACTCGGGATATTCCCTTAACCATTGTGCATACTCCCCATTATGCCCATAATGGTAGAACCTAAGACCTAAACCTCCCGAACCCGAATCCATGATAGTGTTTTGACTTTTGGGATGAACAACTCCCACTAGAGCCTCCCCTCTCTCATCCTTGGCTTTGTCAACATCTTCCTTCTCCAATGGTAGGTACAATTCTTTCTTCATCCATCCTCCTAATGACCCAATTGACACTATGACTCGATTATCCTTAGGACCATAAGTAATGGATGGCGGGGCCCCTCCCCAATTTACTATGGCATCCGCCATTCTCAACCAAGGCCTTCCCAACAAGATGGAGAATGTGTCCTTGTTGGAATGCATCTTAATCACATGAAACGTGACTAAATACTCCTCTCCCCCAGTGGTCATCCTACAATCCTTAATCATTCCCAAATGTATGGTTGAGCTTTGATTTGCCATGTTTATAATCAAAGGTGAAAATCCCGTAAGACCAAGACCCAATTTCCTCATAGTGTGTTCCGGCAAGATGTTCAAACTACTACCTCCATCCACAAGTACATTGGGAACCACCTTGTCCACTATGATGACCTCTATCTCTATAGCCTTCACATCGCGACCTCCTTGTGATTGAATTCTAGCGGCAACTCTAGTTTTCACATTCCTAGTTCTTCTATTCACCGGCATACCGTCCTTGAGAGTCTTCCGTGCGACGGATGAAATCTCCAATAGTTGTCCAAAGGTTATGTCCGCCTTGAGCGAACTAAAGTCGGCCCATAAATCATACACACTTGACTTCTCCACTTTGGCATTGCCGACACCATCAAACTCATCCAAAGGAATTTCCGGTCCTTCCCATTCTCCCATATCACTACCCTCTAAATCATGAACGACATTAGGTCTCTCCCTATCATTGAGAATCACATTCTCCTTTTCGAACTTTTTAGTGACCCTCCTAGCCACTCTAGCCACCTTGTCCAATTCGGAAATGTTAATGCGTTCGTCTGAAGAATATTCTTCTTGACCCTCCACTCATACCTCTAATGGATTTTTCTCCTTCATAGCCCTAGTTGTGACCGCCAAAGCTGGTGCCTCATGAATGACCTCATCATCTAGATTTCTCAACTCATAGGTGATGGTATTGGTATGTGGAGGCCATTGACCTTGTTCCTCTCCAATCCCTATTGGGAGAGGAAGCGTGTCATCATAATGAGCATCCATCACACCATCCATAAATCTAACGTCTTGAGAATTAGACAGACCCGGATCTGTAGGAGGGGCTTGGCGCCTATTGTCAAAGTTTTGTAGACCTCCTTGTCTACTTTGAATCGGAATGTACCCGTTCGACGTTTGTAATCCCGCCGATGGATGAAACGTTTGTCTTGCATTACCATGGTCATAGTACAAATTCGGTGGCCTAAGATCATTCGGTGGTCCAGCTTTCCTCATGTTGTCTCGCGCTTGTTGTTGTGGATTGGCCACCGGGTAAGGTACATTAATAACCTTGTCCGGTTGACGACATTTGTCCGAAGGATGACTTCCGCCACAATTACTACAACCATAACCTTGCCCTTCGGACCAACATTGACCTTGGGCATGCCACCTTCTACAAAATGGATGGAACTCCTTCTTTTCATTGTCTTGACCACCTTCTACAAAATGGATGGAACTCCTTCTTTTCATTGTTTTGACCACCTTCTACAAAATGGATGGAACTCCTTCTTTTCATTGTCTTGACCACCTTCTACAAAATGGATGGAACTCCTTCTTTTCATTGTTTTGACCACCTTCTACAAAATGGATGGAACTCCTTCTTTTCATTGTCTTGACCACCTTCTACAAAATGGATGGAACTCCTTCTTTTCATTGTCTTGACCACCTTCTACAAAATGGATGGAACTCCTTCTTTTCATTGTCTTGACCACCTTCTACAAAATGGATGGAACTCCTTCTTTTCATTGTCTTGACCACCTTCTACAAAATGGATGGAACTCCTTCTTTTCATTGTCTTGACCACCTTGACCCCTAAGAGGAGGACCCCTATTGTTTCCTTGACCATATTGAGGTTGTGCTTAGCCTCGTTGATTTTATGGAGGTGGACCACCGTTTTTCCGATGATCACGGTTTTGTCTACTTCTACAAAATTGACGAGTGTGGCCCGGTTGGCCACATTGCACACACCATAAACCCGACGAATGTCTACTCGACTCAATTGGGGGAGGAGGTCCCGGCTATTGACTCTTGATCATCAACGACATTTGATCACTAAGGCTTTGCATTTGCTTGATCATGACCTCTTGAAATTCCAATTGACTAGCACCCAACCTTCTCTCCACTTCCTCAAGGTGAGGATCCGCTCTAGGGGCCGGTAATGCTAGAAGTGGCGCCGGTTCTCTAACCGCTAAAGGACTTGGACCCGTCTCGACCATAGCATAAGGAACTTGACTCTTATACTTGACCAGTTCTCCCGTGACCACCCTAGGTCGAATGAGAATGAATTGAGGTATCAATTCATCTTCCCTTCTCCACAATCTCTCGTGATCTTTATCCAAACTATTTATCTCTCTAGCCGCCCGCTTGGCATCCACCAATGTGTGAGGATTTCTTTCAAGAACACCCCTAATTGTTCCCGATTTAAAGAATACTTGAATGAAGAATTGTTTTAGTGTGTCATCGTTAAGCATGGTGCCCACAAATCATGTACATACTAAATCAAATCTCCTAATGTAAGCCGAAATCTCCTCTTCCCTACCTTGCTTCAATGAAGTTAATGCCCTCAAAGTCGTGCTTTGACCAACCTCCGGACGAAACTCGTTCAAAAACTCCCTTTGTAATTGGTTCCATCCTCTAAAATATCCCTCGGCATGATCCCTATACCACTCATAAGCCTCACCCTCTAAAGTGGTTGGGAACCATACTAGCCAATACCCCGGATTAGTCACGAGTGAACTAGCTAACCTCTCCATGTACATCTCCATATGCCTAGAAGGATCCTCATCCTTAGTTCCATAAAATTTAGGAAGGTGGGAAGGCATGTCCACCGCTTGTAAGTTTTGTGGAACCATGATTGGTAAGCCTCTCGGCCTAACCAATGGATCAATGGGTGGCATAGGAGGTATGGGTGGTGGATCCATCCCTCGATCCGGATCTATGGTAACCGGTGCGCTCCCTTGTAACCCCCTATCAACGTTTATCGGAATTTCTCACCACTCAACTTAGAAGGACTTGCCTCTTTCTCAAGTTGAGCCTCCGATTCTAATGTATCTAACAATGATCTAATACTAGGCTCGACATTCAAACAACTTTCTAATCTAACATCAACATCGTCCATAACATCGTCTACACTAATCCTAGATAATCTCCTTCTACGTCTAGATCTTTCTAATCCTAATGTCAAGCATGGTTTTTGGGATCGAGTCTTATCTTGTATTCCCCAAAGAATCGATCAACCCTCATTTGACCAATCATACTCCTCACTACCTTCACTCATTAATATTATCATTTTCCTTGGTGTGACTTAAAAATTATGGAGGTGAGGAAAGAGAACCTACAAGCCCACTTAAATGAAAAATCCCAAACATGGGATAGGCATGTTCATGTCAATTCTTAGTCAAGCCGAATAATCACCTCCGTGCTATTCTTCAAATTGACACTCATCACAATACCGAGAGTGAGGGGCTGACCTTCGTCATGCACCATATTAAAGACCGAGGCATCACCCTCTTGTCTTCAACACAATGCTATGACTAGGGAATTACCCTCTACAACGGATAACGATAAAGATGAATACTAAAATCATTAATTAATTAATTAATAATTTCACTTTGAAGAAGTCGTCGTACCTTAAGCAATCGTTTCCCCCTGTAAGTTAGCACTCCCCTCGACCGTGAATCAATGGGACATCCCAATCACAATTTCTAACTAACAATTCTAATCTATAGCATCAACTCTCAAGTCCCAAGACTTGGAGACTTACCCCGGGTGGGTGTCAAAGTCTAATTTTCCTAAAATTAATTATCCCTCTAAAGTCTTCGTGAACTAATCGATCGTAAGTTCATTTTATGTCCTTAGCAAATTCCCAAAAAGGATGCAGACACACCTTTGCCGTGCTCCTTCCTCAAAATGAAATTGCATAAATCACAATGCAATCCATCCCAAAGAAATAATCAAAATGCAACTAATCTAAATAATTCAAAAAATAAAAACTTAAGAATAGATTCTTACCACGTCTCAAGTGTTCCTTCCCCTCTTTCAAATTTGTACCTCCAAGTCTTCTTAATTGCCTCCTGTATGTTTCCCGCTTCACTCCCGGCGGACGCACCATTTATGTGAGGCCAAACCCACCACCCTTAAACGTCCTAGTCCGGATGATGGTTTTGATAATCACATGTGTCATACCAAAGCTCGTGATAACATGGAATGTACTTCCATCTCAACAAGCTCCCAACTCACTTGAAATCATGATGCTTTATTAATGCTAATCTCTTGAATAGGTAGAGCATTGGCCTTCTCAAGGGTCAACCAACTACTACAATAAACCTTACTAAGTCCCATTCAAGTCTCTATGAATTCTACTAATTCTATTAATCCTTCTACTAATTCCACTAATCCTTCTACTAATTTCCACACAACTCTAATTCCAAAATTCAATTCTATGAGAGGAACAACAAGAGGGAGAGAGAGAGAGAAGCAGAGGGTAAGGGGGCCTTGTATGAACCTCTCATCTTTACCCACACTCCCCTCTCAATACAACATGCTCATATGCCCACACACACGTGTGCACCCACACGTGCAAGATGGAAGAGCGCGAAGGACGAGATATCGAATAGGAACACAAGTGAATGAAGAAGGTGAAAAAAAGGAATATATAGGAGAAGGGAAGGGGTGAGCACCCTCAAAGCTCAAGATAAGTCCCTCGATCCTTGCCTACTTTGTAGGCTCTTATCCTATCTTCTAAGTAAGCCCCTCAATCCTCTCTTACTTCGTAGGCTCTTATCCTATCCGCTAAGCCTTCAACTCCTAAATCAACAAGATGGATCCCAATTCAAATATTTAAACTCAAGGAGCTCCCTTGATCCACCACATGCTACACTCACCTAACCAAAGAACTTCCTTCATGCCGCTAAGCTTCTAATTAACTACACTACATAAGCCTAAGGCCTAAACATAACTTCACACCAAGCCTCACTCTTTTTATATTTTTGAGAATAATCATAAAACATCAAAATGTAACTCCTAATGGTTTCAAAGGGTTAATAACACATGTGGGCACCATTTTGGGCTCACACTGGGCCTTTGGGTTCAGTGACCACACTTGGGCTCAAAGGCGAATGCGTGGGAGGCAGAACTAGCGGAGTGCGGCAGGGGTCTCGAGCTATCAACCGCGGGTGGATTGGGTTGAGTCCTGGGGGTTCGGCCAACAAGGGAGGCCGCATTGGTGAAGTGGTTGAGTCTAGGGGTTCAGACGAAGGAAGAAGTGGGCGGTGTCATCACCCACGGACTTAGGAAGCTGCTTAGTGGGCCCAAGAGAGCAGGGAGCCAAGGATGGACCAGTGTTAGGCACACTGTAGTATTGAGTTTAGTGTTGAAGTTTAGTGGGTGGGCATGTCTAAGTGAGGCTTATTCAAGTGGTGAACCTGAGTGAGAGGCATCACGTGATCAAGGCACTTGGGTTAGAATTTCTTAGATCACGACTTATATTTGAATTGTTTTCACTTGTGTGCAAGTGAGGCCTAAGTATTTGTGAATGTTTGGCATCTCTATGTATTGAATAAAATGATTAGTGTTTTCTAGTTATATCATTGGATTAATGGGAAAAGATTATAAGATTTTGGGAGGGTTCAAGTAAAGGAGCATATAAGCCTTGGGCCTCCACCCGGACTACGACACATAAAAGTTTTTGTGCTTCGGGGTAGTTAATTTACCCCTTTCGTACCTTGCATCACAAGTTTCCTTCACCGGCAAGGTTGGACAACCATCAAGCTTCATACTCCCATATGCAATGGCCATCCATCTTGCATCAACATTGACCAATGGTAAAATCACTCTCCCTCGTATGCACCTCAAAAGGTTTGTCAAACTCTGCGAACTTAAGCACGGGCGGCAAAGATAATTTGCTCTTAAGCTCCTCACTTGGTGGCAAGTGTCGCGCACATCTTCATGAATAGTGCCCAAAACACCATGGGCACAAGGGGGAGCCTGAAATGGCACGCGGGACCTGTGGTGCCGTTGGTGAGAGGGCCCAAGTGATCCTAGTGTGGGTGAGGGCCCCGGGCGTTGGGAACGCCTCCCACCCACGGAGACTAGGAGGCACGAGGGTAAGGCCATGAGCTATGCATAGCTTATGGCGTGGTGATTCCATAAAGCTCAATCAGAGGTGTGAGCTAGGAGTTATGGAAATTTGAGTGGGGCGATGTCCCACTCAGGGCGCTGCCCTGATACAACAGTGTCTGGGAGTGGTTCCCGGGATTGCCAAGGTTTGAACAGGCGTAACTTCCCAAATACTTGCCTCAATGGGGCAAATGAGGATTCCATCGGCATCTACGTGAAGCGTAGATGAAGATGGAGTGGTCATTTGTTAACATGAAACATCATACAAGGAAGTTATGATGGTTTGAAGCTGCTGGGGGCTTCTATGCCCAACAGCTAAGGGAAAATGTCTACTTGGCCCCAACTCTTGGAAGAGAGACAAAAGGTGTCTTGACGGTGGGATAGGGGCCCCGCGTAGAGTCCTAGAGGCTTATATGGGTGAGGTGGTGTGGCCTCACCCACCCGAGGCCGAACGGCACGGCTTCCATGAGCATTGGCCCAATGTTAGGCCATAGTTGCCTAGTATGCTTCGGGTTGTTATAGTGTTGCTCAGGCAATGCGATGATCAACATAAGATTGGACTTCCATATATGGAAATCAACATCTAAGGATTGGTTACCGATTAAAGGGGTGAGTCTCAAAAGCAAAGTAGGAGGGTTGGTTCCCCTCCTATGAACTATAAGGTCCGGGTTGAGAGGACCTAACCATTAGCATGGCGGTATGCGAAGGGTTATTACTCGTAACCTTTGCTAGAAATGGATATTGGCAAGATTTTGAAGGGGATGAGCAAGGGTTGCGACACGTGGTATCAGAGCAGCGTTCCAATATTTGAGCTAGCACTTTGAGGAAAACATGGCTATCATAAAAAAATGCGGGTTATGATGGTGAGCCCAGGGTCTCCAACATGTTGTGAGGCTAAAATTGGAACAAGAATCATATGCAAGTGGGTTTTGACCATATCATTGATTTTAATGATATTGGTGGGCATGAGGGTGGATTTGGTGAGGAAAATGGAGGAGTCCTTTGAAAGTACTCCCGCAAACTTGAGAAATTATTTGGGGCCTAGAATACCGAATTCACCTAAAACCTTGGACGGTATTAATGTTGGATTGAAATTCCAATTTGAAATGCTTAGAAGGTGGTGACGTTGAAATGAACTTGGTGCAAATGAGGCACCCGGGGCCTTTTAAGGCCTATTTGCGCTATTCAAATGCACAAATGAAGGATATACCTTGAGGTTCAAAAGCATCATGGGTTGACAAACAGGCTAACACTCCTTCTTGAGCCCAAAACTTACAAAGGAGTTGGGGCTTACGGACCGGTAAAACGGGCACGCCCACCAAAGTGCGGTTTGCAAAGGGCGACCGCATGAGGCAAAGGAGGCGGCGATGCATGTAACCTTTGAATATAGGTCATTGGGTTTTTGTCCAGATTTCACACTATGTGAAATAAATGAGGTGCATGTCATTGTGAACGTCACCTTCTTTGAAACTCACATGATAGATGTGAGGCGCAAGCCGGTGAGCTTGCGGTGCATTTGTGATGTGTCATGATGGCAAAGAATTGAACTACAAATTGACAAGGACTTCTATGGTAGGAGGAACCAAGTCGAATTTGGTCTTAATAAACCAAATGAATAAATGGGAAGACATAATAATAATGGTCGTGGTTCAATTGGAGCAACTCCAAAGAACTCATGGGGAAGCTAGGAAAGATGAGCTTCCCCCAAACCACATTCGTGGGATGTTGGTGAGGTACAAGGATGAATTCACCAATGTGTTGCTCAAAATATTACCACCAAGTAGTGGAAAATAACTTTGCTCAACGAGATATTGAGTTCTTGAGGTATGTGGTAACAAATGAAGTTTGGTGGACGAACATGAAGAATGTCAAGACAATCCAAGAGGAGAATTGGCCCTTGACTGAACAAAGGCTTAGGTCATTGGATAGCCTAGCCAACTACTACCACGAGTTCATTCGAGATTTTTCTAAGGTTGGTAGGACCTTATTCAACTTGTTGAGAAAATGGCTATCCCAAGAGTAGGATGAACCTTGTCACCAAGCCTTTGGGGAGCTCAAAAGCAAGTTCTCTTCACAAGATGTGGTCAAATTCCCGGGTTTTCAAAAGCATTTTGAGGTGCATATGGAGGCAAAGGACTTCATCATTGGCAGATGTTGATGCAAGATGCATGACCATTGCATATAAAAATATTAAGCTCGATGGTTGTCCAACCTTGTTCGGCTTGTGGAAGAAATGGCGATTTGAAGAGTGGGATGAGCCTTGCCACCAAGTCTTTGAGGAACTTAAGAGCAAGTTCTCTTCGCCGCCCGTGCTCAAGTTGGCAGAGTTTGCCAAACCTTTTGAGGTGCATACAGAGGCGAGTGACTTTGCCATTGGCGGATGTTGATGCAAGATGGATGGCCATTGCATATGGGAGCATGGAGCTCAACCTTGTGCGACTTGTAGAAGAAATGGCTATCCAAAGAGTGGGATGAATCTTGTCACCAAGTCTTTGGGGATCTTAAGACGAAGTTCTTTTGCCGCCCATGCTTAAGTTCGCAGAGTTTGACAAACCTTTTGAGGTGCATACGGGGGCGAGTGACTTTAGCATTGGCGGATGTCGATGCAAGATGGATGGCCATTGCATATAGGAGCATGAAGCTCGATAGTTGGTGCTGTAGTTATTTGCCTGCGAGATTGTAAAATTTTCTATGTTAAGGGCTTAGATGTAATTGCCATTGTTAGTAGCTTCGTGAGTGTCTTGAGCTACTATGAAATCATTTCTCAACTCGTTGTTGGCCTTTTTCAACATTACGCTCTACTTCGTCAATCATAGTGTGGCTTGGGGGGGGCAAGTAGCAAAAAAAACAATGGTTGTTTTGTGGACAGTGTATGCATCCGGTCAGGATGGCTCCAACTGAGGAGGCTTACTTTGTTTCGGGAGGTGATATGTTGAATGTAGGAAAGTTGGAATTGGCGCGATTGTCCAATTCCACATTCAATCATTGTGTTTGTCCAGCCATTTCATCCTCCTAGTTTTTTTTCTAACGTCTTCTATGTCTTGAGGATTAGAATTGACAATCTCTCGGATAGTACCTTGTTTGTTAGACCTTTGTATAAAGTAAAATTTAATCGTATCATTTGCGAGAAAAAATCCTTTGTGCCTGGTTACTATAGTCTCAAAACACCATATATAAGACGTTATGCTCTTATATGAGCCTTGTCTCATGCTTGTCAATGCGATGAGGGCTCTCTGTTGGCGCATCTCTAGCCTAAACCATCAAAAAAAGGTTGTCTGCAATGTTCTCCAATTGTAGAATGTACTCGCATTATAAGACCAATACTACTCGTACGCACCTCTTCATGAGGAATGCCCGAAACACCATGGGAATTAGAGGGACTTCGGAGTGACACCATGGATTTGTGGTGCCGTTGGTGAGAGGGCCCAAGTGGTATTAATGTAGGACAATGCCCCAGAAGTTGGGAACACCTCCTACCCGCTTAAACTAGGAGTCACGAGGGTAATTATAGAATCGGAGTTGTGAGCTAAGAGATATGGCAATTTGAGTGGGCCACTATTTCAAGACAACGCTCTTGTACAACAGTGGTTTGGGAGTATCTCTTAGGACTGCCAAAATTTTAACATGCATAATTTCCTCTATATTTGCCCAAATGGGGGAAGTGAGAGGGTTCATCGGCATCTACGTGAAGTGTACGTGACAATGAAGTGGTTGAATATGAGCATCAAAGATCATACAAGGATTTTATGTTGTTTTGAAGCTGCTGTGTCGCGCACCTCTCCATGAGGAGTGCCCGAAACACCATGGGCACAAGGGGGACCCTGGAGTGACACCCGGGACTTGTGGCGCCGTTGGTGAGAGGGCCCAAGTGATCCTAGTGTGGGTGAGGGCCCCGGGCGTTGGGAACGCCTCCCACCCACGAAGACTAGGAGGCACAAGGGTAAGGCCATGAGTTATGCGTAGCTCATGGCGTGGTGATTCTAGAAAGCTCAAGAACACCTCAATCGGAGGTGTGAGCTAGGAGTTATGGCCATTTGAGTGGGGCGCTGTCCCGGGACAGCGCCCTGGTACAGCAGTGCCTGGAGTGATTACCGGGACTGCCAAGGTTCAAACAGGCATAACTTCCTCAAGACTTGCTCAAATGGAGCAAGTGAGGAGTCCATTGGCATCTACGTGAAGCGTAGATGAAGATGGAGTGGTTGGATGTTATGATCAGACATCATACAAGGAAGTTATGATGGTCTGAAGCTGCTAGGGGGTTCTAGGCCCAGCTGCTAAAGGAAAATGTCCACTTGGCCCCAACTCTTGGTAGAGAGACAAGAGGTTGGTTGACGGTGGGGTAGGGGCCCCGCGTGAAGTCCTAGAGGCTTATATGGGTGAGGTGGTGTGGCCTCACCCACCCGAGGCCGAACGGCACGGCCTCCATGGGCATTGGCCCATTGTGAGGCCATAGTTGCCTAGTATGGTTCGGGTTGTTGTAGTGTTGCTCCGGCAACGCGATGATCAACATAGGATTGGACTTCCATGGATGGAAGTCCACATTGGGGAAATGGGTTACCGATTAAGGGGTGAGCCCCGAAAGCAAAGTAGGAGGGTTGGTTCCCTCCTATGAACTATTGGTCCGGGGTAAAAGGAGCTATCCATTAGCATGGCGGAATGCGAAGGGTTAGCGCTCGTAACCTTTGCTAGAAACGAAAATTGGCAAGATTATTAAGGGACCTAGCAAGGGTTGCGACACTTGGTATCAGAGCAGGGTTCCAATATTTGAGCTAGCACTTTGAGGGAAGCATGGCTATCATATAAGCGGGTTATGATGGTGACCCGGGGTTTCCAAAAGGTTGTGAGGCTCAAATTGGAACAAAGATCATGTGTAAATGGAATTTGACCATACCATTAGTTCTAATGACAATGGTGGGCATGAGGGTGGATTCGGTGAGGAAAATGGAGGAGTGCTTTGAAAAGGCTCCCGCAAACCTCGAAAAGTATTCAGGGGCTAGAATACTGAATGCACCCAAAACCTTGGAGGGCATTAATGTTGGATTGAAATTTCAATTCGAAATGCTTAGAAGGTGGTGATGTTGAAATGAACTTGGGGCACATGAGGCACGCGGGGTCTCTTAAGGCGTATATGTGCGAATTTCACACCCAAATGAATGGTACATCTAGGATGGACGAGCTTTCTAAGAAATGCATCGTTTTAGGTGGGTTTCAAAAGCGGGTGGTGAAAACCATGTTCAAGACCCCAAAGCATCTTGAGGACGTAGTGCGAATCATAAAGATTTGAAGAGCATTGAAGCCGATGTTCCTAAGAAGAAGTTGGACGGCACATCACCACAAAGTGGGTTTAGCCGAAAGAGGCCCCAAGGAAATGAGCGCAAGTAGTTTGGCCCATTATACCAAGGCAAATCATGCTAGCTCGTGCCGTGGACAAAATGTGAGAAGGTGGTTTGGTGGTACCAAACTAGATCATATTTGTGCCACGGACGGAGTGTTAAAAGTTGGCCTTGTGGACCAAGCCAAACTCACGGTGTTGCCGAGGACCAAATGTTAGACGATGGTTTTGTGGCCAAGGCTAGTAGCTTTAAGCCAAGGCCAACTATTTTATATCTTGAGGCTCAAATGAATGGGACAAACGTCTAATGGGTTGACAAAGAGGCAAGCCATGCCTTCTTGAGCCCAAAACTCATAAGGGAGTTGGGGCTTGCCGATTGGTAGAGCGGGCAAACCCACCAAGGTGCGGTTTGGAAAGGGCAAACCGCATGAGACAAAGAAGGCCGCGATGCATGTAACCTTGCAATGTGGGACATTGGATTTTTGTCAAAATTTCACACCAAGTGAAATAGATAAAATGCATGTCATTGTGAAGGCCGCCTTCTTTGAAACTCACATGATAGATGTGAGGTGCAAGCCGGTGTGCTTGCGGTGCATTATGATGTGTCATAATGGCAAAGAATTGAAGTTCAAATTAACAATGACTCCTATGGTAGGAGGACCTAAGTTGAATTTGGTCTTAATGGACCGAATAAAAAAAAAAAAAAAACATAATAGTCGTGGTTCAATTGGAGCAACTCCAAGGAACGTATGGGGAGGCTAGGAAAGATGGGCCTCCCCCAAACAACATTGGTGTGATGTTGGTGAAATACAAGGATGTATTCACCAATGTGTTGCCCAAAAAAAAAAAAATTACCGCCAAGAAGTGAAAAATAACTTTGCTCAACGAGAGATTGAGCTATTGAGGTATGTGGTGATAAATGAAGTTGGTGGACGAACATGAAGAATGTCAAGACAATCCAAAAGGACAATTGGCCCTTCATTCAAAAATGGCTTAGGTCATTTGTTGGCCTAGCCAATTAGTACCACAACTTCATTCAAGAGTTTTCTAAGGTTGCTAGGACCTTATTCAACTTATTGAGGAAAATGGCTATCCCAAGAGTGGGATGAGCCTTGTCACCAAGCCTTTGGGGGGCTCAAAAACAAGTTCTCTTCGCCGCCCGTGCTTAAGTTTGCGAAATTTGACAAACCTTTTGAGGTGCATACGGGGGCGAGTAACTTTACCATTCGCGGATGTTGATCCAAGATGGATGCCCATTGCATATGGGAGCATTAAGCTTAAAGGTTGTCAAACCTTGTGCGACTTGTGAAAGAAATGGATATCCCAAGAGTGGGATGAGCCTTGCCACCAAGTCTTTGAGAAGCTTAAGAGCAAGTTCTCTTTGCCGCCCGTGCTCAAGTTCGCGGAGTTTGACAAACCTTTTGAGGTGCATACGGGGACGAGTGACTTTACCATTGGC
Organism: Polytrichum commune; assembly: GCA_950295325.1. Lineage (NCBI taxonomy): Eukaryota > Viridiplantae > Streptophyta > Polytrichopsida > Polytrichales > Polytrichaceae > Polytrichum > Polytrichum commune. The sequence continues at coordinate 53,588,418 of OX485806.1, read as the reverse complement.
GGATGTTGAGGCAAGATGGATGGCCATGGCATATGAGAGCATGAAGCTCGATGGTTGTCCCACCTTGTGCGACTTGTGAAAGAAATGGCTATCCCAAGAGTGGGATGAGCCTTCCCACCAAGTCTTTGAGGAGCTTAAGACCAAGTTCTCTTCGCCGCCCGTGCTCAAGTTCGCGGAGTTTGACAAACCTTTTGAGGTGCATACAGGGGCGAGTGACTTTACCATTGGCGGATGTTGAGGCAAGATGGATGGCCATGGCATATGAGAGCATGAAGCTCGATGGTTGTCCCACCTTGTGCGACTTGTGGAAGAAATGGCTATCCCAAGAGTGAGATGATGTTTGTCACGAGTCTTTGGGGAGCTTAACACCAAGTTCTCTTCGCCGCCCGTGCTCAAGTTCGCGGAGCTTGACAAACCTTTCGAGGTGCATACCGGGGTGAGTGCCTTTGCCAATGGTGGATTATGTGTAAGATGGATGGCCATTGCATATGGGAGCATAAAGCTCGATGGTTGTCAAAGAAGACAACCAACTCATGACAAAGAACTTCTTTGCCGTAGTGCATTGCTTGAAGATGTGGCGACATTATATGGGGTCGCACAAAGCAAAGGTCTACATGGACAATGTGTCCTAAAAGTATTTTGACATACAAGCGTAAGTGAACGCCAAGTCATTGCGGTGGCATGATAGTTTGGCGCTTATGAAGGTGGATTTGATCCACAAACCGGACCGTGGAAATGTGGTGCCGGATGCGCGAAGTAGACCGGAAGAGTTCCAAGCAATGAGAACCATCCAAACCTTGTGGCTAATGTGTGCCGGCAAAGGAAACTTGTGATGCAAGATACGGGAGGGGTAAATTAACTACCCCAAAGCACAAAAGCTTTTAGGTGAGCTTCGCAAGAGCAAGGTGCTCAAAGAGGTTAAGTTGGTGGACGGATTGTTCAAGTGCAAACAAAGTCGGGTATATGTGCCACAAGGCAAGTTGAGGCTATCGGTTTTGAAGGAGGAATATGATAGTCCTATTGCCGGCCATAGACGAGAAAGAAAAAGCCGCCATAGAATGGTGTCAAAGAGGTACCATTGGCGGTGCATAAAGGAGGATATAACCCACTTTGTGAAGGCTTGAATCAAAGTGCCAAGTGAACCGAACCTCTTACCAAAAGCAAGGCGGCTTCTTGCAACCGTTGCCTATCCCGTCGGCGCCATGGCATAGTATGTGCATGGACTTGATCACAAGTTTGCCGGAGTCACATGGGTATGATGCCATCTTGTTGATGGTAGAGTGGTTTGCCAAGTTGGCACACATGGTGCCGATTGTGGGAACCGCCACCGCGTTGGAGACCGCATAGCCTTTTCTCAAAGGATGGTTGAGGCACCACGGGTTGCCAAGAGTGATTGTGTGGGATCAAGATCCAAAGTTCACAAGTGCATTTTCAATGCATTTCTCTAAGGAGGTTGTATTGAAACTAAGGTTTAGCACGGCCGTGTATTCCCAAATGGATGGGAAAACAAAGCGTGTGAATGGAGACTTGAAGCAATACTTGAGGAACTTGGTGGGGGCGGACCAAGGAGATTGGGCGGACTATGTGGGTCGAGCGGAGTGTAATTGCAATGTAGCCACGCACTTGGCTACCAAGGGGTGGTCTTTGGTGGTGGCTTATGGAGTGGATGCGCTCCAACCTATTAACCTAGCTCTCGAGGGGGCACATTCAACACTAGAGTTCAACCAAGATGGTGAGGACTTGGCCAAGGATGGTAAACAAGTCTTGGAGATGACCAAGTTGTTGGTGGAGAAAGCCCGAAGGTGCTACGGAGTGCTAGTAAATGCCGGAAGACGCGAAGTGGAGAATGAGGTGGGCCAAAAGGTGTTGTTGAATGTGAACAACTTCACTTAGCCGGAAGGCCTCGCTCCAAAAGTTCATGTCCAAAATTGGAGCTTCGTTTTCCATTGTGGAACAAGTGTTCAAGGACATGTATATGTTGGAATTACCGCCGGACATCAAAGTGCATCCGACATTTCATGTCTCATTACGAAAGTCATTTTAGGACGACACCTTGTGGCCCGATCACAAGCAAGTGATTAGGCCACGTCCCGACCTTGTGGAGGTCATTTGGAACATGAGGTAAGAGGGCATCCTCAAGTGTAGGAAGCCCAAGTGAAAATGAAAGAAAATGTACAAAGGAGTACTTGGTGAAATGGTGAGGATACCATGAGAAAGAAGCCGTTTGGGTAGCGGCAAGAGACATGATGAACGCCAAGGAATTGGTAAAGCACTTTGAAGAAACTAAGGCTAGACATTCCAATAAAATGAAGCGTAGGCATTGATGAGGACATCAATCTCCTTTAGTGGGGGAGAGACGCTAGTAGCACACTTAGCTTCGAGGCTAATTGCTCCACAACATGAACTTGTTCTTTGGCTTGAGGGAATAAAGTCCAAACTTTAGTGGTGCAAAGAGAAAAGTACGAGATGAGGTCCTAGTCTTGTACTTGTGCTTGGTTAGTGGAAGAGGGGGAATAGATATGCCAAACTAGGTTGGGTAAGCCGAGTAATTGGGGCCATGGCTAGGAGGGGCCTTGGATAAAACCAAAAAGCTTCTTAGCCGTGGGCTTGTCCGGGCGGGGACAAGGTGATGGCGCGTGCTCATAAAAGTGCTACCCACGAGCTAACGAGAGTTGGCGCATGGGAGTCATGAACCCATGTCTCGAAAGAGCAAAGTGGGAACCGAGTCGGGCGGGACTTGGCATCACCCCCGTGCGATCGAGGCGTGGCTTAACAATGGAAAGCCATCTCGGAGTTGCAACCGAGACAACTTAGTGGAAGCGTTGAGGTCTCGCCTAGATGTGTCACGTTAGGCTAGTGGAGCCTAACGGGGGAGGCCCCAAAGGAGGGGCAACCCAAGTGAGTCCCAAAGTAGGTGGGTCTAGTGTAGGTTAGGTCCTTGGATGAGAGATCCAAGGTCGCTAACGGACCACCTAGGAACGACACCTTTGGGACTATGCCAAATTTGAAGATGCATTGTGGGGGTCGCGCCCTAAGGTAAACACAATGCGGCACCATAGAGGATGGCAACTTGAGCATTGGTGTGCCGACTACGAGTATAGTCGATGAGGGCATCGACTCCGTTTGGTGGGGGTGAGTGTCGCGCACCTCTCCATGAGGAGTGCCCGAAACACCATGGGCACAAGGGGGACCCTGGAGTGACACCCGGGACTTGTGGCGCCGTTGGTGAGAGGGCCCAAGTGATCCTAGTGTGGGTGAGGGCCCCGGGCGTTGGGAACGCCTCCCACCCACGAAGACTAGGAGGCACAAGGGTAAGGCCATGAGTTATGCGTAGCTCATGGCGTGGTGATTCTAGAAAGCTCAAGAACACCTCAATCGGAGGTGTGAGCTAGGAGTTATGGCCATTTGAGTGGGGCGCTGTCCCGGGACAGCGCCCTGGTACAGCAGTGCCTGGAGTGATTACCGGGACTGCCAAGGTTCAAACAGGCATAACTTCCTCAAGACTTGCTCAAATGGAGCAAGTGAGGAGTCCATTGGCATCTACGTGAAGCGTAGATGAAGATGGAGTGGTTGGGTGTTATGATCAGACATCATACAAGGAAGTTATGATGGTCTGAAGCTGCTAGGGGGTTCTAGGCCCAGCTGCTAAAGGAAAATGTCCACTTGGCCCCAACTCTTGGTAGAGAGACAAGAGGTTGGTTGACGGTGGGGTAGGGGCCCCGCGTGAAGTCCTAGAGGCTTATATGGGTGAGGTGGTGTGGCCTCACCCACCCGAGGCCGAACGGCACGGCCTCCATGGGCATTGGCCCATTGTGAGGCCATAGTTGCCTAGTATGGTTCGGGTTGTTGTAGTGTTGCTCCGGCAACGCGATGATCAACATAGGATTGGACTTCCATGGATGGAAGTCCACATTGGGGAAATGGGTTACCGATTAAGGGGTGAGCCCCGAAAGCAAAGTAGGAGGGTTGGTTCCCTCCTATGAACTATTGGTCCGGGGTAAAAGGAGCTATCCATTAGCATGGCGGAATGCGAAGGGTTAGCGCTCGTGACCTTTGCTAGAAACGAAAATTGGCAAGATTATTAAGGGACCTAGCAAGGGTTGCGACATGCTGGGGGCTTTTAGCCCCAAAGGCTAAAGGAAAATGTCTTCATGCCCCAATTCTTGGTAGAGAGACAAAGGTTTTTGACGGTGGAATAGCGCCCCTGCTAAAAGTCTTAGAGATTGAAACTAAGGGCAAGCACAATTCAACCCTTTGGCTTGGAAACAAAGGGGTGCCTACCTTACCTTACATTTTATTCGACTCACTTTTGGAATAGTTATTTTTGAACAAGTCGGACAAGTTTTAACAACCATTGAGCTTCATGCTCTTGTATGTAATGGCCATCCATTTTGCATCAACATCCGCCAATGGCAAAGTCCCTTGCCTCGGTATGCAAAGTCCGTTGAACTTCAACGCCCCTTAAATAAGGTTGTTTTACACGGTGGACTTGAACACTTCCATGGTATTTTGCCTTGCCACGTCCACCTTTGCATTGGATTTTGTTAACCACCATTGATTCTTCGTATTTAAAAGACTTCATCCTATTTTGATCTAGTAATATTAAAAAACATGTGAGTTCACACAAACACTAAATTATCCAGATTGGCGTTTTTAAGTGCCTAATCCGGTTTTGTCCAGATGACCCTAGTATCGTCCAGGGATTCTGTGAAGTGTAGGAGGTCGAGAACTCTCCGTACCCGCTTATCTTCCACTCCTTAGCCGAATTTCCGGAAACTCCAGTTTCCGGTCTTCCGGTCTTTTGGAAACTCTTCTTCCTCCGGGGTTTGCCTTTTCGGATTGTATCTTTAGGTCCTAATTATAAAACTTACTCACCCCTATGGTCTTGATTTACCCCTCTAGAATAGTTGGTTTCTTCCGGTGAAGACGTCCCTTACAAGATTGGGATCCGGGTATTCCCTCACAACCAATCCGGATTAGCCAATCCGTCCTGGTAGGTCACACAGGGAACCCGGATTATATCTTAGGGCTACAACGACCGGAGTATGCCGGATTCCACCCGGAGATCTAACTCAACGGGATAAGTGGGTGATCCATACCATTTTCCGGATTGTCCCATCCAAAAGCAGTGAGACCTCTTCAGAAGATCAGATTGGCACAAGTCCGGATCCCTCCCGGATCTTAACCCAGTCCTCCCTACGGCTATCTCACCGAGACGTTACCCAGACATCCGGAACAATAAGGTCCCCTTCCCACTACACTCCGGAGATGGCCTCCGACCAGGAATCCTAACCGTTCCAGTCCTTCCCTCCTCCTTCAGGAACATGGGACTGGCCTCGTCCGGATCTAACAGACCCGATGCTCTTCCGCCTCACCTGGGGATAGCGGATCCTTTCCGGAGCTCTTCCGGAACTGGCAGGCCGAGAGTCGCCTCCCTGCTGGCTGGGTCCTGCAGCCGTTGGTGGATTCTGGACTAGGGCGACTTCACCAACTACCTCGTAGAGGGTTCCGGTTGGTGACCCAGGAGGGCCCGGATAGAGTACCCGCCGGGGTGTTCCGCTTGGCGGAACCACCTTCTAGATCTCCGCCATGAGATCCTTCATCGTCCATGAGTATTTCACGAGGATGGGAAGGGTCTGCCTAGCGAAAGTTGGTTCTCCGAACTCCATCATCCGGTCGTAGAGATGCGCCTTGTTGACGATCTCTGCCGGATGCTCCACCAGCTCCCGGATTCGGCCGAAGACCACTGCCTGCTCTGCGTGGTACTTCCGGATCTCCTCACTCTTCTTATTCAACTCCTGAGTCATGGCCGCTACCTGCGCGGTGAGGTGAGCGTTCTCCGTCTTGGCTTGCTCAAGCTCCTTCCTGTCCGCCCTCTTCGCCAACTCCCGGAGAATATTTCCAGGTCCGCAGTCGTCCATGGCCTGATTTGTTCCCCGGACGATGTGTCCTAGCCGGAAGTACTGGTTCTGTAGATCCTCCAGCCCCTCCTGGACCCGCTTGAAGGGATTTTCCGGAAAGTCCCAAGCGGAGAGATCCACATTCCGCCAAGTGGTCTCCCGACAGGGTCCGGCTTCCGGATGATAATGAGGGGAGGAGAGATTGGTCTCTGGAGGGTCGGCGGCGGGCTTCCGGGTGAAGAGGGAGGCGCTTCCGGAATGATGGGGTCGCTAGAAGTTTCCGTCTCGAGGTCCCCAACTTCCGGATGGAGCTTGTAGGTGACCTCCTCCGCCGCTATCGTCAGCAGGTCCTCCTCCTCGGCCGTGATGCAGTCAAAGTGCTGATAGAGGTGCAGAATGAAAGGGGAGAGGAAGGAGGGTTTCCGGCCTACATTGGGGAGGCCCCCGCCCTACTACTTCGTGAATTATCAACCCCCAATTCACGGGCCGGACTCCGGACATAGCACCAAACAAGGTGTTAGCCATGGTAAGGCTGATCCGCTTAGGCTTGTCCGGGTTAAGGATGGGCAGGAGGAACTCTAATACCTAAGGTTGCGGCAGTTCCCGCGGTGGAAGCCGTCCTTCGGGTCCGCGTCCCCTCTAAACTTTCCGGCGAACAGGCCATCGCGGCGGCCGGCCCACCCCTCTGCAATTCCTCTCGGAAACCCATAAACCTTATTCCAGACATCCGGAGTCCAACTATCCGGATCCCTCCTTTTAGTTCCCAGCCACTGATTCCCTCTCTCGAACTTGAACTCCCGGAGGGTATCTTCCGCTCGGAGGTTCCAGGGTTTGGCGAGCAACCCCGCGCAACCCATAACCCGGAAATCCTCCGCTAGCTGCTGCAGCTCCCCGTCCTCCCTCGGAATTGTAGGGATGAGGGCTTTGAGCGGAATCGGGATGGGTTCCCTCCGATCTTCTTCCCGTGCTTCCGGCATTTTCCTATCTTCTCTCACCCCCTGTCACAGCTACGGAAATTCTCTCCCCTCCGGATTCCCTCTCTTCCGCTTAATTGCTATGGAGTCCCGGTAAGCCAACTGCCGGTAACTGGAAATTACGGAGTCCCAGCAATCCAACTGCTGGCGGCTCGAGAGAAAAAAAACACCACCTCACCACTCGTTCTCTCAACAAATTTTCTTCTTGCGAAAAAGTGGGGAGGAGAAGGAAGGGACCCTTAAATATCCTTCCTCCTTCTTCCTTCCCCTGTTACCGTTCGTTTTAACGGAAAACGGTTGCCAACCGTTTTACCAACGGTTTTCCCCCAACCGCCACAAGTCCGTTGTAACCGCCACTTCCGGACCGTTGGTTAATCGTGGCGTAACCGTTACTCTAGTCCAATCTATTAAATGGTCCTCCTAGTCCAATTGCCGGACCGGTAACAATGGGGAAAGTTAGTATGCGAGCGGAGAACTCAATTTGAGACATGAATTGAGAGGGAAAATGCACCTATAACCGCGGGATTGAGGGAAAAAATCGAACTATTTTTAGAAACTTTTAAGAGTTAGGGACTCTATTACCATGGAAATAAGCCAACATTTCCCCATTCATAACGTTTATAGATTTTTGAAACATAGAAATATTTTAATAAAATAAAAATTAGGGCTTACATCACTATGACGTCACAAATACAATTAGCAAACTTGTGTACTATAGTACATATTACTGTAAATTAAATAAAATTTACTATTTGAAGGAAACACAAAGGATGTTTGTGAAAAAAAATTCTCCACATACAGTCCACCCTCTATTAATGTTAACCCTTTCTAAATGTTAATTTTATTCTACTCCCCACATATTGCACACTATAAATGTTAAACGTGTGACTTGTTAACAAAATGCTACTCCCTTCTTTGTAAATTTGACTCTATAAATGTTAACGAATGAAATACAACCATAAACAGTCTTTTGGAAAGACTAAGTTTGGCTACTAATAGTTCTAGTGATGGATGTTCAAGAATGGAGGCATATGAAAAGTTCCATTAGAAGGTACGTGGAAACACGTTCATGTGGATGTCCAAGTACGTGGGTTTGTTGGTGCAGATTGAGAAATATTTGGAAGTTGTGCATGCCCATGAATCTCACCAAAGAACCATTGATTCATACTTCACCCATGATTTGTAAACTTGATATTGAATAAAGTTTGGATTGGGTTTGCAATTTTGTGAATTGTATTCTCTCACAGGTACTGTTCACATTTGCTTATATTTAGAACATGTTAAGATTTGTATATTGCTCAAAAAAATAATTTTATGATTGTTAGCTGTTAACACATTTATGAATGTTAACTTTGATCCACTCCCGAGGGTTAACATTTATAGAGGGTGAACATTATAGAGGGTGAACATAAATGAAGAATACAAGTGGGTAGTATGAATTGGAGTGTATTGTGTGGTGTGCAACTTAAGTATTATTGAATACTTATGATTTAATGAAACAAGGAGGAGGTGTGTGAGGCACCAACTTTTTATTGGAATGGGTGGATGCTACATTGTTTTGTGACTAGCGGTTAAGATTGTGAGAGCCATATTGTTTAGGGACACTTGAACTATACTTAAAGGCTAATCCACAAACTAAAAAAATTAACAGTAATAAATGAAGAATGCAATGCGGGTTGACATTATGAGTATGAAATAAAGAAGAGCAAGTATGAGACTTGCGTCGGAAATCAAAAAGACATAAATAATACAATCCAATACAAAATGGAGTTCAAGGAATAAACTCATTCTCACTCTCCGAAGCACTTTGATCTATGAATCTGAGTACTCTTGGATCGTATCTATGACATGGACTAGAAGAGGCACTACAACTAGGAGAAGAGTTTTTGGCATAAGCTACTGCCATATCCTCTGCATAACAGGGAAGTCGCATGTTAGAACTACGAGGTGAGCCGTAGTCTACGGAGCGACGGCCTTCAACCATCAAACTGCAACAACAAAGGACAAATTAAGATTGTTAGAATCATTCGAATTAAATGCAACATATTCAAAAAAGAAGTTTAAAATGACAAAAGACTTACTCACATAGACTAACTGCACCCTGTTGAGAGAGGGTATCGTCGTCGTCGTCAAGGTCTACAAAGTGGGTTGGATCGACCCCGCGACACTCCGACGCTGCGACCTGAAGTGGATGCAGGAGTTCTTCGTACAATTCCTTGTCTCCCTCAAGTGCCACAATTGCCCTGTTAGAAGATTGTGCTGCAAGAACCGAGGCACCTACAAAGACCGAAACAAATGAATTAGTCGCATGTGATTGAATTGCCTAAGTCTAGAGAGATGGGAATGTTGAACAAATTGCTTATACCAGTTCCAGCAGTGAGGTCACATATAATGCCCCCGGGAGGGCTAAGGCCACTGATTAGAAGCTGGAGCAGGGACACTGCCTTCTCCTTAGGGCCCCTCCAAAACTTGTCACCGTCATTGCGCTTGAGTGCAGTATCAGCAGTGACAATGTTGAAAAGGACGTCATCATTTGCAAGGTCAACATCTTCAAATTTGTCACTAGACGAAATGACGAACTCCTTCGGTTGCCTAACCAAAGGTGTGGAGAAAGACCGAACCAACACAATGGCTTTGAATTTCAGAGTCTGGACATCAATAATAGGCCCCGAATTGTTAGCAATGTGATTCAAGTCATGAAGGAGTGAGAACTTAAAGAGCACAAAATGACTAGAATTACTGACCCGCTTGGAGTTATGCATAGGGTGAGTGAGGTGGAGAGGATTCACGATGGTCCATTCTTCCTTGACCTCCAGATTGTTGTTGTAGAGAAAGCTCAAAACCTCCTTTTTTATTTGCACGCTGTCAGGATAGAATAGGAGGAGAGCCCCGTCGTCGTGAAGATACCCTTGACAAAAGCCAATTGTGAACTTGATAAAGTTGTCAACCTGCTTATTCCAATTTGGAACTTGCCCTGGAAATTTGGAAATTCCTGGGACAGGCAAACCATCGGGATACTCTGCAATAATGAGGTCCACTGCAGCCTTCTGCAACACCTTGCTTGAGAAGAAGAATTCCCTGGATGCTCCAACCTTTGTTTCAAAAAAACCAGAGCGTTTAGTAGAGAATGAATTGGTGAATAAGGGCATGCTAGCTGAATTGAATGGGAATTAAGCTGGATATGTACCTCACTTAGAAAAGCAACCATGTCATCGTAAGTTGAAGGGAATTTGTTGTGCTTCGCCTTATAATCCAACATCATGTGGAATGAGTCATTGAGTATGAGAACCCGAGGAGAAGCAGAGGAGGAGGTGCATGCCTGGGATGACGACATTGACTTAAACGCAGGTGGGACGAATGTGATGGGTTTGGCTTGACCAGCAACTCCCAGATGAATACGCTTAGGACCAGGTGCACGTGGAAGATGGGAGCTGATAGGGTCTGCAAGTTCAGCAGGTGGAACACCGAAATCACCACCTGTTACACAAATATCTTTGTCCATTGGCTCCTCAACCAACTCAGCAGCCTTCCGCTTGGATCCCCGAGGCCTACTCCCTTTAGTAGCGGTCTTGCTTCTGGAGGAGCCACCCTTGGGGGGTGTGGGAGACTCTGAGCTTGGAACTGATGCAGCGGGAGAAGGTAGGAGAGGTTAGATGGAGTCCTTGAGCGTGATGTCAAAGGGAAGAGGCTTCTTGAACGGACAATCCAAGTACCACCCGCACTATTGAAAGTGAATTGGATCCCATATTTTTATAATTGCAGGAGTGAACATGGAATCAGGACTTTCGAAGTCCAGGTAGTTAGGGAAGAAAGCGGGTACCTTAGAGATGGCCTTCATGGGTAGGAGAACGTATCAAAAGTACCTGTAAAGGACTCTGCGGACAACTTGAACAAAAAAATGTTGCTTGTCCGGGGGGTTGTTCTTGTGAGCGCCGTTATCTCCACCCAACTCAATGAAGAAGGCAATCTCCCAGAGCTGACACCTCATGGCCTCCACGTAATCGAAGATAGTCAAAATAGGATCTTCGCCATCGAGATTGTACTCAACAATTTCCCCAAGGTCTATGAGAACACCCGAGAAGAGCTCGTCAGCCTCCACTGCTATCTGAGGCCATGCACACGAAACATTTTTAAGAAATTAGATGTTGTCTTACAGGTTACCATCCTTGCCATAGCTTATTAGGGGATAGTCAAATGACAACATGAAATTCAAGATGAATACTAACTTCCATTCTACTGGCCATAACTTCTACATGCCAAGCCCAAACAAAGAGATCCATATCTCTATGGAGAGTGTCACTTAGCCCTTGCAGCCTCAAACTTGTGCTTAGACTTGTACAAAACAACCCTCTACACCCTTACAAAGCAAAACCAGCATTCTATGTGCATCAACTAAAACCCTCTGCAGACAGCCTCACTTCCAACCGGAACCACTAAAATCTTGATTTTGACGAGCCTCACTTAGCCCCCTGCAGCCTCAAACTTGTGCTTAGACTCGCCAAAACAAAGCCCTAAACGTCTAGAACCCAAACTTGATATCATTTGCCTGCACCTCCTCCGTCGCAGTCCATAAATCTTGTCTGTCCTACTCAAATGTTCATTGTCACGAAGTTTTTGAATCACTCTGGCCCCTAATCTGAGGTGAACACAAGAATCAAGTATAGGTTCTAGAAACCCACCTTTCGGTTCCATCAAGCTCGTCCTCCGCACTGTGCTCCTCCGATGCGGGATTGGATGCAGGATTGGACTGCGTTTCCAATTCTTTCGATGTACCTCCAGACGGACATCCTCGGCCCCGGGATGTTGACGGACCTTCATATTCATCTACCGTCGACAATGTTGCGTTCTCCCCACTGTCTTCAAAATCTAAAACTTTGTTAATTCCATTTGTCTTGTATCTTTTGTGTTGGACATTCTTCCTCCCCATTTTACTCGTCTTCAATGCCTTAGTGCTACTGAAATACAACTTCCTTCTCTTTTTCCTTTTCTTGATATGGTTCTGCATGTCAGGTATCACCCTTCTAGAGCATGTCTACTCCAGCACTCCCAAAACCCTCCCTTGAACCGAACACATCTTACGGCACTCGAGAGTCCATAACTTATGATTCTAAAACAAAGGATATGAGTATCACGAGATCTTATACAAGTGTTCGCACGAGCGACAATCCTATATTTAATGCCCAATTGGGTCTTTGTCATTCGTTCTATTCCTGTCTTGAAACGTGAAGTCTATCTCTAGACCTAGTTATGAATTATGCTTTAAGTCGGCGCCAAATAATCATATTTAATTGCTTGTCGAGTAGAATGTCTACCATGACTTGCACGCTATACTTATATATATCATGACAACGTTACCCATCACTTTTAGACTCAAGGACGGTTGTTTCCATATTGAAAATATTAGTGAAGCTTTCGTTCAGAGTTCATCCATCATGTGGATCATGTCGTTATCGTTGGCAGCCCATTTGTAATATATAGATGGCCCACAATGTTAAGAATCCTCTTTCATATTTTTTTCTTAGTGCAAGGCCTCATTCCCCTCATCATGGCTCATTTTCCTGCTAACGGAGAGTTGGGGATGGTTGTCCTTTATGCTGATGGAGTTAGAGTCCCACTTACCTTTCGGATGGAGGAGAACGGACTAGCTTATGTGACGTCACAACGCTTGAGTCTTCGGTTCGGCTTCAGAGAAGACACTATTATTGTTGACGAGGATATTTTTGACATTGTCACATCTGAGCTTACACACACCCTTAGTCGGGTTTTGCAGCGAGATGAGAACAATAACTTGTTCTGGAGTCTTCATCCAGGTGATTACCGAGTGTATGGCCTCACTGATTCTCAGATGGCTGTGTCTACTGAGATCCTTACTCCTCGTTCTTCCTCTACCTGCACCATTCAAACTCCTCTGCCACGTGATGTGAAGGTCAAGCTCGAGCCTGGTCTTGATACGCCAATTGTAGAAAACATTACATTTCAGTCTGTAATAACACTTTCTTCTGATGAAGAATGCAGTCCCACAAAGGCCCCGCCTAAGGTCATAGTTAGTGGGAACACTCCTAAAGTATATCCTTTGTGGCAAGATACTGTTAGCATATTACCATTACTTAAACAACTCGCCGGAATGCCTGGGAAAAAAAATATTCTTAAAAAAATAGACTACTCGGTGATTAAACACGAAAGGGTAGAGTACCTTCCTGCTGTGTTCGATGGTGCCGTCATATTTGAGTTGCCACCCATTGGTCACACGGCCGCACGGTTACAGGCCAAGTCAATGCAGGGAATGGACAAGCGTTACGACGGCCATATGTGGACGAAGACCATCACCACCATCATCACAAACGACTGCGTTGCATACCTGCGTTGCAACAACAAGGACTACGAATATCTGATCCGCCGTCCTCGTATTTTCCAAATCAACGAGACAGAGTTTGAAGGTTGTACCCTACAAGCCTTTGTAGTGAATCAAACACCCCCAACTGAATCCACTCTTGTTTGCAAGGTATGTAAAGACCCCCGGCATATATTGCTACATGTGGAGCAAAGATTTATTATGTGGCTGGCAAAATCAACCATACAAGAGCGTGTATCCACCTAGGAACTCACGATCACCCAGTCAAGGTGGGCGACTACAGAGACACTAAGGCTGAGATCAGTGGCCTAATTGAAGAACAGATCGAGAAGACTCCCCAGGCTACCAAGAGTGCAGTGGTGTTGGAGGCTAGCAAAGTTCTAATTAGCAACTATCTTCTTCAACCCGATGACACGCCGCCAAAGAAGCTTAGTCTAGAGGAACTTGTTCCTCTATTTGACCGATGCAAGGACATGGCTTCTCCGAACATCCGCAACAAGGTCATGAGCTTCCGTTTCCTCAGAAGATATGGTGTCATGGACTCTATCACCAAACTCCATGGAATCAGTTTATGGGCCTTTGTTTAGGAGAACAAATTTCCAGGTCAAGGGGCTGATCTTGACAAGGTTTTTGTCTTCAAGATGTCGGAAGTCGGGCCTGGTAGTGGGGTAGACTTGGTGAAGCGTATGCAACCCGGCGAAGATCTGGAGAATGCCTGGATGATGTTCGACCATGTCAAACGTGTAAGACAATGGACCACAATGGCATGCCACGTGTATGACTCCACATATTGCCGTGTCATGACCATTGCAAGTTGTGACATGCAATCTGAGGACTCTGATGTCCAGATCGTTTTCTGGAAAAATCTCAATACTGTCATGGAGAGAAATGGCGTTGTCAAGCCCAACTTCAAGGGTTTCATGGCCAACAGCGCCCAGGCCAACTGGAATGCAGTTTGGGTCATATATGGCAACGGGAAGAAGGACGACCGCATGGACGACCGCGAGAGAACCTGTCAGTTTCACTGGACCCAGTCTATGGTTAAGTATACCGAGAAGTACATTCCCGAAGAACTCTGGGAGCAGCACAAGAAGATGTGCCACCAGTATAGGACGGCGAGGACCATGGACGAAGCGGAGAGTATGTACCACGGGCTACGTGCATGGTGGGTATCCGCCGGGGCAGTGACAAAGAAGGCCCTAAACAAACTAGAGCTCTAGCTTGCATTCTGGCACTACCGTTATCGCCAATGGGGAGGCTTCATGACCGGGGTATGTTTTTCCAATACATTTCATATTATTTTCCTTCTTTTCACAGTACTCTAATATGAAACAACTCTTCACTAATCTCTAACTACTTCCACTACGTACTTGCAGAAGTTTTCAGAAGAAGAACTAGCAGAAATGCCTTCATGTAATCTAGCTGAAACAATACACAACAAGTGGCTTCAAGCGTCTGGAAACAGCGGTGGTGACCTCTACGTTGCTACAGTTGACGACTTCGTTCGAGGCTTCTTACAGGTTGTCAATTACTACCAGTTCCTGAAAGGTGACGTCGGCGGAACATGCCCTACAAAGAAAGAGCTCAAACTAAGGATGGCAGAGCGCAGGGCGAAGCAAACAGGTAATCCTTTACTGCTTGAAGACCCCATGCTGGACATGCTTGGAGCAAAAGAGTTTTGTACCCGTGTTCCTCGCATGGCTGGAGAAGAGGTATTCGGGTCCACGAAGCGGAAGGCAGATCTACCTCTTGGAGCTGAAGAGGAGTCTCATCGACCTGACATGGTAAACTTCTCACATCCAAGAGGTTCAGGACGTGCTGTGAGGGCTCGTCCTGTGCAGATGCCCATTATTCTTGAAAGTGATAGCATGGTAATAGAAAAAAATAGGAATGTATCAATTTTTAAACCCCCTGGATCCACGGTTATAGGTCTCAAAAATTGGCCAAAAAAGGAAATATTCATATAATATTCCGAAATGCTAAATTTTGAAAACTAAATTTAGCATAAATATTCTATATTTGGATCGTGTTATCCATTTTCCGCTCTCCGCTTTCCAATTCTCCGCTTTCCGCCCATCGCTCGCATACAAGTCACGCTCCAGTAACAATACCCCTTTTTATCATTTTTATCGTGCGAAGCGGATTTAGAACGCCCTGTTTTCTAATACAATTAATTTACCCTAAGAGATCCTATTATCCTTATACGAGCAGAGTAAAATACAGAAAATGGATCTGTATTTCCGTATTTCCGTATTTCCGTAGAATATTGGGCTCCCACAAAACACTTGTCAAATTGGATCTTCCCTCGTCGAGATGAATCGGCTTAGTCAAAGGAGTATTCTTATTAGTCAATGTGATTTTAGTCCACTCTTCTAATTGTTTTGTCGCTTAGTGATTTCGTATTTGGAATATCTTAAACATTTAGCCTTACCAACCACTCGATTATTGCCTTTAGCTAAGTAAATTCCAAAATAGTCTTATAATAATTTGTTATCGCTTATTCCATTAGGATTTATTTACTAAGCTAATTTCTAACTCCCAACTTATCCAACTGATATAATATTTACTATTTATTTTGTATTTACCACTAATATTAGATTAATTCAATTAAAAAAATCAAATTAAACTTTTACACATTGTCACCAAGTCTTTGGGGAGCTTAAGAGCAAGTTATCTTTGCTGCTCGTGTTTGAATTTGCGGAATTTGACAAACATTTTGAGGTGCATACAAGGGCAAGTTACATGCACGATGGATGGCCATTGCAGATGAGAACATGAAGCTCGATGGTTGTAAAACAAAATGGCCAACTTATGAGAAATACCTCTACGCCATATTGCCTTGCTTGAACTACAAAGGTCTACATGCACAATTTATCCTTGAAATATTATGAGACACAAACATAACTAAACGTCTTTGCCGTAAAATACCTTGGCATTTTTTAAGGTGGACTTGATGCACAAACCATGCCTTTGCAATGTGGTGTCGGATGCGCTAAGTACACGGGAAGTGTCGCAACCCTTGCTAGCCCCCTTAACAATCTTGCCAAATTTATTTGCTAGCAAAGGTCACGAGCGCTAACCCTTCACATTCCGCCATGCTAATGGTTAGCTCCTTTCACCCCGGACCCTATAGTTCATAGGAGGGAACCAACCCTTCTACTTTGCTTTCGGGACTCACCCCTTAATCGGTAACCCATTTCTTTGATGTGGACTTCCATCCATGGAAGTCCAATCCTATGTTAATCATCGCGTTGCCGGAGCAACACTACAACAACCCGAAGCGTACTAGGCAACTATGGCGTCACCTTGGGCCAATGCAGTGGCGCACCTGTCCATGAGGAGTGCCCGCAACACCATGGGCATAAGGGGGACCCCGGAGTGACACCCGGGACTTGTGGCGCCATTGGTGAGAGGGCCCAAGTACTCTTAGTGTGGGTGAGGGCCCCGGGCGTTGAGAACGCCTCTCACCCATGGGAACTAAAAGTCATGAGGGTAAGGCTATAAGTTATGAGTAGCTTATGGCGGTGGAATTCTAGAATGCTAAGAAACACCTCAATCGGAGGTGCTAGCTAGGAGATATGGCCATTTGAGTGGGGCGCTGTCTCGGGACAGCAGTGACCTGGGAGTGGTGCCCGGGACTGCCAAGGTTTGAAGAGCTATAACTTCCTCAATATTTGCCCGAATGAGGCAAGTAAGGGGTTCATCGGCATCTATGCAAAGCGTAGGTGACGATAGAGTGGTTGCTTGAGAGCATCTGACATCATATGTAGAAGTTATGGTGGTCTGAAGCTGCTGGGGGGGTTCTAGCCCAAGCGGCTAAGGGAAAATGTCCACTTGGCCCCAACCCTTGTAGAGAGACAAAAGGATACTTGATGGTGGGGTAGGGGCCCCGCCCAAAGTCCTAGAGGCTTATATGGGTGAGGCGGCTTAGCCGACCGACCCCCCTGGAGCATACTTGGCAATGTGCTCCGGGTAGTTGTAGTGTTGTTTTGGCAACACGATGATCAACTCAAGAGTGGACTTCCATGGATGGAAGTCCACCTTAGCCATGGGCTACCTACTAAGGGGAGAGTCCCGAATGCATGTGTAGGAGGGTTTGGTGACCAAGCCATGAGCTTGAAGGTCCGTGGTTTTGGGAGCTAACGATGCATGTGCGTGGGATGTGCAGGTTAACGCTCGTGGCACTTGCTAGGTTGGAAAGGCGGTCAAGCTAAGTGAAGAAAAACTAGCAAGGGTCGCGAAAAATGCCCATGGAGGCCGTGCCGTTCAGCCTCGGGTGGGTGACGCCACACCAGCTCATCCATATAACCCTATAGGACTTTACGCGGGGCCCCTACCCCACCATAAAGAAACTTGTTGTCTCTCTACCAAGAGTTGGGGCCAAGTAGAGATTTTCTCTTAGCCACTGGGCCTAGAAGCAACTAGCAGCTTCAGACCATCATAACTTCCTTGTATGATGTTTGATGCTAACAAGCAACCACTCCATCTTTATCTACGCTTCACAGAAATGCTAATGGACTCCTCACCTGCTCCATTCAGCCAAGTATTGAGGATGTTAGGCCTGTTCAAACCTTGGCTGTCCTGGGAATCACTCCAATGCACTGCTGTACCAAGGCGTTGTCGCGGGACAGCGCCGCACTCAAATGGCCATAACTCTTAGCTCACACCTCCGATTGAGGTGTTCTTAAGCTTTATGGAATCATCATGACATAAGCTACCTCACCTCATGGCCTTACCCTCGTGCCTCCTAGTCTTCATGGGTGGGAGGCGTTCCCAAAGCCCGATGCCGTCACCCACACTAGGATCACTTGGGCCCTCTCACCAACGGCGCCAGAAGTCCGAGGTGTTACTCCGGGGTCCCCCTTGTGCCCATGATGTTTCGGGCACTCCTCATGGAGAGGTGCGCTACAGGAAGAGTTCCAAGCAACGAGGATCATTAAATTCTTTTGCCTAATGTAACCGATGAAAGAAACTTGTCATGCAAGATAAGCGAGGGGTACATCAACAACCCTAGAGCACAAACGTTTTTAAGTGAGCTTTCCAATGGCAAACACTACAAGAGAAACAAGGGTTTTTAGTACAGTGTTTTAGCATGCATGTACTAATTGGACTAACACTTCATGAAAAAAAGTAAATTGACATATTTCTAGTATAAGTGTTGGAAAATAGTCATTGTGGACACATTGACGCCCCGATGTTGTTTATAGGACGACTCCTATAAACAATCTGACAATTTGCCCACTAGATTGTATGATTTATGGTCGGTAATTTTTAGGGCGTATGTAGAGAATCATGTACACAGTAAATAGTAGACAATTTCCAGTACATAATAAATAAAAGTCCGATAATAATAAAATAACATACTATAAATAATAAATAAGAATAACATACAATTAATAGAACTAATATAATAAATATCATACCATAAATAATAAATAATATATTATATACAGTAGATAAGAATAACATACTGGAGGTAATAAATAATATACTATATAAAGTAGATAATAATAAAATACTATAAATAATAAACAGAAGACCATTAATAGTGCTAATATACTATGAATATTGAGAATTAAATATCAGACTATAAATAGAAAAATACTATATAGTAGATAATAATAACATACTGAAAATAATAAACAGAAGATCATTAATAGTGCTAATATACTATGAATATTGAAAATTAAATATCAGACTATAAATAGAAAACAATATTCTATATACAGTAGATAATAATAACATACTGAAAATAATAAATAGAAGTCCATTAATAGTATTAATATACTATGAATATTGAAAATTACATATCAGACTATAAATAGCAAAAATATACTATATACAGTAGATAATAATAACATACTAAAAATAATAAATAATATACAACATACCATTAATAGTAATAATATACTATAAATAGTAAATAGTAAATATCATACCTTAAATAGTAAATAGTATACTATATACAATAGATAATAATAACATACTAAAAATACTAAATAATAATAAACTATAAAATAAAATACTATAAACTATAAACTATAAACTATAAACAGTGATTATTAGGTTCTACATAGTGAATATGATAATATAAACAGTAAATACGAGGCAGTAAATAATAAATACGAGAATCTTAATAATAAATAATAGGCAGTATACAACAAATACTGGATAATAAATTTTAAGCAGTAAATAATAGACAGTACATAATATATGCCGTATATAGTTGATATTATATTGTATACAGTAAATAAAAAATAAAAAATAACTTGGGGCCTCTATATATACAAATGTTTTAAATACTTCTAATATATCATGCGCGGAGTGGTGGCTTAGTGGCTAAGGCCTCTATGTGGGAGCCAAGAGGTTCAAGGATCAAATCCCTTGGCCCCCGCCCTTGGCTTAGCCTACTAGGTAAGTGTCTAGGCACTTAGAACTATAGGTGCTTATAGATGGTGGATATCTCTTTTAAATGACACTCATTTGTTATAAAATAGGACCACTCATTATTCAACATATCAACCAATGATAGCCCTACACATGCATGCACGCTTTAACATTAAGTAATAATTTAGTATGGAGCCCGTAAAACTTTTAGTATATTTAGACATCATAAGCAATGGTCCTAAACATATTGGCTATGTCCAAATAGATGATCCATGGGGTGTAGGGCATAGTCCCCCAAGATATGTCGTAGACAACACACTTTCTAGTAATATATGCTATTAGGTCACGTCTTTGTTTACTTCAATAAATGTCTTGTTACATGTCTAGATTGTACACAATCTTTAGTAGTGAAAGTGCTTAAAAAAATCATGTTGGTGGACAAATTGTTGAAGTATAAACAAAGTCGAATGTATGATCCATAGGGCTAGTTGAGGCTATTGATTTTGAAGGAAATATATGATAGTCCCATTGTGTTGCGCACATGTCCATGACAAGTACCCAAAACACCATGAGCACAAGGGGGACCCTGGAGTGATACCCAGGACTTGTGGCGCCGTTGGTGACAGGGCCCAAATGATCCTAGTGTGGGTAACGGCCCTAGGCATTGGATACGCCTCTCACCCAAGGAGATTAACAGGCTAGAAGGTAAGGCCATCAACCATAAGTAGCTTATGACGTGCTGATTCTAGAAAGCTCAAGATCACCTCAATCGGATTTGTGAGCTAGGAGATATGGCAATTTTAGTGGGGCGCTATCCCTGAACATCACCATGCTACCCCAGTGGCCTCGAAGTGGCTCCTGGGGTTGCCAATGTTTGAACAGGCATAACTTCCTCAATACTTGCTTAGATGGGGCATTTGATGAGTTCATTAGGATCTACGTAAAGTGTACATGACAATAGACTGGTTTTTTTATAGCATCAAACATAATAGAAGGATGTTATGGTGTTCTGAAGTTGTTGGGGGCTTCCCGCCCCAACGGCTAAGGTAGAATGTCTATTTGGCCCCAACTCTTAGTAGAGAGTCAAAAGGTTTCTTAATGGTGTGATGGGGGCGTTTCCAAAAGTCTTAGAGGCTTATCTGGGTGAGGTGGTGTTGCGGAACGCACCCGAGGCCGAACGGCACAACCTCTATGGGCATAAATCCAATGTAAGGACATAGTTGCTTAGCATGGTTCGGGTTGTTGTAGTGTTGCTTCGACAATGCGATGATCAACATAAAATTGGACTTCCATGAATTAAAGTTTACATCTTAAAATTGGTTCTCAATCAAGGGATGAGTCCCAAAAGCAAAGTAGAAGGGTTGGTTCCCTTTCTATGAACTATAAGGTCTGCAATATGAGGAGCTAATCATTAGCATGGCGGAATGCGAAGGGTAAGCGTTTGTGATCCTTGCTAGAATTGAAGAATGATTAAGATTGTCAAGGGGGCTAATAAGGGTTGCGACACGTGGTATCAAAGCACGGTTTTTAGATTTGAATTAGCTTTTGGAGGAAGAGATGGCTATCTAAAATGCGGGTTACGATGGTGAAACCAGGGTTTTTAAAAGCTAGTGACGATCAAATTGGAACAAAGATCATGTGCAAATGTATTTTGACCATACCATTGATTCTAATGACATTGGTGGGAATAATGGTGGATTTGGTAAAGAAATCGGAGGAGTGAAAAGGCTCTCCATGAAAGAATGCCCAAAATACCATGGGCACAAGTTGGACCCCGGAGTGACACCCATAATTTGTGGCGCCATTGGTGAGAGGGCCCAAATGATCCTAGTGTGGGTGGGGGCCCTGGGCATAGAGAACGCCTCCCATTCATGGAGACTAAGTAGGACAATGATAAGGCCATGAGCTATGCGTAGCTTATGGCATGGAAATTATAGGATGCTTAAGAGAACTTTAATCGAAGTTGTGAGCTTGGAGATATGGCATTTTGAGTGGGGCGTTGTCCCGAGACAGCACCCTGAGACAGCAGTGGCCTAGGAGTGGCTTCTGAGACTACTAAGGTTTGAACAGGAATAACTTCCTCAATACTTGTCCTAGTGGGGCAAGAGAGGAGTCCATTGGCATTGACGTAATGCATACATGATAATGGAGGGGTTGCTTGTTTCATGAGATATCATATAAGAAAGTTATGTTGTTCTAAAGATGATGGGGGTTTCAAAAACCCAGCGTCTAAGGGAAAATATCTACTTGGCCCCAATTCTTAGTAGAGGGACAAAAGGTTTCTTGACGGTGGGGTAGGGGCCCTGCTAAAAGTCCTAAAGGCTTATATGTGTAAGGTGGTGTGGCCAAACCCACCCAAGGCCGAACGGCACGGCCTCCATGGGCTTGGCCCAATATGAGGGCAACATTGCCTAATATGGTTTGGGTTGTTGTAGTGTTGCTTCGGCAACGCAATGGTCAACATAAGATTGGACTTCCATGGATGGAAGTCCACATTTAAGAATTGGTTATTGATTAAGGGGTGAATCTTGAAAGCAAAGAAGAGGGTTTTTTTCCCTCCTATGCATTCAGGTTTGTGGTATGGGGAGCTAACCATTGATATGGCAGAATGCAAACTGTTAGCATTCATGATCTTTGCTAGAAATAAAAATAACCAAGCTAATTAAAAAGAACACGCGAGGGTTGCGACACGTAGTTTGAGAGTAGGGGTTGAATTTTTGAGGTATCACAAATGCGGGTTATGATGCTGAGCATGGGGTTTCCTAAAGGTTGTGATGCTCAAATTGGAACAAAGATCATGTGCAAGTGGATTTTGACCACACCATTGTTTTTAATGACATTGGTAGGAATAACGATGAATTTGGTAAGTCCATGCACATACTATGTCATGGCTCCGACGGAATAAGCAATGGTTGCAAGAGGTTGCCTTGCTTTTGATAAGAGGTTTGGTTCACTTCACACTTCATCCAAACCTTCACAAAGTGGGCTATATCATCCTTTATGCACCGCCAATGGTACCTCCTTGATACCATTGTATGGTGGTTTGTTCTTTCTCCTTTATGGCTAGCAATGGAACCATCAGAATCCTGCTTCAAAATCGATAGCTTGAACTTGCCTTATGACACATACACATGACTTTGCTTATACTTGAACAATCCATCCACCAATTTAACATTTTTGAGCACTTTACTCTTGCGAAGCCCACATTAAATTTTTTGTGCTTCGGGGTAGTTAATGTACCCCTTCCGTATCTTGCATCACGAGTTTCTTTCACCCGTAAACATTAGCCACAAGGTTTGGATGGTTCTCATTGCTTGGAACTCTTCCCGTCTACTTAGCGCATCCGGCACCACATTGCCATGGTCTAGTTTGTGGATCAAATCCACCTTCATTAGCGCCAAACTATCATCCCACCGCAATGACTTGACGTTCACTTGTGCTTGGGTTATAAAATACTTCAAGAACACATTGTCCGTGTAGACCTTTGCTTTGTATGACCCCAAATAATGTCGCCACTTCTTCAAGCAATGCACTACGCCAAAAGTTCTTTGTCGTGAGTTGGCCGTCTTCTTCAACAACCATTGAGCTTCATCCTCCCATATGCAATGGCCATCCATCTTACATCAACAATCCGCCAATGGCAAAATCACTCGCCTTCGTATGCACCTCAAAATGTTTGTCAAACTCCGAGAACTTGAGCATGGACGGCGAAGACAACTTTCTTTTAACCTCCCCAAAGACTTGGTGACAAAGTTCATCCCACTCTTGGGATAGCCATCTCTTTCAGAAATCGGACAAGGTCAGACAATCATTGAGATTAATATTCTTATGTGCAATGGCCAACAAACGTGATTTGTCTTGATACCACAAAGCCAATGTTTAACATTTTATTTGCGGCACAAATTTGATATGGCTTGGTAGTACCAAGCCAATTTCTAACATCCCATCCGCGACACAAACATGATTTGGCTTAATACCACAAAGCTAACTTCTAAAATTTTGTCCGTGAGACAAAAGTGATTTTTCTTAGTACCACAAAGCCAATTTCTAACATTCCGTATGCGGCATAAACATGATTTGGCTTGGTACTACAAAGCCAACTGCTAACATTTTATCTCCGAAACAAACATGTTTTGGCTTGGTCCGCAAAAATGACTTTTAACATTCCATCCGTGACACAAATATAATTTGCCTTGGTAGCACAAAGCCACCTTCCAACATTCCGTCCACGACACGAGCATGAATTACCTTGGTACCATAAAGCACGAGCATGTTTTGCCTTGGTTTAATGGGCCAAAGTACTTGCGCTCATTTCCTTGAGACCTATATCGGCTAAAACCACTTTGTGGTGAGGCACCACCTAACTTCTTTTCGGGATCATCGGCTTCAATGCTCTTGGCAATTTTGATGATCTCTGCACCGACCTCAATAAGTTTTTTGAATTTGAACATGGTATTCTCCACCCGCTTTTGAAACCCCACCTAAAACAATGCATTTCTTAGAAAAACTTGTTCATTTTAGATGTAGCATTCATGTGGGTGTAAAATTCGCGGACATAGGCCTTGAGAGACCCTGGGTGGCTCATTTGCACCAAGTTGATTCCAACATCATCACGTTCCAAGCTTTCGGATATATTCGGTATTCTAGCCTCGAATTATTTCTGAGGTTTGCAGGAGCCTTTCCAAAGGACTCCACCCATTTTCTTCCCGAATCCACCATTATCCTTATCATTCTTATTATAATCAATGGTGGGGTCAACATCCACTTGTACATGATCCTTATTCCAATTTGAGTGTAACAACATTTTAGAAATTATGGGTTGACAATCATAAGCCGCACATTTGATAGCCATCGCTTCCTCGGAAAACTTAGTAGTGTGAGCGGAGAGCGGAGAGCAGAGAGCGGAAAACTTTGACTTTGTTGGATAATTTTAGGACAAACAATGCCTATTTCCGTGGAATTTATAGATAGTTTGAATTCAATTTGTTGGAAAGGCACCCCATTCCCGTGGAGATAATAACCCAACCTAATTCAAGGAACAACCAGAACCTAAAGGCGTGGAAGAATGTATTTGATATCAAAGATCTTATAGTCTAGGTTTCAAATGGTTTCATATTAAATTAGGGCTAACGTCATCAATTGAAATCGAACAACAACATAAGAATCCACCTTTGGGAGGTAGGCCTAACACAAAATCAAAAGACCTTGGCATTCCGAATATTCACAACCGTTGATTTATTTTGTTTTTATCATGTGTGAAGACTCACATGAATAGAAATCCATTGAAATAACACTTGATTGAGGGTCTGGTCACATATGGGTGCACACTACAGTTGAGGATCCATGACCACAATACATAATTTTGGAGGTGTCTTGGGACGGCCTTTGGACACCTTCTCGTGGGTTCTCACAATTCATGGTCATGGCTCTTGGCTCGTGTGTGAAGTAGCCCTTAAATGTACTTAAGTGTTCTTAAATGATTTCGTCCAAAGTGATACATTGCCCCAAGTAGCTAGGGTAGTCTTTCCAAGTACTCTTAGACCTTCTGATGAAGGAGCGGAATGTTTTACAAAATATTTGATTGGCCGAGAAAATGTAGGTCAAATTAGGTGCCAAGCTGAAGAGTTACAAAAATGTGTATCTAGTTCAAAAATGTGAATCCAGATAAATGTGGATTCCACATGTATTTAGGTTGTATATATTAGATGAAATGCAAATTCCATCTACACTTTATCAGCCGGGCATGTCCAATACGGTGCACCTGGATGGAAGCTCGTGCCATAGAACTCCACCGCACAGAATGACATCTCCAATTCATCCCTAAGCGCAGCGAATTTCTGCAATTTTAAATCCCCCATGTCCGACATAAGAATCCTCCGCGAAATTCATGAGCTGACGTGGCGGCTATGTGAGAACCACATCAAGTTTAGTTAAAATTGACTAATGAGGTTATGTTTGCGTGGCAAACAAACCCTTCTGACAGCATTGCGACCCATCGCGTATTCATATTGAGCCAAACGAAGAGCATTAAACTCCGCACTTTTATCCACAATCGTTTTCCATGCTTTGCAAGATAGCCTCAAACTGTGGATTAGCAACGAACGGAGTTGGGTGTCCAATGCCGTCTCAGCACCCATATCCACCTTTGCGGCACCCACCAACAAGTTTGGAACCAAGACCGCCAATTGTACATCTTTGTCCAAATACAATACAAGTGGCTCCATTACGTGTGATTGGCGCGATTTTCCCCACCCTGATGCGTCATCCAAACACACACATTCATCCTATGAACGAAGCCCAAAAATCTGGCCTACCTTTTTCCATCTCGGAACCTAGAGACTAATTCCAAATACAATAATTCATCTTATGAATGAACCCAAAGAATTTGGCCTACCGTCTACCCTCTTGGAACCAAGAGACTAATCCAAAATAAACATATTCATCCAATGAATGATACCTTAGAATGTCGCCTATCCATCTAGTCTCACTTCCGAAGTGAAAGCCTACAAAAAAAACACAAACATTTATCTTATGATTCAAAGTTGAGAATGTGGGCAAAAGAAAAACAAGAATCACTATGGGGAAGAGTCCGAACACTCAGCAGGATGGAGTAGCATAATGCTTGTGCTTGGAAGTCTTCCATTGTACTTGGAGCATTCACATATGAAAAGGGTGCACGGGGATGTGACCATCATTGGTAGGATATTTGCTTTGAATGCATTAGATTAATGGGCTCAATCTTAACTTGATTAGGGTATCCTAGCTAGTACACCACATAATGAATGGGGATGCAATATTTAACATCATGGCTAAAATGCCACGTGTAAAAATCAGGAGCAAGCCCCCAACCCGTGGACCCTGTCGCAACCTTTGCTAGCCCCCATTAATAATCTTGCCAATTTTTGTTTCTAGCAAAGGTTACGAGCGCTAACCCTTTGCATTCCGCCATGCTAGTGGTTAGTTCTTCCTACCCCGGACCTTATAGTTCATAGGAGGGAACCAACCCTCCTACTTTGGTTTCGGGACTCACCCCTTAATCGGTAACCCATTTCTTCGATGTGGACTTCCATCCATGGAAGTCCAATCCTATGTTGATCATCGCATTGCCAGAGCAACACTACAACAACCCGAACCATACTAGGCAACTATGGCCTCATTTTGGGCCAATGCCCATGGAGGCCGTGCCGTTCGGCCTCGTGTGGGTGAGGCCACACCACCTCACCCATATAAGCCTCTAGGACTCTACGGGGGACCCCTATCCCACCGTCAAGAAACCTTTTGTCTCTCTACCAAGAGTTGGGGCCAAGTAGAGATTTTCCCTTAGCCGTTGGGCCTAGAAGCCCCCAGCAGCTTCAGACCATCATAACTTCATTCTATGATGTCTTATGCTAACAACTGACCACTCCATCTTCATTTACGCTTCACGTAGATGCTGATGGACTCCTCACTTGCCCCATTCAGGCAAGTAACGAGGACTGTTATGCGTGTTTGAACCTTGGCAGTCCCGGGAATCACTCCCAGGCACTGCTGTACCAGGGCGCTGTCCCGGGACAGCGCCCCACTCAAATGGCCATAACTCCTAGCTCGCACCTCCGATTGAGGTGTTCTTGAGCATTCTAGAATCACCACGCCATGAGCTACGCATAGCTTACGGCATTACCCTCATGCCTCCTAGTCTCCGCGGGTGTGAGGCGTTCCAAACGCCCGGGGCCCTCACCCACACTAGGATCACTTGGGCCCTCTCACCAACGGCGCCACAAGTCCCGGGTGTCATTCCGGGGTCCCCCTTGCGCCCATGGTGTTTCAAGCACTCCTCATATAGAGGTGCGCGATAGACCCCCTCGGAACCGAGAGGGTCCCTACATAGTCTAACCCCTTAACTTGAGAAATATGAACCCAACAAAAAAGGTCAACCCGTCAACCCCAACTTGTTTAGACACCAAAAAATGTTGTGCAAACCACAACCCCTGGATCCTCTCGGAACCGAGAGGGTCCCAACATTGCCCAACACCTGAACTTGAGAAATATCAACCCAACGAAAAAAGATACAACCCCATCCACCCCATCCACCCGAACCTATCTTAAATCTCGTCCTTGGTTCCTACATAAAGATCTTTTCGGTTCCGAGAGGGTCAAATTCCAGCCAAAAAACAAACTAATTGAACCTATCAACCAACTAGTTGAACATATGTACGAATACAAGCTTTCAACCTTCAAGAACAATTGAAATGAAACAACAACATAAGATGAAGAAGGAGTTGAATGTGGTTTGCAAAAGGGACATGAAAATTGAACAAATGAAATTATAAAAAACTTAAACATAAACAATACATAGGAGATGGAGGTTCCAAACGCACGAGGCATAGTTAACAACTTCGACTACCATGTCTATCACTATCCTCGCCCTAGTCGGCCTCTATGTCTAGGAAATCCAAAACTAGTTTGTTGAAAGGGCGGGTGCAACTAGGAGGTGGGGACGGTGCTTCCGCCAAGGTTAGCAGCATACGAAGGGAGCTCAAACATCGTTGAAGGGGTTTCAAACATGTCCGCATTAAGGACACAAATCGGGCTCTCAATATGAACTCTGAAAATATAGAACGAGACAACAAAAAAAATTAGCACATGCCAAAAATCCGGAATCGAGAAGATAGAAATCCAAGCAAGCAAGTTAGAAACCAAGAACGAGCTTACGCACACAGCAAATCGAAATTGTATTTCATCATCTTCCGGGGAGGAGGAGCAAATACCGACCCTCGTTGTGGGGCAGCATGCTGAGAAGTATGTTCTTGCTCAGTCTCTCGCATTGGAGGAGGATGGACTTGAAGATGTTGATATCCGACTCAAACGCTATAATATGGCATTGAATGGATCGACATGCAATGACGGAACCTCCTAGAATAACGAAATGCGAGAAAGTGAGCATAAGGGAATGAATGGAAAATGGAACAAGTAAAAAAATGCAAAACAATAAAAAATAAAGACATGAGAAACAAAGAGACGAAAAACCAACCAAGGCCATATTGCCAATCCATGATAATATTGTCCTTCTCCGTGAGGGCGGAGAAAATGATGAAGAAGAACTCGGGGCGCTTTTCACGAGCACCTCTCCAAGGCACCCCGTCTTTCCTCATCGACCGGTTCTACGCATTGGCGAAGCTATTGAGCCAACCATCTCTCTAGAGAATGTAACCCATGTCTTCAAAGTCCGAGGTTCGGACATTCAAAACAGATTCATTATGTACGAGCATCTTGATGAAGAACTTGCGACTCTGAAAGAAATGAGAAAGGTACAATTATGATTACAAAAATGCAAGGAATAAAAGACAAGAATGCAGAAGGATGAGGCTAGAAAGGACTTACCAACTCGGATGGACTAGTGGGCAATTGGAGATCGAGGTCATTCATGCCAAACCAGTCTTTGGCAACGTACAATTCCTCTGTATGTACCCAATTATGGATGAATCTAGACACATCAAGATCAGCGGTGTGTACAAAGACAAGAACGTCGTCGTCATGGAGGTTGGCGTTTGCGAAGGCAAACAGGACCTTAAAGTACGTGGAAGAAAGTTTGTTTCACTGAGGAACATCCGACGACGATGATGAGATGTCCGACACACGAAGGTTCTCAAGCACATCTGCAAAGAATAGATCAAGCCCTGTGTACACCTTAGGCTTGCTATTAGGACGAGTACGACCCGCTCCAACCTGCAAATCAAAAATCCAAAGAAAAATATAAGAAAACAACTGTTGAATTAGAATGAATGAATGGGAAAACAATAAAATGTCGCAAAGACCTTAATAAGGAATTTTTGGATGCGGCGGTAAGCCGAAGGGGGGATTGTGGGAACATACGAACACCAAAATATCCGGATTGGCGTTTTTAAGTGCATAATATGGTTTTGTCCTGATGACCCTAATATCGTCCAGGGATTTAGTGAAGTGTAGGAGGTCGAGAACTCCCCGTACCCGCTTATCTTCCACTCCTTAGCCGAGTTTCCGGAAACCCCGATTTCTTGCCTTCCGGTCTTTAAGAAATTCTTCCTCCTCCGGAGTTTGCCTTTCCGGATTGTATCTTGAGGTCCAAATTATAATACTTATTCACCCCTATGGTCCAGATTTATCCCTCTATGTTCTACCCTCTAGAATAGTTGGTTTTTTCCGGTGAAGACGTCCCTTATAAGATTGAGAACCGGATATTCCCTCACAACCAATCCGGATTGGCCAGATCCGTCTTGGTAGGTCACACAGGGAAGTCTATATCTTAGGACTACAACGACCAGAATATTCCGGATTCCACCCGGAGATCTGACTCGACGGGATAAATGGGTGATCCATACCACTTTCCGGATTGTCCCATCCAAAAGCGGTGAGACCTCTTCAGAAAATCAAATTGGCGCAAGTCCGGATCCCTTCCGGATCTTTACACAGTCCTCCCCACGGCTATCTCACCTAGACGTTACCCAGAGATCCGGAACAATGAGGTCCCCTTCCCACTACACTCCGGAGATGGACTCCGACTCGGAATCCTAACTGTTCCGGTCCTTCCCTCCTATTGACGGATCGATCCGGCTACCACTACCTTGGACTCTACTCGATCTAAGCTAACTGGGCGATCCGTACCACTTTCCGGATTGGTCCGTCTAAGGGCGGTGGGACCTCTTCAGAAGCTCGGACGGCGCAAGTCCGGATTCCTTCCGGATCTCACCCAATCCTCCCAACGGCTATCCCACCTAGACGTTATTCAACCATCCGGAATAGTGAGGTTTCCCTCCCACTACACACAGAGAGGATCCGCAAGGCAATAACTAGATCTGATCCGGGTCTCTTCTCCCATGTCCTATCCGGAACTCCTATCTCCTCATGCTCTCTCTCTCTCTCCTCCGCTAACGATCTCCGAATCATTCGTACACAAAATCAATCAAGGAAAGTCAAGGAGTGAGAAATCAAGGAATTTATTAGAGTAGGGGCAATCAAAATACAATAATGGAGAAGGAACCCCTCTCCAGCTCCTTATTCAGCCTTAAGTAGAGGCCAAAAATCCCTAATCTGAAGGCGGCGGCCCAGGTGGCCGCCCCTAAAAAAACCCTAACTGCTTCCATCTTCCTGGATTTCCCGGATCAAGATCCGGATTTTCCACTGACAAACCCCAAGGGAGAATTTTATTCCTTAACTTCAAAAACTCCTAAGTCCTATCTTCTTATCTCTATTCTGCCTAACTAATCTAACTACAGTCCTAAGGTAAGAAGAGCGGTGTTTCTTCTGAGCTATTCCCTCCTTCGAATGGCTGCCGAGGCCGCTGATGGCGGATGAGCCCCCTCCCGGCGATGGCTTCTGTAGTCGCGTAAGCATCCTCCTCATGTTTAGAGAAGGGGCAATCTTGTCCTTCGAGTCCCCTGCTCCTTCTGTCCGCGGTGTTCTGGAACCTGGTGTTCCGGAAACTGTACTTCCCTTTTGGACGCTCCGGATCGGGGAAGGATCGCTTCCGGTGCATTGTTCCAGATTCTATCCGCCCGAGATCGAGGTAGTCCGCGGATCCCTGGTGGAGGCCGCCTTTGAGGGTGGCGAAGGGAATGTGTTCACCATTTGGCAGTCCGGAGGAGACGACGGCAAGGCTTGGGTCATAGGGGCCTTGCCCCTACTCAGAGTCGCCTCTCGATCCGGAGTTCGGTGCCTTATAGGGGTCCGAGTTATGTCCGGAGTCCGGGACCGATCTGAGGTCCGCGGAATAGGGGACTGGCCTCGTCCGGATCTAACAAACCCGGTGCTCTTCCGCCTCACTTGGGGAGAGCGGATCCTTTCTGGAGTTCTTCTGGAACTGGCAAGCCGAAAGTTGTCTCCCTGCTCGCTAGGTCCTGCAGCCGTTGGCGGATTCTGGACCAGGGTGACTTCACCAACTACCTTGTAAAGGGTTCCGGTTGGTGACCCAGGCGGACCGGATAGAGTACCCGCCGGGGTGTTCCGCTTGGCGGAACCACCTTCTGGATCTCCGCCAGGAGATCCTTCATCGTCCGTGAGTATTGCACGAGGATGGTGAGGGCCTACCTAGCGGAAGCCGGTTCTCCGGACTCCATCATCCGGTCGTAGAGATGCGCCTTGTTGACGATCTCTACCGGATGCCCCACCAGCTCCCGGATCCGGCTGAAGACCACTGCCTGCTCCACGTGGTACTTCTGGATTTCCTCGCTCTTGTGACTGAACTCCTGAGTCATGGCCGCTACCTGCGCGGTGAGGTGAGCATTTTCCGCCTTGGCTTGCTCGAGCTCCTTCCTGTCCGCCCTCTTTGCCCTTAAATATCCTTCCTCCCTCTTTCTTCCCCTGTTACCGTTCGTTTTAACGGAAAACGGTTGCCAACGTCTTTCGACGGTTTACCAACGGTTTACCAACGGTTTCTCCCAACCGCCACAAGTCCGTTGTAACCGTTGTTACCAGTCGACTCTCCACATTCGGACCGTTGGGTAAACGTGGCGTAACCGTTACTTGGTCCGGACTAGCGGTCCGGACCATAATCAAACGGTCCTCCTAGTCCAATTTGCCGGACCGGTAATAGTACCCCTTTTTATCATTTTTATCGTGCGAGGTGGATTTAGAACGCCCTATTTCCTAGTACAATTGATTTACCCTAAGAGACCCTATTGTCCTCATACGAGCAGGGTAAAACACGGAAAATGGATCCGTATTTCTGTATTTCCGTATTTCCGTAGAATATTGGGCTCCCACAGGAACCTTGGACTGCATGAGATCCTCTATGAGGTCCCCCATGTCGACATTCTCAATCAAAGAGAGAGAAGACGACTTCTCCAAAGAAGTTGCGGAGGTATCCGGAGCAACGGCCTTCTTCTTGCGCGGCACGGAAGGTATGGTGACACTGCTATGGGAAAGAGCTGGAACATGGTCCCGAGAAGGGGCAGAAGGAGTTGCCGTTGGACTTCCAGCAACCGTGGTAGCTAGAGCTGCAGTGTGGTGAACAGAGGCCTTGGTGAAAGAACGGGTGGACACTTGACTAGAGGCCACCCTCTTGCCTTTGCCCTTCACCGGTGGAATCTCTTTGTCATTGGTGGGAGGAGCCGGATTCTCATTTTTTTCTAGCTCTTCTTCCAATTCAATTACCTCAGGGGCACAGGAAGCGAGGTTGTTGTAAAAGGGTTCTTCTACGTCGGAAACAAATCCACGAGAACAATCCAAGTACCAACCACCAACCACCAAATGCACGGGTGAAAATTTTGTAAGTTGCATGGGGGTGTACACACAAAGATTTGAGTTGTCATCGATCCAATCATCAAGGAATGACAGCAACGACGAAGAAAGAAGAGCATTCTTCATGACAAGCTCACAGTGAATGTACGTACACATTGGAGGACATGAGAACAAAGAAATGGAGTTGAAAAAATGAAAAAAAACGAAGATATGAAGGACAAAAGAAAAACAAATATGATTACCAGTAAGTAACGCGCTTGATAGCTATGGGACCTTCCTCAAACTCCATGAAATTGAGCCCTTTGATGAACTTCAAGACTCCCTTGTCATCAAAATACACCTGAAAAGCCTTGTCCCACAAAATGAGCCTCCAATGGTCGACAAAATGAGCAAGTTGCAAAAGATCTTCCGTAGAAACCCAGTCGATGTCGATGGAGCATTCATTTTCAAATGAGGCGATCTCACCCTCAACCCATTTCTTGAGCCCAAAATCGGGCACACACATGTCTTTGAACCTTAAAATTTTATAAGAATTTAGGCTTTGATTTTACACAAAGTATTTAAACCATAAAGAGGTGATGGTTGTTAGTATAGGTAGATTTTATGTGAGCTTAGATTTGGAGCTAGTTGGGGAATTAAGATGTTAGCCTAGGTGACCTAGGCATGCTTTAGAAATGGGTTGAGCTCAAGCAATAAGGAAAATTCCAGGGTTTAAGAGTTTGGAGTGAGAGCCCTCACTGTCCATTTTAGGAGGGCTTGGGGGTTTTGGATAAGCTTAACTTCGGTGCGAATGAGGAACAGGGGAAAAGCTCTGTCGCTAGAGGTGGTGAGTTGTGGAGAGAGATGGCGAGGAGGAGCAGGCTCCTAGGTCGAAGGTGGTGGCCACACCGACCAGGATGAAGCAACGAGGGCAGGCTAGAATCACACTGGAAAGAAGAGAGGCGTTGGTGCAAAGGTCAGCTGTCTTGAGAAATCGGTGGGCGCCGCTGGGAGTTGCGGTCTAGAGGTTTCTATGGTCGCGAAAGGCAGGGAGTGTCGAGCAAGGCAAGCTGGGTGAATGGGTGAGTATGATAGGAGGTGAGAAGCTAGCGGGAGGTGGAAGTGCCTCAAACTCCTGGATGTTTTCTTTTTTGTGTCCTCCGTGACAATTCAATGCAGATGCTACCTTGGATCAGAACTCATATCGCCGAAAAGGGTAGCAGAACGGGGCGATGGAATTGAGTAATCGGTCAGGGAGGGAAATGCTGCACTTGCCGCGGTTGCATTCATTTGGCTCTCCCAGTTGGTCAAAGGGGGTCTAGTTGAGGAAGATAAGGTGGAGGTCGGAGGATTACGACCACAACAGGAGGAGATCTCGGGTAGCTGCAAGCGGCAGTTGGATCGTTGGGCGGAGTGGACTTACCACCATTGATTGATTGATTTGGGAGAAATCAATCAGTGTGACAGACGAGGAGATAGTTGCCGCATGCAGTTGGATCGTGCAATGCTGATGATTTCCAAATTCTAATGCTGCTGGTGTGGGGTGGAATTTGAGTTTCGGTAAGTTGGAGAAGCCGACATGGCTACCAGGGAGGGACACTTGTAAGTTTGGCGCCTCATTTCAATCACAGGTGGTGAATGAGCCTTGAGAAAGGCGGAATTCGGCATTGCCTGCCCCGATTTGACTTAGATGTTGCTGGAATTGTGTGCTAGTGGGCTACAAAAAACTTGGTTTACTGTGGGTTGAGTGACAATACCAAAGTGCTAGGGGTTTATTACTGTTTGGGCCTCAGGCTCTTGAAATGAGTCTTGGACCTTGGTCACTAGATATACCTACGTGTAGGTCGGTATTGTAGTGGAAGTGGGATTGTTGGTAGAATTGGAATTTAGCAATTGGATTAGGATTTCAATTAGCATAGATAGGGTTTTAGTGTGTGGTTTTGTGCGTTGATGAGAGACCCAAGTATTTCTTAATGCTTGTGGCCTAAACATAATAACGCAAAGGTAAAAAGGTACCACTTTGTCACTTAAGGGGAGGGTGTACCCTCTGTTATGTAAGACTGAAACCTAGAGTGGACGGGGGATCCCTCACCTGGACCACGACGCATTCAAAGGTGGGGGTGATCATGGCTCATATAAATGGTGCGTCCGCCGGTAGTGAAGCGGGATTAGAGGATCAAGACTTGGAGGCACAAACTTGAGAGAGAGGAAGGGGCACTTGGTGCGTGGTAAGTGTTTCACCTTGGTTTTTGAGTTTTTTTGTTTATTGGGGTAGTTGTATTTCAATCATTTCCTTGGAATGAATTGCATTTTTATTTATGCATTTTCTTTTGAATAATGAGCACGGTTTGAGATAATTTCCTAAACCTTCTTGGGAATGGCATAAGGAGATAACATTAATCTTCCAAGCATTAGTTCACTAAATCTTAGAGGGATAATTAATTTTATGAAGAATCAACTCTGACACTCACCTTGGGGTGAGTCTCCAAGTTAGGGGATTTTTGAATTTGATGTGTAGACTAGAATTGTTAGTTTAAAGTTGTTGTGTCGATGTCACATTGAGTCACGGTCGAGGGTGAGTGCTAATTTGCAGGGGGAAGTGAAATTGCTAATTGATTAAGGAAGGATTTTAGTACTTGTCTTTGTCGTTATCCGTTGTAGAGGGTAATTCCTTAGTCATCGCATTGTGTTGGAGACGAGAGGGTGATGCCTTAGTCTTTAATGCGGTGCATGGCGAAGGTCAACCCCTCACTCTTGGTTCTGTGGTGAATGCCAATTTAAGAAAAAGGTCGGAGATGATTCTCCGGCTTGACTGAGAATTGGCACGAACATGCCTATCCCCTGTTTGGGATTTTTCACTTAAGTGGGCTTGCAGGTTCTCTTCCTCACCTCCTCAATTTGAAATCATACCAAGATAAGTGAAAACATTAATGAGTGAAGGTAACGAGGGGTATGTGTGGTCAAGTGAGGGTTGATTGATTCCTTGGGGAATGCAAGGTAAAATTCAATCTCAAAAACCAAGGTTGGAACTAGGAATAGATAAATTTACACGTAGGAAGAGATCATTTAGGATTGCTGAAGTTGTGGAAGAAGTTGGAGTTAGATTAGAAAGTTGCTAGAATGTGGACCCTATGTTAGTCCATTGTTAGGAACAGTAGAGGAAGAGGCTCAACTTGAGAACGAGGCAACTCTTCCTAAGTTGGGTGACGAGGTATCATCAGAGACTGATACGCTTAGGGAAGGCATTTCAATAGAAATTGATAGGGACATAGGAGTGGACGCACCAATCACCATGGCTCAGGAGGGAGGCGGAGACCCGCCCATTCCACCCATTGATCCATTGGTTAGACCGAGAGGTCTACCAATTGTGGTTCCACAAAACTTAGCGGCAGTGGACATACCATCCCACCTCCCTAAGTTTTATGGAACTAAAGATGAGGATCCATCTAGGCACATGGAGAGGTACATTGAAAGGTTGGCTAGTTCTTTGGTGACTAATCCGGGATATTGGTTGGTTTGAACCACCCAATGTACCCAACCTTGAAGTCAAAATCTGGTCTTAATACTCTCAATGAAAGACCCTCTCGGATCCGAAAGGGTTGTTTTCTAGTACAACATCAGAACCGAACTAGTTCAAACAAGATGACCCTAACTACACATACAAAGTACCCAACATTGAAGTTAAAATCTGGTCTAAATACTTTCAACTAAAGACCCTCTCGGATCTGAGAGGGTCGTTCTCTAGTACACACCAAACTATTTCAACATCAGAACCCAACTAGTCCACACAAGATGACCCTTACTTTACATACAAAGTACCCAACTTTGAAGTCAAAATCTGGTCTAAATACTTTCAACTAAAGACCCTCTCGGATCCGAGAGGGTCGTTCTCTAGTGCACACCCAACTATTTCAACATCATAACCAAACTAGGCCACCCCAGTTAAACCTATGTACACACTCAATGTACTCAACCATGAAGTCAAAATCAGGTCTTAATACTCTCAACTAAAGACCCTCTCGGATCCAAGAGGGTCGTTCTCTAGTGCACACCAAACTATTTCAACATCACAACCGAACTAGGCCACCCAAGTTGAACCTATATAAACACTCAATATACCCAACCTTGAATTCAAAATCTGGTCTAAATACTCTCAACTAAAAACCCTCTTGGATCCGAGACGGTCGTTCTGTAGTTCATACCCAACTATTACAACATCAGCACCGAACTAGTCCAAACAAGATGACCTTAACTACACATACAAAGTACCCAACCTTGAAGTCAAAATATGTTCTAAATATTGGAAGGTAGTGTTAGGTTGCATCGGTGACATTGTCCCATATGGGTTGTCACGGCTGGTCCTAACCTACACATATAAATAAAGGCATAAGGGGAGGAGCTTATCACTCTCTCTATTGTATGCAATCCTTGTGTATTGTGTTCTACCATTCTACGCTGATCTCTTTGCTTTCTCCTCTTATTTCCCAATAGGTTATGGGCCCACTTTGCTTTAGAGTTTAGAGATCAACCTAGGAGGAGGTAAGAAAGAGCCGGATCTGATCGGAGGCGATTTGGAGGTGTTTCAAGCTTTTGGTGGAGTTTTGGAGTTTTGGAGCACTTTTGGAGCGCCTTGGAGCATTCTTGGACACTTGGACCAGCGTGGAGGATACCTTAGGTTGAGGTTCATTGTATCTTGAGTGTTTATATGAGATCGATTCGCATTTTGAGGGTTTGAGGTGATTAGAGTTCCAAAAGGCTTAGTTGTGGCTTTTTGATGGTTATATAGTTATTAAGTTTAGTTTTGGAGTGGAAAGGTGCTGACTTGAGAGATCCATCCATTCTATGCTTACTTTGAGGTGTTTTGAGTTCCAAAAGGCTTAGGTGTGGCTTTTTGATGGTTATGTAGTTATTAATCTTAGTTTTGGAGTGGAAAGGTGCTGACTTGAGAGATCCATCCATTCTATGCTTACTTTGAGGTGTTTTGAGTTCCAAAAGGCTTAGGTGTGGCTTTTTGATGGTTATGTAGTTATTAAGCATAGTTTTGGAGTGGAAAGGTGCTGACTTGAGAGATCCATCCATTCTATGCTTACTTTGAGGTGTTTTGAGTTCCAAAAGGCTTAGTTGTGGCTTTTTGATGGTTATATAGTTATTAAGCTTAGTTTTGGAGTGGAAAGGTGCTGACTTGAGAGATCCATCCATTCAAAACTAACTTTGAGGTGTTTTGAGTTCCAAAAGGCTTAGGTGTGGCTTTTTGATGGTTATGTAGTTATTAAGCTTAGTTTTGGAGTGGAAAGGTGCTGACTTGAGAGATCCATCCATTCTATGCTTACTTTGAGGTGTTTTGAGTTCCAAAAGGCTTAGGTGTGGTTTTTTGATGGTTATGTAATTATGAAGCTTAGTTTTGGAGTGGAAAGGTGCTGACTTGAGAGATCCATCCATTCTATGCTTACTTTGAGGTGTTTTGAGTTCCAAAAGGCTTAGGTGTGGTTTTTTGATGGTTATGTAGTTATTAAGCTTAGTTTTGGAGTGGAAAGGTGCTGACTTGAAAGATCCATCCATTCTATGCTTACTTTGAGGTGTTTTGAGTTCCAAAAGGCTTAGTTGTGGCTTTTTTGATGGTTATATAGTTATTTGGCTTAGCTTTGGAGTGGAAAGGTGCTGACTTGAGAGATCCATCCATTCTATGTTTACTTTGAGGTGTTTTGAGTTCCAAAAGGCTTAGGTGTGGCTTTTTGATGGTTATATAGTTATTAAGCTTAGTTTTGGAGTGGAAAGGTGCTGACTTGAGAGATCCATCCATTCAAAACTAACTTTGAGGTGTTTTGAGTTCCAAAAGGCTTAGGTGTGGCTTTTTGATGGTTATGTAGTTATTAAGCATAGTTTTGGAGTGGAAAGGTGCTGACTTGAGAGATCCATCCATTCTATGCTTACTTTGAGGTGTTTTGAGTTCCAAAAGGCTTAGTTGTGGCTTTTTGATGGTTATGTAGTTATGAAGCTTAGTTTTGGAGTGGAAAGGTGCTGACTTGAGAGATCCATCCATTCTATGCTTACTTTGAGGTGTTTTGAGTTCCAAAAGGCTTAGTTGTGGCTTTTTGATGGTTATGTAGTTATTAAGCATAGTTTTGGAGTGGAAAGGTGCTGACTTGAGAGATCCATCCATTCTATGCTTACTTTGAGGTGTTTTGAGTTCCAAAAGGCTTAGTTGTGGCTTTTTTGATGGTTATATAGTTATTTGGCTTAGCTTTGGAGTGGAAAGGTGCTGACTTGAGAGATCCATCCATTCTATGCTTACTTTGAGGTGTTTTGAGTTCCAAAAGGCTTAGGTGTGGTTTTTTGATGGTTATGTAGTTATGAAGCTTAGTTTTGGAGTGGAAAGGTGCTGACTTGAGAGATCCATCCATTCTATGCTTACTTTGAAGTGTTTTGAGTTCCAAAAGGCTTAGTTGTGGCTTTTTGATGGTTATGTAGTTATTAAGCATAGTTTTGGAGTGGAAAGGTGCTGACTTGAGAGATCCATCCATTCTATGCTAACTTTGAGGTGTTTTGAATTCCAAAAGGCTTAGTTGTGGCTTTTTTGATGGTTATATAGTTATTTGGCTTAGCTTTGGAGTGGAAAGGTGCTGACTTGAGAGATCCATCCATTCTATGCTTACTTTGAGGTGTTTTGAGTTCCAAAAGGCTTAGGTGTGGCTTTTTGATGGTTATATAGTTATTAAGCTTAGTTTTGGAGTGGAAAGGTGCTGACTTGAGAGATCCATCCATTCTATGCTTACTTTGAGGTGTTTTGAGTTCCAAAAGGCTTAGGTGTGGCTTTTTGATGGTTATATAGTTATTAAGCTTAGTTTTGGAGTGGAAAGGTGCTGACTTGAGAGATCCATCCATTCTATGCTTACTTTGAGGTGTTTTGAGTTCCAAAAGGCTTAGTTGTGGCTTTTTGATGGTTATGTAGTTATTAAGCATAGTTTTGGAGTGGAAAGGTGCTGACTTGAGAGATCCATCCATTCTATGCTTACTTTGAGGTGTTTTGAGTTCCAAAAGGCTTAGGTGTGGCTTTTTGATGGTTATATAGTTATTAAGCTTAGTTTTGGAGTGGAAAGGTGCTGACTTGAGAGATCCATCCATTCTATGCTTACTTTGAGGTGTTTTGAGTTCCAAAAGGCTTAGTTGTGGTTTTTTGATGGTTATGTAATTATGAAGCTTAGTTTTGGAGTGGAAAGGTGCTGACTTGAGAGATCCATCCATTCTATGCTTACTTTGAGGTGTTTTGAGTTCGAAAAGGCTTAGGTGTGGTTTTTTGATGGTTGTGTAGTTATTAAGCTTAGTTTTGGAGTGGAAAGGTGCTGACTTGAAAGATCCATCCATTCTATGCTTACTTTGAGGTGTTTTGAGTTCCAAAAGGCTTAGTTGTGGCTTTTTTGATGGTTATATAGTTATTTGGCTTAGCTTTGGAGTGGAAAGGTGCTGACTTGAGAGATCCATCCATTCTATGTTTACTTTGAGGTGTTTTGAGTTCCAAAAGGCTTAGGTGTGGCTTTTTGATGGTTATATAGTTATTAAGCTTAGTTTTGGAGTGGAAAGGTGCTGACTTGAGAGATCCATCCATTCAAAACTAACTTTGAGGTGTTTTGAGTTCCAAAAGGCTTAGGTGTGGCTTTTTGATTTTTATGTAGTTATTAAGCATAGTTTTGGAGTGGAAAGGTGCTGACTTGAGAGATCCATCCATTCTATGCTTACTTTGAGGTGTTTTGAGTTCCAAAAGGCTTAGTTGTGGCTTTTTGATGGTTATGTAGTTATGAAGCTTAGTTTTGGAGTGGAAAGGTGCTGACTTGAGAGATCCATCCATTCTATGCTTACTTTGAGGTGTTTTGAGTTCCAAAAGGCTTAGTTGTGGCTTTTTGATGGTTATGTAGTTATTAAGCATAGTTTTGGAGTGGAAAGGTGCTGACTTGAGAGATCCATCCATTCTATGCTAACTTTGAGGTGTTTTGAATTCCAAAAGGCTTAGTTGTGGCTTTTTTGATGGTTATATAGTTATTTGGCTTAGCTTTGGAGTGGAAAGGTGCTGACTTGAGAGATCCATCCATTCTATGCTTACTTTGAGGTGTTTTGAGTTCCAAAAGGCTTAGGTGTGGCTTTTTGATGGTTATATAGTTATTAAGCTTAGTTTTGGAGTGGAAAGGTGCTGACTTGAGAGATCCATCCATTCTATGCTTACTTTGAGGTGTTTTGAGTTCCAAAAGGCTTAGGTGTGGCTTTTTGATGGTTATATAGTTATTAAGTTTAGTTTTGGAGTGGAAAGGTGCTGACTTGAGAGATCCATCCATTCTATGCTTACTTTGAGGTGTTTTGAGTTCCAAAAGGCTTAGTTGTGGCTTTTTGATGGTTATGTAGTTATTAAGCATAGTTTTGGAGTGGAAAGGTGCTGACTTGAGAGATCCATCCATTCTATGCTTACTTTGAGGTGTTTTGAGTTCCAAAAGGCTTAGTTGTGGCTTTTTTGATGGTTATATAGTTATTTGGCTTAGCTTTGGAGTGGAAAGGTGCTGACTTGAGAGATCCATCCATTCTATGCTTACTTTGAGGTGTTTTGAGTTCCAAAAGGCTTAGGTGTGGCTTTTTGATGGTTATATAGTTATTAAGCTTAGTTTTGGAGTGGAAAGGTGCTGACTTGAGAGATCCATCCATTCTATGCTTACTTTGAGGTGTTTTGAGTTCCAAAAGGCTTAGTTGTGGCTTTTTGATGGTTATATAGTTATTAAGCTTAGTTTTGGAGTGGAAAGGTGCTGACTTGAGAGATCCATCCATTCAAAACTAACTTTGAGGTGTTTTGAGTTCCAAAAGGCTTAGGTGTGGCTTTTTGATGGTTATGTAGTTATTAAGCTTAGTTTTGGAGTGGAAAGGTGCTGACTTGAGAGATCCATCCATTCTATGCTTACTTTGAGGTGTTTTGAGTTCCAAAAGGCTTAGGTGTGGTTTTTTGATGGTTATGTAGTTATGAAGCTTAGTTTTGGAGTGGAAAGGTGCTGACTTGAGAGATCCATCCATTCAAAACTAATTTTGAGGTGTTTTGAGTTCCAAAAGGCTTAGTTGTGGCTTTTTTGATGGTTATATAGTTATTTGGCTTAGCTTTGGAGTGGAAAGGTGCTGACTTGAGTGTGTGAGAACCTTGAATTAATTCCAAAGTTTAAAATCATTTTCTAAACTTCCTTGAGGGTTTCTAAGCCCTTGTACTACATTGAGTGAGTGGGAGCTTGCATTCGGTTTGAAAATGGCTTCTAGGGAAAACGATGGACTTATATCGGTTGACAAGTTCGGTGGCGAGAACTTCAACCTCTATAAGTTCAAATTGGAGATGGCCATGTCCACCAAAGATCTTTGGGAGATCGTGGATGGTTCGGAGTTGCCACCGCCTTCTACGGCGAGCGACGAAGTCAAGAAGGCGTACGAGCGACGATGCAAGAAAGCCTTCGCCATCATTGCCATGAGTTTGGTGGACAAGGAGTTGGCGCACATCAAAGGATGCAAGGGACCCGCGGAAGCGTGGAAGACCTTGTGCAACATCCACGAAACCAAAAGCTTGTCCAACATCTTGTTCATAAGGCGCAAGTTCTTCACCATCAAGATGGACGAGGGCGACGACATCCTCACGCACATCAACAAGGTAAAATCTCTTGCGGACCAACTCACGTGCTTGGAGGTGCCTATGAAGGACGAGGACGTGGTCATGACCTTGCTCGATAGCCTACCACCCTCGTTCGAGCATTTGATCACCGCATTGGAGACGCGCCCCATTTCGGAGCTCAAGTTGGACTTCATTACCGCATGTCTCATGCACGAGGTGTCCAAGAGGAAGGAAAAGGAGCCTCAAGGCGACGATGCGGCCATGTTGTCCCGCCAACATCGAGCGTTCGACAACAACGAGAGGCGCGGCGACGGCCCGAAGTGCTACAATTGTGGTAAGTTGGGCCACATTGCTCGTAATTGTCGAATGAAACGCAAGGTGAACGCAAACATGGCAAGGGCGAGTGATGACTTTGCATTTGTAGCGAGAGATAGGGCGTCTAAAAGCTCCGCCACTAGATGGATCGTGGATTCGGGGGCCTCGCAACACATGACACCACATAAGCATTTTTTCGACACTTACGAACCCGTGACGGGTCGCAAAGTATTTATGGGTGATAACGGCATGGTAGATGCCGTAGGCAAAGGCTCCATACTAGTGGAAACACGCGTGAAAGGCCGTGTGCGGAGCATTAGAATGCACGACGTGCTTCATGTGCCGAAAATGCATTCCAATTTGCTTTCGGTGAGCAAGCTCATTTCGAGGGGTTTGAAAGTGCATTTCAACTCGTTGGGATGCGTGGTGAGGGCGAGCAACGGCGAGATGTTGGCCGTGGCGTCGTTGGAGTCCAATTTGTACCAATTGGACACCAACGTGTTGAATGGGGCCGAAACGAGTTCTTTGGCGCATTCCGAGGCCAACTCGCATCCTTTGGAGCTTTGGCACAAGAGGTTGGGGCATCTCAACGCCAATAGCGTGAAAATGCTCCAAAGCATGGTGAGCGGGATGGACATGGGAGCGGCGCAAGGCGACGTGCATTCCTTCGCATGCGAAGGATGTGTGGAGGGCAAACAAGCGAGGCGACCATTCCCCACGGACGGAGGCACCCGCGCCACCAACATCTTGGAGCTCGTGCATTCCGACGTGTGCGGGCCGATGAAAACGGCGTCCATTGGAGGCGCAAGGTATTTTCTCACCTTCATTGACGATTTCTCACGCAAGATTTGGGTGTACGTGCTCAAGTCCAAGAAGGAGGTGTTGGCAAGGTTCAAAGAATGGAAAACCTTGGTGGAGAGGCAATCGGAGCAC
Organism: Polytrichum commune; assembly: GCA_950295325.1. Classification (NCBI taxonomy): domain Eukaryota; kingdom Viridiplantae; phylum Streptophyta; class Polytrichopsida; order Polytrichales; family Polytrichaceae; genus Polytrichum; species Polytrichum commune. The sequence continues at coordinate 53,544,762 of OX485806.1, read as the reverse complement.
GTAGTGAAGGTTCTTAGGTCGGATAACGGGGGAGAATACATTTCAAAGGCATTTGATGATTTCTTGAGCAAACATGGCATTGCACGGCAAACCTCCTCACCTTACACGCCGCAACAAAACAGCGTGGCGGAGCGAGCCAACCGCACCATTGTGGAGATGGCACGGTCCATGATTCATGCCCAACGCCTCGGCCACGAATTTTCGGCGGAGGCGGTGTGCAATGCGGCGTACGTACGCAACCGGTGTCCGACCAAGGCGGTTGAAAGAATGACACCCGAGGAGGCGTGGAGCGGGAGGATGCCGCACGTGTCGCACATGCGGGTGTTCGGATGTGTGGCTTACGCGAAGGTGCCGGATCAAAGGCGAACGAAGTTGGATGCGAAGGGCGTGAAGTGTTTGTTCCTCGGATATTGCGAAGGCACCAAGGCGTATCGGCTCATGTGCTTGGAGACGAAGAAAATCATCAAGAGTCCGGACGTGGTGTTTTTCGAAGACAAAACGCATTTGGAGGATTGTCCAAGTGGGAGAGTTGATGAAGTACCGACGGTGAAGGTGGACATATCTCCCAAATCGGAAGCGGAGGAGTTGGAGGCGAGCGGCGACGTTTCGGAGCCGGACGAGGAGGAGCCGAACATTGAGGACGAGTCGGAGGCCGAAGTACCGGCCGCGAAATCCACTCGTAGCGCGGAGGCATTGAAACTTAACCGCAACTAAACCACCTCCACCACCGCAAGATGGCAATGAGACCATAGGCAATTCTAGGTATCCGGATAGGCCACGCAAACCTCTTGGGGAATGGTGGAAGAACCACATTCCGCAACCCGAAGACGATGAGCACGCAAACATAGCAATGGTTGGGGAACCTAGAAACTTGAGAGAAGCATTTGAATCGAGTGATGCGAGCGAGTGGGAGTCGGCTATGCAAGAGGAGTACGAATCTCTCATAGCCAACGCCACGTGGGAGTTGGTTCCATTGCCGAAGGGCCGCAAGGCCGTGAAATGCAAGTGGGTGTTTCGCACGAAGAAGGATGCCAACGGTATGGTAGTTCGGTTTAAAACGAGGTTGGTGGCCAAGAGGTGCTCGCAAGTGGAAGGTGTGGATTTCGGCGAGACTTTCGCACCCGTGGCCAAATTCAACACCATTAGGGTCATCCTCGCAATGGCGGCGGCCATGGGCTTGGAGATACATCAAATGGACGTCAAGACCGCATTCTTGAACGGCGAATTGCACGTGGTCATCTACATGGAGCAACCGGAGGGGTTTGTGCAAAAAGGCCGAGAGCACCTCGTATGCAAGTTGGGGAAATCGCTCTACGGATTAAAGCAATCCGGACGAGCGTGGTACGAGTGCATTCACATATTCTTTGTGAACAAAGGCTTTACGAGGAGCCATGCGGACCACTCGTTATACGTGTTACAAACTTGCCACTACATTGTGATCGTAATCATATATGTAGACGACCTCATCATCTTGGCAAGCAACGTGGACGTGATCAACGAGTTGAAATCTAGCCTCGAGAAGGAGTTTGAGATGAGCGACCTCGGCGAGTTGCATTTCTTCCTCGGAGTCCATTTCGAGTGAGATAGGAAGACGCGCACCATCACCATGCATCAACGAAGCTACATCGAAACCATTTTGGAGCGATTCGGCATGAGTGATTGCAAGCCCATCTCAATCCCGCTCGACACCAAGACCTCATTGGCAAAGCTTTCGGAGGAGGAATACGAGAAGCATTCACACGAAATGAAGGACATTCCGTACCAAAGGGCGGTGGGGTCGTTGATGTACGCAATGGTGGCCACAAGACCGGACCTCGCATTCGCGGTAAGCGTGGTAAGTCGGTTTATGTCGGAACCGGGTCCGATGCATTGGATGGCCGTGAAACGAATTATGCGATACTTGAAAGGCACCATTGATATGAGGTTGCGCATCGGAGGACAACACATAAACCTTAAAGGTTATTCGGATGCGGATTGGGCCGGCGATGTGGAAAACCGAAGGTCTACCTCCGGATACGTTTTCTTCGTTGGAGACGGGGCCGTGACGTGGAATAGCAAACGACAACTAACGGTGGCTCAATCCACAATGGAGGCGGAGTACATGGCCATGAACCGATGCACGAGGGAGGCCATTTGGCTAAGGCAACTAATGGAGGATGTAGGTTGTGCACAAGAGGAGGCGACAACCATGATGTGCGACAACCAAGGTTCTATGGCATTAGCTAAGAACCCAACCAACCATGATAGGTCAAAACATATAGATGTGCAACACCATTTTATTAGAGAGAAAATTGAAAACAATGTTGTAGAGCTAGAATATTGTCCAACGCAATATATGGTAGCGGATATTCTTACAAAGGCTTTAGCGAGGGATAGGCATGAGATGTTAAGTGAAATAATGGGGTTGGAGTACAATGCCACCTCGCAAAGTGGGAGTATTGGAAGGTAGTGTTAGGTTGCATCGGTGACATTGTCCCATATGGGTTGTCACGGCTGGTCCTAACCTACACATATAAATAAAAGCATAAGGGGAGGAGCTTATCACTCTCTCTATTGTATGCAATCCTTGTGTATTGTGTTCTACCATTCTACGCTGATCTCTTTGCTTTCTCCTCTCATTTCCCAATACTAAATACTTTCGATTAAAGACCCTCTCGGATCCGAGAGGGTCGTTCTCTAGTGCACACCAAACTATTTTAACATCCCAACGCAACTAGTCCACACAGGATGACCCTTACTACACATATAAAGTACCCAACCTTGAAATCAAAATCTGGTCTAAATACTGTCAACTAAAGACCCTCTCAGATGCAAGAGGGTGGTTTTCTAGTGCACACCCAACTATTTAAACATCACAACCGAACTAGGCCACCCAAGTTGAACCTAAATACACACTCAATGTACCCACCCTTGAAGTCAAAATCTGGTCTAAATACTCTCAATTAAAGACCCTCTCGGATCCGAGAGGGTCGTTCTCTACCGCACACCGAACTATTTAAACATCACAACCAAACTAGGCCACGCAAGTTCAACGTATATACACTATGAGCCCAAAATGGTTGCTCATATTTGTTTTATGTGTAGAATTTACTTAGAATTGCATTTGAGGTCATTATTGAAATATCAAAAAGTATAAAAAGAATGAGGCTTGGTGTGGATTTATGTTTTAGGCCTTAAGCCTATTTTGTGTGGTTAATTAGAAGCTTAGTGGCATTAGGGAATGTTTTGGTTAAGTGAGTGGTGGTTGATGAAGCACGGGGAAGGGCCTTGGATTTAAATGTTTGATTTAGAACATGTTCTTTTCGGTTAAGGGGGTGAGGGTTTAGTGGATAGGATAAGGTCCTACTAAGTAGGAGAGGGTTTAAGGGGCTTGTAGTTTTGGGAACCTCCTCTCTTTCCTCTCTCACCTTTTTTCCTTTCCTCTCTTCCTCTCCTCTCTCTCTCTTTTCTCTAGGAAGTTGAGCTCTTAGAGCTCGGAAATATGTGGGAATTAGGTAGGGGACTTAGTAGAATTAATGGAATTAGGAAGGGGAATTAGGTAAAGGACTTAGTAGGAATTAGTTAGGAGCGACTAGGATTAGTGCTACTGCTAAGACTCTCGGACTGCTGGGATTAATGTTGGAGCAAGAGCTCTCGGAGTCCTGGATTAGTGCTATTGCTAAAGCTCTTGGACTGCTGGGATTAATGCTGGAGCAAGGCTCTCGGATTGCTGGATTAGTGCTACTGCAAGGCTCTCGGACTGCTAGGATTAATGCTGGAGCAAGGCTCTCAGACTGCTGGATTAGTGCTACTGCTAAGGCTCTCGGATTGTTGGGATTAATGCTGGAGCAAGAGCTCTCAGACTGCTGGATTAGTGCTACTGCTAAGGCTCTCAGAGTGCTGGGATTAATGCTGGGATTAATGCTGGAGCCGGGTATGGGCCGGGTAGGGCCAAGGGCTAAGGTCCTAAGGGGGATTTTGCTCCACAATTAGAGGGTGGTCTAGGGGGGTTGAGCTTTTGGTAGTGAGTGAGGGTTGGTGTGTAAATTAATGTAGGGAGAAGGGGATAGATAGGGAAGAGCATTTTTCAATGCTTGTACTCTTATTATGGAATAAATTGGTGTGCAAGAATTGATGGGAATTGAAATGAAGCTTTACTAGTTGGTAAGAGGGAGCTATGCGAACATGAATGTGATACCCATTCCCTCACCCGGACTAGGACGCTTAAGGGTGGGCGGTTTGGCCTCACATACACACTCAATGTACCCAACCTTGAAGTCAAAATCTGGTCTAAATACTCTCAAATAAAGATCCTCTTGGATCCGAGAGGGTCATTCTTTAGTTCATACCCATCTATTACAACATCAGGTTCGAACTAGTCCAAACAAGATGACCCTAACTACACATACAAAGTACCCAACCTTGAAGTCAAAATCTGGTCTAAATACTCTCAACGAAAGAGCCTCTCGGATCAGAGAGGGTCGTTCTCTAGTGCACACCCAACTATTTCAACATCACAACCGAACTAGGCCACCCAAGTTCAACCTATATACACACTCAAAGTACCCAACCTTGAAGTCAAAATCTGGTCTAAATACTCTCAACGAAAGAGCCTCTCGGATCAAAGAGGGTCGTTCTCTAGTGCACACCAAACTATTTCAACATCACAACCGAACTAAACCACCCAAGTTCAACCTATATACACACTCAATGTACCCAACCTTGAAGTCAAAATCTGGTCTAAATACTCTCAATGAAAGACCCTCGCGGATCTGAGAGGGTCATTCTCTAGTTCATACCCATCTATTACAACATCAGAACCGAACTAATCCAAACAAAATGACCATAACTACACACACAAAGTACCCAACCTTGAAGTCAAAATCTGGTCTAAATATTTTCAATTAAAGACCCTCTCGGATCCGAGAGGGTCGTTCTCTAGTGCACACCCAACTATTTAAACATCACAACCGATCTAGGCCACCCAAGTTGAAACTATATACAGACTCAATGTACCCAACCTTGAAGTCAAAATCTGGTCTAAATACTTTCAACTAAAGACCCTCTCGGATCTGAGAGGGTCCTTCTCTAGTGCACAACAAACTATTTCATCATCACAACCCAACTAGTCCAAACAAGATGACCCTAACTACACATACAAAGTACCTAACCTTGAAGTCAAAATTTGGTCTTAATACTTTCAACTAAAAACCTTCTCGGATCCGAGAGGGTCGTTCTCTAGTGCACACCAAACTATTTCAACATCACAACCCAACTAGTCCACACAAGATGACCCCAACTACACATACAAAGTACCCAACCCTTGAAGTCAAAATTTGGTCTAAATACTCTCAACTATAGACCCTCTCGGATCCGAGAAGGTCGTTCTCTAGTTCATACCCAACTATTACAACATCAGAACCGAACTAGTCCAAACAAGATGACCCTAACTACACATACAATGTACCCATTCTTGAAGTCAAAATCTGGTCCTAATGTCCTACCCGACACTATCAACCAAACTAGTCCACAACAAGTTGACCCTATGTACACATATAATGTTCACAACCTTGAGGTCAAAATCTGGTCTTTAATGCCCTACCATCACACTATCAACCATACTAGTCCACATTGTTATGAACGAAGACCCTCTCGGATCCAAGAGGGTCGAGGTCATGTGCATACCCAACTAATACAATATATGAAAAAAAATACTTCGTACAAATTGAGCCTATCTACTCTTACAAGCCTCACAACCTTGAGGTCAAAATGTAGTCCTCATGCCCTTGAGATTGAAATGAGGCAATGTCACCCTCAGCAAACATACAGTTAGAGATGAGAAAGGGTGAAAGAGAACAAATTAAAGAGAATAAGGTATTGGAGCACCTGTGCCCAAAAATAAGCTTTGTGATGCCAGTCATCGAGGACTTTCTCGCGAAGAGGAAGAGAAAAGGGGAACTTGTTTTTGGTTTTGACCTCAGCGGGAGAATTCCAACACCGAAGCCATCTAGCCTTAAAAGAAGCATCCACATGTGTAGTTGCCACCTTTTGCAATTTTTCAATAGTCATATCCGGGACTGTGAGCACAAGATTGTGACCACATGTCATCTTAACCTTCTAAACTTCTAAATTGATCAATGGAGGCTGCGTGAGTGATTGAAAAGTGACAAGTGTTTAGAGTTAGTTGATTTTTGCAACTTAGTTGTCAAATTAGAATTATCATGGGTATGGTGATTCTCAAGATTAATTAAAAGTTAAAAACTAAAAAGAGTGAAACAGTTGAACCTAGGTTGAAAGAGGATAGGTTGGGAGCGGCTTAAGCCAATCTAATTAGTCGTTTAGGGTCAGTGTGGTGTTCATTTAGGGGGGTGAGGCTCTTTTTGGAGGCGATGAGGTTGCTAGATCTTCGGATCCAGCCGAATGGGGGTCCCAAAAATGCCGAGGAGTTTGGTTCATTCATTCTCTCTCTCTCACGAATTGGCTGTGAATAGTGAGGTCAGGGGGTAGAGCCCTTTGGGGAAATGGTGGTTGGTAGGCTACTGTTGATGAATGCAGGCTAGTAAGGGAGGCGGGGAAGCGCAATGTGGCTGCCAGTCGGCGGGCGCCTCGAAGAGAAGGGTCAGGCAAGATTCGGCCGAAGGGAGGCTTGAGCTAATGCTCACATTGGCCGCCATTCGGCAAGCTCAATTGTTCTGGCACTAGGGACTAAGGTGTATCGTCGTGAGAATGTAGGGGAGGGAAAAATTTAAGGATACATCTCTCAGGTGCCGAAGGATGTTGCGGCGCGGGGGAGAGACAAAACTAGCAGCTGGAAATTTCTTGTGTTAGCTCTATTCTTTAATCTAGGAAGGTGAACAAACCAAACAAAACTCGACAGCAGAGCATGGAATTCAAACACCTCCCGGTTTAAGAGCCCCTCACTGTCGCAACCCATACTAGCCCCCTTGACCATCTTGCCAATTTTCAATTTTAGCAAAGGTTACGAGCGCTAACCATTTGCATTCCACCATGCTAATGGTTAGTTCCTCCTACCCCGGACCTTATAGTTCATAGGAGGGAAACCAACCCTCCTACTTTGCTTTCGGGACTCACCCCTTAAATCGGTAACCAATCCTTAGATATGGACTTCCATCCATGGAAGTCCAATCTTATGTTGATCTTCGCATTGCCGGAGCAACACTACAACAACCTGATGCATACTAGGCAACTATGGCCTCACATTGGGCCAATGCCCATGGAGGCCGTGCTGTTTGGCCTCGGGTGGGTGAGGCCACACCACCTCACCCATATAAGCCTCTAGGACTCTACGCGGGGCCCCTACCCCACCGTCAACCCACCTCTTGTCTCTCCACCAAGAGTTGGGGCCAAGTAGACATTTTCCTTTAGCCCCTGGGCCTAGAAGCCCCTAGCAGCTTCAGACCATCATAACTTCCTTGTACGGTGTCTGATGCTAACAAGCAACCACTCCATCCTCATCTACGCTTCACGTACATGACGATGGACTCCTCACTTGCCCCATTTGGGCAAGTCTTGGGGAAGTTATGCCTGTTTGAACCTTGGCAGTCCCGAGAATCACTCCCAGGCACTGCTGTACTAGGGCGGTGTCCCGGGACAGCGCCCCACTCAAATAGCCATAACTCCTAGCTCACACCTCCGATTGAGGTGTTCTTGAGCATTCTAGAATCACCACGCCATGAGCTACGCAAAGCTCATGGCCTTACCCTTGTGCATCCTAGTCTCCGTGGGTGGGAGGCGTTCCCAACGCCCAGGGCCCTCGCCCACACTAGGATCACTTGGGCCCTCTCACCAACGGCGCCACAAGTCCCGGGTGTCACTCCGGGGTCCCCCTTGTGCCCATGGTGTTTCGGGCACTCCTCATGGAGAGGTGCGCGACACTCACCTTTGTTGCGAATGTCATTAAATCAGCGTGAGATAATCCACTCCATTTCCGGGATTGTAGTTCTAGATGCAGGGCGGTTAAACAACCTATTGGGGCGGAAACAATGTGGTTTGAGTTCACCCAAGCAATGTGTCAGCCACAAACCCTTAGCCTTATGCGTTGTAGTCCAGGTGGAGGTGTGCAACTAACACTCTTTTCCTAACGCCTTGTGATGCTTTGAGACTGCTCCAAGACTCAATGCAAACTCACCCACATAGGTTTTATTTCATAGTCAGAGGTACATGTATGTGACACTGCCCTTCACATCCTTCTCCCTCATGCCACACCCTTAGTCCTTAATGCCTCTCACTTTCATTAAAACCTCAAACTACTAAGTGGTAACCCCCCAAGTGTGGCTAAATCCCCTAATTCCATCCCCAACTTACTACCCCCGTCTCTTTCGCACCTAGTAACTAAAACCCCATCTGCCTAAGCATAAAGCCTAACTAATAAGCCCCATCCACCGATCTCAGTAGCAAAAACCAGCTCTCAATTCTGCGCTGTCCGGTGACGGCCAGGGCCCATCATCGCCCGTCGTTGCCCGTCATTACCCGTCCCCGGCATGGCCGGTACTTTGGAGGCACAGTTCAGCACTCCCGATTGTGTTTTCCTCCATCTAGCAACATTTTGCGGACCCCTGAGAGCTCCCTCCCCTCTAGCTTCAATAGATCCAGCCTTTCCCCATTGAACCCTCACTGCCCCGAGATCTCCTAACACAATGCCAACTAATCAGGGTGGAATTCGGCATTCTTGAGGCCTTTTTGCATTCGGAAGACTCTCTGCTCCTCCAGGCACTAACACCTCTTGAAATTAATGCCAAGTTTGATAATTGTTCCATCACCTGATGGCCTCTCGCCCTCGTAGTGGCTGCGAATTTGACCCGCTTCATTGCTCCGAGATTGCCCAAGCAGCTTCCAGCCTCTCCAGTTGAAGGAAGCAGCTTTACTGATCACCAAATTTCACCCCGCCATCCATTCCTCTTGCGCTCGGTTCGAGGGCAGCAATTCCTCAACCGAAAGCATTCGGCTCTTCTTGGTTTTTCTCAACTGAGCTTCATCTTTGATCAAAATTTGCCCTCAGTCCTCACACTAGCCCCCCTTTTCTCTAGCCCAGTTGGATGTTTCCTTGATCTGCACCCAGCTCCTCGCCTCTGTTTTCCGCTGCAGCCATGGCTGCCTTCACCCAACCTTCGAGAGAGGAAAGACACCAGCCTCCGGCCCTTTCCCCCCACCGAAACCTAACGGTTTTTCAGTTGACCCACCTACAGAAAGCCCCCCTCCATCGCCTATACTCCCACTCCTCATTCTAAAATCAACACTACCTAATCCTAAGACGGACAATAACTCCAAACAAGGCTCTACTTAACCTTCCTAAATCGAACTCACAATAAAACACCCACACTCTATTTTGGTTTTTTTTCTTTTTTCACAACACGTTGCAATAACAACAATAAGTCCACCTCAAGCACCTCTTCGGGCATACCCGAATTAGCATCCAAAATGAATGTGGTTAACTGGTGAACTCAATTTAATCTCCACCTCACTCCTAATTTTGAACAACACCTTAACTACTTCAACAACCGTGGTTGCATCAATCAACTAATCCTAGCCTATCCAAACAATCACTTGGCCTAAGCCTTCACTTCTACCACAACTCATTCAAATCCTTTCCCTAGATAAAATCCTACGATAACTCATACTCTAGTCTTTACTATATTGCTATTCTAAAACTAAGGTGTCACTCTTTTTAGCTTTTTGTGTAATAACATTAAACATCAAAGTCTAACTCCTAATGGTTTTAAAGGGTTAAGAACCCATGTGGGCTCCCAATTGAGCTCACATAATGGGTCGAGGATCTAGGCATCCGACCAAATCAAGCCAACAACAGCCAGTGGCTGACCCAAGGGCGAATGTCGCAACCCTTGCTAGTCCCCTTAAAAATCTTGCCAATTTCCATTTCTAGCAAAGGTTACGGGTGCTAATCCTTCGCATTCCGCCATGCTAATGGTTAGGTCCTCCTACCCCGGACCATATAATTCATAGGACGGGACTCACCCTTTAATCGGTAACCCATTTCTTTGATGGATGGAAGTCCAATCCTATGTTCATCATCGCATTGCCCGGGGCCCTCACCCACACTAGGATCACTTGGGCCCTCTCACCAACGGTGCCACAAGTTCCGGGTGTCACTCCGGGGTCCCCCTTGTGCCCATGGTGTTTTCGGCACTCCTCATGGAGAGGTGCGCGACACTCACCCCCACCAAACGAAGTCGATGCCCTCATCGACTATACTCGTAGTCGGCACACCAATTCTCAAGTTGTCATCCTCTATGATGCCGCATTGTGTTTACCTTAGGGCGCGATCCCCACAATGCATCTTCAAATTTGGCATAGTCCCAAAGGTGTCGTTCCTAGGTGGTCCCTTAGCGACCTTGGATCTCTCCTCCAAGGACCTTACCTACACCAGACCCACCTACTTTGGGACTCACTTGGGTTGCCCCTCCTTCGGGGCCTCCCCCGTTAGGCTCCACTAGCCTAACATGACACATCTAGGCGAGACCTCAACGCTTCCACTAAATTGTCTCGGTTGCAACTCCGAGATGACTTTCCATTGTTAAGCCATGCCTCGATCACACGGGGGTGATGCGAAGTCCCGCCCGACTCAGTTTCCACTTTGCTCCTTCCAGACATGGGTTCATGACTCCCATGCACCAACTCTCGTTAGCTCGCGGGTAGCACTTTTATGAGCACGCGCCATCACCTTGTCCCCGCCCGAACAAGCCCATGGCTAAGAGGTTTCTTGGTTTTATCCAAGGCCCCTCCAAGCCATGGCCCCCAATTACTCGGCTTACCCAACCTAGTTTGGCATATCTATTCCCCCTCTTCCATTAACCAACCACAAGTACAAGACTAGGACCTCATCTCATACTTTTCTCTTTGCACCACTAAAGTTTGGACTTTATTCCCTCAAGCCAAAGAACAAGTACATGTTGTGGAGTAATTAGCCTCGAAGTTAAGTGTGCTACTAGCGTCTCTCCCCCACTAAAGGAGATTGATGTCCTCATCAATGCCTACGCTTCATTTTATTGGAATGTCTAGCCTTAGTTTCTTCAAATTACTTTACCAATTCCTTGGCGTTCATCATGTCTCTTACCGCTACCCGAACGGCTTCTTTCTCATGGTATCCTCACCATTTCACCAACTACTCTTTTGTACATTTTCTTTCTTTTTTACTTGGGCTTCCTACACTTGAGGATGCCCTCTTACCTCATGTTCCAAATGACGTCCACAAGGTCGGGAGGTGGCTTAATCACTTGCTTGTGATCGGGCCAAAAGGTGTCGTCCTTAAATGGCTTTAAGAATGAGACATGAAATGTCGGATGCACTTTGATCCCGGGCGGTAATTCCAACTTATACATGTCCTTGAATACTTGTTCCACAATGGAAAATGGAGCTCCAATTTTGGACATGAACTTTGGAGTGAGGCCTTTCGGCTAAGTGATGTTGTTCACATTCAACAACACCGTTTTGGCCCACCTTAAACTCCATTTCGCGTCTTCCAGCATTGACTTGCACTCCGTAGCACCTTCGGGCCTTCTCCACCAACAACTTGGTCATCTCCAAGATTTCTTTACCATCCTTGGCCAAGTCCTCACCATCTTGGTTGAACTCTAGTGTTGAATGTGCCCCCTCGAGAGCTAGGTTAATAGGTTGGAGCGCATGCACTCCATAAGCCACCATGAAAGACCACCCCTTGGTAGCCAAGTGCGTGGCTACATTGCAATTACACTCTGCTCGACCCACATAGTCCGCCCAATCTCCTTGGTCCGCCCCCACCAAGTTCCTCAAGTATTGCTTCAAGACTACATTCACCCTCTTTGTTATCCCATCCATTTAGGAATATAAGGCCGTGCTAAACCTTAGTTTCATTCCGACCTCCTTAGATAAATGCATTGAAAATGCACTTGTGAACTTTGGATCTTGATCCCACACAATCACTCTTGGCAACCTGTGGTGCCTCAACCATCCTTTGAGAAAAGGCTATGCAGTCTCCAACGCGGTGGCGGTTCCCACAATCGGCACCATGTGTGCCAACGTGACAAACCGCTCTACCATCAACAAGATGGCATCATACCCATGTCACTCCGGCAAACTTATGATCAAGTCCATGCACATACTATGTCATGGCCCCGGCAAGATAGGCAACGGTTGCAAGTAGCCGCATTCCTTTTGGTAAGAGGCTCACTTCACTTGGAACTTCAACCAAGCCTTCACAAAGTGGGTTATTCCTTCTTTATACACTGCCAATGGTACCTCTTTGACACCATTCTATGGCGGGTTTTTCTTTCTCCTCTATGGCCGGCAATAGGACTATTATATTCCTCCTTCAAAACCGATAGCCTCAACTTGCCTTGTGGCACATACACCCAACTTTGCTTCCATTTGAACAATCCGTCCACCAACTTAACCTCTTTGAGCACCTTGCTCTTGCGAAGCTCACCTAAAAGCTTTTGTGATTTGGGGTAGTTAATTTACCCCTCCCGTATCTTGCATTAGAAGTTTCTTTCGCCGGCACACATTAGCTACAAGGTTTGGATGGTTTTCATTGCTTGGAACTCTTCCCATCTACTTAGGGCATTTGGCACCACATTACCACGGTCCAATTTGTGGATCAAATCCACCTTCATAAGTGTCCCACACCTCTTCATGAGGAGTGCCGGCAACACCATGGGCACAAGGGGAACCCCGGAGTGACACCCGGGACTTGTGGCGCCGTTGGTGAGAGGGCCCAAGTGATCCTAGTGTGGGTGATGTTGCAACCCTTGCTAGCCCCCTTGACAATCTTGCCAATTTTCATTTCTAGCAAAAGTTACGAGCACTAAGCCTTCGCATACCGCCATGCTAATGGTTAGCTCCTCCTACCCCAGACCTTATACTTCATAGGAAGAGAACCAACCCTCCTACTTTACTTTCGGGACTCACCCCTTAATCGGTAACCCATTCCTAGATGTTGACTTCCATCCATGGAAGTCCAATCCCATGTTGATCATCGCATTGCCGGAGCAACACTACAACAACCCGAACCATACTAGGCAACTATAGCCTCACAATGGGCCAAAGCCCATGGAGGCCGTGCCGTTCGGCCTCCGGTGGCTGAGGCCACACCACCTCACCCATATAAGCCTCTAGGACTCTATGCGGGGCCCATACCCCACCGTCAAGAGATCTCTTGTCTCTCTACCAAAAGTTGAGGCCAAGTAGACATCTTCCCTTAGCCGCTGGGCCTAGAAGCCCCCAGCAGCTTCAGACCATCATAACTTCCTTGTATGATGTCTCATTCCAACAATCAACCACTCTATCTTCATCTACGCTTCACGTAGATGCTGATGGACTCCTCACGTTCACCATTCAGGCAAGTCTTGAGGAAGTTATGCCTGTTTGAACCTTGGCAGTCCCGGGAATCACTCCCAGGCACTGCTGCACCAGGGCGCTGTCCAGGGACAGCCGGGACAGCGCCCCACTCAAATGGCCATAACTCCTAGCTCACACCTCCGATTGAGGAATTCTTGAGTATTCTAGAATCAGAACGCCATGAGCTACGCATAGCTCTTGGCCTAACCCTCATGCCTCCTAGTCTCTGTAGGTGGGAGGCGTTCCCAACGCCCGCGGCCCTCATCCACACTAGGATCACTTGGGCCCTCTCACCAATGGTGCCACAAGTCTCGGGTGTCACTCCGGGGTACCCCTTGTGCCCATGGTGTTTCGGGAACTGCTAATGGAGAGGTGCACGACAGGTGAGGACCCCGGGCGTTGGGAACCCCTCCCACCCACGGAGACTAGGAGGCATAAGGGTAAGGCCATCAGCTTTGTGTAGCTTATGGTGTGGTGATTCTAGAACGCTCAAGATCACGTCAATCGGAGGTGTGAGCTAGGCGTTATGGCCATTTGAGTGGGGCAATGTCGCGGGACAACGCCCTTGTACAGCAGTCCCTTGGAGTGATTCCCGGGACTGCCAAGGTTCAAACAGGCATAACTTCCCCAAGACTTGCCTAAATGGGGCAAATGAGGTATCCAACCGCATCTACGTGAAGCGTAGATAAACATAGAGTGGTTGGTTGTTGGAATGAGACATCATACAAGGAAGTTATTATGGTCTGAAGCTGCAGGGGGCTTCTAGGCCCAGTGGATAAGGGAAAGTGTCTACTTGGCCCCGACTCTTGGTGGAGAGACAAAAGGTTGGTTGACGGTGGGGTAGGGGCCCTGCGTAGAGTCTAGAGGCTTATATGGGTGAGGTGGTGTGGCCTCACTCACCCGAGGCCGAACGGCAACGCCTCCATGGGCATTGGCCCATTGTGAGGCCATAGTTGCCTAGTATTGTTCGGGTTGTTGTATTGTTGCTCCGGCAACACGATGATCAACATAGGATTGGACTTCCATGGATGGAAGTTGTCGGGCACGTCTCCATAAGTAGTGCCCAAAACACCATGGGCACAAGGGGGACCCCGGAGTGACACCCGGGACTTGTGGCGCCATTGGTGAGAGGGCCCAAGTGATCCTAGTGTGGGTGAGGGCCCCGGGCGTTGGGAACGCCTCCCACCCACGGAGACTAGGAAGCACAAGGGTAAGGCCATAAGTTATGCGTAGTTCATGGCAAGGTGATTCTATAATGCTCAAGAACACCTCAATCGGAGGTGTGAGCTAGGAGTTATGGCCATTTGAGTGGGGCGCTGTCCCCGGACAGCGCCCTGGTACAGCAGTGCCTGGGAGTGATTCCCGGGACTGCCAAGGTTCAAATAGGCATAACTTTGTCAATACTTGCCTGAATGGGGCGAGTGAAGAGTCCATCGGCATATACGTGAAGCGTTAATGAGGATGGAGTGGTTGGTTGTTGGAATCAGACATCACACAAGGAAGTTATGATGGTCTGAAGCTGCTGAGGGCTTCTAGGCCCAGCAGCTAAGGGAAAATGTCTACTTGGCCCCAACTCTTGGTGGAGAGACAAGAGGTTGGTTGACGGTGGGGTAGGGGCCCCGTGTAGAGTCCTAGAGGCTTATATGGGTGAGGTGGTGTGGCCTCACCCACCCGAGGCCGAACGGCACGGCCTCCATGGGCATTGGCCCAATGTGAGGCCATAGTTGCCTAGTATGGTTCGGGTTGTTGTTGTGTTGCTCCGGCAACGCGATGATCAACATGGGATTGGACTGGCATGGACGGAAGTCCACATCTAGGAATGGGTTACCGATTAAGGGGTGAGTCCCGAAAGCAAAGTAGGAAGGTTGGTTCCCTCCTATGAACTATATGGTCCGGGTAGGAGGAGCTAACTATTAGCATGGCAGAATGCGAATGGTTAGTGCTCGTAACCTTTGCTAGAATTGAAAATTGGTAAGATTGTCAAAGGGGCTAGCAAGGGTTGCGACAAAAGTCCACATCAAATAAATGGGTTACCGATTAAGGGGTGAGTCCTGAAAGCAAAGTAGGAGGGTTGGTTGCCTCCTACGAACTATAAGGTCCGGGGTAGGAGGAGCTCACTATTGGCATGGCGGAATGCGAAGGGTTAGCGCTCGATACGTTTGCTAGAAAGGAAAATTGGCAAGATTGCTAAGGGGGCTAGCATGGGTTGCAACAATAAGCGCCAAACTATCATGCCACCGCAATGACTTGGCGTTCACTTGCGTTTGTATCTCAAAATTCTTTTAGGACACATTGTCCATGTAGACCTTTGTTTTATTCGACCCCAAATAATGTCGCCACATCTTCCAGCAATGCACTACGGCAAAGAAGTTCTTTGTCATGAGTTGGTTGTTTTCTTTGACAACCATCGAGCTTCATGCTCCTATATGCAATGGCCATCCATCTTACCCCCGTATGCACCTCAAAAGGTTTGTTAAGCTCCGCGAACTTGACCACGGGCGGCGAAGAGAACTTGGTCTTAAGCTCCCCAAAGACTCGTAACAAACATCATCCCACTCTTGGGATAGCCATTTCTTTCACAAGTTGGACAAGGTCGGACAACCATCGAACTGAGCCGGAACAGCCATGGTTGCAAACTAAGAGACTGAGGATTAAGGAGGTGTGAGCTCACTAGAGCTGCTAGATACACAGGTGGCTGAATGGGCCGTGTGGGGACCACTGGTAAGGAGGCCGAGACTGCAGCCAGTAAGGGTCCATTGTAGTAGCTTAGGAAGGTGCAGTGGGAGGCCGAAGGGGGAAGCCATCGTAGAAATGGGAGTTAAATTGATTAGTTAAATGTATGGGTGGAACTGGGGGCTACTAGGTGCTTAAGAGGATGCCTCAATGCCATGGGCACATGATTGGGATTAGCTAAGTAGACATTAGCTTTAGGTAGGAGTCAAGGATGTTTGAGTAATTTTGATTGTGATGCCTACAAGGTCACAAAAGTATTTCTCAATACTTCATCCTTGTGTTATTTGAATAAAAGAGGTGTGTTGTAGTATTCATGTGGGTGAAACTAAGGCCAAGTCACAAGCACTGAGAGAGGTTGACCCATCACATATGAGCCTGAGGCTCCCACCCGGACTAGGATGCATAAGGGTGGCGGTGTCGCGCACCTCTCCATGAGGATTGCCCAAAACACCATGGGCACAAGGGAGACCCCAGAGTGACACCCGGGACTTCTGGCACCGCTGGTGAAAGGGCCCAAGTGATCCTAGTGTGGGAGAGGGCCCCGGGCGTTGGGAACGCCTCACACCCACGGAGACAACGAGGCACGAGGATAACGCCATAAATTATGCGTAGCTCATGGCGTGGTGATTCTAGAATGCCCAGGAACACCTCAATCGGAGGTGTGAGCTAGGAGTTATAGCCATTTGAGTGGCAACGACGCTACTGTGTGAGCGGTGAGCAGAAAATCTGCTCACGGTGAGCAGAAAAAAGTCAACGCTTTCCAATTATAGTAATAAAATTCCAAATTTAGAAAATATAAATAGAAAAGTCGTGGGACCTCCTTTTTTAGTAAAAATAATGGACCTATTTTCGTGCAAATTTTGAGGGCTTTAAGGATAGAGACTTGGTTTTACGGTACCTTTCATAGAGACTAGTTCACATGATCTAATTAAACTAGGGAACTTTGGACTGTCCATATTATGGTGAGAGTCGCTTAATCATAGGCTATGGTCACAACGTAAGAGAAAATTCTAAGTCAAAAAATTCAAGCATTCAAGCAAAGTAGCAAAACTTGTACCATTCAATAACATCTAAAACTACCGTTGGAAGGAGAGACCCATAAATATTTAGAAACCTTTATAGATATCTAAAAATGAATACAATTCACATCATGTAGATAATGATAGGTCTGATATATCAGCGATATTTTCGGAAAACGTGCACTCATACTATGGTATACTCAACGCAATAGGAAAGACTTAGCGAGAATTTATAAATAAGGGGGGGGCGCCTAGCTCCTATGGGTATCCACGCTAAGGTCCCACATGCTTCATGATGCCACTTTCGAGGAGGTGCTTCACTTCATTGAAACTAAGGCTCGGAGCATGGATGAAAGTATTTTGGTATTGATCCAAGTTGCAGGTCACACGGAAGATGAAGTACAAGTGCTTGCAGTTCACCCAAGTGCGCCGCTTCCCAAGTGCTCTTGTTGACATCTCCACGAAATCCGAGCATGTGCAGGACGGGAAGGTGCTGATAGAGATACGGTAGTCTTCAACCTTAGCCTTCTTTCGGGGTTGGAAGAGAATGATGCACCCGATCCTTGGGTGAGGTATCATTGTGACGGAGGTGATTTGTCCATCGACGTTGAGGGCTGATTCCCACTTGTTGCGTTGTTGGACTCATGGACCGTTGTTACTGTGTCGGATCTTCTTTCCAAACCTCAGCGTAGTGTATTGATCGGCTTGGGCCGGGGTAGGGAGTTCGGCCATGGATGAGACAACATTGGAGGAGTTGCCGAAAAGTCTTCTGGGTGACACATCTTGACGCTGCTGAAGTTGGAATCCCCCTTCTTCAAGGGTCAGAACCTCCTGGAGAGTGAGGTTTGTCCCAGTGAGGACACGCCAGACGTCCGGGACATCCGGACGGTGCTGCACCCACTTCCTCCTAGTGCCTTTGACACATCTCTCAATGTCGTCATTGCAGAAGAATAACTGTGTCAAGAATTCCTTGTTCTTCTTGTAGTCGCGCATGTACCCGGTGTACGTAGGAGCTGGAGTACTTTTACCATGCCGAACGATCTTCTGGGTGCACTTGGTCTTTGTGCGAGCTTGCATGGCGAAGCAGGCCTTGGCGGAAGTCTTGGGCAGTCTAGAAATGTGCCACTTGGAGACATCGCAGTGGGTCTCCTGAATGTTATTGACGTGGGTGACCCGTTGTGGAATCGATTTATCGGGGGATTGTGTTAGGGGCAGGTCTGATGGTGTGGCGGAATCAGTGCGTGCCTTGGTTGACCTAGTGCTCACTCGTGGATGAGAGAAGCTGACCTTGTCGGGTCTATGTGAATCTTGATCAGAACCAAGGGGCATATCAAGTTTGCGCTTGGTGGTGCCAAAGACCTCCTCTCCTTCGAGTTGGGGTTTGCGGGTGCACCAATGCTCTGCTCCAGGCATGTGCTCGAGTGCTGCAACAATTCTTTTGGCGTCACCGGATCGTTGTGCAGCACGAAGGCGGAGTTTTTCTTTTCCTGGGCCAGTACCAGAGCGATCACCCTTTAAGTAGGCGTAGTAGTTCGTACATTGCATGAATGCTCTCACGAAATCATCCACGGTCGCAACATACAGATCAAAGCCACGGTTTCCAGACTGCTAAAGCCATTTGTTATGGACTGTCTCGGAGAGGTTGCAAGATGGCATCTCTGCCAACTCAAAATCTGTGAAATTCTGAGAGAAGTAAATAAAATGTAGTGAGTACGCTTTGCACAAAAACAGGCCAAAAGCCTAAACTGACACTAAAAAAAAAAAAAAACCAAAAAAACCAAAAAAAAAACCAAAACAAAAGTTGACACCAAAAAGCGAAATAGAAAGTGGGTGGGTACTCACTAGTTGCATGAAACCACCCCATTGACGATAACGAAAGTGCCAGAATGCAAGCCATGTATCAAGGTCCTTGATTCCTTCCTCGGATGCAGCTCCAGAGGAAAGCCACCATGCCCAGATGGCAAGATAACGGGACTCGGATTGCTCGGGAGTCTTGGCATCCTTGTACTGCTTGCATAACAACTTGTGTTGCTGTTGGAGGTCGGGCTTGATGTGGGTGGTGGTGTGGCGTTCCATAGACACCGTCCAATGCAATAGACATGTCCTCTCGCGAGACTCCATAGGAACCTTGGGATCACCACTCCCATAGATAATCCTAACTGCATTCCAATTGGCTTGTGCATTGTCCGCCATGAACCCTTTGAAGTTAACTTTAGCAATGCCATGTCTGTGCATAACTTCATTGAGCCCATGCCAAAGAAGGCTCTGCGCCGTGACATCCTCAGACTGCATATCACATACTGCAATAGTCATAACCCGGCAGTAGGCCGAGTCATAGACATTGTCGCGCACCTCTCCATAAGGAGTGCCCGAAACACCATGGGCACAAGGGGGACCCCGGAGTGACACCCGGGACTTGTGGCGCCATTGGTGAGAGGGCCCAAGTGATCCTAGTGTGGGTGATGGCCCTAGGCGTTGGGAACGCCTCCCACCCACTGAGACTAGGAAGCATGAGGGTAAGGCCATGAGCTATGCGTAGCTCATAGCGTGGTGATTCTAGAATGCTCAAGGACACCTCAATCCGAGGTGTGAGCTAGGAGTTATGGCCATTTGAGTGGGGCGCTGTCCCGGGACAGCGCCCTGGTGCAGCAGTGCCTGGGAGTGATTCCCGGGACTGCCAAGGTTCAAACAGGCATAACTTCCTCAAGACTTGCCCGAATAGGGCAAGTGAGGAGTCCATCGGCATCTACGTGAAACGTAGATGAAGATGGAGTGGTTGGTTGCTATGATCAGACATCATACACGGAAGTTATGATGGTCTGGAGCTGCTGGGGGGTTCTAGGCCCAGCAGCTAAAGGAAAATGTCCACTTGGCCCCAACTCTTGGTAGAGAGACAAGAGGTTGGTTGACGGTGGGGTAGGGGCCCCGCGTGAAGTCCTAGAGGCTTATATGGGTGAGGTGGTGTGGCCTCACCCACCCGAGGCCGAACGGCAAGGCCTCCATGGGCATTGGCCCATTGTGAGGCCATAGTTGCCTAGTATGGTTCGGGTTGTTGTAGTGTTGCTCCGGCAACGCGATGATCAACATAGGATTGGACTTCCATGGATGGAAGTCCATATCGAAGAAATGGGTTACCGATTAAGGGGTGAGTCCCGAAAGCAAGTAGGAGGGTTGGTTCCCCTCCTTTGAATTAATGGTCCGGGGTAAGAGGAGCTAACCATTAGCATGGCGGTATGCGAAGGGTTAGCGCTCGTAACCTTTGCTAGAAAAGAAAATTGGCAAGATTGCTAAGGGGGCTAGCAAGGGTTGCGACACTTCATTTTAGCACGACACCTTGTGGCCCGATCACAAGCAAGTGATTAGGCCACGTCCCGACCTTGTGGAGGTCATTTGGAACATGAGGTAAGAGGGCATCCTCAAGTGTAGGAAGCCCAAGTGAAAATGAAAGAAAATGTACAAAGGAGTACTTGGTGAAATGGTGAGGATACCATGAGAAAGAAGCCGTTTGGGTCGCGGCAAGAGACATGATGAACGGCAAGGAGTTGGTAAAGCACTTTGAAGAAACTAAGGCTAAGGATTCCAATAAAATGAAGCGTAGGCATTGATGAGGACATCAATCTCCTTTAGTGGGGGAGAGACGCTAGTAGCACACTTAGCTTCGAGGCTAATTGCTCCACAACATGAACTTGTTCTTTGGCTTGAGGGAATAAAGTCCAAACTTTAGTGGTGCAAAGAGAAAAGTATGAGATGAGGTCCTAGTCTTGTACTTGTGCTTGGTTAATGGAAGAGGGGGAATAGATATGCCAAACTAGGTTGGGTAAGCCGAGTAATTGGGGGCCATGGCTTGGAGGGGCCTTGGATAAAACCAAGAAACTTCTTAGTTGTGGGCTTGTCCGGGCGGGGGCAAGGTGATGGCGCGTGCTCATAAAAGTGCTACCCGCGAGCTAACGAGAGTTGGCGCATGGGAGTCATGAACCCATGTCTCGAAAGAGCAAAGTGGGAACCGAGTCGGGCGGGACTTGGCATCACCCCCGTGCGATCGAGGCGTGGCTTAACAATGGAAAGCCATCTCGGAGTTGCAACCGAGACAACTTAGTGGAAGCGTTGAGGTCTCGCCTAGATGTGTCACGTTAGGCTAGTGGAGCCTAACGGGGGAGGCCCCAAAGGAGGGGCAACCCAAGTGAATCCCAAAGTAGGTGGGTCTAGTGTAGGTTAGGTCCTTGGAGGAGAGATCCAAGGTCGCTAACGGACCACCTAGGAATGACACCTTTGGGACTATGCCAAATTTGAAGATGCATTGTGGGGGTCGCGCCCTAAGGTAAACACAATGCCGCACCATAGAGGATGGCAACTTGAGAATTGGTGTGCCGACTACGAGTATAGTCGATGAGGGCATCGACTCCGTTTGGTGGGGGTGAGTGTCGCGCACCTCTCCATGAGGAGTGCCCGAAACACCATGGGCACAAGGGGGACCCCGGAGTGACACCCGGGACTTGTGGCGCCGTTGGTGAGAGGGCCCAAGTGATCCTAGTGTGGGTGAGGGCCCCGGGCGTTGGGAACGCCTCCCCACCCACAAAGACTAGGAGGCATGAGGGTAAGGCCATGAGCTATGCGTAGCTCATGGCGTGGTGATTCTAGAATGCTCAAGATCACCTCAAGCGGAGGTGGGAGCTAGGAGTTATGGCCATTTGAGTGGGGCGCTGTCCCGGGACAGCGCCCTGGTACAGCAGTGCCTGGGAGTGATTCCCGGGACTGCCAAGGTTCAAACAGGCATAACTTCCTCAAGACTTGCCCGAATGGGGCAAGCGAGGAGTCCATCGGCATCTACGTGAAGCGTAGATGAGGATGGAGTGGTTGGTTGTTATGATCAGACATCATACAAGGAAGTTATGATGGTCTGAAGCTGCTGGGGGGGTTCTAGGCCCAGCAGCTAAGGGAAAATGTCCACTTGGCCCCAACTCTTGGTAGAGAGACAAGAGGTTGGTTGGCGGTGGGGTAGGGGCTCCGTGTAGAGTCCTAGAGGCTTATATGGGTGAGGTGGTGTGGCCTCACCCACCCGAGGCCGAACGGCAAGGCCTCCATGGGCATTGGCCCATTGTGAGGCCATAGTTGCCTAGTATGGTTCGGGTTGTTGTAGTGTTGCTCCGGCAACGCGATGATCAACATAGGATTGGACTTCCATGGATGGAAGTCCACATTGGGGAAATGGGTTACCGATTAAGGGGTGAGTCCCGAAAGCAAAGTAGGAGGGTTGGTTCCCTCCTATGAACTATAAGGTCCGGGGTAGGAGGAGCTAACCATTAGCATGGCGGAATGCGAATGGTTAGCGCTCGTAACCTTTGCTAGAATTGAAAATTGGCAAGATTGTCAAGGGGGCTTAGCAAGGGTTGCGACACTAACGGACCACCTAGGAACGACACCTTTGGGACTATGCCAAATTTGAAGATGCATTGTGGGGGTCGCGCCCTAAGGTAAACACAATGCCGCACCATAGAGGATGGCAACTTGAGAATTGGTGTGCCGACTAAGAGTATAGTCGATGAGGGCATCGACTCCGTTTGGTGGGGGTGAGTGTCGCGCACCTCTCCATGAGGAGTGCCCGAAACACCATGGGCACAAGGGGGACCCTGGAGTGACACCCGGGACTTGTGGCGCCATTGGTGAGAGGGCCCAAGTGATCCTAGTGTGGGTGATGGCCCTAGGCGTTGGGAACGCCTCCCACCCACTGAGACTAGGAAGCATGAGGGTAAGGCCATGAGCTATGCGTAGCTCATAGCGTGGTGATTCTAGAATGCTCAAGGACACCTCAATCCGAGGTGTGAGCTAGGAGTTATGGCCATTTGAGTGGGGCGCTGTCCCGGGACAGCGCCCTGGTGCAGCAGTGCCTGGGAGTGATTCCCGGGACTGCCAAGGTTCAAACAGGCATAACTTCCTCAAGACTTGCCCGAATAGGGCAAGTGAGGAGTCCATCGGCATCTACGTGAAACGTAGATGAAGATGGAGTGGTTGGTTGCTATGATCAGACATCATACACGGAAGTTATGATGGTCTGGAGCTGCTGGGGGGTTCTAGGCCCAGCAGCTAAAGGAAAATGTCCACTTGGCCCCAACTCTTGGTAGAGAGACAAGAGGTTGGTTGACGGTGGGGTAGGGGCCCCGCGTGAAGTCCTAGAGGCTTATATGGGTGAGGTGGTGTGGCCTCACCCACCCGAGGCCGAACGGCAAGGCCTCCATGGGCATTGGCCCATTGTGAGGCCATAGTTGCCTAGTATGGTTCGGGTTGTTGTAGTGTTGCTCCGGCAACGCGATGATCAACATAGGATTGGACTTCCATGGATGGAAGTCCATATCGAAGAAATGGGTTACCGATTAAGGGGTGAGTCCCGAAAGCAAGTAGGAGGGTTGGTTCCCCTCCTTTGAATTAATGGTCCGGGGTAAGAGGAGCTAACCATTAGCATGGCGGTATGCGAAGGGTTAGCGCTCGTAACCTTTGCTAGAAAAGAAAATTGGCAAGATTGCTAAGGGGGCTAGCAAGGGTTGCGACACATGGCAAGCCATGGTTGTCCACCCCTTGACATGCTTGACATGGTCAAACATGACCCAAGCATCCTGCAAATCACCGTGTGGTTGCATTCTCCTGACAAGGTCCACTCCAAAGCCAGGGCCCACCTCGGACATCTTGAACACATAGACTTTCTCCAATAGTTTTCCTTGGCCTGGGAATTTGTTTTCTTGCACATAGGGCCAACTGCTAGGACCTCTCAGTCCGGTGATGCTGTCAATGATCCCCCCTCGCCCAATGCGCTTGAAGGAAGTGACTATGTTTCGAATACTCGGGGTGCTGAGGTGTTGGTACCTGTCCATGACAAACTTCATGGACTCCAGGTCCATAACTTTATTGGGATCAGATCCCATGCGTAGAAGATACTTGGCCAGGAACTCTTTACTTGCAGCCAATGCAATGGCAGAGTTGGTGGCGGTGGGAGTCCTCTCAACCTCTCTACCAATGAGATCATGAATTTTGACCTTAGACTCTCTACATACACCTTGCGAAACAGGGTGATGGTGATGACCCATATGGATGCATGCACGGGTCATGTCACCTTTGCCAAGAACATAGTACATCTTAGCTTGGCAAGTATCAAGACAGTAGGGTGGTGTCTTACAGACCTTACAAACGAGAGATGACCCAGCTGGGGGATCAGCTCCTGCGGAGAAGGGTGAGGCGGTACAGCCTTCCCATTCGGTCTCGTTGACGGTAGTGGCCCGATTGGGGCGGTTGAGGTAATCACAGCCCTCGTTATTACAACGTAGATGGCCAACACAACATGAAAACCGGAAGGTCAAGCCGAGATCATTGGTAATGTTAGACGTCTTTGTCCTACACCAAGCATGACCGTCGAAATGCTTGTCCATTCCGAACATGAATCTAGCATGGGAATGGGAAGCATCAGCTCCGAGAGGAGGGAACTCAAAGATGACGTCGCCGTCAAAAACAGAAGGGAGGAACTCAACCTTCTCATGCCTAACAAATTCATAATCAATACTCTTGAGGATGTTCTTGGACCCTGGTCGGGTTGCAAGCAACTTCAAGTGGTGGACAACACTGGGACGATCTATAGACACACCTGGGTGAACTGGGGGTCTGGAAGTAGATGGTTGACTTACAGTAGGCGAGTGTGGAATCCTGGGAGGATTGATGAAGGGTTGATCCTGCGATGGAGGTGGGGTAAGTGAGGCAAAGTCAGAGGCAGGTGGCACATCATCATCAGAGTCATCGCTGAGATAGGTAACCTCTTGGATGTCGGGCTCCTTCTTGACCGTCGCTAGAAGAGGAGCCTGCGTGGTGGACGTGAGGGACACGCCTGGTGTTAGCAACACGGTTGTGGTGGCCATCTCCGACTCGGTGACGCCTATGGCCTTGTACTTTGCAGGGAGCAAGAACCAAACTCTACCATCGTCAATGCGAAAGGACATCTGAAGGACAGTGTGACTCAAGTCACCGTTGTCATTAAAGACCTCTTCCTCGACATGAATTGAGTATGGGTGGAATCTAAACCTCAAACTAAGGAATGACTCTACGACTTTGGCTAGACCATCATCTCCTAGAGGGATCATAAGGGGGATGGAATGGTGCAGTGCTCGGATGGTGGCCATTGTAGAAGGAATGTAAATGCGAGTTGGCCAAACGGGCAATGGACTTAAGCTGAGCAGAAAGTGGGCTGTGTATATAGTGATGTGATGAGCAGGCCATGGCAAGAGGGAATATGTGAAAGACGGCGGAGACTTGGATTAGTAGTCAAATAATAAGCCGACTCATGATAGCAACATGATTAAGAACTGAAAATGCACTGCAGCAATTACTTAAGTTAGTCATGATCATATGCCAATCCAATGTACATATATTAAGAAAAAACATGAGGCTGAATGCCGAGTGCCGTAATTATAAATACACCAGAGACCAAGTGAACCATTTAGTGGATGTAAGGGACATTATAATATATATAGGCAAATATATAGGGCATGTAGGATTACAGTGTACTACAATAAAGCTATATCAAACTAATCCCACCCCAAGCCTAGCCTAAACCCTCTCTGGCCTCACTAATTGAACCTGAAAAGAGCGTATCGGGGCCAAGACTAGGAATTCCAGAAATCAAAATCAAAATCTATCCCTTATTAATCCCTCCCTGACCTACTAGCCATTCCAATATAGATATATTAAGAATAAACATGATGCTGAAAGGCGAGCGCCGTAATTATAAATACACTAGAGACCACGTGAACCATTTAGTGGATGTAAGGGACATTATAATATATATTGGCAAATAAGGTCATAAGAATAACGGCCGCCACGAATAATGTGGAGTGCATGATAGTAGCTATGCAATAATAAATTCTAAACACTAGAATGCTACATTCTGATTAGCGACGAAGACGCTTATGGGGACCTTTGCCATTTTTGTCACGGTCATGTTTATGACAATGGTCAATCCGTAAACTATGAACTGCAGTGCATCCTTTGCAACCCAGTCCCTGACCTTTGGGACATGGGGCACTCCTTAATAGAGATCTAGAGTAAGTGCCCGGTTTAATAATCCCTACTTTAGAATAGGCATGAGTCTGTAAAGTAGACTTGTCCTCTATCAACATTGCAACATCCTCTTGCGAAGATGGAGTCCGTGCATGTGGACTCTGAACCATGACCGCCGGAGTAATTGAGCAGTCATGTGGGACGATCGCCGGAGTCAACTGAGCAATCTTCATGTTGTTGACGTCTGCAAAACCATCGATGGACAACGTGGTGTGAATTTGAGAGGAACTAGGGGCACCTAAAGGAGCAAGGCTTGGGAGACTTGAGTCAGTACCCATTGGAGAAGAATATGATGAGATGACATGAAGGAATGGGTACAAGTAATCGGGTATTATATACACCAAGGGTAGACACCAATACCCAAATATTTGACAACTTGTTAGATCAATACATAGTCAATATTTATTTATGGAAATGCTGGACAATTTGTTTCATGTAGGAATAGAATGTAAGACAGCAATACTCAGTCCTTTAGCACCACCAAATATCTGACATGGCAAGATTGGAATATGTAAAAGAGGTTTTAGCGGCGCCTTTTGTAGTGTATTAATGCAGTGTGGATTAACCGAGGGATTATTTAAGAAGCCTCAGATTAATTATCTAAAACCAATGAGAACATAATTATCCAAAATGTGAACATAATGATGGCGCAAAGATGTAAATTATGACAGACTTGACAATGATATATAAGAACTGTTTGCTTCGGTATTGTTAGAGATGAACACTAGGTCGAGAGCGAGAGCAGATCGAGAAGTTAGAAGGAATATTGAAAAACAAAGGCGTATTGAGAGAAGGCAAAGGTTCGAATCACGAGAGAGCATAGGGACGCCGTACAACTTGCGGACAACAATGGGTAGACGAGTGTTTAATTCTGCTAGGGGCACAGGTAGAGGTTCCAAAGGAGAAAAAACGTTTGATGTCTCAGCGGTAGCTCCCATCGTTTTATTTCCTGTATCGGAGGAAGAGAACCAAGTTGACAAAGGGGGCAGTGAGGTGTTGATTATCTGCAAACCTAATGCCATTTTTTTTATGTGTATTCACGGTAATTAGAATAGTTGATAAACATTAATTTCCATCGGCTCCTTTATATTGTATTTTATCTTTGGTGTGGGATTGTGAATTGGGTTTGGGTTGGGCATCTAGAACAACGACTTACGCAGACACAACTTCAACCTGGGGCAGCCTCAAGTGCCTCCACATCATATGAGAGTGAGGAGCAGGTTTGTAAAGATTGGACTCAATTGGTGACTTTTAGGGCCATTGGTGTAGGGTTAGGTAGCTTTGCAAAGCTAACGTTGTCTCAGGCCAACTTCATAGCTAATGAGCACAGGACATATATACTTGAGAGAGCCTAGGAGAATTTGATCGCGGCGCTGATGTGGGTGATCTTCGAGAAGCCAACATGGACAATGAAGAGCAACACTTTAGGGAAGAGGTAGGTTGTCCCACCCATAAATAATTGAATGTAAATTTTTGGTGTGAATTGAAATATTATGGAACCTATACTCGGCGAAGGTGAGGGTGAAGGTTGAGGGTGAGGGTGAGGAGGAGGGTTGAGTGTGAGGAGGTGAGGAGGTGAGGAGGTGAGGAGGTGAGGAGGTGAGGACGAGGGTTGAGGGTTGAGCTTATGGGTGCGGGTGAACGGCTTTAGGGATGGCGGACCAAGGAACGGAATTTGACAACGTGGGGGCCGAGACTAAGGACCGGGTACTGTACTTCCATTGATTTGAGTCTCAGGGTGGTTGAGGGAAGAGGGGATTTTGGTAGGGGGTAGATGTGTCAAGTTTTGATTTTTCTAAAAATCTGAAATTGAAATGTAGGACTCATATAAGGTGTCTCGGCCCCGACACACATTTTCTGGGGTCTAATATGTTAGTGAGTTTGATATGACTATGAGGTTGACTTGGGGTTGAGGGAATCTGGTTCGGGGGTTAGGAGTTGATATGTGCCTGAATTTGATTTGAGTCTCAAGGTGGGTGAGGGAAGAGGGGATTTTGGTAGGGGGTAGATGTGTCAAGTTTTGATTTTTCTAAAAATCTGAAATTGAAATGTAGGACTCATATAAGGTGTCTCGGCCCCGACACACATTTTTTGGGGTCAAATATGTTAGTGAGTTTGATATGACTATGAGGTTGACTTGGGGTTGAGGGAATCTAGTTCGGGGGTTAGGAGTTGATATGTGACTGAATTTGATTTGAGTCTCAAGGTGGGTGAGGGAAGAGGGGATTCTGGTAGGGGGTAGATGTGTCAAGTTTTGATATTTCTAAAAATCTGAAATTGAAATGTAGGACTCATAAAAGGTGTCTCGGCCCCGATACACATTTTTTGGGGTCTAATATGTTAGTGATTTTGATAAGACTGTGAGGTTGACTGTGGGTTGAGGGAATCTGGTTCGAGGGTTAGGAGTTGATATTTGACTGATTATGATTTGAGTCTAAGGGTGGGTGAGGGAAGAGGGGATTCCGGTAGGGGGAAGATGTGTCAAATTTTGATATTTCTAAAAATTTGAAATTGAAATGTGGGACTCATAAAAGGTGTCTCGACCCTGATATACATTTTTTGGGGTCTAATATGTTAGTGATTTTGATAAGACTCTGAGGTTGACTGTGGGTTGAGGGAATCTGGTTAGGGGGTTATGAGTTGATATGTGACTTAATTTGATTTGAGTCTAAGGGTGGATGAGGGAAGAGGGGATTCTGGTAGGGGGTAGATGTGTCAAATTTTGAATTTTCTAAAAATCTGAGATTGAAATGTAGGACTCATAAAAGGTGTCTCGACTCCGAGACACTCTTTTTGGGGTCTAATATGTTAGTGATTTTGATAAGACTGTGAGGTTGACTTGGGGTTGAGGGAATCTGGTTCGGGGGTTAGGAGTTGATATGTGACTGAATTTGATTTGATTCTAAGGGTGGCTGGGGGTTGAGGAAAATCTGGTAGGGGGTTAAGAGTTGATATTCTAACTGAATTTGATTTGAGTCTGAGGGTAGGTGGGGGTTTAGGGAATGTGGTAGGGGATAGGGTGTTATTATTAAGTTTTGGTTTTAATCTGAAATTGAAATGTACGTCTCAGAAAACTTGTCTTTTTTTGGCCTTTGATATTTGAGTGATTTTGATATGTTTGTGAGGGTATGTGGGGGTTGAGGGGAACCTTGTAGGGGGTTCGTAGTTTGATATTTGAGTGAATTTGATTTCAATCTGGTAGGTTATTTAGGGGTTTTCCTTTTAAACTTGGTTTTAAAGTTTGAGTCCAAGTTAGGAATCAGTCTCATTCCTATATTTCATTATGAATGTTTTTTTCGGTCCTTTGATTGTGCAGCACTCAAAAGACAAAACCCGGCACTACAAGGGTTCTCCGGAGGACCATCCCTGTTTGGACTTGATTCTTGTAGATATACCGGAAGGTCTTCTTGTTCCTGGCATATCAGACCCACCGTCGTCCATTCCCGCTTGGAATCAAGAATTGAAAGAGTGGTTACAACCACTCTTTGACTTTGCCGACGAACATCTGCACGACGACGGGGCAATTATTTTGTTTCACCCTTTTCGCATGAGTACGAAGTCCAATATTCTTGGATATTGCAAATCGTATGGTTTTGCAATTCGGAAAGAGTGGTGGGGAATGAACCGCCTTTATCTCACATCCCCAATAAATCCAGCATCAACTGTAAGATAAAGCTTATGTCTTCTTGCTGATCACCGCATTCAGTTTCAATTTAATCCTTAAGGTAGTTCTGAGTGTAGACCCACCTAAGTATTATACTCACGCAGTTGTGTTGTTTACTTTGTAAAGTAATATTGTTCTTTATGTCTGGTACATTGTAGACCATGAGGTTCGGTATTTCATTGGCGGTCAGGAGCGTGCCGGGTTCACCTACATCGAAGTTTTCATTTCGCCATGTCCCTGCATTGGATCCTTATGGGGTGGATGTTGCACGGGATGATATTCTCCAGAACTTGGTCTCTCGTGAGGACCAGCTAACTAATGGATCCACACCATGGCGAGGGCCTCGTGAAAAGTCCGTGCTTCTAATGCAAATGCTAATTGAAGCATGTAGCTCCCCATGGGATATTATTCTAGATTGCACGGCAGCGACCGGTATGTCTTTGTAATCTTCCATTTCAGTTGGTTAATCGTTAATATTGTTTTGGTCTACAAAATTCATAGTTGTTTTTGTACTAATTTTTTTCCAACTTCTTTATTTGCAGGATCTTCCATTCATGCATGCCGCAATGTGCACCGTCACATTGCGGCATTAGAGGCTGATGTTGATATTTTTGAGGCCTTACTTGCTCCATTGATTATCTCTAGAGCAGCCTCTGAAGTCACTCTTGAAGACCGTGTCACCCGTTTAGAGGATCCTGAGGGTGAAGATATCCCCGTAGAGAGGATTGTCAAAAAATCTCGGTTTACTAAGTGAGTAAGGTCCACAAATTCTCTTACCTGTGTTATGTTTTTTGCTGTCATTTCTTATAAAGTTGAGTTATGAACATGGTACCATTGGCATTTGCAAATGCGATAAATTGAGCTATCCTATTCACCGCCTTTTTTTTGTGACCCTAAATTCTATCCCAGCCCTCCAAAGTCTTGGCAACTTCCTACATATGCAAATGATATTGCTAATCAACTAGCTGGAGGTTCTTATCAGACTTTTACATCTAAATATCGTCCGGGAAGAATTTTAGAGTTTTTGGATATAGAAGCTTTAGAATCTGATGGTCAGGCCTCCTTTGATGCAGATATTAGTGATTCTAGAATGCCTTCATCATCAGGTGATCACAGTGATTCGGATCTGATGTAATAGCTTCATGTGAATATCTGTATACTATCTAATATACCGTTTTTTCTTCTGTTGGTTTTTCAGTTTGTGCACTCATTCCGCATGGAATTCATTGTATGTGTATCACTTTCAGAGTTTTAGGGATTGCATATATGAAATTGCATATTTAAGTTAACTTTTGACTTCGTTTTTTTTTATATTGTTCAAAATATTTTCTAACACCACTTGGTTACTTGTTAATGTTTGAGTTTATGATTAATTGGATTGTTCATCACTTAATTCCATAATCGGCCTATTAGTTCATACCCTTCTATTTTAAATTTAAGGGTTTCCACTATTCTTCTATTATCGTTTTCATACATTTTTTTAATAATTGCTTGCGATTTTAGGCGAATGCTGGTTTGAATAAATGACCCTAAACCATTATTGTCACCTCATGAAACTTGGCATTCAAGTGTCTTTACTAATATCTCTGCATGAGTATGTTCAACAATGATATGAGGTGCACACCTATATTACACAATGGTCTACAAGTTGACTAAAGTGTACGCCAACGACACTAAACTCTAAACATAAAACCCCTAGGCCTTGTCCAAAGTGGCCATGCCGAGACCGAACATGAAATCTAAGCCATTGGGCATGTCGAGATCCAAATTGAAACCAATGATTCGATTTCAAATTTATGGAGTCAAGTTGAATGTAACTAAACATGAAGCCCAAACATGGCATGCCTACATTCAACCTGAAACCATAAACTTGACCTCAAATCAACCAGCAAACCCCAAGGCCAACGGGCCTCGGATCCGAGGCCTTCTGCAAAGTAGCCCCTCCACTTAAAATGCCGAGACCCACCCACAAACCACCAACTTTATACACAATCAGAATTTAGGGGCTCAAGCCATGAGGCCTGGGATCCGAGGCCTTCTCCAAGTGGGACTTAGTCCACCTCAAATGACAACCTGTAACCATCCGAGACCCATTCCCAACCTACAAACCTTATAAGAGAAGGTGCAAGCAAATACAGTATAGGTTCCTCCACCACGGATATAGGTTCTCTTTGTCAATAAATTTGGGAAATATGCTTGAAATATGTGCAAAATCCACGGTCCTAAGGGTCCTAACTTTCGAACAATAGAGTTTTAAATTAACATTGTCTACTCACGAGATCTGCTCACCGCTCACATCGTAGCATTCCTGATTTGAGTGGGGCACTGTCCCGGGACAGCGCCCTGGTACAGCAGTGCCTGGGAGTGATTACCGGGAGTGCCTGGGAGTACAGCAGTTGCCTGGGAGTGCCTGGGAGTGATCCCATTTCTTGGATGTGGACTTCCATCCATGGAAGTCCAATCCTATGTTGATCATCGCGTTGCCGGAGCAACACTACAACAACCCGAAGCATACTAGGCAACTATGGCCTCACATTGGGCCAATGCCCATGGAGGCCGTGCCGTTCGGCCTCGGGTGGGTGAGGCCACACCACCTCACCCATATAAGCCTCTAGGACTCTACGCGGGGCCCCTACCCCACCGTCAACCAACCTCTTGTCTCTCTACCAAGAGTTGGGGCCAAGTGGACACTTTCCCTTAGCCGCTGGGCCTAGAAGCCCCCAGCAGCTTCAGACCATCATAACTTCCTTGTATGATGTCTGATGCTAACAACCAACCACCCCATCTTCATCTACGCTTCACGTAGATGCCGATGAACTCCTCATTTGCCCCATTCGGACGTTATGATGAGGATGTTATGCCTGTTTGAACCTTGGCAGTCCCGGGAATCACTCCCAGGCACTGCTGTACCAGGGCGCTGTCCCGGGACAGCGCCCCACTCAAATGGCCATAACTCCTAGCTCACACCTTCGCTTGAGGTGATCTTGAGCATTCTAGAATCACCACGCCATGAGCTACGCATAGCTCATGGCTTTACCCTTGTGCCTCCTAGTCTCCGTGGGTGGGAGGCGTTCCCAACGCCCGGGGCCCTCATCCACACTAGGATCACTTGGGCCCTCTCACCAACGGCGCCACAAGTCCCGGGTGTCACTCCGGGGTCCCCCTTGTGCCCATGGTGTTTCGGGCACTCCTCATAGAGAGGTGCGCGACAGGAGTGCTTTGAAAGGGCTCCCGCAAATCTCGAAAAATATTCGGGGGCTAGAATACCGAATGCATCCAAAAGCTTGGACGGTGGTAATGTTGGATTGAAATTCCAAACTAAATTGCCTAGAATGTGGTGAAGTTGGAATGGGTGCATATGCGACACTCAAGGCTTTTAGGCCTCTGTCTGCAATTTAACCACCATAATGAATGGCACAACTAAGATTGATTAGTTGGCTAAGAAACACATCGTTTTAGATGGGGTTTCAAAGGCGGGTGGTCAATACTATGTTCAACTCCCCAAAGCTTCTTGAGGATGTATCGAGAATCTTTAAGATTTGAAGAACATTGAAGCTGATGGTCCCGAAAAGAAGTTGGGCGGCGCATCACCACAAAGTGGGTTTTAGCCGATATTGGTCCCAAAGAAATGGGCGAAAGTAGTTTGGCCCATTATACCATGGCAAAACATATTCGTGCCGCGGACGGAATGTTGGGAGGTGGGTTGATCCTACCAAGGCAATTCATGTTCGTGCCGCGGACAAAGTGTGAAAGGTGGCTTTTTGCTACCTAGGCAAATCATGTTTGTTCTGTGGACAAACGATTAGAAATTTGTTTTGTGGCACCAAACCAATTTGTCCCACGGACGGAATGTTTAAAGTTGGGTTTGCGGACCAAACCAAACCAAGTTGCCGAGGACGGAATGTTGGACGATGGCTTTGTGGCCAAGGCTAGTAGCCTTAAGCCGAGGCCAAGTCTCATGCATTGACAAAGAGTCAACAGAGTCCTTGATGAGCCGAAGCTCATAAGGTGTTGGGGTTTGCCGACGCGTATAGTGGGCAAACTCATTAATGTGCGGTCTCTGAGGGTGAACCCCATGAAATAAGGTAATGGCGATATCTTTGACGTTATAATGTGGGACATTGGAATTTGTGGACATTTTACACTATGTAAAATGGATGAGGTGCCCTCATTTTGGAGGACACCTTCTTTGAAACTCACATGAAAGATGTGAGGCACAAGCCGGTGAGCTTGCGGTGCATTTGTGATGTGCCATGATGGCAAAGAATTGAACTAAAAATTGACAAGGACTCCTATGGTAGGACGACCCAAGTTGAACTTGGTCTAAATGGACCAAAGGAAAAATGGTAAACATAATGGCCATGGTTCAATTGGAGCAACTCCAAGAAACTCATCGGGAGTCTAGGAAAGATGGGCCTCCCCCAATCCATACTTGTGGGAGGTTGGTGAGATACAAGGATGTATTCACCAATGTGGTGCTCAAAATGTTACCGCCAAGGAGTGAATTGCAACTTTGCTCAAGAAGAAATTGAGTTCTTGAGGCATATGGTGACAAAGGAAGTTGGTGGACAAACATGAAGAATGTCAAGGCAATCCAAGAGGACAATTGGCCCTTGATTCAAAAAAGGCTTAGGTCATTGGTTGGCCTAGCCAACTACTACCACCACTTCATTCTAGATTTGTTTTAAGGTTGCTAGGACCTTAGTCAACTTATTGAGGAAATGGCTATTCCAATAGTGGGATGAGCCTTGTCACAAGGCCTTTGGGAAGCTCAAGAGCAAGTTCCCTTCACAAGATGTGGTTAAGTTTCCGGGTTTTCATAAGCATTTTGAGGTGCACATGGAAACGAAGGACTTTACCATTGGCGGATGGTGATCCAAAATGGATGACCATTGCTTATGAGAGCATTAACCTCCATGGTTGTCGCACCTTGTCCGGTTTGTGGAAGAAATGGCTATACCAAGAGTGGGATGAGCCGTGCCACTAGGCCATTGGGGAGCTTAAGAGCAAGTTGTCTTTGCCGCCCATGCTCAAGCTTGCGGAGTTTGCCAAACCTTTTGAGGTGCATACAGGGGCGAGTCACTTTGCCATTGGCAATGTTGATCCAAGATGGAGGACCGTTGCATATGAGAGCAATAAGCTCAATGGTTGTGAAACCTTGTCCGGCTTGTGCAAGACATGGCTATCCCAAGAGTGGGATGAGCCGTGCCACCAAGTCCTTGAGGAGCTTAAGACGAAGTTCTCTTCGCCGCCCGTGCTCAAGTTTGCGGACTTTGACATACCTTTTGAGGTGCATACGGGGGCGAGTGACTTTACCATTGGCGGATGTTGATGTAAAAAAAGATGGCCATTGCATATGGGAGCATGAAGCTCGATGGTTGTCCGACCTTGTCCAATCTTGTCCGACTTGTGAAAGAATTGGCTATCCGAAGAGTGGGACTAGCCTTGTCACCAAGTCTTTGGGGAGCTTAAGAGCAAGTTCGCTTCGCCTCCCGTGCTCAAGTTTGTGGAGTTTGACAAACCTTTTGAGGTGCATACGGGGGCGAGTAACTTTGTCAATGGTGGATTGTTAATGTAAGATGGATGGCCATTGCATATGGGGGCATGAGGCTCGATGGTTGTCAAAGAAGACAACCAACTCATGACAAAGAACTTCTCTGCCGTAGTGCATTGCTTGAAGATGTGGTGACACTATTTGGGGTCGCACAAAGATAAGGTCTACATGAACAATGTGTCCTAAAGGTATTTTGACATACAAGCGCAAGTGACTGCCAAATCATTGCCGTGGCATGATAGTTTGGCGCTTATGAATGTGGATTTGGTCCACAAACCGGACCGTGGAAATGTGGTGCCGGATGCGCTAAGTAGACCAGAAGAGTTCCAAGCAATGAGAACCATCCAAACCTTGTGGCTAATGTGTGCCGGCGAAGGAAACTTGTGATGCAAGATACGGCAGGGGTAAATTAACTACCCCGAGGCACAAAAATTTTTAGGTGAGCTTCGCAAGAGCAAGGTGCTCAAAGAGGTTAAGTTGGTGGAGGGATTGTTCAAGTGTAAGCAAAGTCGGGTGTATGTGCCACAAGCCAAGTTGAGGGTATCAGTTTTGAAGGAGGAATATGGTAGTCTTATTGCCAGCCATAGAGGAGAAAGAAAAACCGCCATAGAATGGCATCAAGGAGGTTCCATTGGCGGTGCATAAAGGAGGATATAACCCACTTTGTGAAGGCTTGGATGAAGTGCCAAGTGAACCGATCTTCTTACCAAAACCAAGGCGGTTTCTTGCAACCGTTGCCTATCCCGTCGGGGCCATGGCATAGTATGTGCATGGACTTGATCACAAGTTTGCCGAAGTCACATGGGTATGATGCCATCTTATTGATGGAAGAACGGTTGGCCAAGTTGGCACACATGGTGCCGATTGTGGGAATCGCGACCGCGTTGGAGACCGCATAGCCTTTTCTCAAAGGATGGTTGAGGCACCACGGGTTGCCAAGAATGATTGTGTGGGATCAAGATCCAAAGTTCACAAATGCATTTCCAATGCATTTCTCTAAGGAGGTTGTATTGAAACTAAGGCTTAGCACGGCCTTACATTCCCAAATGGATGGGAAAACAAAGCGTGTGAATGGAGTCTTGAAGCAATACTTGAGGAACTTGGTGGGGGCGGACCAAGGAGATTGGGCGGACTATGTGGGTCGAGCGGAGTGTAATTGCAATGTTAAATTGTAATGTAGCCACGCACTTGGCGACCAAGGGGTTGCCTTTCATGGTGGCTTATGGAGTGGATGCGCTCCAACCTACTAACCTAGCCCTCGAGGGGGCCCATTCAACACTAGAGTTCAACCAAGATGGTGAGGACTTGGCCAAGGATGGTAAACAAGTCTTGGAGATGACCAAATTGTTGGTGGAGAAAGCCCGAAGGTGCTACGAAGTGCAAGTCAATGCCGGAAGAGGCGAAGTGGAGAATGAGGTGGGCCAAAAGGTGTTGTTGAATGTGAACAACTTCACTTAGCCGGAAGGCCTCACTCCAAAGTTCATGTCTAAAATTGGAGCTCCGTTTTCCATTGTGGAACAAATGTTCAAGGACATATATAAGTTGGAATTACCGCCCGAGATCAAAGTGTACCCAACATTTCATGTCTCATTCCTAAAGCCATTTAAGGACGACACCTTGTGGCCCGATCACAAGGAAGTGATTAGGCCACCTCCCGATGTTGTGGACATCATTTGGAACATGAGGTAGGAGGGCATCCTCAAGTATAGGAAGCCCAAATGAAAAGGAAAGAAAATGTACAAAGGAGTACTTGGTGAAATGGTGAGGATACCATAAGAGCGAAGCCGTTTGGGTGGCGGCAAGAGACATGATGAACGCCAAGAAATTGGTAAAGCACTTTGAAGAAACTAAGGCTAGACATTCCAATTAAATGAAGCATAGGCATTGATGAGGACATCAATCTCCTTTAGTGGGGGAGAGACGCTTGTAACACACTTAGCTTCAAGGTTAATCGCTCCACAACATGTATTTGTTCTTTTGCTTAAGGCAATAAAATCCAACTTTAGTGGTGCAAAGAGAAAAGTATGAGATGAGGTCCTAGTCTTGTACTTGTGTTTGGTTAGTGGAAGAGGGGGAATAGACATGCCAAAGTAGGTTGGATAAGCCGAGTAATTGGGGGCCATGGCTAGGAAGGGCCTTGGATAAAACCAATAAACTTCTTAGCCTTGGGCTTGTCCGGGCGGGGACAAGGTGATGGCGCGTGCTCATAAAAGTGCTACCCGCGAGCTAACGAGAGTTGGCACATGGGAGTCATGAACCCATGTCTCGAAAGAGCAAAGTGGGAATTTCCGCCTAATTGCTACAGAGTCCCGGCAAGCCAACTGCCGGCGACTGGAAAGTGCGGAGTCCCAGCAATCCAACTGCTAGCGGCTCGAAAAAAACAACCTCACCACTTGTTCTCTCAACAATTTGTCTCTCGTGAACAGAAAAAAATGGGAAGGAGAAGGAAGGGACCCTTAAGTATCCTTCCTCCTTCTTTCTTCCCTTATTACCGTTTGGTTTAACGGAAAATGGTTGCCTAACCGTTTTTCGATGGTTTTCCCCCAACCGTCATAAATCCGTTGTAACCGCCACTTCCGGACCGTTGGCTAATTTTGGCGCAACCGTTACTTGGTCCGGACCAGCGGTTCGGACCATGATTAAACGGTCCCCCTAATCCAATTTGACGGACCGGTAATAATACTCTTTTTTAACCTTTTTATTGCGCAAGGCGGATTTAGAATGCCCTATTTCCTAGTACAATTAATTTATCCTAAGAGACCCTATTATCCTCCTACAAGTAGGGTAAAATACGGAAAATGAATCCGTATTTCCGTATTTCCGTATTTCCGTATTTCCGTATTTCCGTCGAATTTGGACTCCCACAGGAAACTCAAGAGCAAATTCTCTTCACAAGATGTGGTCAAGTTCTCGGGTTTTCACAAGCATTTTAATGTGCACGAATGTGCACATGGAGGCGAAGGACTTTACCAATGGCGGATGTTGATCCAAGATGGATGACCATTGCATATGAGAGCATTAAGTTCAATGATTGTCGAACCTTGTTCGGCTTGTGCAAGAAATGGCTATCCCGAAAGTGGGATGAGCCTTGCCACCAAGTCTTTAAGGAGCTTAAAAGCAAGTTGGAAGCCCTAAACCTCCACCCTTATGCGTCGTAGTCCGGGTGAAGGCCTATAGCTTGCACATACTTAAAATGACCACGCTTAACCATTGTCACGCGGCAATCGGCGTTCGCCAATGTAAATGTCAAACCCACAACTTACTCAAAGCATACAAAGGTCCCACTATTTAGAAATACTCAATTCCCTTGCAGTCATTTATGAGCCCAAAATGGTTGCTCATAATTGTTTTATGTTTAGAATTTACTTAGAATTGCATTCGAAGTCGTTATTGAAACAACTAAAACTATTAAAAAGACTGAGGCTTGGTGTAGAGTTATGTTTTAGGCCTTAGGCTTATTTAATGTGGGTAATTAGAGGCTTTGTGGCATTAGGAGTTGTTTTGGTTAAATGAGTGGTATTTGATGAAGCAAGGGGAAGTGTCGCGCACCTCTCCATGAGGAGTGCCCGAAACACCATGGGCACAAGGGGGACCCCGGAGTGAAACCCGGGACTTGTGGCACCGTTGATGAGAGGGCCCCGGGCGTTGGGAACGCCTCCCACCCACAAAGACTAGGAGGCATGAGGGTAAGGCCATGAGCTATGCGTAGCTGATGGCGTGATGATTCTAGGAATGCTCAAGATCACATCAAGCGCAGGTGTGAGCTAGGAGTAATGGCCATTTGAGTGGGGCGTTGTCCCGGGACAGCGCCCTGGTACAGCAGTGCCAGGGAGTGATTCCCGGGACAGCCAAGGTTCAAACAGGCATAACTTCCTCCAGACTTGCGCGAATGGGGCAAGTGAGGAGTCCATCGGCATCTACGTGAAGCGTAGATGACGATGGAGTGGTTGGTTGTTATGATCAGTCATCATACAAGGAAGTTATGATGGTTTGAAGCTGCTGGGGGGGGGGGGGGTTCTAGGCCCAGCAGCTAAAGGAAAATGTCCACTTGGCCCCAACTCTTGGTAGAGAGACAAAAGGTCTCTTGACGGTGGGTTAGGGGCCCCGCGCAGAGTCCTACAGGCTTATATGGGTGAGATGGTGTTGCCTCACCCACCCGAGGCCGAACGACACGGCCTCCATGGGCATTGGCCCAATGTGAGGCCATAGTTGCGTAGTATGGTTCGGGTTGTTGTAGTGTTGCTCCAACAATGCGATGATCAACATAGGATTGGACTTCCATGGATGGAAGTCCACATTTCAGAATTGGTTACCGATTAAGGTGTGAGTCCCGAAACTAAAGTAGGAGGGTTGGTTCCCCTCCTATGAACTATATGGTCCGGGGTAGGAGGAGCTAACCATTGGCATGGCGAAATGCAAATGGTTAGCGCTCGTAACCTTTGCTAGAAATATAAATTGGCAAGATTGTCAAGGGGGGCTAGCAAGGGTTGCGACATGTGGTATCAGAGCAGGGTAACAATTTTTGAGCTAATACTTTGAGGTAAGCATGGCTATCAAATAAGCGGGTTATGATGGTGATCCCGGGGTTTCCAAAAGGTTGTGAGGCTCAAATTGGAACAAGGATCATGTGCCACTGGATTTTGACCATACCATTGATTCAAATGACAATGGTGGGCATGAGGGTGGATTCGGTGAGGAAAATGGAGGAGTGCTTTGAAAGGGCTCCCGCAAATCTCGAGAAATATTCGGGGGCTAGAATACCGAATGCATCCGAAAGCTTGGACGGTGGTAATGTTGGATTGAAATTCCAATCCAAATTGCCTAGAATGTGGTGAAGTTGGAATGGGTGCATATGCGGCACTCAAGGCTTTTAGGCCTATGTCTGCAATTTAACCACCATAATGAATGGCACAACTAAGATTGATTAGTTGGCTAAGAAACACATCATTTTAGATGGGGTTTCAAAAGCGGGTGGTGAATACCATGTTCAACTCCCCAAAACTTCTTGAGGACGTATTGGGAATCTTTAAAATTTGAAGAACATTGAAGCTGATGGTCCCGAAAAGAAGTTGGGCGGCGCATCACCACAAAGTGGGTTTTAGCCGATATTGGTCCCAAAGAAATGGGCGAAAGTAGTTTGGCCCATTATATCATGGCAAAACATATTCGTGCCGCGGACGGAATGTTGGGAGGTGGGTTGATCCTACCAAGGCAATTCATGTTCGTGCCACGGACAAAGTGTGAAAGGTGGCTTTGTGCTACCTAGGCAAATCATGTTTGTTCTGCGGACAAACTATAAGAAATTGGTTTTGTGGCACCAAACCAATTGGTCCCGCGGACAGAATGTTTAAAGTTGGGTTTGCGGACCAAGCCAAGCCAAGTTGCCGAGGACGGAATGTTGGACGATGGCTTTGTAGCCAAGGCTAGTAGCCTTAAGCCGAGGCCAAGTCTCATGGATTGACAAAGAGTCAACAGAGTCCTTGATGAGCCGAAGCTCATAAGGTGTTGGGGCTTGCCGACGCGTATAGTGGGCAAGCTCATTAATGTGCGGTCTCTAAATGTCGCAACCCTTGCTAGTCTCCTTTAAAATCTTGCCAATTTCCAATTCTAGCAAAGGTTACGAGTCGCTAACCCTTCGCATACCGCCATGCTAATGGTTAGCTCCTCTTACCCTGGACCATTAGTTCATAGTAGGGAAACGAACCCTCCTACTTTGATTTCGGGACTCACCCCTTGATCGGTAACCAATTCTGAAATGTGGACTTCCATCCATGGAAGTCCAATCATATGTTGATCATCGCGTTGCCGGAGCAACACTACAACAACCCGAACCATACTAGGCAACTATGGCCTCACAATGGGCCGAAGCCCATGGGCGCCGTGCCGTTCGGCCTCAGGTGGGTGAGGCCACACCACCTCACCCATATAAGCCTCTAGGACTCTACGCGGGGCCCCTACCCCACCGTCAACCAACCTCTTGTCTCTCCACCAAGAGTTGGGGCCAAGTAGACATTTTCCTTTAGCCGCTCGGCCTAGAAGCCCCCCCCCCCCCCAGCATCAAACAATCATAACTTCCTTGTATGATGTCTGATGCCAACACGCAACCACTCCATCTTCATCTACACTGCACTTAGATGCGGATGGACTTGTCAATTGCCCATTTCAGGCAAGTATTGACGAAGTTATGCCTGTTTGAACCTTGGCAGTCCCGGGAATCGCACCCAGGCACTGCTGTACCAGGGCGCTGTCCCGGGACAACGCCCCACTCAAATGGCCATAACTCCTAGTTCACACCTCCTAGTTCACTAAGGGTGAACCCCATAAAATAAGGTAATGGCGATGTCTTTCACGTTATAATTTGGGACATTGGAATTTGTGGACATTTTACACTATGAGGTACCCTCACTTTGGAGGACACCTTCTTTGAAATTCACATGAAAGATGTGAGGCGCAAGCCGGTGAGCTTGCGGTGTATTTGTGATGTGCCATGATGGCAAAGAATTGAACTACAAATTGACAAGGCCTCCTATGGTAGGAGGATCCAAGTTGAATTTGGTCTTAATGGACCAAATGAAAAATGATAAACATAATGGTCGTGGTTCAATTGGAGCAACTCCAAGGAACTCATGTGGAGTCTAGGAAAGATGAGCCTCCCCGAAATTATACTTGTGGGATGTTTGTGAAATACAAGGATATATTCATCAATGTGGTGCTCAAAATGTTACCGCCAAGGAGTGAATTGCAACTTTGCTCAAGAAGAAATTGAGTTCTTGAGGCATATGGTGACAAAGGAAGTTGGTGGACAAACATGAAGAATGTCAAGGCAATCCAAGAGGACAATTGGCCCTTGATTCAAAAAAGGCTTAGGTCATTGGTTGGCCTAGCCAACTACTACCACCACTTCATTCTAGATTTGTTTTAAGGTTGCTAGGACCTTATTCAACTTATTGAAGAAATGGCTATCTCAAGAGTGGGATGAGCCTTGTCACCAAGCCTTTGGGAAGCTCAAGAGCAAGTTCCCTTCACAAGATGTGGTTAAGTTTCCGGGTTTTCATAATCATTTTGAGGTGCACATGGAAACGAAGGACTTTACCATTGGCGGATGTTGATCCAAATTGGATGACCATTGCTTATGAGAACATTAAGCTCCATGGTTGTCGCACCTTGTCCGGCTTGTGGAAGAAATGGCTATCCCAATAGTGGAATGAGCCGTGCCACTAAGCCATTGGGAAGCTTAGGATCAAGTTGTCTTTACCGCCCGCGCTTAAGCTTGCGGAGTTTGCCAAACCTTTTGAGGTGCATATGGGTTCGAGTCACTTTACCATTGGCGGATGTTGATCCAAGATGGAGGACCATTGCATATGGGAGTATGAAGC
Organism: Polytrichum commune; assembly: GCA_950295325.1. Classification (NCBI taxonomy): domain Eukaryota; kingdom Viridiplantae; phylum Streptophyta; class Polytrichopsida; order Polytrichales; family Polytrichaceae; genus Polytrichum; species Polytrichum commune. Next base: position 53,501,994 of record OX485806.1, on the reverse strand, counting down.
TCGATGGTTGTCCGACCTTGTGAAAGAAATGGCTATCCCAAAAGTGGGATGATGTTTGTCACGAGTCTTTGGGGAGCTTAAGATCAAGTTCTTTTCGTCGCCCGTGCTCAAGTTAGCGGAGCTTGACAAACCTTTTGAAGTGCATACGGGGGTGAGTGACTTTGCCAATGGTGGATTATGTGTAAGATGGATGGCCATTGCATATGGGAGCATGAAGCTCAATGGTTGTCAAATAGACAACCAACTCATGACAAAGAACTTCTTTGCTGTAGTGCATTGCTTGAAGATGTGGCGACATTATTTGGGGTCGCACAAAAACAAAGGTCTACATGGATAATGTGTCCTAAAAGAATTTTGACATATGGGTGAGGTGGTGTGGCCTCACCCACCCGAGGCCGAACGGCACGGCCTTTATGGGCATTGGCCCAATGTGAGGCCATAATTGCCTAGTATGGTTTGGGTTGTTGTAGTGTTGCTCCGGCAATGCGATGATCAACATAGGATTGGACTTCCATGGATGGAAGTCCACATTTTGGAATTGGTTACCGATTAAGGGGTGAGTCCCGAAACTAAAGTAGGAGGGTTGGCTCCCCTCCTATGAACTATATGGTGCGGGGTAGGAGGAGCTAACCATTGGCATGGCGGAATGCAAATGGTTAGCGCTCGTAACCTTTGCTAGAAATGTAAATTGGCAAGATTGTCAAGGGAGGCTAGCAAGGGTTGCGACAGGAAAGACCTTGGGTTTAAGTGTTTGAATTATGACATGTTCGTGTTGGTTTAAGGGGTGAGGGTTTAGTGGATAGGATGAGGTTTTATTATGTAGGAGAGGGGTGAGGGGTTAAGTTCTCTTCGGGTTTTGTGTGGTTTTTTTCTAGTTAGTGGAGGGGGAGAGGCTCAAGAGCGAGGGAACTTGGGGACGAAGGAGCTGGTCTTTCAAGGAGTAAGCTCGGCTTGAATGTCGAAGTTGCTGGTTTTTCAAGGATAAGGCTGGGCCTGAGTGCCGAAGTTAGGCTTGGATGACGAAGGAGCTGGTCTTTCAAGGAGTAAGCTCGACTTGAATGCCAAAATTGCTGGTTATCAAGGATGAGCTAGGCTTGATGCCGAAGTTGCTGGTTCTCAAGGATTAGGCTGGGCCTAATGCCGAAATTAGGCTTGGATGACGAAAGAGCTAGTCTTTCAAGGAGTAAGCTCGGCTTGAATGCCGAAGTTGCTGGTTCTCAAAGAGTGAGCTGGGCTTGAAGCCGAAATTGCTGGTTTTCAAGGATAAGCTAGGCTTGAGTGCCGAAGCTGATGGTTTTCAAGGATAAGGCTGGGCCTAAGTGCCGAGGAGCGGGTTTTAGGATGGAAGTTGGGCTTAGGGCCATGATAATGGGGATTGGGTTTATACAAAGGATGGGACTTAGTAGTGCCCACACTACATTATATTATGGCTAACTAACTAAGTTTAAGATGGTGGATTGGTTTAGATCATTGGTTATCTGTGGAATTAGGGGTAAGCTCGTGTGGGATTTTGATAGGGTGATTTAAGAGAACAATAATCGAGAAAAATGTTTGTCAACGCTTGTACTCATGACATGGAATAAATTGGTGTAACAACATGAATGTGTGATGTAATGGGGATGAATGATGTTGAAAACATTAAACTAGGACGAGTATGAATGTGAGCCCCACGCCCTCACCCGGACTACGACCCATAAGGGTGGGTGGTTTGGCCTCACATAAATGGTGCGTCCGCCGGGAGTGAAGCGGGATTAGGAGTCAAGACTTGGAGGCAACATCTTGGAAGAAAGGGAGGAGCGATTGGCTCATGGTAAGTATCTTACTTAGAGTCTTTGATTTTTGTCATTAACTAAGTTTGGTTTATTTTCTTTATTGCCTTGGATGAATTGCATACTTCTGTTATGCATTTTGTTTCGAGGAAGGAGCACGGCTAAGGTATGTCCTCAATATTTTTGGGGATTTGCTAAAAACATAAAAATATCCTTATGATTGTTAGTTCACTAAAATCTTAGAGGGATAATTAATTTTAGGAAGATTAGACTTCGACACTCACTTCGGGGTGAGTCTCCAAGTCTTGGGAATTTTAAATTTGATGCTCTACATTAGATTGTTATTTTAGAAATTATGTTGTTATGTCACATTGAGTTACGGTCGAGAAGAGTGCTAACTTGCAGAAGAGGACGAATTGCTTAAGTTATGGCATTCTTCCAAGTGAATTTATTAAATTAATTAAGGAATAATTTTTGTAACTATTATTGTCGTTATCCATTGGAGAGGGTAATTTCCTAGTTGTGTTATTGTGCGACGACAAGAGGATGATGCCTCGGTCCTCCGCATAGTGCATGGCGAAGGTTAGCCCCTCACAATTGGTATTGTGGTGAGTGTCAGTTGGAGGAAAGGTTTTAGAGGTGATGCTCTAGTCCAACCAAAAATTGACATGAACATGCCTATCCTCTGTTTGGGATTTTTCATTTAAGTGGGCTTACAAGTTCTCTTCCATACCTCCTCAATTCTTAAGTCACACCAAGAGAAGTGATAACATTAAAGAGTGAAGGTAGTGAGCAGTATGTTTGGTCAAGTGAGGGTTGATGAATTCTTTGGGGAATGCAAGGTAAGACTTGATCTCAAAAACCAAGCTTGATATTAGGATTAGACAAATCTACACGTAGGAGGAGAGTTTCTAGAATTAGTGAAGTTGTAGAAGAAGTTGATGTTAGATTAGAAAGTTGTTTGAATGTTGAGCATATTTTTAGTCCATTGCTAGAGACATTAGAAGTAGAGGCTCGATTTGAGAAAGATGCAACTCCCTCTAAGTTGAATGGTGAGACATCATCGGAGACTTATACAATTAGGGAAGAGATTCCGATATACATTGATAGGGAAATAGAAGGGAACACACCGGTCACCATGGAGCCGGACCATGGGACGGATCCGCCACCCATACCTCCTATGCCACCCATTGATGCATTGGTTAGGCCGAGAGGTCTACAAATTGTGGTTCCACAAAACTTCCAAGCGGTGGATATGCCATCCCACCTCCCTAAGTTTTATGGAACTAAAGATGAGGATCCTTCTAGGCACATGGAAAGGTACATCGAGAGTGTCGCAACCCTTGCTAGTTTTCCTTCACTTAGCTTGACCGCCTTTTCAACCTAGCAAGTGCCATGAGCGTTAACCAGCACATCCCACGCACATGCATCGTTAGCTCCCAAAACCGCGGACCTTCAAGCTCATGGCTAGGTCACCAAACCCTCCTACACATGCATTCGGGACTCTCCCCTTAGTAGGTAGCCAATGGCTAAGGTGGACTTCCATCCATGGAAATCCACTCTTAAGTTGATCATCGTGTTGCCAAAACAACACTACAACTACCCGGAGCACATTGCCAAGTATGCTCCGGGGGGGTCGGTCGGCTAAGCCGCCTCACCCATATAAGCCTCTAGGACTTTGGGCGGGGACCCTACCCCACCATCAAGTATCCTTTTGTCTCTCTACAAGGGTTGGGGCCAAGTGGACATTTTCCCTTAGCCGCTGGGGCTAGAAACCCCCCAGCAGCTTCAGACCACCATAACTTCTACATATGATGTCTGATGCTCCCAAGAGACCACTCTATCGTCACCTACTCTTTGCGTAGATGCCGATGGACCCCTCACTTGCCTCATTCCGGCAAGTATTGAGGAAGTTATGGCTCTTCAAACCTTGGCAGTCCCGGGCACCACTCCCAGGTCACTGCTGTCCCAGGGTGCTGTCCCGGGACAGCGCCCCACTCAAATGGCCATATCTCCTAGCTAGCACCTCCGATTGAGGTGTTCCTTAGCATTCTAGAATTCCACCGCCATAAGCTACTCATAACTTATAGCCTTACCCTCATGACTCTTAGTCCCCGTGGGCGAGAGGCGTTCTCAACGCCGGGGGCCCTCACCCACACTAAGAGTACTTGGGCTCTCTTACCAATGGCGCCACAAGTCCCGGGTGTCACTCCGAGGTCCCCCTTCTGCCCATGGTGTTGCGGACACTCTTTATAGAGAGGTGCGCGACACTGAGGTTGGCTAGTTCTCTTGTGACCAACCCGGGATATTGGTTGGTGTGGTTTCCTACTACCCTAGAGGGTGAGGCTTATGAGTGGTATAGAGATCATGCCAAAGGACATTTTAGAAGATGGGAGTAATTGCAAAGGGAGTTTTTGAATGAGTTCCAGTCGGAAGTTGGTCAAAGCACGGCTTTGAGGGCATTGGCTTCATTAAAGCAAGGTAGGGAAGAGGATATTTTGGCTTACATTAGGAGGTTTGTTTTAGTGATGACACACTAGAACAATTCTTCATTCAAGGATTCTTTAAGTCATGAACAATTAGAGGTGTTCTTGAAAGGAATCCTCAAACATTAGCGGATGCGAAGCGGGCGGCTAGGGAGATGGAGAGCTTGGATAGAGATCATGAGAGATTGTGGAGAAGGGAAGATGAATTGATCCCACAATTTATTCCTATTCGACCTAGGATTATGGCGGGAGAGCCGGCCAAGTATGAGAGTCAAGTCTCATATGCCATTGTTGACACGGGTCCACGTCTTTTGGCGGTTAGGGAACTGGCACTACTTTTGGCATTACCAGCTCCTAGAAGGGATCCTCACCTAGAGGAAGTGGAGAAAAGATTGGAAGCTAGTCAGTTGGGATTTCAAGAAACCATGATTAAGCAAATGCAGAGTCTCACGGATCAAATGTCTTTGATGATTAAGAGTCAATAACCGGGTCCTCCTCCTCCGGTTGAGTCGAGTAGACATGCATCGGGGTTGTGGTGTGTTCAATGTGGCCAACCAGGCCACACTCGTCAGTTTTGTAGAAGTGGACAAAACCGTGATCAAATAATGAACGGTGGTCCACCTCCACAAAACCGAAGAAGTCAAAGACAACCTCAATATGGACAAGGGTAACAATACGGGACCTCCTCCTAAAGGTCAAAGTGGTCAAAACATGGAGAAGAAGGAGTTCCATCTATTTTGTGGAAAATGGCATGCACAAGGTCAATGTTGGTCCGGGGACAAGGTCATGGTTGTAGCAATTGTGGAGGAAACCATCCTTCGGACGAATGTCGTCAATTAGATAAGATCATTAGTGCGATTTACCTGGTGGCCAATCCACAACAACAAGCGAGGGACAACATGAGGGGAGCTAGACCTCGAGGTGGACCACCGAATGAGCTTAGGCCACCGAATTTGTATTACGACCATGGTAATACGAGACAAACTTTTCATCCACCGGCGGGATTGCAAACGGCGAATGATTAAATTCCGATTCAAGGTAGGCAAAGGGGTCCACAAAATTTCGACAATAGGCGGTAGTCTCCTCCTACGGATCCGGGTCCGTCTAATTCTCAGGATGTCAGGTTTATGGATGGTGTAGTGGAGTCACATCATGATGACACCCTTCCTCTCCAAATGGAGATTGGAGAGGAACAAGGTGAATGGCCTCCACACACTAATGCGATCACCTATGAGTTAAAGAGTCTAGGAGATGAGGTCACTCATGAGGCACTGGCATTAGCGGTAACCACTAGAGCTAAGAGAGGGAAGACCCCATTAGAGGTAGGAGTAAAGGGTCAAGAGGAGTATTCTTCGGATGAGGCTCCAAACCTTTCCGAATTGGATAGGGTAGCTAGAGTAGCTAGAAGGACCACTAGGGAGTTAGAGAAGGAGAATGTGATTCTTCATGATAGAAAGAGGCCTAATGTCATTCATGATTTGGAGGGTAGTGAGATGGGAGAATGGGAAGGACCGGGGATTCTATTGGATGAGTTCGATGATCTTGGCCATGTCAAGGTGGAGAAGTCGAGTGGCTATGATTTATGGGTCGATCTTAGTTCACTTAAAGCCGATATTACCTTTGGACAATTGTTGGAGATTTCACCGTGGCTAGAAAGACTCTCAAGGAAGGAATGCCGTTGACTAGGAGGAGTAGGAAGGTTAAGACTAGGGTGGCGGCTAGAGTTCACATGCAAGGAGCAAGACGGGATGTTAAACCAATCGAGATTGAGGTTATGGTGGTGGACAAGGTGGTTCCGAATGTGTTAGTGGATGGAGGTAGCGGACTAAACATCTTACCGGAGCATACCATGAAAATGTTGGGTCTTAGTCTTACGGGTCCGTCACCTTTCATCATCAATATGGCGAATCAAAGTCCGGCCGTGCATTTGGGAATGATTAAGGATTGTAGGATTAGCACCGGAGGAGAAGAGTATGTAGTCACCTTTCATGTCATCAAGATGCATTCTAACAAGGATACATTTCCCATTTTGTTAGGTAGACCTTGGTTGAGAATATCGGATGCCATAGTGGATTGGGGGGGAGTCAAACTATCTATTACCTATGGCCCGGAGGATAATAGGGTCAAGGTTTCCATAGGATCGTTAGGTGGTTGGGTTAGACAAAAGATTGCTACATCTTCGGAAGATGAAGGTGATGCCAAGGAGGAGGGCAAGAAGGATAACCTAGGCTTGAGTGCCGAAGTTAATGGTTTTCAAGGATAAGGTTGGGCCTAAGTGCTGAGGGGCGGGTTTTAGGATGGAAGTTGGGCTTAGGGCCATGATAATGGGGATTGGGTTTATACAAAGGATGGGACTTAGTAGTGCCCACACTACATTATATCATGGCTAACTAACTAAGTTTAAGATGATGGATTGGTTTAGATCATTGGTTATCTATGGAATTAGGGGTGAGCTCGTGTGGGATTTTGATAGGGTGTGTTAAGAGAACAATAATCGAGAAAAGCGTTTGTCAACGCTTGTACTCATGACATGGAATAAATTGGTGTGACAACATGGATGTGTGATGTAATGGGGATGAATGATGTTGAAAATATTAAACTAGGACGAGTATGAATGTGAGCCCCACGCCCTCACCTGGACTACGACGTATAAGGGTGGGTGGTTTGGCCTCACATCATTGCTACACAATCATCCAATGGGCATCCCCATTGTTATATACTAATGAATTTCGGCCACACCAAATCACACAGTTGGATTGACCATACCCATTAGTTCAACCCCGCTTAATCACCTAAGTACCAAGCTACTAGATCCCAATTTCCCACCTAATTCCCGCTAAGCTTACTTCTAACTAACTGATGCTCAACCCCTTACACCTAGGCCTCAGCTTCTGAGTTCCCAGCAGATCCCTTGCTCGTCCTAGCTGGATCCCTTGCTCGGCTGCCACCCCCTTGGCCACGCGTAGGAGCGTCCACCAGCCTCCCGCACCGAGCTGAAATGCACTCTGTCGTTGCTCATCATCCCCTTGGCTCAAGGTGCCAGCCGCCACTAGTCGTTCCAAAAATCTCAACTAGCAATGTCACCGTGTGAGCCCCCCCCCCGTGGTGCCGCCAGCCTTTTGATCCTTCCGCAGAATGTGACACCTGACCCACAAAAAGGACTGAGGGAGTTCCAAATTCGGCGACTGCGGCATCACATTTCCAAAGTAACGATCATTTCCGGGGACAGACTCCCCACCTGCACCTCGGACTACAACACCCACACGCCTCCTCGATACCTAACTAGAATAATGCCCGGATTCCCTCCAACAATCACCTCGGCTGCAGTGGCGTCCGCATTCTCTCACTCCAAGTTGTGAGCCTCACCCCTTTGTTTGGCAGGTCGTCACTAAGTCGTGAGTGCTTCCCCGCATTGCCTACCCCCTCAATCTAAGATTAGTTCTCTTTCAAAACAGCAAAGGCAAAAACAAGAGAATGAATTGAACCTTCAACTAGTGTTGCAATTCACACAACACCTCCAGCTGCCACTAATGCCACCTTCCCAGCTGAACCCACCCCTCATCATCTTAAGGGTGTAATTCTTGACCCCCTAAGGCACCCTCCTCCAATCTTCCTGAAGCCGCGGCTCATAGCTCTAACTGATCGTCCATCCTCCTCTCGCAGTCCCCTCTCTCTGCTGGGCCGAGGTCTTCCCAGCCGCCGTCGAACCACACCACTTCTGCGCACACACCCCCTTCTCTCTGTTGAACTGAGAGTCCACACACCTAGATCCGAGGATCCAAATCCCTATCCCCGGCTTTGACGAGCTTCTACCCCTAAATGGACAGCAACCAAGCCTAAATAAGCACTGAGCCGAGCCATAAACCCTTAAGCTTGATATTAATTACTCAACTTCTTAAAATCAATCCTACTTATTTCTAGTTCTTCCCCGTTTCATAATCCAAACCCCACCTAACCAAACAAATCAACACTAATTCAACTCAAACCCCAAATCTAACACTTCACTCTTTTTATCCTTTCCTGAGTTTTCAAGACGATACCCAAGCCTAACCTTTTAATGATTTGAGGATAAAAAAAACCGGTGAGCATAATTTTGGGCTCACACAAGTTCTCTTTGCCGCTCGTGCTCAAGTTCGCGGAGTTTGACAAACCTTTTGAGGTGCATACGGGGGCGAGTGACTTTATCATTGGTGGATGTTGATCCAAGATGGATGATCATTGCATATGAGAACATGAAGCTCGATAGTTGTCTAACCTTGTGCGACTTGTGAGAAAATGGCTATTCCAATAGTGGGATGAGCATTGTCACCAAGTCCTTAAGGAGCTTAAGAGCAAGTTCTCTTCGCCACCCGTGCTTAAGTTCGCGGAGTTTGACAAACCTTTTGAGGTGCATATGGGGGCGAGTGACTTTGCCATTGGCGGATGGTTAATGTAAGATGGATGGCCATTAAGGTTAGGGCATTGTGGGTATAAGGTAGGCAGGCTGGTCATTAAGGAGAGAGTGGTTGTTTAAGTAGGTAGGGTGTTGAGGAGAGGTTAGTCTGATCTCAATTTTGAGGCCAAAGAAAAGGCCAAATTGGAAAGAAAAAAAAGGGATAAACTGGGGTCTAGCAAGGAGACTGAGAGAGTGGCCAAGAAAGAGGCGGCCGCCGAGGGAGGGATGGACAATGTGGGTGCAGTGAAGTGACACACTGGACCGAAAGGCCGGACCTTGGATGGAGGAGAAGGGTGACCAGCTGGGAAGCCGGATCTAGGTGAATTCCGAATGGATTCGGAATGTGTTGCTGAGGTGTGAGCCCAAAATGGTGCCCACATGTGGTGATTAACTCTTCGAAACCAATTTTAGTTTGACTTTGATGTGTTATGATTATTCACAAAGCATAAAAATAGTGAAGTGTGGTGTGGATTTAAGTTTAGGCATTAAGTGGTGTTGTGTGATTATTTCAAGGTTTGATTTCGATAGGAGAATGCCTTGATTATGTAAATAGGGGGTAAGGTGAAGCAAGGTGAGCTCCGCGGGTTAAATGGCCACTTTTGGATCCGCCTTGTTAGTTTAGGAAGAAGGAAGCTTGGTGGAAGGGGATTAGTCCCTACTTTAGAGGTGAAGGTTAAGGGATTGTGATTGGAGGTGCTAATCCTCTCACCCTATCCTCACCTCTCTCTCCCTCTCTCCCTCTTTACTACTTAAGGTGTTTTCTCTCTCATTTTCCTCTCTCTCCATCAAGCGCTCTCAAGGGAGCAAGCTCTTAAGAGCTTGAGCCACGTGTGTGGGTTATTAGTTTTAGTGAAGTTAATTAGTTAAGCTCTCTCTCTCAATACTTCTCAAGTAGAGTGAGCTCTCAGAGCTTGACACAATGTGTGGGGATTAGGTAGCCCTTTAGTGGAATTAGTGGGTGGGATTAGTTCATTATAGGAATAAATTAGTTTATTGATTAAGGCACAAAGAGAAAAGATTGAGTAAAAACCCCTGGACTGTGAGACTCTGCTGCTAGACTGCAGATGGGACCGGTTAGATGAAGGCCCCTGGACTGTGAGACTCTGCTGCTGGACTGCAGCTGGGACCGGTTAGACGAAGGCCCCGATACTGGGTAGAGACTCTACTGCTGGACTGGGAGACTCTGCTGCTGGACTGCAGCTGGGACCGGTTAGACGAAGGCCCCTGGACTGTGAGACTCTGCTGCTGGACTGCAGCTGGGACCGGTTAGACGAAGGCCCCGAGACTGGGTAGAGACTCTGCTGCTGGACTGCAGCTGGGAGCGGTTAGACGAAGGCCCCTGGACTGTGAGACTCTGCTGCTGGACTGCAGCTGGGACCGGTTAGACGAAGGCCCCGATACTGGGTAGAGACTCTACTGCTGGACTGGGAGACTCTGCTGCTGGACTGCAGCTGGGACCGGTTAGACGAAGGCCCCTGGATTGGGAGACTCTGCTGATGGACTGCAGCTGGGACCGGTTAGACGAAGGCCCCGAGACTCGGTAGAGACTCTGCTGCTGGACTGCAGCTGGGACCGGTTGGACGAAGGCCCTGGAATCTGGTTTAATTAGCTGATGCTGACTGCATTAGACAACCGCAGCCGGGAGCTCGTTTCATTAGCCAAGGCATAGTTTAAGTGGGTGGCATTACCAAAATAATCATAGACGCATTAGACCATCTTAGATTAGATTAGTTTATAGATAAGTGTTAGATTCATTAGGTTAGGCAGTGTCATGTGTGGTGTCACAAGTGATTGTGTTCAAATATTGACTATTGAGAAAAATGTTTTTTAACACTTGCACTTTTTTTTGGTCAAAATAAGATCACGTGTGCAACGAATGGAAAATGTGGAGGATCTTGGCAAGGGCAATACAAGGCAAGTAAAGATCAAGGGTGCTAGGGGAATCTCTTTAAGGGCATGCGTGGCCAAGGCCGCGGGTTGGACCCTTGAGAAATCAAATTCCACCACACGCCAAGAGATTCAAAATAATGTAACAAGTTGAGTTAAGATAAAGTGAGTACCTTGGGCATGAGAGCCACATAACAATTCACATTATGATGTTATGAAGTGAATGTGATTCTCAAAACCATCACCCGGACTAGGACGCTTAAGGGTGGTGGGTTTGGCCTCACATAAATGGGAGTGAAGCAGGGAGTAGATCGAAGACTTGGAGGCAACTAGGAAGACTTGGAGGCAACTAGGGAGACTTGGAGGCACGAACTTGAGAGAGAGGAAAGAGCACTCGAAGTGCGGTAAGTTTTCTCTCTTGAGTTTCATATTTGAATTTATTAGATTGGTGTATTTCAATTAATTCCTTGGGATGAATTACATTGTCAATTATGCAATTTCATTTTTGAACAAGGAGCGCGGCGAAGGTACGTTTCACGCAGTTCTCCAACGGTTTGCCCGTCATTGCCCATCAGGCATGGCTTCGGCCCCTGGCCTCCTAGTGCACTCTCTGGTCCAGTGACCGGCCTTCCCCCGTCACCAGGGGTCTTCCCCAGTAGAGCCAGGTAGTTGCCCCTTCACCGAAGCTCTCACGCCTCGCACCAGTTAGCTGGGTGCGAAGTTGCTCCTTGCGAATTCCCCTGGGTTGTCTCATCAGGCTTGGGCTTTCACACCATTTCTCTCGCAGATCCTCATTTAAGTCAAGACCCATCCCAACAAACCAGGTGCACTTCTGTTGGTACCTCCGCAGCTGAAATCAATTCGGCCTGACTTGAAATTTTGAACTACCATCCAAGGGCTCTCCCTCTGCAGCCACAAGGTCACAGATTCTTCATACTGCATTGATTCTTCACAACCACATTCCATCATGTTGAGTGCATTCAGCTCCTCAGTTGTGAGAGGCACCTTCGGCCAGCCTCAAGATTGCGGCCCCGGTGTCAATCTGTTCTCAATTCAGCTAGTCACCCTCCTATGCACCCTACACATCCATTCAACCTCCTCCCCTTCGTGCAGCTGCAGCTGCCTCCCTCTTCAGAGGTGATCCCCGCCTTCCTGTCACCAAACTAGCATTTTTGTCTTGAGGTGAGCCGCACAGTGGCAGTTGTATGTTGAGATGACCGAAAACTCTCCTTCTTCCATGAGGCTTCCCCGAGAGCAATAGCCTAACGGTGGGCAGTTTCCAAACCCAGAGGCCCGGGATTTTCTAGGGTCCGGTGACCTTGCCCTTAACAAACAGCCCATCAGCCTAATTCGAACAGTTGACATGCCCCACAAGGTTACTTAATCCCAGCACCTTAACCTAACCTTAACATTTACCCCAATCGACTTAAGTCCCATACGTAAACACCTTTAATTCAATCCAATTAACATTAACCCTCTTACAACACACCAGTGATATAATTCACTGTTAACTCAAGAACAATCCAAACACAAGGCTTGCACTCTTTTTAGTTTTTTGAATAGCGATCACAATTAAAAAACCAAGTCCTAGCACACTAATAAGAGTAACAACAAATGTGGGCATCCTTTTTGGGCTCACATATTGGCGACCATCTAGGAATGAATCCTGAATGTCTTGGTTCGCAGACAAGTGTCAATTAGGCACGATACTCCTTGCACCGGCTGCCCGATGTGCGTGTCGGGAAGCTCTCCCCACTTAATGTCTCCAATTGCTTGGGAATCCAGTTGTTTGGGAATGCTTCTCGAACGAAATAAGGCCCTAACCAACATGCATCAAACTTACCCGGAAAGTCAAGTTTTCTAGCATTCTAAATCATCACCATCATACCTGGTCTCAGTGCCCTCTTCTTGTGTCGTTTGCCGAAGGTGATCTTCTTCCGGCGTTGGATGGTTTCGATATGTTGAGCTGCTCTCCTTCTCCTTTCATCGAGTTCCTCTAAGGTTGTCAATCGATTCTTCAAGGACTGACTATCTGTGAGACGCGATTGCACCGCAACTCGTAGTGACTCGACCTCGAATTCAATAGGTAGTGTTGCCTCCAATTCATACACCAAGGAAAATGGAGTTGCCTGTGTTGTCGCCTTGAAGGTTGTGCGATACGCCCACAATGCCGTTGTTAACTTGACATCCCAATCCCTCTTCGAATCTAGCACTGTCTTGCGAAGGATGCTCATCAAGGTCCCGTTAACACACTCCGTTTGATTGTTGGTCTCCGGATGATAAGGTGTTGTCTTCCTATGGTCAATCTTAAATCAGGTTGTCAAGTCTTGGAACATTTCATTTAAGAAGTGTGTACCCCTATCGCTAACAAGAATCTTGGGACATTTGAATCTTGAGATGATGTTTTCATACATGAATGTGGCGGCATTGGCGGCCATATTTCTTTTCACCGCCTTTGTTTTCGCCCACTTAGTCAAGTACTCGGTGGCAACTATAATGTAAGCCATACCCATAGAAAAATGGAGGTGAACTTCACCAACATAATCAATTCCCCATTTGTCAAAGAGAACTAGAGGTAAAGATATGTGAAGAGGCAATTCCATGCGGAGTTCATTCCTCGTATACCTTTGACAAGCATCGCATTTCCTAACATATTTCTTAGCATCCTTGAACAAATCCGGCCAAAAGTAACCTCCTCTAAGCATTATTTGTCCAGTGAGCAATCCTGAGAAATGCCCACCACATGCACTATCATGACAAGCTGCCAATATAGAGGGAGCCTCGATCTCCGGCACACATCGCCGTAAGATCCCATCCATCCCTCTCCGAAATAGTCTATGCCCTATCACTGTATAGTACAGACTATTAATTCTAACATTTCTCCTTTCCTTTCTTGTTCGATCCCCCGTCAACTGTTGAGTCGTGAGGAACTCCACGATGCCCGAGTACCAATCCGCGCTAGCTGTCACCAAGAAAATGTTGTCATCTCTCAAACTGTCGTCCACTGGACTGTCGCCCACCTCGTTAGACAACCTTGATAAATGGTCAGCTTGCAGGTGCATACGACCAAGTTTATAGTCTACCGTGTAGCCGAACTCCTCTAAGAGTAGCATCCATCTAGGCAACCGACCACTCAACTCCGCCTTACTGACCAAGAACTTGATAGCCATGTGATCGACAAAGAAAACTACCGGATTACACATCAGGAAATGGCAAAATTTCTTGACTGAGAAGACATGGCCAAGCACTCCCTCTTCGTGGTAGAATAGTTTCTCTCTGTTGGTGTCAATTGCCGGCTCGCATAAGCCACGGGTTGATCCTTCTTCTTTTTTCCCGTCGCTTGACATAATGCACTACCTACAGCTACTGAGCTAGCATCACAAAACACATGAAAAAGTTTTTCCTAGTCTAGTGGCACTAACACCGGATAGGTGCTCAATTTATCCCTCAATTCCTCAAATGCCCTTTGGCAAGCCTCTGTCCTTTCAAACCTAAAATCCTTCCTAAGCAACTGAGTAATGAGAACGGCTATCTTGGAGTAATTTGGAATCAACTCTCTATACCAACCCACATGTCCTAACAACTTGGCTATTTCCCTAGCATTTGTGGGAGTGGGCAATCCATCTATTACAGCTATCTTTTCGGGGTCAGGCTCTCTTCCCTTCTCACTCACAACATAACCCAATAATACTCCCCTTTGGACACCTAAGAATGTTTTGTCCGGATTCAAAGCAAGTTGCATTTTCCTACACCTAATCAAATCCTCCCTAACATACTCTAAATGTGAATTAGCACTAGATTGAATGCTAAAGTCATTGACGAACACAGTCATAGACTTGTACAACAAGTCGATTAAAATGTACATGACCAACCTTTGGAATGTAGCCGGAGCATTACATAAACCAAAAGGCATGACAACCCAAACAAAGGTGCCCCAATGAGTGGTGAAGGCCGTCTTATGAATGTCTTGAAAAGCGATGGAAATTTGATTGTAGCATTTATATCCATCCATGAACGTGTATCTTGCATGACCACCTACCTCCTCTAGCAATAGTGTGATGAATGGTAATAGGAAATGATCTTTTTCTGTGCACGCATTCAACTTCTGATAATAGACACACACCCTCAACTTCCCATTCTTTTTCTTCACCAAGACCATTGGAGGTACCTAATCCGTAATCTCTACCGGCTTAATAAAACCGGCCTTCGATAATTTCTCTAATTCTGCTTTAACCAACAATTGTAATTGTTGGTTCATTCTTCTCTCATTTTGTCTAATTGGCCTAGCGCCTGGAATCAAAGGAATGCAATGCTCCAAGCAAAGATGTCACTAAAGTCATCCACCAACTCGCTATATTCCCTAATTTATTTCTCCTCCAATTTAGACCCCATCTTCATTTGCCTACCTTTCCATTCCTTGTTGTCACATCCACATACTTTCAATCTGCTTCCAACACATGAGTTTGTTCATCCTTGTTCCTATACCAATCCGGAGGAACCTTAGAATAATTCTTGACATCATGTCCAACCATTATGCCCGTCGACGTAGTCTTGAAGTGCAGAGCCTCCACCAACCTCGCAACTTCCACAATAGCCTCCTCATCCTGAGTCCCATCTACATGTACTAAACTATCATTACTGTCTTCCACACCATCTACCCAAGGTATCAATCCCCCTAAAATCCATTCCTCCTCAGTGAGCACCTCACATGGCTCCAACAAAGAATATTCCTAACCCCTATAACTAATAATCTCATCGTTCAAATATGCATGGTGAAACGTCACCATCACATCAAACGCCGACTCCAAATAATCCCTCAACCACTGTGCATATTCTCCGTCATCCTCATAATGATAGAAACTAGGACCTAAGCCACCCGATCCTGAATCTATGATTTTCCCATGACCATCCGAGTGGACCACTCCTACCAATGCCTCACCATCCTTGTCGTCTTCTTTGTCATCAACTTCATCTTCCGAGAATGAGGTGATTTTTTTTCTCACCCAACCACCTAATGACCCTATGAAAACCTTCACCCTATTATCCTTAGGACCATAAGTGATGGAAGACTTGGGACCTCCCCACTCTACTATGGCATCCGACATTCTCAACCATGGCCTACCTAACAAAATGGGAAATATATCTTTGTTAGAATGCATCTTGATGACATGAAAGTTGACCACATATTCTTTGCCTCCGGTGCTAATCCTACAATCCTTAATCATTCCCAAAGGCACGGCCGGAGTTTCATTCGCCATGTTGATGATGAAAGGTGATGGACCTGTAAAACTAAGACCCAGCCTCTTCATAGTGTGCTCCGGCAAGATGTTTAGACCACTACCTCCATCCACTAACACATTCGGTACTACTTTGTCCACCACCACAACTTCGATTTCAATTGCATTGACATCACGCCCTCCTCCTCGCAATTGAATTCTAGAAGCCACCTTAGTCTTCACCTTCATAGTCCTTCTATTCACTGGGATTCCTTCCTTGAGAGTCTTACGAGCCATGGGTGATATCTCCAACAACTGTCAAAATGAAGGTCAAAATGAAACTAAGTAGTGCTAGAAGATAGCAAAGTAGAAAAAATATGCTAGCTAGTAAAAACAACTAGCTAAGCAAATATTAGTAGATGCTAGCTATTAAGCAAATATTAGTAGATGCTAGCTATTAAGCAAATGTTAGTAGATGCTAGCTATTAAACAAATGTTAGTAGATGCTAGCTAAGCAAGTGTTAGTTTATTAGTTAGTGTGAGGCACACAAGACTATTGGAGGTGTTTTGCGTAAGAAGACAAAACCGGCTTGAAGACTTTTAAAGAAAATTAGAAAGAGAGCAAGGGGGTTACTTGCCCACTTGCCCCCTTGCCAACTCGATGGCGAAGAAATTAGAAAGATTTCTAAAGGTTTCTCGTCGGAGCCACCTCGGCGAGAGGGTGGCAACCTCAACCGGGAAAACCCCCGAGCCAAAATTTCGGGAAAGGGTTTGAAAAATGGATCCGGTGGAGGAGGGGTCCAACCCTTTTGTGAGAGGGTTTAAAAACCCCTCCTTCCACCTTGTAGCTCTCTCTCTTTCTCTAGTTTTTGGGCGAAGCCCTGCGTCAATGTAGTTAGGAAAAAATCCTTTAGCATGCATTCTCAATGGTCTAAAAGAAAGGCTTGAGAACCTCCTCTACTCTCTCTCCTAGTTAGAATGTGTGTTTATTAACACACCAACAAAATTATTCCTTCTTTTGTAGAGGTAGGTTGGATGGTAGAGTTTTGACTAGAGGCATTGTAGACCTCATCTGCCAATGTCCTGAAAGCTTAGTTCAGAAGCTAGAACAAGAAACTTATCATTTTTCTCTTAGAGAGATTTCATATAGCTATCCATAGCCGTTTCCCATTTGTGATTTGGTTAAGATGACAATTAGTTATGGATTTCCAAAGATGCAGTAGAAAAACTGGGTGGTCTTGTGGGTAGCGGCTGCTGGATCAGACCTGCGAGCCCAATAGGAATTTTAATTCTAAGAAGTTATATTTTTCCCAAGTACAACTTTTGTGTAGGTTTCCAAAATGGCTTAGAACATTTGATTTGAGCATGATTTGAATTAGATATGAATTGTGGAAGATGGGACACATAGTTTGAGAACTTTTGGTTGACTGCTGCATTACAGAGGATCTGTTGGGTTCACTTCGGCTTACCTTTCCAATCACATATTTTTATCAAATACATCTTTTTAATATCTCTCCAGGGTCATATGAAACGTTTGATTTGAATAAGATTTGAATTAGATATGAATTGTTGAAGGCGAGATACATAGTTTAAGCCTTCTTGATTGACTGCTGTGTTACAAGGAGTCTGCTGAATTTCTATTAGCTTAACCTGCTGATGTCATAATTTTCCTAGTTAGAACTTGTTCATAGCTTTCCAATGGTATAAGGAAAGCCTAGATTCAAGTAGTAAGGAATGTGCTATGAATTTTTGAAGTTAGAAGTTAGATAGGTGGGTTGGAAGGGTCGGTTGAATCGACCTCACACTTCCAACCCTCATAACTTTTGCAATTCTTATCCGATTAAAGTGATTTTGTTGAGTCACAACATTAAAGAGAAGAAGACAAATTCGAGTAAGGTAACGGCACTTAAATCAACAAGCATGCAAACTAGCAAGAAGGATTCACAGAGAAGGAGAAGAACAACACCGAAGAAGAATGCCGAAGAAGCTCTCGGCCATGGAGCTCGGCCACGGCCTTAGGGCCCCTTTCCCACGGCATTATGCACCTTACGCGCGGCAATAGGTCCTCCTATACCACGGCAATGGGTGCCCAGCGGGTTTAAGGAGGAATACTTAGGATTTAAGTAGTAGGCTACTATACTAGTATTAAGAAATTAGTATTAGGCATTATGAAGTATATTAGGGCATATTGGAAATAGGATATTGAGATGAAAGGACCATTAAAGAGACAAGTATTTAGGAAGGGAAGATCAATGACTATATGAAGAGACATATTAACGGAGTATATAGGAATGTAGTATTTTTGAAGAGACATAATTATGTTTTAGAATTGTATTGAGGATGAATGTCTATCCGAAGAAGCACGATTATGGAATAGGTAGAATGTAGGATTTTGAGGAAGCACGATTATGGAATATATGGGAATTTTAGATATTAAACTCAAGGAGACATTATGAAGACATTAAGGGGAATATAGGAATATGGTACATTCTACTAGCATGATCATTAATCAATCAACATAAAGATTTGATTGATCTCCAAAAAAAGAATTTAGAATGTAGCCACAACAAGGAGTTAGGGAAATCTTGGAATTATGAACATTAAGATGATGAAACGGTTGTAACCGTTTAGGATAGGAATCATCTACATATATCAAAGATAGTAAGTATCTAGGAAAGTGGAAGTTAACAACCACTCTTAGTATAGATTTTGGATAGGAAGAAAATACTATATAAGGGAAGCAAATTAGGAGACCTATACCTCATTTTCTACACAACGAAGTTATCACAAATTTGAGTGTAAAAAACACTTGAGTTTCTTTGTATCTCTCCTCTCGGAGCTCTTTTGCAATACAATATCTTTTCCACAAATGTGTGTGACCTTTCTCTCTCTCTTTCTCAAGTCGAACTACGAGTTGTCAATTGGTACTTGTGACTCAAGAGATTATTAAACGAGAGAAGAGTAGGTGCTTTGAGAAAGAACTCAAAGTATTAGTGCGAGGGTGAGAACAAAACGCTTAAGAAGAGTTGGAGTATCAATGGAACTTTGAGAGTAGTTGTTGTGAGTAGTAACGACAATTTGACTTGAACGTCGGAATTACGATTGACTCTCTAAAGTGGAACTTATCTTTGAACTCCTCAAAAGGGAATTATAAATATACATGTGATTGAATGATTGAAGAATTATATGCATGTTTAAAGCAAAACCACTTAACGATTACAAACTCCTTCAAAAGAGGAGGAGCTTATTATTGAAAACTACATAATTGACTTATAAGTATTATACCTATTATACTACATATTGATTGTTGAACTTGTGATTGACAAGAATGATGAAGACATTAATTCACATCAAAGTTTGAATACATATGAATGAAGTAATATTAATATAAGATAATCTACTTACTACAATTGTTATTGAACTTCTTTTAAGATACTTTGTGAGTTGTTGGATGTCATTACAATTTGGAGGATTATTTATTAAAGAGAAGATCTCTCTCTCTTTTTTGAGCAAAATTCAAGAGAGATAGGTTTACTTCTCGTCATCAAGAAACACTTTGTAGTAAAAGTGCTTTCTCTCTTAAGATACTTTGTGAGTTGTTGGATGTCATTAACAATCGGAGAAGAGTTATCCTCTTTTGAGCAAACCTCAAAAGAATTATAATTAATCTTATCATTAAAACACTTTGAAGATCAACGTGACATTGCAAAACAATTAATGTTGTGTTCATGAATTATATATGTCAAGTTACAATATTATAAATAGTAACACTTGAGCTTAAAAAGGAAGACTTAAGAATATTGTATCTTCTTCCTTATTATAAGATTACTATCATTTATGTGATTGATGTTATGAACTACAAAACTTAAGGATTCAAACAACATATTGAAACTATATTAATATATGTTATTGTTACACCTCTTGAAGCTTTCTTAAATCTAAAGGTTCTTATTGTCATTGATGCCTTACATTGAGAATAAGAACTAAGATAATGAGATTGTGTTCACTCCGATAAATATATTCATATCATAAGGAGAAGAGAAGAGTTGTTAATTTGAGGACCGAACATATTAATGAGGCACGGTAGTTCTCAAGCGAATATAAATTTTACGTGATGAGCATCGTGAGTCTTCTTAGCTAATTTTGCAAAGGAACGACCCACGGCGTCCATCATTTTGGCGACCATGCTGGGGATTCTTGCCATTAATGTGTTTCGGTAAATTAAATGTGAAAGGGTGATTTAATGTGTCTCGGTGTTTAAGTGTGAAAAGGACGAAAGCGGAGGTTCTTGGCGAATGCGTTAACTAAGCACGTGGAGAATTACGCCAAGAAGAGCGGACAACCGCAACGTCATATCTACCAATTGGAACTAAACACGATTCGAAGATAATGCGCCTTACTAGTAAGAATGTCAAATGAGAAGAGACATACGGAAGACGACCGGGAGATACGTGATACGTTGAATGAATTAAACTTCATCATTTTTTGCGAGGCGATACTCAAGGAGATCGAAACTCAAGAGGAATTCTATCAAGTGGAAATTGAGGAGTCACTACTTTACAAATTGTGGCACACAACGGGAGAAATTTCCAATGAACAACAAGCAAAATTGGAACGTTAAATCAAAGGAGAAGATAGCGAACGACCAAAAGGAACTAATATCAAGTTGGCCGTGGGAATATCCCGATTACATCATAGAATCTAACAAAGCGGAAGAATGGATTAGCACCAAACGATTTCGTGACTTAATGGTATGTATGAACCGAGTATACATCGATCAAGCATAGAGAAGTTTTGAAGAAAGACGGATTAGTTTCACATACCGATCGGAGTTTGAGAAACGAATCAAAGACTTACCCGAAGAATTACAAGCCATCATATTTTCAAAAGTGTGGAACAAAGGCAAGGATACATTGTGGGAATGCATGCCGGGAACAACAAAACAAAGTGGGTACCATTATAATCTAGAAGGGTTCTTTTACGACATATACTACACACGAGTAATGGTACCGGCTACGATCAATGATTCCTTGGTTTGAGAACATCCATTGCCGCGATAACTTACGAGAAAGATTAGAAGAAGGATCCGAGGAGAAGCATTTAATCGGACCACTTGAAGCCTCACATGTTGAAAGAGCGATTTTGAGAAAAATTGAGAGATCAAACGTGAAAGGAGTATACGTGATTGATGATACTATACAAGACATTGACACTAAAGGAAGTGTGAGTCATTGGCCTTGGGAGTACCCGAAGTTTAGTTGGGACGAAAAGGTACTAACTCAATATGAAGGAGTAAAGAGGTTCCATGATTTGATGTGGAACATGCACAAAGTTTATAAGACAAAAGCAACCAAGAACTTTATCAAGAAACAAATCGGATTTACTTATCGATCGGAGTTTGAGAGGAGAATCTACGAACTACCGGAAGAACTACAAGCAAAGATATTCTCAAAGGTGTGGAATCACGGGAGAATTGGAATCGGGAAACGGGCGAAAAGCGCCACAAGACTCATAGAGGGTACCACTACCCACAAGAGGGATTATTATATAACTTGTACTTCGAAAGGGTGATGATAAAACTTTACAACGGACTAGAGAAATTGGAAAATAGTGAGCGAGGGTTGATCAAGTTAAACGAGTGAAATTTTAAGAATCCATTGGGGAGGAAGAGAAAATTAGATTAAGAGACAATTTGTCCTAAGAGTCGTACTAGCGAAAGGATGAATATAGATGCACATAGTTGAAGCCGGGAGGGCCGACTAGGGTGATCTAAGATCATGCTAAGTAGTGTTAATGTACGACGAAGAGGAAGAGAAAACTAATTGAGTCAAGAAGAATAGTGTGTCCTAAGAACCGTACTAGCGAAAGGGTGAATATAGAATGCACATAGTTGAAGCCGGGAGGGCCAACTAGGGTGGTCTAAGATCATGCTAAGTAGTGTTAATGTACGACGAAGAGGAAGACACTAGGGAGCGAAGTCGTTCGCCGCCATCTAGGAGAGAGGCCGAGGCCGAACGTAAGCACATTAACCGTATGCAACATGGAGTAAACCCCAATAGCGAAGAAGAAAGAGCCGAGAGGCAAAGAAGAGAGAGAGCGGAACGATACGAGAGACGGGAGAAACAAAGAGCCGAAGGTCTTGAAGTATCTAGATCACCATCCCCACCACTAACAAATGATAACCTAGACCGACCATCACCTTACGAATACGAAAACATAAATAGAGAAGAGCAAGGAGACACCGTCACTCCATTAGGAACATTCGGAACGAACACTAGAGAAGGGATACCCCGGAATATTAATTTTGATCAAGACACACAAGAAAGCATAGTAGAGAACGAAAATTCAACAACAACTCAAAGTGAGGAACCAACATCAAGACAAGTCAACCAAACATTTGAAGAATTTTTGCAACAAGTAAGGGCTAGTGAACAAAGATTTGACTATAGGGTACCGATTAATAGCACAACAAGATCCGGAACAACGTCATTAGGGACGAATATTGGAAGTTCCGGAGGAGGAAGAGGAAGTGGAACTATAGCCATGTCGGGAGGAGCACCACCCCCGCCTAGAAGAGGGAAGATACCTCTTCCCACATACAAAGGAAAAGAGGATCCGGACACTTACATACAAGAGTATGTCAATATATGTCATGCCAATCAAGAAGGAACCGATGCGGAGAAACTAAGATTGTTTCCGGTGACTCTTAAGAAAAAGGCACTAGAATGGTACACCCAATTTCCCGCGAATCACTTTTTGAATTGGAACGATTTAAAGACAACTTTTATCCAAAGATTCCGATCAACCAAATCGGAAGGGGAGATCATCAACAACTTGTCACACGTAAAGCAAAAGAAAGATGAATCGGTGGAAGAATTCTATGAACGAGTAATGGTAGCGGCTGCAAAGATTCAACCTGCGCCGGGAGAACAAATTAGAAAAACTTGGTTCATAAATGGACTAAGGAAAGAGTACGAAAAGTACGTGAACATTTTACCAAGTGATACCTTGGAGGAAGCATTAGCTTCGGCACGAAAGATTGAGATGAGCAAAACGAAAAGGGAAAGAATGAGAGAAGACGAATCAAGTGGAGATTCAAGTAGCGATTCCGACGGAGAAGCACAGAGAAAGAAGAAAAAGGGAAAGGCTAAGAAAGCCGATATTACTAAGGATGATTTAAAGGCTCTTAAACGAGAGATAGAGGAACTCGCAATCGGTACTCGGAAGTTTAGAACAGGAGTCACTTGCCAGAAATGCCGGAACGAAGGTCATTATTCGAATGAATGCCAATTAAAGAATTGCACAAATTGCAATAGTACTACCCACAATACAAATGAATGTGTTTATGATGGACGAAGGAGAGAAAGGAGATATGGAGTGAATCAAGTACAACCACAATTCAACAACAACCGGAGAAGGGCGGGAGCCGAACCTCCGAGATTTAGAGATGAAGATAGACCGCGGTTCGGGGAGAATCGGCGAGATATGAGATACCCCTATCAAGGGAGAGATAAGCAAAGGGATGAAGAATACCCCTATCACGGGCAGGAATACCGAAGAGGAGATCGGTACCCGTATGACAATTACCGGAGGGAAGCGACATACCCCTTTACAGGCGGCCCTAGAGGACCTATTAATCACGGGAGATTGGAATACCCAAGGGATGTGATGGACAACAATGGCCAAAAAGCCGCGCCGAGAATCGGGTACACTGGCCTACCGCGACGGGAAGGCAACGCCGACGAGTGCTATTATTGTCATCAACCGGGTCATAGAAAGCCGGAGTGCTCATTGTTTAGGAAACATCAAGATGAAGCGAATGATTACGCGAAGAAGCCCATGGTGGCGGCAAATGTAGTGACACCAAGTGTGTGTGTGATGACAAGAGCCCAAAGAGCGGCGAAAGAAAACTCTAAGGAAGAGAGTGAATTGGAAGATGAAGAAGATGATAGAAAGAGCGAAGACTCGGAGAATAGTGATAGTGATGATGAAAAGGATACTATAAAGGTTATGGATGAAGAAAGCGAAGAGCTTAGTGAGAATGAGAATGAGCCAAAGAATAGGCGAAAAGAACACGAGTCACAAGTGTTGCGGGATGCACCGGAGGATTCGGAGTGGAAGAAGAAGGGGGAGATACACCGCCAAGTAACGAATGAGATCAAGGAGATCCAACGGGAAGCGGGCGAAGATCTTTTAGAGCCAGAAGATCTGGCCCCAAAGTACCGAAAATCCGCTAAGGGAGAAGCGATGAAAGAAGAACCCCGGACGAGGGTAGGACAAATTATTCGAAAAGTACTAGATTCAACTCAAGCAAATATCACAATAGGGCAACTCTTGGAGATAGCCCCTTATTGCAAAAGAAGGGTAATGGAAGCAATTTACATGAACGGGCGAGATGAGAGGGAAGTCCCTCAAACATATCTCGTAGCCACAAAAGATTTCGATGAAGAAATGCCGATGATCACGGTATGGACTAAGAATCGACGAATACCAAATGTGTTATTAGATGGAGGATCAGGAGTAAACATTATTACGGACACTTTAATGAGGAAACTAGGAATAGAGAAACAACTTGAAGTGGCACCATTCACAATCAAGATGGCGGATCAACGGAAAGTAACGCCACTTGGAATCATCAAGAATTTGAAAATCAATATTGGAGGGTTAACTTTTAAGATTACCGTGACGGTAATTAAGATGGAGAATCAAGAGAATAGCTACTCAATGTTACTCGGACGGCCATGGCTTAAGCAAGCACGTGCCAAGCACGATTGGGGAAAGAGTCAACTAATTTTATATCAAAATGGAATAGATGTATGTATTGGTACAAATCGAAGACCGAAGCTTCCGGATTCATCAAGACCAATCAACATTGAAGGTTTTGATTGGGAAGCCGGATTGACCGATGAAGAGGAACAAGTAGTTTATCAAGCTTATCCAAGCTTACACCACATAGCCGATGTGGAGCTAGATGGATTGAAGCAATTATATGAAACCGATTGCAATATGGTTATGACAAGCGTCGATGGAGAAAAGATGAAGAATATCAACAAAAAGGGGACTAAAACAAAGGCCAAGAAAGAAGAAAAGCAAGTCCCTAAACTCAAAGAAGGAACTCCAAAACAAAAAGAAGACATGGGAGAGAAACCAGTCTATCCACCTCACTTTTATGAGATGAAGGAAGGAGAACAAGCGATAGACCGAACACCGGCATCCGAAGCGGTGAAAGGGAAGACAATCGCCAGATGGACCATCGAAGATGAAGATATGATAAAAGAAATTAACTTGGGAACAACGGAGGATCCCAAAATGGTACGAATAGGAAAGGAACTTGACCCGACCTATGAAAACCAAGTAATTGAGATATTAAGGGATTACAAGGATGTATTTGCATGGACGTATGAAGATATGAAAGGGATACCACCTCACATTTGTGAAC
The DNA here is from genome assembly GCA_950295325.1 of Polytrichum commune. Lineage (NCBI taxonomy): Eukaryota > Viridiplantae > Streptophyta > Polytrichopsida > Polytrichales > Polytrichaceae > Polytrichum > Polytrichum commune. The sequence goes on along the minus strand of OX485806.1, from coordinate 53,476,762 downwards.
ATAAGATAGAGCTCAAACCAAATACCAAGCCGATCAAGCAAAGTAGATATCGAATGAATCCGAACTATGCGGCGAAGGTGAAAGAGGAGATCGACAAATTGCTCAAGGCCGGATTCATCTACCCGGTAGATAGAGCGGAATGGCTCTCACCAATAGTGATAGTACCAAAGAAAAATGGGAAGTTAAGAGTATGCGTAGATTATCGGAAACTCAATGGAGCGACAAAATCCGACCCATTTCCATTACCATTCACGGAGGAGATTCTTGAGACGGTAGCCGGACACGAGATGTTGTCACTACTAGATGGATTTAGTGGTTACAATCAAGTGAGGGTAGCACCGGAGGATCAACCGAAAACTTGTTTTATTACGGAGTGGGGAGCTTATGCTACTAGAGTGATGTCATTTGGACTTATGAGTGCGCCATCTACTTTCCAAAGGGGAGTAATGACGATTTTCGCGGAGTTTCTAAATGATTTTATGAAAGTATTTTTGGACGATTTTAGTATATATGGGACAAAGGCGGATCATATCAAACACCTTAAACTTTGTCTTCAACGATGTAGAGAGTGTGGATTAAGTCTTAATCCGGAGAAGTGCATGATTTGCGTGACCTCGGGAAGATTACTCGGTCACGTAGTTTGCAAAGAGGGACTTTTGATAGATCCCAAAAAGATCTCCGTGATACAAAACTTACCACCACCAACAAATGTCAAGAGTTTACGAGCATTCTTAGGCTCGGTAACATACCATAGGAGATTCATATGGATGTTTGCACAAATTACGAGACCTCTTTATGCTCTCCTCAAAAAGGATGAAGCATTTGAATGGACGACAAATTGCCAACAAACATTTGAACTAGTCAAGAGACTTCTAACTATGACACCAATACTAATGGCTCCAAATTGGTCAATGGAATTCCATGTCCATTATGATGCATCAAACATAGCCATTGGAGCGGTACTAGCGCAAAATGTGAATGGAAATATTGACTCACCTATATATTATGCAAGCCGATTACTAAATCAAGCGGAGAAAAATTATAGTACAACGGAACGCGAAGCATTAGCAATGGTATATTCGGTAAACAAATTCCGACACTACCTTTTGGCGAATCATTTCGTGTTTTACGTGGATCATCAAGCATTGTTATACTTGATAAATAGACCAATAATCTCGGGAAGAATCGCAAGATGGATGCTTCTTCTACAATAATACGATTTTGAGATTGTGTATATGCCCGGGAGACGACACGTGATGGCGGATCACCTCTCAAGAATTGATAATGGAGAACCACCCACCGGAGTAAACGACCAACTACCGGATGCAAATTTATTTTGTATAGAGGTACTAGAAGAAGAAGATGATTACATGGAAGGAAAAGAGCAAGTAAGTGAAGAAAGTGAACGAGGAAAGGAAAACATGACACCATGCCTTGAATGGTACATGGTATATGTCCAACCAACGGAAGATTGGAGAAAACCGTTCAAAGAATATCTCAAGTATGGAAAATTGTTAACAATCGGAACAACGGAAGAGGAACAAACGCGCATAAGACGGGCTAGTGAACCCTACATCATGGATGGAGATAAACTAATACGAATTAGCCCAAGTGGAGAATCAAAAACATGCATAGCGGGACAAGTTATTGAGGAGATCATCGCGGAAGCGCATGAACAAGAAGGCCATCATCAACCCTTCGAAAATACTTGGTTCACCATATTAAGTGGACCTTATTGGTGGCCAACAAGAAAGAGGGACGTAGCAAGTTATTGCGAAGAATGTCCGGTTTGCTTACGACAAAATGAAGGACGAATACATGAACTTGAAAATGATACTCTAGTACTAGACTCGGTATCGGATGACGAGTCAACTACGGAAGAAAACCACTCGACGGATTGGAGAAAACCCTATTTTGAGTACTTAAGAAATGGACAAGTAAGTGGAGAAAATATTACCAATGAAAAACAACTCCGATGGGCAAACAAATGCAAACGGTTCATCCTCAACGGAGGAACCTTGATAAGATTACTACCCAACGGAGATACACGAATATGTGTCACACGAAGTCGAGGAGGAAAATTCATAGCGGCCACTCACAACGCAAAAGGCAAGCATTTGACCCTACCTATGACTAAACAATTAATATTCTTTAGTCCTTATTGGTGGCCTACAATTGACGAAGACATCAAGTATCACGCGGAATACGAATGTGAAGAATGCATGTTACAACTCAATGGGAAGCAAGAAGAGATGAATCTAAAAGATAAACAAGTGACTATATTAAAGCAAATGTCACCATCGGATTGGAGAAAACCTTACCTCGAATACTTATTATTCGGAAAGGTAATGAGCAATGACTTAACCGGAGAAGAGAAGGAACGGATTGCGAATAGAAGTCAATTCTTCGCCATCATGAATGGGAAACTAATGAGACGATTTGTCGCCAATGAGATACCTAAAGAATGCATATCGGAGAATCGGATACAAGGATTTTTAAAGGAACTTCATGAAAAATATCAAACATGTGAAGAAATGATAAAACAAGCAACACAAAGACCATATTGGTGGCCTACGATGACTCGCGATATTCAAAGTTTCATCAAACAAAGAATTGGTACTAGACCAACGACACGAAAGAATGAATCAACCAATTTGGATTGGAGAGCACCAATAGTAGAGTACTTGATTCAAGGAACAACCGGAGATCGACATCCATTTGAACAAGAGAATGGAACTTACTTTATGGAAGAGGGAGATTTACGGAAGGAAGTAGACCACGGAGAAACGAAAATATGTATCGCGGGAGATCCAATCAAGCATCTAATAAAAAGAGTGCATGAACAAAATGGTTATCATCTCAACCCGAATGATACAATTCAACAAATATTTAACGGGCCTTATTGGTGGCCTACCATAGTACAAGATACGGAACATTATATCAATGGAGAATGTCCGAAATGTAAGAAGAAAGAAACAACCAAAATTCAATGCGGAGCAATTACCACCGATCAACAAGAAGATTGGAGAACACCATTTATTGACTACTTATCGCACGGGAGATTGACAACACCGGCAACAACTTCTCAAAGACAACAAATAGCGATAAGAAGTAGACCTTTTCAACTCATCAACGGAGACCAATTAATCAAAGAAAGAGCCGATGGCATGAAAAGGAGATGTGTATCCGGACCAATTACCGAGGCGATCATTGCCGAAGCACATGAGGGCATTGCGGGAGGACATTTCGCGGCAAACATCACATTACACAAAATATTAATGGCTCTTTATTGGTGGCCTACTATGAAAAAGGATGTATATATGTATTGCAAACAATGCGACATATGCCAAAGAGTGGGACCAAAAGTCTCCAAATCCGCACAACCATTACACCCAATCATGCCTACGGAAGTCTTTCAAAGATGGGGATTAGACTTTATAGGTCCAATCAATCCTCCCGCCAAAGGTACTAAAAATAGATACATCATCACCGCCACGGACTACACTACCAAATGGGTTGAAGCGAGAGCACTTAAGGATAATACCGCGACATCTACCGCGAAATTCATATTTGAGGAGATCATCACCAAATTCGGATGTCCGATTGAACTAGTTAGTGACCAAGGGAATCACTTTCTAAATGAGACAATTCAAATTTTAACCAAGACATTTATGGTCTTACATCGTAAATCGACAACTTACTACCCTCAAGCCAACGGACAAGCCGAAAGCACGAACAAAGTCATTAAAACGACACTTACCAAAATGGTAAACGCCAATCGCACGGATTGGGACACTAAACTATATGCGGCACTATGGGCATATAGAACGGCATACAAAGTCACCACCAAGCATACACCATTCTCATTGGTATTTGGAACGGAAGCATTACTTCCATTGACATTCATTTACCACGAGGAGAATCTTCAAAGGAATCAAGAATGGCATCCCGTTCTTAAAAAGAGAATGGAACAATTAAAGACACTAGATTTGACCCGTATCGAAGCGGAGGAGAATATTGAGCATACTCAAACCATGAGAAGAGAAGATAAGATAAAACTTTAATAGAAGGCAAGAGGTGCAAACATTGCAAGAAACCCTCTTATGATACCAAGGAAAAGACTAACAACACTCATCAAGCAAAGGAGAATTCGCAAGAAAACAAAAATCCCAAATTTTACAAGGGTCAAAAGATTTTGTGGCATCAAAGGATGAACAAGCCCGGTCCAGGCAAATTTAGAATCCGATGGAGTGGACCTTACGAAATTACAGAAACTTACGATAACAATACCGTGGATGTAAGCACATTGCAAGGAGAAACTCTTGGGAGGGTAAACATGAGTAAGATTAAACCTTACCATGAACCCCTTGAAGCAAAGGCATATGTTTTAGAAGTGAATGACGCCACGAACTCACCACTTGATAAAACAAGTACAAATTATACAAACGGATCCAATTATACCAACCACCACAAAGGAGGATCAAGGAAGACATGTTCATTTTACGAAGGGCAAAAAGTAGTGACCAAATACCTATCAAACAAACAAGTCGAGACACCTTTTGAGAAACAAAGATGGGTAGGCCCTTACACCATCACAAGAATCCATGATGACGATACCTTGGAGATCAAGACCGTTCATCAAAAACAATTGGGACGATGGCGATCGAAGAAATTTTTACCATACGACTGGGTTAATCCCAACCAAGTTATCACTTTTGATCAAGGAGAAATGGAGACTTTTACATCCCCGGATTATGATGAAGTCCATCACAAAATGCTTGGATGTTATTCTATACAACCAATGAGAAAAGAAACTGTGAATGAGAAATTTACCAACGCCGTAAAAACTACGGAAATTGAGAAAATATTTACTCAATTATTAACAAAAGGATATGATTTCAAGAGGAGTACCCCATACATATGTTTATCGGAGAATTCGCCACCAAACACATTACGCGAGACAACCATCAACAACAACACATATCACAAGTACAAAGTACATTCAAAATATACGACGTCAAACGAATTAACCACTAAGTGGTTACAACATATGTGTGGGATATGGTGCATAATTTTCATACAACTCGTACTTAAAAATTTGTACTTACATCCAAGGGGTTCATCCATCCATTCATCAAATAAAAGAGGAAACGAGATAATTCTCGGATTATTGAGGATTAAACTTGATAAAAGCGGTTTCGAAAATTATCAACCAAATAAGATTAATGTTCAAGCAAGCAGCAGTAAGACCAGCCTATATCCTGGATTATTACAAAATCAGTGTAAACCAAGTAGGGGCCACGATTATCATCTCAACCAACTTACTGTTAAAGTAATGAGCAAGAAGGCCTTCAACAAACCAAGAACCTTAACCACTTCAACAACCAGCATCATTATGAATCACACAAGGACAGCTGATTACAAGGGACCTCAACTGATGGTTCGACTGATCCAGAAGCTCATTCAGCTGCCGCTTAATTTTTCACTTCGAAGAAAGTTTCCACTTGCCAATATAGTAAGCACATTCGGAATCAGAGTGTTTCATTCTTCAAACATGAGGACTCCCAGTAAAGAGAAGGGAAAAGCTTCCCAGACGAAGGCAGTTGATGACATTGTCTTTAGCACCGAAATGGCCGCCCTTGATTTTGAGCCTTCGTTAGAAGAAGAGACGTTTTTGCAACTTATAGGCCTTGATAGGTTTGTGACAAGGGTCACATGGGAGATGTTAAATGTCTCTGTCATTCAAGAAGTGCTCACAAATCTCAACTTAGAGACCATGCAGTCTATTTTGAATGGCCGAGTCTTCCCAATTTTCAGCAAGGATTGGAGGAATAAAATGCGTGTAGTATTTTTTCTGACACCATTTTCCGCGAGAAGAGAACCAGGAACTCCTAAGGTTGCAGCTGCAGATATTTTTCCAAGTTACAGCGACAAGGCCAGAAGCAAAGCAGGAACCTGCAAAGTGGTGGAGTGTACTATTCCTGAAGCGAAACGGCCATTGAGGTTCTTTAACTCTCTTTTGTTATTACACACAAACACAAATACGATTCCTTGTCAAGCAATTACATATATATCTGATGCTCTAAATGGCAAGCCAGTAGACTGGCCAGCATTGTTTCGCGAGTTGATAGAGGCAGAACTCAAGAATCTCAAAGAGGGACTTCTTAGGGAAAAATCCACATTGCTCAAGACAATGGTGGGACCTCCTCTCACCATGATCCTTATGGCTGAAGGACTCTTAACCGTACAGCAGGAGATTGAAGCAGGTTTTTTAGAGACCTCGTTACTTCAGGACAAATCTGTCCCCAGTTCCAAGAAGAGAAAGCATGACACTGAAATGGAACTATTAGGCACAGAAAAAGGAGAACCATCACACACAAAAGGGAACTCATCCAAACAAGGCGAAAAGCCACAGATTCTGGTGGCAAGAATGGAACCAGCAACAGATCAAACTGTGCTTATAAGCACAAATGGTACTTCACAATTTGATTCAAAACCACTAAAAAACATTCTACAACAATTCAATCACACTAGCCAGCTCTTGGAGAACTGGATCACAGGCACTTCCCATTTCAACACCGCAGCAGGACACAAAAGGGAACTTATTCCAGTATTTGGAGATCAAAATCCTAATTCACAGAACCGTATCTTGGAACTAGAAAACCAACTACAACACCTGCAGACTGATTACACCTTAGCGGAACAGAAGAGTCGCCAAGACGCCGAAGATGCCTCATTTCGACACCAGGAGCTGCAACAAAAATATGCACACCTAGAGACTCAGTATGCTGCGGCAGAAAATCAACTTCGAGAGAGCGCCGAAAACAAGGTACAACTTACAGACTACCAGCTGAAGCATGAGCTTCTCCAAGAGAAGCACACCACGACAATCCAGCAACACCAACAAGCCATGATGGAAGAACAAAACAAATTTCTGATGCAGAGACAAGTCATGCAGACTGACCTCAACAATCGCACCAGCATCGCGGCCATAGCCGCATAGCAACTTCGACACCTCCGCCACTCAATCTCCGAAATTCACAAAGAGGCCGCGGCGGAATTCGAAGCCTTCCACACAGAAGTCGACGGCTACAAGCCACAGATACAGAAATTAGCTCTACACACAGCTACACATGTAAACCCGGATCGAATGCAAGAATTAGCAAAAATCGAGGCTTTTGACCTCTGGGTACAGCAGCGATCCACCTCCGACACCGAACATCAAATTTCGATACAGACTCTTCTGCAAAGAGTCACGACAAAGATTAGCCATACACTGAAAACTCTCAAAACAGAGTTATACCAAGCAACCACGGAGAGAGATGATCTACAAGCGATATTAGAGCAACAAGAGGAAGAGGCCACTCAACATCTGAAATGGGACAATTTGCTAGGGTTGAGCAACATCGAAGACCAAGGGAACCTCATCACAGCGACAATGAAAAACCTACCCCCTCCCATTAGCATCTATCAATACTACCAGGCTTATAAGCCTATGATCTTCAACTCGAGCAACCTCCCAGATCTCAAACTTCAAACCCACTTATCAAAATAGCAGTTTCAAATTTTGTGGGCTCAAGCAAATTCGGGAGCCAGGGACCTCCTCACTTTTATGTGGGTACTAAAAGATTTAATAGTCCCAAAGGGAGTAGTTGAAATTACTACTACAAACTCAACATTCTACCTCACCAGATTTTGCATCGGGGCCCTTACACACATCAATTGTCACCACGAAGCCTTTTACACAAACATTGACACTCGCAACTCCCTGCCACAGATCGAACCCTATGACCAGGAGCTCACTAAGGAAATCCAGGAGATGGCGAACAATCAATTTCCAGAGTTTCTATCTGCGTTAGACATACTCGCGGGAGAAGACACAACATTATTACATGAGGCTATACATCAACATCAAAATCTGGTGAGAAAGTTTCCAGATTCATTTCCAACAGCATTTCATCGGATTCAACTACATGGCTATGTAACAAGAGCATTAGAAGATAGAAAATACACATTGGAACAAAGACAAATCTCTACACCTCATGCACGAACCCTACTCTACCTCCCACAATACGATCCAGGGAGCATGAAGATAGCAAAACGATCCTGAGGGCAGGATCTCAATCCGGGAGGGGAGTAAAATGTTGAGTCACAACATTAAAGAGAAGAAGACAAATTCGAGTAAGGTAACGGCACTTAAATCAACAAGCATGCAAACTAGCAAGAAGGATTCACAGAGAAGGAGAAGAACAACACCGAAGAAGAATGCCGAAGAAGCTCTCGGCCATGGAGCTCGGCCACGGCCTTAAGGCCCCTTTCCCACGGCATTATGCACCTTACGCGCGGCAATAGGTCCTCCTATACCACGGCAATGGGTGCCCAGCGGGTTTAAGGAGGAATACTTAGGATTTAAGTAGTAGGCTACTATACTAGTATTAAGAAATTAGTATTAGGCATTATGAAGTATATTAGGGCATATTGGAAATAGGATATTGAGATGAAAGGACCATTAAAGAGACAAGTATTTAGGAAGGGAAGATCAATGACTATATGAAGAGACATATTAACGGAGTATATAGGAATGTAGTATTTTTGAAGAGACATAATTATGTTTTAGAATTGTATTGAGGATGAATGTCTATCCGAAGAAGCACGATTATGGAATAGGTAGAATGTAGGATTTTGAGGAAGCACGATTATGGAATATATGGGAATTTTAGATATTAAACTCAAGGAGACATTATGAAGACATTAAGGGGAATATAGGAATATGGTACATTCTACTAGCATGATCATTAATCAATCAACATAAAGATTTGATTGATCTCCAAAAAAAGAATTTAGAATGTAGCCACAACAAGGAGTTAGGGAAATCTTGGAATTATGAACATTAAGATGATGAAACGGTTGTAACCGTTTAGGATAGGAATCATCTACATATATCAAAGATAGTAAGTATCTAGGAAAGTGGAAGTTAACAACCACTCTTAGTATAGATTTTGGATAGGAAGAAAATACTATATAAGGGAAGCAAATTAGGAGACCTATACCTCATTTTCTACACAACGAAGTTATCACAAATTTGAGTGTAAAAAACACTTGAGTTTCTTTGTATCTCTCCTCTCGGAGCTCTTTTGCAATACAATATCTTTTCCACAAATGTGTGTGACCTTTCTCTCTCTTTTTCTCAAGTCGAACTACGAGTTGTCAATTGGTACTTGTGACTCAAGAGATTATTAAACGAGAGAAGAGTAGGTGCTTTGAGAAAGAACTCAAAGTATTAGTGCGAGGGTGAGAACAAAACGCTTAAGAAGAGTTGGAGTATCAATGGAACTTTGAGAGTAGTTGTTGTGAGTAGTAACGACAATTTGACTTGAACGTCGGAATTACGATTGACTCTCTAAAGTGGAACTTATCTTTGAACTCCTCAAAAGGGAATTATAAATATACATGTGATTGAATGATTGAAGAATTATATGCATGTTTAAAGCAAAACCACTTAACGATTACAAACTCCTTCAAAAGAGGAGGAGCTTATTATTGAAAACTACATAATTGACTTATAAGTATTATACCTATTATACTACATATTGATTGTTGAACTTGTGATTGACAAGAATGATGAAGACATTAATTCACATCAAAGTTTGAATACATATGAATGAAGTAATATTAATATAAGATAATCTACTTACTACAATTGTTATTGAACTTCTTTTAAGATACTTTGTGAGTTGTTGGATGTCATTAACAATCGGAGAAGAGTTATCATCTTTTGAGCAAACCTCAAAAGAATTATAATTAATCTTATCATTAAAACACTTTGAAGATCAACGTGACATTGCAAAACAATTAATGTTGTGTTCATGAATTATATATGTCAAGTTACAATATTATAAGTAGTAACACTTGAGCTTAAAAAGGAAGACTTAAGAATATTGTATCTTCTTCCTTATTATAAGATTACTATCATTTATGTGATTGATGTTATGAACTACAAAACTTAAGGATTCAAACAACATATTGAAACTATATTAATATATGTTATTGTTACACCTCTTGAAGCTTTCTTAAATCTAAAGGTTCTTATTGTCATTGATGCCTTACATTGAGAATAAGAACTAAGATAATGAGATTGTGTTCACTCCGATAAATATATTCATATCATAAGGAGAAGAGAGGAGTTGTTAATTTGAGGACCGAACATATTAATGAGGCACGGTAGTTCTCAAGCGAATATAAATTTTACGTGATGAGCATCGTGAGTCTTCTTAGCTAATTTTGCAAAGGAACGACCCACGGCGTCCATCAGATTTTTAGATCATTGGAAAGATAATTAGGTGCACTAAATATAAATATCATGCTTAGGATTAAATTACAGTGCAGAATAAATACTTTATATTTTAGTTATTAACTAAGGTACGCTTACTACCAAACTAGTTACAAAGAAGGAGGCAAGGTCGACGTTCGGGAAGTGGAGCAAGGAAGGAGGTAGCGGCTCGGCCTCCATCGAGTCCAAATCAACCGAGGAGAATTGAGGTAAATTTACTAACGCTAGCCTTCCATTTAGGGTTGGAGGCAGCGCGGCTAAGGTACACATCTCTACACCCACTCACCTATCTTGTAAGGTCAAGTGTGGCTTGACCACTTGACCGCCAAGGGAATACCCAACTCCATTGTTTTCGGGGCCCTTGGTATGTTTTGTGGTAGTAGCTTCATTTATTAGCAAGTTTCGTGTGTGGTAAGTCGGATTAATCGCCGACACGACCACTCTGAATGTTGTTGGTGGAAAGGTGGGGTTGATGACCCGCGAATCCACTATTATGTTGTTGGCCCCATAGATTGGGAGTAATGGCCCAATTTATGAAGATTGCGCAACAGGTTGAACCTACAGGTCGGCCGTCACCCTGGTCCCATTGAGTTGCATTTCGTGGTCTATCCAGTGTAAACACATTTAACAATCAAAACATACAAAATAAATCGTAAACCCTTGTTGGCAAGAGACCCGAATCGGAAACTTAACTCAGTAGAGTGACACCACCCTTCGAACCATTGATGTCCGAAGGGTTTGAGATGTTACTCGACCTTCAAAGGACTTGCTGTGAGCCCAAAATTGATGCCCACATTGGTTGTTAACACTTGTAAAACATTACAAGTGGTGTTTTGGTGATTTATGATTATTCACAAAAATATAAAAAGAGTGAAGCTTGAAGAAAATTTAGTTTGAAGCATTAGGCTTTTGTGGAGTGGATTTAAGTGGGAGAAGGACAAACCTTGGTAAAATGTGGTAGGTAGAAAGCCAAGGTTAGTTAAATATTTGAATTAGGATCTTTGTTGATCATTTGAGGGAGGAAAGCTTAGAAGATAGGATTCGATCCTACAAAGTAGGAGGAAATCTCGAGGGCTTATCGTAAGCCTTGAGGGTGCTCACCCCCTCAAAGTCAAAGTCAACCTCTTGTTAGTAATAGTTGGACGTGAATGATTTAAAGTTCAATTTATGGCTTTGTTTGAATACTTGGATTTACTTTGATTAGCCTTATACTTATGCGGATGTGCAAAGTCTCTTATTGGAGCATTTAGTTTTGTTGGACTTCATATGAATTTTTGAGAGCCAAAAAACCGAGACTATGTCCAAACTTCCAAAAACTAGTGAAAAAATGTAGGTTCAAAGGGAACAGCGTAGAATTGCGACCATATACTTTGTGGCAGTAGAAATATTATTGCATATTCATGTAGAGGACTTCATTACCTATCCATGGATACCAAGAACTCATTTTTTGGACTTCATATGAAGTTTTGAGAGCCAAAAAACCGAGACTTCCAAACTTCGAGATTAAAGAGTGTAAGCAGACATAGTATAGACTTGGCTAAGTTGCGTATATTCCAACGATAGATTGGAATCATACATTGTGTTACAAAGAGAGAAATCTCTACATGTCATTATAAACTTCTCCATTCGGGCTAGGACGAAATTGAAGGGTGGAGGCTTTTTGGTGACACCTGCACGAGGCCTTAGAAGGTTCCGAGGTAAGGGGTGCGCCAACCAGGTAAGGGGTGATGCCTAATATGTTAATGTAGTGAGTTAGGACGTGCAAACAAAAGTAAGTAATTAAGAAGGAATTTGTGTGAAGGGTGGGACTTAGGCCAAGTTCCCCCGCTTAGAAAACTAAATAGAACTAAATAAAGAAATAGGAAGAATTGAATGGTCCATCAAAATGTCGTTATTCCGTTCGTTGAGTTAGGGTGGTATGAGTCACACCCGGTTGGGTGTATCAGAACCATCCCAATTCACAAATTAGGATTGCCTTGGTTTCAAGGCTGGTGCGTCTGCGCGTAAAATAGGTTGTAGGTTAAGGTTAGAACTAGATATGAAATTGGTTAGTGGAGTTTAAAGCCACACTAGTAAAAAACTAAGGCCTAACCTCCGGAGGTACTACGACGCATATTTAATCTCCCTTAAAAATCTAACTACTCACGTTATACACATGTCATTCGGGTTCGGCTTGGGCGCCTGCAAATGCAGGCCACCTTCACCGAAGGACTTGTGTGATACTTTTAGGCTCCCTCGAAAGGGGGTGGCCCGAAAGTACCACACGTGGGAGGAGCTTGCCTCCTATTGTTGAAATTTTGTGGGACCCCTTGCCTATTTTGAATTGGAATGTATTCATTAGTCGTTTGCAATCCCGCCGAAGGATGAAGAGTTTGTCTTGCATTGTCATGGTCATAATACAAGTTTGATGGTCTAAGCTAATTCGGTGGTCCACCTTATGGCCTAGCTCCCCTCATGTTGTCTCTAGCTTGTTGTTGTGGGTTGGCCACCGAGTTGGGCATGCTAATGATCTTATCCGGTTGACGACACTCATCCGAAGGATGGTCTCCCCCACAATTACTACAACCATAACCTTTTCCTTCGGACCAACATTGACCTTGTGCATGTCATCTTCCACAAAAAGAATGGAACTCCTTCCTCTCCACATTTTGACCACCTTGACCTCTAGGAAGAGGTTCCCTATTGTTATTCTGTTCATACTGAATTTGTCCTTGACCCCTTTGGTTTTGTGGAGGTGGACCACCGTTCATTATTTGATCCCGGTTTTGTTCATTCCTACAAAACTGACGAGTGTGACCTGGTTGGCCACACTGAACGCACCACAATCCGGAGGCATCCCTACCCGACTCAACTTGAGGAAGAGGACCATGTTGTTCGCTCCTAACCATCAATGACATCTGATCCGTGAGACTTTGCATATGTTTAATCATGGCCTCTTGAAATCCCAACTGACTAGCACCCAACCTGTCGCGCACCTCTCCATGAGGAGTGCCCGCAACACCATGGGCACAAGGGGGACCCTGAAGTGACACCCGGGACTTGTGGCGCCATTGGTGAGAGGGCCCAAGTACTCTTAGTGTGGGTGAGGGCCCCGGCGTTGAGAACGCCTCTCACCCACGGGGACTAAGAGTCATGAGGGTAAGGCCATAAGTTATGAGTAGCTTATGGCGGTGGAATTCTAGAATGCTAAGGAACACCTCAATCGGAGGTGCAAGCTAGGAGATATGGCCATTTGAGTGGGGCGCTGTCCCGGGACAACACCCTGGGACAGCAGTGACCTGGGAGTGGTGCCCGGGACTGCCAAGGTTTGAAGAGCCATAACTTCCTCAATACTTGCCCGAATGAGGCAAGCGAGGGGTCCATCGGCATCTACGCAAAGAGTAGGTGACGATAGAGTGGTTGTTTGAGAGCATCAAACATCTTATGTAGAAGTCATGGAGGTCTGAAGCTGCTGGGGGGTTTCTAGCCCCAGCGGCTAAGGAAAAATGTCCACTTGGCCCCAACCCTTGTAGAGAGACAAAAGGATACTTGATGGTGGGGTAGGGGCCCCGCCCAAAGTCCTAGAGGCTTATATGGGTGAGGCGGCTTAGCCGACCGACCCCCCCGGAGCATACTTGGCAATGTGCTCCGGGTAGTTGTAATGTTGTTTTGGCAACACGATGATCAACTTAAGAGTGGACTTCCATGGATGGAAGTCCACCTTAGCCATTGGCTACCTACGAAGGGGAGAGTCCCGAATGTATGTGTAGGAGGGTTTGGTGACCTAGCCATGAGCTTGAAGGTCCGCGGTTTTGGGAGCTAACCATGCATGTGCGTGGGATGTGCAGGTTAGCACTCGTGGCACTTGCTAGGTTGGAAAGGCGGTCAAGCTAAGTGAAGGAAAACTAGCAAGGGTTGCGACACAACCACTTCTCCACCTCCTCTAAATAAGGATCAACTCTAAATAGGACTTTACGCGGGGCCCCTACCCCAGTGTGTATGTTTGACAAATTTCATGTGACGTTCAACCTCAAATCCAAAGTGTCACGTGACGTTTTCAAAAACAAAAATGAATGTCAATTGACATCTACATTTTATTCCAAAATGTCACCTCAATTTTTGGCTTACACAATATTTTAGAAAACTAATATTTTGAATAATAAAAAACAAACTTGATTTGTAACAAAAAAAAAACTATCAATCGACCGTAAGTATCCTTCGGTCTCGCATGTTTCTCCAAATATTGAAGATGGTAGACCAATCCATTGCATCCACTTCAAGCCCACAAAGAGAAACCCGCATAAGAGCATCAAGGGTCTTCAAGTTCAACCTATTGCGCAAGTGGCTTTTGATTGAATTTTGTTTGGAAAATCCTCTCTCACAAATAGCTATACTTGATGGAATGAGTATAATTTTTTGCCAAAGTTGCATAAGTTTAGGCCAATTTGTGTGCCATTCCAAATTGCTACCACATATGCGTCAAGCCTCAAATATCGCTTTGTTCTCGCACTCATGTCGAAGTGTTTCTGTAAATTCCAAGAGTTCTCCCTTGCACATGCCACTCTCTTCTTCAGTGTATTGAAACTTCAACAATATCCTTTCGAGCCACAATTTGGTATTTGTGATTCGCTAACTATCATCGCTTGGATAATTACGAGGGTTGAAAAGTTTGGCCGCATTGAATATTGGAAGGTCTGGGAAACGATCGTTCAAAGCATGAACAACTCTTTGCACATAAGATGCACCCAACAATACGCATTGTTGTAGTTCATTGGGCCCATCGGTTGCCAATGCATGAATAATACGATATCCTGTATTATTTTCATAACTCAATTGAAGATTTTCTGCAGATTCCCTCAAGAATTTTCCCAAATTCTTGCTTGTACGACCAAACATAGGTACATTCCCGGATAAAATCCTAACCGAAAGCAAGCGCTGATCTTCGTGCCACTTCTGCGTCATTTTTGCAATAAGAAGGCCAACTCCAAGAAAGCTCAAAGGGATTCAGATGCTTTCAACAAGGGAGCTTTGCGATTCGAAGGGAATTGCTCAAGCCAACTTTGGTTGAAAGCAAGAAAAACTCACATTGGTTGCAAGCAAGAAAAAACTCATATGGAGTGGAGGATGTGCAAGCACCACGGTGATACAAACATTTGCCTCGCCATCCTCCTAGTTAGTCTCGCTCTCCGATCACCGTCTTAGCTCCCGGTTACAAAGGAAATTGCAAGAGCAAAGTTGAACTTAAGTATGTGAGTGAGTGTAGGAAGTTCTCCTACTGTTATGGGTTATGTTTTCCGAATACTTGAGCTGCACTTTATAGTACTCAAGTAATACGTGTCATTTCAATTTCTAGTGTGTCAATTGACATGTGGTTTTTTTCTTCACAAGTCACAGTACGTGTCAATTTCTAGATTGTGCGTGTCAATTGACGTGCATTTTTTTTGTGTGCAAGTTTTTGCGTGTCAAAAGAGAAAAACTTGCAAAAACTTTGTCAAACATATACACTGCCCTACCCCACCATCAACCAACCTCTTGTCTATCCACCAAGAGTTGGGGCCAATGGACATTCTCCTTTAGCTGTTGGGCCTAGAATCCCCCCAGCAGCTTCAGACCATGATAACTTCCTTGTATGATGTCTGATCATAACAGCCAACCACTCCGTCTTCAGCTACGCTTCACGTACATGCCGATGGACTCCTCACTTGCCCCATTCGGGCAAGTCTTGAGGAAGTTATGCCTGTTTGAACCTTGGCAGTCCCGGTAATCACTCCCAGGCACTGCTGTACCAGGGCGCTGTCCCGGGACAGCGCCCCACTCAAATGGCCATAACTCCTAGCTCACACCTCCGATTGAGGTTATCTTGAGCATTCTAGAATCACCACACCATGAGCTACGCATAGATCATGGCCTTACCCTTGTGCCTCCTAATCTTTGTGGGTGGGAGGCGTTCCCAACGCCCGGGGCCCTCACCCACATTAGGATCATTTGGGCCCTCTCACCAACGGCGCCACAAGTCCCGGGTGTCACTCCAGGGTCCCCCTTGTGCCCATGGTGTTTTGGGCACTCCTCATGGAGAGGTGCGCGACACTTACCCCCACCAAACGAAGT
This sequence comes from Polytrichum commune, assembly GCA_950295325.1. Taxonomy (NCBI): domain Eukaryota; kingdom Viridiplantae; phylum Streptophyta; class Polytrichopsida; order Polytrichales; family Polytrichaceae; genus Polytrichum; species Polytrichum commune. Next base: position 53,460,345 of record OX485806.1, on the reverse strand, counting down.
CGATGCCCTCATCGACTATACTCGTAGTCGGCACACCAATTCTCAAGTTGCCATCCTCTATGGTGCGGCATTGTGTTCACCTTAGGGCGCGACCCCCACAATGCATCTTCAAATTTGGCATAGTCCCAAAGGTTTTGTTCCTAGGTTTTCCCTTAGCGACCTTGGATCTTTCCTCCAATAACCTAACCTATACGAGACCCACCTACTTTGGAATTCACTTGGGTTGCCCGTCATTTGGGGTCTCCCCCATTGGGCTCCACTAGCCTAATATAACACATCTAGGGGAGATCTCAACGCTTCCACTAAGTTGTCTCGGTTGCAACTCCGAGATGGCTTTCCATTGTTAAGCCACGCCTCGATCGCACGGGGGTGATGCCAAGTCCCGCCTGACTCGGTTCCCACTGTGCTCTTTCGAGACATGGGTTCATGACTCCCATGTGCCAACTCTCGTTAGCTCGCGGGTAGCACTTTTATGAGCACGCGCCATCACCTTGCCCCCGCCCGGAGAAACCCACAACTAAGAAGTTTCTTGGTTTTATCCAAGGCCCCTCCAAGCCATGGCCCCCAATTACTCGGCTTACCCAACCTAGTTTGGCATGTCTATTCCCCCTCTTGCATTAACCAAACACAAGTACAAGACTAGGACCTCATCTCATACTTTTCTCTTTGCACCACTAAAGTTTGGACTTTATTCCCTCAAGCCAAAGAACAAGTTCATGTTGTGGAATAATTAGCCTCGAAGCTAAGTGTGCTACTAGCGTCTCTCCCCCACTAAAGGAGATTGATGTCCTCATAAATGCCTACACTTCTTTTCATTGGAATGTCTAGCCTAAGTTTCTTCAAAGTGCTTCACCAATTCATTGCCGTTCATCATGTCTCATGCGGCTACCCAAACGGTTTCTTAATCATGGTATCCTCACCATTTCATCAAGTACTCATTTGTACATTTTCTTTCCTTTTCACTTAGGCTTCCTACACTTCAGGATGCCCTCCTACCTCATGTTCCAAATGACCTCCACAAGGTCGGGAGGTGGCATAATCTTTTGGTTGTAATCGGGCCACAAGGTGGGTTCCTTAAATGGCTTTAGGAATGAGACATGAAATGTGGGATGCACTTTGATCTCGGGAGGTAATTCCAAATTATATATGTCCTTGCACACTTGTTCCACCATGGAATACGAGGCTCCAATTTTGGATATGAACTTTGGAGTGAGGCCTTCCAAGGTGAAGTTGTCCTCACTCAACAGCATCTTTTAGGCCCACCTCATACTCCACTTTGCGTCTTGCGGCATTGACTTGCACTTCGTAGCACTTCCGGGCTTTCTCCACCAACAACTTGCTCATCTCCAAGACTTGTTTACCATCCTTGGCCAAGTCCTCACCATCTTGGTTGAACTCTAGTGTTGAATGTGCCCCCTCAAGAACTAGGTCAATAGGTTGGAGCACATCCACTCCATAAGCCACCACGAAAGACCACCCCTTGGTAGCCAAGTGCGTGCCTACATTGCAATTACACTCCGCTCGACCCACATAGTCCGCCCAATCTCCTTGGTCCGCCCCCACCAAGTTCCTCAAGTATTGCTTCAAGACTCCATTCAAATGTTCCGCTTTCCCATCCATTTGGGAATGCAAGGTCGTGCTAAACCTTAGTTTCATTCCGACCACATTAGAGAAATGCATTGAAAATGCACTTGTGAACTTTGGATCTTGATCCCACACAATCACTCTTGGCAACCCGTGGTGCCTCAACCATCATTTGAAAAAGGCTATGCGGTGTCCAACACGGTCATGGTTCCCACAATCGGCATCATGTGTGCCAACTTGGCAAACCGCTCTACCATCAACAAAATGGCATCATACCCATGTGACTCCGGCAAACTTGTGATCAAGTCCATGCACATACTATGCCATGGCGCTGACGGGATAGGCAACGGTTGCAAGAAACCGCCTTGCTTTTGGTAAGAGGCTCGGTTCACTTGGCACTTTATTCACGCCTTCACAAAGTGGGTTATATCCTCCTTTATGCACCACCAATGATACCTCCTTGACACCATTCTATAACGGTTTTTTCTTTCTCTTCTATGGCCGGCAATGTGACTATCACATTCTTCTTTTCGAACCGATAGCCTCAACTTGCCTTGTGGCACATACACCCAGCTTTGCTTATGCTTGAACAATCCGTCCAACAGCTTAACCTCTTTGAGCACCTTGCTCTTGCGAAGCTCACCTAAAATTTTTGTACTTTAGGGTAGTTAATTTACCCCTTCCGTATCTTGCATCACAAGTTTCATTGGCCAGCACACATTAGCCACAAGGTTTGGATGGTTCTCATTGCTTGGAACTCTTCCGGTCTACTTAGTGCATCCGGCACCACATTTCCACGGTCCGGTTTGTGGATCAAATCCACCTTCATAAGCGCCAAATTATCATGCCACCGCAATGACTTGGCGCTCACTTGCGTTTGTATGTCAAAATTCTTTGGGCGTTGCTAGGGCATGAGCGTAGAGCGTAGAACGTAGATTTTCTGAATTTCGAGCGGAGAGTTTTCATTTTTAGTAATAAAATTTCCAAAAATAAAATTATTATTATTTCAAATAGTATATTCTTCGGAATATTCGAATATATGAGCCTTATGGCCGTGGAATTTAGTACCCATAACCGTGCAAAATGGGCTTGACATATGGAAAAAAATTATATGTGACCGAATTTTAGAGGAAATAGATGACTTCATTGAAGAGAACTACAAGGACACATGTTCACGGAAGAGCACAAGTGAAGGACAAGTACAACTGATTCATAAATTTAACATAGCGAAAAAATAATATATATAAAAAATATATTTATATATACGTATTCACTAAATTGTGAAATTACATAGAGTGACGTGTGTCATACACGTTTATGAAAAAGAACATATATATGAGACTAATAAATAAAGCCGTTGACTTTAAACTGTAGCATGGGCTAAGATCCCCCTTTCAAGAATTGTTTTCACCTCCTTGAAACTGAGGGTAGGCGCATGCATGAAGAGGTCATGGTCGGCCTCTAGTTTGCAGACTTGTACGTAGAGATAGTAAAGATGCTTACAAGGTCGGAATGGACACCCGCGTCTACCTAGCTTAGCCATTGTCTCTTTGAACGCTGGGCAATTGCAGTCTGGGTAGGCACCGATTGAGAGATGGTAAACTGATTTCGTGGGAGCTGGTTTAGATTGCAAAGTTACAACGCATCCAAAACCGGGTTGAGGTATCATCAGGGTTGTCTATTGTGTCGTGACGGAGGGTAATCCCGACATAATGTCGTGCTGTCACGACACGTATCCGTCACGACATTATGCCGGATGATGTCTTTATCCTGCCGGACTTGAATTTTACCGATTTTTTTGTGTATTTACATTACCCCATTGCGGACACGTAGGAGTTACGATGTCCACGTGTGATGACATGTCAGCAAACTAGAGGTAAAGTGGGGAATAAAATTACTAGCGCCCGTCCGCCCCCGTTCCCCGTATCCTAACCTCGGTCCCTTAGCCCATTAACATGTTCCCTAACCCGTTCCCTACGTTCCCTCCCGTCCGACCCCCCCGTCCTCCCTTTCCCGTCCTCCCTTTTCCCGTCCGACCCTCCCGTCCGACCCCCCGTCCTCCCTCCCGTTCCCCTCCCCCCTCCCCCGTTCCCCTAATCCCGTTCCCATCCATCCCGTCCTATCCAAACCTCCTAAACCCGCTCCCATCCCCCGCTCCCCACGTTCCCACACGCTCCCCGCGTTCCCCCCCCCCCCCCCGTCCGCCCCCCCCCGCCCGACCCTCACCCCCATCCGACCCCACGTTCCCCCGCGTTCCCACACGTCGGCCCGCGCTCCCCACCCGTTCCCCCTGTCTGACCCTCCCGTCCGACCCTCTCCCCCGTCCGACCTACACCCTCCTTAGTAATATTTTATTACTTTGATTTTAACAAAATGGTAAACACAATGGCAAAATGGTTTACATGCCAAGGGAAATATGCACATCCACGTCATCATTTTTTGCCACATAGGACGCCACCTTGGCAAGAAGGTAAGTATTTTACCCACCCTACTAGGTTGACCCTAGTTTGACCCTACGAGGAGCCTATTGTGTCGTGACGGAGGGGTCCGACCCGACACGACGCGTCATGACGGCACGACCCCGTCATGACGTCGCGATAAACAACCCTGGGTATCATTACTACCTTCAGAATACTTGCCTTCATTGCTCTAGCGGAATAAATGTTCTGCATGTGCTTCGAACTGGCACAAATGATTGAGCGGCGCATGTTCTTTGACTTTCGTGTTTTTGGATAAATGTCCGCATTATCTGGCATTGGAACCTGTGACAGATCCGGTGGCGGTGCTGAACTGTTGAACGTGCGGCTCACAGGAACGCTTTGCTTTTGGGGAAGTTGTCGCAACCCTTGCTAGGTCCCTTAATAATCTTGCCAATTTTCGTTTCTAGCAAAGGTTACGAGCGCTAACCCTTCGCATTCCGCCATGCTAATGGATAGCTCCTCTTACCCCGGACCAATAGTTCATAGGAGGGAACCAACCCTCCTACTTTGCTTTCGGGACTCACCCCTTAATTGGTAACCCATTTCCCCAATGTGGACTTCCATCCATGGAAGTCCAATCCTATGTTGATCATCGCGTTGCCGGAGCAACACTACAACAACCCGAACCATACTAGGCAACTATGGCCTCACAATAGGCCAAAACCCATGGAGGCCTTGCCGTTCGGCCTCGGGTGGGTGAGGCCACACCACCTCACCCATATAAGCCTCTAGGACTTCACGCGGGGCCCCTACCCCACCGTCAACCAACCTCTTGTCTCTCCACCAAGAGTTGGGGCCAAGTGGACATTTTCCTTTAGCTGCTGGGCCTAGAACCCCCCCAGCAGCTTCAGACCATCATAACTTCCTTGTATGATGTCTGATCATAACAACCAACCACTTCATCCTCATCTACGCTTCATGTAGATGCCGATGGACTCCTCACTTGCCCCATTGGAGCAAGTCTTGAGGAAGTTATGCCTGTTTGAACCTTGGCAGTCCTGGTAATCACTCCCAGGCACTGCTGTACCAGGGCGCTGTCCTGGGACAGCGCCCCACTCAAATGGCCATAACTCCTAGCTCACACCTCCGATTGAGGTGTTCTTGAGCTTTCTAGAATCACCACGCCATGAGCTACGCATAACTCATGGCCTTACCCTTGTGCCTCCTAATCTTCGTGGGTGGGAGGCGTTCCCAACGCCCGGGGCCCTCACCCACACTAGGATCACTTGGGCCCTCTCACCAATGGCGCCACAAGTCCCGGGTGTCACTCCGGGGTCCCCCTTGTGCCCATGGTGTTTCGGGCACTCCTCATGGTGAGGTGGTGTGGCCTCACCCACCCGAGGCCAAACGGCAAGGCGTCCATGGGAATTGGCGCATTGTGAGGCCATAGTTGCCTAGTATGGTTCGGGTTGTTGTAGTTGCACCCGAAGATGTCCACCTGGCTTTGATTGCCAAGTAACGTGTTTCAGCCTCTGCCACAGACCGTGCATCTTTGTACTGCATACACAATTTCTTGTGTTGATCTTGCAATTCGTGCACGATGTATTGTTTGGTGTGTTTTTCTAGGGATTGCGCCCAATGGAAATAACACGTTCGTTCGCAGCCTTCCATGGGTATCTTTGGGTCTCCGGATCCGTAGATGATGCGCACAGCGTTCCAATTGCCTTGCGCACTATCAGCCATGAAACCTTTGAACTACGGCTTGTGTATTCCATGCCTACCCATGACATGGTTAAGGTTCTTCCAGAAAACGAGTTGAGCATCTTTGTCCTCAGACTGGAAATCACAGCAAGCAATGGTGAGTACACGTTCGTAAGAGGAGTCGTACACGTGGTAGGCCATGGTGGTCTAGTTGGCAACTTGTTTGACGTGGTCAAACATCATCCATGAGTGCTCTAAATCTCCGCTAGGTTGCATTCGGTGGACAAGATCAACACCGCTGCCAGGTCCCACCTCGGACATCTTGAAGATGAAAACCTTGTCGGAGTCGTCACCTTGGCCTGGAAACATGTTTCGTTGCACGTAGGCCCAGTTGCTAAGCCCTCTGAGCTTAGTGATGCCATCAAGAACGCCATATCTGCGTAGATACTTGAAACTGTAGACACGGTTTTTTAAGTTGGGGGAGTTGAGCTCCTTGCAGCATTGGAAGATAGGCTTTAGCTGTTCCAGAGAAAGTAAGGTGGGAGGGTCGTCTTCTTCGCGGAGCAATACGTTACCTAAAATATCCTTGCTAGTTTCTAAGACTATTTTGGAAATGGTAGCCTGCAGGTTGCGCTCAACATGTTGTTCGAGAAAATCGTCGATTATCTTCCGCGTGCCCCTATAGTCTCCTACCTTGACAGGATGTTTGTGGTTGCCTACATGGACGCAAGCATGCTCTTGCGTATCATCTCCAAAAACGTAGAAGATTTTTGCATCACAAGATGCTACACAAACAGGAGGTTCTTTACAGATCTTACAGACTAATGTTGAAGTTGGAGGTGGAGCGTCTGCAAGAGGGAAGGCATCTTTGGAAGAACCTTCAAACTCGACCTCGTTCACTCCATATGCGCGTTCAGGCCGCTGCAGAAACCCACATTTGGGATTGTGGCATTGAAGATGACCTACACAGTTAGACGACCGGAATGACAGCCCCAGCGTGTTACTGATGTTAGTAGTCATAGTCTTTGTCCATATATGGCCATCGTAACGTTTGTCCATACCTTCCATAGATTTAGCATTCTTATGGACGGCAGTTGGAAGGGTGGGAGGAAGAATGAAGATTACATCCCCATTGAACGACGGTGGCAGGAAATCTACGTTTTCAGTACAGATGGAATCATAATTCAGTTTCTTAAGAACTGACTTGTTTCCATGCATGCTACTTAGGGAACGAAGGGAGGGAAAATGTTTATCAGTTTTGTAGTTTGCAAGGGTATAATGAAAGGAGTAGTCCTACGTGAATCTTGAGAAGAGGAGGGAGATGGACGCTTAGCAGTAGACCGGATTGATGGATGGGAAGGTATCCCCTCATCATCAGAAGAATCGGACAAATCGATGCTAACGCGGAGACCTGGCTCGATCTTGACACGAGATAGTAAGGGGGCTTCAGTGCACAATGTAGAGGAACTGCGAGGAGTGAGGAGGACTGTAGTAGCATTCATGGACTTTGACAAGCCAAAGACGCGATACCTTCCGGGCTTGAGTTTCCAAACGCAAGCATTATTGTCTAACGTAACGGGCTGGACGTATAAGGAATAAAGGACATTTTGAGTTTCCGGATCGACAACATCTGTCTCTAACCATAAGCTATCAGCATCGAAACCAAAACGAATGGATAGCCACTGGGGAGTGAGATCAGCGGTTCCATGAGGGCCAGGAGGTATGCATGTAGGGATAAGAGATCCAGGAGAAACAAATTTGATGACATCGACGAGTGGAGCTTGGACAGCAGCGGAAGACATTGAGAAACAATTTGACAATGCTATGTGAGAAGGAATTTGCAAAAGGGGGATCGAAAGGAAACAATGGGATATATACATGAGAGGTTGATGAAGACGTTGGACATCCCAGACATATACAGAATGTAGTCAGAAAATGTTTGGTAAATTATGAGAAATATTAATAAACTGTATGAACAGTATTGTGAACAATACATCATGGAGTGCCAGACGAAAATGAGGCCTTTGCCATATGGGGCCCTTTGCCATATTTGTCATTGTCATGTTTATGACAATGGTCAATCCCTAAACTACGAACTGCAGTGCATCCTGCACAATCGAGTTTCTGACCTTTGGCACTCCTCAATATGGATCTAGAGTACGTGCCAGGTTTAATAACCCCTACTCTAGAATAGGCATGAATCTTGAAAGTAGACTTGTTCTGTATCAGTGTTGCATCAACTGCCCGCAAAGATGGAGTCTGTGGTTTAGGAGTGTGAACGACGACCGCAGGAGTAACTGAGCAGTCAGGTGGATTGAGATTCTTCATGTTGTTGACGCCTGGAGATCCATCGAAGGAAAACGTGGTGTGAATTTGAGATGAACCAGGAGCATCTAATGGAGCAAGGCTTGGGAGGCGTGAGTCAGTACCCATTGAAGAAGAATATGATGAGATGACATGAAGTAAAAGGGTACCAACAATCGGGTATTATATACACTTTGGGTAGACACAAATACCCGAATATTTGACAACCTATTAGATCAATTAATAGTCAAAATTTATTAAAGTAAATTTTGGACAACCTGTTTCATATAGGATTAGAATGTACTCCAGTAATAGTCATTACTTTATGACCACTAAATATGATACATGTCAGTATAGACTAATTTTCCTACGCACCAAATAATAACACATTCTTGATTACCCAATATATGCTATGCCGAAATGCTGAAGTTAAACCTTAGAGGTGTCTGTACCTTGTATGGAAAAATATTTATGGAGGCCGTCATTGTCACGGGAGATGCGTAAATATATTGACAAATTCGAAATAGATTAGTAACTGATGGCAGTGTTGTCAGATATCTAATATCGGATTCCGCGTTTTATTAAACGCGGGATTATAATTCGATGACATAGCTTGCCAGAAATCAAATATAAAGGAAAGGGATTCGGAGGACTAGGTCATTCAAATACAAGTTGCGTTGTAGTTGGATTTAGGGTGTTATCGTTGTTTTACAAATTTGTGTTCTTTGATCGAAGTATCCAGCCATGGAGGGTACAAGTAGCAAAATAGATAAAGTGAATGACGCAGGGCGGGGCAGGAAGAAGAAGAGGGGGGGGGGGTATGAAATTCAGTGGGTCCAAGGCTTTGCGACGGAACGCGTTGCGGAAGAGGGATTCGTCTGGTTATTGCGAAGACGATCGACTAGTAGATGAAGCAAATAAGAACGATGAGGACGAGCCAGAAATGTTTGGGAAGACTATCAAGATGCGGGTGTTGAACCTGGATGCTGTTGTAGAAAATGTTGAGGGTGAAGATGGAGGGGACAAGAATAATGCAATTGAAGAGCAAGAATGTAGAAGGCGCTCATCATCGAAGAGTGGTTCTTTGGGATTCGAACACGACAGTGACGAAGAAGGGATCGATAAAGTTGTAAGTTCTAAGACCCTAAAATATTGAAAGATGAGTATTAAACTTCAGTCAGAGTCTTCCTTGCCTTGATGTGTTCAGTGCGAAGAAATTGAGACAATGGCTGGTCAAACTTTTGGACAGCAAGAAGAGCACAAAGGTGCTGCAAGTGAGGGCGCACCCAACGAAGATGAATTCGAAGTCGAAGAACGCGATGTGATGGAATGCACGAAACTTGGAGAGGAAGGCGAATTAGAAGAGGGATTACTGGTACTTATCCCAAACCCTGGACAGGGTGAAAATATGGAAATTCGTCCGATGTTTATGATAATCTGACAACGGATTAGGATCCAGATGAATCTCACCAAAGAACCATTGATTTATATTTCACCCGTGATTTGTAAAGTTGATATTGAAGAATGTTTTGATTGGGTTTGCAAATGTATGAATGTTTCAGGAAGGGCAGTTAGATATTTAATTACAAGTTAAAAAATAACCCAACTTGCAAAGAGGCACATGGGAAGAGGGGACCCAGGAAGAGAGGGACCCGGGAAGAGAGGGACCCGGTAAGGGTTGGAAGAGAAAGACACGGGTTAGGGTTGGACGGGCCTGGTCCTTGAAGTGGCCTGGTTGCACAAGCGGAACTGGGAGGTGAGGGAGGCACGTTAGAAAAGGATTGTGGCATTCGTTAGGTTGTGGTGGATTATTAGCACCCAGAAATGTTCTTGGATTCAGCCGTATAGGCTTTGCTGCTTGAAGACATATTTATTAAAATTCTAAAGTAACCAGCATAGAGAAGCTTTAGGGTCTGAGGGGATACAAGGGGTAGTAGCTTTAGGGATGTGATTGGGAGTCAAAAGGTGTTAACAGTGGATCATATCATTTTACAGGAAATGGCAGATCAAGGAGGAGATGCAGTTACAAGGATGGAGGGCACCACCAAATTTATAGACGTACACCTGGAGAACGTAAGTCCATCTTCATCGATTTCATATGCCCATGGGTCATTTGTGGACGAATTAGCGAATATGTGGAAGGACGAAGGAGTGGAGAAGAAGCGGACCAGGTATTCACAAAAGGACTCAAAGTATAAGGTATGTGAATTCAAAACCCTATACTGTTGTATGTTTGAGCTCAAAGGAGTGTTTGTTTCAGAATAAAGAGAGTGAGGGACCCCTGAATGTGAATATATACTTGGTTTTGAATATACAGAGTGAGGGCTGGTGCCTAGGATGGGCTTAGCCCAGAGGCCCAGCCTCTTGATTTTTTTTCAAATTGTTTTGATTTCAACTAGGAGGGTCCCTGCGCCAATGCAGGGGCCCCTGAATGTGAATATATACTTGGTTTCGAATATAGAGAGTGAGGGCTGGTGCCTGGGATGGGCTTAGCCCAGAGGCCCAGCCTCTTGAATTTGTTTTCAAAATGTTTTGATTTCAACTAGGAGGGTCCCTGTGCCAACGCAGGGACCCCTGAATGTGAATTAATACTTGGTTTTCGAATATAGAGAATGAGGGCTGGTGCCTAGGATGGGCTTAGCCCAGAGGCCCAATTTTTTATTTTTTTTTCACAATGTTTTGATTTCAACTGGGAGGGTCCCCTGTGTGAATATATACTTGGTTTTGGAATATAGAGAGTGAGGGCTGGTGCCTGGGATGGGCTCAGCCCAGAGGCCCAGCCTCTTTATTTTTTTTCAAATTGTTTTGATTTCAACTGGGAGGGTCCCTGCGCCAACGCAGGGACACCTGAATGTGAATATATACTTGGTTTTCGAATATAGAGAGTGAGGGCTGGTGCCTAGGATGGGCTTAGCCCAGAGGCCCAGCCTCTTTATTTTTGTTTCACAATGTTTTGATTTCAACTGGGAGGGTCCCCTGTGTGAATATATACTTGGTTTTGGAATATAGACAGTGAGGGCTGGTGCCTGGGATGGGCTCAGCCCAGAGGCCCAGCCTCTTTATTTTTTCTCAAAATGTTTTGATTTCAACTGGGAGGGTCCCTTGTGTGAATATATACTTGGTTTCGAATATAGAGAGTGAGGGCTAGTGCCTGGGATGGGCTCAGCCCAGAGGCCCAACCTTTTTATTTGTTTTCAAATTGTTTTGATTTCAACTAGGAGGGTCCCTTCGCCAATGCAGGGACCCCTGAATGTGAATTAATACTTGGTTTTCGAATATAGAGAGTGAGGGCTGGTGCCTGTGATGGGCTCAGCCCAGAGGCCCAACCTCTTGAATTTTTTTGAAAATGTTTTGATTTCAACTGGGACCCGTGAATATATACTGTCGCGTTGGCGCACTTATTCTAATCCATCTTCATGTATTTTTTGTATGCAGTTTTCTCAAGTGGAGATTGAGCGGAGGCTGACTCTGTTTACAACAGTGACTTGTCGGACATGCTTCATTGTGTCTTAGCTACTCGTCGTTTAGTCATAGTTTTACATGTTGTGACAACTATGTCTTATTGAGTCCTTTAGTTGTTAGTCGTATTGCTGATTTCTAGTAATTCATACTTTTTCTAAGTGTATTGTGAGTCGTTTGCCTACCTTTCAGATGGCATTATCCGATGTGCCCGTACCTCCATCGACAAATTCCGTTGAGTCTAGCATTCCCCCGGACTCTCAACATTCTCCACGTGTTGCAGTCGTGGAAGAGGATGTTCCTCCGATTGCCCCATCCACCGATCAACCCCTTCTCGATACTTGCCAACATGTGGAGGAAGCGTATACCATACAAGAGGACACATAAGAAGCACCCGAGTCGAGCGAGAAACGCTCGACAAAGCCCTTACGTCCAGCTGGTGGTGTTGAACTTGGCATTGTTCACATGCCCCCTCATCTGCAGGACAAGGACCCCATGTGGAGTGCAAATGAGATGAGGTTGCTGTAGAAGAGTGATTATAACACCGTCATCTCCAAGCTTCGCACCAAACCCATTAAGAAGTCTCGATTCCTTATTCCTCTTTGCCATCTCAAGACCTACCCGAAGGTGCGTCCAATTGTCGATTCGGACGTTGAGATGTTGGCGAACGAGTTCGTCAAAGGCTATCGAGAAGGAAATCGAGTATTGTACGTGTCTCCTTTCGACATCTCCGACAACGAGCTAGCGGTTCAAGAGGACGACTCCATTTGGTCTAACCCGCTATGGAAGTCCGCTAATGATGAGTTCGAAGAGTATTTGTCCTCTGATCCTGATCTCAATCAGTTTCGGAACAAATACTTTTACGTCTACGAAGGCAATCACCGTGTGATGGCTTGGATGGGTTACATCCACAAGTACCACTACAATAATCCTGACTCGTACATTTCCGTTGACTGCATTGTTCTCGACGCACGTGGGCAATGCTCAATCCTCCTCAACGCCATGAACGACATCAACTGGTAAGTATACTTGCACATCCATTTTCATTAATTTCATATTGCATTTATTCAGTGAACCTTGTTTTAATATTCATCTCGTCGCTCACAGGTCCACGGAACATGATCATGTTCAAGACAGTACTATTGCCAAGTTGCAAAGAATTCGAACCTTCGGCACATTCAAACTTTCTGATTTCAAAGGTCTTATTAGCAAAGAGGACATGGCTATTTGTGAGGCTTATAAACCCCGTGTACCGTCATGGTATCCACTCACCATGGACATTTTCGTTAAATTCCTCCATGCGGTAAGTTTTCCAAATTTATGTGCTTATCGTTTTCATATTATGAAGTGCATCATACGTTTCTTGCATCTTAATTATTGTCGTACAGAGACAATGCGCTGCTGCATCCGACGCTGCTTGCTCGAACTATTACGAGACCGTGCCCGAGAATGAGAGGACTGGGCCTGGAGTCTGGAGTGCGATGGACAAAGCGATCACGAAGTGTGTGAAACATTGGCGCAGCCAAAGGTTCGACAAGATGGTTGCAATCGCCAACCCAGCCAATGGAGAGTTATTTGAACAAGAGGTATTTTCAATTTTCAATTTTCAACTCAACTCTCAACTCTCAACTCTCAACTCAACTTTCAACTTTCAACTCAACTCTACTCTCAATTCTAATATAATTCTCCATTTTCCACCCAGCTCAATAAACACTATACTAGCGGAAAATCATTGGACTTGACCGTTGAGCGACTTCATAAAATTGCAAGCACCAAGGTCCATCAAGACTTCAAAGGAAAATGGTTGCAATTGTGGAACGGAACGGACGAGGAACGGGCAGCCTACCGTTTTCCACTAGATCGTCCAATGAAGGACAAATTCCTTGATGCCTGGTTGCCAAGGGCTTCTCTCTAGGCTCAGGTATGACGATACTTACTTCCTCTAGTCTCTTCATTTTTAATCCGTTGTAATCGTCGTTACTTCTAACACCCATCGTTTCATAATGTGTGTCAGTTGTCTACTTTCCTTCAAGACCACATGGACAAGTATGTCGCTAAACTTAAGATCAACATTGAGTGGAGCTCCGTTATTCTCAAGCCGGCAGAATACGTGGAGAAATGGAGATCGCTATTGTGGAAGAAGGCTTTCCCCTTCTACCTCTCGGAAAATGCAAGCCCAAGGTTTCTGAAAGGTTCAGAGCTCCTAAAGATTGATGGTGGAATTTTAGCGGGCCGCTTGTTTTACAGGTTTGTATGATTTGACTTCTTGTTTGATTCAGTGTTCTCTTTGTCTCTATCACCCTTACTAAATGTAACGCATATATGCAGGTACATGAAGCAAGAGCTCATCGCCAAACGTGCTCTTGCGGCTTGGGAAGTTCCGGCTCATGTCGAGCTCAAACCGTCTACACAAACGCCAATTGAGGAACTTTGGACCGAAGACCAACGCAATCGATTTCCCAATGAGGTGTTGCTCACAGGTGGTTGGTTCCTCGAGTGCCAACCGAACTTCGTTCCTGAGGAGGAAAAACACCTCGTCCCTATCCCGGAACAATCTGCAGGAGGACCGGCTCCTATGGTCACTGACTTAAACGACAACGACGACGACGAGGCATTTCAGCCTGAACCTGCTCCGAAGCCAAAAGTTCAACGTCGAGGGCAGGTTCGTTCTCGCGACGGTTCCGTTGTGGCAGCCCCACCTGCAGGAATTCAAATTCCTGAGCGAGCTCCTTTGGCTTCGACTCAGACTTCGCAACGCACGGTTTCGAATCCGCAATCACCAAGACTTTCCAACTTGGATGTTCAATCTAGCCAAACTCTTCATATCACACACTCTGGCCGTGGTGTACCACCCCCGAAAGGTGTAGGTGCCATTTCGTCTTCGCCGTTTAAGACGACCCTACCGATGTTTCTTGAGCATGGAAACTTCTGTGCCTTGCTTAACCAGTTTGAACACCAGCAATTCATGGATCCGCAGCTTGTGCGTATCGTAGACCACATTATCAAGGTCACACAATACCATATCTCACTAACACTATCAATTTGAAAATTATCTTGGACTTGTGATGTTTTTTTTTGTCGGTAACTCATGCTTTCCATTACTCTTATTCATACAGGCCGGGGTGGGCCGTACTTATCCTTGTGAATCGATGCAAATGCGGCCTAGGCATCCTGGAATTGATCTCGTGATTGTTGACGCTCCCAAAGACTTGGTCGTGCCTGTCATCTCCCCCATGTCCGTACCATCGTGGAACAAGCGAGAGACAGACTACTTTGACCAACTCTTCGCCTTCGCAGATTGTCACTTGACCGATGACGGAGTTGTTCTACTCTTCCATCCCAAAGACCGCCGAATCGAGAAGAAGTTAGATAGTAAAATTAAAATCTATGATTTTACGATTGTCCGGGATTGGTGGGGCTATAATCCCATTCCCATGGCCTCCTCCCTTCCACACCAGAAAGAGGTATTATCTTTTATGTTCATAATTTGAATTTCTCAATCCGACAATCAGTTTCAATATCTACTAATCCTTGAGGTTGTCTTACAGACCCATAACTTCAACATTAAGGTCTTTGCACGCCTTAGTTCCAAGTTCCGCACTCGCTGATTGCGACCACAGTTCGTACAAATGGAGATCCTTCCCGAAGAGCGCAACGACTTGACGAACTTCACGACAACCGATTCCCAGCTTCTACGCCCTACCGGACTTCCTTGGCGTGGCTCGCGTGAGAAGGACCCATCCTTTGTTCAGTGCTTCATCGAGTGTCTAACAGACGAGCGTGATATCGTCTGCGACTGGAGCCCTAGTATAGGTCTTCAATCTCTCCCTTCATCGTTCACAACAGTTTTTTGCATTCCACGATCTAATTTCCGTTTCCCAAAATGCAGGTGCTTCTGTCATTGCTTGCCAACGTTCAAACCGACACCTCATAGCGTTGGAGCCGGATTTAGAAATCTTCGAGGCGCTTCTCAAGCCTTACGTGGATGCAATCCCGCAACCAGAAGAGCGCGCGGATTCGACCACAGACTCTGATTCTAAGGAAGACATTGCGCCAAAGAAGAAGAAGGGTCGCAAGTATTGCGGTGCGTCTTAACTCCATGTCTTAAGTCTCTCAAACATTTGATGTATTCATACAATTTGTCATGCTGACTTTGTTTTATTATTTAGTGACGCAGGTCTCGCACGACGTTTGATCCGCCACGCTGATGTCTACATGAGTCCTCCTATTTTGTTCGCCTTACCTTCATATGCCGAACGTATAGCACAGGATTTCATACGCGGCCCATCTCCAATCCTTTCAGATTCTCCACGTCAATTTTTCAACCCTACAGTGCTTAGATACATGGATGTCGAGGCTGATCAATGTGACAAGAGTTTCGATGTTGGTTCACCTTGATCAAGACTATCCATATGTTTGTTTCTTTTCTCTCGCCACGTGCATAATGTAGCCATTTCAAATGGCCATTTCTTTTTAAAATAAAACACCTACAAGTTTCTTTGTGTCATAGCTATTCTAGACTTGTCAAAGAAGTTCAAAGAAGTTGAAGTTTGAAAGTTTGAGTTAAGCCATTTGCACTGAAATGCATGTGCACACTTCAAACTTGAACACTGAATTGACTCTATCTAACAAAACCTAGGAAGGACATGTCTTCCGTTTTTATGTCAATTGTATATAAATTGTTGAAGTGCATTTTGTTTATTTTAAAGCTTAGAAATATATACATATATATTGTATTCTTCCATAAATGCTACCGTATTTGAACCATAGTTTTAACTCATTTCTTCAATTGGATAATCTCACTAGAAGGACAATGCATTTCCTTCAATAGTTATTTTGCATTTTTAAAAATATGAATAGCATTTTAACACAAAAAAATAATTTTTATTGCCTCCAAACACCCGTGGGGAGTTTGGTTATGTTTATGGGCACATGCGTCTCTAAAGTGATGTTTGGAATGGCTGGAGCTCGATTTTAAACTCTTTGCCATATAATTTCTTATATGAAGTAGTAAAAGCCCTTGACCTAGTAATTGTTTCCATTCTCCACACATCATATAAGCTTTATATCTAGGTGGGGGAGGGAATTATTGCATACGAACGTATCTATAACTCATCCACCGTGAAAACCCTAGAATAGTATGTAACTTTGAGTACTATTGTATCTTAGTAACTTGACATCAAAATTTGAGGCCAATCAGCATTAAACCTAAAGGGGTCAAGTCTAGATAATGTATGGATGAAAGTTATGCTCGTACGTGATAATCACCCTTTTCTAGCCACTTCAAAAGAGCCATGTGTCAAGAGGTTTTGGGCTTAAAGTAGACGTGCTTAATTCAGTTGCTTATTTTAATGAACTCCTATCTTTGAGTGGTATGTGGTTAGATGTAGCTACAAAAATGAAAACCCAAACAAATAAAAAAGATTGGACTATATACTCTATAGTATGATCCCCATCCTAGACGCAACACCTAATGAACATATTTGAGGGGACCTACCTACATGACCGATTAACGAGCACAAGAATATTCACTTGTTGGATTGTATAAACTTCGCCATTTAAATTATTGTTTCGAGGATGCCCGCATCTAAATGATGGAGCCAGCCCTAATTACGCCCTTAGCCTTAAACACTAAAACAAATTTGTAAACTAATTAAAACAAAATTTCAGTTCCACCTTGAACGGTCCTCATTTAAATAACCCTTTCATTTAAATGATGACGTCAGCCCTAATTTCACTATATATATAACACCCTTCCACAAATTTGGGGTACTCTTTTCCCTGAAAATATACATTTACAGTTTTGTCCGGACCAAATTCAGTGGTAATAGGATCCTTATGTTTCAATAAATTTTTGAAAAGCGAGCGGAGAAATTCACGAAAACATGACGCTCACCGCTCTACGCTCATGCTGTAACTTTCCCCAAAATTCTTTTAGGACACATTGTCCATGTAGACCTTTGTTCACGCCTTTGTTTTGTGCGACCCCAAATAGTGTCGCCACATCTTCAAGCAATGCACAACGGCAAAGAAGTTCTTTGTCATGAGTTGGTTGTCTTGTTTGACAACCATCGAGCTTCATGCTCCCATATGCAATGGCCATCCATCTTACATCAACAATCCGCCATTGGCAAAGTCACTCACCCCTGTATGCACCTCAAAAGGTTTGTCAAACTCTGCGAACTTGAGCACGGGCGGCGAAGAAAACTTGCCCTCAAGCTCCCCAAAGCCTTGGTGGCAAGGCTCATCCCACTCTTGGGATAGCCATTTCTTTCACAAGTCGGATAAGGTCGGATAACCATCGAGCTTAATGCTCTCATATGCAATGGCCATCTATCTTATATTAACCATCCGCCAATGGCAAAGTCACTCGCCCCCCGTATGCACCTCAAAAGGTTTGTCAAGCTCCGCGAACTTGAACACGGGTGGCAAGAGAATTTTGTCTTTAGCTCCCCAAAGACTTTGGGACAAGGCTCATCCCATTCTTGAGATAGCCATTTCTTTCACAAGTCGCACAAGGTTCGAAAACCTTTAAGCTTAATGCTCCCATATGCAATGGGCATCCATCTTGGATCAATATCCGCCAATGGTAAAGTTACTCGCCCCCGTATACACCTCAAAAGGTTTGTCAAATTCCGCAAACTTGAGCACGGGCAGCGATGAGAACTTGGTGGCAAGGCTCATCCCACTCTTGGGATAGCCATTTCTTGCACAAGTTGGACAAGGTCGGACAACCATCGAGTTTCATGCTCTTATATGCAATGGCCATCCATCTTACATTAACCATCCGCCAATGGCAAAGTCACTCACCTCCATGTGCACCTCAAAATGCTTATGAAAACCCGGAATCTTAACCACATCTTGTTAAAAGAACTTGCTCTTGAGCTCCCCAAAGGCCTGGTGACAAGGCTCATCTTACTCTTGAGATAGCCATCTTCCTCAATAAGTTGAATAAGGTCCTAGCAACCTTCAAAAACTCTCGAATGAAGTGTTGGTAATAGTTGGCTAGGCCAACAAATGACCTAAGCCTTTTTTGAATGAAGGGTCAATTTTCCTTTTGGATTGCCTTGACATTCTTCATGTTCGTCCACCAACTTCCTTTGTCACCACATACCTCAAGTGCTCAATCTCTCGTTGAGCAAAGTTATTTTTCAGTCCTTGGCGGTAACTTTTTGGGCAACACATTGGTGAATACAACCTTGTACCTCACCAACATCCCACCAATGTGGTTTGGTGTCACGCACCTCTTTATGAGGAGTGCCCGCAACACCATGGGCACAAGGGGGACCCCGGAGTGACACCCGGGACTTGTGGCGCCATTGGTGAGAGGGCCCAAGTACTCTTAGTGTGGGTGAGGGCCCCGGGCGTTGAGAACGCCTCTCACCCACGGGAACTAAGAGTCATGCGGGTAAGGCCATAAGTTATGAGTAGCTTATGGCAGTGGAATTCTAGAATGCTAAGGAACACCTCAATCGGAGGTGCTAGCTAGGAGATATGGCCATTTGAGTGGGGCGCTGTCCCGGGACAGCACCCTGGGACAGCAATGACCTGGGAGTGGTGCCCGGGACTGCCAAGGTTTGAAGAGCCATAACTTCCTCAATACTTGCCCAAATGAGGCAAGTGAGGGGTCCATCGGCATCTACGCAAACAGTAGGGGACGATAGAGTGGTCGTTTGAGAGCATCAGACATGATATGTAGAAGTTATGGTGGTCTGAAGCTGCTAAGGGGGGTTCTAGCCCCAGCGGCTACGGGAAAATGTCCACTTGGCCCCAACCCTTGTAGAGAGACAAAAGGATACTTGAAGGTGGGGTAGGGGCCCCGCCCAAAGTCCTAGAGGCTTATATGGGTGAGGCGGCTTAGCCGATCGACCCCCCGGAGCACACTTGGCAATGTGCTCCAGGTAGTTGTAGTGTTGTTTTGGCAACACGATGATCAACTCAAGAGTGGACTTCCATGGATGGAAGTCCACCTTATCCATGGGCTACCAACTAAGGGGAGAGTCCCGAATGCATGTGTAGGAGGGTTTGGTGACCAAGCCATGAGCTTGAAGGTCCGCGGTTTTGGGAGCTAACGATGCATGTGCGTGGGATGTGCAGGTTAGCGCTCGTGGCACTTGCTAGGTTGGAAAGGCGGTCAAGCTAAGTGAAGGAAAACTAGCAAGGGTTGCGACATTTGGGGGAGGCCCATCTTGCCTAGCCTCCCCAAACGTTCCTTGGAGTTGCTCCAATTGAACCATGACCATTAAGTTTTCTATTTTTCATTTGGTCCATTAAGACCAAATTCAACTTGGGTCCTCCTACCATAGGAGTCCTTGTCAATTTGAATTTCAATTCTTTGCCATTATGACACATCATAATGCACCGCAAGCACACCGGCTTGCACCTCACATCCATCATGTGAGTTTCAAAGAAGGCGGCCATCACAATGACATGCATTTCATCTATTTCACATGGTGTGAAATTTTGACAAAAATCCAATGTCCCACATTGAAAGGTTACATGCATCCGGCCTCCTTTGTCTCATGCTTTTCACCTTTTCCAAACCGCACCTTGGTGGGCTTGCCCGCTCTATCAATTGGCAAGCCCCAACCCTTTGAAAGCTTTGGGCTCAAGAAGAAGTGGTAGCCTCTTTGTCAACCCATGAAACATTTCCCCCATTCATTTGAGTCTCAAGGTACAAAAGACTTGCCCTCGGCTTAATGCTAGTAGCCTTGGCCACAATGCCATCGTCTTACATTCGGTCCGCGGCACAAATATTATTTGGCGTGGTACCTATCTCCCCTCAACGTTCATTGTTGTAAGGCACCGCCAAATTTCTTATTGGGGTCATTGGCCTTAATGCTCGTGGCAATTTTGATGATCCCCGCCACAACCTCAATAAACTTTTGGAAATTTGAACTTGGTATTCACCACCCACTTTTGAAACCCCACCTAAAACGATGTATTTCTTAGAAAACTCGTTCATCTAAGATGTACAATTCATTCGGGTGTAAAATACGTGCATATATGCCTTAAGAGGCCCGGACGCCTCATTTCCACCAAATTCATTCCAACATCAATACCTTCCAATCATTTGGAATTGGAATTTCAATCCAACATTGATGCCCTCCAAGGTTTTGGGTGCATTTGGTATTCTAGGCCCCAAATGCTTTTTGAGGTGTGCGGGAGACCTTTCAAAGGACTCCACCATTTTCCTTACCGAATTCACCATCATGCCCACCATTGTCATTAGAACCAATGGTATGGTCAAATTCCATTTACACATGATCTTTGTTCCAATTTGAGCCTCACAACCTTTTTGAAACCCCGGGCCACCATCATAACCCGCTGATTTGATAGCCATGCTTTCCTCAAAGTGCTAGCTCAAAAATTGGAACCCTGCTCTAATACCAAGTGTCGCAACCCTTGCTAGTCCCCTTAGGAATCTTGCCAATTTTCCTTTTGTAGCAAAGGTTACGAGCGCTAACCATTCGCATTCCGCCATGCTAATGGTTAGCTCCTCCTACCCCAGACCTTATAGTTCATAGGAGGGAACCAACCCTCCTACTTTGCTTTCGAGACTCACCCCTCAATCGGTAACCCATTCCTAGATGTGGACTTCCATCCATGGAAGTCCAATCCCATGTTGATCATGGCGTTGCTGGAGCAACACTACAACAACCCGAACCATACTAGGCAACTTGGCCTCACAATGGGCCAATGCCCATGGAGGCCTTGCCGTTCGGCCTCGGGTGGGTGAGGCCACACCACCTCACCCATATAAGCCTCTCGGACTCTACGCGGGGCCCCTACCCCATGGAGAGCTCGCCTTCCCCCCCAAAGCTGAAGGGAAGGCCGGACGGCCAGAAGCCAAGGTGCGCATGACAAGAAACCAAGAAGCGCATGAGATAAAGCCAGGGTACGAGGAAGAGGAAGCCGGTGGTGTGAACGAGCGGCCGGTGGTGCAAACAGAAGTACGCGGGAACGCCGGGAACTACCTCTGGGGACGGAAACGACCATCGGGAACGTAAGCACAGGGGAACGACTACGGGAACGGCAACGACCATCGGGAACGTAGGCAAACGGGAACGCACGGGAATGACTCTGGGAATGGCAACGACCATCGGGAACGTGAAACGACATTTGGGAACAAGGAGCGGTTCCCTGGGAACGTGAGAGGACGAGGGGAACGCGAGCGGCTAAAGGGGCACGAGAGCGGCCAGTGGAAATAGGGCTAGTGCCGAGAATTAAAGAGGCACAAATGCCCCCATTTTATGAGCACGTGCTCAATTAATTAGCTAGGGATGTGAAAAGATATGTAAGTAAGAATTACATGTTAGACTAAATAGATTTAGTTTCTATGAATTAAGACTTTTTAATCAGGCTATATTTAGATACAATGCTAAATTTAGTTGAAGCTAACATTTACAAAAATCTACAAATACCTAGATGTGAAACACTATATAGAGGGGCCAAGTTGGGTCCCTTAATGCACTTCATTCTTCCACGAACAACTTACATGACTGTCGAGCCTCTCAAGCCTTTCGAAGTCTATAGGCACCCGTGGTTGTGAACCCTTTGAGTGGTCCACCACTCTGCGGGATCACTTTTAGTTAGAATGTTAGCATTAAAAGTTAGAATTGATAGGGAATTTAGGAAAAATTAGAATGTTAGCATTAAAAGTGCTAGCTAGTAAAAACAACTAGCTAAGAAAATATTAGTAGATGCTAGCTATTAAGCAAATGTTAGTAAATGCTAGCTAAGCAAGTGTTAGTTTATTAGTTAGTGTGAGGCACACAAGACTATTAGAGGTGGTTTAGGTAAGAAGATAAAATCGGCTTGAAGACTTTTGAAGACAAAAAAGAAAGAGAGCAAGGGGGCTACTTGCCCACTTGCCCCCTTGCCAACTCGATGGCGGAAAAATTAGAAAGATTTCTAAAGGTTTTTTGTCGGAGCCACCTCGGCGAGAGGGTGGCAACCTCAACCGGGAAAACCCCCGAGCCAAAATTTCGGGAAAGGGTTTGAAAAAATGGATCCGGTGGAGGAGGGGTCCAACCCTTTTGTGAGAGGGTTTAAAAACCCCTCCTTCCACCTTGTAGCTCTCTCTCTCTTTTTCTAGTTTTTGGACGAAGCCCTGCTTCAATGTAGTTAGAAAAAAATCCTTTAGCATGTATTCTCAATGGTCTAAAAGAAAGGCTTGAGAACCTCCTCTACTCTCTCTCTCCTAGTTAGGTTGTGTGTTTATTAACACACCAACAAAATTATTCCTTCTTTTGTAGAGGTAGGTTGGATGGTAGAATTTTGAGTAGAGGCATTATAGACCTCATCTGCCAATGCCCTGAAGGCTTAGTTCAAAAGCTAGAACAAGATACTTATCATTTTTCTCTTAGAGAGATTTCATATAGCTATCCATAGCCGTTTCCCATTTGTGATTTGGTTGAGATGACAATTAGTTATGGATTTTCAAAGATGGAGTAGAAAAACTGGGTGGTCTTGTGGGTAGCGGCTGCTGGATCAGACCTGCGAGCCCAATAGGAATTTTAATTCCACGAAATTATATTTTTTCCAAGTAGAACTTTTGTGTAGCTTTCCAAAATGGCTTAGAACATTTGATTTGAGCATGATTTGAATTAGATATGAATTGTGCAAGATGGGACACATAGTTTGAGAACTTTTGGTTGACTGCTGCATTACAGAGGACCTGCTGGGTTCACTTCGGCTTACCTTTCTAATCACATATTTTTATCAAATACATATTTTTAATATCTCTCCAGGGTCATATAGAACGTTTGATTTGACTAAGATTTGAATTAGATATGAATTGTTGAAGGCGAGATACATAGTTTAAGCCTTCTTGATTGACTGCTGTGTTACAAGGAGTCCGCTGAATTTCTATTAGCTTAACCTGCTGATGTCATAATTTTTTCTAGTTAGAGCTTGTTCATAGCTTTCCAATGGTATAAGAAAAGCCTAGATCCAAGTAGTAAGGAATGTGCTATGAATTTTTGAAGTTAGAAGGTAGATAGGTGGGTTGGAAGGGTCGGTTGAATCGACCTCACACTTCCAACCCTCATAACTTTTGCATTTCTTATCCGATTAGAGTGATTTTTAGATCATTGGAAAGATAATTTGGTGCACTAAGTATAAATATTATGCTTAGGATTAAATTACAGGGCAGAATAACACTTTATATTTTAATTGTTAACTAAGGTACGCTTACTACCAAACTAGTTACAAAGAAGGAGGCAAGGTCGACGCTCGGAAAGTGGAGCAAGGAAGGAGGTAGCGGCTCGGCCTACATCAAGCCCAAATCAACCGAGGAAAATTGAGGTAAATTAACTAACCTTAAGCCTTCCATTTAGGATTGGAGGGAGCACGGCTAAGGTACGCATCTCTAAACCCACTCACCTATCTCGTAAGGTCAAGTGGCTTGACCACTTGACCGCCAAGGGAGTACCCAATTCCATTGTTTTCGGGGCCCTTGGTATGTTTTGTGGTAGTAGCTTCATTTATTAGCAAGTTTCGTGTGTGGTAAGTCGGATTAATCACCGACACGACCACTCTGAATGTTGTTGGTGGAAAGGTGGGGTTAATGACCCGCGAATCCACTATTATGTTGTTGGCCCCATAGATTGGGAGTAATGGCCCCAATTTATGAAGATTGCGCAACAGGTTGAACCTACAGGTCGCCCGTCACCCTGGTCCCATTGAGTTGCATTTCGTGGTCTATCCAGTGTAAACACATTTAACAATCAAAACATACAAAATAAATCGTAAACCCTTGTTGGCAAGAGACCCGAGGTAAGGGGTGATGCCTAATATGTTAATGTAGTAAGTTAGGACGTGCAAACAAAAGTAAGTAATTAAGAAGGAATTTGTGTGAAGGGTGGGACTTAGGCCAAGTTCCCCCGCTTAGAAAACTAAATAGAACTAAATAAAGAAATAGGAAGAATTGAATGGTCCATCAAATTGTCGTTATTCCGTTCGTTGAGTTAGGGTGGTATGAGTCACACCCGGTTGGGTGTATCAGAACCATCCCAATTCACAAATTAGGATTGCCTTGGTTTCAAGGCTGGTGCGTCTGCGCGTAGAATAGGTGTAGGTTAAGGTTAGAACTAGATATGAAATTGGTTAGTGGAGTTTAAAGCCACACTAGTAAAAAACTAAGGCCTAACCTCCGGAGGTACTACGACGCATATTTAATCTCCCTTAAAAATCTAACTACTCACGTTATACACCTATCATCCGGGTTCGGCTTGGGCGCCTGCAAATGCAGGCCACCTTCACCGAAGGGCTTGTGTGATACTTTTAGGCTCCCTCGAAAGGGGGTGGCCCAAAAGTACCACATAATTGGTGCGTCTGCCGGGAGGGTGGATGCCCCTGCCATGCTCGAATGATATTTCTTTGAGTACTTATACGTTTAGACTAAGAGAAGAAGAGTTTAGTCCAATAGAAATTAGTCATACGTCATGGGCCACTTGTGCTATGGTTAGTACTAGGGGACGATCGTACGACACCCCAACAACAACAACCGCATTTGCATCGGAGGCAACACCAGGTAAGAGGTCGAAGAACGAACCACCAAAACCCGGAAAGACTAAGGAAAATAAATATCAAGGTCTAGGTCCAGAGTCCGAGCGCGAGAGGAAGAAATCCCCCACCCCACAAAGTCCGGTTAGGGTGGCACGACCCCAACTCATGGCGAATCCTTTGGATGCAATGATGGCTCCTAGAGGGCCTCCCATTGTAATGCCACAAGCATTAGCGCCAAGGGCGATGCCGAGTTATTTTCTGAAGTTCGGTGGCCTCCCGCATGAGGATCCTTCAACCCACATTGAACGATATATTGAGGTAATGTTGGCCAACGTGATAGCCGAAGACACGTACAAACTCGTTTGGTTTTCTACTACGCTAGAGGGTATAGCGTATGAGTGGTACCGATCCCACGATGAGGGGACATTTAGGGACTGGCGAGCATTGCAGACGGCATTCCTTAGACAATTTAGACCGGAAATGGGCCAACAAAGCGCACTCGTGGCGTTAACGAACATGCGGCAAGGCCCATCCGAGGGTATTACATCATACATCCGACGGTTCGAGACGGTGGTAACTCGTTATGTAGGAACCCTTCTCACAAATGACACGATTAAATTCTACTTCATACAAGGGTTCAACAAACAAGGTACAATCCGAGAAATTCTTAACTCCAACCCTCAGGATTTGGAAGAAGCTAAAGCCGAGGCTAGGAGGATCGAAGGTGTAGACAAACAAAATGAGCGGATGTGGAATTGCACTATTGCACCTGTGCCAGCCTTCCTACCCACAACCTACATTCCTCCCGAGCAGAGTAAGCCTCCTCAGCTGGAGCCATCCCGACCGGATGCATACGCAGTCCACCGAGCGGCCCCGGTTCCTTTGGCTACGAGGCCACCCCCTGAGCTCTTAGCACTCCCTAGCCCTCCGAGCCACACCACGATCGAGGAGCTAGAACTTAGAGTTAAGAAGGCCAACGACGAGTTGAGGAGCGATGTCATGCAGTCGCTCAAGACCCTCACAGAGCAGCTAACAATGGCAATCACGTCTAGGCCCTTAGCACAACCAGTTCCGCCGGCCTCGGAGGCAGGTAATTATGGCACCAACATTTGGTGTCGTAATTGCAACAAACCTGGCCACAGTAATCAATTTTGCACAGAGCCTAGGTTCACAGGTAACCTAGTAGCCCCACCCCCCCGTCCACAACAAGGCCACTCCCAGACTCAAGCCCGGAACAACGGTAAAGGAGTTTGTCCCACTTGCGGCAAGGTTCACATTTTGGGGCCAGGTAAGTGTTGGATCGAGACGGGGGTGGTCTGCAACCATTGTGGGGGTAATCACCCGGTCGATAATTGTCGTAGGATTCTCGCGGAGCGACCCTCCCATTACTCTCAGCTGAATCAACAACTTCCGGCATTCTTCTATGATAGGAATCAACAGAACCAAGGAGGAATGTCGGTTAATTATCACCAAGGTAACCCTCAAAGCAATGGCCAACAAAACTACGGTCCACCCAACCACCAAAACCAAGGTAATAGGGGGAACAACTATCAAGGTCCACAAAATTTGTACCCTCAAAACCCCCCAGCCGGTGGTAGGCAAGCCGACTCGAACTTGGTAGGAATGGTAAGCCAACAGTATGTCCCTCAGATGGGCCGGAACCAACCAAATAGGTTCAACAATGGACCCCAAGTTGCACAACAAGGTAATACCTTCAATAACTCCCCTAATGAAGGCAACCCATTCTATGGGTACCAAATGAACCAAGGTCAGGCTTATGGTCTTAACGGTCAGTATACCGACAACCCTCCTCAACATCTTATGGGGAGTGGACAGGATACTAACCAACAATGGGCGCAAAACATGAATGGGCCTCCAACATCCCAAGGTCCCCTTAACCTTGGTCATGCACAAACCCAAGACGCGAGGTTCATTGATAACAATAGGGCGAGCACAAGTTGTTCAGCTCCATTCCTTCCTATCCCAAATGATAGTCATAGCAACTTCATCTCTCACGAGCTAGCCGATTCTTCTTTACGGGCTATCCTGGTTCCCCCTAAAAAACTAAAGCAGAAAATAGACGTGGCAGTGGTCACTAGGGCTCAGAAGAGGGCACAAACCGTGATGGGTGAAGGTTCCGAGAAGCCCAATGAGTCTGAAGAGTCACCAAAATTCGCAGAACTTCCAGAGTTTTTGCAGAACGCAGCCCTTAAGGCTAAGGTTCCCACAACTTCCCTAGGGCCTAACCCGGATGACGAACCGGTAGAAGAGCCATTTCTGGAGGAAGAGGAAGACCTCTTCCGATTTGTGGATAGACGAGACGCATGGGGCAATGGCCTGCCCGCTAACTTCCCACCGAAACCCCGGCCTAGTCGCGCCTTTAACCCGGCCGAGGACTACGACCTTTGGTCAGACCTTTGTAGCCTACGAGCCAACATTTCTTTGGCACAACTAATTCAAGTAGCTCCCGCCCTAAGAAATGAATTCAAGGAAGGAGCCACCCAGGTTAGGAAGGCTAAAATCCCAACGATGGCAGTTGAGGTCCGAAGAACCCCCCTAGGGGACGAAGGACCAATCGAGGTGGAGGTTGAGATTATGGACAAAATAATCCCGCACACCCTGGTTGATGGGGGTAGTGGGATCAATATTATGCCACTCTCAACGTTGGAAAAACTTGGCCTCGAGCTCACTGGCCCTTCACCCTTTGTTATCAATGTCGCGGACCAAAGACAAGTCACCCCCCTTGGACAAGTAAAGGATTGCTTGATGAAAGTCGGGGGAGAAGTCTATACGATCACGTTTCAAGTTTTGAGGCTCCCTGTAACATCCAAAAGTTATCCGATACTTTTAGGTAGAGACTGGCTTCGGAGAGCAAATGCCACAACCGAGTGGTCTACGGGTACCTCCCAAATAACATTTGGGCCCCCTCACAACAGAACAACGACAAGAATTGCACTCCGTAAGCCTTCGACAGAATTCACGGAATCCGACCTACCCAAATCGAAGCCAGAACCCAACATAGTTTCGGTAGACTTAGCCAACCAAACATTGGGCACTAAGACCCATCTAGGCCCAGTAAAGGACATGGGTCCTGGTCTCTATGGCTGGCAGGACACAGGTGAGTTCACAGCATGGATGGAACTCAACCCGGAAGAAATTCCCAACCACACCCAGGTATATGCGATCACCGCCACCGAGGACACGTCACGTGGACACACCGGATTCGCGCTCATAGCCGATGACCTACCGCTTGAGTCAATTTATTCCTTTGAGATTGATGGCACGCAACCTATAGTCC
The DNA here is from genome assembly GCA_950295325.1 of Polytrichum commune. Lineage (NCBI taxonomy): Eukaryota > Viridiplantae > Streptophyta > Polytrichopsida > Polytrichales > Polytrichaceae > Polytrichum > Polytrichum commune. The sequence continues at coordinate 53,432,067 of OX485806.1, read as the reverse complement.
TAGAGGACCTCGTGCTCGAAGAAGATATTGTTCCATCCTTGCATTTCAAGAACACCTCTACCGGAATTCAGGTAGGCCATGATTTCGCGTCATATCCTTCGGTGCCAAACGATTGGTATAAAGGTCCAACCAACCAAATGCCGTTTGCCCTTGTATACGGGATTGAAGCAGTGCTCCCAATCGAGTTGGAGATCCCCTCTTTGCGAATTGCAGTTGATTCACGACTTACGGTAGCCGAGTCACTATCAGATAGGTTGCTAATGTTAGAGAGTCTTAGCGAGCGACGACGAGCTAGTGTGCAACATCTCGAGGCGATGAAACGGAGGCGCAAGGCCGTCTTCAACAAACGACACAAGGTAAGAACTTTGCAACCCGGGACGTCGGTAATGCTCCAAGATGCGAGGAAACTGGAGTTCCCAGGTAAGTCTCACGCCTTGTGGTTGGGCCCTTTTTGGGTCACGAACGTGTATGACAATAATTCGGTTCAATTGGCTACACTTGATGGCACATATTTCCCTACGCGAACTAACGGGGGTCGGTGTAAGTTGTATAATGTGTGACAGGTGCAACTAGCGGATTAAATGCGATGTGATACCTTTAGACCCAAAGCAAAGGCGGAGGGTTTCAAATTCCTGCAATAGGTGCTAGGTTAGAGGTCGGCCCTCCGTGGTCATTGTTTGAAGGAAACCAGTAGGGGGACCTTCTTTCTTCAGCGCCTGGGAATTGCTCTTGTAGTCCGAACTCTCTCCGAAGAGGAAGGAAGCGGGTTGAAAGTTTTTTCTTCTATAGCTCCAAGTTGCTCCCGCAAGGCGGAGGGGGTGTCCTAGATAGACACAAACCCAGTCCGGTGGGGGAGTGTGGCGGCTTTGAAGTGTTTTTTGGCTTTAGTATAGTACTATCTTTTTTTTCTCTCCTCTTCACATCTTTAAACGGATAAAAGTGCAAGTAATAATAAGGAAAAAAAAAAAAAAACAAAAATATATGTGTAAGTGGTGGTGTGCATGCAGGTGACCGTGTACCCAGGATTGGCGTGCGAGCAAGAGCTGGTGTTCGTAGCGCTCGAACGAGCAGCTCCCCTGATGGCCGACATATGTGAACCCTTTGAGTGGTCCACCACTCTGCGGGATCACTTTTAGTTAGAATGTTAGCATTAAAAGTTAGAATTGATAGGGAATTTAGGGAAAATTAGTTTATTTAGCATTTAGCCTAGAAGAAGGAAGGTCAAAATGAAACTAAGTAGTGCTAGAAGATAGCAAAGTAGAAAACATGTGCTAGCTAGTAAAAACAACTAGCTAAGCAAATATTAGTAGATGCTAGTTATTAAGCAAATGGTAGTAGATGCTAGCTAAGCAAGTGTTAGTTTATTAGTTAGTGTGAGGCACACAAGACTATTGGAGGTGTTTTACGTAAAAAGATAAAATCGGCGTGAAGAATTTTGAAGACAAAAAAGAAAGAGAGCAAGGGGGATACTTGCCCACTTGCCCCCTTGCCAACTCGATGGCGGAAAAATTAGAAAGATTTCTAAAGGTTTTTTGTCGGAGCCACCTCGGCGAGAGGGTGGCAACCTCAACCGGGAAAACCCCCGAGCCAAAATTTCGGGAAAGGGTTTGAAAAAATGGATCCGGTGGAGGAGGGGTCCAACCCTTTTGTGAGAGGGTTTAAAAACCCCTCCTTCCACCTTGTAGCTCTCTCTCTTTCTCTAGTTTTTGGACGAAGCCCTGCTTCAATGTAGTTAGAAAAAAATCCTTTAGCATGTATTCTCAATGGTCTAAAAGAAAGGCTTGAGAACCTCCTCTACTCTCTCTCTCCTAGTTAGGTTGTGTGTTTATTAACACACCAACAAAATTATTCCTTCTTTTGTAGAGGTAGGTTGGATGGTAGAATTTTGAGTAGAGGCATTATAGACCTCATCTGCCAATGCCCTGAAGGCTTAGTTCAAAAGCTAGAACAAGATACTTATCATTTTTCTCTTAGAGAGATTTCATATAGCTATCCATAGCCGTTTCCCATTTGTGACTTGGTTGAGATGACAATTAGTTATGGATTTTCAAAGATGGAGTAGAAAAACTGGGTGGTCTTGTGGGTAGCGGCTGCTGGATCAGACCTGCGAGCCCAATAGGAATTTTAATTCCAAGAAATTATATTTTTTCCAAGTAGAACTTTTGTGTAGCTTTCCAAAATGGCTTAGAACATTTGATTTGAGCATGATTTGAATTAGATATGAATTGTGCAAGATGGGACACATAGTTTGAGAACTTTTGGTTGACTGCTGCATTACAGAGGACCTGCTGGGTTCACTTCGGCTTACCTTTCTAATCACATATTTTTATCAAATACATATTTTTAATATCTCTCCAGGGTCATATAGAACGTTTGATTTGACTAAGATTTGAATTAGATATGAATTGTTGAAGGCGAGATACATAGTTTAAGCCTTCTTGATTGACTGCTGTGTTACAAGGAGTCCGCTGAATTTCTATTAGCTTAACCTGCTGATGTCATAATTTTTTCTAGTTAGAGCTTGTTCATAGCTTTCCAATGGTATAAGAAAAGCCTAGATCCAAGTAGTAAGGAATGTGCTATGAATTTTTGAAGTTAGAAGGTAGATAGGTGGGTTGGAAGGGTCGGTTGAATCGACCTCACACTTCCAACCCTCATATCTTTTGCATTTCTTATCCGATTAGAGTGATTTTTAGATCATTGGAAAGATAATTTGGTGCACTAAGTATAAATATTATGCTTAGGATTAAATTACAGGGCAGAATAACACTTTATATTTTAATTGTTAACTAAGGTACGCTTACTACCAAACTAGTTACAAAGAAGGAGGCAAGGTCGACGCTCGGAAAGTGGAGCAAGGAAGGAGGTAGCGGCTCGGCCTACATCAAGCCCAAATCAACCGAGGAAAATTGAGGTAAATTAACTAACCTTAAGCCTTCCATTTAGGATTGGAGGGAGCACGGCTAAGGTACGCATCTCTAAACCCACTCACCTATCTCGTAAGGTCAAGTGGCTTGACCACTTGACCGCCAAGGGAGTACCCAATTCCATTGTTTTCGGGGCCCTTGGTATGTTTTGTGGTAGTAGCTTCATTTATTAGCAAGTTTCGTGTGTGGTAAGTCGGATTAATCACCGACACGACCACTCTGAATGTTGTTGGTGGAAAGGTGGGGTTAATGACCCGCGAATCCACTATTATGTTGTTGGCCCCATAGATTGGGAGTAATGGCCCCAATTTATGAAGATTGCGCAACAGGTTGAACCTACAGGTCGCCCGTCACCCTGGTCCCATTGAGTTGCATTTCGTGGTCTATCCAGTGTAAACACATTTAACAATCAAAACATACAAAATAAATCGTAAACCCTTGTTGGCAAGAGACCCGAGGTAAGGGGTGATGCCTAATATGTTAATGTAGTAAGTTAGGACGTGCAAACAAAAGTAAGTAATTAAGAAGGAATTTGTGTGAAGGGTGGGACTTAGGCCAAGTTCCCCCGCTTAGAAAACTAAATAGAACTAAATAAAGAAATAGGAAGAATTGAATGGTCCATCAAATTGTCGTTATTCCGTTCGTTGAGTTAGGGTGGTATGAGTCACACCCGGTTGGGTGTATCAGAACCATCCCAATTCACAAATTAGGATTGCCTTGGTTTCAAGGCTGGTGCGTCTGCGCGTAGAATAGGTGTAGGTTAAGGTTAGAACTAGATATGAAATTGGTTAGTGGAGTTTAAAGCCACACTAGTAAAAAACTAAGGCCTAACCTCCGGAGGTACTACGACGCATATTTAATCTCCCTTAAAAATCTAACTACTCACGTTATACACCTATCATCCGGGTTCGGCTTGGGCGCCTGCAAATGCAGGCCACCTTCACCGAAGGGCTTGTGTGATACTTTTAGGCTCCCTCGAAAGGGGGTGGCCCAAAACGACCACACCTTACGACATAGGTGAGTGGGTTTATAGATGCGTACCTTAGCCGCGCTCCCTCCAACCCTAAATGGAAGGCTAGCGTTAGTAAATTTACCTCAATTCTCCTCGGTTGATTTGGGCTCGATGGAGTCCGAGCCACTACCTCCTTCCTTGCTCCGCTTTCCGAGCGTCGACCTTGCCTCCTTCTTTGTAACTAGTTTGGTAGTAAGCGTACCTTAGTTAACAATTAAAATATAAAGTATTTATTCTGCACTATAATTTAATCCTAAGCATAATATTTATACTTAGTGCACCTAATTATCTTTCCAATGATCTAAAAATCACTTTAATCGAATAAGAATTGCAAAAGTTATGAGGGTTGGAAGTGTGAGGTCGATTCAACCGACCCTTCCAACCCACCTATCTACCTTCTAACTTCAAAAATTCATAGCACATTCCTTACTAGTTGGATCTAGGCTTTCCTTATACCATTGGAAAGCTATGAACAAGTTCTAACTAGGAAAATTATGACATGAGCAGGTTAAGCTAATAGAAATTCAGCAGACTCCTTGTAATACAATAGTCAATCAAGAAGGCTTAAACTATGTATCTCGCCTTCAACAATTCATATCTAATTCAAATCTTATTCAAATCAAACGTTCTATATGACCCTGGAGAGATATTAAAAATATTTATTTGAAAAGAATATGTGATTAGAAAGGTAAGCCGAAGTGGACCCAGCAGATCCTCTGTAATGCAGCAGTCAACCAAAAGTTCTCAAACTATGTGTCCCATCTTGCACAATTCATATCTAATTCAAATCATGCTCAAATCAAATGTTCTAAGCCATTTTGGAAAACTACACAAAAGTTCTACTTGGGAAAAATATAACTTCTTAGAATTAAAATTCCTATTGGGCTTGCAGGTCTGATCCAGCAGCCGCTACCCACAAGACCACCCAGTTTTTCTATTCCATCTTTGAAAATCCATAACTAATTGTCATCTCAACCAAATCACAAATGGGAAACGGCTATGGATAGCTATATGAAATCTCTCTAAGAGAAAAATGATAAGTATTTTGTTTTAGCTTTTGAACTAAGCTTTCAGGGCATTGGCAGATGAGGTCTATAATGCCTCTATTCAAAATTCTACCATCCAACCTACCTCTACAAAAGAAGGAATCATTTTTTTGGTGTGTTAATAAACACACATTCTAACTAGGAGAGAGAGTAGAGGAGGTTCTCAAGCCTTTCTTTTAGGCCATTGAGAATGCATGCTAAAGGATTTTTTCCTAACTACATTGACTCAGGGCTTCGCCCAAAAACTAGAGAAAGAGATAGTGCTACAAGGTGGAAGGAGGGGTTTTTAAACCCTCTCACAAAAGGACCCCTCCTCCACCGGTTCCATTTTTCAAACCCTTCCCGAAATTTTGGCTCGGGGGTCTTTCCGGTTGAGGTTGCCACCCTCTCGCCGAGGTGGCTCCGACGGGGAACCTAGAAATCTTTCTAATTTTTTCGCCATCGAGTTGGCAAGGGGGCAAGTGGGCAAGTAGCCCCCTTGCTCTCTTTCTAATTTTCTTCAAAAGTCTTCAAGCCGATTTTGTCTTCTTACGTAAAACACCTCCAATAGTCTTGTGTGCCTCACACTAACTAATAAACTAACACTTGCTTAGCTAGCATTTACTAACATTTTCTTAATAGCTAGTTGTTTTTACTAGCTAGCATATTTTTTCTACTTTGCTATTTTCTAGCACTACTTAGTTTCATTTTGACCTTCCTTCTTCTAGGCTAAATGCTAAATGAACTAATTTTCCCTACATTCCCTATTAATTCTAACTTTTAATGCTAACATTCTAACTAAAAGTGATCCCGCAGAGTGGTGGACCACTCAAAGGGTTCACAATCCTCACAGCATTCCAATTGGATTGCGCACTATCCACCATGAAGCCTTTGAAATGAGGCTTGGGGATTCCATGGCAAGGTTGACGTTATGCCTGAAAAACACTTGAGCATCCTTGTCCTCAGATTGGAGATCGCAACATGCGATGGTCATGACGCGCTGGTAGGTTCCGTCGTATATGTGGCAAGCCATGGTGGTCCACTTGGCAACGCGTTTGACATGGTCGGACATGATCCAAGCACGCTCGAGATCCCCGCCAGGTTGCATGCGGTTAACCAAGTCGACTCCATTACCAAGGCTGACCTCGGACATCTTAAAGACGAAAACTTTGTCCGTCTCGTCACCCTGGCTTGAGAATTGATTCCGCTGGACATAGGCCCATGTGCTGACACCTCTTAGTTTGGCGATGCCATCCATAACTCCTAGCCTACGCAAGTATTTGAAGGTGGTAACCTTGTTTCGGAGGTGGGGGGAATTCAACTCCTTGCAACGATAAAAAATGGTCTCAAATTCTTCCAATGAGAGAAGTTAATGAGGATCAATATCATTGCGGAGGAGGAACTCACCCACAAGGTTCGCCTCAAGAACAATTTTGCTAGGAGTGGCTTGGGGCGTTCGCTCGACGTGCTCCTCGAATAGTGATCGATGCACTGGCGGCTATCCCTGCAACTGCCGACCTTGACGGGGTGATGATGATTGCCAAAATAAATGCACGCCCGCTGAGTGGTATCGTTGCCGTGGACGTAGAAGATTTTGGCCACGCATGGTGCAATGCATTTGGGTGGCTCCTTACAGATCTTGCACACTAGAGTGGAAGAGGTAGGCACCGGACCTGTCGCAACCCTTGCTAGCCCCCTTGACCATCTTACCAATTTTCATTCCTAGCAAAGGTTACGAGTGCTAACCCTTCGCATTCCGCCATGCTAATGGTTAGCTCCTCCTACACCGGACCTATAGTCCATAGGAGGGAACCGACCCTCCTACTTTGCTTTCGGGACTCACCCCTTAATCGGTAACCCATTTCCCCAATGTGGACTTCCATCCATGGAAGTCCAATCCTATGTTGATCATCGCGTTGCTGGAGCAACACTACAACAACCTGAAGCATACTAGGCAACTATGGCCTCACAATGGGCCAAAGCCCATGGGGGCCGTGCCGTTCGGCCTCGGGTGGGTGAGACCACACCACCTCACCCATATAAGCCTCTAGGACTCTACGCGGGGCCCCTATCCCACCGTCAAGAAACCTCTTGTCCCTCTACCAAGAGTTGGGGCCAAGTAGACATTTTCCCTTAGCTGCTGGGCCTAGAAGCCCCTAGCAGCTTCAGACCATCATAACTTCCTTGCATGATGTCTGATGCCACAAACCAACCACTCCATCGGCATCTACGCTTCACTTAGATGCCGATGGACTCCTCACTTGCCCCATTGAGACACGTATTGATGCAGTTATGCCTATTTGAACCTTGGCAGTCCCGGGAATCACTTCCAGGCACTGCTGTATCAGGGCGCTGTCCCGGAACAGCGCCCCACTCAAATGGCCATAACTCCTAGCTCACACCTCCGATTGAGGTGTTCTTGAGCATTCTAGAATCATTACGCCATAAGCTACGCATAGCTTATGGCCCTACCCTCATGCCTACTAGTCTCCGTGGGTGGGAGGCGTTCCCAACGCCCGGGGCCCTCACCCACACTAGGATCACTTGGGCCACTCTGACCAACGGCGCCACAAGTCCCGGGTGTCACTCTGGGGTCCCCCTTGTGCCCATGGTGTTTCGTGCACTCCTCATGTAGAGGTGCGCGACAGGACCACCCACTGGAAAAGGGTCCTTGGTAAATCCATTGAATTCAATATCATTGACTGAGGAGGTATGATGAACATGTTGGAGGTAGTCGCAATGAGGATTGTGGCACTCGAGGTGGCCAACGTAGGTGGACGAGCAAAAGGCAAGGCCTATGTCATTGCTAATGTTGGTGGTTTGGGTTTTGGTCTAGACATGGCTGTTGTAGCGTTTGTCCATGCCGTCCATGGATGTGACCTTGGTATGAGAGGATGAGACACCAACGGGGGGGAGGACAAACATGCGATTCCCATCAAAGCGAGGAGGGAGGAAATTCACCTCTTCAATTTGCAAGGTGTCATAATCTAGCTTCTTGAGGATGTTTTTCCTACCGGGCATGGAAGCAAGAGAACGTAGGCATTGAAGAATGGAAATGGATGGTTTGGCAGGGGATAGAGGAAGAAAACATAAAGGTTGAAGACCTACAAGGGGGGTCAGAAAGGGGGAATTGAGGGAGGAAGGGGATGGCTTGAGAATGGGAGAAGATAGAGGGGGTTCATCACCATCAGAAAAATCTAAAAGATGTATGACAGTGTGTATACCAGGTTCAATCTTAACTTTGACCACGGGAGGAGTGCTCAAAGTGGAAGAGAATGAATGGGGAGGGGTACGGATTTCCGTGGATACATTGGAGCAAGAATCTGGGAGTCCGTACACTCTGTATTTACCAGCACAAAGTTCCCACACTGATGATCCGTTGTCGGCAACCCTAGAATGCTCACGCATGGTCAATGACAAAAAAAAATAGCATTATCGTAAATCTCGCGTTTGATCCATATAGTATTATTTTGTAACGAAAACCTGATACTAAGGTGAAGGGAAAAGACAGATGCAAATCCGTTCGCATCTATGGGGAAAAGAAAGGGGATCCCGACGCCATTGGCACGGAGCTCAACCATTTCTAATAAACATGGCATTGTGGATGAGGAGGCCATGGACAAAGAGAGGGACAAATGACAAAAAAATCCAAAAAAACAAAACGAGGCACGACTACCAGACAACTGCAAACCCTAAACTTTCAATAGTGGTACTATAAAGATAAGAGAGGTTGGTGAAGGGTCATTTTGTGAGTGAAGTAGAGGGATACCTTGAGAGTAGAGAGCACGAAAAAGAGCAAGAGAGGGGAACTGGAACGCGCACATGAAGGAACCAGACCAAAATACAGTCTCCACAATCGATCCAGAGATAAGCGGAAAAAAAGAAAGGGAGGCACGAGTTTTAGCAATTCAAAACAGAGGAGACGAAGAAAACTTGAAAAGGAGGAAACATGCATAGAAGGAATTGGGACCCCATCAGACTGGCAGAATACGTGTGCAGTGGACAAGGGAGGGTTGAATCTGCAGTCGATAGACAAAGAAGGGGAGGACAGTGGTTCACAAGCAACATGTCAGCGTTAAACCCCCACCCTTATGCGTCGTAATCCGGGTGAGGGCCTCACGCTCACATGCACTCGTATGAAGTCTCTCAATCCTTGAGAGTGACTCTTTGACACTCCCACACTTTCAACATGAATCGCAAACTTTTATTTCAAGAAGAACACAAGGTTGTGAATATTGAAAAAATACTCCAACCCCATTAGTTTTCACCACACTTACTAATTTACTCCACTTTACTACCTAATCTCCAATTTGGACGACACAGCTATGTGAGCGAAGAGCGGAGATGTGGAAAGCGGAGAGCGGAAAGGAATTAAATTTAGTAAACTTCTCATACCAAATTTAGAAGTATTAAAAGTATAAAATATTATTAGTATATTCTAGATTTTCCTAAAATAGAATAAAATTGTGACCTATTTCCGTGGAATATTTAGGTCAAAAAATAAATCAAAAGGCCCTGAATTTGAAAGGGTCTCATTACATTTGGAAATCACGAAGAGATAAAATTAAAATAAAACAGAAAAGTATATGATAAAACCAATGATGAACCAAGAAAGAACGAATGAGAATAATTATATGGAGGTTGGTATAATTGAAAAATGAGTCAATCAAAATACAAAGGGCGATCAACTTGCTTCGTTTTTATTCCATCAATTTTGTCTTTGTCCTATGTGTGAGTCAACTCTAGAACTTGGACTCCAACAATTATTGTTTGTGATATTATCTTCAGCTGTATATAAATGAGGACATAAGTTATACTCGCATCCAATACGGATGTAGAGACATATGCACACAATGGGAGAGGAGAGAGACATGTTTGCTAGCCTAGGATGTGAGAAAGAGATTAGAAGTCTAGGAGATCCCAATGTTCCCTTTAATACATCGTCGGAACATGACATAGGTGCTTGAAATCAACATAGTGATGACTACGAGCTCATTCCATTTTCACAGTCCACACAAGCATGGAGGTGGAGGATGCAGGAGGAGCAGAAACGATATGCAAAAAAAGATAAAACGCGAGGTGATGTGCAGGAGAAGGAGGAAACAAGGTGCATGAATAGTGAGGCAAATGATGCGGCTAATTTGAATGAAGACAAGGCAATCGACACGGAGCAGGAAGTCAAGATGGTAGGCGAATCTTCGAGGTCTTTGTCGTTTCGCGATAGAATGAGAGGATTATCACCGCATCGTCGTCCATTGAAGGATCGAATGAGGGATAAAACGGTTTCGTACGTTGATTTGCTTCGACCGGGTCCACCTCCATCAAGAAGGGACGACGAAAAGAAGTCCGAAGCATGTAGGAGGATGGAAACACGGAAGTATAGTTGATAGATATAGTAGGCATGCTTGATACAATTCCGTATTGTAATAAAAGATCTTGAAGGGAATAAAAACAATGCATGGAATTTTATTTATTATAGCAAACAATTATGAGTTCACATGATGTTCACAATTGGCACGTCTAGTAGGACACAATGTATTGGTAGGCTGAGATGAATTCTAGGAAGTAGAATGTGTCAAAAGACCCCCTTCGAGGATGAGTTTGACTTCATTGAAGCTAAAGGTCGGGGTGTGAATGAACAAATTCACTTCAGGATCCAAATTAGAAACCTTGATGAAGATGTAATAGAGATGCTTACAATTCAGATAAGGATTTCGTTTGCGGCCAAACTTGGAAATTATATCCAAGAAGAATGCGCAATTGCACTCTGGAAGAGAACTGACTGTCACTTGGTAGATGGGGGGTTGCGGATCTGCCTTGGACTGCAGAGTGATAATGCAACCAAATCCTGGTTGAGGGATCATTGTTAACTTCAGAACAGTACCATGCATAGCTTCAGCAGAGGCAACCATTTGCCTCTGCTTTGCCGAAGGTGCGGTGGTGGATCGTCGAACAACCTTGGACAATCTTGTCGGAGGGATGACGTCTGGGTTGTCTGGAATACGGATTCCAGACATATCTAGTGGGGGAGCGGAATTGGTGAAGAGTCGAGTTGGTGTGATGCGTTCCTTTGGTGGGAGTTGAAAACCTGCGTTTTCAAGCTTGAAGATCTCCGAACGGGTGAGGTTGGTCCCAATCTTGACGGGCCAAATTGGGGGAATAAGAGGTTTCTGATCATCAGCAGAGAACGGTATGACCCATTTCCGACGAGGGCCCTTTACACAACGCTCGATGTCATCTGGGCAAAAGACGAATTCCATTCGCTTCTCCGCTTGGAGTGTGTAATGATGCCACATACCGGTATAGGTCGGTGCAGGGACGCTCTTATTATTGGTGATGATTTTTGCGGTGCACTTCTTCTTCGTGCCAGCATGATTAGCCCAACAAGACTTTTCTGAGGTATGGGGTATGCGGGCAATATGCCAAAGAGAGACATCTACTTTAGTTTCTTGTACGGCAGTGACACGCTGAAAACCAATTCCTGCTGGAGAAGGCACTTGAACCTCTTGTACAGACGGGGAAGACTCCTCATTGATAGTAGGTAGTGGTACTGGTTGAGATCGAGTGATGCGCTTTGCGGGGGGAGGGCGAGAGAAGTTGACGGTATCGGGGCGGTGGGTCTCGCCATCATCGCCAATTGGAGTGTCGGGTCTTCGCTTCTGCGATCCAAACACCTCGGCGCCTTCAAGGTATGGATCGCGAGTGCAAAATTCTTCCCCACCAGGCATGTCAAGCAAGACCTTCTACAACACTGTGGGGTCGCCAGTACGCTGAGCTCGACGTTGAGCTCCCCTAAGCTTGAGGTCTTCTTTGCTTGGACCATCACCGCCAACTCCACCTTTAAGGAATTGGAAGTATGCAACAACTTGTAAGAAGGCGCGAATGTAGTCGTCCACAGTAGCAACGTATAGGTCTCCACCCTTGTTGCCGGAGGCTTGAAGCCACTTGTTGTGGACGGACTCTGCAAGATTGCACGACGACATCTCGAGCCAACTGGTCTGGGGTCAATACCTTTTCCTGATTGAAAAAATGGAGTATTAAAGCAAGCACAGAAAGATGAAAATAATGGAAGGAAAAAACAAGAAGGAAAGAAAAGGGAGATGTACCAGTTCCATGAAACCACCCCATTGAAGGTAGCGGAAGTGCCAAAAAGCAAGCCATAGCTGGAGGTGCTTGAGACCGTCTTCACTTGTACAATTCGACGAAGACCACCAAGCCTTGATAGCTAGGTACCTAGTCTCGGCCTCTTCCATAGACGACGCATTCCGATATTGAAGGCAAAGGTGTCTATGTTGGTCTTGTAACTCATGTTTAATATACGATTTTGTATGTTTCTCGAGCGATTGTTTCCAATGAAAATAACAAGTGCGCTCACGGCCCTGCAGTGGAACTTTAGGATCTCCTGAACCATACACAATTCGCACAGCGTTCCAATTGGCTTGGGCACTGTCTGCCATGAAGCCAATGAAGTTTGGATGTGGGACACCGTGCCGGGCCATGACTTGGTTGAGGTTTTGCCAGAAAAGAACTTGAGCATCCTTGTCCTCGGATTGGAAGTCGCAGCAAGCGATGGTCATGCTGCGCTGGTAGGTAGCGTCGTATACATGGCATGCCATGGTAGTCCACTTGGCGACGCGTTTGACATGGTCAGACATCATCCAAGCATGCTCGAGATCCCCACCAGGTTGCATACGCTTAACCAAGTCGACCCCACTACCAGGGCCGACCTCGGACATCTTGAAAACGAAAACTTTGTAATTTTCGTCACCCTGGACCGGGAATTGATTATGCTGGACATAGGCCCAGTTGCTGACACCTCGAAGTTTGGCGATTCCATCCATAACCCCTAACCTACGCAAGTATTTGAAACTGGTAACCTTGTTACGGAGGTGGGGGGAATTCAACTCTTTGCAACGATCAAAAACTGGTTCAAGTTCTTCCAACGAGAGAAAGTGATGAGGATCAGTATCATTGCGGAGGAGGACCTCACCCACAAGGACGATTGTATCCTTGCTGGCTTCAAGGACGATTTTGCTATGAGTGGCTTTGTGGTGCTTTTGGGCACCCCCCTCCGAGGGAGCCTAAAAGTACCGCACAATCCCTTCGGTGAGGGTGGCCTGCCTTAGCAGGTGCCCAAGCCGAACCCGGTTGTTACGATATTTAATGGGTGTGTGGTGTTAGTGGAGGTATTTGGTAATCGCGTCGTATCCCTCCGATAGGTTGTGCCTATATATTAAGTGCCTAGGATAATTATCAAGTTTTCTAATCTAATGTCTACTCTATCCTAGTCTACGCGCAGACGCACCAGCCTTGGGATCAAGGCAACCTAACCCTACTGGATGAAATAACCTTACCTTTTACCTTGGGCCACCTCTAATTCTTTACTTCTTTTATATTAAATTATCTAAACGGGGGGACCTTAATTAAGTCCCACACTCTCAACCTTCATTATTAGTTTATGGTTAATTGAACAAAGCCTATATTACTAAGTTCATAAATTATGGCATCACCACCCACTTGTTTGGTGCATGCCCTAACCCGAACCCTTCAAGGCCCTGTGCGGGTCTCTTGAAGGTTGATTGATACTTACACCCTCCGATCTTTGCCGTCGGAGGGGTAGTCTCAATCCTCCGAGTTAAGTTTCCGGTTGGTTTTTTGCCCACGGGGGTCGTACAAATTGTGTTGGTTATTAATTAGTTTAACACGGTTTGATCACAAAAATTCAACTTGATGGGACTGGAAAATAAGGCAACCTGTGTGTTCAACCTGTTGCACAATCTTCAAGGGTTGGGGCCAACAACATGATGGTGGTTTCGTGGGTCATTACTCCCACCTTACCACCTACAAACATACAGAGTGGTCATGCCGGTGATAAATCCGGCTTCACCACACACGAACGAGCTATGAATAGAAAGCTACTACCACAACATTTAACCGAGAGGCTCCGCACACATGGGAGTTGGACTTCCCCTCGGCGGCTAGGTGGATGATGCCCCCCTAGCCTTACATGGATAGTTGGGTTGGGGTGAGAATATACCTTTGCCACGCTCCCTCCAAACCTAAATTGAAGGGTGTAAGGTTAAAATGCTTACCGATTAACTCCCATCTTGGCTTGGCGATGGTTGGTGCGGAACCCCTACTCCATCGCTCGGCCGCCCACAACACCAACTCGTACCCGCCACCTTTGGATGGACAAACCTCTTCTTGTAAGGCAGCAGACACCCCTTCGCTTAAACGGCCATAACTTTTGTCCAAAAGCTTCAATTGGAACAATTATTAGTAATCTGGAAAGCTAACAACAAGAACTATCACTCATCCAATTATCAAAGCAACTGCATGTACCTTCTTAAAGATATAAGCCTACAAAGTCAGCTCTTAGAATTCTAGAGGCAGCTGGGATACCTTCATTCAAACATCCATAACTTTTGCTTATTAATTTAGATTCCAGCAATTTTAGACTTTCTAGAAACCTTAAAATCAGATCTACAAGTGCCCCAAATATCAAAACAACTGCATGATTCCTCTTGCAGGTATGAGCTTACAAAGTCAGCTCTTATATTTTAGGAGGCAGCTGGGATACCTTCATTCAAACATCCATAACTTTTTCTTCTGAAATCTGATTGTGACAAACTTATACTTTCTAAAAAGCTAAAAACAAGAACTATAACATATTCAAATATAAAAGCAATTGGATTATTTCTCTTTTAGTTATGCGCATGCAAAGTCAGTACTTGTAGTTTGAGAGGCAGCTAGAACACCTTCATTAAAACACTCATAACTTTCACAAATCAAATTAGATTCTAGCATGCTTATACATTCTAAAAAACTAACAACAAGACCTATAATATACGTAAATACAAAAGAAACTGAATGACTTGTCTTTTAGTTATGCGCTTGCAAAGTCAGCGCTAGTAAATTAAGAGGCAGCTGAGACACCTTCATTCAAACACTTATAACGGTTGCTCCCTAACTCTGATTCTAACAATCTTAGGCTTTTTGGAAAGCTAACATAAAGGGCTACATTCACTCAAAATCTGAAGGCTAAATTGTAATTTTTGTACGCACAACACTCGCTTGAAAATGGCACAGCAACTTAGGGGTGTGTTAAAAAACACACTACCTTCTGTCAAGAGTTCTAACTATTAGAATTCTAACTTATGCCTATCGTGAATGAGTGGGAATGGTTTTCTCCTTCTAACTACAATTCTAGAGGGCTTCGCCGTGCAAAAAATGGAAAAAATTAGTGAAAGATTGAAAGGGGAAGAGGGGGTTTTTATCACCCTTCAAAATGAAGGGTTGGACCCCTTCTCCCTTTCCTTCACTGAGGGGTCCCGTTCCTTGAACGGTGGCAACCAAGCCCTCGGAGGTGAATGGGGGTGAGGGGTGCCACCTCGCACCCCACTTGCTCAAGCCCTTAGAAAGGCTTTTCCATTTCCATTTGGAATTCATTTTTGGTTGGCAAGGGTGGCAACATGGCCCCCTTGTCTTAGTTGGCAAAATTCCTTACGCTCGTAGTTGTCACTTTCTTTTCTTTCTTGGCCGCTTTCGGAATTACCCTTGTTTTGCCGCCACTTGACTTTTGCTTGCTTGATTTGGTTGTTCCTAACTTAACCTACGTACTAACTAGCCCACTACTTCACGCTTCCGATTCGGGTAAAGGGCATTTCCCTTTTACCCTTTCGGTTTCTAATTTCTATTTGCCCAAAAGTTTAACCCAAGGGTAAAGCTCCTTTAGCCAACATACCTTAATCTAAACGGTTTGTGCTAAATTTCCCTATTATTCATCTAAGGGTTTTGCTAAAACACCTCAATTGTGAGCCAAATTGCCTTTGGGGGCAATTTTGACGCTCGCAGGCTTGGGGCGTTCGCTCGACGTGCTCCTCGATGAGGGAGTCGATGCGCTGTTGGCTATCTCTACAATTGCCAACCTTGACGAGATGATGATGGTTGCCAAGATGAATACAGGCACGCTGGGTGGTGCCTTTGCCGTGGACGTAGAAGATTCTGGCATGACATGGAGCAATGCATTTGGGAGGCTCCTTACATATCCGGCACATTAGAGTGGATCTCAGAGGCAAGGGTCCACCAACGGGGAAGGGCTCCTTGGTGAAACCGTCGAAATCAATATCATTGACCGGGGAAGTCCGATGAGCACGTTGTAGGTAATCGCACTGAGGATTTTGGCATTCGAGGTGGCCAACACA
Source organism: Polytrichum commune (assembly GCA_950295325.1). Lineage (NCBI taxonomy): Eukaryota > Viridiplantae > Streptophyta > Polytrichopsida > Polytrichales > Polytrichaceae > Polytrichum > Polytrichum commune. Next base: position 53,415,899 of record OX485806.1, on the reverse strand, counting down.
ACAGGAGGAGCGAAAAGCAAGGCCCATGTCATTGGTGATATTGGTGGTCTGGGTCTTAGTCCAAACATGGCCGTCATAGCGTTTGTCCATGCCGTCCATGGATTGGGCCTTCTTATGAGAGGAAGAGATACCGAGTGGGGGTAGGACAAACATGAGATCACCATCAAAGCGAGGCGGCATGTAATTAACCTCTTGAATTTGTAAGGTGTCATAATCCAGCTTCTTGAGGATGTTCTTCCTACCGGGCATGGAGGCAAGAGAACGTAGACATTGAAGAATGGAAATCGGGGGTTTGCTTGGAAAGGGAGGAAGAGGAGACGGAGGAGGGGGGGTAACAAAGGTGGAACGGACGGAGGATGGGGATGGCTTGTGAATGGGAGTGGAAACGGGGGGATCATCACCATCGGAGGAATCGGAAAGATGTATGACAGTCTGCGTACCGGGCTCAGTCTTAACTTTGACCAAGGGAGGAGTATTGAAAGTGGACGCAGAGGAATGGGGAGGGGTACGGATATCCGTGGATACATTCGTGCAAGGACATGGGAGTCCGTACACCCTGTATTTACCAGCGCAGAGTTCCCACGTTGACGAGCCGATGTCGGCAACCCTAGGATTCTCACGCATGGTCAATGACAAAAGAGAAGTAACAGTATCATAAATCTCGCGTTCGATCCATATTGTACTGTTTTGCAAAGAAAACCTAATACTAAGGTCCAGAGAAGAGACAGATGCAAAACCGTGCGCATCTATTGGGAAAAGAAGGGGGATCCCCATGCCAGTGGCACGGAGCTCAATCATTTCCGTTAAAGAAGACATTGTGGACGAGGAAGCCATGGATAAAGAGATGGACGAATAAGAAAAAGACCCCAAAAAAAGAAAAAAAGGGAAGGCTACCGAACGATTGGAAACCCTAAAGATTCAACAGTGGTAATATATAGGTTTGAGAGGTAGGAGAGGGGTCATTTTGTGAGCAAAGGAGAAGGCTGCCCAGAGAGTAGGGAGAACAGAAGAGAGCAATAGAGGGGAACTTGGACGCACACATGAAGGAACCAGAGCACATTACAGATTCCACAATAGATCCAGGAAAGAAGCGGAAGAAGAGAAAGGGAGGGACTAGTTTCAGCAATTCGAAACAGAGGAGACGGAGAGAACTAAAGAAGAAGGAGGAAACGTGCATAGAAGGAAGAGGGACCCTTACAGACTCACAGAACACGTGTGCAGTGGACAAGGGAGGCTTGAATCTGATATCGATAGACGAAGAAGCGGAGGACAGTGGTTCACAAGCAATATCTATGGAAGAGAGCGAGCATCCGAACAGTTCAAATCAGAGCGGGTCTCGCGAGGAGAGAAGAGAGAATTTGATGATTACTGTAAGTTTGTCGTGGAGGATATATGCACAAGGGGCACTTAAAGATATAGGTTTATGGGAACAAGACAAAGGAAATTCAAAACTCTAAATAAAGAAGAAGACTTGCAGACAATAGGGCAATTCAGATATGGGTCTGCATTTTGAAAACAAGAAACTTGCGCGTCCGTGGGGTTTTCACTTGAATAGGTTGTAATATGTGTTACCTAGATAGTGCGATAACTTGGAAATCTTTGGGAATGCACAAGGGGACGACACACTAGGAACCGAGAGGGTTGGGTTGGTTGGTATGCACTAGGGACAGACCGAGAGGGTATTGGGTGAAACACATGTTGACGAGGAAGAGGTGCAGTGTGTGTCTATAGGTATGTGGAAAAGACAAGATAATATGTTCATATTATTTGTGTATGAACGAGAGCCAGACCATCTCGGGTTTTGGGTTGAGGTCGTAGGTTATGACTAAAAAACGGCGACTTCTGAACTAGTTGGAGCTATTTGAGAAGGAACTAGGTTTCCGATAGTGTGGTGGGTGCGGTTCCGAGTGTGTAGTGGGCGCGGTTCCGAGAGTGGACTTGGGGCGGTTGTGTATGGGAATGTGTGTGGACAAGGTAGAAACTTAGGTTCAAAATTTTGTGTGGGTGCTTAGAGGCCGACCCTATCGGAACCGAGAGGGTCCAAGTTGGGATAGTATGGACCAGAATTTGAAAACTATGATATGGCTTGTGTATGTGAATGTGTGTGGACAAGGTAGAAACTTAGGTTCACAAGTTTTGTGGGTGCATAATAGGCCGACCCTCTCGGAACCGAGAGGTTCGAGGTTAAGAGAGTATGGACCAGATTTTGAAAACTATGATATGGCTTGTGTATGTGAATGTGTGGACAAGGTAGCAACTTTGGTTCAAAATTTTGTGTGGGTGCTTAGAGGCCGACCCTCTCGGAACCGAGAGGGTCGAGGTTAAGATAGTATGGACTAGATTTTGAAAACTAGGATATGGCTTGTGTATGTGAATGTGTGGACAAGGTAGAAACTTTGGTTCAAAATTTTTGTGGGTGCAGAAGAGGCCGACCCTCTCGGAACCGAGAGGGTCTAGGTTGTGATAATAATGACCAAATTTTGACAACTATGATGTGGATTTTGAATGTAAATGTGTGTGGACTTGGGGCGGATGTGTATACATCATTTAGAGGTGAGTTGTGTATGTGATTTTGACAACTATGATGTGCCTTGTGTATGTGAATGTGTGTGGACAAGGTAGAAACTTAGGTTCAAAATTTTGTGTGGGTGCTTAGAGGCTGACCCTCTCGGAACCGAGAGGGTCGAGGTTAAGATAGTATGGACCAGATTTTGAAAACAAGGATATGGCTTGTGTATGTGAATGTGTGGACAAGGTGGCAACTTTGGTTCAAAATTTTTGGGGGTGCAGTAGAGGCCGACCATCTCGGAACCGAGAGGGTCTAGGTTTTGATAGTATTGACAAGATTTTGACAAATATGATGTGGCTTCAGAATGTGACTGTATGTGGACTTGGGCTGGTTGTGTATACATCATGTAGAGGTGACTTGTGTATGTGAATGTGTGGACAAGGTAGCAACTTAGGTTCAAAATTTTGTGTGGGTGCTTAGAGGCCGACCCTCTCGGAATCGAGAGGGTCGAGGTTGGGATAGTATGGACCAAATTTTGAAACTATGATATGGCTTGTGTATGTGAATGTGTGTGGACAAGGTAGAAACTTAAGTTCAAAATTTTGTGTCGGTGCTTAGAGGCCAACCCTCACGGAACCGAGAGGGTCCAGGTAAAGATAGTATGGACCAGATTTTGAAAACTAGGATATGACTTGCGTATGTGAATGTGTGTAGACAAGGTAGCAACTTTGGTTCAAAGTTTTTGTGGGTGCAGAAGAGGCCGACCCTCTCGGAACCGAGAGGGTCGAGGTTGGGATAGTATGGACCAAATTTTGAAACTATGATATGGCTTGTGTATGTCAATGTGTGTGGACAAGGTAGAAACTTAGGTTCAAAATTTTGTGTGGGTGCTTAGAGGCCGACCCTCTCAGAACCGAGAGGGTCGAGGTTAAGATAGTATGGACCAGATTTTGATAACTAGGATATGGCTTGTGTATGTGAATGTGTGGACAAGGTAGCAACTTTGGTTCAAATATTTTGTGGGTGCAGAAGAGGCTGACCCTCTCGGTTCGGAGAGGGTCTAGGTTGTGATAGTAATGACCACATTTTGACAACTATGATGTGGATTTTGAATGTAAATGTGTGTGGACTTGGGGCGGATGTGTATACATCATTTAGAGGTGAGTTGTGTATGTGATTTTGACAACTATGATGTGCCTTGTGTATGTGAATGTGTGTGGACAAGGTAGAAACTTAGGTTCAAAATTTTGTGTGGGTGCTTAGAGGCCGAACCTCTCGGAACCAAGAGGGTCGAGGTTAAGATAGTATGGCCCAGATTTTGAAAACTAGGATATGGCTTGTGTATGTGAATGTCTGTAGACAAGGTAGCAACTTTAGTTCAAAGTTTTTGTGGGAGCATAAGAGGCCGACCCTCTCGGAACCGAGAGGTTCAAGGTTAAGAGAGTATGGACCAGATTTTGGTCCAAAATTTTTGTGGGTGTAGAAGAGGCAGACCTTCTCGGAACCGAGAGGGTCGAGGTTGGGATAATATGGACCAAATTTTGAAACTAGGATATGGCTTGTATATGTGAATGTGTGTAGACAAGGTAGCAGCTTTGGTTCAAAGTTTTGTGTGGGTGCTTAGAGGCCGACCCTCTCGGAACCGAGAGGTTCGAGGTTAAAAGAGTATGGACCAGATTTTGAAAACTATGATATGGCTTGTGTATGTGAATGTGTGTGGACAAGGTAGCAGCTTAGGTTCAAAATTTTGTGTGGGTGCTTAGAGGCCGACCCTCTCGGAACCGAGAGGGTCCAGGTAAAGATAGTATGGACTTGATTTTGAAAACTAGGATATGGCTTGTGTATGTGAATGTGTGTAGACAAGGTAGCAACTTTGGTTCAAAGTTTTTGTGGGAGCATAAGAGGCCGACCCTCTCGGAACCGAGAGCGTCTAGGTTCTGATAGTATTGACCAGATTTTGACAACTATGATGTGGCTTTTAAATGTAAATGTGTGTGGACCAGCTAGTTATTCATGTTGAGAAGTTTTGTGTGTGCACAACAATGAGAACCTCTCGGAACTGAGAGGTTCAAGGATGGTTTTAGTATGGACCAGATTTTGACAACTATGATGTGGCTTCAGTATGTGAATGTTTGTGGACCAGCTAGTTATTCATGTTGAAATTGTTTGTGTGTGCATGAGAGTGAGACCCTCTCGGAACCGAGAGGGTCAAGGTGGGGATAGTATGGACCAGATTTTCACAACTATGATGTGGCTTGTGTATATGAATGTTTGTGGACCAATTCGTAATTCATGTTGAGAAGTTTTGTGTGTGCACTAGGATGAAACCCTCTCGGAACCGAGAGGACCTAGGATGTCACAACCCTTGCTAGCCCCCTTAGCAATCTTGCCAATTTTCTTTTCTAGCAAAGGTTACGAGCGCTAACCCTTCGCATTCCGCCATGCTAATGGTTAGCTCCTCTTACCCCGGACCATTAATTCAAAGGAGGGGAACCAACCCTCCTACTTTGCTTTCAGGACTCACCCCTTAATCGGTAACCCATTTCTTCGATGTGGACTTCCATCCATGGAAGTCCAATCCTATGTTGATCATCGCGTTGCCGGAGCAACACTACAACAACCCGAACCATACTAGGCAACTATGGCCTCACAATGGGCCAATGCCCATGGAGGCCGTGCCGTTCGGCCTCGGGTGGGTGAGGCCACACCACCTCACCCATATAAGCCTCTAGGACTTCACGCGGGGCCCCTACCCCACCGTCAACCAACCTCTTGTCTCTCTACCAAGAGTTGGGGCCAAGTGGACATTTTCCTTTAGCTGCTGGGCCTAGAACCCCCCAGCGGCTTCAGACCATCATAACTTCCTTGTATGATGTCTGATCATAACCACCAACCACTCCATCTTCATCTACGCTTCACGTAGATGCCGATGGACACCTCACTTGCTCAATTCGGGCAAGTATTGAGAAAGTTATGCCTGTTTGAACCTTGGCAGTCCCGGGAATCACTCCCAGGCACTGCTGTACCAGGGCGCTGTCCCGGGACAGCGCCCCACTCAAATGGCCATAACTCCTAGCTCACACCTCCGATTGAGGTGTTCTTGAGCTTTCTAGAATCACCACGCCATGAGCTACGCATAGCTAATGGCCTTACCCTTGTGCCTCCTAGTCTCCGTGGGTGGGAGGCGTTCCCAACGCCCGGGGCCCTCACCCACACTAGGATCACTTGGGCCCTCTCACCAACGGCGCCACAAGTCCCGGGTGTCACTCCGGGGTCCCCCTTGTGCCCACGGTGTTTCGGGCACTCATCATGGAGAGGTGCGCGACACTCACCCCCACCAAACGGAGTCGATGCCCTCATCGACTATACTCGTAGTCGGCACACCAATTCTCAAGTTGCCATCCTCTATGGTGCGGCATTGTGTTTACCTTAGGGCGCGACCCCCACAATGCATCTTCAAATTTGGCATAGTCCCAAAGGTGTCGTTCCTAGATGGTCTGTTAGCGACTTTGGATCTCTCATCCAAGGACCTAACCTATACTAGACCCACCTACTTTGGGACTCACTTGGGTTGCCCCTCCTTTGGGGCCTCCCCCGTTAGGCTCCACTAGCCTAACGTGACACATCTAGGCGAGACCTCAACGCTTCCACTAAGTTGTCTCGGTTGCAACTCCGAGATGGCTTTCCATTGTTAAGCCACGCCTCGATCGCACGGGGGTGATGCCAAGTCCCGCCCGACTCGGTTCCCACTTTGCTCTTTCGAGACATGGGTTCATGACTCCCATGCGCCAACTTTCGTTCGCTCGCGGGTAGCACTTTTATGAGCACGCGCCATCACCTTGTCCCCGCCCGGACAAGCCCACAACTAAGAAGTTTCTTGGTTTTATCCAAGGCCCCTCCAAGCCATGGCCCCCAATTACTCGGCTTACCCAACCTAGTTTGGCATATCTATTCCCCCTCTTCCATTAACCAAGCACAAGTACAAGACTAGGACCTCATCTCATACTTTTCTCTTTGCACCACTAAAGTTTGGATTTTATTCCCTCAAGCCAAAGAACAAGTTAATGTTGTGGAGCAATTAGCCTCGAAGCTAAGTGTGCTACTAGCGTCTCTCCCCCACTAAAGGAGATTGATGTCCTCATCAATGCCTACGCTTCATTTCATTGGAGTGTCTAGCCTTAGTTTCTTCAAAGTGCTTTACCAATTCCTTGCCGTTCATCATGTCTCTTGCCGCTACCCAAACGGCTTCTTTCTCATGGTATCCTCACCATTTCACCAAGTACTCCTTTGTTCATTTTCTTTCTTTTTCACTTGGGCTTCCTACACTTGATGATGCCCTCCTACCTCATGTTCCAAATGACATCCACAAGGTCGGGAGGTGGCCTAATCACTTGCTTGTAATTGGGCCACAAGGTGTCGTCCTTAAATGGCTTTAGGAATGAGACATGAAATGTTGGATGCACTTTGATCTCGGGCGGTAATTCCAACTTATACATGTCCTTGAACACTTGTTCCACAATGGGAAATGAAGCTCCAATTTTGGACATGACCTTTGGAGTGAGGCCTTCCGGCTAAGTGAAGTTGTTCACATTCAACAACATCTTTTGGCCCACCTCATTCTCCATTTCGCGTCTTCCGGCATTGACTTGCACTTCGTAGCACATTCGGGCTTTCTCCACCAACAACTTGGTCATCTCCAAGACTTGTTTACATTCTTGGCCAAGTCCTCACCATCTTGGTTGAACTCTAGTGTTGAATGTGCCCCCTCGAGAGCTAGGTTAATAGGTTGGAGCGCATCCACTTCATAAGCCACCACCAAAGACCACCCCTTGGCAGCCAAGTGCGTGGCTACATTGCAATTACACTCCGCTCGACCCACATAGTCCGCCCAATCTCCTTGGTCCGCCCCCACCAAGTTCCTCAAGTATTGCTTCAAGACTCCATTCACACGCTCCGTTTCCCATCCATTTAGGAATGCAAGGTCGTGCTAAACCTTAGTTTCCTTCCGACCTCCTTAGAGAAATGCATTGAAAATGCACTTGTGAACTTTGGATCTTGATCCCACACAATCACTCTTGGCAACCCGTGGTGCCTCAACCATACTTTGAGAAAAGGCTATGCGGTCTTCAACGCGGTGGCGGCTCCCACAATCGGCACCATGTGTGCCAAGTTGGCAAACCGCTCTACCATCAACAAGATGGCATCATACCCATGTGACTCCGGCAAACTTGTGATCAAGTCCATGCACATACTATGTAATGGCCCCGACGGGATAGGCAACGGTTGCAAGAAGCCGCCATTGACAAAGAGGTTGCATCGGTGAAGGCCAAGGGCAAGGGTAAGAGGGTAGCTTCTAGTCAAGTGTCCACCCGTTCTTTCACCAAGGCCTCTGTTCAGCGCACTCCAGCTATTTCAGTTGTCGGAAGTCCAACGGCCACTCCTTCTGTCCCTTCTGGAGACCATGTTCCTGCTCCTTCCCATAGCGGTGTCATCATTCCCTCCGTGCCACACAAGAGGAAGGCCGTTGCTCCGGATACCTCCGCAACTTCTTCGGAGAAGTCGTCTTTTCTCTCTTTGCTTGAGATTGTCGACATGGGGGAGCTCATAGAGGAACTCATGCGGTCCAAGGTTGCCCCTCCGGCTTACCGTCGTATCCAGAAATTTCTTACGAAAGTTTGTGCGACATTCTATTGTTTTGTCGTTCATTCATTCTATTTCACCAATTGGTTTCTTATATTTTTCTTTGGATTTTTGATTTCCAGGTGGGAGCGGGTCGTATTCGTCCTAATACCAAACCTAAGGTGCACACAGGGCTTGATCTTCTCTTCGCAGATGTGCCAGAGAACCTATGTGTTCCTGGCATCTCATCATCTTCGTCCGATGTTCTTCAATGGAACAAGCGTTCTTCCTCTTACTTTGAGGTTCTATTTGCCTTTGCTAACGCAAACCTCCATAATGACGGCGTCCTTGTCTTTGCACACGCCGCCGATCGTGACGTCTCTAGATGCATACATAACTGGGCACACACAGAGGACTTTTACGTTGCCGAAGACTGGTTTGGGATGAATGACCTCGACTTCCAATCGCCTACTAATCCAGCTGATTTGGTATGTCTTTCTTGCCTCATCCATTTGTAGTTTTCTCTTTTTTTTCTTCCATTTTGTTTTCCTAATTCTACCATTTTCATTTCTTACAGACTCGCAAGTTTTTCATCAAGGTTCTCATGCGCAATGATTCGGTTTTGAATGTCCGGACTTCGAAGATATGGGTTACAATCTGAAGAGAGATGGTTGGTTTAACAGTTTTGCGGATGCCAAGAACCAGTCGATGAGGGAAGATGGTGTCCCTTGGAGAGGTGCTCGTGATAAGCGCCCGGAGTTTTTCTCCATCATTTTCTCCGCCCTCACGGATAAAGACGATATTATTATGGATTGGCAATGTGGCCTTGGTTGGTTTTTCTTTTCTTTGTTTGTCATGACTTTGTTCTTTATTGTTTTTTTTTTTTTTTTTTTTCTTGCTTCATTTCCCATTCATTCCCTTATGCTCATCTTATGGCATTTTGTTTTTATAGGAGGTTCTGTGATTGCATGTCGTTCCATTCAACGCCATATTGTGGCGCTTGAGTCCGATCTCGACATCTTTAAGTCCATCCTCCTCCCCATACGTGAAACTGAGCAAAAACACACTTCTCAACATGCTGCCCCACAACGAGGATCCGTTTTTGCTCCTCCTCCCCGGAAGATGGCGAAGCGGAATTTCGATTTGTTGTGTGCGTAAGTTCGTTCTTGTCTTCTTACTTGCTTGTATTTGTATCTTCTTCTATCGGATTTTTTGGCTTGTACTAATTTGTTTTGTTTTTCCGTCCTGACTGTGCAGAGTTCAAAATGAGAGTCCCATTCGTATCCTTAATTCGGACATGTTTGTAACCCCTTCGACAACCTTCCAGCTCCCTTCGTATGCCGCTGACCTTGCCAATCTTTTGGCGGAAGCACCTTCCCCACCTCCTCGTCGCATTCGCCCTCTCAACAAAGTAGTATTTGATTTCCTAGACATAGAGGCCGACCAGGGCAAGGTTAGTGATAGACATGGTAGTCCTAGTTGTTGACTACACCTGGTGCGTTTGAAACCCCTATTCTCCATGTTTTCTTTATGTTTGAGTTACTTATAAATTCAGTTGTGGAATTTCCATTTCCCTTTTTAAAACCACATTTAACTCCATCATCTTATGTGCTTTTTACCTTTCAATTTCTCTTTCAATTACTTATCTTATGTCCATAAGAGGCCGACCCTCTCGGAACCGAGAGGGTCTAGGATGGTTCTAGTATGGACCAGATTTTCACAACTATGATGTGGCTTCAGTATGTGATTGTATGTGGACCAGCTAGTTATTCATGTTGAAATTGTTTGCGGGTGCATGAGAGGGAGACCCTCTCGGAACCGAGAGGATCAAGGTGGGGATATTAAGGACCAGATTTTGACAACTATGATTTCGCTTGTGTATGTGAATGTATTTGGTCCAACTAGTTATTCATCTTCAAAAGTTTTGTGTGTGCAAGAGAGTGAGACCCTCTCGGAACCGAGAGTGTCAAGGTGGGGATAGTATAGACCAAATTTTGACAACTATGATGTGGCTTGTGTATATGTTTGTTTGTAGACCAATTAGTAATTCATGTTGAGAATTTTTGTGTGTGCACTAGGATGAGACCCTCTCGGAACCGAGAGGGTCTAGGATGGGTTTAGTATCGACCATATCTTGAAAACTATGATGTGGCTTCTGTATGTGAATGTATGTGGACCAACTAGTAATTCATGTTGAAATTGTTTGCGGGTTCATGAGAGGGAGACCCTCTCGGAACTGAGAGGGTCGAGGTTGGGATAGTGTGGACCAGATTTCGACAACTCTGATGTGGCTTGTGTATGTGAATGTATTTGGACCAACTAGTTATTCATGTTCAAAACTTTTGTGTGTGCATGAGAGTGAGACCCTCTCGGAACCGAGAGGGTGAATTTGGGGTTAGTATGGACCAGATTTTGACAACTATGATTTGGCTTGTCTATGTGTATGTATGTGGTCCATCTAGTTAGTAATAATGAAATTGATTTTGGGTGCATGTTAGTGAGACCCTTTCGGAACCGAGAGGGTCAAGTTGGGGATAGTATGGACCAGATTTTGACAACTATGACTTGGCTTGTCTATGTGTATGTATGCGGACTAGGTAGGTACTTAGGTTGTTAATGTTTGTGTATTCATAAGAGGCCCACCCTCTCGGAACCGAGAGGGTCAATGTTGGGATAGTATGGACCAGATTTTTACAACTATGATGTGCCTTGTGTATGTGAATGTATGTGGACTAGGTGGGTACTTACGTTTAAAATTTTTGTGTATGCATGAGAATGATACCCTCTCGGGTGTAGGTTGTGATAGTAAGGACCAGATTTTCACAACTATTATGTGCCTTGTGTATGTGCATGTATGTGTATTACGTAGGTACTTAGGTTGAAAACGTTTGTGTATCCATGACAGTGAGACCCTCTCGGAACCGAGAGGATCAAGGTGGGGATAGTATGGATAGTATTCATTTTTACATGAATGTATGTGGATTAGGTAGGTAATTAGATTTTGTCAAGTTGAGTGGTTGGACTACTTATGGACCCTCTCGGTTTCGAGAGGTTCCAGTGGTTGGGGGTTTCTTTTTGGGGTTCATATTTGTCAAGGGGTTCGATTATTTGGGAACCCTCTCGGTTCCGAGAGGGTCCACGGGTATGGGGTTCATCCCAGATTTTTGCATGTGGCATTATAGCCATAATGTTATATATTGCATCCTCTGTCATTATGTGCAATATTAGTTAAGATCCCCTAGTTAAGTTCAGATTCATCCCATTAATGTAATGCATTGAATGCATATCTCCTTCCAATTATGGTCACATCCCCGTGCACCCTTTTCACATTGTGCCGCTCCAAGCACATGCTCTCCTATTTCGGCATGTAATACTTTCAAGCCTAAGCATTGTGCTACTCCAACCTATTGAGTGCTTGGACTCTCAACTCCGTTTCTACGAGATTGTCAACCTTGTTTCAGGTGAATGCTCTCACTTCCGATGGCCCTAGATGTGTAGTCCTTATTCTTGAGTTGGATTCAGGTGTTGATTTGGTTAGGATTTTTGGATGCTCTCACTTCTAATGGCCCAAAAATTTCAGATTCTATGCTCTTGTTTTTTAGGTTAAGCCCTTGGCCAAAAATTTCAGATTGTTGGCTCTTGTGTGTGAGGTTAAGCCCTTGCCCAAAAATTTCATATTCTATGCTCTTGTATGTGAGGTTAAGGCCTTGGCCAAAACTTTCAGATTCTATGGTCTTGTATGTGAGGTTAAGGCCTTGGCCAAAAATTTCAGATTGTAGGCTCTTGTTTGTGAGGTTAAGTCCTTGGCCAAACATATCAGATTAGTGGCTCTTGTGTGTGAGGTTAAGGCATTGGCCAAAAAGTTGTGATTGTTAGCTCTTGTATATGGGGTTGAAGCCTTGGCCAAAAATTTGTGATTGTAGCCTCTTGTATGTGAGGTTAAGGCCTTGGCCAAAAATTTCAGATTGTAGGCTCTTGTTTGTGAGGTTAAGTCCTTGGCCAAACATATCAGATTAGTGGCTCTTGTGTGTGAGGTTAAGGCCTTGGCCAACTATTTCAGATTGTAGGCTTTTGTATGTGATGTTAAGGCATTGGCCAAAAAGTTGTGATTGTTAGCTCTTGTATATGGGGTTGAGGCCTTGGCCAAGAATTTCAGATTGTTGGCTCTTGTATATGAGGTTAAGGCCTTGGCCAAAAATTTCAGATTGTAGGCTCTTGTTTGTGAGGTTAAGTCCTTGGCCAAACATATCAGATTAGTGGCTCTTGTGTGTGCGGTTAAGCCCTTGCCCAAAAATTTCAGATTGTTAGCTCTTGTATATGGTGTTGAGGCCTTGGCCAAAAATTTCAGATTGTTGGCTCTTGTGTGTGAGGTTAAGGCCTTGGCCAACTATTTCAGATTGTAGGCTTTTGTATGTGATGTTAAGGCCTTGGCCAAATATTTCAGATTGTGGGCTCTTGTATATGAGGTTAAAGCCTTGGCCAAACATATCAGATTAGTGGCTCTTGTGTGTGAGGTTAAGGCATTGGCCAAAAGTTTGTGATTGTTAGCTCTTGTATATGGGGTTGAGGCCTTGGCCAAAAATTTGTGATTGTAGCCTCTTGTATGTGAGGTTAAGGGCTTGGCCAAAAATTTGTGATTGTAGGCTCTTGTATATGAGGTTAAGTCCTTGGCCAAACATATCAGATTAGTGGCTCTTGTGTGTGAGGTTAAGGCCTTGGCCAAAAATTTCATATTGTATGCTCATGTATATGAGGTTAAGGCTCTTGTGAATTTTAAGCATTCTTGAGTCTTTGGGTTGAGGTTAAGTTCTTGGCCAAAATTTACTTGATTTTTGAGTTCATTTGTGTACCTCATCATTTGTTCATCAGGTTGTGGAAGATCGCTCTAATTGCACGTCATGGAGCCACTCGTATTGCATCTGGACCTAGATGTACAATTGTCAGTCTTAGTTCCCAACTTATTGGTGGGTGCCGCAAATGTGGATACGAGCCGGGACACAGTATTGGACACCCACCGTCGTTTGTCACTAATCCACGATTTGAGGCTATGTTGCAAATCATGGAAAAATGTTGTGGATAAAAGTGTGGAGTACAATGCTCTTCGTTTGGCTCAATATGAATACGCCATGGGTCCCAATGTAGACTTAAGGGTGTGTTTGCCACGCGAACATAACCTCATCACACAATTTCAAATGAACATGATGTGGTTCTCTCGTAGCCGCCACGTCAGCTCAAAATTTTTGCGGAGGATTCTTATGTCGGACTTGGGGGATTTATCATTGCGTTCATTGGCTAAGCTAAGGGATGAATTGGAGAGTTGCTGGTGTGCGGAGGAGTTATATGGCATGATCTTTGAATCATTTTACCCATATTGGACATGCCCGGCCGATAGGGTGCAGATGGAAATAAAGTAGAGGATGGTTGTATATAGCTACTTGAACTGAATACACATTTTTGTAAGTCTTAAGTTTGGCACCTATCTTCATGAACATTTTCTCGGCCAATCAAATATTTTGTGTATGGTAATTATTGAAATCTAATCGTACTTGGAAATAGTACCCAACCTACTTGGCGCAATTTATCACTTTGTAGAAATCATTTATGTACACTTAAATTGTTCTTCATATGTTTATGTTTGATTTCGATTGGTGACGTCAGCCCTAATTTAATATGAAACATTTCAAACCTAGACTCTAGGATGTTTGAGAACAAATGGAATCTTCCACGCCTATAGGATCCGTTGGTTTCTCGAACAATTCAGGTTTCTTATGTCCACGGGAATGGGGTGCCTTTCCAACAAATTGAATTCAAACAACCCCTAAATCCACGGAAATAGGCACGGCTTCTCCTAAAATTACCCAATAAAATCTAAATTTTTCGCTCTCCAATCACCGCTCTCCGCTTTACGCTCACACTACTAAGTTTCCCTCTCCAATCTCTAATCTGCACTTCGGTGTGAACACTATTCCAGCGCCTACTCATCCTTTTCTCTTCTACTGGCCATTGGCCTTCATTGACCCGGTGTCGCGCACATCTCCATGAGGAGTGCCCGCAACACCATAGGCACAAGGAGGACCCCGGAGTGACACCCAGGACTTGTGGCGCCATTGGTGAGAGGGCCCAAGTACTCTTAGTGTGACTGAGGGCCCCGGGCGTTGAGAACGCCTCTCACCCACAGGGACTAAGAGTCATGAGGGTAAGGCCATAAGTTATGAGTAGCTTATTGTCGCAACCCTTGTTAGTCGCTTTAAAAATCTTGCCAATTCCCATTTCTAGCAAAGGTTATGAGTCCTAACCCTTTGTATACCGCCATGCTAATGGTTAGCTCCTCCTACCCTAGACCATATAGTTCATAAGAGGGGAACCAACCCTCCTACTTTTATTTCGGGACTCATTACATAATCGGTAACCAATTTTTAGATGTGGACTTCCATCCGTGGAAGTCCAATCCTATGTTGATCATTGCATTGCCGGAGCAACACTACAACAACCCGAACCATACTAGGCAACTATGGCCTCACATCAGGCCAATGCCCATGGAGGCCGTGCCGTTCGGCCTTGGGTGGGTGAGGCCACACCACCTCACCCATATAAGCCTCTAGGACTTTACGCAGGGCCCGTACCCCACCGTCAACCAACCTCTTGTCTCTCTACCAAGAGTTGGGGCCAAGTGGACATTTTCCTTTAGCTGCTGGGCCTTGAACCCCCCCAGCAGCTTCAGACCATCATAACTTCCTTGTATGATGTCTGATCATAACAACCAACCACTCCATCTTCATCAACGCTGCACTTAGATGCGAATGGACTCGTCAATTGCCCATTTCAGGCAAGTATTGAGGAATTTATGCCTATTTGAACCTTGGCAGTCCCGGGAATCACTCCAAGGCAATGCTGTACCAGGACAACGCCCCATCAAATGGCCATAACTCGTACCTCACACCTCAGATTGAGGTGAATTTGAGCATTCTAGAATCACCACGCCATGAGCTACGCATAGCTCTTGGCCTTACCCTTGTGTCTCCTAGTCTCTATGGGTGGGAGGCGTTCCCAACTCCCGGGGCCCTCACCCACACTAGGATCACTTGGGCCCTCTCACCAACGGCGCCACAAGTCCCGGGTGTCACTCCAAGGTCCCCCTTGTGCCCATGGTGTTTCGGGCACTCCTCATGGAGAGGTGCGCGACACTTATGGCGGTGGAATTCTAGAATGCTAAGGAACACCTCAATCGGAGGTGCTAGCTAGGAGATATGGCAATTTGAGTGGGGCTGTCGCGCACCTCTCCATGAGGAGTGCCCGCAACACCATGGGCAGAAGGGGGACCCTGGAGTGACACCCGGGACTTGTGGCGCCATTGGTGAGAGGGCCCAAGTATTCTTGGTGTGGGTGAGGGCCCCGGGCGTTGAGAACGCCTCTCACCCACGGGGACTAAGAGTCATGAGGGTAAGGCCATAAGTTTTGAGGAGCTTATGGCGATGGAATTCTAGAATTCTAAGGAACACCTCAATCGGAGGTGCTAGCTAGGAGATATGGCCATTTGAGTGGGGCGCTGTCCCGGGACAGCACCCTGGGACAGCAGTGACCTGGGAGTGGTGCCCGGGACTGCCAAGGTTTGAAGAGCCATAACTTCATCAATTCTTGCCCGAATGAGGCAAGCAAGGGGTCCATGGGCATCTACGGAAAGCGTAGATGACGATAGAGTGGTCGCTTGAGAGCATCAGACATCATATGTAGAAGTTATTGTGGTCTGAAGCTGCTAGGGGGGTTCTAGCCCCAGCGGCTAAGGGAAAATGTCCACTTGGCCCCAACCCTTGTAGAGAGACAAAAGGATACTTGAAGGTGGGGTAGGGGCTTATATGGGTGAGGCGGCTTAGCCGACTCACCCCCCAAGAGCATACTTGGCAATGTGCTCCGGGTAATTGTAGTGTTGTTTTGGCAACACGATGATCAACTCAACAGTGGACTTACATGAATGGAAGTCCACCTTAGCCATTGGCTACCTACTAAGGGGAGAGTCCTGAATGCATGTGTAGGAGGGTTTGGTGACCAAGCCATGAGCTTGAAGGTCCGCGGTTTTGGGAGCTAACCATGCATGTGCGTGGGATGTGCAGGTTAGCGCTCGTGGCACTTGCTAGGTTGGAAAGGCAGTCAGACTAAGTGAAGGAAAACTAGCAAGGGTTTTGACACCCGGATCCTCAAAGCTTGGTTGTCTTGCCTCTCAGTTGACCCAGTCTCCTGGCCAGGTTCCTAGTCGGACTTGCCGCCCACATTTGGCCACGCTGCTCAAGCCCAGTGCCGCCCTTGAACTCCACGGTGCAGCCTCGGTTTTGAGCTGGTAGCTCCCCAGTATGAGACTGCCTGACCCTTCCCACCTTCAACTCTAGTTTCGGAGCCACATTCCCTCAATGTCGTGGTCAGCTGCGGCGCGTACCCGCCAGAATTCCCCCTTGGCGAGTTCGTCAAATGCCTAAGTAAAAGCTTCGATCCTGGTTTTCTGACCCAACCCCTTGTTCCTCCCAGATCGCCGCCTGTCTCCACTTAAACTCCCTTGATCCAGGTTTTTGACTCACCTTCCTGCTAGATCTAATGAAACTCAAAATTTAGTTGTTGGCCTTCACCTCTCTTGCAAGCTGTTTGCTCTGACTCCCAGTCTGGAGACAACTGAATCCAACTACTCCCCACCTCGAAGGCGCTTCTTTCCTTTAATCTGCTCTGTAACATCAAAATTCATCTCGGACCCCCTTCCAGTCAGTTGTTTTTTCTTCAGCCATCATTCCACAGCATCAAGCTAGTTGTTTTCTGAGCTTCTCGAATCCACCTCCAACTCGCTCCCCTCACATTACCCTACCTAGCCAGGGGCTCATCCCGCAGCCTTTTCCCTGGCTAGCCGAACACAACAGAGAGAGTTTCTTCGTGGCAGCCCGCAACTATCACCAACTTCCGAATTCCGGAAAATCCTAGGGTGAGCAGTGCTCCCCTCCCCTGTTTGGTTTGGCCCGCATCCCTTTTTGGACACCAAAACCCAACTCACAATCCTAAGCCCAGTTCTACCTTCTTACAGGCAAAATTCCAACTTTTGACAACACATTACTACTAAAGCAATAATTCTAAATCACCCTCAACTACGCTTAATCTCAAGGTTAGCACTTAACCATTAGTTGATTAATTGCTAATTCAATCCCACAACTCCTACTTCCACTTCATAGCCTAGAGAGGTCCCTAATCCTAACTTCACCCAACACACACAACTTCATTATTTTTATATTTTTTTGGAATGTTTAATTAATTGAAAAAAATCTAAATTCTATTGGTCATTAAAATTCACACCAAATGTGGGCACCATATTGGGCTCACACACCATCTATGGCAGAGAGTGAGCATCGCAACAGTTCTAATCAGAGCGGGTCCCGCGAGGAGAGAAGAGAGAATTCGATTATTACAGTAAGTTTGTCGTAGAAGTTATATGCACAAGGGGTACTTCAAGATTTAGGTTTATGGGAATAAGACACTGGAAATTCAATTATCTAAATATGGAAGAGAATTTGTAAACAATAGGACAAACAAGATATGGATAGGGCTATGGAAATCAAGAATGAACCTTGAGTGGGTGACTTGCGCCTTGGTGCGTTTGACACGCACATGCCTGCATTATTGTAAAAAACCTTGGCTTTTGTATACTAATCGGCCTTGGCCCTTGCACGTACCCACCAACAAAAATCCACCGAGGATTCAAAATTAAGAAGGATGCACACACCGTATTATGAAATCTTGATGAGGTAGCCAATATGTGATGTTCTCAGATCCGAGAGGGTCTTGTAGTACGACAAAAGGACCAGATTTTGACTTCAAGGTTGTGAACCTTGTATGGGTAGATGGCTTCAACTTGTATGGACTAGTTCGGTTGATAGTGTCGGGTAGGACAATAGCACATTGACTTGAAGGTTGTGTATGTTGTATGTGTAGATAGGTTAAAGATGTGTGGACGAGTTCGGTTGTTGCGTTCAAATAGTTGGGTATGCACTAGAATTAGACACTCTATATTCGACACATATGTATTATGTATGTGTAGATATGTGGACTAGCTCGGTTGATATGTTCAAATTGTATGGGTATGCATTAGAATTCGGCCCTTTCGGAACCGAGAGGCTTTTGGTGGAGGATGTGTGGACAAGATTTTGACTTGAATGTAGTCTATTACATATGTGTAGATATGGGGACTATGTCGCGCACCTCTCCATAAGGAGTGCCCGAAACACCATGGGCACAAGGGGGACCCCAGAGTGACACCCGGGACTTGTGGCGCCATTGGTGAGAGGGCCCAAGTGATCCTAGTGTGGGTGAGGGCCCCGGGCGTTGGGAACGCCTCCCACCCACTGAGACTAGGAAGCATGAGGGTAAGGCCATAAGCTATGCGTAGCTCATGGCGTGGTGATTCTAGAATGCTCAAGATCACCTCAATCGGAGGTGTGAGCTAGGAGTTATGGCCATTTGAGTGGGGCGCTGTCCCGGGACAGCGCCCTGGTACAGCAGTGCCTGGGAGTGACTCCCGGGACTGCCAAGGTTCAAAGAGGCATAACGTCCTCATAACTTGCCCAAATGGGGCAAGTGAGGAGTCCATCGGCATCTACGTGAAACGTAGATGAAGATGGAGTGGTTGGTTGCTTGCCTCAAACATCATACAAGGAAGTTATGATGGTCTGAAGCTGCTAGAGGTTTCTTAGCCCAGCGGCTAACGGAGAATGTCCACTTGGCCCCAACTCTTGGTGGAGAGACAAGAGGTTGGTTCAGGGTGGGGTAGGGGCCCCGTGTAAAGTCCTAGAGGCTTATATGGGTGAGGTGGTGTGGCCTCACCCACCCGAGGCCGAACGGCAAGGCCTCCATGGGCTTTGGCCTATTGTGAGGCCATAGTTGCCTAGTATGGTTCGGGTTGTTGTAGTGTTGCTCCGGCAACGCGATGATCAACATAGGATTGGACTTCCATGGATGGAAGTCCACATTGGGGAAATGGGTTACCGATTAAGGGGTGAGTCCCGAAAGCAAAGTAGGAGGGTTGGTTCCCTCCTATGAACTATTGGTCCGGGGTAAGAGGAGCTATCCATTAGCATGGCGGAATGCGAAGGGTTAGCGCTCGTAACCTTTGCTAGAAACGAAAATTGGCAAGATTGTTAAGGGACCTAGCAAGGGTTGCGACAGACTTGCTCGGTTCTTATGTTCAAATTGTTTGGGTATGCAGTAGAATCCGACCCTCTCAGAACCGAGAGGGTCTTGGTGGAGGATGTTAGGACCAGATTTTGACTTGAATGTGATCTATTATGTATGTGTAGATATGTGGAGTAGCTCGGTTCTTATGTTCAAATTGTTTGGGTATGCACTAGAATCCGACTCTCTCGGAACCAAGAGGGTCTTGGTGGAGGATGTGTGGACCAGATTTTGACTTGAGTGTGGTGTATTATGTATGTGTAGATATGTGTAGATATGTGGACTAGCTCGGTTGATATGTTCAAATAGTTTGGGTATGCACTAGAACTCGACTCTCTTGAACCGAGAGGGTCTTGGTTGCGGATGTTTGGACCTGATTGTACCTTGAATGTGGTGTATTATGTATGTGTAGATATGTGGACTAGCTCGGTTGATATGTTCAAATTGTTTGTGTATGCACTAGAATTCGGCCCTCTCGGAATCGAGAGGGTCTTGGTAGGCTGTTTGGACAAGATTTGGACTTGAATGTGGTGTATTATGTATGTGTAGATATGTGGACTAGCTCGGTTTATATGTTCAAATTGTTTGGGTATGCACTATAATTCGACCCTCTCGGAACCGAGAGCGTCTTAGTTGAGGTTGGTAGGACCAGATTTTTACTTGAATGTGGTGTATTGTGTATGTTTAGATATGTGGACTAGCTCGGTTGATGTTTTGAAATACTTTGAGTATGCACTAGAATTCGATCCTCTCTGAACGGAAAGGGACTTGGTTGCGGTTGTTTGGACCAGATTTTGACTTGAATGTGGTGTATTATGTATGTGTAGATATGTAGACTAGCTCGGTTGATATGTTCAAATTGTTTGGGTATGTTGTGCGCCCAAATCAGTGCTCACATTGCAATTTAACTTTAAAACTTTATCTAAACATTAGGATTGGCATTGGGAGTGATTGTTTGAAGACTCAGGAGAGTTGAGTGAGTGAAGTTAGTTGTAAATGAATTGATGTGTTGTGATTTTGTTTTGAGTGAAGAGAAAAATAATAATAAAAAACAAAAATATTTTAGTTAGAATTAAAATTAAGATGGGTTTAAAGGGTGCATGAGAGCTGAGATTATTGTCCATCTTGGCCTAGAGTGCTATTCAATTAAGGGCAGGGGGTTCTCTCCCATTGTGGATGAGAGCCGGGATTTCTGGGTCCCAAGATGGGGGTCCCCTGGAATGCTTGGTTCAGTGTTGTTTCTCTCTCTCTCGAACGCCCAGCAGCGAAGAACTGTCGGGGAGGGCGAGACCCTAGAAGAATCCAGGCGTGCAAAGATGATGCACCAAGCAAGGTGTTGTGAGAAAGTTGTTGAACAAATTCTAGCAAAGACCCTGTCGAGTCCCAAAGGACATTTCGGAAGGATGGGATGAGCTGAAAAATATTCGAGTTGGGATCTGAATCCCTTTGGTGGCGGTAGGTGTAAGTTAACCAGTTATGTGCGGTGCGAGAAGAAGGGAGGAATTTTGAGGTGTTGGGGAAGAACCCAACCACCTGCATTGCCTACGACGGGGGAGGTAGCATTCGACCCAGCTGGGCAACATTCGAGTTTCTTCAAGCACTACAAAGAGCAGCAAGATTTGACGGTGGGTTCTCATTTGCTGCCAATTCATTCGGATTGAGTGATGCATCCAAATTTCACTACTAGTATGGGGGAAGGTTGAACCATTGATGTGGGATTTGGAATCTGCCACAACCAAAGTCTGGTTGCTCCCACAAAGTGCTCGCCTCAAGCTTACTGTCATTTGAAAGCAGGGAGGCCATGTGCGTGAATGCTTGGAATGGTTGGGATTTTGTTCGTGTATACAGAGCTGGACTAGGGAAGATAGTCTGGGTGAGCTTAGCACAATTTGAGTTATAGGTGAGGAGGGGATTGCTGATGTTGGATCAACGCGCGCACGGATTTATTAAGGATGCGACTGATGTGGGCTGCGTAATAAGGTCAATTCAGGAATGCCGGAAGATGATAGTTTCTGGCTGAGTTCACTGCTGAATCGGGATTCCAGAGAGCTAATAAGCTGAGGAGGTCGCAACTCCTTCCGACTGAATGCTTGGGGACTCCGAATGTCAAACAAGCAGGAGCAAGCATTGACAACTCTGAAGTGGAGATCTGGATTGACCATAGAAGTTCTTCTCACTGAGTACAGAGAGCTGCAACCGACACCAAGTTTGATGAAACAGGATTCGAATGGTCTGTCACTGATACTAAGGGAATGTGGCACAGGTGGAAAACAGGGGAAGACTGAGGCTCGACAGAGTGTGAAAACGATCAATGCCGGTGTATAAGGCAATGTGCCATTAGTTTTGGATTAGTGACTGTAAGTGTTAGGTAGGAGAGTTGTGAGGTGGTCGATCAAATGAGTGGTTAGGTTGATCTATAAGCACGGGTAAGTTAAAACATGATTAGCTTGCTTGGATGCCTCATTAGAGAAGAGCTTAGTGTAGTGTAGTAATTCAGTGTGGTGGGTTTGAAGCTTGGAGTGGCATTGAGGTTTAGTGGATGAGGGTGGGTGTTAATGAGTACAATAGCCAAGAGTATTTCTAAATACTTGGGACTTGTGCCATTTGAATAAAGTTGTGTGTTTTACAATTAAATGGGGGAAGCAATGGGAATGTGATTCCAAAGACTGAGGGAAGTTATGCAAACACATGTGAGCCATAGGCTCTCACCTGGACTAAGACGCACAAGGATGAGAGTTTGTGGCTGACATATGCACTAGAATTTGACCCTTTTGGAACCGAGAGGGTCTTGGTGGAGGATGTGTGGACCAGGTTTTGACTTGAATGTGGTTTATTATATATGTGTAGATATGTGGACTAGCTTGGTTCTTATGTTCAAATTGTTTGGGTATGCACTAGAATCCAACCCTCTCGGAACCGAGAGGGTCTTGGTGGAGGATGTGTGGACCAGATTTTGACTTGAATGTGGTGTATTATGTATGTGTAGATATGTGGACTAGCTCGGTTCTTATGTTCAAATAGTTTGGGCATGCACTAGAACTCGACTCTCTCAAACCGAGAGGGTTGAAGGAACTACACACGAGGTTCCGGCATTAGTAGTCACCACTATAGCAATGCGAGGTAATACCCAATCTGAGAACGAAATGGAGGGGCAAGAGGAATACTCATCGGATGAGGCTCCTAATCTTTTGGAATTGGGGAGAGTAGCTAGGACAACTAGGAGAACCGCCAAAGCTCTGGAGCAAAAGAACGAGATTCTCTAGGATAGAGACATGCCATCCATTGTCCACAACTTGGAGGCTAGTGAAATGGGAGAGTGGGAAGGACCTGGGATTCCTAGAGAGGAATTTGATGGAGTGACAAAGGCGGGCGGGAGAAGCCAATTGGATATGACTTATGGGCCGACCTTAGTTCGCTCAAAGCCGACATTACTTTTGGACAATTATTGGAAATATCACCCATTGTCGCAACCCTTGCTAGCCCCCCTTGACAATCTTGCCAATTTTCATTTCTACCAAAGGTTACGAGCGCTAACCATTCGCATTCCGCCATGCTAATGGATAGCTCCTCTTACCCCGGACCAATAGTTCATAGGAGGGAACCAACCCTCCTACTTTGCTTTCGGGACTCACCCCTTAATCGCTAACCAACCCCTTTAATCGGTAACCAATCCTTAGATGTGGACTTCCATCCATGGAAGTCCAATCTTATGTTGATCATCGCGTTGCCGGAGCAACACTACAACAACCCGAACCATACTAGGCAACTATGGCCTCACATTAGGCCAATGCCAATGGAGGCCGTGCCGTTCGGCCTCGGGTGGGTGAGGCCACACCACCTCACCCATATAAGCCTCTAGGACTCTACGCGGGGCCCCTACCCCACCGTCAACGAACCTCTTGTCTCCCTACCAAGAGTTGGGGCCAAGTGGACAATTTCCTTTAGCTGCTGGGCCTAGAACCCCCCAGCAGCTTCAGACCATCATAACTTTCTTGTATGATGTCTGATCATGACAACCAACCACTCCATCCTCATCTACGCTTCACGTAGATGCCGATGGACTCCTCACTTGCTCCATTCGAGCAAGTCTTGGGGAAGTTATGCCTGTTTGAACCTTGGCAGTCCCGGGAATCCCTCCCAGGCACTGCTGTACCAGGGCGCTGTCCCGGGACACCGCCCCACTCAAATGGCCATAACTCCTAGCTCACACCTCCGATTGAGGTGTTCTTGAGCATTCTAGAATCACCACGCCATGAGCTACGCATAGCTCATGACCTTACCCTTGTGCCTCCTAGTCTTCGTGGGTGGGAGGCGTTCCCAACGCCCGGGGCCCTCACCCACACTAGGATCACTTGGGCCCTCTCACCAACGGCGCCACAAGTCCCGGGTGTCACTCCGGGGTCCCCCTTGTGCCCATGGTGTTTCGGGCACTCCTCATGGAGAGGTGCGCGACACCCATGGCTCGTAAGACTCTTCAAGAGGGCATGCCCATGACTAGGAGGATGAAGAAGGTGAAAACTAGGGTGGATGCTAGAGTCCAATTGCAAGAAAGAGGTCGTGATGTCAAGGCAGTGGAGATACATGTCATGGTGGTGGACAAGATAGTTCCCAATGTATTGGTAGATGGAGGGAGTAGGCTAAACATTTTACTAGAGCACACCATGAAGGGATTGGGTTTTAGCCTGACGGGTCCATCACCTTTCATTATCAACATGGCAAATCAAAGTCCGGCAGTGCCTTTGGGAATGATTAAGGATTGTAGAATTAGCACAGGAGGTGAGGAGTATGTTGTCACTTTTCACGTCATCAAGATGCATTCCAACAAGGATACATTTCCCATTTTGTTGGGTCGACCTTGGTTGAGAATGACGGATGCCATAGTAGATTGGGGAGGAGCTAAGCCATCCATAACCTATGGTCTTAAGCATAATAGAATCAAGGTATCTATAGGGTCACTAGGTGGTTGGGTGAGGAAAGACATTGTTAGATCTTCATATGAAGAAGAGGGAGACAAAGAGGAGGATAAGAAGAGTGAGACATTAGTTGGAATAGTCCAGTCAGGTGGTCAAGGAGATACGATAGATGCAAGATTAGGCCATCTAGGTCCTGGTTTTTATCATTGGAGTGACAATGGTGAGTATGCTAAGTGGTTAAAAGATTATCCGGAGTCGGTGTGTGATATGATGGAGACCTCTCACCATGAATACTTGAGGGATGATATGGATAGCTCAAAGACGGAAGAGTATGCGTTGTTGGAACCTTGTGAGGTGCTTACGGAAGAGGAGTGGTTACAAGGAGGATTGACTCCATGGGTGGATGGGATAAAGGAATGTAGCGTTAGTTTAATGCACGTAGATGGGACTCATGATGAAGAGGCACTGCTTGAGGCCGCGAAATTGGAGGAACCCCTGCATTTCAAGACCACATCGACAGGCATTTTAGTGGGTCAAGATGTCAAGGATTATCCTAAAGTTTCTCCAGATTGGTATAGAAACACGACAAAACAAACTCATGTGTCCAAGGTGGATTGGAAATATGTGGATATGAAAACTAAGAATGAGAAAGTTAGGCATATGAAGATGGGTTCTAAGCTGGCAGAAAGTGAGATCAAATAGTATAGTGAATTGGTGGATGAGTTATGTGACACATTCGCATGGTCATATGACGAGCTTGGAGGCATACCTTGGGAGATAGTGGAGCACCGCATTCCTTTCATTCCAGGCGCTAGACCAATTAGACAAAAGGAGAGAAGGATGAACCCACAGTTGCAGTTATAAGTGAGGGCAGAGTTAGAGAGGTTGTTGAAGGCTGGGTTTAGAAATCCAGTAGAAATTACGGATTGGGTGTCTCCAATGGTGTTGGTCAGGAAGAAAAATGGGAAGTTGAGAGAGTGTGTGGATTATAGGAAGTTGAATGCGTGCACACAAAAGGACCATTCTCCTTACCATTTATCACACTACTGTAAGAGGAAGTAGGTGGGCATGCTCGCTACACCTTCATGGATGGTTATGCGGGTTATAACCAGATCTCCATAGCGTTACAAGATATTCAAAAGACGGCCTTCACCACCCCTTTGGGCACGTTCGTGTGGGTGGTCATGCCATTTGGATTGTGTAATGCTCCTGCCACGTTCAAAGATTGATCATGTACATCTTCATCGACTTGTTATACAAATCCATGACAGTGTTTGTAGATGATTTTCGCACTTACTTTAGTACTAGTCAACATTTAGCGTGTGTGAGAGAGGCTTTTATTAGATGTAGGAAGATGCAATTGGCTTTGAATCCAGACAGAACCTTCTTAATGAGTGCAGAAATGAGTGTTGTTAGAATATGTGGTGAGTGAGAAAGGAAATGATGTGGATGAAATGACTATGTGGGTCGAGCGGAGTTTAGTTGTAATGTAGCCACGCACTTGGCGACCAAGGGGTGGTCTTTCGTGGTGGCTTATGGAGTGGATGCGCTCCAACCTACTAACTTAGCTCTCGAGGGGGCACATTCAACACTAGAGCTCAACCAAGATGGTAAGGACTTAGCCAAGAAGCACGAACAAGTCTTGGAGATGACCAAGTTGTTGGTGGAGAAAGCCCCAAGATGCTACAAAGTGCAAGTCAATGCCGGAAGACGCGAAGTGGAGAATGAGGTGGGCCAAAAGGTGTTGTTGAATGTGAACAACTTCACTTAGCCGAAAGGCCTTACTCCAAAGTTTATGTCCTAAATTGGAGCTCCATTTCCCATTGTGGAACAAGTGTTCAAGGACATATATAAGTTGGAATTACCGCCCGAGATCAAAGTGCATCCGACATTCCATGTCTAATTACTAAAGCCATTTAAGGATGACACCTTGTGGCCCGATCACAAGCAAGTGATTAGGCCACCTCCCGACCTTGTGGACGTCATTTGGAACATGAGGTAAGAGGGCATCCTCAAGTGTAGGAAGCCCAAGTGAAAAGAAAAAAAAAATTACAAAGGAGTACTTGGTGTAATGGTAGAAAGAAACCGCTTAGGTGGCGGCAACAGACATGGTGAACGCCAAGGAATTGGTGAAGCACTTTGAAGAAACTAGGGCTAGACATTCCAATAAAAGGAAGCGTAGGCATTGATGAGGACATCAATCTCCTTTAGTGGGGGAGAGACGCTAGTAGCACACTTAGCTTCCAGACTAATCGCTCCACAACATGTACTTGTTCTTTGGCTTGAGGGAATAAGGTCCAAACTTTAGTGGTGCAAAGAGAAAAGTATGAGATGAGGTCCTAGTCTTGTACTTGTGCTTGGTTAGTGGAAGAGGGACAATAGACATGCCAAACTAGGTTGGGTAAGCCGAGTAATTGGGGCCATGGCTGGGAGGGGCCTTGGATAAAACCAATAAACTTCTTGGTTGTGGGCTTGTCCGGGCGGGGACAAGGTGATGGCGCGTGCTCATAAAAGTGCTACCCTCGAGCTAACGTGAGTTGGCGCATGGGAGTCATGAACCCATGTCTCGAAAGAGCAAAGTGGGAACCGAGTCGACGGGACTTGGCATCACCCCCGTGCGATGGAGACGTGGCTTAACAATGGAAAACCATCTTGGAGTTGCAACCGAGACAACTTAGTGGAAGCGTTGAGGTCTTGCCTAGATGTGTCATGTTAGGCTAGTGGAGCCTAACGGGGGAGGCCCCAAAGGAGGGGCAACCCAAGTGAGTCCCAAAGTAGGTGGGTCTAGTGTAGGTTAGGTCCTTGGAGGAGAGATCCAAGGTCGCTAACGGACCACCTAGGAACGACACCTTTGGGACTATGCCAAATTTGAAGATGCATTGTGGGGGTCGCGCCCTAAGGTAAACACAATGCGGCATCATAGAGGATGGCAACTTGAGAATTGGTGTGTCGACTACAAGTATAGTCGATGAGGGCATCGACTCCGTTTGGTGGGGGTGAGTGTCGCGCACCTCTCCATGAGGAGTGCCCGAAACACCATTGGGACAAGGGGGACCCCGGAGTGACACCAGGGACTTGTGGCGCCATTGGTGAGAGGGCCCAAGTGATCCTAGTGTGGGTGAGGGCCCCGGGCGTTGGGAACGCCTCCCACTCACGGAGACTGGGAGGCATGAGGGTAAGGCCAAGAGCTATGCGTAGCTCATGGCGTGCTGATTCTAGAACGCTCAAGAACACCTCAACGGGAGGTGGGAGCTAGGAGTTATGGCCATTTGAGTGGGGCGCTGTCCCGGGACAGCACCCTGGTACAGCAGTGCCTGGGTGTGATTCCCGGGACTGCCAAGGTTCAAAGAGGCATAACTTCCTTAATACTTGCCTGAATGGGGCAAATGAGGAGTCCATCAGCATCTACGTGAAGCGTAGATGAAGATGGAGTGGTTGGTTGGTTTTTATGATGGTCTGAAGCTGCTAGGGGCTTCTAGGCCCAGCAGCTAAAGGAAAATGTCTACTTGGCCCCAACTCTTGGTAGAGAGACAAGAGGTCTCTTGACGGTGGGGTAGGGGTCTTGCGTAGAGTCCTAGAGGCTTATATGGGTGAGGTGGTGTGGCCTCACCGACCCGAGGCCGAACGGCACGGCCTCCATGGGCTTTGGCCCATTGTGAGGCCATAGTTGGCTAGTATGCTTCGGGTTGTTGTAGTGTTGCTCCAGCAATGCGATGATCAACATAAGATGGGACTTCCATGGATGGAAGTCCACATCTAAGGATTGGTTACCGATTAAGGGGTTGAGTCTCGAAAGCAAAGTAGGAAGGTTGGTTCCCTCCTATGAACTATAAGGTCCGGGGTAGGAGGAGCTAACCATTAGCATGGTGGTATGCGAAGGGTTAGCACTCGTAACCTTTGCTAGAAATGAAAATTGGCAAGATTTTTAAGGGGACTAGCAAGGGTTGCAACATAATAGATCTTAGGTCCTATATAAAGGGGCACTTAGAAGCCCGAAAGCACCTCATTCTCAAATACGACTATTCAACATGAGTGTCATTGGAGTATATCGGGAGCGAAATCGAAGACTTGAAGAACCTTTTGAAGAACTTGAAGATTGGAAGGCCTCGAAACCTAAGGACCGCAAGGCGAGAAGACTTGAAGACTTTTGAAGGACTCGAAGTCCAGAGAGCTTCGAGAGTGAAGGTCTGCGGGACTGTGGACCGCGAGACCGGAGGCGGGAAGACTCGAAGACTCAAAGACCTTTTGAAGAAATTGAAGACCGGAAGGCTTCAACCGCAAGGCGAGAAGACTTGAAGACTTTTTGAAGGACTGAGACTGGATGCCCGCGAGATAAAGATTGGAGGCCCGCGAGACCAAGACTGGAGGCCCGTGTGTCCAAGACCGGAGGTCGCAAGAATGAAGACACTTTGAAGACCGAAGACTAAGAAGATTTTGTAGGCCGAAGACTAAGAATATTTTATAGGCCAAAGGCTAAGGAGATTTTTAAGACCGAAATCTAAGAATGTTTCTTTTCAAGACTATAGGCGTTTTTGGAGACTAAGGGATTTCTTTTCAAGACGAAGGAGTTTCTGTCACGACGAAGGCATTTCAAGGAGATTGAAGATTCCTTCAAGATTAAGGGAAAAAGGGACTTGAAGAAAATCGCTTGAAGAATGAAGACCGGAGGAACCTTTCAAGACCGGAGAATTGAAACTCACAATTAACGAAGTCAAAGGGAAACCAGACAAAAGAAGCTCTAGTAATTGAAGACATTAAGAAGGCTTTAAGCCATCATTCGATAATAAGAGAATTCGAAGACCATCAAGTAGTCAAATCTTACATTGAAGTTATTACATCATACCAGTCTAGATGGATTGTTAAATATGATTAATAAACACTCAAAAGTAAAAGATTGTGAACTTGATTGAGAATAATGGAATTCTAAATGCGGGCAAAATGATTTAGAAGAATAAGAATTTGAATAGGAATTGGAACAAACTCTTTGATGAAAGAATTCTTGATGAATGAATAGGGAAATTCTTATACTTGAATACTATCTAAGTGAATGAACTTGCATTAGTGAGGAAGTATGCTTGAGACCTATCAAAGCTACATTCTCTCTTAATATAACATTCTTGGAAAATTTGGAAGAATAGAAATTGTCGCGCACCTCTCCGTCTCGAAGTCTTTGGCTTCCGGAAGGAGCTTGTATGTCGCGCACCTCTCCATGAGGAGTGCCCGAAACACCATGGGCACAAGGGGGACCCCGGAGTGACACCCGGGACTTGTGGCGCCGTTGGTGAGAGGGCCCAAGTGATCCTAGTGTGGGTGAGGGCCCCGGGCGTTGGGAACGCCTCCCACCCACGGAGACTAGGAGGCATGAGGGTAAGGCCATGAGCTATGCGTAGCTCATGGCGTGGTGATTCTAGAATGCTCAAGATCACCTCAATCGGAGGTGTGAGCTAGGAGTTATGGCCATTTGAGTGGGGCGCTGTCCCGGGACAGCGCCCTGGTACAGCAGTGCCTGGGAGGGATTCCCGGGACTGCCAAGGTTCAAACAGGCATAACTTCCTCAAGACTTGCTCAAATGGAGCAAGTGAGGAGTCCATCGGCATCTACGTGAAGCGTAGATGAGGATGGCGTGGTTGGTTGTTATGATCAGACATCATACCAGGAAGTTATGATGGTCTGAAGCTGCTGGGGGGTTCTAGGCCCAGCAGCTAAAGGAAAATGTCCACTTGGCCCCAACTCTTGGTAGAGAGACAAGAGGTTGGTTGACGGTGGGGTAGGGGCCCCGCGTGAAGTCCTAGAGGCTTATATGGGTGAGGTGGTGTGGCCTCACCCACCCGAGGCCGAACGGCAAGGCCTCCATGGGCTTTGGCCTATTGTGAGGCCATAGTTGCCTAGTATGGTTCGGGTTGTTGTAGTGTTGCTCCGGCAATGCGATGATCAACATAGGATTGGACTTCCATGAATGGAAGTCCACATTGGGGAAATGGGTTACCGATTAAGGGGTGAGTCCCGAAAGCAAAGTAGGAGGGTTGGTTCCCTCCTATGAACTATTGGTCCGGGGTAAGAGGAGCTATCCATTAGCATGGCGGAATGCGAAGGGTTAGCGACTCGTAACCTTTGCTAGAATTGAAAATTGGCAAGATTATTAAGGGACCTAGCAAGGGTTGCGACACTTGGTATCAGAGCAGGGTTCCAAGTTTTGAGCTCGCACTTTGAGGGAAACATGGGTATCAAAAATGCGGGTTATGATGGTGAGCCCGGGGTTTCCAAAAGGTTGTGAGGCTCAAATTGGAACAAGGATCATGTGCAAATGGAGTTTGACCATACCATTGATTTTAATGGTAATGGTGGGCATGAGGGTGGATTCGGTGAGGAAAATGGAGGTGTCCTTTGAAAGGGCTCCCGCAAACCTCAAATAGTATTTGGGGCCTAGAATACCGAATGCACCCAAAACCTTGGAGGGCATTAATGTTGGATTGAAATTCCAATTCGAAATGCTTGGAAGGTATTGATGTTGGAATGAATTTGGTGCTAATGAGGCACCCGGGGCCTCTTAAGGCCCATGTGCGCTATTCAAACGCACAAATGAAGGATACACCTAAAACGGACGAGCTTTCTAAGAAATGCATCCTTTTAGGTGGGGTTTTAAAAGCGGGTGGTGGATGCCTTGTTTAAGTCCCCAAGGCTTCTTGAGGACACGGTGGGGACCATCAAGTTTGCAAGAGCATTGAAGCCAATGGTCCCAAAGATAAGTTCGACGGCGCATCACCACAAGTGGCTTTAGCCAAAGTTGGTCCCAAAGAAATGAGTGCAAATTGTTTGGTTCATTTTACTTAGGCAAAATATGTTGGTGCCGCTAACGGAATGTTGAAAGGTGGCTTTATGCTTCCAAGGCAAATCATACTCATGCCGCGGATGGAATGTTGGAAGGTGGGTTTGTCCTACCAAGGCAATTCATGTTCGTGCCGCATACGGAGTGTGGGAAGGTGGCTTTGTGCTATCAAGGGAAAACATGTTTGTTTTGTGGACAAATTATTGGAAATTGCTTTTGTGGCACTAAACCAATTCGTCCCACGGACGAAATGTTAAAAGTTGGCTTTGCGGACCGAGCCAAAACATATTGTTGCGGTGGACGGAGAATTAGATGGTGGCTTTGTGGCCAAGGCTAGTAGCCTTAAGCCAAGGCCAAGTCATGTATACCTTGAGGCTCAAATGAATGGGAGATATGTCTCATGAGTTGACAAAGAGGCAATGGACTCTTTCATGAGCCCAAAGCTCATAAGGGGGTTGGGGCTTGTCAACGCATAGAGCGGGCAAGCCCACCAAAGTACGGTTTGCAAAGGGCGAACCGCATGAAGCAAAGGAGGCGGCGATGCATGTAACTTTTTGATGTGGGACATTAGATTTTTGTCAATATTTCACTCTATGTGAAATAAATGAGGTGCATGTCATTGGAAAGGTCACCTACTTTGAAACTCACATGATAAATAAGAGGTGCAAGCCGGTGAGCTTGCGGTGCATTATGATGTGTCATAATGGCAAAGAATTGAAGTTCAAATTGACAAGGACTCCTATGGTAGGAGGACCCAAGGTGAATTTGGTCTTAATGGACCAACTGAAAAATAGAAAACATAATGGTCGTGGTTCCATTGGAGCAACTCCAAGGAATGTATGGAGAGGCTAGGAAAGATGGGCCTCCTCCAAATCACATTGGTGGGATGTTGGTGAGATACAAGGATGTATTCACCAATGTGTTGCCCAAAAAGTTACCGCCAAGGAATGAAAAATAACTTTGCTCAACGAGAGATTGAGTTCTTGAGGTATGTGGTGACAAAGGAAGTTGGTGGACAAACATGAAGAATGTCAAGGCAATCCAAGAAGAGAATTGGCCCTTGACTCAAGAAAAGGGCTTAGGTCATTTGGAAGCCTAACCAACTACTACCACCACTTCATTCATGGTTTTCCTAAGGTTGCTAGAACCTTAGTCAACATGTTGGAAAAATGGCTATCCCAAGAGTGGGATGAGCCTTGTCACCAAGCCTTTGGGGAGCTCAAGAAAAAGTTCTCTTCACAAGATGTGGTCAAGTTTCGGGTTTTCATGAGCATGTTGAGGTGCACATAAAGGCAAAAGACTTTACCATTGGCGGATGTTGATCCAAGATGGAGGACCATTGCTTATGGGAGCATTAAGCTCCATGGTTGTAGAAGCTTGTCCAACTTGTGCAAGAAATGGCTATCCCAAGAGTGGGATGAGCCTTGCCACCAAGTCTTTGAGGAGCTTAAGACCAAGTTTCTCTTTACCACCCGTGTTCAAGTTCGCGGAGCTTGAAAAACCTTTTGAGGTGCATATGGGGGTGAATGATTTTGCCAATGGTGGATTATGTGTAAGATGGATGGCCATTGCATACGAGAGCATGAAGCTCGATGGTTCGACTTGTGGAAGAAATGGCTATCCCAAGAGTGGGATGATGTTTGTCACGAGTCTTTGGGGAGCTTAAGACCAAGTTCTCTTCGCCGCCCGTGCTCAAGTTCACGGAGCTTGACAAACCTTTTGAGGTGCATATGGGGGTGAATGATTTTGCCAATGGTGGATTATGTGTAAGATGGATGGCCATTGCATAGGCGAGCATGTAGCTCGATGGTTGTCAAAGAAGACAACCAACTTATGACAAAGAACTTCTTTGCGTAGTGTATTGCTTGAAGATGTGGCGACACTAGTTGGGGTCGCACAAAGTAAAGGTCTACAAGGACAATGTATCCTAAAAGTATTTTGACATACAAGCGTAAGTGAGCGCCAAATCATTGCGTTGGCATGATAGCTTGGCGCTTATGAAGGTGGATTTGGTCCACAAACCGGACCGTGGAAATGTGGTGCCGGATGTGCTAAGTAGACCGGATGAGTTCCAAGCAATGAGAACCATCCAAACCTTGTGGCTAATGTGTGCCGGCGAAGGAAACTTGTGATGCAAGATACGGGAGGGGTAAATTCACTACCCCGAGGCACAAAAGCTTTTAGGTGAGCTTCGCAAGACCAAGGTGCTCAAAGAGGTTAAGTTGGTGGACGGATTGTTCAAGTGTAAGCAAAGTCGGGTGTATGTGCCTCAAGGCAAGTTGAGGCTATCGGTTTTGAAGGAAAAATGTGATAGTCCTATTGCCGGCCATAGAGGAGAAAGAAAAAACCGCCATAGAATGGTGTCATGGAGGTACCATTGGCGGTGCATAAAGGAGGATATAACCCACTTTGTGAAGGCGTGAATAAAGTGCCAAGTGAACCGAGCCTCTTACCAAAAGCAAGGCGGTTTCTTGCAACCGTTGCCTATCCCGTCGGCGCCATGGCATAGTATGTGCATGGACTTGATCACAAGTTTGCCGGAGTCACATGGGTATGATGCCATCTTGTTGATGGTAGAGCGGTTTGCCAAGTTGGCCCACATGGTGCCAATTGTGGGAACCGCCACCGCGTTGGAGACCGCATAGCCTTTTCTCAAAGGATGGTTGAGGCACCACGGGTTGCCAAGAGTGATTGTGTGGGATCAAGATCCAAAGTTCACAAGTGCATTTTCAATGCATTTCTCTAAGGAGGTCGGAATGAAACTAAGGTTTAGCACGGCCTTGCATTCCCAAATGAATGGGAAAGCGGAGGATGTGAATGGAGTCTTGAAGCAATACTTGAGGAACTTGGTGGGGGCGGACCAAGGAGATTGGGCGGACTATGTGGGTCGAGCGGAGTGTAATTGCAATGTAGCCACGCACTTGGCTACCAAGGGGTGGTCTTTGGTGGTGGCTTATGGAGTGGATGCGCTCCAACCTATTAACCTAGCTCTCGAGGGGGCACATTCAACACTAGAGTTCAACCAAGATGGTGAGGACTTGGCCAAGAAGCGTGAACAAGTCTTGGAGATGACCAAGTTGTTGGTGGAGAAAGCCCGAAGGTGCTACAGAGTGCAAATCAATGCCGGAAGACGCGAAGTGGAGTATGAGGTGGGCCAATAAGGTGTTGTTGAATGTGGACAACTTCACCTTGCCCAAAGGCCTTACTTCAAAAGTTCATGTCCAAAATTGGAGCTTCGTTTTCCATTGTGGAACAAGTGTTCAAGGACATGTATAAGTTGGAATTACCGCCGGAGATCAAAGTGCATCCGACATTTCAGGTCTCATTACGAAAGTGATTTTAGGACGACACCTTGTGGCCCGATCACAAGCAAGTGATTAGGCCACGTCCCGACCTTGTGGACGTCATTTGGAACATGAGGTAGGAGGGCACCCTCAAGTGTAGGAAGCCCAAGTGAAAATGAAAAAAATGTACAAAAGAGTACTTGGTGAAATGGTGAGGATACCATGAAAAAGAAACCGCTTGGGTGGCGGCAAGAGACATGGTGAACACCAATGAATAGGTGAAGCACTTTGAAGAAACTAAGGCTAAGGATTCCAATAAAATGAAGCGTAGGCATTGATGAGGACATCAATCTCCTTTAGTGGGGGAGAGACGCTAGAAGCACACTTACCTTCGAGGTTAATTATGCCACAACATGAACTTGTTCTTTGGCTTGAGGGAATAAAGTCCAAACTTTAGTGGTGCAAAGAGAAAAGTATGAGATGAGGTCCTAGTCTTGTACTTGTGCTTGGTTAATGGAAGAGGGGGAATAGATATGCCAAACTAGGTTGGGTAAGCCGAGTAATTGGGGGCCATGGCTTGGAGGGGCCTTGGATAAAACCAAGAAACTTCTTAGTTGTGGGCTTGTCCGGGCGGGGACAAGGTGATGGCGCGTGCTTATAAAAGTGCTACCCGCGAGCTAACGAGAGTTGGCGCATGGGAGTCATGAACCCATGTCTCGAAAGAGCAAAGTGGGAACCGAGTCGGGCGGGACTTGGCATCACCCCCGTGCGATCGAGGCGTGGCTTAACAATGGAAAGCCATCTCGGAGTTGCAACCGAGACAACTTAGTGGAAGCGTTGAGGTCTCGCCTAGATGTGTCATGTTAGGCTAGTGGAGCCTAACGGGGGAGGCCCCAAAGGAGGGGCAACCCAAGTGAGTCTCAAAGTAGGTGGGTCTATTGTAGGTTAGGTCCTTGGAGGAGTTCCAAGGTCGCTAACGGACCGCCTAGTAACGACACCTTTGGGACTATGCCAAATTTGAAGATGCATTGTGGGGGTCGCGCCCTAAGGTAAACACAATGCCGCACCATAGAGGATGGCAACTTGAGAATTGGTGTGCCGACTACGAGTATAGTCGATGAGGGCATCGACTCCGTTTGGTGGGGGTGAGTGTCGCGCACCTCTCCATGAGGAGTGCCCGAAACACCATGGGCACAAGGGGGACCCCGGAGTGACACCCGGGACTTGTGGCGCCGTTGGTGAGAGGGCCCAAGTGATCCTAGTGTGGGTGAGGGCCCCGGGCGTTGGGAACGCCTCCCACCCACGGAGACTAGGAGGCATGAGGGTAAGGCCATGAGCTATGCGTAGCTCATGGCGTGGTGATTCTAGAATGCTCAAGATCACCTCAATCGGAGGTGTGAGCTAGGAGTTATGGCCATTTGAGTGGGGCGCTGTCCCGGGACAGCGCCCTGGTACAGCAGTGCCTGGGAGGGATTCCCGGGACTGCCAAGGTTCAAACAGGCATAACTTCCTCAAGACTTGCTCAAATGGAGCAAGTGAGGAGTCCATCGGCATCTACGTGAAGCGTAGATGAGGATGGCGTGGTTGGTTGTTATGATCAGACATCATACCAGGAAGTTATGATGGTCTGAAGCTGCTGGGGGGTTCTAGGCCCAGCAGCTAAAGGAAAATGTCCACTTGGCCCCAACTCTTGGTAGAGAGACAAGAGGTTGGTTGACGGTGGGGTAGGGGCCCCGCGTGAAGTCCTAGAGGCTTATATGGGTGAGGTGGTGTGGCCTCACCCACCCGAGGCCGAACGGCAAGGCCTCCATGGGCTTTGGCCTATTGTGAGGCCATAGTTGCCTAGTATGGTTCGGGTTGTTGTAGTGTTGCTCCGGCAATGCGATGATCAACATAGGATTGGACTTCCATGAATGGAAGTCCACATTGGGGAAATGGGTTACCGATTAAGGGGTGAGTCCCGAAAGCAAAGTAGGAGGGTTGGTTCCCTCCTATGAACTATTGGTCCGGGGTAAGAGGAGCTATCCATTAGCATGGCGGAATGCGAAGGGTTAGCGACTCGTAACCTTTGCTAGAATTGAAAATTGGCAAGATTATTAAGGGACCTAGCAAGGGTTGCGACAGAAATGGTCTTAAGCATTCAAACCATGAAAGATATTGTATACAAAAATGAAGTTCCTATAAATACAGTTAACCTTTACATTAGGATTTAGGGGAACATAAACTTGCAAACCTAGGTCATCTGCTCCTTGAGAGTTCAAAAGAGCACGGAAGCAAAATGTCACGAATCTAAATAATAGTATACAAGCAACCACCTTCATAGAAATGGAAACCTAGAAAGGTCTAATTTTGGTGGGAGTGACTTCCATGTAAACCGGTTCAACAGCGGGTTACACCGTCTAAGGCTGAGGGTTGTAGGTGGCCTTTGCAAGTTGGATGGCAGAAATAAATGGAGAATATGTACCACATGGGCTGGAAAACTCCAACATGACATAGATGAAGAACGCGAGTGGGCAGAAACATGTGGACCGCGAAGACAGAACCGTGTAGAAAGGGCGGTGCAGCGAAGATTGGAGCAATTTAACCTTCGAGGGTTTTATGTGCAGGTTGATAGAGAAGGAGGAGAGGAAAGAGTAAAACATCAAGGAATCTCAGCTTTGGGTAAGTGGCCATGGGATTATCCAAGATATGATTCGAGTTAGACAACTCTAAGGAAATGGGAAGGCACCAGGAAATTCCACGATCTCATATGGGACATGCAAAAGATTTATGAGGATAATGTGTGGCAAGTATACAAGGAGAGAGAGATAGGTTTTATATATCGATCACAATTCGAAAGAGACATCGATGAATTACCAGAAGAGCTGCAAGCAATAATCTTCTCCAAGGTATGGAATGACGGAAAGGAGGGAATCAGAGCTCACGTCCTAGGAACAACCAGACATCAAAGACATAGAAGTCAAAGTGAAGGAGGAGGTAATGGTGAGACAAGCAAAGGACATGAAGACTTGAACGAAGAAAACTTAGCTCAGGAAGTAAGCGAGGAAGATGAGGATGATCTGATAATAGGTACCCCTCTTGGAACCTATGTTTTGAGAACAAAAGGTACAGGTAGAAACACGATTACGCATACCCCAGTAGATAAAGCGCATGACAAAACCCATCAAGGAAACACGGCCGAGGAAAATATTTTCAACCAAAGGAGTTGGGGGAAAAACTGAAAAGGAATTTTGAAGAACAATTGAGCTACGAGGATTCCGGCTTTTCAGAAGGGAGCACTCAGAACCAAACGGACCAAGAAGTCAAAAAGCCCATCAATCAAGAGGAATTTGATGAATTAGGAAGGAAATTTGAAGAAAGACTTAAGCAATTTCAAAACTTTGGAAATAACGTGAATATCAAAGTCAATTCACTTGGTGTTGGAAACAACCCACCCAACCCGGCCAACATGGCCTTGTAACCTCGGAGAACAAAGGTTCCCTTACCGACCTATAAAGGTAAGACTGATCCAGATACTTACATGCAAGAATTTAACAATGTTTGTCTTGCCAACCAGGAAGACACAGATGCAATTATTTCCAGTTACCTTGAAGAAGCGAGCATTAGAATGGTACTCCCAATTTGGCCCGAATCATTTTCCAGATTGGCCAGCCTTGGGACTTGCTTTTCTTATGAGATTCAAATCAAAGAAATCGGAGGGGGAAGTCATTGAAAGCTTAGGTTCCCTCAAACAAAAGAAAAACGAGAGAGTCGAAGAATTTTATGACAGGGTTATGGTGGAATCATCAAAAATCAACCCTCAACCGAGTAATCAATTCAAGAAAGCATGGTTCCTTAATGGGTTGAAAAAAGAATATGCTAAACACCTTGACTTAATGCCGACTGATGACTTGGATGAAGCAAAAGCATCGGCACGAAAGTTGGAATTAGGACAAATAAGGAAAGAAATATTCCTCGATAAAAGTGATAGTGAAGAGTCAAGTGATGACTCAGAAAAAGATCGGCGGAAGAAGAAAAAGAAGACTAACTTGACTAAGGATGACATCAAGACTCTCAGAGAAGAGATAGGAGGGTTGGCTTTGGGAAGCCGGATGTTCAGAACGGGTATAATTTGTCGGCGATGCCGAAATGAATGACATTATGTGCAAGAATGTCAAATGAAGCAATGCACAAATTGCAATAGCCTAACCCACAACACAAGCGAATGTGTTTATGAGAGGCATGAATCTCGGAGGCCCCAAGATAGAAGATATGGGGTAAACCAAATACAACCCCAATCAAATCGAAGGCCAGGAGCAATAACTCCTAGGCGAGAAATGAATGAGAGAAGAGTCCGGTTCGAACCAAGAACAGAATTTAGAAGAGATAACAAATCCCCATATAGGGAAGGCGATTACCGGCAGGAGGCAGGAGGCCCCTATCGGGGAAATGAATATCGCAGAGAAGAACGGCCATACTATAGGCCCAACGACAACTACAAAGATGAATTTAGGAGGGAAGGTTATTACCCCTACAAAAACCAAGACTACCGAAGGGAAGATGGATACCCCTACCGAGGAGGCCACAGAGGACCTATCAACCATGACAGGTATGAGTATACCAGAAGCCTGATGGATAATAACAACACCAAAGCAGCGCCGAGAACTGGGTTCACTGGAGGACCACAGCGAGATGGCAACCCTAACGAGTGTTTTTATTGTCATCAGAAGGGGCACCGGAAGCCGGATTGTCCGCATTTTATTAAACATCAACAGGAGTTGAATGGGTTTAGAAACACTAAGCTAGTTGTGGGAGCCAATGCGGTGTCCCCTGCTGTGTGTGTTATGACGAGATTCCAGCGGGTTGCAGCCGAGGAAGGCAAGGAAAATAATGAAAGTGATGATAGTGATGATGATGATGATTCAAGTAATGGCAGCTCTGAGGAGCGGGAAGACCACCAGCAAAGAGAAGATAACTTTGATGAAGAGAAGGATGATGTGTGCGAACAAGATGCACACCTGGATGATGATAGGAAAAGTGAAGAGAGGCCAATAGGAGCCAACAACGATGAATGGAAAGCTGATAGGGAAGTCCACCGGGAGGTGAGTAAAACTATCAAGGACATACAGGAGGAAGAGGGCGAAGCTCTACCCACGCTAGAGGAGTTCGCACCTTGGTACCCAGAAGAAGAAGAGGCAGGGAAGCCTAAAGAACGGAGCCCCGAGAAAAGAGGCGTCCGAACAACTACCCATGCAAGGGTAGATAAGATATTGGAGAATGTGATGAACCACACAAAAGCAAACATATCAATAGGACAGTTGCTAGAAATGGCCCCTTATTGCAAGAAGCAAATAATGGCGGCATTAGCAAATGATGAAAAATCGGAAGAACCAACTCAAACCTATCAAGTGACGGCAAAGGCATTCAATGAAGAAATGCCTATGATTTCCGTAATTGTGAAAAACAAACGAGTACCGAACGCATTGATCGATGGTGGATCGGGAGTGAACATTATCACAGACGCATTGAGGAAGAAATTGGGACTCAAGAAGATAGAGCCCACACCATTTACCATTAAGATGGCTGACCAGAGGAAGGTCACGCCCAAGGGAATTATTCGGGATGTACGCCTTGATGTTGGCGGAATTATAATCCGGACGACACTCACTGTCATAGACATGGTGAGTTCTGAAGATAGCTACTCCCTATTATTGGGAAGACCATGGTTGAAGGAGACTCAAGCACGGCATGATTGGCCCCTCAACAAATTAACCCTAATGCAAGGAGGAAACAAGGTGGAGATAAGCACCCAAAAAATTCCAGCACTATCACCGGCCAAAAGACCCTTACATTGGGAGGACTACAACTGGGAAATGAAACTGTCCGATGAAGAAGAAGCGGTAGTCTATGAAGCATTTCCAGAGCTATTACCCATGGGAGATTTTGACTTAAAAAGTCTGAAGACGCTACGAGAACCAAGCTGCAACTCCTAAAATTCAAGGATGTATTTGCTTTCACATACAAAGACATGAAGAGAATACCCCCTCATGTGTGCGAGCATAAGATTGAGCTACAGTCGGAAGCCAAGCCGGTACGACAAATGCGTTATAGGATGAACCCCAATTACGCAGCCAAGGTGAAAGAAGAAATAGACAAGTACTTGGAAGCGGGATTCATATATCCCGTGGATAAAACCGAATGGTTGTCACCAATCGTAATTGAACCCAAGAAGAATGAGAAATTGCGAGTGTGCATCGACTACCAAAAATTGAATGCAGTCACCAAGGTGGACCATTTTCCTCTACCTTTTACGGAATCAATCTTGGAAGCAGTTGCAGGACACGAAATGTACACGTTAATGGACGGGTACAGTGGCTACAACCAAATCATGATCGCCTTAGAAGATCAGCTGAAGACTTCTTTCATTACCGAGTACGGAGTATTTGCGTACAAGATAATGCCCTTTGGATTGATGTGTGCACCAGCCACCTTCCAAAGAGGCATGATGAAGATATTTGCCGATTACCTCAACAAATTCATGAAGGTGTTTCTAGATGATTTCACAGTATATGGAGCCAAGGAAGACCACATTGAACATTTGGAAAAATGTCTCGTTAAATGCCGCGAGAATGGAGTCAGCCTGAACCTAGAGAAATGTTTTTTCTGTGTTAATTCAAAGAGACTCTTAGGGTATGTGGTTTCTAAAGAAGGATTGCTAGTGGATCCTAAAAAGGTGGAAGTTATAAAGGGATTACCTCCACCAACCACCGTACGAGGGATCCGGAGTTTCCTGGGACAAGCTACCTACCATCGGAAATTCATATGGATGTACGCTGAAATCACTCGGCCTTTGAAGAAGTAAAGAAAATGTTAACAACCACACCCATTTTGGTAATTCCCAATTGGACAATGGAGTTTCACGTACACTGCGATGCGTCAAACATAGCGATTGGAGCCGTTTTGGCCCAAAACATACATGGAGATAGAGATCCTCCAATTCATTACGCGAGTCGACTCCTAAACAATGCAGAAAAAAAACTACAATACAACGGAGCGTAAAGCCCTAGCAATGATCTACTCAGTGGGCAAATTCAGACACTATTTACTAGCCAACCATTTTGTTTTCTACGTGGACCATCAAGCCCTGATATACTTGGTCAATCGACCAGTCGTATCCGGGCGAATTGCGAGATGGATGTTTTTACTTCAAGAATACGATTTTGAAGTAGTTTACAAACCTGGTAGAAGCCATGTAATGGCTGACCACCTATCAAGAATAGAAAGCAGAGAAGACCCCTCGGGGGTACAAGATCAGTTTCCGGACGCCAACCTTTTCATGGTGCAGGTGCAACCCTTCGAAGATTGGCGAGCACCTTTCATGGAATACCTTACCCACGGAAGGTTGTTGTCAGCTCTAGCTACACCACAAGAACAAGACATGATTTGACAGCTAAGCAAACCATTTGTTCTAGACAACAAAAAGCTCAAGCGGATCAGTATCTCCGGCAAAATACATGAGTGCGTAGCCGGGGACATCATCGAAGAAATTATAAGTGAAGCCCATGAACATGAAGGTACACATTTCAATCTTACTACCACATGGCAGTATATCCTAAGCACACCCTACTGGTGGCCTACTCGTAGGAAGGATGTTTTGGCTTATTGCCAAGAATGCCCAGTATGTAAGATGGTGAACAATGGAGAGATGCATGACACCTTCTCTCCACCCGATACCGAAGACCACGATGACTTACTACCAATCGAGCCTTTGAAAGCAGGAGAAAATTTGACAGGAGGACCAGATCCCGATTGGACAACTTCCTATGTCCAATACCTGACCCATGGAACTCAATGGGAAAGTGACTTACCTACAGAAGAAAAACAATTGATAGCTTATCGCAGCCAATTCTTTATACTTAAGGAAGGGGAATTACATCGCATCTTCCACAATAATGTCATCAAAAGATGCATGCCCGGGAAGTACGTGAGAAGTTATATAAAGGCTTTTCACATCCGAGAGAATCGACATTACTCAGTCAATGCCACCCTGCAACTAATCTTACAAGAGCCATATTGGTGGCCCACCATAGCAGAAGATCTCTCGTCGTTCATTACATTGTGTACAGATTGTGGTAGAAAAGGGACGAGCTGCCCACAGAGGGAGGCCCCCACGAACCTAGTACCTCGGAAAGTGCAATACCTTATAAGGAAACCTACAACGATTGGAGAACGCCGCTAATTCAATATCTGACCCACGGAGAAATCAAAGTGGCGACAATTACGAGAATGGAACACAGAGAAATCATACGAAGAAGCGAGTTTTTCACGATGGAAGAAGGGAAACTAAAAATATTAGAGAAGAATGGAAAGACCAAGGAATGCATTGCAAAAGATCAAATCAAACAATGGATAGGGGAAATGCACATATACCAACAAATGCATTTGAACGCTGATCAAACTTGGTTTCGGTGTTCGAAAGGAAATCGATGGTGGCCCACGATGGGGATTTGTGAGATACAACATTACATCATGTATGATTGTCCGTCATGTCGGGAATTATTTCAAAACAAGCCCCGTAATATAATTTGCGTGTCCATCACCGTACAATCACATGACAACAAGGATTGGGGGAGGTTATTAATAGAATACCTCACATACGAGTACCTAAAAAGGGCCTCCATCTCCAAAAAGCAACACAAGAAAACGGCTCGACAAAGTAGGGAATACTTCTTTGAAGAAGGAAAACTGAAAAGGATATTTTTGAATGGAGACATTAAGATATGTATTCCCGGACCCGAAGCTAACAAATACTTGCAAGACTTACATGTTACTGAATCAGGGAAACACCTTAGTGTAGAGCTAACATGGCACCTTCTCATGTTTGGACCGTACTGGTGGCCTACATGCCAAGCGGACATTAAAAGATTATCCAATTGGGAATGTCCGGTCTGCAACAATCACATATGGTTTGCGAAAGATAAGGAAACATGAACATTTCTAAGTAACAAGGACCTACAAAATTCAATTACCACAGATTGGAGGCGTCCTTACATGGAGTACCTGACATGCAAGAAGATCTTCAACCAAACCTTACCACCCGAGGTTAGAAGGGCGGTAATGCAGAGCCATAAGTATTTTGTGTTCATCAACGGTACTTTACAACGAATACGCAAAGGAGGAAAGAGTAACCAGATTTGTATACCCAAGACTCAAGTATTCAGGTACCTAACCGAGACTCATGGAGAAAGCAAGCCCCACTTGGCCGCCATAGAAACATGGAAGGCCGTGGCCACAGGACCACACTGGTGGCCGACATGGGGAAATGACGTGTGGAACCATTTACGATACTGCAAAACCTGCAGAGGAGCGAAGACCTGGGAGAAACACCTAAAGAAAAGTCAAAACTCATCTCCAACAAGAACAACACCTGAGCCTGATTGGAGACAACCGATCACCCAACAACTACAAAGCTTGGAAAAGTTGAATCATGTTGGCCCACAAGAAGAGTTGGAATTACT
The DNA here is from genome assembly GCA_950295325.1 of Polytrichum commune. NCBI lineage: Eukaryota > Viridiplantae > Streptophyta > Polytrichopsida > Polytrichales > Polytrichaceae > Polytrichum > Polytrichum commune. The sequence continues at coordinate 53,372,055 of OX485806.1, read as the reverse complement.
TAGCCCCGACACCGATACTTATTTCATAACCGAGGATGGTTTGAAATACCGATTACCAAATGAGGAAGTAGAAATGTGCGTAACAAAAGAGGACGCGTTGGATTGGCTAAAACGGATACATGAATACCAAATACCACACTTGACGGAAGAAGAGATACTCACACAAGTGCACAAAGGCCCATATTGGTGGCCAACCATTTTGACGACAAAGGAGCAGGTAACCGACGGATGCAAAACTTGTCAAATCACCATAAGATCGGACCCCAACACCCATAGTTATGGGACCATCGTTTTCCAAGACGAGAAAGCACATGATTAGAGAGAACCAATCATCCAACACCTCAAAGACCCAATGGAACTAAGCAGTTTTGCCTTCCATCAAGAATTGGGGGTGTCACAAGAAGAATTACCCAGCTATTTCCTAAAAGTTGGGGAATTGAAGCGAAGATTTGCAAATGGTGATATCAAACTTTGCATCGCAGAAGAAAAGGGAATCGAATGGTTGACAACCATTCACAATCAACGGTACCCACATCTTTCGATGGATGAAATGATTTTACAAGTCACCATAGGACCTTATTGGTGGCCCACAATTCCTCCGGACATTGACCACCTATGCAAGAAATGTAGGATTTGTTGGCCCAATCAATCCCCGGAGCGTTTTGTTGACTGCAAGATTGTCACAATTAAAGACAAAGAAGAACAGGATTGGAGTACACCTTTCATTGACTACCTAACACATGGTCAATTAACCACAGAAGCGTCAACCACGCAGCGGCAACAAATAGCCATACGAAGCCGCCCGTATATGCTAAACCATAATGGCACTTTGATCAAAGAAGGACCAGATGGCATACGGCGAACGTGCGTAGCCGGACCGATAACTACAACCATTATCGCAGAAACTCATGAAGGAATAGTTGGCGGGCACTTTTCAGCCAATCACCTTACACAAAGTCTTAACTGCCTTGTATTGGTGGCCCACTATGAAGAAGGATGTTCATCTCTATTGCATTCAATGTGACATCTGTCAACGAGTTGGCCCCGAAATCTCAACCAACCTCCAACCCCTACATCCCACAATGCCCACGGAGGTCTTTCAAAAGTGGGGTTTGGATTTCATTGGACCGGTCAACCCACCGGCTAAAGGTACCAAGAATCGGTACATTATCACAGCTACGGACTACACCACCAAGTGGGTAGAAGCCAAAGCTTTAAAGGATAACCCGGCTAAGTCAACAACCAAATTCTTTTTTGAAGAAATAATTACAAAATTTGGATGTCCATTAGAGTTTGTGAACGACCAAGGAAGTCATTTTATCAACGACACTATCAAGGTGCTCACTCAAGAATTTATGATTTTACACCGGAAGTCAACCACGTACTACCCACAAGCTAACGGGCAAGCCGAAAGTACCAACAAGGTAATAAAAATTGCCTTAACCAAGATGGTCAACGCCAATCGAACGGATTGGGATACCAAATTACATGCAGCATTTTGGGCCTATAGGACAGCCTATAAGGTCACAACCAAGCACACTCCATTTTCATTAGTGTTCGGGACAGAAGCCTTGTTACCTATGGCTTATCTTCACCCCCATGTTTATAAAAACTGGAGTCAAAAGATTCACCCCGTTCTAGAGAAGAGGATGGAACAACTCAAGGTGATGGATCTCACTCGACATGAAGCTGAGGAGAACATGAAACACATGCAGTTATTACGGAAGGAAAGGCACGACAAGTCAAAGGTGAAGACGCCATGTAAACAATGTGGTCATGGGATAACCAAGCCCCCAAAAAAGGAGGCCAATAAACATGATACCATACAAGCGATAGAGGCAATCCAATCCTCTTCCAAAAAGGTGGAACAAACCCCTATAACCAAGACCCGTTTCTATCCCGGCCAAAGAATCTTGTGGCACTTACGCCATAAAATACCCAGGCCGGGTAAATTCAAAATCCGGTGGGCAGGACCCTACCTGATAAAGCAAGTATACAAAAATGGGTCAATGGATGTTACCACCCTACAAGGAGATAGCTTGGGACGAGTCAACATGAACAAATTAAAACCATACCAAGAGCCAAAAACAACCCAAGCCTATGCCTTACAAATTCTAGCATGCCACATCTTGGAAGCGGAAATTAGAGCAGACCAAAACCATTTACACAAGGAGAGTAGTCACACACATTTCCCCATTATCACATCTTCTCAAGCAAAGGAGGACACCATCTCACACACTGGATCTACCCCTTATCAAGATCAAGAAATCCTAGAGGCGGAGGACTTGGAAGCACATCAAATCATGCTAGAAAGCTACTACATACAACCATCAAAATATGAGAGTGATATGATTAACCACCCGATAGAGAAGGGGAGCAACCCACCACAAGAGGATAATGTCCCCATAAACATTCACCAGAGAACCTTGACCTTAGTGGCACCAAAACAAGTTATGAGAGAAAATTTCAAATCAAAACCCATTAGGACCAATTCCCCATCCACCACCCTACTAACATTAGGGCATTATAGGGTCGAACGACCTCCCGAATGAGAGTTGAGAGCAACCACCCCCAGGTAAAGACTCACCGGGGGCCACCAACTGGAATAGTAACCCAGTGAGAGCCCTCCATCGCAATTAAAGGATGAGAGGATTAAGAGAGAAGTCACTAGTACCTAAGCCGACACGGAGGAAACATAGCCAAAATAAACATTTTACCAAGAATTACCAAAAGGCTAAGTAGGAGTAGTTTGTAAGGATGGAAGAGATTGCAAACAAGTAGGATACATGGATGAATTACATCGTACCCCAATAAGTGAAGATTCAATTATTAAGGAAAACACGCAATTTCGGGAATTAGCACCACGGAAGAGTCAACTTACAACTTGAGAAGGGTGAAGATTTTTGAGTATTCTGAATTTTCACATCACCTTAGATGGATGAAGAAAGCTTGGATTTTTTACTTTTAATTAAAAGGGTTAACCTGGGAAAGTTAGATGATTGGATGACAATCTGTTTGAAGGGGAATTGAATTTTGGGTTGAAGTTTGGATAGAATCTTGAAGCAACAGGATGAAGAAGAAGCTTTATCTGATGGCGAAAGTCAGAAATTTTGTTAAGGATAGATAGAAAGCTTTGAGGGCTTAACCTGTGAGCTATTTTTCTTGTGGAAGACCAAATCCCACGAAATAGATTTCAGAACACTTAAATAAGTACTAGGGTGTTGAAGAAGCCTTGGTGGAATAATGAAGTTGTTTGCACTATGGGTAAGTAGATCCTTGGAATGAATTTGAGCGTGCAAGTCCCCATGACACAGTAATATAAACCAGAAATTCCCACTTCCAAGCCAGTAGGCAAGAGTGAACACATCGCACAACAAAGGGGATCCACATTGAATTTCAAGTTACCATCAGAGTCAAACATTCAATAACACACACCAACACAAACATCAGAAATCCAAGGGAATGAAGAAGTTAATTCCGATTTTGATTTTATTGGAGGGGCCCACACAAGGTGAGCCCCAAAGAAATGGGGATTCAACCCACCAAAGTGGGGAATCCCACAAAAGAGGAGGACTTACGGTACCTGCGAATGAACCACTTACACAAAGTCAGTAAGTGAAGTGAAAACACAACTTGCACAGTAAAAATCAGGTTGAAGGGTAATACCTCGAGAAAGGTCGAGGAGTCCAGCAAGGAACGGGACCCACCACCCACAGGTAGAGAAAGCAAGCCAGCTGGAGTTTGTAAAACCCGAATCAAGAACTCCAACCGCCAAATTTCAGCTGAATACACAAGTGAGTTGCAAACGGAGGAACCAACGCTCAAAACCACGCGCAACAATTGCCCCATGGGCACCCGAATTGAGGAAGTTAGAGAAACTACCAGATTGTTCAGTGAGAGCTAAAAGGGAAGCGGAGATGGAGACCTTATATGAGATTAGCCGCAGCTGCATGAGTAGGGAATATTCTGGAAGAATTTGCAAACCAAGTGTCTGCAAGGTTTTACCTCAGTCCGCTGGAGCACGAGTGAGTTCTAGTGGTACCCGCAGTTGTGCAAGTTTCATATTTACCAAGGGTTATTGTGCAGAGCGGTGATCAAAATTAAGGAAGTTGATTGTGTAGCCATGAAGAGGAAACAGGGAGAGGAGTAGCCAGAAAGATACATTTTTGTGGTAGATGTAGTTTTCCAGCACCATCAGTTCACCTTGGAGGAAACTGAGTTCCTCAAGCAAATCAATTTTGATGGCTTTGTGACCCGGGTCACATGGAGAGTATTACATGAGGCTTTGATTCGAGAGGCAGTATCCAATCTTGAAGTATCCACCATGATGACTACAGTACAAAGCAAAACATTTCCATTGTTGGCATTCGACTGGAGAACCCAACTACGGGACACTTTTGAATTCACAAACCGCAAAAGAGTCTCAACCAAGCAATGGGAGTTTACAGAGTTATTTCCATCACTCATGACAGCAGCAGATGGACAAGAGGCAGTAAAGGTGACTGATTGCACATATCTAGGTGCAAAGAAACCTCTCAGAATCCTCAGCTTTTTATTTTGTCTTAATACCACGGGTCACAACCATGTTTCCATACCATTTGCAGAATTGATCCTCGCAGCTCTAAATGGTCATGCCATTGATTGGGTAGAAGAATTTCATCAAGAACTTCGTAACGCGATTGTGAAGCTCCACCAAAAGCACTCACAAAGCTCAGTGAAGGTCAAACAAACCGCCATTGGACCTCACCTTACTCAGATCCTAAAAGCAGCCGGGGTTATGAATGTCTGACATGAGACAGAAGTAGGGTTTCATGCAGTCAATTCTTCCAGTGCCGATATGTCGCGCACCTCTCCATGAGGAGTGCCTAAAACACCATGGGCACAAGGGGGACCCCGGAGTGACACCCGGGACTTGTGGCGCCATTGGTGAGAGGGCCCAAGTGATCCTAGTGTGGGTGAGGGCCCGGGCGTTGGGAATGCCTCCCACCCACGGAGACTAGGAGGCACAAGGGTAAGGCCATCAGCTATGCGTAGCCCATGGCGTGGTGATTCTAGAATGCTCAAGAACACCTCAATCGGAGGTGTGAGCTAGGAGTTATGGCCATTTGAGTGGAGCGATGTCCCGGGACAGCGCCCTGGTACAGCAGTGCCTGGGAGTGATTCCCGGAGCTGCCAAGGTTCAAACACGAATAACTTCATCAATACTTGCCCGAATGGGGCAAGTGAGGAATCCATCGGTATCTACGTGAAGCGTAGATGAAGATGGAGTGGTTGAATGTTATGATCAGACATCGTTCAAGGAAGTTATGATGGTCTGAAGCTGTTGGGGGGGTTCTAGGCCCAGCAGCTAAAGGAAAATGTCCACTTGGCCCCAACTCTTGGTAGAGAGACAAGAGGTTGGTTGACGGTGGGGTAGGGGCCCCGTGTAGAGTCCTAGAGGCTTATATGGGTGAGGTGGTGTGGCCTCACCCACCCGAGGCCGAACGGCACGGCCTGCATGGGCATTGGCCCAATGTGAGGCCATAGTTGCCTAGTATGGTGTGGAGGGCCACCTTCAACCTTCCAGCCTCAGACGGTGTAACCCGCTGCTGAACCGGTTTACATGGAAGTTACTCCCACCAAAATTAGATCTTCTCTCTAAGTCTCGTGAAGGTGTTTGCATTCTTCTGTGTCTCAATCCCGTAACATATAGTTCCAATGTACTTATAAATTCTCTAAGAGTAGTTGATCTAAGTTCACAAGTTTATGTTCCCCGAAAGCGTCCTTAACCAGAAACACGTAAATGCATTCTCAATATCTCTTAATAAATTTCTAATGAATTCTTAATGTGTAAGTGCCTTTAGAACTCAAGATAATGTTTCCTCAAAAGTGTAATGTCACGGTTAAGTGTTACGAGGGAAAACGCTCCTATACAATATCTTTCATGGTTGAAAACATTCACAATCCTATTTATCCATTCAAGTTCTTATAACATATCTCTCGTTCCTTTCAAGTCTTCAAGCATCTTGCCCAACTTCTCTATAAGGCAAGCATACTCCCTCGCTAAGTCAAAACAACCTAATTCATAGAATGTTCCTCATTTACTCTCTTAGAATATTTTATCATTCCCGTAAGTCTAATAACTTCTAGGATCACTCCCCATTATTTCATGGTTCGAATGTCCATTCAATTATCTCAAATCCGAGTCACGCTATCCAATTTACGCAAGCATATACCCTTGCGAAATTAGATCTCTCGGGTGCCTATTTGGTTAGGTTTACGGCCTTGAATTAAATCCTTAGTTCATCCACCTCAAATTCCCTTTCTCATGTTCAAAATCTAACCTCAAGGAAGAATAATATCTCTCAAATTCCTTAGGGCATCTCACAAAGATATGGCTTAAGTAATCCCTTCATGTATCCCTCAATTCCTTACTCATTGCCCCTTAAGTTATTTTTAGATTTGATATGCGGTAAAAGTTTGATATGAGGTCTTGATATAAAGGTATGATGTGGCGGTACATTGATTTGCCTAATTGACGAATCCTCTACCGCTTATGATTACGTTTTTACGTCATGCGGTGATATGATTCTAATAACTCAAGTTCAAATGATGGTTAAGTATGTAGACAATGTGAGATCCTTTTTAAGCTTAAGTGTAATTACATTCATCAATCAATTCCAATCATGTTACATATAAGTTACTTCTCTTAATCGTTTCCTTCGGTGAATTTGTGTCCACTTTCCTAAGGTCCTTGAAGTTCCCGCAACTCCAAAATCATGTGGCCTCCTCGGTAATTTTAGTTTATTTTCTAAGTCTTTAATCGTCCCGCGTCGGCACGGAAATCCCAACCTCGCCCGCTTGAGTAATAATACTTGGCGAGTTCGATTCGTTGCCGCGGTTGATTGTATTGTTTCCACGAGCGTTCTTAAGTCCGAATGCCCTTCGGTGCCTCCCGTCTCGGATTAATTCTCTAATTCCTAAGCTAATTAATCACCATAGGTGCCTCACGTCTCAACAAAGTCCGAGGTCCGGACACTCATGTATAATATTCAAGATGAAATGAAGTGTATTAGGGTCCTCTAGTGGCCTCCTTATATAGTCTCACAAATCTATATTTTCCTAGGATTTTTGTAAATGTTAGCTCGGCTAAATATAGCACTGTATCTAATGATAGCAGAGTTTAAATGTCTTAACTCATAGAATTTAAATCTAAAAAGTTCAATATGTAACCCCTACCTACATATCTCTTCCTATCTCCTCAACTACTTAATCGACATGTGCTCCTAAAACGGAGCACTCGTGCCTAATTGGAACCGGCCCTACTTCCGTTCCCTGTTGGAACCGGCCCTACTTCTGTTCGGCCGTTCCAGTCCCCAGTAGCTGCTCCCGTCCTCCGGTAGCCGTTCACGTTCCCAGGGTCTCCTCGCGCTCTCGGCCTCCACGTAGATTGTTCCCTCGTTCCCCGGGGTCGCCTAGTGTCACCAGCGCTCTCTCGGCCTTCCACGTAGTCCGGGCCTTCACCTTACCAGTCGGCTACCCTTGTCCTTGTGACCGCTCACGCTCCTTCGCTGGTCTCCCAGCTTCCGCCCTAGCTCCTCACTCCAGCACCGGTCCCTCAGCTTCCGCAACAGGTTTTGCAATTCCCTTGTCTTTCTTCCGATTCTTGCTGGTGAAGGGAGGGTGCCTCTACATATGGTTCGGGTTGTTGTAGTGTTGCTCCGGCAACGCGATGATCAACATGGGATTGGACTTCCATGGATGGAAGTCCACATCTAGGAATGGGCTACCGATTAAGGGGTGAGTCCCGAAAGCAAAGTAGGAGGGTTGGTTCCCTCCTATGAGCTATATGGTCCGGGGTAGGAGGAGCTAACCATTAGCATGGCGGAATGCGAATGGTTAGCGCTCGTAACCTTTGCTAGAATTGAAAATTGGCAAGATTGTTAAGGGACCTAGCAATGGTTGCGACATTTGGTATCAGAGCAGGGTTCCAATATTTGAGCTAGCACTTTGAGGGAGACATGGCTATCAAACCTGAGGGTTATTATGGTGAGCCCGGGGTTTCCAAAAGGTTGTGAGGCTCAAATTGGAACAAAGATCATGTGTAAATGGAATTTGACCATACCATTAGTTCTAATGACAATGGTGGGCATGATGGTGGATTCAGTAAGGAAAATGGTGGAGTCCTTTGAAAGGGCTCCCGCACACCTCAAAAAACATTTGGGGCCTAGAATACCGAATGCACCCAAAACCTTGGAAGGCATTAATGTTGGATTGAAATTCTAATTCCAAATGCTTGGAAGGTATTGATGTTGGAATGAATTTGGTGGAAATGAGGCGTCCGGGCCTCTTAAGGCGTATATGCGCGCATTTCACACCCAAATGAATTGTACATCTTAGACGAACGAGCTTTCTAAGAAATGCATCGTTTCAAGTGGGTTTCAAAAGCGGGTGGTGAATACCAAATTCAAATTTCCAAAGTTTATTGAGGTTGTGGCGGGGATCATCAAAATTGCCATGAGCATCAAGGCCGATGACCCCATTAAGCAATTTGGCGGTGCGTTACAACAATGGACGTTGAGGGGAGATAGGTACCCCGCCAAATAATACTTGTGCCGCGAACCGAATGTAAGACGATGGCATTGTGGCCAAGGCTAGTAGCCTTAAGCCGAGGCCAAGTCTTTTGTACCTTGAGGCTCAAATGAATGGGAGAAATGTCTCATGTATTGACAAAGAGGCTACCACTCCTTCTTGAGCCCAAAACTCATAAGGGAGTTGGGGCTTGGCGATTGGTAGAGCGGGCAAGCCCACCAAGGTGCGGTTTGGAAAGGGCGAACCGCATGAGACAAAGGAGGCCGCGATGCATGTAACCTTTCAATGTGGGACATTGGATTTTTGTCAAAATTTCACACCAAGTGAAATAGATGAAATGCATGTCATTGTAAAGGCCGCCTTCTTTGAAACTCACATGATAGATGTGAGGTGCAAGCCGGTGTGCTTGCGGTGCATTATGATGTGTCATAATGGCAAAGAATTGAAGTTCAAATTAACAATGACTCCTATGGTAGGAGGACCTAAGTTGAATTTGGTCTTAATGGACCGAATGAAAAATAGAAAACATAATGGTCGTGGTTCAATTGGAGCAACTCCAAGGAACGTATTGGGAGGCTAGGAAAGATGGGCCTCCCCCAAACAACATTGGTATGATGTTGGTGAGATACAAGGATGTATTCACCAATGTGTTGCCCAAAAAAATTACCGCCAAGGAGTGAAAAATAACTTTGCTCAACGAGAGATTGAGTTCTTGAGGTATGTGGTGACAAAGGAAGTTGGTGGACGAACATGAAGAATGTCAAGGCAATCCAAAAGGAGAATTGGCCCTTGATTCAAAAAGGACTTAGGTCATTTGTTGGCCTAGCCAATTAGTACCACAACTTCATTCGAGAGTTTTCTAAGGTTGCTAGGACTTTATTCAACTTATTGAGGAAAATGGCTATCCCAAGAGTGGGATGAGCCTTGTCACCAAGCCTTTGGGGAGCTCAAAAACAAGTTCTCTTCGCCGCCCGTGCTTAAGTTCGCGGATTTTGACAAACATTTTGAGGTGCATACGTGTCGCGCACCTCTCCATGAGGAGTGCCCGAAACACCATGGGCACAAGGGGGACCCCGGAGTGACACCCGGGACTTGTGGCGCCGTTGGTGAGAGGGCCCAAGTGATCCTAGTGTGGGTGAGGGTCCCGGGCGTTGGGAACGCCTCCCACCCACGAAGACTAGGAGGCACAAGGGTAAGGCCATGAGCTATGCGTAGCTCATGGCGTGGTGATTCTAGAATGCTCAAGAACACCTCAATCCGAGGTGTGAGCTAGGAGTTATGGCCATTTGAGTGGGGCGCTGTCCCGGGACAGCGCCCTGGTACAGCAGTGCCTGGGAGTGATTCCCGGGACTGCCAAGGTTCAAACAGGCATTACTTCCTCAATACTTGCCCGAATGGGGCAAGTGAGGAGTCCATCGGCATCTACGTGAAGCGTAGATGAAGATGAAGTGGTTGGTTGTTATGATCAGACATCATACAAGGAAGTTATGATGGTCTGAAGCTGCTGGGGGGTTCTAGGCCCAGCAGCTAAAGGAAAATGTCCACTTGGCCCCAACTCTTGGTAGAGAGACAAGAGGTTGGTTGACGGTGGGGTAGGGGCCCCGTGTAAAGTCCTAGAGGCTTATATGGGTGAGGTGGTGTGGCCTCACCCACCCGAGGCCGAACGGCAAGGCCTCCATGGGCTTTGGCCTATTGTGAGGCCATAGTTGCCTAGTATGCTTCGGGTTGTTGTAGTGTTGCTCCGGCAACGCGATGATCAACATAGGATTGGACTTCCATGGATGGAAGTCCACATCTAGGAATGGGTTACCGATTAAGGGGTGAGTCCCGAAAGCAAAGTAGGAGGGTTGGTTCCCTCTTATGAACTATTGGTCCGGGGTAAGAGGAGCTATCCATTAGCATGGCGGAATGCGAATGGTTAGCGCTCGTAACCTTTGCTAGAAACGAAAATTGGCAAGATTGTTAAGGGACCTAGCAAGGGTTACGACACTTGGTATCAGAGCAGGGTTCCAATATTTGAGCTAGCACTTTGAGGGAGACATGGCTATCAAACGTGAGGGTTATGATGGTGAGCCCGGGGTTTCCAAAAGGTTGTGAGGCTCAAATTGGAACAAGGATCATGTGCAAGTGGAATTTGACCATACCATTGGTTCTAATGACAATGGTGGGCATGAGGGTGGATTTGGTAAGGAAAATGGAGGAGTGCTTTGAAAAAGGCTCCCTCAAACCTCAAAAAAACATTTGGGGCCTAGAATACCGAAAGGACCCAAAACCTTGGAGGGCATTAATGTTGGATTGAAATTCCAATTCGAAATGCTTGGAAGGTATTGATGTTGGAATGAATTTGGTGCTAATGAGGCACCCGGGGCTTCTTAAGGCCTATGTGTGCTATTCAAACGCACAAATGAAGGATACACCTAAAACGGACGAGCTTTCTAAGAAATGCATCCTTTTAGGTGGGGTTTTAAAAGCGGGTGGTGGATGCCTTGTTTAAGTCCCCAAGGCTTCTTGAGGACATGGTGGGGACCATCAAATTTGCAAGAGCATTGAAGCCGATGGTCCCAAAGAGAAGTTTGGCGGCGCATCACCACAAGTGGCTTTAGCCAAATTAGGTCCCAAAGAAATGAGTGCAAATTGTTTGGTCCATTTTACTTAGGCAAAACATGTTGGTGCCGCGGACAGAATGTTGAAAGGTGGCTTTATGCTTCCAAAGTAAATCATACTTGTGCCGCGGACGGAATGTTGGGAGGTGGGTTTGTCCTACCAAGGCAATTCATGTTCGTGCCGTGGACGGAGTGTGGGAAGGTGGGTTTGTGCTACCAAGGCAAAACATGTTTGTTTTGCGGACAAACTATTAGAAATTGGTTTTGTGGCACCAAACCAATTTGTCCCGCGGACGAAATGTTTAAAGTTGGCTTTGCGGACCAAGCCAAGCCAAGTTGCCGAGGACCAAATGTAAGACGATGGCATTGTGGCCAAGGCTAGTAGCCTTAAGCCAAGGCCAACTATTTTATATCTTGAGGCTCAAATGAATGGGACAAACGTCTAATGGGTTGACAAAGAGGCAAGCCATGCCTTCTTGAGCCCAAAACTCATAAGGGAGTTGGGGCTTGCCGATTGGTAGAGCGGGCAAGCCCACCAAGGTGCGGTTTGGAAAGGGCAAACCGAATGAGACAAAGGAGGCCGCGATGCATGTAACCTTTCAATGTGGGACATTGGATTTTTGTCAAAATTTCACACCAAGTGAAATAGATGAAATGCATGTCATTGTGAAGGCCGCCTACTTTGAAACTCACATGATAGATGTGAGGTGCAAGCCGGTGTGCTTGCGGTGCATTATGATGTGTCATAATGGCAAAGAATTGAAGTTCAAATTGACAAGGACTCCTATGGTAGGAGGATCTAAGTTGAATTTGGTCTTAATGGACCAAATGAAAAATAGAAAGCATAATAGTCGTGGTTCAATTGGAGCAACTCGATAGAACTTATGGGGAGGCTAGGAAAGATGGGCCTCCCCTAAACCACTTTGGTGGGATGTTGGGGAGATACAATGATGTATTCACCAATGTGTTGCCCAAAAGTTACCGCCAAGAAATGAAAATAACTTTGCTCAACAACATATTGAGTTCTAGAGGTATGTGGTGACAAAGGAAGTTGGTGACAAACATGAAGAATATCAAGGCCATCCAAAAGGAGAATTGGTCCTTGACTCAAGAAAATGGCTTAGGTCATTTGTTGGCCTAGCCAACTACTACCACCACTTCATTCGAGGTTTTTCTAAGGTTGCTAGGACCTTAGTCAATTTGTTGAAAAAATGGCTATCCCAAGAGTGGGATGAGCCTTGTCACCAAGCCTTTGGGAAGCTCAAGAGCAAGTTCCCTTCACAAGATGTGGTTAAGTTTCCGGGTTTTCATAAGCATTTTGAGGTGCACATGGAGGCGAGTGACTTTACCATTGGCGGATGTTGATCCAAGATGGATGCCCATTGCATATGGGAGTATTAAGCTTAAAGGTTGTCAAACCTTGTGCGACCTATGAAAGAAATGGCTATCTCAAGAGTGGGATGAGCCTTGCCCCAAAGTCTTTGGGGAGCTTAATACAAAATTGTCTTTGACGCCCGTGCTCAAGTTCGCGGAGGTTGACAAACCTTTTGAGGTGCATACGGGGGTGAATGACTTTGCCAATGGCGGATTGTTGATATAAGATGGATGGCCATTGCATATGGGAGCATGAAGCTCGATGGTTGTCCGACTTGTGAAAGAAATGGCTATCCCAAGAGTGGGACTAACCTTGTCACCAAGTCTTTGGGGAGCTTAAGAGCAAGTTCTCTTCGCCGCCTGTGCTCAAGTTCGCGGAGCTTGACATACCTTTTGAGGTGCATACGGAGGTGAATGACTTTGCCAATGGCGGATTGTTAATGTAAGATGGATGGCCTTTGCATATGGGGGCTTGAGGCTCGATGGTTGTCAAAGAAGACAACCAACTCATGACAAAGAACTTCTTTGCCGTAGTGCATTGCTTGAAGATGTGGCGACATTATTTGGGGTCGCACAAAGCAAAGGTCTACATGGACAATGTGTCCTAAAAGTATTTTAACATATACAAGCGCAAGTGAGCGCCAACTCATTGCGGTGGCATGATAGTTTGGCGCTTATGAAGGTGGATTTGATCCACAAACCGGACCATGAAAATGTGGTGCCGGATGCGCTAAGTAGACCGGATGAGTTCCAAGCAATGAGAACCATCCAAACCTTGTGGCTAATGTGTGCCGGCGAAGGAAACTTGTGATGCAAGATACGGGAGGGGTAAATTAACTACCCCGAGGCACAAAAGCTTTTAGGTGAGCTTCGCAAGAGCAAGGTGCTCAAAGAGGTTAAGTTGGTGGACGGATTGTTCAAGTGCAAGCAAAGTCGGGTGTATGTGCCTCAAGGCAAGTTGAGGCTATCGGTTTTGAAGGAAAAATGTGATAGTCCTATTGCCGGCCATAGAGGAGAAAGGAAAAACCGCCATAGAATGGTGTCATGGAGGTACCATTGGCGGTGCATAAAGGAGGATATAACCCACTTTGTGAAGGCGTGAATAAAGTGCCAAGTGAACCGAGCCTCTTACCAAAAGCAAGGCGGTTTCTTGCAACCGTTGCTTATCCCGTCGGCGCCATGGCATAGTATGTGCATGGACTTGATCACAAGTTTGCCGGAGTCACATGGGTATGATGCCATCTTGTTGATGGTAGAGCGGTTTGCCAAGTTGGCACACATGGTGCTGATTGTGGGAACCGCCACCGCGTTGGAGACCGCATAGCCTTTTCTCAAAGGATGGTTGAGGCACCACGGGTTGCCAAGAGTGATTGTGTGGGATCAAGATCCAAAGTTCACAAGTGCATTTTCAATGCATTTCTCTAAGGAGGTCGCAATGAAACTAAGGTTTAGCACGGCCTTGCATTCCCAAATATTTGGGAAAACGGAGCGTGTGAATGGAGTCTTGAAGCAATACTTGAGGAACTTGGTGGGGGCGGACCAAGGAGATTGGGCGGACTATGTGGGTCGAGCGGAGTGTAATTGCAATGTAGCCACGCACTTGGCTACCAAGGGGTGGTCTTTGGTGGTGGCTTATGGAGTGGATGCGCTCCAACCTATTAACCTAGCTCTCGAGGGGGCACATTCAACACTAGAGTTCAACCAAGATGGTGAGGACTTGGCCAAGGATGGTAAACAAGTCTTGGAGATGACCAAGTTGTTGGTGGAGAAAGCCCGAAGGTGCTACGGAGTGCAAATCAATGCCGGAAGACGCGAAGTGGAGTATGAGGTGGGCCAATAAGGTGTTGTTGAATGTGGACAACTTCACCTTGCCCAAAGGCCTTACTTCAAAAGTTCATGTCCAAAATTGGAACTTCGTTTTCCATTGTGCAACAAGTGTTCAAGGACATGTATAAGTTGGAATTACCGCCGGACATCAAAGTGCATCCGACATTTCATGTCTCATTACGAAAGTCATTTTAGGACGACACCTTGTGGCCCGATCACAAGCAAGTGATTAGGCCACGTCCCGACCTTGTGGAGGTCACTTGGAACATGAGGTAGGAGGGCATCCTCAAGTGTAGGAAGCCCAAGTGAAAATGAAAAAAAAAATGTACAAATGAGTATTTGGTGAAATGGTGAGGATACCATGAGAAAGAAACCGCTTGGGTGGCGGCAAGAGACATGGTGAACACCAATGAATTGGTGAAGCACTTTGAAGAAACTAAGGCTAAGGATTCCAATAAAATGAAGCGTAGGCATTGATGAGGACATCAATCTCCTTTAGTGGGGGAGAGACGCTAGTAGCACACTTAGCTTCGAGGTTAATTGCTCCACGACATGAACTTGTTCTTTGGCTTGAGGGAATAAAATCCAAACTTTAGTGGTGCAAAGAGAAAAGTATGAGATGAGGTCCTAGTCTTGTAGTTGTGCTTGGTTAATGGAAGAGGGGGAATAGACATGCCAAACTAGGTTGGGTAAGCCAAGTAATTAGGGGCCATGGCTTGGAGGGGCCTTGGATAAAACCAAGAAACTTCTTAATTGTGGGCTTGTCCGGGCGGGGACAAGGTGATGGCGCGTGCTCATAAAAGTGCTACCCGCGAGCTAACGAGAATTGGCGCATGGGAGTCATGAACCCATGTCTCGAAAGAGCAAAGTGGGAACCGAGTCGGGCGGGACTTGGCATCACCCCCGTGCGATCGAGGCGTGGCTTAACAATGGAAAGCCATCTCGGAGTTGCAACCGAGACAACTTAGTGGAAGCGTTGAGGTCTCGCCTAGATGTGTCACGTTAGGCTAGTGGAGCCTAACGGGGGAGGCCCCAAAGGAGGGGCAACCCAAGTGAGTCCCAAAGTAGGTGGGTCTAGTGTAGGTTGGGTCCTTGGAGGAGAGATCCAAGGTCGCTAACGGACCACCTAGGAACGACACCTTTGGGACTATGCCAAATTTGAAGATGCATTGTGGGGGTCGCGCCCTAAGGTAAACACAATGCCGCACCATAGAGGATGGCAACTTGAGAATTGGTGTGCCGACTACGAGTATAGTCGATGAGGGCATCTACTCCGTTTGGTGGGGGTGAGTGTCGCGCACCTCTCCATGAGGAGTGCCCGAAACACCATGGGCACAAGGGGGACCCCGGAGTGACACCCGGGACTTGTGGCGCCGTTGGTGAGAGGGCCCAAGTGATCCTAGTGTGGGTGAGGGTCCCGGGCGTTGGGAACGCCTCCCACCCACGAAGACTAGGAGGCACAAGGGTAAGGCCATGAGCTATGCGTAGCTCATGGCGTGGTGATTCTAGAATGCTCAAGAACACCTCAATCCGAGGTGTGAGCTAGGAGTTATGGCCATTTGAGTGGGGCGCTGTCCCGGGACAGCGCCCTGGTACAGCAGTGCCTGGGAGTGATTCCCGGGACTGCCAAGGTTCAAACAGGCATTACTTCCTCAATACTTGCCCGAATGGGGCAAGTGAGGAGTCCATCGGCATCTACGTGAAGCGTAGATGAAGATGAAGTGGTTGGTTGTTATGATCAGACATCATACAAGGAAGTTATGATGGTCTGAAGCTGCTGGGGGGTTCTAGGCCCAGCAGCTAAAGGAAAATGTCCACTTGGCCCCAACTCTTGGTAGAGAGACAAGAGGTTGGTTGACGGTGGGGTAGGGGCCCCGTGTAAAGTCCTAGAGGCTTATATGGGTGAGGTGGTGTGGCCTCACCCACCCGAGGCCGAACGGCAAGGCCTCCATGGGCTTTGGCCTATTGTGAGGCCATAGTTGCCTAGTATGCTTCGGGTTGTTGTAGTGTTGCTCCGGCAACGCGATGATCAACATAGGATTGGACTTCCATGGATGGAAGTCCACATCTAGGAATGGGTTACCGATTAAGGGGTGAGTCCCGAAAGCAAAGTAGGAGGGTTGGTTCCCTCTTATGAACTATTGGTCCGGGGTAAGAGGAGCTATCCATTAGCATGGCGGAATGCGAATGGTTAGCGCTCGTAACCTTTGCTAGAAACGAAAATTGGCAAGATTGTTAAGGGACCTAGCAAGGGTTACGACAATACGGGGGCGAGTGACTTTAGCATTGGCGGATGTTGAGGCAAAATGAATGGCCATTGCATATAAGAGCATGAAGCTCGATGGTTGTCCGACCTTGTCCAACATATGCAAGAAATGGCTATCCCAAAAGTGGGATGAGCCTTGCCACCAAGTCTTTAAGGAGCTTAAGACCAAGTTCTCTTCGCCGCCGTGCTCAAGTTTGTGAAATTTGACAAACCTTTTGAGGTGCATACGGGGGCGAGTAACTTTACCATTGACGGATGTTGATCCAAGATGGATGCCCATTGCATATGGGAGCATTAAGCTTAAAAGTTGTCAAACCTTGTGCTACTTGTGAAAGAAATGGCTATCTCAAGAGTGGGATGAGCCTTGCCCCAAAAGTCTTTGGGGAGCTTAATACAAAGTTGTCTTTGCCACCCGTGTTCAAGTTCGCAGAGTTTGACAAACCTTTTGAGGTGCATACGGGGGGGGGGGGCGAGTGACTTTGCCATTGGCGGATGGTTAACGTAAGATGGATGGCCATTGCATATGAGAGCGTTAAGCTTGATGGTTATCCGACCTTATCCGATTTGTGGAAGAAATGGCTATCCCAAGAGTGGGATGAGCCTTGCCACCAAGTCTTTGGGGAGCTTGAGAGCAAGTGTTCTTAGACGCCCGTGCTCAAGTTCGCGGAGCTTGACAAACCTTTTGAGGTGCATACGGGGATGAGTGACTTTGCCAATGGTGGATTATGTGTAATTGGATGGCCATTGCATATGGGAGCATGAAGCTTGATGGTTGTCAAAGAAGACAACCAACTCATGACAAAGAACTTCTTTGCCGTAGTACATTGCTTGAAGATGTGGCGACACTATTTGGGGTCAAACAAAGCAAAGGTCTACATGGACAACGTGTCCTAAAAGAATTTTGACATTCAAGCGCAAGTGAGCGCCAAGTCATTGCGGTGGCATGATAGTTTGGCGCTTATGAAGGTGGATTTGATCCACAAACTGGACCGTGGAAATGTGGTGCCGGATGCGCGAAGTAGACCGGAAGAGTTCCAAGCAATGAGAACCATCCAAACCTTGTGGCTAATGTGTGCCGGCGAAGGAAACTTGTGATGCAAGATACGGGAGGGGTAAATTAACTACCCCAAAGCACAAAAGCTTTTAGGTGAGCTTCGCAAGAGCAAGGTGCTCAAAGAGGTTAAGTTGGTGGACGGATTGTTCAAGTGCAAGCAAAGTTGGATGTATGTGCCACAAGGCAAGTTGAGGCTATCGGTTTTGAAGGAGGAATATGATAGTCCTATTCCCGGCCATAAAGGAGAAAGAAACAACCGCCATAGAATGGTGTCAAAGAGGTACCGTTGGTGGTGCATAAAGGAGGATATAGCCCACTTTGTGAAGGCGTGAATAAAGTGCCAACTAAACCGAGCCTCTTACCAAAAGCAAGGCGGTTTCTTGGAACCGTTGCCTATCCCGCCGGGGCCATGACATAGTATGTGCATGGACTTGATCACAAGTTTGCCGGAGTCACATGGGTATGATGCCATCTTGTTGATGGTAGAGTGGTTTGCCAAGTTGGCACACATGGTGCCGATTGTGGGAACCGCCACCGCGTTGGAGACCGCATAGCCTTTTTTCAAAGGATGGTTGAGGCACCACGGGTTGCCAAGAGTGATTGTGTGGGATCAAGATCCAAAGTTCACAAATGCATTTTCAATGCATTTCTCTAAGGAGGTCGGAATGAAACTAAGGTTTAGCACGGCCTTGCATTCCCAAATGGATGGGAAAGCGGAGCGTGTGAATGGAGTCTTGAAGCAATACTTGAGGAACTTGGTGGGGGCGGACCAAGGAGATTGGGCGGACTATGTGGGTCGAGCGGAGTGTAATTGCAATGTAGCCACGCACTTGGCTACCAAGGGGTGGTCTTTGGTGGTGGCTTATGGAGTGGATGCGCTCCAACCTATTAACCTAGCTCTCGAGGGGGCACAGTGAACACTAGAGTTCAACCTAGATGGTGAGGACTTGGCCAAGGATGGTAAACAAGTCTTGGAGATGACCAAGTTGTTGGTGGAGAGCCCGAAGGTGCTACGGAGTGCAAATCAATGCCGGAAGACGCGAAGTGGAGAATGAGGTGGGCCAAAAGGTGTTGTTGAATGTAAACAACTTCACTTAGCCGAAAGGTCTCACTCCAAAGTTCATGTCCAAAATTGGAACTCCGCTTCCCGTTGTGGAACAAATGTTCAAGGACATGTATAAGTTGGAATTACCGCCCGATATCAAAGTGCATCCGACATTTCATGTCTCATTCCTAAAGCCATTTAAGGACAACACCTTGTGGCCCGATCACAAGCAAGTGATTAGGCCACGTCCCGACCTTGTGGAGGTCATTTGGAACATGAGGTAGGAGGGCATCCTCAAGTGTAGGAAGCCCAAGTGAAAAGGAAAGAAAATGTACAAACGAGTAGTTGGTGAAATGGTGAGGATACCATGAGAAAGAAGACGTTTGGGTAGCGGCAAGAGACATGATGAACGCCAAGGAATTGGTAAAGCATTTTGAAGAAACTAAGGCTAGACACTCCAATGAAATGAAGCGTAGGCATTGATGAGGACATCAATCTCCTTTAGTGGGGGAGAGACGCTAGTAGCACACTTAGCTTCGAGGTTAATTACTCCACAACATGAACTTGTTCTTTGGCTTGAGGGAATAAAGTCCAAACTTTAGTGGTGCAAAGAGAAAAATATGAGATGAGGTCCTAGTCTTGTACTTGTGCTTGGTTAATGGAAGAGGGGGAATAGATATGCCAAACTAGGTTGGGTAAGCCGAGTAATTGGGGGCCATGGCTTGGAGGGGCCTTGGATAAAACCAAGAAACTTCTTAGTTGTGGGCTTGTCCGGGCGGGGACAAGGTGATGGCGCGTGCTCATAAAAGTGCTACCCGCGAGCTAACGAGAATTGGCGCATGGGAGTCATGAACCCATGTCTCGAAAGAGCAAAGTGTGAACCGAATCGGGCGGGACTTGGCATCACCCCCGTGCGATCGAGGCGTGGCTTAACAATGGAAAGCCATCTCGGAGTTGCAACCGAGACAACTTAGTGGAAGCGTTGAGGTCTCGCCTAGATGTGTCATGTTAGGCTAGTGGAGCCTAACGGGGGGAGGCCCCAAAGGAGGGGCAACCCAAGTGAGTCCCAAAGTAGGTGGGTCTAGTGTAAGTTAGGTCCTTGGAGGAGAGATCCAAGGTCGCTAACGGACCACCTAGGAACGACACCTTTGGGACCATGCCAAATTTGAAGATGCATTGTGGGGGTCGCGCCCTAAGGTAAACACAATGCGGCATCATAGAGGATGGCAACTTGAGAATTGGTGTGCCGACTACGAGTATAGTCGATGAGGGCATCTACTCCGTTTGGTGGGGGTGAGTGTCGCGCACCTCTCCATGAGGAGTGCCCGAAACACCATTGGGACAAGGGGGACCCCGGAGTGACACCAGGGACTTGTGGCGCCGTTGGTGAGAGGACCCAAGTGATCCTAGTGTGGGTAAGGGCCCCGGGCGTTGGGAACGCCTCCCACTCACGGAGACTGGGAGGCATGAGGGTAAGGCCAAGAGCTATGCGTAGCTCATGGCGTGTTGATTCCAGAACGCTCAAGAACACCTCAACGGGAGGTGGGAGCTAGGAGTTATGGCCATTTGAGTGGGGCGCTGTCCCGGGACAGCGCCCTGGTACAGCAGTGCCTGGGAGTGATTCCCGGGGCTGCCAAGGTTCAAACACGAATAACTTCATCAAGACTTTCCCGAATGGGGCAAGTGAGGAATCCATCGGTATCTACGTGAAGCGTAGATGAAGATGGATTGGTTGGTTGTTATGATCAGACATCGTACAAGGAAGTTATGATGGTCTGAAGCTGTTGGGGGGGTTCTAGGCCCAGCAGCTAAAGGAAAATGTCCACTTGGCCCCAACTCTTGGTAGAGAGACAAGAGGTTGGTTGACGGTGGGGTAGGGGCCCCGTGTAGAGTCCTAGAGGCTTATATGGGTGAGGTGGTGTGGCCCCACCCACCCGAGGCCGAACGGCACGGCCTGCATGGGCATTGGCCAATGTGAGGCCATAGTTGCCTAGTATGGTTCGGGTTGTTGTAGTGCTGCTCCAGCAACGCGATGATCAACATGGGATTGGACTTCCATGGATGGAAGTCCACATCTAGGAATGGGCTACCGATTAAGGGGTGAGTCCCGAAAGCAAAGTAGGAGGGTTGGTTCCCTCCTATGAGTTATATGGTCCGGGGTAGGAGGAGCTAACCATTAGCATGGTGGAATGTGAATGGTTAGCGCTCGTAACCTTTGCTAGAATTGAAAATTGGCAAGATTGTTAAGGGACCTAGCAATGGGTGCGACACGATAAGCCCAAGAAGAGGAAGTGCGCAGAGGCACCGAGGCCGCTTCCAAACCTTCAAAGCACCTTTAGGGTGGTGGAACCTCGGATCGCGAATCCACAGGAAGGCCAAGCTAACCCAACCCTACCTTCTGGACCAACAGACACACCTTATTCAACGGTGTTTGAGACCAGGGAGCCCTGGCAGGTCCCGAAAGACGTACCCAACCTCGTACAACAGATTATTCAAACCCATAGGCGGCTGGAGAATTTACTTACAACCCTCACGAGCAGGGCACCACCTAGGCTAATGCGGAATGTAAGTCACCAGTTTCACAAAGTACAGAGGGAAGCGATTCTGCAAGAAGGATCGAAACCAGGAAAGAGCCAACCCGAGGCCCCACAAATAGACATGACTAGTTCTTTTGTCTCTCAAATCGGAAGGCCGGAAGAAAAGCTGGCAAACAAAGAGGAATTGATTGATCTCTACATTGAAAATTCTTTTGAGACTCAAACTCAACTAGCGGAAAAAGAAGAAGAGGTGGAAGGGTTAAAAAAAAATTCAGATTGTCAGGGATCAAGCGGAATCGACCAAACTCCGCAATTAGGAAGCAACCCAACTGCAACTTCAGGCCAAAGACGCAGATGTTACGACATTGCAAGCACAAATTCATAAACTCGAGGAAGAGGCAACAGCAAAACACCAAACCCAGCAGCAACAAGAAAAGACGGAATTTACCCAGTTACGAACAAAAAACCGAAGGTTAAAGACCACCATGGCGGCAGAAAACCAGGTTCCCACCCCAGATCCATAATCCAGCCACAACCCAAAACGACCAAACGACCGAACGGAACGCCAGGCCCTAGCCGAAGGAGCTGCGGATCAACTACTTAGTGACCTACAACATGAACTTCAAGTCATCAAACAAGAGAAGGAAGACCTGCAACACCAACTTCAACAAGGGACACCAGTAGGTCACCTGGGACTACCCCAATCTTGCATTCACCCAGAATCCGAGGTGTATCAAAAGCTACTCAAACATACAGAACCCCTCAGATCGATCATGCAGTGTTACCATGCGTATGGAGCAATCAACTTGCTCACCAACAACTTGCCCATACTAGAAGCAGGTATCACATTAACCCAAACACAATTCAAAGCATTATGGGAACAAGCCAACTCTAGAGCCAAGGATACTTTAGCATTCATGTGGGCTGTGAGTGACCTCAAATTACCACTGGGCAGCATTGAAGTGATCGCGGGATCTCCCCCTTTTTTTATCCGAAGATACGTACTGCGAAACATAGCCATGTTGGGACAACACCAAGCCACTCAAGGCAGGGGACATACCATCAGACATACATTACCCTCATTGTGCCCTTACACCCATAGCCAGAAACTCGAAATTACCAAGCTTCAACATCAACACAAAGCAATCTTCCAAAAAACAGTGGAGACTCTGCGAGGGGAGGACACAACAATTTGTTTCGAGGCTACAAGACGGCATCAATGGCTCCTTGAGTATTATCCAGATCGTTCATCTCCCTTAACCATTCCCCAAATCAAAGAATACGTAACTCAAACTTTGGAAGAACAACAAATCACCATTACCAAAGGCCGTTTCGGCATCATTAACTAGGGAACGATTCCTCGAATGCGGGTTCCAGATCCAACACCCTCGCCGAAGCGACCAAGCATGAGGACATGCTTCTTTCCGAAATGTACACCCTGTGCACCCAACAAGGTAGCAACAAGAGGCAGCCAGCCAGCTGCGGGTACAGAGTGCCGAAGACGAGGGTGAGAGGGCGAGTTGAGGAGAGACGACAAGCAGCCGGAGGGGAGGAGACGAGAGCGGGGACCGGAGAGGGGACTGGGAACCGGGTATCTGGCAATGGCGAAAGCAAGGAGACAGGTTAAGACCCGGGACTGACAACCCGGGTAACTGGGGAGGAGCCGACCGGGCAACTGAAGGATGATGAGCGGGGACTGAGTTTTTGAAAGGGAGCAGATCCAACGAGAAAGTGCCACGTGGGCCGGGAACGTAGTTAGGCAGCCGGGAACGGATTTTAGGCCGGCGGGAACGGACATAGTTATTAGTGAACTAAGATTAGGTGGTAACCAGTGAATACCTAGTCACCCATTAAGGTAGTGTAGCTTAGTTACTAACGATGATGTCTTTAATGGAAGTAGATGAAAGGACATGGCCAAGGGATGAGAATCCCTTGGATGAATATAACTACCTCAACCACCATCAATGAATGGGGAACATTTTGGATGAACTAAGGCCATGGATGTAACCGAATTTCCTAGGCACATCTAGGAAAGAGTAGAATTACCTTATATGCATGCCACATGTACATTTAATTAGAGCATGTACTTATTACTGAAAATAGATATGCATGTGCTAAAATTAGACTACAAGTAAATACATAGATAAAAATAGCCGATTCCTACATGTGGCAATAGGGGAATAGGGCCTAACCGCCTAATTAGGGAAATAATAGATCTTAGGTCCTATATAAAGGGGCACTAAGAGGCCCTAAAGCACCTCATTCTCAAATACGACTATTCAACGTGAGCGTCATTGGAGTTTATCGGGAGCGAAATCGAAGACTTGAAGAACCTTTTGAAGAACTTGAAGATTGGAAGGCCTCGAAACCTAAGGACCGCAAGGCGAGAAGACTTGAGGACTTTTGAAGGACTCGAAGTCCGGAGAGCTTCGAGACTGAAGGTCCGCGGGACTGAGGTACGGCGAGACCGAATGCGGGAAGACTCGAAGATTCAAAGACCTTTTGAAGAAATCGAAGACCGGAAGGCTTCAACCGCAAGGCGAGAAGACTTGAAGACTTTTTGAAGGACTGAGACTGAAGGCCCACGAAATCAAGATTGGAGGCCCGTGTGTCCAAGACCGGAGGTCACAAGAATGAAGACACTTTGAAGACCGAAGACTAAGAAGATTTTCAGAATAAGAGAATTCGAAAACCATCAAGTAGTCAAATCTTACATTGAAGTTATTACATCATACCAGTCTAGATGGATTGTTAAATATGATTAGTAAACACTCAAAAGTAAAAGATTGTAAACTTGATTAAGGATAATGGAATTCTAAATGAGGGCAAAAAGATTTAGAGGAATGAGAATTTGAATAGGAACTGGAACAAACTCTTTGATGAAAGAATTCTTGATGAATGAATAGGGAAATTCTTATACTTGAATACTATCTAAGTGAATGAACTTGCATTAGTGAAGAAGTATGCTTGAGACCTATCAAAGCTACATTCTCTCTTAATATAACATTCTTGGAATATTTGGAAGAATATAAATGGTCTTAAGCATTCAAACCATGAAAGATATTGTATACAAAAATGAAGTTCCTTTAAATACACTTAACCTTGACATTAGGATTTAGGGGAACATAAACTTGCAAACCTAGGTCATATGCTCCTTGAGAGTTCAAAAGAGCACGGAAGCAAAATGTCACGAATCTAAATAATATTATATAAACCACCTTCATACAACCACCTTCATAGAAATAATAGTATACAACCACCTTCATAGAAATGGAAACCTAGAAAGGTCTAATTTTGGTGGGAGTGACTTCCATGTAAACCGGTTCAACAGTGGGTTACACCGTCTCAGGCTGAGGGTTGAAGGTGGCCTCGACAAGTTTGTTGAAACGTCAAGTGCGAGAAAGAGGTGAGGACGATGCCTCCGCAAAATGATTGGCAAGCTTAGCAGCATACGAAGGGAGGTCAAACGTTGTTGAAAGGGTTGCAAACACGTCCGCAGTGAGGACATGGATCAGGCTCTCCTTTGGAACTCTGGACATACAAGCAGAAAAAAATAAACATGAGCATATGCAAAAAAACTATGATCCAAAAATATAGAAATGCAAACAAACAAATTAGAATCCAACATCGAACTTACGTACAGAGCTAATCAAAATTCCGCTTCGCGGGGGGGAGGAGGAGCAAAAACGGAACCCCATTGTGGGGCAATTTGCCGAGAAATGTGCTCACGCATGGGGAAGAGGAGAGACTTGACGATGTTGATGTCCGATTCAAGTGACACAATATGGCGTTGAATGGAATGGCAAATAATGACGAAACCCTTTAAAACATCAAAATAAATTAATAAATAAATAAGGAAATGCGATAAGAAAATTAAAAACTAGAGGAAAAAAGAACACAGAGATGAAATTCAAAGAGATAAAGAACAAACCGACGCCACGTTGTCATTCCATGATAATGTCGTCCTTGTTCGTGAGGGCGAAGAAAATGATGGAGAAAAACTCATGGCGTTTTTCACGAGCACCTTGAATCCAAGGCACCCAACCTCCCTCATTGCTTGAATCTTCTCATCAGTGAAGTTGTTGAGCCAACCATCTCTCTTGAGATTGTAACCTATATCCTCAAAATATGAGGTACGGACATTCAAAATGGATTCATTACGCACGAGGACCTTGATGAAGAACTTGCGAGATGAAGAATGTGCAAGGGAGAGTTGGGAATACATGCATGCAAAAGACAAAAAAATTCAAAAAATTGGATGAGGTTTACCAGAATTTACCAATTCAGAAGGATTTGTAAGAGACTCGAGATCAAGGTCATTCATGCAAAACCAATCTTCGGCAACGTAGAAGTCCTCAGTGTGCGTCCAATTATGAATTGATCTAGAGACATTATGATCAGTGCAATGCGCAAAGACAATGACGCCATCGTCATGGAGGTTAGCGTTTGTGAAGGCAAACAAAAAGTCAAAGTATGTGGAAGATCGTTTGTTTTATACAAGAACATCCAAGGATGAGGCCGAGATCCTCAACACACGCAGGTTCTCGGGCACATCTGCAAAGAGCAGATCAAGTACGGCTCGCTCCAACCTGTAAAGTAAAATCAAAATCGAATTATATGGAAAAATATGCAATGGAAAAAATAAAAAAACGACACACAAACCTTTGTAAGAATTTCTTGTATACGGCAGTACACTGGAGGGGGAACCTTGGTCTTCATGAGATCCTCCATGAGCTCTCTGTGAACCCTTAGAGTGGTTCACCACTCCGCGGGATCACTTTTAGTTAGGATGTTAGCATTAAAAATTAGAAATGATAGGGAATTTAGGGAAAATTAGTTCAATTAGTAGTTAGCCGAGGAGAATGAAGGTGGACTACGAAGGACTTCGGGCCTTCAACCGAAAGCAACAAAATTCTAGTGAAGGGTAAGGTTGGTTAAAATGAAAAGTAAATAGTGCTAGAAAATAGCGAAGTAGAAAAAAATATGTTAGCTAGTAAAAAGTGCTAGCTAAATAAATGTTAGTAGATGCTAGCTAAGTAAATATTAGTTGATGCTTGCTAAATAAATATTAGTTTAAGCTTGCTAAGAAAATATTAGTTGATTAGTTAATAGGGGTTACACAAGACTATTGGAGGTGTTTGGCGTAAGAAGACGAAATCGGCTTGAAGACTTTTGAAGAAAAAATAGAAAGAGAACAAAGGGCTACTTGCCCCCTTACCAACTCCATGGCGAAAAATTAGAAATGTTCTAAGGTTCCCCGTCGGATCCACCTCGGCGAAAGGGTGGCAACCTCAACCAGGAAAAACCCCCAGCCGAAATTTCGGGAAAGGGTTTGGAGAATGGAGCCGGTGGTGGAGGGGTCCAATCTTTTTTTGAGAGGGTTTAAAAAACCCCCTCTTCACCTTTCAATCTCTCTCCATAATTTCATTTTTGTATGGCGAAGCCCTCAAGAATTGTAGTTAGAAGGAGGAAATATCCTCATTCATTCAATATAGCCATAGGTTAGAATTCTTGAAAGAAGGTAGTGTATTTTTTAACACACCCCTAAGTAGCTGTGCTACTTTCAAGCGAGTGTAGTGGTAAGGAAAAGTATAATTTAGCCTTCAAATTTTAAAAGAATTTAGCCCTTGATGTTAGCTTTCCAAAAAGCTTAAGATTGTTAGAATAACACTTAAGGAGCAAAAGTTATGAGTGTTTGAATGAAGATGTCTCAGCTGCCTCTTAAATTACAAGTATTGACTTTGCAAGTGCTTAACTAAAAGATAAATGATGTTGTTGCTTTAGTATTTCAACATATTATAGTTCTTGTTGTTGGTTTTTTATAAAGATAAATTTGTCACAGTCAGATTTAAGGAGTGAGAGTTATGAATGTTTGAATGAAGGTATCCCAGCTGCCTCCTTAAATATAAGAGCTAACTTTATAAGCTCATACCCGCAAAGAAAAAACATGCAATTGTTTTGATATTTGGCGTAGTTGGAGATCTGATGTTAAGGTTACTAGAAAGTCTAAGTTTGCTGGAATCTAAGTTAATAAGCAAAAGTTATGGATGTTTGAATGAAGGTATCCTAGCTTCCTCTTGAATTCTAAGAGTTGACTTTGTAAGCTCATATCTTTAAGAAGATACATGCAGTTTCTTTGATAATAGGATGAGTGATAGCTCGTGTTGTTAGCTTTCCAGATTACTAATATTTTTTCCAATTGAAGCTTGTGAGAAAAAATTGTGGCCGTTTAAGTGAAGAGGTTCGTCCATCCAAGGTTGGCCGGTACGAATTGGTGTTGGGGCGACCGAGCGTTGGAGTAGGGGTTCCGCACCAACCATCACCAAACCAAGATGGGAGTCAATCGGTAAGCTTTTTAACCCTACACCCTTCAATTTGGGAATGGAGGGAGCGCGGAAAAGGTAAATTCTCACCCCAACCCTGAGATGAAATAATGATCCCAAGAAAGAATAAATGAAAATTTATTTTTTGAGATTGGTATAATTGAAGAATGAGTCAATCAAAATAGAAAGGGTGACCAATTTGCTTTGTTTTTATTCCATCACTTTTGTCTTTGTCCTATGTGTGAGTTAACCCTAGAGCTTGGACTCCAACAATTATTTTTTGTGGTCGAAAGTATTATTTTGAGCTGAATATATATGAAGACATAATTTAGACTCATGCCCAATCGATGGGATCCTTTGGATCTCCGCACCCGTAAACAATCCTCATGGCATTCCAATTGGCTTGCTAACTGTCCACCATGAAGCCTTTGAAGTGAGGCTTGGGGATTCATGGCAAGCCATGAAGTGGTTGAAGTTATGCTTGAAAAACACTTGAGCATCCTTGTCTTCAGATTGGAAGTCGCAGCAAGTGATGGTCATGATGCGCTGGTAGGTTCCGTCGTATACGTGGAGGCCATGGTGGTCCACTTGGCAACGCGTTTGACATGGTCGGACATGATCCAAGCATGCTCGAGATCCCCGCCAGGTTGCATACACTTAACCAAGTCGACCCCACTACCAGGGCCGACCTCCGACATCTTGAAAATGAAAACTTTGTCCATCTCGTTTTGTCTGTCTTGTCCGTTTGAAACCCACTAATCTGCCACAGACCTTGTACGTAGCACAAAGGAAAAAACCCACAAATAAAAACCCACTTAGGTTTCATAATCAAGAAGGACGCATTAATGACCGCGACTCCTCACGGACATGGCTCTAACTAGATGTCTTGCAGTATGTAAGGTAATCCTAGTTATAATTGTCTCGTCCGCAGGTTGAAAATATTTTACAAAATGGAGGAAGCCAGTATAAGGAGGCCTGATGTAGGTTAGTTAGGTTGGGTTGACAAATTTTTCAAGTTCGGGGGTTGCGTGACCCTTTCGGTTCCGAGAGGGTGTAGAGGTACAACATCCACACCAGATTTTGATTGTTTAGATAGGTTGTTTATATGTGTTTAATCTTTGTTGGTAGTATGATGAGGCCAGGTTCAAGATTAGTTAGGTTGGGTGGATAATTTTCAAGTTAAGGGTTGAGTGGATATGGACCCTCTCGGTTTCGAGAGGGTCCAGGGGTTGGGGGTATCACACCGAATTTTGTTTGTATAGATAGGTTGTTTGTATGTGTTTAATTTTTGTTGGTTGTATGATGAGGCCACATTCTAGGTTAATTAGGTTAGGTGGATAATTTTCAAGTTAAGGGTTGAGTGGATATGGACCCTCTCGGTTTCGAGAGGGTCCAGGGGTTGGGGGTATCACACCGAATTTTGTTTGTATAGATAGGTTGTTTGTATGTGTTTAATTTTTGTTGGTTGTATGATGAGGCCACATTCTAGGTTAATTAGGTTGGGTGGATAATTTTCAAGTTAAGGGTTGAGTGGATATGGACCCTCTCGGTTTCGAGAGGGTCCAGGGGTTGGGGGTATCACACCGAATTTTGTTTGTATAGATAGGTTTCTTGTATGTGTTTAATTTTTGTTGGTTGTATGATGAGGCCACACTCTAGGTTAATTAGGTTGGGTGGATAATTTTCAAGTTAAGGGGTTGAGAGGATAAGGACCCTCTCGGTTCCGAAGGGTCCAGGGGTTGGGGATATCACACTAGATTTTTCTTGTATAGATAGGTTGCTTGTATGTGTTTAATCTTTGTTGGTTGTATGATGAGGCCAAGTTCTCGATTGGGTGGATAATTTTCAAGTTAAGGGTTGAGTGGATATGGACCCTCTCGGTTTTCGAGAGGGTCCAAGGGTTGGGGGTATCACACTAGATTTTTCTTGTATAGATATGTTGTTTGTATGTGTTTAATCTTTGTTGGTTGTATGATGAGGCCAGGTTCTAGGTTGGTTAGGTTGGGTGGATAATTTTCAAGTTAAGGGGTTGAACATGTAGGGACCCTCTCGGAACCGAGAGGGTCCAAGGGGTTGGAATTTCCCACCAAATTTTGCTTGCTGAGATAGGTGTGTTTAATCTTTGCTGGTGGTATGATGAGGCCAGGTTCTAGGTTAGTTAGGTTGGGTGGATAATTTTCAAGTTAAGGGGTTGAGTGGATAGGGACCCTCTCGGGTCTGAGAGGGTCCACGGGTTGGGGCTACCACACCACATTTTGCTTGTATAGATAGGTTGTATTTTTGCACTCCTTGCTTGCTCCATTAACTAGTTCGCCGCTAGTCACGTCCAAGCCTTGCGTAAACACCACCCAAGCTAGTTCCTTATCCCTAGACATCTCCTTTGATGTACAATCCCCTACAATTTTTGTTTAAGGCTTGAAACATGCCCTGGACATTACCTACCATCTCACGTTTTTGGCCCAATTAGCCAACTTACGGAGGTCGTTTCCACAATATAAGCTTAGATCTGCCATCTCTAACCTCCTACCAACCTACAATATAATTTTCGGGCCATTCTGACCCCTTTCATATTTTCGACCAACTCACGCTTTTAGTCAGATCCGGCAACTTCTAGAGGTGGTTTTCGCAAACCGAGTCCGGATCTGACCTCTTTAACCTTCTACCAACTTATGGTACATTTTTTAGGTCATCCTAACTACTTGCTCTGGACGTCCTCCCATAAGCGTCACGTCCGTGCGTCCCCACCCATTCTACTTTCGAATGCATTCCTTGGTACTACATCACAAGTTGTCCGATGCACATTTTCAATAACACATTCAACTCCTTTGTCTTGTCAACACTAAGACTATGTTAGCTTCCAAGAAGGGTAGAACACCAACAATGAACCCACTCTTCAAATCCCTCCAAAACTTTATTGCTTGTTTTTCCAGGACTGTGGTTTTGTTTGGACTGCAATACACTTCCAGATTGCCACCCGTCCAGATCTAAGAACTCACAAGCATACATATATTCTCTAAGGGTCTAAGTCCTCTCCGCATATGTGTACTAAGAGAGCCAAAAGGCTCTAGGATAATCCTTATATACTTCAAAACAACTACCAGCTGGCACACTGAGGTCATAAAAAACAATAAACTAGTAAAAAACTCCCAATGCCATTTTATTAACTTTGGACCTACAAGTCATTTTCTAATCACCTAAGTTACTAACCCCAAATACTTACTACTACTGAATAGACAATTCAGTAGTAAGATACTAAAAACCAAATAGTGGACGTTCTAACAATTTATTGCATAAAGGGCAAATTTGACGTCAACTAATAAACTATCATTTTTTGCCCTTTTGACAATTTGTAACCAACTAGTCAATTTTTGACAACTTAAAACATAGTGCTAAATTCTACCTTAACATTATCCCCCCTTTCAATTCTTTGTCGCGTCCTCGTGACAAACATTTTGATCTCTACCAGCTAGTTTACTGGCCGTTTGCCGTGGGGGTCTGAAAGGGAGATGGATGCGATTGCCGTCATTAGGTCTTGTGACGTCCGTTGAGGTTGGCCATCCTGTGGTGTAAAATCATGAACTAGTAGATGTTGTGACGTCGGACTACTTGTTGGTCGTAATCGTGAAGACGGGCTACCAGGGAGTTGAATTCGAGTGGAAGGACTGTTTGCGGATTGCCGATGGGAGTTCGGAGTACCTGGTAGGTGAGGACGGACTACCTGTTAGCAATCATTGCCTCATAGTCAGCCAATCGTGCTTTGTTCCGGGCTTGAGTTGTAGCTACAACCATGGTTTCATCTCGTTTCTTGATAACCTTGTCCAATTCTCCCTTGATATTAACAACTTCGTTGTGGACGTCGGATTGACTTGGCGGACGTGCTTGGCTAGTTTCCGTCGCAAGTTGTTGACGGACATTTAGTAACTGTCCCAAGAGTTCAGTTTTTTTTATTGTCCACTCGCTCTCCCTAGCCCATGCAGTATAATATGCCACTTGAAGTTGGCTACGGAGTGCGTCCCCTTCATTAAGAGCAACTTGGACATCCAATTTTTTTACATTCAACTCTAAAGTTAAGGATGCAATCTGCTCCGTCAAAGCTAAATTATTTTTAGCATCTTGAGTTGGACCGGTCCGTGTTTGGTTTAAAACCAGTTCTGCTCGTAAGTGCTCGAGGTCATAGGCTAATTTGGCAAATGTTTTCCGTAATGCCTGAACCTCCTGCTCGACCTTGAACTTCTCCTCTCTGGCCTTGTTGGCCGATCCCTACTTAGGCCGTCTGCAGGGCCTAATTTCTTTTTGCATCGCGTCTCTTTCTCGCCGCAAACATTCTGCTCTTGATTTCGACCTAGTAAGTTCTTGTTGAGTGAGGTCAAAATGCCATTTCCATTGATTGGCCATCCAAGATTTTGCTCTGTGTCACCTGCAACTTGTGACATTGCAGCAAGTAAGGCTTACAAATTGTACGTCGGATGTGGCCAAGGGTTGAATATTTTTGGTGGAGAGCTGTGCAATATCGATTCGTCCATTGGGTTGCTACTATAGCATGAGCTCTGTCCAACCACTGGGTCATCTGGTGCAACTGGTTGGGGACTGCCCGACCCTAGACGAATAATCCCGGATCTTGCCTCTACATCGTGAGACGGTGATATAGTCCAATCTATGTGAGGGTCTGGAGCTATCCATGTCCTATAT
Source organism: Polytrichum commune (assembly GCA_950295325.1). Lineage (NCBI taxonomy): Eukaryota > Viridiplantae > Streptophyta > Polytrichopsida > Polytrichales > Polytrichaceae > Polytrichum > Polytrichum commune. Next base: position 53,339,766 of record OX485806.1, on the reverse strand, counting down.
TGACTAGATTGAACTATAAATCCATCATCATCTTGTTGCGCATTAGGTTGGCTAAAAGAGGATGGGGCCATTTCGACCTCTAGTGGGCTGGTTGGAAGGACCATACTTGAGGTAGTACGTACTACTCTTGTTCGCATTGCTACGGCTTGTTCATCGGAATGCTCCAACGATGGTGAAGACATAAGATAATGGATCGTGGCCTCTGTGGGATCTCCGAACGAGCTATTTGACGCGTGAACATCCGATGTGGTACTTGGAGGTGGATGGGTAGTAGGCTAAGTTGCACCAACCTGCGTCGCTTGGGTGGTTGCGACCGCACTTCTCCATCCTCTTGTGCCTTTTTTGGATCTCTATGTCGTCGAGCCCTCTGTATCATTGACACATGCTACGTATCGGCACTGGACTGAGCGTCCTCATCTCAAGGCTGATCAGATGCGGCGGCATTGGACGGACGTCCCTGGTTAGAGACGTCCGCTAGTTCATCGTCATCATCATCTTCAGTTGGTGGAAAAACATCGCGGAGCAAGAGTTCAATCCATTGCCATCTAAAAGAATATTTTATGCGTTTTTTTTAATATTGTTTAATTTTTTTCAATATATGCTAACAATGTTGCCGCCCAATTGAAGGGTGGTTTGTAATGCGACGTCAATGTTTTTGCAAGGAGTTGACGCCCAATGTAGGGGTGTTTTTTATGCATTCGGATCACCTCATTAATTGCTCTAAACTTGGATGAGCAACGTCCAGGATCGTCCCTAACTAGATACCCGGACTGATCTTCATTCCACTCGTCTGGTGAAAAATATTCAGAAATTTTTATGTCCCATTCATGGTGCGAGAGGTTAACCATAGGTGTAGGAATAACATCAGGGGAGATTTGAGGAAACCTGAGAATCTACGCGATGTTTTCGGCGGTGTAGATTAGCTCTCGTCTGCGAATGAGCACGACAATCCGTCCTTATTCTTTCTAGGGTGAATTAGACGGGATCTGATATGCATGAAAGTACAAAGAACATTTGGTATAGAAAGTTATAGACTACTGTTAATAATTGAGGTAAGAAACCTCTGAAAATGGTTGAGAGGAGAACCAAATGACCAGTTTGTCTCAAGTTGTGGTGAACAATATGTCCAGACTTTGTTGAAGCTACTATTGTACTTTTCTACCTTTCCATGTCCGTATAACGTCCTCCACATCCAACATTGTCCTTATCCTCACCACGTCCTCCACATCTAGAATCGTCCTCGTCCTCACCGCATTCAAATCGCTCCACCACTCCCAATCGTCATCTCTACTCCGCACTCCTCCTCCCTCAACCAACAATGTCTCTGATTGTGAGTTTGGTGTCTCCAAAGAAAGTTGGCGCAAGAAAAAAATAATCCTCTTGGCTCTCAAGATGGGGGGGTCATCGAGAGTTGAGTGGAGTCGGAAACATTCAAGTCCATGTGAAGAGGTCCGGATTAGGCCGATTGATTCCAAGACCAAGGTGGCCGAGAGCGGCAACCGGTTTGATTTTTTGTACGGTGGGTTCAATAAGTAGTAGGTGGGGGAAACTTGAGTATGTGAGCGTAGAGCGGAGAGTGGAGAGCGGAGATTTGGGATTTTTGGAATAATTTTTTACAGAAAGTGAGGGTATTACCGTGGGTTTAAGGGGTATTAGGAGAAACATTTGTTGAAAAGGGAGCCCAATTCCGTTGAAATAAACAAAAATTAGGGCTGACATCAACACTATGTGAGCCCAATATCGTGCCCACAAGCATTTTTAACATTAAAACTTATAAAAACCTTGGTGGTTGTGGTGTTTGAAATGTAAACGTAATAATATGCAGGAAACATTAGAGCTTTGACACATTTTTATCTAATTTAGTACTACTCTTGTAGATGCGAAAAAAGGTTATGTAAAGGGTAAAAAATTTAAAAGATTGAGTTATTTTATTTAGATTGTCAGAGTACATTAGGCCAATGAGTTTGGACTTGGGTGGGGTTAAATTAATTGTTAAATCATGTGAGGCTTAGCCAAATAGTGAATCAATTAGAATTAGGTATAATAGGAAATGGCAGTGAGTAGCATGAGAGCCTTGTGGGTAGTAGGAATTGGAGTGTATTGTGTGGTGTGCAACTTAAGTATTCCTGAATACTTATGATTTAATGAAACAAGGAGGAGGTGTGTGAGGCACCAACTTTTTAATGGAATGGGTGGATGCTACATTGTTTTGTGACTAGCGGTTAATATGAAATATGAATATGAATATGAAATAATGAAGAGAAAGTATGAGTGTTGCGCACCTCTCCATGAGGAGTGCCCGCAACACCATGGGCACAAGGGGGACCCCGGAGTGTGTGGTACTTTTGGGCCACCCCCTTTCGAGGGAGCCTAAAAGTATCACACAAGCCCTTCGGTGAAGGTGGCCTGCATTTGCAGGCGCCCAAGCCGAACCCGGATGATAGGTGTATAACGTGAGTAGTTAGATTTTTAAGGGAGATTAAATATGCGTCGTAGTACCTCCGGAGGTTAGGCCTTAGTTTTTTACTAGTGTGGCTTTAAACTCCACTAACCAATTTCATATCTAGTTCTAACCTTAACCTACAACCTATTCTACGCGCAGACGCACCAGCCTTGAAACCAAGGCAATCCTAATTTGTGAATTGGGATGGTTCTGATACACCCAACCGGGTGTGACTCATACCACCCTAACTCAACGAACGGAATAACGACAATTTGATGGACCATTCAATTCTTCCTATTTCTTTATTTAGTTCTATTTAGTTTTCTAAGCGGGGGAACTTGGCCTAAGTCCCACCCTTCACACAAATTCCTTCTTAATTACTTACTTTTGTTTGCACGTCCTAACTTACTACATTAACATATTAGGCATCACCCCTTACCTCGGGTCTCTTGCCAACAAGGGTTTACGATTTATTTTGTATGTTTTGATTGTTAAATGTGTTTACACTGGATAGACCACGAAATGCAACTCAATGGGACCAGGGTGACGGGCGACCTGTAGGTTCAACCTGTTGCGCAATCTTCATAAATTGGGGCCATTACTCCCAATCTATGGGGCCAACAACATAATAGTGGATTCGCGGGTCATTAACCCCACCTTTCCACCAACAACATTCAGAGTGGTCGTGTCGGTGATTAATCCGACTTACCACACACGAAACTTGCTAATAAATGAAGCTACTACCACAAAACATACCAAGGGCCCCGAAAACAATGGAATTGGGTACTCCCTTGGCGGTCAAGTGGCTTGACCACTTGACCTTACGAGATAGGTGAGTGGGTTTAGAGATGCGTACCTTAGCCGTGCTCCCTCCAATCCTAAATGGAAGGCTTAAGGTTAGTTAATTTACCTCAATTTTCCTCGGTTGATTTGGGCTTGATGTAGGCCGAGCCGCTACCTCCTTCCTTGCTCCACTTTCCGAGCGTCGACCTTGCCTCCTTCTTTGTAACTAGTTTGGTAGTAAGCGTACCTTAGTTAACAATTAAAATATAAAGTGTTATTCTGCCCTGTAATTTAATCCTAAGCATAATATTTATACTTAGTGCACCAAATTATCTTTCCAATGATCTAAAAATCACTCTAATCGGATAAGAAATGCAAAAGTTATGAGGGTTGGAAGTGTGAGGTCGATTCAACCGACCCTTCCAACCCACCTATCTACCTTCTAACTTCAAAAATTCATAGCACATTCCTTACTACTTGGATCTAGGCTTTTCTTATACCATTGGAAAGCTATGAACAAGCTCTAACTAGAAAAATTATGACATCAGCAGGTTAAGCTAATAGAAATTCAGCGGACTCCTTGTAACACAGCAGTCAATCAAGAAGGCTTAAACTATGTATCTCGCCTTCAACAATTCATATCTAATTCAAATCTTAGTCAAATCAAACGTTCTATATGACCCTGGAGAGATATTAAAAATATGTATTTGATAAAAATATGTGATTAGAAAGGTAAGCCGAAGTGAACCCAGCAGGTCCTCTGTAATGCAGCAGTCAACCAAAAGTTCTCAAACTATGTGTCCCATCTTGCACAATTCATATCTAATTCAAATCATGCTCAAATCAAATGTTCTAAGCCATTTTGGAAAGCTACACAAAAGTTCTACTTGGAAAAAATATAATTTCTTGGAATTAAAATTCCTATTGGGCTCGCAGGTTTGATCCAGCAGCCGCTACCCACAAGACCACCCAGTTTTTCTACTCCATCTTTGAAAATCCATAACTAATTGTCATCTCAACCAAATCACAAATGGGAAACGGCTATGGATAGCTATATGAAATCTCTCTAAGAGAAAAATGATAAGTATCTTGTTCTAGCTTTTGAACTAAGCCTTCAGGGCATTGGCAGATGAGGTCTATAATGCCTCTACTCAAAATTCTACCATCCAACCTACCTCTACAAAAGAAGGAATAATTTTGTTGGTGTGTTAATAAACACACAACCTAACTAGGAGAGAGAGAGTAGAGGAGGTTCTCAAGCCTTTCTTTTAGACCATTGAGAATACATGCTAAAGGATTTTTTCCTAACTACATTGAAGCAGGGCTTCGCCCAAAAACTAGAGAAAGAGAGAGCGCTACAAGGTGGAAGGAGGGGTTTTTAAACCCTCTCACAAAAGGGTTGGACCCTTCCTCCACCGGATCCATTTTTCAAACCCTTTCCCGAAATTTTGGCTCGGGGGTTTTCCCGGTTGAGGTTGCCACCCTCTCGCCGAGGTGGCTCCGACAAAAAACCTTTAGAAATCTTTCTAATTTTTCCGCCATCGAGTTGGCAAGGGGGCAAGTGGGCAAGTATCCCCCTTGCTCTCTTTCTTTTTTGTCTTCAAAATTCTTCACGCCGATTTTATCTTCTTACGTAAAACACCTCCAATAGTCTTGTGTGCCTCATACTAACTAATAAACTAACACTTGCTTAGCTAGCATCTACTAACATTTGCTTAATAACTAGCATCTACTAATATTTGCTTAATAACTAGCATCTACTAATATTTGCTTAATAACTAGCATCTACTAATATTTGCTTAGCTAGTTGTTTTTACTAGCTAGCACATTTTTTCTACTTTGCTATCTTCTAGCACTACTTAGTTTCATTTTGACCTTCCTTCTTCTAGGCTAAATGCTAAATGAACTAATTTTTCCTAAATTCCCTATCAATTCTAACTTTTAATGCTAACATTCTAACTAAAAGTGATCCCGCAGAGTGGTGGACCACTCAAAGGGTTCACATATGTCGGCCATCAGGGGAGCTGCTCGTTCGAGCGCTACGAACACCAGCTCTTGCTCGCACGCCAATCCTGGGTACACGGTCACCTGCATGCACACAACCACTTACACATATATTTTTGTTTTATTTTTGTTTTTTCTTATCATTACTTGCATCTTATCCTTTCAAAGTTGTGAAGATGAGAGAAAAAAAAGATAGTACTATACTAAAGCCAAAAAACACTTCAAAGCCGCCACACTCCCCCACCGGACTGGGTTTGTGTCTATCTAGGACACCCCCTCCGCCTTGCGGGAGCAACTTGGAGCTATAGAAGAAAAAACTTTCAACCCGCTTCCTTCCTCTTCGGAGAGAGTTCGGACTACAAGAGCAATTCCCAGGCGCTGAAGAAAGAAGGTCCCCCTACTGGTTTCCTTCAAACAATGACCACAGAGGGCCGACCTCTAACCTAGCACCTATTGCAGGAATTGGAAACCCTCCGCCTTTGCCTTGGGTCTGAAGGTATCACATCGTATTTAATCCGCTAGTTGCACCTGTCACACATTATACAACTTACACCGACCCCCGTTAGTTCGCGTAGGGAAATATGTGCCATCAAGTGTAGCCAATTGAACCGAATTATTGTCATACACATTCGTGATCCAAAAGGGGCCCAACCACAAGGCGTCAAACTTACCTGGGAACTCCAGTTTCCTCGCATCTTGGAGCATCACCAACGTCCCGGGTTGCAAAGTTCTTACCTTGTGTCGTTTGTCGAAGACGGCCTTGCGCCTCTGTTGCATTGCCTCGAGATGTTGCACACTAGCTCGTCGTCGCTCGCTAAGACTCTCTAACATTAGCAACCTATCTGCTAGTGACTCGGCTACCGTAAGTCGTGAATCAACTGCAATTCGCAAAGAGGGGATCTCCAACTCAATTGGGAGCACTGCTTCAATCCCATATACAAGGGCAAACGGCATTTGGTTGGTTGGACCTTTATACCAATCGTTTGGCACCGAAGGATATGACGCGAAATCATGGCCTACCTGAATTCCGGTAGAGGTGTTCCTGAAGTGTAATGATGGCATGATATCTTCCTCGAGTAAGAGATCCTCTAGCGTCATTGGTTGGGTGCCGTCTATCTCGAGGGCGTAGACTGATTCGATGGATAGATCATCTGCTAACAAAGTGAATCCCGGATAACCCAGCGATGTGTCCCAGGTGGCGGAAATAGTGTACACCTGGGTGTGGGTACTTGTTTCTTCGGGGTTGAGTTCCATCCACGCCGTAAACTCGCCCGTGTCCTCCCAGCCATAGAGGCCGGGACCCATGTCCTTCACTGGACCTAAATGGGTCTTAGTGCCCAATGTTTGGTTGGCTAAGTCTACCGAAACTATGTTGGGTTCTGGCTTCGATTTGGGTAGGTCGGATTCCGTGAATTCTGTCGAAGGCTTACGGAGTGCAATTCTTGTCGTTGTTCTGTTGTGAGGGGGCCCAAATGTTATTTGGGAGGTACCCGTAGACCACTCGGTTGTGGCATTTGCTCTCCGAAGCCAGTCTCTACCTAAAAGTATCGGATAACTTTTGGATGTTACAGGGAGCCTCAAAACTTGAAACGTGATCGTATAGACTTCTCCCCCGACTTTCATCAAGCAATCCTTTACTTGTCCAAGGGGGGTGACTTGTCTTTGGTCCGCGACATTGATAACAAAGGGTGAAGGGCCAGTGAGCTCGAGGCCAAGTTTTTCCAACGTTGAGAGTGGCATAATATTGATCCCACTACCCCCATCAACCAGGGTGTGCGGGATTATTTTGTCCATAATCTCAACCTCCACCTCGATTGGTCCTTCGTCCCCTAGGGGGGTTCTTCGGACCTCAACTGCCATCGTTGGGATTTTAGCCTTCCTAACCTGGGTGGCTCCTTCCTTGAATTCATTTCTTAGGGCGGGAGCTACTTGAATTAGTTGTGCCAAAGAAATGTTGGCTCGTAGGCTACAAAGGTCTGACCAAAGGTCGTAGTCCTCGGCCGGGTTAAAGGCGCGACTAGGCCGGGGTTTCGGTGGGAAGTTAGCGGGCAGGCCATTGCCCCATGCGTCTCGTCTATCCACAAATCGGAAGAGGTCTTCCTCTTCCTCCAGAAATGGCTCTTCTACCGGTTCGTCATCCGGGTTAGGCCCTAGGGAAGTTGTGGGAACCTTAGCCTTAAGGGCTGCGTTCTGCAAAAACTCTGGAAGTTCTGCGAATTTTGGTGACTCTTCAGACTCATTGGGCTTCTCGGAACCTTCACCCATCACGGTTTGTGCCCTCTTCTGAGCCCTAGTGACCACTGCCACGTCTATTTTCTGCTTTAGTTTTTTAGGGGGAACCAGGATAGCCCGTAAAGAAGAATCGGCTAGCTCGTGAGAGATGAAGTTGCTATGACTATCATTTGGGATAGGAAGGAATGGAGCTGAACAACTTGTGCTCGCCCTATTGTTATCAATGAACCTCGCGTCTTGGGTTTGTGCATGACCAAGGTTAAGGGGACCTTGGGATGTTGGAGGCCCATTCATGTTTTGCGCCCATTGTTGGTTAGTATCCTGTCCACTCCCCATAAGATGTTGAGGAGGGTTGTCGGTATACTGACCGTTAAGACCATAAGCCTGACCTTGGTTCATTTGGTACCCATAGAATGGGTTGCCTTCATTAGGGGAGTTATTGAAGGTATTACCTTGTTGTGCAACTTGGGGTCCATTGTTGAACCTATTTGGTTGGTTCCGGCCCATCTGAGGGACATACTGTTGGCTTACCATTCCTACCAAGTTCGAGTCGGCTTGCCTACCACCGGCTGGGGGGTTTTGAGGGTACAAATTTTGTGGACCTTGATAGTTGTTCCCCCTATTACCTTGGTTTTGGTGGTTGGGTGGACCGTAGTTTTGTTGGCCATTGCTTTGAGGGTTACCTTGGTGATAATTAACCGACATTCCTCCTTGGTTCTGTTGATTCCTATCATAGAAGAATGCCGGAAGTTGTTGATTCAGCTGAGAGTAATGGGAGGGTCGCTCCGCGAGAATCCTACGACAATTATCGACCGGGTGATTACCCCCACAATGGTTGCAGACCACCCCCGTCTCGATCCAACACTTACCTGGCCCCAAAATGTGAACCTTGCCGCAAGTGGGACAAACTCCTTTACCGTTGTTCCGGGCTTGAGTCTGGGAGTGGCCTTGTTGTGGACGGGGGGGTGGGGCTACTAGGTTACCTGTGAACCTAGGCTCTGTGCAAAATTGATTACTGTGGCCAGGTTTGTTGCAATTACGACACCAAATGTTGGTGCCATAATTACCTGCCTCCGAGGCCGGCGGAACTGGTTGTGCTAAGGGCCTAGACGTGATTGCCATTGTTAGCTGCTCTGTGAGGGTCTTGAGCGACTGCATGACATCGCTCCTCAACTCGTCGTTGGCCTTCTTAACTCTAAGTTCTAGCTCCTCGATCGTGGTGTGGCTCGGAGGGCTAGGGAGTGCTAAGAGCTCAGGGGGTGGCCTCGTAGCCAAAGGAACCGGGGCCGCTCGGTGGACTGCGTATGCATCCGGTCGGGATGGCTCCAGCTGAGGAGGCTTACTCTGCTCGGGAGGAATGTAGGTTGTGGGTAGGAAGGCTGGCACAGGTGCAATAGTGCAATTCCACATCCGCTCATTTTGTTTGTCTACACCTTCGATCCTCCTAGCCTCGGCTTTAGCTTCTTCCAAATCCTGAGGGTTGGAGTTAAGAATTTCTCGGATTGTACCTTGTTTGTTGAACCCTTGTATGAAGTAGAATTTAATCGTGTCATTTGTGAGAAGGGTTCCTACATAACGAGTTACCACCGTCTCGAACCGTCGGATGTATGATGTAATACCCTCGGATGGGCCTTGCCGCATGTTCGTTAACGCCACGAGTGCGCTTTGTTGGCCCATTTCCGGTCTAAATTGTCTAAGGAATGCCGTCTGCAATGCTCGCCAGTCCCTAAATGTCCCCTCATCGTGGGATCGGTACCACTCATACGCTATACCCTCTAGCGTAGTAGAAAACCAAACGAGTTTGTACGTGTCTTCGGCTATCACGTTGGCCAACATTACCTCAATATATCGTTCAATGTGGGTTGAAGGATCCTCATGCGGGAGGCCACCGAACTTCAGAAAATAACTCGGCATCGCCCTTGGCGCTAATGCTTGTGGCATTACAATGGGAGGCCCTCTAGGAGCCATCATTGCATCCAAAGGATTCGCCATGAGTTGGGGTCGTGCCACCCTAACCGGACTTTGTGGGGTGGGGGATTTCTCCCTCTCGCGCTCGGACTCTGGACCTAGACCTTGATATTTATTTTCCTTAGTCTTTCCGGGTTTTGGTGGTTCGTTCTTCGACCTCTTACCTGGTGTTGCCTCCGATGCAAATGCGGTTGTTGTTGTTGGGGTGTCGTACGATCGTCCCCTAGTACTAACCATAGCACAAGTGGCCCATGACGTATGACTAATTTCTATTGGACTAAACTCTTCTTCTCTTAGTCTAAACGTATAAGTACTCAAAGAAATATCATTCGAGCATGGCAGGGGCATCCACCCTCCCGGCAGACGCACCAATTATGTGGTACTTTTGGGCCACCCCCTTTCGAGGGAGCCTAAAAGTATCACACAAGCCCTTCGGTGAAGGTGGCCTGCATTTGCAGGCGCCCAAGCCGAACCCGGATGATAGGTGTATAACGTGAGTAGTTAGATTTTTAAGGGAGATTAAATATGCGTCGTAGTACCTCCGGAGGTTAGGCCTTAGTTTTTTACTAGTGTGGCTTTAAACTCCACTAACCAATTTCATATCTAGTTCTAACCTTAACCTACAACCTATTCTACGCGCAGACGCACCAGCCTTGAAACCAAGGCAATCCTAATTTGTGAATTGGGATGGTTCTGATACACCCAACCGGGTGTGACTCATACCACCCTAACTCAACGAACGGAATAACGACAATTTGATGGACCATTCAATTCTTCCTATTTCTTTATTTAGTTCTATTTAGTTTTCTAAGCGGGGGAACTTGGCCTAAGTCCCACCCTTCACACAAATTCCTTCTTAATTACTTACTTTTGTTTGCACGTCCTAACTTACTACATTAACATATTAGGCATCACCCCTTACCTCGGGTCTCTTGCCAACAAGGGTTTACGATTTATTTTGTATGTTTTGATTGTTAAATGTGTTTACACTGGATAGACCACGAAATGCAACTCAATGGGACCAGGGTGACGGGCGACCTGTAGGTTCAACCTGTTGCGCAATCTTCATAAATTGGGGCCATTACTCCCAATCTATGGGGCCAACAACATAATAGTGGATTCGCGGGTCATTAACCCCACCTTTCCACCAACAACATTCAGAGTGGTCGTGTCGGTGATTAATCCGACTTACCACACACGAAACTTGCTAATAAATGAAGCTACTACCACAAAACATACCAAGGGCCCCGAAAACAATGGAATTGGGTACTCCCTTGGCGGTCAAGTGGCTTGACCACTTGACCTTACGAGATAGGTGAGTGGGTTTAGAGATGCGTACCTTAGCCGTGCTCCCTCCAATCCTAAATGGAAGGCTTAAGGTTAGTTAATTTACCTCAATTTTCCTCGGTTGATTTGGGCTTGATGTAGGCCGAGCCGCTACCTCCTTCCTTGCTCCACTTTCCGAGCGTCGACCTTGCCTCCTTCTTTGTAACTAGTTTGGTAGTAAGCGTACCTTAGTTAACAATTAAAATATAAAGTGTTATTCTGCCCTGTAATTTAATCCTAAGCATAATATTTATACTTAGTGCACCAAATTATCTTTCCAATGATCTAAAAATCACTCTAATCGGATAAGAAATGCAAAAGTTATGAGGGTTGGAAGTGTGAGGTCGATTCAACCGACCCTTCCAACCCACCTATCTACCTTCTAACTTCAAAAATTCATAGCACATTCCTTACTACTTGGATCTAGGCTTTTCTTATACCATTGGAAAGCTATGAACAAGCTCTAACTAGAAAAATTATGACATCAGCAGGTTAAGCTAATAGAAATTCAGCGGACTCCTTGTAACACAGCAGTCAATCAAGAAGGCTTAAACTATGTATCTCGCCTTCAACAATTCATATCTAATTCAAATCTTAGTCAAATCAAACGTTCTATATGACCCTGGAGAGATATTAAAAATATGTATTTGATAAAAATATGTGATTAGAAAGGTAAGCCGAAGTGAACCCAGCAGGTCCTCTGTAATGCAGCAGTCAACCAAAAGTTCTCAAACTATGTGTCCCATCTTGCACAATTCATATCTAATTCAAATCATGCTCAAATCAAATGTTCTAAGCCATTTTGGAAAGCTACACAAAAGTTCTACTTGGAAAAAATATAATTTCTTGGAATTAAAATTCCTATTGGGCTCGCAGGTTTGATCCAGCAGCCGCTACCCACAAGACCACCCAGTTTTTCTACTCCATCTTTGAAAATCCATAACTAATTGTCATCTCAACCAAATCACAAATGGGAAACGGCTATGGATAGCTATATGAAATCTCTCTAAGAGAAAAATGATAAGTATCTTGTTCTAGCTTTTGAACTAAGCCTTCAGGGCATTGGCAGATGAGGTCTATAATGCCTCTACTCAAAATTCTACCATCCAACCTACCTCTACAAAAGAAGGAATAATTTTGTTGGTGTGTTAATAAACACACAACCTAACTAGGAGAGAGAGAGTAGAGGAGGTTCTCAAGCCTTTCTTTTAGACCATTGAGAATACATGCTAAAGGATTTTTTCCTAACTACATTGAAGCAGGGCTTCGCCCAAAAACTAGAGAAAGAGAGAGCGCTACAAGGTGGAAGGAGGGGTTTTTAAACCCTCTCACAAAAGGGTTGGACCCTTCCTCCACCGGATCCATTTTTCAAACCCTTTCCCGAAATTTTGGCTCGGGGGTTTTCCCGGTTGAGGTTGCCACCCTCTCGCCGAGGTGGCTCCGACAAAAAACCTTTAGAAATCTTTCTAATTTTTCCGCCATCGAGTTGGCAAGGGGGCAAGTGGGCAAGTATCCCCCTTGCTCTCTTTCTTTTTTGTCTTCAAAATTCTTCACGCCGATTTTATATTCTTACGTAAAACACCTCCAATAGTCTTGTGTGCCTCATACTAACTAATAAACTAACACTTGCTTAGCTAGCATCTACTAACATTTGCTTAATAACTAGCATCTACTAATATTTGCTTAATAACTAGCATCTACTAATATTTGCTTAATAACTAGCATCTACTAATATTTGCTTAGCTAGTTGTTTTTACTAGCTAGCACATTTTTTCTACTTTGCTATCTTCTAGCACTACTTAGTTTCATTTTGACCTTCCTTCTTCTAGGCTAAATGCTAAATGAACTAATTTTTCCTAAATTCCCTATCAATTCTAACTTTTAATGCTAACATTCTAACTAAAAGTGATCCCGCAGAGTGGTGGACCACTCAAAGGGTTCACAGAGTGACACCCGGGACTTGTGGCGCCATTGGTGAGAGGGCCCAAGTACTTTTAGTGTGGGTGAGGGCCCCGGGCGTTGAGAACGCCTCTCAACCACGGGGACTAAGAGTCATGAGGGTAAGGCCATAAGTGATGAGTAGCTTATGGCGGTGGAATTCTAGAATGCTAAGGAACACCTCAATCGGAGGTGCTAGCTAGGAGATATGGCCATTTGAGTGGGGCGCTGTCCCGGGACAGCACCCTGGGACCCTGGGGCAATGTGCTCCGGGTAGTTGTAGTGTTGTTTTGGCAACACGATGATCAACTCAAGAGTGGACTTCCATGGATGGAAGTCCACCTTAGCCATTGGCTTCCTACTAAGGGGAGAGTCCCGAATGCATGTGTAGGAGGGTTTGGTGACCAAGCCATGAGCTTGAAGGTCTACGGTTTTGGGAGCTAACCATGCATGTGCGTGGGATGTGCAGGTTAGCGCTTGTGGCACTTGCTAGGTTGGAAATGTGGTCAAGCTAAGTGAAGGAAAACTAGCAAGGGTTGCAACAATGAGACTTGCGCCGGAACTCAAAAATAAAACCAACACACAACTCTAATTGAATCCGGAAAACAACAAAAGAAAGGAGCAAACTAAGGGCTTGGACAACATTCCCTATCACTCTCCTCACCCCCCTTTGCTTCTTACAAAAAAAAATTTTACATCCCACGCGAGAAATAACGAACGCGATGAGGAGGTGGGAACTCTGCCTTAGCAAAGCAATCTGCAATGGCACTAGCATACGGGGGAAGTTCAAATGGCTTCGAAGGACTCGAAAACATGCCTCAACAAAGACCTGCGTTTTCCACTGGCTCTCTGAACCCCCAAGCAAAAAGATTAGAAACAAGATGACACAGGAAGATGGGAAAATGACATCAACGCAAACATGACAAAACACAGAAAGGAAACTTATGCACAAAGAAAACCGAATGCCCGTTTGGTTATCTTCTGAGGCGGATCAAAAATAGATGTAGACGGTGGGGCAACTGAACGAGATGTACGCGCAGGCTGGGGATCGCGCATGGGGAGTAGGAGTGCATTGAAAATAATGGGATCACTCTCAAGAGCCACAATATGCTGCTCAAGGGAGCAACATGCTGTAATCGAACCACCTAAAACAAAGAGAAGTAAAATGTTAGTATGGAAACTAGTGAAGCAAAAATAACGAAAAATTCAAAGTAAGGATGATGCTAAAGAAGAAGGTGTACCTACACCACACTGCCAATCCATAATAACATCATTATTGTCGGTGAGAGTAGCGAGAAGGATAAAGAAGAAAACATGATGTTTTTTACGAGCAACTCTCCAAGGTATGCCATAAAAGCGTATCGCCTAGCTCTTCTCATCTGTCGCAACCCTTGGTAGCCCCCTTAGCAATCTTGCCAATTTTCAATTCTAGCAAAGGTTACGAGCGCTAACCCTTCGCATACCGCCATGCTAATGGTTAGCTCCTCCTACCCCGGACCATATAGTTCATAGGAGGGAACCAACCCTCCTACTTTGCTTTTGGGACTCACCCTTTAATTGGTAACCCGTCTTTTTGATGTGGACTTCCATCCATAGAAGTCCAATCCCATGTTGATCATCGCATTGCCGAAGCAACACTACAACAACCCGAACCGTACTAGGCAACTATGGCCTCACAATGGGCCAAAGCCCATGGAGGCCGTGCCGTTCGGCCTCGGGTGGGTGAGGCCACACCACCTCACCCATATAAGCCTCTAGGACTCTACGCGGGGCCTGTACCCCACCGTCAACCAACCTCTTGTCTCTCCACCAAGAGTTGGGGCCGAGTAGACATTTTCCCTTAATGCTGGGCCTAGAAGCCCCCAGCAGCTTCAAACCATCATAACTTCCTTGTATGATGTTAGATGCTAACAATAAACCACTCCATCCTCATTTACGCTTCACGTAGATGCCAATGGACTCCTCACTAGCCCCATTCGGGCAAGTCTTGGGGAAGTTATGTCTGTTTGAACCTTGGCAGTCCCGGGAATCACTCCCAGGCACTGCTGTACCAGGGCGCTAACCCAGAAAGTGGGTTTGAAAGGGGGAGAGGCCAAAAAGAAAAGGTCTTAACCCGTTTTTTTTCTCTCGGGCGGCCCGAAAGATGCCGGGCAACCCGGGAAAAAAGGTAGAGGTTGGAGGGGTCTCGGGAGGTAGGAGGTAGAGAGCTCATTATGCATGTTTAGAGGAGAGAGGAAGAAGGAGAGGGGGAGAGGGGGCAAAGCCCTGCCTCATTGAGGATCGATGCATGTAAGGGCGGCAAGAGAAGAGGAAGGCAAAAGGGATAGATTAGAGAAGCTTTGTCTATGTAGGAACTTCTCAGTGTAGGAATGTCTCAGTGTGTGGAGTCAAGAAAATAAAAGGGCGCCGAAGACCTTGTGAAATTCGACGAGCGCAATACCTAGAGGAGAGTAGTTACAACAAGGCCGTTGAAGGAACGGCGTAGGAGTAGTCGGGATACCAGGCGACGAAGGGCATGGCTTTGCGAGAGGTTTCATGACCTGATAAGAGCCAGTTAACAGGATTGTTTTAGCGGGGGGAGGGCTTGTGCAAGAGGATTACAGATACTTTGCGGTATCCTGGGAACAGTCCCTCAGGCAATCCCTTGGCAACTTGAAGTTTTGATTGGGATCAATGACATACTGAGATCGCTGCCACCGCCTCTCTTGGGCCTTCGTCATGTTGTTCCGGCAACCTATGATACACTTGCAGTGGTGAGCAGCAATTGATGCTGGGAGTGGACTTACGTGAGTAAGCACAGGCGGTGACATTGTCGTTCCGGTTGTGGATCTTGATCAAATTCTAAGTGGAGCAAGGAAGCCACCTCAAGAAGGGAAGGGTGTTTTAAAAACTCAAAAACCGGGAGCGTGACGTCGCCTGAGAGGGTTAAATCGGCTGTTCTGGCATCAGACGAGATTAGCAGAGGTGTTCATGCGTATGAAGAAGGATGGAGGCTGTGGGAGTCCAAATTCGACGGAAATACGGAAATACGGAAATACGGATTCAATTTCCGTATTTTACCCTGCTTGTATGAGGATAATAAGGTCCCTTAGGCTAAATTAATTGTACTAGGAAATAGGGCATTCTTAATCCGCCTAGTGCGATAAAACGAATTAAAATGAGTATTATGACCGGTCCGTCAAAATGGATTGGCGGACCGTTTAATCATGGTCCGAACCGCTGGTCCGGACCAAGTAACGGACGCGCCAAGATTACCCAACGGACCGGAAGTAGCGGTTACAACGGGTTTATGACGGTTAAGGGCAAACCGTCGGAAAACGGTTGCAACCGTCTTCCGTTAACCCCAACGGTAACAGGGGAAGGAAGAAGGGGAAAGGTATTTGAGGGTCTCTCCCTTCTCCTCCCCACTTTTTTTTTCTGATTCACAAAAGACAAATTTGTTGAGAGAACGAGTGGTGAGACTGTACTCCTTTCGAGCCGCCAGCAGTTGGATTGCTGGGGCCCCGCATTTTTTTCAGTCACCGGCAGTTGGCTTGCCGGGATTCTGTAGCAGTTAGACGGAAGAAAGGGATCCGGAAGAGGGAGAGAGTTTTCAAGCCGGAAAGTTAGAAAGGAGAGGAAAATGCCGGAAGCACGGGAAGAGGATCAGCGGGAACCCATTCCGATTCCGCTCAAAGCCCTCACCCTTGCAATTCCGAGGGAGGATAGGGAGCTGCAAGAGCTCGCGGAAGATCTCCGGGTTATGGGCTGCGCGGGATTGCTCTCCAAACCCTGGAACCTCAGGGCGGAAGACAACCTACGTGAGTTCAAATTCGAGAGAGGAAATCAGTGGCTAGGAACAAAGAGGAGGGATCCAGAAAATTGGACTCCGGATACTTGGAACAGGGTCTACGGGTTTCCTAGGGGGATTGCAGAGGGGTGGGCAGGCCGCCGTGACGGCCTGTTCGCCGGAAAGTTCAGAGGGGACGCGGATCCAAAAGACGGCTTCCATCCCGGGAACTGCCGGAACCTGAGGGAGAGGAGGGTACTCGAATTTCTCCTGCCCATCCTCAATTCGGACAAGCCGAAGCGGATTAGCCTCACCATGGCTAACACCCTGTTTGGTGCCATGTCCGGAGTCCGGCCCGTGAACTGGGGTTTGATCATCCAGGAGATAGTCGGGCGGGCCCTCCCCCACATTGGCCTGAAGCCCTCCTTTCTCTCCTCCTTCATTTTGCACCTCTACCAGCATTTCGACTGCATCTTGGCGGAGGAGGAGGACCTGCTAACGATAGCGGCGGACGAGGTCACCTACAAGCTACTCCCGGAACCCGGAGACCTCGAGACGGAGACTTCCAGCGACCCAATCATTCTGGAAGCACCTCCCTCCTCACCCGGGAGCCCGCCGCCCACCATCTCGAGGCCACTCTCTCCTCCTCTTCCTCATCATCATCCGGAACCCGGACCCAGCCGGGAGACCACATGGCGGAATGTGGATCTATCCGCTTGGGACTTTCCGGAGAATCCCTTCAAACGGGTCCAGGAAGGGATGGAGGACCTGCAGAACCAGTACTACCGGATGGAACACATCGTCCGAGGGGCGAACCAGGCTCTGGACGACTGCGGGCCCGGAAATATTCTTCGAGAGTTGGCAAAGAGGGCGGACAGGAAGGAGCTGGAGCAGGCCAAGACGGAGAACGCCCATCTCACCGCGCAGGTAGCGGCCATGACTCAGGAGCCTAGTCAGAAGAGCGAAGAGATCCGGAAGTACCACGCAGAGCAGGCAGTGCTCTTCAGCCGGATCCGGGAGCTGGTGGGGCATCCGGCAGAGATAATCAACAAGGCGCATCTCTACGACCGGATGATGGAGTCCGGAGAGCCTGCTTCCGCCACGCAGATCCTTCCCATCCTCGTGAAGTACTCACGGACGATGAAGGACCTCCTGGCGGAAATCCAGAGGGTGGTTCCGCCAAGCGGAACACCCCGGCGGGTACTCTATCCGGGTCCGCCTGGGTCCCCTACCGGAACCCTGTACGAGGTAGTTGGCAAGGTCGCTCTAGTTCAGAACCCGCCAACGTCTGCAGGACCCAGCCAGCAGGGAGGAGGCTCTCGGCCGGCTAGTTCCGGGAGGGGTCCGTTCTCCCCAGGTGAGGAGGAAGAGTACCGGGTCGGTCAGATCCGGAAGAGGCCAGTCCCCTATTCCACGGAACTCGGATCGGTCCCGAACTCCGGACATGGCTAGGACACCGATCCGGCATCAGACGTCGGATCGAGAGGCAACTCCGAGTAGGGGCAAGGCCCCTATGGCCCACGCCTCCCCGTCGTCTCCTCCGGACTGCCAAATGGTTAGCCCCTTTCCTCCGCCACCCTCAAGAGCGGCCTCCAACAGGGATCCGCGGACTGCCTCGATGTCGGGCGGGCGGAATCCGGAACAGGGCACCGGAAGCGATCCTTCTCCGGTCCGGAGCATCCGGAAAGGGACAGTTTCCGGAACCCCAGGGACAGTCTCCGGAACACCAAGGACCGGGACACCCCGGACCGAGGGAGTAGCGGACTCGGAGGACGAGATTGCCCCGTCTCCAAACATGAGGAGGATGCTCACACGGCTCCAGAAGGCATCGCCGGGTGGAGGCTCATTCGCCGTCAACGGACTCGGCAGTCATTCGAAGGAAGGATCGGCTCAGAAGAAGCACCGCTCTTCTTAGCTTAGAAAGGCATCTAGATTAGTGAGGTAGAAAGGTAGAACTTAGGAGTTTTTGTAAATGAGGAATAAAATTCTCCCTTGGGTGTGTCAACGGGAAATCCGGATCTTGATCCGGGAAATCCGGGAGAACGAGTGTAGTTAGGATTTTCCTTAGCGGCGGCCGCTTGGGCCGCCGCCCTCAGTTTAGGGATTTTGGGCCTCTACTTAAGGCTGAATAAGGAGTTGGGGAAGGGTTCCTTCTCCATTGTTGTATTGTGATTACTCCTACTCTAAATAAATGCCTTGGCTTCTCACTCCTTGACTTTCCTTTATTGATGTTTGTGTGAATGATCCGGAGATCGTTAGCGGAGGAGAGAGAGAGCATGAGGGATAGGAGTTCCGGATAGGACATGAGAGAGGAGACCCGGATCAGATCCGGTTATTGCCTTGTAGATCATCTCTAGGTGTAGTGGGAGGGAAACCTCACTAATCCGGTGGGTTGAGTAACGTCTAGGTGGGATAGCCGCTGGGAAGATTGGGTGAGATCCGGAAGGGGTCCGGACTTACGCCAATCTGATCTTCTGAAGAGGTCCCACCGCCCTTAGACGGACCCATCCGGATGGTGGTACGGATCGCCCAGTTAGCTCAGATTGAGTAGATTCCAAGGTAGAGGTAGCCGGACAGATCCGTCAGAAGGAGAAGGGAAGGTCCGGATCAGTAAGGGTTCCGGGTTGGAGGCCACCTCCGGAGTGTAGTAGGAAGAGATCCTCATTGTTCCGGATGTCAAGGTAACGTCCCGGTGAGACAGCCGTGGGGAAGATTAGGCAAAGGTCCGGAAGGGATCCGGACTTACCTGATCTTCCGAAGAGGTCTCATCACCGGTGGACGGGACAATCCGGAGAGTGGTACGGGTCATCCAATCATCCCGTTGAGTCAGATCTCCGATCGGAATCCGAACTCCTCTGGTCACTATGGTCCCAAGAAACAATCCGGATCTCTCTGTGTGACCTGCCAAGACGGATCTGATCAATCCGGATTGGTTGTGAGGGAGTTTCCGGATTGTAATCTTATCAAGGACGGCTTCACCTGAAGAAACCACCTATTCTAGAGGGTAGACGTAGAGGGGTGGGTGAGCATTATAATTAGGACCTAAAGGTACCATCCGGAAAGGCACACTCCGGAAAAAGGCTAAGAGTGTCCCCAAAGACCTAAAGTCCGGAAATTAAGGTTTCCGGAAAATTGGCTAAGGAAGAGGAAATAAGCAGGTACGGAGAGTTCTAAACCTCCTACACTTCACAGAATCCCTGGACGATACTAGGGTCATCCGGACAGACCGGATTAGGCACTTAAAACCGCCAATCCGGATATGTTGGTGTTCGCGTGTTCCCACAGAGGCTATGAGGAATGCACGGTAACTGTAGTTGTCCTCGACACAGATCTTAACCCGGGATTCGGAGCTGGAGAGGGATCATCTTTGGAGAATGCCTGTAGAGGCATCAGTCCTGGGTGCGTCGAAGCACAAGGTGGGAGGCGGCCAGAACTGGGCATTCGCAGTGGGAGTTCCATGGAGGCGTGAATCGCGACGGGGGGGAAATTGAAGTCGTGCGGGAGAAGAGACAAGGCGGTACCCTTATCTGCTACATGTTCTTGTGAAAAGAGCACTCCGCATATTTCAATTTTCCTTGTTTTTCCTTGCTGGTTCTTTTTGATTGAGCTTATTGTTTCCAAAAGAATATGGTATGGTTGAGATAATTTCGGTGGCAAGTTGGAACTGTGGGAAGGATGATTGACAGAGGAATGACGTGAGGCCGGAAGGAATGGCGTTGGGATTCTCTCGAAACCAACGTGCAGTCAGGGGGAAGGAATTGTGGGAAAGACGAGACAACTGAGAGGGGAGCAGTGGCAATCGAAATGAACCAGACGCGAGGCAAAGAAAGAAGACGAGGAGTGGTTGCAGTGTAGGGAGTTCGGGGCACAAGGATGAATGTTTGGATATTGACTGTTGCGGAGGCGGATAACTCTGCAGCTGCATGAATTCTGTGCAATACTGTGGGAATCCCAACCCTATTGCTGCAAGGGAAGGGCCGGAGACAGACTGGGAAGTTGTTGGGGGGCACTATGGAGTCTCTGCAGGCTGTGAGGTGACCCTTACTCCAGGGAAGGAGGTATTAATTCCACTGGGTGGACGGAGCAGTGGTCGGTTTACGGGAGCGTCACGGATTATGGTACTGGCAATTCTCTAGTTGTTGCTGAAGTAGTTTCACTAGGGCCACCGGTGCGGTGGCGGTGGCGAATTAAGGTGGCAGTGAGTAGAAACTACTTAGGTAGATGGTAGGAAGTGATGGTTGAACAATCATGTTAGGATTTATTTGATAATGGGTAGGATTCCTGAAATTGTACTGAGTTACAAGAGCATTTGTGAATGCTTGAAGTTTTTTAAATGATAAGGGTGTTATATACACCACTCTCCAAATCTTTTCTTTGTTGCACTTGGGACTTGCATATTTAAATGTAGCTCATGACCCCTCACCCGGACTAGGACGCAATCGAAGGGTGGGGGTGATTGGCGCTCACAGCAGCTCGAGTACCAACCACCACTAACAAATAACACTAAAACATAGCAAAGTCACACATAAATAACACACCTCGACATGCCCCCCCTCAGTTGATTATGGAGTCCAGCCAAACAGCTAGGACCAATGCCAATCCAAAGGGCATGGATAATGAAAGATTGTTCTGCAATTAACTAGTGTGGTAAACGTCATTCCGAGGAACTCTAGGCTGGGTGCAATGTGAGCCCCATCCTTAATCGCCTCTGATGTTTGGCAATCAGATTCCAAGGAATTAAATCCACCGCCTCATGTTGATTGCGTCTCTAAGCCATAACTCCTCATTTTCCATTTGGGCAGGCACAAGATAATGAAAACCACACATAATCATTGAGTATGATTGGTAGAAGCTCCAAGTATCAAAGATCCTCGACAGCGAGGACAATTCCATCGGCAAGATGGTAGAAAAGTCAAGGGTGGCCTCAAGCATGCCATGTGCCAACCATGTTGACACTGATCACACAAGAGCATAGTAGCCGCTCATTTCTTTTCTCCACACACAAAACATGGAAGACCCTCTCGTACGACGGCCAATTCAGGATGAATTGTACCCTCAATGGGTAGATGACATGGAGCACAGTTTTTGGAATGCTCGCGACATTCCCTGCCATCCATGCGTTCCAACAACAACAAACCACTCGGCAACACCTCCTTCACCCGAAGGATAGTACGCCCTGCCCTGACATCCAAGGTCGTAGGCGCCTCACGTTGGAGATAAACATAACCCCCCTGCTGGAATCTCCGCAACTGAGGTTGGTAAGCACCATTGCGAATGCGTGCATAATGCAAAGTGTCACGGTGCTGAGCAATGGACAAATTCTCCATGGCCATAGGCATGGCCCTCTGGAAAAATTGAGCCCGCTTGTGCAAACACTTTACCCAAAGGTTTGGGTCATCTAAGTCCACAACAGGAGCTAGCTTTTCCTGAATAAAACTCGGGAGTATGGGTTCACGTCCATACGACAACTGATACGGGCTGTAGGATGCCAAAGAGGCCTACCTATTAAAGCGATAGCCCATAGCAATCCAAGGCAACGTAAGGTCTCAATCCCGGTGGCTCCCCCGAAGTAATCCATACTTCCTCAAGCCACGCTTGGTTGTCTATACAATCCGTTCAGCCAAGCCATCCGCCTCCGGATGATCCCAAGAGGTGGTGCAGTGATCTATGAGCGCCTTAGTGCACAACTCCTTAAAAGCATCGAGGAACTCCCTCCCTTGGACCGTAAATACCTCAGCCAATGCTCCAAAACGTGCTAGCGCACGATCCAAAAAGGCGGCCACGGCCAACTTTGCAGAGTTTTGGGGTAAAGCAACAAGCTCAATCCACTTGCTAAAATACTCCACCATCACCAACACCTACTTTGCTCCACGTGGCGTGACGACCAACGGTCCCGCAAAGTCTAGCGACCAACGGTAGCCCAGTCCCATGATAGGTAAGGGTTGTAATTGAGGTGACAAGGTGTTAAAGCTAGATTTGACTCAGTCACAAATTTCACACTTCCCAATATAAGCATCCACCTGCTGATACATGCTAGTCCATCAATATTGGCCACGCAACATCGAATGTGTCATGCGTATGCCAAAATGGCCAAATTCCTCGTGCACTTGTCGCACCAAAGAGGCCCTCTGATCCGGTCTAGGGACAATACGCCTTGTCCCATCCCACCACAATCAAAATAACAAACTGTTCTCACAACGGAACCTTGTTATTCGATGTCCAATCATGTTCCTTTCTATTGCCGAGGTAGACGAATGAAAGGTCTTTTGCTGAAGCTTTTGCAATACGGGAAGATGCTCCCATATATCCGCAATAGCTTGAGTTTAATCAGTCTCATCATCCGAGCCCTGCACCGGAACCTCAATAGCCGCACCAGAAAATAAAGTGAGGTAAGCAACCGCGTGCCAACCTGGAACCGCCTCCCGATCACAATCTCCATGCCACCTGGCCCCGGTCAAGTCCTCATCCGAAGGACTTGGATTGCGTGAAAGTCCATCTGCATCCAGGTTGGTAATCCCAACACGGTGCACCATCTCAAAGTCATACTCTTGGAGCAACAAAGACCATCTAGCAAGCTTGCTAGTAAGCTTATCGGACTCCATGAGCCACCGTAACGGTTGATGGTCAATTACCAAAGTAAAGTATTGACCATAAAAATATGGCCAGAAATGGGCAATAGCCCACACTGTCGCCAATACTTCTCCTTCATAAGACGAATAATTGGCCTCCGTCGTACAATTGCTTCGCGATGCATAAGCAACAACATACTCCCGGCCGAAGTCATCATTCTGAGTGAGAATTGCTCCCAAACACAATGAGCTCTAGTCCGTATGCAACTGGAAAGATTTGGAAAAATCTGAACGTCGAAGCACTGGAGCTGTACCCAGTCTCTGCTTCAACGTTTCGAATGCATGTCGTTGCTCACAACCCCAAGTCCAAGATTGGTCCTTGCTCGTGAAAATGGTGAGAGGCTTGGTGATCAAGCTAAAGTTCTTGACGAATCGTCGGTAGTAATTTGCCAAGTCCAAGAAAGCACGAAGTCTTGGTACATCGACTGGTGCCGGGATCTTCTGCAAGGCATCCACCTTAGCTTGTTGCACCCCAAGACCTCCCGGAATAATCATATGACCTAGGTATGCCAGTCGGTCATGGAAAAACTTGCACTTGCCATGATGTAAGCGCAATCCCCAGCGTTGCAAGCATTTAAAAACGGCTTGCAGGTGCCTAACATGCTCATGTGGTGTCCTGCTGAAGATGATTACATCAACATTAGTCTCTGAAACTGAACATGTGCATTCTTGAGGCCAAATGGAAGAAACTCCCAATGGTACAGTTGATCCTTCCCATCCTGATCAACTCCGCATAATGCAGTTTTCACCCGGTTTCCCACAAGTAATGGGGGTTGGTGATAGCTGGATCTCAAGTCCAACGTGCTAAAGACTCGAGCAAATCCAAGGGCGTCAAACAACTCCTCTGGGATTGGCATGGGATACCGATCCGACTTAGTCTTCCGGTTAACTGGACGGTAATTCCCGCACATCCGATTCTCCATCCAATTGTCAAAGATATCATTTTTTGATGGCATAACCGTAGCACAAACATACACCCCATTGGAGAGTTTAATTAGCCTTGCTACCAAGAGTTCTTGGCAACGAGCCTGAATGCCAATCCGCTCGGAAACACTGAGCCTCTAAGCTCTCCAAAAAATGGGATGATTATCCTCCAACCGAATGTGGGTGGGTTTTTTTTTATAACCTTCAAGATCTTGAAGGCTAAAAGCAAAACACCTACAGTACGAGCGAATAAATGCTCGTACTTTCCGTGCCTCAGCACCAGTGAGATGAGGGCCCAATTCCAATGGCCAATCATCAAACTCTGTGGTTTCCTTCTCCATTAGAAGAGAGCCACCTAGTGCTGGCACATACTCTAATTGCTAATGAGAGGAAGGGGCATTAACCATGCCCCCAACCTCCGTGCTAGCAATAGAGTCCATCCCCTCTTCATCACCACCAATATGTTATAATGAAGCCACCACCGGAGGTGAAGAAGCCAAAGCAATATAAACCCGTTGAGATCAGAGCTCTTTCATCACCTTCTGCTCGCATCGAAAGATTCGTTCGGCTTCTCCAACCATGACCTTAAATCCTTCCTCCATGGATGTGGACCACTGTACCCCTGACCAGAATCCTCTGTCCCTAGAGACAACAACTGGTCACTATGATGCCGTTGCAATGCAAGGCATAAACCAACAGTCCACACCATGGTATGAAGATCCATGGCTTGGCCCAACACAAAGCGTCGTTGACCCTCAGAAAGGCCAAAAATTGCGATGGTGCCAGTGCGGAATCCCATGGTCCCGCTCTCGTTCGTCAACCAAGGGTTCGGTGTGGGTTTTGGTGTAAGAATCCCTGACCATACCCGACCCCCGATCACGGAATGCGAATGACTGTGGAAACGTCATAAAGGTGGGAAAGGCCCCCGCGGTGCCCCCATTGTGTTGACCAATGCCAACAGGGGTAAATCATCTCGAACAACCGGCAAAGAGATCCGGTTTGGATTCAAGATGTCATCCACCTTCTGACTAGAAGGTGGAGGCATTGCAGAAAATGCTACAGCTAAAGTAAATGACAGTGCAAGGTTGGTCCAAATCCACCGAGGCTGGTGGGCATAAGAACCAATGCTCACGGCATCCACAAAAATGGGATCTCCTAGGTGTTGACGAACATAATGGCCGTCTTCCAACACCCTGTCCAAGAGTCTCCCAACAAAAGTACATTATCAAAGATATACCCTAGAGGGGAAGGTTGGTGGGTAAACCACCACTACATAAGCCGGATGAGGTCCCAGAAAATACTAGACCTGGGATCCTCTAAACCTCGGCCTGCTCCAGCACGTGAGTTGCCTTGGCATGGCTATCCCGCAATCACCATATCCACTGGACCCAAGTCGGCCTCACTGATGAGTGTAACATCACGAGGGAGACGTGGAAAACACCCACGAATGGTAGTCGGGCGTAATTCCTAGGGGTACAATACCGTCAACTGGTGAAGATGGTGACGAGCCACACATGTGGACACTGGAGAGTTGTCCACATAGACATACCGTCTGATTGTGAGGCCAGCCTCCAATATGCCTGCTAAGCCCGTGCCGATGCCCCCAAACAGTTCCACCAAAGTGATCCCCGCGTTTGGCGGGCGTCACAAAATGGGGTGTGCCAACGCCAGTGGGCTATAAGGTAGGACAATGTCTTCACATCGCCGGAATAGCTCGGCGAAATCACGCCAGAGAGGAAGGGGATCCTTAGGATGGCGCACCAATGCACCCTTAGGTGCCATATCCCGTTGATCGTCTGTACTCCCCATGAATGCCATTGACTCCTCCAACAATGTGGAACCATAAGGC
Source organism: Polytrichum commune (assembly GCA_950295325.1). NCBI lineage: Eukaryota > Viridiplantae > Streptophyta > Polytrichopsida > Polytrichales > Polytrichaceae > Polytrichum > Polytrichum commune. Next base: position 53,313,901 of record OX485806.1, on the reverse strand, counting down.
AAAGTATCCACAATAGCACCACATCCAAAGACCATGGATAATGGTGCTATGGTCGTGGCCGCCGCGAATGCCACAGGAATAAACTCCCTGCGGCCGTCCCCAGCCGATCAACCTGGTCGGATCCACGCCTCCTCAGTCCAATTGTCCAAACCAAAGTCAAGAGGGTAAAATCTCAAGGAGTGCACTATTCATTAAAACCAAGCATCACGTGCGTGCATGCCCCTTATTAAAATACCCCTGTATACATTTTATTTTTGCTAAAATCAAGCAATATACTTACAAATCTCATTGCTTCAAAATACATTTCCATACATACACAAGGGTCCAAAAACAAATACAGAAATTGTATATAACATGTGTACAAATGTTTGGAAATGCAAAAATATGGCCCTATTATATGTATAATATCAAATCATGGATTTTTAGTTATAAAGTCGTTACTTAGTGGATGAAAAAACACATGATTCTTGGTCCAGGTCTGACTTGAACGCGTAAATGCGTAAATGCGTACTTTACATATATTTTTCTATAGCCTCATGTATATCTACTTCTTGCTTAATAGCAATATGTCTCTTGTACGTACATTTTGTACATGTTTGTTTTAAATAATACCCCTTTTGTGCACCCACGTGTATAAATACAGTACTTGAACAGTGCACTCCCTGGGGGTAAAATGCTTGCTGACCAACTAAAATGTCATAGTTGGTCACATCCATCACTACAGACCTAAGAAGAAGAGGTGCGGGTGGATCTCCAGGCTTTATTTGGAAGCTAAGCTGTAATGGCTCCCGAGTATAACCTGTGGCCCGTTCCACGTGACCAATGGATGTGACAATGGTAAATGGACAGGGAGCCAAATTTTCGGCCGCCAACCCCAACTCCTGGGCAAGCCTCTTGCCGATCATAACCGGTTGTGCCCGTGTCACCGCTGCAAAACTCACCATTTCTCCCAAGGCTCCGAACATATAATAATCTGGAGTGGAAAAACTAGCCTTAGCGGCGGAGGAGGACGGTGAGTCCAAGATTTGGCCGGATGACGCCAAACTTTTGAACCTTTCCTCGAATGCTCCAATCTTCACCTCCAACATTTTATTTCCCGATCGAAAGAAAAACGTTTCTCTGGATGGAGAGCGAAGCAGTTCTCCACCGCGTGATTGTTCCACCCACAATGGGAACACGCCAACTGCTTGGATAAATGTTTACCCGCCCCCTTCGTCGAATCCTTCGCGGGAACAAATGGTTTCTGCTTCGGATTACTTACGGTCTGGGCTTGCCTTTGCTTCGAAGGACAATCCTTCTTAGCGTGGCCCGCCTGTCCACAAGACCAACAATGCAAGGTCTTGCCCACCTCCACAGTCGCGATCGGAGCCTTCAGGGATTTGCTAGAATTCACTACCAAAGACACCAAATCAGTGGCATCGTGCTGACACAATGCACGATTACACTGCTCCACAATGGCGAATACCTTTGCGAGTGTTGCCCGACCACCAAAGTCCATGATGATCATGGGCAGCGCCAAGTCAAGGAGGCACTTGTCAATCTTGGACAAAAACACCTTGACAAATTGATTTTCCGCAAATATACCTTCAGATTCTATGGCAAACCTCGCCAAGCTCGTATACATGGTACGAGGTGTATTGTCCTTCTCCCGTCTAAAATCTTATATCCGCTACATTTGGTCCCGACGGAAACCTTTGTACTCCTCATGTAGATGCAGCTCAAATGCCCGCAACGGCTCAAAAACTGGCGAAGCCTGCAAAAAGGCTAAAGCCGCCTGGGTAGTCTGGACATAACAGGAGAGTGGAAGAATTGGACCCGATGTACTTACGCAGTGGGAGCAGAACCCTTATCCCTGGGTTTACCAGGAGAAACTCCTTCCACATCCACCACATATACTCCCTTGGCACCTTCGACTTAACCTCATGAACGGACATCAAACTAGAAGTTGCGCGTTCCTTCAATGCGGATACCAACTCAACTCGAGTCTCCCTGCTCCACCTAGGGGAGTTCCATCCAATGAGCCTCCGTCCACTACTCATAAGTCTGCAGAGCCTCGTGCTCCAAATATTGGGGCAATAGCTCAAACGCATACCAGTTATTGAAACTGATATTGCGTTGACGCTTCTCCCTCATCCATGTCCTGAACCAAATTTTCTAATCTTGCAAAAAAATGGTCCCCACTCGACCGGAAAATCGGTCCCGGATGTCGCCTCGCGTCTCCTCCTCCATCTCGTCAAAGGATCCCACCTAAAGGACGTGAGACCGAGTGGCAGTCCCCCATGCCAAAGTAGGCTGAACAGCCTCGTTGGGTGCTACACTGGTTCAACATCTAAGAGGTCCGAGAATCGGCCTTCCGATGATGTCGGAGACGGAGAATGATAATATTGGCTTCGAGTTATATCCATAAACCGACAATGGGTTCGGTCACTGGAACCAACAACCTAAACTAATGTGGTGTCAAGGTAAAGGGTCAAAAAGTGAAAGGCGACCTGCACCTGCAAACACCACCAAACTTATGGTTTGTTGGTTATCAATCCAGCCTTACCATAAGGGAATACAAGCACCGCCCACTTGGTGCACACACAAGGGTCTCGTCGGTCATTACTCCGACCTCACCCCCACAATACCCTATCACAATCTAGGACAACACAAAATAGAGCAGTGCTGGCACACTCTAGTACGCCACATGGGAAGGTACCAAAACAAAATACAAAGAACAATGCAATAACAAGACTGGATCCTCTTTCCCAAAACAACACTTAAGCAGAAATTGAAAGCGACCGCAACCAATTGGCACCCGCATGCACTCGGTGGTCAAAATCAAAAACCCTGTTGCTTAGGAAAATGAAATGCTACCTATACCCAAGGGCCGAAGTCTATACCAAACTGTTAGAACACACTGCACCCCTTAGATCTATAATGCAGTACTACCAAACATACAGGGTAATCGATCTATTGGTCAGCGATCTACCCATACTCAAGAGAGGACTTACATTGAAGCAAGCGCAGTTCAAAAAGCTGTGGGATCACGCTAACGCCAGAGCAAAGGACACCTTGGCGTTCATGTGGGCAATGGGAGATTTCAAGTTACCATTGGGCATTATCGAAGTGGTAACGGGATCTCCCCCCTTCTACATTCGGAGATACATTCTCCGCAGCATAGCCTCTCTAGCACGACACGAGGCAACATATGCAAAGGAACATAACAACAACCAGCCTCTCCCCACATTACGTCCCTACACCCACGGCCAGAAGATTGCAATCGCTAAGCTTTTACGCGACAACCAGGAAACATTCCAACATGCAAGAGAGTCCCTGCGGAGAGAAGACACCACGATCTGCTTCGAGGCGGTAAGACGACACCAGTGGCTGCTGGAGCATCACCCAGAGCACTCAACCAACATCACTATACCCCAGCTTAAGGAGTATGCAACTCGGACGCTGGAAGAACAACAAACCACGATCACAAAGGGGCAGTTCGGCACCGTCGACCATGGCACCATTCCGCGAATGCAGGTTTCAGATCCCAAACCTTACCACCCTCACCGAGGCAACGAAGCATGAGGACATGCTTCTTTCCGGAAGGAGGGGTAAAATGTACACCACAGAAGGCACCTCCGAGCATTCGGGTAACAAGGAAGGAGCAGTAGCGGAGCGGGGCATCACGCACACAGAGGATCGTGAACGGAGCTTCGCGCTGTGAATGGGAAGAGAGCCCAGGAGAGCTGAGGGCCCAAGCGGAAGACAGACCAGGCGGAAGACAAAGAGGAAGGAGCGAAGGCCGAGAGACGCCAGGTGGCAGCTTACGAGAGCAAGCAGCAAGGGAGGCCAGGGGTAATAACCGGGTATCTGGGGGGAGTCGTAAGGCCGGGACGAGTAGTGGCCGGGACTCTGGACGCCGGTTATACGGAGTTGGGTATCTACGGAGAACGACCTACGAAGGGCCACGTGGCCAAAGACGGCTCGGGAACAAGGGAGCTCACCGGGAACTCGCCAAGGTGGTTCGGGAACGCCCGAGAACGGAGGTGACCCGGGAACACACTTAGAGCACTGGGAACGGATGCAAGGTCGGCGGGAACGCATCCTAGTACTTAGGGAACGGCCGGATTAATAGGTAGAAGGAATTAGGGTACCTAGTTACCGTTTTTGAGTAGGAAGGGAGTGCATTAGTGACTAGGGATAGTAACACCTAATTGTTTTAGTGAACACGTAGTCACTAACAATGATCTCATTAGAGGGTGTGGATGAAGAACTAGAGATATCCAAGCCAAGGGATGAAAATCCCTTGGATGACATTAACCGCCTTAACTATCTAAGCAATGAAGGATGAAATTGGGAATGGATGACTCATGGATGGTAACCGAACACACCTAGGCACATCTAGGTATTAGAAGGAATTGCAACCAATCCACTTCTCATGAACATCTATATTTAGCACGTGTGGTTTCTATAAATAGATGTGACAGACCTAAATTTAGACTGCAGCCTTAATTCAGACTAAAATTAGCCTAATTAGACATTTGGCATTAGGGGCCACACCTAACCGCCGATTCAACCAATTATAAGATTTCAAAACCTATATAAAGGGGCACTACGGGCCCCTATAACACCTCATTATTCATTTCAACAATCCAACGTGAGCGTCAAGAGGAGCATTATCGGGAGCGTTTTAACGAAGACCTATTTGGAGCATTATCGGGAGCGATTTGACGACAACCGGAGCTTCGCGATTTTACTTGAGGAATCGAAGATCTTTTCGAGCTTGAAGACTTAAAGGATTGAAATATTATCCTCGAACTTGAAGACGATTGAAGGCCCGCGGCTGAGGGACCACGAGGCCGCAAGGCGTGAAGACGAAGACCGAAGACTTAGCGACATTTGAAGATACTCGAAGACGAACGCCTTCGGGTTTGAAGACCGAATTTAGACTGAGAGCCCGCGATACTGAAGGCCCGCGGACTGGAGACCGCGACTGGAGGACCGCGGAACCGGACGACGAGTTACGAGACTTGAAGATTGATTCATAACGAATCCGAAGACTTGGAGATTTGAAGATCCCTTTTGGGTGTACCTTGAAGATTGAGGGCCTGAGGTACTGAGAGACCACGAGACCATAGGAGCGAAGTCTCAAGACCTGTGAAGTATTTGAAGATTTGATTGAAGACTTTTGAAGACCGGGAGAACATGGAAAGCTAAAAGGGCCGCAAGACTGAGGGCCCATGAGACTGGAGGACCGAGAAGACTTTAGGATCTGAAGGTCTTTTCAAGAGATTACGAAATCAAGGACTACAAGAAAAGACTTGAAGACATTAAAAGCTTTCTTCAAGATTTGGAGACTGAGGGCCCTCGGGACCAGAGGACCGCAAGCCCGAGGCCAAGACCGCAAGTTTGAAGCCCTTTGAGGACTAAAGGTTTAAACGAATTTTTTTTTTAACCAAGATCTAAGATACCTTTTGGGTCTAAGGAGATGTCAAGATATCAAAAGTGAAGAGGCTAAGAGATTGACAAAATCCGAAGCTCATCGTGAAGACAAAGAAGATTGCGTAAGGAATGCAAGACCGAAGCACTCAAGAGAATAGGAAGATTAGAGAAGATCCTTCCTAGGAATTTAGAGATATTCAAGAATGAAGAACTAAACTCTCATGAGTAGAGAATACAAAGGAAAACCAGACAAAAGGGAACTTTAGAAGAATGAAGACATTAAGAAGATCTTCAAACCATCATTCAAGAATAAAAGACTTTGAAGACCATCAAGTAGCCAACTTTCACCTTAAAGGCATTGCAATGGATTGTTAAGGAAAACACTCAAAGTAATGTGATTGTGAACTTTGATTGAGGATTTAGAATTGGAAATGAAATTGAAGAATGTTTTGATACCATTACATTGATTGCGAAAACACTCCTTATATTCACAACACTTAACCTCGACATTAGGATTTCGGGGAACATAAGCTTGAAAGCTTAGGCTACTTTCTCCTTAAAGATTTATCCAAGAGGAAACACCTTCAAAAGTTAATTTAGATAAATGTAGTGTCCATGTAAACCGGTCAGCAGCGGGTTACACCGTCTAAGTTTGCTGAGGGTTTGAAGGTGACCTCGACATTTTGGCGACCATGCTGGGGATTCGCCACATGGACGTTACACTTACCTAGATTAGAAGATAAAATTTACAACATACAATATTTGGGAGTAAGTTGGATGGCAGGCATCAATGGAGAACATGTACTACCTATATTGTGGAAGACTCCAACAGGAGATGAATGAGAAACGCAAATGGGAAGAAACATTTGGACCACGGAAGCAAGATCGTATAGAGAGAGCAGTGCAACGGAGACTCGAACAATTTAATTTCCGAGGATTCTACGTGCAGGGAAGCGAAGGAGGAGAAGAAGAGAACTCAAAGCAACAAGAAGTCTTGGCTTTGGGTAAGTGGCCATGGGATTATCCAAAGTATGATACCAGCCGAACAACCTTGAAGAAATGGGAAGGAACCAGGAGATTCCACGATCTCATGTGGGATATGCAGAAGATGTATGAAGACAAGGTCTGGCAATTACATCAAGAAAGAGAAATAGGATTCACGTACCGGTCACAATTTGAGAGAAACATTGCTGAGTTACCATAGGAGCTGCAGGCAGTAATTTTCTCTAAGGTGTGGAATGACGGAAGAGAAGGAATTAGCGCCTATGTGTTAGGAGCAACGCGACATTGAGGTTACCATTACAAGCAAGAAGGTTTGTTGTACGATTTGTATGTTAGAAAGATATTCTTACCTCTGTATGGTGGTTTGCATGGTAGTGTGGGGAACTTGAATTTGGGGCAGGAGCAGGAACAAGAAACAAGAACTTAAACCAAGTGTCCAAGTAATCATCCATAGGCAAACAGGTGAAGTACGGGTGCATTGAGGCGTCAGAGCTGAGAGAGCCGGCCAAGACCATGACCCCGAAACACTCTCAGTAGCGTACATGGTTGATCATGAGGATACATCTAGTACGAGAAGTACATCACCAACTCCTAGAGAACAGGAGGCAGAGAAGAAGCATGTGGAGCGCATGCATTCCAGAGAAGACCGCATAAGGCGGACTGAACAACTCAAGAGAGAAAGAGAAGAGAGGTACGCTAGGCGTACAAGACAACGAACTACAGGAAGTGAAGAGAGCCGATACGCCTCTGAACCACCGGCAGTAGGTTCCCACACCCCTAAGCCCAGCCACCATAGAAGTCAAAGTGAAGGAGGAGGTAATGGTGAGACAAGCAAAGGACATGAAGACTTGGATGAAGAGAACTTGAATCAGGGAGAAAACGAGGAAGATGAGGATGATCTGATAATAGGCACCCCTCTTGGAACCTATGTGTTGAGAACGAAAGGTACAGGTAAAAACACGGGTACACATACCCCAGTAGATAAAGCGCAGGACAACACCCATCAAGGAAACACGGCTGAGGAAAATCTTTTCAACCCAAGGAGTTGGGAGAAATTGAAAAGAAATTTTGAAGAACAATTTAGCTTTGAAGACTCCGGCTTCTCCGGAGAAAGCACACAAGATAACACGGACCAAGGAGTAAAAAGACCCATCAGTCAAGAAGAGTTTGACGACCTACGGAGGAAGTTTGAAGAGAAACTTAAGCAATTCCAAAACCTTGGAATTAACACCGGAGTCAGCCCACCACCAGCCAAGAGCAACAACCCACCTGGTGTTGGAAGCAACTTACCCAACCCAGTCAACATGGCCGCACAACCCCGAAGAACGAAGGTTCCCTTACCAACCTACAAGGGTAAGACGGATCCCGATACGTATATGCAAGAGTTCAACAACGTGTGTCTCGCAAATCAAGAAGACACAGACGCGATCAAATTACAACTATTCCCTGTTACCTTAAAGAAACGAGCCTTGGAATGGTACTCCCAATTTGGCCCAAACCATTTTCCGGACTGGCCAAGTTTAGGAACTGCCTTCCTTATGAGATTCAGATCAAAGAAATCAGAGGGAGAAGTCATTGAAAGCTTAGGCTCCCTCAAGCAAAAGAAAGACGAGACAGTCGAGAAATTTTATGAAAGGGTTATGGTGGAATCATCAAAGATTCACCCTCAACCTAGTAATCAATTCAAGAAAGCATGGTTCCTTAATGGGTTGAAATAGGAATACGCTAAGCACATTGATTTAATGCCGACCGATGACTTGGATGAGGCAAAAGCATCGGCACGGAAGTTGGAATTAGGACAGATGAGGAAAGGGAGGTTCCTCGATGAGAGTGACAGTGAGGAGTCAAGTGATGACTCAGAGGAAGAACGGCGAAAGAAGAAAAAGAAGACAAAGAGTAGAAGAAATAACTCAACCAAAGATGACATCAAGACTCTCAGAGAAGAGATAGAAGGACTGGCTTTGGGAAGCCGGAAATTCAGAACGGGCATAATTTGTCGGCGATGCCGAAATGAAGGGCACTACGTGCAAGAGTGTCAAATGAAACAATGTACAAATTGTAATAGCCTTACTCATAACACAAGTGAGTGTGTTTATGAAAGGCACGAATCTCGGAGACCCCGGGATAGAAGATATGGGGTAAATCAAATACAACCCCAATCCAATCGAAGGCCAGGAGCGATCACTCCTAGGCGAGAAACGAATGACAGAAGGGTTCGGTTTGAACCAAGGATAGAATTCAGAAGAGATGAAAGGTCCCCATTCAGGGAAGGCGATTACCGGCGGGAGGCGGGAGGCCCCTACCGGGGAAATGAATATCGCAGAGATGAACGGCCCTATTTTAGGCCCAACGACAACTACAGAGATGACTTCAGGAGGGAAGGCTACTACCCCTACAAGAGCCAAGATTACCGGAGGGAAGATGGATACCCCTACCGAGGAGGTCCCAGAGGACCTATCAATCATGAATACAACCGAAGCTTGATGGACAGTACCAACACCAAGGCAGCGCCGAGAACTGGGTACATTGGCGTACCTCAGCGAGATGGCAACCCCGACGAGTGTTTTTACTGTCATCAAAAGGGACACCGGAAGACGGACTGTCCGCACTTTATCAAACACCAACAGGAGTTGAGTGGATTCAGGAATGCTAAGCCAGCCGTGGGAGCCAACGTGGTGTCCCCTGCTGTGTGTGTGATGACAAGAGTCCAACGGGCTGCGGCCGAGGGAGGCAAGGAAGATAGCGAAAGTGACGATAGTGATGATGACGACAATTCGAGCAGTGGCAGCTCTGAGGAGCAGGAAGACCACCAACAAAGAGATGAGAACTCTGATGAAGAGAGAGATGTTGTGCGCGAGCCGGACGCACACCCCGATGAAGACAAAGAGGAGGTGTTCGAGCAAGATGAACACGTTGATGATAAGGAGAAAAATGAAAGGCCGATAGGAGCCAACAGCGAGGAATGGAAAGCTGATATGGAAGTCCACCGGGAGGTGAGTAAAACTATCAAATACATACAGGAGGAACAGGGCGAAGCTCTACCCACGCCAGAGGAGTTCGCACCTTGGTACCCAGAAGAAGAAGAGGCAAGGAAGCCTAAAGAACGGAGCCCCGAGAAAGGAGGCGCCCCAAAGACTACCCAGGCAAGGGTAGATGAGATTCTAGAGAATGTGATGAATCACACAAGAGCCAACATTTCAATAGGGCAACTACTAGAGATAGCCCCCTATTGTAGGAAACGGGTAATGGCTGCCCTTACCAGCCAAGAAGGAACGTCTGAGAAACCGACACCTACATACCAAGTGACAGCAAAGGCATTCGACGAAGAAATGCCCATGATATCAGTGATTGTGAAGAACAAGAGGATTCCGGATGCTTTGATTGATGGTGGATCAGGAGTGAACATCATCACTGATACATTGAGAAGGAAATTGGGGCTCAAGAAGATAGAGCCTGCACCATTCACTATAAAAATGGCTGACCAAAGAAAGGTCATGCCCAAGGGAATCATCCGAGACGTACGACTGGATGTCGGCGGCATCGTGATTGGAACGACACTCACCGTCATAGACATGGTGAGTACCGAAGACAGTTACTCCCTTTTGCTAGGGAGGCCATGGTTAAAAGAGGCCCAAGCACAACATGATTGGCCCCTCAACAAATTGACCTTAACGCAGGGTGGAAACAAGGTGGAGATAAGCACCCAACGAACACCGGCACTACCACCGGCCAAGAGACCCTTAAATTGGGAAGACTATGACTGGGAAATGGGATTGTCCGATGAAGAAGAAGCGATAGTCTATGAAGCTTTCCCAGAACTGCTACCCATGGGGAACTTTGATTTGAAAAGCTTGAAGAAGCTAAGAGAACCAAGCTGCAACACAGTGAAGATTGATACTCACCACGAGCCAGGAAAACCTGGATCACGAAAAGGTGAAACCGAGAAACCTCGGTCAAGAAAAACAACGAAGAAAGAACAAGAAGCTATGGAAGAGAAACCGGTATATCCCTCCCAGTTTTACAAAGCAAAAGAAGGAGAGATAGAGATTGATCGCACCCCTGCCTCAGAAGCCGTCAAAGGGAAGAAGATAGCGGGGTGGACAGTTGAAGATGAAGACTTAGTAAAGACTTTAAACTTAGGAACTCCGGAAGAGCCTAAGTTAGTCAAGATAGCGAAAGACTTGGGAGAATACGAAGCAAAAGTGAAAGAGCTACTTCTAAATTTCAAGGATGTGTTTGCTTTCACCTACAAGGACATGAAGGGAATACCCCCTCATGTGTGCGAGCATAAGATTGAGCTACAGCCGGAAGCCAAGCCGATACGACAAATGCGTTATAGGATGAACCCCAATTACGCAGCCAAGGTGAAAGAAGAGATAGACAAGTACTTGGAGGCAGGATTCATATATCCCGTGGATAAAACCGAATGGCTGTCACCAATCGTGATTGTACCCAAAAAGAATGGGAAACTGCGAGTGTGTGTCGACTATCGAAAACTGAATGCAGTCACGAAGGTGGACCCTTTTCCATTACCATTTACAGAATCTATCTTGGAAGCGGTTGCAGGACACGAAATGTACACGCTAATGGACGGGTACAGTGGCTACAACCAAATCATGATCGCCTTAGAAGATCAGCTGAAGACGTCTTTCATCACCGAATACGGAGCGTTTGCGTACAGGGTGATGCCCTTTGGATTAATGTGTGCACCAGCCACCTTCCAAAGGGGCATGATGAAGATATTTGCCGACTACCTCGACAAATTCATGAAGGTGTTTTTAGATGATTTTACAGTTTATGGAACCAAAGAAGACCACATTGAGCATTTGGAAAAATGTCTCGTTAAGTGCCGCGAAAATGGAGTAAGCCTGAACCCAGAGAAGTGTTTTTTCTGCGTTAATTCAGGGAGACTCTTAGGGCACGTGGTATGCAAAGAAGGATTGTTGGTGGATCCGAAGAAGGTGGAAGTTATCAAAGGATTACCTCCACCAACCACCGTACGAGGAATTCGGAGTTTTCTAGGCCAAGCTACATACCATCGGAAATTCATATGGATGTATGCTGAGATCACTCGGCCTTTGTACTTACTACTCAAGAAAGGAGAGAAGTACATTTGGACAAAATCTTGTCAAGAGGCCTTCGAAGAAGTGAAGAAAATGTTAACAACTACACCCATTTTGGTAACTCCCAATTGGACCATGGAGTTCCACGTACACTGCGATGCCTCGAACATCGCAATTGGAGCCGTTTTGGCTCAGAACATACACAGGGATAGAGATTCCCCAATTCATTACGCTAGTCGACTCTTAAACAGTGCGGAGAAGAACTATAGTACGACGGAGCGTGAAGCCCTAGCAATGATCTACTCAGTGGGCAAATTCAGACACTATTTGCTAGCAAACCATTTCGTGTTCTACGTGGACCATCAAGCCCTGCTATACTTGGTCAATCGACCAGTGGTGTCCGGGCGAATCGCGAGATGGATGCTGTTACTTCAAGAGTACGATTTTGAAGTAGTTTATAAGCCTGGTAGGAGCCATGTAATGGCTGACCACCTATCAAGGATAGAAAGCGGAGAAGACCCCTCAGGGGTACAAGACCAGTTTCCGGACGCAAGTTTATTCATGGTTCACGTGCAACCATTCGAAGACTGGCGAGCACCTTTCATTGAGTACCTTACCCACGGAAGATTGTTGTCAGCTCTAGCTACCCCACGAGAACAAAACAAGATCAGGCAACTGAGTGAGCCCTTCGTCCTAGACGACGCAAAGCTCAAGCGAGTCAGTATCTCCGGCAAGATACATGAGTGTATAGCCGGGGACATCATTGAAGAAGTCATAAGCGAAGCCCATGAGCAAGATGGGATACACTACAATCTAACTTCAACATGGCATTACATACTACGCACCCCATATTGGTGGCCTACTCGACGAAGAGACGTACTGGAATACTGTCAAGAATGTCCGGTATGTAAGGTTGTTGACCAAGGAAACGAAACCGGGAATATTACCCCACAAGATTCAGAGGACGACGACGATCCACTCCCTGTACAACCTTTGGAAGCGCAAGAAGACATGACAGGAAAAGCAGAATCGGATTGGACAACACCATATGTCCAATACCTAACTTGTCTAACACACGGAACCCCCTGGGTGAGTTCCCTACCCAAAGAAGAAAGAAAATTGGTAGTGTACCGAAGCAAATTTTTCATACTCATTGAAGGGGAGTTACATCGCATGTTTCATAACGGCATTACCAAGAAATGTATGCCTGGAAGATATGTGAGGAGTTACATCAAGACCCTCCATATACGAGAAAATCAACATCTTTCAGTAAATGCCACCAGGAAATTAGTTCTACAAGGGCCGTATTGGTGGCCAACTATCACGGAAGATGTCTCACTACTCATCACACTATGCATCGAGTGCGAAGAGCATGGAGAAGAGTTACACACAGAAGCAAGCTCTTCGGAACCGGGTAACGGGGCGGACATTATACCATACAAAGAAACTTTTAACGATTGGAGAACACCTCTAGTCGAATATCTGGCGCATGGAAGACTCAAAATGGACATGGAAACTCAAAGAGGGCAGCGGGAAACCATACGAGAGAGCGAAATTTTCACTTTGGAAAAGGGAAAACTTCGAAAACTGGAGAAGAATGGAATGGCTAAAATTTGCATCGCTGGTTACCAAATAAAGCATTGGATAGGGAAAATGCACGTACACCAGCAGAGACACTTAGACGACCAACAAACTTGGCTTCGATGCTTGCAAGGGAATCGGTGGTGGCCCACGATGGGGCTGTGTGACATACAAATCTACATTATGTACGACTGCCCGTCTTGTCGAAGAAGATTTCGAGGCCCGCTCCATAACATAATTTGCGGGTCCGTCATCGTACAAACACCTGACAACAAGGATTGGAGGAGGTTGTTAATAGAATACCTCACATACGGGTACTTGAAAGGACCCCACATCTCGAAGAATCAATACAAAAGGATAACTCGACAAAGCCAAAAATATTTCATTGAAGAAGGAAAACTAAAGAGGATATTCTCGGATGGAGACGTGAAGATATGTATTGCGGGACGTGAAATCAACAAATACCTGCAAGAATTACATGTTACAGAATCCGGGGAACATCTTAGCGAAGAGATAATGTGGCACCTAATCATGTTTGGGCCATATTGGTGGCCCACATGCGGAGCCGACATTAACAGCTTATGCCGTCGGAAATGTACGGTATGCAGCAACCAAGCAGAGTTTTCAAAAGACCCGAAGACACCATCACCTCTGGACCGGAAAGACCTACTAAGAGGGGTTGCTGCAGATTGGAGACGTCCTTATATGGAGTACCTAACATGCAAGGAGATCTTCGACCAAACCCTACCACCAGAGGTAAAAAGGACGGTAACACAAAGCCAGAAGTACTTTGTGTTCAGCAACGGCACGTTACAACGGATACGCAAAGGAGGAAAAGGTAACCAAGTTTGTATCCCCGAGACTCAAGTTCCCAGGTACCTAGCCAAGGTACATGGGGAAAGCGAACCCCACTTGGCTGCCATAGAAACATGGAAGGCCGTGGCCACAGGAGCGTACTGGTGGCCGACATGGGGAAATGACGTGTGCAACCATTTAAGATACTGCAAAACTTGCAGAGGAACGGAGACACCGAAGGAATGCCCCAGGGAAAATCAAAACTCATCTTCACCAAAACCAACACCTAAGCCAGATTGGAGACAACCAATCACACAACGACTAAAGAGCTTTGAGGAGTTAAACCATGTTGGTACACATGAAGAGTTGGGATTACTCAGCCTTAACACCGAGACGTATTTCATAGCCGAAGATGGGTTGAAATATCGATTACCAAATGGGGAAGTTAAGATGTGCGTGGCCAAAGAAGACGCCAAGGATTGGGTGAAGAGGATACATGAATATCAAATACCGCATCTAACGAGAAAAGAAGTACTCGCACAAGTACACAAAGGCCCGTATTGGTGGCCCACCATTTCTTCAGATATAAACCACTTAATTGACGAATGTAAACCATGTCAGATCACTGCAACGTCAGGCCTTAAAATCGAGAACTACGGGACTATCTTCCTCCAGAATCAGAAGACACATGATTGGAGAGAACCAATCATTCAATACCTCAAAAACCCAATGGAACTAAGCGACTTCGCCTTTCATGAAGAGTTGGGTACCTTACGGACGGAATTACCTCATTACTTTCTAAAGAAAGGAAAGTTAAAGCGAAGTTTTGCAAATGGGCAAACGAGACTGTGCATCTCTCAAGAAAGAGGAATCGAATGGTTGACAACCATTCACAATCAACGGTACCCTCATCTTTCAATGGATGAAATGATTTTACAAGTCACCCAAGGGCCTTATTGGTGGCCCACAATTCCTCCAGACATTGACCATCTATGCAAGAAGTGTAGAGTTTGTTGGCCCAATGAAACCCCGGAGCATGTTGTTGACTGCAAAACTGTCACGATCAAGGACAAAGAAGAACCGGACTGGAGAACACCTTTCATCGATTATTTAACCCACGGGAGGCTGACCACGGAAGCCTCAACCACGCAACGACAACAAATCGCCATACGAAGTCGTCCATACATGCTAAACCACAACGGGACTCTGATAAAAGAAGGGCCCGATGGTATACGAAGGATATGCGTAGCTGGACCGATAACTACAGCCATCATTGCGGAAGCTCATGAGGGGATAGCTGGAGGACACTTCTCAGCCAATATCACCTTACACAAGGTCTTAACGGCTTTGTACTGGTGGCCCACCATGAAGAGAGATGTTCATCTTTACTGCACCCAATGTGACATCTGTCAGAGGGTTGGCCCAAAAATCTCAACCAATCTCCAACCCTTACATCCCACAATGCCCATTGAGGTATTTCAGAAATGGGGTTTGGATTTCATTGGCCCGGTCAACCCGCCAGCTAAAGGTACCAAGAATCGGTACATTATCACGGCTACGGACTACACCACCAAATGGGTGGAAGCCAGAGCCTTAAAGGATAACACGGCTAAATCCACAGCCAAATTCCTTTTTGAAGAAATAATTACGAAATTTGGATGTCCATTAGAGTTTGTGAGCGACCAAGGAAGTCATTTTATTAATGACACCATCAAGGTGCTCACTCAAGAATTTATGATTTTACACCGGAAGTCAACCACTTACTACCCACAGGCCAATGGGCAAGCGGAGAGCACCAACAAGGTAATTAAGATTGCTTTGACTAAAATGGTTAACGCCAATCGAACGGATTGGGACACCAAGTTACATGCAGCACTTTGGGCCTATAGGACAGCCTATAAGGTTACCACCAAGCACACTCCATTTTCATTAGTATTCGGGACAGAAGCCTTGTTACCTATGGCTTATCTTCATCCCGATATTTATCAAAAGCGGAGTCAAGAGTTTCATCCCATTTTAGAAAAGAGAATGGAGCAACTCAGAACTATGGATTTGACCAGACATGAAGCTGAAGAAAACATGAAACATATGCAACTCTTACGAAAGGAAAGACATGACAAACCCCGGGCAAAGAGACAATGTCAACATTGTGACCTTGGGATAACCAAGCCACTCCAAAAGGAGGCTAAGAAACACGACACTCTAAAAGAGGACCTTACTCAAGCTATGGAGAAAAGTCAAAACTCTCGAAGCAACGAAGATGGGGAGCAAAATACTCCACCCAAAACACGTTTTTATCCCGGTCAACGAATCTTGTGGCACTTGCGCCATAAGATACCCGGGCCGGGCAAGTTCAAAATACGATGGGCAGGACCTTATTTAATTCAACAAGTCTATGATAATGGTTCAGTGGATGTTACCACCCTACAAGGGGACCGTTTGGGACGAGTCAACATGAACAAGCTAAAACCATACCAAGAGCCCAAATCAACTCAGGCTTATGCCTTACAAATTTTAGCACGCCACTTTTTGGAAACGGAGATACGAGCAAAACAAAATCCTTTATACAAAGGGACTAGTACTACACCAATTCCCATCACCCCATCTTCTCAATCAAATACGGAAATCATTTCACATATTGGTTCCACTTCTTACCAAAGTCAAGAAATCTTAGATGCTGAAGATTTGGAAATGCATAGAGTAATGCTAGAAGTATACCACATACATCCCTCAAAACAAGAGAGTGGTCAACCAAAAGATACCTTAAACCCCCTAAGGCACGACCAAAGGGACGAAAAAGAAACCAACCTACATACCATATCCCAATGGGAACTACTATCAAGTTTAGGAGAAAGTTTGGGAACCACAACACCTATGAGGAATACAACCCATGCCTACCCTGCCTTACCTGACTTGGAGCCAGCTGGGGGGGAACCAACTCACAAATGAAAATTCTAAAAAAATAAATAAAGTCTAGGTAAAGGCTCACCTAGGACTGACCACTGGAATAGTAAGCCAGTAAGAGCCCTTTCATCGCAATTTAAGGATGAGAGGATTAAAGAGAAAGGTCATTAGTACCTAAGCATAGGAAAACATAGCCAAAATAATCGCTTTCCACCAAGGATCACCAAAAGATGAATGGGAGTTGCTTTAAGGAGGGAAGAGATTCCCAACAAGTTACTGACACAATGATATGGATGAGTTACATTATTGGGAAAAGCACGTATTCTAGGAAGTTAACATCACGGAAGAAACAAATCACAAATCACGGAAGAAACTTGAGAGAGATAAGGATTTTTGAGTATTCTAAATGGGAACACCACTTTAGATGACTACAAGGCTTGGACATGTTCTCTTTTATTCGATTTTAAGAAGGGTTAACCCCTAGAAGACTAGATGAGACATGGGATCGGATGCGAAAAGGAGAATCTGGTCGAAGCTCGGATAGAATTTTGAGGACCAGGGGATAAAGGAAGCGAGTTTGAATTCATATTGTTATCTTCTATGGAAAAAGGACTTAATCTGGGAAAGTGAGAAGATATCAATGGATGGACGACACTCTGTTTAAAGGAGGATTGATTTGGAGCCGAACGGAATTTTAAAGCGATTGGATGAAGAATTGAAGTACACGTTACAAGGCCTTAAGGGAATGATGTGTGAGCGAGCCTTCTATGAGGACTTTCAAACCCCAAATAGATTGCAGAACACTTAGATGATTGAAAGAGATTCAACCATTAGGGTGAGGAGAACTTGGTAAATGGATGAAAGTTGGTCCAATAAGGATCGTGATTTATTTATTTATTTTGGTGAAGATTGGTTAGAATATTGGAGTCACATTTTGAAGGGATATAGGAACTAGTTTTGTGTTAGGGATAAGTATAAAGCCTGGAGCACATGAAATATGGGTGAATTATTATGAAAGCCGAAATTATTGAAGAAGCGAGTTGCGCTAGGGATAAATGAATGTTTAGTAAATGGACCACAATTACAATACACACAATCACAAACATCAGAAATTGGAAACATAATGGAGAAGATTAAAATCCAGTTTTGATTTCATTGGAGGGGCCCACACAAGGTGAGCCCCAAAGAAATGGGGATTCAACCCACCGAAGTGGGGAATCCCACGTAAAGGAGGGGACTTACAGTACCTGCAAAGAACCACTTGCACAAAGTCAGTAAGTGAATTGAAGTTAAACTTACACAATAGAAATTGGGTTGAGGGTATTACCTGGCCAAGTCAGGAGTCCAGCAAAGAGTGGGGCCTACCACCCACATGCAGAGAAGGCAAGCCAGCTGAAGCTTGTTAAACCCTAATCAAGAACTCCAACCGCCAAGTTCAGCTGAAGGCCCAAGTGAGTTGCGGCAGAGAAACCACCCCTCAATATCACTGTGTGCAGCAGTTGCCCACACACACCAGAGTAGAGGAAGTTAGGGAAACTACCAGATTGTTCGGCAAGAGCTAACAAGGAGGTTAGAATGGAGAGCTTATATGAGGTCAAGCCGAAATTAAATGAGCAGGGAGTGTTTTGGAGAGATTTGCAAAACACATGTCTGCAGGCTTTCACCTCCGTGTGTTGGAGCAAGAGTAAGTCCCAGTGGTACCCGAGGTCGTGCAAATTTCATGTTTACCAAGAGATATTGTGCAGAGCAGTGAAAACCATTGAGGAGTCAGGTTTCGCTGATAAAATGAAGAGGAAGCAGGGAGAGGAGCAGCCAGCAAGATACATTTTCGTGGTGGATACAGTTCTTAGGCACCATCAATTCACCTTGGAGGAGGCCAAGTTCCTCAAACAAATCAATCTTGATGGTTTTGTAAACAGGGTTACATGGACAGTGTTGCATGAGGCTTTGGTTCGGGAGGCAGTGGCGAACCTCGAGGTATCCACCATGACAACCACGGTGCAAGGCAAGGTAATTCCATTACTAGCAACCAACTGGAAAACTCAATTGCGAGATATTTTTGAGTTCACAACCCGAAAGGTCGCCTCAACCAAGCAATGGGAGCTCACAGAATTATTTCCATCGCCCAGGACAACATCAGATGGACAAGAGACGGTGAGGGTGACGGATTGCACCTACCCAGGTGCCAAGAAGCCTCTCAGAATCCTCAATTCTTTATTTTGTCTCAATATAACAGGACACAACCACATCTCCATACCTTTTGCGGAATTAATTCTAGCAGCTCTAAATGGCAACACCATTGATTGGGTGGAAGAATTTCACCAAGAACTTCGTGACGAAATTCTGAAACTCCACCAAAAACATTCAGAAAACCCGGTTAAGGTGGAAAGGACCGCTATTGGGCCTCACCTCACACTAATTCTAAAAGCAGCTGGGGTAATGAATCTCCTCCATGAGGCAGAGGCAGGGTTTCATATGACCAACCCTTCTAGTGCCTCCAAGCCTCACAAGAAGAGGTGCATAGATGCACCGGTACCTTCTCCAAAACTTCAAAGCACCTTCAGGGTAGTGGAGCCTCCGATGGAAAAATCCCAGGTAGGACAAGCTGCCCCAGCCCCGCCCTCTCAAACAACCGACACGCCCCAATCAACTGTGTACGAGACTGAGGAGCCCTGGCAGGTTCCGAATGATGTACCCAACCTTGTGCAGCAGATCACTCAAGCCCACAGACGGTTGGAAAATCTGCTGACTACCCTTACAAGCAAAGCCCCACCAAATTTGATACGTAATGTGGACCGCCAGTTCCACAAAGTGCAGAGAGAGGCAATTCTGCACGAAGGGTCAAAAACAGGGAAGAACCAGTCCGAAGCCCCACAGACAGAGACCATCAACTCTCTCGTTTTGCAGATCGGAAGACTGGAAGAGAAGCTGGCCGACAAGGAGGAGCTTATAGACCTCTACATTGAGAACTCCTTCGAAACCCAGACACAGTTGGCAGAAAGGGAGGACCAAACGACCAGGTTGCAGACTGAACTTCAAACAGTTACTCAAAGGGACCAGGAAGACTTATTGAAATTTCAGCAATTGGAGAAGACGTACATGCAACAACTGCAAGCAAAAGGGGAAGAAGCCGCGGAACTGCAACAACAGCTAGCAGAAAAAGAGGAAGAGATGGAGAGCTCAAGAAAGGAGATCCAGACCCTTACCCACAGAAATTCCGAAATGCTGGCGAACAATCGCAAGCTGGAAGAGACCCAGTCACACCAGTTGGAGGACAGGGATAAAAAGATTACTTTTTTTCAAAAACAGATCCAGGAACTTCAAACCCATTTGGACACCCGAGATCGGAAGGTAAAGGAGGCACAAAGAATTCAGCAACGAGAGAGAGCAGAAATCACCGGGTTACGAACCGAAAATCGGGCATTAAAAGCAGCCCTTTCCAACCCTAGGCTGGATTCCGAATTCGGCCAGGACTCCAACCAGCCTTTGGACAGAGCTGAACGCCATGCGCTCGCGGAGGGAGCGGCTAACCAATTGCTCAACGATCTCCAGCAAGAACTACAGGTAGTTAAACAAGAAAAGGAGGACCTGCAGCAACAACTCCATCAAAGCATCCCCACAGACCAATTCGCACTGCCACACGCCTGCATTCACCCAAGGGCCGAAGTCTATACCAAACTGTTAGAACACACTGCACCCCTTAGATCTATAATGCAGTACTACCAAACATACAGGGTAATCGATCTATTGGTCAGCGATCTACCCATACTCAAGAGAGGACTTACATTGAAGCAAGCGCAGTTCAAAAAGCTGTGGGATCACGCTAACGCCAGAGCAAAGGACACCTTGGCGTTCATGTGGGCAATGGGAGATTTCAAGTTACCATTGGGCATTATCGAAGTGGTAACGGGATCTCCCCCCTTCTACATTCGGAGATACATTCTCCGCAGCATAGCCTCTCTAGCACGACACGAGGCAACATATGCAAAGGAACATAACAACAACCAGCCTCTCCCCACATTACGTCCCTACACCCACGGCCAGAAGATTGCAATCGCTAAGCTTTTACGCGACAACCAGGAAACATTCCAACATGCAAGAGAGTCCCTGCGGAGAGAAGACACCACGATCTGCTTCGAGGCGGTAAGACGACACCAGTGGCTGCTGGAGCATCACCCAGAGCACTCAACCAACATCACTATACCCCAGCTTAAGGAGTATGCAACTCGGACGCTGGAAGAACAACAAACCACGATCACAAAGGGGCAGTTCGGCACCGTCGACCATGGCACCATTCCGCGAATGCAGGTTTCAGATCCCAAACCTTACCACCCTCACCGAGGCAACGAAGCATGAGGACATGCTTCTTTCCGGAAGGAGGGGTAAAATGTACACCACAGAAGGCACCTCCGAGCATTCGGGTAACAAGGAAGGAGCAGTAGCGGAGCGGGGCATCACGCACACAGAGGATCGTGAACGGAGCTTCGCGCTGTGAATGGGAAGAGAGCCCAGGAGAGCTGAGGGCCCAAGCGGAAGACAGACCAGGCGGAAGACAAAGAGGAAGGAGCGAAGGCCGAGAGACGCCAGGTGGCAGCTTACGAGAGCAAGCAGCAAGGGAGGCCAGGGGTAATAACCGGGTATCTGGGGGGAGTCGTAAGGCCGGGACGAGTAGTGGCCGGGACTCTGGACGCCGGTTATACGGAGTTGGGTATCTACGGAGAACGACCTACGAAGGGCCACGTGGCCAAAGACGGCTCGGGAACAAGGGAGCTCACCGGGAACTCGCCAAGGTGGTTCGGGAACGCCCGAGAACGGAGGTGACCCGGGAACACACTTAGAGCACTGGGAACGGATGCAAGGTCGGCGGGAACGCATCCTAGTACTTAGGGAACGGCCGGATTAATAGGTAGAAGGAATTAGGGTACCTAGTTACCGTTTTTGAGTAGGAAGGGAGTGCATTAGTGACTAGGGATAGTAACACCTAATTGTTTTAGTGAACACGTAGTCACTAACAATGATCTCATTAGAGGGTGTGGATGAAGAACTAGAGATATCCAAGCCAAGGGATGAAAATCCCTTGGATGACATTAACCGCCTTAACTATCTAAGCAATGAAGGATGAAATTGGGAATGGATGACTCATGGATGGTAACCGAACACACCTAGGCACATCTAGGTATTAGAAGGAATTGCAACCAATCCACTTCTCATGAACATCTATATTTAGCACGTGTGGTTTCTATAAATAGATGTGACAGACCTAAATTTAGACTGCAGCCTTAATTCAGACTAAAATTAGCCTAATTAGACATTTGGCATTAGGGGCCACACCTAACCGCCGATTCAACCAATTATAAGATTTCAAAACCTATATAAAGGGGCACTACGGGCCCCTATAACACCTCATTATTCATTTCAACAATCCAACGTGAGCGTCAAGAGGAGCATTATCGGGAGCGTTTTAACGAAGACCTATTTGGAGCATTATCGGGAGCGATTTGACGACAACCGGAGCTTCGCGATTTTACTTGAGGAATCGAAGATCTTTTCGAGCTTGAAGACTTAAAGGATTGAAATATTATCCTCGAACTTGAAGACGATTGAAGGCCCGCGGCTGAGGGACCACGAGGCCGCAAGGCGTGAAGACGAAGACCGAAGACTTAGCGACATTTGAAGATACTCGAAGACGAACGCCTTCGGGTTTGAAGACCGAATTTAGACTGAGAGCCCGCGATACTGAAGGCCCGCGGACTGGAGACCGCGACTGGAGGACCGCGGAACCGGACGACGAGTTACGAGACTTGAAGATTGATTCATAACGAATCCGAAGACTTGGAGATTTGAAGATCCCTTTTGGGTGTACCTTGAAGATTGAGGGCCTGAGGTACTGAGAGACCACGAGACCATAGGAGCGAAGTCTCAAGACCTGTGAAGTATTTGAAGATTTGATTGAAGACTTTTGAAGACCGGGAGAACATGGAAAGCTAAAAGGGCCGCAAGACTGAGGGCCCATGAGACTGGAGGACCGAGAAGACTTTAGGATCTGAAGGTCTTTTCAAGAGATTACGAAATCAAGGACTACAAGAAAAGACTTGAAGACATTAAAAGCTTTCTTCAAGATTTGGAGACTGAGGGCCCTCGGGACCAGAGGACCGCAAGCCCGAGGCCAAGACCGCAAGTTTGAAGCCCTTTGAGGACTAAAGGTTTAAACGAATTTTTTTTTTAACCAAGATCTAAGATACCTTTTGGGTCTAAGGAGATGTCAAGATATCAAAAGTGAAGAGGCTAAGAGATTGACAAAATCCGAAGCTCATCGTGAAGACAAAGAAGATTGCGTAAGGAATGCAAGACCGAAGCACTCAAGAGAATAGGAAGATTAGAGAAGATCCTTCCTAGGAATTTAGAGATATTCAAGAATGAAGAACTAAACTCTCATGAGTAGAGAATACAAAGGAAAACCAGACAAAAGGGAACTTTAGAAGAATGAAGACATTAAGAAGATCTTCAAACCATCATTCAAGAATAAAAGACTTTGAAGACCATCAAGTAGCCAACTTTCACCTTAAAGGCATTGCAATGGATTGTTAAGGAAAACACTCAAAGTAATGTGATTGTGAACTTTGATTGAGGATTTAGAATTGGAAATGAAATTGAAGAATGTTTTGATACCATTACATTGATTGCGAAAACACTCCTTATATTCACAACACTTAACCTCGACATTAGGATTTCGGGGAACATAAGCTTGAAAGCTTAGGCTACTTTCTCCTTAAAGATTTATCCAAGAGGAAACACCTTCAAAAGTTAATTTAGATAAGTGTAGTGTCCATGTAAACCGGTCAGCAGCGGGTTACACCGTCTAAGTTTGCTGAGGGTTTGAAGGTGACCTCGACAACCGACTAGTGAGGGGGTTGCTACCGGTATGCTCAGCCGATTGGGACTCAAGTACAACACAATAAATGCCTGTAAAAACGGGTGTGTGTTCTTCATGAATGAATACGCAAAGATGGAGAGCTACCCAAACTGCCCTGCCTCGAGGTTTAAAAGAGTAGGGATGGCCAACGTCCCTCATAAGGTGCTCAGACATTTTCCCCTTATTCCCTGTTTAAGGAGAATATTCTCCATACCACACCTGGCCGCATTAATGACATGGCATGGGAGCAACAATTCAAATGATAGGAAAATGCGGGGTCCTTGTGATTTTCCGTAGTAGGAACACATAAGACTGAGGCATGCAGAGTTTGAGTCCGACAACAGGAACATACATTTAGGACTGTGTGCAGACGGTGTAAACCTGCATTCGTAGATGAGGTCGACGCACTCCCTATGCCCCATTGTCGCGCACCTCTTTATGAGGAGCGCCCATAACACCATGGGCACAAGGGGGACCCCGGAGTGACACTCAAGACTTATGGCGCCGTTGGTGAGAGGGCCCAAGTGATCCTAGTGTGGGTGAGGGCCCCGGGCGTTGAAAATGTCTCCCACCCATGGAGACTAGGAGGCATGAGGGTAAGGCCATAAGATGTGTGTAGCTTATGGCGTGGTGATTCTAGAATACTCAAGAACACCTCAATCAGAGGTGTGAGCTAGGAGTTATGACAATTTGAGTGGGGCGATGTCTCGTGATAGCGCCCTAGTACAGCAATGGCCTGGGAGTGGCTCCCGGGACTGTCAAGGTTTAAGCAGGCATAACTTCCTCAATACTTGTCCAAATGGGAGAAGTGAGGGGTTCATCGGTATCTACGTGAAGCGTAGATGAAGATAGATTGGTTGTTTGTTAGCATCAAAGATCACATAAGGAAGTTATAATGGTCTATAGCTGCTAGGGGCTTCTAGGCCCAGCAGCTAAGGGAAAATGTCTACTTGGCCCCAACTCTTGGTAGAGAGACAAAAGGTTTTTCGATGGTGGGGTAGGTGCCCTACGAAAAGTCCTAGAGGCTTATATGGGTGAGGTGGTGTGGCTTCACCCACCCGAGGCCAAATGGCATGGCCTTCATGGACTTGGGCCCAATGTGAGGGCATAGTTGCCTCCTATGGTTTGGGTTGTTGTAATGTTGCTCCGGCAATGCGATGATCAACAAAAGATTGGACTTCTATGGATGGAAATCCACATCTAAGAATTGGTTACCGATTAAGGGGTAAGTCCCAAAAGCAAAGTCTGAGGGTTGGTTCCCTCTTATGAACTATAAGGTCCAGGGTAGGAGAAGCTATCCATTATTGGAGGATAGTGTTAGGTTGTATCGGCGATATTGTCCCATATGGATTGTCAACGTTGGTCCTAACCCATACATATAAATAAAGGCATAAAGGGAGGAACTAATCACTATTTCCATTGTATGCAATGTTTGAGCATTGTGTTCTACCTTCCTACGCTAGTCTCTTTGTTTTTTTCTCTCATTTCCCAATAGTTATGGGTTCACTTCGTCTTAGAGGAGAGAGATCGACTTAGGAGTAGCTAGGAGAGAGCCAGATCTGATCGGAGGCGTTTTGGAGGTGTTTCAAGCTTTCAGTAGAGTTTTGGAGCACTTTTGGAGCATCCTGGAGCATTCTTGGACATTTGGACCAACGTGGAGGACCCATTTGGTTGAGGTTCATTGTATCTTGAGTGCTTAAGTGAGATTGATTCGTATTTTGAGAGTTTGAGGTGATTAGGGTTCCAAGAGGCTAAGTTGTACACTCTTGATGGTTGTTGAGTCATTTTACATCTAATTTGAGTGAAAAAGTGATGACTTGAAAGAATCCTCCTATCTATGCTTAGTTTGAGGTCATTTGTGTTCCAAGAAGGTTAGTTTTGCTCTCTTGATGATTTTCAAGTCATTTTGCATCTAACTTTAGTGTGCGGAGCATTAGAATGCACAACGTGTTTCATGTGCCCAAAATGCATTCCAACTTGCTTTCGGTAAGCAAGCTCATTTCGAGGGGTTTGAAGGTGCATTTCAACTCGTTGGGATCCGTGGTGAGGGCAAGCAACATGGAGATGTTGTCCGTTGCATCGTTGGAGTCCAATTTGTACCAATTGGACACGAATGTGATGAATGGGGCCAAAACGAGTTCTTTGGCACAAGAGGTTGGAGCATCTCAATGCGAATAGCATGAAAATGCTTCAAAACATGGTGAGCGGGATGGACGTGAGAGTGACGCAAGGCAATGCGCATTCCTTTGCATGCGAAGGATGTGTGGAGGGCAAACAAACGAGGCGACCATTCCCCACGGATGGAGGTACCCGCGCCACCAAGATCTTGGAGCTCGTGCATTCCGACGTATACGGGTTGATGAAAATGCCGTCGATAGGAGGCGCAAGGTATTCACGCAAGATTTGGGTGTACGTACTCAAGTCCAAAAGCAAGGTGTTGGCAAGGTTCAAAGAATGGAAAACCTTGGTGGAGATGCAATCGGAGCACGTAGTGAAGATTCTTAGGATGGACAACGGTGGGGAATATGTATCAAAGGCATTTGATGATTTTTTGAGCAAACATGGCATTGCACGGGGAACCCCCTCAGCTTACACGCCGCAATAAAACGGCGTGGTGGAGCGAGCCAACCGAACCATCGTGGAGGTGGCGTGGTCCATGATTCATGCCCAACGCCTCGGCCATGAATTTTGGGTGGAGGCGGTGTGCAATGTGATGTATGTGCGCAACCGGTGTCCAACTAAGGCCGTGGACGATAAGACACCCGAGGAGACATGGAGCGGGAGGATGTCGCACATCTTCCACATGCGCGTTTTTGGTTGTGTGGCTTATGTGAAGGTGCCGGATCAAAGGCGAACGAAGTTGGACGCGAAGGGCGTCAAATGTTTGTTTTTGGATACACTACTAGAGAATGGAGACCGGAACAACAGAAATATAACAGATTTCTGTCGTCTGGAGTAGGAGCGTTCGGTATTTTCCTTATTCAACAGTTCTTTGTTGGATAATCAACAAAAGCTGCTTAGTGTCTGTTAACTTCCACAGCCTGTTTGTTAGGTTTGCGGTGTCATGATATTTAGGGTTTAGGGTCTGACATGGCAAATTAAAGGTGTTATTGGGCTGTGGTGGGCCACAGATGCAAGGCATTAACTTTTTTTGTTGTTCTGAATGAAGTCATATATTTCACAATTAGTGCCTAGATTATGTCACTGTAGTTTCACGTGAAAAATTACAGACACTTGTTGTTCTCTGTTTTCCTCCTGCCACCGCGTAATTTTCATGTCGTTTATTATTTACAAGTACACGATACATGTAATTTCCCTCAAATGATGTGCGCTTCTTTTTATTACACTGCAGTTGTAATTTATGTCCATGGTGAGGTCTATATTCCAGAAATTCTGTTTTCCTTTTATATAAAGATTGTAATTTTCATCCTTCTCAAATACCACGACAAACAAAACTGTGATTTAACCGTAATCCAAACCGTCCAATCACTTGACGTCCTGGCTAACTACATTACTCGCACACTTCTCTTTGGTGTTATGTTGATCCAACATGACCCCATAATAAATCTATGCTCTTTGTGCGTACAGGGAAGTACTGCTTTAGGGGAACACAATTGTAATAACAAAATTAGACAGACCCTCATTAAAAACGAATCCAGGAGTCTCAATCCCAGTATCACAAATGTGCCTGCCCACTGTGGAAAAAAACAAGCATGTAATACTTGTCACCTTCATGTGCGGCAAATTAACATCACCATCCAACTACCTCTACAATACCAACCATCCAGTACTTACACAAACAACGAATTTTACATACGTGAAGCATCCAAATACTCATGACACTCTGTAGTGAAATCATGTGGTTTGCATTTACGAAGAAAACCAAAAAGCCTGCAACAGTATTACAATAGTTGGTACTACGAATTTGTCATTGCATAGAGGATTATACATCACTATGAAGGCTCAATTCGCCCCATCATGCCATTAGCATTCCTGCATCCCTTCTAATGTTACATGTCTGCATATCCATGACCTCCCCACCTGGCATCTGTTCTTCGTGAACCAATCCTTAAGTCACCTCTCCCTGGATTTACCCTGTCACTACATATCATTGAACTACATCTTCATTCACCTTCCTCCGATGATTCCCCTAAGTCCCTATCAAATACCACAGCTTCCTCTTCTACAACCTCATTGAATACCTCATTAATACGTATGTTCCTACCTGATGGGAGTGGATCGGGATTGATTTTAGGCACTTCCTCCGGTGCGCGCAAACCTTGATAATCAGAATCAACTCCCATTGCAAACAGCGGAATTTCATGTTGTTCTTCCATTTCGCTGTCCACTCGACGCCCACGAACGTCTGTTCGCAAAACCACTTTCCAACCTGGCGAGTCCTCCTCATCGGAAAAAAACACTTGGTTGCAATGTACAGGGAAAGCAAAAGACTCGTAACCATATGATACCATCGTGTTGAAATTGGCTACCGTAAAACCCCACTCATCTTTTATCACAGTAGCGTTCCTCCCCCTGTAGTTCGCCTTTACCCAATCACAAACAAAAATTACGGTGCAATGGTGTCCATAATTAAGTTCCACAATTTCTAAAATTTGGCCAATATACTCCAAGTTAGCATCCTCTACATTCTCGCTGCGCCTCCCAGAACGGCATGGCCTTCGGAAAAATGCAGCAACTCCTGAGTCGCAAGTTTTAGTAATGGTCTCCTCAGCGCTCCTAACTCGAAAGTGATACCCATATGCGTACATGCTCTTGTATCGTTGTGCCTGTAATGATGGTAGTCTCCGGAATCCCGCCCGAGCGCTGGTCCGTGCTTCCCACAATTCTTCGTAAATTCTGCAATGGCCAATGCCCCACATCTGTCATATACAAGTTCTGGGATCACACGCCACATGAAATGTATAACAATGTAATTGGATTGCGCGCGGCTAACAGAGTTTAAGGTTCAACAACTCTGACGAAAATCTCAGCATTTCCAGTGCTACTGCCTTCACCGAATCTACACCACATGCAGGCTCTGCGATTGAACAACCAGCTTCATGTAGAGTGGACACACGTTGCAACAGCAAAAATGAACCCATTTACCAAAATTTGACAAACTACTGCGCTATTTATCACAATCAAAGCACAAATACTGGAGGTGTTTTACTTACTGTCGGAATGGTGCTATGTGTATTGAGTTGTCGAGCACAAACGCATGCATTGCATTCCGTAGTTCCTCCGACAATAGCTTTCGCTTCCCCTTCCCCTCCAAGATCTCGTCCACCATAGATGGTTCCTCCTTGTCGTCCCAGATTCGCCTTGTAGTAACATTGTAATCTGACATATATTCTGTAATGAAACCTAAAGCTTCCTCTACCTGGTACCCTTGCGCGATGCTCCCTTCAGGTTTAGCAAGGTTCCTCACAAAACCTTTCATAGATTTAAAGTACCTTTCAAAAGGATACATCCACCTTGTGTGGACTGGGCCACACAAAAACACCTCTTGTACTAAATGATACGGCAAATGGGACATGATATCAAAGAAAGCAGGGGGCATTTCTTTTTCAAACATGCACATCGTTTCTGCACAATCCTGTAACATTTGGTCCTTCTCTGCCCCATTAATTGTCTTCGCACAGATTTTTCTAAAAATCATGCTTAGTCGTATCACAGCACCTGCAAGAGCTTTGTTAGAAACTTTCCTGAAGCACAACGGCAATATCTGTTGCATCAGAACATGGTAATCGTGAGATTTTAGACCGCTTAGTTTCCCCTTGCTTATTTTTGTATGTAAAGCCACCACATAATTTGTAGGAGTTTGTAATTGCTTCAAAATGAGCAACACTTTCGCCTTGTCAGACGGAGATAGGACGTAAGGAGCATCAAGCATGTAATAACGATCCCTATTTGGTCCACAAAGTTGTAAATGAAGTTGAGGTCTAATTCCTCGTGCCTCCATATCGGCTCTTACGGATGGGCTGTCTTTTTCTCCGAAAGTCGTTCGCAGTATGTTCTCCGCCAGGTTTTTCTCACAATGCATTACGTCTAATACATGACGTACCGGCAGGTCCTGCACATACAAGTACCATGTTACGTTATGAAACACATTTGTAGGCAGTCCACTCTCCTTCAGTCAATGAACTTCAAACAATGACAATACCTCCTGTTCGATGCCCAATAGTATTGTTACACCTACCTTCCAATATGGCAGTTCAAACCATATACTTCGCCGTTTCACACCGTGCCGCTTGACAAGGTCTTCGATGGAATTCTTTAGTCCACCACCTGCAAGAAATGCGCTTCTTTCTGTACCCCAACTTAGCACCTCTTCCCCACTTGGTCTCTCGGGAGCCATGTCAAACTCCGGGTGATTGTTGAATGCAGCTTGGGCTCTACGGAACCTGTGATCCATCTCTAAGAACCGTCGCCCGCCTAAGAAAAACATTTTGCTTAGGAGTTGCGCATGCTCTGCGCATGTCTCTGGGCCACATAAAGGACAACCCTTGTACCCACTCACCTGCTGGCCCGATAGAAGCCCATAGGCAGGAAAATCGTTTACCGTCCATATCAGCATGGCTCTTAATGTAAATCTTCTGTTCCCTTCCGGCATTGCCATGTTTATGGCAGGGACACCTACCCACAATTTCTGTAAATCTCTAACTATGGGTGCTAAAAATACATCAATGTTCTCGACAGTGGGAGATTTCGGGCCAGGTATTAGTAATGCTAGTGACAGAAAAAACTTCTTTGTCAAAAGCCAGGGTGGGAGATTGTACACTGTAATTAACAACACCCAAGTCGAGTGCTTAATTGCATTATTGCGATATGGAATAATCCCATCCCCCACCAGTCCTAGACGTAAATTCGTATGGACTGCAGCAAATTCAGGTTCCTTCTCATCTATTGTCTTCCACTGTGGGCTATCTGCAACGGACCTCATTACCTGGTCACGGGATTTATGTGTTTGGTACCATGTCATGTGTTTTGCAACTTCTGGACATTTGAACATGCGTTGTAAATGTCTAATCACATCAAAATATCTAGCTACGCGCTGCGGAACTCTATTGGACCCCGGGATGTATCTTACCTGGTGGCAGGTGGGACATTCTTCCAGATCTGCATTTATCCCTTCGTAAAGCACATGGCCGTCTGGGCAGCAGTGCACCTGCTCATGTTTCAACCCGAGCTTCATCAGCAAGCTCTTCACCTCATATGCCGTTCTTGGGAACCTGTTCGAGGTGGGTAACAAGTCACCTGCTAACCACGCCAACAGAGCGTCTAAAAATGTGTGTGGAACCGAGTACAGCGTGCACAAAGAAAACAAAACAATTGCGCACTGCAAACGGTTTTGGGAGCTCCCCTCGTACACTCTTTCCGTGGACTCCCGAATCATGTGCTCTAAATTGGCCTCATTGAATTCACTGTCCCCATCTCCCACATCAACACCCAGATCTGCGCCGTCGCCGCCATTGAGGCTATTTCTGTGAATGTCTTCGAAATGGCCGAAGGCATCCCTTGCCATGTTCTCGATGTCTACTGCCGTTCGGCGTGGCCACGTGAATCCTTCATCGCCACCATTACGCCCTTCTCTTCTATAGCCTTCTGGCGACCCATTTCGCGCTCTTGCTGGTCCCCGCACATTTTGACCGTCCACTGTCTGTGGAATGCATGACAGATATTGTTAGTTCACGAGGCACGGATCACCTATCCCACTTTTTCTACTTCGATCAAACCGATATATTAACACCTACGGAACACATATTGTCTTCGAGTTCAAATATTTACCATGACTGGATAGACGAGGTACGGGTCGCGCCCATAGGAGATGTGGTGTCTTGCCATAGTCTGAACTTTCTTTATACGTGCTCCTCTGCATCGATTGCAAGCACATGGATACTCGGGTAATCCTAATCTCTGGGCTAACGAGCGTTCAATGTGGTACGCAGCGCATAATCTACGACGCATGCTGGACTACTTCGAGACAAGCTGACTACACGGGCTACTGGTCCAGACTCTTCATTTACACATCTTGGGCTTTGGTTATGAGATAACGCATTTTCCTGCACAAGCACACACATGCTGTCAACAACGACTACTGAGTCGAGCTACATCGAGGAATTTCTCTTCCAGCCAATTCGAATGCCTTATTCTAAAAACACTACACATTGAAAGCACACATGATTGCCAACTGCGTGACACCACAATATTTGCATAAATTGGAGTATAGATTCATAGACAACTCAACAGTTTTGTCATATTATAATTGTACATACAGAGACTGTTGTTCAACCGGAACGACTACCCATGCCGTCTCTTCAGTCATACTACCATTATCCTGAACTAGGGCAGTATAATGACCAATCATGCTATCATTCTGCTGAGGCATAAACCCATTCCCCTCACTCATACTCTCAATCTCCTCTGTCATGCTCTCACTGTCTTCAGCAATGACACACAGGTCTTGCAATCGAAGGCTAGTTTGAAGTAAATTCTGTGACAACATTTGTAAACGAATACTATTCTGGAGTATCAAGTCTGACCGATTTAGGAGTTCTTTCAATTGTTGTGTCAATTCCCGCCTACTCAGTATGTTTTGATGTTGCAAACTTGGACTCCTCCTCTTGTCCTTCATATCTCCTGTGCAAATATCCTGGATGGCATGACCTGAAGCGTAATTGCACATGCAAATCTCTTCGCTATGCACTGGCGAAGAGCATACACATCGAGTATCACCTTTGCTCGTTGAAGCGGGGAGCCCCTCGTCCCCATTGCTAGCCGCGTCCATGCTCTGAAAGCTCCGCCACTCTCCTGCGCACGTTCAACAATGGCCGCTTCTACATGTCAGGGACTTCGGTGATCACTCATAGGCAAAAAGCTTGAATTATGAACTGGGAGTCCAAATAAACACCTACATCTCAATGCGGAGGCAAAAAATTTAGCGAACATTCATAGAGGGCAACCATTACGGCTGGGATGACAGCTACTCACGGAGGGCTGATTCTGTATCTACCATTCGTCTACCGAAACTGTTGTTGCGCCATGCAACATACTCGGCAACCTCAAACTTCACCTGCCACCACAAGAACCACACATTAGGCTCACACACAGGCAGTGGTACAATTGTCACAAATATCCAAGAGCAAGCGTTCAGAAGGAGAACAAAAAAGGGGTGTTGAGCTATTAGCATATCACACAGGCACATCCTACGGAACACATAAGCACAATCGTTTCCCTACCTGGCAACATACTCGGCAACCTCAAACTTCACCTGCCACCACAAGAATCACACATTAGGCTCACACTCAGGCAGTGGATACAGTTCTCACAAATATCCAAGAGCAGGCGTTCAGAAGGTAAACAAAAAAAGGGTGTTGAGCTATTAGCATATCACACAGGCACATCCTACGGAACACATAAATCCAATCGTTTCCCTACCTGGCAACATACTTTAATCATAACAGAGACGTCTTAAGATGACACGTTGGCAAAAGCAACGCACATCACATCATCAGCCCCATTTCATTAGCACTCATGAAATGGAGGTGGCGGTGGTGTCACACGTTTAGGAGTAGACATCTACGCTGCCCACTACATCAGGTACGATTGGACGTTTTGCTCAGTTGCAAGCAAAACCCGAAATCAACATACCGCGGATGAACACAGATCCACTTCACAAACCGCATGCTCTTCCTTTCGCAATAGCTTTTTCGTCACCGGTGATTTTCACCCTTCCGGGCACTGGGTGTTATTACACAAAGCAGAGGGGATGATAGAATACACACTGGGGAGGTGGTGTATACTCACCTCTACACGTAGGGTTCCCGAAATTCCGATTGCACACAGTGATTGCTTCCAACAACGCGTCGCCTTCTGGGATTTGGGTCAGAGTTCACAATCTCTGTTAGGTGCTGACGTGCAATAACCAGGAAAGAAGGTGCCTACCGTAGACATCCGAAGATGGCGATTCCGACGGACAACGATTTGGTGCGCTTAATAGACATCAACGACAACCTTCTCCGGCTTCAGAAGGAGCTACACCCCAATAATTCAAGATGAGATATACTTACCCAACCCCTCGCGTTGTTCTTCAATTTTTGTGGTCGAATTGCGCCTTCTTTGGGTCCATTGAGAGAGTGTAGGTATGTCTAACCACGTCAAACGCGAAAAGCAGCTCCCTAACGAGATATCTTGCGATAACCACGCACTTTATCTACAGATTTTCAAGGATTTCTTGGGAGCAGCTACGATTTTGGAAGCACTCACACACTCTAACCATGCAGCAATCCACGTACTTGTCTACTGTGGAGACTTTAGCGGCGAGTTTGTCATATAATCCACGCGATCTGTAGAAAGGAGTCGTGGTATACCCCTATATATGGCTGCCTGGGTAATGTTGGATAGAACGTTAATTTTAAAGATGCCCTGGTGTGCCGCAATTTGTCGATTAGTGAGTGTTAAATCTCGGCCATTGCAACGCAACAAGGAGAATTGTCTCGTCGTCTGTGCCTTCAGGATACCCTAACCTCGAAACTTGGATGAAAATCGTCCCCAAAAAGACGACTACGTTATGGTCAATTACAGACCTCCTCCTGTTATGAACGGAGTTTCTAGAAGATGGTTAACTCGGCTGCTGCAGGACCATGGCCGTCCCCAAGAACACTACACAGACACTGTGTTGTGCATCAATCTGCATCCTCCAACGCATTCTACCTGAAGTGCATGTAGGTATACAAAGTTTAGGAAGAAGGCATTAGTGGACGTAGAAGCGGACGAGGGAACGGGAAGAGTTGGAGGAGCGAACGCGCGCCGACGATGTGGACATTGTGGAGGTATGTGGCGACCCCTGTGGTGGCGGCGGCAACAAACATACAAGAGAAGTGCAGGCCTCCGTCGGTGTGCACATGCATTTGAGGAAGGTGTTCGAGCTGAGGCGGAAACGCAGATTGGGCAACGGGGATGAAGAGGAGAAAGTTCTGGACTGTGAGGAAGAGCACGCAGAAAAGGAGCCACAGTCATCCAACACTGAGGAAACCTCAGGTGACACAGACCCTGAATTTGTTCCTGATGCCGATGAGCTTCAAAGCAACGACAACATCATTTCATGTACATCAGACAGCGTAACTTCTTCAGGCGCGGAGAACCCAGACGCAGGCACATTGGCGGTACACGTTTCGGAGGAGGGTGCAGCTGCGGACTTGGACAACCTCATTGGAAAAGAGGTATATCATACACGTCTTCTCACTGTGGAATTGAAAAATTGAGTTTCACATACCACTTAAGTTTATTTGAAGAATGGTTTGAGCCATGCATCATGAGAATATAGAAAGTAAATTAACATTTTTGACACGCTTCGATGGAATCCAGGATCGCATGTTGGACTGTGAATGTGAAGGTAAACCAACAAATTCTACGTATGTAAAGAATACGTCAATAACAAGGTGTTATGCTGAACATGTGCCTGCCTGTGTAAGGTGTCCACTAAATTGGGAGTATCGAGGTGTTATACAGGTTGGAGAGTCCGAGATGGTGAAGAGTCTCAAGGAGACGGACCTTCCGGAACCATGGTTCGGGAAAAAATCCAAAGCACCAACAGCGCCAAAACGAACAAGGGTAACGCCGAAACCAATGCAAGCACATTCGGCATTGGAAGCCGAAGCAGAGGGGCAGGGAATGAACAAAAGAAAGGGGCGAGGAAAGGGAAAAAAGCAGGAAAATGCTGCTGGAAAAGGAAAAAACAACGTCACATATGAGCGCACGGGACCCGCAGTTGTCGCAGCAGGCAGAACAAAAAACCCAGTGGCCGATCCACAAGAACTTAGGCGGAAACGAATAGAGGATGCCTTAGCTTGTGGGCGAGTTGTGAAAACAATTCTACATCCGGGAAAGCGTCGTAGTAGCACACAGATAGCTGACACAGAATGTAATGAAGGCAAATCTGAAGATGTATTGGCCCCAGCCCCTAAGGAAATGGGTTCGGACAGTCCGTGTGCAGTCGATGCGATTGCTCACGCAGGAGGTAAGATCAGGAACTGCTGCCTCAAAAATGTTGCTCAAATCGAAATGTACTGAATGTGGGAAAAGGAAGTTAATAAACATCATCAGGAGGAATCATAGCGCACATTTACAAATGTGATCATTCTGCATTTTATCGTGAATATTGTACGGTGCAATTTAGTCCATGCTGGTTTGAATGTAAAAAGGGAAGGTTCAAATGTAAAGTCCTGACATGGAGAGGAATTCTGCTCAATCAGGTGGCGACATTCCCGAGGCACCGGAGGAACGTATTAATGAATTTGCACCTGACGTTACAAACGTGAGTTCACATGGAATAATTGCAGGGGATACATTGGAACCTGAAACAAGAGGAGCATTGGAATCTGGGATGGGTAACACAGGTCGAACAAAGCAGAAAGAGCAGGATCGAGAAATTTACGTGCAGCTCAGCGAGGACCATTCTGACCAAGAGCTTGAACACATAGAGAAGGTAAAATTTATTTCCATCCGCAATGTGCAAGTATGTAAGTGCGGATCTTTTTTTTACAGAAGGTTCATGTGCAGAAACCTAAACCCCTTGTGCTGTCATGTGGGAGGTGTGGGGTATTGACTGTCAGTGAAGAAAAAAGATGAGTGGATTTTAAAAATGTAATCTGCGAATGTGAGCACAGAGCTCGGCCTTCGATGCTTTGGGCCGGGTGAAGGTATACCTAGCTGGAGATAGCTGATTATAGTCATCTTTGAGGATGACATATGTTTGTGCAGAGGGCATGGAAAAAAGCCAGACAAGTGGAATCATACCCAATGCATGAACGATATTCACGACATCGCGACTACATGGACAGAAGCTATGGGAGTCCAACAGAAAATAATTGGAACCAAACGCGGTACTATACACCTAGAAGCCCGCGACATGGAAGATCAGGGAGCCCTGCATATACAAGAATACATTGGGAGCAACAGAGGGTGTGGCGTACACCAAATGGCCAGAAGCGTGCTCGGTCGCCAAGCTATGGTGAGACAAGTTACTGTGTTTTTGATTGTGTGGCTTATTTAATTGAGAATGTATTCCCCCCAATTCCTGGACAAAAATTTGAAGCACATTGCAGTGGGCAGTTATTGATGTGGTGGGTGCTATGCATTTGCAGATAGTTACGAGTTGAGGGGACAGTCATCCAAGGACAGACATCATTCTGGAAGACGCAGTGTGTCACCATCATACACGGATTCCTCTTGTTCAAGGGATGTGCACGGCAATCGCAATCTGGGACGACAACATCGAATCCGCAGGTCCAGTCCAAGATCCTCCCCTCCGAGATCTGAAAACATTGCATTTCCTCATCATGCCGACCACGACAGAAGGGAGCGGGCGCCGAGACCAGAAGTGAAACTGGAGCAGTTACCAGTAGCGTCACCTGCATCTGAAAGAAAACAACGAAGACACAAACAAGCCACACGCGAAGCAGATGCAACAAGACGAGAGAGGGATGGAAAAAAACCTTTCTATGTTACAGTAGATAGGGAGGGAGTTCCATATGGCGCGGGCAGACCTGCATGGATGAACGAAATCAACAAGCTTTCAGTCGGCCTCGATCCATCGTGCACCCATATCAAAAAACAAACTTACGAGGATGTCATTATATTCAAGGAACGATTAAGCCAGTGCTTCGAATATTCGGGTGAGTTGAATGAGGAATATCTAAGAGGTTTGATGGGAAGAGCTGTAGGGAGGAGAAGAGGCGAGCTTATTAAAATGATAAAGCGGGGTGATAGTCAACCGAAACACATTGACTCTGAGGTATGGGGGAGACTTGTGAGCTACGAATCTAGCGAGCAGTGGAAGGAGAAATCCGAACAGGGAAAGCATGCGAATGCTAGTAGGAAAACAATTAATCGGACTGGAAGTAGAGGAGTAAATGGGGTGAGAGAGAATTTACGGGAGGTGTTGGGTAGGTCACCAGACCCTGACGAAGTATATGCAGAAGCGCACCGTCCAAAAGGAAGTACTGGAACGAAAGCCAAAAAGAAGACAATTACTCCGACCTGGGAGGACATAGATGAAGAAGAAGAATCAGAGGGCGATGGGCACAATGAATCGGTAAGCAAATCTTATCATGCCTTTTTGCAACAAACTTGGCATGCATAGAACGTATGTCAGAATTCACAAGTGCTCCTGAGGTGGGCTGCTAACTGTAGGTTGCCCATATATATTATTTTTCCACTAAGTATGTAGTGTATGGACCATAATATATTGATGACTGTAAACCCTTATGAGGAAGCGTAGATGTAATATGCGCGAAATGTGTCTGACGCTTTAAAATAATATCATTGTGAGACGTCCAAGAGTTGGTAGAAAATTGCCTAAGACATTGGAATTTTACAGAGCATCAAAATACTTTAGTGAGAGATTCTGGTTCAGTAACTGAACTTTTTTATTTCACAGATAGAAGTAGTAGTAAAGAAAGGATAACAAGTGAATGAGATTTTTGTAAATATTGTCATGCGAAGTGGCAGATAAATCCCATCCAAAGGTATTTCTGGAATTAGAGCGAATGAAAAAGGACGCAACATGAATATATCCCAATACTGATGGTCATGACATTTGAATTACGGAGTACAGTATGTTTTCACAGGGAGCACACTGCAAAACTGGATATTAGATGATGTATAATGTTCATCATTGCGCAGGACACAGGACGGTCATCACGTGCCATTAGGAAGGGGATGGAGGCCACAGCAAACAAAAGAAAACCCTACAATG
The DNA here is from genome assembly GCA_950295325.1 of Polytrichum commune. Lineage (NCBI taxonomy): Eukaryota > Viridiplantae > Streptophyta > Polytrichopsida > Polytrichales > Polytrichaceae > Polytrichum > Polytrichum commune. The sequence continues at coordinate 53,275,464 of OX485806.1, read as the reverse complement.
AGAGTCAGGGAGGTGATGGGTCAGAAGAAAATTCCACGGAACAGTACATTAAAAAATTGCAAGCAAAGCTTGCGGAACTAAAGGCAGCCCACGGCATTGAATCATCATCTCACACCCCTAGACACAGACATCAGGGCGAAAAAGGAAGCACGAAACAAGGAGCACGAAGGTATGAAATGCTGGTTTTGTCGCAGGAAGACAAAAAATGCTATTTGTTTAAGTGAACGTGAAACCCATTTGATTTACAGTGTTCAGTTACTCGGAGAGGAAGACACGAACGTCTAATATTCACTTGACTGTTGTTTCAGACGAGAGCACGAGGAGGGGGGGGGGGGTGCAGCAGAGACCAATAATGTGCGGGAGTGAGAACGAATTGGAAAAATGGCGCTGAGTTATGAGAAACAATTTTTTTAAATAAATCCAGAGGGGATGATGTGTTGTGTGAAGTTAGGGTGCCGTGGTATGGACAGTAAGGGATATATATGTTAACCTTAGAATGTCATGGTTGCATCATGTAGAAAGTACTATGAGTAGTATTTTTAGAGTTTGGATATGGGTTATAGGTAAACTGATGGCAACAGAGCAATAAGTATATGGTGTGGTTGTAGGGGTGAATTGTAGTATGGAAGTGAACAGGGGTCCTCCATATGACTTGCCAGAAATTAGGGAGGGTACCCCATGTGATGAGAGTAGACCAGACTAAATTTTAGGTGCGCTTTCTGTCCAAGTGTTCAATAAGTAAATGTGCATATCATTTTATGCATGTTTATAATTTGAGAAAGGTCATAGTTGATTATGATTCTCATTCGTCCATTGGAGGTTGGGTTACATGTGCCTTCAACAGTAAAGAACGCCGAAGTCTATTATGTGGACTCAATTTTGTGAGAATGTAGATAGACACCACTTGAATACTGATACCATCGTATTCATCTGAAATTCGAAAGCCCTACAAACCCTACGTGAAACCCGAGGAATTTCACATTTTGTTCTAATAACCCTAAATGCAATTTAAAAACTGCCCAATTCGGGATCACTATATATGGACCAATCACATCATGACATGTAACGTATGAAAAGCACGTATGCTAGAGTAGAATGCCACACGTCCAACTGTAATTCGACATCTCAGACAAGAAAACACCTGCATTTAGGAAAAAAATTCATCTGTAATGGTAAATATCATATAAATAACAGAGAACGTAAATGCAAATATCCAATTTTAGAAATTCAGTCTACCGCAAAAATGTCAAGCGCAAAATATTGGAAGTCAAAAATCGTGGGTTTTACAGCAAAGCGCGCCAGAAACTTACCCCGCAGACGTGGACATGTCTGCCACCTCAGATGTTAAGAGCTTCGTTTATGAATGACGTGGCCTGCCACGGAGGATGAGACTGCCTTCCAAACAAACCGATTCAACAGAAACCTTTCTACACATTTTTGTTGAAAAGTGACCGCCTCAACGCGACCAAAATGACTGAAGCCCTCAACAGTTTTCTGTTGTGGATCTGTTGGCCCGGTCACAATTTCTCTAGTAGTGATATTGCGAGGGCATGAAGGCGTATCGCCTCATTTGCTTGGAGACGAAGGAAATCATGAAGAGTCCGGACGTGGAGTTTTTCAAAGACAAAACGCATTTGGAGGATTGTCCAAGTGGGAGAGTTGACGAAGCACCCACGGTCAAGGTGGACATATCCCCCAAATTGGACGTGGAGGACTCGGACGCGAGCGGCAACATTTCGGAGCCCGATGAAGACCACGACGTAGGGGAGGATGCGGAGGCCGACGTACCGGCTGCGAAATCCATTCGTAGCGGGGAGGCATCAAAACTTGACCATGAAAACCGCAATCAAACCACCTCCGCAACACCAAGACAAAGAGCATGCAAACATGGCAATCGTTGGGGAACCTAGAAACTTGACAGAGGCAATTGAATCGAATGATGCGAGCGAGTGGGAGTTGGCTATCCAAGAGGAATACGAATATCTTATAGCCAACGCCACATGGGAATTAACTCCATTGCCTAAGGGCCGCAAGGCCGTAAAGTGTAAGTGGGTGTTTCGTACGAAGAAAGATGCCAACGGCGTGGTTGTACGTTTCAAAGCAAGGTTGGTGGCCAAAGGATGCTCGCAAGTGGAAGGTGTGGATTTTGGCCAAACATTTGCACCCGTGGCCAAATTCAACACCATATGAGTCATCCTCACAATCGGGACCGCCATGGGGTTGGAAATGCATCAAATGGACGTCAAAACCGCATTCTTCAACGGCAAATTGGACGTGGTCATCTACATGGAGTAATCGGAGGGGTTTGTCCAAAAGGACTGCGAGCATCTCGTATGCAAGTTGAAGAAATCGCTCTATGGATTGAAGCAATCCGGACAAGCATGGTACAAGTAAATTCACATATTTTTTGTGAATAAAGGTTTTACGAGGAACCATGCGGACCACTCATTGTATGTTCTACAAACTTGTGACTACATTGTGATTGTAATCATATATGTAGATGACCTCATCATCTTGGCAAGCAACGTGGACACCATCAACGAGTTGAAGTCTAGTGTTGAGCGTGAATTCGAGATGAGCAACCTCGGCGAGTTGCATTTCTTCCTCGGAGTTCATTTTGAGCGGGATAGGAGGACGCGCACCATTACCATGCATCAACGAAGCTTCATCGAAACCATTTTGGAGCGATTCGGCATGGGTGATTGCAATCCCATCGCAACCCTGCTCAACACCAAAATTTCATTGGTGAAGCTTTCGGAAGAGGAATACGAGAAGCATTCACATAAAATGAAAGACATTCCGTATCAAGAATCAGTGGGGTCATTGATGTATGCAATGGTGGCTACAAGACCGAACCTCGCATTTGCGGTAAGCATAGTAAGCCGGTTTATGTCGAAACCGGGTCCGATGCATTGGATGGCCGTCAAACGAATCATGCAGTACTTGAAGGGCACCTTAGATATGAAGTTGCCCATCGGCGGCCAACATATCGGCATAAAAGGTTATTCCGATGTGGATTGGGCCGGCGATATGGAAAATTGTAGGTCCACATCCGGATACGTTTTCTTTGTTGGAGAGGGAGCCGTTTCGTGGACAAACGGCAACAAACGGCAACAAACAGTGGCACAATCTACAATGGAGGCGGAGTATATGGCCATGAACCGATGCACGAGGGAGGCCATTTGGCTTAGGCAACTAATGGAGGACGTAGGTTATGTACAAGAAGAGGCCACAACCATCACGTGCGACAACCAAAGTTCTATTGCACTCGCCAAGAACCCCACCAACCATGTTAGGTCGAAGCATATAGACGTGCAACATCATTTTATTAGATAATAGATTGAAAACTAAATTGTAAAGCTAGAATATTGTTCAACACAATATATGGTAGCGGATATTCTAACAAATACATTAGCATGAGATAGGCATGAGTTGTTAAGTGAGATAATGGGGTTGGAGTACAATGCCACCTCGCAAAGTGGGAGTATTGGAAGATAGTGTTAGGTTGTATCGGCAACGTTGTTCCATATGGGTTGTCAACGTTGGTCCTAACCTATACATATAAATAAAGGCATAAGGGGAGGAGCTAATCACTCTCTCCATTATATGCAATCCTTGTGCATTGTGTTCTACCTTCCTACGTTGGTTGCTTTGTTTTCTTCTCTCATTTCCCAATAACCATCAGCATGGGGGAATGCAAAGGGTTAGCGCTCATGACCCTTGATATAAATGAAAATGGGTAAGATGGTTAAGGGGAATTAGCAAGGGGTGCGACACTCGTACTATTGCTAAACTATAATATCCCTCATTGGTTAACTATAAAGAAAATTTTCATTATGCTAGGGCTCTTGATACCAGGCCCCGATGCAATAACGGCCGATCGCATAGATATGTATATGGGCCCTTTACTAGATGAACTAAGGGAATTATGGCAAGAGGGCATAACGTGCTATGACACAGCATGTTGGCGAGGGGAAGCCAGGTTCACACTAAGAGCGATGTTGTTATGGTGTATACATGATTTTTTGACATACGTCATACTGGCTGGCACTGGGGAAGCATTTAAAGAAAGAAAGATTTATGGATCTCAAATTCCACGACTACCATTGCTTGGTGCAGCAAATCATTCCTATGGTCATCAGAACCTTGCTGCAACCTCTGCAAATAATTGCGTTAATAAGGTTGGGTAAGAGCTTTAGCGGAATATGTGCCATAGTGGTGGAGAAGGCCAAATTGGAAGCACTGCGACTGTATGTTGTAGAAACAATTTGCATTTTAAAGGTTTGTTTCCCGCCAGCCTTCTTTGATATAATGCAACACATACTAATACATTTGGTGGATGAGATGGTGTTGTGCGGCCTAGTAGTGGGGAATGCAAGCGATACTTGGGGACTCTAAAATCTTTTGTGAAAAGCAAGGCGCATCTGGAGACATCAATGGCCAATGGGTACAGTGTAGAGGAAGCACTCAGGTTTTGCACGGAGTACCTAAACTTGCAGGCATACACGAAGCGACATGTATGGGAGACAGAGGAAGAGCAAGGAATGAAGGCATTAGTAGTAGAGGGCCATGGGCGTGTGCACAACATGTCGGGCCAAAAGCTAGATAGGGCGCACCAATATGTTATCGTGCACCATGGGTCAACTTCGGACATGAGGAGGTATGAACACATGAATTAACACATGTGCAGCGCAACAAATGCCCATTATGGTGAAGGCAACAGAGGTGACTGAACGGGGGGGGGGGGTTGTTGTGGTGGACAGGGAGTACGAACAAGACTCCAACGCAAGGCAACAAGGGGACGCATTCCACACGTGGTTGCGGGCTCATTGCACTCTGTTGGCAGACGGTGACGAGGTGGAGGAGACCAAGCTAAGGACATTGTTGTTGATCCCTTGCAAGCAAGTAGGTTTGTTTAAGAGCATGACCGCATATGGATCACACTTCAGGGTTTTACTGGAGGAGGGGGGGAGGGCGCAACATGTGACGTTCGACAGTGGAGTAGCAAAGCTATAGACTCAGAGAGAAGGCGACAATTGCTCCGATCAAGGCGGGGTGGTCGACATGCTGAGAGTCAACATACTAAAAGACATTTTGATGTTGAATTATGTGGGCATAAATGTTGTGCTCATGGTAGTTTCGTGGGTGGCGAAGGATACAGAATCGTCGCCCAGGTTGTGCTTGGACTTGCGTGGGTTCTGGAGTGCCAACATGATAGCGACACCACGCTACACTCGAGACTCTTCTCCAATCTTTTCCTTGGAGAGGTGGCTACAGAGGATGCCCCCACCTGAGCGGTGACATGACATGTGCAAGTGTTCTTTGTGGACGACAAAGCAATGCCAGGATGGAGCGTAGTGCTAAAGAAGGAAGCAAGTGGTAGGCGAATTTCCTCGACAGGGCTGGAGGACTGTCTGGGGCAAGAAGAATCCAACGACAACCGCTATGTATTCCCAGGAATGCAAGGACAGTAAAGGGAGGGAGGAGACGACAACGATGAGCTCGCAAGCACACGGCGGGCACGGACTGGGACGATGTAGGGGCGGCAGTGATCGACACACCTACAAACCGACAAACTAGTGTCGGCTTACAACCGACGGAGGGATGCGGGCTAGGAACACCACATGGTGAAGGCAATGTGCATGTACACCATTCTGTTTATACGTATGCGCAAACCCAAAATCACGTTTGTATCGAGTTGGTTTCTGAAGCGGGTGGTGGTGAACTGTGGTAGGATGACACCCCAGATAAAGTGTGGGACATGCATGTTGAAGCAGTGGTTGGCAATGAATTTCTGCGCAGAACATAAAAAAGTGGGTTGGGAGTGCAGGGAGAAGTGCCATGGTGTATGTGTGGAATGCATACTCCAACACCTGGCGAGGACCATTGTGCTGCAATGCAACACGAATGAGGCGAAACAGACAAAGGGAATGCAGTTGGCAAAGCAACCCAAAGACTGATGGCAAATCTGGCTTGAAATATTGCACGCATGCAAGCCGCCAGAGAGGCATTGCTACACTTTGAGGTGGCACGATGGGACACTGGTCCGCTTGCACAACATATTCGAGCTTGAAAGGTATTTTCAAAGTGTTGCAAAAATCCACACATACTCTTTCTGCCCAAACGAGCAAACATTTTGGCAGGACAGACATGTAAACACCCCCCCCTGCAATACTTGTAGATGCTAATTGAATTTCTGTGTGAGATGTTCCCAGAATCCTGTTCAATATACACAAGGGACTTGCCCGAGAATACGCACGGGCATGGATGTCTATGTGTATTGGAGGAGGTGGCAATCGTAGCAGAGGCTATGGACAGAATGTCCAGTGACCACGCCGAGCATGCTTTTGTGGAATAGGCGAATATGTGCACACATATTACATAGGAATGGCCATTGAAGCACGAACAAACTCGTCTTTTGCAACACCGCACGGTCGATACTCATGGCAATGACGGGTGTGCACGTATGAAAGAGGTCCATGGGGGGAAGAGGAGAGAGAGGGAACTTAAAGCGGCGGTGAACGAGGAAACACGCACCATTGCCTACGTGGCTGTGGTGTCGGGAGTGGGGTCTCTAGTGTGTGCACATGCGACACACGCAGAGCACGCCGCTGGGATGTTCGATAAGGATGACCAAAGACGTGACCTGCCCATGCGTGCACCGTCAGTGTGGGAGGAGGGTATTGTGCTCCCCTGTCATGAATTGTGGAAGGACCGAAATCACATGGTTTCCAAGGTAGGGAAAGCACACAGGCGATGGGTTGTTGCCTGCATCCCCAATGCCAATGTGTCTGCGCAGAAAGTGTCGGGACTATGGGCGACACGGAACGCACACAACCATGGAAGAGCTTAATTTTTGTGAACTCCAGCAGAGCCACGGTGTGCACGTAGCAGCATTCTATGTCGATGCCAAGGGCATGCAATGAGGGGGCATTGTAGCGGGGGGATTCGCGGCGTGCAAGGGGGGCGGAGAGGAAGCAGTGAGCTGGTGAACTGCAATGGGAAAGAGGAGGTGGGACAAAGACCACCCGATTAGGGTAGGGAGGCAGCAGCAAACGACAGGAATGTTACTTGCACCAACAGTAGGAAGCACCTAGAATAACACGATAGAGACATGCACAAAGCTTGCAAGAAGCCAACATTGGGAAGTGCACCGCCAAACAGCTTATATGGAAGCCAAATTATACTCAATGTTGCGCTATGCCCACTTGTATGGTGTTGGTGTTCCAAGTGTCAAGTGGTTAGAGCATCTCCACCATGCCGCGTTAAAGGGACTTGGCAAGCCCTTTAACGCGGCCTTGGAGAAAAACATGCCCCACCCCTCCCCAACACCGAGGCCTTGATTGCCAAGGCTCTTCAAACTTCCGGCTCCACTCACTATCCTCGCGGGTGAGCGTTGCTCTTGCTACGCCCACATTCCGGGGCCTCATCCACTTGCGATTCAGTGAATCGTCATTACAGGGAATATTCCTGACAATTTTTCGGCTTAAAGAGCCAGTATGCAAGTAACGGTGGGGGAGTGCCACCCTAAAAAAAATTAGTGCATGCTTGGAGCCCTTCAAAGCGCATTTCGAGAGCCTGCCTTTCTGCCCAAGGGTGGAGATGCTCTTACATTGCAAGTGCACAAGGGTCAAGCAAGAATACACGCACAGAGAACCATGCCGGAACAAATAAAACATGGCAGCAAAGAAATGGAACACATTGCACGAAAAAAACCAATACACCGAAAACACAAATCAAGGAAAAATACGTTGGCAATACAGAAAACGGTATGTGCATGGGCTACACAGTCTCACGGACGATGTGTAGCGAACAGAAGCGGGAATCGTCCAGTCAATGAAATTGGAGGATGTAAATTGCAGTAAGGCTGGGATGGTTTCCACATGTCTGCATTGCGAACATCACATATTCAATGCAAGGACTTCCTCTCTTTTGATGTAGGAGGATGTCAATAAATGCCACACTCAAACAGCAGTGACAGTTTCGGACTACGTGCCAGGACCACATGCTTTTAATACCGTGGCTCTACAGGCTGGCAAACGCACGACATGGCTCTGACAGGTTCTCTAGCGCAAAGCCTTTTTTTTGGAGGACGTTAAGTACCCTCCCACGAACTTTTCGGGGGGGATATTCTGTCTAGGGCAGCCCCGACATTTTTTCTGCACCCGACCGAAAACTGCTGTCCGCCCGCCCGATTTCAAAAAAACTATTGTACTTGCATTTTCGAAGGCTACTTGTCCACAAATCCCATATTGAGTGCACTTTATTTTCAAGGTTTCAAATCCAATATATATGTTCACTTCCATTGAGTAAATAAGCAATTGACTAGATTTCATTTTTAAAGTGAAACCGCCAAATAAAGCATGTAATTAACTTGGAAGTCAAAAATATTACAAAATCTTCATTAGCACCAAGGTTACAATTTTTGTCACTTACAATTCAAAGGGACTTTGTCATTCTAAAATGAAACTAACACGTCAAATAATGATTAAATGTAGATAGGATTTGCTGACACAAATATCTTCAGGGGGAGAAAAATATGAGGCAACCAAAAGTTTCTATAGCCTATATTACATGCAAAGACGAAAACCATCGCTTGTACTCCGATATATAACTTTTGTGTGCCAATGCATGCAGAGAGGGAAATAGCGCATACAAGCATACTTCTCATCCATCCAGCATAAAAACATCTCATAGACTAATACAGGGCCTTAAAGATAATTCCGGTGTGAAATAAATTAAACATAGCAACCTCCGGGTTGCATACTATTTCGGGGCTTTTATGTTGGATGAATGAGAAGTGCGCTCACATGTGCTAATTCCCTCCCCCCAAGGCATGGTTCCCAAGTGGGATTCTGCAAGTTCTGACCTATTTGAAATGACATGTGGAAAATTAGTCCTAAATTGTACTCATTTTGCGAAGAACCAAAAAGCAACCTGCAATGTATGTTGTGCATCACAAGCTCAAGTCGTAATATCTCATAATTTGCACTTTGCCCAATTAAGAGTTCGACAATTTTTTCTATCTGTAAGAGCTGTTGGGGTTGTAACAATGTCACCCAGGTTCCCACAAATCTATTAGACAGCTTGAGTGTTGACTAATCATTCTAAGCTGCGAATTCTACAGCTGTGAAGTTATATGTTTGTATGGAAACCTTCACTATGTCTTCCTCTTGGGATTGACATGGAGATGACATCATGGTTGCAAATACATCAGTAAGCCTCACCATTACCTTCGCATGTGCCTGCATTTCATTTGGAACACACTTCAATTCTTTCTGATTTAAATGGCATCACATAGGGCTTTTGCATATTAAAAGGGCACTGTAATTTTCAACCTACTGCACAACTGACCAGAGCTAGAGTTCCACTACAATACAATATGATGAAGTCTGCAGTCACATAGGATTTGTTACACCAATGTAAAGTTTTAAAAAGACCCAGGTACAACAAGTCAAAGAGGGAGATTCAATACTTGCACTTTTTTTGTTGCTTGCGCCACCACCAAGCAATAAGTGCAAAGGCACAGCTCTCCATGAAAACTCCAAAAACTGCGCCCTTCACTGCTGCACTGCCGCTTCTACTACAATCCTCTCCCTCGCTACCCTTAACTGACTCCCTCAAGTTGACCAATGTGCTTTTCATTTTGGGTAAGGATTGCAGGGAAGGGCCATACCAATTTGTTACAAAACTGTAAACAGCATCATAAGCCCACTCTATGTCGATTCCTCGTGTAGTCTGTTCATGGGTGCTAGATATGCAGGTGCTGCACAGTTGCTTGGATGGCCAAACAGCCCGTTCAGGTTTAGAATCAGGTATACTGAGGTCAGCTTTTGCTAAACGCTGGTTCACCTATATCAAAACAAAACCACCCCTAGCTTTAATCATGGAAATTGCTTACAAACACAACAAAGAGTGAGAAAATGTCTCTAGTGCTTTCCAATAGCTGCTGAAACAGACCCGGATGCAGAAAACTGGCGAGAAGAAACAGAGTTAGTGAATGGAGGTAAGACCACCACTACACACATTGCATGCAAAACTATTTGACAAATCTTATATTCTCGTCCTTCATCAAAGAAATGCGATTCAAAACTGAACCTTCACTTGTAAAGGACAGAAAAGCATGATTTCCAGATTTTGCCATTCAATTTCAAAACACCAGCAAGGAGAAGGAATGAAATGCAGAGAAACTGCAACAAGAACATCTCCTTCCCAAGCAAGACCAATTCGATGTTCAAAATAATTGAAAAGAACACACAACTGCTGCAAAACACTTACTGCACAGTAACGATAAAATATCTCTACTATGATCCAATGTACATACCTCATTGTGTGCTTGCCACAGCCACATCACAAGATCTCGACGAGTATTTGTTGAGTTCATGACACTGCTGTAGGAATTCTGAAGAATTAGCAAACATCAGAGAGAAAAAGCACCAGCCTGATTACATCCCATGACCTTAGGATCTTACTAAAAAGGACATGTTTGATACAACAATAGTATATGGCTCAGGGTCATAACCTATATCAGGTTGCACAACAATTTCCTGTGCAGTACAATGATGATCCCTAGACATTAAAGAACACAATTGCATATCTCAAATGGTGCCCTCATCAATTTATTTCATTCATAACAATATGACAAGGGTACCCATACAGTAAGCCACAGATGTAGTCATCCAAGAGCCATGCACACAAGGCTAGAAGACCACTACATTAAGAGGCAGAACCCACCTAGAGCTCATTTCCAGGAAGTGTTCACGGCATTCTTGACAATTGAAGAAGTTCTCAACAAATGTGTGGATTGCACGCAAGGCCGCATTACTTTCCTTGTCCGACACCCGGACACTTAATGAATGAAATAGCAACCACAATCCACAGCTGCACAGCCACCCATATATAATCACATGCATTTGATCGAGCCCAATAAAAAACAGTGTTAATGGCACACCCTTATCTAAACTATCACAAGTTATTTATGTCCACACAGGGATCTGCAATGCAACCATATTCAATACAATTTTAGCAACGTATCAACAGAAGTCACAAACTGGGAGTCACCTAAAAAAACCTAATTGGAACTCATAGAAGAAAGGTAACAATTTTTACTTGTATCCCCGTTTGTCACCTCTGCAAGAAACCTACACACATACGTGAACCATACAAGCAGTCAGCCAAAACCATATGATTATCCCTCATTCAAATTCCAAATTCGTATGCTGGATATTCACAATTACACCTAACTGCTGGGTGACATTTTCTAGTTGCACAATTGCTACCATGATCGAGGGTTTTCCTGTTCAAACTTCTCAATGCACAGGTTCCATGAAAATGTAGCATTAATATATATCTAGAACTTCAAAGCAGTTCTTAAGAACTAAGACTGAATGCTTGACAGAACTTGGTCATATCAACAGTACGAGATGTCTCCCACCACATAGCTCTTCTCTCTTCATGACACCTTGTATAGAGAGGCTTCATCATGGGTAACCATTTCCAGGTTGTTTCTTTCCAAGATGTTCTACAGTCATTTCCTCTATACAGTAGTAGTAAATGCAGTAGTAGGAGAAAATGTGGACTTAAACAACATAGAAAGGCATGCTCTTAGTTCTTAATACAGTGCGAACAGCTAATCAAATGACCCAATTGTGAACTAAAACTCCAATACTAGTAGTCATTCACAAAATAGTAGTTACCCATTTAAAATTGCAACATGAGTACTTCAATGGGCAGTCTTCATAGCTGAGAAGTAGCCAAAAACTGTTCCAAATGCGTGGGCACTCTATTCAAGTATAAATGTCTTCACAAGTAGATATACATAAACTACAGAAAGCACACTACCCCTCATACCCAGGAGTACAAATTAATGAACGAAGTTCAATACAATACGCACACGATATTGCCAATTGTTTTTAGTCTGTTTGGCAATATCGTGTGCACTGGCTTGAGATCAGGCTACTCGGGATTTCAATGTACACATCATGTGAATAACATTATTCCAGCCCAAATCTTGCATATGCCCATTTCATGACATAACGAGATGCCTTGAAGTCACAGAGCAAAAGACTCAAAATACTCTAGAAGCACTAGAAGCAAATCAAATGCAAGTTCTGTCTCCTGTAAGAAAACATCACCATGAAGCAGACTATTGTTGTGAAACCACAATCCCACAGCATTAGCACACATGCCAGTTGCCAGTAGCAGAACTTTCCACAGAAGTGTTGGAACTAAGTAGACAAAATCTGTGGAACAGGTTACCAATGATGGCATATGAAGTTTAAAAAGTAAGCAGGTGTTAACCCAAAAATTGCCTGGTGAGGAATCTCCACAAATTCGACGACTCTGTAATGCCAGCGCTGAAGGCTCTCCAACAGGCCAGAGATCAGCCAAATTCACTAACAGATCAGCAGTACCCTTACGACACCTGTTATTGAGACACGCACAGTTATCAGTGTTCCCACTTTCAAAGACAAAGAGAATCATAAGACCACATCTGAACCACAACAGATGTATATAGCATCACTGCATAGGGGAAGCATGATGCTCTTAAGACATCCTATGAGGATTACTCAGCTCTGCCAAAGCTATGCTACATGGTTAATGCACACTTGTGATGTATCCCGTTCTGGACTGCAAAAGTAAACAAGCGGTGCACTCACATTCAGTGGGTAACGGGGTGATCTCAACCTTTTGGAAGGGTGATGGACCACCAAAAGTTGTAGAAATTGTATGAAGGGACCTCGATTTTTGGAAGTCAACAGCTGTAAAAGCAATAGAGCTAAATGAGTTGTATGTCCAACTGTCTTCAGATTTGACACCATACATTGGCATATCCACATAAATCAACTCCCTAGGAGCACATGTACAGCAATTAACATAACCATGGGTTCATAGAAACACAACTTTCAATAGCAAATTCTGAGGGTCGCAACACAAAGAAATCCACTAAAGCTCAGTATCGTAGTGTTTGTCTGTTAATAGAGACATGATCTTCTTCCATTGAGCTAAATGGTTGTTCATTTACAAGAACCATGGGGCTGTGATCTGAAAACCATTTGCACCAAGTTATTTTTTTAAGGTTGAATTTCTTAATTTATAACCAAATGTCATCTCAATCATGTGATGAAGCACCTGGTCCTTCACGGATTGAGACACAACACAGTTGCAGAAAGTGATATCCCAGTAAAGCATCTACTTGTAGCCAATGCTGACGACGATCTTCCAGTGAAACATTGAAACTTAAATAAATGAGAAGTGCAATTTCATTGAAGGGGTCTGAAGGGTGAAATGGTCAGTAGAACTTGGGCCTTGAACACCTGTGAAAGACATTTAATAAGTTGGAACTACACGAACCCTCTCATCAAGCATAATTTGGAATGCTGTGGCAGTGGCTTCTTCAGTGTCGTGAACTGATGCAACTGCCTATTCAAACAAGGACACAAGATTTAGCTCCTCAGGACAAAAAGGGGTGGCAACCATACCAATAACAATATGACCAGCTACTTCATAACATACAGACAACATCATTGAAGTTCATAAAGAGCAGTAGAGTGGGTTACCTGCACAATATCAGACGAATGAAAACCAGCAGACAGTGCAGCTTCATGTGCAGTTGCATCAGATAACAAATATGTTCTGATCCAACAGACACAGAGCCACATTATCCTTTTGTACTCTTGGGGTTCTACTATGAAGATACAAGACAATAATGAAGTGTCTATGTTTGATGTGCATTGCATGCAATTAATCATTCACATGAAAAAGGAATCACATTAACAGCCAGAAACTCTATCACGGGATTGGGATAACAGTTTAGATTGCTTCTATGTACTTGGCAAGTTGCTTGTTGATCCAATCAAGAAGTTTTTCTGCAGAAAAGACGTTTGTCACTTCCTCCAGCTCCTCTCCTTTTGCTATACGGTCTCCAGATGCAAGAATTGGAGGAGCAGCCCACAATAATGTTGGATAATATTTGACTGCAAATCTTGCACAAAGCTCTTGATTGATCTGTGCAGCCAATGTGACCAGAATTTCCATCACTGTGGCCATAGAAGCATTGCTAGAGATGACCTTACACCCTACTAGAAGCTTTGCAACTACAATGGCTAGAACTCACAACAGACCATCTACTTGTTCCGTTGAATAAATCCTCAACTTAGTTGCACCCACACCCAGATGTCAATAAACAGAACCACTATCAACATATGATGCCTAACAGAAAACCATTCATCCAGCTTTGCAGTAAACAAAAGTGGCTCGCAGTAGTAAAACAAAGACTGACAGAGAGAATCAAAGACAACTTATCGGTGGGGAATAGATTAAACCACCCGCAAAAATGATAAAAACTTTTTGAGGATAATACAAACTACAGAACAGGGTGGATGCAAGAATTTCTAACAATACCTGATCAGCACAATCCACTTTGGCAAGGTACACTTCACCGGTGTGGACAGCGTTGGGCCCATTGAAAAGCCGAGCAACCTTCTCATAATGTGGCTGCAGAATCCACAAAATCCCCACATTAGGCTAATCGGTATCGGTACTCAAAAGTGAATACTACACACAGCAGACATGGTGCCAGAAGCAGTTGTATGGAGCCTACGCCAAGAGATCGAATTCTATTATATTCATATATTCCTTGAGTTTGGAACCCAGAGATGCTACCAATGAAAACTCAATGAAATGCAAGTAGCAGCACAACAGGGTTATTTTTCAATACAACAGCTGACCTTGTAATTCTTGCACGCACCACACCTGCAATATCCCCAACATACCTTATGTCAGACCAAGATGTGCACAGATCAATGTTCAGCACAAACATGGACCGTGCTGATAAACAAATTCCTGTTGAATGTGAGGATTGTTTTGTTACATGTGGGCCCTCTCACAGTAGTAAAGAGAATGCTAGAACGCGTCAACGGATATCGTAATGTTGGTCAAGCAGAACCTATCATACCCGCACCCTCGTTTTCTAATCTTGCTAAGCAACTACACTGAATCACAGAAGTGCAAGCATCTATTCACCTATAGACCATTCCTATGTTAGTTTCACCACAAAAGGAATGGGCGATTGCGAGTAACCAACAGATCCTATCTAAGCATCACAAAAACAGTTGCTCTAACAATATATATTCACATCTTTTGACACTTTGCACCACTCTATATATTGTTTGGTCTGTGCGATCCATTTTTTGGTGTAAATTCGAGGTCAGAACGACGATATTGAATTTTTAAACCAAAGAAAAATGTGGGGCAGAGGAAGAGTGGAGGTCTGAGACCGGCATCATGCACATACCAGTGGGCATAAAACTCCACCATGGCCCAAGTCGCAGGTGCTGCTGCCAGGGTGGAATTAAAAGTGGCCACAGTGACCTCATGCACAACATCGTCAGGATCCTTCTCTGCGCCACTCCTGGCGCCCCATCGCGCCCGGGAGCTGCTCGCCAAAAGGAGCAGACACAGCGCAATTATGAGCACTTGCTTCGCCATGCAATGCAATTCCATGTGCAGAAGGTCTGCACTAAACAAAGTCGCCTCTCCTGGCACAAAGACCGCCCAGTTGCCTATGATACGAAAAGGGCTAAAGTGTGGGGTTCATAAAAATGGAGGAGGGGATGGATCGAAGAAGTGATCGATCGAAAGGGAGCCAGGCGGCAGCGAAACATCACTTCAGAGATTCACTAAGAGGCGGTTTACACTATGGACCATGAAGTCGTCCCACGGCCGTCTAAGCGATGTGATTGGACGTTGAAGTCGTCCCGGGACGACTTGGGTTTACACCAAGGAAAAAATGGCCGAGTGACCACGGAGGTTGAGGTCCACAAAATATATTTTTTTAAGCCTACTCTATCCATTACCATGGTCCAACGGGTTTTCCGTTGGGACAAGCAAAAGAGGTGGTCTAGGAAAATAAGCAAGGGCCCATGTCAGAAAAATGCCGTTTTAATGATTTTTTTAATGATTTAATGGTCAAACTTGACTTTTTCCATAAATTGCCTTTTTTTAATATTAAAAAAATCAGCACCTCCACTTTTTGGTGCATGGTCATTCTTCATGGTCCACATTCGGTTTACACCTAGTGAATGGCCCATGAACCATGAAAACTAATATTTTAGTAACTCGGACCATGGAAGTCGTCCCACGCAAAATAGGCCTCTTACGTGGGACGACTTCATGGTCCATAGTGTAAACCGCCCCTAAACTAGTTTGACCAGTGCCGTCTGGTGGACGCGTAAAGACCCGGCCAATGAACGGATAGATTGACTGATGAGGGGCTCATCACAGACGCCAGTTCAGACACCATTTCCGGCCGTGATAGTGTGAAAAGTGGTAGGCCATCTTCTACTTCTCAACATAATCCCAGCAATTTCACGGTTAAAACTAGACGAAAATTTTGATGCGATATGGGCATGAGTGATTTCTTGAAAGCCCTGGTTGGTAATAGCATGCCCACACTACGACCAACAACTAGTCCACAACAGTGGGAGAGTTTGCACTTGATAAGAGCCTTTTGGCTTGGCACATGGAAGACATGGCAGCCTTGGAGGACATGGGTCACAACATTGAAGTAACAATTTGAACATGACAGTATAAAATTACAATGAAAACACAATTACTTTTAACATTGCATAAAATATACGCAATGTGTTTATTGCCTTGGGTAAAAGCATTTTGCATTTTTATTGCATTCTACAACCTTTGGTTGTAACATGGATTTAGCCACATTACTGCCTATCCAACCTCCCAAACGGTGACATGCAATGGTGACCCATTTTTGGGCCATGTGTCCATCCTTTCTATCTTGAGTGCAATGAACTGAACATGCAAAATTGCATAACATCCAATTGTTTTGTCTAGAGTTTGAATTTTTTGTCATAAATGTTTTTGAAACTAAAAGTCATACGAATTGATTTGACATCCTAAAAAGGTAAAAAAATTGAATATATTGTGGTGTTCATTATCATTGTTGCCGGAATACGATGAATTTTCACCCCACACAAGCTTATGTAGTGTTAATAATATAGTTTAAGATATTACATAGAAGAGGGTTTGCACTATATTCCAAATCGTCCTTGGTCATCTCAAAGAACTTGGTCCATGTCCTTAATGAGTTTTTGGATCTTAATTCCACACGGAAGATGCACTTATTGAAATTGTGTCATAAAACAATGATTCTACATGAAACAAAATATGGCGTGAATAATAATTTTTTGGTTTAAAAATTTTGTGCAAAAAATATGAATGAATTTCAACAAGCATTTTCAAGAAGTGAATAGGTTTGTATTTTGTAGGCCAAGGTTTTTATTCCATTGTTAAGGGAATATATACCTTTCACAAAATCCACAAATTTGTTGAGTTATTTGGATGGAAGATTTGTTGTGCGATCTACATGTTTGTTTTGAGTCCAACATGTTGTGATATCATATTCATTTAGTTTATGTGATTGTTATATTTTCTTATTAAGTTCTTCTCTTTTAGTTTTTTTAAGGAACCTTATTCAAGGGTGGATTCTTCACACAACGTACAAACTAACATGATTGTAAGAAGGATTTTATTAGAGGCATTAACATACATAGAATACTTAATGGAGAGGTATCTATTTTTAAAAGTATAAACATTTTAAAAATGTATTAATCCTTTTGAAATATAGGTTAACATGCAAAAAAAGGTTGTAAGATTTAGAAAAAATGACATTAAATGTAATAAATATCAAATAATTAATGTTTTCATCCATTGTTGTCATATGGTCAATGTCCCCAATAATTACCATGTATGCTTTGTACCACACATGTCATTTAAGTTTCCAAAGAAGAGTCCATCTCCCTAGAAGTACAATACAAAGGGTTGCATTCCCAAAAAACAAGTTTTTCTTTCATTTTTCAATTTTGGGGTTGAGTAGTCAAGCAACATTTGCATATTCTATACGCTTTTCTTATTATGGATTCACAACTTGGTGGAAATCCACCCATGGTTCATTGAATGTTCAAAAAAAATTTGTTTACAAAAGGTGGAAAAAATCCCAACAAAGAGACAAAACCGATTAGATGAGGTTGCAAAAAAAAGAAAAAAGAAATGATGCTACACCATTGCCATTTGCACATCCTATAGGTCCTTCAACATGTAGGATTTAAACACAAATATCTTCCAAAATATCTTTAATGTTGTTTCTATTTCCATATGAGTGTGTGATTATTATTTTTAAATTTGATATATGTAAATATAAGTTCAAATTGGTCAAGTGTGCAAAACTTGAGTTTCATGCACAAATGAAAATTTGGTGGACCGGATTTAATCACTGCAAGTTTACTAAGGGGGTTGCCAATTCCAAATGTTTCATCTCCTTCAAATTTACTTCCATCATGAAATAAACACAACCTAAAGGAAATCAATGCATTATTTGAATTTGCTAATGGTCTTCCCATAGGTGAGATTTCTTTTTCTTTTTTGTTTCCTCCAAAGTTAAAAGCAATTGGAGATGATGTGAGGACATATGTTGCATCATATGGATTTTTGTTAGCAAAAGATTGGTCGATAATAAAGAAGTTGTTTGTATGCATATGTTTTATAATAAAATTTATTGTTTGTAAATAATAATCAAAATTTGATTGTTATTCTCTTGTGTCATTAATTGTATTTTGGTTGTTGAATTTTACTAAAATGTTTTTATTGCTAACACTATATTTGGTATTAAGAGATTTTTCATGATTTTGAGATTATTAAACGGCTCTAAAATATGAAACAAAAAAAAAATAGATATAACATGTTTAATTTTGGATGAATATAATGTGATTTTTATGCATGACATTAACCACAACAACACAAATATAGTAATTATCAAATCATTTGCAAAAACAAAGTATGAAAAAATGTGGAAAATAATAGAAATTGAATGTATTGATTAGGATTCGAATACATTATTTAAGGGAAACAACTATTAATACGTTTAGGACCTAATCATGCCACTATCAGAAATATCCAACTACAATTAATAGGCATAGAATCAACATATCCTACACGTTTGGAACATCAATGGAGTTCAAATTTCTTTCTTCTACAATGGCTTTTGTGGCCATTTTTTCTTATGTTCTCATCATCTTCATGACTTTAAATTTTTTTATTTTGTATTGAATGGACAATGTCCATATTTGATGACCTACTCTTGCATTGTACGACAAAAAATTGTACATAGAATACAATAGTGTATGAGAAACATAATGTTTTGCATTCTACGGAGCGCCAAACATCAATCAAACTTGCAAAACATGCCTATCCAACGATGAAATCATGAATGGATGCACATTCAAGAGTGCAACACCCTTAAAAAATCACCAATTAGATGAAATGGGCAAAAATTGAGGATAGGTTGTGATGGGCGTTTGTAAAAACCAAGGCATGCAATGTACTTATGGAAACCAACAAGAGAAAAAATCCACTGAGAAAAAATTTCCAACCTCCTATTTTTAAGAGGTCGGTGTGTGCAAAGCTAGTAGCACGGACATGCACACGAATAATTGGGTGATGGGAACCTTGGAATTGATAAGGATTTTGGCAAATGCCAGGACATTTGGAACCATGGAGATGTGACAAGGGCTTGGTCCATGGAAATGCACAATTTTGATCTTGGCCAAATAGACAATGGGATGGTGTGTAGGCGTGGTCCACAACCTTGGTGGGAGGATTGTCCATATATTAGTCCTCAACCCCAACATGCTTTTGATCAATTCACCTTTGAGGCAACATCTATGTTGGAAGTTGGAGCCTTCTTTGGATCTGTCTATAATGACCCAAAGATGCATGGAATCCAAAACCATCTCCATTTTAAACTTCCAAAGGTTAGACCTCTCTCCATAGAGTTTGTCCATGACTCTAGCCCCTTCGTTTTCAAGATATGCCATCTTCTACTCAAAAAATGGAATTGTACGCTAAAAATTATCAAATCAAATCCTTTTCACCTCAAAGAATCTTAGGACATTCAAATCACTCAAAGAAGGTTTCTTTCACTCTCAAACATTTCAACTCATATATTCTATACCTCAAGAGAAGTTCTAAGACATTCAAATCACTTAGACAATATCTATTTCACCTCAAACATGCCTTACACAATCAAATACCTCAACCCATATATTCTACAAGTCTGAAACTCCAAAGCACCAATTCATCAAGATCCACACTGCAATCTCAAAGCAAACAAATTTCTAGGCACTACATTTGCATATGTAGGTCCATAATGTCGTGCACCTCTCCACGAGGAGTGCCCGCAACACCATGGGCACAAAAAGGACCCTAGAATGACACCCGAGACTTGTGGCACCATAGGTGAGAGGGCCCAAGTGATCCTAGTATAGGTGAAGGCCCCGGCCGTTAAAAATGCCTTCCACCGATGGAAACTAGGAGTCACAAGGTTAAGGCCACAAACATTGGGTAGAATAAGGCGATAGATTCTAGATTGCTCAAAAACTCCCCAATAAAAGGTATGAGCTAGGAAATATGCCAATTTGAATGGGGCACTACCTAGGGACAAAACCTAGCACTCGAAGGGGCATTGTGGTGGGACAACAATGACATGGGAGTGGCACACAAGATTCTTAATGTTGAAAGAACCATAATTTGTTAATTTTTATTTGAATGGGGCAAGTGAAGAGTTTATTGGCATTGATGCAAAGAATAGATGTCGTGAGACTAGTCGCTTGATAGAATCAAAGATTCAATGACAAAATTATGGAGGTTTGAAGCTATTGGGAGACTCCATGTCGCAACCCTTGCTAAGCCCCCTTGACAATCTTGCCAATTTTCAATTCTAGCAAAGGTTACGAGCGCTAACCATTCGCATTCCGCCATGCTAATGGTTAGCTCCTCCTACCCCGGACCATATAGCTCATAGGAGGGAACCAACCCTCCTACTTTGCTTTCGGGACTCACCCCTTAATCGGTAGCCCATTCCTAGATGTGGACTTCCATCCATGGAAGTCCAATCCCATGTTGATCATCGCGTTGCCGGAGCAACACTACAACAACCCGAACCATACTAGGCAACTATGGCCTCACAATAGGCCAAAGCCCATGGAGGCCTTGCCGTTCGGCCTCGGGTGGGTGAGGCCACACCACCTCACCCATATAAGCCTCTAGGACTTCACGCGGGGCCCCTACCCCACCGTCAACCAACCTCTTGTCTCTCTACCAAGAGTTGGGGCCAAGTGGACATTTTCCTTTAGCTGCTGGGCCTAGAACCGCCCAGCAGCTTCAGACCATCATAACTTCCTTGTATGATGTCTGATCATAACAACCAACCACTCCATCTTCATCTACGCTTCACGTAGATGCCGATGGACTCCTCACTTGCCCCATTCGGGCAAGTATTTAGGAAGTTATGCCTGTTTGAACCTTGGCAGTCCCGGGAATCGCTCCCAGGCACTGCTGTAACAGGGCGCTGTCCCGGGACAGCGCCCCACTCAAATGGCCATAACTCCTAGCTCACACCTCCGATTGAGGTGTTCTTGAGCTTTCTAGAATCACCACGCCATGAGCTACGCATAACTCATGGCCTTACCCTTGTGCCTCCTAGTCTTCGTGGGTGGGAGGCGTTCCCAACGCCCGGGGCCCTCACCCACACTAGGATCACTTGGGCCCTCTCACCAACGGCGCCACAAGTCCCGGGTGTCACTCCGGGGTCCCCCTTGTGCCCATGGTGTTTCAGGCACTCCTCATGGAGAGGTGCGCGACACTCACCCCCACCAAACGGAGTCGATGCCCCCATCGACTATACTCGTAGTCGGCACACCAATTCTCAAGTTGCCATCCTCTATGGTGCGGCATTGTGTTTACCTTAGGGCGCGACCCCCACAATGCATCTTCAAATTTGGCATAGTCCCAAAGGTGTCGTTACTAGGTGGTCCGTTAGCGACCTTGGAACTCCTCCAAGGACCTAACCTATACTAGACCCACCTACTTCGGGACTCACATGGGTTGCCCCTCCTTTGGGGCCTCCCCCGTTAGGCTCCACTAGCCTAACGTGACACATCTAGGCGAGACCTCAACGCTTCCACTAAGTTGTCTCGGTTGCAACTCCGAGATGACTTTCCATTGTTAAGCCACGCCTCGATCGCACGGGGGTGATGCCAAGTCCCGCCCGACTCGGTTCCCACTTTGCTCTTTCAAGACATGGGTTCATGACTCCCATGCGCCAACTCTCGTTAGCTCGCGGGTAGCACTTTTATGAGCACGCGCCATCACCTTGCCCCCGCCCGGACAAGCCCACAACTAAGAAGTTTCTTGGTTTTATCCAAGGCCCGTCCAAGCCATGGCCCCCAATTACTCGGCTTACCCAACCTAGTTTGGCATATCTATTCCCCCTCTTCCATTAACCAAGCACAAGTACAAGACTAGGACCTCATCTCATACTTTTCTCTTTGCACCACTAAAGTTTGGACTTTATTTCCTCAAGCCAAAGAACAAGTTCATGTTGTGGAGCAATTAACCTCGAAGCTAAGTGTGCTACTAGCGTCTCTCCTCCACTAAAGGAGATTGATGTCCTCATCAATGGCTACGCTTCATTTTATTGGAATGTCTAGCCTTAGTTTCTTCAAAGTGCTTTACCAATTCCTTGGCGTTCACCATGTCCCTTGCCGCCGCCTAAGCGATTTCTTTCTACCATTTCACCAAGTACTTCTTTGTACCTTTTCTTTCATTTTCACTTGGGCTTCCTACACTTGAGGATGCCCTCTTACCTCATATTCCAAATAACCTCCACAAGGTCGGGACGTGGCCTAATCACTTCCTTGTGATCGGGCCACAAGGTGTCGTCCTTAAATGGCTTTAGTAATGAGACATGAAATGTCGGATGCACTTTGATCTCCGGCGGTAATTCCAACTTATATATGTCCTTGAACACTTGTTCCACAATGGAAAACAGAGCTCCAATTTCGGACATGAACTTTGGAGTGAGGCCTTCCGGCTAAGTGACATTGTTCACATTCAACAACACCTTTTGGCCCACCTCATTCTCCACTTCGCGTCTTCCGGCATTGACTTGCACTCCGTAGCACCTTCGGGCTTTCTCCACCAACAACTTGGTCATCTCCAAGACTTGTTTACCATCCTTGGCCAAGTCCTCACCATCTTGGTTGAACTCTAGTGTTGAATGTGCCCCCTCGAGAGCTAGGTTAATAGGTTGGAGCGCATCCACTCCATAAGCCACCACGAAATACCACCCCTTGGTGGCCAAGTGCGTGGCTACATTGCAATTACACTCCGCTCGACCCACATAGTCCGCCCAATCTCCTTGGTCCGCCCCCACCAAGTTCCTCAAGTATTGCTTCAAGACTCCATTCGCATGCTCCGCTTTCCCATTCATTTGGGAATGCAAGGCCGTGCTAAACCTTAGTTTCATTCCGACCTCCTTAGAGAAATGCATTGAAAATGCACTTGTGAACTTTGGATCTTGATCCCACACAATCACTCTTGGCAACCCGTGGTGCCTCAACCATCCTTTGAAAAAAGGCTATGCGGTCTCCAACGCGGTGGCGGTTCCCACAATCGGCACCATGTGTGCCAACTTGGCAAACCGCTCTACCATCAACAAGATGGCATCATACCCATGTGACTCCGGCAAACTTGTGATCAAGTCCATGCACATAGTATGCCATGGCGCCGACGGGATAAGCAACGGTTGCAAGAAACCGCCTTGCTTTTGGTAAGAGGCTCGGTTCACTTGGCACTTTATTCACGCCTTCACAAAGTGGGTTATATCCTCCTTTATGCACCGCCAATGGTACCTCCATGACACCATTCTATGGCGGTTTTTTCTTTCTCCTCTATGGCCGGCAATAGGACTATCACATTTTTCCTTCAAAACCGATAGCCTCAACTTGCCTTGAGGCACATACACCCGACTTTGCTTGCACTTGAACAATCCGTCCACCAACTTAACCTCTTTGAGCACCTTGCTCTTGCGAAGCTCACCTAAAAGCTTTTGTGCCTCGGGGTAGTTAATTTACCCCTCCCGTATCTTGCATCACAAGTTTCCTTCGCCGGCACACATTAGCCACAAGGTTTGGATGGTTCTCATTGCTTGGAACTCATCCGGTCTACTTAGCGCATCCGGCACCACATTTCCACGGTCCGGTTTGTGGATCAAATCCACCTTCATAAGCGCCAAACTATCATGCCACCGCAATGACTTGGCGCTCACTTGCGCTTGTATACGTTAAAATACTTTTAGGACACATTGTTCATGTAGACCTTTGCTTTGTGCGACCCCAAATAATGTCGCCACATCTTCAAGCAATGCACTACGGCAAAGAAGTTCTTTGTCATGAGTTGGTTGTCTTCTTTGACAACCATCGAGCCTCAAGCCCCCATATGCAAAGGCCATCCATCTTACATTAACAATCCATCATTGGCAAAGTTAATCACCCCCGTATGCACCTCAAAAGGTTTGTCAAGCTCCGCGAACTTGAGCACGGGCGTCTAAGAACACTTGCTCTCAAGCTCCCTAAAGACTTGGTGGCAAGGCTCATCCCACTCTTAGGATAGCCATTTCTTTCACAAGTCGGATAAGGTCGGATAACCATCAAGCTTAACGCTCTCATATGCAATGGCCATCCATCTTACATTAACCATCCGCCAATGGCAAAGTCACTCGCCACCCCGTATTCACCTCAAAAGGTTTGTCAAGCTCCGCGAACTTGAACACGGGTGGCAAAGACAACTTTGTATTAAGCTCCCCAAAGACTTTGGGGGCAAGGCTCATCCCACTCTTAAGATAGCCATTTCTTTCACAAGTCGCACAAGGTTTGACAACCTTTAAGCTTAATGCTCCCATATGCAATGGGCATCCATCTTGGATCAACATCCGCCAATGGTAAAGTCACTCGCCCCCGTATGCATCTCAAAAGGTTTGTCAAATTTCGCAAACTTGAGCACGGGCGGCGAAGAGAGCTTGCTCTTAAGCTCCTCAAAGACTTGGTAACAAGGCTCATCCCACTCTTGGGATAGCCATTTCTTGCACAAGTTGGACAAGGTCGGACAACCATCGAGCTTCATGCTCTTATATGCAAAGGGCATCCATTTTGCCCCAACATCCGCCAATGCTAAAGTCACTTGCCCCCGTATGCACCTCAAAGGTTTGTCAAACTCCACGAACTTGAGCACGGGTGGCGAAGAGAACTTGGTCTTAAGCTCCCCAAAAGGCTTGGTGGCAAGGTTCATCCCACTCTTGGGATAACCATTTCTTGCACAAGCCGTACAAGGTTCGACAACCATGGAGCTTAATGCTTCCATAAGCAATGGTCATCCATCTTGGACCAACATCCGCCGATGGTAAAGTCCTTCGCCTCCATGTGCATCTCAAAATGCTTGTGAAAGCTCGGGAACTTAACCACATCTTGTGAAGGAAACTTGCTCTTGAGCTCCCCAAAGGCTTGGTGACAAGGCTCATCCCACTCTTGGGATAGCCATTTTTCCAACAAGTTGACTAAGGTCCTAGCAACCTTAGAAACACCTCGAATGAAGTGGTGGTAGCAGTTGGCTAGGCCAACAAATGACCTTAGCCCTTCTCTTGAGTCAAGGGCCAATTCTCCTCTTGGATTGCCTTGACATTTGTCATGTTCATCCACCAACTTCCTTTGTCATCACATACCTCAAGAACTCAATCTCTCGTTGAGCAAGTTTTTTTTTTTTTTTTTTTTTTTTCCCCACTCGTTGGCGGTAACATTTTGGACAACACATTGGTGAATACATCCTTGTACCTCACCAACATCCCACCAATGTGGTTTTGGGGAGGCCTATCTTTCCTAGCCTCCCCATGAGTTCCTTGGAGTTGCTCCAATTGAACCACGACCATTATTATTATGTTTTTCCGTTTATTCATTTGGTCCATTAAGACCAAATTCGAGTTGGTTCCTCCTACCATAGGAGTCCTTGTCAATTTGTAGTGCAATTCTTTGCCATCAAGACATCACAAATGCACCGCAAGCTCACCGGCTTGCACCTCACATCTATCATGTGAGTTCCAAAGAAGGCAGCCTTCACAATGACATGCATTTCATCTATTTCACATGGTGTGAAATTTTGACAAAAATCCAATGTCCCACATTGAAAAGTTACATGCATCGCGGCCTCCTTTGTTTCATGCGGTTCGCCCTTTCCAAACCGCACCTTGGTGGGCTTGCCCGCTCTATCAATCGGCAAGCCCCAACTCCCTTGCGAGTTTTGGGCTCAAGAAGGAATGGTAGCCTCTTTATCAACCCATGAGACATTTGTCCCATTCATTTGAGCCTCAAAGTACAAAAGACTTGGCCTCGGCTTAAGGCTACTAGCCTTGGCCACAATGCCATCGTCTTACATTCGGTCCGCGGCATAAGTATTATTTGGCGTGGTACCTATCTCCCCTCAACGTCCATTGTTGTAAGGCACCACCAAATTTCTTATTGGGGTCATCGGCCTTAATGCTCGTTGCAATTTTGATGATCCCCGCCACAACCTCAATAAACTTTTGGAAATTTGAACTTGGTATTCACCACCCGCTTTTGAAATCCCACCTAAAACGATGTACTTCTTAGAAAACTCGTTCATCTAAGATGCACAATTCATTTGGGTGTGAAATTCGCGCATATACGCCTTAAGAGGCCCGCACGCCTCATTTCCACCAAATTCATTCCAACATCAATACCTTCCAAGCATTTCGAATTGGAATTTCAATCCAACATTAATGCCCTCCAAGGTTTTGGGTGCATTCGGTATTCTAGGCCCCAAATGCTTTTTTGAGGTGTGCGGGAGCCCTTTCAAAGGACTCCACCAATTTCCTTACCGAATCCACCATCATGCCCACCATTGTCATTAGAACCAATGGTATGGTCAAATTCCCTTTACACATGATCTTTGTTCTAATTTGAGCCTCACAACCTTTTGGAAACCCCGGGCTAACCATAATAACCCTCACGTTTGATAGCCATGTCTCCCTCAAAGTGCTAGCTCAAATATTGGAACCCTGCTCTGATACCAAATGTCGCAACCCTTGCTAAGCCCCCTTGACAATCTTGCCAATTTTCAATTCTAGCAAAGGTTACGAGCGCTAACCATTCGCATTCCGCCATGCTAATGGTTAGCTCCTCCTACCCCGGACCATATAGCTCATAGGAGGGAACCAACCCTCCTACTTTGCTTTCGGGACTCACCCCTTAATCGGTAGCCCATTCCTAGATGTGGACTTCCATCCATGGAAGTCCAATCCCATGTTGATCATCGCGTTGCCGGAGCAACACTACAACAACCCGAACCATACTAGGCAACTATGGCCTCACAATAGGCCAAAGCCCATGGAGGCCTTGCCGTTCGGCCTCGGGTGGGTGAGGCCACACCACCTCACCCATATAAGCCTCTAGGACTTCACGCGGGGCCCCTACCCCACCGTCAACCAACCTCTTGTCTCTCTACCAAGAGTTGGGGCCAAGTGGACATTTTCCTTTAGCTGCTGGGCCTAGAACCGCCCAGCAGCTTCAGACCATCATAACTTCCTTGTATGATGTCTGATCATAACAACCAACCACTCCATCTTCATCTACGCTTCACGTAGATGCCGATGGACTCCTCACTTGCCCCATTCGGGCAAGTATTTAGGAAGTTATGCCTGTTTGAACCTTGGCAGTCCCGGGAATCGCTCCCAGGCACTGCTGTAACAGGGCGCTGTCCCGGGACAGCGCCCCACTCAAATGGCCATAACTCCTAGCTCACACCTCCGATTGAGGTGTTCTTGAGCTTTCTAGAATCACCACGCCATGAGCTACGCATAACTCATGGCCTTACCCTTGTGCCTCCTAGTCTTCGTGGGTGGGAGGCGTTCCCAACGCCCGGGGCCCTCACCCACACTAGGATCACTTGGGCCCTCTCACCAACGGCGCCACAAGTCCCGGGTGTCACTCCGGGGTCCCCCTTGTGCCCATGGTGTTTCAGGCACTCCTCATGGAGAGGTGCGCGACACTCCAACCCCGATGGCTAAGGGAAAATGTCTACTTGGCCCCAACCCTTAGGAGAAAGACTTTATAGTTACTTGACAATGGGGTACGGGCCTTGCCCAAAGTCTTATATTGAGAGGTTTATATGGGGTGGCGGGATTGTCGACCAACCTTGTTTGCTGCTATTGCAACTCTTACTAGATCCCCTTGACTTATTTTCACCAATTTTCAACTCTAATAGGTGTCACAAGTGTTAACACCGCATATTCCAAACACATGCATGGTTTGCTTCTTGTATCTTAGACCTCCAAGTTCATAGCTTGGTTACCAAACCCTCCTACACATGCATTCAATGTTTTCCTCCTGGTAGGTAGCCATTGGTTAGATGTAGACTTCCGTTCATGAAAGTCCAATCTTGAGTTGATTATTGCATTGCAAGAACAATATTAAAACAACCCAAAATATATTTGTCAATTTTGTCTTCACATTGGGCCAACGCACGTGGAGGCCGTGATGTTCTACACGGGGTGGGGTTTGTCACCAACATTGCCTCCTTGTATAAGCCTCTAGGACTTTGGGTAGGGCCCCTATCCCATTGTCAAATACTATTTTGCCTATTTCCTAAGGGTTGGGGCAAGGTAGATATTTTCCCTTAGCCGTTGGGGTTGGAGGTCTCCATAACCTCCATAATTTCTTTATTGGATCTTTGATTCTATCAACCAACCATTTCATCAACATCTACACTTTGCATAGATGTTGATAGACTTCCCATTGCCCCATTCAAGCAAGTATTTAGGGATGATGGTTGTACTAACATCGGTAGTCTTGTGCGCCACTGTCGCAACCTTTGCTAGTTTTCCTTAACTTAGCTTGACCGCCTTCCAACCTAGCAAGTGCCACAAACGCTAACCTGCACATCCCACGCACATGCATGGTTACCTCCCAATACCGTAGACATTCAAGCTCATAACTTGGTCACCAAACCCTCCTACACATGCATTCATGACTCTCCCTTTAGTAGGTAGCCAATGGCTAAGGTGGACTTCCATTCATGAAAGTCCACTCTTGAGTTGATCATTGTGTTGCCAAAACAACACTACAACTACCCGGAACACATTGCCAATTATGCTCCGGGGGGGTCGGTCCGCTAAGCCGCCTCACCCATATAAGCCTCTAGGACTTTGGGCGGGGCCCCTACCCCACCGTCAAGTATCTTTTTGTCTCTCTACAAGGGTTGGGGCCAAGTACACAATTTCCCTTGGCCGGTGGGGCTAGAACCCCCCAACAGCTTCAGACCACCATTACTTCTACATAGGATGTCTGATGCTATCAAGCAACCACTCCATCGTTATCTACACTTTGTGTAGATGCTGACGGATCCATCACTTGCCCCATTCAGGCAAATACTGAGGAAGTTATGGCACTTCAAACCTAGGCAGTCCCGGGCGCCACTCCCAGGTCACTCCTAGGACAACACCCCACTCAAATTGCCATATCTCCTAGCTTGCACCTCCGATTGAGGTGTTCCTTAGCATTCTAAAATTCCTCCGCCATAAGCTACTCAAATCTCATGGCCTTACCCTCATGACTCTTAGTCTCCGTGGGTGAGAGGCATTTTCAACGCCCGAGGCCTTCATCCACACTAGAAGTACTTGGGCCCTCTCACCAATGGGGCCACAAGTCCCGGGTGTCACTCCGAGGCCCCCCTTGTGCCCATGGTGTTGCGGGCACTCCTCATGGAGAGGTGCGCGACAACCACTCCCATGGCATTGTTGTCCCACCACAATGCCCCCTAGAGTGTTGGGCATTGTTCCCAAGCAACGCCCCACTCAAATTGGCATATCTCCTAGTTCACACCTCCGATTGGGGAGTTCTTAAGCATTCTAGAATCTAGAGGCCATACGCTACCCAATGCTCATGGATTTAGCCTCATGACATAAAGTGAGTGGATGGGAGGAATTTGTAACGCCCTTGGCCCTTCTCATCTATGACGTTATGAGTCTCGGGTGGCTCCAGACTCCCCTTTATGCCCATGATGTTGTAGGCATTTTTCAAGGAAGGGTGCACAAAGGCTAGAAAACAATACGGCTTTCATGGGCATTGGCCCAATGTGGGGGCAAAGTTGCCAAGTATTTTAAGTTGTTTTAATGTTTCTCCGGCAAGGCGATGACCAACTCAAAATTGGACTTCAATGAACATAATCTACACCTCACCAATGGCTACCTACCAAGGGGAGAGTCCCGAATGCATGTGTAAAAGGATTTGGTTACCAAGCTATGAGCTTGGAGGTCCAAGGTATGGGGAGCTAATCATGCATGTGTGTGAGATATGCAAGGTTAGCACTCGTGATATTTACTAGAGTTGAAAAATGGTGAAGATAAGTTAATGGGAGCTAGCAAGTACTACGACACATAACCTATTGGAATTCAATAGAATTATAGTTAAGATTGCACAAACACATTACACATATACAAAAGCAAATGAACAATGATTGGAACTAGATTGTCATTCTCACCCCTTAACTTGCTTTTTATTGCTCATTTTAAACTTGGTTCCTACTAACAATGTAGAATAACTCTTCTCCCATTGCAAATTGGTCCTACCCATTGTGATGGGAAGGCAAAGGACTTGAGTATACACAAACACTTCAATTTTGGGTTTTTGTATGGCCTTGGAAACACGATCGTGCAGTGACAAAATTGGAATAAAAAATGTGGATGAGTTGAATCTGTGTGGGATGTGATGTCATAGGGTAGAAAATGCCACCAAGGTATGACCATGAGGAGGTATTGCCGCATGAATCAATTCTAGGAAAGACAATGATTTAGAGGAACCAACACATGTTGGAGGTTGAATTCTATTAATACCAATGTAGATATACAAATAAACATCACCCCAAAAATGTCGTTTAATACGTTAGAAATGCATGTTAGATTAAATGAGGAGAAATACATGTCAAATTCTTTGAAAATCATGTTCATTAAATACCATATGGCTAGAATCACAATCCACCCTCTCCAACATCAACCATGGATTGGTATAAATGTAAACCAAATATCTCACCCTAGTTGAACTTAATCATAAAAAAATTATGGAATATTTATATCCGAGATAAATTGCATCAACCAAACGACATTGTCATGTTGATGGGTGCAACCAAATAAAACAATGGGACAATCTTTAAAAACCCCCAATGAAAAGGGTAAAGTTGGATTGGGTTGGATGATGTTCCTCCTAAATAATATAACAAAAATGTTAGGAGTTTTATAGTAAGCAAACTTACACAAAAACTTTGTGACCAAAGTTATGAATTGATTTTTTATGTTGAAGAGGGTTATGAATTTGGATCATGACCCTAGGGCATTTGTAAAAATTTGATATGTGGCTAATGCAAGATCTTAACCTATGATATTTGTAAATGAGAGCATCTCATGAATGGTTACAACCAATATATCTTGTAGATGTCATAATTCTAACATTCTATTATATCCACATGATGGTTACATATTCCATATTATGTGTAAGTGTGAGATTACCAATATTGGCTACTAATAAGAATTGGTAATTGCCAAAACTCCAAGTATAGTCGAGGTGGCTTTAAAAAAATTGAGTTGGATTTTTCCTTCTCGATGTATTACATATTTATGCTCTAATGCTATATTATGATTCATCCATAAATGTTTTTTTGCATAATTTGTTTTCAAAATGATTGTATCAAACTCTTGTCATTTAAAACCTTATGTCTACCCCTATCACTATGGGTTGGGTATTCTAAAGTTGCATGTCTTCTCCTAATTTTACGGTAACATGCCTTAAAACCACGAACATGGTCCTTTCCATTTGTACCCATGTTATCAGAGCTCCCCGATTAATTCTAGTATTTTCAAAGGGTTGTTTATTGTCTACAATGCTCCCGACGGGTTGTTTCTTGTTCCCATGTGTTCCCAAATGTTAGTTTCCTCAAGGGACCATCATTTTGATTTTGGTTATGAAAATGGTGTTGGTTTTTGTTACTACAAATTTTTATTTTTTGGTTGTTGGATTACCTTTTGTTGGTGTTGGTATTGGTGCGCTTTTATGCTTATTTTAAGGTGGCTCTATGGGGGGTATCTTTACTCCTCAAGTTATGATAGGATCAGTTTGAGGGTAGGATAGCTACCTCTTAACCATGCTCTTGAGATGGATAGAGTGCAGTTTTAATTTTTTGAGCCTTTGGAGTGGCCTAAACAATTCTTTTGAAATAGGTAGGGCGTTTACATCCTTTTCTATGATATATATTTTTAAAGTTTGTTGGTTGACTAAGTTTCCTTCATTGTGCGCATCACATAATGTTGTCCACATCTCCCAAGTCTCATTGGAGCAAGAAATGAGGATAATATGTCCTTCAAGTTCAAACATCGATTTTGTGGTTGTGGATGTCATGTTGATGGAAGATAACATGTCGGCTATTGTAACACAAGATGCATTCACATTCCATCAAGAAAGGTCAAGGGTGTGCAATTGGTTTACAAATGCTTGCTCATAAAAATGGTTGGCATTATTTACAAATTATCATTTGTACACCCATTTTCTATGAGAAATACTGCACCTTGGGGGTTTTCTTCTCCTTTAGTGGCAATTCGTGTGCAAACCCAACATCTCTTGTTTGAAACAATGTAAGTTGCCCAAGACGCCTAAAAATTTGATTTTGGTTCCCAAGCTTAGGAATTTGGAGATTTTTCTTATCCACTTGCCTAGTTTGGGTTAGAAAATGCTCAAATCTTTGAGGTTTGCCACCGAGATCTTTATGCTTGATTGACTTGTTTAGGTTAGCCATGTTTTGGGATCAAATAATTATACATATTAATTGGACCACCTATGTGAATTTATTAAATCCAAGAAGTGATGTTTGTAGGAGATTTTCCATTAAGGCCCATCAAATCAAGGCAAATGTAAACAACAACAATTTTGGGCAATAATTTACCTCCACATGGCAAAAAATGTAAAGAAAACATTGAATATTTTTGATGGTGCAAAACTTGTAGTGAGAAAAGTTTAGTTGATAATAAAAAAAATTGGAGTATCATATGTCTAGCCTCAAAAATCATTATTTCAAGTTTGTTATATCCTCGCCACATTGGCCGAAGAAAAATTCTACAACCAAAAGGGTATGATTGCCATGGACCTCCACCATGTAAATAGAATGTTGAATGTGTATTTAATGAATGACCTTAGCATCCACAAATTGCTATTCTGAAATCAAGATTCTTGGATGCCATGAGGAGGCATTGACAATCATTATGATCAAATGGTCAGTCGATATCAAACACATAAGAATGTACAAATTCAGTTGTCAATATGCCTCTAGCCATGGAAACCAACATTGCACTTCATGTGTGGTGGAACCTTGTGGTCTAAGGTGGTGTGAGCCCTAGGGATGGTCTCACATGTTAATTAACCATGAATTAAATATCAAAAGGTGAAAAATTGAGTGATAAGGCCAATCTCTTTTTTAAAAGAAAATAAAATAAAATAAAAAGGGGTAAAAATTTAATGTGTGTGGGAGGAGGGAGTCTTAGAAGGGGAAAGGACAAGGAAGGAGGCCAAACCCATTTTTCTTTTCGGGCGGCCCAAAAAATGCTAGGCAACGCGAGGAAAAAAGAGGAAGTTGGAGGGGTCTTGGAAGGCAAGGAAGGAGAGGCTCATTATGCAATGAGAGGGAAGCGAGTGCGGAAGGAGGGGCGTGTGCGGAAGCTCTGCTGCATTGGGACGTGGAGAATGGGCGTAGGAGGCAGCAATAGCAACATCATAGTTGTGGCTAGTGTGGTTGGGTTGTCCCAGACTCTCGGGCAATGCATCCAGGAGGCTACATGTGTGGGCTTGAAGGTGAAAGATCGGGATGAAAAAGGATCGGTGCCACCCATTCGGCGAAAGCTACCTCGCAATCGGGAGCGGCTACTGAAGTTTGGACAAACTTGCCGCCAAATGTCGAAGTTGCTGAAGATCTGAGGCATTCACGAATCCATCCGGGGACAACATTCACGTGGGTTTCTACCTCAACAGGGTTCGCGGGGATGGGCGGCAAAATTTGGAGGAGTCTTGTGGTGTTGATGGTGTAACGCAGGTCGGGGAGTGAGATGCGGCGCTAAAGGAGGGGTCGTTCTACGCGAAAATGGCGTTGAGGGTAGTGAAGATCCGGCGAAGAGGTGGAGGACTGAATTCGCGTCGCCACTGGGATGATACGGCATTGTGCGAATGGGGATCTCACCCAGTCCAGGATGCACAATGTGGGTGAGAGTCTAAGGGTGGTCCCTCTACCAAAGGAGGAAACACCATACACATGAGAGTTCCGGACAAAGTCAGGCAATTTTCTGGAGACAGACGCCCCCGACCAACTTGCTGCATTAAAGGCGACCATAAGCATTGCAATTGAGCATGTCATATTAGGAGAAGCGAAAGGATGGGGAAGAAGGCGACGAAGGGGAGGCAGACCAAGAAGAAGAGAGGGTGAGGGCCGACACTACCCAAGCTACGAGCGATCGGAATGGGACCAGGAGGAATGGTTCTTGATCGCGGAGATTCTGGAGGGGGATTCAAGTTGACAAGTAGCAGGAGCAACAACCACCACGCGTCGCCGCTGGCTTGTTTGCAAGAAGGTTGGCCGACAACCGCTTCGAACATGGCACTTTGACGGCCGCCCACAACCGCCACCACATGGGAAAAAAATGCCTAATAAGCTAGCGGAGGCACTTGACCAGTGCAACAAGCGGAACACGGCTAAGTAATCTGAAGTGGCAGAATTGTCACCGTAGGACAGACCAGAGAGCGAAGTTGTTGCTGCAATGCTGGCTCAGACAACCAACATCATCACCTACGATACCAGGGCCCCACTCCTGCATACGGGAAAACTTAGGTAGGGCAAAGCGAGGATGAGCCACTGTTAGTGTAGAGAGGGACACTCTTCATCGGCCTTAGGGTCGAGGTGTGGAGGCCATGCAATTGTAATTCACAAATGCATGCATTGGGAGACTGCTGTAACAACCAGTCAAACAAAGTGAGTAGTTTTGAAAGGAGACCGGGCATGAACACTTAATGTAGGCAAAGCGAGGATATTTGGAAGTGGCTGTGGAAGGCTATTGTTCTACTAGCAAGTAGGGATTAGGTGCGTGATTATGGGGCTACATTAGGCCATCAGTGGCAAAAAGAAGCAATGCAATGCATGGATCGTATCCGCCACTCGAGTATTTCTTAGTACCTGTTGTTTTTGTAATAAAAGGGTGTCGTGCACACCACTTCTCTCACCATCAAATGGAACAAGTGTGTATGTGAATGGTAAAGTTTGATTGTGTGAAGAAAAGATTCCTCCACACCAACTAGGATGCAATTAAGGGAGGTTGATTCTTGCTCACAGGTGGCACACGTTTGATCTATTTGGCCAAGCACGTATTGGCCCAAGTGTCCATCCTCCTTGTCTTGCCAAAAGAATTGGAATAGGTATTTTCTTTTTGCACAACAAAACCAAAAATCGGTTCAGTTTGGCTAGGGCTAGAAATTTAGTATCCATTTATACCAATGCATGGCATCAGTGGACCAGAATTTGGCCGCATAGTATCCAATGAACATGATGTTTGGAGATTCTAAATTGTTAACCAATGAGGTTATAAAAATTGACCCTATAGCAGGACCTAATGGAGATTTCTTTGAGCCTTTGGACAATGATAGCAAAGGCATTGTGATACAAAATTTTGGAGAGGACGTATGACTTTTTGAATTTTGATGAAATATGTGCTCCAAATGGAAATTAGAATGCCGAATGAATAGGAAAATATGAAATTAGTGACTAATTAGTATAATAGAGTAAGAAGTGAATTCTTTTCTTCACCTAAACTAAATATTAGGATGGGAAAGTCGAATGGGCAGGGCCATAGACAAGTGATCAAAGGGAAGAGACTCAAAGGATCGAGATATGAGCAAACCTATAGGCGAGAGAGGTTTGTCTAGTTTTACCTCTTGGAAAGAGAGTAGATTCTTTGCCTTCTTCAAGTGATGCTTTATGTCTTTAAAGAAAGACCAATTTTCTAGGTGTGAAGCCCTTGTTTTGTAAACAAAATCCCATTATGATATAAAAATGTGACGCACATTTCTACATCTCTCAATGTGAGTCTTATGTTTCTGAATTGCAAGGATCTTAGTGAGGACCGTCCTTTCACTACAATTCGGAGGATATTGTGTGGGTGATATTTAATGGCTTAATCACAAAAATATTATGCCACATACCTCGCTAGTGAAGAGTAAGAATCTCCTTAATTCTGCTTGCGTCAATTTGTTATGGAATGGTGTGAAACCCTGTAATTCCTACACATTACTAGAGAAAGAATTGAGGTTCAACATACTCCTCATTCGAGGTAGGTATGTATGAGGACCTAAAATACAACGTTTTATTCAGTGCAGTCTTTTTCTCATAATTTACCTCAACACCTTGATGAGTTTATATAACCTGTGAAAATGATTAAATATGTATTTGGCACTCAATCAATTTGAAGTTGTCAGAACCACAACACATGCAACTTTGAAAGGAGAAGTGTAAATCAGACAACCTTAAAGTGCCATAAATTCTGGAACAAACTAGAGTAACACGGTTAATTACATGTTTATTCTCGACATGACGTAAGCAAATTGTGTTAGTTGACATACCTTTCTGTTGATTCCCCAAGGATTAAGTAAGTTTACTACCAGGGGAGATGTATGTGGAATGTCCTATCTGAGAAAGGAACACAACTTTCTCTCTTGTGTGAAGAATGTGGTGCCCACAGTGAAGTTGTAAGTTGAGATAACTCAATGAAATTGAGAATTGGGCATCGGAGTAAACCTCGTGACCAAATTTTGTAAGATCCATCATCTAAATAACTATCTCAAGAGGTGATCATAATCTTGAAGGCCAGGACCATGGTATGCAGTGGCGGCGAAAGGTCGGGAAACTGAGGAGCCTGGTCAGAGGAGGTGAATTGCAGAGAAGAAAGGAGGTGCCATTGTCCCATAACGTTTGGTGGAAGGCCAGAGAGCCAATATAAAAGGAATAAGGGCCATGTACGCCTTCAAGAATTTGGCATTTACTTGTGACTGTTATTAAGACTATGTGTGAGTCCAATATGGTGCCCACATGTGTTCTTAATCCTAAAAAACATTAAAACCTTAGGCTTTGTATTTACAAAGATTATTCAAAAGGATAAAAATAGTGAGACTTTAAGTTTAGGTTTGAGTTGAGTTTAAAGGTTTATATGGGAATTACTTTGGGCTTGAGGCTATAAGTATTGATTTGGGAATTAATTAATTGTAGGTAAAGCTTAGAGTTAGTTGGGATATGACTCAGGTTAGTATTTGTTTTAGGGTGGTTGATTGGGCCAAAACACTGTTCGTTTTAGGGTTAGAGTTACATCCTTTAGAGGGGGAGGGGGCCTCCTCAAATGGATTGACCTCGAAATTCTCGGATCAGCGGAAGGTGGCCTAGGAAGCCTCGGGTTGGGGATCATTCTCTTATCTCTCGGAGGCGGTAAAAAAGCTACCGCGCCAGGGCGAAGCGCTGCCCAAAAACACAACTACCTCCGGACTTTGATGTAGAGGCTCAAGAAGGGGGGGAACTTCAGTGGGATGCCAGAAAAACATGGCTACAAGCTGGTAATTTCTCAAGGTAAAGGGGAGAGCCGATTTGTTTGGCAACTACCACCGAGTCCAAAGAGACCTCGGGGAAACACTAAGGGCATGTTGGAAGGGATGCGTTTCAAAGGCATCAGGAGGAGGTGGCAGGTGCAATGAGCTACCGCCAATTCTCAATTGACTAAGATCTTGGGTTTGTGGGGATTCACTATTACATACAAGGCAGCTAGTCGTGAGGTTCAGACTTAAAACTTAAAGATTGGTTGGGAGGCTGGCTGAATTCTCTGCCATTAATTCAACTCATTCATCAACGAATAACAAAAGGGAGGGTGTGACACAAGCCGAATCCAGAAGCGGGAAGGCTGATTCTACTGGGAGTTCAAAGATTCAGAGAAGCGGACTAAAAACTCAGTGCCGCAATGGATGGGCATCCATGAGGCTGACTTCACCGCTGAATCAATCGCAATGCCGAGGGAACTATATCAGCCCTAAACCCCCACCCTTGTGCGTCGTAGTTCGGGTGAGAGCTTGTGGCTCACATGTACTTGCCTCATTGCTTGACCCTTGAGTTTAACACCCAATGCCCAGTGATATGAGTCTCAATGCACTCTTTATACAAATACCAGAGGCCACAAGCATTCAGGAAATACTCTTCCTCCTTGTAGTGATTATCAACTTTGATTTCTTTTTATAAAACTCCACACACCTAATCAAAGCATTAACTCTAACACGATAAACTAATCTAAATTCAAAGCACTGGTCACCTCAAGGTCACCCTTGTTGGTCTCCCCACTAACCTAGTTAGTCACCCAATGCTACCTCTTTGATTCTCTACTTACTGCCCTTTCTCCTTCCCAACATCAATTCAACTGTTATAACTGCTAGGCTGCCATACTCCAGGAGGTTGCCCTTCCCCGGTCTACCTTGCTCCTCATTTCCTTGGCAACTGGCTACTGCAGTCGGCTCTAGGCAGCCACATCTGTCTTAATCCCCTCGAAATACCCTGGAATGCCAAGGCAACAGTTTCCTTCCTGAGTGGGTTGACAGTGAGCGACAATGACTCTCACCTTCTATCTCGCAGCCTTTACTTGTCTCTGCCCAGATGCCTGTAATCGAGGTGTGAGCTGAAGCGCAGAACCGTTCCCCTGTTTCTAAATGATTCAACTTGGAGTTGCGGCCCTTGTCAGACCTCTGCATTGCATACCCATTAGGCTTGCGGGACAATTTCAGCATTGACCAAGTGAATGCTAGATGCATCACCCAACCAACATTGGCTCATGCCGTCATTCCGTAGCGATTGGTTCTTCGGCCTAGATGCTAACCCCTTGGCGGCTCGGCAACAATTGTAGTTGTGATCAAGGCTCTCTGTTTGATTTTACCAAACATCCCATGGATTCTCTTGGTCGCGGCGCTCATCCAGTCGGTTTGTGATGGAACCATTTCATGTTCACAGTCACACCTCCACGCCAAGAGTTAGGTTAGTAATCTTCACCCTTCGGCTGCAATTCTTCCCAGGGCATCTCCTAGATGCGAGTCTCCATTTCTCCTGCAACCACCACCCCCTTCTTCGGAAACTGATGTTCCTTGCTCGCCCCCGAGCCCTCCAACAGTGTTCATTCCCTTCGCGGCAAGCAGCTCCAAGAGCTTTCACACCTCCTCTGCCATTTTCTCTAATCCCCTATTCCTTGACTGCCCTCCTTCTCCCAGCTCGCATCAGGAGCCTCTCTCATGATACTAGAAACCAACACCTGATCCGCTGCCGAAAAAAACTTCCCCCATCTCTAAACAGACTGGGTTCAAAGCCTAAAACGAACATTAAACTAATCCGAAACCAATTGACTTGGTATCACCTAATTCTAAAGCAAGTAATTAGCTCATTTTCAATCTCCCACCCTTAATACTTAAGTCAAACAACTTAACTCTACCTAAGTCTAATCCTTAACTCCCACCCAATCTTAGCAATCAAACTAACTCAACAATTACTAATTTTTATATTTTTTATGTTTTCAAAATGTTAACTTGAATTGTGAACACAAATTCGGGCTCACATAACTGGCGACCATCAGGGGATGGATCCCGAATCTATCGCTTCGCAGGCAAGTGTGTGTCAAGCTCTGTACTCTTTGCACCGACTGCCGGATGTGCGAGTTGGAAAACTCTCACCATTCAATGTTTATAATTGCAATGAGTTGTTTGGGAATGCCTTACGAATGAGGTATGGGCCCAACCACACGGCATCAAACTTACTCGGAAACTCCAATTTCCTAGCATCATGAAGTAAGACCATCATGCTTGGCCGTAAGGTCTGTGTGTTGTGCCGCTTGTCAAAGGTGATCTTTCTCCGCCTTTGGATGGCCTTGATGTGTTGAACACTCGTCCTCCTGTTCTCGTTCCGTTCTTCAAGTGTTGTCAGTCTATTCCTCAATGACTAACTATCCGTGAGACGTGAATTCACAACAACTCGCAATGACTCCACCTCAAATTCAATGGGAAGAGTGGC
This sequence comes from Polytrichum commune, assembly GCA_950295325.1. Classification (NCBI taxonomy): domain Eukaryota; kingdom Viridiplantae; phylum Streptophyta; class Polytrichopsida; order Polytrichales; family Polytrichaceae; genus Polytrichum; species Polytrichum commune. Next base: position 53,235,381 of record OX485806.1, on the reverse strand, counting down.
TTCCAAACCATACACCAATGAGAATGGTGTGGCTTGTGTTGTCACATTGAACGTAGTTTGATAAGCCCACAATGCCGCAGTTAACTTGACATCCCAATCTCTCTTGGAGTCGTGAATTGTCTTGCGAAGGATGCTCACCAATGTTCCGTTAACACACTTCGTTTGACCATTGGTTTGCGGATGATAAGGAGTTGTTTTCCTATGATCTATATTGAATGTATATGTCATCTCTTGAATTAACGAATTCGGGAAGTGAGTTCTCCTATCACTAACCACAATTTTGGGGCAACCAAACCTTGACATTATGTTCTCGTACATGAATGTGGTTGCATGTATAGTTGTGTCTGTTTTGACAGCCTTGGCCTCTGCCTACTTGGTCTAGTATTCAGTAGCAACCACAATGTACGCCATGCATTTTGAGGAATGGGGGTGAACTTCTCCAACATAATCGATGCCCCATTTCTCAAAAGGGATTAGAGATAAGGATACATGAAGTGGCATTTCTAGGCGGAGGTCATTCCTCGCATACCTCTGACATGCGTCACACTTCTTGACGTACTCCTTAGCATCCTTAAACAAGTCGTGCTAGAAATAACTTGCCATGAGTATATTTTGGCCTGTGAGTAGTCCAGAAAAATGTCCACCACATGCACTATCATGGTATGCTGACAAGATGGAGGGCACTTCTACCTTCGACACACAACGCCTCAATAAACCATCAGCCCCTCTCCTGAATAATCTATGTCTTATCACAACGTGGTACCTGCTATTAACTTTGACCTTTCTCTTTTCCTCCTTCGTCCAATATACGGTCAACTGTTGGGTTGTTAGAAATTCGACAATGCCTGAGTACCAATCCGCCTTAGCTGTTACCAGAAAAATATTGTCATATTTCAAGCTATCGTCAACCGGGTTGGATCCAATCTCATCAGACAACCTTGATAACTGGTCAGCTTGCAAGTGCATACGCCCTGGCGTGTATTCCACGGTGTAGTCGAACTCTTCCAACAGTAAGACCCACCTAGCCAATCTTCCACTCAACTCCGCCTTGTTGACTAAAAATTTAATCGCCATGTGATCGACGAAGAAAACCACTGGGTTACATATGAGGTAATGGCGGAATTTTTTAACTGAAAAGACCATGGCTAAGCACTCCCTTTCAGCGGTAGAATAATTTCTCTCTGCATGGGTGAACTGTCGGCTTGCATAAGCCACAAGTTGATCATTGCCTTTGTTTCCTATCGATTAACATAATGTACTACCTACAGCCACTGCACTAGCATCATAAAACACATGAAATGGCTTTCCCCAATTTGTGGCCTCAACATCGGGTAGGCGCGAAGCTTTGACCTCAACTCTTCGAATGTTTGTTGGCATGCTTGTGTCCACTCAAACTTACAATCTTTGCATAATCCGGGATCTACTCTCTATACCACCCTACATGTCCCAACAATTTGGCTATGCTTTTTGCATTGGTCGGCGTAGCCAACTCATCTATGACTGCTATCTTTCTTGGGTCCGACTCTCTTCCCTTTTCACTCACCACGTATCCTAACAACACTCCTCTCTGTACTCTTAAGAATGTTTTGTCCGGATTCAAAGCCAACTGCTTATTTTGGCATCTAATCAAAGCCTCTCTCACACACTTTAAATGTTAACTAGAATTCGACTGAGTGCTAAAATCATCCACGAAGACTATCATGGATTTGTACAATAAGTTGGTGAAGATGTACATGACTAGTCTCTGAAACGTGGCTGAAGCATTACACAATCCAAATGGCATGACCACCCACACGAACGTGCCCCAAGGAGTGGTGAAGGCCGTCTTGTGAACATCTTGTAACGGTATAGAAATTTGGTTATAACCAGCATAACCATCCATGAAGGTGTAGCAAGCATGCCCTCCTACCTCCTCTAAAAGTAGTGTGATATATGGTAAGGGAAATGGTCTTTCTGTGTGCAAGCATTCAGCTTCCTATAATCCACACACTCTCAACTTCCTATTTTTCTTCTTAACCAATACCATTGGAGACACCCAATCCGTGATCTCTACCGGCTTTATAAACCCAGCCCTCAACAACCTCACCAACTCTGCCCTTACTAACAATTGCAATTGTGGGTTCATCATTCTCTCCTTCTGTCTAATTGGTCTAGCACCTAGAATCAAAGGAAAGCGATGTTCCACCATCTCTCGAGGTATACCCCTAAGCTCGTCATATGACCATGCAAATGTGTCACTGAAATCATCCACTAACTCACTGTACTCTTTGATTTCATTGTCGTCCTGCTTAGACCCCATCTTCATCTGCCTAACCTTTCTATCCGTAGTTTCACCTCTACATACTTCCAATCCGCCTCAGACACATGAGTTTATTCCGTCATGTTTCTATACCAATCTGGGGGAACCTTGGGATAATCCTTGACATCCTGACCCACTAGAATGCATGTCGATGTGGTCTTGAAGTGCAAGGGCTCCTCCAACTTTGCAGCCTCGCGCAATGCCTCCTCATTCTAAGTCCCATCTATATGCATTAAACTAACGCCACGTTCTTCCATCCCATCTATCCATGGAGTCAATCCTCCCTGTAACCATTCCTCTTTCGTAAGCACCTCACATGACTCCAATAACGCATACTCTTCAGTCCTTGAGCTATCTATATTATCCTTCAAGTATTCATGGTGAGAGGTTACCATCACATCACACATCGACTCCGGATAATCTTTCAACCACTGAGCATACTTACCATTGTCACTCCAATGATAAAAACTAGGAGCTAGATTTCCCAAACTTGCGTCTAGCTTAGCTCTTTGACTACCTGACTGGACCACTCCCACTAATGTCTCACTCTTCCTATCATCTTCTTTGTCTCCTTCTTCTTCATCCGAAGATGTAACAATGTTTTTCTTCACCCAACTACCTAGTGACCCGATAGACACCTTGATTCTATTATCTTTAGGACCATTAGTTATGAATGGCTTGGCTCCTCCCCAATCTACTATGGCGTCCGCCATTTTCAACCAGGGTCGATCCAACAAAATGGGAAATGTATCCTTGTTGGAATGCATTTTGATGACGTGAATAGTGATAACATAATCCTCACCTCTTGTCGCAACCCTTACTAGGTCCCTTAATAATCTTGCCAATTTTCAATTCTAGCAAAGGTTACGAGCGCTAACCATTCGCATTCCGCCATGCTAATGGTTAGCTCCTCCTACCCCGGACCTTATAGTTCATAGGAGGGAACCAACCCTCCTACTTTGCTTTAGGGACTCACCCCTTAATCGGTAACCCATTCCTAGATGTGGACTTCCATCCATGGAAGTCCAATCCCATGTTGATCATCGCGTTGCCGGAGCAACACTACAACAACCCGAACCATACTAGGCAACTATGGCCTCACATTGGGCCAATGCCCATGGAGGCCGTGCCGTTCGGCCTCGGGTGGGTGAGGCCACACCACCTCACCCATATAAGCCTCTAGGACTCTACACGGGGCCCCTACCCCACCGTCAACCAACCTCTTGTCTCTCTACCAAGAGTTGGGGCCAAGTGGACACTTTCCCTTAGCCGCTGGGCCTAGAAGCCCCCAGCAACTTCAGACCATCATAACTTCCTTGTATGATGTCTGATCATAACAACCAACCACTCCATCTCCATTTACGCTTCACGTAGATGCCGATGGACTCCTCACTTGCCCCATTCAGGCAAGTCTTGAGGAAGTTATGCCTGTTTGAAGCTTGGCAGTCCCGGGAATCACTCCCAGGCACGTACCAGGGCGCTGTCCCGGGACAGCGCCCCACTCAAATGGCCATAACTCCTAGCTCACACCTCTGATTGAGGTGTTCTTGAGCATTCTAGAATCACCACGCCATGAGCTACGCATAGCTCATGGCCTTACCCTTGTGCCTCCTAGTCTCCGTGGGTGGGAGGCGTTCCCAACGCCTGGGGCCCTCGCCCACACTAGGATCACTTGGGCCCTCTCACCAACGGCGCCACAAGTCCCGGGTGTCACTCCGGGGTCCCCCTTGTGCCCATGGTGTTTCGGGCACTCCTCATGGAGAGGTGCGCGACACCTCTTGTGCTAATTCTACAATCCTTAATCCTTAAGGGTACTGCTGGACTTTGATTTGCCATGTTGATGATGAAAGGTGATGGACTTGTTAGGCTAAGACCCAACTTCTTCATGGTGTGTGCTGGTAAGATGTTTAGCCCACTTCCTCCGTTTACCAATACATTGGGCACCATCTTGTCCACCACCATGACCTCAATCTCTACTGCCTTCACCTCACGACCTCTTCCTTGCAATTGAACTGTAGCAGCGACCCTAGTCTTCACCTTCCTCGTTCTCCTAGTCACAGGCATTCCTTCCTTGAGAGTCTTCCGAGCCATGGGTGATATTTCCAACAATTGCCCGAATGTGATATCGACCTTGAGCGAACTAAAGTCAGCCCATAAGTCATATCCATTGGGATTCTCCACACTCATTTTTGTCACTCCATCCAATTATAGCAGACATGGCACAATAATTGTTATAAATAGGTTAAAATTTGAATGTAATATATATAGCTGATAATCCAAATGAAAAATGAGAAGAAAAATATTATTATAAGAGGAAGTATTAAAATGAGATAATGACTCAATAATGCCTCCTCAAGACTTGATGAGAAAGTAGAAGATTAAATGAGGCATTACCACATATATAAAGAGGAAATTTCCTTTATATGGGAAGAGAGTATCTAAAAAACACTTTATTATTGTTAAAATACTATCCACACATGTTTCAATAGAAAGAGGTTCCGGTAATGGAAACTAACAATTAAGAAACAAGAGGTAAGAGTTGAGAAAAAATGTTTGGAAATAAAGATTACTTAGTCATTTGATTACTCAGTGATTTGGAAAGAAGATACTTAGGCATTGGAGAAGGTTACTATAACAAAGCAATTTGACAACTTGATAATTATTATTTTCTACTTAGAAAAATATATTTGACTACTTGATATAGATATTTGTCTACTTGAAGAGTGTTACTTGACGATCTGGAGAGTGTTACTTGGTTACGTATGACTTAAGGTACTTAGAAAATAAAAGAATACTTGTTACTTGGTTCCTTACCGAAGTGAAAGCAAAATGGACTTGATATTTGGTTACTCACCTAGTTGAAACCAAGAAGAAAGGTTATTTGGATACTTGGTTACTTGGCTACTTACCGACTTGGAAGGAAATTAAACATGTTACTTAACAACTTGGAGAAGAAAATTTTGGATACATTTGAAAGAAATTTACTTAACGATATTTAGCCATTGTAGAAAAAACAAACTAAACTACTTGGGAAGAAGAGAAGCCAACAGCAATACATGAAAATGATACAACGCTACGATGTACAAAGAGAAGAAGAAAATATCTATATCAAAGTTAGGAAGTAGCACTTAAGCTCAAAAAAACAATTACAACACACGAAGTTTAATACAAGGAAAAAGTTATAGACAAAGAAGTTGATAGATTGGATACAACACATAAGGAACCAAACTACTTGAAGAGATATCATTAAGAAAAAAAATTATCACAACAAAATATGACCTTTAAGTTAGACACAAAAGTCCATTATGGAAGATACACGGTAGAGGAACTTTTAAAAGAAGAATGAAGAAACCTACCAACACAACAAGGAAGCCAATAATAGAAACAACAATCAACAAGGAAATTAATTAATCTCGAATCATCATAATCCAGATGACACACTAAATCACTAAATCACTGCAATATGGTCAACCTTTTGTCACGTGAGGTGACATCGGGGGCTAAGTTACGTCAATTTAGGAGTAAATGGACTCCATTAGGAGTCCATGTGTGTTGGGATGAGTAACGGACTCCATTGGGAGTCCTAGTTAGTTGTTCATCCACTCCATGGATGAACTCCACATAGGATTGGGGTTGTATGGAGAGGAAGGCCTCTTGACTTGCCATTGTTGTCAAGTCAAGTCTTGTGAGTGTGTTTTGAGAGAGAGAGAGCTTGTTGTTGCTTTCTCATGGCTATGGTGTAGTAGATTATGCGTAAAACCTTTGCATTCTTTCTCCACCACTTGCACTCTTGGATTCTCCCTTCGTGGAGTGAGAGATAGTTTGACTCTTGTGTGTGAATTTCAGAGTTTCTTAAACTTTGTAAGAAGACATTTTAGTTTCTTAAGCTTGGAGAGAGAAACCCTCATACTTGACAACAATTGTTCAAATTTTTCATTTTTGGTTGTATTTATGAGCTAGAATGGCCCAGTAATGAGAGCAAAGGAGTGATACAAGTGTTTGAAAGTTTAGTTCGTCATTTCTTGCAATCCTCAAGAAGATTTTGAGAGAAATCTTCCCATTTTTCTTTTGTTGTCTCTTGTATTTTCTTCAATTGTTGATGTTTGAATCTTGAGATTCCATTTAGTTTCGAGATTCTCAAATCACATTTTCTTGCTTGCAAATTGTGAAGCAAAGTTTAATTTAAATACAAACATAAACCACAATCAAAATCCGATTTAGTTTTAATTTTGGTTGCGCTCCGGATTTTGGCTGGAGCTCCAATTCTGAATCCCGGGCGGCGGCAGATCCCGGGCCGGGGGCGGGCGTCGGCCGGGCGCCAGCCAGCCAGGCCCTGGCAGGCAGGTAAGGTAAGCCCTTACCTTTTTCTTTTTCTTTTTGGTTTTGTTTAATTAAAAAAACTATTTTTTATTTTTTATTTTTATTTTCACATTTTTACTTTCACCTTTCAAACTTGGCATCCAATTTTCACAAACTTTGAGGTTCAAATTTGGGGGCATACTAGCTCCGATTGGAGTGAAATTTGAGCCTATCTTGTGTGAAATTTGCCAAGGAATCCAATGGTGTAATTGGATTGTTGAATGGAATTCAAAATCATTGCTAAAATTATTAATTCCAACGCTGATTTTTGTTTTTGGGAGCAAATTAACTCCGAACGGAGTGAAATTTGCCAAGGAATCCAATGGTGTAATTGGATTGTTGATTGGAATTCAAAATCATTGCTGAATTTATTAATTTCAACGCTGATTTTTGTTTTTGGGAGCAAATTAACTCCGAACGGAGTGAAATTTGAGCCTAATTTGTGTGAAATCTTCCTAGGAGTCCATTGGTGCACTTAGTTTGTTGATTGGAGTCCATAATCACCTTGGAAATGAGCCATTTCAACGCTGATTTTTCTTTTTAATTACCAATCTCAAACCTTTGCACAATTTTGGAATTCTGGGGGCATAAACACTTGGCATTTGGCAAGGGATTGCCATTTAAATAGCCCGCAACAGGTGCAGGTACTCAAGTGATTATTTTATGGTGCAAATTAGGAGCCGATATTATCGATCTCCATCACCAGATTACTTGGAGGACGTGCATACCACAAATCTTGAGCCAGAGGTAGATACCAACGAGGCTTTTGAGCCTATTTCGGCGTTGGACACTACTAGTAGGCTTCGGATTTGGAGTGTCGGCACGTTCGACGAAATGGAGGACGATCGCCACAATTCAGTGCGTGATCGGTTTTCAGGTCGAGCTGGGGGCATTTCCTTGCCCGATTGGAAACTCCGGTTTCGTACCTGGATTAAGGAGAAACGCCAAAGGTCTTCCAATTTCAATGATTGGTATGCCTCAACATTTGGAGTATGAGGCACTCCAAACTTATGAACGCTGGACAGAGGGTCATCAACGACAAATTCGGGAGGTGGAGCAGTATTGGGAGGCTCGGGTTGAGTTCATTTCAGCCCTTAAGGATGGGGCGGTTGCTACCTTAGCTCCACCCACCTTAAAGGAGGAGGAATCGCCGGCGGAGTCTAAGGACACGGAACTGGCACTTGGGCCAATGGTGGCTAGCAGTAGCACGGCAACCCTTTCACGGGTGGCACGTGCTACACAGGCAGCATTGACGGCTGTTGGTCCACCACCTCCGTTTAATCCCCTTACTGAATTTGTCGCACATTTGGAAGTGGAGTATGGTGGGTTTCGGCGAGACCAGATGCAGCGCATCTAGGATTTCCGCCGAGAGAAGGATGATACTCCACAGACCATGTATACGCGACTCACGCGATTTGCTGTGGAGTCGGGAGGTGTTTTTGCTGAGAGTCAGCTTGTTAAAATCTTTTTGTTTAAGATTGACAAGCGGCTACTTGAGTTGGCATCACCTCGGATTATCCTCGACTACGAGGGCCGAGCTACGCTTGCACAAGCGTTTGCCGTGGTTGAGAGATGTGATCGGGCTCTTTGCCAACATGATGCCACGGATATGGTATCTTGGATGACAGAGAGTCCGAAACCAAGAAGAATTGTCACAGCTACTAGTAGTTTAGCTAAGACTCAACCCGTCAAAGAGCAAAAGATTTTGCATTGTTGGGGTTGTGGAGAAGCTGGCCATTCGAAGAATGATCCCAATTGTCCTAAGAAGAAGAAAACTCAGCCTTTGGAAAAATTAAAACAAAAGATGGAACCAGTAAAGGCAGGGGACAATTCTAAGAAGAGACAATTGAAGTGTAACCATTGTGGTGGCACTAATCATGATGTGGATCATTGTTTCCAACTTCATCCTGAGATGCGGCCTGCCAGTTATGTCACTGGAAAGTCTCCAAAGGAGCAGAGTCTTGAGGCTAAGGTGGCAGAGCTTGAGCAAAAGCTCAAATCTTCTGCATCTTTTGCTCAAATTTCTGAGCCGCATGTGGGTGGTGGCACCTCGGGTTCGCACATATATATGTTTGGAGCAGCTGGAGAGGTGGTGGCGGCGGCTTCTACTCGCTCACAAACATTGGCAGATGCGGTGGCCTCCACGAGTGGTGGTAGCAACGAGTGGTGGTAGCAACGAGGACCAGCTGATCAAATTGGTCAAGCACGTTTACCTCTTTCATTTGGATTGGTAGACACCACTGTTGTTGGGGCTAAAAACCCTGTACCTTTGAGAGATGGGGATTCCATCTCGAAGGATGTTACGCAGGCATTGGCATATAAAATTCTCCATATGCCAATTTTCTCGGGTTCGGAGTATATGGCTTCGGATTTCAAGCCTGCTGCAGTTTTTCATTTAGCTGGGAGAATGTTAGAAGGTAAGGCGGATTTGCCATCCCTTTAAGTATCCCAAGCTGTGGTTGACGTACCTGTGGCTGAGGAGGTGCAGGACTTAGCCAATTTGCGAGCGAGTCTTGCGGATGCGGCGATCATTGCTTTTGGTAAGCAAACTGATATTCCTCCAGCATCAATTTCAGCAGTGGATACGTCATTTTCGAATTATGTGTCGGGAGCGGCATATCTTGCAGACATTTCTGCAAGGCCTGCTCGCGAACGGCATAATTTGCAACCTGGAGTTGTACGGCTGATGAAAGATTAATCTTTGTTTGTCGTTTCACGCACGGATATGCCCTCTATCCATGCTACACCACTGAGAGTTATGATGGATTTCGGTGCTCAACCGGTTATGATTGGCAAAGGACTTGCTGACAGTCTTGGATTGACGCCAGCAAGCTTGGATCCTTGTCCATTCACTATTGTGACTTCAGTAGGGGGCACTGAACGTGCAACAGGTTACACCAAGGCACCTCTACGTTTGATTTTTCATGTGCGGGCAGGGCCTACTTACACTCATTTGTCAATGAAGTGTGTTGTTACTAATGCTACCAACTATGATATACTTGTTGGTCAACAAGCTCTTTACCCACTTGGCTTTGGTTTGGATAATTGGACGGAAGAGGCATGGATTAGACCGGGATGGTCCATTGGAGATGGCAGGAAGGTATTTATTCCCGTCACATTTGCAGCCACTGCTATGACAATGATTGCGGAGGCAATGTTTGGTTGCAGCGGTTTAGTTGCAGATTTGCCTTGTGCTCCAGTTTTATTGGAGGAAACAATGGACTACACTTGTAATGCGGCAGAACAACAATTTTTACCATCTTTTCAAATTCCTGCTCGACATTTCAAGGATCCACCTCCACCATGGCGAACTCCTAAGGAGTTATCCGACCATTGTCAACACATTGTAGCGGATTTGGAGCTTGGAGAGGCACCTCCAACTTCATCCTCATTTTCTTTTGCTCAACCCATTCGTTGGCAACCATCACCTGAAGGTATTGTCCTTGTGGAGATCTTTGGAGGCATTGGCACAGGTTTGGCGGCAGTGTTGGAAGCTGGAATTACAGTTTGGCGATATATTCATGTGGACAATGGGTATGCAGCCAACAGAGCCGTCCGACACCACATCCAACAATTGTTGTTGAGATACCCCGCACAATTGTCAGCCTCTGCCATTCATGGATGTTGTGGTCAACTTCCTCAAGATGTCACTATGATTAGTGATGAGGATTTGAGAAGGTTGGGCCACGTGGATTTGATTATTGCAGGATGGCCTTGTCAAGGCCATTCGCGGCCAGGAACTGGCCAGGGTTTGGATGATCCTAGGTCTAGTTTGTTTGCGGATTTGATGCGATTGACGCAATGGTGGTTTACCCACCAATCAACTCCGCCAGGGTACATTTTCGAAAATGTACCATTATTGGGTGATACCCAGCACAAAGTGGTGAAGGATGGTGAGTACATTAACCAAATTCTGGGTACTCCAACATTTCTGGATGCTGCATCTTTGGGATCCTTTGCTCATCGGCCTCGTTGGTTTTGGACCGACTTGGTATCACCTCGAGTGCTTTCAGCGGCGATTGCCCGCATTCCCCGCCTTATGGATCGCAAGGTGGATGACATTTTAGATGATCATCGTGTTTCCTTGGCAGTTACCAAGGATGACACCTTGCCATTTGCATTAATTAACAAGGTGGGCATTCCGAGAGGTGCACTACCTACTTTTGTGACATATCCACAGTCTTTTGCATTTCGATCTCGTGGACCTGGCATGGTTTGGGATTCAAAATCCCAAACTCATGATGAGCCTACGCCAGATGAGCGAGAACGCGCTATGGGTTTTCTTACAGGTACCACGGCTGCTCACGGGCTTCAGGAAGGTCAGAGACGTTTCCTATTGGGGCAAGTGTGAGCCCAAAAGGGTGCCCACATTTAGTCTTAGACCCTTGAAACGTTAGTTGATGCACTTTGAAGTAGCATGTTACTTCACAAAAATATAAAAAGAGTGAAATGTTAGTCTTAGAAGTACCATGTTGTAAGAGGCTAGGATGTGAGTTGTTATTGTGTTTTTACCTTCGGAAGGATTTGAGTGAATGAGGATAGGTAAGGAGAACTTGGATTGAGTAGTTAGTGAGTAGGCTAGTACAAATGGATGGAGACAACCAAAGTGACTCAAGAGGCAAGTGCTTTCGAATTGGGATGAATGGAGGATCACATGGAGCGCACAAGTGGACCACCTCATCATGGCCACTTAATGGGGAAGGCCCAAGGAAGAATGCAAGGTGGAGGATAAGCAAATTCTCAAAGCACCAATCAAATCACGAGTTAAGCATCGTGGTTTGAATTGAGTGGTGAGCGACGATTTGGGAAAGTAAGGGGAGAAAGTTATGGCGGCGGAAAGCGAAGGAGGCTAAGTTTGGGTTGAAGCATCCCAAGTTTGGTAAAGTGTGGTAGGTAGAAAGCCAAGGCTAGTTAAATGTTCGAATTAGGATCCTTGTTGATCATTTGAGGGAGGAAGGCTTAGAAGATAGGATTGGCGCCTACTAAGTAGGAGGAAATCTCAAGGGCTTATCGTGAGCCTTGAGGGTGCTCACCCCCTCAAGCTTACTATATAATCCCTCATTCTTCCCTCACTCACTCTCTCTTTCCTTTGTGCTCCAAGGCACCCCACGAGTTATAAGTGTGGGTGTGGGAAGCCATATTGGAGCACATGTGTGTGCTTAGTTTTTAGTTTGAGAGCCAAGGCTTGTTAGCCTTGAAGAGGGCTTGACCTCTTGGTAGAATTAGTGTTGACGTGAAGGATTTTAAAGTTAATTCATGATTCCAATTTGTGGTACTTAAAGTTCATGTTTTGAATACACGTGGTTGCAAGTTCCATGTTTAAGAGTTGAGCACTTGATGTTGTGATGAGTGCAAAAATATACTTGTGTGGATTAGTTAGTCTTAGTGAAGTTAGGAAATTCTCTCTCCCCCTCTCCTCTCTAGGATTTTAGGATTTTAGGATTAGAGAAGAATTGTGTGATTAGAAAGGGGTTGTTAGTAGAATTAGGGAAATTAGGTAGGAAGATTAGTTAAGGGCTTGAATAATTAGTGAGGTAGTTGGGGATTACAACTACAAAGTTGTGGGTTCATGAAGGAGCTGGGTTTATGAAGGAGCTGGGTTTGTTTAGTTAGAAAGTAAAGAGCTGGGTTTATGAAGGACCTGGGTTTATGAAGGAGCTGGGTTTGTTTAGTTAGAAAGTAAAGAGCTGGGTTTATGAAGGACCTGGGTTTATGAAGGAGCTGGGTTTGTTTAGTTAGAAGCTAAGAAGCTGGGTTTATGAAGGAGCTGGGTTTATGAAGGAGCTAGGTTTATGTAATTAGAAAGTAAAGAGATGGGTTCATGAAGGAGCTTAGTAGATAGCCTACCTAATTAGCTCATAGACAAGTAGTTAGTTACATTATGCTAGTTAGTGTTATGTGTGGCTTTCACAAGTAAATGTATTTGAGATTGACTATAGAGAATAGTGTTTTTTTTAACACTTGCATCCTCTCTTTAAAAATAAACCACGTGCACAACTTAATGGAGAATGTGGAGCACTCTCGCGATGGCAAGACAAAGGAAGCAAAGACCAAAGTTAAATCCAAGACCACTTGAAGGGTGAACCTTGCACTTTGGACTCATCCAAGTCCAAATCCAATACCACGGAGGAATGTGAGCCCAAACCCACTACTCGGACTACGGACGCTTAAGGGTGGGGGGTTTGGCCTCACATAATTGGTGCGTCCGCCGGGAGCGAAGCGGAAGGTAGTTACAAGACTTGGAGGCGACTAGGAGACTTGGAGGCAACTAGGAAAAATTGGAGACACAAACTTGAGAGAAGGGAAGGAGCACCCGAAACTCGGTAAGTATTCTCTCTTTGGGTTACATTTGAATTCATTGTATTTCAACTATTCCTTGGAATGAATTGCATTGTCAATTACGCAAATTCATTTTTGAGGAAGGAGCGCGGCGAAGGTACGTCCTCAACCTTTTTGGGGATTTGCTAAGAACTTAAAAGGAACCTATAACCGAGTAGCTCATTAAAACATTAGAGGGTAAATTCACCTTAGGACATTGAACTTTGACACTCACCTCGGGGTGAGTCTCAAAGTTTTGGGAGTTGTCATTTCATGCTCTAGATTAAATTAATATTTCACAAAGTTTATGGTGTTGTTACATTGAGTCACGATTGAGGGGAGTGCTAACTCACAGGGGGATGCGATTGCTCAAGGTATGTTTATTTCTTCAAAGTGAACTCATTAACTAATTAAGGAATGCCTTTTGTACTCGTGATTGTTGTTATCCGTTGTAGAGGGTAATTCCCGAATTGTGGATGGTGTGAGAAGTTGAAGGGTGAAGCCTCGACTTTTAACATAATCTACTCGGAAGGTCACCCCCTCACAATCGGTATTGTGGTGAGTGTTAATTTGCGGGAAGGTGCGGAGGTGATGCTCCGACTTAACCAAAAAATTAACATGAACATGCCTATCCCCTATTGGGATTCTTTCACCTAAGTGGGCTTGCAGGTTCTTTTCCTCACCTCCTAAAAAAATTATAACCACACCAAGACAAGTGAAAATATTAAGAGGGGAATTGCTAGGATTATGTGTGGTCAAGTGAGGGTCGATCGATTCTTATGGAATGCAAGGTAGGACTCGCTCACAAAAACCAAGTTTGATAGTAGGACTAGAGAAATCTACTCGAAAGAGGCGGTCCTCTAAAATCAGTGATAGATTAGAACAAGATAATGTTAGAATAGAGAGTTGTTTGAACGTCGAACCTAGGACTAGGTTAATTCTAGACACCTTAGAACTTGGAGCTCAACTTGAAGAGGAGATCACTCCCTCCAAATTGAGTGGTGAAACTTCTTCGGAAAATTACACACTTAGAGAAGAATTCCCGGTAGAAGTTGATAGGGGATTGTTGAATAGTTCACCGGTCACCATGGCCGAGGAACGGGGGATGGATCCACCACCCATACCCCCAATTCCGCCCATACCTCCTATACCTCCAATAGACCCATTGGTTAGGCCAAGAGGCCTACCAATTGTGGTTCCACAAAATTTAGCGGCGATGGATATGCCATCTCATCTCCCTAAATTTTATGGGACCAAGGATGAGGACCCCTCTCGGCACATGGAACGGTATATCGAACGGTTGGCTAGCTCCCTCATAACCGACCCGGGTTATTGGTTAGTGTGGTTTCCTACCACTCTAGAGGGGGAAGCCTATGAATGGTATCGGGATCATGCCGAGGGACATTTTAGGGGATGGGAACAATTACAAAGGGAGTTTCTTAACGAATTTAGGCCGGAAGTGGGTCAAAGTACCGCATTAAGGGCATTGTCGTCATTGAAGCAAGGAAGGGAGGAAGAAATTTCGGCTTACATTAGGAGGTTTGATTTAGTGTGCACTAGATTTGTGGGTACCATGCTCAACGACGACACGCTAAAGCAATTTTTCATTCAAGGGTTTTTTAAGTCCGGAACTATTAGGGGTGTTCTAGAAAGGAATCCCTTGACCTTGGCGGATGCCAAGCGTGCGGCTAGAGATATTGAAAACTTGGATAAAGATCACGAAAGGCTATGGAGAAGGGAGGATGAATTGATCCCACAATTCATCCCCATACGCCCTAGGGTGGTAGCGGTAGAACCCGCTAAGTATGAGAACCAAATTCCATATGCCATTGTGGACACCGGTCCCTGACCTTTAGCGGTTAGGGAACCGGCACCTCTTTTGGCACTACCGGCCCCTAGAACGGATCCACACTTGGAGGAGGTTGAGAGAAGACTAGGTGCTAGCCAACTAGGATTCCAAGAGGCTATGATAAAACAAATGCAAAGCCTCACGGATCAAATGTCATTAATGATCCGGAGTCAACAACCGGGGCCTCCACCCCCGGTTGAGTCGGGTAGGCATTCTTCCGGATTATGGTGTGTCCAATGTGGCCAACCGGGCCACACGCGTCAATTTTGTAGAAGTGGACAAAACCGTGACCAAAGAGGAAACGGTAACCCACCTCAACAAAATCAACGAGGTCAAGCGCCACCTCACTATGGAAATGGAAGCAATAGAGGACCACAACCTAGAGGGCAAGGTGGCCAAAATTTAGAGAAGAAGGAATTTCATCCCTTTTGTTGAAGGTGGCACGCTCAAGGACAATGTTGGTCCGAAGGTCAAGAGTTTAATTGTAGCAATTGTGGAGGAAGTCATCCCTCGGATACGTGTCGCCAACCGGACAAAGTAATTAATGTCCCTTACCCGGTGGCTAATCCACAACAACAAGCAAGGGATAATATGCGAGGTGCTAGGCCACAAGGAGTACCGGCCAATGAACTTAGGCCACCTAACTTATACTATGACCATAGTAATGCTAGGCAAACTTTTCATCCACCGGCGGGCTTGCAAACTACAACCGGTTACATTCCAATACAAAATAGACAAGGAGTTCCACCTAATGGTAGTAACGGGAGACAAGCGCCTCCAACGGATCCGGGACCATCTAACTCCCAAGATGTTAGGTTCATGGATGGAGTGTTGGAGGCCACATGTGATGACATGCTTCCTCTCCCAACGAGAATTGGAGAGGAGCAAAGTCAATGGCCTCCTCACACCAATGCTATTACATATGAGTTAGTGAAGGGTAAGGGTGTGGTTGAAGAAGCACCTGCACTAGCGGTAACTACTAGGGCTAGGAGAGGGGATGCCCCGTTGGAGGTAGGAATAGGAGAGCAAGGAAATTACTCTTCGGATGAAGAGATTAATCTCTCCGAGTTGGATAGGGTAGCTAGAAGAGCTACTAAGGATGTGGAGAGGGAAAATATAATTTTACAAGATAGGGAGAGGACTAATGCGGTACATGACTTGGATAATAGCGATGTGGGTGAATGGGAAGGACCGGGGGTTCCCGTAGACGAATTCGACGTAGTGGGTAATTCTAAGGTGGAAAGATCTACCGGGTACGACTTGTGGGCGGACCTTAGTACACTCAAGGCGGATATTACTTTCGGCCAACTATTGGAAATTTCACCCACGGCAAGGAAAACATTAAAGGAGGGAATGCCGGTACACAAGAGGATGAGGAAGGTGAAAGCTAAAATAGCCGCTAGGATCCAATCACAAGGTGGAAGAGACGTGAAAGCTATAGAAATAGAAGTTGTTATAGTAGATAAGGTGGTTCCTAATGTGCTAGTCGACGGAGGGAGTAGTCTAAATATACTACCGGAGGATACTATGAAAAAATTGGGACTTGGACTCACGGGGCCTTCACCTTTGGTCATAAATATGGCAAATCAAAGTTCGACTACGCCTTTGGGGATGATCAAGGATTGTAGAATGACTACGGGAGGTGAGGAGTACTTGGTCACCTTCCATGTCATTAAAATGCACTCCAACAAGGACACCTTCCCCATTTTGCTAGGTAGGCCTTGGTTGCGGATGGCGAATGCTATGGTCAATTGGGGTGGACCTAAACCATCCATCACTTATGGTCCGGAGGGTAATAGGGTCATAGTGTCCATTGGTTCATTAGAAGGATGGATGAAGAAGGAGATGTATTTGCCATTGGAGAAGGAAATTGATGACTTAAACGAGAATGAGATTGGCAAGGCATTGGTGGGAGTCGTCCATCCCGAAGGTCAAAGGGTTGTTATAGATTCGGGCTCGGGAAGTCTAGGTCCTAATTTTTACAATTATGGGGATAATGGGGATTATGCCCAATGGCTAAGGGAGTACCCCGAGTCCGAGGTTGATGTAATGGTTACATTTCACCAAGTAGGCTTAGGGAGTGAATTTCCTAGTGTTAGTTTAGGAGAGGGCTCATTGTTGGAGCCATGTGAGGTGCTCACCGAGGAAGAGTGGATTAGCGGTGGGTTAACACCTTGGGTAGATGACGTGGAAGAGGGTGAGGTTAGTTTAATTCATGTAGATGGGACTCAAGAGGAGGATGTGATTATTGAGTCATCGAAATTGGAGGAGCCTTTACATTTCAAGACCACGTCTACGGGGATAGTTGTAGGTCAAGATGTGAAAGATTACCCCAATGTGCCTTCCGATTGGTATCGGAACAAAGAGGAACAAGCACATGTGTCGGAAGCGGATTGGCGGTACGTGGATGTGAAATTAAAGAATGGAAAAACCCGACAAATGAAGATGGGCTCCAAATTGGGGGAGAAAGAGGTTAGGGAGTATAGCAATTTGGTGGATGAGTTTAGTGATACTTTTGCATGGTCCTACGATGAGCTTAAGGGAATTCCTAGGGAAATGGTAGAGCACCGGATTCCTTTAATTCCGGGGGCGAGGCCAATTAGACAAAAGGAGAGGAGGATGAATCCTCAATTGCAATTGTTGGTGAAAGCGGAATTGGAAAGGTTATTGAAGGCCGGGTTTATCAAGCCGGTGGAAATCACGGATTGGGTTTCTCCTATGGTCTTAGTAAAGAAAAAAAATGGGAAATTAAGGGTTTGTGTCGACTATAGGAAATTGAATTCGTGCACACAAAAGGATCACTTCCCCTTACCTTTTATCACCTTGTTGCTTGAGGAGGTTGGAGGTCATTCGCGATATACCTTTATGGATGGGTATGCGGGTTATAATCAAATTTCCATAGCCCTCCAAGATATCCATAAAACGGCTTTTACTACACCTTGGGGTACTTTTGTGTGGGTAGTGATGCCATTTGGGTTATGTAATGCCCCGGCTACTTTCCAACGATTAGTAATGTATATCTTCACCGACTTGTTGTTCAAATCCATGACCGTCTTTGTGGACGATTTTAGCACACAAAGTAATGTGGATGATCACCTACATTGTGTTAGGGAGGCATTGGTTAGGTGTAGGAAGATGAGGTTAGCATTGAACCCGGATAAGACATTTTTGGGAGTGAATAAGGGAGTGTTGTTGGGTTATGTTGTTAGTGAGAAAGGTAGAGAACCCGATCCGGATAAGATTGCGGCCATAAGCGACTTGGCAACTCCAACCAATTCCAAGGGGATCTCTAAGTTGTTAGGACATGTGGGATGGTACCGGGAACTTATTCCTAATTTTTCAAAGATAGCGGTGCCCATTACCCATTTGCTCAAAAAGGATGTCAAATTCGAGTGGACGGATGCTTGTCAAAAAGCCTTTGAGGAATTGCGGGATAGGTTGAGCACCTATCCGGTGTTGATACCACCCAATTGGGGTAAACCTTTTCACGTCTATTGTGATGCTAGTAATGTGGCAATAGGGAGTGCGCTTTGTCAAGCAACGGGAGAAAAAGAGAAGGATCAACCTATAGCTTATGCGAGTAAGCAATTGACCCCCGCCGAAAGAAACTACTCTACAACGGAGAGGGAGTGCCTAGCCATGGTGTTTTCCGTTAAAAAGTTTAGGCATTACCTCATGTGCAACCCGGTTGTATTTTTTGTTGACCACATGGCTATCAAGTATCTAATTAACAAGGCGGAGTTAAGTGGTAGGTTAGCTAGGTGGGTTTTGTTATTAGAAGAATTCGACTACACGGTGGAATATAAACCGGGTCGTATGCATTTACAAGCGGACCACTTGTCTAGGTTGTCGGAGGAGATAGGAAAAAATCCGGTAAATGATATGTTAGTAGATGATAGCCTCTTTGTGGTCACTTCTACACCGGAGTGGTATGCGGGCATAGTGGAATTTCTAACAACCCACAAGTTGCCCAAAGAGTGGACAAAAGAAGAGAGAAGGAAGGTGAGGGTAAATAGTAGGCAATTTGTTGTAGTGGGCCATAGGTTGTTTAGAAGGGGGTCCGATGGTATTTTACGACGATGCGTGTCAAAAACGGAGGTTGAAGCGATTTTAATCGCTTGCCACGATAGCGCTTGCGGCGGTCACTTCTCGGGTCAACTCACCGGGCAAAAAATACTTAGAGCGGGCTACTTTTGGCCTACACTATTTAAGGACGCCCATGACTATGTAAGGAAATGCGACGCTTGCCAACGGTATGTCCGAAACGACCTTAGAATGGAGATGCCTTTACATGTATCATTACCCTTAATTCCTTTCGAAAAATGGGGCATCGACTATGTGGGTGAGGTCCATCCCCAATCTTCAAAAGGAATGAAATATATTGTGGTGGCAACCGAGTACCTCACCAAGTGGGCGGAAGCCAAAGCGGTGAAGACCGACACGGCGGAACACGCGGCAACATTTATGTACGAAAACATAATTTCGCGGTTCGGGGTGCCGAAGATCCTAGTAAGCGATAGGGGTACTCACTTTTTGAATGACTTGATTCGAGAGATGACAGAGAAATTTAAAATTGATCACCGGAAGACTACTCCCTACCACCCACAAACCAATGGACAAACGGAAAGGGTTAACGGAATTTTGGTAAGTATACTACGCAAGACGGTTATAGACTCGAAGCGGGATTGGGATACGAAACTAACGGCGGCACTTTGGGCATACCGTACAACCTATAAGGTAACTACGCGTGCTACACCATTTTCCTTAGTCTATGGTCTTGAAGCGACACTACCAATCGAATATGAAGTCGAGTCACTTAGGGTGGCCGTGAGTACGAGACTTACCGAAAGTCAATCCTTACGAAATCGACTCACCGATTTGGAAGCACTTGACGAAGGGAGGAGAATGGCGGCTCAACATATTGAGGCAATCCAAAGAAGGAGAAAGATTACTTTCGACAAACAACATAAGAGAAGGGCCCTAACACCGGGAATGATGGTCATGATTCAAGACGCACGAAAGCTTGAATTTCCGGCGAAATTCGATGCGGTATGGTTAGGACCTTACCTTGTCTATGAGGTCTTTCCTAATAATTCAATTCAATTGGAAACGTTGAATGGTGAGCTCTTTCCTACCCGTACATCGGGATGTAGATGTAAGGAGTACCGAGCTTGACTAGGCAACTTACCCTTGGAGCAAGAGATGTTTGGATTCATCCCCCGATGGTCGCCAATTATGTGAGCCCAAAAGGGTGCCCACATTTAGTCTTAGACCCTTGAAACGTTAGTTGATGCACTTTGAAGTAGCATGTTACTTCACAAAAATATAAAAAGAGTGAAATGTTAGTCTTAGAAGTACCATGTTGTAAGAGGCTAGGATGTGAGTTGTTATTGTGTTTTTACCTTCGGAAGGATTTGAGTGAATGAGGATAGGTAAGGAGAACTTGGATTGAGTAGTTAGTGAGTAGGCTAGTACAAATGGATGGAGACAACCAAAGTGACTCAAGAGGCAAGTGCTTTCGAATTGGGATGAATGGAGGATCACATGGAGCGCACAAGTGGACCACCTCATCATGGCCACTTAATGGGGAAGGCCCAAGGAAGAATGCAAGGTGGAGGATAAGCAAATTCTCAAAGCACCAATCAAATCACGAGTTAAGCATCGTGGTTTGAATTGAGTGGTGAGCGACGATTTGGGAAAGTAAGGGGAGAAAGTTATGGCGGCGGAAAGCGAAGGAGGCTAAGTTTGGGTTGAAGCATCCCAAGTTTGGTAAAGTGTGGTAGGTAGAAAGCCAAGGCTAGTTAAATGTTCGAATTAGGATCCTTGTTGATCATTTGAGGGAGGAAGGCTTAGAAGATAGGATTGGCGCCTACTAAGTAGGAGGAAATCTCAAGGGCTTATCGTGAGCCTTGAGGGTGCTCACCCCCTCAAGCTTACTATATAATCCCTCATTCTTCCCTCACTCACTCTCTCTTTCCTTTGTGCTCCAAGGCACCCCACGAGTTATAAGTGTGGGTGTGGGAAGCCATATTGGAGCACATGTGTGTGCTTAGTTTTTAGTTTGAGAGCCAAGGCTTGTTAGCCTTGAAGAGGGCTTGACCTCTTGGTAGAATTAGTGTTGACGTGAAGGATTTTAAAGTTAATTCATGATTCCAATTTGTGGTACTTAAAGTTCATGTTTTGAATACACGTGGTTGCAAGTTCCATGTTTAAGAGTTGAGCACTTGATGTTGTGATGAGTGCAAAAATATACTTGTGTGGATTAGTTAGTCTTAGTGAAGTTAGGAAATTCTCTCTCCCCCTCTCCTCTCTAGGATTTTAGGATTTTAGGATTAGAGAAGAATTGTGTGATTAGAAAGGGGTTGTTAGTAGAATTAGGGAAATTAGGTAGGAAGATTAGTTAAGGGCTTGAATAATTAGTGAGGTAGTTGGGGATTACAACTACAAAGTTGTGGGTTCATGAAGGAGCTGGGTTTATGAAGGAGCTGGGTTTGTTTAGTTAGAAAGTAAAGAGCTGGGTTTATGAAGGACCTGGGTTTATGAAGGAGCTGGGTTTGTTTAGTTAGAAAGTAAAGAGCTGGGTTTATGAAGGACCTGGGTTTATGAAGGAGCTGGGTTTGTTTAGTTAGAAGCTAAGAAGCTGGGTTTATGAAGGAGCTGGGTTTATGAAGGAGCTAGGTTTATGTAATTAGAAAGTAAAGAGATGGGTTCATGAAGGAGCTTAGTAGATAGCCTACCTAATTAGCTCATAGACAAGTAGTTAGTTACATTATGCTAGTTAGTGTTATGTGTGGCTTTCACAAGTAAATGTATTTGAGATTGACTATAGAGAATAGTGTTTTTTTTAACACTTGCATCCTCTCTTTAAAAATAAACCACGTGCACAACTTAATGGAGAATGTGGAGCACTCTCGCGATGGCAAGACAAAGGAAGCAAAGACCAAAGTTAAATCCAAGACCACTTGAAGGGTGAACCTTGCACTATGGACTCATCCAAGTCCAAATCCAATACCGCGGAGGAATGTGAGCCCAAACCCACTACTCGGACTACGGACGCTTAAGGGTGGGGGGTTTGGCCTCACAGCAAGCTATGGATCTTAATAGCATTGTGTGGATAATTGGAATTTGTCTTGCTGCTCAACAACGTATGGATGACCAATTGCTTACTCTGAGGGCAGAGAACAATGGTCAGGGGGCAATGGAGCTGCAATCCAAGGATCACATTGAGGTCAATGACACCAAGGGATTATTTCCTTTGAAACTTCATGTTGCGGAAGAGCTTCGAGCCCAACGTGTTTTTTCGGCTTTGGCCCAAGATTTTGGAAAGTTGGAGGCCCATAAAATGTTTCCACTTCTATTTCTTGGTGATACTTCATATGTGGGTAGCTATTTAGCTACACAAACTGATTGTAGTGGAGAGGATACGCATTTGGATTCAAATGCAGATGATGGGGCCAAAGGTGTTGCCCTCTCCACGGACTAGCAATCACAGGCTATGCTGGCACCAAGTGGCAATCATTCTATGAAGAAGGAACCACGGAGTCTAACGATTGGCCAATTGAAGTGGGGCCAAAGCTTACTGGTGCCGAAGCACGAAAGGTACGGGTATTTATTCGTTCTTACCGTAATTGTTTTGCCTTTAGTCTTCATGATCTTGAAGGATATAAAGGTAAACCTGTTCGTATTCAACTCGAGGACGACCACCCTATTTTCAGACGGCCGTATAGACTTAGTACCTCTGAAAGGTTGGGTGTTCAAACTCGATGTCAAGAGTTATTGGCAGCGGAATTGATTGAACTCTCCAATGGAGAGTATGCTTGTGCCATGGTTATGCCGTCAAAGAAGGATATCTTTGGCAACTGGACGGAAAAACGGATATGTGGTGATTATCGTCCAGTCAACCGCAAGACCAAGTCAGATCAATATCCAATGCCGATGCCGGAGGAGTTGTTTGATGCACTGGGATTTTCTAGAATCTTCAGCACTCTGAATTTGAGGTCTGGTTATCACCAATTACCTTTGTTGTTAGGTGATCGGGTGAAGACCGCATTTTGGGGAATTGATAAAGATGGCAAGGATCAACTTTATCATTGGAAATTTCTGCCATTTGGTCTTAAGAATGCACCACCTGAATTTCAGCGGGTGATGCACCAATTATTGGCTGGTTTGCCGTTTGCTAGATGTTACATTGATGATGTTATCATCTTTAGTAATAGTCCACAGGATCATGTGAGATATTTACAAGCGGTATTTGAACGACTTCAACGGTGGGGACTCCGTTTACATCATGAAAAATGTAAGTTTTTTCATGATCAATTGCCCTATTTAGGCCACATGATTGTTCATGGCGGTCTTGGTGTGCAACAGGCGAAGGTGGATGCTTTGCACAAAATTCCCGCACCTAGTGATGTACAACGGCTTCGTGCATTTCTAGGATTGGCAAATTATTATAGGAGGTTTGTCAAAAACTTTAGTTTGATTGCCAAACCTCTTACCATTCTTACGGGGAAAGACCAACCATGGATTTGGAGTCGGGAACAACAACATGCATATGATACATTGAAGCAGAGGCTCGGTTCAGCGCCAGTGCTTCGACGCCCGGATGTGTCTAGAGCTTTTCAATTGCACACGGATTGGAGTGCAGTGGGATTGGGAGCGGTATTGACACAGAAAGATGAAGAGGGAAAAGAATATGTGGTGGCTTATGCATCTAGAAGCAATAATAGTGCTGAATCTAATTATTCTTCTTATGAAGGCGAGGCCTTGGCGGCCGTTTGGGCCATTGCACATTTTCGACCTTATTTGTATGGGCAAAAATTCACTTTGGTGACTGATCATCAGCCTTTAAAATGGCTTATGGAATCAGATAAGCTCACCGGGAAACTTGCTAGGTGGGCATTGTTACTTCATGAATATGACTTTGAAGTTGTTCACCGAGCAGGAATTGCCAACTTGGATGCAGACGGATTGTTTCGCAATCCAAGTCCTTCAGATGAGGATTTAACTGGAGCCAGGTGGCATGGAGATTGTGATCATGAGGCAGTGCCGGGTTGGCATGCTGCCATATATCTCACAATGATGTCGGGATTGGCTGCTGAGATCCTTGTAGAAGAACAAGATGAGGAGGTTGATAAATCTCTCGTTGTTAGTGATGTGTAGGAAGACCAGGCGGTCTTGTACAAACTTCAACAAGGGATATTTCCTCTTCGACTATCTGCTACGGAGCGAGATAAAGTTAGTCACCGGATAACAAGGTTTCGTTGGGCAAATAGTTTGTTATTTCGTGTATGGCCGAACGGAACGAGGCGCATCGTTCCAAGGCCAGATCAAATAGCTTCTTTGGTGCGGCGAATGCACGAGGAGCTTGGACATTTTGGAGTGCGAAGGACGCACTCTATGTTGCGCAACCAATATTGGTGGACTGGTATGTATCAACAGGTTGCCACTTATGTTTCTCGGTGTGAAGTATGTGACCGGGTCATATCAAGTTTTAATACTTTGTCACCTCAACTTCAGCCTTTACCTATTATGGGCTTGGGATATTGTTGGTCTTTGGATTTTGTCGGACCGCTTACTATCACTCCATGTGGTTCCAAGTATGTGCTTGTGATGGTGGAGCATTTTAGTAAGTGGATTGAACTCGTGGCTCTTCCCCAAAATTCCTCAGAATTGGCGGCTATGGCATTTCTTGATCGAGTTTTGGCACGGTTTGGAGCACCTGCAGAGGTGTTGACGGATCAAGGGAGAGAATTCCTTGGATCTTTCGAGGCTTTGTGTACCAAGGTTTTTATTGATCATCGGACAACTTCCAGAGATCACCCTGAGGCAGATGGCTTAGCTGAACGAGTTGTTCAGACGGTTAAGCGCGGTTTGCGGAAGTATGGATTGCTTCATGGCAACCATCGCGATTGGGACTTGATGTTACCATGGATAGCAATGGGTTATCGTTTCAGCAGGCAAGCATCTTTGGCATCCTATAGTCCTTACCAACTCTTGCATGGACGGGAACCAATTTTACCTAGCTCGGTGCGAGAGAAATTGGCTCCCGTGGTAAACTTGGATGATCCAGATGTTTGGGCTCAATGTCTTCATGACCGAGCAACGTTCTTCTAAAAGGCCATGCCTATGGCTATGGAGAACTTAAATATTGCTCAACATCGTGATACATTACGGTATGCCCGGATCCGCAGTGGAGCTTATCGACCTCAGGTTCGTAGATTTTCCAAGGGGGATTATGTTTACTTGCAACGGGAGGCGCCTACGACATTGGATGTCAAGGCTGGGCGCACGATTTTGCGGGTAAAAGATGTCTTGCCAAGTGGTATATTATTGCTTGAAGGCAAAGATGGACGGGAATGTCGTGAGCATTCAAAGAATTGTACTCCATGTCACCTTCCCATCGACGGCTCTATGCATCCCGAGTTGGCGGTTGTACCACAGGGTCTGCCTTGTTATGTTTGTGGAGAGAAGAAAGAAGCTGCAACAATGTTATTGTGCGACCAATGTCAACGTGGATGGCACATGGCATGTTTGACACCTCCCCTTTTTATTCTTCCTTCTGGCAATTGGGTTTGTCCTCGTCGTCGGAAAGCCTCTCATTCCGTGGCCGTTAATGGTCATGATTGAAAATTTTGTGGATGTTTACCACATGTTTTAGTGGTGAAGTTGTTATTTAGTTGGTTGGAAATTTTATGGAATTAAGACCACATTGAAAGAGTTATCCAAGAATTCAACATTAATTGTTGAAGGCGATTAAGGATGGGGGTCACATTGCACCCAGCCTACAGTTCTTGGATTACTTTGTCAATCACGAGTTTAATTCCTTCGATTACTACTAACCAATTAAATATGTATAGATGTAGCAACAACTTCATCATGTTCAACAACTCTACCAATGAGTGTATTTGTTCCTAGCCGATTGGAGGGGCTCCTTATCTGCTAGTGGGGGCACTTGAAGAGGTGGTTGTTTAGCATTTTAGTTTGTTATTTTATTTTGCTAATTGATGTTGACAATGACACTCGATCTGTTGTGTTTAACGATCTTAGTTTACACGACAGCTGTCACGTGAGGTGACATCGGGGGCTAAGTTATGTCAATTTAGGAGTAAATGGACTCCATTAGGAGTCCATGTGTGTTGGGATGAGTAACGGACTCCATTGGGAGTCCTAGTTAGTTGTTCATCCACTCCATGGATGAACTCCACATAGGATTGGGGTTGTATGGAGAGGAAGGCCTCTTGACTTGCCATTGTTGTCAAGTCAAGTCTTGTGAGTGTGTTTTGAGAGAGAGAGAGCTTGTTGTTGCTTTCTCATGGCTATGGTGTAGTAGATTATGAGTAAAGCCTTTGCATTCTTTCTCCACCACTTGCACTCTTGGATTCTCCCTTCGTGGAGTGAGAGATAGCTTGACTCTTGTGTGTGAATTTCAGAGTTTCTTAAGCTTTGTAAGAAGACATTTTAGTTTCTTAAGCTTGGAGAGAAAAACCCTCATCTTGAAGAGGTGGTTGTTTAGCATTTTAGTTTGTTATTTTATTTTGCTAATTGATGTTGACAACGACACTCGATCTGTTGTGTTTAACGATCTTAGTTTACACGACACCTTGGAACAATTGGAAGTAGTTGAGCTCTACAATGACCCAAATTTGACATTATCTTTAGTATTATTTTGTCATTTATAAGCATATTTGGTCAATTTATAACAAACAATGGTTTTTAGTCAATCGACCTAAATTGTTTCTACAATGTATTAACAAAATAATTACAATAAAAATATCCATCATGTTTTCACTTCATTCTCCCCCAACCATTTCAAATTTCTTGCTAATCACATTCATTTATAAGCCCAACAACTCAAATTTTTGCCCAAATATATAAATTGAATTATTTTATCAATAAAATATATTTTA
Source organism: Polytrichum commune (assembly GCA_950295325.1). NCBI lineage: Eukaryota > Viridiplantae > Streptophyta > Polytrichopsida > Polytrichales > Polytrichaceae > Polytrichum > Polytrichum commune. The sequence continues at coordinate 53,208,650 of OX485806.1, read as the reverse complement.
GGTTTATCAATCAAATTCCGTGCTTGAATGATCATTTCTAAAACATGAGTTCCTGAATTTATAATTCATTTGACAAATCTATAACCATATTTCCTCGCCTCATTGCCTTTAAATACACTAATGAACTTAAATATGGCTTCTTCATGTATATTTGCATCAAAATAATGATTTTTGTTTACGTAACAAAATATTATTATGTGTTTTTTGCTTAAGTTGATTGATCCAAACTAAAAATACAGTGGGTTAGTGTTGAAATTGGTGATGTCCTTGCAAATGGCACCCAAAGAAAACCAAGTGGTTCATCCTTGCTCATGACATGATATGGGAGGAGCACAAAGTTCCTAGAGGCAACTTATATGTGCCAAAAGACATATTCATCATGAACATGTTTGTTCAAGTTGTTAGTGCTCAACAATTGGCATGTGTTTCATGATTAAGGTTGGCACGATGAAGTAGTTCACATGATCCCGTTTGACGGGTTGGGAGATAGCGTCGATTTAGGAGTTGGGGGATTAAGTTGATGTCATCATCAAGAACTCATAATTGGATAATGTTCATGCATCGATTATTCAAGTCATTCAACTCAATGTATGTGACAAAATCTTGCATGGACCTTGAGATTGTGAAACCTAAATCATTCTACATTGACGACAATGTTTCCAACTTCAAGGTGGAAAATAGGTTCTAGATGTTGGAACCTATAGTAAATGCATTCAATAAGGTGAAGGAAAGCAAGACTAAGACGTTTTCCACCGTATGAAAACATGCCACAAAGAGAAAACATGGTTTCATTGACAAATTTTGGCTCAAGAAATACCAAAAGTTATCCCCAAAGATTTAAGGATGACCTCAAAAATGGAGATGCTCACTGAAAGTATTATATATGCCTACTAGCAACATGTAAACCATGTTGTCAAAGGGGATGAAACATTTCCTGACTTCAAATATCAGATTTTGTATGCATGATTTCAAATATCAGATGTTGTATGCATGACTTCAAATATCAAATGATGAGAGATTTCTCGTCCATCGACAATGCCTAAAACAAATAAAAAATCAAACCAATAGAGGGGAAAAATCTACCTCATAATTTCCTCAAATGTTTTTTGGAAAAAATGCAAAAATATGTTCGAGAAACATAAAACAGGGGACCTTGTTGATTTTCATAGGTTTTGATTATTCATACACACTTCAACCTTAAAGTGGATAAGCCTTGTTTAAGGAATTATTTAAAACTTTGCATGGTTTCATGGAGTCAAACATGGAGGTGGTGACCCACATCCTCGACACAAAAACAACCACAAATAAATCATGGGTGCATCCAAAGATTGTGTTGTTTATACCCAAGTCCTTCATTCCATCTTGCTGTACAATGAAATAATGGGCCAAGAACATATATAAAAAATTTACCATTTTTTTTCAAGCTCGATGAACTTGCGTTGCACATGAATCTCCTTGTTTACATAGAGGTCAGCAAGAAATTGGAGGACTTTCAATGTTGTGTTGAAGTTCATCGGTGCCTTCATGGCCATTCTTATCTACAAAATGGGAGAGGATAACTTCAAGTCCAAGATGGTTAAAAGGGGCAAGAATTGTGTGTTTCTCAACCACACAACACAAGTCTTTTCCAACTTCATCAAGGATAAATGGAATGTTTGGTTCCAAACGAACATGCACTTCAAGCAAATTATTTTAGAACCTTTGATGATCCAAAGTTGACATGGTGGCAATCCACAAATCATCATAAGGGGAAAAAAAACATTACTTCTCTTTTGGGATTATGAAATTTAATAACAATCTGGGAAGTTTGATGGAAATCTTATGATTTTTCTTTTCTTATGGAATTCCTTGAGTACGCAAGTTCCAAGTGGAGGGAGCCCAAGGTGTGGGTGTTCATCGTGGAAGACACGAAGGGTAAGAAAATCTACAAAATGGTGAACAACAAAATGCAATTGGATTCCATTGTCTTGAAATCCCACTGAATTGTTGCCCTTGATGAAATAGCGTACTCAACCTTAAAGGACAAGAAGTCAAGGTCACAAATGTTCTATGCATGTATTTTGTCCAAACTATAAGTTTTGTCAAATGCACAACCAACCTAATTTCCAAGATGGACAAACTTTTCTGGATCCTAAAGGGTTGGGTATCCAAAAATTCCTCTATGACAAGGTTGAATATGCCAATTATCTAGTAGATGAGCCAATAATGAATTATATTTTAAAATGGCAAGATTTCTTACACATAGTGAAGACATTATATTCAACATTTTCAAAGGGACAAAACCTATCTATGCTACGTTGGTATTTGAAGCAACCAACCCAATTTGTTTTTGTTTTCTTTAAAAAAAATTGGCTTCATTGATAGTCAAGTTTTTTGATTGACCAAATCAAACTCCCTAGTGCCATTGCCCTAAATGACCTAATGCAGTATTTGGATCGCTCTACCCAAAGGTTGGTCTTCTTATGGTGCTAATCCACCTTTGCAATTTGTAGATGTTAGGGTTGAATGTATATTTTTATATCAAGGTATGATCTCCATTTCACAAAACCCAAAGGTCTTTAGCACCAAGGTGGATGACCTTGATTGAATCCTCAAGAGTTACTATAAAAATATCATGAGGGGAGCCGAGGACCCATTGGACATGGTGAGGCACCTCCTACAAGTGGAATACTTCAAAAGGCCTCTGGATTAACCATAATCATGGATGACGAAAGGGACATACTTTCCAAGGACATCCATGATTAACTTTAAAGATTGCACAATGATGAAGGAAATAAATCATATAGCGATTATTTAGTAATAGAGACCATTTATATCTCCAACAATTACATAAATGATTGGGAGTTTGCAACAACGTTGAGGTCAAACTCCAATTTTTGTAAATATCTTGAGGGTCAATCCCATAGTGTTGATTATGAAAGAGGTGAATGAGAAAAAATTTAAGGAAGAAAAAAAATGCATTTTTCTATTAGTTGCGGTAACAAAAGATCCTTTGATGTTGATGAAGTCGCACAAATGAAGGTTTTTTCATTACCTATGAACATGAGCAAGCCATAGCACAACATGTCCCAACCTTTGCTGACTCCCCGTAATCATCTTAACCATTTTCATTTTTAACAACAGTCACGAGCGCTAACCCTTCGCATTGTGCCATGCTAATGGTTAGTTCCTCATACCCTGGATCTTATAGTTCATAGGAGGGGAACCAACCCTCCAACTTTACTTTTAAGACTCACCCATTAATCGGTAATCAATTCTTAGATGTGGACTTCCATTCATGCAAATCCAATCTTATGTTGATCATTGCGTTGCCGAACCAACACTATAACAACCCAAACCATACTATGCAACTATATCCTCACATTGGGTCAATGCCCATGGAGGCCGTGTCGTTCGGCCTCGAGTGAATGAGGCCATACCGCCTTACCCATAGAAGCCTCTACAACTTTTGGCAGGGCCCCTACCCCACCTTCAAGAAACCTTTTGTCTCTCTATCAAAAGTTGGGGCCAAGTAAACATCATCCCTTAGCCGTTTAGCCTAGAAGCCCCCAACAACTTAAGAACACCATAACTTCCTTGTATGTCGCGCACCTCTCCATGAGGAGTGGCCGAAACACCATGGGCACAAGGGGGACCCCGGAGTGACACCCGGGACTTGTGGCGCCGTTGGTGAGAGGGCCCAAGTGATCCTAGTGTGGGTGAGGGCCCCGGGCGTTGGGAACGCCTCCCACCCACGAAGACTAGGAGGCACAAGGGTAAGGCCATGAGCTATGCGTAGCTCATGGCGTGGTGATTCTAGAAAGCTCAAGAACACCTCAATCGGAGGTGTGAGCTAGGAGTTATGGCCATTTGAGTGGGGCGCTGTCCCGGGACAGCGCCCTGGTGCAGCAGTGCCTGGGAGTGATTCCCGGGACTGCCAAGGTTCAAACAGGCATAACGTCCTCAATACTTGTCCGAATGGGGCAAGTGAGGAGTCCATGGGCATCTACGTGAAGCGTAGATGAAGATGGAGTGGTTGGTTGTTATGATCAGACATCATACAAGGAAGTTATGATGGTCTGAAGCTGCTAGGGGGTTCTAGGCCCAGCAGCTAAAGGAAAATGTCCACTTGGCCCCAACTCTTGGTAGAGAGACAAGAGGTTGGTTGACGGTGGGGTAGGGGCCCCGCGTGAAGTCCTAGAGGCTTATATGGGTGAGGTGGTGTGGCCTCACCCACCCGAGGCCGAACGGCACGGCCTCCATGGGCTTTGGCCCATTGTGAGGCCATAGTTGCCTAGTATGCTTCGGGTTGTTGTAGTGTTGCTCCGGCAACGCGATGATCAACATAAGATTGGACTTCCATGGATGGAAGTCCACATCTAAGGATTGGTTACCGATTAAAGGGGTGAGTCCCGAAATCAAAGTAGGAGGGTTGGTTCCCCTCCTATGAACTAATGGTCCGGGGTTAGAGGAGCTAACCATTAGCATGGCGGTATGCGAAGGGTTAGCGACTCGTAACCTTTGCTAGAATTGAAAATTGGCAAGATGGTCAAGGGGGGGCTAGCAAGGGTTGCGACATTGTATGATGTCTGATGTAACAAAAAAACTACAACATAGTCATATATGCTTCACGTAGATGCCGATGGACTCCTCTCTTGCTCCATTCGGGCAAGTATTGAGGAAGTTATGCATGTTCAAACCTTAGCAGTCCTAGGAGCCACCTCCAGGCCATTGTTGTAGTAGAGCCCTATCCCCAATCAAATTGCCATATCTCCTAGCTCACACCTCCGATTGAGGTGTTATTGAGCATTCTACAATCAACACATCATAAACTACACATAGCTCATGGCCTTACCTTTGTGATGCCTAATCTTCATGGGTGGAAGGCATTTGCAACGCCGGGGGCCCCACCCATACTACAATCATTTGGGCCCTCTCACCAACGGCGCCACAAGTCCTAGGTGTCATTTTGGGACCCTTGTGCCCATGATGTTTCGGGCACTCCTCATGGAGAGGTGCGCAACACAACCGCTCACAAATGTAATTTTTATCATGCAAATTATATATGATGTGTGCACCCAAAGCTTGGTTGTGGCTTTGTCAAGCTCGTTCTCATATCCACCTCAATGGTTTCCACCACAACACAATTTACAAAATTGTTGCATGTTCCCACAACAAATGCGGCCCCACCATGGGCAACAAATGAACAATCCAAGTTTATGGGAAACACTTAGGGGCCCCATAAAATTTGTCCCTCCCTCTTCCCCCCGATATGCTTACCACATTTTTTTTTCTCACCAACAAGATGATCCCCCCATGTTTGAGGTGGGACCCAAATTTTCATTAGTCTTATGCATTAGCAATGCATTATATGTTATGCTTGTTGATCATGTGCATTCAACCCTTAATTACATGGGGGTTATTTCTGGCGGCCACATTAAGAGAGCCATCCAAAACAATGTAGGGTTTTTCATTTTTATTCTTCTTAATGGTATGGTGGAAAATAAAAATAGTTGATTTATCCTCTTACATTTTCTCTATAGTGTAGGATTTTCTATTGCGTTTGCATCTACAATACAACCTATGAAAGGGGTTGGAATGTTTGTAGCACTATGTTTTTGGTGTGCCACTTCTCCATATTGTTGTCATAAAGTTTGGGTAAATATATCTCTAATGTAAAGGTTGGGGATGTGATTTTTTTTAACATATATTGAAATTGATTTTCATTTCCTTCCACACGACAACTTTGCCATCTGTTTTTTTTCACAATTTTTTTCTTCTAATTTGGCATTGGTTACCATTATAACTATAAAGTATGTGGGCATTTCATATACTTTTGGCATTTATGGGTTGTCTCACACGTCTTTATAATAATACTCCTATCAATAACGATGTTGGTTCAATCTTTGTGTTTATTAAGTATTTCCAAAATAAGTTATACTACAATATTTTGTTATGTTGTAATTATTTTATCATGTCCAAAGTTCATCCATTTAGATTCAATTACAAAGACCGCATACTTACCAATACAAATAATGCCTCAATCCTATATTCTAATATGCCTCAATTGTTCCCCTACTTTTTAATGACTACATTTAGAGCTCATGGATTTTTTGTGCCCTTTACTTTGCTTCTTGAGAATGATGGTCATATAGTGTCTCAGAGTATTTGCTTAGTTTGAGGCTCACTCTTCAAATATGAAGCATAAACGTAGAGCAACAAATGTATACTATGGATGGTGATATTTCAAAAAGGCCGCGCAAGTAGTTTCAGCCTTGGCACGCCATGGAATTGAGCGAAGCATGCAATTACTACAAATTTTAATATTATCAAGATGACAACGTAGGAATGCCACCAACTCTCTACCAAATGAACATCATACAAAATGAGAAATAAATTCTTGATAATTTGGACATAGGGCTTTGGTTGTGTCCTATGTGGACGGTCGGGTGCCATTAGTAACACAAAAACTATGTTTATCATATCCATAAGAATATGAGTGAGGATGGACATGTCTAGATCTTGGGTCCAATATTATTTATGGTTATAGTTTTTAATGATTCCCAAATGAAATTTTATAGTGTTATGCTAACAAAAAAATCTAGCACATCAATGGTCCAAATCTGTAGTGTCAACATTGTTAAGTTTGAGCCTAATGAATATGGTGTTCTTGTGTTGTTTGATTCCTATGAAATTTGTCCAATAGTTAATCATTCTAACATAAATTGTTAGCCTTTTCCTTTTACAAATGAAATTTTATTCCTTCCAAAATCGATGTGGATGTTGATAAATTCCCTATATTCTCCTATAAATGAGGTTGATTTGCCAAAAAACCCTATTCCAAAGTGTATATTTTAACCCTTTTACATCATCTTTGGGTTTGAATATTGTGAAGGCTTTGAAACTAACCAAATCCCAAAGATGTTTAAATTTGATCTACAATTATAGACTCTATAACATTTGTTGTTCATGAGGCCAGGTACCTACCATCGTCCTTTGACAATGACATATTGTTTATGTCGCCCCATTTGGCAGTGGAGTCTTAAATGCATATGGGGTGTAAGGTATGTCGTTTCACACACGTAATTTGTAAATTATTTTGTACCATGTTTGCATACTACATGGTCATTCGACATTCCACATCCACATGTTTGTATCAAATGGCAGAAACTATGTCCTAATAGGTTTGCCATTGGAAGTGGTCATAGATAAATTCAATACCTAGCCTTTCAAATTGTAATAACTATGTGTGAGATTTGAGGTACAACTTTGTGCATAATAGTAGGTTCTTTGAACAATCTAAAGCCATATATATATATATGTATGTATGTATGTATGTATTTGTGTGTGTGTGGGGGGGGGTGGGGAGAGCTATATAATGAGCAGTGAGCAATGAACAATAATTTGTAAGCAATAAAGAAGGTAAAATAGCTGGTAATAAGCCCACTAGTATCTTATAATTATGGTATTTTGGCATATATATATACATATATAATTAATCTAAGGGTTTAATTTTTAAAAAAAATATGAAGAGGATAAACATAATTCAATAATCCTAATAAATACCAAAACAATCGATGACAATCAACTTAATACAAACATATATGAGCACATAATTTTTCAATATTGCATTTAGGAGGCCATGCCCATCAAATATTTGGACATAGGCAAAAATACAAAGGGTATTCAAGTTCAAATTTTTATGGCAATAATCACACGAGTCATAGACCATTTCAGGTGGATATTTCATCAGAATAAAAATAAAAACACAAGCACACCCACATCAATGCATGAAAACCGTGTATATGAATTGTCATGTACCCAAATAATATTCATTATTACCTAGTACACCGTTACAATTCTTTGCCTTTACATCAACAAAAGGCAAGACAAAACAATCATAATGTATAGATTTAATATGTTTTAAAGATGTAATAGTTGTTGTCATTTGTGTTGCCTAAGACTTGGCATAAATTTATGAGGGGCGGACATTGCTTCCTACACATAAAATCCCTAAGAATAAGACTTAAATAACAAAAACAAAATGATTCACAATGAGAACCAACATTCTTAACCTTTCCAAAACATAGACTTATATAGTCTATTGATATATCCTTACAAATTTTGAACATGATTTTTGTCATTTTTTGTAGTTATGTTGGAGGATCACAAGCCACCAATCAAAGGTTTGGGTCAAGCAAACGGGCCAACATGGCATTGAATATGATGTCATTTTTCTCAAATACAACAAGGTAATGACCATTACGCCAACAAACATGAGTAAACACGCCTATTTCATAAGTAGACTCACATTACATAGATGACTGGCCTTTGAAGATGACACTAAAAATGATAACAACATAGAATAGCTAAAGATTAACCTTTACCAATAGATTTGTAAGCATCAAAGACAACATCTCCTAGCTTAATCAATGTTTCACTTAAGATTTGTAGAGGGTTCGGGTACTTCTTAAATGTCCTATCTATGAGATAATACATTGCATTAACTGCATTTTTGTTGTCATGGGATTGAAGAATATATTCAAGAACTTCACCTCAACCACAAAATGATAACTTGCAGTGCTAAGGGCAAATTCAAGGCAATTGTTTTACAAAAAAACAACATGATTCCAAAATACCAAGTATATAAAGAATACAACTTCTCTGGATTAAGCAAAAGAAAAAAACACAATGACAATTATGACATTAAAAATGTTATGCATTATTAGTGTTGTAACTTGAAGGGTAGCATAAAGGAAACTCAATAATTGCCCATGAATCTTTTGCCGATAAAAAACCATATGATGCAGCTTAGGTTCTTACATCGTACCTCATTTTTTAAGCTGAGGTAAAAACAAAAGCGATGAAACATTATTCATGAAAAAACCCTCTCCAAATTCAAACTTTTTTTTATGTCTTTAAAGTTGTGGAATTGAATGCGGAGGATATGAAATCTTTGGAATTAATAGACACTCAGTCAAGTCCGCATTGATCAAATGAAATCCACCAAAATTTTGAATGTTCAATGAAACTTGAGTTATTTGAGCTTGACCAACCTACAAACAAACATTTGAAACATTCATATGAAACCAAATAAAATACCTTCAAAACACCAAAAAATTATAGAAATCAAAGTTATTACAACCAATCACTTTCTTGACATATATGAAAGCTTAAATAAACACAAGGGTATTTGTCACACCATTTGCCAACAAGTTGGAGATGGAAAGCATGAGGCCATTCCACTCCAAACATTGTTCATATGCCTTTGTAGAAGTGTTCATGCTTATACAATCTCATCGCTTATTGATTTCAAAAGGTTATGGGCCCACCATGCAAGTGAAATGCCTAGATGTTTGATTGCATTTGAGGTTGCAAACTCGATCTTAAGAAGTTGGCGCTTCACACTATTGGAGGTTTCTAAAGGCACATTTCGTTGTTGTAAGTTTTTTTTGTTTTTTGTTTTTTGTTTTTGTTTTTGTTTCAACCAAATTCGTATCAAAGATGTGTTCCACATGCCCATATTGCATACCAATTTGCTCTCGGTGAACAAATTTGTGTTGAATGGTTTGAAGGTCCGATTCAATCTAAACGAATGCATTGTCAATCTTGCGATGGTGAAGTCATTGCGATTGCACCACACAAACACAAATCTGTACAAAATAAATTTCGTGAAGATGCACGAAGCAAAAGCGGCCAACTTGGTGCAATTTCCAACGAGAAATGGAGTTCTCAAACTTTGGCACCGCTGCCTTGGCCATTTAAAAATGAAGGGTGTTCATACTCTCCAAAACATGTTGAGTGGTATGAAACTTGAAAAAAATTCTCACCCCACTTCTTCGTTATTTTGTGAAATGTGCATGGAAGACAAACAACATAGGGTTACATTTCCAAACGAGGGGGAGGTGAGCGACTAAGCCTTTGAAAATCATGCATTTCAACAAGTGTGTCCCATAAGGACTACATTCATGGACGGTGCAAGGTGTTTTGTAACCTTCATTGGTGGTTGTTCAAGGAAAATGTGGTTATATGAATTGGTATCCAAAGGAGATTGCTTTTACTAGGATTAGAATTTGAAACGAATAAAAAAAACTTGTACCATCACTATGAACCAAAAAAACTACATTGAAGAGGACCTTAAGTGGTTTAACATGGAACAATGCAAATTACCCATAGCACCATAACTGGTTCGTGCAAAAATAATTGCCAAATAAAAAACTGAAAAAATCCGGAAATTATGAGCCCAATCAAACAAAAAAGTGAAAAAATATGTTTAGAAAAAAACGAATTATTGAAAAATGTGGACTCTTCTAAGGTCCAATCACGTCAACACCATAAGAGGTTGCTTGCTAACACGTTAATGGCTCGGCGCCCTGTTCACGAGCTCCACGAGGTTGCGCAAGTCCTACAACAAAAACGCCAAACACTTCCTGATTCTAGCCATAAATGCCTTGCCTGCTTGTTGTAACAAGTGCAAAGGCCAAGCGAACGGGGGCAAAGATACTAGAAGCTTACACATGCGGACAGGTTCTACCAACCTATGCCTAATCACTGTTTTTGTGGTTTTATCATTGCAAATCCTATTGTTCTCATTCGTTAGGGGATTAGGTAGTGAGTTTTGATGGTTGACTTCCCGACCTCCACACACCAGAGGAAATGGATTCTCAATCCTCGAGAAATCTGTAAGTTGAAGAGTTGGGATCCTCACATCATGTGGAGTTCTTTAAATGCTTTGTGTATGTTCTCACCCATCTTAAGTTGCTTTTGGTAGGGTTTCATTGTTGGATCATACGGATTGACATGGGCCTTAAAAAGTCCAAACCGGATTAAGAAGTTGGTTATTTGTTAGTGCAATTTTCCTCTTGTTGGAGAATTTACTTGCCAGAATGTTGTGCTTCCTGAGAGATTCGTTGAAGCCGGGAGCCCGTAAGATCACCAGTGTCGTGCCACATTCAATTTGTTTGAACATTGTGTGGAAATGCAGATGATTATTCCTTTGTGGTCTTATTCTCAGTTTCAATTTTTAAGAAACGGTTTGTCAGCTTATGTGACGACCACTGAAAAATCTGTGTTGGGATCAATTGGGCAAGTATGTTCTGGAGCTTGATGATGCTAATGTCTACCATCTCCCCTACTTGGAGAGCAGTGTTCTAAGCTTCTGTATCCGGAAGGATGGAGGCTGGTTGCTTTTGTCCGATCCTTTGAAGGTAGAATGCTTCTGGGATCTCAGAAGTTTGTTCTTGATCTCAGAATGCTTCCATGATGAATCTTCCATTATGTGCATACTTTTTTATTTCCATCATCTGTCTTTTGTTGGTTCTGCTTGATACAGAGACGTATGGGCTTCAACACTAGAGCAAAGTTTAAGAAAGCTTGGAGTTGAGAGGTTGAGTGAGGAGGATGTGCAGATCCAGCTTTCATTCAACTCTCCCTCATGAAGCCATAACACATACTTTGTGCAAAGACAAACAAGAGCCACACTAAGTAAGGTTAAGGTAGATACTTAGGTTTAAGGCCAAAAACTGCCACGAATGAATGAAAAAAACAACAACCTACTTGCAGTACTGTTGGACCTTACCGAAAAAATGAATTTAAATTTTTTAAATCATAAGACTGACAAAATTTCATAAATAATATTTTTAGTTGACGAAACTTAATTTTCAATATATATATATATATATATATATATATATATATTCGTTTCGAGGTGCACGAACCAGCTATGGTGCTACGGTAGTTGGAACTCCGTTTGGTGTGAATTTGAAATTATTAAAACTTTGGATCTTTCATGTATACAATGGTGGCCACGAGGGTTGATATTGCATTTGCGGTGTGTACGGTAAGCCAATTTATGTCGAAGTCCAGTCCACTGCATTGGATGACGTAAAATGTATCATGAGGTACTTGAAAGGCACTTTGGACTTCAAATTATACCTCGGAGGCAATGATATTGTTTTAAGAGGTTTTTGTGATGTGAATTAAACAGGAGACACAAACGACCAACAACTTATCACGGGGTATATGGTTTTTGTTGGCGTTGGAATCATTTTGTGGAAATACAAAAGATAACCAACCATTGCATTATCTACAATGGAGGCAAAATTCATGGCTACTAGCCATTGTACTAAAGAAATGATTTGGCTTAGGCAACTTTTGGCAGATGTGGGATATGTGCAAGAAGGACCGACATCCATTATGTGTGACAATCAAGGTTGCATAGCACTTGCAAGGAATCCTACACACCATTCTCGCACCAAACATATCGATGTACAACATCAATTCATTAGAGAGAAATTAGAATACCAAGAGATGACCGAGAGATATGTTTGAAGTATTGTTCAACGGAGGATATGCTATTGGACGTGCTAACGAATCCATTTGCAAAAGATAGGCATCAAGCATTAACAAGTGAAATGGGTTTAGAAACCTTTGAATATTCGCAAAGTTGAAGTGTAAAGGGTAGAGCATTAGATTGCTTGTAGTCAATAAAAATATAATGGGAGAGGCATGAGAAAGAATAAGGCTAGAATAAGGCTAGCATGCTAGTCCAAAGAGGGATAAAACTTATTCCATATTGTTTGTATGAACCAATGAAAATAAAAAAAACATAAAAGACAGAGCAAGGAGAGCATGAGACCATCTCACTTGAAGCATTGTTCATATGCCTTTGTATATGTGTTTATGCTCGTGCAATCTTATCTCCTATTGATTCTAAGATTGATGACCTTCCCACCAAAAGCATGGCCCGTTTCTAAATAATATTTTCTTCAAAAACAATCTCACCTATGAATTGTTTAAGCATTTGAAAAAAAATTAATTTATGGAAGACTCATTTAATTTGTTTGATCATATCTTCCAAAATAGTAGGCAAACCAATTAAAATGATAAAAATGCAGAAACATTTGCCATAAATATTTATAAAGTGCCATCACATATTGGAAAGACAAAGTGAATGTTATTAATTCCATTGTTATTTATTTTTTCAAAAAAAATTGCAAAAACATGAGATAAACGACATGTGGCCATTGATTTCACAAAAATGATGAAGATTATGAAAATGAATGTTTTGAATATGCTTTGAATGTTCTTAATAGGTACTAGGCATAATATTAATGATTTTCATATGTATCCGTGTGTGTAAAAAACAAAGTCAAATAAACCTCTACAAGAAGCAACCATGGGAATTGGTCCCTAACTTGAACCACAAACAAAATTCACAACCTTATGCGTTGACCTTTGCCATATTCATGTTTTGTTGTTTGACAAATAACCGATTCCACATAAAATATTGTATGCTTCATGACATGTTATGCGTTATGTTTGATTAACTGCCAAATAATCTTTAAAGCAAACATTGAAGCAACATGGTACTTGAAAAATAAACAATTGGTAATCAAACACAAAATCAATCCAACTAGTTAGGAGTAATGTCAAAAGATAGTTGCTAGATCCAACCATGATAAAGGGTACCACTAAGGTTTTTAAATATAAGAGTCCCAATAATTCATAAGGGTTTATGTTTGAAGGATTATGATGATTAAAATTAAAAATCATTCATTAAATTCGATGACAATATGTATGATTGTGACAACAGCTAACTAAAGGTTGAATGATTATTAAAATAAAATCATGAAAAAAACTCAAAAAATGGCATAGAAAGTGAAAAAAATAATGCATGACTCAATTTTGGTACACCTTGTTGTGGTTGACTTTGCATTTTCTTTGGTATTATTTGCAAAATAAATGCTCAACTAAATGATGAAAACATATAGTGTTGTGGGAGTCCGAATTTGACGGAAATACGGAAATACGGATTCATTTTCCATATTTTACCCTGCTTGTATGAGGATAATAGGGGTTCTTAGGATTAATTAATTGTACTAGGAAATAGGGCATTCTAAATCCGCCTTGTGCGATAAAAAGGTTAAAAATGAGTATTATTACCGGTCCGTCAAATTAGATTAGGAGGACCGTTTAATCATGGTCCGAACCGCTGGTCCGGACCAAGTAACGGTTGCGCCAAGATTAGCCAACGGTCTGGAAGTGGCGGCTACAACGGATTTATGACGGTTGGGTGAAAACCGTCGGAAAACGGTTAGGCATTTGTTTTCCGTTAAACCAAACGGTAATAAGGGAAGAAGGAAAGAGGAAGGATACTTAAGGGTCCCTTCCTTCTCCTTCCCACTTTTTTTTTCCTGTTCACGAGAGGCAAATTGTTGAGAGAACGAGTGGTGAGGTTGTTTTTTTTGAGCTGCCAGTAGTTGGATTGCTGGGACTCCGCACTTTCCAGTCGCCGGCAGTTGGCTTGCCGGGACTCTGTAGCAATTAGGCGGAAGAGAGGGAATCCGGAGGGGAGAGAGTTTTCCGCAGTTGAGACGGATAGAGAAGAGAGGAAAGATGCTGGAAGCACGGGAGGAGGATCGGAGGGAACCCATCCCGGTTCCGCTCAAAGCCCTCATCCCTACAATTCCAAGGGAGGACGGGGAGTTGCAAGAGCTAGCGGAGGATCTCCGGGTTATGGGTTGCGCAGGATTGCTCGCCAAACCCTGGAACCTCCGAGCGGAAGACACTCTCCGGGAATTCAAGTTCGAGAGAGGGAACCAGTGGTTAGGAACCAAGAGGAAACATCCGGATAGTTGGACTCTGGATGTATGGAATAGGGTCTACGAGTTTTCGAGGGGAATTACGGAAGGATGGGCCGGCCGCCGCGATGGCTTATTCGCCGGAAAATTTAAAGGGGACGCAGATCCGAAGGAAAGCTTTCACCCCGGGAACTGCCGGAATCTGAGAGAGCGGAGGGTATTAGAATTCCTCCTGCCCATCCTAAACCCAGACAAGCCGAAGCGGATTAGCCTTACCATGGCTAACACCCTGTTCGGAGCTATGTCCGGAGTCCGGCCAGTGAATTGGGGGCTGATCATTCAAGAGATAATAGGGCGGGCCCTCCCCCATATAGGCCAGAAACCCTCCTTCCTCTCCCCCTTCATTCTGCACCTCTATCAGCATTTCGACTGCATCACAGCTGAGGAGGAGGACCTGCTGATGATAGCGGCGGACGAGGTCACCTACAAGCTCCATCCGGAAGCTGGAGACCTCGAGACGGAGACTTCCAGCGACCCCATCATTCCGAAAGCCCCTCCCTCTTCACCCGGAAGCCCACCGCCGACCGTCCAGAAGACAAGCTCTTCTCCCCCTCACTATCATTCGGAAGCCGGACCCAGCCGGGAGACCACTTGGCGGAATGTGGATCTCTCCACCTGGGATTTTCCGGAAAATCCCTTCATGCGGGTTCAGGAGGGGTTGGAGGACCTACAGAACCAGTACTACCGGCTGGAACACATCGTCCGAGGAGCGAATCAGGCCCTGGACGACTGCGGACCCGGAAACATTCTCCGAGAGTTGGCAAAGAGGGCAGACAGGAAGGAGCTCGAACAAGCCAGGACGGAGAATGCTCACCTCACCGCGCAGGTGGCGGCCATGACTCAGGAGCTGAGTCAGAAGAGTGAGGAGATCTGGAAGTACCACGCAGAGCAGGCAGTGGTCTTCAGTCGGATCCGAGAGCTGGTGGGGCATCCGGCAGAGATCGTCAACAAGGCGCATCTCTACGACCGGATGATGGAGTCCGGAGAACCCGCTTCAGCCCGGCAGACCCTCCCCATCCTCGTGAAATACTCACGGACGATGAAGGATCTCCTGGCGGAAATCCAGAAGGTGGTTCCGCCAAGCGGAACACCCCGGCGGGTCCTCTATCCGGGTCGCCTGGGTCACCAACCGGAACCCTCTACGAGGTAGTTGGTGAAGTTGCCCTGGTCCAAAATCCGCCAACGGCTGCAGGACCCAGCCAGCATGGAGGCGACTTTCGGCCTGCTAGTTCCGGAAGAGCTCCGGAGAGGATGCGCTCTCCTTAGGTGAGGCGGAAGAGCACCGGGTCTGTTAGATCCGGACGAGGCCAGTCCCCTGTCCCGCGGACTTCGGATCGGTCCCGGACTCCGGACAGGGCTAGGACGCCGATAAGGCACCAGACTTTGGACCGGGAGACAACTCCGAGCAGGGGTAAGGCCCCTATGACCCAAGCCTCGCCGTCGTCTCCTCCGGACTGCCAAATGATTAGCCCATTCCCTCCACCACCCTCGAGGGCAGCCTCCAACAGGGATCCGCGGACTGCCTCGATCTCGGGCGGACATAATCCGGAATAGCGCACCGGAAGCGATCCTTCCCCGATCCGGAGCGTCCGGAAGGGCAGTCTAGTTTCCGGAACACCAGGATCCGAAACACCGCAGACCGAGAGAGCAGCGGACTCGGAGGATGAGATTGCCCCTTCTCCGAACATGAGGAGGATGCTCACGCGGTTGCAGAAGGCGTCGCCGGGAGGAGGCTCATCCGCCGTTAGTGGACTAGGCAGCCAGTTCAAGGAGGGGAGCGGCTCAGAAGAAACACCGCTCTTCTTAGGTTAGGATGATAGTTAGATCAGTTAAGCAGAATAGAAGTAGGAAGATAGGACTTAGGAGGTTTTGAAGATGAAGAATAAAATTCTCCCTCGGGTTCTGTCAGCGGAAAATCCGGATCTTGATCCGGAAAATCTGGGAGAATGGATGCAGTTAGGGTTTTTCGTAGCGGCAGCCGCCTGGGCCGCTGCCCTCAGTTTAGGGATTTTGGGCCTCTACTTAAGGCTGAATAAGGATTTGGAGAAGGGTTCCTTCTCCACTGTTGTATTCTGGTTGCTCTTACTCTAATCAATTATTTGATTTCTTACTTCTTGACTTTCCTTGCTTGATTTTGTGTACGAATGATTCGGAGATCGTTAGCGGAAGGGAAA
This sequence comes from Polytrichum commune, assembly GCA_950295325.1. Lineage (NCBI taxonomy): Eukaryota > Viridiplantae > Streptophyta > Polytrichopsida > Polytrichales > Polytrichaceae > Polytrichum > Polytrichum commune. The sequence goes on along the minus strand of OX485806.1, from coordinate 53,191,855 downwards.
GAGAGCATGAGGGATAGGAGTTCCGGATAGGACATGGGAGAAGAGACCCGGATCAGATCTAGTCATTGCCTTCTGGATCCTCTCTGTGTGTAGTGGGAAGGAAACCTCACTATTCCGGATGGTTGAGTAACGTCTAGGTGGGATAGCCGCTGGGAGGATTGGGTGAGATCCGGAAGGGATCCGGACTTACGCCATCCGAGCTTCTGAAGAGGTCCCACCGTCCTTAGACGGACCAATCCGGGAAGTGGTACGGATCGCCCAGTTAGCCTAGATTGAATAGAGTCTTAGGAATTGGTAACCAGATCGATCCGTCCGAAGGAGGAGGGGAGGACCGGAACAGTTAGGATTCAGGGTCGAAGGCCATCTCCGGAGTGTAGTGGGAAGGGAACCTCATTGTTCCGGATGTCTGGGTAACGTCCAAGTGAGATAGCCGTGGGGAAGATTGGGCAAAGGACCGGAAGGGATCCGAACTTGCGCCAATCTGATCTTCTGAAGAGGTCTCATCGCCGATGGACGGGACAATCCGGAAAGTGGTACGGGTCACCCACTTATCCCGTCGAGTCAGATCTCCGGTTGGGATCCGGACTACTCTGGTCGTTGTGGTCCTCAAAGATAATCCGAAGCTCCCTGTGTGACCTGCCAAGACGGATTTGATCAATCCGGATTGGTTGTGAGGGAATTTCCGGATCCCAATCTTATAAGGGACGTCTTCACCGGAAGAAACCACCTATTCTAGAGGGAAGAGATAGAGGGGTGATTAAGCATTATAATTAGGACCTAGAGATACAATCCGGAAAGGCCAACTCCGGAAGAAGAAGAGTGTCCAAAAGACCAAAAGTCCGGAAACAGGGGTTTCCGGAAATTTGGCTAAGGAATAGAAGATAAGCAGGTACGGAGAGTTATAGACCTCCTACACTTCACAGAATCCTTGGACGATAGGGTCATCCGGACAAAACCGGATTGGGCACTTAGAAACGCCAATCTGGATGTTTTTGTTTTCGCGTGTTCCCACAAGTGTTATCATAATTATTGGTGCAATACAAATACTAAAGAACAAGGCATTCATGGTTAAGGTTCACAAAAACACATTAGTCTTGGTGGTTTGAATTCAGGATAACATTGCTTGCATTTGGTACAAATAAAGATTTGGTGTGTGCAAATGTTTTGCGTATCCATTTCTAAATACAATGGAGTATAGGTTGTTGTGCATAAATGCAAATAAATTGAAGGTGAGGAATCAATATTGTTGTGATTAAGCACAAAAAGGTTGGATTATCAACTCAGCATGTAAATCATATCAAATCAAGGTTTAAGAAAACATCCCATCAAATAAAAAACATCAAAATAAATAGGCAATTGAAATACAATTAATGATATTTTCTACCCCAATCATCATGCAAGATATAACATTGGTAGCAAGCTATACACAATTTGCTATGAGTAAAGAAAGAAAAATGGTAAAAAACTATGAAAATAATGTAAATGTACAATATTGTTATTAAATAATTGTCGTACCAAATCCCACCCTACAGTCAAAGGTGGTATGTTATGTCCACATGGACATGCCTAGAGCTTTGAGGGGAGCTAGAATGTGAACAATGAACGGTACCACATGAGCATTGAGCAATAACATGCCTACATTGTGTGATATATTATAGGCATTGTGTAATGTAAATGATGATATTTAATGAATGCATGAATTTTCTAACCACATGTGCCAGTGTGTAAGTAAAGCATGATGGGAGCAAAATAACTCCCAGTTGAAGATGGTTGGACTAGAGTTAGACAAATCCAAGTTGACAATATGTGCATTAAAGTTAGATCATTTTATATTGAGAATTTGTGCACAATAGTTAGACAACTCCAGACGAGGTACATTGGAGTTATACCACTCTAGATTGAGAACATGTGTACAAGAGAGACAACTCTAGATGAGGTGAATTGGAATTAGACCACTCATGATTTTAAAAGTATAAGACTTTAAGACCTATGGACTAGATCTAATTTTGAAATTAAAAATAAATGACTATAGATAGACTACTAGTTCCTATGGAGAGGGAAATTAGTATATAAGGCTCGGTGGGGAGAAAGTGGAAGCTATCTGTTGAGATATTTTCTCTATGGTTGGGTGGTTTGAACGTAGACCAAAATCTAATTGGTTTATTTGGGGCCATTCACGGTTAGGGTACTACTTTTGGCCGTCTAACGGAAAACATACTTTTTTGGATAACTTCACATGCTTGGTATGCTTAGATTTGTATTGTGAAGCATATTTTGGATCATACATACATTTCATACTCCATATCGAGTACACTGACAAAGTTAATTTAGAAGGAATAGGGTCATCTAAGATATCCTTTTGATTCCTTAAAGGACATTCAGGAGTGTTGTCTTAATTGTTCACCTTAGGATCAAAGGAATGAAAATGACAACAAGAATCAATCGAAACGATCCCAAAAATTTTCCTCACATTCATCATTCAAGTGTGTACCAATAGAACCAAATATGTGTTGAATAACAATTGCCCAACTTTACATGTGGCACCAAACATGTCCAAACATACATATACTCACGGCCACACGTAAAAGGAGCGTCTAGTATTAGAATTGGACAAAAAAATTTATATGAATGGACACATGACACTTTTACCAAGGTACCAAGATACATAACAGGAAATAATTGACCACCAATGCACACCTAAATAGCAAAAAAATGCCACTGATGTGGCCCAGGGTTTAGGGTTTAGGGTGATTATTAAATAATAATAAAAATCTTTCTTGATAAAGCTTATGAACTATCTACTTATTTATGTAAAATTTATTGATCAAATAATAGTAAATCATGATAAAAACCAAGATCAATGCGACAAAGTCCTTAAGTCCTTTGTCCCGAAAGTAGTACCCTGATCGTGAATGGCCCCATTTAGATATTATTAAGAAGATAAAGTGATTTCCTTCATCTCATCATTGGATTGATAGTTGATTATTGTGAAGTACTATAAAAGTTGGTGACAAACTAGTAGGAGATATGTTACACATTGATGTTAAATATAATAATTGCATAGATCTAGAAGACATTCTATAAATCAAACCATAAATTCTTTCACATGTAAGGAATAAAATATTATACTATTTATTCTTGGTAGATGACATCATTAAATATCAGATTATTTGAAGTGATAGGATCTTTGATTCCTTATACCTTGAATATTACCATGGCATAGTGTTTTGAACTATATTTGCATAGATGACCTATCTGGTAGTTGATTGCATATATGGTGTTGTTTTATTAAGAAATGTAGTAGCACTGAGAATATGATTGTCAAGGGGAGACAAAAGAAGCCACAAAGCAACAAAAATTTAAACTAAAAAGCGGGAGTCAGAGCACCATAAATATGATTGCAATGGGAATACCAAAAAACCAACATAGCCAAAAAAAAATGTAAGCAAAAGTAGAAGCACCAAAAATATGATCATCATGGGAAGGTAGAAAAAACAACAAAGCAAAAATAAGATATTACAAAATATGAAAAAAAATATGAAGATCCTACCCCTCATAGACATGACAAAAATTGAAATTCTAGATGACACTACCAATCACTGTGATATTGTCGCAACCTTTGCTAGTGCCTCTTAACAAACTTGGTTATTTTTCAAATCTAGTAAGGGTCATGAGCGCTAACCCTTTGCATTCCGCCATGCAAACGGTTAGCTTCCCATACCGTGGACCTTTTAGTTCATAAGAGGAGAACCAACCTTCTTACACTTGTATTTGGAATTCTTCCCTTAACCGATAACCAATACTTACATGTGGACTTCCATCCATGAAAGTCCAATTTTTAGTTGCTCGGCGCGTTGCTAGAGCAACACTACAACAACCCGAACCATACTAGGCAATTATGCCCTCACATTGGGCCAATGCCCGTGGAGGCCGTGCCCTTCGGCCTCAGGTGGGTTTGGCCAGCCATGCCACCTCACCCATATAAGCCTCTAGGGCTGGTGGTAGGGCCCCTACCCCACTGGCAAAAAACCTTTTGTCTCTCTACCAAGAGTTGAGGCCAAGTAGACATTTTCCCTTAGCCTTTGGGGCTGGAAGCCTCTAGTAGCTTCAAAACACCATAACTTCCTTGTATGATTTTTGATGCTCACCTTTGACCACTCCATCGTCATCTACGTATCAAGTAAATGCCAATGCACTCCTCACTTGATCCATTCGGGCAAGTATTGAGAAAGTTATGCCTGCTCAAACCTTGGCAGTCTTAGGAGCCGCTCCCAGGCCAGTGCTGTCACAGGGCACTGTCCCGGGACAATGCGTCACTCAAATTGCCATATCTCTTAGCTCACACCTCCGATTGAGGTGTTATTGGGCAATCTAGAATCCGCACGCCATGAGCTACGCATAGCTCATGGCCTTACCCTCGTAACTCCTAGTATAAGTGGGTGGGAGGCGTTCCCAACGCTCGGGGCCCTCACCCACACAAGAATCACTTGGGCTCTCTCACCAACGGCGCCACAAGTCATGGGTGTCACTCCAGGATCCCCTTTGTACTCATGATGTTTCAAGCACTCCTCATGAAGAAGTGCGCGACAAATATGGTCAACCCTAGAACAAATAGAGGTAATTGGGCTCTACAATCAACCGCTAGAAGTGTTTTATATTCAAGAGCACATATTCACTTCGCCTTTGGAATCCCCATTAATGTATTTTTTTTAAGAACCATTGAACAAATACCTTTGTAGATTTTAAACCAATATTATTTTAGACCTAGTGGCATATGTTCTTAGAAACATTATAAAATTATAACTTTGATATGCGAGGATGAGCCATAAATTTCAATTATTAAATATTTATAAAAAGATTGAGGATGGGGTGGATAAAAAAGAATGATGTTAATGTCATTATAGTATTGAAAGTGGCTCCAAAGCCATTAGATTTTTGTAGTGCAAAACTGGTATAAGGTGGTCATGTGCAATGGAGGAGGTAGGTGTGGAGGGTGGGGTGGAGGTGGAGGCGGAGGTGTGTATGTATGTGTTCATGTTACATTATGTGGTAAGGAGGTGGATATGTAGAAGGTGGAGGGGGATATTAGATCCATGGTTTGTGGTTGTAGGTAGTATTTGTGGTGTATCCGTTTTAGATGTTAATGTGTTTTGATCAAAATAAAATAAAATAAAATAGTATTGTTATCATAAAATAATATTATCAATCTACATATAGATATTGAAAATGACATTTTCATACCATGTTTTTAAAATGATATTTTTTGTTTTAAAAAATTAAGAAGATGCAAGAAATATTGTGGTCCACATCGTAGTGGAATGAAGAAGAGATGAAGAAAATGAAAGGCGGGCATTCAAGAAAAAAACTTAAACTACTCATTTAAAAGACTTAGTTAGCATTGAGGGCATGTATGAGTTAAGATTTTTTCACAATGCAAGGTCCCAAAAGGTGGTTAACTTATAGTTTGCTAGCTGTTATTTAAACTTATTTTAACTAGGTGTTGCAGCCATGAGATCAATAACCTCTCAGTAGGTTAGCTACTTCATATGTTAGCTAACTCTTCTAACCGAGTAGTGTGGGCATAAAACAACTAATTTGAGTGGGTTTTTCTTGTATTTGGAGCCTTTTAGCAGGATGTGCACCTAGGCCCTTACTTACTAACCTACCCATCTAAGGTCAATTAAGGCCATTGGTTAGTGGTAACCTGGATGCGAGACTGTGTGATTGGTTAGCTCGCATACGAGTTACCATAGAGGACTCCTTATTTCATCTTTACATGTGCCGAAATATAATTTACAGGCATGATACAAGTGGGGCATGGCGAATGTGAGCATGACACATGACAATTTTTGAGGAAGAAATAAATTTTTGTGTTGGAATGAAGAACCTTCTACGACAATTGATTTTACTGACTTGCATTGTTAGCTAATTATCCTGGCTTGGTGGTGCAGCCATGATTTTAGTAAGCTAAAATTTGGGTTAGTTAATCCTCAGTAACTCGTAATATAGCCGATTCTCTTAACTAGGTGGTGTGGCTGGACTCTTAAGTACCCGAAAGAACTCACTGACCCTCATTCAATGCCTTAGGGTCGCCAGCTTTCCCTCACAGCCGTCAAATTGGACGGTGGAGATCTGAGGGCTTGCATCCTGGCCTGTTTCTAGAGACGATCCCGGTGACTAGGGTGCCCCTGCCTTCCTCAGCATAACCCTCTCTGACCCACACCCATCTCTCGCATCGTGTTGTCGTCGCTCCCTGTGCTTTGTCTTAACTAGTTACCGTGCCTTGTGTGCGGCTTTTGTGAGTGTTTTCGCGAAGGAGGCGTTCTTCTGCAACCGTTCTAGGAAAAATCCACTACGAAAATGACTTCGGAGTCTCGCGAGGAGAATGTGTACATGGCCAAGCTTGCGGAGCAGGCGGAGCGGTATGATGAAATGGTGGAGTCTATGGAGAAGGTGGCTAAAACTGTGGACACGGAGGAGTTGACTGTAGAGGAGAGGAACCTCCTATCAGTGGCGTACAAGAACGTGATCGGGGCGAGGAGAGCCTCCTGGAGGATCATATCCTCTATCGAGCAAAAAGAGGAGAGCAAGGGCAACGAGGATCATGTAGCTGCGATCAAGGAATACCGGGCTAAGGTTGAGGCGGAGTTGAGTGCCATCTGCGGGAGTATATTGAGTCTTCTTGATACGCATTTGATTCCTACTTCCACTACTGGGGAGTCGAAGGTCTTCTACCTGAAAATGAAGGGAGACTACCACAGGTATCTGGCCGAGTTCAAGACTGGTGCGGAGAGGAAAGAATCGGCTGAATCTACTCTTATGGCTTACAAATCCGCACAAGTAAGGCTTTTTCATGGAAATAACTTGTCATTCACAGAATTGTTGCTGCAGCGTGGTGCCACGTCTTAGTGATGTTTACGATCCCGTCCAGCTTTGGACTCGATCAGCGTTCTTTTCTAGGAAATGTTGCTTTGAGTGCGACCGCGCTTCATATTACATGACTACTGAATACCTCCGGTTCTATGGGTTGCGAGTATACTTGTTTGTTCTTTGATCTTGTCTCTTGTAAGGCGAGAATGGGATTGATCCTTTTCGCTTCCTTCGTTAGCAGTGAGAATGCTTCAATAGAGTGCAGTTCGTAATGTGTCTAATGGTGTTCTGATACCTTATACGCTTTCACTTGTGTTCAGGACATAGCTTTAACAGAGCTGGCCCCTACCCATCCCATCAGATTGGGTCTGGCTTTGAATTTCTCAGTGTTCTACTACGAAATCCTGAATTCTCCAGACAGGGCTTGCACCCTTGCTAAGCAGGTATGTTAGTTCATTGTTGTTCTCTTCTAGGGGTATTTGTCAAATGCCAGAATGTCTACATGCTCGTGTACTACCGATGTATTACTTGGACTCCTTAAAGTCGTAGATTGGAATCATGAATCTTTGTATGATATCTTAGTACGGCACTCTGTTCTACATCTATTTTGTTGCATGGGGTTTTAACATGAGGGGTTGTTTGCAGGCTTTTGATGAAGCTATTGCAGAGCTTGATACTCTAGGAGAAGAGTCTTACAAGGATAGCACCCTCATCATGCAACTTCTTCGTGACAACCTGACCCTCTGGACATCAGATATGCAGGTAAGATCTTGTTATCAACCTTAGGTAGGTGCTTCTAAGTTGTCATACAACTTGTCATATTTCTGATCTGTGTATGTCAAGAAACTTTTTCCGAAACGTGTACTCTACGTTCCACTGTTTGGCCAGGCTGCTTGCCCTGCGTCGGTAGGAACGACTATCGTAACAATGCTGCCTTGAACTGATAATAAATATGAATTTCTGCTTTCAGGAGGATGTTGGTGACGAAGGTAAAGAGGGATCGAAAGTCGAGGAAGCTGATGATCACTGAAGTTGCAGCATGTCGACTAGTATTCACTACGAGACTTCGGAAAATGGGGTGAGGGCTGGTTGGCTGAGTCGTGCATTAAGGCGCTAGTCCGGGCTTTCTTTAGACTAATCTCATTGTGTACGCCTTTGCTTTTGACGAGAAAGTGAGCCTTCTGCACAAGAGCGTGCTTTCTACATTTGTTTGCAGCTCATTGCTCAATCGTAACCCTGCTCTTCCAGATTTTTGATTTAGCGCTGTTACATACAATATCTGTGTGGATAATAGGCAAGCTACTTACATAGGTTATCTCGTATTGACCTTTTTCTCTAATGCTGATGATAAATATAGCATCTTCCAAAAGACATTCGTCCGTGCATCCCGGCTGGTTAACACGCTACCCTTGAACCCCTGCTTCGATAATATGAACCTATGTGGTAATAAGTTGCACACGATAACCCACGCTGTAGTTTTTATGGGGCTGTAAGCAGCTCGTCCTCGAATGAGTTGAGTTACATCCTAGAAAATCTTACACGGATGGATGATTGAAAATCATGGAAAGGATTGTTCCACACATTTGATAGGCCTTTGCGTCAGTTGGCAGTGTACCTATTCATTTGGTGTATGAAATATCCCCCATAGTAATCTTTTTATTTTGTCAATTTTCGCTCCTTCGATGGGATTATGCACCTCCCTCATTTCTGCACGTGAAATGTAACTACTGCCATGTGTCTTCTAGTTTCATGCACACTCAGACAATAAGCCGGAGACCACCTTTGCAAGTTGTGAAGACCGGTAACTAGTGGTTACATTCCAGAGAAGTGTAGGTATGTGCCACGAAGCATTGGGCAATAAAATATATTCTTATCACACAAGCGTGTAGGTTAGATAATTTTAACACTTATTTTGCTAAATTTTTCATACTGATTTCATTTCACTCATAACCTCGGAAGAACACATTAATATGCTCCTCCCCATTCTTAAACTCTCCATCGTAGAAGTCCACCTCAGTGCTATGTTTACTTTCTTGTTCCAAAATTGCCCTTGACAATCTGAAAAGGTCAATGAGCATAAGGACCAACATTAGTCCTATATCAGTATCAACACTACAGAGGCTTCAGAATATTGCAATGTTGCGCAAGCAATAATTTTAATCTTGTGCAAAATGCGTGGTACTTACCACGAATGCAAAGTTTTAATCAGTAATGCAAAACTTGCAGCAGGCTAGGCCTGTGTACTACTCAATGTACATAGGCATATATGGCTACTCGATGTACACAATCCAACTTCTGCAGCGAAATGTGCGAAAAATCCCCACGGCAAGAAATGATCTTTGGCAGTCGCTTTCCAAATCCGCTGCAGCACACGTGCCGCCACTTGCCACTCTTCAAAAAATCTCCAAGCTGCTTTACTAAATCTCGTACAATCCCATAATTCCTTTCCAAAGCGGCCACTTCGAATGTACCAACACATCCCTTATGAGGTATGGAATTGTTAAGTTCCACACACTAGTTCAAATGATTAGAGACGTGTTGTGCAGTCACACGACCTGTCAAAGTTTAAACAACTTTAGTTGTAGAGAAAAGAGGAAGAAAGGTGATACCTTGCTTCTCTTCATGTGTGGTGAAACATCAAATTTTGACAGCTCTTGTGACCGCGTGACATGTTTTTTGTGGTCGTTCTAACAAAACTACGCAGTTAACGTAACAATCCTCCAAGGAAATAACCATGTATGCAATTTCTAAACTAAGCGTTTGGAGTTGATATACAATTTCTATTAACTATGAATAGGGGAACAAAATGGCCAAGTAGCATATGATGTTTGTCCCTCATAGGCCTGTAGGGATTACCATCTAAACGCCCAAAACCCCCCTTCCCGAATTGTGGATGAGGTCGATTTATTGCGACTCTCAGTGGAATCGAAAGGACTCAAAATTGTTGTACGAAAACCAAACTTGTGGAGTTGAACATACACAACAATGTTGATCATGGACAACCTGATCCTAATCAATGGGAAGCAAATAACGGGCACACGTGGCCAAAATTCCAGTTAGTTGAATGGCAATTGAATTTGATTGAAATCGTTGCACGCCACAAGTCAATTTCCTCGGTACAGTATTTATTCAGAAGACAATTAAATCTCGCCCAGACCGGCACACTAGGGCTCGAGGTTGGGGATGCTTGACAGCATGCAAAGCGCATTTATTTGGCGATGAAATTCTAGGATTGCATAGGATGAGAGCTTAAAAAAAACCCTCCCTCATTTCCACATTGTGGATGAGGTCATTTGTTGTGACTTTGTTTACATGGAGCTTCAGGAGGAGGCGGAGCGGCGCTGCACCATCGGAACTCCAATCTCCAAGCACTCAAACACCGAATCCAGACGCACACGTCGACGCGCAACAAAGGCACAAACACACCGCCCAGGCCAACTAAACACATGGCGATTGCAACGGCCACCGAAGTCACAAATACGCACACCAAACCCTGAACTCTCAACAAGGCCATTCGAGCACTGCGATCCGGGAGCTCGAGTGCCACACCTCGATCAACACACTACATGACAAAGAAGATTAAAGAAAGGCCTTGGAAGAAAACTCGGAGTAAATTCTGCACCCACAACCACACATCAGTGCCTTGGCACTCCTCATCCTCCAAGTCCTTCTCTGCACACTCCGTCACACTAACCTCAGCCCATATCTACTGGCTCCCCCTCTTTTCATTGTTGGTGCCTCACTATGGTGCCCCACACAACCTCGCACATTCGCAACGCCACTGCCGACCGGACCACCGCATGGGGCTTCACACCAAAACTCCTTTCCTGCTGCTGATTGAACTGCCACGTGGAGCTCCACCGATAACCCCCTCCTTGATACCAACCGAGACCCGCGCAGAGCCTCGGCGAAACTCCTCCAGGCCAAGTCGCAAGTCCTAATCAAGTAGCAAGCACTAATCAAGTTGCAAGCACCTAGACGCCAACAACAACACCTGGAATGACATCACACAAGAGTTAACACCTACAAATCAGAACTCGTGTATATCACAATACATTCAAATTTCTTTGTGAGAGATAAGGTCCATATTTGCAGAAGAAGAACATACATATGAGCGAGACAATTTCAGTTGAGAGTAGAGTTGCAATGTCACTACAAAGGTTTGGGACTGGAAATACCTTATGCACCGTAGGAAAGGTATATGGGATAGTTGAAAGTACAACTCAAAAGATAATTTGAAGTTTTTGTAGATTTGTAAGAGTTCATTTATAAGGGACTTTTGTGCAATTTCCAAGTCCAACTTGGTTTTAGGGTTCTAGCCCAAGAATTTGAAGGCCTTCATTGAATTCCTTACATTATAAGAGCAATCGATAGATCTCACATTCTAATTCTTATACTTGTAATTGGAGGAGAAGATTATTATTGTAAAAAATCATTTCATTCGGTTTTATTACATGGTACAATTGATACAAAATGTGTCTTTTGGAATTATGGATTTGGATGGGCATGAAATATGCATGATTGGACATTGTTTCAACTAATAAAACTCGGAAAATATTGTATTCAGAGTAAATTCTTACCTTATGAGCTGATTAAATATTGTGCATATCTAGTGCGGTTGTGGATTTACAACGCATTCAAAGGTTGTACAAATTGGAATTTTATTCAAAGTTTTACTCACATATGTGTAGAACATGCTTTTGGAATCCTAAAAGAATGGTGGAGAATCATTATCAAAAGAGTTGATATACCATTAGGGCATATGGATTATATAGTTGCTACATGTATTATACTTCACAATATGTGTAAAATTGGGAAAAACAAGGAGATAATTGAATAGACGAATAAAAAATAAATTATTGAGAGAAAGACAAAAAATGAGGGTTGAATTAGTAGCTATAAGTAAGATAAAATATATCAATATTATAGAGAGTAGTGCAAGTAAAACAAAATAGATAAAATAAAATATATTTTAAAAAATAAAATAAAAACACAAAATTTAATTTTGAAGCCTACAAAAATACATATAGAAATTGCCAAATTTTTGTGTCAGATTAAATTTAACTTGGAATTCTAGGATATGGATACTAATTTTGATACAAATATATAATTACAATTATTGTAGTATGACTTGCATATGAGAATCCATATTGTACAGTAAATATGTTGTTGCTTTAAAAAATGCAATCAAATTAAAAAAAAAACTAACTATCTAGTCTAGAAATCCTTCCATTTTGTCTTGATTGATTTATTTATTTTCCTTTGTAGATCTTGTGGGTAAATTTTATTTTGTAGCTTGTATGTTGTGATCATCATGTTTTTGAGTATTTGCTGGCATCTGATTAAAAATATTTGCATGTTGTCCATTTCACATATCCATCTATCCATAATACTAACACTTTCGTTTATCACGACCTAAAATTTCATTCAAACACTTATTATTTTTGTACTACATCAATAAAACCTTGTATTTTATTTTACATGCCAGCCAAGTTCGTCCAAAATTATGCAAATTAGATATCATATGAGCATAAAATTTTAAAATGTCCAATTGGTCCAATCTATATCTATCTATATTTATTGAATTATTGAATTATTTTTTTAAAGTAAACATCAATGATTTTAATTCACTAGTGCATACCTTATTTTCTTGTAAATTTTATGAATTCTTCTTCAATCTCACCGCGAATGGCTATGAAAGGTTTCGATTTCTTAATCTCACCATTTAATAGGGGCATCTTTTTTACCTTCCGAATATCCTAACTCCATTTCATATTACTTTTTCTTTCCTACCTTTCGTTTCATGCTCATATTTCCACCACCCTTAATATTTTGTGGCATTTAAATTTTAATCACTTCTACATCTTCATCGTTGAACAACTAAAATTGTTAAAATTCTTACCTCATGATGGGGGTCGATGTGACCCGAATTGTGGTTGACTCCATGTAATTGATTTTTTTGGCCAAAGCAGCCTAGTTACTTAATTTTGGTTCAAATTAGTGCCAAAACTTACTTTGGTTAGAGCATTAGTAAAGAAATGCTAGACCTAATCACTAAAACTCAAAAAATAGGTTAGCCAAATTAAAAAGCAAAAATTAGGCTAATGACCTAAAGTTAGTGAGCAAAATTTGGACATTTGTCAAATGACTAAAACCCTTGAAAACCTAGTCACGGGAAGACACATCCATTCGGTAGGGATTTGATGGGTAACTACGGAACCTACTCGAGAGGAAAAAGGAGAGAGACGAAGGAGAGAGGGGAGCATTATCAAGTGGGAGTTTTTTTGAGCGAAGGAGAGAGCATTATCGAGTTTTGGGTTTTCGAGCGAGATACAATAAATTCCTCTCATGAAGAGAGCGAATGTTATACTTTTGTTGAAATAAAAATTATTATTATTACATTATTCAAAGCTCTTGTGAATTGGGTGTGAAGCCCTTCTTTGTTTTGCGTGCAAATGTCTAACATTTTTCCTGTAAGGGTTCATTACATTACTCAGCACCTATCAGCTAATATGTTACTATTAATAGAAGTGCACAAGATGTAGATGAATTTTTCATGTCTACAATGAGAATATCCTAGAATAGAAACAAGAATAATCTGTGGTCCCACATAATGCAATGTTGAAGTTGAATAGTGTTAAGTTTGCAATTGTGATCGGGGAGATTTGTGGGCATTATCGGTTGACATCCTAGTGTTTGCAAGTCCAACCGATTTGCGAGTCTTCGATGCGGCGATGTAAATCCAAAGTCAATTGTTAAGAAAGATACACAACATCAATTTAATGCACGAGAGAGTGCATAAGGTTAGAATTTATGTTCGCATGCGGGTTCATGCCCATCTTAGCTATGGTGCCTAGTTCTTCATCAAATTGTGAGAGCGACGAGGAGGAATGCAAGAATGTGATGCTTCGTGTCGGGGAGTTATTGTCGATTGTTTACCTTGAGAGAATTTGATGTTTTTGTTCCCACGACATTAAGCGTGATTGCAAGTCAACCTTTGGAATCGCAACTTCGATGAAACGAATTCCTCTTCTCAAGCACGATGAAGAAAATATGGGATTGATTTTGCAAGGCAAGAGAAGACAAATATGTAGTGGAGATTAGCAACTGCACATTGATCCGGTCAAGCTTTTGAAGCTTCAAATTCATCCACAAAGCGGAGGAGCTAAATCTTCGGCGCCGAAACGAAGAGGAAGCTTTGAAGCCGGAAGGTTATCCCATAACTCTTGGGAAGACCAAGCAGTGCAACCATAAAGACCTTTGGAATAAGAGTTGAGACAAATACACTTGTCTACATCAGCTCTCAACCACAGCTCATCTCCCTGGAACTTGGAACTTGAAACACAAAATCTGCAAAGAGCAGGTAAGCATAATTTTTTGTATCATTTAAACACTACCATGGGCATCCAGTATTGCAATAAGTATTCATAAAGTCAGTGCTAAATTGTACAACACTGTGAAAGTGTTTTAAAACAATTTCGCAAGCTACGAAAAGAAATAAGGTACGTGTTAAAAAACAAAGAATATTAGAACTTAAGAATTATTTAGAAGTGAATTCTAAATCTAAGTAAAGGAAATATTAAGGAATTCAATATTATGGAATAAATATATGAATTAATGGCATTAAAATATGATGGTTCCGGTACCACCAACTTAGCTTGGGGTGCGGTCCATTGATTATACTGCCAAATTAAAACTCATATTTAATTAAGGAGGGACAACAACTCTTAGGAGTTGTTACTACCGTATTTCTTGATCCACTAAAGGCACAAATTAATTAAGGAGAGATTATGGAAATAATCAGAGCGCCCTTGGCTCTGATGAATTGTGGTTACTGGATACTCAAAAAGACTATTGTTGAGCCGTGACTCCCTACCTCATAAAAATCCCAAAAACATCTAAACACATGGTCACTACTGGACAATAGATGTGAGGGAGAGACTGAGCAAATGCATGTACGGACCTGAGAGCCCCTAAGCCACAAAACATCATAATTTAACCCTAAACAACTCTAAAAGTTAGGTTTTCCCTGGGTTGTGTGCGTAAATCACCTACATTAACAACTAGGAACTATCAATTAACCTAAGAGTGACAACTAGATTAACAATCTGACACTCATTCAGTCTTCCCTGGGATATTTTATATAAAATTGAACCCAAGCAAAAATCCTATCTACACTCCACGACATCCAAAGAAAATTTTGGCTTTATTGTTGGGTTTCAAAACCACGTCCATCTTACAAGAATCTTGCCATTGGAAAAAAAATTGTAAAAAAATATTCAGTTTTTTTTTTTTACTTCAAACACATATACAACAAACTCCAAACACTTTGAAATCTGGGCATTTGGGAGTAACGACATCTATTTAAAATTTTTTTTTTTTGTCATGTAAAAAACTCTCGTAGAAAAAATATCAGAATAATCATGGCAACTGTTGATAGCTGTATCGATGCCGTGGTCTACTGGAAATTGGATCAAGCCTACCTCTTAGAGAGCATGCACCCTCATCCATAACTTGCCCTGTAGGACTCCATGTAGATTTTTCATCCATGAATTTTGATTTAGGCCTTTAAGTCTTCACCTGTTAGTGTGAAGTGAACTTGGGCGATCTTTGTCTTTTTGACCAATAAGAGTTCTTACATTGCCATGGTCATGGGCCTTCAATCTTGTGTGTAAAGTGGCCCTAACAACTACCTATACAACAAACCAGAAAAAATGAAGAATATACGAAGACATATTTAAAGGTCGCCGCAAATAAATTACAACCCAACAAAACTCTCCATGCTCTTGTAGCCCATAGACTTATGCACAAGCTAGCCTACCATACAAAGCCCCACAGATGTCAATAGCCTCAAAACCCCAAATACTCCCATACATGCACACACCCTCTCAATGATTAATCCACTTTGCACACTCGCCATCGAAGTTTGCCGCAAACTTGCTGTAACAAGCTAGCCTAGCTTGAACTAGTAAGAACACTCTCTCTAAAAAAATCTTCAAGAAAAAAAGGTCAAATGATATGGACCATCCCACTATGGAATCATGAGGAAGATGAGCCCTTGCCATGCAAACCTTACGCAAAGTGCACAGTCTTATATCATTTTTCTTAGTTAAGAGGAAATGCCATTTAGTAACTCCTATTAGTTGGATCGCCATCGATCCTTACGGCTAAGGCTCCTTGATAGCCTTGCTCACAACACTAGTGATACTATGGCTCTATAATAGCATTTTTCACATTACGAGTTACATTGTTCCTCCTTTAGATTTGAGCGTCTTTGCTTAACACACAAATACAACCCATCAATTACCTAGGTACAACTTGTTCAAAGATCTAATGTAAGAAAATATACAACCTAAGATTTTTTTCGCCTCTTCTTTTTAGGAAAAATATTGGATAACTTTCATGTCCAACACCATGACATGATAATTGTTTGTTAATGCAGACTACATAATTTTGCCAAGGTTTATGCCATCTACAATGTTTTGGAGTGTATGAATATTCTTCAAGTTCAAATGGCTAAGGCACCAGTGCCAAAACTTGAGCACGATGTCTTTCATTGGAAATTGCAACAAATTGGCTGCATCCGCTTTGTGCACCTTCACAAAATTTTGTATAAGTCGCCTTTGCATAGTGCAATTGCAATGGCTTTATCATTGTAAGACATTACAATGCACCCGTTTAGGTTGAATTGGACCTTAAATCCATTCGACACAATCTTGGTCACCGAATGCAAATTAGTATGCAATTTGGATACGTGAAACACATCTTTGATATGAATTTGGTTGATATTACCTTTCACAATTGTTTCTACGATGATGGATTCCATTGTGATGGTTTTCATAACACTACTATCACCCAAATGCATATTGTGTGGAGCGATTACCTCATACGTGTCAAATGCGGCTCTATGCAAAGTCATGTGTTTGGATGCTCCCAAATCTATGATCAGCTTGCATATGCTTTTGGATTGTGCTACATTATGCATTACAAATATGTAGTTGTCATTGTCTTTCGCATTCTTTGCATTTTCTCGCTCTTTGTTCTTTGTTTTGTAGCAAAACGAGCAATGGGGCCCAGTTTGCTGCAATAAAAATACGGTTTTGCGATTTGGTGCGGAAATGAGTTGTTGCCTTTGCTTTGTCGCAACACTATGGCAATATCCTTACCTTGGAGTTTTATCTCCTTGCGCTTTGACATCTCGTACACCAAACGCGCTATCATATAGTCCATTGTAAGTTCATTCATCATGATTGTCTCCAAGGTGGTGATTAAGTATTCGTACGAAGTCGGCAAGTTCTCGAACAAGGTCATGACAATGTCTTCGTCTTCCACATGTACATTTAAAAAAAATTTGATCCGCAAGCGCTTTAACCTTGTTGACATTGTCCCACAAGTCGTCGCCCTTTTGCATCTTACACATGAAAAACTTACAGCAAATGAGAAAAATGTAGGGCAAACTCTTCATCTCGTGAATGTTGTAATTGATCTTCTACACCACCGCAAGTTCTTGCAACTCTTGATGTGCACAAGTTGGTTGTTCGCGATGTTGAGGCGAATGATAGACATGGCCTTCTTGATGCATCTTTGATATTTTTTTAATACTTTGGGATCTAAATTGGAATGTGGAGTTTCCTCAAATCCGTCCTTAATGTTCCAAAGATCTATAGAAACCAACAATATTTGGATTTTAAACTTCCAAATGGTCACTCAGATCACTCAAACAAATTTTTTTTCATCCCAAATGCCTCATACTCTCAAATTTATTAAGTAAGATTTATTTCACCTCAAATGCCTTTGTATAGGGTAGAGCATTAGATTGATTGTAGTGAATAAAAATGTAATGGAGAGGCATGAGAAAGAATATGTTAGATTATACTAGTCCTAAAAATGATAAGACTTATTCCATATTATTTGTGTGAACTAATTAAAAGAACAAAAACAATAATAAGCAAAGCAAGGTGAGTATGAGATCCTCTCACTCCAAAAATTGCTCATATGCCTTTGTATAGGTATCTATGCTTGTGCAATCTTATCTTCTATTGATTCCAATAGGTTATATGTCCACCATCCAAGTAAAATGCCTAGAGATTTGATTGCATTTGAGGTTGTGGAGTGGATATGGAGGAGTAAGCGCTTCAAAACGTTGGACATGTTCGAGGGTGCATTTTGTTGTTGTAAGTATTTTATTTATTTTTGTTTTTACTCGAATGCATGTTTAATGCAAGAGAATGTGATTTGAGTTTCTTAAGTATTGAAAAGATTATTTGAGAGGTTTGGACGTGTTTAAATTTATAACATTTGATTTAAGTATTTTGAGTGTTCAAGGGTTTCTTTGAGAGCTTTGAAGGTGTTTTAACTCCAATAGTACATGACCTCAACTATTTGAGTGTTGAAAGATTTATTTGAAAGATTAGAAATTTGGAGGTGTTTAGACTTTAGAGCATTTGATTTGAATGTTTTGAGCATTCAAGAGTTTTTTTTTTAAAATTTTGAAAGTGTTTATACTTCAATAATACATGACTTGAGAGACTTGAGTGTTGAGAGATTTATTTCTGAGGTTTGGAAGTGTTTAGAATGAAAAACATTTATATTGAATGTTTTGAGTGTTCAAAAGTTTTTTTGAGGGTTTGAAGTCCTTGAAACTCCAATAGCATGATTTGAGAGGCTTGAGTTTTGAACAATTTCTTTTAGAGTGTATGGCACATTTGAGTTTAACAGATTTTATTTGAATAACCTTAGAACTCTCTTGAGGTGTAGAAAATCTTATTTATTTGAGAGTATAAGGCATTTGAGGTGAGGGAGATCTTATTTGAGTGATTTCAATCTCTTAAGAACTTTCACGAGGTGTAGAACATCTAACTTGAGATGTTTGATAATGTAAGGCATTTAGAATGAAAGATATATTGTTTGAATGTTTTGAGCGTATATTTGAGCGTATGATGGCATTATTTGAAAGCAAGGCCGCTAGATCATTGACAAGTTCAATGAAAGAAAGTTCAATTCAAAATCAAAATGTTGTGGGCATACATGCATTCTTGAGACATTATGGACGATTCCAAAGACAAATCACCTTTCAATTCGGATTCCAAAGTGTTGAAGGACTACCAAAAACGCGTAAAAAATTCCATATCCACCATTGGCCTCAACTTGACAGACAACCTACTTGCCCACATCAAAAGTTGCAAAAGATCCCCGGAGGCATGAAAGATCCTTTGCAAATTTTACAAGATGAAGAATTTGTCCAACATCCTCTTCATTGACCGCAAGTTTTTCATGTGTAAGCTGCAAGAGTACGACAACTTGTTGGACCATATGAACAAGGTCAATGCGTTTGCGGATCAACTCACTTGTTCAGAGGTACACGTAAGAGACAAATACATTGTCAAGATCTTGCTAGAGAGCTTTCCGATTTTGTACGATAAATTGATGACCACCATGGAAACGATGCCAATGAAGAAACTTATGGTGGACTATGTGATGGTGCATTTGATGTACGAGATATCAAAGCGCAAGGAGAAGAATCCCCAAGGTGAGGATGTTACCATGGTGATAAGGCAAAGGCGAAGATGCCACCATGTCGCGACAAGACAAAGGTGGCAACTGATTTCCGCGTCAAGACATAGTGTTTCTATTGTCACAAACCGGCCATATTGTGCGTTGTTTGTACAAAGAAAAAAACAACAAACGAGAACAAAGAAAAAATGCAAAGGATACTAATGACTACGCATTTGTAATGTGTATTGAAGATTAATCGAAAAACATATTGTGGTGACAATTGTTACTCCAAGCGAAGTAACAACCCACAAGATTGGCCGGATGGGTGTACTACTCTAGTACCTCCAAGCAATGACCTTCTAATTCTTATAATGTAGGAAACCAATGTAGGGCCTGATACAGAGGATTAATGTTGAACACTACTGCATGACACACATGACATTACTACATAACACGCCGAACATTCCTATATAACACATAGTATGTTATTGCATAACATGCAATAGTGTACTACATGACATGTAGTACACTATTACATAACATCCAACACATGAATACAAAACACAAATGGAGAATATTGATAAAGAAGACTAATGCATAACAGTAGTGCAATCCTAACACGAAATCAAATGCAGAGGAATAATACCGAACATAGTGCATGAGAGTAATGTAGAAGTAGATGCAGGAGACGAATGTAGGGTCTAATGTAGAATCTAATGCAGTGGACTCATATAAAACGTAATACAAAAGTTTAATATAAGAAATTGAAGCAGAAAACTAATACAAATTCCAATGCAGAACGTAATGCAGAAGAATAAGATAGAATATTATTGCAGATGACTGATCTAACAATAATGCAAAGGCCAACACATAAACTAGTGTATAGACTAAGGCAATAATTACTGGAAGAAAAGATTAAGTAAAAATTAAGTAACATCCAATAACTTAAAATATAAAAGCTAGAGTAACTAGACAATAACATATCTCTTCAATAGGGTTCAAAACCCTATTATTCAACATTCATAGGACTCATAAATATCTTTGTCCATCATTCTTATTCTTATCATTCAACAACTATTTGCATCTACCTACATGGAGAGGGGACAGAGAGAATAATCATGCTAACCACAAGAATGAGAGAGTGAGAGAGAGAGAAGTCTAATCCTAACCACTAGAATGAGAGTGTGAGAAGAGAGCCCCCGCGCTCCCTTTGGAGGGCTACCCCTTCCAACCACCAAGTTTTCTTGGCCGTAGATAAAGTCATACCTACACCTAACGGTTGGCTTTCACAACCGCCACTCCTCTACCCGCCATTATCCAAACCCCTAGATCCAACGGTCTTGGTTTCCCAACTGTTTGATCCAACGACCTTCGTCCGCTCGACATCTCAGCCGTTAACATCATGCTCCGTTCGTTGCTGTCCTACATTTATGTCTTCATCCCCTCGACATTTCATCCGTTCGATATCATTCTTAGTAGTGTGAGCGTAGAGCGGAGAACGGAGAGTAGAGATTGGAGAGCAGAAAATTTTGAGTTTGTTGGGTAATTTTAGGACAATGTGTGCCTATTTCCGTTGAATTTATAGATAGTGTGAGGGCAATTTGTTGCAAAGGTACCCCATTCCCGTGGAGATTATAACGCATCCTACTTCGAGAAACAAATGGAACCTAAAGGCGTGGAAGAATGTATTTGTTATCAAAGATCTTATAGTCTAGGTTTGAAATGGTTTCATATTAAAGTAGGTGTCGCGCACCGCTCCATGAGGAGTGCCCGAAACACCATGGGCACAAGGGGGACCCCGGAGTGACACCCGGGACTTGTGGCGCCGTTGGTGAGAGGGCCCAAGTGATCCTAGTGTGGGTGAGGACCCCGGGCGTTGGGAACGCCTCCCACCCACGAAGACTAGGAGGCACAAGAGTAAGGCCATGAGTTATGCGTAGCTCATGGCGTGGTGATTCTAGAAAGCTCAAGAACACCTCAATCGGAGGTGTGAGCTAGGAGTTATGGCCATTTGAGTGGGGCGCTGTCCCGGGACAGCGCCTTCGTACAGCAGTGCCTGGGAGTGATTCCCGGGACTGCCAAGGTTCAAACAGGCATAACTTCCTCAATACTTGCCCGAATGGGGCAAGTGAGGAGTCCATCGGCATCTACGTGAAGCGTAGATGAAGATGGAGTGGTTGGTAGTTACGATCAGACATCATACAAGGAAGTTATGATGGTCTGAAGCTGCTGGGGGGTTCTAGGCCCAGCAGCTAAAGGAAAATGTCCACTTGGCCCCAACTCTTGGTAGAGAGACAAGAGGTTGGTTGACGGTGGGGTAGGGGCCCCGCGTGAAGTCCTAGAGGCTTATATGGGTGAGGTGGTGTGGCCTCACCCACCCGAGGCCAAACGGCACGGCCTCCATGGGCATTGGCCCAATGTGAGGCCATAGTTGCCTAGTATGCTTCGGGTTGTTGTAGTGTTGCTCCGGCAACACGATGATCAACATGGGATTGGACTTCCATGGATGGAAGTGCACATCTAGGAATGGGTTACCGATTAAGGGGTGAGTCCCGAAAGTAAAGTAGGAGGGTTGGTTCCCTCCTATGAACTAAAAGGTCCGGGGTAGGAGGAGCTAACCATTAGCATGGCGGAATGCGAATGGTTAGCGCTCGTAACCTTTGCTAGAAATGAAAATTGGCAAGATTGTCAAGGGGGGCTAGCAAGGGTTGCGACAATAGGGCTGATGTCAGCAATTGAAATCAAACATCAACAAAACATATAGAAGGAGTTGAATGGGGATTTGCAAAATGCACAAGGAAATACAACAAATGAATTTAGAAAATATTAAAAAAAAAATACATATGAGATAGAGTTTCCAAATGCACGAGGCGTAGTCAACTACTTGCACTACCATGACTATCACGATAGTCTATCACTATCCTCGCCCTCCACGGCCTCTATATCTAGGAAATCCAATACTAGCTTGTTGAAAGGTCGGATGCGACTAGGAGGTGGAGACGGAGCTTTCGCTAAAAGATTGGCAAACTCGGTAGCATACAAAGGGAACTCGAACGTCTTGGAAGGACTCGAACACATGCCTCGACAAAGGATTACGTTCTCCCCTAGCACTCTGAACCCCAAACAAGAAGATTATAAACAAGATGACACAAGAAGATGGGAAAATGACATGAAGGTAAACATGGCAAAACATATAAAACAAACTTACGCACAAAGAAAACCGAATGCGCGTTTGGTCATCTTCTGAGGCGGATAAAAAATAGAGGTATACGGTGGGGCAACTGAGCAGGGAGTACGCGCAGGCAAGGGATCGCGCATTGTGAGCGCAAGTCTGCGCACACATGGGTACTTAACTTCAAAAGATCATAGGAGCTTTGAATTGGATTTTTGTTTAGACATTCGAAAAGATAAAAAGAGTGAAGGGTGTTGTTTTGATTTATGTTGGGGTTAAATACTAGATGGGGAGTGAGGGGAATTTAGAAGCTTGAAGGTTAACTCAACAATTAAAGACTTAAAGAAGAGGGGGTTGAACTTAAGGAGAAGTAAAGCCTAGGCTTAGTTTGTAAGGATTACGGGTCGGGTTAGATTTTATTGGTTATTTTCGGTTATGGCTAGGTTAGTTTAGGAAGAGTGCCGGGGCCCAGATAAAGGCCTGGCTGGATTTCCGGGAGGCAGGAAAAGAAGGATGGCAAGACTAGGCGCCTCGGGGAGGCTCTCTCTCTGCAGGCAAACGGACACGGAAGATGGGAGCTGCGGCAGCAGGGTTTTTGTGCTGGAATCGGAAGGATGCGGTGAAGGCTTGGCCGCATACACAATGGGGAGAGGTGAATCAGAAGGAGGGTGGCCAGCCGAAGCTGGCCGGTAATGGGTGGAATCCCAGAAGCTGGATGTGGCCATTGGGATGCCCGAAGCGCGCGTGCTAGCAGGCAGGAGAGGGGACTCGCTCTGCAAGTGCTTAACTCCCTAGCATAAGGCTGGGAGTGCGAGGTGGACTAAAAATCACTCACTGAGCTGATTTTGGCGACAGGCGGAGAACACTGAGGATGTCAGGGCATTGGTTGTGAGGAGGATGGAGCAAGGACGCTAATCACACCTGAATTGAATTCAGGTGAGAAGATAGATTCAGGGCAATGAGAACTCGAGGAGTGGGGGTCGAACAGAGCCCAATGTGATAAGTTCAAAGGCCGAAATTCATAATGCAGTGGTAGTCAAGGTCTAAAGGTTGGTGAAGGGAGTTTGAATCCTCCGAATGCCAAGCACTAGGTTTAAGGAGGCGAGACCAGCGATGGACAAGAGGATGGAGATCCAAGAACGGCAAGGAGCAGTCTGCAGGGTGCCGGAAGGCAATGCGCTGGCTGAGAGGAAGTGATATATTTCAGGGGATTGGCCTCCGGATCAGACTGTAGCGGCTGAGTGCCTGCTGCCGCTGGGAACGACACAGGGAGGGTGGCCGGCTGGACTCCAGCAGTACTTGGGTAGAGGCTGGGCAATTGGCCGAGACCACATTCCGATGTTGAAACCTTCGGGTTTTTTTAGGATCCTCTAGGCAGGGAAGTGGATTTTTGGATTGAAAGGCAGTAGGTGGGATTAGGAGATAAGTAAGGGGATTAAAGGTTGATTACCATAGATTAGAACTTAGTTGTAGGTGGCTAAGTAGGTTAAACATTGTGGTGTGGATTTAATCTAAGGAAGAGGAAATATTCTTTAATACTTGTTACATGTTGTCTTGGAATAAAGTTTGATTGTGGAATGGGAGTGGCTGGACCTTTGAGAGCATGACTGACTCCAAGGGGCTAATGGGAATCACACAACCATGTAAGCTCTAAATTCTCACCTGGATTACGACGCTTAAAGGTGGGGGTTTACTGTTGACATAAATGGTGCGTCCGCCGGGAGTGAAGCGGGATTAGGATATCAAGACTTGGAGGCACGAACTAGAGGGAAAGGAATGAGCACTTGGTGCACAGTAAACATCTTACTTAGGGTTTTGATTTTTGTTATTTGATTAGGTTAGTCGAATTCCATTTCTTTTCCTTGGAATGAATTGCATTTTCATTTATGCATTTGGTTTTGAGGAAGGAGCGTGGCTTGAGGTGATGTCCTAAACCCTCTTGGGATGGGATAAGGACATGACATTAATCTTGCGATCATTAGTTCACTAAATCTTAGAGGGATAATTAATTTTAGGAAGAGTCAACTTTGACACTCTCCAAGTTAGGGTGTTGTGAATTTAATATTTTAGACTAGAATTGTTAGTTGAGAATTGTTAGGGTCGAAGTCACATTGAATCACGGTCGAGTGTGAGTGCTAACTTGCAGGAGGAGAGCGAATTGCTTGAGGTATGACATTCTTCAAAGTGAATTTGCTAATTAATTAAGGAAGGATTTTAGTAATTATTTTTGTCGTTATCCGTTGTAGAGGGTAATTCCCTAGTGTAAAGAAATAAATACAATAGATAAGCGTAGTAAGAGACAGAGAGTTGCTTACCACTCCAGAGGGGATCACATAGGATTGGAGGTCCAAATCATTCATACCAAACCAATTTTCAGCGACGTAAAAATCGTAAGTGTGTACCCAATAAAAAACAGTCCTGGAAACAGAGGCACTTGTACAATAGGCAATGACAAGGACACCATGATCATAGAGGTTAGATTTTGCAAATGCAAAAAGACATTCATAGTATGATTCATGGAGCTTGTTCCAAGCAGGAACATCGGTGGAGATGTTGGGCACCTGCAAATTCTCGGGAATATCTGCGAAGAGCAAATCGAGGCCCTTGTGAGTTGTAGTCGAGGTGTTCACACGAGAACAAACTGCCTCAACCTGCAATTAAAACTTCATGAAAAAATAAGAGCAAGGAAAAAAAGAAGCAAACCAAAAGGAAAGGACCCTGAAAAATGACGAAGGGAAATATACAAACCTTGGCAATGAACTCTTGGATGCGGGTATATGCTGGGAGGGGACCTCCTGCAAGCTCAAGATCCAGCATAAGTTGCACCATGTCCACATTTTCGATGAGGGCAAGCGTATGAGGCGACTTCAAAGAGGTGACACTCGTATCCAAGAGGGCGGCCTTCTTATTGCGAGCCAAGGAGATAAGAGAAATGCCATTGTGAGAAGGAGTAGCAATAGTTTGTGGACGAAAGGCTGAGGGAGTACCAGAGGGGGCAGCTGATGGAGCAACAAAGGGAGTGCTAGATAGACTCCGTAGGAAGGTGGATGACTGAACATGGGTCTTTGAAGCAGACCGAGTCACAAGGTGGGAATAGGCTTGAATGGCGGTATTCTTTGCTTTGCCCTTTTCCTTTGGTGCCTTGGGCGGAGGAGGAGGAAGCTCAACGATGTCAGGCTCCTCAAAGGGGACAATGTTCTTCTGAGGAGCATGTGAACCCAAAATGGTGCCCACATGTGGTGATTAACTCTTTGAAACCAATTTTAGTTAGACTTGTATGTGTTATGATTGTTCACAAAAATATTAAAAGAGTGAAGTGTGGTGTGGATTTAAGTTTAGACATTAGGTGGTGTTGTGTGATTGTTTCAAGGTTTAAGTTCAATAAGTGATGCCTTGACTAGCTGAGTATGGAGTAAGGTGAGGCAAGGTGAGCTCCGCGGGTTAAATGCTCACATTAGGATCCACCTTGTTGATTTAGGAATGTAAGAGCTTTGTGGATGGGATGAGTCCCTACTTAGGAGGAAGGGATTAAGGGGTTGTGATTGGAGGTGCTAATCCTCTCACCCTATCCTTACCTCATGACCTCTCTCTCTCTTTGCTACTTAAGGCTTTCCTCTCTCATTTTTGCTCTCTCTCTCAATGCCTCCCAAGTGAGTGAGCTCTTAGAGCTTAAAATTGCACGTGGTGATTAGGTAGTAGTTAGTGAAATTAGTGTGTTAGATTAGTTTATGACTTAGGAGCAAAGAAAAGAAAAGAAGAAGAAGAACCTAGAAAACATTGGATTAGTGGATGAGAGGGTTTATATTAAGGTGCAGCTAGTAGCTGGGTTGCCTAGTCAGGTCTTGGAACTCTGTGGGATTTGACTGCTGGGCAGCTGAGACTGCACCAAACTTAGTTGCTGCTGGGCAGCCGAACTGAACCGAGCTTAGTTGCTGTTGGGCAGCTGAGACTGCACCAAACTTAGTTGTTGCTGGGCAGCCGAACTGAACCGAGCTTAGTTGCTGTTGGAACCCTGAGACTGCACCAACTTAGTTGCTGCTGGGCAGCCGAACTGAATCGAGTTTAGTTGCTGCTAGGCAGCTGAGACTGCACCAACCTAGTTGCTGCTGGGCAGCTGAGACTGCACCAACTTAGTTGCTGCTGGGCAGCTAAGACTGCACCAAACTTAATTGTTGTTGGGCAACTGAGACTGTACCAAACTTAGTTGCTGCTGGGCAGCCAAACTGAACCGAGCTTAGTTGCTGCTGGGCAGCTGAGACTGGACCGAGTTTGGTTGCTGCTGGGCAGTCGAACTGCACCGAGTTTGGTTGCTGCTGGGCAGTCGAACTGCACCGAGTTTGGTTGCTGCTAGGCAGCCGAACTGCACCGAGCTTGGTTGCTGCTGGGCAGCCGAACTGCACCGAGCTTAGTTGCTGCTAGGCAGCTGAGCTGCACCAAACTTAGTTGCTGCTTCCAGGTTAACCAAGGGACTGCCGATAAATAGGCCGGATTTGGACCGATAGGTTAATTAGCCGGTTGGCTGGTTTAGCAAGCTAAGGCTAAGATTAAGTAGAGGGTGCCACTAAACTAGCCATGAGGGTGTTAGACCATTGGTAGATTAAAATAGTTCCTAGAAAAATGTTAAGCTCAATAGGATAGGAGATGTGTGTGTGGAAGTCACATGTGATTGCATGTAACATTGACTATGGAGTAAAGTGTTTCTTAACACTTGCACACTCTCAAGTCATCATAAATCAAGTGCACAGTTAATGGAGAATGTGGAGGATTCTTGCAATGGCAAGAAAAAGGAAGTGAAGATTAAAAGAGTGAGGGGAGTGTCCTTAAGGGCATGTGTGGCTAAAGCCGCGGGTTGGACTCTTAAGAAAGCCAATTCTACCACAAGCCAAGAGGCTAACATTAATAAAGCACAATGAGTGAAACAATATGTGTTCCTTTGAACATGAAAATGGCCTTGCACATGGTTCAAGGTTGTAGGAGATACATGTGATTCTCAAAGCCATCACCTGGACTAGGACGCTTAAGGGTGGTGGGTTTGGCCTCATAGAGCACTACTCACAAGGCTGGCAAAAAGAGGCTTCTTTTCCCTAGGTACAAATCCTCCAGAACAATCCAATTATCATCCCCCAACCTGCAAATGAGACTCATGAAACTTGGTTGTTTGCGTGGTCGTGTACACGCAGAGGCTAGAAAACACGTTCA
This sequence comes from Polytrichum commune, assembly GCA_950295325.1. NCBI lineage: Eukaryota > Viridiplantae > Streptophyta > Polytrichopsida > Polytrichales > Polytrichaceae > Polytrichum > Polytrichum commune. Next base: position 53,164,119 of record OX485806.1, on the reverse strand, counting down.
CCCAGTCCGAAAGGTAGGTGGGCAAGGAAGATGATACCAATGCATTCTTTGCAACCAACTCTCTCATGATATAACTACAAAAAAAAACAAAAATAACCATGGGAAAAAACAGGAAATGGAGTGCAAGAATGCAAGAAATGAAGTGCACAAGACCAAGAAATGAAGAGCAAAAATGGAAGATAAGTGCATTACCGATAGGCGACGCGTTTGATAGCCAAAACACCCTCCTTAAACTCCAAGAGGTTAACACCTTTGGCAAAGGGCATGTCAGGCTTATCGCCGAGGTAAAGCTTGAAGGCTCTGTCCTAAAGGAGAATCCTCCAGCGATCAATATACTCACGAGGGCACAAGATAGTTTCCGATGCGTCCCAATCGATATCGACAGTGAGGTTGTCCTGAAATGTTTCAATCTAGACTGAGACTGAAATGAGGGAGAGAGAGAATGAAATTAGATATGAAACAAAAGAAATATACCTGATTAAGAAGGCCAAAGAATGGATATACCTATGCCCAGAATGACGCTTTGTGAAACCAATTGTCCAAAGCATTCTCCCTTATAGGCTTGTCATCCAACCTCTCACGAATGAAGGCGTTCCACCAATGAAGCCACTTGGCGTTTAATGAAGCTTCGACCGGACATGTGATAATTTTTTGCAATTTTTCAATTGTCATATCGGTCGAGGCGAATTCATTAAAATGCTAGTCAATCTGCGCACGTCCAAAAAAATTAAATGAGTTCAGGAGGGTACACAAATGAAAAGATTATTCATATTAAAGAAAACATGGAAGTGAAGAAGGGATATCTCATGAAAGAAAACCTCCCCATTGTCAGGATGTGCGACCGAGATATATTTTTCAAATGTGCGTTTCCGAATGCTCTTGATCGTCCTCTCCTGGGCCTTGGTCATGACATTGCAAATCTCAGTAGCAGTCACCTCGGCAACCAGAGTGGTTTCACGGTAATGCCTCACTCCAAGGTCAAGTTGAGCCGAAATGTTTCTCTACAAGAAAACGACATTGTGAGCAAATACAATCGGCATGGAAATGCAGATAGGGAAATGCAAAAGATGGAATGCAAAATCATATCTTGTAAAAGAATTTGACGAAGACATCCGCGGTGAAATTGTATCAAGTAGGGCGACTGTCCTTAATCTTCTCGCATACTTCGTAGTCAGCACGAGAGATGAGATCCTTGAAAGTCGATAACTCCAACCTCCCAAATGTACGAATTCGAAAAAGCTTGGCAGGAATGTTCGCCTTCACGTAATCAGGCTTGGTAGACTTTTGAGAACCGGCCAATGCAAAGAACGGAAGAAATAAAAAAATGCTTACCAATTAATGTCGCTCATTGAATTAAGGAAGACACCGGTGCAACCCCTCGGGTCGACCACAATACAATCCACTGAAACATGCCAATTTTTCTCGTCGGCGTGGTTGTTGTTGATGTGCCTCCACCATGCTGTGAGTCAATGATTTCTTTCTCACATGAAAAACATCTTCCCACAGAGATGTGCAAGATTCGGATCTTCCTTCAGCTTGACATCGAACTCCGCAGAGGCCTTTTGCCGCAGAGGCTCCATGAGGCCATAATGGCAGGGAAAACCGGGAGGTCTATGGGAATGTCGTTGAAAACCGAAACGTATATTACCCAATCTCCCTTTCGGTATTCCATAACAAACTCACATTCCAAACGCTGCACCTCTACCTTGTTAATTGGACGGACAAGAGGGAAGACTCGCAAGCGGCATAAGGGAATGGAGAAGCGGGACTTACTGGTGGGCTTAATACGGAGGCATTGGATAACGCCGTTCAAGTCCTCATTCTGTGATTTGCGGAGTTCAAGCTCATAGACAACATGATCTGTATCGGCAACAACAACGACGGTATCATGGCCAATAGACATCACCTCTCCCTGTATTTGGTCTTGCGAATTGGCACTCTCAACCTGGGCGGCTTCAACTTCGACCACGGGGGCAGCAATAACAACGTCCTCTACAGATTGATATTGCTCCTCCGCAACCTCAAAAGATTGAGAACCTTAAAAACATGAAACCATATTAGAACTTCCCAACGAACAATCAAATGAGAACACATACAAGTTACCAATATCTTACTAACTATCAAAAAAATAACTAATTTAGTTTGAACCCAAAGTAATATAATTATCAAATAGGAGACAAACAAGAACCAACCACATTCAAAGCCGCCATCATGATGAGATACAAGTGTCAAACGAGTCCTCGCGATTGTAAATAAAATAAACTCCTGAAAGGAAAGCAAGGCCGAGCCAAAGTCATATAGGCTCTTAAAGAAGAGGCCTCAGATCCGAGGCCTCTTCTATTAGCTCAAACATAAGCACTTAGCAAAACAAGACATTGCTGAGAGTAAAGTCAAGTAGCAAACTCATGTATACCTAATATGTAGATTTCCAAAGCAAGAACTTTCACACAAAGAGGCCTCAGATCCGAGGCCTCCTCCCCTAACTCCTACGTATGCACTAAACAAAAGAAGACAAGGCCGAAAGCAAAGTCAAGTAGCCAACCATTCCATGTAAATTTCCAAACCAAGAACATACACTAAAAGGAGGCCTCCTATCCTAGCTCCTACATATGCACTTAGTAAAACAAGACAAGGCCGAGAGCAAACTAATGTACACATCACATCTTGATTTTTCAAGCAAAAATGTGGGAGTACACGAACACCAAAAGTTTCCGGATAGGCGTTTTTCAATGCCTAACCCAGTCAGTCCGGATGATCCAAGTATCGTCCAGGGATACTGGGAAGTGTAGGATGCCAAGGACCCTATTTTCCTGTTTGAAAATTGACCACCGGCCAGATCGGCTTTCCGGATCCGGATGGTCCTTTGGAAGTCCTTGTTCCGGGACTTGCCTTCCGGATTGAACCTCTATAATTACGTCTTACTCCTATGTGCCTCTTTCCTCAATACCTACCTATCTATGTCCTACCTCCAATGATGATTTGGTTCATCCGGTGGAGACGTCCCTATATGGTTAGAATCCGGATTTCTCTCACAACCAGTCCGGATCGGCTTAATCTTTCCTGGCAGGTCACACAAAGAATCTGGATGGTTCCCCGGAACTACAACGACAGAAAGGTCAAGATTCGTTCGGAGATCTGTTAATCCGGGATAACTGTGCGATCCGTGCCACTTTCCGGATTGCCCCGTCCAAGGGCTGTGAGACCTCTTCAGAAGGTCGGATGGCGTAAGTTCGGTACCTCCCTGATCTTACCCAGTCCTAATGACGGTTATCTCACATGGACGTTACCCATGCATCCGGAATAATGAGGTTTCCTTCCCACTACACGCCGGAAATGACCTCTGGATCAGAACCCTAACCGTTCCGGTTTCTCTCCTCCTTTCGACAAACTGATCCGGCTACAATGAACTTAGGCTCTACTAAATCTATGATAACTAGGCGATCCGTACCACTTTCCGGATTGCCCGTCTAAGGGTTGTGAGACCTCTTTAGAAGGTCGGATGGCGTAAGTCTGACACCTCCCTGATCTTACCCAGTCCTAACGACGGCTATCTCACATGGACGTTACCCAAGCATCCGGAATAATGAGGTTTCCTTCCCAGTACACTCAGAAAGGATCCATAGTACTGTAGTCGGATCCGATCCGGGTTTCCTCTCCTTTGTCCTATCCGTACTTCCTGCTCATTCATTACCTCTAGAGCTGCAACATTCTCCTAACAATCCGTGCACCAAACAAATCAGAATAGATTGATAACTAGAGTTTTATTGCGTGGGGAGCGACAAAATACAACAACGGAGAAGAGAACCCTTCTCCTGCTCATTATTCAGCCTTAAATAGAGACTGTAATCCCTAACTATGAATGGCGGCCCAGTTGGCGGCCCAGAAAACCCTAGCAGCGAGAAATCCGAAAACTCGCCCTTTGCGGAATTTCCAGATCTCGATCCGCTTTTCGCGCTGACAAAAACTTGAATTTACAGTTTTGCCAAAAACTCAAAAGTGTCCTAAACCCTGCCTGCCTAATTCTAATTCGAAGTCGTCCCGTCCTTAATCTGACTCGCGGGCCCATTGATGGCGGAGGAGCCTCCTCCGGGGGTCAAAAGTTGACGCTCCTGCAGCCTCGTAAATACCCTCTTCATGTTTGGGGAGGGGGAGATTTCTTCCTCAGAGTCGCCGGCTGCGGACGGATCCTCTCCTGGTCCGTCACCCGATCCGGACCGCGCTGTTCCGGAAGCCTTCTTCTCCTTCCAGGACCTCTAGATGGGTGAAGGGTCACTCTCGGTGGTCCGCTCCTTATTTCGGCCACAAGAAACTGAAGTCGCCTGAGGATCCTTAGCTGACATCGCGTGTGAGGGTGGGGGCACCCACTGCTCCAATATCATACAATCTGGAGCAGGAGCTGGCGAGGCCTGCGACATCGGCGCCTTACCCTGATCCGGAGTCTTCGTCTGATCCGGTGTCCTCATCCTTTCGGAGTTCTGGCCCTCTCCGGTGTCGCGCACCTCTCCATGAGGACTGCCCGAAACACCATGCGCACAAGGGGACCCCGGAGTGACACCCGGGACTTGTGGCGCCGTTGGTGAGAGGGCCCAAGTGATCCTAGTGTGGGTGAGGGCCCCAGGCGTTGGGAATGCCTCCCACCCACGAAGACTAGGAGGCACAAGGGTGAGGCCAAAAGCTATGCGTAGCTCATGGCGTGGTGATTTTAGAATGCTCAAGAACACCTCAATCGGAGGTGTGAGCTAGGAATTATGGCCATTTGAGTGGGGCGCTGTCCCGGGACAGCGCCATGGTACAGCAGTGCCTGGGAGTGATTCCCGGGACTGCCAAGGTTCAAAGAGGCATAACGTCATCAATACTTGCCGGAATAGGGCAATTGAGGAATCCATCGGCACCTACGTGAAGCGTAGATGAAGATCAAGTGGTCATTTTTTAGCATCAGACATCATACAAGGAAGTTATGATGGTCTGAAGCTGTTGGGGGCTTCTAGGCCCAGCAACTAAGGGAAAATGTCTACTTGGCCCCAACTCTTGGTAGAGAGACAAAAGGTCTCTTGACGGTGGGGTAGGGGCCCCGCGTAGAGTCCTAGAGGCTTATATGGGTGAGGTGGTGTGGCCTCACCCACCCGAGGCCGAACGGCACGGCCTCCATGGGCATTGGCCCAATGTGAGGCCATAGTTGCCTAGTATGGTTCGGCAACGCGATGTTCAACATGGGATTAGACTTCCATGGATGGGAAGTCCACATTGAAGAAATGGGTTACCGATAAAAGGGGTGAGTCCCGAAAGCAAAGTAAGAGGGTTGGTTCCCCTCCTATGAACTATAAGGTCCGGGGTAGGAGGAGCTAACCATTGGCATGGCGGAATGCGAATGGTTAGCGCTCGTAACCTTTGCTAGAATTGAAAATTGGCAAGATTGTCAAGGGGGCTAGCAAGGGTTGCGACATTGTTCTGGACCGCTCTGATGCCCTGCCCCGATCCGGATTCGGTGATTTCCCACGTCCAGATCTGGCTGACCGCTCTGTGCTCTTCCGTCGAACCTGGGATGAGCGGGTCTGTTCAGGGACAGGAATCTTCTCCCAATCCGGAAATCTTCCGGATTCGAGTGGCTTTGAAGTTCATGTTGGCTGATTGGGCCCCGCATCCGCTTGAAAGGCCGGTACTAGCTCAACCTCCCCTATAACCTCATACAGCGTGCTCGTTGGAGATCCGGGTGGATCGGGATAGAGCATCCGTCTGGGGGTACCACTCGGAGGCAAAAACTTCTAGATCTCCTTGAGCAGATCCTTCATCGAGCGGGAATACTTCACCAGGATCTGGAGCGTTTGTCGGGCGGAAGATGGATCCGCTGACTCCATCAATTGGTCATAGAGGTGCGTCTTGTTGACGACTTCTCCCGGATGGCCCACTAATTCCCAGACCCGGCTTAGGATTACAGCTTGTTCTGCCTGGTACTTCCGGATCTCTTCGCTCTTCTGGGTGAGCTCCTGCGTCATAGCGGCCACCTGCGCGGCGAGCTGCGCCTTCTCCGTTTCCAGGGTCTCTACCTGCTTCCGGTCCGTCCGCTTGGCCAACTCCCGGAGGATATTTCCGGGTCCACATTTGTCTAAGGCCCGGTTCACCCCACGAGTGATATGTTCCATCCGGAAATATTGGTTATGGAGTTCCGTCAACTCCTCCCAGACGTGCTTAAAGGGGGCATCCGGAAATTCAAACGTCGATAGGTCGATGTTCCTCCATGGAACTTCTCGGTTGGTTCCGGCTTCTTGTCGTGGTGGTGGTGAGGCTAGTTTCCAAACTTTCGGAGGGGACGGAGCGGGAGGTGGTTCCGGAACCGCGGTGTCACTAGAGTCTCCAGTTCTGGTTTCCGCAATCTCGACTTCCGGACCGAGCTTGTACACCACCTCATCTTCCACTATCGTCAGCATATCTTCTTCCGCTTCATTGATGCAGCCGTGGTGTGGTAGAGATGGAGGATGTAGGGAGAGAGGTAAGAGGGTTTCCGACCAATGTGGGGGAGATATTTCTCCACATACTCCTGAATTAACCTTCCCCAATTGATGGGCCGGACTCCAAACATCGCTCCGAACAGGGTGTTGGCCATGGTAATGCTAAGCCACTTGGGCTTTTCCAGACTAAGGATGGGGAGGATGAATTCTATTACCCTCCGCTCTCTAGGGTAACGGCAATTCCCGGGATGGAATCCGTCTTTCGGATCATGATCCGTTCGGAATTTTCCTCCATAAAAATTATCCCGGCGGCTAGCCCAGCCCTCGTCCTTCCCTCGCGGAAATCCGTAAACCCCAGCCCATACCTATGCCCTCCATTTTTCCGGATCCTGCTTAATCGTCCTAAACCACTGATTGCCTCTCTCGAATAGAAATTCGCGCAATGTGGCCTCCACCCGGAGATTCTAGGGTTTGGCGAGTAGTCCCTCGCAACCCATCCAGCTAAGATCCTCTATGAGCTCCTTCAACTCAGATTCTTTCTTTGGGATGGCAGACGATACGGGTTTCACTGGAATCGGGACCTGTTTCATCTCATCTACCTCTCGCGCTTCCGGCATTTTGCTTTGCGACCTCAAACCTTCAACAATACCCAGATTCTCTCCTCCGAAATTCTACCCGCTAATCACTACGGAATCCCAACAAACCAACTGCTGGTGACTCGAAAAAACAACTCACCACTTGTTCTCTCAACAATGCCGTTCGCGCAAATGGCTTGGAGAAGAGGAAAAATTCCCTTAAGAACTCTCTTCCTCTTTCTCTCTCTTTTCTAACGGGTATGGTTCCGTAACCATTCCCCCGCAACCGTTCGGAGTCCGTTGTAACTATCTCCTGGTCCAGACGCTCCGGACCAGACCGTTCCTAAACTCTCTTACCCGGTTAATATCCGGTCCGGCCAAAATATCCATTTTAACCATTTTAATGCGTAAGGCGGATGCCTAGAACCTTATTTCCTAAAACAACTAACCTACCCTAGGAAACCCTACTTTAATAACAATCTCAGGGTATTATCCAGGTATTAATCCGGTTCGGAAGCCAATCCGGACTTCCGTGAATTTTTGGGCTCCCACAACAAACCTACACACAAAAAAGAGGCCTCGGATCCGAGGCCTCTTCCCCTAGCTCCTACATATGCACTTAGCAAAACAAGAAATGGCCGAGAGCAAACTAATGTACACATAACATTTTGATTATTCAAGCATAAACCTACACACAAAAGAGGCTTTGGATCCGAGGACTCTTCTTCTAGCTCCTACATATGCACTTAGCAAAACAAGACAAGGCCCAAAGCAAACTAATGTGCACATAACATTTTGATTTTTCAAGCACAAACCTACACCCAAAAGAGGCCTCGGATCCAAGGCCTCTTTCCATACCTCTTACATATGCACTTAGCAAAACAAGAAATGGCCGAAAGCAAACTAATGTACACATAACATTTTGATTATTCAAGCACAAACCTACACACAAAAGAGGCCTTGGATCCAAGGCCTCTTCTTCTAGCTCCTACATATGCACTTAGCAAAACAAGACAAGGCCCAGAGCAAACTAATGTGCACATAACATTTTGATTTTTCAAGCACAAACCTACATACAAAAGAGGCCTTGGATCCGAGGCCTCTTTCCATAGCTCCTACATATGCACTTAGCAAAACAAAAAATGGCCGAGAGCAAACTATTTTACACATCACAAACCTACACAAAAAAGGCCTCTTCCCCTAGCTCCTATTTATGCACTTAACAAAACAAGAAATGGCCGAAAGCAATGTCAAGTACGAACGCATGTACACATAACATGACAAGGCCGAGAGCAAGTCAAAAGTACATTAAATGTAGTTTGAGAAAGCAAGAACCTCTCCTCAACCCCAAACCCTACCTCTCACATGTTCCTAAACCCAGAACAAGACAAGGCCGAGAGCAACTCAGGTGGATATTCCATGTAGTTTGAGAAAGCAAGAACCTCTCCTCACTCAAAACCCTACCTCTCACATACTCACTTGACATATCAAGACAAGGCCAAGAGCAACTCAAGTGGAAATTCCATTTAGTTTGAGAAATCAAAAACCCTCTCTTCAACTCAAAACCCTACCTCTCACATGTTCCTAAACCCAAAATAAGACAAGGCCAAGAGCAAGTCAAGTGGACATTCCATGTAGATTGAGAAAGCAAGAACCTCTCCTCACTCAAAACCCTACCTCTCACATACTAACTTGACATATCAAGACAAGGCCGAGAGCAACCCAAATGAACATTCCATGTAGTTTGAGAAATCAAAAACCCTCTCCTCAACTCAAAACCCTACCTCTCACATACTAATTTGACATATCAAGACAAGGCCGAGAGCAACCCAAGAGAACATTCCATGTAGTTTGAGAAATCAAAAACCCTCTCCTCAACTCAAAACCCTACCTCTCACATGTTCCTAAACCCAAAACAAGACAAGGCTGAGAGCAACTCAAGTTGACATTCCATGTAGTTTGAGAAATCAAGTTAATACAAAGCAAAATCCTCGGCCAACAGGTAGTTTTATAAAGCAAAATCGTCAGCCAACATGAGGCCTCGGATCCGAGGCCTCTTCCTTTACCTCACCTGATTCACTTACCCTAAACATACCAAGGCCGATAGCCATAGTCATATAGACTTGTCATTTACCTTTACAAAAACAATAACCCTCGGCCAAATGGAGGCCTCGGATCCGAGGCCTCCTTCCCCCAACCTCTCATTATGCACATTTCTAAACCAACATAGCATGGCCGAGAGCCCGACACCTTACCATAATTTGGAATATGCCATCCACAAAAGCCCCAATATCCGTGTCACTATCTTCCGAGCTTCCTGTCCTCTGACGGCGTTATTGGAGTGCTCCTCGAGTCACCGAGGTTTACCTGCGCCTTTCCTCTCTCGCGGCCACGCCCTCGCCTCGATGTCTTTTGTGTCCTGCCCGCCTTGCTTCGCAGAAATCTTGAAGCAAGGGTCACAATATCCACATTTAGGGTTTCAGTCCCTGGGCCTCCTCCTTCAGCTCTTTCGCGGCCTCCCAACAAATTTGATTTTAGATCTTCCTCTACCGCTTTCCTTATGGACGCCTTCATTATTTCTCTTCTTTGAATCGTTGGCTGTCCCGACAGTGGTCCTAGCTCTTCTAACGCCTTCTCAGTTTGTTGTGCTACCTCCACGTTGTCTTCTTCTTCGTAGTTATTTCCACTCTCTCCACTCCCCCCATCCTCCTATATTTAAGTGATAACAATGTTTATAACAATGATGACAAACCATAATATTTAAGAGATAGTTGGTTCACAGTTGAATTTGTTCTACCATTTTAATTATGTGCTCAGACAACTGAATATATGGAAAACCCGAAGAATACGTACAACACTTGTAGAGTTCGTCTCTTTGCGTGAGTCCTCTTGGATGCTGTCATTTCCCAACTCCTCTACTTCTGCCATTGTATGTGCTTTACTTCCGTCTGACTCTTCTACAATCAGTGATAAAAGAAAAGGCTGAATCTCACAGTCTAGCCTCCACGAAGGTTTAGGGTTTAGGTACTTGTTGCTTTGGCTCAAATCCTCGGGCGTCCCACGGTCCTCGATTGGCGCATTCGTTGACTGTATCTTTTGTATCCTCACTGTCTTCCTCTTCTTATCTGTGTAATGTGTAGACGATCGCCTCCTCTTCTTTTTCTTTGATGGTTCCGCTGTCGGAAATTGTGTATTGCCTATTTCTTTCATGTGTTCAGCCCTCCTGCAATTCAGACCAAATCGCTCTATTTCCTTTCCACAACCTCACCATATCAAAATCACACATTGGAAAGAGAGTGAGCTTGCATTCTTCTCAATATATAATTCATGTTTAGGGTTTTCCACTTTCTGACAGACGTTCCCCGTTTTCCTTTTTTGGCATCCTTCATCTATTCCGTATATATCTCTATGGCTTCCTCGTCTTATGTGCCTTCTTTGTCAGAGATGGTGGAGCTCCGTGCCAATGGCTTCGGAGTGCCCATCCTCTTTCCTATAGATGCAGATGGATTTGCACATTTCTCTTCCCTCCACCTTAGTATCAGGTTCCCCTTGGAGGATGGTTCAATCTGGGTCGAACGCGAGATTTATGATCCCCTTACCTCTTTGTTGTCCTTGACCATGCGTGAGAATCCCATTCTTGCCGACAGCGAATCATCTGTGTGGAAACTTGCCGCAGGTAAATACAGAGTCTACGGACTCCCTGAATCTCGGCCACATGTTTCCACCGAGATCCGTACCCCTCCTTATTCATCCGCTTCCACTTTCAACACCCCTCCCGCCGTTCGTGTCAAGATTGAACCTGGTATTCATACTGTCATACATCTTTCTGATTCATCTGATGGTGATGAGCCCATTCATTCCACTCCTATGGTCGAGCCATCTTCGTCCTCCCTCGGTCCCCCCTCTTGTACGCCTTGATCCCATGTGTCCTCTTCCCCCATCCCCTCCCAAACCCACCCTTTCCATTCTTCAATGTTTTCGTACTCTTGCTTTCATGCCCGGTAGGAAAAACATCCTCAAGAAGCTAGATTATGACACCTTGCAAATTGAAGAGGTGAATTCTTCCCCCCTCGCTTTGATGGTGATTTTATGTTTGTCCTACCCCCAGTTGGTGTCTCTTCCTCTCATACGAAGGCCCAATCCATGGACGGCATGGACAAATGCTATGACGGCCATGTTTGGACCAAGACCTAGACCACCAATATCACCAATGACATGGGCCTTGTTTTTCGCTCCTCCACTTGCGTTGGCCACCTCCAGTGCCAAAATCCTCAGTGCGATTACCTACAACATGCTCATCGGACCTCCCCGGTCAATGATATTGATTTCGACGGATTCACCAAGGAGCCTTTCCCCGTTGGTGGTCCCTTGCCTTTGGGATCCACTCTAATGTGCCGGATCTCTAAGGAGCCTCCCAAATGCATTGCACCATGTCACGCCAAAATCTTCTATGTCCACGGCAATGACACCACTCAGCGTGCCTGTATTAATCTGGGCAACCATCGTCATCCCGTCAAGACTGGCAACTGCAGAGATAGCCGCAAGAGCATCGACGCCCTCATCGAGGAGCACGTCAAGCAAACGCCCCAAGCCACTCATAGCTAAATCGTCCTTGAAGCCAGCAAGGACCTTGTGGGTGAGTTCCTCCTCCGCAATGATAGTGATCCTCATCAACTTCTTTCTTTGGAAGAATTTGAGCCCGTTTTTTTATCGTTGCAAAGAGTTGAATTCCCCCCACCTCCGAAACAAGGTTACCACATTCAAATACTTACGTAGGTTAGGAGTTATGGATGGCATCGCCAAGCTTAGAGGTGTCAGCACTTGGGCCTATGTCCAGCGGAATTAGTTCCCGGGCCAAGGTGACGAGACAGACAAAGTTTTTGTTTTCAAGATGTCCGAAGTCGGCCCTGGTAGTAGGGTCGACTTGGTTAGGCGCATGCAACCTAGCGGGGATCTTGAGCATGTTTGGATCATGTCCGACCATGTCAAACGCGCCACCAAGTGGACCACTATGGCCTGCCACGTATACAATGGAACCTTCCAGCGCATCATGACCATCGTTTGCTACGACTTTCAATCCGAGGGCAAGGATGCTCAAGTGTTTTTCTGGCACAACCTCAACCACGTCATGGCTAGGCATGGAATTCCAAAGCCTCACTTCAAAGGATTCATGGCGGACAGTGCGCAAACCAATTGGAATGCCGTGAGGATTGTCTACGGGTCTAGAGATCCAAAGGTTCCCATTGATGGGCGCGAGAGAAACCTGCTACTTCCATTGGACCCAGTCTTTGGAAAAACACACCAAACTCTATATCAAGCACGACTTGCAAGACCAACACAAACGTCTCTGCCTTCAATATTGCGACGCATCCTCTATGCTTGAGGCAGAGACGAGGTACCTCACCATCAAGGCCTGGTGGGTTTTGTCTAATTGCACCTCCGAGGAGGGGTTGAAACACCTTCAACTTTGGCTGGCCTTCTAGCACTTTCGATATCGAAAATGGGGTGGCTTCATGGAATTGGTGCGATTGTTTTGTTTTATCCTTTTTGTTTTTTTTTGTTTTCCAAGCTTTGTTTATTCCTTACAATGCCATTCCATTTTGCAGGAGAAAATCATGACTGCCGAGGAATTTGCACAAATGCCCAATTGCAACCTTGCTGAATCCATTCACAACAAATGGCTTCAAGCGTCCGGCAACAAGGGTCGCGATCTATACGTGGCCACTGTGGATGACTACATTCGAGCCTTCCTCCAAGTCGTGGCGTACCATCAATTTCTAAAGGGTGGCGTTGGGGGCGATGGCCCTAGCAAAGAAGAACTCAAGCTTCAATGCGCTCAACGTCGTGCTCAACGTACTTGTGACCCCGCTGTTCTGCAGAAGGTTCTCCTTGACTTCGAAGGCGGGGACAAGTTCTGTACTTGTAGTCCCCACCTTGAGGGTGCCGAGGTATTCGGCTCGCAGAAACGCAAGCCCGACACCCCCATTAAAGCTGACGATGAGACCCACCGCCCCGACACCGTCAACTTCTCTCGCCCTCGTGTCACTCAGAGAACCACAAGATCTCATGCTTCACCTTTGCCTACCATCGTCGAGGAGTTTTCTCCGTCAGTGCTCGAGGTTCCACCCCTCCTACTGGTCTGGATTTTCACCTCCTCCTCTGTTTTGATCGATTTGTCTTCATCCAAATCAGCATCCTTCTCCGGCACATCTGCCCGCCTCTTATTATTTTTGGCAGATCGTTTCTGCTCCTCCTGCATCCTCCATCTCCATGCTTGGGTGGACTGCAAAAATGTCTCATTCATAAAGCCATTTAAGGACGATACCTTGTGGCCCGATCACAAGCAAATGATTAGGCCACCTCCCAACCTTGAGCAGGTCATTTGGAACATGAGGTAGGAGGGCATCCTCAAGTGTAGGAAGTCCAAGTGAAAAGAAAAGAAAATGTACAAAGGAGTACTTGGAGAAATGGTGAGGATACCATGAGAAAGAAACCGCTTGGGTAGCGGCAAGAGACATGATGAACGACAAGAAATTGGTAAACACTTTGAAGAAACTAATGCTAGACATTCCAATAAAATGAAGCGTAGGCATTGATGAGGACATCAATCTCCTTTAGTGGGGGAGAGACGCTAGTAGCACACTTAGCTTCGAGGCTAATTGCTGCACAACATGTACTTGTTCTTTGGCTTGAGGGAATAAAGTCCAAACTTTAGTGGTGCAAAGAGAAAAATATGAAATGAGGTCCTAGTCTTGTACTTGTGTTTGGTTAGTGGAAGACGGGTAATGAACATGCCAAACTAGGTTGGGTAAGCCCAATAATTGGGGGCCATGGCTTGGAGGGGCCTTGAATAAAACCAAGAAACTTCTTAGTCGTGGGCTTGTCCGGGCGAGGGCGAGGTGATGGTGTGTGCTCATAAAAGTGCTACCCGCGAGCTAACGAGAGTTGGCGCATGGGAGTCATGAACCCATGTCTCGAAAGAGCAAAGTGGGAACCGAGTCGGGCGGGACTTGGTATCACCCCCGTGCGATCGAGGCGTGGCTTAACAATGGAAAGCCATCTCGGAGTTGCAACCGAGACAACTTAGTGGAAGCGTTGAAGTCTCGCCTAGATGTGTCATGTTAGGCTAGTGGAGCCTAACGGGGAAGCCCCAAAGGAGGGGCAACCCAAGTGAGTCCCAAAGTAGGTGGGTTGTCTAGTGTAGGTTAGGTCCTTGGAGGAGAGATCCAAGGTCGCTAACAGACCACCTAGGAACAACACCTTTGGGACTATGCCAAATTTAAAAATGCATTGTGTGGGTCTCGCCCTAAGGTAAACACAGTGCCGCACCATAGAGGATGGCAACTTGAGAATTGGTGTACCAACTATGAGTATAGTCGATGAGGGCATCGACTCCGTTTGGTGGGGGTGAGTGTCGCGCACCTCTCCATGAGGAGTGCCCGAAACACCATGGGGACAAGGGGGACCCCGGAGTGACACCCGGGACTTGTGGCGCCGTTGGTGAGAGGGCCCAAGTGATCCTAGTGTGGGTGAGGGCCCCGGGCGTTGGGAACGCCTCCCACCCACAAAGACTAGGAGGCATGAGGGTAAGGCCATGAGTTATGCGTAGCTCATGGCGTGGTGATTCTAGAATGCTCAAGAACACCTCAATCGGAGGTGTGAGCTAGGAGTTATGGCCATTTGAGTGGGGCGCTGTCCCGGGACAGCGCCCTGATACAGCAGTGCCTGGGAGTGATTCCCGGGACTGCCAAGGTTCAAATAGGCATAACTGCATCAATAATTGTCTGAATGGGGCAAGTGAGGAGTCCATCGGCATCTAAGTGAAGCGTAGATGAAGATGGAGTGGTTGGTTGTTGGCATCAGACATCATACAAGGAATTTATGATGGTCTGAAGCTGGTGGGGGCTTCTAGGCCCAGCAGCTAAGGGAAAATGTCTACTTGGCCCCAACTCTTGGTAGAGAGACAAGAGGTTTCTTGACGGTGGGGTACGGGCCCCGCATAGAGTCCTAGAGGCTTATATGGGTGAGGTGGTGTGGCCTCACCCACCCGAGGCCGAACGGCACGGCCTCCATGGGCTTTGGCCCATTGTGAGACCATAGTTGCCTAGTATGGTTCGGGTTGTTGTAGTGTTGCTCCGGCAACGCAATGATCAACATAGGATTGGACTTCCATGGATGGGAAGTCCACATTGAAGAAATGGGTTACCGATAAAAGGGGTGAGTCCCGAAAGCAAAGCAAGAGGGTTGGTTCCCCTCCTATGAACTATAAGGTCCGGGGTAGGAGGAGCTAACCATTAGCATGGCGGTATGCAAAGGATTAGCACTCGTAACCTTTGTTAGAAATGGAAATTGGCAAGATTTTTAAGGGGACTAGCAAGGGTTGCGACAGGAATGGTCGAAGGCTGCTTCAGCCTAAAAGGGGAAAGAAGGGGAAGATCCACTCAAACTTGAGCGGCAACAAAGCCTATCCTCGGGAGCGGCCAACAAGTAGTCTGTAGGAGGGAGCCTCGGATTCTGGAATGAACTCCAGGCAGCTGAAGGCAACAAAAGCTACTGGAATGGGGGTATGCCGTTACAATTCGGCATGCTGGAGGGAGCTCGAGTTTGAACAGGGGAAAGAAGACTTGCTAATGGTTGGAAGGGTGATTATAAATTATCCAATAGACTGGGGGTTGGGTTGGGCATTGTGCCATCAAGAAGCGTAGTTGTCGTGGTAAGTAGGGATTCGCTAAGTGGAGTAGAAAGCATGGGCAAGCCAAGTGTGTCATTGGTGTGGCCTTAATGCATTTGGGAAATGGCTTAGGTTGTTGAGCCTTCCTTTGTGTGGGTTGGAGGTTGAGAGTGGGGTAACGTTATTAGGTGATTTTTGGTTGTTAATGACCACAAGGTGAGAGGGTATTTATGAATACATGTGACCTCGTGCCATGTGAATAAAATTGTGGGTTTAATGTTTCTACTGTTGGAGCATTGGGTGCGGAGTTCCATGGGCTAAGCAAGGTAAATCAAGTACATGTGAGTCATGGGCCTCCACCAAGACTACAACGCATTAGGGTGGAGGTTTAGGGCTCACAGTACTTCAGACCTTGGACAACTAACCAACTAAATCAACTAGTAGTTAACTAGTTGCCCTTCGTAACTACAGTTGTTCACGATTTGACCGGTCAAAAAATCCAGTTAACTATAGTTGTTTTGAATTCAAACTACCAAAAAATCTAGTTAACTATAGTTATATCTAGTTAACTAACATTAAGTGCAGCCTAAAATTATGGTAGGATGACGAGGAATGAGGGGCTAAAGGCTAATGGTTTTCAAAATAATTATTATATCTTGAAGTTTCTCTTCCTCTTGGTCTCAAGTTTCTCCTCCTTTTGGTCTGGAGCCTCTTGAGAGCAAACTCGACAATCTGGAGCAAGCAAGGTATCTATGCTTCATTGTGTCAACTAACTCAAGTCATCGATGTGGTGGTGGATTAGGCTTCAAACTCTTGTGTTTGCATAATGTGCATTGTTAGGATCTTTTGTTACTAGTTAAAGTGCAATAGATCTTTACTTGAATGCTCAAGCTTGGAGGAACTCAACACAGTGAGATCAATATCTTGACTTGTAGAAATCGCCTTAAGCTTGTGAAGGAGAGAACCCACATTCTAATTAACCCACATAGTTTTGATTGCATTCTAATTTCAGGAGCAAATGTGGTGCAACTACTTTCACTGAAGCGGCAGAGAAGACCAGATTTTGTCTCTTCATGTACTCATCACAAAAAAGGTATCTTTGTTTCACACCCACACTGCTTTCGAATTTTTTTTGGGGGGGGGTCTCTAATTTGTTTGCACCTTACTCAATCTGCAAAGTTATCAAGAGAAACATTGTTTGAGGTATAATTCTTGCGTATTGTCTCAGAGAAGATAGTAGTGTAGAGAAGATAGTAGTCTCATAAAACTTGCTTCACTGAAAACTCATTGAAAACTCACTTCACTGAAAACTTTAACTTGCTCCAGGATAGGCCAAATGTCCTTACTCAATCTGCAAAGTATTCAAGAGAAACAATGTTTGAGGTATAATTTTCGCGTATTGTCTCAGAGAAGATAGTAGTCTCAGAAAACTTGCTTCACTGAAAATTCACTGAGAACTCATTGAAAACTCACTTCACCGAAAACTTGCTCCAGGACATGCCAAACATTTGGGTGGATCGTCTTATGATGCAAAGAAGATAACTGTCATCTCAATTTAACACAAATTTCAAATTCAAGCAGGCGTTATTAACTTGAAGTTTGTTGTAGAAATTAAGTAGATCTTCTATGACTATGGTTTCTGCTTGAATTTACTTTGATTGTTGAATATTATTCTCATGTATAGAGATAGGGAGTGGAGTTTTCATGTTGGTTTTGAAGTTTTCTTTTGATGTAGATTGATTTGGATTGTTGGATGTGTAGGTATGTGAGAATGTAAACACGGAATTCGGTTGTAGTGTTACAGTGCAACTAGTGTGTTATTTGTGTTGGTGGACATGGAGGTTGTTCCGGAGCCCATCACTGTGAGTGATCGTATAAAGGCGTTTCTTGAAGATCCTCAATGGCCTGAGCATATTAAAGACCCTCAATTGAAGCAAATGAAGAGGCGATCTTCTTCAATTTTGACGGAGAACGGGGTACGCGTTGTGGATGGTGATGATTGCGAATGGTTCCTTTGTCTATTGGGACAATGCTCTGAAAAATCTAAACATGTTTGGATCAAATGTAGCAAGAATGCTTCATCGAATGCTACTGAACATTTGAAGACTCAACATTGTATTGTCTCTAGCAAGACGATATCACATCAACAAACAATTCATCAACTCTCCAAACAGATTGATCTCTCCCGAAATTCTTTCAAGGCTGATCCGCTTAGGTGGTTCAAGGTGCAAATCTCTTCATGGGTGGCTGAGCAATCGTTGTCGTACCACGCTTTTGAGACACAACGGTGGAGACTTATTGCCTCGCATCTACCTGTTGGATAGTTGGCAACCCTCGCAAACACATGGTTGAGTTGTATGAGACGCTCAAGCGAGGAATAGTGGAGGAGATCAATCTTGCCAAGCAACAATTTCATATCCCTTTCATGTCCCTCAACCTGGATCTTTATCAAAACAGATTTAACAATACGAAATTCCTTGCTTTGCGGTTGAGCTGGCTTCGGTGGTCATCATCACATAGCTACAACTTGGCCATTCGCCGATATGCTCCAACGATCGAAGAACGCAACAGTCATCAAGCGTCAGATAACTTGTTTAGTTGGGCTAGAGGCGTTTTGCGGGAATTTGATATTGAACTCTCTGCACATGTGCTCACTAGTAATTCTGATTCTCGCTCCGATGTAAAGCGATGTATTGAAGTTGTCATGGCACTTATGCGCGAGTGGTGTATATCCCACTTGTGTCACCTCTCCCTCGTCGATGTTTTCGGCACCCACCTCGATCCAGCAAAGTGTAAGAACAAGGATGCGCGGAAAGTTTTTGCCGATGTCCGTTCAGTGGTGGAGACAATCAATAAGTCGGAGGCATTGAAGGACATTGTTGATGCATTCACGAAGGATGCGTTTGGTTATGTCATCAAGCAAAAGAATGCGCCCGGGCATCGGTGGTCGTCTAATGCTATTGTTCTTGAGCGAGTTATTGGTGTGCACTCTCCAATCGTCTCTGCATTTTGCCAACAACAGAGAATATGTAAGGTCGCTGAACACAAGAACATTCTTATTGAGTTTTATTCCGTGATTGTTCATGTTCGCGAGATTCAAACGATGGCGCAATCCATGAACACATTTGTGGTTATTGATGTTTACGTCATGATGTGCCATCTATTGCTCACCATTCTGGACCCAATGGCCCCATTACTTATCCGCGATCCCACTCCCATTCCCTTTGGAACCCCCTGCCCCCCGAAGGAGGAGCGCATCCCGACCATGATCGATCCTAGGACACAATATGTTCGAAAGCTCCTACGACAAGCACTTTGTAAGAGGTTCTATGACCGATATCATCCCATTAATGCTATGAAGTACTCCAACATGTTCTACCGCACGCGCATAATTAATGGCGAAGCCGTAAGTTATCTCAATTGTTCTTCGCTCTATGCTGACAATGTCAAGTTTTCGTACATCATCGATATGCAAGTCATGCTATTCCCGGGTCTCCAGAACGGCGAACTCATTGACAACATGGTGCAAGCATTGGAAATTGATGAGCAAGACGTACCAAATGTGTCGCGCACCTCTCCATGAGGAGTGCCCGCAACACCATGGGCACAAGGGGGACCCCGGAGTGACACCCGGGACTTGTGGCGCCATTGGTGAGAGGGCCCAAGTACTCTTAGCATGGGTGAGGGCCCCGGGCGTTGAGAACGCCTCTCACCCACGGGGACTAAGAGTCTTGAGGGTAAGGCCATAAGTTATGAGTAGCTTATGGCGGTGGAATTCTAGAATGCTAAGGAACACCTCAATCGGAGGTGCTAGCTAGGAGATATGGCCATTTGAGTGGGGCGCTGTCCCGGGACAACAACCTGGGACAGCAGTGACCTGGGAGTGGTGCCCGGGACTGCCAAGGTTTGAAGAGCCATAACTTCCTCAATACTTGCCTGAATGAGGCAAGTGAGGGGTCCATCGGCATCTACGCAAAGAGTAGGTGACGATACAGTGGTCGCTCAATAGCATCAGACATCATATGTAGAAGTTATGGTGGTCTGAAGCTGCTGGGGGGTTCCAGCCCCAGCGGCTAAGGGAAAATGTCCACTTGGCCCCAACCCTTGTAGAGAGACAAAAGGATACTTGATGGTGGGGTAGGGGCCCCGCCCAAAGTCCTAGAGGCTTATATGGGTGAGGCGGCTTAGCCGACCGACCCCCCCGGAGCATACTTGGCAATGTGCTCCGGGTAGTTGTAGTGTTGTTTTGGCAACACGATGATCAACTTAAGAGTGGACTTCCATGGATGGAAGTCCACCTTAGCCATTGGCTACCTACGAAGGGGAGAGTCCCGAATGCATGTGTAGGAGGGTTTGGTGACCAAGCCATGAGCTTGAAGGTCCGCGGTTTTGGGAGCTAACCATGCATGTGCGTGGGATGTGCAGGATAGCGCTCGTGGCACTTGCTAGGTTGGAAAGGCGGTCAAGCTAGGTGAAGGAAAACTAGCAAGGGTTGCGACAAAATGGTTGGTTAGTGCAAGACTTGCGTAAGTCGTTCATCAACCTTCTCAAGGATTACATTTGGAGGTCTATTACAAGATTGACAGAGATGGTGGCCGAGGGCTTAATCAAGGAGAAACAATCAAACGCAACTTGCAGTTCTTCCCCACTAGCTAGTGATAATGAACCTAGAGCCAAACGCCCAAAGACTTTGACGACTATCTCATCCATCTTGTTGCGTCCGCGTCCGGACCAACCAATTGCTCAATGTGAACTGACTCCAGAATCTATGGCCAAGGCGGAAATCCAGATTTTTAAGGCGCTAGATCTTAAGACAGAAGTGAAACCTCAACAAGCTTGTAAGTGGTGGGGTATGAAATCTCAACGGGAGTTGTTGCCATGTTTGTCGGAAGTCGCATTGGCGCTCCTTGCAAATAAGACTTCAGCTGGCGGGTTGGAATGCGATCTTGGTGGTATGAATGATGTCATTGCTCCAAAGCGATCTTTTTTGCGAGCAGGTTTAATTGAAGTCAACATGTTCCTAAAGATGAACAAGCATTTACTTTGTTCTGACGTATCTGAGGTAATCAAGCTTGACTCGCAATGGGAGAATTTTATTCCTAAGCGACCAGTTATGTCGGAATACGACACCAACGATGAAGATAAGGACAACATTGAGGCAGATGAAGAATATGAGGCTTGATGTTTATATTTCATAACTACAATTTATTGAAGTTTTTATTGAAGTTTTTTTTTAATTAACTATAGTTAGATACATAGTTATAGTTGTTAAAAAAAATTCTAGTTAACTATAGTTGTTCTTGAATTTGGTCTTGATTTTTTCTAGTTAACTTTAGTTGTTTTTCAAATGGGTTTGAAATTTTTTTAGTTAACTATAGTTGTTCCCTAAAATGCCTTGAAAAAAATCTAGTTAACTTTAGTTATTTTGGCAGTTGTCCAAGGTCTGAAAGCATGGCGGTTTATTTGGCTTGTCATTTATGCGAAGTTGAGTATCGTAGTTGTGTGTGAAAGACAGATTGAGGTTATAGTGGAAGGTTTGCTTTAAGTATGACATTGAATAACGATTATGAGTTTTCTTTCATATCTTTCTACACAATTAGATTTTTCCTATGTGAAGCGAGAGATGTATCATTTTGTATCAAGTGATTTTTGAAAGATGTTGTGTTTCTTAAGAGTATATAATGATTCTTTCATTACTTAGTGTCTAAATTCAAATCTCATTCACTAGGCATTTGTCTTTAGCGTGTAACACCTTGAGGAATATGTTGGAGCTTGTGGGAGTCAAGGAAAATGTTCAAAAACTCATGTTCAAGCTTGGAGGAATTAAAAACTTCAAAAAAATGATTTCGACTCTTATTCATTTTTTTGCTTCATTTTATGGTTTTTAAATTATTTCCTTCTTGTTATGTGGTTTTTTCATTTGTTTTTTAATTTTAAACACAAAGGTATGTTCACCTACAAGTTTTTGCACCAAAACATCAAGAGGCTTGTTTAGAATCCAAGCTCTTACAAGCAAAATCTTACATTGTAGAACAAGGTTGAATCTAGATCCATTAAACCAAAAATTTCAAATTTTGGGTTTAAAATTCATATTTTATTTGAGAAAAATATTTCAATATCTATTTTATACAACTTCAAACACATAATTTTGACATTGTATGATGGAGTTGTGATTTTTCAAACTTGAGCTTCAAATATTGTAATGTGCATTTAAGCTCTTGGAATGAAAACCACTCTGGATACTTAGGCGTGTTCACACTGCAATACTTCCAATGTGGCTTCATTCACTAGTTGTCATCCACTACATTTTCATTTGATGGATTGTCATCCATATTCGCTCATAATCTTAATTTTATAACATGAGTCTAGGACACTTGGGGTCAAATTATTGCAATTTTCCAATCATTATTAAGTAAATTTTTTAGAAAAATGCAATGGTGAGGTTTATTTTATAGATCAAAAGAAACTCAAGGTTTAAATTGGCAATTTTTGCATGCTATTCTATTTTTTGGACATTTTGTTGTATTTTTCTTCTTTGTATAGCATCTGATTGACATGTTTACCATCATATCAGATATGTGTGAGCATAGGTAGTACAATTAGCCTATGTTTAATATTTTATATTGAAAATGTTGTTCAGGTTAGGATTTCTTACCTTAACCTTGTTATTTTTCATCGTAACACTAACTTTTGTGTTCATGAATAGCAAATGATGGGTTATTAATAAGCGATAGGTGCATTTGTACCAATTTGTGCAAGATTTTGCTAGTGTTTTTTGCCATTGTTTTGCATCCATGTCAAGGTACATAGGTATGTTGAAGTAACGACTCAACTGGGAAAGGGATCCATTTTCATGTGGAATTTTGTTTGGTATTCTTCCATTTGTATGGCTAGCATTCCATTTTGTATTTGTGCTATGTATTATTATTTTTCCATAGTTGTTTTAAGTATTGAGGCCAGGGTGATAACCGGCAAGATCGCTTTCTATTGTGCCTTGTGTACAACATTTTAAGGCGAAAGCCATTCATACTTCTTGTGGTGCTTATTAAATCTTATGATGAGACTAGGTTGATGGCCAGTAGGTCATAAGAGTCTTTTGTTTGTAGATTGCCCTAGAGGTTGCATTTTCTTCCAGGGTAAGTAATTGCACGTCTACTTGTTGATTTGATTTATATTGAGGACTAGAAGATGAGACTATTGCTCCCCTCACCAGTTGACTCTGACTGTAAAGAAATTGAGGAAGGAAAACCTTTGACATGCTCCAACAAGGTTTTCCAACCATGTTTGACTACTCGGGTAGCCCAATTCTCAACTGCTTGCTGCTAGATGATAATGAAGGACAATGATCGAAGCAGAGTCTAGGATTGATTCTAAGAGGAGGTTCAGAGAATTCCACTTAATGAATGGAAGCTTTGTTTTAGGATATAGATTTGTAAGCGGAGGCAAAATGTGCCTAGTTTCAACAACAAGTATGTCCTTGATTTACTCCTTCAGAATTTGGAGCATGAGGTGCTCCAGACCACGAGCAATGATGTCACAACCTTTGCTACTGTCCCTTAATTTATCTTGATTTCTTTGCAACTCTAGCAATTGTCACAAACGCTAACCTGCACATCCCATACACACCATGATTAGCTCCCCATACAACGGACCTCCAAGCTCATGGCTTGGTAACCAATCCTCCTAGATATGCATTCAGAACTCTCCCTTTAATAGGTAGCCAATGGTTAGATGTTGTCGCGCACGTCTCCATGAGGAGTGCCCAAAACACCATGGGCACAAGGGGGACCCCGGAGTGACACCCGGGACTTGTGGCGCCATTGGTGAGAGGCCCAAATGATCCTAGTGTGGGTGAGGGCCCCGAGCGTTGGGAACGCCTCCCACCCACGTAGACTAGGATGCACAAGGGTAAGGCCATGAGCTATGCATAGCTCATGGCGTGGTGATTCTAGAATGCTCAAGATCACCTCAAGCGGAGGTGTGAGCTAGGAGTTATGGCCATTTGAGTGGGGAGCTGTCCCGGGACAGCGCCCTGGTACAGAAGTGCCTGAGAGTGATTCCCGGGACTGCCAAGGTTCAAACAGGCATAACTTCCTCAAGACTTGCCCCAATGGGGCAAGTGAGGAGTTCATCGATATCTACGTGAAGCGTAGATGAAGATGGAGTGGTTGGTTGTTATCATTAGACATCATACAAGGAAGTTATGATGGTCTGAAGCTGCTGGGGGGGTTCTAAGCCCAGCAGCTAAAGGAAAATGTCCACTTGGCCCCAACTCTTGGTAGAGAGACAAGAGGTTGGTTGACGGTGGGGTAGGGGCCCCGCGTAAAGTCCTAGAGGCTTATATGGGTGAGGTGGTGTGGCCTCACCCACCTGAGGCCGAACGGCACGGCCTCCATGGGCTTTGGCCCATTGTGAGGCCATAGTTGCCTAGTATGGTTCGGGTTGTTGTAGTGTTGCTCCGGCAATGCAATGATCAACACAGGATTGGATTTCCATGGATGGAAGTCCACATCTAAGAATGGGTTACCGATTAAGGGGTGAGTCCCGAAATCAAAGTAGGAGGGTTGGTTCCCCTTTTATGAACTATATGGTCCGGGGTAGGAGGAGCTAACTATTAGCATGGCGGAATGCAAATGGTTAGCGCTCGTAACCTTTGCTAGAATTGAAAATTGGCAAGATTGTCAAGGGGAACTAGCAAGGGTTGCGACAGATGTGGACTTCTATCCATGAAATCCTATCTTAAATTGATCATCACATTGCTAGAGCAACATTACCACAACGCGAAGCTGGAGAGCTCGCCTCTTTCCCCCCCAAACCAAGGGAAGGCCAGAGACAAGAAGCCAAGCAGGTACGAGGAGTAAGCCACCGGGCCGGTGGCGGCAGTGAATTTTAGAGACGAACGCAGAGACAGCTGGGAACGCAGAGGGAGCTGGGGAATGCGAGAGGCAGCTAGGGAACGCAAAAAGAACTGGGGAACCCGAGAGGTAGCTGGGAACGCGGAAAGAGCTAGGAACGCGAGAAGCAGCTGGGAACGAGAAGCAATGCGGGAACGAAAGAGAGACTGGGACGGTCGAAGGAAGTGGAAACGGGACCAATTCGAGGAGTGAAGAGGAACGGGTTTATTCTCGTTTATATGGCATGTGATTAATGAAACTAGGATGGATGTAATTCCAACTAGGAGATATGGAAAGTTATGTAGGTAGGAAGTATATTTCAAACAATATAGATTTAGAAACTTAGATTAAAACTCTTAAATTCATGCTATTATGAGATTCAGTACTAAATATAGCTGCAGCTGACATTTAAAGAAATCTTACAAAAACATAGATGTGGACGACTATATAAGAAGGCCAACTTAAGGGCCATAATACACTTCATTCTTACACGAATACTCTACATGAGTGTCGAGCCTCTTAAGCCTTCCAAAGTCTATAGGCACCCGTGGTGCATTAGTGAGTCTATAGGCACCCGCGGTGCATTAGTAAGTTCTATAGGCACCTGTGGTGCATTAGCGAGTCTATAGGCACCCGTGGTGCATTAACGTGTCTATAGGCACCTGCGGTGCATTAGCGAGTCTATAGGCACCCACGGTGCATTAGCGAGTCTATAGGCACCCGTGGTGCATTAACGTGTCTATAGGCACCTGCGGTGCATTAGCGAGTCTATAGGCACCCACGGTGCATTAGCGAGTCTATAGGCACCCACGGTGCATTAGCGAGTCTATAGGCACCCGCTGTGCATTAGCGAGTTCTGTAGGCACCCGTGGTGCATTAGCGAGTCTATGGGCACCCGTGGTGCATTAGAGAGGGTTATAGGCACCCGCGGTGCAAATTAACTTGAGATGTGAGGCACCCGTGGTGCAAACTAACATGAGAGCTAGGAAATTTAGCTTTGAGACATGAGGCACCCATGGTGCAAACTAATTTGAGTGTTGGAGACTTAGCCTGAGTCGTGAGGAAATCAAGCATTCGGGAAGAAAACAAATTAAAGGGGATACATGCGACCTTAAAGTTACCTACGACTTATGGAATTGTGTAAATTGTCCTCGGCCATTAAGTAATTTACGGGAGAGAGGAGTTTGCATGTGCATTCATCGGAACCTTGCGAGAGACCAACACCGAGACTTGCACATTAAAGCGTTGGACAATTACGTCATATACAACAATTATACAAAAATAAGTAAAGGGTTGAAGTAAAGAGAGAGGTGGCCAAGTGGCTAGTAATGTCCCACATGGGCAAGGCATACGCGGAAGATTGATACGAGAGGCCATCAAATTCGGAGTGGACACCTAAGTGGTAAAGACTGTGATTACCTTCCTCCAAGTAACTTCGGATTTGAGGTAATTGATGGGCGAAATCTACTCGAGGGGTACCCAAGCTATCGAGTGCTAGGCAAGCAAGAAGAGATGATCTAAAGTGGGTTAAGCCGCCCCCCCCCCCTTGCCATCAAATCTCCTCACATGCATACTTAGGAATTCAAAGCAACCAAGGGGAATACTTGGGGAAATCAAAGCAACCAAGGGGGGATACTTGGGAATTCAAGGCAACTAAGGGGAACATTTAGGGAACTTAGGTAAATTATGACCAAGAATTGGAATGCCCCTTAGGAACGAGGATGATTATTAATCAAGCACCTTTGAATGACAATCGGAGTAATATACACTTATGGAATGAAGAGGGATTCCATGACATCGGGGAATTATCTAAACTAGGTAGCTTAGAATTAGTAAGGAAGTAGGTTTGCCTTGTAATAGAAACTTACGCAAGGATCCTCAAATGAATATTGGAGAACTAGAGAACTCTTATGAGTTCCATTTAATGAGCGAGTATGCTTGAAACTATAGACCCTCTTAATGGAATATCCTTGGAATAACTTTGAGAAAATAAGGAAGGTTCTAATCATCCAAACCATGAAAGATATTGTATACAAGAATGAAATTCCTTTAAATGCACTTAACCTTCACATTAGGATTTAAAGGAACATAAGCTTGAAAACTTAGGTCAACTACTCCTTGAGAATTCAAGAAAGTATTGTAAGAACATATCACAGTAACCAATATTAGTAGACATGCAATCACCTTCATAGAAATGGAAACTTAGAATGATGTAATTTTGGTGGGAGTGACTTCCATGTAAACTGGTTCAGCAGCGGGTTACACCGTCTAAGGCTGAGGGTTGAAGGTGGCCTCGACAGAAGCATAGTTGCTAGGTATGCTTCAGATGGGATCGGTTGGCAAAGACACCTCACCCATATAAGTCTTTGGGAGTTTGGACAGGGCCCCTACCCCCCCCCCCAACTACTTCAAACCTTCATAAATTCTTTCTATGATCTCTAGTTTTATCAAGTAACCACTTTGTTGGCATTACTGTGGGAGCCTGAAAATGCACGGAAATCCGGATTACTGACCAAACCGGTCTTTAGTGGAGAAATAGGTTAGGTGTTTTGATTAAGTAAAGGGACTTTAGTGTAGCTTAGCTGTTTTAGGAAATAACTCTTGGTACATCCAACCAAACGCAATAAAATGGCTAAAACAATCCCTTTAACCGACCCGGAACCGACCCAAAAATACCGTTAGATAATTGCCAGCCCCGAAGCAACCGGGATGATGGCAGTTGTACGGGAATAAGGCGGTTACCATAAACGGTTACCCTAGGCGGTTACAGGGCCGAACTCAAGGGGGACGAGGACACTTAAGGAAATTAGCCTTCCCCTTGAGCCATTTGCGTAGTGTGACAATGCCGAGAGAAAAGTGGTGGGGAGCTTTTTTTTTGTCAAATCATCAGCAGTTGGATTGCTGAGATTCTGTTTTAGGACGGACATGGGTTACTGCACAATGCCGGAAGTGCGGGAGGACGATGATCTTGTTCCGATTCCCCTTAAGAATGTAGCGCCTACCATTCCGAATCGGAAGTCGGAGTTGAAGGAGTTGATAGAGGACCTCACCTGGATGGGATGCGAGGGCCTCCTTGCGAAGCCCTGGAATTTACGGAGTGAGGCGACATTGAGGGAGTTCATGTCTGAAAGAGAAAATCAGTGGGAGAGGACAATGCGGTAGGTTCCGGAACAATGGACCGCGGAGGTATGGGCAGATGTTTTTGGGTTCACTCCAAGGAGAGGCGAAGGATGGGCGAACCGGAAGGACACCTATTTTGTAGGGTAATTCCGAACCGAGCACGATCCAAAGGATGGGTTCCATCTGGGTGATTGCTGGAACCCTAGGGAGCGTAGGGTGATAGAATTTCTCCTCCCGATTCTCTACCCGGAGAAACCCAAGAGGTTAAGCATTACAATGGCCAATACCATCTTCGGAGCCTTGTCCGGAACGCGGCCGGTCAACTGGGGGCGACTCATCCAAGAATTGGCGGAGAAATGGATCCTCCACATCGGAAAAAAACCCTTTCCCCTCTTCCCCTACCTTCTTCATCTCTATCAGCGGAATGGGTGCGTTAAGGAAGAGGATGCGTTAACAATTGCGGAGGACGAGGTCGTCTACAAACTCGGGTCGGAGGTTGAGTTGACAGAGGCCGGAACGGAAGAGTCACTGGGCGACCCCGCCGTCCGTGAGCCGCCTCCTACTGCACCACCCCCGAGTCAAGAAAAACGGCCAATCCTCAGCTTGGAAACAAAGCCGGCCCAAGCAGGGAGCCGCACTGGAGGGACATTGACCTGTCTTCCTTCCAGTATCCGGAAACCCCTTTCAAGCGAGTCCGGGAGGAGCTGACCCACCTCCAGAATCATAACTTCCGGCTGGAGCATATCACCCGGGGAGTAAGCAGGGCACTGGACAATTGCGGACCCGGAAACATTCTCCGAGAATTCGCCAAGAAGACGGACCAGTCAAAAGTGGACGCACTAGAGACCGAGAAGGCACAATTGGCCGCGCAGGTAGCAACAATGACCCTGGAGCTTGCGCATAAGAGTGAGGAGGTCCACCGCTATCAGGCGGAGCAGACAGTGGTACTAAACCGAGTCCGGGAACTGGTCAGACATCTAGGAGTGATCGTCAACAAAACTCATCTATATGACAAGCTCATGGAAACGGCGGATTTCTTCTCGGTCCGACAGACCCTGCAAATCTTAGTTAAGTACTCCAGGTCAATGAAAGACCTGTTGAAGGAAATTCAGAAACTCCTGCCCCCGCGCGGACCCCCAAGACGGATGATGGATTCAAGCTTGCCCGGATCGCCCACGGCCAGAATTTACGAAGTTATAGGCGAGGTGGAGCTCGTCCCAACTGCCCAGGCCACTGCCGAGCCCAGCCAAGCCGCAGGGACATCAAGGCAACAAGAATCTGGTAGAGTTCCGAATCGCGAGAAGACTCTAGAGCCGGAAAGGGCCCGGTCACCTCCGATTCGAAGGGAAGAACACAAAGCATTTGGCGAGGTCAGGGCCGGTCCAATCCCCAATGACGAAGAGGGCCAAAACGCTGGAAAGGGCTAAGACTCTAGAAAGGGCTCGGACTTCGGAACGAGCAAAAACGCCGGATCGCGGTAAGGACCCTACGGTACAAGTTTCGCAGCCACCCGCACCCGACTGCATGATCATGGAGCCTTGGGGACAACTACCCCCTCTGGCGGTTTGTGAGGCCAAACCCCCCACCCTTAAGCGTCCGTAGTCCGAGTAGTGGGTTTGGGCTCACATTCCTCCGCGGTATTGGATTTGGACTTGGATGAGTCCATAGTACAAGGTTCACCCTTCAAGTGGTCTTGGATTTAACTGGAATTTCACTTTTA
Source organism: Polytrichum commune (assembly GCA_950295325.1). NCBI lineage: Eukaryota > Viridiplantae > Streptophyta > Polytrichopsida > Polytrichales > Polytrichaceae > Polytrichum > Polytrichum commune. The sequence goes on along the minus strand of OX485806.1, from coordinate 53,134,693 downwards.
ACAACTCAATGTACGATTTCAATACGTATGTGGAGAATGCACAAGTTAACTATGTTATTTTAACCTCCTTATGCTCGGGTGCTATTTTGTCTTTGTTTGCTTCTAACGTCCATCCGGCTGCTTTAGCTACACAAGCCCTTAAGGATATCCCTCTCCTAAATGGAGTCCGTGCCGTTGACTCTATACTACCACTTGAACTATCACTTGTGTATTCCGTATCGCTACTATAAGAGGTCTCACTTGGTGTCTCCATACTGTACATAAGCCTTTAAGTATTAAGAAATACTTATGTGACTTATGTCAATCTCTCCCTCGCACCTTTGGTCTTTGCTTCCTTTGTCTTGCCATCGCGAGAGTGCTCCACATTCTCCATTAAGTTGTGTACGTGGTTTATTTTTAAAGAGAGGATGCAAGTGTTAAAAAAACACTATTCTCTATAGTCAATCTCAAATACATTTACTTGTGAAAGCCACACATAACACTAACTAGCATAATGTAACTAACTACTTGTCTATGAGCTAATTAGGTAGGCTATCTACTAAGCTCCTTCATGAACCCATCTTTTCACTTTCTAATTACATAAACCTAGCTCCTTCATAAACCCAGCTCCTTCATAAACCCAGCTTCTTAGCTTCTAACTAAACAAACCCAACTCCTTCATAAACCCAGCTCCTTCATGAACCCAGCTCCTTAGCTTCTAACTAAACAAACCCAGGTCCTTCATAAACCCAGCTCTTTACTTTCTAACTAAACAAACCCAGCTCCTTCATAAACCCAGCTCCTTCATGAACCCACAACTTTGTAGTTGTAATCCCCAACTACCTCACTAATTATTCAAGCCCTTAACTAATCTTCCTACCTAATTTCCCTAATTCTACTAACAACCCCTTTCTAATCACACAATTCTTCTCTAATCCTAAAATCCTAAAATCCTAGAGAGGAGAGGGGGAGAGAGAATTTCCTAACTTCACTAAGACTAACTAATCCACACAAGTATATTTTTGCACTCATCACAACATCAAGTGCTCAACTCTTAAACATGGAACTTGCAACCACGTGTATTCAAAACATGAACTTTAAGTACCACAAATTGGAATCATGAATTAACTTTAAAATCCTTCACGTCAACACTAATTCTACCAAGAGGTCAAGCCCTCTTCAAGGCTAACAAGCCTTGGCTCTCAAACTAAAAACTAAGCACACACATGTGCTCCAATATGGCTTCCCACACCCACACTTATAACTCGTGGGGTGCCTTGGAGCACAAAGGAAAGAGAGGATGAGTGAGGGAAGAATGAGGGATTATATAGTAAGCTTGAGGGGGTGAGCACCCTCAAGGCTCACGATAAGCCCTTGAGATTTCCTCCTACTTAGTAGGCGCCAATCCTATCTTCTAAGCCTTCCTCCTTCAAATGATCAACAAGGATCCTAATTCGAACATTTAACTAGCCTTGGCTTTCTACCTACCACACTTTACCAAACTTGGGATGCTTCAACCCAAACTTAGCCTCCTTCGCTTTCCGCCGCCATAACTTTCTCCCCTTACTTTCCCAAATCGTCGCTCACCACTTAATTCAAACCACGATGCTTAACTCGTGATTTGATTGGTGCTTTGAGAATTTGCTTATCCTCCACCTTGCATTCTTCCTTGGGCCTTCCCCATTAAGTGGCCATGATGAGGTGGTCCACTTGTGCGCTCCATGTGATCCTCCATTCATCCCAATTCGAATGCACTTGCCTCTTGAGTCACTTTGGTTGTCTCCATCCATTTGTACTAGCCTACTCACTAACTACTCAATCCAAGTTCTCCTTACCTATCCTCATTCACTCAAATCCTTCCGAAGGTAAAAACACAATAACAACTCACATCCTAGCCTCTTACAACATGGTACTTCTAAGACTAACATTTCACTCTTTTTATATTTTTGTGAAGTAACATGCTACTTCAAAGTGCATCAACTAACGTTTCAAGGGTCTAAGACTAAATGTGGGCACCCTTTTGGGCTCACACGGTTAGGGAGAGAAGGTTACTCCGACCCTGAGTGGTCGGAACAGGGAACGGACAGCGGAGAGCGAGCATGCACCGCGGCAGAGCTCCAGGAAGAAGAAGAAGGTTCCGACCCCGGAGTGTTCCGACTTGGACGACGGATCGTGGGAACAGACAGGTCCTTCAGCAGTAGAGGAGTCCAAAGAAGAGGTCACCCCCTCTCCTAGCATGCGCAAGATCTTCACCCAACTTCAGGAGAGGAGGCTCTTGACCCTTGGTGGAGGGGCGTCTAGAATCAGTGGGCCAGCCAGCCAGTCCAAGACAGGAACAACACCAAAGAAGCACCGAACCACCTAAGATAGGTAATTAGACAGTTGGGTAGTTAGGAGTAGGAGGTCGTGCAGGGACGTGGTAGTCCAAATTTTGTGTCAGCTAAAAGTAGGATCTGAGATCCGAAATTTCCGCAAACGTGTTGATTCCATGGCACTCTCAGTTAGGGTAGGGTAGAGCGGCCAACGGCGCCGCCCCTTCATTTTGGGGTCAAAGACCACTATTTAGGAGGCTTGGAAGTTTGGAAAGGGGTGTTTTTTCCCCTTTGTGTTGTTTTGTGCTTTCTAATTGAATAAACCTCTGATTCTCTATAGCCTTGGTGTGTTTATGCATGAGTAATCCAGAGTGTGTCCAAGGATCAGGGAGAATAGGAGGGTTAAGAAGTCAAGATAGCACGAGAGGGAAAGGCCCGGATCGGTTCCGGTTACAGGATTGGGTTGACCACTTCTGAGGTGTAGTGGGAATGAAGCCTCGCTGGTTCGTTTGCCTGTGTAACTTCTATGTGGGAAAGCCGTTGTTAGGACTAGGTAAAGGGTGCAAGGGGTACTCAAACTTACGCCATCCGACCTTCCGAAGAGGTCCCACAGTGTCTGGGAAGGGTAGTTCGAAGAGCGGTACGGGTCGCCCAGTTATCCCGGATTTATAAACCCTGGGCGGATCCAGATCAATCTATCTGTGTAGTTCCGGGCACACATTACGGATTCTCTGTGTGACATGCTAGGCCGGATTAAGCTGATCCGGACAGGTTGTGAGGGAAGACTAGAAAGTGGCCAGATCGGGGCATCTTTCTCAGATGAGCCACATCACCATCGACGGTAGGTATAGAGGAGGTAGGAATTGAGGAGGTAGGAGTAGGAGTAAATCTTAACTTTAGTGGTTCATCCGGAAGGCAAGTCCCGGAAGTGAGGATTTCCAACTAACCATCCGGAAACGGAAAGGCCATTCCGCCCGGTGGTTGATTTTCAAGCAGGAAAGGAGTAGAGCTGTCATCTTACACTTCACAGGGTCCCAAGAACGAGACTCGGATCATCCGGACAACCGGATTAAGCATTAAAAACGCTTAACCGGATTCTTTTGTTGATCCCATGTTCCGACAAGTACTTTTGCGTAGATGCCAATAGATTCATCGTTTGCTACATTCAGGTAAGTATTGAGGACGTTTTGGTGGTCCTAACCTGGGTAGTCTTAGGCAACCACTCTTAGGTCATTGTTGTCTCAGGGCGATGTCCCTAGAAAGTGGCCCATTCAAATTGCCATATCTCTTAGCACAGGGCCCTCACCCACACTAGGATCACTTGGGCCATCTCACCTATGGCGCCACAAATCCCGGGCATCATTCTGGGGTCCCCGTTGTGCTCATAATATTGAAGGCACTCATCATGGAGAGGTATGCAACAAATGGACTGCGAGTTACATTTCTGAGTTTCTTGTAGTGGAAAATTACTGGGTTCGCCATGTCAAATTGGTTACAGTGTTGAAATTAAGTTTCATCATGGATATGTTTATGTCCAAGTAGATGATAGCTTAGACATAGAAAATGAATTGCCTTTGAATTTTTTTGTTAGCTTTGCCAAGATCATTCAAGCGGGAAAGCAAATCAGGGTCTTGATGACTTTAATCCAACTTCTTTTGGGAGTTGCTACGGATCATGCATTGGTGGTTAAAACACCAATCCAATCCCCTTGGATACATCTTGGATAATGTACCACCTTAAGGTCATATTAAAAACAAGGTTGTGGCAAATTGGCAATATTTGTGCCAAATTCTTGGGTCCCCAATCTTTTCGGATGCCATGGAAATGAGTTCTTATGCTCATTGACCTCGATGGATATGGACCAATTTGGTTCCCCATTATCTATTCTCCATTGTTTTTGTTTGAATTCCTATGCCAATGGGACTCAAGGTGGACAACATCTGGATGACAATTGGTACTCGATACTGGTGCACAAAGATGATTCTACGCCTTTGGCATTGGTCAACAAGGCGGGGGCACCTTGTGGTGTATTTCCAACTTTTATGATTTATGTGGGTTCCTATGCATTTCGGGCACAAGGACTAGGCATGGTGTAGAATGTAAACACTCACACTTATGAAGAGCCTAATGCGGATGAACATGAGGAAGCTATGGGCTTTCCCACCCAAAGCACGACATCACTTCAGATGATTGAAGGTCAATGTTTTTCTTTTTGGGCAAAAATATGGATTTAACTTGCTTAGATTGGTTCCTAGGTATTTGTCCGGCCTTTCAATGGCACATGGATGATCGGTTGATGATTATGTGGGTAGAGCACAATGGTGAGGGAATAAAATGGACGACAAATCCACATGTATCATCGGCACCTAATTATGATGCCTAATTTGAGCAATATTGTCGTCTAAAAATGTCAAATTGCGGAAGAGCTTCGTGTCCAAGAATTTGGGACAAATATGGCCGGTAAGAATTTTTTAAAGTTTTTTTAAAAATACTTTACCTTTTGAGAACCAAGAGATTACAAAGGCATGGTGTATTGGCACATTACAAGGGTTTTTTGGGACAACTTTGAGTGATGTTGCTACGGGCAAAGATATTGCCTCCAAATCAAGTTAACGGTTGAAGATTGTGCTGACATTAGAGGTGGATCCTTTGAAGAAGTGGGCCACCACAAAGTTCAATGATTGGCCATTGGTGTTAGATCTTCATCTTATAGGTGTCAAACAATGCAGACATTTATTTGTTCGTATCAAAGTTATTTTGCTTTTAGCATCCACAATGTTGAGGGCTACATAAAAAAAATTATTTAGATTTAACTAAAAGAAAATCAGTATATCTCTAGACATCCATACAAATTGAGTATATCACAAAGAATTGGTGTCCAAGATCATTGTGACAGAACATTGCTCGCAAATTTGGTGGAGTTATCCAATGAGGAGACGTTTGTGCAACAATCATGCTTTCAGATAAATATATTTTTGGTAATTTGATGGAGATGAAAATATATGGGGACTATCGCACAATCAACATCAAGCCAAATTCGGACCATTATTTGATGCCCACCATAGAGGAATTGTTTTACGTGATATGAAACGCTCCAGTTTTCAACACATTGGACTTGAGATCTGACTATCACCAGCTATTTTTTTGGCTCCATGATTGAGTTAAAACGTCCTTTTGTGGGATTGATTGCAATGGAAATGATCAATTCTATCATTGGAAGGTTTTTTCTGGATATCAAAAATGCACTAACCAATTTTTTGCAAGTGATGGACCAAGTGCGAGCAAAATGATTTTTTTCTCAATGCTATATTGATGATGTTATCATCTTTAGGAATACACCACAAGAGCATGTGAGGTAATTGCAAGCAATTTTTGAGCGGATATGTACGTGGGGTTTACGTTTACACTATGGAGTGCAAATTCTTCCATGAACGCCTACCTTATTTGTGACATATGATTGTACCATGGGGGATTTGGTGGACGCTTTGCAAAATATCCCAACACCTAACAACATTCCACAACTTTGTGTCTTCCTCGGATACGCAACCTATATAGTCAAATTGTAAACGACTTCAACTTGATTGCCAAACCTTAGACTGTGCTTACAAGCAAGAGCCGAGATTGGACATAGGGTCATGAGCAATGTCATTTCTTTGAGGCATTTAAACAAAAGTTGGGTTTTTCTTAAGTGCTTTGACATCATGACATTACAAAAAAATTCAAGTCCATACGGAATGGAACATATACATCGCACACCTCTTCATGAGGTATGCCCAAAACATTATGGGCATAAAGGGGACCCCGGGGTGATGCCTGACACTTGTAGTGTCGTTGGTGAGTGAGCCCAAGTGATTCTAGTGTAGGTAAAGGACCTGGGCGTTGGGAACACCTCCCATCCACAGAAACTAGGAGTCACAAGGGTAAAACCATCAGCTATGCGTAGCTTGTGGTGTGCGGATTCTAGATTGCTTAAGAACACCTCACTGGGAGGTGTGAGCTAGGTGATATGGGAATTCAATTGGGGCGCTCTCCCAAGACAGCGCCCTGAAATAACATTGTCTGTCCAAAGACAACGCCTTGGTACATAACTGGCCTGGGAGTAGCTCCAAAACTACCAAGTTTTGAACATACATCACTTCCTTAATACTTACCCAAATGGAGCAAACAAGAAGTCTAGCGGCATCTACTTGATGCTGGGATAAGGGACCTGCTTAAAGTCGTAAAGGTTTATATGGGTGAGGCGGTGTGGCCGGCTAAACTCACCCAAGGCCGAACGATACGGCCTCTATGGGCATTGCCCAAGATGGGGACATAGTTGCTTAGTATGGTTCGGGTTGTTATAGTGTTGTTCGACAACACGTTAATCAACTAAAGAATGGATTTCTATGGATGGAAGTCCACATCTAAGCAATTGTTACCGATTAAAAAGAGAGTCCTGAATGCAAGAATAAGAAGGTTGGTCCCCCTTTTATGGACTAAGAAGTCTGCGGTATAGAGAGCTAACCATTAGCATGGTAGAACACAAAGGTTAATGCTCGACACCCTTGTTAGAAAGGAAAATGATCAAGATTGTTAAGGGGCGCTAGCAAAGGTTGCGACACGTGGTATTATAGCAAGGTTCCAATCTTTGAGCTAGTACTTTGAAGAAAAAATGTGTTGCAACCCTTGCTAGCCCCCTTAAGAATCTTGCCAATTTTCATTTCTAGCAAAGGTTACGAGCGCTAACCCTTTGCATTCCGCCATGCTAATGGTTAGCTCCTCCTACCCCGGACCTTATAGTTCATAGGAGGGAACCAACCCTCCTTCTTTGCTTTAGGGACTCACCCCTTAATCGGTAACCAATTCTTAGATGTGGACTTTCATTCATGGAAGTCTAATCTTATGTTGATCATCGCCTTGCCGGAGCAACACTGCAACAACCTGAAGCGTACTAGGCAACAATGGCACACATTGGGCCAAAGCCCATGGAGGCCGTGCCATTCGGCCTCGGGTGGGTGAGGCCACACCACCTCACCCATATAAGCCTTTAGGACTCTACGCGGGACCCCTACCCCACCGTCAAGAAACCTTTTGTCTCTCTACCAAGAGTTGGGGCCAAGTAGATATTTTCCTTTAGATCCTGGGCCTAGAAGGCCCTAGCAGTTTCAAACCATCATATCTTCCTTCTATGATGTTGGATGCTAACAAAAAAAAACCACTTCATCTTCATCTATGCTTCACGTAAATGCCGATGGACTCCTCATTTGCCTCATTCGGCCAAGTATTGAGGAAGTTAGGCCTGTTCAAACCTTGGCAGTCCCGGGAACCACTCCCAGGCCAGTGTTGTACCAGGGCGCTGTTCCGGAACATCGCCCCACTCAAATTGCCATAACTCCTAGCTCACACTTCCGATTGAGGTGTTCTTGAGCTTTAAGGAATCACCACGCCATAAGCTACGCATAGCTCATGGCCTTACCCTCGTGCCTCCTAGTCTCAGTGGGTGGGAGGCATTCTCAACGCCTGGGGCCCTCGCCCACACTAGGATCACTTGGGCCCTCTCACGAATGGCGCCACAAGTCCCAGGTGTCACTCCGGGTCCCCCTTGTGCCCATGGCGTTTCGTGCAGTCCTCATGGAGAGGTGAGCGACAAAATGGCTATCAAACGTGCAGGTGATGAAGGTGAACATAGGGCTTATAACTAGAACAAGGCATCCACCACCTAGTTTTGCAATCCCACGTACAACAAAATATTCCTTAGCAAATTCATCCATCCTAGTTGTGGCCTTCATTTGGGCGTTAAAATCGTGCACATAAGCCTAAAAGAACCTCATGTGCTTCATTTACACGAAGTTTATTTCCTTATGCAATTCTAAGTAGTCATGTCTAAACATGTCAACAAGCAACTCTCCTAAAGCCAACCCAAGTCAAGGTTGCCACCACCTTGGGCTTTTGCGTTTTTTTGCTAGTTCATGACTCAAGCGCATGGTCTTTCAAGAAAGTAACTGCTATGACAGCCTTATCGTCCATCACGGCTTTTGGACATCATGATAGTTGTGCATTTCCAACACAAATTATATATTTTTTTCTAACTTACCAAACCCTAAAAATGTACTTGGCATGTTTACTTTGGCGAACTTCATTTTTGAAGAAAAAAATCTAGCACCTTGCATTTCAAAGGTTTGACCATTTTGTATTATTGGGCATTTTTGTCTTTGCCACATTTGAATTGTTGATTTATGGAGTCCATGAACTCAAGCACTTTGAGTTAGAATTTCAATCCAACATCGCCATTTTTCATGCTCATGGGTGCATTCGATAATCTAGTACCCGATCTTTTTTCGAGGTTTGCGGGAGCGTTTTCAAGGGCCTCTTCCATTTCTCCAACAAATCCACCATCATTCCAACCATTGTCACTAAAATCAATACCGAGGTGAATATTTTTTTAGACATGATCTTTTGGTGTTGGATGCAAACACAAAGAATAAGCCGAAGGTACAACTCCCAACAAAAGTGGCATCCAAGAAAGGAAGCCACCTAACCTGGGAGGTAGCTTTGTGATACCAAGGCAAATCATGTGTGTGCCGTAGACATAATATTTGAAGGTGGATTTTTTGTACTAAAGCAAATCTTGTTGGTTGTCGCAACCCTTGCTTGCCCCCCTTGACCATCTTGCCAATTTTTATTCCTAGCAAAGGTTACGAGAGCTAACCCTTCGCATTCCGCCATCCTAATGGTTAGCTCCTCTCACCCCGGACCTTAAAGTTCATAGGAGGGGAACCAACCCTCCTACTTTGCATTTGGGACTCACCCCTTAATCCGTAACCCATTTCCTTGATGTGGAGTTCCATGCATGGAAGTCCAATCCTATCTTGATCACACTACTAGAAAATCATGACCAAATCAACAAAAAATCAACAGATCTTGGTTGATCCGGGCACTGTAATGACTGATTTCACTGATTTTTGAATTTTTGTAAAAATCAACAGTTTGCTGCCTGCATTTTTGTTGATCTGAATAGTACACTGACCAAATCAACAAAATTTTAGTAAATGTGGAATTTTTTTTGGAATTTTTTTGGAATATTGTAGAATCTTTTTAATCTTTTCGAATTTATGGACTTGTAAGTGTATGGGTATGGAAATAATTACGAATTCAAAGGTGTGTAAATATTATAAATATTATATTAGTTGATAGTTAATATTATATATATAATATATGTAACATATAATATGTATGTATTTATGTATTTATATAAGTATTTATGTATGTATTTATGTATATATATTTATGTATATATATTTATGTATTTATGTATATAATATATGTAACATATATATTATAATATTATAAATATTATATATGCATATAATATATGTTACATATATGTATAATATGTATATGTATATATTTATATTTATATGTATATATGTATATATGTAACATATATATAATATTATAATATTATAATATATATGTTACATATATTATATACAGTATATATTTACTGTAATTATATACAGTAAATATACTGTATATATTTAATGTAAATATATACATCAAATAGGTTGTAAAGAGAAAATAGTGGCCTTAGTCTAGAAATGTATAAAACACTCCATTTATATCATGTGTGATGTGATGATCTAGTGGTTAAGGCACATGTGTGGGTGTCACTAGGTGCAAGGTTCGAACCCCGTGGCCTTGGCCTTGCCACCTTTGGCCTTGGTCTTGCCACCTAGGTGAGTGGTAGGTAGTCTATTCTTGTAGGTGAGGTATAGGTTGAGGGTTATTTGGGAGGGATTAGAAGTTGCAGATCTGCCAACCATTCATGTTTGATTTTTTAATTATATATATATATATATATAATAAGTTTTTTTAAAAAAAATCTTTTTGTGACCAGATTAACATAAAAAATCAACAAAATTGGGTTACATCATGTCGAGGTCAACGCGTCCTAAGTAACAACCGCAACCAACGCCATTCTGTTCATTTTTTGTTGATCCGGACGCAGAATTTCTACTAGTGTCATCGCAATGCCGGAGCAACACTACAACAACCCGAAGCATACTAGGCAACTATGGCCTTACAATGGGCCAAAACCCATGGAGGCCGTGCCGTTCGGCCTCAGGTGGGTGAGGCCACACCACCTCACCCATATAAGCCTCTAGGACTCTATGCGGGGCCCCTACCCCACCGTTAAGAAACCTCTTGTCTCTCTACCAAGAGTTGGGACCAAGTAGACATTTTCCCTTAGCCGTTGGGCCTAGAAACCCCAGCAGCTTTAGACCATCATAACTTCCTTGTATTATGTTTGGTACTAAGACAAAAACCAGTCCATCTTCATCTACGCTTCACGTAGATGCCGATGGACTCCTCACTTGCCCCATTCAGGCAAGTATTGAGGAATTTATGTCTATTCAAACCTTGGGAGTCTCGGGAATCACTCCCAGGCGTTGCTATACCAGGGCGTTGTCCCGGGACAGCGCCCTACTCGAATTGCCATAACTCCTAGCTCACACCTCCGATTGAGGTAATCTTGAGCATTGTAAAATCATCACGCCACAAGCTATGCATAGCTTATGGCCTTCCCCTCGTGCCTTCTAGTCTCCGTGGGTGGAAGGCGTTCCCAACACCCGGGGCCCTCGCCCACACTAGGATCACTTGGGCCCTTTCACCAACGGCGCCACAAGTCTCGGGTGTCACTCCAGGATCCCCTTCTGCCCATGGTGTTTTGGGCACTCCTCATGGAGAGGTGCGCCACATTGGCACTGGGGACGGAATTTAAGAAGGTGGTTTTGTCGTACCAAGACAAATCATGTTGTTGATACGGGTCAAATGTTCAATGGTGGTTTTGTGGCCAAGGCCAACTCTTTTATACCTTGCAACCTTAATTAATGGTAGAAATTTTTTATGTTTGTGTTTACAAAAAAATAACGCACTCTTGTATAAGCCTGAAGCTCCATAGGATTTGGGCATGCCGACGAATAGAGCAGGCAAGCCCAGCCACGTGCGGTTTGCAAAAGATAAGCCGCATGAGATAAAGAAGATGGCGTTGCATTTTACCTTATAATGTGGGGCATTGGAATTTGTGGAGATTTCACACCATGTAAAATGGATGAGGTGACCTCATTTTACGGGACACTTTTTTTGAAACTCACTATGTCGATGTGGTGCGTTTGTGATGTGCCATAATGGCAAAGAATTTAGTTTGGAATTCAAGATAAAACTGGAAAATACTCATATGGTAAGAGGAACCATGTTGAAATTGGTTTCAATTGACTAAATGGAAAATGAACAAATAGTGGTCGTGGTTCAATTGGACCAACTCCAAAGAACGCATAGGGACGTTAAGAAAGATGTGCCTTTCCCAAATCACATTCGTGGGGTGTTGGTGAGGTACAAAGATGTATTCACCAATGGGTTGCTCAGAAATTTACCGCCAAATAATGGAAAGCAACCTTGATCAACGAGAGATTGAGTTCTTAAGCTATGTGGTGACAAATGAAATTGGTGGACGAACATGAGGATGGTTAAGGCAATTCAATAGTGAAAGAATCCTTGAACCAAAAAGGGCTTAGGGCATTAGTTGGCCTAGCCAACTATTTTAACCACTTCATTCAAGTTTTTTCTAAGATTGCTAGGATTTTTTTTGACTTGTTTAAGAAAAAACTATCCCAATAGTGGGATGAGCCTTGTTACAAAGCCTTTGGGGAGTTTAAGAACACATGTTCTAAAATTCTTGGAGTTTGACAAACCTTTTGAGTTGCATACGGAGGTGAGTGACTATGCCATCGATCGGGTGTTAATGCAAGATGGATGGCCATTGCATATGAGAGCATGAAGCTTGATGGTTGTCAAAAGAAACAACGAACTCATGAGTAGGAACTCTTTGCTGTAGTGCATTGGTTGAAGATTTGGTGATACTATTTTGGAGTCGCAATGTGTTCTTAAAGTATTTTGACACACAAATGCAAATGAACGCCAAGCCATTGTTGTGGTATGATACCTTGGCTTTTATGAATGTGGATTTTATTTACAAACCAGGCTCTGGCAACGTGGTGCCAAATGCGTTGACTAGACGGGAAGAGTTACAAGCAATGAGAACCATTTAAATCTTGTGGTTAATGTTTAACAGTGAAGGAAAATTGTGATGCAAGATGAGGGAGGGGTACATCAACTACCCTGAAACACAAAGGCTTCTAGCTGAGCTCTCCAAGGGCAAGGCACTCAAAGAACTAAAGCTAATGGACGGATTGCTCAAGTATAAACAAAGTCGGGTGTATGTGCCATAAGGCAAGTTGAGGCTATTGGTTTCAAAAGAAAATATAATAATCCCAGAGTCGGCCATAGAAGCGAAAAAAACATCATAGAGTGGTGTCAAAGAGGTACCGTTGGCCACACATAAAGAAGGATATGACCCATTTTGTGAGGAATTGCTAGCCCCCCCTTGACAACTCCAAAGGGTACAACTCCCAACAAAGGTGGCATCCAAGAAAGGAAACCACCTAATGAGGGAGGTAGCTTTGTGATACCAAGGCAAATCATGTTTATGCCGTAGACGGAATATTTCAAGGTGAATTTGTTGTACTAAGGCAAATCATGTTGGTTGTTGCAACCCTTGCTAGCCCCCCCTTGACCATCTTGCCAATTTTCAATCCTAGCAAAGGTTATGAGCGCTAACCCTTCGCATTCCGCCATGCTAATGGTTAGCTCCTCCTACCCCGGACCTTATAGTTCATAGGAGGGAACCAACCCTCCGACTTTGCTTTCGGGACTCACCCTTTAATCGGTAATCCATTTCTTTGATGTGGACTTTCATCCATGAAAAGTCCAATCCTATATTGATCATCGCGTTGCCGGAGCAACACTACAACAACCCAAAGCGTACTAGGCAACTATGGCCTCACATTGGGCTAATGCCCATGGAGGCCGTGCCGTTCGGCCTCGGATGGGTGAGGCCACACCACCTCTTAAATGTAAGCCTCTAGCACTCTATTCGGGGCCCCTACCCCACCGTCAACCAACCTCTTGTCTCTCTACCAAGAGTTGGGGCCAAGTAGACATTTTCCCTTAGCTACTGAGCCTAGAAGCCCCTAGCAGCTTTAGTCCATCATAACTTCCTTGTATGTTGTCTATTGCTAACAAGAAACCACTACATCTTCATCTACGCTTCACGTAGATGCCGATGGACTCCTCACTTACCCCATTCAGGCAAGTATTGAGGAAGTTATGCCTCTTTGAACCTTGGCAGTCTCGGGAATCACTCCCAGGCACTGCTGTACCAGGGCGCTGTCCCGGGACAGCGCCCCACTCAAATTGCCATAACTCCTAGGTCACACCTCCGATTGAGGTGTTCTTGAGCATTCTAGAATCACCCCGCCATGAGCTACGCATGGCGCATGACCTTACCCTCATGCCTCCTAGTCTTTGTGGGTGGGAGGCGTTCCCAACGCCCGGGGCCCTCGCCCACACTAGGATCACTTGGGCCCTCTCACCAACGGCGCCATAAGTTCTGGGTGTCAGTCCGGGGTCCCCCTTGTGCCCATGGTGTTTCGGGCACTCCTCATGGAGAGGTGCACGACAATAAGGGTATGATGCCATCTTGGTGATGGTGAATCGGTTTAGCAAGTTGGCGCATATAGTGCGGACCGTGAGAACCACAACCGCATTGGAAACCGCATAGCCCATTCTCAATGGATGGTGGAAGCACCACGGGTTGCCAAAAGTGATTGTGTTATAGCGTTATCCAAAGTTCAAAACTACATTTTGGAAGCACTCCTCTAGGAAAGTCAGAATGAAACCAATGGTAAGCACGACCTTCAATTCCCAAACAGAGGGGGGAAAAGAGCGTGTGAATGGAGATTTGAACCAATACTTGAGGAACTTGGTGGGGGTGGACCAAGGAGATTGGACGGACTATGTGGGTTGAGCGGAGTTTAGTTGTAATGTAACCACGCACTTGGCGACCAAGGGGTCATCTTTCGTGGTGGCTTATGGAGTGGATGCGCTCCAACCTACTAAGCTAGCTCTCGAGGAGGCATTTTCAACACTAGAGTTCAACCAAGATGGTGAGGACTTGGCCAATTAGCGTGAAAAAGTCTTGAAGATGACCACGTTGTTGGTGGAGAAAGCCCAAAAGTGCTACAAAGAGCAAATCAATGCTGGAAGAGACAAGGTGGAGTATGAGGTGGGCCAAAAGGTGTTGTTGATTGTCAACAACTTCACCTTGCTTAAAAGCCTCACTCCAAAGTTCATGTCCAAAGTGGGAGTTTCGTTGCCCATCGTGGAATGAGTGTTCAAGAACATGTATAAGTTGGAGTTACCGCCTGAGATCAAAGTGCATCCGACATTCTATGTGTCATTGTTAAAACCATATAAAGAACACACCTTGTAGCCCGATCGCAAGCAAGTGATTAGGGTCATGTCTCAAATAAACAAAGTGAAAACCGAGTCAAGCAGGATATGGCTTAACAATGAACACCATCTCGGAATTGCAACCGAGACAACTTAGTGGAAGTATTGAGGTCCGGCCCAGATGTGTCAAGTTAGTCTAGTGCATCCTAATTGGGGACGCCCTAGAAGATGGGCACCCCAAGCGAGTTCCAAAGTCCTAGAGGCTTGTTGCGGTGAGGCGGACTGACAGGATCAGGCAGTGTGGCCGGTCAAACCCACCCGAGGCCGAAGGGCACGACCTCCACCGCCATTGGCCCAACATGGGGGCATAGTTACTTACTATGGGTTCAAGTTGTTGTAGTGTTGCTTCAGCAATGTGATAATCAACTAAAGATTGGACTTTCATGGATGGAAGTCCACATCTAAGCATTAGTTAACAATTAAAGGTAGAGTCCCCAATGCAAGAATTGGAGGGTTGGTCCCCCTACTATGGACTAAGAGGTCCACAGTATGGGGAGCTAACCATTAGCATGGCGGAATTCAAAAATGACCAAGTTAGTTAAGGGGCTAACAAGGGGTGTGATGATATTTGGTTAGAAAGCAACCTTCATTCAAAAAGGTGATATACGACAAGAGTATGTTATCGCATATACTAAATGCAACAATAACAAAACAGAGTCCAACTATTCATCTTATAAGAAGAGGCATTGGCCATTGTTTGGGCCATCTCTCATTTGCACCAAATTTATGTTATGAAAGATTTACGCTATAACCATTGAAATGGCTTATGGAATTGAATAAACTCACTAGCAAGTGTAGGCTCAATTTTTTGGCCATCGCCTAGCTTTAAGACTTAAATTACTAAGTTAGTGAAGATTAGCGTCGATAGTCAGTTAGGAGTTCACTGACAGTGTTAAAAGAGGGCAATAGCTATTTTGTAGACGGTTGCAATTGCCTTCACCTCCCCTGCTGATAAGGAGGAGGTCGGCGATTGTCGAGACATGCTATTTACCATTGTAGAAGCATATGTAGTTTCAACTTAGGAGGAATAGGCTTGTAGAAAGTTTGAGCACTCAGAGATTGAGGCTGAACACTTTTAGATGGACAATGCGAAGCAAGAAGCTGGCGGAAGTACAATTAGGTGAAAGAGCCGAGTGATTTGGTCTCTCAATAAATTTGGAAATTTGACAATGAGAAGTAAACACTCTACAAAATGCAATTGCTATGATGTTTTTGAAGTAGAATTATGATTGTTGTTGATTGATACCTGTGAATGAAAAAAATGTCTTGTGTGATTTCTGGCAATAGCCATGAGCGTTGAAATAGACAAATCATCCGCCAAGAAGGCGAGGAACTTTGGAAAGTAATGTTTGAGAATTAGCAATGGTCAAAGTCTAAATATGGCCATAAACATGAGAGATGTTTCTCTCTGTCTAAGATAGCAAGTGAGAGTTAAATGCCAAGAGTGACCAAAAGTGCACGTTAGTAGTCAAGATAGCACAGTATAGTCTTAAGAAGTTGCAATGTCAAGGATGAGAGGTCTTAAGCTATAGGCCAGAGTTGAAAGAAGTCGAGTAGTCTTGAGAAAAACCAACAAAGGTAATTAGTCTGAATGAGAGGTTATCGCCTGGGACATCAGCTTAGCGCCTATGTGCAATGAGAGAGGCGATTAACCAAAGTGGGAAAGGATGCGTCATAGAGAGACGTACGAGGTAGAGTCATGAGAGAAAAAACATGGCTATGCCATAGGCTCTACAACTGTTGTCAGAGAGAGAGAGAGGCCAATTTGATCGAGCATAGCCTAATAGCCGTTACAAGACATTACCTGTCGTGAAGCCAATGCAATGATTGCAAACAAGAATATACTTAGTAGCAGGCTATAAACTGCGGAAAACATTACCATCTCAAGAAAAAAAAGTTGCCTACTTAGTGTAAGACATTACCAAAGGCAAATCTTTTTGACTTAAAATGTATTTAGGCATTAATCAAGGAATATCGCCTAAATTGTTGATGCTTTGATTATATATAATCTTGTGGATGTTTGTGGTGACAAGTTGCTAAATAAAATGAACATGATGATTACAATTTTGAGAAGAATGGCCAAATGACTGTACGTCGAATTAAAATGAATTAACTTGAAATTATTGCAAAGCTTAATTCTTGAGATGCAAAGACGATGTGGTATACCAAAGACATTACCCCAGACTATGTCCTGACAAATTGCCAAGCTTTTTGAGCTTCACGACTGAAATAGGTCAAGACGTAGAGTGATAGAAAATTACCTAAAGATAGGACGGAATCATTCACGACAGAGAAAGCATAAAGGAACCATAAGAGTGGAAAAAAATGGCATAAAGAAAGATTCTAGGTTCTACTGTGATCCTTAATCCAATGTAACATTAACCCTCATAAACACTATCTCAGTCATTCTGGAGACATATTTCCTTGGGTTTGTTATTTTGAGTCATAGCAAAAACCTAACTACAACAACCTTGCTAGACGGACATTATTACTTCAAGTGTTATGCACCTCTTCATAAGGAATGCCCAAACCACCATAGACTTGGTGATAGGGTCCAAGTAATTATAGTGTGGATGACAATCCCAGGTGTTGAAAATGCCTCCCACCCTAAAAACTAGGAGTATCGACAGTCAAACCATGGGCTATGAATAGCTTATGGCATCCGAATTCCAGAATGCTCCAGAACATCTGAATCGGAGGTGTAAGCTAAGAGATATGGCAATTTGAGTAGGGCGTTGTCTGGGGACATTGCTTTGGGACAATAATGACCTAAGAATGGCGCCCAAGTGTGCCTAGATTCAAACAACTATAATTTCCTTAATACCCGCTTGAATGGGGCAAGTGAAGGGTCAGTCAGCATCTATACTCATAGACTGAATACTTAATAATATCAGAGTTCATGGGAAGACCTTACGGTGGTTTGAAGTTGTTAGCGGCTTCTAGCCCCAGTGGCTTGGAGAAAATATTTATTTGGCCCCAACCCTTAGGATAAAGACAACAGTTTTCTTGACGGTGGGATAGGGGTCAATTCTAAAGTTCTAAAGGCTTATATTGGTTAGGCGGCTTTGTCGACCGACCCCACCTGGAGCATATTTGGTAAATATGCTTCATGTTGTTGTAGCGTTGCTTTGGCAACATGATGACCAAATTAAGAGCGGACCTCCCTGGATGGAAGTCCACAACTCACCATTGGCTACCTACAAAAGGGAGAGTCTAGATTCTATGTGTAGGATGGTTTGGTAACCAAGCCATGTGCTTGGAGGTCCACAGTTTGGGGCGTTGAGCATGCATGTGCGTTGATTGTGCACGTCAGTGCTCGTGGCACTTGCTAGAGTTGGAAAACGATTAAGCAAATTTTAAAAAATCTAGCAAAGATTGTGACATGTGGTATTAAAGTGAGGTTCCAGTCTTTGAACTAGCACTTCGAGGGAAACATGGCTATCAAAGATGCGAGTGACGATGGTGAGCCCGGGCTTGTAAAACGTTTTGACGCTTAAAACAGAACAACAATCATTTCCAAGAGGATTTTGACCCCGCCATTGATTCTAATGATAATGGTAGGGATGATGGTGCAATGGGGGAGGTTGTGGACGAATCCCTTAAGGGGGATTTGCAAACCTCAAGGAGAATTTGGAGGCAAGACCACCAAATGCATCCAAAAACCATTTAAAGAAAACACCTTGTAACACTATATTCGTTAAATTGAGACTTTCACTAGTCTCAAATTAATATATGGATCAAACAACATTCCGTGTTCCGAAATTATATTGAGAACAATCTCAAATATATTATATGTTATAATATCCCAAATCTATGATGTGTGGACATAAGCACATATGGTAAAGCACTCAACACCAACTTCATCAACAAAAACACATTGGGTAGAGCACTCCAAACTAGTTTCACCAAAAAAACATATAAAATGATTTCTATTATTAGCATGGTCAATAAAATATAGACATTGCAACATACAAAGTGCATGCAATAAATGCATATTTCTTCAATGGAAAATTTAGTCCCAAACTTAATAAAAAAATGAACTTCACAATTGTATTGAAATATAGTAAATGGATATTCATCCAACCCCAAACAATATAGCATTCGCAAGTTCTACCCAAACTTTGCCCCAAGTTTGAGGAGCACACATATGAGTAATATATATTCGTCGAATTACATATTACACTATAATCATGCTAATACAATCCTACCAACTTCTCATTCAACTTGGGTTGCTTCTTCTGTGATCCGAGCAAGGTTGTCTTTTGCAAAAGTTATGTACTTTTGGGGGATGGACACCGATCCACTATGATTTTTCCGTAGTTTCCATGCTATGAAAATGGAATCTGTATCTACCCAAGAAGGACCATGCTCAAAATCCACCTTCCACCAAAAGTGTTGGTTTGTATCCCAACCTGTATAATGCCGAACAATATCTTCATTCCGTGTTGTCTGTCGGTAGTACTCTACTTGTATTTGTCGAAAATGAAGGCAGAAAGTTACAAAATTTGGTTTGGACAAAGCTCTTGCCACCCACACTAGCTTTGCATATGTCTCATTTCCAGGACGCAAAATGAGCATATAACCTTCATGACAAACCACTGCAATGCGGAAAAATGGTGGTGGACGACTACTAGCAGGCCCCACGTAATGGTCGTCCACATCAAACTCCTCTCGAACCTCTCCATTTCCCAAAAGTCTAGCCTCCAAAACTTGTACGTTGACACGTGTTTGTGGCCAAAACCCATGCCTCAAAGTAAGGGGTGTATCTTGATGAAGGTTTGCCAAAGCGCCACGAACACGTGTCCAATATTGTATCCAACTTCCGTAACGAAGCCAACACGATCCACCAACATCCGCTACCCTTAAACTCTCCCAATATTGTATGAAGCCTGATATGCCTTTACCAATATCCTCCAAATTCTTCATGGGTATTGGTTTGCAAGGCTTAGGCTCTCCATCTGGCAACATATTCCTTCCCTCCCCATCAACACGCCATACAAGGAGACCCTCCGGCGGGCTCCAGTCTTGTGACGTGCACAACAACTTGTATTGCATGGCGGGGACACCATCGTCACGCACGTAAAACCGAAATTGTTGTGCCTTCGTATGCCCGATCAATCGGTGAGCTCCGCTTCGAATATACGGTTCTGTAAATACCTTGAAGTCGGGAACCTCCTCGATCATATGGGGGATGACGGGAATGTTTTCCAAATCCATGTACGACTTCATCAACAATGGGATTGTTGGAAAATCTTCCTCGCGCAACTTCATGCTCCACCGCCCAAAAGATGCATCAATATCATCGTGCGTGTGGCCTACCAATAGAAAGGACACAAAAACCTCCTTGAAAATGCCTTTCGCAACCAACAACGACCAATATGCAAAAACATATCTACTTTTATTGTCCTTCGCACAATTGTCCAATTGGACACGCAGAGTTGGGGGCAAATTCTTGGCAATCACATCTTCACTTGGTGGCTCCGGCAACGAGTGCAAACATACATCTCTTCCATCCAAGACCGCTTCATATAGAGGTGTTGATCCCGAGTTTTCAAATAACAATCTTGATGAATAGGACGGCGGTTTCTCCAAATCACGTAAAAGCTTTGCAAATGACCCTATCATGTGGTTTGAATCCGCCGGATACAAATCAAGAGCATAATGAACATACTTGACATCACCATGTTCATGTGCAATCATTCTTGCAATGCCAACCCATTGGTTTAATATTCAACTATAACACAAAAAAATTCACATGGTGTACATCCATGGCTCCAAGTACAAACCTAAAAGCATAAAATTGTGTTGAGGTAATGCAATGCAATTGTTTTCAAAATCACCTGTAACCGAGAGAGGAAGCTTAAAAAGGCCGTCCGTGGCTTTTATTCGATTTGCAAAGCATGGTGAGGCTGTTTTGGCATGGTCCATTTTGTCATGAATGATTGTAAGGACCTCCAAAGGCCTGGATATGGACAAAGCTCTATTTGTGTAGTAATCATTACAGTGTGCCTCTTGCATGTTCACATACTTGAAATAGTTCATTTGATGTGCGGCATAGGACTCTGTCCCCATCGTGTGTGCATCTCGAAGGCGTTTCAACTTCTCGCATTTGGAACAACGGGCAAATTTGTCGCCTCGTCTTTTTGTAATGTATTCGCTAAAGTTTGATTTTTTGATTGCACTCAGTTTTGACAACGAAATTGGGTCCAACCCGACCTTCTCGCCAACTGCGTTTACGTCCAACAATATGTCTTTCCATTTCGTGCCTATAGGAAGAACCTTCTCCACAACCTTTTCACCGGTTGCGAGTGTGCGTGTTTTGTGCGGCATTGCATCGGCAAGGGGGACGATGATGGTTGCCAGAGTGGCTGTTGCTTGCCTCGTTGCTTGCCTTGGTTTGTTTAAGCCCGTATTCCCATGGTGACGGGACCGGTGGCCTTCCATGGCATATGCGGCTTGTCTATAAAATTCCGCTTTGGACACACCGTGAATGGTGTACCATGCCGTACAACACACGTCTATGCTCTCAAGGGTGATGACCTTGCGACCCGCTCCGTTCACATGTATCGCCCTATGGACATCAAGTTTTTTGGTGGATCTTAGACGGAAATCTCCAAGCCACATTTCTTCAGGGATGGCCTTCAATTTATCCCTTGGGAACAATTGGCAACAACGATGTACACAATAATCCTTCGTACCAACTTCTCTAATAGACTCACACAAAACAACCTTTGACGTTTACACTCATTTGCAGACGGAGTAGGACGTGCCAATGTTTCGCACTTCCGAAGGCCTTTGTGTGGCCGAATGTTTGTTTGGAGCTCGTGTTGGATTTGGATGTGTCGTCGCTCATGGTCGCGCAAGCTAACCCCCTCAATTGTCACATTCCTCAACGGCCACCTTCGCAACGAGAACCTATGAGTTGGATTCACTTCGGAATGTACGAGTGATTCTAATATAACAACTCCAACGTCCTCAGTGCCAAGGGGGTTTTCATCAATGCAATCTTGTGGATGTGTGTTACGAAAAATACCCTCCGCCACAGCAACTCCACTGTCATTAACAAGTACCACATCCAAATTCACCCATGAAGCTCGCGAAAGCCCCGTACATTCCACAATGGGGCAAAAAGGGTCAGATGGCGAAGGACTCCCCAAATGACCTTCATCTGCACTGTCATCAAAACTATCCTCCCCGACAATGTCTAGCTCATCCCCAGACGGAGATTGGGTGATGCCCATGTCTTCAGAGAAGGAATCCCCTCTTCCACCAACTCCCTCCATTGCGCCTACACACATGCACATGAAACCTCAACAAACATGGACACCCACACTGGACAGGCGTGTCATTGTAAAGTTTGGGTCATTGTAAAGTTCACGACGGACTTGCATGCTGTGGATAGGTGTTCACGAACGGCAGCGTAAACGAACCTTGAAGTACAGCTCCGACTAAAAGTTCTCTCTACGAATTCAGGAGTGGGAGAAGAGCAAAAAAATACCGACTTTTGGGGGGTACGCCCCTTTATACTATCCACCTCCACTTGCCCGACTTCCTCATTGGATGCCTTTCCCGCCTTGTTCTCCTGCAGAGGTTATTTCAAACCTCTTGACATAATTCCCCGTTTTTTTGTTTATTGTAGAAAATGCGCATATTTCAATGCCCCTCTCATACCCCAACCGTCATATGACTTAGTCTATGATATTTAAATTTTTGTTTTGTTTTGTGTGGATATGACATACGACATTGGGAGGAAGGGTGGCGGCTACATTAATTTTTTCAAGTGTCATGACGGTATATTTTAACCAATATGTAGACCCAACCACAACTCCATTCAATGCTTTCAAGTGTAAACCTATTTAGGTGGGGTTGGGGCCATTTGGAGGCTCCAATTATGAGAGAGTTTCCAAGGCTTGAGGCCATTGTCATGATGAATAAAATTATTTATTGTCTCCCTTAAACCCTAAACCCTAGAACATTGCTCTATTATCTCGCATGCAAGTGTGGCAATGATGAACGTATGTGAACGTTGTTAAGGGGATACTAACTAGCAATGTCGCTTTTTAGTTCAATCTTTTAATGTTATTTCAATCCATCCTCAAATTCACTTCAAGTTTACTAATGTGTGTGACCAAAACATCCAAAGTTGGACCCCAAACCCTTATAACATCCACAACATGAAATACGTATTGACAAAATACAAAACCAATTAGTATATCATGTTTAAACGTCCCAAATAACATATTAACATGATCAAAATTGTATTTACTATAACCTTCCTATTAGACTCTTCTTCATATTATGCAAACAATATCTGTTATATCTTTCTCCATTATCCAATACATGTGCAGGGAACAATGAATAACAACATGATTGCGTGAATGGCTTCATTTGATGTTGTGCTTCTCTTATTTACTTTTCATCACATTCCATATATTAAATACATCATGAACCATGGTTTATTGGCGACTATGTGATTCCCTAAAGTGAGAAAAACATCCAAAGTTGAACCCCTTACCCCTAATAACATCGACAACATTTCATGTTATTTGAATAAACACAAGACCATTCACTATATCACGTTTAAACGTCCGTAATAACAAATTAACATAATCAAGATCGTCTTTTCTATAACCTTCCAGTAAAAAACTATTCTCACCAGTAAGTCAATGTTATATGTTAATATTGGATAGATTAATATGTTATAAACCTAACTCCTAAACCCTAAACCCTAAATACAAAAATTCGTAGTTGTTCACTGCTACCTCCACATACAAACAACATGAACTTTATCTTGCGCCATTATGTAATATACGTGGAGTGAACATTCAATAACAACATGATTGCGTCAAAGGGCTTCATTTGATGTTGTGATTTTCCGATTTACTTTTATATCACATTCGAAGTACATGTATCACGATCCATGGTTTATTGGCGACTATGTGATTCATTAAAGTGAATATGTAAGGGATTTACTAAAAACTTGAGCATGATAGCATTTTGACATAAGGATCATGCAATTCCAAACCCTGAGAAAATGCTCTTGAGGAAGGTATACATTTAGCGAACACATTCAAATATCCTAAATTTCCGAATTTCATGTTGGGGGGTAGGGGTTATATTTTTTATTCATTGCATATTGTGTGAGTTCTTGGCATCATTGGTAAAGTCTAAATGTCAATGATTACATCGTTAAATGTCACGCAATTGTATTATTTTCCTAACTTGCTCAAACAAAAGAGAAACCAATGATTTCAACTTGTTTGGGAAATTTAGGTTATGGTGTCATGTGAGTAGGGGTTAAGTCTTAGTTTTAGCATAACGTTGCATTGTAAAAATGTATTAGTTGTATAAATGGTTTCATTTTGTAGAATACCGCATTTGATGTTTACCTTATGGGGCATTCCCACTTCACATTAGTTAGAAGTAGTTTTAATCTAAATGCGGTTTTAGTTATCTAGGGTTCACACATATGGCTCTTTTTAGTGCCGAGCCTAGGTGGCAAATGATGTGGCATGGCTTAAAAGTGGAGGTTTTAAGCCTCAACCACCAACCCTCCCATCAGTACCTAAACATTAGGTAAGAATATAGGAACTTTAAAAGTGTCGCCTCCCACCCTTGTGATTGGTTGTTTTTTAGTCTTAGCTATGAGGGCACGAGGAGCTTCATTAACAAAAACCGATGGTAAGATAGGTGAGTAGTAAGGCATTTGGGGATGGGACAAAAACTACCCAACATTCATTGCTTGGTAGATAAAACCATGAACATGTGTGAAAGCTACTTAACCAAAACCTACTTGAAAATCTTCGAAGCAAGTTCTTGTAGGTGCATTGGGATAGTCGGATGCCTCCGCTATAACCGAGGGAACTTTACCCGGTCTTTAGAAAATACTTTGGGTCTTAACTAAAGTCAGGTGGGAATGCCCCATGAGGGTACTACAAAGTGTCTTGAAAATACTAATGCCCGCTAAGGGTTTACAGTTTGGCTTTAGGATTTAGGGTTCCCCGTAACCCTAATTCCGTTGGTGCCCTAATCCCGTTGGCACCCTATTCGTGTGGTTGGGGGCCAATTCCGTTGGTGCCCTAAACCCAAAACCCCAGCCGTCACAACTTTTCCTTCTTTCTCTCTTTCTCCGCGCCTCTTGTGGAAACGCCACTTTCGCGAAGCGCCGTGGCGATTCAGGGTGGCGATTTTCTTGTCTTCCCTCCCTTCTTGTTGTTGTTTTGGCGCCTACTGATTCTTCTCCTTCCCTCCCTTCTCTTGCTCTAGAAGTTAGGAAGTGTTTGCAATAGAACAGAAACGTAAGGAGGGACTTTTAGAGTGCGTGAGAGTTAGTAGAGTGATTGTTGTAGAGTGAAGTTAGTAGAAGATTGTTGAAGGGTTTTCCAACATTCTAAGCTTGCGGGTTTTGGAGGCTGTATTGTAGTTGGAGAGCTTGTGAGATTTAGGAGTTCTATAAGATAATCAGGAGGTGTTTGAGAGATACAAAAGTCATTTGAAAGAGTCAGTTATTGTTTTGAGAGATTCACTTGTTCTTAGGGATTCAGAGGTTGTTTGAAAGACTCAATTGTTGTTTGAGAGATATCTAAGTCATTTGAGAGAGTCAGTTACTGTTTTGAGAGATTCAGTTGTTCTTAGAGATTCAGAGGTTGTTTGAAAGATTGATTTGTTGTTTGAGAGATTCAAAAGAGACCTAGGAGTTGTATGAGAGATTGTGGATTTGTGTGAGAGGTTACATTCAACTGCTTTTGTGTTATTGGAAGAAGAGCACCTGTTCTAAAGCAAGTGTCCACAACAACTGCTACATATAACAAAGGTATTTTATTTTATTATATGCAATAAGTGTCTGTCAATTGAAGGTATTGTAGCATACACAACGCATAAGCATTGTATATGCTACGTGCCAACATTTAAAAATTACATTAAAATAGGAAATTTTGGGGAGACGACCCAAACACAGCAACAGGTTTGGGTCGCTCGACCCAAACACAGCCTCATGTTTGGGTCGCTCGACCCAAACACAGGCAGAGGTTTGGGTCGCTCGACCCAAACCAAGCCACAGGTTTGGGTCGCTCGACCTAAACACAGCTAGAGGTTTGGGTCTATCAACCCAAACCCAACTTGTTTCTAAATTATAAACTTGTTACAAAATCTTCAACAAAAACACAACTTCTAAAGAATAAACTTGTTACAAACAATATATAATGCAAACATACCCAAAAATAACAAAATATTATATCAACACACAAATGACGTTCACATATAACAAAACACAATCCCCCAAAATATGTGCGGCAATTCATTATATTTCCCTTACATCATGTGAAATCTATTTCAATATGTAGAAGTTTGGGTCGAACGTCCAAAACTCACATTGTATCTTCTTGTATTGCAGATGGCCCCAAAGAAAAGTCCTGGCGAAAGGTGGTTCATGCTTGCGCCATACATGTTATGGCAGGAGCATGAGACACCGGAAGATGACTCCTACGTTCCGAAAGACGGGTTTGTCCTCGCTTGGTCTATACAACTGGTCAAGGGCTCCCAATACAAAATAATATTTGTTGTGAAGGTTGGGACCGTGGAGAAGCACACATGGGCCACTCTTACGGGGTGGGAGGTGGCATCCGTTCAGTCTCTCGGAGACTACATAAGTGTCATCCTCGAGAACACCGCTGTGCAGAACGCGCATATGTTCATGCACCTGTTCTCCGAACCCTTTGACGCTATCTATGCAAAAGAGACATGTGTAGAACCAGACGTCATCAAACCGGAGTCAATATTCATCGATGCCAATACATCGAACACAAAGGGTCGAGCCGGTTTACAAAACTAAAGCATGCAATCAGCGTGCTCAACAAAGCCCTGCAGAGCAAAACGAAGTCTCAGGAACCCGTCAGGCGGAAGGTACCCACTGAGGAAGGTGTAGGGTCGTCAAGGCCTCAATCGGTCAGGAAGTCGCGACCAGTATCGGCTGACTCAAGACGAACCACTCCGTCAGAGACACCGGCGGATAGCGAGACTCCTACGCCTTCAGGAAGCCGGCAAACAACTCCGTCGAAGAGGGCGAGAGAGTCATCTGTGATGATTGACGAACATGTTTCGCCTAAATTCCACATGCCTAAGCCCCGGGCAGAAAGTGGATGCAGGTGAAATCCAAAAAATCGTGAACAATTTCACGACCAAGTGCTCCCACTGTTTTTTCATGGGCAGGGATTTCAAGTTCGACGTCAATATCAACCAATGCCATCTAACGCCACCAGAGAAGTGTGTCAAGGCAAAAGAAGACACCTACGTCGATTGGATAATTGCGCAGATCGTTAGCGAGCAATTCAAAGACGACATGCAGACGATTGTAGTGATGCCCCAAGGACAGAAGAAAATGCCTACCCCTGAGATGTGGCCGACAATTGAGAAAGGCGATTTTTGGTTGATAGACGGCGAACACAACGTGGAGGCATCCAAGAAAATCCAATTGATGACTGAGTGGGATGATTCCAACCATCAGAAGGAGAAGTTGAAAATTTGGAAGGCACTGGTGGTGTGGTCTGACGACGAGACCCGATTGAGCGACATATCCCGTTATTTCAACATGGGGAACAAGAAGAGGGCCTGCCAAGCTTCCTGGATAAGGAATATAATGGCGTCACGGGAGGTGTGGGAGTTCTATGGTAGGCCTCCCAAAGAAGGGGATAATGCGAAAGAAAAAAATCCCAAGTGGGAGGTGAGTATTGTTTGGGTCGATCGACCTAAATTCTTTTTGTAGCATTGTTTTTTAGTTTGGGTCGATCGACCCAAACTCCTGTTGTAGGATTGTTTTTTAGTTTGGATCGATCGACCCAAACTCCTGTTCCAGTTATTGTTCATGATATGTTTCGGAGATCATATGTACAGATCTAACACGCGTTCAAATGCTTGTTTTGTTCACATGCAGGATTTCAAATACCAGATGATAAATAAATTTTCCTCCATCAATAATGCTAGTCACAAGCAAAAGAAATACAACGAGCACTACTAGAGATTGTGTACAATCTAGACATGTAACAAGACATTTATTGAAGTAAACAAAAACGTGACCTAATAGCATATATTATTAGAAAGTGTGTTGTCTCCAACATGTCTTGGGGGACTATGCCTTACACCCCATAAGTCGTCATTTGGACATAGCCAATATGTTTAGGACCATTGCTTATGATGTCTAAATATACCAAAAATTCTACGGACTCCACACTAAATTATTACTTAACGTTAAAGCGTGCATGCATGTGTAGGGCTATCATTGGTTGATATGTTGAATAATGAGTGGTCCTATTTTTTAACAAATGAGTGCCATTTAAAAGAGATATCCACCATAAGTAAGTCCAATCCTCACCTCCCGAGCCTTGCCATTTATAAGCACCTATAGCTCTAAGTGCCTAGACACTTACCTAGTAGGCTAAGCCAAGGACGGGGGCCAAGGGATTTTATCCTTGAACCTCTTGGCTCCCACATAGAGGACTTAGCCACTAAGCCACCACTCCGAGCATGATATATTAGAAGTAATTAAAACATTTGTATATATAGAGGCCCCAAGTTATTTTTTATTTTTTATTTACTGTATACAATATAATATCAACTATATACGGAATAAACTATGTACTGTCTATTATTTACTGCTTATAATTTATTATCCAGTATATGTTGTATACTGCCTATTATTTATTATTAAGTGTCTCGTATTTGCTATTTACTACCTCGTATTTACTGTTTATATTATCATATTTACTATGTACTGCCTAATAATCACTGTTTATAATTTATAGTTTATAGTATTTAATTATTATTTATTAATTATAGTATGTTATTATTATCTATTGTATATACTATACTATTTACTATTTATGGTATATTATTACTATTAATGGTCTGATGTTTATTCTTTATTATTATCTTTATTCTTTATTATTTTCAGTATGTTATTATTATCTACTCTATATAGTATATTATTTACTATTTATAGTCTGATATGTAATTTTCAATATTCATAGTATATTAGTACTATTAATGATCTTCTGTTTATTATTTTCAGTATGTTATTATTATCTACTGTATATAATATATTATTTACTATTTATTGTATGATATTTATGATTTTGTTATATTATTATATTAGTTCTATTAATGGTGTGCTATTCTTATTTACTATTTATAGTAGGTTATTTTTATTATTAACAGATTTTTATTTATTATGTACTGGAAATTGTCTACTATTTACTGTGTACATGATTTTGCACATACGCCCTAAAAATTACCGACCATAAATCAGACAATTTATTGTGCAAATTGTCTGATTGTTTATAGGACGATGTGACTCGTCCTATAAACAACATCGGGGCGTCAATGTGTCCACAATGACTATTTTCGAATACTTATACTAGAAACATGTCGTTTATTTTTATTTTTATGAAGTGTTTGTCCAATTAGCACATGCATGCTAAAACACTGTACTAAAAACCCTTGTTTATCTTGTAGTAGTTGCCATTGGAAAGCTCACTGTTTACTGCCTTGTATTTACTGTTTATATAATCATATTTACTATGTACTGCGTAATATTCACTGTTTATACTTTATAGTTTATTATATATAGTATTTTATATTATATCTATTATTATTTAGTATTTTTAGTATGTTAGTATTATCTATTGTATATAGTATACTATTTACTATTTATGGTATGATATTTAATATTTATAGTATATTATTACTATTAATGGTCTAAACCACTTTCCATTCGGAATGATAGATTTCAGGAACATTCCTGGAAGCTCATTTGAGGGTACGATGAGCACATTGTTTTACGACCCCTTCCTATTTAAGTTCGTAGAATATGCGAGGCCTAAGTTCAGGGAGATTGATATCAGGCTTTGGATAGTCGAGGATAGGAGGGCGGAGCAGATCTACGACCTTGTCCGGAAATTGCAGCCGGAGTATGCAGTCTCCAAGTCTCATTACATCGCTGCACTGGCGGAGGGGACCTACACAACATTGAAGGACAAGAAAACCAAGGTTGTCAACGTCTTGTGTTTGTACTTTGTGTACAAAGCGGAGTTGCTGAAGGTGCCGAACCACCCTATATCCCGGATGGACAAACTCTTCCAAGTTCCAGAAAGGTTGGGTGCCAACAAGTGCCTCTACGACGAGGCGAAATACGCGAACTATCCTGCAGATGAGCTGCGGATGGAATTCTACATGAGAATGATGAGAACGCTGACGAGGAGAGGAGACTGCATCTTCAACGGCTTCGGGGACTCGAAACCCGTCTATGCTGCCATGGTAAGTGTACATCACATAGCTCATGCGTAGTTTGGGTCGATCGACCCAAACTAGGCTCTTTGTTAGTTTGGGTCGGTCGACCCAAACTAGACATTGTTCTTGGTCTTTTATATGTCGCTGCCTCCACAAATTCTAAGTTGTATATAACTTGGAATGTGTAGATGTTGGGGTTGAGCATCTACTCCTACATTGAGGATGGCGATCTTCAATTCTATAGGACGCAGAAATCGCTGGCGAAGAAGATGGACATCCTCGATTGGATCCCGGGTAGCTACATCGATGTGGTTGTCCCGGGGGGTGAAAACCCTCTGGACAGGGCTAGGCGGATCAAACCGGAAGAAATGGCCATGAGGGCCACAACCCAACTTCTCGAACCTCTATTCGGGTTGCATCCGGGCAATCCGTCCCTCACAGAAGGTGGCGAGGTGAAGGAGGAGGAAGAAGAGGAACACAAAAAGGCAGAGAAGGAAGGCGATGTGGAGGAAGGGGCAACGGGCTTCACGCAAGAATCCGAAACCCCTCAACGGAAGAAGGCGATGCGGGCGGCAACCCCGCAGAGAAAGCTGGTGCTCGTCCTGACGGTGGGCGATGCATGGGAGATGTACTCCAGGGACACGACCGCCACGTTCAGGGAGAGGAGGAAGTTAAAGGGGAAGAAGCTGTATGGCGACTACTCCGTGGAGGAGACTGTAGATAGGTTTCTAGATTGGGTTCCAATTAAGAAAACCACACAGGGAAGACCAAATGAGTGTCAGGTGTTACATCTAGGGATCACCATTGAGTTAATTGATAGACTACAAGAGAATTAAGATGTATTTAGGACAACAAACACAGGGAAAAAAAACTTCTAGAGTGAGTTTTAGGATTGATTCAATTAAGGTTGAGGGTCACTCACAGCAGTACATGCAATTGATCAGTCACTCCCTCACAACCCACTCTCATCAGTAACATCACTCTTATAATGTGTTTTGCAATTCAGGGAGTCACAGCTCAACAATTGTCATTTGGTTACGCCATAGTCTTAGAAAACCCAAGGCATGAACTCCTTGAGTGAACCATAGTCTCCTCAGTAAAGTAACCAAGGACTATAGGCCACACCACAGTTAGTAAGGATATCATGTTCACAATTGACTCCTCCTATGGTTAAGTGATTGATTTAATTAAATTAGATAAAGACCACAGAAATGAATTATTTCCTTAGTCAGTTTTAGACTTAACACTATCACAGTAGAATTGAATGCATTAAAATAAATTATTAAAATTAACAAAAGTCTAACGTGTGACAGTAACCTAGTGACCGAGTCTAGAACCGAACCGAACAGAACCGGGACCGTAAGAGTCTAATCGCAAGACCATAGTCTACACGGCACGGCCATAGTCTAGTCACCAGTAACAGTCACAAGTAACCAGTGTCAAGTCACGTCTGAAAGGTAGGGCCATAGTCTGAGTAACCAGTAACCATAGTCTTAGTAACTAGTAACCAGTAACAGTAGCCAGTAACCAATCACCGTCAAGTTCTCGACAAAGGAGCTGGATGCTCCTCCTTATATGGCTGCCTTCTCCCTCTCACCCAAATGATACGGGTTTAAGGCGCCTCTCTTTCTTCCGCCTTCACCGCGTCTTCTTTTTGACTCCGCGCGACTGCTTCTTCTCCCTTCTCCCAGGAACGGCGTTTTCACTTCAAAGCTTCGCAGGTTCAATTCGCCTACCTCTTCCCAAGGTGGTGAATGTTGCTAAACTTGAGCAAACTTCATTGCCGCTTTGTGCATACAGGTATTCCCTTTCTCCCCACGAGCAACTTGATCACCGAACGAGCCTGCTCTCGGAGGATTTAACCTCAAAATTGGTTCTCCACTGAATTCAGTTTGAGTAATCTCCTCTTTCGCTCTCCCTTGGGACTGATGAGTTTTCGACACTAATTTCTAGTTTGAATGGGGTATCAGACCTCACTCATTTATGACGAATTACTACGACACTCCGAACTCTGAGGAAAAAAAAGATTGCTCGCAAAAATAAGATCTCGTCCATAACTGACACATTTCCCGTCTCATACATCTAGGCACAATTAGATATTTGACTGGGAAACTCCTGATTAAATCTGCAGAACTAACATCATAGAGTCGGCCTCAAGGAATTTCACATTCCTATCTCAATTCACACACATAAATAATCTCAAGGGATTTATGATGATCAAACTGCTTCACGCATTCGATCTCAATCATTCGCAAGACGAGGATACTTGAAATTCACTTCTGACACAGATTTCAACTTAGAAGCCGACACTCAGATTGAGATTCAATTGTGACTTTCTGCACGTCAACCTCCTTTAATAACATTAGGTAAGTTCACTTTGGCGTTTAAATGATTCTGACTTTCCTTCCAAGAGTGTTGTAACAATCTTCTTTTACTGATTGGTCAAGGTGAATGTACGCACTTATTCACGAGGGCATTTCACATCCACTTGTAACGAAGGAACACAGATTCAAAGCATTCTCAATGCTTTATGCAGTTTCACTCCGATCACACAAACTTCAGGAATTCACTTAATCCTGTTTCACTTAAGGGGTGACACTTCATAAACTCCTACTGCGAACAAGAATTTCACACTCTCGTTACGATAATTGGTAAAGTTTACAATCACACAGACACATCAAACCATTTCCCACTGGTTACTTCACGTTCCAGAAAGTATTCAATTTAATTCAGTTGATTCATACAACACAACCAACAATATCACAATTTCGATCCTCATACACACAAGCGATAATATAGCTTCACGCTTATGATATTATGTAGAGTAAGATGTACATTCAAAAGGGCTTCACACCCAAGCTAGACTCGCTCAAAAACTGCAAGACGAGGGAGGCTCTCTTCTCAAGAGGAACTACTTTCTCCTCCCCCTCTTCTCCTCTATATCCCTTGAACTAGCTTCCTTGTCTCTTGGGGCCAGATTTCATAAGGTTGTTCGACTTGGTCACATGTCTATTGCCCTGCCCAAAAGGCTCTTCCTCTTGGAAACTGTTTCATATGAACTAAATGTCTCACCCTTAGCTCATTTCAGATAATTGGTCACTAATGACTTACTTTAGTGTCCATTTCACATTTCCAGTGTCGATATGAATTCACATCCTATCAAAATCCTAAAATGACTATTCTGAGACCAAAAAATTGTACCACAGAGACCGTTGCCATAAGCAGCGAGGACGAGGATGACATTGAGCTCGCCAAACGGCTAAGATCGGATTCCCCGTCCTCGACAGCATTCGCAGGCATGGTTAGGGTGAAACCCGAAGTCCTCATGGTGGATGAGGCGAACGAGAAGATGCGGAGGGACGAGGAGCAACACGTCCGTCTGCACAAGGCTGCCGCGGAAGAGCCCTCAATGCGCAACGAGGTAGCAGAGCTGAGGGCTCTCATGTTGGAGCAGGAGCGACAGAGGGTGATTGCCCAACCTCCGTCCCACGCCGACTTGATATCACAAGTGATACAAGGAATGTGGGCACAAGGTTTGGTGGTGGCTCCTTCCCGCACTTGCCCCCCGGCTTCCCTGCGCAGAGCATCCCTCAGCAGCCTATGTTGCAATCGTCTTTCAACTTCCAGCACTTGATGCGGCCCCACCAAGTTCTGTACGCGTCGGTCTAGCAAGTGGATGACCCCAACATCTGGCGCGTCTCTGGAGCCTCCTCCCCTTTGGGTCCTCGACCACTTTGGCCCCCATAGTCATGGCGCCCCCTCACCAACAGGACGACCCTATGATGTTTGGGTCAACCGACCCAAACCCAACATCCACTATAGGTCCCCAAGGCACCTCTCCCGATGCGGGACAGTTTGGGTCGGGCGACCCAAACCTCGGTGCAGATCAGTCATCCCTTGACCAACATGGGTGTCAAATAGACACGGCCATGCTAGATGTTGGAGGCCTGCAAGGGCCTGGTGATACCTCTACTCCTAACCAAATCGATGAACCCATGCATGATGCACATGCGGAGATTGGTTTAGGACAAGGGCCTGATGCCGATTGTTTGCAGGAGAAGGTTCCTGACGTGGTCGAAGAAGGCGGTGGCGAGAGAGGCTGGGCAGTGGGGACGGTGGAGGCTTCCACATCGTCGAGACATGACCAAGGCAAGGTAATACACTGAGCCCTCCCAGTTTGGGTCGACCGACCCAAACTTCCTCGGTCGCAGTCTTGTTGGCGTGGTCGTGTCCCCCTTGCTAGGAGGAAATGCACACCCCCTGCCCCCCCCCCATGCTCTACACTTGCCCCCCCTCCCCCAACGTGCCCCCCGCAATCCCTTTCGTCTCACCTGCACTCGACTACACTCGACCTTGGCGGCGCGCAACCAATTTTGTAGAATCATGTAGAATTAGGATAGTGTGAATGCCCTCCTTCACCGCGGTTCCCCCCCAGCAATTTGCACAAAGAGTATTGTAAAAATAAAATTCTTATTTTTTATGCCCATATGTGTCCAAATGTATGTTGTTCTCCTTGTATGTTTTTGTTGCCACCAATGGTCCAATTGTTCTTGTGTTTGCACAAAATTTTCGTTCTGCTTGAGATGGACATAGCATAACATAGTCCTCGCCGCCTACTGTCGCTCATCGCCGCAGGGATCGGAGCATAGCGTCGTGGCTCCCCACCGGTCCTCTCCGAGGAGTGTGGAGGACAGCGTGGTGGTCCCCCCGATTTTGCCCTCGCCACCTTCGCCTCCCAAGACCCGGTTCCTGGTGCTAGACCTCAACGGGGTCCTTGTCCAGTGCGTGCATTGTCCAAGGGTCCCCACGGTGCCTTTCTGCAAGCCCGAGGATGCCAACTACGATGGTCGCCCCGTGTACATCAAAAGCAAGGTAGTGTACCTCCGCCCGTGGCTTCGGCGCTTCCTGCAGGTCGCCCTATCCAAATGGTGGGTGATCGTGTGGAGCTCCATGAAGTCCGAGAACACCCAGGCGGTTGTGGAGTTCATCTTTAAGGGACTCCAACCCCCCTGCTTGGTCCTAAGACATGATTCTTGTAAATTATTATACACCCCCGAGGGTAGGGTTGTCCGCAAGCCAAACAACCCCGCCGTTAATCAATATCTCAAGGTCTTGAAGCTAATCGTATGGGACCAGCGTCCAACCATGGTCGGCTGTCCCTACGACGTGCGCCCCACCCGTGACAACACGTTGATGGTGGACGACAGCACTTCCAAGAACATTTTGAACCCGACCTCCAACTTCATAGTTTGCCCTACGTGGACGGTCGAGAAGGTCCGAGACCGCTTTTTGTTAGACCTACTTAAGTACATTCAAACGCTCGTGGGGAGCGGACTACCCGTGCCCCGGTTCCTTAGTTGTAATCCGATAGGCGAAAGATACATGGATCCGAGGGACTATATGTACAGAGAATTGTACGCTCACGCGAAATATAATAAACTCATTTGAGATACTACATGGTGTGCCATTTGTGTGATATATTATGCCTCAAATGTATATCGATTTTCACATGCTCCCCCCTCCCCTTGCGTTTTGTCTGTTTTTATTTTGCCATCAGCGTTTGGAGCCGTCGATTGAGATTGTCAGCGAATCAAACTTGGGGAGCTTCTTCTACGAGACCGTCTACGATGCCGCGTCCACCATCGATTACTCCAAGGAGCCTATTGACGCTGGCGTCGTCGATAGCCCCCAGCCCAAGCAAATCTTCCGGCGATCTCCGTCCCCGTCTCCGCTCAAGGGCATAGATCGCAAATGCATCCAGGCGTCCCCCTCTCGGCCCGGCGGCAGTATTACACCCCATCGGCGGCTGCGGATGGACGCTCGGCCTACAAAGAGTGGCACCCTTCTTATTCCTTTGCAGGACGCCTTGCCCTTCCTCGCCAACACCAACGCGAACGCCCCCGGTGACAAGGTGAACCCCCCCACATGGTTAACCTCGCATTACAATCATTTTGCACTAAAAAAATGAACGTGTGATACGTTTGGGTCTTCCTCCCTAAACTAACACATGTGTTCTTGCATTGACGCGTTGCAGGTTGCTCCCACCTGTAAACTTATGCGGTCTAGTGCGTCCATCGAATTGGAGCGTATGTACGCCATGACCAGAAATGTAAGACAGTCCACTTCATCGTATTCGAATTCTTCGTCGTATACTTTGGGCGGCCGACGGAATCCTAAATGTATTATGGAGGGCGGTCACCCCAACAATGGCTATAGTCGCGGGACGGAGATTTTCAGGAATGTTGAAGCGATGCGAGCAAAAGAAGCCGCTGCAAAAGAAAAAGAGGCAGTTTCCAAGGCTAGATAGGCCATAGTAGGCATAGGGTTTTTGGCCATAGGCAATATGATTTTGGATCACACTATCCAATGGATGTGTGGTGTTAGCATGCTATGCATTTTACATGCCATACTTTGTATTTTTGTTTTGCAATAATATAAGTGTCACATGATTTCCCCTTCAATATGGTCTAAGGTTTGGATTGCCTTACGTAAACCATCACAAATATGAGTTTGGAATATTTTGTATGCAATATTATATGGGTTAACATATTTCCCCTTCAATATGGTCTAAGGTTTGGATTTCCCTACCTAAACCATATTCATACAAGCTCTCATATTTTGTGTGCAATAATATGAATGCTTTAAGATTTCACCTTCAAATTGGTCTAAGGTTTGGATTGCCCACCCTAAACCATCACAAATATGAGTTATTAATGGGGTTCTTGGTCTAAACACCCGCTTCAAAGTGTTCGCATCTTACAACTTTCTCCCATATGTGTTCCATTTATCCTTCTTCTTATTTCTATGAATGTCTCAAAATGCCCAAAAAGTCTCAATTTAACGAATATAGTGTTTTGTGGCACGATCGCAAAGAAGTGATTAGGCCACCTCCCGACCTTATATGAGGTCATTTGGAATCTGAGGTAGAATGCATCTTCAAGTGTATTTGGTGAAATGTCGAGGATACCATGAGAAAAAACCACTTGGGTATCGGCAAGAGACATGGTGAACGACAAAGAATTGGTGGAACACTTAAAATAAAACTAAGGCTAGAGGTTCCAATAGAAAGAAGGGTATGCATTGCTGAAGACATCAATCTCCTCTAGTGGGGAAAAAATACTAGTAACACAGTTAGCTTGAAGGCAATGCTCTCTTCGATATGTATTTATTCTTTAGCTTAAGGCGATAAAGTTCAATTTTAGTGGTGTAAAGAGAAAAATATGTGATGAGGTCCTACTTTTGTACTTGTGTTTGGTTAGTGGAAGAATGGGAATATACATGCCAAACTAGGTTGGGTAAGCTGAGTAATTGGGGGTCATGGCTTGGAGGCCTTAAGAGGCTTTGTGTGCCTCATTTGCACCAAATTCATTCCCTTACTCAATATTTGGTATTCCAACATGAAATTCTCTACAAGCAATCCCATGATACCAACCCAAGTCAAACTTGCCACCACCTAGGACTTTTGCGTTTTTTTGTTAGTCCGCCACTTAAACGCATGATCTTTAAAAAAATTCCAACACAATTATTTTCATATTTTCAGCCTCGGCAAAGCCTCGAGAAAGTACTTGGCATATGTATTTTGGCCAACTTCTTATAAAAATAGAGGCCTAGCACCTTGCATCATAAGGAGTTCAAATATTTTGTTTTGTTGAGTCTTTTTTTTCTTGCCACAATTGAAGAACTGATTTATAAAGTCCATGAACTCAAGCATTTTGAGTTGAAATTTCAATCCAACATTACCAATTTCCAATCTCTTAGGTGCATTTGACAATCTAGCCTTCAATTTTTCTAAGAGGCTTGTGGGAGCCTTTTCAAATAACTCTTCTATTTTCTTACTGAATATGCCATCATCCCCATCATTGTCATTAGAATCAATAATGTGGTCAAAATCCACTTGCACATGATCCTTGTTCCATTTTGAGCATCACAACATTTTAATAGCGTTGGCTCACCATGATAACATGCACGTTTGATAACCATCTCTTCATCAAAGTACTAGCTCAAAGATTGGAACCCCACCCTGATATCACATGTCGCAACCCTTGCAAGCGCCCCTTAACAATCCTAGTTATTTTTCAATTCTTGCAAAGGTCACGAGTGCTAACCTTTCACATTCCGCCATGCCAATGGTTAGCTCCCCATATGTGGAGCCTCTAGCTCACGCCACATCGGAAGCGGGGCCAGGGCATGGGCGGAGCGACACCGAGCCAAAGGAAACTAAGGGCCAAAGAGGGAGAGAGACGATGTGTGGAGGAGATCGAGAACTTGTGTTGAAATGACCAAGTGCTGGCGAAGTGACAAAGGGCCGGTAGACAACCAAAGAACCGGGAACGCGATCGGGAACTCGACCGGGAACAGCCGCAACCGGAGTATGTGATTAGAAATGCAGAGCATTTATTAGAACGAGCGCAGGAATGGAGATGGCCACCCAAGCAATGTTAGGACAGTTAGGAACTAGTGAACTAGTTACTTTTTGGGGATGAAGATATAGATGAAAAAAACATGCCCTAAAGGGATGACAATTTCTTGGGATGGACACAACTATTTCAGTCGTTTTTAGTTGATGTAACCAATTTTGAATGAATGGAATTATACAAGATGCAATCGAATCCCGTGGCACATCTAGCTAAATACTTAAATGCACCAAATGTATCCCATACGTACATCTATTTATAGCATGTGGTTATTACTCTAAATAAGTTTGCTTGGACTGAATTAGACAATAGTTACATACAATGCTTAAAATAACACACATTTGGCAATTGGGGAAAGATACCTAACCGCGACATCAAAAAATGGAAATTCCTAGGTCCTATTGAAAGGGGCACAAAAAACTCTAAAAAAGCTCATTGTACACCAACTAATTTATGTGAATGTCACGAAGCTTGTCGGGAGCACAAAACTTACCGCGAAGTCCATTGCGAATGCAAGGCTTGCCACAAGGCTTAACGAGCACGTAAGGCTTGAAATTTTTTTGAAGAAAAGAACTTACCCAAGATCCGAGAAGGCTTGAAGAAATTTTGAAGATAAAAACTTAGCCAATATCCAAGAAGGCTTGAAATTTTTTTGAAGAAAGAACTTACACAAGGTGTAAAACCCTTGGACAACAAAAAACCCTAGAGACTAAGGGATTTTGTGACCCTTAGAAACTAAGGTAATTCCCAATTTTTTGAGACTAAGGGATTTTCAAGACCCTCAAAAAGACTAAGAGTTTTCAAGAATCGTGAGAGACGAAGGGATTCAAGACCCTAGGGACTAAGGGACCTAAAGGACTTAACCCTGGCCGACCTAAAGACCCTTAGGGCCAAAGAATATTAAAAACTTAGAAAGTTACTAGGGCATGAAGTCTCCGAGACTAAGAAGATTGGCTGGAACTTAAGGACCCCAAGGCTTTAGAGGGAAAACCATCAGAGATGGGAAGTTTGGAAAAAATCACAAGATTGAAACTCAAAGAGGAATTCTTGGTAGATTTATCAAATTATATGGCTTAACACTTGAGATTCAACGTTTTGAAGTTAGGGGTATTTACATACCAAAACCCTTGAGCATTTTTTGGAATTGCAGTTCTGTGTAAAGTATTGAATGATGGGAGAGGTATAAATTGGCGGACATGGAATCAGTAAGAGAGGGAAGACAAAGTGGATTACATCGACCATCGATGTACAATCAAGCAAAAATTAAGATTTCACTTCATCATAGCCATCACATCAAGAAAAATATGTAAAGAATACAAAAACATTGACCATGTGGAGTATTAGGATATAAACGTAATTGACAAGGAATATTGACCAACTACTTTGATATAAGATTTCATGAGATTGGTATGTACTTAATGAATGATGAAATGAATGAGAAATTCTCGCAATTGAATATCATTCATCAACTAAGTAGAATTGCAATAGCGAGAGAGTATGTTTGTATTACACAAGGACTTTGATACTTTTAACTACACATTCATAGAATTTGGATGGTATAAGAGTGGTTGCAAGTCATTCAAACCATGAAAGATTGGATATAGGAATAGATTGGAAATTACCTAAGACTGGATATAGGAATAGATTCCCATTCCAAAACACTTAACCTTGACATTAAAATTTAGGGGAATATAAATTTAGAAACCTAAGACACCTACTCCTTAAGGATTCATGAGAACTTACAAAAAGAATATTATAAGAAATTAAATACAAGTAATAGTATACACGTGATCACTTTCATAAAAATGAAAAACAAGAACAATTTAATTTTGCATGTAAACCAGTCAGCAGCGGGTTACACCGTCTAAAACTAAGGGTTGAAGGTAACCTCAACACCATACTGCGGACCTTTTAGCCCAATGAGTGGGACCAACCCTCTTACTCTTGCATTTCGGACTATTTCATTAATCAATAACCAATGCTTAGATGTGGACATCCATGAATGGAAATCCAACCTTAAGTTCATCATCATGTTGCTTGAGCAACATTATAACAACCCAAACCATACTATGCAACTATACCCCAATGTTGGGCCATTGCCCGTAGAGGCCGCGTCGTTCGGACCTCGGATGATTTCGGTCAGCAATGTCGCCTCACCCATAAAAGCCTTGAGAATTTTGGGCAATATTGCGCACCTCTTCATGAGGACTGCCCAAAACACCATGGGCACAAGGGGGACCCCGGAGTGACACCCGACACTTGTGGCGTCGTTGGTGAGAGGGCCTAGGTGATCCTAGTGTGGGTGAGGGGCATTGGGAACGCCTTCCACCCACGGAGACTAGGAGTCGCAAGGGTAAGGCCATCCGCTATGAAACATTTATGGCATGAAAATTCTATAATGCTCAACAACACCTCAATCAAAGGTGTAAGCTAAGAGATATAGCACAACACCCTGCTACAGTAGTGGCCTGGGAGTGGCTTCCGGGACTGCCAAGGTTTGAAAAAGCATAACTTCCTCAATATTGGCCTCAATGTTGCACTTGAGGAGTCCATCAGCATTTACGTAAAGTGTAGATCACAATGGAGTGGTTAATTGTAAGCATTAGATATCATACAAGGAAGTTATGGTGTTCTAAAGCTGCTTGTGGAGCCTCCAAACCCTCATTGCAAAACCAGGAGATGGAAGTGAGAATTGGACGGAGGCAAGGATGGAACCAGCGCTGGAGAGGAGCGAGAGCAAGTGACCGCTGGAGAGGAGCGCGAGCAAGTGACCGAGAGCCGCGCCGAAGAATGGACAGGAAGCCGGCCTCGGGGGGAACGGGACACGTGGCGCGCGGAGCTGAGAGCCCAGCTGAGGAGGCTGGGAGCCTAAGGGGAGCCAGGAGCCCAAGTGGTTAGAAGGCCGCGAGAAATGAGGGTCGGGCCGCTCCCTTTTGTAGGACCCACCGCAATATTAGGGCTAGGGGCCCGAGCCCAAATTTTAGTAAATCTATTAGTAGGAACTTTTAGACTAGTAGGTTAGAGGCTCAATTTTGAATAGGTCTATTAGTGAGAACTTTTATACTAATGAGTTAGGAGGCACTTAGTAGATTAGTAAGTAGAGATAGTAAGGGAGTAGGAGGATGAACCCGTAGAAGAGCGGATGAAAGGACAAAGGAGGAGGACTATTTCTGGATGAACTTACCTAATTCCATTACCGTCAATGAATGGGGAGTAAACTTTGGAATGAACGGAGGTATGGATGAAATTAGAAGAGTTGCACTCTTGGCACATCTAGACGCCTAATACATGCCCGAATGTACCCTATTGACTGATCTAAATTTAGCACGTACCAGTACTATTAATAGATATTCCAGGGTCGGATTTAGACTGTAATTACATACAGTAGCTAAAATTAGTAAATACAAACATTTTACATTGAGAAAAGACCTAACCGCCTAATCCCCATTTTCCTAGATCTCAAAGCCTATATAAAGGGGCCACATATGGCACCTAATTCACCTCATTCAACGCAAGCAACTCGAGGTGGCGGACTAGAAGACCGGTGGCTTACGAAGACCTAAAGGATTGAAATACATCCTCGCGGAGTTTTTAAAGGATTGAAATATTATCCTCGGAGGCGCTCGGACTTAAAGGATTGAAATATATCCTCGGAGGCGTTCGAACTTAAAGGATTGAAATATATCCTCGGAGGCGTTCGAACTTAAAGGATTGAAATATATCCTCGGAGGCGTTCGAACTTAAAAGGATTAAAATATTATCCTCGGA
The DNA here is from genome assembly GCA_950295325.1 of Polytrichum commune. Lineage (NCBI taxonomy): Eukaryota > Viridiplantae > Streptophyta > Polytrichopsida > Polytrichales > Polytrichaceae > Polytrichum > Polytrichum commune. Next base: position 53,092,551 of record OX485806.1, on the reverse strand, counting down.
CTTGAAGAAGACTGGAGGCCTTGGATACTGGAGGCCTTGAGACTGGAGGCCCATGGGTGACTGGAGGCCCTTGAGACTGGAGGCCCATGAGTGACTGGAGGCCCTTGAGATTGGAGGCCCATGAGTGACTGGAGGCCCTTGAGACTGGAGGCCGCGAGTTTAGAAAAGATTAAGGATCGAAAGATCCTCGGCATTCGAGATTCAATCCTTGCACTCGAAGACTTGGAAGGATTCGGGAAGTCCTCGAAAACTTGGAGAATGTGCAAATAGGAGAATTTGAAGGTGTACGGCCGTAAAACAACACCCAAACCTAGTTTCGTTTGGAGAAGTTTGAAAACCGAAGGCGGGTAAAAATAGCAAAAAGAGAAGGACCTCTTTGAGAAATTACAATTTGAACTTGGAGGATACGGTTTCGGAATCGGAGCAATTTCATCTAAAGTTAGTTTGGAAATCGGAGAATCATGAGTTAAAAAGTACAAGGTACTTTACTCGGTGGAGATATCGGTTTCACCATCAAGAGGAGGACCGAAAGGAGATGGCCGTCGATTAGGCCACATCAACTACAATCCAAGATGTCATCTCTAAACACATCTTGTCATTCAAATGGACTTGGAATGATTACGTAGGAATCCCTAAAGATCTCCAAAGAAACTCTAAAATGATGATTTAGGATCACAAAGGAAAGAACTTGAGTAACCATAGGGCAAGCATTTGGAATGAAAGATTTCATGCATATAAATGCGACTCTAGGAATTGAGTATAGGAAGGAAATCTTATGAATATACTTTAGTGAGGGAGTATGTTTTGACTTTCAAGGAATTGTAACCTTATCATAAGTACATATTCTTAAAGGGATTAAGAATCTTTTACGATCATTCAAACCATGAAAGATATTGTATGTATGAACGATGTTCTCCCTAAAACACTTAACCTTGACATTAGGGTTTCGGGGAACATAAACTTAAAGACTTGGACACTTTATCCTTAGAGATTTATAAAAGGGTTTTGATTAGAAAAAGGATTATGTTACTAAATCCATATAAGATGCAAAATCTAATAAAGGTTTAGGAACACCTAACCTTGATATTAGATTTCGGGGAATATAAACTTGAAAACTTAGATCAATTTGTCCTTGAGGATTCAAAAGAACATTAAGATCATGTATCACAGAATTAAGGATATATGAGCGCAAACACCTTCACCAGAAATGGAAAACCTAATGAAGGTCTAATTTTGGTGGGAGTAACTTCCATGTAAACCGGTCAGCAGCGGGTTACACCGTCTAAGTTTGCTGAGGGTTTGAAGGTGACCTCGACACTGCTAGGGGCTTCCAATGTCGCGCACCTCTCCATGAGGAGTGCCCGAAACACCATGGGCACAAGGGGGACCCCGGAGTGACACCCGGGACTTGTGGCGCCGTTGGTGAGAGGGCCCAAGTGATCCTAGTGTGGGTGAGCGCCCCGGGGGTTGGGAACGCCTCCCACCCACAAAGACTAGGAGGCACAAGGGTAAGGCCATGAGTTATGCGTAGCTCATGGCGTGGTGATTCTAGAAAGCCCAAGAACACCTCAATCGGAGGTGTGAGCTAGGAGTTATGGCCATTTGAGTGGGGCGCTGTCCCGGGACAGCGCCCTGGTACAGCAGTGCCTGGGAGTGATTCTCGGGACTGCCAAGGTTCAAACAGGCATAACTTCCTCAATACTTGCCCCAATGGGGCAAGTGAGGTGTCCATCGGCATCTACGTGAAGCGTAGATGAAGATGGAGTGGTTGGTTGTTATGATCAGACATCATACAAGGAAGTTATGATGGTCTGAAGCTGCTGGGGGGTTCTAGGCCCAGCAGCTAAAGGAAAATGTCCACTTGGCCCCAACTCTTGGTAGAGAGACAAGAGGTTGGTTGACGGTGGGGTAGGGGCCCCGCGTGAAGTCCTAGAGGCTTATATGGGTGAGGTGGTGTGGCCTCACCCACCCGAGGCCGAACGGCAAGGCCTCCATGGGCTTTGGCCTATTGTGAGGCCATAGTTGCCTAGTATGGTTCGGGTTGTTGTAGTGTTGCTCCGGCAACGCGATGATCAACATAGGATTGGACTTCCATGGATGCAAGTCCACATTGGGGAAATGGGTTACCGATTAAGGGGTGAGTCCCGAAAGCAAAGTAGGAGGGTTGGTTCCCTCCTATGAACTATTGGTCCGGGGTAAGAGGAGCTATCCATTAGCATGACGGAATGCGAATGGTTAGCGCTCGTAACCTTTGCTAGAAACAAAAATTGGCAAGATTGTTAAGGGACCTAGCAAGGGTTGCGACATCCAACCACAGTGGTTAAAGGGAAAATATCTACTTTGACCCAATTCTTGGTAGACGGACAAAATATTTCTTGACAGTGAGGTAGGGTCCTTTCCAAAATTCCTTGAGGAGTATGTGAGTGAGATGGTGTGGCCGCCAAACACACCTGAGGCCGTACGGTACGACCTTCATGGGCATTGGCCCATAGTGGGGGCATAGTTGTCTAGTATGGTTCGGGTTGTGATAGTGTTGCTCCGGCAACGCGATGATCAACATAAGATTGGACTTCCATGAGAGGTAGTCCACATCTTACGATTGGTTAGCGATTCAAATGTGAGTCACATATGCAACACTAGGAGTGTTGGTCCCTTTCCTATGGGCAGAAAAATCCACGGTATGGGGAGCTAACCATTAGCATGGCGGACTGCAAAGGGTAGCGCTCGTGACCTTTGCGAGAAATGAAAATGGTTAAGATTGTTAAGGGCTCTAGCAAAGGTTGCAACACGTGGTATCAAAGCACGATTCCAATCTTTGACCTAGCACATGGAAGAAGAAATGGCTATCTATCGTGTGGGTTCTGATGATAAACCTGTGTTTCCAAAAAGCTGTGATGCTCAAATGTGAGCAAGGATCATCTCCAATTGAATGTTGACCATCCCTGTCGCAACCCTTGCTAGCCCCCCCTTGACCATCTTGCCAATTTTTGTTTCTAGCAAAGGTTACAAACGCTAACCTTTCGCATTCCGCCATGCTAATGGTTAGCTCCTCCTACCCCGGACCTTATAGTTCATAGGAGGGAACCAACCCTCCTACTTTGCTTTCTGGACTCACCCCTTAATCGGTAACCCATTTCTTCGATGTGGACTTCCATTCATGAAAAGTCCAATCCTATGTTGATCATCGCATTGCCGAAGCATACTAGGCAACTATGGCCTCACAATGGGCCAAAGCCCATGGAGGCCGTGCCGTTTGGCCTCTTGTGGGTGAGGCCACACCACCTCACCCATATAAACCTCTAGCACTCTACGCGGGGCCCCTCCCCCACCGTCAAGAGACCTCTTGTCTCTCTACCAAGAGTTGGGGCCAAGTAGACATTTTCTCTTAGCCGCTGGGCCTAGAAGCCCCCAGCAGCTTCAGACCACCATAACTTCCTTGTATGATATCTTCTGCCAACAACTAACCACTTCATCTGCATCTAGGCTTCACGTAGATGCCGATGGACTCTTCACTTGCCCATTTCAGGCAAGTATTGAGGAAGTTATGCCTGTTTGAACCTTGGCAGTCCCGGGAATCACTCCCAGGCACTGCTGCACCAGGGTGCTGTCCCGGGACAACGCCCCACTCAAAATGCCATAACTCCTAGGTTTCACCTCCGATTGAGGTGTTCTTGAGCATTCTAGAATCTTCACGCCATAAGCTACGCATGGGCTTACCCTCGTGCCTCCTAGTCTCCATGGGTGGGAGGCATTCCCAACGCCCAGGGCCCTCGCCCACACTAGGATCACTTGGGCCCTCTCACCAACGGCGCCACAAGTCCCGGGTGTCACTCCGAGGTCCCCCTTGTGCCCATGGTGTTCCGGGCACTCCTCATGGAGAGGTGCGCGACAATCCCATTGATTCCAATGACAATGGTGGGGATGATGGTAAATTCGATGAAGAAAATGGAGGAATCCTTTGAAAGAGTTCATGCAAACCTCAAAAGGAATTTAAAGGCTAGACTATCGAATACACCTAAGAGTTTGGAAATTGGTGATGTTGGATTGAAATTCTGACTTAAGATACTTGAATTCATGGATTTCATGAATTAAAAATTCAAGTGTGGCAAGGAAAATGGCCCCGACAAGACAAAATGATTGAGGTCCTCATGATATAATGTGCTAGGTTTATTTCATGAACAAAAAATTTGGCCTAGATAAACATGACAAATACCTTCTTTAAATTTGGTAAGGCAAGAAAAATAATTAAAATTCGTGTTGGAAAAGATACAACTACTATGATGTCCAAAAGGCATGAGGTGGACGACAAGGTCACCATAGCGATTACTTTTTTGAAAGACCATTCAGCTTGAGTGGTGAACTAACAAAAATACATAAGAGCCTGAGGTGGTGGCAAATTTGACTTAGGTTGGCTTTAAGGAGTTTTTGTTGAGAGGTTTACGCCAGATTGCCAAAAATTGTATGAGAATATGAACATAGTACACATGACGCGCACGAGGATTCTTAAGGCCTATGTGTGTGATCTAAACGTCCAAAAGAATAATATATCTAAAATGAACGAGCTCTCTAAAACAATTACATCATTTTAGGTAGGGTTTCAAAAGCGGGTGGTGGATGCCTTGTTCAAATTTCCAAAACTTTTCATGGACGTGGCGGAGATCATCAAGATTGCCGAGAGCATTGAAGCCGATGGCCTACAAGGGAGTCGAGCGGCGCCTCACAACAAAGGGTTTGAGGCGAAATAGGTTTCAAGGCAAAGAGTGCAAGAAGTTGGGCCATCAAACCAACACAAATGGTAAGCCAAAGATAGAACTTCCAACAACAGTGGCATCCAAGAAGGAAACCCACCCAATCTTAGAAACAAAGATAGTAGCTTTGTAAGACCAAGGCAAATTATGTTCGTTTCGCGGATGGAATGTGAGAAGTTGGCTTTATGGTACAAAATTTGATCATATTTGTGCTGTGGACGGAATGTTAGAAGTTGGCTTTATGGTACTAAACAAAATCATGTTTGTGTCATGGAAGGAATGTTAAAAATTGGCTTTGTGAACCAAGCCAAACTATGTTTGTGTCACGGACCGAATATTAAACGGTGGCTTTGTCGCCAAGGCTAGTAGCCTTAAGCCAAGGCGAAGTCTTTTGTATCTCAAAGGCCAAATCAATGGAAAAAATGTCTCATAGGTTCACAAAGGAGCAACGCACTCTTTGTTTAGCATATAACTCATAAAGGAATTGGGTTTGCCGATGCGTAGAGCAAGAAAGCCCACCAAGATGCAGTTTGCATAGGGCGAACCGCATGAGACAAAGGAGGTGGCGATGCATGTAACCTTCTAATGTGGGACATTCGAATTTGTGGAGATTTCACACTATGTGAAATGAATGAGATGCCCTCATTTTGGAGGACACCTTCTTTGAAATTTCACATGGTATATATGAGCCTCAAGCTGGTGCACATGCGGTGCACTTGTGATGTGCAATGATGGCAAAGAATTTAATTTGAAATTGACAAGGAATCTTATGGGAGGAGAAGCCAAGTTGAATTTAGTGTTAATGGACCAAATGAAGAATGAACAAATAATGGTTGTGGGGGAAACTTAGTAGTATGAGCGTAGAGCGGAGAGTGGAAATTGGAGAGAGGAAAATTTTGAATTTGTTGGGTAAAAATAGGACAAGCAGTGCCTATTTCCGTGGAATTTATAGATAGTTTGAATTCAATTTAATGGAAAGGCAACCCAATCCCGTGGAGATATTAACCCAACCTAGGTCGAGGAACAAACGGAACCTAAAGGCGTGGAAGAATGTAGTTGTTATCAAAGATCTTATAGTCTAGGTTTTGAAATGGTTTCATATTAAATTAGGGCTGACGTCAGCAATTGAAATCAAACATCAAAACATATGATGAAGAAGAAGTTGAATGGTACGGTACTCTCTCCAAGAATTCTTACATGACCAAAATTCCCATACACAAAATATTTGATTGGCCGAAATAATGTAGGTGAAGTTAGGTGCCAAAGTCAAGACTTACAAAAATGTGTATCCAATTCAATTTGCTATAAACAATTTACTCCAGAATTTAAAAAAAAATGTGCGCAAAAAAATCCACGTGTCTACACCCTATCGGTCGGGCATGTCCAATACGGTGCACCTGGATGAAAGTTCATGCCATAGAACTCCACCGCAGAGAATAACATCTCTTATTCATCCCTTAGCTTAGCCAATTTCCGCAATTTTAAATCCCCCAAGTCCGACATAAGAATCCTCTGCGAAATCCGTGAGCTGACGTGGCGGCTATGTGAGAACCACATCAAGTTTAGTTGAAATTGAGTGATGAGGTTATGTTCGCGTGGCAAACAAACCCTTGTGGCAGCATTGGGACCCATCGCTTATTCATATTGAGCCAAACGAAGAGCATTGTACTCCGCACTTTTATCCACAATCATTTTCCATGCTTTGCAAGATAGCCTCAAACTATGGATTAGCAAGAAATGGAGTTGGGTGTCCAATGCCGTCTCTGCACCCGTATCCACCTTTGCGGTACCCACCAACAAGTTTGGGACCAAGACCGCCAATTGTACATCTTTGTCCAAATACAATACAAGTGGCTCCATTACGTGTGATTGGCGCGATTTTCCCCACCCTGATACGTCATCCAAACCACAAACATTCATCATATGAATGAAAGTTGAAAATCTGGCTCTCGGAAGTGAGAGCATCCAAAAAAACACAACCATTCAACACCTGAATCAAAGTTGAGAATTTGGTTCACTCATGTAGACTCTCGGAAGTGAGAGCATCCAAAAAAACACAACCATTCAACACCTGAATCAAAGTTGAGAATGTGGCCTACCCATGTAGGCTCTCTGTGAGCCCAAATAGGTGTGCCCACATGTGTGTTGGGATTAGAAGCCGCTAAAGTGTAGGACCGGAATTTTATTTGAACTCTCAAAAAGATAAAAAGAATGCAAGTTGCAGTTTTGATTGGATTAAGTTTAACCATTAGTCATAGCATTAGTATGGAAGAAAGACGAGGAATTGATTCAAGTAGAATAAAATAAGAATATTGGAATAGTTAGAGTGACGATTGAAGGTTTTAGGACCTTAGACCTCGGGTGTGGAAATGTTATTAACTGGCTTAGGCAAGGGGGGTGCCCATTATAGGCTCTTGGTGGGATCATTAAAGGAAGGAGGGGTAGTACTTAAGGAGGGGGCTGGGCTAAGGGTTTAGTGTGCTCAAAAGGGGACCCCCAGCTGTTTGTTTTAGGGGGGGTCCAGCCATTGAAGATAAACCCCGAGGCAAGATCAGAAGAATGCGGGAAGGCCAGCAAACAGGGGTCTGTGGGGGATTGCAAAGCAGAGTGTGCGAAAGGGGGTCGAGGGGGATGGAGGCGGCAGCTAGCTCGCCCTCTCTCGAGGATTCCCAAGGGGATTGCGGCAGAGAATTGACCGAGAGAGAAAGCCTACCCGGGCGCAAATGCAGTTGGTGGAATCCAGACGAAAGACTAGGAATGCTGACGAATGTATAAGTTGACCGCAGCCAGGGAGGGTTGAGGTACTAATGTGGGCTCACATCAACCTGGAATGATCGATTCAAGGCAGAATACTAATGGTTGAAGGGTGAATGAAGGACCGAGGGGTGGAGGAATGCGGTGTGATCACTTCAGACAGGGTAGATTGAGAAGGATGAGAATGCGACCCTCATTAGGAATAATCGTAGGCGGAAGAATGACCAGCTGGGTGCTTCGAAATGCGGCTAGAGACCGAGGGGAGGTGCACAGAATGAGGCGAGGGTGCCACCGAATCAGGGAGTATACATGGGCTGGATAGAGCATAGCCGATCTCAAGGGATGCAGTTGAGTGTAGGGAGGAGTGGCCACAAGCTGCCTCGGGAAACGGCACCGTGAGTAACCTCGACCGAAAGGAGTCAGGGGGACGAGGATGGGCAGTGACGGGCGATGACGGGCCCAAGAGCCGGCCAAACAGCGTGGAATCTAAGACTGAGGGTCCATATTGAAGTGAGGGCAGAGGGTTCGGAGGCTTCATCAGGGCCATGGGGACCGGGGAGTGGAGTTAGTTAGTAGGCAGAAGGAGTAGAAACATTTTAGGATTTAGTTAAAGGGTAGAGCTGGGTGGTTTTAAGGGAAGGTAGAGGATGTAAGGACATCTTCCTCTCACCACATGCTAGAGTGAATGTAGAAGTAATCTAGGACTAATCAATCAAAGTATTGAGGTAGGTTTTTGACAAGTTTAGGAGTGGTGTGGGATTTTAGAGGGGTTGGCGAAGGACAAAGCACCTAGGGAGGAAGGGCATTCCTAAATTCTCCAGGGATTGTAAGTGCAATAAAGGGTTTTATTACATGGACAAGGTTGAATGGTGGAGTACAGAGGTGTGAGAAGAGTATGTGAAGGTCATGCCATCACCTGGACTAGGACGCATAAGGGTGGATGGTTTGGCCTCACACTCTCGGAAGTGAGAGCATCCAAAAACACACAACCATTCAACACTTTAATCAAAGTTGAGAATCTGGTACACACATGTAGTCTCTCGTAAGTGAGAGCATCCAAAAAAACACAACCATTCATAACATGAATCAAAGTTGAGAATGTGGCCTACCCATGTAGGCTCTCCGAAGTGAGAGCATCCAAAAACACATAACCATTCAACACCTGAATCAAAGTTGAAAATTAGGTTCACACATGTAGGCTCTCGAAATTGAGAGCATCCAAAAAAACACAACCATTCATAACATGAATCAAAGTTGAGAATGTGGCCTGCCCATGTAGGCTATCGGAAGTGAGAGCATCCAAGAAAACACAAAATTCATCATATGCATCGAAGTTGAGAATGTGGCCTACCCATCTAGGCTATCGGAAGTGAGAGCATTCAAAAAATAAAAAAGATTCATCACTTGAATCAAAGTTGAGAATCTGGTTCACACAAAGTTGAGAGTCCGAACACTCAGTAGGACGGAGTAGCATAATGCTTGTGCTTGGAGCGCATGTGCTTGAAGCGGTCACATGTGAAAAGGGTGCACGGGGATGTGACAATAATTGGCAGGATATATGCTTTGAATGCATTAGTTTAATGGGCTGAATCTTAACTTAATTAGGGGATCCTACCTAGTACACCACATAATGACCTGGGATGCAATATATAACATTACGGCTATAATGCCACATGCAAAAATCTAGATCAAACCCCCAACCCGTGGACCCTCTCGCAACCGAGAGGGTCCCTACATAGTCCAATCCCTTAACTTGAAAAATATGAACCCAACAAAAGAAGGTTCAACCCGTCAACCCCAACTTGTCCTACCCGACACTATCAACTGAACTAGTCCACACAAGTTTACACTATCTACACCTACAACTCTCTAGTCCATACCCAACTAGGCCGAACTAATCCATGACCCTCTCGGATCCGAGAGGGTCCTATTCTAGCCCATACACAACTAGGCCGAACCACTACAAATAAGAAATATCTAGTTAAACATACATGCCTCACAACATTCCACTCAAAATCTGGCCCTAATGAGCCTACTCCATGACCCTCTCGGATCCGAGAGGGTCCAATTTTAGCCCATACCCAACTAGGCTGAACCACTACACACAAGAAATAGATAGTTGAACATACATACCTCACAACATTTCAATCAAAATCTAGTCCTTATATACAACTAGGCGAACCAGTCCAAACAAATCCTACCCACCTACACATACAAAGTACCTAGACTTGAAATCAAAATCTGGTCCTTATGCCCTCTAAGTAAAGACCCTCTCGGATCCGAGAGGGTCCAAAAATGTGGTGCAAACCCCCAACCCCAGGACCCTCTCGGTTCCGAGACGGTCAAATTCCAGCCAAAAAACAAACTAGTTGAACCTATCAACCAACTAGTTGAACATATGTACAAATACAAGCTGTCAACCTTCTAGAGCAATTGAAATCAAACAACAAAATAAGATGAAGGAGGAGTTGAATGTGGTTTGAAAAATGGACATGGAAATTCAACAAATGAAATTATAAAAAACTTAAACATAAATAATACATAGGAGATGGAGGTTCCAAACGCATGAGGCGTAGTCAAGAACTTGGAGTACCATGTCTATCACTATCCTCACCTTGGTCGGCCTCTATATCTAGAAAATCCAAAACTAGTTTGTTGAAAGGGCGGGTGCGACTAGGAGGTGGGGACGGTGCTTCCGCCAAAAGATGGGCAATGTCAGCAGCATACGAAGGGAGCTCAAACGTCGTCGAAGGGGTTGCAAACATGTCCGCATTAAGAACAGGAATCGGGCTCTCAATATGAACTCTGAAAATTTAGAACGAGAAAACAAAAAAATTAGCACATGACAAAAATCCGGAATCGAGAAGATAGAAATCCAAGCAAGCAAGTTCGAAGCCAAGAACAAACTTACGCACACAAGAAATCAAAATTACACTTCGCCATCTTCCGGGAAGGAGGAGCAAAAACCGACCCTCGTTGTGGGGCAGCATGCTGAGAAGTGTGTTCTTGCTCAGTCTCACGTATGGGGAGGAGGATGGACTTGAAGATGTCGATATCCGATTCAAACGCCACAATATGGCGTTGAATGGATTGACATGCAATGACGGAACCTCCTAGAAGAACGAAATGCAAGAAGGTGAGCATAAAAGAATGAATGGAAAATGGAACAAGCAAAACAAAAAAAACAATGGAAAATAAAAACATGAGAAACAAGGAGAAGAAAAACCAACCAAGGCCATATTGCCAATCCATGATAATGTTGTCATTGTCTGTGGGGGCGGAGAAAATGATGGAGAAGAACTCGGGGCGTTTTTCACGAGCACCTCTCCAAGGCACCCCGTCTTCCCTCATCGATTGGTTCTTGGAATCGGCGAAGCTATTGAGCCAACCATCTCTCTTGAGATTGTAACCCATGTCTTCAAAGTCCGAGATCCGGACATTCAAAACAGAATCATTACGCACGAGCACCTTGATGAAGAACTTGCGAGTTTGCAAGAAATAAGAAGGGTAGAATGAGGAATACAAAAATGGAAGGGAAAAAAAGACAAGAATACAAAAAAATGAAGCTAGAAAGAACTTACCAAGTCGGATGAATTAGTGGGCGATTGGAGATCGAGGTCATTCATGCCAAACCAGTCTTCGGCAACGTAGAAGTCCTCTGTATGTACCTAGTTATGTATGGATCTAGACACCTCAGGATCAGCGGCATATGCAAAGACAAGGACACCGTTATCATGGAGGTTGGCGTTTGCGAAGGCAAACAGAACCTCAAAGTAAGTAGAAGAACGTTTGTTCCATTGAGGAACATTTGACCTTGATGACGAGATGTCCGACACACGGAGGTTTCCAGGCACATCTGCAAAAAATAGATCAAGCCCTATGTGCACCTTAGGCTTGGTATTAGGACGAGTACGACCCGCTCCAACCTAGAAATAAAAAATCCATAGAAAAATATAATAGAACAAGTGTTGAATTTGAATGAATGAACGGGAAAACAAGAGAATGTCGCACAGACCTTGGTAAGGAATTTTTGGATGTTGCGGTAAGCAGGAGGAGGAACCTTGGAGCGCATGAGATCCTCTATGAGGTCCCCCATGTCGACATTCTCAATCAAAGAGAAAAAAGACAACTTCTCCGAAGAAGTTGCGGAGGGTATCCGGAGCAACGGCCTTCCTCTTGCGTGGCACGGAGGGAATGGTGACACCGGTATGGGAAGGAGCGGGAACATGGTTACGAGAAGGGGCAGAAGGAGTTGCCGTTGGATTTTCGACAACCGTGGTAGCTGGAGCTGCAGTGCCCCGAACAGAGGCCTTGGTGAAGGAACGGGTGGAGACTTGACTAGAGGATACCCTCTTGCCTTTGCCCTTGGCCTTCACCGGTGCAACCTCCTTGTCATTGGTGGGAAAAGCTAGATTCTCATCTTCTTCCGGCTCTTCCTCCAATTCAATTACCTCAGGGGCAGAGGAAGCGAGGATGTCGTAGAGGGGTTCTTCTACGTTGGGAACGAATCCACGAGAACAATCCAAGTACCAACCACCAGCCACCAAATGCACGCGTGGAAATTTTGCAAATTGCATGCGCATTACACACAAAGATTTGAGTTGTCATCGATCCAATCGTCAAGGAATGACGGCAAGGACGAAGAAGCAAGAACATTCTTCACGACAAGCTCACGGTGAATGTACCTACACATCGGAGAACATGAGAACAAAGACATGGAGTTGAAATAATGAAAACAAACGAAGATATGAAGAAAAAAAAAACAGTGATGATTACCGGTAAGCAACGCGCTTGATAGCTATGGGACCTTCCTCGAACTCCATGAGATCGAGCCTTTTGGTGAATTTTAAGACTCCTTTGTCATCAAAATACACCCGAAAAGCCTTGTCCCATAAAATGAGCCTCCAATGATCGACAAAATGAGCAGGTTGCAAAAGATCTTCCGGAGAAACCCAGTCGATGTCCATGGAGCATTCATTTTCAAATGAGGTGATCTCACCCTCAACCCCTTTTTCCAACTAAGATCAGAAAAACATGAAGTTAGAAATCTGGTCAAAATTTGGTCCTAATGCCTAACTAAACATACAAAGTACCCAACACAGAAGGCAAAATCTGGTCCTCATACCCTCAACAAAAGACCCTCTCGGATCCGAGAGGGTCGTCCTCTAGAGCACACCAAACTATTTCAACATCACAACCCAATATCACAATGCAAAAAGTATAAGGTATTCCACCACCGAAGCCATCTAGCCTTAAAAGAAGCATCCACATGTGTAGTTGCCACCTTTTGCAGTTTCTCAATAGTCATATCCGGGACGATGAAGGTGGAGAAATGACGGTCAATCTGTAAAAATGAATAGTGTAATGTAAGGGAATATACATAAAGCACAAGTAGGAAAACACGAAGGTACAAACAAACAAAAATTAAAGATGTGCAAGGAGTATCTCTTGGAAGAAGTCATCGTCGTTGTCCTTGTGGGTGACGGAGATGAACTTCTCAAAGCCCCCTTTTGTCATAGCATCCCAAATCCCAGGAGCAGATCTAAGAGCCTCGTGAGTGGCCTCACGGTATAACCGTGCAGCAATATCCGCCGAATTGGAGATCTCTCTTTAAAACAAACAGAAATGTGTGTAAAGATTAATGCACAAAACATGAGAAAGGAGAAACTAGACGTAGGAGAAATATTACCTTGTACAAGAACTTGACGAAGACGTCCAATGTGAAGGGATACCAAGTGAGACACTTCTCCATCTTAGCCTCGCACATGTTGTAGTCGTCAAAGGAAATGAGGTCCTTGAAATCCTCAAGCTTCATTTTTCCAAATGTACGAATGTGAAGCAATTTGGCGGGGAGGTTGTTCTTAACATGATCGTGCTCCGTGGACCTAAAAAACGAAGTAATGAAGGTCCAAAAAACAATGAAACATAAAAGGAAAACGGAAAAAAAAAGAAAAAAAGAAAAAAAACGTGAACTTACCAATTGATGTCATTCATGGCATTCAAGAAGACGGCGGTGCAACTTCTTGGATCCACGATAATACAGTCAACAGAGATATGCCAATCTTTATCCAGCGAATGATGCTTATTAATGTGCCTCCACCAAGCCGACAAACGGTGGTTCCCTTCCCACACGTAGAACATCTTGCCAGAAAGGTGAGCAAGGTCAGGATCATTTTGGAGCATGGCTTCGAATTCCTCATTGGCCTCTTGCCTTAATGAACTCCAAGAATTGTGGATGTCATCGGAGACATGGAGTACCTCATTGAGGTTGTTGTAGGGAGAGACATACAAGGCTCGGTCACCGTCCAGTAACCCATGACGAACTCATTTTCCAACTGAGCGACATCAACCTTGTTGATGGGACGAACAAATGGAAGACATCGCAAGCGGCAGAATGGGATAGAGAAACGCGACTTATGAAAAGGTTTCATTCGAACGCGGTGAATCACAGCATTAGAGTCTTCTTCTTGCGATCTCCGAATCAAGAGCTCAGTCTCCTCTGGGTTGGACTCATAAAGAGGACGCAAAGAGTTGGTTGCAACTGGTGCATTATTCTACAAGGGCAACCATAAAAACATTAGGTAGTGCCAAAATTATTGAAAATACAATGAAAGCGAGGCGATGTTTGGGATACGACAAAAACTCAAGGATTGAGGCAATGGCTTATAATCAAACCAGAGGCACCTCCAATTGAACATTATGGTCATCCATTGAGGGATCCACCGATAGATAGAGATCCATGGATTGTGATTCCTACACAAATGCAAGTGAACATTGAAGTCATAATCTGATCCTAATGTCCTATCCCGAGACTATAAAACATACATGCCTCACAACATTCCACTAAAAATCTGGCCATTATGAGCCTACCCCATGACCCTCTCTTATCCGAGAGGGTCCTATTCTAGCCCATACACAACTAGGCCGAACCAGTACACACAAAATATATCTAGTTGAACATACATGCCTCAAAACATTTCAATTGAAATCTCGTCCTTATGAGCCTAGACCATGACCTTCTCGGATCCGAGAGTGTCTTCTTCCAGCCAACTTACAACTAGGCCAAACCAGAACAAACAAGAAATATCTAGTTAAACATACATGTCTCACACACATTCCACTCAAAATCTGGTCCTTATGAGCCTACGCCATGACCCTCTCGGTTCTGAGAGGGTCCTATTCCAGCCCATACACAACTAGGCCGAACCAGTACACACAAGATATATCTAGTTGAACATACATGCCTCACAACATTTCAATCAAAATCTGGTCCTTATGAGCCAAGATCATGACCCTTTCGAATCGGAGAGGGTCCTACTCCAGCCAACTTACAACTAGGCCGAACCAGAACAAACAAGAAATATCTAGGTAAACATACATGCCTCACACACATTCCACTCAAAATCTGGCCCTTATGAGCCTACCCCATGACCCTCTCGGATCCGAGAGGGTCCTCTTCCAGCCCATTTACAACTAGGCCGTACCAGAACAAACACAAAATATCTAGTTAAACATACATGCCTCACAACATTCCACTCAAAATCTGGCCCTTATGAGCCTACCCCATGACCCTCTCGGATCCGAGAGGGTCCTACTCCAGCCAACTTACAACTAGGCCGAACCAGAACAAACAAGAAATATCTAGGTAAACATACATGCCTCACACACATTCCACTCAAAATTAGGTCCTTATGAGCCTAGACCATGACCCTCTCGGATCGAAGAGGGTCCTCTTCCAGCCCATTTACAACAAGGCGAACCAAAACAAACAAGAAATATCTAGTTGAACATACATGCCTCACAACAGTTCAATCAAAATCTGGTCCTTATGAGCCTAGACCATGGCCCTCTCGGATCCGAGAGGGTCCTCTTCTAGCCAACTTACAACTAGGCCGAACCAGAACAAACAAGAAATATCCAGTTAAACATACATGCCTCACACACATTCCACTCAAAATCTGGCCCTTATGAGCCTACCCCATGACCCTCTCGGATCCGAGAGGGTCCTATTCCAACCGAATTTACAACTAGGCCGAACCAGTCGAGACAAGAAATATCTACCTACACATGCATACCTCACAGCATTCCACTCAAAATCTGGTCCTCATGGCCGACTCTCAACTATAAGCCGAACTAGCCTACACAAGTCAACCCTATGTACACATACATGCCTCACAACATTCACCTCAAAATCTGGTCTCTTGGCCGCCTCCCAACAACTAAGCCGAACCAGTCCACACAAGAAATATCTACCTACACATACATACCTCACAACATTCCACTCAAAATCTGGTCCTCATGGCTGACTCTCAACTATAAGCCGAACTAGCCTAGACAAGTCAACCTTATTTACACATACATGCCTCACAACATTCACCTCAAAATCTGGTCTCTTGGCCGCCTCCCAACAACTAAGCCGAATCAGTCCACACAAAAAATATCTCCCTACACATGCATACCTCACAACATTCCACTCAAAATCTGGTCCTCATGGCTGACTCTCAACTATAAGCCGAACTAGCCTACACAAGTCAACCCTATTTACACATACATGCCTCACAACATTCACCTCAAAATCTAGTCTCTTGGCCGACTCAAAACAACTTAGCCGAGCTAGTCCACACAAATGATATGTACCTACACACACATGCCACACAACATGCCACTCCAAATCTGGTCCTTATGAGCCTACCCCATGACCTTCTCGGATCCGAGAGGGTCCTATTCTAGCCAATACGCAACTAAGCCGAACTATTCTACATAAGGCAACCCTATCTACACATACATGCCTCCCAACACTGATCTAAAAATTTGGTCCCTTGGCCGACTCGTAACAACTAAGCTGAACTAATCCATACAAGTGATATCTTCCTACACATACTGGTCAACATTGAGCTCACCCAAAACTATTCACCGAAATAGTCCGAGAGGGCCCAATTCCAGGCTATACCCAACAATTCGAACATACCAAAAAATTCACTTGACACAAGTTGAACCTATGAGCACACACAATCTTCACAACCCAAACTCAAAATCTAGTCCTTATGGCCTACCAACACACAATCAACGGAAGTATTCCACACAATTCGAGTCTATGCACCCATACAAGTTTTACAACCTCAATTCAAAAACTAGTCCTTATGGCCTACCCGACACTATCAACCGAACTAGTGCACACAAGTTTGCCCTATCTACTCATACAACATACACAACCTTTAATTCAAAATCTAGTCCTTATATCCTTCCCGGCACTATCAAAGTTTACTCTATCTACTCATACAACATACGCAACCTTGAATTCAAAATCTGGTCCTCATGTCCTTCCCGACACCATCAACCGAACTAGTGCACACAAGTTTACCCTATCTACTCATACAACATACACAACCCTGAATTCAAAATATGGTCCTTATGTCCTACCCGACACTATCAATCGAACTAGTCCACACAACTTTGCCTTATCTACACATTGAACATATACAAATTTGAATTCACAATCTAGTCCTCAAGCCCTCAATGAAAGACCCTCTCGGATCCAAGAGGGTCGTTCTCTAGTCCATAACCAACTAAGGTTTTTTGCTATAATGCACGCACGTGGGTGTCAAACCCACCTAGGCGCATGTCTCCCATTCAAGGTTCCTTCTTATTTCCTTAGCCCTATCCATATATTGTTTGTCCTATTCTTTGCAAGTTCTCTCCCATATTTAGAGAATTGAATTTCATGTGTCATATTCCCATAAACCTAAATCTTGAAGTACCCTTTGTACATATAAGCTTTACGACAAACTTACGGTATTCATCGAATTCTCCCTTCTCTCCTCGCGGGACCCGCTCTGATTGGAACTGTTGCGATGCTCGCTCTGTGCCATAGATGGTGATTGTGAAACATTGTCCTCCCCTTCTTCGTCTATCGACTACATATTCAACCCTCCCTTGTCCACTCCACACGTATTCTGCGAGTCTGATGGGGTCCCTCTTCTTTCTATACACGTTTCCTCCTTCTTCTTTAGTTCTCTCCGTCTCCTTTGTTTCGAATTGGTGAAACTCGTCCCTCCCTTTCTTTTCTTACGCTTCTTTCATGGATCGATTGTAGAGACTGTATTTTGGTATGGTTCCTTCATGTGTGCGTTCCAGTTCCCCTCTCTTCCTCTCTTTCGTGCTCTTTATTCTCTGGGCATCCGTTTACTTCACTCACAAAATGACCTTTCACCGACCTTCTCTTACCTTTATAGTACCACTGTTCAACGTTTAGGGTTTACAATTCTCTGGTAGCTGTGCCTCGTTTTTTTTATTTGGATTTTTCTATTATTCGTCCCTCTCTTTGTCCATGGCTTCTTCATCCACAATGCCATGTGTATCCGAAATGGTTGAGCTCCATGCCAATGGCATCGAAATCCCTATATTTTTTCCCGTAGATGCAAACGGTTTCCTTTCACCTTAGTATCAGGTTCTCGTTGCAAGATAATACAATATGGGTCGAACGTGAGATTTATGATACAGCTACTTCCTTGTTGTCATACACCATGCGTGAGAATCCTAGGGTTGCCGACAACGGATCTTCAATGTGGGAACTGTGCGCTGGTAAATACAGGGTGTACGGACTTCCAGGTCCTTGCACGAATGTATCCACGGATATCCGTACCCCTCCTTATTCCTCTGCTTCCACTTTCAATACTCCTCCCTTGGTCAAAGTTAATATTGAACCCGGTATGCACAGTGTCATACATCTTTCTGATTCCTCCAATGGTGATGAGCCCCCCGTATCCACTCCCATTCACAAGCCATCCCCATCCTCCTTCCGTTTCACCTTTGTTACCCCGCCTCTTCTGTCTCCTCTTCCTCCATCCCCAGCCAAAACCCCGATTTCCATTCTTCAATGTCTACGTACTCTTGCTTCCATGCCCGATAGGAAGAACATCCTCAAGAAACTAGATTATGATGCCTTACAAATTGAAGATGTGAATTTCCTGCCGCCTCGCTTTGATGGGAATCGGATGTTTGTCCTCCCCCCCGTTGGTGTCTCTTCCTCTCATACCAAGGCCAAATCCATGGACGGCATGGACAAACGCTATGACGGCCATGTTTGGACCAAAACCCAGACCACCAATATCACCAATGACATGGGCCTTGCTTTTTGCTCCTCCAGTTGCATTGGCCACCTCCAATGCCAAAATCCTCTTTGCGATTACCTCCAACGTGCTCATCGCACTTCCCCGGTCAATGAAACTGATTTCGACGGCTTCACAAAGGAGCCCTTTCCCGTTGGTGGTCCCTTCCCTTAGGGCTTGTGAGGCCAAACCACCCACCCTTAAGCGTCCTAGTCCGGGTGAGGGAGTGGATATCACATTCGTGTTCGCATGACTCCATCTTACCAAAGGTGTGAGAATTCAATACATTTCTCATCAATTCGTGTACACTAATTTATTCCATAACAAGATTACAAGTGTTAAAGAACACTTTTATCTATGATGGCACTATTAGTGTACTCTATTACACCCCCACATCACTCAACCACAAGTCCAACCCACTAATACCATTTCCTAACATCTTGTGGCTTTCACACCCTAATGACTAACTCCCTAGCTAAATGCTTCATGCTAAGCCTACTTAGCTACACTCTAGCTTAATGTATTCTCCAAACCACTAGCCCTTACCCTTAAACAACCCAACCTTAACATCCACCCAGCTTGCATTGTAATCTAAAGCACCACCATTAAATTTGTAATCCCAACAGTAGTATCCTCTGTATTCCAGCAGCAGTAGACTCTGTAATCCCAGCAGTAGTAACCTCTGTATTCCAGCAGCAGTAGACTCTGCAATCCCAGCAGTAGTAACCTCTGTATTCCAGCAGCAGTAGACTCTGCAATCCCAGCAGTAGTAACCTCTGTACTCCAGCAGTAGTAACCTCTGTATTCCAGGAGCAGTAGACTCTACAATCCCAACAGTATTAAGAGAGCTCCTAGCTCAAACAGCTCAACCACTTAATTCCCAAAGTCCCTTACTAATCACCTCACTTAATCCTAAAGAATCCCCTAAATCCCCTACTAATTTCCTTACCTAATTCCACTAATTCCACTAATTTTCCTACCTAATTTCCACACATGTTCTAGTTCTAAGAGCTCAAAAAACAATCCTAGAGAGGAGAGGAGGAAGAGAGAATGAAGAGCGAGAGGGGAGGAAGAAGGGAGGACACCCAAGACCACAAACCCCTCAACCTTTTCCTACTTAGTAGGACCTTATCCTATCTACTAACTCCGTATCCCCTTAACCACACAAAATAGCTTAACGCCTAAACATAAATCCACACAAAGCCTCACTCTTTTTATACTTTTGATTTTTTCAATAACACTCCAATTGCACTTCTAATTGAATTCTAAACATAAAACAAATATAAGCACTCATTTTGGGCTTATAGGGCTCCACTCTAATGTGCAGGATCTGTAAGGATCCCCCCACGTGCATTGCACCATGCCACGCCAAAATCTTCTACGTCCACTGCAATACCACCATTCAGCGTGCGTGCATTCATCTGGACAAACATCGCCACCCAGTCGGCAACTGCAAGGGATAGCCGCCAGCGCATCGACGCCCTAATCGAGGAGCATGTCGAGCGAACGCCTCAAGCCACTCATAGCAAAATTGTCCTTGAAGCCAGCAAGGACCTTGTGGGTGAGTTCTGTAGTTAGTTTTTTGGTTACAAACAAAACCCAGGGAAACACTCAGGGAAGACTTAAAAGGTGATTTCTATATCATCTAGGTGTCTTAGATAAGATTTATTAGGGAAAACAAAAGGTTATATCACTTCATTTTGGATTAGGCTGACAATTGGATTACGGGTAAGGGATAAAAACTCTAAAAACCACTCCATGTCAGTACATGCAAATGTGACAGTCTCACACCTCACTCTAAATTCCCAGTCAATAGTCTGGCAGTGAGTTCATTTTACTTGGACCAAGTGCGGTGCAAAATCATAGGCACAGCCATAGTCAATAGTCTTGCAATAGTATCCCATTTTAGTCTCGGTACCAAAGCCACGGGCACTTTGGAGTAGTCAATAATCTTTCCTTAATTAATCATGTTTAGTGAAACTTGAAATGTCGGTCCGTAATCCATTTAGGATATTCCGTCTTCGTTCGTTAATTTCAATCTTAATGTCACAGTCCGGCAATTGTCTTTTTACCTTATTTGCATCAAAGTAATCATATGCTCGGTCAATGCGTCAATAAGCCATCACCACATATGCGCATCAACATATTCTCACCTCTCTCATAATCTCACTTAGGTCATTCAAGGTTTCAATTTCATACACTCAAAGCTTAGACAATTGACTTAGGAACTCATTTCATTATTATCATTAATGTTTAAACGATTCATTCCTTAAAGTGGTAAAAGTTCCAATTATACTTAATTCTTCAAAAATGTTAGACAATAATCGAATCGTACCACAAAATAGACAGCACGTCCATTTGTCTCTTCAGCATCAAACTGTTATTTCAAAGTCTATGATCTCAACATGTGGTCTTCTCAATCTCCATCAAAGGTTGTAAAGGAACATTTTCTCCATTTACACATAGAAGTCTATAGACTTGTTCCTTGTCCACTTTAGTTATACTCAAGAATTCGGGATTACCTTTCGCTCAATCTTTCACAAATTACAACGACAATAATCACACTACTCAAATTGATTTGGGAAATGAAATCCTATTAAAGTCAATGGACTCGTGGTGCAATTATCCTTGGAAGCAAGTTAGAAATGTGCAAGTATGTCAATGAAAAGGATATAGCCTCCTGATTTTGTTATACGAGAAAATATGTGGATAATACATTAAACAATTCTATCTTATCATTCCATTTTGATTACATGAAAGCACGTAAATTGATCATTTAAGGAGTACGATTATCCTCACCAAGAGATAAATCATACAGTCACTCAGGGTTCACAAGGCGATAGACTAAACAGTTCAAACTCCCTGGTTTGATTCGAAGTGATTAATATCGGTTTATTATTTCGAACCCCTACCCAGTCAATAGCCTTGCAGTTTCTCAAACGAATCCGTCGATTAAATCCATTAATATCGTACGGAAAGTTTCTGTATTAACTTTAATATGGACCGCAGAAAGGGGTTGCGACTGTAATTACTCAACTTACTCCCTCAGACTATCGTCTTGCTCGTAAATTACTCAGTGTCTGCAAATAGATGAGAACAGACGGATTGCACAAAGAAATCCAACTCGGGAATCCCTCCTGAGAACTTACAAATCCTCTCTCAACTAAAGTTACTCAGCCCATAATCAAACATATCATGAGTGTTTGCCCATTAATCAACTAGGTAATACACTCCAGTAATTAATCCTTGCAAAATTACCTCACAGTAAGGTCAACCCGAGACAATAGACTCGTCAATGCAGGTGGTTGCCATAGAAGGAAATCGTCTTGCCGGGAAAATGACCAACCACAGATACAGATTAGGAAGGCTGACACATTCAATAGATAACTCTGGATTAAAATATATCGTTAAGGCTCGAACCTCAAAACTTCTGGCACTCAACCTTGATTCTCGAATCAGACAATTGATTAGTTTCGATTCCAGTAAAATCTCTCTGGAACTACTATAATTATTACAACCACTACAACAATAGACAATTGACCTTAGCAGATGCGCATCCCACGCATGTGCTTACAAAATAAGTTTTTATATTCAAAAGATGAGTTCACCAAAAAATTCACATACACAAGTCAATAATGTTCACCAAAAAAAACTTCTCATAATATCTAGGCCTCTCGCCTCTTCTCTTCCTCCACAAGGTAGTTATAACCGTTGTTTCCTCTTCAAAACAGGCCATAGACTTCACATGGCCTAGTTTCACCTTTCACAAGACAATAGCCATTTCACACCACAAAGTTTCATCTTTTCTAGTTCTAGAAGTGGATGTTCACACTTAAAGTTCACTTAGGCTTCAAAAATCAAAAAATTTGTACGACATATTCCTCCTCCGCAATGATAGTGATCCTCATCAACTTCTTTCCTTGGAAGAACTTGAGCCCATTTTTTATCGTTGCAAGGAGTTGAATTCCCCCCACCTCCGTAACAAGGTTACCACATTCAAATACTTACGTAGGTTAGGGGTTATGGATGGCATCGCCAAGCTTCGAGGTGTCAGCACCTGGGCCTATGTCCAGCGTAATCAATTCCCCGGCCAGGGTGACGAGATGGAAAAAGTTTTCGTTTTCAAGATGTCTGAGGTTGGCCCTGGTAGTGGGGTCGACTTGGTTAAGCGCATGCAACTTGGCGGGGATCTCGAGCATGCTTGGATCATGTCTGACCATGTCAAACGCGTCGCCAAGTGGACCACCATGCCTGCCACGTATACGACGGAACCTACCAGCGCATCATGACCATCGCTTGCTGCGACTTCCAATCCGAGGACAAGGATGCTCAAGTTCTTTTCTAGCATAACCTCAACCACGTCATGGCCCACCATGGAATCCCCAAGCCCCACTTCAAAGGCTTCATGGCGGACAGTGCACAAGCCAATTGGAATGCCGTGAGCATTGTTTACGGGTCCGGAGATCCAAAGGTTCCCATCGATGGGCGTGAGAGAACCTGCTACTTCCATTGGACCCAATCTTTGGAGAAACACACCAAACTCTATATCAAGCACGACTTGCAAAACCAACACAAACGTCTCTGCCTCCAATATCGCGACGCATCCTCTATGCTCGAGGCGGAGACGAGGTACCTCGCCATCAAGACCTGGTGGGCTTCGTCTAACAACACCTTCAACTTTGGCTGGCCTTCTGGCACTTTCGATATGGACAATGGGGTGGCTTTATGGAATCGGTGCGTCTTTAGTGTTATTATTCTTTGTTTTTTTTTTTTTTTTTCAAGCTTTGCTTATTTCTTACACTACCATTCCATTTTGCAGGAGAAAATCATGACCGCCGAGGAATTCTCACAAATGCCCAATTGCAACCTTGCCGAATCCATTCACAACAAATGGCTTCAAGCGTCCGGCAACAAGGGTGGCGATCTTTACGTGGCCACTGTGAATGACTATATTAGAGCATTCCTCTTAGTTGTGGCGTACCATCAATTTCTAAAGGATGGTGTTGGGGGTGATGGCCCTAACAAAGAAAAACTCAAGCTTCGATGCGCTCAACGTCGTGCTCAACGTATTAGTGACCCCGCTGTCCTAGAGGAGGTTCTCCTCGACATGCCTGGCGGGGACGAATTTTGTACTCGTAGTCCCCACCTCGAGAGTGCCGAGGTATTCGGCTCGCAGAAACGCAAGCCCGACACCCCCATTGGAGCTAACGATGAAACCCACCGCCCTGACACCGTCAACTTCTCTCGCCCTCGTGTGGCTGAGAGAACCACAAGATCTCATGCTTCACCTTTGCCTACCATCGTCGAGGAATCCTTCCCGACCCTAATGGAGATTCCACCACCCCCTCCTACTGGTCTGGATTTTTGCCGTGTCAGTGCTGTACAAGAATCCAAAGTGGACGAGAAGCTCTGGCATATTGCTCGCATTCCTTATAATTCCTCCAAGGCATGTTGGGTCATGCATGCTTCACCAAGAGAAAATGCACTGCCAAAATCGTCTCCAACTCCAAGAGCACCCCTGCCCCGGCATACCTTGGAGTTTGGAACTATTACAAATTCACAACACCTAAAGTCGAGAAGTTTTTTTTTTGCCCCGACGACATTGAACATTGTGTCAAAGGATCACGTCGCAAGTGGGTCGACAAATTCTCTGCAGACCAAGAACGACATCCAATCCCGCCCGTGTGGCCTGTCAAGCTTGGTACCAACCTCACTTGTCCGGAGATCCTGAAGCTGAAGAATGTCGGCTTTCAGCTCCCTAAAAAAGAACGCATCACGCCCACTCGCCTCTTCAACACATCGGCTCTTCCCCTCGACCTCTCCGAAGTGGACGTTCCAGCCAACCCAGACTCTTATCCTTCGTCCAGGCAGTCCAAGACTACGAGACGGTCTGCCACCGCACCATCAACAAAACAAATGCAGATGGTGGCATCTGCACGAGCTATGGACGGGACCACATTGAAGGTCACCATGATTCCACACCCTGGATTTGGTTGCGTTATCATGTTACAGTCCAAACCTCCACCTACTCAATCCATTTACCAACTCACAGTAAGTTCTCTGCCCGAGTGTAATTGTCCGGCCTTCAAGGATATGATATCAAAGTTTGGTTGCAAACAAAATTCGTTCTTGCATTGTAAGCACGTATACTTCATATTTGTCAAGGTCTCTAATGTAGACCCGAAATTGACTTGTTCATTCACGTCCCTACTTTTAGTTTCAATGAGGTCAAACTCATCCTCGAAGGGGGCCTCTTGAGACAATCTACTTCTTAGAATTCCTCTCATCCACGCACTACATTGTGTATTGATAGATGTGTCCATTTTTGGACCTCTTGTGAACTCATAATTGTTTGCTATAATAAATATAATTTCATGGATTATTTTTATTCCCTCAAAATATTGTATTACAATACTCAATTGTGCCATGTGTTTCTCTCTCGGTTGAACACTACATGTTCAATTTAACATGCCTACTATGTCTATCAAATCTACTTCTGTGTTGTCAACCTCCTAGATGTTTCATCGTCCCTTTTTGATGGAGGTGGACCCGGTCGAAGCAAATCAACGTACGAAATTGTTTTATCCTTCATTCGATCCTTCAAAGGACGACGATGCGGCGATAATCCTTTCATTCTCTCGCGAAACGACAAAGGCCTCAAAGATTCGCCAACCACCTTGATCTCCTTCTCACTATCGTTCGACTTCTCTTCATTCAACTCAGTTGCATCATCTGCCGCACTATTCATGCACCTTGTGACGTTCTTCTCCAGCACATCCGCTCGCATTTTATCTTTCTTTGCATAGCGTTTTTGCTTCTCTTGCATCCTCCACCTCCATGCTTGTGTGGACTGCGAAAATGGATTCAGCTCGTAGTCATCACTATACTAATTTGCAGCACCTATGTCATGTTCCGACGATGGATTAAATGGAACATGCGGATCTCCTAGACTTCTAATCTCTTTCTCCCATCCTAGGCCAGCGAACATGTCTCTCTCCTCTCCCATTGTATGTATATGTCTCTACATCCGTATTGGATACGAATCTAACTTATGTCCTCATATATATTCAGCTCAACATAATCTTTTCGACCACAAACAATAATTGTTGGAGTCCAAGCTCTAGAGTTGACTCACACATAGGACAAACACAAAAACGATGGAATAAAAACAAAGCAAGTTGGTCGCCCTTTGTATTTTGATTGACTCATTCTTCAATATACCAATCTCGATAAAATCATTTTCATTTTCTTGGGGGGATCACCTTTGTTTTTAATCATATACTTATCTATTTTATCATAATTTTTATATATCAATTTAGCACTTCCCGGTTTCCAAATTTAATGAGACCATTTCAAATTCAGGTCGTTTTCATTTATTTTTGGACCTATATATTCCACAGAAATAGGTCATACATTTTTACTATTTTGGAAGAATCTGGATATATTCTATTTTATTTTAAAATATTGCTAAATTTAGTATGACAAGTTTGTTATTTTTACTTCCTCTCCGCTCTCTGCTCACCGCTCACATAGGAGTGTCGTCCATGGTTGTGGTTTGATTGGAGCATCTCCAAGGAATTCATGGGGATACTAGGAAACATGGGCCTCTCCCAAAGCACATTTGTGGGGTGTTGGCGAGGTACAATGATGTACTCACCAATAGGTTGTTGAAACAATTACCGCCAAGGAGTGGAAAGTAACTTGGTCAACGAGAGATTGAGTTCTTAAGCTATGTGGTGACAAATGAAGTTGGTGGACGGACATGAGGAAGGTCAAGAAAATCGAAGAGGGGAAATGACCCTTGATTTAAAATGGGCTTAGGTCGTTCCTTGGCCTAACCAACTACTACCACCATTTTATTCGAGATTTATTAAGATTGCTAGAACCTTGTTTGACTTGTTAAAAAAATGGCTATACGAAGAGTGGGATGAGCCTTGTCACCAAGCCTTTGGAGAGCTTAAGAGCAAGTTGTCCTTGTGTTTCCAGAACAACACTACAACAACCTGGAGCAAATTGCCAAATATGCTCCAGGTAGGGTCAGTCACCTAAGTTGCCTCGCCCATATAAAACTCTAGGACTTTGGGTAGTGCTCTTATCCCACCGTCAAGTATCATTTTGTTTTTCTAGAAGGGTTGGGGCCAAATAGACATTTTCCCTTAGCCGCTAGGGCTAGAAGCCCCTAGCAGCTTCAGACTACCATAACTTCTACATATGATCTCTTATGCTATCAAGAAACCACTCTATGGACATTTACTTTTGCGTAGATGTCGATGGACCCCTTGTTTGCCACATTTATGCAAGTATTAAGGAAGTTATGGTTGTTCAAACCTGGGCAATCCCAGGCTCCACTCCGATCACTACTGCCCCAGGCTGCTATCCCGGGACAACGCCCCACCCAACTTGCCATATCTCCTTGTTCACACCTCCGATTGAGGTGTTTTTAAGCATTCTAGAATTCAACCGCCATAAGCTACCCATAACTCATGGCCTTACCCTCGTGACTCTTAATCTTTGTGGGTGAGAGGCATTTTCAACGCCTGGGGCCTTCACCCACACTAGGCTCACCTGGACCCTCTCACCAATGGCGCCACAAGTCCTAGGTGTCACTACGAGGTACCCCTTGTGCCCCTGATGTTGTGTGCACTCCTCATGGAGAGGTACGCGATAGTGGCGGAGTGCAATAGCCTTCTTGAGATAGAAATTAATATCAACTTGATGGTCCAAATGAAAGAAAATTTCAAGAATCCCTAATACTATATACTCAAATAGTGATTAAATTTATCTCTAATGGGATTATGTAGGAGACACACTAGTACAAAATGGTCCTCATTTTCAACTACATTTAAAGAGCAAACGTAGCATAATCTATCACCTCTAGAAATAAGGTTAGTCAACCATCATCTAGTTTTAAGGGCAAGTCTACACAAGGTGCAATAAGCAACAATGATATTGTGTTGTGGTGGTGTCAATCAAATTGAAAATGATCATTTTCCCAACAACATTGTTAATTCCATTGACGACCAAACATGAGAGATGGTTTATAAACTTTGTGATAACTCCAAATACTCAAGCAATAAGTTTGAACCACCATTTTGGCCACGTTCTATACATGTACATTTAAAATTTTAGATTTCGACACTAGGATTTGATTGAAGATGCTCTTCACTTTTGTAGTCATTGTGCCATAATGTGTGGATGTGTAAGGTTAGAAAAAATGGAAATAAATTGCTCATTTGCACACGGCTTATGCTCTTTGTAATGAACTCTAAAGTGTTCAAGCAATACATTTCAACCACCAGTTTTGGACATGTTCCATACATGTAATTTCAATTTTTAGATTTTGACACTAGGGTTGAATTAAACACGTTCTTTACATTTGTAGTACACCATTTGGTGTCACATGCGTAAAAATGTCACTTACCATATTTTGAGGCGAATATTAGGTTATACTAACGACCAACAATTTTATCATTAGTGTCACCTTGTGACATTTAGTGTTCAAATGTGCTCACTATTATCTTGGCATGAGTATGTTTGTTAGTGTTATAAGGTGTATGCCTAGTTACACAATGGTCTACAAGTTGACTGAGTGCACACAAATGACACTTGGCATTAATGTGCTCAAGAATACATTTCTTTTGCTTACCAAAATAAATAAATAAAAACAACATCAGAATTTGGCATTTACTTTGACATGAATGGGAGCCCGTTCCTCATTACCGTGTTCATGTTATTTGCTTACCAAAATGTAAACACATGACACATGCCATTAGTGTGCTCAATGATATCTTACCCTTGCATATTAAACACAAAACGATCATCTAAAGTATCCCAATGTGCTACACTAAATGTCACGACGTAAATATTTTTTTACTTAGAAAAATATTTATGTTGAGGAATAGTACTATATTGGCAATTAACAAACGTGACATTTTGAGACCTAGGCATGTAGTTTAGGCCCTTTCAATTGTGTACATGACACCAAATACCATAAACATTGTCATTATGGCAGAATAGATGGAGGTGTAGGAGTAAAAAGTGAAAGATACATTGAAGAGATAAATTACTTAACTACACATGGGTTGGGATGGCAAATACCAAGAGTTTGCGAGGCAATAATATTCCTTATCTTCGAATCCTACTCAAGGGGCTATATTTATTGGTATATTTTATTTGTAGTCAAATGAATCTAAAAATATTTTTGATGAAAAATAAAAATGATTCTGCTAATTCCAATTGTATGGATGCGGTTTAAATTTCGCCTTGTACAAATCTTTTGAATGTTCACTCCAAAGCAAGATTTTACATTGAATTGCATCTTTGATTTGACTTGGAACCCTAACACTTCAAACGGTCGTTTTACCCCTAAATTATTTCATTCGAGGTTATATACGAAAATATCACTAAAAATG
Organism: Polytrichum commune; assembly: GCA_950295325.1. NCBI lineage: Eukaryota > Viridiplantae > Streptophyta > Polytrichopsida > Polytrichales > Polytrichaceae > Polytrichum > Polytrichum commune. The sequence goes on along the minus strand of OX485806.1, from coordinate 53,063,529 downwards.
ATATTGTATTTTGCAAATATGATTCTTCAAAATGAACATGTAGAGGACAATTTTCACTGCCCCACCATGATAAATACCAATATTCCAATAAAAAAACTTATAAACATCTCAATATCCACACACACACACACAATGATGGTGATGCTAATTGTAATTTCTAAATAGAAATACAAGCACTATTTGATAAGTGCTTCCCAATCTAAATTGTATATCATTGTCAATGGTTGGGTGTAGCATCACAGAGCCTTTACTGTTAATTTTCTTCAAAGAGCCATGAATTTTGGGTGTGTGGACAGATTGTTGCCCTCAAGTGTAAGGTTCCACAATTTTCTAATACATGATGTTGAGTACTGTGGGCCACATTGAAGTTAAGTATTAAGTTACACTATAAGTATGCCCACAATATGTCATAAACAGTGTAGTTGACGCATTACCTTGAGTTTACCCTAAATACCATAGTCGATGTACATACAGAAACATTGTCTACAATGACATAACTTAGAAACTTACGGACTAGAATACTGAGGAATGAACGACAACCATTTTCGACGTCAAAACCTGGTGGTCTGAGCCAGAAAATTTCCCAGCCTCACATTCCAGTGATGAACTCGGACAACCTACCTCAGTGGCACCCAACAGGAGAAAATGAAGTACGAGAAGGATCTTCAAAAAACAATGCATGTAGGCACTGGTGCCTCTTGTGAAGAATAGTGCAACTCTTTATAAAGAATACTGGTAATCATAATCAGTACAGCCAAAAATAGTGGACATTCCCAGCCTCGCATTCCACAGGCTCCCTCTCGACGAGGTACAAGAAGGGTATCTAAAAAGCAACACATGTAGGTACGGGTGCCTCTGGTGGAGATTGTTGCAACACTTTACTGTGAATACTGGTAATCAAATTCAGTAAGGCCGAGCATAGTACTAACAGTCAAGTATATAAGATAAAATGTGCCCGCCACGGCTATGGCGACCAAAAATTGGGTGGACGGCTCCTTCAACAGGTCCAAGAGAGGCTTCGCCAGACTATACAATCCTCCCGAAACCACGGTGAAGAAGTATAACCCATACCGCCGCACATTATCCCAAAACTCCTCCATTAACGGACCCCCGGGACCCAGAGCAAGCGCACTGGCGTCTGGGAGGCACACTAGAGCAAACACTAGACCGCCTACGGCTAACGCCCTAAAGTTTTCCTTTAGTAGATCCCCTAGGTTTGTATTTGCACTACTAAGCTCAGTAATTGCGTAATCGTTCCCGTCCTTCCTTCGCAGTAAAATTAAATCTTCACCGATGTTAGAGCATTCTACTTCTCGCTCTAGACCCCTTCGCAGACTTTCAAAATCTTGCCCCAGCATTGTGTATGCCTGCCCATGAACGAAGCCACAAAGTTTGCCAATCAGTCCCGGGGTCACCAAAAAAGCTCTGGAGGTACATGGGCATCCTTTCCCAACTGATGCCTGACATTTATACAAAATTTTCAAAAAGGAAGCCTCTTGTCATCAAATCAGAACGAAAAGTAGAGAAATCTTGAGCTATCCTTGAAGAAGTTCCACTCCACATGCATAAACAAAAGCTGTCGTATTTGGAGGCCATTAACCAACATTTACTAGAGTAGTAGTCCAACCACAAATTGGGAATGTAATCCCTGGCTACTGCGAGAGAACATGACCTCTTGCCTTTATGAGCTTGATTTTGGAAACCAGCGAAGCATCATTATTAGTGGCGAGACGGGCGCCCATAGCGGATGCCAGCTTCGACGCAACGGGATCAATGCGGCGTCTCTGCGAGACGCGCCTGGACGGGAAGGCGAAGCAGGTGGTGAGCACTGCGGAAGCCATTCCAGTACTTACTATAGCTAACTTCAATTGCTCCAGAACTGGGCTTGCGGGACGCAGACAACTTTGGGGGCTTAACAAACTGTCGCCCTCTCAACACTACCGGCAGTAACGTTGCTGACGGACAGCATACACGAAGCATCGGCGGGTACTTGGCACTAAGGGCCGGTTTACACTATGGACCATGAAGTTGGACCATGGCTATGCAGGCAGCTGATTGGCTGCTGAAGTTGTCCCGGGATAATTTCGGTTTACATTAAGGAAAAAATGGCAGAGGGACCATGAAGGTTGAGGTCTCCAAAATATATTAAGGTTTAATAAGTGCACTGACATGGTCCAATGGGTTTTGCAGTGAGAGAGGCAAGAGAGGCAATCTGGTAGGAAAAAACAAGGGCCCATTTCAGAGAAATGTCGTTTTAATAAAAAATTAATGAGTCTACCCTCTATATGCCTTGATTATATCATAGCCCATGAGACATACCATTACCACCTTGCCCTACCCATTAAACCAGCTCCCATGTGTTTCACCAAATAGCGTGGGACACCTAAAACTCAAGAATTCAAGTGAATAATTGTTTTTTTGGTCTACCAACTATAATGTTTGGAATTTGGGGGCTCATAATTTACCATCGGAAAGGTCTTAAAAATATCTTTCCAACGGTATATTACACATCCCAAAATTTTAAAAATTACAGTTGCAAAACGAAGGAAAACAAATGTGTAGTTGTTTAATGAATGTAGATCAAGGTGGTCAAAAGAACCGCAATGGGAAAACAACTACGGTTCTTTTTTGCAGAGTTTCCTACTACACTAAATAATATATCTAGTGTTTGATACACTAAATACAAATGCATACACTAAATATCAATAACCCTATGAAAGTACCTATCATTAAATATAAAATCAAACACTAAATATCAACTATGGTAATATGTGGAAGTTACATGTTTGAATTTAGTGTTAGTAAGGATATAAAAATAAATAACAATGATAAAAAGAGAATTCCAACATATCTTCTAGCAAATCTTCTAACATTTATTATCAAAAAATTGAAAATTAGTGTTGATCAAGGTAGGGTGGTAACAACATTAAATATATAATTAAACATCCTATTTAGTGTGTGGCAACTCAAGGTGCATGTCACATGTAAATTACATTGAGCATGTACAAATTAAATCGCTCATTTTTTTGTAAAAATTGTTGTGAGAAAATTTGCAAGCCACATCTTCGACACATTTAACAAGAAGGGAAGACAAGTGAAGCCCAAGAGAAGACAAAAGAATGGTCAAACTTGAATTTTTTCAAAACTACCTTTTTTTGGGCATGTATTAAAAAAATTAGCACCTTCATCTTTTGGTACATGGTCATTCTTCTTGGTCCACATTTGGTTTACACCTAGTGAGGGGCTCAAGGCTTTCAAAACTAATCTTTTAAGAAGTCGGACCATCAACTCCGACCATTGACAAAGGCCATCTTCCATGGTCTGGCTTCATGGTCCATATTATAAACCGACCCTAAGGTGCAGCCGAAGGGTGGGCACGCCCCTTGCTGCTCATTGCCAGATGTCTAGACCTCCTTCGTTGCCGTGAGTCTTTTTGCCCGGTTTTTATCCAAGTCTAGGCCCAATCCCTTTTCCAAGGGTGTCGTCTGTTTTTCCCAAGGTCGGAATATTTGTCTAGTAAAGATCATGTCCTTCATCCTTCAAAGATTCTATAAGAGAGGACGACATCCGCTCCTCTCTTACACACATGTTGTCGCAACCCTTGTTAGTTTCATTAACTAACTTGATCCATTATCAACTTAAACAATGGTCACGAGCGCTAACCCTTCGCATTCCGCCATGCTAATGGCTAGCTATCCATATCGTGGACCTTTAAGTTCATAAAAGGGGGACCAACCCTCCTACCTTGCATTCGGGACTCACCCCTTAAACAGTAACCAATGCTTAGATGTGGACTTCCATCCATGGAAGTTCAATCTTATGTTGATCACCGCATTGCCGAAGCAACAATATAACAACCTGAAGCATACTAGGCAACTATGCCCTCAAGTATTACTAGTATTGTGATAAAGTTCGAGTCGTATTTGGTTACTAGGCGGGCCCAATGGAGGGTTTGTTGAGTTTTGGTATTTGTGTGTGGGTGTGCATAGCCATTGCCATGCCATTTATGTTGGAATGTTTTTCCAATTGATCTAAAAACTACATCTCTAGGGAATGGGGAGTGGAATTGTCTGAGTGTGGTGGGGCATGTTACTGGTGATGAGAAATATGAGTGTGTGGACGACACTTCTATGTGAGCGGAGAGCGGAGATGTGGACAGGAATTAAATTTAGTAAACTTCTTAGATCAAATTTTGAATTTTTTTAATAAAAAACTCGAATATGCTTAGAATATTCTAGATTCTCGTAAAAATAGTAAAAATTTGTGACCTATTTCCGTGGAATATATAGGTCCAAAAATAAATCAAAATGACCTGAATTTGAAATGGTCTCATTACATTTGGAAATTGGGAAGTGCTAAAATGATAAAAAATTAAGATAAAATAAATAAGTATATGATAAAACCAATGATGAACCAAGAAAGAACGAATGAAAATAATTTTATCGAGGTTGGTATAATTGAAGAATGAGTCAATCAAGATACAAAGGGCGATCAAGTTGCTTCGTTTTTTTTCCATCACTTTTGTCTTTGTCCTATGTGTGAGTCAACTCTAGAGCTTGGACTCCAACAATTATTGTTTGTGGTCAAAGAGATTATCTTCAACTCTATATAAATGAGGACATAAGTTATACTTGCATCCAATACGGATGTAGAGACATATGCACACAATGGAAGAGGAGAGAGACATGTTTGCTGGCCTAGGATGGGAGAAGGAGATTAGAAGTCTAGGAGATCCCCATGTTCCTTTTAATTCATCGCCGGAACATGACATAGGTGCTGCAAATCGATATAGTGATGACTACGAGCTGACTCCATTTTCGCAGTCCACACAAGCCTGGAGGTGGAGGATGCAGGAGGAGCAGAAACGATATGCAAAAAATGATAAAAGGCGAGGTGATGTGCAGGAGAAGGACGAAACAAGGTGCATGAATAGTGAAGCAAATGATGCACATGATTTGAATGAAGACAAAACTATCGACACCGAGCATGAAATCAAGATGGTAGGCGAATGTTTGAGGTCTTTGTCGTTTCTCGATATGTCACGTGAGTTGACATCGGGGGCTAAGTCACGTCAAATTAGGAGTAAATGGACTCCATTAGGAGTCCATGTGTGTTTGGATGAGTGATGGACTCCATTGGGAGTCCTAGTTAGTTGTTCATCCACTCCATGGATGAAATCCACATAGGATTGGGGTTATGTGGAGAGGAAGGCATCTTGACTTGCCATTGTTGTCAAGTCAAGTCTTATGAGTGTGTTTTGAGAGAGAGAGAGCTTGTTGTTGCTATCTTATGGCTATGGTGTAGTAGATCATGAGTAAGCCTTTGCATTCTTTCTCCATCACTTGCACTCTTGGATTCTCCCTTCGTGGAGTGAGAGATAACTTGACTATTTTGTGTGAATTTCAGAGTTTCTTAATCTTTGTAAGAAGATTTCTTAGTTTCTTGAGCTTGGAGAGAGAAACCCTCATACTTGACAACAATGCGCTTATTTTTCATTTTTGGTTGTATTTCTGAGCTAAAAGGGCCCAGTAGTGGGGGCAAATGAGTGATACAAGTGTATGAAAGCTTAGTTTGCAATTCCTTGCAACCCTCAAGAAGATTTTGAGAAAAATCTTCACATTTATCTTTTGGTGTCTCTTTGTGTTTTCTTGAATTGTTGATGGTTGAATCTTGAGACCAAATGGAATCTCAAGTCACATCTTTCTTGCTTGCAAATTGTGGAAGCAAAGTTTAATTTTTGTTCTTTTAAAACAAACATAACAATAAAATAAAACAACAGTAAAATAAAAATCCGAATTGTTTTTAATTGTTGAGCTCCGGACGGATCCGGAGCTCACCGGACCCTCCTGGAGCTCCAGTTCTGCAAGGGGCAGCGGGTCGCAAGCCGGGCCGGGCGGGCGGGCGCAGGCCGGGCCCACGGGGGCGGGCGCCAGCCAGCCAGGCCAAGTAAGGCCTTCTTTTTTATTTTATTTTTGTTTATTAGTTTATTATTTTTGTTTTGTTTGTCATATAAACATTTATTTTTATTTTTACATTTTTACTTTCACCTTTCACACTTGGCATTTAATTCTCACGAACTTTGAGGTTCAAATTTGGGGGCATACTAGCTCTGATTGGAGTGAAATTTGAGCCTATCTTGTGTGAAATTTGCCAAGGAATCCAATGGTGTAATTGGATTGTTGATTGGAATTCAAAATCATTGCTGAAATTATTAATTTCAACGCTGATTTTTGTTTTTGGGAGCAAATTAACTCCAAACGGAGTGAAATTTGAGCCTAATTTGTGTGAAATCTTCCTAGGAGTCCATTGGTGCAATTAGTTTGTTGATTGGAGTCCATAATCACCTTGGAAATTAACATTTTCAACGCTGATTTTTGTTTTTGGGAGCAAATTCACTCCGAACGGAGTGAAATTTGAGCCTAATTTGCGTGAAATCTTCCTAGGAGTCCATTGGGGCAATTAGTTTGTTGATTGGAGTCCATAATCACCTTGGAAATTAACATTTTCAACGCTGATTTTTTTAATTTTAATTACCAATCTCAAACCTTTGCACAATTTTGGAATTCTGGGGGCCTAAATAAACACTTGGCATTTGGCAAGGGATTGCCATTTAGATAGCCCGCAACAGGTGCAGGTTGCCATTACCTTGTAGATAGTTGCTGGTACTCAAGTGATTATTTTATGGTGCAAACTAGGGTCCGATATTATCGATCTCCATCACCAGATTACTTGGAGGACGTGCATACCACAAATCTTGAGCCAAAGGTAGATACCAATGAGGCTTTTGAGCCTATTTCGGCGTTGGACACCACTAGTAGGCTTCGGATTTGGAGTGTTGGCACGTTCGACGAAATGGACGACGATCACCACGGTTCAGTGCGTGATCGGTTCTCAGGTCGAGCTGGGGGCATTTCCTTGCCCGATTGGAAACTCCGGTTTCGTACCTGGATTAAGGAGAAACGCCAAAGGTCTTCCAATTTCAATGATTGGTATGCCTTTGAACTTCTGCCTCAACATTTGGAGTATGAGGCACTCCAAACTTACGAACGCTGGACAGAGGGTCATCAGCGACAACTTCGGGAGGTGGAGCAGTATTGGGAGGCCCGGGTTGAGCTTATTTCAACCCTTAAAGATGGGGCGATTGCCACCTTAGCTCCACCCACCTTAAAGGAGGAGGATCCACCGGAGGAGTCTAAGGACCAAGAACTAGTACTTGGGCCAATAGTGGCTGGCAGTAGCACGGCTATCCTTTCACAGATGGCACGTGCTACACAGGCAGCATTGACGGCTGTTGGTCCACCACCTCCATTTAATCCCCTTGCTGAATTTGTCGCACATTTGGAGGTGGAGTATGGTGGATTTCGGCGAGACCAGACGCAGCGCATTCAGGATTTCCGCCGAGAGAAGGATGACACTCCACGGACCATGTATACGCGACTCGCACGCTTTGCTGTTGAGTCGGGAGGTGTTTTTGCTGAGAGTCAGTTTGTCAAAATCTTTTTGTCTAAAATTAACAAGCGGCTACTTGAGTTGGTATCACCTTGGATTATTCTCGACTACGAAGGCAGAGCTACGCTTGCACAAACGTTTGCCATGGTTAAGAGATGTGATCGAGCTCTCTGTCAACACGATGCCACAGACATGGTATCTTGGATGATAGAGAGTACGAAATCAAGAAGAATTGTCACAGCTATTAGTAGTTTAGCTGAGACTCAAACCGTTAAGGAGCAAAAGATTTTGCATTGTTGGGGTTGTGGAGAAGCTGGTCATTCGAAGAATGATCCCAATTGTCCTAAGAAAAAAAAAACCCAGCCTTTGGGAAAATTAAAACAAAAGATAGAACCAGTAAAGGCAGGGGACAATTCTAAAAAGAGACAATTGAAATGTAACCATTGTGGTGGCACTAATCACGATGTGGATCATTGTTTCCAACTTCATCCTGAGATGCGGCCTGCCAGTTATGTCACTGGCAAATCTCCAAGGGAGCAGAGTCTTGAGGCTAAGGTGGCAGAGCTTGAGTAAAAGCTCAAATCTTCTGCATCTTTTGCTCAAATTTCTGAGCCGCATGCGGGTGGGGGCACCTCGGGTTCGGACATGTATATGTTTGGGGCATCTGGAGAGGTGGTAGTTGCAGCTTCTACTCGATCACAAACATTGGCAAATGCGGTAGCTTCTACAAGTGGTGGTAGCAACGAGGTGTCACATCCTCGCCATGCCGAACCAGCGGATCAAGTTGGTCAAGCACGTTTACCTCTCTCATTTGGATTGGTAGACACCACTGTTGTTGGGGCTAAAAACCATGTACCTTTGAGAGATGGGGATTCCATCTCGAAGGATGTTACGCCAGCATTGGCATATAAAATTCTCCACATGCCAATTTTCTCGAGTTCGGAGTTGATGGCTCCGGATTTCAAGCCTGCTGGAGTTTCCATTTAGTGGGGAAAATGTTAGAAGGAAAGGCGGATTTGCCATCCCTTCAAGTATCCCAAGCTGTTGTTGACGTATCTATGGCTGAGGAGGTGGAGGACTTAGCCAATTTGCGAGCGAGCCTTGCGGATGCGGCGATCATTGCTTTTGGTAAGCACACTGATATTCCTCCATGAACAATTTCAGCAGTGGACACGTCCTTTTTGAATTATGCAGCGGGAGAGGCATATCTTGCAGATATTTCTGCAAGGCCTGCGCGCGAACGGCATAATTTGCAACCAGAAGTTGTACGGCTGATGAACGACAAATCTTTGTTTGTTGTTTCACGCGCGGATATGCCTACTATTCGTGCTACACCACTGAGAGTTATGATGGATTCCGGTGCTCAACCGGTTATGATTGGCAAAGGACTTGCTGACAGTCTTGGATTGACGCCAGCAAACTTAGATCCTTGTCCATTCACAATTGTGACTTCAGTAGGGGGCACTGAACGTGCAACAGGTTACACCAAGGCACCGCTACGTTTGATTTTTAATGTGGGGGCAGGACCTACCTACACCCATTTGTCAATGAAGTGTGTTGTTACTAATGCTACCAACTATGATATCCTTGTTGGTCAGCAAGCTCTTTATCCACTTGGCTTTGGTTTGGATAATTGGACTGAAGAGGCATGAATTAGACCGGGATGGTCTTCTGGAGATGACAGGAAGGTATTTATTCCTGTAGCATTTGCAGCTACTTCTATGACTATGGTTGTGGAGGCAATGTTTGGTTGCAGCGGTTCAGTTGCGGATTTGCCTTGTGCTCCAGTTTTGTTGGAGGAAACATTGGACTACGCTTGTAATGCAGCATAGCAACAAATTTTGCCATCTTTACAAATTTCTGCTCGACATTTCAAGAATCCACCTCCACCATGGCGTACTCCTAAGGAGTTATCCGACCATTGTCGACACATTGTAGCAGATTTGGGACTTGGAGAGACACCTCCAACGTCATCCTCATTTTCTTTTGCTCAACCCATTCGTTGGCAACCACCACCTGAAGGTATTGTCCTTGTAGAAATCTTTGGGGGCATTGGCACAGGTTTGGCGGCAGTGTTGGAGGCTGGGATTACAGTTAGGCGATATATTCATGTGGATAATGGATATGCAGCCAACAGAGCCGTCCGACATCACATTCAACACTTGTTGTTGAAGTACCCCGCACAATTGTCAACCACTGCCATTCTTAGATGTTGTGGTCAACTTCCTCAAGATGTCACTATGATTAGTGATGAGGATTTGAGAAGATTGGGCCACGTGGATTTAATTATTGCAGGATGGCCTTGTCAAGGCCATTCACGGGCAGGAACTGGCCAGGGTTTGGATGATCCTAGGTCTAGTTTGTTCGCGGATTTGATGCGATTGACACAATGGTGGTTTACCCACCAATCAACTCCACCAGGCTACATTTTTGAAAATGTGCCATTATTGGGTGATACACGGCACAAAGTGGTGAAGGATGGTGAGTACATTAACCAAATTCTGGGTACTCCAACTTTCTGGATGCTGCATCCTTGGGATCCTTTGCTCATCGGCCTCGTTGGTTTTGGACCAATTTGGTATCACCGCAGGTGCTTTCAACGGCGATCGCCCGCATTCCCCGCCTTATGAATCGCAAGGTGGATGACATTTTGGATGATCATCGTGTTTCCGTGGCAGTTTCGAAGGATGACACCTTGCCATTTGCATTAATTAACAAGGTGGGAATTCCAAGAGGTGCACTACCTACTTTTGTGACATATCCACGGTCTTTCGCATTTCGATCTCGTGGACCAGGCATGGTTTGGGATTCAAAATCCCAAACTCATGATGAGCCTACGGCAGATGAGCGAGAACGCGCCATGGGTTTTCCTACAGGCACCACGGCTGCTCATGGGCTTCAGGAAGGTCAGAGACGTTTCCTATTGGGACAAGCTATGGATTTCAATAGCATTGTGTGGATAATTGGAATTTGTCTTGCTGCTCAACAACATATGGATGACCAATTGCTTCCTCTGAGGGCAAAGAACAATGGTCAGGGGGCAATGGAGCCGCAATCCAAGGATCACATGGAGGTCAATGACACTGAGGGATTATTTTCTTTGAAACAACAGGTTGCGGAAGAGTTTCGAGCCCAACGTGTTTTTTCGGCTTTGGCCCAAGATTTTGGAAAGTTGGAGGCCCACAAAATGTTTCCACTTCTATTTCTTGGTGACACTTCATATGTGGGTAGCTATTTAGCTACACAAACTGATTGTAGTGGAGAAGATACGCATTTGGATTCAAGTACAGATGATGGGGACAAAGGTGTTGCCCTCTCCACGGACTAGCAATCACAGGCTGTGCTGGCACCAAGTGGCAATCCTTCTATGAAGAAGGAAACCACGGAGTTTGACGATTGGCCAATTGAAGTGGGGCCAAAGCTTACTGGTGTCGAAGCACGAAAGGTACGGGCATTTATTCGCTCTTACCGTAATTGTTTTGCCTTTAATCTTCATGATCTTGAAGGATATAAAGGTAAACTTGTTTGTATTCAACTTGAGGACGACCATCCTATTTTCAAACGGCCGTACAGACTTAGTACATCTGAAAGGTTGGGTGTTCAAACTCGATGTCAAGAATTATTGGCAGCGGAATTGATTGAACTCTCCAATGGAGAGTATGCTTGTGCCACGGTTATGCCTTCAAAGAAAGATATCTTTGGCAACAGGACGGAAAAACGGATGTGTGGTGATTATCGTCCAGTCAACCGCAAGACCAAGTCGGATCGATATCCAATGCCGATGCCAGAGGAGTTGTTTGATGCACTGGGATTTGCTAAAATCTTCAGCACTCTAGATTTGAGGTCTGATTATCATCAATTACCTTTGTTGTTGGGTGATCGGGTGAAGACCGCATTTTGGGGAATTGATAAAGATGGCAAGGATCAACTTTATCATTGGAAATTTTTGCCATTTGGTTTCAAGAATGCATCAGCTGAATTTCAGCGGGTGATGGACCAATTATTGGCTGGTTTACCATTTGTTAGATGTTACATTGATGATGTTATCATCTTTAGTAATAGTCCACATGATCATGTGAGACATTTACAAGCGGTATTTGAACGACTACAACGGTGGGGACTCCGTTTACATCATGGCAAATGTAAGTTTTTCCATGATCAATTGCCCTATTTAGGCCACATGATTGTTCCTGGCGGTCTTGGTGTGCAACAGGCGAAGGTGGATGCTTTGCACAAAATTCCCGCACCTAGTAATGTACTACGACTTCGGGCATTTCTAGGATTGGCAAATTATTATAGAAGGTTTGTCAAAAACTTTAGTTTGATTGCCAAACCTCTCACCATTCTCACGGGGAAAGACCAACTATTGAATTTGGAGTCGGGAACAACAACAAGCATTCGATACATTGAAGCAGAGGCTCGGTTCAGCGCCAGTGCTTGGACGCCCGGATGTGTCTAGAGCTTTTCAATTGCACACGGATTGGAGTGCAGTGGGGTTAGGAGCAGTATTGACATAAAAAAATGAAGAGGAAAAAGAATATGTGGTGGCTTATGCATCTAGAAGCAATAATAATGCTGAATCTAATTATTCTTCTTATGAAGGCGAGGCCTTGGCGGCCATTTGGGCCATTGCACATTTTCGACCTTATTTGTATGGGCAAAAATTTATTTTGGTGACTGATCATCAGCCTTTAAAATGGCTTATGGAATCAGATAAACTCACCGGGAAACTTGCTAGGTGGGCATTGTTACTTCAGGAATATGACTTTGAAGTTGTTCACCGAGCAGGAATTGCCAACTTGGATGCAGACGGATTGTCTCGCAATCCAAGTCCTTCAGATGAGGATTTAACTGGAGCCAGGTGGCATGGAAATTGTGATCGTGAGGCAGTGCCGGGTTGGCATGTTGCCACATATCTCACAATGATGTCGGGATTGGCTGCTGAGATCCTTGTAGAAGAACAAGATGAGGAGGTTGATAAATCTGTCGTTGTTGGTGATGTGTGGGAAGACCAGGCGGTCTTGCACAACCTTCAACAAGGGATATTTCCTCTTGGACTATCTGCTATGGAGCGAGATAGAGTTACCCATCGAATAACAAGGTTTCGTTGGACAAACGGCTTGTTATTTCGTGTGTGGCCGAACGGAACGAGGCGCATCGTTCCAAGGCCAGATCAAAGAGCTTCTTTAGTGCGGCAAGTGCACGAGGAGCTTGGACATTTTGGAGTGCGAAGGACACACTCTATGTTGCGCAACCAATATTGGTGGACTGGTATGTATCAACAGGTTGCCACTTGTGTTTTTAAGTGTGAAGTATGTAACCGGGTCAGGTCAAGTTTTAATACTTTATCACCTCAACTTCAGCCTTTACCTATTATGGGCTTGGGATATCATTGGTCTTTGGATTTTGCCGGACCGCTTACTATCACTCCACGTGGGGCAAAGTATGTACTTGTGATGGTGGAGCATTTTAGTAAGTGGATTGAACTTGTGGCTCTTTCCCAAAATTCCTCAGAATTGGCGGCTATGGCATTTCTTGATTGAATTTTGGCACGGTTTGGAGCACCTGCAGAGGTGTTGACGGATCAAGGGAGAGAATTTCTTGGATCTTTTGAGGCTTCGTATACTTAGGCTTTGGTTGATCATCGAACAACTTCCAGAGATCACCCTGAGGCAGATGGCTTAGCTAAACGAGTTGTTCAGACTGTCAAGCGCGGTTTGCGGAAGTATGGTTGTTTCATGGCAACCATCGCGATTGGGACTTGATGTTACCATGGATAGCAATGGGTTACCGTTTCAGCAGGCAAGCATCTTTGGCATCCTATAGTCCTTACCAACTCTTGTATGGACGGGAACCAATTTTACCTAGCTTTGTGCGAGAGAAATTGGCTCCTGTGGTAGACTTGGATGATCCAAATGTTTGGGCTCAATGTCTTCATGACCGAGCATAATTCTTTCAAAAGGCCATGCCTATGGCCATGGAGAACTTAAACATAGCTCAACATCGTGATACATTACGGTATGCCCGGATCCGCAGTGGAGCTTATCGACCTCAGGTTCGTAGATTTTCCAAGGGGGATTATGTTTACTTGCAACGGAAGGCGCCTACGACATTGGATGTCAAGGCTGGGCGCACAATTTTGCGGGTAAAAGATGTTTTACCAAGTGGTTTATTATTGCTTGAAGGCAATGATGGACGGGAATGTCGTGAGCATTCAAAGAATTGTGCTCCATGTCATCTTCCCATCGACGGCTCTGTGCATCCCGAGTTGGCGGTTGTACCACAGGGTCTGCCTTGTTATGTGTGTGGAGAGAAGAAAGGAGCTGCAACGATGTTATTATGCGACCATTGTCAACATGGATGGCACATGGCATGTTTGACACCTCCCCTTTTGACTCTTCCTTTTGGCAATTGGGTTTGTCCTCGTTGTCGGAAAGCCTCCCACTCCATGGCCGTTAATGGTCATGATTAGGGACTTTGTGGATGTTTGCCACATGTCTTAGTGGTGAAGTTGTTATCTAGTTGGTCGGAAATTTTATGGGATTGAAAATCACATTGGGAGAGTTATCAAAGAATTCAACATAAATTGTTGAAGGTGATAAAGGATGGGGCTCACATTGCACCCAGCCTACATGTCGCAACCCTTGCTAGCCCTCCTTGACCATCTTGCCAATTTTCATTTCCTAGCAAAGGTTACGAGCGCTAACCATTCGCATACCGCCATGCTAATGGTTAGCTCCTCTCACCCCGGACCTTATAGTTCATAGGAGGGGAACCAACCCTCCTACTTTGCTTTCGGGACTCACCCCTTCAATCGCTAACCAACCCCTTTAATCGGTAACCAATCCTTAGATGTGGACTTCCATCCATGGAAGTCCAATCTTATGTTGATCATCGCGTTGCGGGAGCAACACTACAACAACCCGAACCATACTAGGCAACTATGGCCTCACATTAGGCCAATGCCCATGGAGGCCGTGCCGTTCGGCCTCGAGTGGGTGAGGCCACACCACCTCACCCATATAAGCCTCTAGGACTTCACGCGGGGCCCCTACCCCACCGTCAACCAACCTCTTGTCTCCCTACCAAGAGTTGGGGCCAAGTGGACATTTTCCTTTAGCTGCTGGGCCTAGAACCCCCCAGCAGCTTCAGACCATCATAACTTCCTTGTATGATGTCTGATCATAACAACCAACCACTCCATCCTCATCTACGCTTCACGTAGATGCCGATGGACTCCTCACTTGCTCCATTCGAGCAAGTCTTGAGGAAGTTATGCCTGTTTGAACCTTGGCAGTCCCGGGAATCCCTCCCAGGCACTGCTGTACCAGGGCGCTGTCCCGGGACAGCACCCCACTCAAATGGCCATAACTCCTAGCTCACACCTCCGATTGAGGTGTTCTTGAGCATTCTAGAATCACCACGCCATGAGCTACGCATAGCTCATGGCCTTACCTTTGTGCCTCCTAGTTTTCGTGGGTGGGAGGCGTTCCCAACGCCCGGGGCCCTCACCCACACTAGGATCACTTGGGCCCTCTCACCAACGGCGCCACAAGTCCCGGGTGTCACTCCAGGGTCCCCCTTGTGCCCATGGTGTTTCGGGCACTCCTCATGGAGAGGTGCGCGACACTACAGTTCTTGGGTTACTTCCTCAACCATGAATTTAATTCCTTAGATTACCACTACCCAATTGGATATGTATAGATGTAGCAACAACTTCATCATGTTCAACACCTCTACCGATGAGTGTGTTTGTTCCTAGCCGATTGGAGGGGCTCCTTAATCTGCTAGGGGGGGCACTTGAAGAGGTGGTTGTTTAGCATATTAGTTTGCTATGTTTATTTTGCTAATTGATGTTGATGACGACACTCGATCTATTGTGTTTAACGATCTTGGTTTACACGACAGTTGTCACGTGAGTTGACATCGGGGGCTAAGTCACGTCAAATTAGGAGTAAATGGACTCCATTAGGAGTCCATGTGTGTTTGGATAAGTGATGGACTCCATTGGGAGTCCTAGTTAGTTGTTCATCCACTCCATGGATGAAATCCACATAGGATTGGGGTTATGTGGAGAGGAAGGCATCTTGACTTGTCATTGTTGTCAAGTCAAGTCTTGTGAGTGTGTTTTGAGAGAGAGAGAGCTTGTTGTTGCTATCTTATGGCTATGGTGTAGTAGATCATGAGTAAAGCCTTTGCATTCTTTTTCCATCACTTGCACTCTTGGATTCTCCCTTCGTGGAGTGAGAGATAGTTTGACTCTTGTGTGTGAATTTCAGAGTTTCTTAATTTTTGTAAGAAGACTTCTTAGTTTCTTGAGCTTGGAGAGAGAAACCCTCATCTTGAAGAGGTGGTTGTTTAGCATATTAGTTTGCTATGTTTATTTTGCTAATTGATGTTGATGACGACACTCGATCTGTTGTGTTTAACGATCTTGGTTTACACGACAGATAGGATGAAAGGATTATCGCCGCATCGTCGTCCATTGAAGGATCGAATGAGGGATAAAACGGTTTTGTACATTGATTTGCTTCGACCGGGTCCACCTCCATCAAGAAGGGACGACGAAAAGAAGTTCGAATCATGTAGGAGGATGGAAACACATAAGTATAGTTGATAGACATAGTAGGCATGCTGGACACAATTCCATATTGTAATAAAACATCTTGAAGGGAATAAAAATATCCATGGAATTATATTTATTATAGCAAACAATTATGAGTTCACATGATGTCCACAATTGGCACATCTAGTAGGACACAATGTATTGGTAGGCTGAGATGATTTCTAGGAAGTAGAATGTGTCAAAAGACCCCTTTCGAGAATGACTTTGACTTCATTGAAGCTAAAGGTCGGGGCGTGAATGAACAAATTCACTTCCGCATGCAAATTAGAAACCTTGATGAAGATGTAATAGAGATGCTTACAATTCAGATAAGAATTTCATTTGTGGCCGAACTTGGAAATCATATCCAAAAAACATGCGCAATTGCACTTTTAAAGAGAACTCACTGACACTTGGTAAATGGGGGGTTGTGGTTCTGACTTGGACTGCAGAATGATAATGCAACCAAAGCCCGGTTGAGGGATCATAGTTAACTTCAAAACCATACCATGCATAGCTTCAGCAGAAGCAACCATTTGCCTGTGCTTTGCCGAAGGTGCGCTGCTGGATCGTCGAACAACCTTGGACAATCTTGTCGGAGGGATGAAGTCTGGGTGTTCTGAAATACGGATTCCAGACATATCCAAGGGGGGAGCAGAGTTGGTGAAGAGTCGAGTTGGGGTGATGCGCTCCTTTGGTGGGAGTTGAAAACCTGAGTTGTCAAGCGCGAAGGTCTCCGAACGGGTGCGGTTGGTACCAATCTTGACGGGCCAGACTGGGGGAATATGAGGTTTCTGATCATCAGCAAAGAACGGCATGATCCATTTCCGACGAGGGCCCTTTACACAATGCTCGATGTCATCTAGGCAAAAGACGAAGTCCATGCGCTTCTCCGCTTGTAGTGTGTAATGATGCCACATACCGGTGTAGGTCGGGGCAAGGACGCTCTTATTATTGGTGATGATTCTTGCAGTGCACTTCTTCTTCATGCCAGCATGATTAGCCCAACAAGACTTCCCAGAGGTATGAGGTATGCGGGCAATATGCCAAAGAGAGATATCTACTTTGGTTTATTGTACGGCGGTGACACACTGAAAACCAATTCCTGCTGGAGAAGGCACTTGAACCTCTTGTACAAACGGGGAAGACTCCTCATTGATAGTAGGTAGTGGTACTGGTTGAGATCGAGTGACTCGCTTAGCGGGGGGGGGGGGGCGAGAAAAGTTGACGGTATCGGGTCGGTGGGTCTCGCCATCATCACCAATTGGAGTGTCTGGTCTTCGCTTCTGCGATCCAAACACCTCGGCGCCCTCAAGGTGTGGAACGCGGGTGCAAAACTTTTCTCCACCGGGCATGTGAAGCCAAACCCACCACCCTTAAGCGTCCTAGTCCGGATGATGGTTTTGAGAATCACATGTGTCATACCAAAACTCGTGGCAACATGGGATGTAATTCCATCTCAACGAGCTCCCAACTTACTTTAAGTCATGATGTTTTATTAATGCTAGCCTCTTGAATAGGTAGAGCATTGGCCTTCTTAAGGGTCCACCCCGCAGCCTTGGCTATACATGCCCTTGAGGATTTTCCTCTTGAAACCTTGGCCTTGGCCAATGTCTTCTCATTAGTGCTCGTGACCTCATTGAGGCTATGGCTTGTCGGCTTCATGAGGCAAGTAAGTCTCTAGTGTATTAATTCCCGATCGTTAACCCAAGGCCATTCTTGCCGTGTGGGGCCAACAACCCACCCTGGTGCTTCACATCAATATTAGCACTTCAATTCATTCCATGAGAAGAATACAAGTGTTAAAAAACACTTATCTCTCTTATCACTTATCGTCGCCTCCTCTTCCACAAGTCCCTCACAACTCATCCCCAAGTTCACTCCTTAATGCAACCCTTAACCCGGCTAGCCTAACTCAGCTAGCCTAACCCAAGTAGATTAACTCAGCTAGCCTAACCCAGCAGCCTAACCCAGCTAGCTTAACTCAGCTAGCCTAACCCAGCTAGCCTAACCCAGCTAGCTTAACTCAGCTAGCCTAACCCAGCTAGCCTAACTCAGCTAGCCTAACCCAGCTAGCCTAACCCAGCTAGCTGCTCCCTAATGCGGCCCAGCAGTAACGATTCCAGCAACCCTCAGCAGTAACAATTCCAGCACCTTCTGCAGTACTGATGCCAGCCTTCGGCCAAATACTAATACCAACAAAATTAAGTGCCAACAATCCAACACTATACTGGATGCTACAATTTTAATACTTTAAACTAAGCTCCATAAACTAAATACTATAAATTGAACACTATGAACTAAACACTATCTCTAAATGCCTTAAGTCAAATGCTACATCTAAACAATGTAAAACTAATTTTAAAACTAGTTGGCCTTGGTTCTCCACCTAGAAACCTTGCGCCCCCACGTGCCCCTCTCTTGCTTTACACACACCCACGCTCGCACCACGTGGAACGCCAAGGGAACAAGAAAAATAAATAAATAAATGAGGAATATATAGGGAGAGGGAAGGGAAGAGGTGAGCACCCTTGAAGCTCAAGATAAGCCTTTTGATCCTCTCCTACTTTGTAGGCTCTTATCCTGTCCGCTAAGCCTTCAACTCCTAAACCAACAATATGGATTCCAATTCAAACATTTAAACTCAAGGAGCTCCCCTTGGTTTACCACACACTACACTCACCTAACCAAAGCACTTCCTTCATGCCGCTAAGCTTCTAATCAACTATACCATATAAGCCTAAGGCCTAAACATAACAAAGCCTCACTCTTTTTATATTTTTAAGAATAATCATTAAACATCAAAATCTAACTCCTAATGGTTTCAAAGGATTAAAAACACATGTGGACACAATTTTGGGCTCACAGGGCATGTCAAGCAAGACCTTCTACAACACTGTGGGGTCGCCAGTACGCTGAGCTTGAAGTTGAGCTCCCCTGAGCTTCAATTCTTCCTTGTTTGGACCATCACCGCCAACTCCACCTTTAAGGAATTGATAGTATGCAACAACTTGTAAGAAGGCGCGAATGTAGTCGTCCACTGTAGCAACGTATAGATCTCCACCCTTGTTGCTGGAGGCTTGAAGACACTTGTTGTGGACGGATTTTGCAAAATTGCACGACGGCATCTCGGCCAACTGGTCTTGGATCAATACCTTTTCCTGATTGGAGAAATGAAGTATTAGAGCAAGCACACAGAGAGGAAACTAAATGCAGAAAATAACAATAATGAATTCTAAGGGAGATGTACCAGTTCCATGAAACCACCCCATTGAAGATAGCGGAAGTGCCAAAAAGCAAGCCATAGCTGGAGGTGCTTGAGACCGTCCTCACTTGTATAATTCGACGACGCCCACCAAGCCTTGATAGCTAGGTACCTAGTATCGGCCTCTTCCATAGACGATGCATTCCGATATTGAAGGCAAAGGTGTCTATGTTGGTCTTTTAACTCATGCTTTATATACGATTTCATATGTTTCTCGAGCGATTGTTTCCAGTGAAAATAACAAGTGCGCTCACGGCTTTCCATTGGAACTTTAGGATCTCCTGAACCATACACAATGCGCACAACGTTCCAATTGGCTTGGGCACTGTCTGCCATGAAGCCTATGAAGTTTGGATGTGGGATACCGTTGAGGTTCTACCAGAAAAGAACTTGAGCATCCTTGTCCTCAGATTGGAAGTCGCAGCAAGCGATGGTCATGATGCGCTGGTAGGTTCCGTCGTATACGTGGCAGGCCATGGTGGTCCATTTGGCGACGCATTTGACATGGTCAGACATGATCCAAGCATGCTCGAGATCCCCACCAGGTTGCATGCGCTTAACCAAGTCGACCCCACTACCAGGGCCGACCTCAGACATCTTGAAAATGAAAACTTTGTCCGTATTGTCACCCTGGCCCGGGAATTGATTACGCTGGACATAGGCCCAGTTGTTGACACCTCGAAGCTTGGCGATACCGTCCATAACCCCTAACCTAAGTAAGTAATTGAAATTGGTAACCTTGTTACGGAGGTGGGGGGAATTCAACTCCTTGCAACGATAAAAAACGGGCTCAAGTTCTTCCAACGAGAGAAGGTGATGAGGATCACTATCATTGCGGAGGAGGAACTCACCCACAAGGTCGTTGCTGGCCTCAAGAACAATTTTGCTGTGAGTGGCTTGGGGCGTTCGCTCCACGTGCTCCTCGATAAGGGCGTCGATGCGTTTGCGGCTATCTCTGCAGGTGCCGACCTTGACCGGGTGGGGATGGTTGCCGAGATGAATGCACGCACGCTGAGTGGTGGTATTGCCGTGGACGTAGAAGATTTTGGCGTGGCATGGGGCAATGCACGTGGGAGGTTCTTTACAGATTTTGCAAAGTAGAGTGGAGCCCGAAGGCAGGGGGCCACCTACGGTAAACGGCTCCTTTGTGAAGCCGTTGAAATCAGTATCATTGACAGTGGAGGTGCGATGAGCGCGTTGGAGGTAGTCGCAAGTAGGATTATGACACTCGAGGTGGCCAACGCAATTGGACGATCGAAAAGCAAGGCCTAAGTCATTGGTAATGTTGGTGGTTTGAGTTTTGGTCCAGACATGGCCGTCGTAGCGTTTGTCCATGCCGTCCATGGATTTGGCCTTCGTATGAAAGGACGAAATGCCAACTTGGGGGAGGACAAACATCCGATTCCCATCAAAGCGAGGCGGCAGGAAATTGACCACCTCAATTTGTAAGGTGTCGTAATCCAGCTTCTTGAGGATGTTTTTCCTACCGGGTATGGAAGATAGAGTACGTAGACATTGAAGAATGGAAATGGGGGGTTTGGCAGGGGATGGAGGAAGAGGAAACACAAGAGGCGGGGTAACACGGGTGGAATGGAGGGAAGATGGGGATGGCTTGTGAATGGGAGTGGATAGAGGGGGCTCATCGCCATTGGAGGAATCGGAAAGATGTATGACAGTGTGTATACCAGGCTCAATCTTAACTTTGACTAGGGGAAGAGTGTTGAAAGTGGAAGCAGAGGAATGGGAAGGGGTACGGAATTCCGTGGATACATTCGTGCAAGGACCTGGGAGTCCGTACACCCTGTATTTACCAGCGCAGAGTTCCCATGTTGAGGATCCGTTGTCGGCAACCCTAGGATTCTCACGCATGGTCAATGACAACAAAGAAGCAGTTGTATCATAAATCTCGCGTTCGACCCATATTGTACTATCTTGCAACAAAAACCTGAGACGAAGGTGAAGAGAAGAGACAGATGCAAAACCTTTTGCATCTACAGGGAAAAAAATAGGGATTTCGAGGCCATTGGCACGGAGCTCAACCATGTCTGACACAAAAGGCATAGTGGATGAGGAAGCCATGAAGATAGAGAGAGGGCACAGTAAAAGGGGTCATGTAAGGGAACTTAAACCCTAGGCATCTTGAAACCCTAAATATCATGCATGGATAGTAAAAATATAATAGAAGGTGAATGAAGGGTCTTAGTGGGTGTGGAGTAGAGCGATGCCTAAAGAGTAGAGAGCAAGATTAAGGGAATTACTGGGGGACCAGGATGTACACATGAAGGAACCAAGTTACAATACAGTTCCCACAATCGATGTAGCGACAAAGCAGAAGAGGAGAAAGGGAGGCACGAAATGTGGGGGGGCTCTCGGAACCGAGAAGGGGGGGGGGAGATGTTCAAAGTATCTGACTTACATTTTAGTTTGAAGTAAATGTGTTTGAAATATGGTGTGATTTCTGAAATGTGGGGGGGGGGTCTCGGAACCGAGAGGGGCGGATAGGTGTATGTTGTGAGGGAGTTTGATTTTAGTTTCAAATATTTTTGGTTGAATTCTGGTATGATTTCTGAAATGTGGGGGGGGGTCTCGGAACCGAGAGGGGGGGAGAGATGTTCAAAGTATGTGACTTTGATTTTAGTTTGAAGTAAATGTGTTTGAAATATGGTGTGATTTCTAAAATGTGTGGGGGGGGGTCTTTGTAAAATCTCTGATTAGTAGTGTGATTAGTACTAAGATTGAAATCTGGTATGATTTATGAAATGTGGGGGGGGTCTCAAAACCGAGAGGGGGGGAGAGGTGTATGTTGTGAGGGACTCTGATTTTAGTTTGAAATATTTTTGGTTGAAATATGGTATGAATTCTGAAATGTGGGGGGGTGGTCTCGGAACCGAGAGGGGGGGGGGGAGATGTTCAAAGTATGTGACTTTGATTTTTGTTTGAAGTAAATGTGTTTGAAATATGGTGTGATTTCTGAAATGTAGGGGGGGGGGTCTCGGTAAAATCTCTGATTAGTAGTGTGATTAGTACAAAAGATTGAAATATGGTATGATTTCTGAAATGTGGGGGGGGGGGCTCTCGGAACCGAGAGAGGGGGGAAGAGGTGTATGTTGTGAGGGACTTTGATTTTAGTTTGAAATATTTTTGGTTGAAATATGGTATGAATTCTGAAATGTGGGGGGGGGGGGTTTCGGAACCGAGAGGGGGGGGGAGATGTTCAAAGTATGTGACTTTGATTTTAGTTTGATGTAAACGTGTTTGAAATATGGTATGAATTCTGAAAGGTGGGGGGGTCTCGAAACCAAGAGGGGGGGAGAGATGTTCAAAGTATGTGACTTTGATTTTAGTTTGAAGTAAATGTGTTTGAAATATGGTGTGATTTCTAAAATGTGGGGGAGGGGGGGTCTCGAAACCAAGAGGGGGGGAGAGATGTTCAAAGTATGTGACTTTGATTTTAGTTTGAAATATTTTTGGTTGAAATATGGTATGAATTCTGAAATGTGGGGGGGGGGGGGTCCTCGGAACCGAGAGGGGGGGGGGAGATGTTCAAAGTATGTGACTTTGATTTTAGTTTGATGTAAACGTGTTTGAAATATGGTGTGAATTCTGAAATGTAGGGGGGGGGTCTCAGAACCGAGAGGGGGGGAGAAATGTTCAAAGTATGTGACTTACATTTTAGTTTGAAGTAAACGTGTTTGAAATATGGTGTGAATTCTGAAATTTGGGGGGGTTCTCGAAACCGAGTGGGAGGGAGAGATGTTCAAAGTATGTGACTTTGATTTTAGTTTGAAGTAAATGTGTTTGAAATATGGTGTGATTTCTGAAATGTAGGGGGGGGGTCTCGGTAAAATCTCTGATTAGTAGTGTGATTAGTACTAAGATTGAAATCTGGTACGATTTCTGAAATGTGGGGGGGGGGCTCTCGGAACCGAGAGGGGGGGGGGAGAGGTGTATGTTGTGAGGGACTTTGATTTTAGTTTGAAATATTTTTGGTTGAAATATGGTATGAATTCTGAAATGTGGGGGGGGGTTTCGGAACCGAGAGGGGGGGTGGAGAGATGTTCAAAGTATGTGCCTTTGATTTTAATTTGATGTAAATGTGTTTGAAATATGGTGTGATTTCTTAAATGTGGGGGGGGGGTCTCGGTAAAATCTCTGATAAGTAGTGTGATTAGTACTAAGATTGAAATCTAGTATGATTTCTGAAATGTGGGGGGGGGGTCTCGGAACTGAGAGGGGGGGGAGAGGTGTATGTTATGAGGGACTTTGATTTTAGTTTGAAATATTTTTGGTTGAAATATGGTATGAATTCTGAAATGTGGGGGGGGGGTCTCAGAACCGAGAGGGGGGGGGGGGAGATGTTCAAAGTATGTGACTTTGATTTTAGTTTGATGTAAATGTGTTTGAAATATGGTGTGAATTCTTAAATGTGGGTGGGTCTCGGAACCGAGAGGGGGGGGGGAGAGGTGTATGTAGTGAGGGAGTTTGATTTTAGTTTGAAATATTTTTGGTTGAATTCTGGTATGATTTCTTAAATGTGGGGGGGGGGTCTCGGAACCGAGAGGGGGGAGAGGTGTATGTTGTGAGAGAGTTTGATTTTAGTTTGCAATACTTTAGGTTGAATTTTGGTGGGGATTTTGTTCTCTCACATTTTGTTTCATTAGGTCCACGGAGCATGATCATGTTAAGGACAACCTCCCCGCGAAGTTACTTCGCATTCGGACGTTTGGAAAGATGAAGCTGGAGGAGTTTAAGGACCTTCTTTCCATCGCGGACTACAAGATGTGCGAGACCAAGATGGTCAATGGTCCTACTTGGTATCCTTTGACATTAGACATCTTTGTCAAATTCCTATACAAGGTAATTTGCTTTCTTTATTTTCCTCAATTCCCCTTCCCCCATGTTTATGCCCGTTCCTTATTTTGTTCTTGGTTTGTTCCAAAGGGAGATATCCGCCGCGGCGGATACTGCAGCAAGGTTGTACCGTGAGAAAACTCCCGAGGCTCTCAGGTCCGCTCCTGAAATTTGGGATGCTATGACAAAAGCCCAAAATAGGTTGATCAAAACCATTCGATCTCGAAACTTTGAGAAATTTATTTCCGTCGCCCACAAGGACAACGGTGATGACTTCTTCCTCGAGGTGCCTCTCCTATCCTTGTTTATTCATTTTCTTTCTCGTTTTTCTATACACGTGGTCGTACTTAATGTTTCTTTCTTTTTCTTTCTGTGGCAGATTGACCGTCATTTCTCCACCTTCCTCGTCACGGACATGACAATAAAGAAACTCCAAAAGGTGGCCACCACACATGTGGATGCCCATTTCAAGGCCAAGTGGCTTAGGTGGTGGAACTCTTCCGCCGAGGTCAAAGAACACAACAAATTTCCTTCGGCTCTCCCTCTTAGGGAGAAAATCCTCGAAAACTGGCTTAACAAAGCTTCTTTATGGGCTCAGATGCATCTCTATTTTTTTCCTTCGTTCTTTTCATTCCTTCCTCTACTTGTCATTTCTAATCATTCTTTTTTCTGTTCATAGTTGGAGAAGGGCGTCGAGGCTGAAATTGCTTCATTTGAAAATGAGAGTTCCGTTGAAATCGATTGGGGTTCTACTGAGGATATGTTGCAACCTGCCAATTATGTTGAGCATTGGAGGCTCATTTTGTGGGACAAGGCTTTCCAGGTGTATTTTGACGACAAGGGCGATTTGAAATTTGTTAAAGGCATTGATCTCATGGAGTTTGACAAAGGCCCCATCGCAATCAAACGCGTTGCATACCGGTAATCGTTTGAGTTTTCATTTGGTATAAATTTTCTTCATTTCCTATCCCCACAAATTTTTTCTATCATGTTCTTCATTTTTCAGTACATTCACCGGGAGCTCGTTGTGAAGAATGCTTTGCCTCCTTCGTGTTTGCCCACTTTCCTTTTAGATTGGGTCGATGTCAGTTCCAATCTTTGTGTGTATACGGCCATGCAACTTGCCAAATTCCCCCACGTGCATTTGGTAGCCAGTGGTTGGTACTTGGATTGCTCCCGTGCATTCGTGTCCGATGTGGAAGAATCCCTTTACAAGAGCCTTGTTACGTCTGCCCCTGAGGTGGTTGAATTAGAAGAAGAGCCGGAAAAAGATAATCCCGCTCCTCAATCCATTGAGAAGGATATTGTGCCCGTCAAAGGTAAGGCCAAGGGTAGGAAGGTTGTCCCCCATGCCTCTTCTCAAGTTTCTACTTGTTTTTACACTAAGGCTTCTGTTCCATGCATTGTTGCTCCAGCCACCACCGTGGTTGGAAGTCCAACCGCCACTCCTTTTGCCCCTCCCCCCAATCCTGTTGCTGCTCCTTCCCATAGCGGTGCTACCATCCCGTCTGTGCCTCGCAAGAGGACGGCTGTTGCACCGGATACTTCTGCGACTTTGTCGGAGAGGTCATCTAGTCTTTCATTGATTGAGAATGTGGACATGGGAGACCTCATTGAGGATCTCATGAAGACCAAGGTTCTCCCTCCCGCCTACCGCCGCATACAAGACTTCCTAACTAAGGTTTGTATGCATTTTTTTTTCTTTATCCATTCATTCCTTAGAATTCATCATTCGTTGTTTTTTATTGATGTTTTTGGAATTTTTGCTTCTCAGGTTGGAGCAGGCCGAACTCGTCCAAATACTAAGCTTAAGCTTCATACAAGCATTGACCTAATCTTTGCCGATGTGCATGAGAACTTATGTGTGCCGAGCATCTCGGCCTCATCCTCGGATGTTCCTCACTGGAACAAACATTCTTCCATTTATTTCGAGGATTTGTTCGCGTTTGCCAATGCCAACTTCCATGACGACGGCGTCATCGTCTTTGCACACGCCCAGATCCTGAGGTCTCTAGATCAATTCACAATTGGACACACACGGAGGAATTCTATGTTGCCGAAGATTGGTTTGGCATGAGTGACCTCGATCTCCAATCGCCCACTAATCCTTTTGAATTGGTAATACCTTCTAGGCTTCATCCATTTTTTCTTTCATTTCTGTTTTCCCAATTCGATCTTTCAAAATTTGTGCAGACTCGCAAGTTTTTCATCAAGGTGTTTGTGCATAATCGGTCCGTTTTGAATGTCTGGACCTCGGACTTCGAGGACATGAATTACAATCTCAAACGAGATGGTTGGTTCAACAACTTCACCGATGTGAATAACCAATCCGTGAGGGACGACGGAGTGCCTTGGAGAGGTGCTCGTGAAAAGCGCCCCGAGTTCTTCTCCATCATTTTCTCCGCCTTCACAGACAAAGACGACATACTCTTGGATTGGCAATGTGGCGTTGGTTTTTTCTTCACCTCTTTGTTTTTCATTTCATTGTTTTTTATGTTTTATTTTCTTTTGATTCATTCGTTGCCCATTCATTTCCTTATCCTCATCTATTCGCATTTTGTTGTTCTAGGAAGTTCCATCAGTGCTTGCCGCTCCATTCAACGCCATATTGTGGCGTTTGAATCAGACATTGATGTCTTCAAGTCCATCCTCCTCACCATTCGTGAGCCTGAGCAAGAACACACATTTCAACACGCCGCCCCTCAACGAGGCTCTGTTTTTACTCCTCCTCCCCGGAAGATAACGAAGTGCAATTTCAATTTGCTGTGTGTGTAAGTTCGTTCTTAGCTTCTAACTGGTTTGAATTTCTATCTTCTCTTATTGCAGTTTTGAATATATTCTCATTTTTTTCTCTCCTTATATGTGCAGAGTTCAAAATGAGAGCCCCATCCGTATTCTTAATTCGGACATGTTTGCAACGCTTTCGATGACGTTTAAACTTCCTTCCTATGCTGCTGAGGTTGCCCATCTCTTGGCGAAAGCAACCTCTCCAGCTCTTATTCGCACCCACCCTTTCAACAAACTAGTATTGGATTTCCTAGATATAGAGGCCGAGCAAGGCGAGGATAGTGATAAACTTCGTAGTCTAAGTATTTGACTAAGCCCCGTCAATAATAAACCTCCATCTTATACGTATTGCTTTTCGTTAAGTCTTTTATGAATTTATGTGTTGAACTAGTTTGGTTCTATTTAAGAACCTAAGGTATTGAATTACTTTGATTTAAACTTCCAAAAAATGTTGGAAATGTATTGAGTGTCTTTAATTTGTCTCCAAAATATGTGTTGGAATTTTTTGGAAATCTGGTATGTAGGGGGGGTCTCGGAACCGAGAGGGGGGGTTTCTAGTTTGTTTGTGTTTGCTATCATCTAAGGCATTGAGTGACTTTGATTTCAGCTTCAAAAAATATTTTTAGAAATTTGTTGAAATCTGGTATATTGGGGGGGTCTCGGAACCGAGAGGGGGGTTTCTAGTTTGTTTGTGATTGCCATCACCTAAGGCATTGAATGACTTTGATTTAAGCTTCAGAAATGTTTTTGGAAATTTGTTGAAATCTGGTATGTGGGGGGTCTCGGAACCTAGAAGGGGGGGTTTCTAGTTTGGATGTACTTGAGAGCCCCAAATGTATTGAGTGTCATTGATTTGTCTCCAAAATATGTGTTGGAATTTTTTTTAAATCTGCTATGTGGGGGGGGTCTCGGAACCGAGAGAGGGGGGGTTTTCTAGTTTGGATGTACTTGAGAGAACCACATGTTTTGAATGTCTTTGATTTGTCTCCAAAATATGTGTTGGAATTTTGTTGTTAAATCTAGTTTGGGGTGGGGGTCTCGGAACCGAGAGGGGGGGTTTCTAGTTTGGTTGTACTTAAGAGAACCAAATATATTGAGTGTCTTTGATTTGTCTCCAAAATATGTGTTGGAATTTTTTGAAAATCTGGTATGTGTCGCAACCCTTGCTAGCCCCCCTTGACAATCTTGCCAATTTTCAATTCTAGCAAAGGTTACGAGTGCTAACCATTCGCATTCCGCCATGCTAATGGTTAGCTCCTCCTACCCCGGACCTTATAGTTCATAGGAGGGAACCAACCCTCCTACTTTGCTTTCGGGACTCACCCCTTAATCAGTAACCCATTTCTTGGATGTGGACTTCCATCCATGGAAGTCCAATCCTATGTTGATCATCGCGTTGCGGGAGCAACACTACAACAACCCGAACCATACTAGGCAACGATGGCCTCACATTGAGCCAATGCCCATGGAGGCCGTGCCGTTTGGCCTCGGGTGGATGAGGCCACACCACCTCACCCATATAAGCCTCTAGGACTCTACACGGGGCCCCTACCCCACCGTCAACCAACCTCTTGTCTCTCCACCAAGAGTTGGGGCCAAGTAGACATCTTCCCTTAGCTGCTGGGCCTAAAACCCCCCCAGCAGCTTCAGACCATCATAACTTCCTTGTATGATATTTGATGCTAACAAGCGACCACTCCATCATCATGTACGCTTCACGTAGATGCCGATGGACTCCTCACTTGCCCCAATCGGGCAAGTCTTGGGGAAGTTATGCCTGTTTGAACCTTGGCAGTCCCGGGAATCACTCCCAGGCACTGCTGTACCAGGGCGCTGTCCCGGGACAGCGCCCCACTCAAATGGCCATAACTCCTAGCTCACACCTCCGATTGAGGGGTTCTTGAGCATTCTAGAATCACCACGCCATGAGCTACGCATAGCTTATGGCCTTACCCTTGTGCCTCCTAGTCTTCGTGGGTGGGAGGCGTTCCCAACGCCCGGGGCCCTCACCCACACTAGGATCACTTGGGCCCTCTCACCAACGGCGCCACAAGTCCCGGGTGTCACTCCGGGGTCCCCCTTGTGCCCATGGTGTTTCGGGCTCTCCTCCTGGAGTGGTGCGCGACAGTATGTGGGGGGGTCTCAGAACCGAGAAGGGGGGGGTTTTAGTTTAGTTGAACTTTGGGGAAGGTTTGGTAGTTAGCGACCTTGTTTTCTCACTACCTAGGGTAGGTAGTTTGTGGTCATTGCACCAGATTTTGCATGTTGCCATCATAGTCATACTTTTTAAGATTGCATCCCCCACTCAAGTTAAGATTCACCCCATTGATCTAGGGCAATCCAATCCAATATTAACCCCATGATGTTTGCCTCCACGTGCACCCTTTTCACATTCAACGACTTCCTATCCCAAATGCTATATAACAAATGCAAATCTTGGGTAGGCCTCTCTCGGCCACATTTGACAAAGGTTGCATTCTTGAGTTCAGGTGTGTTTCTCAGGCTTCGGCCCCTCTCACCACATTTTG
The DNA here is from genome assembly GCA_950295325.1 of Polytrichum commune. Lineage (NCBI taxonomy): Eukaryota > Viridiplantae > Streptophyta > Polytrichopsida > Polytrichales > Polytrichaceae > Polytrichum > Polytrichum commune. The sequence goes on along the minus strand of OX485806.1, from coordinate 53,034,044 downwards.
GTGTTTTGTTTGTTTGATCATGTGTGTAATCTAAGGGTCTAATTCTAATAGGCTTGGGGATTCGGCCCTTCACACCTGATTCTCATCTTCTTTTGTGTTTGACAATGTGTGTAATCTAAAGGTCTAATTCTAATGGGCTTGAGGTTTCGGCCCCTCACACCAAATTCTCATCCTGTTTTGTGTTTGACAATGTGTGTAATCAATGGGTCTAATTCTAATGGGCTTGAGGTTTCGGCCCCTCACACCAGATTTTCATCTTGTTTTGTGTTTGACAATGTGTGTAATCTAAGGGTCTAATTCTAATAGGCTAGAGGAATCATATGATAAATGATTCTCATTTTGTAACTCATTGAGGTTTGCGCATCAGGTTGGGGAAGATCGCGGTAATCCGACTTGATGGCGCCTCTTGCATTGTATTTGGACGAAGATGTACAATTGAGGGTCTTGGTCCCAAACTTGTTGGTGGGTGCCGCAAATATGGATATGGGTGCAGAGACGTCATTGGACATCCAACTCTGTTTCTTACTTATCCATAGTTTGAGGCTATCTTGTAAAGCATGGAAAATGATTGCGGAGTACAATGCTCTTCGTTTGGTTCAATATGAATACGCAATGGGTCCCAATGTTGTCCCAAGGGTTTGTTTGCCATGCGAACATAACCTCGTCACTCAATTTTAACAAAACTTGATGTGGTTCTTACATAGCCGCCACGTTAGCACACGGATTTCGCGGAGGATTCTTATGTCCGACTTGGGGGATTTGTCATTGCGTTCATTGGCTAAGCTAAGGGATGAATTGGAGAGCTGCTGGTGTGCGGTGGAGATGTATGGCATGATCTTTGAATCATTTTATCCATATTGGACATGCCCGGCCGATAGGGTGTAGATGGAAATAAAGTAGAGTAATCTGTATATAGCTATTTGAACTTAATACACATTTTTGTAAGTCTTGAGGTTGGCACCTAGATTCACCTACATTTTGTCGGCCAATAAAATATTTTGTATATGGTATTTTGATTTCAATTGGTGATGTCAGCCCTAATTTAATATGAAACATTTGAAACCTAGACTGTAAGATGTTTGATAACAAATGCAATCTTCCACGCCTATAGGATCCGTTGGTTTCTCAAACAATTATGGGTTATTATGTCCACGGGAATGGGGTGTCTTTCCAACAAATTGAATTAAAACTATCTCTAATTCCACGGAAATAGGCACCGCTTCCCCTAAAATTACCCAACAAAAAAAAAAATTCGCTCTCCGCTCTACGCTCACACTTCTAAGTTTCCCATGACTGTGTTACTTGGAATGTGTTTATGAGGATTTCAAGGATGGTATTTGGGAGTGTCTATTGCGAGAGTTTGAGGGGGTCATTTTTGGGAGTTTTGTATTTATACCTTTGGTATAGCCATGCTACTTCAGTTTCGAATGGTTGGGTGGGGGGCTCAAGATTGTGTGGTCTATTTAGTGCTAGGTGGTATTGGGCCCATAACCATCTTAGTTAAGGGATGGTAATCAAGTGTCGACCCGTGTTATCGTAGATGTGTGCATTGTCATATTGGGTTTGGATAGTATATTGTGTGCATGCGATATCATCTTCTGGGTTGCATTCGTTAATGTGTATTTGGCATAGGGGTATGGTTTGTGGTGGGGGGATATATTTGGTATCTCTCATTTGTTCTTGGTTGAAGTTTATGTTTAGTATGTTAGTAAAATGTTAGTGTTGTTTTTTAGTGTAGTATTGTGTTAGTAGTAATATGTTATGGTTTATGGCGTTTTCGTTGTTCCAAGGAAACAATTCTTTTTGAGGTATCCATTTGTTGTAAGTTGTTTCATTTGGGAGTGTCCATTGGCATAGGTAGGATGTGTATTTTTTCAAAATTTTGTACTTGTCTGTATATGCGGTCTGTGTATGCGGTCATTTCTGATGCTTTGTATCGGGAAGTGTGTTGGGTCTTTGAGTATGTTTGGGGGTGGTTTGGGGTGTTCTAATGATAATGGATGTTGCAGTTGGGTGTGTTGTTCTTGTGGCCTTTTATGTATGTTATGATTTAGTATTTTATATTCGTTCTTCAAGGTGTTTGGTGACGTATGTATTGGGCATGGTTGTGTGCATCGGAAAAGGCATGTTGGTTCACAAAATAGCTTTCTAGCATATTCCAATGCAACTTTCTATGTATTTGTGGGTTTATTGTAGTAGGTTTTAAATTCATCGTTACTCATTAGGTGTGTTCCATTGGTGCATGTTACTCCCTCCGTCCCAAAATTATTGTCCAACTTGTGTTCAAACAGCGAGATTAAGCTCAAATGATATTTTTTTAAATTGTTTTGTGGAGGATTTAGGGTTTAGGGTTTGTGGTGTGAAAATGAAAATCCTTGAAATGTCTTTTGCAAGCCATTTGCCGAAACCACAGCCGTCATTTCAAGCCATTTGCGAAGGCACCAGTGGATTGACCATGAGCATGTCTGCGTCTGCTGATCAAGGCGATGGTAGTGGAGGTGATCAAGTGTGCGTCAATCAAGGTCTACCCTTGATTGGACCTTTGGGGAATGAATGCAAGGCAGCGCCCGATGAGGCGTCTGGGGGGGAGTTTGTGCCTGATTCGCATAAGAATTTGACCGAAGGACAACGCCGAGCAGTGTATGAATTTCTATTGGGACGCTTTGAATATGGGAAACTTCAATATGGTGCCTTGAAAGCAGCTACGAACGAATTCGGTGTCAGCTCGCGTACGATCAATCGTGTATGGACTCGCGGTAGGGAGTTGCTGGCCGGTGGCAATGTGTACGCCGACGTATCATCGCGAATGCCGGGCAAGAAAGGGCGCACAAAGGTCGTCGTCGACATGGAGAAGTTCAAGGCGATCGACAGACGAAAGCGAAAGAATATTCGCTCAGCAGTGAGCGCCATCGGCGTTTCAAAATCGACGCTCCATCGGCGCATCATCGAGGGAATCATCAAGCGTCACACGAATGCATTGAAGCCGTATCTGACCGATGCGAATAAGGCGTCCCGGCTGGCCTATGCTGTCGAGCAGATCAATGAGTCTACACTCACAGGTGGCGATCCTCATTTCTTCAGCCAATGGGATCGTGTTCATATCGACGAGAAATGGTTCTATTTGACCGAAGAATGTAAGACATTCTATCTTGCATCTGATGAGGAAGATACACATCGAACAGGAAAGAGCAAGCGTTTTATCCTGAAAGTGATGTTTCTGGCCGTGGTGGCGCTTGCGCGTTTTGATCATGTCAAGAACCAATGGTTTACCGGGAAGATTGTGATTTTCCCGTTGGTCTACAATGAGGCAACGAAACGCTCATCCAGGAATCGCCCGGCTGGAACAATGGAGACGAAACCGATCGAATCCGTGAACAAGGATGTCACGAAGCGATTCCTGATTGAGCATGTGTTCCCGGCCATTCGGGCATTGTGGCCACGGCGACCAGCTCGCAACACCGAATCCGGTCCCATTAAAATCTTTGTCCAATAGGACAATGCCAAGCCTTACCCGAAACCCGATGACCCGGACCTGATTCGAGAAGGAGACAAGGATGGCTTCCATATCCGATTGGTTTGTTAGCCGCCGAACAACCCTGACATGAACGTGCTTGATCTCGGATTCTTCCGAGCGATCCAATCACTTCAGCACCAACAAGCACCAAACAACATCAATGAGCTGGTCAAAGCCGTTGTGGATTCCTTCAATGCAATGGGCCACGACAAGTTGAAGAATGTGTTCCTATCACTACAGCAGTGCCTTATCGAGGTCATGAAATGCGGCGGCGGAAACAATTACAAACTTCCCCACATGGGCAAGGAGAAGCTGGCTCGACAAGGATTTCTCCCGGACAACATTGCTTATCCATTGGCGCTCTACAACAGCGCACGCGAGCAATTAAACACGGCTTAATAACAACTGGACAATATAAATGGGACGAAAAAAAATGTGAATTGGACAATAATTTTGGGACGGAGGGAGTATATGTTTTAGTTCAAATATGTTGTATAGTATTAGTTTGTGGAGGTATATTAGTGATAGGTCGGGGGTCAGCGTTGGAATGTGTCTTGCTTGTAGCATTCATTGTATTTCCAATGGTGTAGGGGTGAGGGGAAATTTTTTTAGTGTGCTTTTAAGGTGGATTCCACTTATTTTTTTCAGTAAGAACAGAGATCTCGTGATTGGTGACCTCGTACAATCGTGGGGTGATATACGCGTTAAATTTTTGGCTCCTCCGTGTTTGGCAAGTATGTGTTGTATTAGTCCTTTGTATATTTTACCTAGCCTACCTTTATCGTTTAGGGCATCTATGAGTTGTTCTCCTATGCATGTTATGTATGCGTTTTTTAATAGAAAAACTTTTGTCCCAAACATTTCGTGTGGCAGTTGTGTGACTGCAATGGACATACATTTTGGTAGGCCACATATGGATTTATGCAATGCTATTATTTTCTTGTCTAGTTTCTTAATGGCCGGGAAGGAGTATGGCATGACATAGAAGCTGTAAGCTATGCCAGCTCGTATAATTGTATCAACCATTTTTATTTTTTGTTTCATGGTAGCTGGGCAAGTTATTAAGAGTTTATTTTGTTTGGTTAGTTTGGCTGTGGTGACGTGTGTTTGCGTTTTCCATTGTAATGAGGGGACTAGGTTGATTCCCAGGTATATATATGGTTCGTGTTGGCTAAGTATGGGTATTGGTTGGTGTCTAAAGTTTATGTTTGCTTCTTGTAAGTGTATTTTGAAGGCATGTGGGCTTTGTTTTGATTTGTTAGGGCATCCGGTGATCGCACATTTGGAGATGCCTAAGTCCATTCCTGCCGATTCGCAGAATTTGTCTATTTTATCTAGTTGGATTCGGAGGGATGTTACTTTGTTGGTTATGGCGGCTAGGTCATTGGCATACGCTGCGGAGTTTAGCTTAGTGTTGGAGGTTTGGAAGGTGTATCCATTATTGCCCCTTTGTAGCCATCGTAGGAGTGGCTCTAGAAAGATAATAAATAGGTATGGGCTCAAAGTATCACCCTGTATGGTTCCTCTTTGTATGGGAATAGGCTGCGTTTTGCCAAAGTACTCTCCAATGTATGTGGTGGTAGATTATGAGGAGATATTTCCTATCAATGCAACTGCGTCTTGTGAATAGCCAAGGTCTACCATGGTCTATCGAGCTAAAGGTATTTTTGAAGTCTATGTATAATATGTAGATATCTTGATTTGTGAATCTAGCGTCTTCTAGTGCTGAAATAAGGATTTGTAATTGTCTTGATGTGCACCTTTCAGCTCTGAATCCTTCTTGACTGTCGTATAGGATTTGATGTCTTTCTCCGTATGTGGAAAGGATACTAGTGAGTGTGCTAGTAAATAGTTTGTATATTGTGTTGGCAAGGGCTATTGGTCTATGATTACTGAGGCAATATGAGTTACTTTTTTTATATAGAAGTATGGTTAGGCTTGTTTTCCAGGATGTTGGGATTCGTTTTTGTTTATAGCAATGTTGGAAGATAAGTAATAGTAGCGTGTGGAAGCGTGTGGGCATAGTTTTTAATATGGCATTGGGGATTCTGTCCGGACCGGGGATTTTTCCGTTTGCGAGATTTCGAAGACATATATCATATGTTTATTGGTCCAAGTATGTGTGTAGAGGTATATTTGGTTCTCCTCTCGTTTCGATAATGTATCCGTTTAGGTCATGCCACGGATATTGACGCACTCCACATGTGCAGAATTGCGGGTGGTTGGGTTGGCAGTGGTATGTGGGGACTGTGGGTCTATTGCTAGTGGATTGTTGAGTGTAGATTTCTTGAGCTATGTCTTCTGGGTTAGTGAGGATGTTGTTGTTTCTATCTATAACGCAGTCTAGTGGGGGTGTTTCAATGTCTTTAAGGATTTTTTTTGTTTATTTTTTTGGGTTTTTTCTCGTATAATTGTTGGTATTTTGATATGGTTTTTAAATTTTTTTAACGAGTATTCTGTTGTAATTTTTCGGGTTTATTTTGGCTATTTTTGCTTTATTGGCTAAGTTTTCTATCCATGTATTATGTGGGAGGGGGTGTGTTGCGGGGGCTAGGAGGGTACTGTGGGTATGGTTAGCGATTTCTTGGATGATGGGATGGTCTCTCCAGTTGGGGTTTTTTTTCGTAATATATATTGTTTTCCAAATAAAATGATAGGTGTTGAGGTGTCTTTTCCATTGTTTTTGGAGTTTTTTTGGTAGGTAACCTCCCTGTTTGGCGATTATATCTGGTAGGATTGGTACTGGTGGTGCACTGCATGTTTCTAAAATTGCACTTGAGATGTTAGTGACGAGGGATTTTAATGAGGTACATGCCGTTTGCCATTGGTCTATAGTTAGGTTTGTATGGGTGGCAAGTAGTTCGGTGAGGTCGTTGATTTGGTTTGAGTTAGCCTCAAACAATTGTGAATGGAAGTTTTTGAGGTTCTCCTTTGATATGGGGTTTAGTATTCTTGGAGATGGTTCGGGTTTAGGTGATGGGATTTTGGCAAGCAATGTATTCGGTGGGATATGTAGTTGTATGGGTAGGTGGTCAGAGTTGAGGTTTATATTTTGGATTGTGGTTGATTTATATTGGTTATTATTTGAGGTTTTTATGAAGAATCCATCTATTAGGCTATTGTGCGTGTAGTTGTTTCCTCCTTGTCTTGAAAATGTAGTGTTTGCTATAATATATGTTAGTTCTAGGTTATCCGTAAATGTCCTCCATTGGTAGTCTTCATCTTGTGGTGGAGTGATTTGTTGGTCATTTTGTCTTCCGATTAGTGCTATATCTCGTTAAAGTCTCCACATAGTACGTATGCGAGGTCCGGGTGAGCATTGATTTGTTCAGTTATAGTGGTTTGTATGATGGGAATGAGTGGTAAATCTTCTTCATATGATGGTATATATATGTTTATTAGTAGCCAAGGCTGGAGGGGTTGGTTGGCTATATGGATTATTTGGAAAAAGGGTGATATGCTTACGGGGGTGGATATTTTGGATACATTGCCGGGAAATGCGTGTTGAGTGTGGATAAGTGTGAGTAGTCCTCCTCTATGGCCTCTATGTGTCATTCTTTGGCGCATAGTACGTGTGATGTTGTGTGTGTTGTTGAAGAAGAGTTTGTAGTGAGGGAAAATATTTTGTATGTATTTAGTGGATTTGGTAGTGGTCAGTTTGGTTTCTTGTATGGTTATGATTGTTGGGGGGTTAGGGGAGTATGTGGTTAATTTGTGCAGGCATGGCATTGCCGTATTGAGTGATGCGGCAGTCCAGGTTATGATGTGTGTTTCTTGGCTTGTGCGTGTTGTTGGTCTTGGCGTGGGTGCTTGACTAGTGGGTATTATAGAGGTATGATGTGTGTATTATGTGATAAGTTCTTTGTATCTTAGTGCCTCTGTAATTAACTGTTCGAATAAATACGGGAATGTTTCATGTATGTCTTGTGTATTTGGTGGTTCGAGAGTTTGAGGAATGTGATTATATAGTGTATGATGGATTGTGTTTGGGGGGGATATTTTGTCTTTATGCTTATTGCGGAATTGTGAGTATGGATGTGGGGTATTTACGTGTCTCTCTGGCGGGTTAGGTAGTTTAGCCATTTTGTCTAGTATTTGTGAGGTCCAATCCGGGCCTGGTTGTTGTTGTAGATGTATATTACAGTGTTGGGTGGAGGGGCTGATTATTACGACTAAGGCGTAAATTAGTCTAGCGGGCAGGTGATTGTTACGTTTTTGTATGTAACTGTGTAAGTATGGTAGTGAGGTTGTTATTTGTGTGTGTAAAGGGTGTGTGTTTTGGAATAACGGCTTGAGGTTTGTGGCTAGGTGTTGGTATTCAGGTTGGAATTTAATTGTACTAGGTATGAAGTATGTTTTTTGTCGTCTTTTATGGGTAGTCGGGTGGGTTTGTAGTAGGTTTGGCATTGGGCCTGGGTTGGTTTCAATATCGCCGCATTGCGTTAGAAAGTGGCGATTAGGGACGTGTATTGTTTTTGTTGGTTTTTGTTAAGGGTTTTTTGGGTGTGTGAACGTATTGATTTGGATTTGGGTGTTGTTAGGTATTATCGGATTTGATGTTGGGTTTGTTGTTGGTATTTGCTTTGGTAATGGAGTTGGTCTTTGTATTGATATTGGTTTTGGGTTTGGTAGTGATATTGTTTTTGTTGCTGGTATCGGAATTGATATTTGGTATGGTACTGGCGTTGATAGTGGTATTTGTATTGGCATTCGTATATGTATTGGTATTTATTTTTGTCTAAATATTGGTATTGGATTTGGTAAAGGTATTGGTTATTGGTATTAGTTCGTTGTTTGTGCATTTTAGTTTTAATATGTTTATTTTGTATGTATTATTCGGGTATGTATGTATTTGTTTGTATATTTGTTTTTTCTTTGTTATTTTGGGCGATGGTGTTGGTGGTTTCTATTGGGGTATTTAGAAATACCCTTTTATTTTGTTTTTGTTTTTTTGAGGTGTGTGTCGATGTAGTTTTGTGGAGTATTGAAGTGTTTGTCGAATTTAATTTATCGCCATGTCATCATCTTTGTCGCTTGATGAGCCTTCTTTGTCAAGCATCTCCGAGGATTCGAGGGCGGCCATGGTTTTGCTTTAGTGTGGTGAATTTGTTTTTGAGAGTTTTGGCCGCTTTATCTGCCACGTATGTGGCAAAGTTCTTTGCTTGTGTAGTGAGGCGGATTTCCATGGTTTGCATTTCGGTTCGAACTATGGCGGTGCCTTTTGCTACGGCCTATTCTACTATTTTATTTATATTTTTTTTTTCCGAGTGCTTTGGTGGAGGCGTTCTCCGTTGCTTCTACCGTGTTCGCTAAAGCTGTGGTAACATCGTTGAATCCCAACCTTGTAAGTTCCTCGTTTGAGGGTTTGGAGTTTGTAAGTTCCAAACTCTTATGGTGAGAAGAGAACTCTATATATTTGTTGCATATTTTATGGTTTTTCTTTACAAATCTTTTGTACACCGCAGCACTCAAACATTGGATAGTACACACCCCCGCGAGTTTGCCTTGGGTGTCATTTTTCAAGTAGATATTGAGTATATTATTTTTTTCTATACATGCTTTAATTTCTGCCTCAAGTATCTCTTTGGGTTTTAGCCTATTTAGGTTCTTTGCAATAAGTATAAGGGTGTTCTTCTTTGCCAAATCATCACCGGTAGGCTTTCCCATTGAAACATCTATACACCCATGACTAAAGGTAATTTTGTTTTTACGGATGTTGGTAGCTTGCTCGGGACTAGTTGCAACTATCCACGCATAATTGTAGTTTTCAATTTTTCTTACATGTGTAATTTCAAAGTTGAACATTTTTTTGAATCCTTCTATTAAAACTTCCTCATATACCGCATACGAACTTTTGTCCTTTATACTATCACTTGTGATTTTGATTGACAGCATTTCACTGGAGGCAATGGTATCATATGACTTGCAAACTTTTCCTTGGTGCATTTTGTTATCCGATAGATGGATGATAAATGGGCGGAGGCCTTGGAGTAATTTGACTCCATCTTCTTGCACATTTTTAAGATGAATCTTTGCATGTCCCGACCATTGTTTTCCCCCATGTGTACACATTATTGCTATGGGGTTACTTATGTCATCCCCTAGCAAAATTTTCATATCATCCAATCTTTTGGTGATTTTGTCTAATGTTTCTTCTTTGGGGATGAGCATATCATCTATTTGAAAAAACAAAGCAATATGATAATCCATGGCAAATCCTTCAGATACATCTATGTCGGATGAGACTTGGGTGTGGTGAAAATTTTGTGGATCAAGATTATTCGAACTTGGCCATATTTCTTGTGGTACGTATGGATATGATATTATGATGGTACACAATCCTGACATTCTAAAACTTTTTTGTCACTCATTTCATTTTTTACAAGCTCACTCACACTTTTATGAGCGACCTCCTGAAGTCCTTTGCTTGCATTCAGAGCGTTCATAACTTTGATACCAAACCAATGACGAGGGTTTTTCTTTGATGGGTTGCTCTTATTTTTGTTTTTTTCTAGTATGGATACACATGCATTGCTAGAGTTTCTTTTTTTGTTGTGAGAAATTTTCATATCTTTAACGCCATCAAAAGTTTTGTCCAAGCTTTGTGAATAAGCCATTCTGCAAAGAGAGAGTACTTGTGTATTATTTTGTGTGACTATGGATATTCTTTTTTTTGCCTTGTACATCTCCCCATTCCACTTATTAACAAGTGGGCCTTGAAGGGAAAATGTGGTTAGGAAGAAGTTATTCTTTATTGTTCTTGATTCAATGTATTTGTTTTTGTGTATGAATCTAACATAAGATAGACAATCATGTGATGTGTGTGAGTTTGCACATGGGGAGTTTATCCAATATGAAAAGGTTGTGAGCAAAAGAACAAGGATAAGAGAGGTTGCATAAGAAACCTTCAGTTCTACCTATCTTAACTACTACTACTTACAAGAAATTACAAAAATGCTATGTGACTAGTTTGTGTGCCTATGTGCGATTAATGTGTGTGAAATCTAGTGACTAAGTGTGTGTCTATTTATGCAATTGATTGTTAGCTTGATTAATTATGTATGTGTATGTAAGTGTCTACTTGTGTGTATGGTTGGGAGTGTAATTCTTACCTGAGTGGGAGCAACCCTTGTTCGTAGTTTGGAGACAATGGTAGCTGCAGCAGCTCTCCTACACGGCCGGCTGCACTCTCCTTGGTCTTCTACTCCCCCGGTAGCAACTTGCTTCAGGCTTCTGTTTTTCAATCAGTAAATCTCCTCCGCCTGGGCAACAACTCCCCTGCACGACCGACTGCACTCTTCTTGGTCTTCTACTCCTCCGGTAGCAACTTGCTTCGGGCTTCTGTTTCTCAGTTAGTAGAACTCCTCGGCCTGGGCCGCAACTGCCCTTCACGGCCGACCGCACTTCTCTCAGTCTTCTGCTCCTCAGGAGCAGCTTGCCTTGGTCTTCTTCTTCTTACGCAGTAAATCTCCTCGGCCTTCCTCTGGGCGTCGGAGCAGTGAATCTTGGGGATTCCTGGCTGCTGGTTTGTATTAGCAGGGGATCCGACAGCTACTAGTTTGATTTGTTTTGGCAGGGACCAGGGTTCTCTATTGCGACGTCCTGCCACCGTCATGACGTCATGACGTGTCGTGTCGGGGCGGACCCCTCCGTCACGACATAATAGGGTCCACGTAGGGTCATACTAGGGAGAAGCTAGTAGGGTGGGTAAAATACTTACCTTCTTGCCAAGGTGGCATCCAATGTGGCAGAAAAATCTGACGTGGATGTGCATATTTCCCTTGCCAGGTAAATCATTTTGCCTTTGTGTTTATCATTCTGTTAAAATCAAAGTAGTAAAATATGACAAATGAGGGTGTGGGGGGGAGGGGAACAGAGCGGACAGGGACGGGAACGGGGGCGGGAACTGATGCGGATGAGGAGAACGCAGGATGGAGGGCCGGATGGGGGCCGGATGGGGTACCGGATGGAGGCCGGATGGGGTACGGATGGGGGCTGGATTGGGGTTCGGATTGGGGGGGGAGGGGGTTCGAATTAGGGGGGACCGGGTTCGGATGGGGGGGGGCCGGGTCGGATAGGGGGGGGAGGGGGTTCGGATGGGGGGGGCCGGATGCCGGATTGGGGGGGGGGGCCGAATGGAGGCCGGATGGGGTGCCGGATGGGGGAGGGGAACGTAGGAGCGGGGGGAACGGGGGGGGGACGGGCGGTAGTAATTTTTTTCCCACTTTACCTCTACTTTGCTGACATGGCACCATACGTGGACATCGTAAATCCTACGTGTCCTAATTGGGGTAATGTAATTACACAAAAAAATACGGTAAAATTCAAGTTTGTCAGGATAAAGACGGCATCCGGCATAATGTCGTGACAGATACATGTTGTGACACCACGACATTATGTCGGGATTAGCCTCCGTCACGACACAATAGACAACCCTAGCAGGGACGATCCTTCCGGCAGTATCTAGTCTCTATAGCAGCTAATCTCAGTGGTTCCAACAGTGTTTAATCAAAGAGGTGTCTTTCAATGTTTCGATTTGTTTTGGCAGGGACGATCCTTCCTGCCGTATCTAGTCTCTATAGCAGCTAATCTCAATGGTTCCAGCAGCGTCTAATCTAAGAGATGTTTTTCAATATTTCGATTTGTTTTGGCGGGGACGATCCTTCCTGCAGTATCTAGTCTCTATAGTAGCTACTCTCAGTGGTTCTAGCAACGTCTAAACTAAGAGGTGTCTATCAATGTCGCCAGCAGTTTCAGGCAGGTCTCGAAGTCGGCAGTAGTCTCGCAGCAGTGTCTCTCGGTCGTATCTGTAAGAGGGGAAGCTCTGTGAGAGGGAGATGGATGGCATATCTGATTGCGGTGCAGGTGGCGGCTTCTCTTCGGTGGCGGCAACGATTCTCTGCAGCGGTGGGGGAGCAAGATCTACACAGGTTTCGGCAGGTTTCGGCAACACTGTTCTTCTATGGCGGTGTTGACAGGGCTTCGGAGGAGAGATTATGCAGCGGCACTTCTCTTCAATGGCGGTGTTTGACAGGGGCCTTAGGAGGAAAATATGAGATGGTTGTGGGGGTGGTTGAGGGGTTTTATATTCTATGGTGAGTGTCAGCCATAAACCCCCACTATTTTGCGTCAGTGGTCCTGGTGAAGGGTTAGGGCTCACATGTCTCTGCCGAATCCTCAGCCTCAGAAATCCCTTATCCTTACTCTCACATATCCCCAAATATCAACCACACTCTTTTTATTCAACTTCACAGGGCCTTAGTATTGAAAAGTACTTATGCACCCATGATACATGTTACACCATCACCACACTAGCATCCCCTTCCCCTTCTAATTTCCTACCTAATCCCATGTGCTACTACACTAATTAACCCCCTTTACTAACACCTTGGAGGCAGCCCCTTCCACAGCCCAACTAGTCAACAGCCTCCAACCGTCGGTGATTACAGTCCTAGTAAGCCTGGTGGTGCCACCTCCTTTGGTGACCCCTCTGTATCGAGGTCGTTGGTCTTACTGGGCACCTCTTTCACCTGACCCTCTACCCATTCGGTAGACAGCACCGCCTACTCCACCTTACCTCTAACTGCCCGTCCTCGCCTTCGTCCTCAATGCCACATTCTTGGTAGGTTGCAATGCGGTGGATGCATTAACCCTAAATCAAAAACCCACTCTAACGACTACAGTCCCTTTGCAACCACCTTTCGCTCGCCTGCAGAATTCCACATTCACAGTCACTCACAAATTCAAAACAAAAGGTGGTTTGAAAATGTGAGATGCAGCTCTCGGGTGGGAATTTTTGTGTGCTGTCGCACTCCTTGAAAGCTCCCCCCACAATGCGGCAGCATGCGGTGGTTGTGCCTCCCTCCACTAATTCAACCAGTATAATGCCAGTGTTGTTTGCGCCTTTCAGTCAATGAGTCCATCCTTTTTTGGAGGCTGGCATGCATCCAGCCTCCTAGCTGCTTAGTCCAGCCACATACAGTTCACCCCTGCCGCCTCATTGCGTCATTCCCGCAAGCGGGTGTGGACTGTATCGGCTCTTGGCCACCTTGCACCAGCCGCATTCCTCCTCGGTAGACTATGTAAAACTTCCCCGTTCTCCCCCGCTGCCTGCTAGCACCCCCTGGAGGCTCTCACCTCATCCCGCACCAACACCTGATCCGCAGTTGGAGGGATTTTCCTCCTTCCTTAAACAACGAAGCTCGAGGCCTTAAACAAACACTAACCCATCCCAAACTATCCCCACACTAAATAACTCAATCCCACCACCACAACTTAATCACACTTCTAATTGCCTTCCGTAACACTAACTTAAAAACCTTAATTCAACTTAAGTCTAACCCGAAATCCCTTCTAAACAAGGCAATCAACTAACTCTGTAATTATTATTTTTTATGTTTTTATTGCTTTCAAAATCTTAACTTGAATTGTGAGCATGACTTTAGGCTCACAGTGAGTCGCTTCCGGCGCCCTTTTGACGCCTGAGAAGGTGGGTGGCCAGGGGAAAAGTTTTGAGGAACAACAAAAACTACAACTCTAGTTTATGCTCCTTACCTCTGAAATTTGTTCATACTAAGTGGCCACCTTCTTGCACACCTTCCTGTAGTTTACAATCTAACCCTATAGTCCTGAATCTATATTTGTTATTATCAACATATTTAGGTAAATAACATGTGGGAACACACGAACACCAAGATATCCGGATTGGCGTTTTTAAGTGCCTAATCCGGTTTTGTCCGGATGACCTTAGTATCGTCTAGGGATTCTGTGAAGTGTAGGAGGTCGAGAACTCCCCGTACCTGCTTATCTTCCACTCCTTAGCCAAATTTCCGGAAACCCCGGTTTCCGGCCTTCCGGTCTTTTGGAAACTCTTCCTCCTCCGGAGTTTGCCTTTTCGGATTGTATCTTTAAGGATTGTATCCTAGACATCCGGAACAATGAGGTCCCCTTCCCATTACACTCCGGAGATGGCCTCTGACCCGGAATCCTAACTGTTCCGGTCCTTCCCTCCTCCTTATGACGGATCGATCCGGCTACCACTACCTTGGGCTCTACTAAATCTGAGATAACTGGGCGATTCGTAGCACTTTCCGGATTGGTCCGTCTAAGGGCGGTGGGACCTCTTCAGAAGCTCGGACGGCGCAAGTCCGGATCCCTTCCGGATCTCACCCAATCCTCCCAACGGCTATCCCACCTAGACGTTACTCAACCATCGGGAATAGTGAGGTTTCCCGCCCACTACACACAGAGAGGATCCGCAAGGAAATAACTAGATATGATCCGGGTCTCTTCTCCCATGTCCTATCCGGAACTCCTATCCCTTCATGCTCTCTCTCCTCTGCTAACGATCTCCGAATCATTCGTACACAAAATCAATCAAGGAAAGTCAAGGAGTGAGAAATTAAGGAGATTATTAGGAGTAGGAGCAATCAAAATACAACAATGGAGAAGGAACCCCTCTCCAGCTCCTTATTCAACCTTAAGTAGAGGTCCAAAATCCCTAATATGAAGGCGGCGGCCCAGGCGGCCGCCCCTAAAAAAACCTTAACTGCTTCCATCCTCTCGGATTTCCCGGATCAAGATCCGGATTTTCCGCTGACAAAACCCAAAGGAGAATTTTATTCCTCAACTTCAAAAATTCCTAAGTCCTATCTTCCTATTTCTATTCTGCCTAATTAATCTAACTACCATCCTAAGCTAAGAAGAGCAGTGCTTCTTCTGAGCTGCTCCCTCCTTCGAATGGCTGCCGAGGCCGTTGACGGCGGATGAGCCCCCTCCCGGCGATGCCTTCTGTAGTCGCGTAAGCATCCTCCTCATGTTTGGAGAAGGGGCAATCTCGTCCTCCGAGTCCCCTGGTATTTCTGTCCGCGGTGTTCCGGAAACTGTACTTCCCTTCCGGACGCTCCGGATCGGGGAAGGATCGCTTCCGGTGCGCTGTTCCGGATTATGTCCGCTCGAGATCAAGGGAGTCCGCGGATCCCTGGTGGAGGCCGCCCTTGAGGGTGGCGGAGGGAATGTGTTCACCATTTGGCAGTCCGGAGGAGACGACGGCGAGGCTTGGGTCATAGGGGCCTTACCCCTACTCGGAGTCGCCTCTCGATTCGGAATTCGGTGCCTTATAGGGGTCTGAGCTCTGTCCGGAGTCCGGGACCAATCCGAGGTCCGGAGAACAGGGGACTGGCCTCGTCTGGATCTAACAGACCCGGTGCTCTTCCGCCTCACTTGGAGAGAGCGGATCCTTTCCGGAGCTTTTCCGGAACTGGCAGGTCGAGAGCCACCTCCCTGCTGGCTGGGTCCTGCAGCCGTTGGCGGATTTTGGACCAGGGCGACTTCACCAACTACCTCGTAGAGGGTTCCGGTTGGTGACCCAGGCGGATCTGGATAGAGGACCCGCCGGGGTGTTCCGCTTGGCGGAACCACCTTCTGGATTTCCGCCAAGAGATCCTTCATCGTCCGTGAGTATTTCACGAGGATGGGGAGGGCTTGCCTAGCGGAAGCCGGTTCTCCGGACTCCATCAATTGGTCGTAGAGATGCGCCTTACTGACGATCTCTGCCGGATGCCCCACCAGCTCCCGGATCCGGCTGAAGACCACTGCCTGTTCCAAGTGGTATTTCCGGATTTCCTCGCTCTTCTGACTTAGCTCCTGAGTCATGGCCGATACATGTGCGGTGAAGTGAGTGTTTTCCGTCTTGGCTTGCTCGAGCTCCTTCCTGTCCGCCTTCTTCGCCAACTCCCGGAGAATAGTCGTCCAGTCGCTTGAGGTTTCCGTCTCGATGTCTCCGACTTCCGGATGGAGCTTCTAGGTGACTTCGTCCGCCGCTATAGTCAGTATGTCCTCCTCTTCGGCCGTGATGCAGTCAAAATGCTGATAGAGGTGCAGAATGAAGGGGGAGAGGAAGGAGGGTTTCCGGCCTACATTGGGGAGGGCCCGCCCTACTACCTCGTGAATTATCAACCCCCAATTCATGGGCCGGACTCCAGACATAGCACCGAACAGGGTGTTAGCCATGGTAAGGCTGATTCGCTTAGGCTTGTCCGGGTTAAGGATGGGCATGAGGAACTCTAATACCCTCCGCTCTCTAAGGTTTCGGCAGTTCCCGGGGTGGAAGCCGTCCTCCGGGTCCGCGTCTCCTCTAAACTTTCCGGCGAATAGGCCATCGCGGCGGCTGGCCCATCCCTCTGCAATTCCTCTCGGAAACCCGTAAACCCTATTCTAGACTTCCGGAGTCCAACTATCCGGATCCCTCATTTTAGTTCCCAGCCACTGATTTCCTCTCTGGAACTTGAATTCCCGGAGGGTATCTTCCGCTCGGAGGTTCCAGGGTTTGGCGAGAAAACCCTCGCACCCATAACCCGGAGATCCTCCGCTAGCTCCTGCAGCTCCCGTCCTCCCTCGGAATTGCAGGGATGAGAGAGAGAGATCTTCTCTTGAATAGATAATCCTTCAAATTGTAATGACATCCAACAACCCACAAAGAAACTTAAAGAAAGAAGTTCCGATAACAATTGTAGTAAATAGATTATTTCATATCAATATTACTTCATTCATATAGATTCAAACTTTGATGTAAATTTATGTCTTCATCATTCTTGTTAATCATAAATTAGTTGGATACTCAAACATATGTTATATAATATAATATGCATAATACTTGTAAGTCAATTATATAGTTTATGATAATAAGTTCCTCCTCTTTTGAAGGAGTTTGTAATCGTTAAGAAGTTTCACTTTAATCGTCCATAACATGTATATAATTCTTCAAACATACAATCACATGTATGTTTATAATTCCCTTTTGAGGAGTTCAATGATAAGTTCCACTTTTGAGAGTTAATTATAATTCCGACGTTCAAGTTAAATTGACGTTACTACTCATAACAACTCCTCTCAAAGTTCCATTGATACTTCAACTATTCTTGAGCGCTTTGTTCTCACCCTCACACTAATACTTTGAGTTATTTCTCAAAACACCTAGTCTTCTCTCGTTTGTCAATCACTTAAGTCACAAGTACCAATTGACAACTCGTAGTTCAATTTGAGAAAGAGAGAGAGAAAGGTCATACACACATTTTGTGGAAAAGATAATGTATTGCAAAAGAGCTCCGAGATGAGAGATACAAAAGTAATTCAAGTGTTGTTGACACTCAAATTTGTGATAACTTCGTTGTGTAGAAAATGAGGTGTGATCTCCTAAAATTGCTTCCCTTATATAGTTTTTTCTATCTATTTCAAAATCTATATTAAGAATGGTTGTAAACTCCACTTTCCTAGATAACTAACTATTTCCGACATATGTAGATGATATCCAACCTAAACGGTTATAACCGTTTCACCACTCTAATGTTTGTAGTACTAAGATTTTACTATATCTTTGTCGTGGCTACATTGTAATTCTTTTTGAGAATCCAATCAAGTCTTCATATTTGATTGATTCTTTTTCAATGGTTTGTATATAAAACATACTAGTAGAATCTATCTTTGTCCTATATGCTCATAATGCATCTTCAAAATGGTTCTAAATTTAATATCCCAACATTCCTATATATTCCATAATCATGCCTCTTCTTAATAATCATTAACTCAAAATATCCTTGATCCTTATATATATTCCATAATCATATCTTTTCAATAGTCATTAACTCAAAATATCCTTGATCCTTATATATATTCCATAATCATATCTTTTCAATAGTCATTAACTCAAAATCCTATGCTCCCTAATTACCCATAATATTTTCCTAATTGCTCTCGGCTTAATACCCTACTTATCATTTTATTAACTCCGGTTGTCCCTAAGGCCGTGGCTTGGGGACCCTAATACCGCGCGTTTGCCTCGTAATTCCGTGAATGGCCTTAAACCCGTGGCCGAGGGGTCCAGGTACAGGTGTCGGGACCGAGGTTCATTCCTTGCCTTCCTCGGTATTCAGACTCGGTACTTCCTTTTGCTCAGTGCCCACTGCCGCATACATGCTCTCCCTTGGGCTAGTTGTTTTCCACTTGCTAGTGCATGTTGTCGCATACATGCTCTCCCCTGGCTAGTTGCTCTCATCTCGCTAAGTGTCTGTTGCCGCGTACAGGCTCTCTTGTGGCTAAGTGCCTACTGCCGCGTACAGACTCTCTTGTGGGCTAAGTGTTTTCCTCTGCAGATTCAGCTCTCTTGTGGCTAATTGCCTTCCTTTTGTACCATCTGATTACTTCTCCTTAAGCAACTCTTCCCGAATTTAATTTGTTACTTGTTGTAATGTTATCACTTAACACCACACCATATCACCCATATAAGCCTCTAGGACCTTTGGCAAGGCCCCTACTCCAGTGTCAAAAAACCTTTTGTCTTTCTACCAAGAGTTGGGCCAAATAGAAATTTTCCCTTAGCAGCTTCAGAACACCATAACTTCCTTGCATGATGTTTAAAGCTTACATGTGACCATTCCATCATCATTTACATTTTACATAAATTCCCATGGACATCTCATTTGGATAGATATTAAGGAAGTTATGCCTCTTCAATACTTGGCAGTCCCATGAGCCACTCCCATGCCATTGATGTACCAGGGCGGTGTCCTCAGGATTCCTAGTCTCCATGAATGGGAGGTGTTTTCAACGCCCAAGGCCCTCATCCATACTATAATCATTTGGGCCCTTTCACCAACGACGCCACAAATCCCGGGTGTCACTCCGGGGTCCCCCTTGTACCCATGGTGTTTTGAACACTCCTCATGGAGAGGTGTGCGATTGTTTTTTAGCATTCTAGAATCCGGATGCCTAAAGCTATCCAATGCTCATGGCCTTGCGTTTGTGACTCTTGGTCTTAGTGAATGGGAGGCGTTCTCAACGCTCAGGGCCCTCATCCATACTATATTCATCACACATACAATCAAATACAAAAAATCCTTGCAAATTTTTTCCACATTCAACATGAAGACCCCATTACTAACCACATATTCACCTTCCGATATTTTTCAATGGAAATATCAAACTAACTCTAGGATATAAAAAAATTCCTTACAACAAGAACTTGTTGTCTCCCTTTGGACTACCTACTACACACCAATTCATACCAAGCAAACACCCCCAACCCCGCTTCCACATCTATCTCCCAATACACCGATAATCTTCACAAATGCACAAAATAAACACCTTAACACAACCATTAGGTTTCCGTGTATCACATATCACCAACTTCAAGCCCGTATGCAAAAGACAATTGGAAAACCTTTGTCGTGTAAATAGCGATCGTGTGTCACTACAGCTCGAGTACCAACCACTACTAACAAACAACACTACAACATAGCAAAGTCACACATAAACAACACACCTTGACAGAGAAGTAAGAAAGTCAAACACTCATAAGAGCTCTAAATCTCTCTTTAAATGCACACAATGAGTCAAGCTATCTCTCAGTCCACCACGGGAGAATCCAAGAGTGTAAGTAGGGGAAGAAGGACTCAAGATTTATTGCAAAAACATGCAATCTTTACCTCACACAAGCTCTCTCCACAGACTCACTTACAAGATTTGACTTGGCAAAAATGCCAAGCTAAGGAGGATGCTCCTCACTTAGGAGCCTTCCTCTCCACAACTAAGATTCATCCATTCAAATCTAAATGAATGAATCTCAACGGATAAGGTGTGGACGTTGAAGCCGCATACTGTAACAACTGTCGTGTAAATAACGATCGTGTGTCATTGCAGCTCGAGTACCAACCACCACTAACAAACAACACTAAAACATAGCAAAATCACACATAAATAATACACCTCAACATGCCCCCCCTCAGCTGACTATGGAGTCCCGCCAAACAGCTAGGACCAATGCCAATCCAAAGGGCATGGATTATGAAAGATTGTTCTGCAACTAACTAGTGTGGTGAACATCATTCCAAGAAACTGTAGGCTGGGTACAATGTGAGCCCTATCTTTAATCGCCTCTGATATTTGGCCATCAGATTCCAAGGAATTAAATCCATCGCCTCATGTTGATTGCGTCTCTAAGCCATAACTCCTCATTTTCTATTTGGGCAGGTACAAGATGATGAAAACCACACAATATCATTGAGTACGATTGGTGGAAGCACCAAGTACCGAAGATCCTCGACAGCGAGGACAACTCCATTGTCCAGATGGTAAAGAAGTCAAGGGTGGCCTCAAGCATGCCATGTGCCAATCATGTTGACACTAATCACACAAGAGCATAGTAGCCATTCTTTTCTTCTTTCCACATACAAAACATGAAATACCTTTTCGTACGACGGTTAGTTCAGGATGAACTGTACCCTCAATGGGTAGATGACATGGGGCACAATTTTTGGAATGTTTGCGACAGTCCGTGCCATCCTTGCCTTCCAACAATAACAAACCACTCGGCAACACCTCATTTAGCCGAAGGATGGTGCGCCCCGCCCTGACATCCAATGTCGTAGGCGCCTCACGTTGGAGATAAACATCATCTCCCTGCCGGAATCTCAACAACTGAGGTCGGAAAGCACCACTGCGAATGCGTGCATAACGCAATGTGTCACGGTGCTGAGCAATGGACAAATTCTCCATGGCCATAGGTATGGCTCTCTGGAAGAATTGAGCCCGCTCCTGCAAACACTCTATCCAAATGTTTGGGTCATCCAAGTCCACAACAGGAGCTAGTTTTTCCCGGATAGAACTCGGGAGTATAGGCTCACGTCCATACAACAACTGATACGGGTTGTAGGACGCCAAAGATGTCTGCCTACTAAATCAATAGCCCATAGCAATCTAAGGCAATATGAGGTCCCAATCCCGATGGCTTTCCCGAAGTAATCCATACTTCCTCAAACCATGCTTGGTTGTCTGAACAACCCGTTCAGCCAAGTCATCCGCCTCCGGATGATCCCGAGAGGTGGTGCAGTGATCTATGAGCGCCTTGGTGCACAACTCCTCAAAAGCACCGAGGAACTCTCTCCCTTGGTCCGTTAATACCTCAGCTAGTGCTCCAAAACATGCCAACACACAATCCAAAAAGATGGCCGCGGCCAACTCTGCAGAGTTTTGGGGTAAAGCAACAAGCTCAATCAATTTGCTTAAATGTTCCACCATCACCAACACCTATTTTACTCCACATGGAGTGACGACCAAGGATCCTGCAAAGTCCAGCGACCAACTGTAGCCCAATCCCATAATAGGTAAGGGCTGTAATTGAGGTGACAAGGTGTTAAAGCTAGACCTGACACGGTCACAAACTTCACACCTCCTGACATAAGTAGCCACCTGCTGATACATGCCAGTCCACCAATATTGGCCACGCAACATTGAATGTGTCCTGCGTATGCCAAAATGGCCAAGTTCCTCGTGTACTTGTCGCACCAAGGAGGCCCTCTGATCCGGTCAAGGGACAATACGCCTTGTCCCATCCAACCACAATTGAAATAACAAACCGCTCTCCCAACGGAACCTTGTTATTCGATGTTCAATCCTGTCCCTTTCCATTGCCGAGGTAGACAAAGGAAAGGTCCCCTGCTGAAGCTTTTGCAACACGGGAAGATCCTCCCATATATCCGCATTACGTTGAGGTCGATCAGTCTCATCATCCGAGCCCTGCATCGGAACCTCAATAGCCGCACCAGAGTATAAAGTGAGATAAGCAACCGCGTGCCAACCTGGAACCGCCTCTCGATCACAATCTCCATGTCACCTGGCCCCGGTCAAATCCTCATTAGAAGGACTTGGATTGCGTGAGAGTCCATCCGAATCCAAGTTGGTAATCCCAGCACGGTGCACCACCTCAAAGTCATACTCATGGAGCAATAAAGCCCACCTGGCGAGCTTGTCAGTAAGCAGATCCGACTCTATGAGCCACCATAACGGCTGATGATCAGTCACCAAAGTAAAGCGCTGACCATAGAGATATGGCCAGAAATGGGCAATAACCCATACCGCTGCCAACGCCTCCCCTTCATAGGATGAATAATTGGCCTCCGCACTGTTGTTGCTTCGTGAAGCATAAGCAACAACATACTCCTAGCCAAAATTATCCTTCTGAATGAGAACTGCTCCTAAATCCAATGAAGTCTAATCCGTATGCAACTGGAAAGATTTAGAAACATCAAGACGTCGAAGCACTGAAGCTGCACCCAATCTCTACTTCAATGTCTCAAATGCCTGTTGTTGCTCACGATCCCAAGTCCAAGGCTGGTCCTTCTTTGTGAGAATGGTGAGCGGCTTGGCATTCAAACTAAAGTTCTTGACGAATCGCCGATAGTAATTCGCCAAGCCCAAGAAAGCACGAAGTCTCGGCACATCGACCGGTGCCGGAATCTTCTGCAAGGCGTCCACCTTAGCTTGTTGTACCCCAAGACCTATTGGAACAATCATATGCCCCAGATATGCCAGCCGGTCATGGAAAAACTTGCACTTGTCGTGGTGCAAGTGCAATCCCCAGCGTTGCAACCGTTTAAAAACGACTTGCAGATGCCTCACATGCTCCTGTGGTGTCCTGTTGAAGATGATCACATCGTCTATGTAACACCAAGCAAAAAGAAATCCAGAGATGACCTGGTCCATCACCCTCTGAAACTCAACAGGTGCATTCTTCATGCCAAATGGAAGAAACTCCCAATGGTAAAGTTGATCATTCCCATCTTGATGAACTCCCCAGAATGCGGTTTTCACCCGATCTCCCACAAGTAATGGGAGCTGGTGATAGCCGGATCTCAAGTCCAAGGTGCTAAAAACTTGAGCAAATCCGAGGGCATCCAACAACTCCTCGGGATTCGCATTGGATACCGATCTGACTTGGTCTTCCGGTTAACTGGACGGTAATCTGTGCACATCCGCTTCTCCGTCCAATTGCCCAAGGTATCCTTGTTCGATGGCATAACCGTAGCGCAAGCATAGTCTTTGTTGGACAATTCGATTAGCCTTGCTGCCAAGAGCTCTTGGCAACGAGCCTGAACGCCAATTTGCTCGGAAACACTGAGCCTATAAGGTCTCCGAAAAATGGGATGGTTGTCCTCCAACTGAATGTGGATGGGTTTTCTTTTATAACCTTCAAGATCTTGAAGGCTAAAAGCAAAACACCTACGGTACGAGCGAATAAATGCTTCTACTTTCCGTGCCTCAGCACCAGTGAGATGAGGGCCCAATTCCAATGGCCAATCATCAACTCTGTGGTTTCCCTCTCCACCAAAGGGGAGCCACCTGGTGCTGGCACAGACTTTAACCACTAATGAGAGGAGGGGGCATTAACCATGCCCCCAACCTCCATGCTAACAATAGAGTCCATCCCCTCTTCATCACCACCGATATGTGATGATGAAGCCACCATCGGAGGTGAAGAAGTCAAAGCAGTATAAACTGGGTGAGCTCAAAGCTCCTCCATCACCTGTTGCTCGAATTGAAAGATTCGTTCTGTTTCTCCAAATATGATCTCAATTCCATCCTCCATGGATGTGGACCGCTGTGCCCCCTGACCAGAATCTTTTGCCCCCAGAAACAACAATTGGTCATCATGATATTGTTGCAATGCAAGGCATAAACCAACAGTCCACACCATGGTATGAAGATCCATGGCTTGGTCCAACACGAAGCGTCGTTGGCCCTCAGAAACATTAGAAGCTGCGGTGGTACCAGTGCGGAATCCCATGGCACGCTTCCGTTCGTCAGCCAAGGGTTTGGTTTGGGTTTTGGTGTAAGCATCCCACACCATACCCGACCCCCGATCGCGGAAAGCGTATGACTGTGGAAACGTCATAAAGGTAGGAAAGGCCCTCCGGCTGCCCCCACTTTGCTAACCAATGCCAACGGGGGTAAATCATCTTGAACAACCGGCAAAGAGGTCCGGTTTGGATCCAAGATGTCATCCACCTTCTGATCCAAAGGTGGAGGCACTGCAGTAAATGCTATAACTAAAGTAGATGACGGTACGAGGTTGGTCCAAATCCACCAAGTCGGTGGGCATAAGATCCAATGCTCACGACATCCACAAAAATGGGATCTCCAAGGTGTTGATGAACATAATGACTGCCTTTCAACACCTTGTCCCAAGAGTCTCCCAACAAAGGTACATTCTCAAAGATATACCTTCGAGGGGAAGGTTGGTGGAAAAACCACCACTGCATGAGGCGGATGAGGTTCCAAAATAGACTAGACTTGGGATCCTCTAAACCTCGGCCTGCTCCAGCACGTGAGTGGCCTTGGCATGGCCATCCCGCAATCACCATATCCACCGGACCCAAGTGTCATAAGTCGGCCTCACTGATGAGTGTGACATCATGAAGGAGACGTGAAAAACACCCACGAATGGCAGTCGGGTGTAACTGCCGGGGGTACAATACCATCAACAGGTGAAGATGGTGACGAGCCACAGGGGTGGACACAGGAGGATTGTCCACATAGACATATCGTCTGACCGTGAGGCCAACCTCCAATACGGATGCTAAGCCCGTGCTGATGCCCCCAAACAGTTCCACCAAAGTGATCCCCGCGTTTGGCAGGCGCCACGTAATGGGGTGTGCCAACGCCGATGGGCTATCAGGTATGACTGGTGTCGTAGAGCTGAGAGAGATGACAATGTCCTCACATCGCCGGAACAAATCAGTGGAATCACGCCAGGGAGGAAGGGGATCCTTGGGATGGTGCACCAATGCACCTTTAGTTGCCATATTCCTGTGGGAACACGCGAACACCAACATATCCGGATTGGCGTTTTTAAGTGCCTAATCCGGTTTTGTCCGGATGACCCTAGTATCGTCCAGGGATTCTGTGAAGTGTAGGAGGTTTAGAACCCTCCGTTCCTGCTTACCTCCTCTTCCTTAGCCAAATTTCCGGAAACCCTAATTTCCGGACTTTTGGTCTTTGGGACACTCTTCGCCTTCTTCCGGAGGGTGCCTTTCCGGATTGTACCCCTAGGTCCAAATTATAACGCTAACTCACCATCCTACGTCTACCCTCTAGAATAGGTGGTTTCTTCCGGCGAAGACGTCCTTTATAAGTTTAGAATCCGGAAACTCCCTCACAATCAAGCCGGATTGATCAGATCCGTCCTGGCAGGTCACGCAGAGAGATCCGGATTATTTCTTAGGACCACAGGGACTAGAGGAGTCCGGATTCCAACCAGAGATCTGACTCGACGGGTTAAGTGGGTGACCCGTACCACTTTCCGGATTGTCCCGTACTCCGGCGATGAGACCTCTTCGGAGGATCAGATTGGCGCCATTCCGGATCTCTTCCGGACCTGTGCCCAACCTTTCCCTTCCGGCTATCTCACCGGGACGTTACCCAAACATCCTAAACACTGAGGATCTCTTCCCACTACACTCCGGAGGTGGCCTCCAACCCGGAACCCTAACTGATCCGGTCCTTCCCTTCCTCCTTCCGACAGATCTATCCGACTACCTCTACTTTGGATTCTACTCAATCTGAGCTAACTGGGCGATCCGTACCACCTTCCGGATTGGTCCGTCTAAGGGCGGTGGGACCTCTTCAGAAGATCAGATTCGCGTGAGTCCGGATCCCTTCCGGATCTCGCCCAATCCTCCCAGCGGCTATCCCACCTAGACGTTACTCAACCAATCCGGGTTAGTGAGGTTTCCCTCCCACTATACGCAAAGAGGATCTACAAAGCAATAACCGGATCAGATCCGGGTCTCCTCTCCCATGTCCTATCCGGAACTCCTATTCCTCATACTCTCTCTCCTCCGCTAACGATCTCCAGATCATTCACGCAAACATCAATCAAGGAAAGTCAAGAAGTGAGAAACCAAGTCATTTATTAGGGTAGGAGCAATCGAAATACAACAATGGAGAAGGAACCCTTCCCCAACTCCTTATTCAGCCTTAAGTAGAGGCCCTAAAATCCCTAACGTGAGGGTGGCGGCCCAGGCGGCCGCCCCTAAGGAAAACCCTAATTGTATCCGTTCTCCCGGATTTCACGGATCAAGATCCGGGTTTTCCGCTGACAAACTCAAGGAAGAATTCCATCCCTCCTCTTCAAAAACTGAAACATAGCAAAAACATATATAAACAACAGACCTCCACAAGTGAAAAAGAATAGAGTCAAAATCTAGCAAAAGCTCTAATTCTCTTTTCAAATGCAAATAATGAGTCAAATTATCTTTCACTTCACCACGGGTGAATTCAAGAGTGTAAGTATAAGGGGAAGAACTCAAGATTTTATTGCAACAACATACAATCTTCACCTCACACAAACTCTCTCCACACACTCATTCATAAGGCTTGTCTTAGCAAGATTGCAAAGCCAAGGAGGAGGCTTCTTACTTAGGAGCATTTCTCCAACTTCCAGGGTTCATCCATCCAATTCTAAATGGATGAAACCCCTCGTATGCGGTGTGGACGCTAATGCTGCAGTGGCACCCATGACTACAATGTTCACGAGCAGGAAATGAATGTGAGGCTAGAAATGTGGTGAAAGCTGAGCATCCATTGCAATTTTTAGAGGTTGGTAGAAATGTGATAATACGGATCTCAATTGGCAACAGAGATTGCATTGTTATTTTTCTAGTTCATCATGTAAGGAGGGAAACAAGAGCAATTAGGAGCAGGACAGTAGTGTGAGGCCTTGATGTGAGTGCGTAGATTGTTTTATTTATTTATTTTATTTTATTTTTTTGAAGATGTTGGGAAGAACATGACCACGCGGATTTTATCATGTTGGGGAAGGGTTGTGTTTTAATGTGTTCACCTTTGAAAGTGTGAGGCGGGAGCAAACATCACGTGAAGGAGCGTGCGATGATCTGAACATGCTTCCGCAGTGATTTTATCGGGGGGGAGGAAGACTTCGAAGTCCATCTCGTATCTTTTGCCATGAACCTTGGAGAAGAGGAGTGAAGTGGAGACCAATCATGAGATTGAAATAATTGTGATACTCTTGTGTACGCCGAAGACGGTATGGGAGTGACCTCGGAGTTGAGGGAAAGTGAAAGTCATGAATGGAAGGAAGAAATGAAGTGATGGCAAATTGGGGAGCATTGCAGAAGAGCTAGTCCTTGCAAACGATCAACAAGTCTTGTGATTGAAGAAGCTAGATTGGTGGTGGCATCCTAGTAATTCTGGAAGTGAGCTGTGAAAAGACAACAGAATGACAACGAAAATAATCTTGTGTAGGTGTGTGCACATGTAGTTTGAATTGCTGCCAAGCAGTTAACAGACACTAGGGCGAGAAGGGGAGAAGGCAGTTTGTTGGGACTTTGCCTTGAGAGTGAAGTCACTTGGCCGTTGCAGGGAGTGATGCGTCTTCTTGGATTGCACTATCTTGGAAGCATCGTTCTCCTCACAAGTGTTGTAAAAAAGTAAGTGGGGGCTCTCAGGTGCAAAGATGAACACAACATGCCTCAATGGTTATGGTTCTTTGTCTAGAGGTTTGTTTTGTAATGCATTGCAAGTGATTGGGTAGGTAGGAGTAGTACACTTGGGGTAGCACATTGGTGAGATAGTTAGGCCTAATGTGTAGGTAACATTGTAAGTAAATCACGTGTTTGGTGAGCAACTCAAGTATTTGTAAAGGTGGTTCTTAATAAAAGGTGTCATGTACACCACTTCCCTCACACTCAATTGGAATGAAGGTGCATGCATAAGTGGTAGATTAGTGTGTTTGTTGACGGTGGGGTAAGGGCCCTATCTAGAGACTTATATGGGTGAGGCGGCGTGGCCGATTAAACCCACTTTAGGCCGAACGGCACGGCCTTCATGGGTGTTGGCCCAAAGTGGGGGCATAGTTGCCTAGTATGGTTCGGGTTATTGTAGTGTTGTTTCGGCAACACGATGATCAACTTAAGATGTTATGTCCTATTGTATACATGGCAGGCCATCATGGTCCAGTTGGCGACGCGCTTGACGTGGTCAGACATGATCCAAGCATGTTCAACATCCCCACCTGGTTGCATACGCCTAACCAAGTTGACCCCATTGTCGGGCTGACCTCGGACATCTCGAAGACGAAGACTTTGTTTGCATCATCACCCTGGCTCGGGAATTGATTTTGCTAAACATAGGCCCAGGTTCTGACACCTCTAAGCTTAGCGATGCCATCTATAACTCCCAGCCTACCTAAGTATTTGGAGGTTGTAACCTTGTTTCGGAGGTGGGGGGAATTCAACTCCTTGTAACGATCAAAGACGGGTTCCAATGAAAGAAGTTGATGAGGATCACTATCATTACAAAGGAGGAGCTCACCCAAGAGGTCATTGCTAGCCTCAAGAACAATTTTGTTGTGAGTGGCTTGGGGTGTTCACTCGACGTGCTCCTCGATGAGGGTGTCTATAAATTTGCGGTTATTTATGTAGTTGCCGACCTTGAAAGGGTGACGATGGTTGCCTAGATGAATGCAAACACGCTAAGTGGTGTCATTGCCATGGACGTAGAAGATTTTGGCGTCACATGGTGCAATGCATTTGGGAGGCTCCTTGCAGATCCTGCACATTACAGTGGACCCAATAGGCAAGGGACCACCAATAGGAAAAGGCTCTTTGATGAAGCCGTTGTAATCAATATCATTGACAGGGGAGGTCCAATGAGCATGCTGGATGTAATCGCAATGAGGATTCTAGCATTAGAGGTAGCCTATAGAGGTAGACGCGCGGAAAACAAGGCCTAGGTCATTGCTGATATTGGTGGTCTGGGTCTTGGTCTAGACATGGCCGTTGTAGCGTTTGTCCATGCCTTCCATAGATTTGGCCTTCGTATGAGAAGAAAAGACGCCAATGGGGGGGGGGAGGACAAACATCCGATTACCATCAAATTGTGGCAGGAGGAAATTCACCTCCTCAATTTGCAATGTATCATAATCTAATTTCTTGAGGATGTTTTCCCTACCGAGCATAGAAGCTAGAGTACGCAAACATTGAAGAATGGAAATGGAGGGTTTGGGAGGGGATGGAGCAAGAGGACACTAAGGTTCAAGGCCTATAAGAGGGAAATAACATAGGGGGGACGAAGGGTGGATGGAGATGGCCTGCAATAGGAGTGGCTTCAGGGGCTCATCACCATAAGGGAAATTAAAAAGATGTATGACAATGTGTATACCAGGTTCAATCTTAACTTGGACCACGGGAGGGGTGTTCAAATTGGAAGCAGACGAATGGGCAAAGGTATAGATTTTGGTGCATATGTTTTGCCAAGGTTTTGGAAGTCCATACACCCTGTATTTACCAGCGCAAGGTTTCCACATTGATGATGCGTTGTCGGCAAGCCTAGAATTCTCACGCATGGTCAATGACAACAAAGATGTAGCAAGATCATAAATCTCGCGTTCGACCCAAATTGTATTATATTGCAACCAGAACTTGATACCAAGGTGAAGGGAAGAGACATATACCAATCCGTTTGCATCTATGGAGAAGAGATGGGGACTCCGTGGCCATTGGCATGGAGCTCGGCCATGGAGATAGAGACCCAGGGAGTGCACTGTTCAAGTACTGTAGATATACACGTGCGTGCACAAAAGGGGTATTATTTAAAACAAGCATGTGCAAAATGTACGTACAAGAGACATATTGTTATTAACCAGGAAGTAGATATATATGAGGCTGGAGATAAAGCTATAGAAAAATATATATAAAGTACGCGTTTACGCGTTTACGCGTTCAAGTCAGACTTGGACCAAGAATCATGCGTTTTTTCATCCACTAAGTAACGACCTTATTTGGAGTTATGATCTCACAGATCATATTATGGTAGAATTGGATACAGTTATTGCTTTGGCCAATTTGACGTATGATGCTGAAACAGACACGTACGAACTTCATCCAAGTGATGAAAAAGTCTTTACCCACGGGGGGATCACACCCTCTTACATTTTGTAACCACGTGCGATAATGGGGTATTTAATGGGGGGTAATTTATGCACCTCTCGGTATTTTTTCCCTCCCTATTTGTAGATATAAAGTTGCTTTGACATATTTTTAAGCACCCTATGTTTATTTGTAATTTTTTGGAAAGACCAATTTTTAGCATCATATTTTTTTTATAAATTATACAGGTACCAAATAATGAACAGAATACTATAGCATTGCATAATCGACTATGTGAGCAACAAACATTCCATATCATCCATTTTGTCATTTAATCAGTTTCAATTAGTTATACCAATGCTAAAGCATTCAAAGTACCATTCAAAACACAATCAATAACACTTGGAGTTTAGTTAAAAAATTACCAATAAACATGGAGATGACAAAATGTACAAGCTAACATAGACAAGTTGTAAACACGGATAGAACAAACAAGAAATATAATCAATTGTCATAAGACATGAAAATTTTGCATAATTATCTACTCCAAAACAAAAGATTGCATTCAATTGAAAAAACTAAATACACAAATTGAAAACATTTACTTTAATTGTATTCACAAACACATTCAACCTTGTACCAAATATTTACAATGTGAAGGGTTAGGATATAACTATGCACCTTCCAATACATATCAAGGTACATATCAATATCCTCTCTTATGTCATGATAAGACAAAAATTTTGGAGAGGTTTAACACCAATGATGACAAAGAACTAAAACTAATTGTTGGCATGAGGCGGACATACCTCACGAGAGCAGAGCAGGCCGAATCTTTGGCGCTTGTGAAACACCCTATGTGAATGCTGTGAATGCTATAGAGCAAAGAAAAAAACTCCAAGAAATGTGTCTTACCTACTGCCTTTGTGCCACACTTCACCAATGCAAGACCTCCTACCCAAACGCTTCACCACCTTCACACCACTGTGCTTGTCCAAACACTAAGCAAACCCAAGGGCCGTTGAGAAGTCACAACATTCATTCCCCCAAAAAAATCCATAACGTTTCCCTCCAAAATAACGCGTTTTATTCAAATTTGAAAAGAATTACACAATTCTTCATCCAAGTAGTCTAACCCATAATTATTCTATTGATTCTACTACACACATTTGGGGGGATCCAATATCTATAATCCTATTTTTTTTCTACTGATTACTAAAATGGAGGAATTATTCACCGCCTTATTTTTCATATAAACATGTAGGGGACATATTTCCAAAGCTATGGTAGATGTAATGAATGTATAAATTTTACCCTCAACGAATTAAATTGACCCTATTTTTTATCTCACATGGTTTCTAAAATTCCGATAGTCACCTCCTCGTGTCTTTAATGATTTTATAACTAAAAATTCATGATTTGATATTATACATATAATAAGGCCATATTTTTGCATTTCCAAATATTTGTACACATGTTATATAGAATTTTTGTATATTTTTTGGACCTTGGTGTACGTATGGAAATGTATTTTTAAGCAATGAGATTTGTAAGTATATTGCTTGATTTTAGCAAAAATAAAATGTATACATGGGTGTTTTAATAAGGGGCATGCACGCACGTGATTCTTGGTTTTAATGAATAGTGCACTCCCTGAGGATAAAGAGAGGGAAAACGAGGAACGGTTGTCAGACACCTAGAAATCTTTAACATCGAGCACTGGAACTATATGGAAAAGAAAAAGTGAGTGAAGGAATATTGTGTGAGTGGAGTAGAATGATGCCTAGGGAATAGAAGAGGAATAAGGGAATCGCAAGGGAATCGGGACGCACACATGAAGGGACCAGGCCACAGTTGAGTCCCCACAGTCGATCCAGGTGGAAAACGCAAGAAGAAAAATGAAAGTACGTTTTTTAGCAATTCAAAACAAAGGGAACAAAAAGAACTTAAAAAGAAGGATCTAATGTGCATAGAAGGAAGACCGACCCCATCAAACTTGAGCAAGATGTATGGATGAAACATGACTTGAAATTGGCATATGAACCTGCAACCAATAGAGGAAGGGGAGGAGAGTGGTTCACGCGCACCCTCGAGGGGGGTAGTCATTGGTTGGAGTAGCAATATACGTGCGAACAAATGATAGGGTATTTTAAAAACATGGGGGCTAAAAATTATAAATGGACTTAAGAGTAATATAGGGTATCAAAAATGGCACTGGATATCTTTAAAGTACTATAGGGTATGGAATAATAGGTAATTTGGAATTATAAGTAATGCAAGCCATTTTTCTATTAACCCAAAGTAGAAAATCACATAATGATAGCATGTGAAAAAAAAAATTAAAGTAATACCCCCCTATAAAATAGTGGTCATTCGCACCTATATCCTTAACTTTTTAACACACTGCCCCCCCCGAGCGCGCACCATCAATGGCAGAGAGCGAGCACCGCACATATTCTAATTAGAATGGTTCACACAATGAGACAATAGAGAACTCAATTAGCACAATAAGTTTGTCTTGGATGTTATATGCACAAGGGGTAGTTTAGAATTTAGGTTGTTGCAAATATGTCATTTGAAATCAAAATCTCAAAATATGGATGATATCATGCCACACAATAGGATGAGCAACATATGGATGAGGCTTTCAGACCCCAAAGGATATTTTGGGTTGGTTTGTTGAATTTCAATATGGGTGGGCTTAATGGGGGGTCTCGGATCGAAAGGGTAGGGATCGTGGGTTATAGTTAGAATTCCATGGATGCGGTGCAACATTGTAATACACAAGGCAGAATTGGTCGAGGGTGCTACAACCCCATTGCTTCCAATCATTCGTTTCACTTGATAAAACCTCACAAGGGATATTTAGATAATTTGAAGGAAACTTTGGAGGGAACCAACTACTAGATGGCTTAATTAACTTTTGCCCTTATACGTAAGTGACATACGATTTGTACAACAAGAAAGAAAGTAAAATTATGCCCGTACATTGTACCGGCATGAATGTGAGCCGGTTTGTGAGCCCAAAGTTGAGCCCACATGTGTTTTTAACCCTTAAAAGATATTAGAATTCAGACTTTGATTTTTCATCAGTTAGTATAAAACATAAAGAGAGTGGTGCATTGAATTTTGATTGGGATTAAGTGTAGGAGAGAGAAATAGTGCTCAACTCCTGATGGGACAATAGTTAGGGTGGTAATTAATCGTTGAGGTTAGGAGGAATGGCCACTAGGCTTAAGGGGGGTAGAAGTTTAATGACCGAATAAGGCTTGGTTAGTATTTGTTGAGGGTGATGGTCATTGTGACCTTGGAATTCCCGGGACCAGGAAGCAGGAGGCAGTTGAGGGCCTCTGTCGGCTCCTGGTCTCTCTCTATCTTTTTAACAAAACTGGTTGAACGAGTGCGAGCGGGGGGGACGAGGCTGCACGGCCGGAGGAATGTGGCATCGTAGCAGTGTGTGATTTTGGGTTGCAGCCGTGGAAGCGTGGCTGGCTCAGCTCGCAGGGGACTAGCAGAAACTCTGACTTGATGGCTTGGCTGAAGGGAAGGTTGCCGCACTCACGTCCAAATGCGGCATCAGGAGAATTCTCTCCTCATTGAATTCGGTGGTTACTGGGACCTACAAAGAGGGTGAGCAGCTGCATGAATGGGAGCTGCTGTAGACATAGCGGGGAGACAGGGAAAAAGCCGAAGGTTAGTGACCTTGGGTGTATGCGCATTGATTGAGATAATGCAGGAATCACGACACTATGGTTTGAGAGCGATTGCGCCTTGGGCAGCAACGATTCGAATAGGCTGCGAATGCGGAAGCGGCATCAGAAAAATCTAGGTAATACTGTCCACGCACTAAAATCTCCATTGCTATCTCCAGCCATAAAAAGCAGATCAGAGGACGCTCCTGAGGGGCAAAGGGGAATGCAAGAGCGGAAGCCTGCAACCAAGCAAGGCAGGTGGCGCTGCTTGAGGTTGCTGAGGGCATTACTTAGGAGTCGGTGTTAACTCACATGGAAGGGGAAGCGAGGCTGAGGTGCCTCTGAGGGCATAAAAAATCAATCAGGGTGGGTTGCTGGGCTGAATTTGAGATGGAGATGCAGGGCACCGATATAGGCAACTCAGCTGCTGACGGATGACGTGAGGAGGAGACCACCCACCGGTGCGGGGAGGTTGAAGGGCGTTGTTCGGTGATTTGAAGGTTCTGTACCAAGAATCCACCCTTGAGCTAGGCTTCAGACCCACTTACCTGGCTGGGATTCCGGGACCACTAGCACACTTCACCGATCAGGAGAGGGCACAGTAGCAAGACAGCAAGCATTACGGCTAGGGGGTTAAGCGGAACAGGGGAGGCATCAACCTCCTCCATCTCAGCTGAATGGGGATAGTGTGAGGAACGGCAGCGTAAGTGTAGATGGATGGCTGCGAGTAGAGCAGGGTAGATCAGGAAGCCACTGGAATCTGGTTTCACTAGTGTAGGAGTTAGGAGTGAGGGGAAATTAGTGTAAGTTGATGGGTCTAAGGCCGTGGGCCGATTGGGGTTGGAATGATGGATATTCCAAGGGGGTTGTGATATGTGGCCAAAAGGTTTTTAGGTGGGGTATTTAATTGGGCAGTTAGGGAAATCAAGTACTTGTGAAAGCTAATGTATCACCCAATTACATTATCAAAGTGTATGCTTGTGAGAACCCCATTTACTGGTGTAGTATGCGGAAGAGTGAGTAGTGATGCAGTAAGATAGGACATGTAAGCCATAGGCTTCCACCTGGACTACGACGCATAAGGGTGGGAGTTTAGGGCTGACACCGTTATCCACTTGCTTACCATGGCGGACCATGTTGTAGCATGAGGAGTTATGCATCTTTTGAGAGGTGGGCTCTATTAGTTTAAAATATGTAGGACTCCAATAACGAATAGGATATGGGTTTTTGGTCCCTTTTTAGGGGGGTGTGACGGTTTTTTGTTTATTGTCAAGTTTTTTTTTGTTTAGTACAAGGTAGGTGAGGTATTTAATGAAGTTTTTGATACTAGACTTTGGTATTTTGAGGTCATCTAGTTTTTCAATGGATTGTTCGTGTATAGCTCTTCTTACTCCTACTGTAATAGTGATAAGAGGCTTTGTTTTCCATCATTTGTTCTGTATAGCGTTCGTTAGTGGGTCATATTTGGCGTGGTTTTGTGTGATTGCTTGTTCTAAGGAATCTGTCGTGGCAATATGTGAATTCGATGAATTGTATAGTATGTGTGTGTGAAGGTAATAGGGGTGTTGGAGTGTGGTTTGGGACTCCCAGTATGCAGAGGACGTCTGGTCTAAGTCCGGCGTGGCATTGGCATCTTATTTGTGTGCATGTACATTCCATGAGCCATTTAGGGACTGTCTGATCTTGGTTATTGTTGTTGAGATTGCCTACGTTTGTTAGTGTGTAGTATCTGGTGTGCTTGTTGGCTTGTAGTGTTTGAGTGATGAGGTGTACTGCCTTGTTGTGGCGGGCTATTCTTAGGCCTTTCAGATATGGGTGTTCGCACATTGATAGTAAGTGGGGCCACATGTCTCTGTCATTTTTGTGGCATAATGTGTAATTTGGGTTTGGGAATTTGAGGGGCCAAAAGATGTTTTTCTTGTGATTACCCATGTATTGGACGTAGCGGAATTTTAAAGTTCAGGTGATTTGGGCATCTGTTATCTTATTGTTTTTCCATAAGTGGTTGGAAAGTTTTTGGTTTATCTGGTCGTTAGATAGCCATTTATCTACATATGGATGTTTATGTTGGGCCATCCTTACTTCCTGATGGTCATGTGTTTTTGTTACGAATGTGTGTAAATTTCGGATTGCTCCGTTGCGGGTGGCAGTTGGGCAGCTTGCTAGCCAATAGGGTGTGGCATGGGCTATGTGTATATGGGGTGTGGGAGTAGGTTTCTCTTTAGTTGTGCCCTCATTGGCTAGTGTGTCTGCTATTTCATTTCCTTTGATGCCCGTATGTGCCCTCACTTTGTGTATATGTACTAAGTGCGGTGTCAAATAGATTTGGTGTATTATGGCTGTTATTAGGATTTTGTCTGGGTGATGGTGTTGTGAGGTTGGGTGTTGTATGTGATTGCTGATTAAGTATATGCTATTAAGGCTGTCTATAAATATGTGTGTGTCGGTTTGGGTATTTTGTATGGTTTTGATGGCTATGAGTATAGCATTTAGTTGGGCTCTGAGTATATTTTGGTATCTTGGTAATCTTTATGCCATGTGGATATTTTTATTGGGGTTGTATACTCCTGATCCTGCTACGTCGCCCTCTATTTGACCTTTGAAGTTTTTGGTTGGTGGGATGAATGACCCGTATGTGTACATGCATTGTTGTGGGTGGTATTTGGGGTGGTGTTGGTGATAGTATTTAATCGGAAGGTTCAGTTGGGGGATTTTTTTGGTGGGGGGGTGTTGTTTATGGGGGCATTTTTCCATGTATTTGAGAATTTAATGTGGTAGTATGGTGCCGTGGGGTTGATGGGAAAGGTGTTTATATGTGTGTTAGTGGTTTGTTCTAGTACTTGTGCGAGTGCTTGTGGGGTTCTTAAGTTTATTGTTGGGTTGGTTTGGTTGTGTATGCATATTATTGATGTGAGTGAAGGTTCTA
Organism: Polytrichum commune; assembly: GCA_950295325.1. Lineage (NCBI taxonomy): Eukaryota > Viridiplantae > Streptophyta > Polytrichopsida > Polytrichales > Polytrichaceae > Polytrichum > Polytrichum commune. The sequence goes on along the minus strand of OX485806.1, from coordinate 52,997,192 downwards.
CATATTGATAGTATTTTGGCCATTCTGGTGTGGGGTTATATATTATGGTATGTGGGGGATGGTTACAAGGGTGTGTATGTCCCCATTTAATGTGAGTGGGATGTGTTGTAGGGTCCAGTCGTTATGGTTAATTATGAAGACAGTCGCCGTGTTTATGTCTTCTTTGGCTGCCATTCTGGCCCAGTGGATGGCTTCCACGGTCTCTTTGTGGTTTGTGGGGTATGCTAGGCCAATGCCTTTCCATCTAGAGGTTTGTGCGTGTCCCTTGAAGCCAAATATTATATCCCGGTTGTGGGGTGAGTAATATTGCGTGAGTTGTGTGGGACATGTGAGCGGGGATGAGTAGTATGAGTGTGTGATTTTGAAGGATTCTATTAATGTCTCGATAATTGTTGGGTGTATTGTGTGGTGCATGTTTTTGGGTTGTATGGTTTTTGGCTTTCTTTTAGGGAGTATAGTTATGTATCTTTGTATGAGCCACAGTATTTCTGTTTCAAAGTTTTGGGGTGGGGGTTGAAGGGAGTGTGTTGTTTGTGAAGGGTGGTGGTAGGAGAATTGGTTCCATAGCCATTGTAGTCTTTTTGTAGTGATGGTGGCCATGTAGTTTCCTCTTTGGTCGTAGATGTTGGTTTCCGAGTTTTGTTTTTGAATGGTTGGACGGTTTACTTGGATGTCTTTATCCGGGTTACATTCTTGTATGGATAGCTTTAGGTTGGTAATTTTTAGGGGGGGCTGTATGAATTTGTTGTCTTTTGATTGGATGTGGTTGAGGCAACTAGAATATTTTAGGATGGTATTTTGTTCGTTTTAATTTGTGTGATATTGTGTGATGCAAAGTATGTTATGTTCTAGGAGTATATTGTCTGGGTGTAGTAATTCTTCTACTTTGCGCCATTGTTGTGTGTTCCCGTGTGGTAGTTGCCATTGGCACAGGTACATCCTCGTTATCGCTTGTGCGCCCCATTTGTCTTTCTTGGTGGTGGTTTTTTCTTTTATTATGGTTTGAATTGCTTGGCCTAGTATAAGGTGTGGTAGGGGAGGAGGATTATTATGCGAGCTTTCACCTTGTGGTGGTGTTTGTTGTGTTGGGCATGTATGGTTTGTGTGTGGTGGGGGGGGGGGGAAATAGTGTTGTTGCTTGTTGGAGGGCCTCCGTGATAGTTTTAGGTATATGTTTATATGTGAATTGGAATTCTTTTGGTGTTAGTATGGCTTTAGTGTCGGGATTCTGGATTTGTGTTAGTGTGGTGATGCCGTACATGTATAGTTTATCGAGGTATTTTTGGGTCTTGGATTTGGAGAGATCTGTGAGGTTGTTATAGTTTGGGTTGGTTTTTCAATTTTCTTCTAGTGGGGTTTTCTAACGGGGAATGCCCGGATTGTAGTAGTGACGTGTATTTCATATTCTCTTTCAAGGAGAAAGAGTGTTCTAGCTACGGGTGATCGTACGCACGTTTGTTGTTTGAGTTTGGGGAGGTCAAAAAAACCTCCATATTTGGCTGCTATGTGTTTGGTTAGTCGTTGGTAAATAATGCCTATTTGCCCTGGGTCATTAAGGGCTTGGATTATTTGTTGTCCAATGCATTGTATATAGTCTGGTAGGAGTGAGGTGGCATTGATGCCAAAGTTTTCATGTGGGAGGTGAGTAAGAATGTTGGCTGTGCTTTTGGGGATATTGCAGATTTCTTTGGTTAGTTTGCTAATGATTTTGTTTAGTTTTTTAATGTCCGGTTTGGAAAACGGGACTGCATAATAGGCGTATGCTATTCTGAGTTTAATAACTGTATTTAGAATTTTAATTTTTTGTTTGAGGCTTGCCGGTGAGTTAGTCAATAGTTGGCTTTGTTGTTTGACTTTCTTGATCGTAATTTTTTTTTGTAAGTTCCATTTGAGTGACGGCGTTAGATTTATTCCTAAGTATGTGTATGGTTCATTTTGGGTAAGGATAGGGAAGTTTTGGGAGTTGTAGGTAATGTGTTGTGAGTGGATGTATGCTTTGAAGGTGTTGGGTTTTAGTTTAGATTTCTTGGAACATTCTGTAATGGCACATTCTGTAATGGCACATTTTGAGAGGTTGAGGTCCATGTGTGACAATTTCGCGAATTTATGAAGTTGGGTTACTTGTGGTTGGATATGTTGTATATTGTTTGCAATAATTGCCAAATCATCTGCGTATGCGGTTATGGTGTATGTGGCAGAGGATGTATTGAAGTGGTACCCCATGTCATCTTTCTCAAGCCATCTTAGGAGGGGCTCGAGAAAAATTATAAATAGGTATGGGCTGAGGGTGTCTCTTTGTATTGTGCATCGGCTTATTGGGAGTGTTGTTCCAAAATGGCTACCTGTGAATGCCGTGGTAGAGTTTGTGTAAATATTTCCTACGATTTCTACTGCGTCTATTGGATAGCCAATGTCTTCCATGATGGCTAGAAGTATTGCGTGGTCTATAGAGCCGAAGGCGTTTCTAAAGTTAATATATGTTAGGTATATGTATTTTGCGGTTAGTCGTGCGTCCTCCAAGGTGGCTATGATCGTTTGGATTTGTCTTGACGTGTTGCATTGTGGTCGGAATCCTTCTTGGCTAAAATGTAGTAGTCTATGTTTTTTCCCATAATTTGTTAAGAGTGTTGTTAGTGTGCTAGTGTATAGTTTGTATATTGTATTGGCTAGTGCAATTAGTCTATAGTTGAACAAGTGGGTCGGGTCATTTTTTTGTGTAGTAAGATGGTTGTGGTATATTTCCAATATTGTGGGATTGTTTTTTGTTTATAACAATATTTAAAGAAGAGGAAGAAGAGGTCATGCCATTGTGTTGGTAGTGCTTTGATTATGTCGTTTAGGATGTTATCCGGCCCCGGGGCTTTCCCTCTGGTAAGTCGTTTAATGCAGCAATCATAAACTTCTCTAGTGAAATGAGTGCATATCTGTGTAGTTGGGGGGCCTATTTTTTCTAGTATGATTACTTGATGTGTGTGCCAAGGGTATTTACGCATTACATATCGGCATGTATTGGGATAATCCGTGACATCGTCACATAAAAGGGTTTGCCTTTGGAATGATAGTTTTTGGGTATGATATAATTCCCTCGCTATTTCATCGGGTTTGGTGATGGTATGTCCTTGTGGGTTTTGTAGGCAGTCAAGCGTGTTGGTGGTTGTTGGGTTAAATATCATTTTGTGAATTGTTTTAGGTTTGATTTTGAGTAGGGTTTTATATTTGGTGATGGTTGTTTTGCAGTTTATCGTGGTTTGTTTGGTGATGATTTTGTGGGCTTCTATCTTGGCATTTTTTCCTATGTTGGCTAGTTGTTCTATCCATGCACGTAATTTTGTGGGGTTAAGAGGTAGTGGTGGAATATTGGGTGTTTGTATGAGTTGTAGGTTCTTTATATTTGAATTGTTGTGGAGGTGTGTATGGGGGTGGTGGCATGCAGGTCTAATGGCTTTCCGGGTGTTATGATATTTTTTAGTTGATGTTTCCACTTTTTCTGTTGTGTCCTAGGGAGGAATCCTCCTTGGGATTTGACCCTATTAGGTAGTGGTGGGGTGGGTTTTGACATACATGTCTGCTCTATGCTTTGGCTTAGGGAGTTGGTGATTTCTTGTAGTTTATGTTATGCATCTTCCCATTGTGTGGGGGTAAGTTGTTCTTGTTGTAGTGTTTGTGTGAGGTTTTCTATTGCTAAATTTTGTTTGCCTAGGAAGGTTGTTTGTAGGTTTTGGAGGTTGTTAGGAGGTATGGGGTATGTGATTCGTGGGTTATTTATGGGGGTGGTGGTTTCTTTGATGACTACGGTGTTAGGGGCTAGTTGTAGTTGGACCGGGTAGTGATCTGAGTTTTGATTTAGGTTAATTAGCGTGTGGCTTTGGAGGTTGGGGGCATTGGAGGCGTTGGTGTAAAAACCATCTATATGGCTCGTTGATGTGTAATTTTGGCCCCCTTGTCGTATGAAGTTTATTGGGTTTTTTAATCACCCGAAGTCCAGTATTTTGTGTGAATTGGGCCCACTCTTGGTCATTTGTGTTGGGCGGGATTATTGTGTCATTGTTAGTTCTCCCTTTGAGTAATATGTCACGGTCAAAGTCTCCGGCTAGTATGGTTGTGTGATTAGGATGTTGTAATGTGAGGTTATGGATTTGGTTTTGGATTTCGGGTATGATATGTGCACCTTCTAGGTGTGTTGGCATGTACATATTTAGGATGATTATTGGTGTTAATGGTTTGTTCTTGATTATTATGGCTTGGAGATATGGTGATATTGGACTAGGGGTTGGCACCTTGACGATGTTTTCATTTGTGAATATGGATATTGGTATCATGGCTAGTATGCCGCCTCTTGCTTGTGTGGGACCTGCGTATCTATTGTGTTATTGGAGTTGTTGTATATGATTTTGTAGTTTTGTAGTTGGCGGTCTATGTATATTGTGGATTTCGTTTTTGGGATTTTTGTTTCTTGGATGAGTATGATGTGTGGGTTTGTGTGTAATTTTTGTGTAAGCTCTTGGATACCGGGAAGGTTGGAGTTAATGCATCCGATATTCCAAGTGATTATCTTTAGGGTTTGAGTATGGGGGTTGTTTGGTCTTGTGTAGTTGGGTGGGGTGTCGTAGTGTTGTGTTGTGTGTGTAGTGGGGTAATATCCTTTTATTTCATGGGTATATTTGGTTAGTTCTTGTATCATTTTTTGTGGGAGATGCGGTAGTTCATTTTTGAGGTTTGCTAAGGTTATGGGTATTCCCTTAGCAATTTTGTCATTAATGACAGAGTATGCTTGTGGTATGGTAGTTATTTTTGTGGTGTGGTGGGGGTAGTTTTTGCATATTGTGTTTGAGTGTATATCCACTGGTAGGCTTTGGAGTCTACGTGAGATGGTTAAAAATCGTGGGTCAAGGTTATTGGCCATGCGTTGATTACATATGTGTGGTATGGGGCTGTAGGCTATTATTAGTGCATATCGTTGTTGTTGGTGTAGGCTTGGTGAGGGGCTCCGATAGTGGGCGCCGGAGAATCCCGGTGGCCCTAGGTGTGTGTTGGGCTCTCCCGCATAGGCGTTAGCCATGAATGTGCTTGGTGCGTGAGGAAGTCTTGTGATGTTGGCTTGAGGGGGTTCCGGTGAGGTGGCGGTGAGCGTTTGCATAATGTTGTGTATGCGATTGTTGGATTGTTGAAATTCCATTGCCATGGTGCTCATAATGTTGTGGATGTTCGTGGCGTGGGTCTTGAGTGTGTCTGGGGAGGCTTTGATTCTCTTGTCCGTGTTGAGGTTGATGTTGTTGGTGAGCGTGGTGAGCTTGCCGTCAACTGTTTCTACCAATTTTTTGATGGTTTTGGTGAAGAATTTCTCCGATACGAGGGGTGAAGAGGCGGCGGTGTTGCTCATGGCTTGAGCCTTTTGTGCAATAACTTCTCGAATGGGGGCGTGTGCTAGTCGTATGGTTGTTTGGTTAGGTTCAGAGCTGTCTATGCTTCCTTTGTGTGGGATGAAGTCCACTCGCCTTCCTAGGATGTAGGTGGACTTACGTAGCCATTCCGTGTAGACCGCCGCATTGAGGCACTGTATGTGACACCATCCGGCTTGTCGATCGTCCTCTTGATTGGATTTGTGTCCGTAGGTGATGCCGGTGATATTGTCCCCCACGAAGAGCCGCTTGAGTGCCTTGGTGATGGTTGATTGGGATTCGCGTTGAGGCAGGTTGTTAGCTACCAACGTGGTGCTAATTCTAAGCTCCGATAAGTTGCTTGTGTCTTTGTCCTTGGTAATGCTCACCTTAAGTCGTTCGGAGCGGTAGGTTAGGCCGTTGCTAAGGATGTCATCCCTCGCCTCTTCGGTGGTGAGGGTGATAAAGGCGAAGTCCTTCTCCTTGTCCGATTTGGTGGGTGAGAGAATTTCTACCTCTCAGCCTTCGTAGCAGGATTCACTCATGAGGTTGCGGAGTATGTTTATGGCCGTGCTACTCTAGAGGGTGGCACCTTTGAGGTGGAGCCTCATGTTCTTGGCCTTTGTGATGAGTTCGAAGCCTTTCTCCACTTTGCCGATGACTGGTTCTCCATCACCCATCGTCATTACAAAAACGCGTTCTCCTCGAAGAAGAGCTAATCCATCTCTCTTTGGGTGTTGTAGGTGGATTTTAATGAATGCGGCCCAATTTCTTGTGACCATGTTGATGCCTATGTCAATCGGGTTGGAGTAGGTAGAGCCTAGGGGAATGCTCATGAATCTTAGCCGCTCCATGCATGCGGTCTTGACTTCTTGCCGGCTAAGCTTTTTGTATTCTCCGTCAAACCTTATAGTGACATGGAATCCTTCGGTGAGGCCCGTATCTTGAGAGATTTTCTTGTACATGGGTATTTGTGTGAAGTGTAGGTGTTGACCGGGTACCGCGTCCGGTCGTTCGGAGGGGTAGAGGGATTGCTTTGTCCTTGGGAAGGCATGCCGAAGCAATCAAAATTCTTGGACTTCGTTGATGAGTGTCCTGGTGGCGTTGAATTCCTCGTCTGTGCGTTTCTCTTTTAAGTCTTTTTTTCCTCTTGGTGTGGAGAGTGCCTCTTGCATGTGGAATCCCAACCACATTTGTCCTACCATATCAATGCCAAGGGTGGTTAGCCTTTTGGGTCTTGTATTTGTAGAGGATGGTGTGGACTTATTTGGAATTGTGGGTGTGGATGTGGCGGTGTAGTCCACGGTTTTTTTTCTCTTGGTGGTTTGACTTTTCGAGGCATCGTGCAACCGAGGGTTACGGTATGACATTGCATGTGGTGTGCTTTCGCCAATTTGCACGGACTTCCATGGTGTTGCTTGTGCCCTTTGTATTGAGTCTCCTTCTAGTGACACTTGGAGGGAGCTACCTCCTCGCTCCGGTGACACATTTTCGAGTTGAGCATCCATGTCAAGGTTTTCCTCGGTTCCAAATTCGTGTGGGGAGGTGATGTGGTGTGAGGGCTGCGATTTGTGTGAGGTCGGCGGCTGGGTTAGGACTTGTTGTCAAAATTCGGCGTATTGGTCCTTGAGGGGAGTTGACAGTTGATGGTTGGGCTGCGCCATGTTGTCCGGGTGGTTGGACTTGAGTGTCGAGCTTGTGGTTGGGATGGGATAAGACCGTTGGTGGGTTAGCTAGTGGTGCCTTGGCAGTCTCCTGGTCTCGGGGTCGTATTTGTTGCTTTGCAAGTTGGTTGTGTGTATGTTGTGTGTGCCGTTGCCGAGGATCTTGGTGTCTGGGGGGTGTGATGTTGTCTTGGGAGTTGTATGGTTGGTGTTGGGCCTTGTATGATTGCTGTTGGGTGTGGGCTCATTGTTGTTGGCCGGTGCCTCTTCGTGTTCTTCTGTTGTTTCCTCTTTGTGCTGAGTGTTCGTGACTGTGGTGGTCGGTGTTTATGCCTATCAGATACAATGCAATGAGTGTGTGAGAGTTGAGGGGGGGGGGGAGTGGAAGAGGGATGAGTTGTTGTCTGTGTGAGAATTGAGGGGGGGTTCAGAGGGGAAGAGGGGGGAGGATGTGGTGGGGGATGTGTGGGAGTTAAGAGGAGATGTGGTGGGAAGGAGGAGAGGTGATGTGGTATTGAGTTTGTGAGGACTAAGGGAGGTGAGGAGGGGAAGAGGAGGGAGAATGTGGTGTTGGGAGGGGGTCCAACATTGTGTTTGAGTTGTTGAGCGAAGGTGGGCTGGTGAAGTGTTGCGTGTGTGGAGAGATGCTTGGAGGGTATAGGACTTACCTTGGTTTTGCGGTGTGGTTGATTGTTGTTGTTGTGAGTGGAACTTGAGCTGATGTTGGTGCGTGTGGGTGTGATTGTGGCAGGTGCGCGTTGGTGCAGGAGGTGGGCTCGGTCAGGGTTGTCGGGTTGCTGTGTTGGTGTTGTTGGAGGGTGGGTCGCTGGCTCCTTGGTCTTGTCTTGTCTAAGTCTATGTTGGTGTCTTCTGGCAGTCCGTGTCGTGGCGGGGTTCGTTAGAGTTTTTCTGCCGCGGCCTATCCTAGGGGGGTTGTTGGTGTTGTATGTGCGCTCCTCCAACAATTATTGTTCGGCGTTGTTGTAGCTGTTCTCGGGGGGTGGTGGATGAAGGAATTTGCGAGGGCGAGGGGAGCTACCGTGTGTCTGGGAGAGGTGAGTGTGTGGGTGGATGGAGTGTGTGAGAGGGGGTTGACTGGGGGGTGTTGGAGAGGAGTGAGGGGTGCGAGAGAAGGGAAAAGGATGTGGTGTGTTGATGGGTGGAGGCTACGGCAGGAGGTGTGTGAGTGCTGTGAGGGATGGATGTTGTATGGGTTGGTGGTGAGGGGTTTAAGTAGGTGTATGTGTTTGCTAATGCTGGTTTTTGAGTGGGTGTTTTGTTTGGTTGTGTTTGTTGGTAGGATTGATTGTTGGCTGCTTGTGAGTTCTGCTGGTAGGCTTGTGGCGTGTTTAGAATTATGGTGTGTGTGAGCTGGGTGTGAGTTTTTTGGGAGGCGTAATTGGTGGGGTGACGATAGGCTAGTGCTGTGGGCGTGTTTTTGCTTGTGGATGGTCATTTTTTGGGTTGTGATAGGGTGTGTCTGCTGTGGGATTTCGGCAGTTTGTGCTGGCGACAAGGTTTTGCTCTGGCATGCTCGGTGGTGAGTGGGGTGGTGGGTTGGTGGGTTGGTGTGCGGTATGTGTGTTTCATGGAGTCTTGGGTTGTATTGCATTTTATTTGGTTATGTGTGGGCTTTGGGGTTGATATTGGGTTTGTAGTGGTTTGGGGGCGTATTTGGGTGGATTGTTGTTTGTGGAGGTTTCGGTAGTGTGTCTCGAACTCGGTTTCTGGCCGGTGGCAGGTGATTTCTTGGGGTGCAGTCAGTTGAGGGGCGATCCGAAGGCAGTTGGTATCAGGTATGACTTCATGTCTTTTGTGTTGTGCGATGTCTTTGTGTGGTGTGTTTTGTGTGAGATGCCGTGTGGTCTGTGGTTGTATGTGTGTTGTGTGTGAACTTGTCGGTACGAGTAGCGTGTGGGGTCGACTTGCAAGATGAGGTTTTAGGGTTTGGTGATACCTTTGATTGATTGGATCGGTTGGTTTGCGTGTGGTGTTGCTTGTGCGTCGTGGGCGCTTACGTTGTGGTGGTGTGTCGAGTGCGAATGCGGCAGGGGAGCGTTCTCGGCGGTGCTGGTTTCTCCATGTTGGTGTGTTGTCGGTGTGCAATGGCGTCAGCCTTGGTAGGAGGTGTGTCCAGGGTTGAGTTGGGTTGTTGGTGTAGCTTTGGTAGGGGTTGTGTGTGTGGGGGGGGGGGAGAGTTGAAGCAGATTTGGGAGGGGGGGTTGGCGTAGATCAGATGGAGCGTGCAGGTGTTGTTCCAGTGAGAGAAAGGTGGCGCATGTGGTAGGGTTTAAGGCGTGGGATGGTGATGGTGCTCCTTGGTAGCAGTTGTCTAGTGTGCATAACACTATGAGTACTATGAGTAAAGTTGCGGGGTGGTGTTTGTGGAGACCCTTCCCTTGTTGTCTACAAGTATTTGTTCATGTTGGATTTCTAGCTGCTGTCTTTGCTCTTCGGTGTGTCTGCCGCTCCGGTTGAATGAAATCCGCGGTCGATGTAGTCCGGTGCTTTGCTGTGTCGTTTTGGTGGCGGTGGTCCTTCTGCTTGTTGGGGGGGTGCAGTGTGTGTCTTGTTTATCTCCGAGTGCCTTCTGATGCGTTTTGGTGTGTGAGATCTCCTCTTCTGAAGCTTGCTTGTGCATTCTCCGTTGCGCGGAGGTGGCTGCGGTGCGGCGCCCCCAAGCCATCAGCGCCCACCCTCGACCCTAAGTATCAACAACCTTTGTACAACAATATAGTTATGAGCCTCCACCAGAGTTTTCTCTAGCTTTGCTCTTCTTAGGCATAGGTCAGAATCTGAACGGTTCCAGGATGTATGCATACACTCAAACCTTTCACAGAAGATCAAGGTCGGTCAATGGTGCTCCCCTTTGTTACAAAGGGATCCGAACTGTCAAGTTCCTTGTGCGTCTTCAGTCCGCCTTATGCGGTCCTCTCTGGAATGCATGCGCTCCACATTCTTCTTCTCTGCCTCCTGTTCTCTAGGAGTTGGTGATGTACTTCTCGTACTATATGTATCTTCATGATCAACCATGTACGCTACTGAGAGTGTTTCGGGATCATGGTCTTGGCCGGCTTTCTCAGCTCTGACGCCTCAATGCACCCGTACTTCACCTGTTTGCCTATGGATGATTACTTGGACACTTGATTTAAGTTCTTGCTTCTTGTTCCTATTCCTGTTCCACATTCAAGTTCCCCACACTACCATGCAAACCACCATACAGAGGTAAGAATATCTTCCTAACATACAAATCATATAACAAGCCTTCCTGTTTGTAATGGTATCCTCGATGCTTAGTTGCTCCTAACATATAAGCATTAATACCCTCTCCTCCGTTATTCCATACCTTGGAAAAGATCAACGCCTGCAGTTCCTCCGGTAATTCTTCAATGCTTCTCTCAAATTGAGACCGGTAAGTAAATCCTATCTTTTTTTCCATAAATAACTGCCATGTTTTGTCTTCATAGTATTTCTGCATATCCCACATCAGGTTGTGGAATCTCTTTGTTCCTTCCCATTTCCTCAAGGTTGTACTATCGGTATTATACTTTGGATAATCCCATGGCCATCTGCCTAGAACTAAGATTTCTTGCTGTTTGAAGTTATATTTTTCTCTTCCTCTATTTTCCTGCACATAAAATCCTCGGAGATTAAACTGCTCAAGTCTTCGCTGCACCGCTCTTTCTACGCGATCTTGTTTCCGTGGTCCAAATGTTTCTGCCCACTTTCGTTTCTCATCTATATCCTGTTGGAATCTTCCACAATATAGGTAGTACATGTTCTCCATTGATGCCTGCCATCCATCTTTCTCCTTAATATTGTATGTTGTAAATTTTATCTTATAATCTAGGTAAGTGTAACGTCCATGTGGCGATTCCCCAGCATGGTCGCCAAAATGTCGAGGTTGTAGAAAAAAAAGCTTTGAATGGAGAAAGAAAGCCTTAATGTTGCTCTTGGTCAAAGGTTGCATTGGTAAATAAAGAGTCAACGAAAACCGAGAAGTCAACGCTCGGTTTAGGGTTGGCCGAGTTAGGGTTGGCGCCGAAGTTAGGGTTGACCACCAAGCTAGGGTTGGCCGGTACAATGTAACCTAAACTTATGAATAAAGGGCAAGGCCGGGGGTGAGGAAAACCATCTCACTCCAAGCATTGTTCATATGCCTTTGTGTATGTGTGAATGTTTGTGCAATCTTTTCTCTACTCCTATTGAATCCTTCAATAGGTTATGGGCCCACTCATGCTAGTGGAAGTAGAGATTTGAATGCATCGTTGTTGCGGGTGGATCGTGGGGGCCGGAGCTTCGGGAGGTGTGGCATCGACCGGCGGTTGAAGGAGGCGAGGTCTTGAGGTTGTAATATTTTCTTGCTCACTTGCTTTTGTGTTTTTTGATGTATTTTTTGAGACATTACAATATGATGTGATGCATTTGAAAGTTTGAGGTGCATATGAGGTGAGGAACTCCTCTTTTGAGTGATTTAAATGCTCTCTTAGTCTCTTTGAGTGAAGAAAGATTTGAATGGACATACTTGAGAGTTTGAGGTGCATATGAGGCGAGGAACTCCTCTTTTGAGTGATTTAAATGCTCTCTTAGTCTCTTTGAGTGAAGAAAGATTTGAGTGGACATACTTGAGAGTTTGAGGTGCATATGAGGTGAGGAACTCCCTCTTTTGAGTGATTTGAGTGCTCTCTTAGTCTCTTTGAATGAAGAAGGATTTGAGTGGACACTCACTTGTTGAGGTGAGTTTAACATTGTAAGACTTTTAGAAGATCCAACTTGGGAGCTTTGAGTGCAAAGAGGATTTATTGAGTGATTCTAGGCTTCTTACACCATCCTTGAGTAGAGAGGGATCCTAGTGAAGGCATTTGAGAGATGGCTTCTTTTGAGGGCGAGAGTGCCAAAACCATTGATAAGTTCCATGGAGAAAGGTTCAACCTTTGGAAATTCAAGATTGAGATGCTCTCGGCCTCCATGGATCTTTGGGACATTATCGATGGATCCGAGGAGGCTCCATCCTCAAATGCGGATCCGAAGCTGAAGAAGGAATACGAGCAGCGTGTAAGGAAGGCCATGTCCGTGATCGGCCTCAACTTGGCCGACAACCAACTTGCCCACATCAAGAGTTGTAAGGGACCCGCGGAGGCGTGGAAGACTCTTTGTAATATCCATGAGACAAAGAGTTTGTCCAACATTCTATTCATCCGCCGCAAGTTCTTCACGTGCAAGATGCAAGAAGGAGAAGATGTTTTGAATCACATCAACCACGTGAAGGCACTTGCGGATCAACTTGCATGCATGGAGGTACCCATGCGAGACGAGGACACCGTCATGACGTTGCTCGAGAGCTTGCCGCCCTCGTACAAATACTTGATCACGGCATTGGAGACCAAGGCGAGGGAGGAGCTTACGATGGACTATGTCACGACGCGATTAATGCATGAGGTGTCAAAGCACAAGGAGAAGGACCCGCGAAGTGAGGATGCGGCAATGATGTTGCGGCAAGGTAAGATGGATACATCGTCTTCACGCCAAATTGGACAAGGCACACGCACATGCTTTTATTGTGGCAAACCGGGTCACATTGCCCGGTTTTGTTACAAGGCCAAGAACAAGGAGAGGGAGAACGCCAAGATTGTGAAGGATGACGCCCATTTTGCATTCACCGTGCAACACACACCTCATGCGCGGAGCATGTCGGAATGGATAATGGATTCCGGAGCAACGAAGCACATGACCTCTCATCGCCTCACATTCGACACATATGAGGTACTCTTTTCACGAAGTGTATATTTGGGAGATGATAGTATCTTGGAGGCAATCGGTATTGAATCCATTGTGGCGGAGGTGATGGTGAGAGGCAAGATTAATAAGATCCGCATCAATGAATGCCTCCATGTACCGAAATTGCATGCCAATTTGCTCTTGGTGAGCAAACTTCTGTCGAGCGGTTTGAAGGTGCAATTCAACATCAACGAATGCATCATTCGAGCTTCCGATGGTCATCCCGTTGTCATTGCACCTCGGGAGGGAAATTTGTATCACTTGCATGTTGTAAAGGTACACGGAATGGATGCGGCCAACTTGGTGCAATCTAATGGAGGAGACGGAGGTCTCCAACTTTGGCACCGCCGCCTCGGTCATTTGAACGAGAAAGGCGTACGTGCACTCCGGAGCATGGTGACAGGCATCGACCTCACCAAAGTTTCTTGTCGTTCGCCTTTGGTTTGCGAAGCATGCATTGAAGGCAAACATCGGTTGCCATTTTTCACCGAAGGAGCGAAGCGAGCCACAAAGCCTTTGGAAATTGTGCATTCCGACGTATGCGGACCCATGCGCACCACATCCATGGGCGGTGCAAAGTATTTTGTCACCTTCATTGACGATTTCTCGAGGAAGGTGTGGTTGTACGTGTTGAAGACCAAAGACGAATGTTTCATAAGGTTCAAGGAATTCAAGGCGCTTGTGGAAACGCAATCTGAGCACAAGATCAAGGCGTTTCGCTTGGACAATGGCGGAGAGTTCATGTCCAAGGCATTCATGAAGTTTTTGGTGGACCACGGCATCGCCAAAGAAACGTCTGCACCGTATCGGCCGCAACAAAACAGAGTGGCGGAACGTGCGAATCGTACCATTGTAGAGATGGCGAGGAGCATGATCCATGCTCAAAAGCTCGACAAATCATTTTGGGCGGAAGCGGTGGTGAACGCGGTTTATACGAGAAACCGGTGTCCAACAAGGGTATTGGAGCGCATGACTCCCGAGGAAGCGTGGAGCGGGAGGAAACCTAGCGTTGCGCATATGCGAGCAGGGTTGTATATTGTGTCGTGACGGAGGCTAATCCCGACATAATGTTGTGGCGTCACGACACGTATCTGTCACGACATTATGCGGGATGCCGTCTTTATCCTGACGAACTTGAATTTTACCGTATTTTTTTGTATAATTACATTACCCCAATCAGGACACGTAGGATTTACGATGTCCACGTATGGTGCTATGTCAGCAAAGTAGAGGTAAAGTGGGAAAAAAATTACTAGCGCCCGTCCCCCCCCGTTCCCCCCGCTCCCTACGTTCCCCTCCCCCATCCGGCCCTCATCCAGCCTCCGTCCGCTCCCCCCTAATCCGAACCCCCCCCCATCCGACCCGGCCCCCCCTAATCCGAACCCCCTCCCCCCAATCCGGCCCCCATCCGTACCCCATCCGGCCTCCATCCGATACCCCATCCGGCCCTCCATCCGGCGTTCCCCTCCCCCCCACACCCTCATTTGTCATATTTTACTACTTTGATTTTAACAGAATGATAAACACAAAGGCAAAATGATTCACCTGGCAAGGGAAATATGCACATCCACGTCGGATTTTTCTGCCACATTGGATGCTACCTTGGCAAGAAGGTAAGTATTTCACCCACCCTACTAGCTTCCCCCTAGTATGATCCTACGTGGACCCTATTATGTCGTGACGGAGGGGTCCGCCCCGACACGTCATGACGTCATGACGGTGGCAGGACGTCGTGATAGACAACCCTGTATGCGAGTGTTTGGATGCTTGGCGTATGCAATGGTGCCGGATGAGAAGAGGGGTAAGCTCGACGCCAAAGGCACCAAATGTTTGTTTCTAGGATATTGTGAAGGTACTAAGGCCTATAGGCTTATGTGTTTGCAAACAAAGAAAATCATAAAATGTAGGGACGTGGAATTTTTAGAGGATTCTACAAACATGGGGGGTGATTCGGAAATACGTCCAAGTGGGAGAAATGAAGGACCAAATGTGGTCATTGTGGACGAATCTCCAAAACGTGAGCATAATGATGAGTGTAAGGAGAGAGTGGGAGATAATGTGGCTCAAAATGGAGGACCAACATTGAGTGATGGCACGGATGAGAGAGTTGGTGAGGCTCCGCAACCGCATGCAATGAGTGATGGCAATGGAGCGAATGTTCGTGATGCAATGCGCACATTGAGTGATGGCAATGGAGAGAGTTTTGGTAAGGATGGAAGGTATCCTTTGAGGGAACGGCGGCCACGCGGAGAATGGTGGAAAAATCACATTCTTCCCCAACACGAACGAGAACGTGCCAATGTGGCACTTGTGGACGACCCGTTGAATTTGTGTGAGGCCATGCGATCCGAGGATGCGAGCAAGTGGGAGACCGCAATGCAAGAGGAGTACGACTCGCTCGTGGCCAACGGAACGTGGGAGTTGAATTATTGTTTAGGTGTGCAATTTCAAAGGGATAGAAAGACCCACACCATCACCATGAGCCAAACAAGCTACATCAAGGAGGTGTTGAGGCGTTTCAACATGGAAGATTGCAAACCGGTGGCAACCCCATCGGATGCAAATTCCAAGTTGTTGAAACTTTCGGATGAGGAATTTGGCAATGTGCAAATGGAGATGGAAGGGGTGCCGTACAAAGCGGCGGTACCATGGTGGGCACACGGCCGAACCTCGCATTTGCGGTAAGTACGGTGAGTCAATTCATGGCCAAGGCTGGTTCGTCGCATTGGATGGCCGTGAAACGTATCTTGAGGTATTTGAAGGGGAGTTTGGAATTCAAACTTTCCCTTGGAGGTAACGACATATCTTTGGTAGGATTTTGCGATGCGGATTGGGCGGACGACACCAATGACCGACGGTCTATGACGGGGTATGTATTTCTTATGGGCCGTGGAGCCATTTTGGGGAAATGCAAGAAACAACCCACCATTGCATTGTCCATAACGGAGGCGGAATACATGGCTACTAGCCAATGTACAAAAGAGGCGATTTGGCTACGACAACTATTGGCGGACGTGGGATATGTGCAAGAAGGAGCCACATCCATCATGTGTGATAACCAAGGTTGCATACAACTTGGTAAGAATCCCATGCATCACTCTCGCACCAAACACATCGACATCCAACACCATTTCATTAGGGAGAAATTAAAGACGGAAGAGATATGTTTGAGTTATTGTCCTACGGAGCATATGATAGCGGATGTGCTAACAAAAACATTAGCAAATGATAGGCATCATTCATTAAGTAGGGCAATGGGCTTAGAAGTCTTTGACAATTCGCAAAGTGGGAGTGTAGAAGGAAAGGCTTTGAATGGAGAAAAAAAGCCTTAATGTTGATCTTGGTCAAATGTTGCATTGGTAAATAAAGAGTCAACAAAAACCGAGAAGTCAATGCTTGGTTTAGGATTGGCCAAGTTAGGGTTGGCTGCCGAAGTTAGGGTTGGCCGGGACAATGTAACCTAAACTTATGAATAAAAGGAAAGGCCGGGGGTGAGGAAAACCATCTTACTCCAAGCATTGTTCATACGCCTTTGTGTATGTGTGAATGTTTGTGCAATCTTTTCTCTACTCCTATTGAATCCTTCAATAGAGGTCACCTTCAACCCTCAACAAACTTAGACGGTGTAACCCGCTGCTGACCGGTTTACATGGAAGTTACTCCCACCAAAATAAGATCCTCTTAGAGTTCTAATCTTATAAAGGTGTTTGTACTCATATAACCTTGATTTTGTAACACATAATCTTAATGCTCTTTGGAATCCTCAAGGATTAAATGACCTAAGTTTTCAAGTTTATATTCCCCGAAATCTAATGTCAAGATTAGGTGTTACTAACCTTTACTTAGATTTTGCATCTTTATATGGATTTGAATAACTAGTAACCTAGTCTTCTTTCCTAATCAAGAATCTTCTATAAACTTCTAAGGATAAAATGTCCAAGTCTTTAAGTTTATGTTCCCCTAAATCCTAATGTCGAGGTTAAGTGTTTTAAGGAAACATCATTCATACATACAATATCTTTCATGGTTTGAATGATCGTTAAAGATTCTTAATCCATTTAAGAATGTATATTTATGACAAGGTCACAATTCTTTGGAAATCCAAACATACTCCCTCGCTAAAGTATATTATTAGATTTCATTCTCCTATTCAATTTCTAGAGTTCACCTAATTTACATGAAATGCTTTCATCAAATGTTTGTTCCATTTTCTATTCAAATAATATTCCCATCGCCGTGCCCTGCTGCTCCCTTGCCTCGCTGTGACACGTGGCTGCCTACGGCTGCCGGCCCTAAGCCCTTTCGCCGGCCTTCGGTCACTTCCGGGTTCTGTTTGGCTGGGCCCTTAGTCACTTCAATCCCTGTCTTCTCTTCCGCTCTCCGTCTTCGATGCGGGACCTTCTCTCCCGCTCTCCATCTTCTGCGTGGGACCTCAGCTCCTCACGCTCCTAATGTCTTCCCTGCTCCGCTGGTGCGGTGCGGTCCTTGATCTCCTGTGGCTCTACACTCGCTCGCTGTTACTAGGGAAATTCTAGTTAGTTTCTTTTCCTCCGCTCAGTGATATGCTTAAACCCGGTGGCTGTTTTTTCTTTATATGAGGTCGGATCCGTTCGACTCTACTCTTTGAGTTCTTTTGGGATTTAACATTCTGAGATTTTATGAGGGGGGTTCTTGGAACTAAGTGGGTGTAGGGTGGTGTGGTAGTGGGCGGTGTTAAATGGTTAGATGTGTATATGTGGAATTCATATTTATGGTGGAAATTAGATTTTTGAAGTTCTTGGGAATTTTTTTTTGGGGGGGGGGGGTTGGCATTATGTGATTTAGGCATTTTTATGTTGTGTCTTAAGTTGTGATTTTACTCAATTTTAAGGGCTCTCGATAGAGGACCACAATGTGCATGGTAGTCGCTGCGGCTTTTGGTGACCTCTTACAAAGAGAGGTCTCTAGTTCATAGAATTTTTGTTTGGATTTTTGTGCTCAGATGTTATTTACAAATATTTGTATGTTGGATTTTCTTGATATCTACATAATCTTTGCTTGACTTGCCTTGTAGAATGACGTACCAGTTTTACAAGACTCCCTACGACCTTTACCTGAGTCGAATCCGAATGAGACTGAGTTCTTGATACGAAGATCACAGATAGAAGACTCCAACACCGTGATTCACTGGATTCAAATCAAATCTCTTAGGAAATCACGTTTCTCAATTCCATTGTGCCGATTGCGATGTTTTCCTCTTGTTCGGCCCATCAACGACGTTGATGTCTCTCGATTGGAAAATGGGTTTGTGATGGATTATCGTGACGGTGATCGAGTTATGTACATTTCTCCATACAATAACCTCGATGAGGTCCTTCATGTCTTCAACAACATCAAGGCCTCTTGGAGTTCATTATGGTAGGAGACCAATGACAAGTTTGCTACCATCCTCCAAAAAGACTTCGACCTTGTTCACTTTTCAGACAATATATTTTATGTGTAGGAGGGGAACTATTGGTTGACAGCTTGGTAGAGGCACATCAACAAGCATCATTCGTTGGACAAAGATTGACACATCTCTGTTCATTGTATTGTCGTGGACCTGAAAAATTGCACCGCCGTCTTCCTTAATGCCATGAATGACATCAACTGAAGATTTTTGACTTTTTTTTTTGTTTTTTTTCTCTTTTATATTGTCTTTGTTTAGGTCTTTGAAATATGACCACGTTAAGAACAACCTTCCGCCAAGTTGCTTTACTTTTGGACATTTGGAAAGATGAAGCTAAAGGAGTTCAAATACCTCATTTCCGTCGTCGACTATAAGATGTGCAAGTCCAAGTTGGAGAAGAATTCTACTTGGTATCCCCTGACATTAGACATCTTTTTCAAATTCTTGTATAAGGTAATTTTCATTTTCATTTTCTTTGAATTATTTTCTTGCCATTTGATGCATTTTCCTCATATTTTTCTCTGTTTGTTAAAGAGAGAGTTATCCAACTCAGTGGATACCACAGCAAGGGTGTACTGGGAGGCCACTCCCAAGGCTCTCATATTTCTCCTGAAATTTGGGACGATGTGACAAAATATCAGGATAGGTTGATCAAAAGCATTTGATCTCGGAACTTTGAGAAGTTCATTTCCGTTGCCTACAAGGACAACGGCAATGATTTCTTCCACGAGGTGCCTCTCCTGCCTTTGTATTTTTATTTGGTTTTTTATTTTTTCTATAATTTTTTTCGTACTTGATGTTTTTTATTTAGCACAACAATCTTCTATGTTGCAAATTGACCATCACTTTTCCACCTTCCTTGTCACAGATATGACATTCGAGAAACTCTAAAAGGTGTCCACCACACATATGGATGTTTGTTTCAAGGCCAAGTGGTTTTTATGGTGGAACTCCCGCGCCGAGGTAAAAAAAAAAAACAAGTTTTCCTTTGCTCTTCTTCTTAAAAAGAAAGTCTTCAAAAATTGGCTAAACAAAGTTTTTTTCTGGGCACAAGTGCATCTACTAGTTTTTTTCCTCTATTTGTTCCATTTTAATCTTTGTCAATTCTAACCATCGTTTTCTATTATCATAGTTGGAAAAGGGGGTTGAAGCTGAGATCGCATCATTTGAAAATGAGTGTCCCATCAACATCGACTGGGTTTTTGCGGAGGATATTTTGCAACCCACCAATTATGTCGAGCATTGGAGGTTCATTTTGTGGGACAAAGTTTTCCAGGTGTATTTTGACAACAAAAAGACTTCTTAAGTTCACTAAGGACTCAATTTTATGGAGTTTGAGGAAGGCTCCAGAGCTATCAAGCGCGTTGCTTACCTGTAATCATTTTTCTTGTCATGTAGTCTATATTCTCTTTATTTTGTTTCTTTTGTATCATCGCATTTCATTCTTCTGATGTTCTTCATTTTGCAGATATATTCATCGTGAGCTTGTTTTGAAGAATGCTCTTCGTTCTTTATCCTTGCCGACTTTCCTTGTAGATTGGATCGACGATAACCCCAATCTCCTTCGGGTACACAAACTTGCTCATTTTCGGTTCCATACCAATCCGCCGGTACATGAGGATAATCCTTGACATCTTGTCCAACCAGAATTCTTGTTGACGTTGTCTTGAAGTGTAAAGGCTCCTCCAACTTCTCGATTTCCATAATAGCATCATCATTTTGAGTCCCATCCACATGTACAAAACTTACGTCACACTCTTCCATACTATCTACCCAAGGTGTCAATCCCCCTAAAATCCACTCTTCCTCGATGAGCACCTCACATGGTTCTAACAAAGAATATTCCTCACTCCGTAATTCAAGAATGTCATCGCTCAAGCATGGATGGTGGGACGTGATCATGATGTCGAATTTCGACTCCGGATAATCCCTCACCCATTGGGCATACTCCCCATCATCCCCGTAATTGTAGAAACTAGGACCTAGACTACCCGAATGAACTACTCCTACCAATGACTCCCCATTCTTGCCATCCTCCTTGGCGTCACGTTCATCGTCGGAAGATAAAACAATCTCTTGTCTAATCCAACCATCTAACAACCCTATTGGAACTTTGACCCTATTGTACTCCGGACCATAAGTAATGGATGGTTTGGCTCCTCTCCAATTCACTATGCCATCCGCCATTCTCAACCCATGCCTACCTAACAAGATGGGAAATGTATCCTTGTTACAATGGATTTTGATGACATGAAAGGTGACAACATACTCATCCCCTCCGGTGTTAATCCTACAATCCTTAATTATTCCCAAAGGCACGGCCGGACTTTGATTCGCCATGTTGATGATGAAAGGTGACGGACCCGTAAGACTAAGACCCAACCTCTTCATGGTATGCTCCGGTAAGATGTTCAAACCACTACCTCCATCAACTAACACATTAGAAACCACCTTGTCTACCACCAAAACCTCAATCTCAATTGGCTTGATATCCCGTCTCGCTCCTTTCGTTTGAACAATAGCCGACATCCTAGGCTTAACCTTCCTAGTCCTCCTAGTCACCGGCATTCCTTCCTTGAGAGTCTTCCTCGCCACCGGTGAAATTTCCAACAATTGTCCAAAAGTAATATCGGCCTTGAGTGAGCTAAGATCAGCCCATAAATCGTAGCCACTCGACTTCTCCACTTTGGTCTTGCCAACACCATCAAATTCATCCAAAGAAATTCCTGGTCCTTCCCATTCTTCCATCTCACTGCCGTACAAATTATGAATCACATTAGGCCTCTCTCTATCATGAAGAATCACATTCTCCTCCTCTAACTCCCTAGTGGCCATTCTAGCAACTTTAGCTACTCTATCCAATTCGGAAAGGTTAGGAGCCTCATCTGAATAATACTCCTCTTGACCTTCTTCCCTCTCCTAGCTCTAGTAGTAACCGTCAATGCCGGTGCCTCATGAGTAATCTCATCCCCTAGACTCTTCAACTCATAGGTGATGGCATTGGTGTGTGGAGGCCATTGACCTTGTCCCTCTCCACTATCCATGTGGAGAGGGAAAGTGTCATCATGATGTGACTCAACTACACCATCCATAAACGTCACATCTTGAAAATTAGACGGACCCGGATCCGTAGGAAGAGGTTGACGCCTATTGTCGAAGTTTTGTATACATCCTTGCCTACCTTGAACCGGAATGTAACCATTCGCCGTTTGCCGGTGGATGAGAAATTTGTCTCGCATTACCATGGTCGTAATACAAATTCGGTGGCCTAAGCTCATTCGGTGCTCCACCTTAAGGTTTAGCTCCCCTCATGTTGTCCCTCGCTTGTTGTTGTGGATTGGCCACCGGGTAAGTCGTACTAATAATCTTATCCGGTTGACGACATTCGTCCGAAGGATGGTTTCCTCCACAATTACTACAACCATGACTTTGTCCCTCGGACCAACATTGACCTTATGCATGCCACCTCCCACAAAATGGATGGAATTCCCGCTTCTTCACGTTTTGACCACCTTGACCTCTAGGAGGAGGTCCCCTATTGTTGCTTTGTCCATATTGAGGTTGTCCTTGACCTCGTTGGTTTTGTGGAGGTAGACCACCGTTTCCTCTTTGATCACGGTTTTTTCCACTCCTATAAAACTGACGAGTATGGCCCGGTTGGCCGCATTGAACACACTACAATCCCGATGAATGCCTACCCGACTCAATTGGAGGAGGGGGACACTGTTGTTGGCTCTTGATCATCAAAGACATTTGATCCGTAAGACTTTGCATTTGCTTGATCATGGCCTCTTGAAATCCCAATTGGCTAGCACCCAACCTTCTCTCCACTTCGTCAATGTGAGGATCCGCTCTAGGGGCCGGTAATGCTAGAAGTGGTGCCGGTTCTCTAACCGCTAAAGGACGTGGACCGGTGTCAACAATAGCATAAGGGACTTGACTCTCATAATTGACCGGCTCTCCCGCCATCAACCTAGGTCAAATGGGAATAAATTGTGGTATCAATTCATCTTCCCTTCTCCACAACCTCTCATGATCTTTATCCAAGGTCTCTACCTCTCTCGCCGCCCGCTTGGCGTCCGCCAATGTGTGAGGATGCCTCTCAAGAATTCCCCTAATTGTTCCCGACTTAAAGAATCCTTGAATGAAGAATTGCCTTAGTGTGTCATCACTTAGCATGGTTCCCACAAACCGTGTACACACTAAATCAAACCTCCTAATGTAGGCCGAAATCTCCTCTTCCCTACCTTGCTTGAACGAAGCCAATGGCCTCAAAGCCGTGCTTTGACCAACCTCTGGTCGAAACTCATTCAAAAACTCCCTTTGCAATTGCTCCTATGCTCTAAAATATCCCTCGGCATGATCTCTATATTACTCATAAGCCTCACCCTCTAAGGTAGTGGGAAACCATACCAACCAATATCCCGGATTGGTCACCAAAGAACTAGCCAACCTCTTTATGTACCTTTCCATGTGCCTAGAAGGATCCTCATCTTTGGTTTCATAAAACTTAGGGAGGTGGGAGGGCATATCTACCGCATGTAAGTTTTGTGGAACCACAATTGGTAAACCTTTCGGTCTAACCAATGGATCAATGGGGTCCTCATCCAATATGGGATCATCGTCATCCCCTCGCCGTGCCATCTCAACCGGTGGATATTCTTCTATGTCACTATCAATGTGTATCGGATTCTCTTGTCTAGATGTATAAGTATCCGATGATATCTCACCAATCAAATTAGAGGGAGTTACCTCTTTCTCCACTCTAATCTCCCCTTCTAATGTCTCTAGCAATGGACTAAAACTAGGTTCAACATTCAAACAACTTTATAATCTAACATCAATTTCTTCTACAACATCATCTAAACTAATCCTAGATGATCTTCTTCTACGTCTAGATCTTTATAATCCTAATATCAAGCTTGGTTTTTGGGATCGAGTCTTACCTTACATTCCCCAAAGAATCGATCAACCCTCACTTGACCAATCATACTCCTCACTACCTTCACTCATTAATATTATCATTTTTTTGGTGTGAATTAAAAAATTGAAGAGGTGAAGAAAAAAACCTGCAAGCCCACTTAGATGAATAATCCCAAACAGGGGATAGGCATGCTCATATTAATTTCCGGTTGGGTTAGAGCATCACCTCTAAAACCTTCCCTTCCATTGATACTCACCACAATACCGAGAGTGAGGGGCTGACCGTCGTCATGCACCGTATCAAAGACCGAGGCATCAACCTCTTGTCTCCAATATTATGCTATGACTAAGGAATTACCCTCTACAACGGATAACGACAACGACAAGTACAAAATTCATTCATTAATTAGTTACCAATTCACTTTGAAGAAATTTCGTACCTTGAGCAATCGCGTCCCCCTACAACTTAGCACTCCCCTCGACCGTGACTCAAGCGATAATAAAAACAAAATTTCTAAACTAACAATCTAGTTTAAGCATCGAATGTCAAATCCCCAAGACTTGGAGACTCACCCCGAGGTGAGTGTCAAAGTCTAATGTCCTAAGGTTAATTACCCCTCTAATTTCTTAGTGAACTAATCGATCATAAGTTTTTATTTATTTTTAGTAACTCCCCCAAAATGTTGAGGACGCACCTTCGCCGCGCTCCCTCTTCAAAACAAAGATGCATAAAGGAAATATGCAATTCATTCCAAGAAAATAAAGAAAGTGAACTAGACTAGAAAATCACCAAAATCACAAAGTATAAGTAAGACACTTACCATGAATTAAGTGCTTATCCCTATATCCCACGATGTCACCTCCAAGTCTTCCCCAATCGCCTCCAAGTCTTCCTAATCCCGCTTCACTCCCGGCAGACGCACCATTTATGTGAGGCCAAACCTCCCACCCTTAAGCATTCTAGTCCGGGTAAGGGCATGGTGATCACATTCACATTCTTCCTAGTTTATTCGTTCCTTCGTCATTCACCCCATTGCATCACACATAACTTCGATCACACCAATTTATTCCATGTCATGAGTACAAGCGTTGATAAACGTTTTTCCTATTAGTGCTCTCTTAATTCCCTCTAACAACTCCCCACATAATTGCCAAACCACTTACATCAATCACTAATTATCTAGCCCACCCATCTTCAACTTATGGCACTAGATATAATTAGCTATCATTCTAAGCTCCCCCTAAACCCGTTACCGTCTAGCTACTGCCTCCACATTCTGGCCTTAGCCCAGCGCTTAAACCTTCTGTCGCAGCTGCCTACCTCCACATTCTGGCCTTAGCCCAGCGCTTAAACCTTCTGTCGCAGCTGCCTACCTCCACATTCTGGCCTTAGCCCATCGCTTAAACCTTCTGTCGCAGCTGCCTACCTCCACATTCTGGCCTTAGCCCATCGCTTAAACCTTCTGTCGCAGCTGCCTACCTCCACATTCTGGCCTAGCCCAGTGCTTAAACCTTCTGTCGCAGCTGCCTACCTCCACATTCTGGCCTAGCCCAGCTCTTAAACCTTCTGTCGCAGCTGCCTACCTCCACATTCTGGCTTAGCCCAGCTCTTAAACCTTCTGTTCTAGCTGCCTACCTCCACATTCTGGCCTTAGCCCAGCGCTTAAACCTTCTGTTGCAGCTGCCTACCTATACATTCTGGCCTTAGCCCAGCTTAATAACTAATTTTCTAAGCTCCCTTTTAATGAACTAAATTTCTAATCTCCCTCTAATCAACTAAATTCCTAAGCTCCCTCTAATCAACTAAATTCTCTACCACCCTACACCACACACACACACACACACCCACCTACACACACCAAGAGAGAAAAAAAAATGAGAGAGAGGAGGAAGGAAGGAGGGATGGCACCCAAACCACAACCCCCTTAGCCTTCTCCTACTTAGTAGGACCTTATCCTATCCACTAAACCCTCAACCCCTAAACCAACAAGAACATGTTCTAATTCAAACATTTAAATCAAAGGCACTTCCCCCTTGCCTCATCAAGCACTACTCCTCTAATCAAAACACTCCCTAATGTCACTAAGCTCTTAATTAACCACACAAATAGGCTTAAGGCCTAAACATAAATCCACACCGAGCCTCACTCTTTTTATACTTTTAATTGTTTCAATAACACTCCAAATGCAATTCTAAGTAGATCCTAAACATAAAACAAATATGAGCACTCATTTTGGGTTCATAAGGGGAGCTTATTGAGGATCTCATAAAGACCAAGTTTTCCCCTCCAACCTACTGCCGCATATAATAATTCCTAACCAAGGTTTGTATAGCATTCTTTTGTTTTCTCCTTTCATTCTATGAGAATCAATATTCATGACCTGATTTGCTTTACTCTGGATTTTTGTTGTGCAAGTTGGAGCAGGTCGTACTCGATTGAATGCCAAGCCAAAGGTTCACACAGACATCGATCTGACCTTTTGCAGACGTGCCTAAAAACCTTCGTGTGCCGAAGATCTCAACCTCATGCTCGAATGTTCCTACGTGGAACAAACGATCTTCCGCATATTTTGAGATTATGTTTGCTTTCGCAAACGCCAACCTCCATGACGATGGTGTCATTGTCTTTGCGCACGTTGCTGATCCTAATATCTTCAGTTCAATTCACAACTGGGCACATACTCAGGACTTCTACATTGCCAAAGATTGGTTTGGCATGAATGACCTTGACCTGTAGTCGCCCACTCATCCTTCTGAGTTCGTAAATCTTTTTAATCCTCCTCCATTTTTATTCATGCTTTGCCTCTTGCATGCATGTATTCGAAACTCTCCCGTGCACATTTTGTGTACACCCGCAAGTTCTTCATCAAGGTCCTCGTGTGTAATGAATCCATTCTGAATGTTTGTACCTTAGACTTCCAGGACATGGGTTACAATTTCAAAAGAGTTGGTTGGCTCAACAGCTTCACCAAGGAAAAAAACCAATGGATGAGGGAAGATGGTGTGCCTTGGAGAGGTGCTCGTGAAAGATGCCAAAAGTTCTTCTCCATCATTTTCTCCACCCTCAAGGACAAGGACAACATTATCATGGATTGATAATGTGGCGTTGGTTTGTTCTTCATCTCTTTGTATTTAATTTCTTTGTTTTCCAATGTTTCATTTTTTCTTATACTTATTGCATTTTCCATTGATTTTAGTAATCTCACTTCATTGCATTTCCATATTCTAGGAGGTTTTGTCATTGCGTGTTGCTCCATTCAACGCCATATTGTGGCGCTTGAGTCCGACATGGACATCTTCAAGTTTTTCCTCCTCCCCATGCGTGAGCCTGAGCAGGAGCACACTTCTCGGCATGTTGCCCCACAATGAGGGTCCGTTTTTTCTCCTCCTCCCTGAAAGATGGCAAAGCGCAATTTCAATTTGTTATATATGTAAGTTCATTGTTGGCTTCTAACTTGTTTTCTTACAATTATGTCTTCTCTAATCAAAGTTTTTTGCATGTACTTATGTCTTTAATTTCATCATGTATGTTCAGAGGCCCAAAGGAGAGCCCAATCCGCGTCCTCACTACGGACATGTTTGCAACCCCTTCAACGATGTTCGAGCTCTCTTCGTATGTTGTTGAGCTTGCCCATTTTTCCACGGAGGCACCATCCCCACCTCCTACTTGCACTCACCCTTTCAACAAATTTGTATTGGATTTCCAAGATGTAGAGGCCGAGCAGGGCGAGGATAGTAATAGAGATGATAGTCCCAGCCAATGATTATGCCACGTGGATTTGGAGATTCAAGCTCCAATTTTTTTTTGATTTGGACTTCTATATGAATTATTTTATTTTATTTACATTTTTTTAATTTTGTTTGCTGACGTCAGCCCTAACTTAATGCTAAACCATTTAAAAACTATACTACAAGATTTTTCATAAGAAATACATTCTTCCAAGCCTTCACATTCTACTTGCTACTGGAATTAGATTGAGTTATCATGTCCACGGGATTGGGGTACCTTTTCAACAAAATAATCTCAAAATTCCACAGTCATAGGCACTCCTTCTATCGAAATTGATCACCATGATTCAAATTCTCCGTTCACACTACTAAGTTTCCCGTTCTGGATGCAACTTGGATCCGATGTGCTATTCCATTCAACTATCAATGTTGCAAAACTTGAATTTGTAAGGATGCTTGTTTGCTAACCGTTCTATTGAAGCTTGATGTAGCAAACCGATGTAGCTTGAATTGTTCTTCATCTGCAAGTTGATGTTAGGGTTGACATGCATAGTAAATCGTTTGTAATTCATGAAATTGATGTGTTGGAATCATATTTTTCTAGCAATTATCACATCCGGTCAAATTTGATTGAGGCACTTCTAAGTCTGAGTGTTTGTCGTGAAGATTCCATGGCAGTTGCTTTAGACTTTGGTAAAATGGTCTTTGAGTCTGGTGCACATGGCAATCTCTAATACATTGTGGAATTTATGTTGAACTTGGTTGAAACCTTCTAAGCAAATTCAGGGAGAACTATGTGAATGCATTCAAACTTTGGCTATTGGAGTGCATTTGCTCCAATTTCACACTCTTTATTAATGCTCGTTTTTCATTCTAGATTTTTTGGGAAAAATCCGCACATTCTTGTATTAATTTTCAAGTTACATTATTGATGTTCTATGAGAGTGAAAATTGCGCCCTAGAATCCTTCACTGTGCATGTACATCCTCATTTAATGGAAGTTGTTTTAATTTGACTCGTGATCATCTGCTGAGTGGCTGCTACGTTGGGGATTGTTATACAATTTGTAAATGGAGATGAGTAATAAGAGAAAGAGGACTGGTTTGACAATGGAGGACAAGAGAGAGATGCTCATCATTTTCAAGGATAATTCTAGTTGGGGTCAACAAGCAATTGCTGATGAGTTTAACAAGAAATTTTGTGAAGAGATAAAAAGGAACAGCATCTCATATCCTCAACTCTTCTAACAATATTATGGGTATTCAAAGTGAGGCTACCAAAGATGTCCAAAGAATCAGAGACCCAAAGTACCTAGATCTTGAAAATGCCTTGATGGCACGGTTCAATCAAGTGAGAACTTCATTGCAATTTGTATGTGCTTGCTAACGACTTGTTTTTGTTCTTCAACTTATTACATAAGCATTGAAAAATTAAAAGAATTGTATTCATTTCAAGTAATTTTTTTTTTTAATTTTGTAAAAAAGTGAGAAGTAACGATGGGGCATTGACTGATGAGATGCTCATGCAAAATGCTGCAATTCTTCGGGAATGTTTTGTGGAAAAACTTGCAAATAATCCAATTAAGGTTGAAAAGTACAAAAACTTCAAGAAAAATAACACTATTGCAAGGTAAATATTGAATTTGTTTCTTTTTTATTATTTGATCATGCAAGTCCTCATTTTATCTGTGGAAGACCACACTAGGTATTGATCATGTCTTGATTACATTGTATTGAATTATCCTCACACTATTGTACAGAGTGTATCTACATGGTGAAAGTGGTGATGCTGATGGAGTTGCCCAAGCAATAAGTCAACTTCCTATTCTTTTGTCACATTATGAGCAAGAAGATGTTTACAACATGGATGAGACTTCATTGTACTCTAGAGCATATTCTAATAAAACATTAGCACAAGGGAAGGTAAAGGGTCAAAAGTTACAAAAAGAACGTGTAACACTTGTTATTGTTGTTAATTCAATTGGGACTAATAAGTTGAAATTGCTTGTGATTTATAAGTCAAAGCAACTACGATCTTTTGGAAGGTGGCAACCTCATGAGCATGTTCGGTGGCACTCAAATAAAACCGCTTGGATGAAGGGGGACATATTTGAAGCTTGGATTTTGCAACTTAACAATCAATTCAAAGGCCAAAATCGAAATGTGTTTATGATTTTGGATAATGCATCTTCACATGTTGTTAGTTCTGCCGAAGTTGGTAAGTCTTATGGCTTTTCAACCTTGGAATTGAACAACATGACTTTGGTATTCCTTCCTCCCAATGTTACAAACGTAGTTCAACCTTTGGATCAAGATGCAATAGCATTTTTCAAAATTCAATACAAGACAAGCTATCATGTGGAGTTATGAAGTATGGTGTGAGTTGGATGTACAAAAAGTCAAGAATTGTTGGAGGATGGAGCATATATTACCTGCAACATGGAATGTTGATTTGCCCTAGTTGATGAAAGGGAGAAGAATAGAATGTGAAAAGAATTAGATGAACTTGGTGCTTTGATTTCAAAGTTGTCATTGAATGATGATAATATGGCAATCAAGACTTACATTCAAACAGAAAGGGAAAAATATACTAAGCTAGAATAGAATACTGATGAGGTGGTGGCCGCTTTGGGAATCAATTATGCACAAGGCTTTGATCTTAATGATGATCTACATTAATAGATGTGGATGGTGTTGCTCCACCTACAGTAAAGCTTAGTGATGATAAACGCCATGCATCATTATTGTTTAATTTCTTATTAGACAACTCTTTACATTTTGGTGTTAATGAAATTATTAGTTTTCAAAAGCTAGTAGGGAATTTAGATAAGATGACAGTTGCTAACTTAGGGAGGCAACACCAAAGATCTTTGAACTCTTATTACAAGAGTTCTTGAGAGTATTTGTATTTGTTTGGAGTTATGAGTTATAATTTCATACAATCTATATTGCTTGAACTCGTTGTAAATCTTTTTAAGCTCATATTGCTAATGTTTTTCTATGACCTCGATAGTACGACAATTTTATGCCATTTGTCATATTAACTTGAAAACAACACCTCGATAATACGACATTGTTGCATTTTCCAAATGCGTCATACTAAAGAGGGAGAACAATAGTGTAGTGTGAACACGCCTAAGTATCCACAGTGGTTTTAATTCCAAGAGTTTCAATGCAAATTGCAATATTTGAAGCATTGAAGCTCAACTTTGAAAAATCATACCTCAATCACATAATTTTGATAACACATATCTGAAGTGAGAGTAGATATGCATTGAAGTCTCATATTCAAATAAAATATGAATTTAAGATTAAAAATTTAAAAAGTTTGGTTTAGTGAATCTAGATTCAATCTTACTCTACACTGTAAGTTTTTGCCTTCAAGAGTTTGGATGTCGAGAAAACATCTTGATGTTTTGGTGCAAAAAATGTAGATGAATATACCTTCATGTTTAAAAGAAAGTTATCAATCAAAGGGACACATGAGAAAAACCAAAAGTGATTAAAAACCAAAAATAAGAACCAAAAAATGAATGGGTGCTTGAAATTTTCTTTTTGAAGATTGTCACTCCTCTAAGTTTGAACATGAGCTCACCCCACTTGTTTTGATTCTTGTGAGCTCCAAAATATTTCTCAAGGTGTTATACACTTAATACAAATAAGATTCTTGCGTAGTGAGAAAATAATGAATTTAAGATTAGGTAATGGAAAAGATTACAATTTTTCTTAATATTTATACACAACTTTACAGTCATTCATATCATGGGAGCTATCTCTCACTCCACATGGAAAATCTAAAAGTGTAGGATGGAAAAAAAAACTCATGAATTTTACTTTGATGACAATCAACCATGTTTGAAACAAACCCTCCACCATAAGCTTTTTCTTTCTTTCTCTCACAACTACAAGACCCGACTTGACAAGAATGCCAACCTAAAGGAGCTGCTATGCCTTGGACCCTTCAAGTCCAAACCTTAGGAGGACAAAAAGATAAGAACCTTCCATGAAGTGGCAAGGCCCCACGAGGCAAAACTACTCTCAAATAACCCTCTTACCTTGGATAACTACCTCGAGGGTTAAACTAGCATAATTTTTAGCCTAAAAACTAAATGAAAAGACTAATTAACCATGTGGCTTAATCTTGGACACCATGTCATATGACAACTTAATCATTTGCTACATTTGTTTATGCTTAGGGCTTATGTTTCAAAAGAAAATGGGAGCTATGTCTCAACGCTTTTGTAAACTCTATTATGTTCTTCAACATGTAATACATGCATGTCCAACCAAAGTATTGTCGAGGCCTATGTTTCAAGAAGAAATGGGATCTATGTCTTAAAGCCTTTGAAAACTCCATTATGTTTTCCAACATGTAATACTTGCATGTCCAACCAAAATATTCTTGGGGCACAAATGGTTGTATCGACATGTGTGGGAGGTATGTGTGCAACCATCTTTCACACTGTTCATCATAGCATCTCCTTGCGGCTCAAAACTTCATGAGACCTATACATTTTGTCAAACCAAAGTAGAACTTAAAATAACCTTAGGATCAAAAAATAAGAATCCATGATCCTCTACTATGTAGACACTTTAGTATTTCTCACATGTAAAAAGAACTATGAGAATTGTAATGTCCAACTCTAGAAACATTCCATATTTTTCATGGAAGAACCCTATCTTGACCTCTATAATGTCCCTTCTTTCCTCCTCCAAATGTGTACTCAAATGGAGCAAGATAAGGACAACATACATGACTTTGTACATATTCCAATTGTAGATTGAATCATGTTCCAATCCATTCCATCATGTAGGTCGTTGACTCCCATATTTTGGAGCCAGTGGAAGCATTTCGCCCTCTCACTCTAAACTCGAATATGCACCATAATACATAAATTCAATTGGACACCATCTTCCCACCCACGACAACAATGACTATGTTTCACAAATTCCACGAGTCTGCAAAACATAAGTGAAAGAGTTAGACATTGCAAACAAGTTTGAAGGACATGTACAATTATATGTTTCACAACTTCAAATGCAATGGATATTTACCTTCCATCTAACTTGTGGGTAGTATTACCTAGGACATCACCCATTGTGGTGACCTTTGTGATTGGGGTTGCTAGAGAATTGTCCTTCGCATCATGCTCCACGACCTTGGATGCAAGCGAGCATGTTTGGGAGTTGAAGATGCTCTATCTTTTTTGTTCTTCAACCCTTCCACTATATTCTTTGATGCTTCCAATGTGTTCGTCAACCCATATGAATTATTCTTCACTGCATCCTCGTGTTCTTCATGCATTTACTTGATCCATATGATATTTTGCATGTAGACCCCAGTGGAGTAATGTCCTGGAGGTTGAGTTTGCAGTGTCCAAAAATTGTTGTCCTCAACCCTAGGAGGCCCTATAACAAGTGTAAGCGAGGGCGTCCAAAATAACCACCTAACCTTTCCTTAAGAGATGTAGGAGTGCATGGTTGTTTGATGTACATGCTGCACAAAAACTCATGGTGGAACAAGGGCACATGAAAATACACAAAATGTCAGGACTGTTAGGACCACCATAGCCAACTGAACAAGGGTATAATTACATAGGAGGATCTTTCAGCAAACGTTGCACTGGCCACGTCAACCAAACCTTGTCACAGGGCGGATGCTAAACACCCCCCCACAAACTTCTAGGGATTCTCTTTGACAACGACAGGGCTGCCCGTAAACATACGTCAGCAATGAAAAACTTTCTCGTCCACATAACTTTCACATCCATAGACGTCCGCGTCGCAGGCAGTCATGCAGTCCCGCAGATCTTGTCCACAATCCCACATAACATGTCCTACAAATCTTGTACTACAGAACATCTCCTACAGATATTGTCGTACATATCATGTACCACATAACATGTCCTACAGATCTTGTCCCACATATTCTGTCCCACACATATTCATGTCCTACGGGTAATGTACTACATATATTGTAGCACATACCAATTACAGCATATCATGTACAACATAGAGTATTATTTAAATGTTGCTCTACATTTATTGTAGAACACATACTGTCCTGCAGATCTGAAAGTTCCGATATTTCTGGATCTAGGGTTTGGGGGCGCTCGAAGTCAGACCACACAGTTCTTCGAACCCAATGCACACAGTTCTCCGCATGTCGTGTGCTATGCATCACATGTGTTTAGGGGTTGTAATCTGTATGTTTCATTTTCAATTCTTTGCACTATTTTTTCCAGTTCTTGTTGTTGGAAGTAGTTCTTGGACAAATGCCATGGTTTACCGACATGTGAGGTAGCTGGTTCTTGAAATTGTTGCGGTCTTCATCGTTGCTTTCACCTCCATTGGAAGGACATAGATTTTGAGGTTTATTCCATCATCACAGTCGCCTCCATGGAGATTGCCTCCACAAATAATGTCATGCATACGGCGAACGCACATATTGTCAGCTCTCATCTTGAATCCATTCCAGAGTCAGATGACGAACTCGCTCATTTTTCTCCTGCAACATTTCGTGCAAAGCATGCTGATCTAATTTTTTCGTTGAGAAAGAAAGTTCAGAATCCCCCTCTAGGCGTATTTGCCATGGACGACTTGGTGTGGACCAGCCACGTTACGCACCGCCAGGGTTTACACAAAACATCTATGCTAGCAGTATCATTGTGGGATAGACTTCAGGATTTCATTCAAGGCGAGCAACAACATCCTCATTTTCCTTGCAAATTCACAAAGGAAATCGTACGTGTTAACCTGCCAAATTCCTTGCAAACACCTCGTGCACACAGTCCGGCACTTGTTTTGAGGTTTGACATACTGCCTACTCTGAAATTGGAGCCAAATTCGCTGTTCTTCATGTTCTTCTTGTGATAATGTGACAATAATGCAATTACCTTTAATGTTTATGGGTTTATACAATGAAGGTTTAGGGAGAACACTGTACTTACGGATCAGTATGATGCATCAATTTCATGTCCTTCACCTCTTGGATATTGCTCTTACTGAAGATATTCATGCAGCCAAATATCTTCAATGTGTTGTGCAATGCCATGAGCATGTGTGATCTGCATAGAACATTACAGGCAATTGAGTTTACATGAACCAGTTCCAACATATACCAGTATACCAATCCACATCTATTATCATTAATGTTATTCTTCCCTGGCCATTCCAGATACAGGTGCAACTTTGGCCCTGAAGATAAGTCTTCTGTAATGGCACATGATATGCAAGCTCTACTGAAATCAACCCAAAAAAAAACAAGCAGAAGATGATGCAGGAAAAAAAACGAGGGAAGAAGGTCGTACCGGAATACGAGTCTTTCCCTATGACCAAATCAACCCGTCCAAAGGCAACACGCATTGGCAAGACATTAGCAGGCAACTCTGTGAAGCGAGGGTGCCAACGTTGCTTTGTTGCGAAGAAGCCATACCTGGACCACTCGTTGTGTTTGCTCATTTTCGAACATGCAGAACACTTGAATGCCGCTGGAGAACATTGTCATGGCACCATGGTCAGTGGCTTTAGATATGCACTTGGTTTAGGGATATTAGAGGAAATGAAATTAAATATCGCTCAAATGCATGCCTATGGGTTATCACCTGCCCAAATCATGCAGCAACACACCAAAGAGGTTCGGGAGTTGGCTGTGTCCAACGGGTTGGTCACCCGCGACACATTCTTGTTGCCGTCGGATGTTAGGAACATTTTCCGTAAGAGGGCGGAAGAACTGTGGGAGAAACATCCATCTGACCCCGTCAGCATCCGTATGTGGGCAAATGAGAATCTAGAAAACTTGTTCTACTACCAAGAGCACTCCTTAATGGACCTCAATTCACAATCACAAGATGACTCACCTTTCACCATATGCATTCAAACTGAATGGCAACTAGAGATGATGGCAAAATTTGGCCACAACAACGCTCTATCCATTGACGCCACATTTGGCACCAGTCAGACTCGGGTGCGATTGAAATCTATGTCCTTCATCCTTGAACATGTGTTTTTCACTGTCATTGACTCATGCTAATATGTTCACCTATTGTATCCTGTCATTCAATATGTGAATTATTGTTTCATCTTGCTTGGCCCTATTCTAAGTATGCTCGTGCAAGTTATCTGCAGTGCCCATTCTATTCTGTTATGGTGTTTGACGATTGGAGAAATGACATACCTGTTGCATTCTTCGTCATATCGCGGACACGTGAACAAGACCTCCACCCAATTCTCCTGGCTCTACATCACAAGGTTCAAAGCTTTAAATCAGATTGGAATCCATCTTCTATTATCGATGACAATGCACGGGTAGAAATTAATACATTGGGGTAAGCTATTTGCACATGTTTTTCCCACCTGTTTAATTGTATATTCCCCTCAAGGCATGTGTCCCTCAAGGTATGTGTCCTTCATAGGCAGAAAACAATCATACAATGTCATGCAACTAGTATTGGTGGAACACAATAAATTTATAGAGTGACATACATGTTCTTCATTTTTTGTCCTGCATCTCACACCATCTTCTGTTCCGTGTTGCTTGCGCAGCATGGTGTGGCCGGATGCCAAAAAAATTCTGTGTCTATGGCACGTTAGGAAGGCATGGGCAGAGAATGCAGTGAAAAAAATATCAAATGCTAAAGAACGTACCAATGTTCTCCAAATTCTTGGTGACATAATGTATGGAAAAGGTTGCAAAGTTGATGATGATCCTGTGGACTGGGCCCTGTACCAACTCGACAAGATATCATTGTCTCGTCCACAGGCAACCTTTTTTATGCAATACATGAATGAAGTTTGGCGACCAAAGACCCCAGTGTGGTGTGTTGGAGCCCGACAAATACCGCATGCAGGACAGAACACAAACGCTGCTAGTGAGTCCTACCATTCCAACTTGAAGAGTGTTCTGCATTCTGCAAAGGAGAGGTTTGTGGGTAGGCGTATGGAGTGGCTTATCTATCATCTAACAGGTGATGTTTTGATTCATTATTGGTACATTGTCCAGTGCAAAGCATATGGATTCATACGCAACAAGAAACAAGAGGGCATTGTTGCATCGGCAATTATAAGAGCGAACGACATACCTAACACGAACGTCTTGATTTGCATAGACAAAGATGTAGCATATGTTGGGTCTGTAAACAACCGCCCGAAGGTGTGGACCATGAAATGTCCGGACTCCAAATGGGCACAATGCGACTGCCCTGTCGCCATGGAGGGCATGATTTGCAGACATACTGTCAAAGTGTTCAAGATACTCCACCCTGGTGTTGACAACGGTGTCATAGTTCGTGAGGTGGGTACAAAACATGGAACACAACGCTCCACTCCAATGGCACATGCCTATTCGAGGATGTTGCAACAAACTACTCGACTCCATGTTCTATCTGACGTGGAGAGCCCCTTCGTCATCGAGCCTGTGGTGCAGGACAGTGTTATTAATATGGACGTTGATGAAGAACCCACTCCTCTACCTTATCTAGAGTCTATATTTGTTGAATCAGAGCACCCCTCACATTTCTCATCCCAGTCTACACATGTAGAGTCCTGCACCCCCTTGCCCTTTTCCCAGGAGAATTCTTCACGTGGAGCTCCGACCGCAACCGCAGACGACATATTCTCCTCAATTTCACGGAAGGCTGAGCAACATCCAGTTCTTCAAGATCACTTGATTGCCGGCCTTAAGGAAATTCATGGCAAGCAAGACCAGCTCATAGCTAGAGGTGTCACAAAGGTGCAGTCAACCCCTACGCCAACTTCATTCCCAGAAAGAACAGGTGACAACTCTTTAAAACGCCGCCGAAGTTTTTTGGAATTTCCTACGCCGAGGAATAGGCTATCCCTTGTCAGACGAGTCCCCTGATTCATTTTATTCAAGCAATTATTTTCCTCTATACACCTGCAAACATGTCCAACGTTACCTACACCTGAGATACTACAACGATCCACAAGAGTCATAGTGTCATTTCTATATTATGTAGTTATATTATGTCCTACATAATCAATCCATCGTGTTTGGATCTGTTAATCCTTGTGTCCTGCTATTATATACTGTATTGTTTTATTATTATTGCAAGTAATATCATTTTACAAACGTTGTTCTACAACATAAGTTGATAGCCCAATGTTCTGCATTATCTGAAACCATATTGTACATGATATGTTTGTTTGTGTACTATTATACCCTATCTATGAGGGATTGAAAACCTATTCCTAGGTTGTGGAGATTGTGGGTTTTCACAAAGTATTATAGCAGCTCATAAACTAACTTTTCAACAGTGATTTTACAAAACTGTTGTGTCTTTACAAATATAATGTACATGATAAGGGTGATGTATGCTTACAAGGTGTTGCACAGCCCTGCGCCCAACCATTCAACTACATCGCCTACATGTTGTTGCTGATATACTGGATGTCCTGTACACAAAATTATCGTCAATAGTTTCTTTCATACTATCACAGAGTCCTACAAAGTTCCATAGAGCTATAGTGCCATAGTGTTTTGCAAAAAATGACCAAGCACATCCACTACACAATGATTTACAAAATTTTAGGGTCCTTTAATATATTACTTACTATGTGCAGTAAAGCGTCGCGTGTCCTTCAGGAATGTCAATGGTCATCACCACCAATTTTGTCTGCCATTTCACCCCTTGCAACCTTTCGGGTCTTCGCAATATCGTCTATATAAGAACATTAAATATACTATGCATACTATGACTCACATTTCATAATACATGCCACTATACAGAACATGCTGCAAAGCACAACTAATCCTCCCACCCCTCCCCTCCCATCCAAGTGCAACAAATACCCATTCACTCTTACCCATGTGAAATGATAATTCTTTATATAAAAAAAGATGCGCATGAATGCAGTACATGGTCTTTTGACCATGTTGTGTTCTATGTGCCATAAATTGGGCGTCCACAAAACCTTTGAAATTGTACACTGAAAAAAAATTTGCTTGTATTTTACAACATGTTACACATGTTACAAATACACCCTATTTGTTGTCCTCTAACTGGAGAGGT
The DNA here is from genome assembly GCA_950295325.1 of Polytrichum commune. NCBI lineage: Eukaryota > Viridiplantae > Streptophyta > Polytrichopsida > Polytrichales > Polytrichaceae > Polytrichum > Polytrichum commune. Next base: position 52,959,263 of record OX485806.1, on the reverse strand, counting down.
CAGATCTTCACCCTCGCTCGGCGATGCCGTTTGGCTGCAGGTCTTTTGTGTGCGCGAGGTTGTTCTGCAGTATGCATTACAACTTTGACATTCCAGTCAATCGCGTTGTGTAGTCCTCTCTCAATCACATCAATCACTGCATTCCTAATGACTTTCCTCATACGCAATGCCTCTGTCCTGCTATAATTCAATGCAAATCCCTGCACGAAGATGTACACCGTCAAAACATGTATTGAAGAACACAACAAGACTCCTCATTAAGCGATACACACTACTAAGCGTAGGCTCTATGACTATGTTTCAATATAATTAGAGGTCTATGTACGATTTACCTCACACAGTGTGTGGGGTCTATCTTTCACTGTCTTTGTGTACTCCATAATGTTCTTCAACATGTAGAACCCGCAGGCCCAACTTGAATTTTGTTGGGGCACATTCGTTTGTATCCAGACATGCGATGAGTGTACCCCAACCCACATGTCAACATCATCTGTAAAGCCTCTCCATGCAGCCCACAACTTCGCGAGGCTCACACAAAAGTTTGTGTCGGAGTGGAACCCTGCGTCAACCAGAGAATCAAAATGATAAAACCCAAGCTCCCCTATTACGTAGAGGCTCTAGTGTTTTCCACATGTGTAAGGAATTAAAAGAGTGTTAAATTCTTGCGAAGGGAGAGCCCCATACTTGTCGTGTATGAACCCTATATAGCCCTCTAAAGCGTCATGTCCTTCCTCTCTCAAATGCGCGCGGAGTAGAGGACCAAGATAAGGACAAATGACATAAAATTTTAAATTCTCAACCTGGGGATTGAGCCACGACCTAATCCATTCCATCATGTAGTTGCTTAACTCCCCATAATTTTGAATCAATGGTTTCAAATCAGCCTCCCACTGCAGACTCAAATTATCACCACGATACGTATATTCAAAGCTTCGGATTTTCTTCCCACCTGCGTCAGCAATGATGGTGTTCAGAAGTTCTTCAAGTCTGCAAAACATAAATGTGCATGTCAGAATCTATTGTCAACATTTATGGACATGTACATTTTTATGTTATGCACTATGAATATAGTAGAATACTCACCGTCCATCAGATTTCTGCGTAGTCCTTCCCAACACGTCATACATGGTTGTGTCCCGCACAGGATGGGGAGGACAAGACTTGCCCTTCACAGCTGCAGCACGCTCCACGACCCCTGGTAGAACCGAACATGTGGTGGGAGTTGAAGGGGAGCCATCCTTAATGTTAGTCGACTCCTCACAGACGTTCTTCACCACTGTATATGCATCGTGGAACAGGGACCCTTGGTCTTCAGGCGCATCCGCGGTGTTCTGCTCGTGTGGAGAACCTGGTGGGCTCATGTCCTCAATGATAATCCTGCGTGCAGGTGACACCATTTTCATGTCACCCGGAGGCCCTATGGTAAGCGTAAAGGACGGAGTCCTGGAAAACCATGGTCCCTTTCATAAACCCTTAGTAAGAGGTGTAGGGTTGATTGGGTTACCATATTGGAAGTCTCACAATAACTCATGTGGTGAAATGGGTGTGGGACAAGACACGAACCTCATTGGGGAGTTCTGCAAATCAGAGCTCAGTTGCGTCAGGGACAGATCCTGCGTGCTGATGCGGTCGACGCCTTCAAGGTCGCAATGCATTGGAATTGCATCAAGACTCTCGAAGCTAATGGCTTCCTGTGCATCACCCACGAATCCCATTGTTGGTTCAGGTGGTTCCCCTAGCGCCATCGCCACCTCCTCTCCCAACAACGCTCTCGTGCAGTGTACATCTTGTGCAATATCATCTGTTGCCTCTTCCTCTCCCAGTCCACAATTGAATAGACGCAATTGTGTTGACCTTACATGTTGCAAGCCCTGTACCATCTTTTCCACCCGCAACTGCACGCAATGGCTCTTCTTATGCAGATCGCCCACCATGGATGTTCCCACGTCCACATCTTCTTGGAACATAAAACATGTTTCATACAACATACAATTATGTTGGACATCATAATGAAGGCATAAAGGCAGTAGATATATTATAAAGAACATGTGTGGAAGAGAAAATATATCAGACAAAACACATGAAGAACACGAGTAAAACATTTATGTCATGTCCTTACCTCTTCCAACTTCGCATTTCGGTCGTGGGTGATGTCCCCAGTGTACCACATGTCAGCAAGCTTGTCTTTACGCTGCATGCAAACCATGTCTGCAATGGCTCGTTGCGCAATCCAGCCTATGAATGACTCAATCTTCTCTATCACTGCCATTTGCCTTGATGGTTCATATCCAAGCAAACTTGCAACGTCTGAGAATAACTGTTCAAAGCTATCTGCAACATTCTGCATGCCAGGAAAAATGCTCCATCCCATTAATGGGAGACTATGAGCAACGCTTGACAAGGCGACTGTCAAATGCGAGTCATGAGCAACATTCAACATGTACTGTTGAGCTACACCTCTAGTTGGGTGAGATAGTGGACGTTTGTGCCCCTCTAGAGTCCTAACCAAGTACAATAAGGCTCTCAATATATGGGGGCATTTCTGTTCTAATGAAAGAGGCTCTCTCCTTGTGTTCTCCAGAAGAACAACAGACATCTCCAGCCACTCACCATCTGTATGGTCCGAAGGTCCGTCCCTAAAATTTCTAAGAGGCCGTTTTCTAAATATCTGGTACAATGGGGACCATTTCCACTTGGACTCCTTCTCCTTCTCTTTCTCTACGCGGTGGAATTTCCGCAGTTCGGTTTCGACATGATTTCTACGAAAATCTTGGAAGCTGATTTTTGCGGCAACAACCTTGTCATTGTACTCCCTTTGTTGGATGTGGTAATGAAGATAATCCTTAAGATTCTTAAGTTCTTCGTACATCTGGACATCTGAATTGGTCTTAAAACACCTGACCCGCGCTTTTACTTTATCCAAAAATTCGTTGTGTTCTCCAGGAGTCTTTGTGTTCTGCATTATAAATGCAAACATGTCCATTATGCATGGCTTTCACAAATGATTGGAATAATATAACACCCTTGTAGAACACCAGTACAACAACTTTTTAAGAAGAGAACATTGCAAGTTAAGAAAATACCTGGGCATTGCCATATAAATACCACTGCCCAAATGCACTTCCAATACGGTGTCCTATTGTGCCATCCTCCAATTGCTTGTGCAGGTACTACATGCATGCATCAGGGTCGTCTAAGAGATTCTTAGGTACCCATTGCTCGTCAGTCTCCGTGATGAGGATGAAGAGTCCATTGACTGGGACTGGTTCCAGAGGGGTCCCAATCTCATTCTACGCATTGAAGAGTGTCGTGGCCTCCTTGTACGCTTGTTGTCTGCACTCCTCGCGTGAGATGGGCCGAGGTTGGACATGTTCAATCAAAGGCACGGCTTGAAGAACATCCTTCTGCGAGTGCTGGCTCTGAAGAACATGCTCGTGCGAATCCTGGGGAGCAAGCTAAGGCTGGTGCAAATCCTGTGCAGTTACAACAGGCCTGTGGGAATCCTGTGCACATGGAACAGGCTCATGCGGAACCAGAGCATATAGAACAAGGTCCTGTGAAGGTTGTTTCCTAAGAACATGATCATGTTTCACAATACTAAATTCACCATGACCACTCTTCTGGGAATCCGGCGCTGCCACTTTGGTCGCTGACTCTGACTCCTCAGGCGAACTGTCCGAATTGAAATCATCATCGCTAGATGAGACAATGGTCTTCCGAGGTGGTTTCTTCACCTTCGGTCGACGCCTAGGGGATGAAGGAGACCTGGGAATTTTTGGTGTTGTCTTCACTGCAAGGTTGTAAGCCTTGCGGGGGGGGTGATAAGCGGGGAATGTCAATTGATAAGTTGCGTTGTCTATCCCCCACGACATGAACAGGATCCTGAGAGGGCACCACCATGTTCTGCAACTTGCGTTTCCTAGTTGAATGACACTGTTCTGCAGGGGCATTGCTAAATGGAGTATACAGAACATGATGGGGATCTAAATACATAGGTGGTGGAACAACAACAAGGGATGGAGAGTGCGAAGCAGTTGGTGAGGACACTTTCCCATATTTCGCAGCAATCCTCGATTTCTCTCCATGATTGCTAGGCTCCCAAGTAGGATACATCTTCAGAGGTTGCTCTCCCGTGTAGCCCTTGCAAAGGTTGAACATCCTATGGTACGAAAGCGTGTTCTTATCCTTATGTGACTCCTTACAATGAATACACGAAAATCTGAACCTATTGTTTCCCATCTTGGTTTTGGCCCTCGCTTGCCAGTATGCCTCTAACACTAGTTTTTCATATTCATCTTCGGAATACATAGCAGCGCAGTTCTGCCAATTTTGCTTCATAGTACATTGAAAAAATCCTAGATCGTCCATCCTCGCCACTGAACACCTGCAAAAAATTAAAAGAAATAAAAATAAGATAAAACTTAACGTTTATTCAAAATGCAGAACACTTAATCAATATTCAGAACAGTGACTCGATATGCAAAACAATTCATCATGCAAAACACATATGCATTGAACAGTTTATTCACCCAACTGCACGTATGTATGGTGATTGCAGAACACATTGTGTCACGAAATCCTAATTAATTTAAATTTAAGATTGAGGCCATATAAAAATTGCAGAACATTAAGTGTCTAGTGCACAATGCATATACGAAGTTCTTGGCATGAAATATAACAAAAAAATAATAATAAAATCAATTTAGAACACCTGATAGCACAAATAACATCTTCATGAAAGTCTCAAAGAGTTGTTGGAGTTGCAAATACATTAATATCTTGTGCAGTTATATACAAGTGACTGTAGCCTAAACCCTATTCATACAGTACCTGATGTGAGTATCACATGGAATGAAATTCAACACCCTAAAACCACATACATGCAAACAATCTCAACACACAAAAACCACTAAATTGATAAGAAATTTGTGTCGCAAACAACGCAACAACGTTGAGCAATTCGTGGAAACCCTAAACACAGATTTGCAAACGAGCTGTCCACACAAAAAACACATATATGCTACCAAAATCAATACGCCTGAATAGCATAAACGCAAAACAAATCAAAGAACCCCTATACACATTTGCAATCGACTTCAACACACCAAAAACACATAAATGCTATCAAATTCACCTCGCCTAGAAAGCAAAAACCCTAAACACTTCGAGGAAACCCAAACACAGAAATGCAAACCCATTGAACATACAAAAAACACAGAAATGAAACCAAATTGAACACACACATTTCACCTAAATGCAAACAAATTTAACACACAACCAACATAGATAGGCGTCCCAATTAAATGCTAACAAGACACATAAATGCTAACTAATTGATCACAAAATAAATCAAAACACAAAAGGAGAGGGAGTGCATGAAAGAAATATTAGTTCGAAATGCTCACTTACCCCGTGCTGCCAACCTTGCAAACCATGAATGCTCAACTCCACAAATTTATCCATGCCCAAGGCCCTTATCATGTCCTCATCTTCCAGGACGTACTAATCCACCGCGAGCGCCTCTGGAAGGAGATTCGTCGTCGTCCATTTTTTGGGAGCTTTAGAAGCCATTAATTCATGCAAGTTAAATTATGAAAGTGTACCTAAAAACTCACTCAGACTACACAATGAAAACCACTCAAGCGCTGAACCCTAAACAGGAAACCCTATGTGTGTCGTAGCACGGTGGTAACGTATTCAGTTAATTAACCTAATTAACGCGTAAAACGTCAAAACCGCGCCGAGTTTGTTCCCACGAAGAACCTGCGGTTGTTAACAATACAAGAGAGAGGAAATCTTTGACTAACACACACACACAAGAAACACCAAAAACTAAGATAAAACACAAATCGGATTACGAAATCCGGGATATTACGGAAAGTATGGCACGGATATTTCCGCCTTTCCGGTAGTGGACTGAGGTAGGGAACACAACACAAAGTATGGACAAGCTCCCACCCTAGAGTAGTTTCAACAATAGACTCAGCGTCCCGAATCCATAGTATAACAACTATATACACTCCATTCTAAGATTCCTTATTACGGGTCATGACTTCCGGGATAAGGTTTCCACGATAGAGGTAGCGGATCGGACCTGTATTTCCACTATCTGCTAGATTTTCTACCGTGTCACAAGGACCATAATTCTAGTGCTTTAGGCTAGAATGCTCAAAGAGACTTGGTAGTTGTTCATCATGATTTCACCCTTTGAGTTGATTTCTTAGGGTTGTCTCCCTATCTCCACTTCCTCTTTCTAACTGCTACTCCCTTAGACTAGTGTTACGATGGGGGCAGCCCTCCCTCGGGAAGGTGTCCCGCTCAAGTATCCGACGCATGCCACCCCCTTTGACGGGGGAAAAGGTGGAGGAAGTTTTGGGTCTACAAAACCAGCTTGATCTGGTTTCCGTGATGGCACAGTTTCCACTATAACACACGCGGAAACTGAATCCTCCCTCGAGAAAGGTGGAAACACAACATCTTCGCTCCTATCCTCACAATGGGTAGCTTGTGCTGTTCCACAGGTCACACAGGATAGGACCTAGGGTCTGTTGTTTTCCGTGACGGCGGGGCTAACATAGGGATGGGGCTACCACGCCTACCATCCGCGGTGGGAACCAAACGCCAGTCGCGGTAGGTGCATGAGTGTTCTAGACCAGTTCGTTACTGCTGATCGGTGTGATCCACCTCTAGGTCACAGCAAGCGGAAGCCGTAAACCAAAACTCTCCCCCTACTATTGGACAGGTTTATCCACTGCTTCTCATTGTCGGTCCCTAGTTGGACGGAGTAAGTGGGGAAGAACCTACCGTGTGTGTGGAACTTCCCTTGCCCAACAACCCCACGGTGGGGTTTTTTCCCCTTGCTCGGCCAATCCTTTCCTCCTTTCCGCGCTTAAGATTCCTCCGCCCATCACCTGCTCACACAGGGGCGTTTTAACCACACGCACCTCGGGGTATTACTGTCCCCCTGTCCTATCACGGAAGACTAACCTAACCAACTTACACAATGATAGGGAATGGCGGAAAACTCGGAAACCTCAAGTAGGGGAAGGAGGGACCACTTGCATTACACATGGACTTAAGACTCAACTCAAACTGAAGGTGGAGTAAGCATAAGGTCTGAATTGAACAAAAGAACGCTAGCATTGCAAAATGATGAGAGAAACACCGAAGTGTTCTTCCCTTAAAAACCAAACTAACACCCACATGCCATGGTTTCCATGCCGGAAATCGCGGGCCACGTGGCAGTCCTGACAATCTACCTCATGGAGAGGTCAAAACCCAAACAAAGAAAATGACGAGGCGCACAACTCGGGGCCACCAAACTACTTGCCCAAAACAAACCAAAATGGAATCCTAACTAAAATCTACTCCTTATCCTTCCGCTTCTTCAACTTGGCTTCCTTCTTATTCTGCTTCCACTCCTCGCGGCGGTCCACTCTGTCCGTTGCCAAAGATGGAGCACATGGTGGTGGCACTGACACCTCGTATCCATCGGGTCCGAGAATTGCTCCCACGCGGTCCACCGTTTCCGCCGCATCCGGTGCCAGTGGAGCGGACAGTTGGTTGTCCGGCGGAAAATCCGGAGCAAAAATTGCAAGTGGCGGCGGATCTTGGGCAACCACTTGGAAGTCCATGGCAAGGCTCGGTGTTGAGACCTCGGCCACATGGCAATCACCCAAGGTTTCGTCTCCAATTGCGGCGGAAACTGGGGTGACATTGGGAATGAACACCTCAGTGGTGGAAACCGGCAGCGCCGTGATCGCCGTGATGTCCTCCACCTGGTCCACATCTTCCGCATGTTGGTTTCCGCCTTCTACCGCGGCACCTTGAATTTCCACCATGTCATGAGGAGTCAAGTCGGAGTAGACCGATGAGGACTCCCTTTCCTCCGATGACTCAACTACGACGGAAAACAACTCCGTGCAACTAGCAATGAGGGCCTTCATTGCTTTCAAAGATGCGTCCATCTTACTCCCTTGATCCATGATGAAGGTAACCATCTTCGACCCGGAAACGTGGCCCGCGTTCTTCAATTCCGCGTCGAACATCTTGGCTTTCCACCACACGTTCCCCGGGATTTCCACCATATCACTCACCTTTTGTACCGTGAGGGTGGTATCATTTACCTGCTTAAGGAGCTTCTCTCGCTCCGCCTCCAACTTCCGCACTCGTTCCGCGGTCTTCCGCTTTTCCGCCATAAGGTGGTCCACCTTACGCTCCAGCTCCCGCAACCGGCGCGGATCTTGGATGGCCTCCTGTATTGCGGCAACCAAACACTCCCGCGGAGGGTTGCCCACCAATTCCCCTACTTGGTGCATTTGCAGCTCATATTCCGCAATCCGGGACCGTACTCCCTCTAAGTCGCGGATAATGGAGTCCACCGGATTGTCCCCCAAGCGGAAGGGGGAGGTTCCACCTCCTACCGGCTTGGTGGCGGACCTGGTCCGCGTCGCACGATTCTCCAACATTAGTTTCCGCTTCTTGGTCACGGACCGTTCTTCGTTGCTCAACTCCACCACATCTTCCTCCTTCGAACCCTCATGGCCCATCTCCGGCTCCGAGTCGGTAGTCTGAAGCTCCCGCATGAACTGATGCGATGTCCATTGGGTTTCTTCTTCGTCCGTGAGTAGGTTTTCGTGTGCGTAAAGGTGGAAGAGGAAAGGCCCAATGTAGGAAGGTTGGCCGCGCTTAGTGTTGGTTGCCAACTTGTGCACCAACTCCCCAATGATGCTTCCCTAATCCACCACCTTCTTCTCGGAATATGCAAGAAGTAAGGTGGTGGCAAGGGTAAGAGTGATGTTATAGGGCTTCTCCGGGCTTAAGATAGGCACTAGAAAAGCTAACATCATTCTTTCCCTCTCGTCTTTACAATCCTTCACAAAGTAACCATATTTGGGATCCAACCTCTGGGAGAATTTGTCCCTGGTACAATCCTCTCTCCTAGTGGCCATACTTTCTCCTCCCTGCTGGAACCCGTAAACCCGACTCCACAATTCCGCATTCCACCTATCCGGTCGGCCCCGAATGGTGGAAGCGTAAACATGGTTCACCTCCCCCGTGACTAACTCCCTTACCATCTCCTCACAGCGCACTCTCCAAGATTTTTCCCATAATCCGAGACAGCCCATGCGCCTCAAGTCTGCCTCCAACTCATTGCTCTCTTCTCGACCAGTGGGGGTGACCACGTGCACCTTACGGAGAGCTAGCGGCTTGTCCGCGATCCTCTTCCATGTTTGAGTCACCATGGTGGTTGCGGCCCGCCGTCGCCTGTGCGGTCCGCTCCGCTCTAAGGTTTCCGAGTCGAAACGGAATTCCTAAGACTAACTCAATTCGATATTTTTAACTACTTTAAGGATTTTAGTTTTTCTTCTCAATTCTAAATAGCCTACCTAACAATCTACCTATAAAGTACTCTACTTATTATGTTTTCCTTGCTCAACCCTATTCTTTAAACTTAAAACAAGGTTTCTTGAGATTTTAAGAAAATGCGGGCCACGACAATGTGCACATTTAAAGTAAGATGGACCGCCACAAATTAACGCTCACGAGTTGGAAAGCAATGTTGGAGCGGGTGATTGGGTTCGCAATGAATTTGCGAACCCCAGAAGACACCAGAATATAACTGCCCAAGAACATCAACACATGCTGAAACACTTAAAACCATTGAAAACTACTCGAACCCCACTGTCTCACGCTCAAACCCCATTGAAGCTCATTAACAACTGCACTAATCACACTCAAGCCGCTTCGCCTGTACACTCGCACATGCACACATGTTCATTCTCACTCAAACCTCTACGAAACCACTCACCGCCCACAATGACAAAACCCTCGCGCCCTCAACTAAACAAACTATATCATCCTTCCCAAATAGAATCTCTCCCATCGACGTCGACATGAACCCTAACCGTCACATCAAATCGTATCACGTTGCCATCATTGCAACCGCCATCATGAAAACGGTTTCTTTCTTGCAATGTAACCGTACAACAGGACAGGGACCACGCAGAACAAATAAGGGCAGGACACAAAATGCAGGACATCCTCAATACAAGGGCCGCGCATGACACCTAATGCAGAACATCCTCAATACAAGGGCCGCACAAAACACCTAATGCAGGACACACAATTCATTATAGCAGGTGATGGACACAGACCATTTGGATGAAATGAGAACATGTGAGTGTGAAGACACCAAGTGAAGGACATTATAGCATTTGAGGTACATGACACCAGTTAAAGGACGTGAAGCAGTTGAGTGAGTTAAGTGATTATGCAAAAAGTAGTTGTCTTGTGATGTAACCATGAACTCAATCAACCATATACTCCCATATACAAAACAGAGGCTGCTCTTCAGGAAGAACACAACGACCTTCAAGTCCTACATGTTACCTACTAAAAAATTGCTATGTGTGAACACCAATAATGCCAGTCCTGCAAAACAAGCTACACAAGAACCCTAAAATATATGTATTGCAGTCCGCATCGTGCCATAACCTTTAACATATATGTATTGCAGAACATATTCTGCATGAGCCCCACAACTATTATACATACAGAACATGCTCTACAGGAACACCTTAAATAGGTGTCCTGTGGAATATGCTCTGCAGGACACCAAAAATAGGAGTCCTGTGGAACATGCTCTACAAGAACACCTAAATCAATGTCCTACAGACCATGTTGTGCAAGACCACCAAACCATGTCCTGCACGACGTCGGTCTGTCACGTCCGTCCGTCGGTGACCAGCCAAACCGGTCACCTCCTCGCCAGCGGGCAGCACCTGGAATTTTAGTCAGGTGCCCCCTAGAAGTTCGTGGGGGGGTGTTTAGCATCCGCCGTCCCCCAATACCATAAACAATGCAGCAGTCATGACATGCACAAGTTGGTCAAGGACAGTCCGGAGGCTCACCATGTCATGACCCCACCTGACCCACCATTGGAGGTATCAATTTGTACATGCGTATGAACAAGAAGAAATATGATAAGGACATGAGCATGTTCCACAGTCAAAAATGATACTTGAGTTGATGTTCCAAAGTGAAACATGCATATATAGCTTTGCATGACATGCACACAAATGCCAGGCAACACTCTTCAAGTAATTTAAATGTCAATTTGGAAATTGTAGTCCACCTATGAAATAGGTACTAAGCCACCTATGTCCCCCATGACCAAGCGGACATGGATTAAAGGCAATGAAGTGACATCGCATGTCAATGTAAAACAAACACTGACAATTATTTTTCTTCTTTTCTTTCTATATTTGGAAATGTAACCTAAGGTAGAGGGTGCCATAACAAACACCCCGCCCAAAAACAATACCTATGCACATCTTTTAATCCCGCGGCCGGAACACACTGCAAACCATTCAAATGTCTCTAGGACAGGGGTTGAATTTTAACAGAAATGGGATTGAATTTGCACAAGCGTCAAAACATAGCCAAGGGTGGACTACTTAAATGTTTTCTTAAGATCCAAGATGCAAAAGTTATAGGGGCTTAAATGTTTTAATGAGTTGTGTGTTGAATAGAGTGTGGGGGTAGTTTGGGAGCAAGCATGGTTGGTTTTGGACAAGTGACAAGTCGTTTTTGAAAGTTGTTTGCAATGAAAAAAATGTGGATCTAAGAAGAGATTTAAATAGCTGCGGGTCAATGACTTCAAAAAAATTGTAGCACATTCATATGATGCACATTCAATTTTGTTTCTACCATGTCTAAACCAATCATGCAGAACACTTTTCTAAATACACTCCAAAACTAGGCTAAATTGCATAGTGTTAGTTTAAGCACCCTCTACCTTAAAACTGAAGACCCAAATCTGCCACCTCAAAACCTAGAGGAGGCGGACTGTGCACTATTGCAAGCATATAATAAAGAGTTCCATAACATATGATACAGTGTCAAATAACCTCACAATATCAGTACAGAATTCAAACCTTCACATCAAAGTGTTCTTAGTATACTATGGAAAACTGCATAGTGCTTTCCATGTTGCAGAATAGTGAATTAAAACTATTGAGTTTGCAAAAGGTGGGGTATTGGTTTCCATAAACATGAGGGATCAAGCATAGGACTAAGGGTTTGACAGGAACGTTGTCATGAACATTCTATATGATGGCATTGCCAGGTTCTAACGGCTGGCTTTTTAAGTCATGAATTGCAGGATGGATTCCACTGCTGTGAACATAGAGCAATATTGTTTGTACAAAACTCCAAAAATATGTTATATCTCATAAATGGTTGTCTGGAGCAGGTTACCTCCAAGGGCAATTTCAGGGATATGGGTTTAGGTTTTCAAAGCTGATGCTGCCGACATATGGCCCTGGCACATGAGGCCAGTGCAGCCGGGGTGAGCATGCCGCATTGGTGGGCCCCGCACAGGTAGGGGGTGTCCGCAGCTCCTAAACAACCCGGATGTACCACAGTCGTACACTCTTGAACAGGCCCACCTTGGCGGGAGCTCCGGCCAGATGTAGTATAACTGCTGCCGCCCTTAAGCCTGCAGCCCGGGCAGCTGCAGCTAAGGTAAGCCCGTTTAAGAGTACAAGGGCTATAGGCACCGCACACTACAAAGTTGCAAACTAAGGACATCGTAGACTTTAGTGCTTATTTACAACTCGGCTTATCCAGATAATAGCTGAGGTCAATCGGCGAATCAAGGAGATTATGGAGACTAAAGAGACATCTTCGTTTCTGATCCAGACAAAAAAATTACTTTTAGATATTTCTTATTTTGACATAGCACAAGGGTATAGGTACGCTTTGAGTGATGCACTTAAATAGGTATGTGACAATAACAAGCACAAAACTATCATTCAACAAAATATCTTCAAATCAGAGGTCGACTAGATGCAAATTAACTGGAATAACTGCATTCTGGGTACTGGCATCAAAACTGCAAAATAATATACCCAAAATTCTGCAAACATTTGAGGTGTAAGAAGTGACTGTAGGTGCAGTCTTTGTTGACCAGCATATATAGACAGACATGGGAATTGTACGTAGTATGTAGTGAGGTCAGAAGGAAAAAAATTCCAGAGTATGGGAACTACTTGAAGCCTTGCATAACAAGTGGAAGACAAAAGTAATATACAGGTGTAACAGAGCACACACCCTTTCAAAGCCATCATGATGGGTGCTCTGGTGCCCTTTGATAATCCAATTAAATAATTTGTATCCCCCTTTACCTCCTGATGCAAAAATGCTGCACTTTCCTAAACAAGTCTTGCACTTCATACAACCAGAGTTCATTTGATTGGTCAATGCAGGGGTGGGCATTCAAGGGTCTTCAGCAGTCGAAACAAACCTGCTGCCTCTCGGATCTGTGAGAACTCGATGCAGAACGCCTGCACTTCTATGAATAAGTCTTGCACTGCCACATCCCACATTTTTTGAAGGTAAAGAATTTGTAGGAACTGCTTTCAGATGCTCGTAAATACAACTCAAATCTGCTGCGTATTGACAATCCATATCAAAAATTTGCCAGTACATTCCTGGCATGAGATTCCTAAACCCCATATCAGCTTAAGAGCATGTCTCTATTGTCAAAGAAGGGTCCATGATGAGAGAAAAGAGCCATCACTTCCCAGAAAGAACAATTATTGTTTTCAATGGTGTAAGATTCTAAGATCAGATCTATATGCCAATAGACAGCTCCATGAGCAATGACAGCAGTTTGGCTCTCCTACCAGACTTCTCTGTATAGACTCAAACATATGTCTGCACTATGCATACTATAACATAGATCAGGAATAACAGATACCAGGACCATCATCAAACGATTTAGTGACCATCCGATTTATAAACTTAACTGGTTCCCTCCACATTCTACTAGAAGCTACACAACCACCACAGTGGCCCCTTACCATCAATGAGTTCCCATCTGTCCCAATGTGCAGAACCCCAGTCTGCAAGACTTGACCATGAGCAAACACAACCCACCAAATTTACTTTTTGTGTGGGCCACACTACTTTCAAATTCCTATGCTGAACTTAGGAGTGGAAAAATATAACTAATTTCCAATCTACTTATTATTGACATCTAGTGTAGTTTGCACTAATTACCCACGGTGGACATTATTCTGTCATTTGATTGATACAAAGGATTTAACTGATGCTGTTCGGTTTCGAATATAGGAGTATGTATCCAACTTTCATTTGGCACCAAGGGAGGTAATAGGAGTATGAGGTGCAGACTGGGGTTCTGCACCTGCACACAATACTCCTATTACTAATTACACAGTACCACAATACACACTGTCCTCTATTGCAATAACTAATGTCAATATCACCTATTTCCCCTCCATACTAAATCAAATTGGTGCACTTTATATACAAATGGGACTAATTGTCAACTAGGAAGGGCAGTTAAAGACAGTGCTGTCCAGGACAAGACTTACCATTGATTATCTTATTTCGAATCAAGCTTTGCAGGAATACACAAACCAGCCGGACCAAACGGTTTTGCATGTACTTGTCCTGCAAGAAATATATATCCTCATAAGTACCTCAATTTAAAGCATAAGCCTGAAAGTGGAAAAAGCACGATCATACACAGAAGCCACCGTACAGAAAATATGGGATGTAAGGTGGATAATCCTCCAAACCTTAAGATTTTCACACGACAATATACAGTTGGAGATGTACATATGCACAAACTCAGTTGGCAAGTCAACTGCTGTTGTAAGGCGGTTCACAACTTCCATGGAATGAAGACTAATGTCCATGTTCACAAGCACCTTGAAGTAGCTGTACCACATGTCAGAGTAACCCATTACAAACAGACCCAAAACAATCGACAACTTTTGGTCAAAAACGGCAATACAATCCTGAATCACAAGACCAGGTAATTGGAAGAAAATGTCTATTTATGATTACAAATTTCAGGAGTGTGCACTCACTCAGTAATCTGATTTGATTTCATTAGCTTCAGCAAGACTTCCACAGCAATCACCGGATTGTTCTCTACTAATTCCTGCAGTATAAGGATTACATGAGCATACACGGTACAAAACAATTATAGACGTAATACAGGCAAGGCAGCCATCATATATGTAAATATCACCCTGCACATTTATCAGTAAACAGTGCAGCTTGCAAATAAGGGACAATATGAATGACTTGTTTAAAAGGGAAGAGTTTGCACCATTGACTAGGATTGCAACCAGGGTGAACAAATATTTCTCCTGATATGTATAGATTGTAATTGAGCTTTCAACATGGAGATTGCACTTATCAGTATGCCCAAGTAAAACTGGTTTTAAAATTCACTACACAACTATTAATTCCATCATAATTGATTACTGTTCTTTCCAAAGATCTTACATTATCAAAAGTTACTTCTTTGTGAGAATTGTGTTTCTAATACACATATGTGCATTCGACTGATGAATCAATTTTCAGAAATCTGAGAACTCTTCGATATACCAAGCACCGACTCCTAATGACATTGTATGGAGTACGCATCAATATCTGAAACTGATTGCTTCATATTGAAAAGACTGGGTCATATTCATTTCTGTTGAAATAACATCAATTAATAGTTGACAAAGCGGTATGCTATGCACAATGCAACGTGTGCCAATAATGGCTACCAAAATGCACTGCATGACTGTATAAGTTACATGGGATTACCAAAGAAGTGCTAACGAATTTTGAGGACTCTCACTATACAGATTGATCTGAATAACCTACACCACCTAAACTTCTCAAATCACATGTAACTTCAAGCAGGAGTGAAATGCAGCAGATAATCATGTCTGCAAATGAATATGCAATAACCTCCATGATAAAACGAACTTACAGGCAATCGCCGTGGAGTCAAGCCACAGTGGTACACAAGCTTGGGATCAGCCTCCAGCTCCGTCAACACTTTCTGTCACAAAAGAAGAACGCCTGTGAGCTTGATGTTGAATGGTCCTGTCATTGACCAAAGCTACCACGATAGAGCATCCTGCAAGCCATAGTCTTCTTGTACCTAGGTTTCAAACCTCGAGTTTGGATCACTCATTACATGCATGCTAATAATATGACCACTAAGCAGCACCAGTATCAAAATTAATCCAGCACAAAGGTAGACATCGTAGAACACAAAATGAACCTCACTGCAAAAGAGCCATCTGGTAACAACCTCTTGAACCCAACAAAGAGGTAATCAAATTTATACACTGATTTGCTAAAGTGAAAAGAGCCTAGATTGAGACAGTCAATTAAAAATTCCATACAAATGAGTCTCTAGAAACAAACAGGAACTTGTCTGCATTATAAGGTCAACTAGATCATATTCAGATCCTGCTGTGGAGGTAGTCCTGATATATAAATTACTGTTTAGAAAGTGTAGGATGAATATGACAGGAGGTCATGATGGGGAAAACGACCAAGTCATTGCTCATGAAGCTGTGTGTCAGCACAACCAGATATAAGAAGGAACTACCTGAAATCATTTGATGCACCCTATTCCCGAGACCAGCTGACACATGGCACTGTACAATTATGTCCCTTCAGAACTACCTCCTTTGGGAACAACTGAAACCTTGAGGGAGCCAGCACTAACAACCAGCGGTGGATCCTATGGTTGTCTTGTATCCATAACACTAAGATGACTAAATCTTAGCACAGAATAATCTGATAAGAACACCATAAACCCCAGCGGGGAGAGTGTTCTGGGAAAAGTGTTCACCACTTGAACTCATGCCTTTCTCAACATTATTCTTCACATCCAAAACAGGACAGTGCCATTGAAAGTCCATCAATGTGCTCTACATCTTTTAATCCTACCCGATAAGAAAATGAAGAATGAAGAATGAAGGATGAAGATTCTGGCATTCAACATGGCATACTTCCCTACTCTCTGTAGTATACAAGTAGAATCTCCCAGTAAGAATTTGTAAATATATAACTTATCTCAGAATTGAAAGGACAACCGCACAAACAACAAGGAGATGAGATGAGTGTAGAATAAAACCTCATGCTGAGCAGGGGCAAGGGCACCCTTGCAAGCACGGCTAATAAGTTCCCGGACAACAGCTCCTTGGCTTGTGTCAGCACACATCCCAAAATCCCAAAGAAATTCATGTTGGGTGTCAGGAATTTGCCAAATCATCTGCACGTCAACATTTCATAGCATAGATCTGTTAACCTTGAACCTCCCAACAAAAGCTGAGGAGCAATAACCAGAAACTAGTGCTACAATCGGCACTATCAAGATCTACCAGCCTACTCTTCATGCAGTTATCACATTACCCCTCTCTAAAAACATTAAAAGACAATGGGTTTAGATTAAAATAACAAGGAAATTACCTCTCCTTCTTGAGGAGGAAGCCTTGGTGGGGCTGGACGCACCCAGGGTGGCTCTAGCCCATTCAGAGAAGATGTCTTTATTAATGCAGTGGCCAAGGCATCCCCATTTCCAGCACCCAGCTGTACTGCCACTCCTGGCACTCCAAATCTGTAAGTGGGTCACACACATATGCTAGTCAACCATTTCAGCCCAAAAACATGAGTTCAAGCAACAACATGACATACTCCTTGAACCTGTGTAACACAATAGCATTCTAAAGTCTATTCACAAAAAAAGAACTGCAACCAACATACAACCACACATTCACAACATCTCTTTCAGCCCTTTGAGTATGAACTACACATACCAGATAATGGGACCTAATTAAAGCATCTTAATGACATATGAATTCTCATAAAAACTATGGAGAGAAGGAACTTCTTTTCAAAAGGCCATTACATTCAACCAGATATAGAGTCAACCATTTTTATCTAAAAGGTCAGAAAATAGAGTCAACACATTCACGGCAAGACATAAGTAATAAGGATCTTCCTAACCTCAATAAAACTACGCAAAGTACCAATTAGTATACATGCATGAACTGAAAGAAACGTACTCTGAATTATCAGGATCATAACCTTGGGGACCATCAGGATCAGGCACAACATTACTGATAGAACCTATATTAAAGCTACTCATGTGGCGCTCAGATGGAAGCTTGTCAGCATACTGATGTCTCAATACATCTCGAGTGATGTATGTCTGCAGAAAACACAGCTGACAAATTTATCCAAATTTATCCAATGTATTTAAAGTGACCCAATCAAAGTCTATCAGAAGACACCACTTCTATAAATTCATGCAATATGAAACCAAGGTCTTTGCAATTTCACAGTACTACTGAAAATTCCTCCAAATCCTGCTGTAAGGAACTGCAGCTCTTTATAGTAGACTAATACAGACAACCCTGATGTGTTAGACCTAGAGCAGCTTTTAAGGGAATGATAATACATGTGTACAAGGATCAAAGGTGGCAATATATTCACTTGCTGACTTCGTCAGAACCTGCAAAAGCAACTAGGGTGAATTAGTTAGTTGTTATTTTGAGACAATAATCTTTACACAGAGAACATTATTGAAATACAGGTACTGTATATCTAAAATAGCAGTATCCAGGATTATTTCAACAAGTTTACTAACTCAAGATTAGAAAGTTCTCTACACCAATACAGATGTAAGAAACTGAAGTCAATTTTATATCTGTGCTCCCAAATGCACTGACTCCTCCAACAAGCACCAATAAAACTCAAGTGGCAATAATTTCCTGCTCCACCTTGTTCTAAGAAAAACAATTTTAATCCCTTTATATATATAGGACTTTGTTTCACTTGTCATACAACCTCCACCTTGATTATCTTCTGCAAACGTCTGCTACAATCATAAACTACAACTCAGCTAACAAGTTAAATTAAATTTCATATATCTGGCTGCTCCCCAGTAAATTCTTTTCAGAAAGCTGCAGAGAATTAAACTCTATTAGACAAAGAACTGAGAAATACCTCTCTTTTGTTGCTGTTTAGTGACTGAATAAGTTGAAGAAGAAATGCTTGCTCAACCTTATCTGCAGACTCATTTGAAGCTGCCTGCAGCATAGTAAGTACTGACCTTTGTAAACAAATGGGGATTAATAGACATCATGCAACAGATTCGTGAACCCAAAAGTAACTCCATATGCTGTCACCTACGAATTTCCATGAGCCTGGTATATAGAGCCAATACTTCACTTTAAGATACAGGTGTAGCTGACGATGCAGATGACCTGAAGCTAGAAAATAAGATGACCTGTGTGATTATAATATGCCACATGCATTATAATCATTTCAATTTATTCTACATAATATGACACATTGCACCAAGCACTCAATGCTGAGATTTAAGAGATATGGTTTAGCCACATGGACATATTGGTCAACAATGTGATCCTATATTTGAGTATACATCACCTTGTTCTAGCCCAAATCCTTGTAGATAAACACTACGTATCCAATCTTCATGTACATGTGTGAACACACTCAATCAAGCGTACATTGGGAACCCAAACAAACCAGAAATCGATATTGGCTGGAGCGTGGGAGGCATAAACTGCATAAGTAGACTATGAGAGCAATACCTCAACAAAGAATGCTCGGGAGGACACTAAACTCCTCTTAGCTCCAGTGTAATGTCATTACCCAGATACAGAACAGATTCCAACCCACAGAAAATTTGGACAGCTTATGAGGCTTGACTGGAATCAGATAGTCATATCGACGTTTTCACATAAACAAGAACCGAAGCAATTGCATGTAACATTTCACATTTGGCCGACCCTCTACAACTTCCTAGGAACACCTTGAAAGTATGCAGCGCTGCAAAGATTAGATTTGAAAACTTACATCAATTAGGATCGATATGAATGGATTGATGCCCGCCAGCTGATTGTGGTACATATCAAACAAGATGTAGAAGGCTACAAGCCGTTGAGACTGCTTCAATACTCGTCGATCCTATAGAGATATCCAGTAATTTCAGGGCTCTTCAGTTCCTCTGTTATCGGTAGGTATGTAGATCTATGCATCGAGCATATTACCAATCATGGATGCAGATCCATAAATCCGTAACAATTGGTCATAACAAATTTGCAGAATGAGTTCAGGTTTCTAAAACCTGGACTAAATCTGCGAAATCCTAACCTCGTGGTAATGATAATTTCATAGAACTGATAACAAGTGTCGGCACTCCATCTGACTGCATTCGCCACTTCAACATCGAGGATAGGTTCTTAGACCCCTAGGTGCACACTTGATAACCGTATGACTATCATTCCAGAATATGCATCACAACCCCTAAATCCTGAGTTTCGTAGAGACTTTTGAAATTACAAAGAAGCACCGCCTGATATCCAACTACTTCTCGAAAGGATGAATCCATAGATACTGTTACTTAAAATCCTCACTTTACCTAACTTCTGAGGCCGCAATTAAAAGTTAGTCGCGTTCCTTCTTAAAACCTGAGGCAGACAACTCTATCCAATCGTACAACATCTACTGCTGATGACGACAGAAAATTCCAAAATGTAAAGACGATAAACAGCATGAGCATAAGTAGCAGGGCGCATGCAGCGCACCTCAAGAAGTAAGAGTAGACAACAACAGGCTTTGAAGTGCTGGTGGCGTTTGAATGTAATGTTGAAGCTCGAGACATGGCTCTCAAAAGATCTCTCGTCCCCTAGCACTGCCAGAAGGGCGGCTGCTTCTACGGTTCTTAACATGTTTCCCCGTCCCACTCAATCTTTTTCGCAGTCAGACCGTCCAAGCACCGCAAATCCACTCGAACGCTGAAAACGTTTCTGATGAAGAGCTAGACTGCTTGGGCTGGTTGTATCAAACCACGCTCCGGCTGGGGGACTTGTAAGACGAGAAGAAACGATTGAAGAAACCGCTGCCCGTGCGCAAATTTAGGGATTAAGAAACTAAATTAGCCCATCTAAATAGAAGTATTAGGGGCTGTTTACACTATGGACCATGAAGTTGGAGCAGGGCTCTGCAAGGCAACTGATTGGCTCTTGAAGTTGTCCCCGGACAACTTCGGTTTATACTTAGGAAAAAATGGCAGAGGGACCATGGAGGTTGAGGTCTCCAAAATATAATTTTTAAGGCCTAATAAATGCACTGACATGGTCCAACGGGTTTTGCGGTGAGAGAGGCAAGAGAAGTGGTATGGTAGGAAAAGGCAAGGGCCCATGTCAGAGAAATGCCATTTCAAGAATGTTTTAGGGGCAGTTTACACTATGGACCATGAAGTTGGACCAGGGCTCTCTGCAAGGCAACTGATTGGTTGTTGAAGTTCTCCCGGGACAACTTCAGTTTACACTAAGGAAAAAATGGCAGAGGGACCATGGAGGTCAAGGTCCCCAAAATGTAATTTTTAAGGCCTAATAAATGCACTGATATGGTCCAACGGGTTTTGCGTTGAGAGAGGCAAGAGAGGTGGTCTGGTAGGAAAAGGCAAGGGCCCATGTCAAAGAAATACCATTTCAATTAGTTTTTAATGAATCTACCTTTTAAGCACCTTAATTATACCATAGCCCATGAGACATACTAGCACTACCTTGCCCTACCCCTTAAACCGGCTCACACGTGTTTCACCAAACAACGCGGGACATCCAGAACTCAAGAATTCAAGTGCAGATTTGTTTTTTTGGTCTACCAAATGTAATGTTTGGAATTTTGGGGCTTGTAATATACCGTTGGAAAGGTCTTGAAAATACCTTTCCAGCGGTATATTACACACCCCAATATGCTTACAAAATGAAGTTGAAAAAGAAAAAAGAAAAATCTGTAGTGGTTTAGTGATTGTAGATCAGGGTAGTCAAAAGAAGTGCAATGGGAAATCTTCTAACATTAATTATCAAAGAATTGAAAATTAGTGTTGAGCAAGGTAGGGTGGTAACAACATTAAATATAATCAAACACTACATATCCTATTTAGTGTAGTGACAACACAAGGTACATGTCACATGTAAATTACACTGAGCATGTACAAATTAAATTGCTCATTTTACTTTATTTAAAAAAATTGTTGTGAGAAGATTTGCAAGCCACATCTTCGACACATTTAACAAGAAGTGAAGACAAGTGAAGCCCAAGAGAAGACAAGGAATGATCAAACTTAATTTTTTTTTTCAAAATTGCCCTTTTTGGGCATGTATTAAAAAAATCAACACCTTCACTTTTTGGTGTGTGGTCATTCCTCTTGGTCCACATTCGATTTACACCTAGCGAGGGGCCCATGAACCATGAAAACTAATATTTTAGTAACTCGGACCATGGAAGTCATCCCATGAAGTCGTCCCACGCAAAATAGGCCTCTTACATGGGACGACTTCATGGTCCATAGTGTAAACCGCCCCTTAATGAATCTACCTTTTATGTCCCTTAATTATATTATAGCCCATGAGACATACCAGTAGTACCTTGCCCTACCCCTTAAAACCGCCTTACACGTGTTTCATCAAACAACGCGGGACATCTAGAACTCAAGAATTCAAGTGCAGATTTGTTGTTTTGGTCTACCAACTGCAATGTTTGGAATTTGGGGGCGTGTAATATATCGTTGGCAAGATCTTGAAAATACCTTTCCAACGGTATATTACACGCCCCAAAATGTTTAAAAACTACAGTTGCAAAAGAAAAAAGAAAAATACGTAGTCGTTTAGTGACTGTAGATCAGGGTGGTCAAAAGAAGCGCAATGGGAAATCTTCTAACATTAATCATCAAAGAATTGAAATTTAGTGTTGAGCAAGGTAGGGTGGAAACAACACTAGATTCAATCAAACACTAAATATCCTATTTAGTGTAGTGACAACACAAGGTACATGTTACATGTAAATTACATTGAACATGTGCAAATTGAATCACTCATTTTTTTTGTAAAAATTGTTGTGAGAAGATTTGCAAGCCACATCTTCGACACATTTAACAAGAAGTGAAGACAGTTGAAGCCCAAGAGATGACAAGAGAATGATCAAACTTTAAGGCAAAAAGAAGAAAAAACTAAGTGACAAGATAAGTGAAGGCATGTGTAGGCAAGTGAAGGTAGATTGAAGTCAACAAAATGGTCAAACTTCATTTTTCCCCAAAACTGCCCTTTTTGGGCTTATATTAAAAAATCAACACATCCACATCTTGCCGCATGGTCATTCCTCTTGGTCCACATTCGGTTTACACCTAGTAAGGGGCCCAACGGCTTTGTAAATCAATTTTTTAAGAACTCGGACCATGAAATGTAGACCATGAACTCGTACCGGGGAATAAGGCATCTTCCGTGGGACGAGTTCGTGGTCTATGGTGTAAACCGCCCCTTAACTTCCTATGAGGCCATAAAGGATGACTCTTGAAGGCAAATTCATCCAAAAGGAAGGTGCTAGGAAGGTCACAACAAGTATCAACATGTTCCTCATGAATTTTTTTTCACAATGGCAATGGTTTCATTCCAATATGAAAAAAATGATTGTTCACAAGATATTTTTATAGTGAAGAATGCACTACACTAAATATTTTATTTAACATCACTTACTATTCGGATTACACAATGTTATATATTTTTACTATTGATGTCAATTTTTACCCAGTGAAGTTGTCAATTATCTACAATGTCCAAACAACCAATTTAACGTTTGTTGGTAAAATATGACATATACAATAATTAAACATAGCATTGTGTAATTTTGTATAGTCAATGACACTAAATTAATATTAATATTTTTTCCTTTTAAATATATATATATACTTAATATTACTTTAATTGAAAATTGTCAATTTCCTATGGATTTTTTCTTATCCCAAAGTGCATAATTGTTTGTAATATAATCTTGAAGTTTTGGACCAAAAAAATTATTGCATATATATGTATCACAATTTCTTGAATTTTTATGATTCTAAATCAATTATAAACTTCAATTATGAAAATTACTAAATATTGCTACCATATTGATGTGATTTTAAAATCATTACCAACAATTTTTTAGTTAAATTAAAAAAATTAAGGTTTAGAAAGCTAATGTTTTAGATAATCTAATGAAACCACAATACACTCCAAGAAGTTAAAGGTTACAGGCTTGTTCACTAACCCACCTCCCTAGGTCAATTTACTAAATTAGTTTATATCTACATGCCTACTCACATAGCAAAAAGTTTCTACCTTCTTTTAAGACTTTATCTTTTCCAAAACTCTTCCTCCCAATCACCATAAAAGGGGGATCCTTCTTTGAGAGCATTTGTGGGACATCTTATTAAAACCCCTTATATTAAAAAAATTCACAACCAGAAACATGGGCAGTGGATTCTTCATTGGAGGTTTAAATAACGTGTGTGGGTCACTATGAAATTAAACCCCCTATATACAAAAACTTTATAAAGAAAGTATCAAATGTATACCAACTCACAACATGCTAGAAAATGGACTCATGTATTTATACCAAGTTTTCAATTTGATGTAGTAAATGCATGTACTATATCTACAAAATATAAATCTTTAATTAAATAATAATTGATTACATATAGAATTCACTTTCACTTCCAAATGAGAAAGTCATTGGACATTCTTTCATTCATATCATGTAACTCAACAATTACATCAAGGAAACAAAGACACGCACACAATCACTTAGCCACAATCTAGAGAAGAAAACTCAAGGGAGCCCATGAGTGCTCCAAGAGCCTCCACTTTGTAGAAAACCTAAAATCCATCAACATCTTTAATAAACTTCTTTAAATGTATACACTAGAAAAAACTAATACCTCTCCCTATGTATACTATGTATGGTACTGCCCCAAATTATCTCCCTTCAAACACTCATGTTAGTTTGCATGTGGTATGAAAAATCCACCCCCTTGGACTAAAAAAAATACTACACACACAAATCATAGACTATATTTGTTAGTCTCATGTATGTACAAGGCAATGTTAGTAAATTGCCTCAATTATGTATAAACAAATGTAAGTCAAAAGAAAAAATAGACATGTGTTATATACATGTTCATTAATCATTTTCTATTGACAATTTCATTGAACAAGGGATGACACAAGGGATGACATGTATTGCTTCAAGGGCTAGGAGTTGTGGCACTCAAGTAAAATCATCCAATAACAAAAGTGGATGAGTCCATTGTGAGGCTAAGATGGAGCTTACTTTTGGGAAGCACTTCCAAATTCGCATGTACATCCCCCATGTCCCATTCTAATTGGGTCATAGCTATGTCAATTATATATTATTTGTAAATATAATGGAGGTGGCAAGGGCCACGATATGCTTTTAGGTGTTCTAGAGTTATTTTTAAAACCTTCCATTTGTTGTCATCAAAGACCATGATGTGGCCTTGAATTTCATGATGTGAATTGTTCAAGTGTCTAACGTGTGGGTAAGTGGCTATGACGTGTCATCATGAATATTGTTTTTGCAAAAATAGTAAGACATATTTGACTCTTAACATGTATTGTTGAACTTTAATTAAAAATATTTATACTTAATTGTGTAAAATATATACCTTACACAATTAATAGTATAAATATTTTTGCAAAAACACTCTTAATATATTTTTGCAAAAACACTCTTAAACGCCACTAAATGGGCGGAGGCTGAAGCCACTAAACGTGATAATAAGGAGACAGTTGCTAAATTTCTCAAAGCTAATATATTTTCACGATTTGGTTGTCCACGAGAGCTAATAAGTGATAGGGGTACCCATTTTGTGAATGAGGTTATTGAAATGTTAACGGAGAAATACAAGATTAAACATCGACTTACCACCCCATACCACCCAAGAGCAAATGGACAAACTGAAAAAACTAATGGAATTTTATGTAAAATCATTACTAAAACAGTCCAAGGCTCTATGGTAGGTTGGGATGTGAAGTTGTTGGATGCTTTGTGGGCATATCGTACAGCTTATAAAGTTACCACAAAATTTACCCCTTTCCAATTAGTGTATGGCCAAGAGGCAATCCTACCCATTGAGTTGGAATTACCCTCTTTGCGCATAGCATTGGAAGAACGATTAGATGATTCAGAATCGCTACAAAAGCGCATTGCCATGTTAGAAAAATTGGATGAAATTAGAGGCCAGGCTTATCTTAACACTGCCGCCATCCAAAAATGGCGTAAAACCTATTATGATAGCAAAATGAAGCCTAAAGTCATTAAGGATGGTGACCTAGTCTTGTTATATGATAGCCGGTTTCAAAAGTTTCCTGGTAAATTTAAGATTCGTTGGCAAGGACCATATAAAGTGCTTAAGGCTTATGATAATGGTTCTTTTGATCTAGAGGATTTCCAAGGGAATCTACTACCTACCCGTATCAATGGTAACCGGTTAAAGGTTTATAACCATTAACTGAGGACAGTTAATGAAATTAAGTAAGGGGGGGGGGGTAGTTAGGACAATACTAATGAGATAAATTTGACACATTTTCACAAATTTCTTTAAGATTTAGACTAGACAACTTATACACGGTCCTATGGAAATTAATGTAGCCTAACACTTTGAAAATTCGCTAAATGCCACAATATTCTAATTAAAATCTCGCAAACAATTATCACGGGAATCAATATTTGAGTTAAACAATAATCCGTTGCGAATGCTCAAATTTCTAATTTGATTAACAATGGGCGTTAAAAGTTCCTTTGAGACTATTGTTTAAATAAGAGTACGTTAGAATGAAAGAGATTTGAAAAATGATGAGCTAAGTAGGATTAATTTAGATGTGATAAATGAGTTAATGAAGAATCAGAGGATCTAAACTAATGATCAACTATAGTCTCATCACTTAACCATGGACAAGAATGAAAAAATCTTAATATAATCAACCATAATCTGAATTGATAACTATTGACGGTTATGATTAAAGGGAGATACGTACTGAAGGAATGATTAAGGGGGAGGCCATGCCGCCATTAAGGGCCAAATCTACCTTTTTATGATGAAACTGCCTCATTAATCATGAAGAAGCCATCAGTAAAGCTATAGTTTTGGCCGCCGCGCAGCCGCCAACAACTATCGGCAACATGTATATACACAGACCATAGTGGAACTCAGTCGGGTTACGAGATCATAGTTACACAATAGGCTTAACGCATTGAGAGAACCATTGTCTGAGTAATCCCATATTTGGCCAGTGAGTTAGCGATTGAGAGTTTGAAGTGGAACCATAGCCAGAATTGTGTGAGTTGCTGGATTGGAAGCTTATGAGTGTGAATTCAGGTAGCGAACAATTCTGAGTCTTGGAAGAGGTTATGGTGAAGACAGTACAACGATTGTCTTGATGCTTGTAACTATTTTCTGAGGGTTCAACTATCATCTTTCTACCTGATCATTGTTCAACCATTAACAACATAGTTGAGAGTGAGCACAATTGTCATAGTCTCAAAGATCCTAAGAGGGTGAGAGTTCTTGAAAATTCATTAGGGTTACACTGTAGAAGCAAACTATCACCTTGGAGAGATTGTGAGACTTGAGTGAAACTATTGGCATTGTGTGAAAGGCTGGGTCAAGAGTTTAGGGAAAGGAGATAACAATGAGAAATTGTGTGAGTAATTCTTGGAAGAGATATCAGTCAGTGACCAGTGTAGCAATTTCCTTATCCTCGAAACTATCTTCTTTGAATGTTTCCATTCTCTGTGTAAGACCATTGTTTAACAATTGACAGTATAGTTTTTGAGTGATCACTATTATCTCAGTGTCCAATTCCAGAGAGTGGAAGTTCTTGAAGCACCAATTAGGGCTACATTGTGAAGAAAACTATCTTCTTGAGTGAAACTATATTCTTTGAGGGCAACCACCATGGATAGACACAGCCAGGGTAAGAGGAGGCGTCTTAGGGGCATTGCCCAACCTGTACCCTTCAAAGGGATGTCTATAGTTATGCAAGAGAGAGTGAAAGAAAGAAAGATAGAATTGAGGAGTGCAGGATTGTGGCAGTTTTTGAGTGAGTTAACAATTCCATGGCCTAGTCAGTGTGAGCTAGGGGAGTTGATTGAGAACTATATGCTACAAGACCATAGTCGAGTGCCAGTGGGCGGGAATATAGTTGAACTATCGTCTGAAGCTCTTAGCCGAGTGACACTATTGCCAGGAGAGGGTGAGAAAGACATTGTTAGTGTAGACCTGCCGAGAGAGGCACCCCAGTGGAAGATAGTGTTTTCTGGTGGATTGTTGAGCTTTGATGACATCAAGCAAGGTTGGGACTTGAGAGACCTGAAGGAGCCCTGGAAGGAGTGGTTCTTGCTGATCCAAGAGAGAATCCAGCTCATAGATGGAGGCTTTATGGAGCACTGTGTGGCTTGTGCTGCACTATTGGCGTGGGTGAAAGGAGAGCGATTCAATTGGGCGGAAGAACTACGACTTCGAATCCGAGATGAGGTGCATAGGAAGAAAACTCCCTTCCCATTTTCACTATTGTCTGCTGGTTACTTGGGAATGGTGTGTACATTGACTATAGTCCCCTCCGAAGTGGAGATGTTAACTGGAAACCCTAGAGAGTATCTGTTGGAACCCCCTGCAATGCTGATGCCAATTCCTAGCAGTCCTAGAGCGCCAACTATTGTCGAAGTTCCTGTTTTACATGTGGAGGCAGAGTCTAGTCATAGAGTCTTGCCGAGAGAGGAGATGCCTGAGGATGGAGAACAATTGTCTTCTCATGAAGAGTTACTCTCTGAGATTGAGAGACAAAAGACTATAGTTGAAGAGAGGAATGCCCTCATAGCCGAGAAGGTAAGGATGATAGAAGAGCTCAAGAAAGAGAACATAAAATGGAAAGAGCTCAAAGATAAGTTAGAGAGTGAGTGCGAGAAGCATCAGGAGAGGAATGTAGAGCGACTAGATCAAATTATTTTTGAGCGAGAACTTCAAGAGAGGAAGAGCAAAAAAACTGAGAAACTGACTAAACAATTGTCAGAGTTAACCACCCAGCATGCCAGCAGAGAGGCAGCTTGGGAGAAAGAGAAAAAAAAGTTGAAAGAAAGAGAGGTGAGAAGAGAAAAGACTATAGTTCAGAAGTCCCAAGAGTTACAATCTTTACAGAGTCAACTTTCTACCCTTAAGAGAGAAGGTGAAACTATCAGAGTGATTTCTAAGCAGAGAGATAATCTGGTAGCAGTAAGAGAGCAACAAAGGCAAACTATTGGCAACTTGTGGGGTAGGATAGAAAGACTCAAGAATGGGTTATGGACCTTAGAAAACTCTGCCCCACCTTTCCCTCAACTTCACCATAACTATGAGCGCCAGAGAGACACTACGTACATAGCACATAATCTGTACATTGGTCAAAAGTTGGGACCAGAACTTTTCCAGAGTTTATGGGACGAGGTCCTAGAGGAAGGTTATGAGAACTTGTTAGTTGAAACTATAGTCAGAGGGGAGTTACTGGTAGCCGACCCTTTGAAGACCTTGACGATAGTGGGAGACATTGGATACTTGTTTTCAGCCTTATATAGGTTATATCGGTCAGGATATAGAGGAAATGGATTGTATATCACCCCTAATGCCGTGAGTATCCCAAGAGAGTTCAAAGAATTATTTTTAGCTTTACCCTTAGATGTGCAGCAAAACATTACCAATAGAGTTTGGAACGGCGGAGAGGAATATAACGAAGTAATTGTGAGAAACAATCACCCTGTTATACCCTTATCACTCCGATTTTTGTTTGCAATCTATGGGAGATTAAAAAGTGCTACTTCTTTAGTGGTGCCAGCCAGCACAGGAATGTGGAAAGGAGATAAGATATCTAGGACAGAGTATAGGTTTGTTTTTGGAGCACCAGATCTCAGGGCAAGACTATTAATACCTGACTTCATGGACCAAAAACCTATGTATACCAATCCCATAGACTTTAGAATGATATGTTTGTAGGGATCCTAGAACTAGTTAGAGTTAGTCAAGCTGGAATCTGCTCATGAAAAATCTCATTCTCAAACTGCATCCGTGAGGAAGGCAGCTAACGCTAAAGCTAGAGAAGATAGAGCAGCAGCCAGAGAGTATAGGAATCGAATACAAGAGAGGAGAAGAAGTTGGGTTCAACCATTTTTAGATGTAGTAAGGAGAATTTCCGGTAGTGGTTCAGGAGGGAATTTTCAGACACCCGTAGATAAGCCTACAACGAGTGGTGAGAGAGAATTCTTATCCCCAAAAGTTTTATTTCATGATGAGACACCTCGCACCAGTTCACCTACTCCACCATTGTGGACTACCGCCTATGAACGCACACCATCCCCTCTACTGGACACAACGGTTTACGCCAATATACAAGGCAACCCATTGTTTACACCTTATACATCGTTAGTACCCATAACACAATTAATACCCCCTCCCCCACTTAATACACGATTAACACCTCTTCCCTTACACACCGTAGCACAACCTGTAGTACCGCTTCCCAATATGGCGGTTAATCCTCCTAGGATCAATAGTGTAGTAAACTTACACTATTTTCATGGTAGACCAGGAACAGATCCTGATGTCCATGTGAGGAAATTCGAGATTGCATGTGCTGCAAATAGTGTACCTCCGGACAAACAAATGGAAGTATTTGCAGCCACTTTGCAAGAGAACGCATTCTTATGGTTTTCCCGTCAGCAACCATTTGCTGACTGGAACGACCTTAAGAATGCATTCCTACAATATTTTAGGCCCTTGGGGTTTGAAAACAGTTTAATGGAGAAATTGAGAACCATTCGTATGAGTATAAATGAAACCATTGACAATTACTGGGGAAGGATGAGTGACATCCTACTGAGAATGCCCAACCATCAAATCCCGAATAATTTCTTACGGAATATATTCATAGGAGGTCTATACCCTTTTGAGTTGAAATTATATGTGAGAGAAAGAGCTCCTGCTACTGCTGAGGCAGCTTTTGCCTTGGCAAAAGCTTGGGAAGAGTCCCGTATAGAGGATCGATACACTTTTGATACTTATAATTACGACCTCTATGACCCACCTAGGACTGATGAGTTTTATCACCCAGTTTTGCCAGGTCAATCACTAACATATCCAGGTGCTAAGCCCATGATAGATGCCACACAATTCAAACATCCTAGTGCAGATTTGTTTACACCCCCAAGGCTAATGATAAAGCCCCCACCCGTGGTTCAAAACAATTCACAGGAATTAGCCCTTATGGATATCACAAAGAAGTCAGCAGATCTAGAGGTAAAAATCACAAAAGGGGCTAATAAAAGACCACCACCCACTGAAGAGAGAACCAATGTATGGTGTAATAACTGTAAGGGTCATGGTCATTTGTCTAATGAGTGTCCTACTCCCAAAGGGTTGAGAGTTAAGTGCACTTTTTGTGGAGGGAATCATTCAGTCAATGAGTGTTGGAATTTGCCTAGAAATCGTGCAGTCAACCAGATAGAGGCTAACCAGTCACGACCTTGGCAGCAAGAGCGAATGGGAGATATGCCCCATACAGGATATAACCCCAAAAAGAATTTCAATCGCCGGCCAGTGCCTCTTAGTTTTGGGAATCATCCAACTTGGGGTGAAACCAATCAACCACCAAATTGGAGGGGGCCTCCATATAACCCCCGAACCCAAAATTATAAGACACCAATGCCCAATCAGTATGTAGTGTGTTTCAAATGTGGAGAGATAGGTCATTATGCAGGAGATTGTCCTAATCCTAGGAAAGTTCAACAATATATACCTTACACAATTAAGTATAAATATTGTGGAACTTTAATTAAAATTTAGAAAAACACAATTAAGTATAAATATTTTTTTAAAAAACAAATTATCATTTGTTTTTAGACATTTATTGCATGAGATTTATGTTCCAATGTTTCAAAATTCTATGTTTTAAACAAATATTATGCATCAAATTAATTGAGAAAAAAATGAAAAATGTAATTATGATGAGGATTGTAGTTAGTTTTTGCTCTCACTTAAATAACCCAAAACACCAGGGTACAGACTCTCAAGGAAGGCTTAACTAGTGTCTATTACAGGCATTTGTCACTTCATAGTTCCTTAATTAGACCAAAGGTTTGCTATATTCACTCTAGAACATGACTGGTATATCTTTTACTCTCCTTTTCTCTCTTGGTTTCCTCTCACTGTGTCTCAGTCAGTGGGGTATGTGTGTCAGTCTCGGTAGTAACCATCTCGTCATGAGATTTTGTAGAACAATAGTCTTTCGAGAACAATAGTCTTTGAGTAACACAATTGTCTTTGATAACCATTGGCCAATGCATCTTCAATTCAAGGCAATTCCTTTATTACTTGGTCAATGTTAATTCCAATACAAAACAATTGTTTATTCCTTATCTCCAGATTTAATCATTACCCACAACTTATGCAATTAACCATAATCAATCAAGCTATAGTCTTGGTCGCCCTGCACAACCTGCAACAACAACAACCAGGGTAACACACAAGACAATAGTTGAAAGGATTAAATCGCATTCCATACCCAAAGATCTTATCTCTTGACTACTTAACAATCAAAACTTAATAAAGATCCAATTAACTTATGCCTAGATAACATTTATGTACCAAAGTTAATTCAATCCCTCTTACAATCCAATTGAAATTAGATTAACTTATGCCTAAATCTTCTTGATAACCCAAAGTTTAACCTATCCGACTTAATCTTGACAACCCTCACAACTTTCTCTAATCAACCGATCAGAAATGATTTCTCATCATCTCGGTTGATTGAGTTTCTCTCTTACTCACAATCTCCATTATTTTCAATTACAACACTAACAGCCTAAAGGTAGGATTTCACTATAATCTCTTTATGGCTGAACTATAATCATTTTATCATAACGCCTCTCACAGGCCTCAACTATAATAATTTGCTTCACACAATGGTCTGACTCTTGACCATTCGGCTTCCTCTTAGCCTATCCTAAGTAACACTATAGCCAATAGTTTCCTTCTCGGACTGACCCTTAACTGTTGGCATTCACTCTCTCTCACAGGTACATCTCTCTCTCTCTCAGAGTTACCCGACTGTAGTTTCACTATATTCTTCTGCACTCAAGCGCACTCTCCCACTTGGCTAGTCGTTTAACTCTCTGGCCACCTTCTCGTCTGGTCAGCCCTTTAAGATCATAGTTCCACTCAAATCCTCTCTCAGGAGATTCTTAGCAATATATTTTATCTCGCCAAACAATCATACTCTCGAAACGGACACTGATTCTCTCAAAAAATCATCCTTCAGTCTCAATTTCATGTTATGGATTATTCAACAATGTTCCAGAACCTTCGCTCGGAGTTTGATCACACAATATTCAATTTCACCTGTCAATAGTTTTCATTCTTATTCCCTTTTTTCTCTCAACTCCTTTGTTTGATCAAATCCCTCTGTTCTTACTCGTATTCTCGCTTACTCAACCACTCACTCATTGCTCTCTGCTCTTACGCTCCTCCAATCACATTGTCACTCTCTCTGGTTCTCATTGCTCGTTCACTCAATCCACTTCAATTACTTACGCTCAGACAATAGTTACACTAATCTCCTCTTTACTTGCTCAATTCCAGTGACACACATCTTCTCACCACACATTCACTTCAACGCTAATTTCACTTCATCTCTCTCGATTCTCATCGTCTTACTCTCGCAATCACTGTTTACACAATTCCTCTTACACAACTGTCTTGTTCACCAGCTCTCACACAATGAACAACAATACTTTCACACGCACATTCCAATCATCCAAACAGAAAATAGTTTGACCTTTCACTCGGCCATTCCACATATCTCAATTCAAATAACAATGTTCTTCCACAGTAATTGGTAACCCGCAATCACTGCGGTGTTAACCTAAGAAAATGGTTCAACTATTGTCCTCGCCCGCTCTCGGTGCTGAGGGAGGTCAGCTCATAGTTTTCTCTTTTCGCTCAACAATAATCAAAGACTGCCTGGCTTCTCCTTCCTCGGCCGCCCTCTTACGGTGGCGAGGAGAAGATAGTTTTCATAACTACCTACTAGGGCCTCCTATGGCCGTGACCATAGTTATAACTTCCTCCTATGGTTTAACTATATTCATCCTATTGGATGACTCCATCCGAATTGAATTATAAGCCTATAGTTGAACTGAAATGACCAAAAATTTGGCTCACAAGGATGTCATAATATTTACGATATGCTATGATCTATAACTACAAATGCTTTGAATATTCCTTATATTATTATGAACATCCTATATACATATAGAGAGAGAGAAAGTTTAAT
Source organism: Polytrichum commune (assembly GCA_950295325.1). NCBI lineage: Eukaryota > Viridiplantae > Streptophyta > Polytrichopsida > Polytrichales > Polytrichaceae > Polytrichum > Polytrichum commune. Next base: position 52,925,202 of record OX485806.1, on the reverse strand, counting down.
TGTCATTCTATTTTATTCCTTCCTTTTACATTGACTCAGTATAAAAATCAACATTTACATCTTATTTCTTATATAATAATGTTTATTGTATTTATCATGTTTCATTTAATGAAGAAAATCCAACACAACATGTCAAGTATGTGGACCTTAAATGATGATTCTTATATTTTAAGTGATTGCTAAAATGACATATCTTACGAGAAGATTGGACTTTGTGCTCAAACTATTAATTGTCATTTTAGATTTAGTCATTACAAACTTAGATCTCTTATACAATCCACTTAACAAGAAATAAATGGTAAATATATATTTGATCAATTAGCCATTTCTCCCAGGGTACGAAACTCACAATTAATGTACGATGATTGGCAAGTCCAAAATATGACCATATCCATTTTCTTCATGATTTTAAATGAAGATAATTATGAAAGAATCAAGCCTATAAATATATTATTCTTTCATGTCCATTATTGAGTGCGCAATCAACCATACATTAGTCAAATGTAGGCGTCATTTAATTAATTTAATTTGATTTTTAAAAATTCTATCTCCAATTTATACTTAAATTGTCAATTGTCATTTGCAATTGCTAACCAAAGGAATAACCACATAGCCAATCCAACAAACAAAATAGATCATGGAGTTAAAAGTGCCCACAATAGGGCCACATAAGATATATGGACCTAATTCAATTACTTCTCTTAATTTGTCACCTATATTTGAGTGGTGTGTGGTTAGGTGTGGATCCAAGAACATACACCCCAAAAAAACTTGTGGTTGATAAAGATTGGACTATGTGATCAAAATATGACAATCATTACCTTCCTCTCATTGTGATCCATAAGAATTTCCAAATTGCAATGAGAGCGAGATTTCATGAAGGATTGTGAATTCTATTGATATTATGTCATTCATGATCATCCAGAAGGGAAAGACGGTCGAGTACAATTTTGAATGATGACATATTGTTTAATCATCTCCAGGTTTTATTGATGGGGTATCATGGTACATGTGATTTCCAACTTCAGGTGATTGGAAAAATGTGGTTTGGAATAATGTTGTGTGATTTCACAATTTCCAAATGAATATAGGAGGGCAACCTGATTTAAGCATAAATGCAACTTCAGACCTCAATAGATGAGTATTATTATGCTCCAACCATTGTTGTTACTTGAAATTATTTTTAAATCTTGTCTTCTGCAACACACTCTTGAACTCTTGTTTTGTGCCCTTGGTTCAAGCTCGGTGCGACCCAAAAAAAAAACGGAGCCTTGTTACCTTAGGTTCCTATCACAATTTTCATACCAAACATGACTGATACAGTTCGTTACCTAGTAACCACAAACATCACAAATAAGAACTTCCAAGAATCAAGAAGGACAAAAACTTCAATAGTGAAGAAAATCGGGCAACTAAGCAAACTCTTACAACCTTGAATGCTAAACTCAAGCCAATACCTTCTAATGCATTCTAAATCCAAGCTCAAAACCTTATGATGGTCAACCCGATACCTTTCGAAGTCCAGCCAAAATCTAGTATAATTGATTGAAACCCTTGATACTAAACTGGAAACCTAAAATATGAAACAATTGAAGACTTTGCATTCGAAACTTGAGGTGGCCGTGTTAGATTTTTAAACCTCGGCCATTTGTGATTGAATCACAATATCGTGAGGATGAGGCAAAACCTTCATACTTGGAAGTCATAAGCAGTAAATGGGTAAGGAGCATCACAAGCTGTGGTGTGTGAGAGTTAGTGGAGAGCGGAAGGACAATGAGGGTTTGGGCAAGAGCAGCAATGGATTTGGTGTTTGCACAAGCATAGGAAATAGAGGGGGGACTAGGATGAAAGGGAAGGCTTAAAAGATTCATAATTTTCCAATCTTTTTTAAATCTAACTACTTGAAGACCACTAAACATTATTCAATTGCATGGTTGTATTCCATTTTATATTTCACACTTGACATAGGCCCCAACTATCTTACCTTCATGGGAAGATTTTAATAATATAGGAAAAAATTGATGTTGGTATAAATAATGAATAGTGCCGGTTTGTATAGTATGAATATTATGGATAATGTTGATATTTTCAATGATAATGCAACTATCAATAATCATCCCAAGGAATGATACTAGGATAAAACAATGTTTCCTGCAAATATTTATGCGATGAACAATAATTCATGTACATAGTGTTGGGAGTATGACTCCACCCAAATTTCCAAGTTAAACCTAAATGTATGAATATTGAAAAAATATTCTAGTTTGTTCGAAGGGCCTGTGGAATATAATTTTCATTTTCCAAGGGTCATGGAACCGACCCATATGGTTGAATAATGTTATGCACGAGTTGTGCATCCATATTATTATTTAGGTTGTATTAATGCCCAAAATCTAGGACTAAACTTAGTTCCATTCCCTTGTCATTGTCTAAGGATTTTCTTGCATCAAATTTTGGTTGATTTACGTGAGAGTGGAGGATAAAATATACACAAGTGTTAAACAACTTTACTATTGTGAGTCAAGACATGAGTATAACTGTTGCCAACCAAGGACATGTGTAATCATTTTTTACTGTAAGCATAAATTACACAGTTCAAACAAGTAAGTTTTTTAAAAATACAATGGAACATGGCTAAAGGCCAAATAATGTTATGTCCACGCTATTATTATTAACATCATAGTTTAAGTTGGGATTTTTTTAAGCTCATCAAATTTGTATATTATTACTTACCTTGAGACAATAGGCCCTGGCACATGGACCTAAAATGGGCCATTTTGGGCCCCACCACAGCGGCAACTGTCACGAGGCCTTGGGTTGCAAGGCCCAACATTGCAACATGCATCATTTGGGCAGTAGCTACCGCCATGACGAGGCCCAAGGCGAATTCTTTTACTTTGAAGTAAAAACACATGTAATTATATAGATAATTCAAGATTAATTATTGTCACGTACAGATGTGAATCTCTATTTGTAGAGGAACTAACGCATATATGCCATGGCCTCATGTGCAAAACTCTTAGATTTTAGGACGTGTGTTTAATATTAATTATTGGTGAAATATAGTGGGAATTAGGTACAAAATACTTTGTTAGATTTGTAGCAACGGAAGTCAAAATGAACTCGAGAAAGTTTGGGCATTTATGGACAAATGAAGGTGGAAATAGTATCTCAAATGTTAGTCCGGCATCCGTTGGTGGTATGTCCTTCCCAATCGTCATCTTTTAAGCCCTACCGCTAGTAAATTCACAACTTGTCGTTGGTCTAAAATCAAAGAAAAATAAGATAATTTCACCTACACCTACGGACGTGCCATAGGGGGCATGTGGTCGGATGTTGCTATCATCAACATCATCGATTTGTATGAAAAATAATGACATCATTGCAACCAAAGACCTCTAGCAAATAAACATTGAATCCATATTTGCACTAAACATGAAAAATTAAATGCCTACAAACTTAGGAGGTTGGAGGTTCACATCAAGGATAAAATAAAATAAAATTGAAGGTTGAATATCAAAAACAAAAAAATTGTCTAAGGAGCAAACAAACGGTTTAGGTTCCACGTGGCCATGATTTGATCAGATACGGAGTATTATGGGTGGTTTTGCAAATGAAGATGGTTTAGAAGATGATATGGACCATGATCAATCAATGTGGGAGAAAAACAACGATGCCAATGATTGAATGCCGAAAACACAGTCCGATCACCTCCCGAGTTCTAGTCGTATCATGTGGACGAGGATGACACACGTAGAAAATGATGACATTGTTCATTAACTCCTACGAGGTACTGAACAAAGGTAATAATGATGTCATGTTTAAGATTGCACAACTTGAGACAGAGGCTCAATGTGAAGTTACAATTCACAAGAATGGATTGCAACCATGGTTTCCACTATTTTGGCCGATGAGATTCCTCTCCCATGAATTATATTCACTTGTGGCAGTGAGTGTGTATTTTTTTAATTAAAATACTTTTATCATTATAGTATAGATTGTGTTTTTTGTAGCACATTTTTTTGTGGATAATTAGATCATATATGCTTTAGTATTTTTTCATATTCAAATGCTATGCTTTTATTTATGGTTCAGAGTTATGTTGCCCTGCAAAAAACTTTGTTAGTTTTGAACAATATTAAAAGTTATGCACCTCTTTATTAAGAATTGCAGTTATTTCCATATGTTTTTTCAATTGCTTAATATTGATCGTATCGGCAATCATAAAGCTACAAAATAAATGGGTCCTATCATATTGAAAAGTGAGCAATTTCAACTAATATTGTTTAAATGACAAAACAAATTGCTAATGTATATTTCCCTACGATCATATTAGTCAAAGGTGTATAATCATCAGTCCAAATGCATGTCCCAATAAGTTCTAGCTTATGTCAACATAATAAATCCATAGTGGTATATTCCAACAATTGGGCTTTCTAGGCCTGAGGAATAGATCCATTGAAAATTATTTAAAATGGTTGTTTATTAAGGTAGATTAGTTTTAAATTGTTATTTTTTCACACTAACCCATTTTACGGATTTGAAATACACAGTTAGGTTGAGATGATTAGCAAATCCAAAGTTGACGTCATCACCATTTTCTTCATAACACTTGGAGCTCATATGAATATCTAATTCATTATCAAAATGAATATTCGCATGCTCATTAAAATGTCATATAGATCCTCCAAATTATGTTGACTATTGAGTTTATAATGGTTATCATATTTTGAGCACACAATCCAATTTATTTTAAAGATTTATCATTTTGGTATCCAACCTTGGAGATATCCAAACCACATATCACTAACATTTTGTATATGGGTCCAATTTATAAGAGTAACCAAATCCACAAATCTATCTTGCCCTTTAATACTAATTTTTAAATATTCCAACACATATACATAAAGACAATTCTTCAAAAGCTTGATAGCTCGGGGGGGGGGGGGGGCAGTGTGTTAAAAAATTAAGGATATAGGTGCAAACAACCACTATTTTATAGGGGGGTATTACTTTCAATTTTTTTTTCACATGCTATTATTATGTAAATTTATACTTTGGGTTAATAGAAAAATGGCTTGCATTACTTATAATTCCAAATTACCTATTATTCCATACCCTATAGTACTTTAAAGATGTCCAATGCCATTTTTGATACCCTATATTACTCTTAAGTCCATTTATAATTTTTAGCCCCGCACGTATATTGCTACTCCAACCAATGACTACCCCCCCCCCCCCGAGCTTGATAGTTTACATATTTGGCTTGGATCCTATGTTTCTTGCCAATTGAATTACCTCAATAGCCACAATGCGTGCAAATGAATTATCAAATTTCTATGTTGAAGCTATATATAAAATTGTACAACAACCTATTATTAAAACTATTAATAAAATTTTACCAACTAAGGATGTTGGTGTTTTATAATGTCCACACAACCAATTTGACTTTTGGTTGCAAAATTTGAGAAATACAGTAAATTGTAACAATCTATAATTCCAAATAATAAGTGACACTAAATAACACAAGTTTGTAAAGAATCTTACATGGGCCCAATTTCTTCAATGAACGTCATGGCTCCTCCAAGTACTCTCAATTTTTTCAAAAAAAAGCCCTTCTAAAAAAAGAACTCATAAGAATTTAGGTTATTTTTCTTATATAAAACTATAGCACTACATACTCAAATGAGTTGTTAATAGCAAAGTCATGCAAAGAAACATGAAACGACATGTTTATTGGATTTTTGAAGGACTTTGCGGATTAATTTAGTTGTAGTGTTGAGTAATTCCACTAACTCCTCCTGTAATACCAATTGGTTGAGCCGCATTCCACTTGAGACATTGTACATGGGGGAAGTAGTGTGAACATAAAGCGAAGAGCAAATTTTGGAAAGCGAAGAATTTGAATTAAGATGGACAAATTTGATAGAAATAGTGCCTATGACCGTGGAATTTGGAGATGTTTTGAGTTCAATTTGTTGAAAAGGTATCCCAATCCCGTGTAGATTATAACTTAATTTAATTAATTCCACCAACAAGTAGAATGTGAAGGCGTGGAAGAATGTATTTCTTATGAAAGGTCTTGTAGTGAGGTTTCTAAATGGTTTAAAATTAAAATAGAATTGACGTTAGCAAGCGCAATCAAACATCAACATAAGATAAATAACAAGTTGAATGGAAATTTGCAAAAGGTAGATGGAACTAGAACAAATGAACTCAAAAAAATTAAAATAACAACATAGCATACGAGCTTGAGTTTCCAAACTCACGAGGCCTAATCAACAACTTGGACTATCATGTCCATCACTATGCTCGCCATGCTTGGCCTCTATGTCTAGGAAATCCAAGACTAGGCTGTTGAAAGGGCGGGTGCGAGTAGGCTGTGGGGATGGTGCCTCTGCAAAATGATGGGCAAGCTCAGCAACATACAAAGGGAGCTCAAACGTTGTTGGATTTTTCTCCATCTTAGACTCGTACATCTTATAGTTGGCAACGGAAATGAGGTCGTTCAACTCCTCTAGCTTCATTTTCTCAAATGTCCGAATGCAAAGCAACTTGGCGAGGAGGTTTGCCTTAACGTGGTCATGCTCCATGGACCTAAAAAAAGACAATATAAGAGAGAAACCAAAAAAAAAAAAAACACAAACACAAAATGCCAAAACATACCAGTTGATGTCATTCATGGCATTAAGGAAGACGGTGGTGCAATTTCTTGGGTCCACAACAATATAGTCAATAGAGATGTACTAATCTTTGTCCAACGAGTAATGCTTGTTGATGTGTCTCCACCATGCTGTCAACTGATGGTTTCCCTCCCACTCGCAGAACATCTTATCCGTAAAGTGAGCAAGGACGGAGTCTTTATGGAGAATGACATTGAACTCGTCATTGGCCTCTTGCCATAATGAACTCCAAGAGGCCTTGATGTCGTTAGAGACATGAAGGATCTCATCGAGGTTGTTGTATGGCGATACGTACATAGCTCGGTCACCGTCATGATAATCCATCACGAACTCATTTTCCAATCGAGAGATATCAACGTCGTAGATGGGCCGAACAAGTGGAAAACATCACAATCGACACAATGAAATTGAGAAATGTGATTTTCCAAGAGGTTTGATTTGAACCCAGTGAATCACAATGTTGGAGTCTTTTTTTTGTGATCTTCATATCAAAAGCTTAGTCTTATTCGGATTCGATTAAGCTAGAGGTCAAAGGGAGTTTGGTACAACTGGTACGTCATTTTACAAGACAAGTCCAACAAAGATTAAGTAGATATCAAGAAAATTGAGTATACTAGAATTTGTTAAAAATGTTTCAGCACAAAAATCCAAACCAAAGGTCTATGAATCAAACACCTCTTGTTGTAAAAGGTCACCAAAAACCGCAACAACTACAATGAAATGCTCTGTTTGCACATCGTGATCCTCTATTGAGAGGCCCCGAGATCGAGTAAGATCCAAAGACTATGATGCCTACATATATAAAACACAACTTAAGACACAACATCTTGGACCCCCATATTTCCCAAAAAACTTAAATAATATAATTTCCAACATAAAATTTGCATTCTACACATACACGTGTAACCATTCAAGACCGCCAACTACCACACCACTCTACATCCTCTCGATTCCGAGAAGGTGGACCAGAATTGCCAAAATTTCAAAAATATAATTTTCAACATAAATATGATTTAAAAAATTACACATATAACCATTCAAGACTTCCCACTACCACACTACCTTACACCCTCTCGGTTTCGAGAAGGTGGACCAGATTTCCCAAAAACTTCAAAAATCTAATTTCCAACATAAATTTCAATTCCACACATATACATGTAACAATTCAAGATTGCCCACTACCACACTACCCTACACCTTCTTGGTTTTGAGAGGGTGGACCAAATTTCCCAAAAACTTCAAAAATCTAATTTCAAACATAAATTTGAATTCCACACATAGACATGTAACCATTCACGACCGCCCACTAGCACACTACACCCTTTTGGTTCCGAGAGAGTAAATTAGATTTCCCAAAAACTTCAAAAATTTAATTTCCAACATAAATTTCAATTCCACATATATACATGTAACCATTCACGACTGCCCACTACCACACCACCCTACATCCTCTCGGTTATGAGAGGGTGGATATAATTTCATAAGAACTTCAATAATCTAATTTTAAACATAAATTTGAGTTCCACACATTTACATCTGAATATTCAACACCGCCAATTAGCATACTACCTTACACCCTCTCGAAACCGAGAAGCCCCACTAGATTTCTCAAAAACTTCTGAAAATCTAATTTCCAACATAAATATGAATTGAACAAATAAACATGTAATCATTCAAGATCACCCACTACCACACTACCCTACACCCTCTCGATTTTGAGAAGGTGGACTAGGTTTCCCAAAAACTTCAAAAATCTAATTTCCAATATATATGAATTGCATATTTACACATCTAACCATTCAACGTTGCGAACTAGGACACCACCTTACATCCTCTGAGAATCGAGAGGCCCCACAAGATTTCTCAAAAACTTCTAAAAATCTAATTTTGAACATAAATTTGAATTCCACACATACACATGTAATCATTCAACACCGCCCACTACCACACCACCCTACACCATGTGAGTTTCGAGAAGGTGGACCAAATTCAAACAAAAATATGAATTGTACACATACACATATAACAATTCAACACCGCCAACTTGCATACTACCTATCATTGTCGAAAAATCCTCTCTGTCCGTGCTGGACTATGAGCCCAAAATGAGTGCTCATATGTGTTTTATGTTTAGAATTCATTTAGAATTGCAATTGAAGTGTTATTGAAACAATCAAAAGTATAAAAAAAAGTGAGGCTTGGTGTGGTTTATGTTTTAGGCCTTAAGCCTATTTTGTGTAGTTAAGTAGAAGCTTAGTGACATTAGGAAGTCTTTTGGTTGAGTGAGTAGTGTTTGGTGAAGCAAGGAGAAGTGCTTTGGATTTAAATGTTTGATTTAGAACACGTTTGTGTTGGTTTGGGGGTGAGGGTTTAGTGGATAAGATAAGGTCCTACTAAGTAGGAAAAGGTTGAGGGGGTTTGTGGTATTGGGTGCCCTCCCCTCTCTTTCCCTTCTCTCTCCCTCTTTTCTTCCTCCTCTCCTATCTCTCTCTATTCTCTAGGAGGTTGAGCTCTTAGAGCTTGGAAAAAAATGTGGGAATTAAGTAGGGGGACTTAGTGGAATTAGTGAAATTAGGAGGGGAAGTAAGTAGGGGAACTTAGTGGAATTTAGGTAGGGGACGACCATATTAAGAAGGGCTAAGGAACTCGGACTGAAATGCAAGTTGTTGCAACTGCTGGGGAGTTCGGATTGAAATGCAAGTAGTTGCTGCTGCTGGGTAAGGAACTCCGACTGAATCCAGGAGCTCAGATTGAAATGCAAATAATTGCTGCTGCGGGGTAAGGACTGATGCCCAGAGGGAAGACTGGGTATGAGAAGGTCATTGCACCGGGTAGAAGACCGGACACGAGTCGGTTACGGACCGGGTAGGGCCAAGGACTTAATGGGGGTATTGCTCCATCATTAAAGGCTGGTCTAGGGATGAGCTTTTTGTAGTGAGTGAGGGTTGGTGTGTAAGTTAGTGTAGAGAGAAGGGGATAGATAGGGAAGAGCATTTTTTAATGCTTGTACTCTCATTATGGAATAAATTGGTGTGCAAGATTTGATGGGAAATGTGATGGATTCTCACGAGGTTGGTAACATGGAGTCATGGGAACACGAATGTGAGATCCATTCCCTCACCCGGACTAGGACGCTTAAGGGTGGGCGGTTTGGCCTCACATAAATGGTGCGTCCGCCGGGAGTGAAGCGGGATTAAGAAAGACTTGGGACGACATCGTAGGAGAAGGGAATGAGCGCATAGCTCATGGTAAGTGTCTTACTTAGACTTGTTGATTTTTGTTATTTACTAATTTAGTTCATTTTGTTTATTTCCTTGGAATGAATTGCATATTTCTTTTATGCATTTTGTTTTGAGGAGGGAGCGCGGCGAAGGTATGTCCTCAACTTTTTTGGAGATTTGCTAAAAACATGAAAATAACCTTATGATCGATTAGTTTACTAAGACATTAGAAGGGTAATTAATCTTAGGAAGATTAAACATTGAGACTCACCTCGGGGTGAGTCTCCAAGTCTTGGGGATTTGACATTGGATGTTTTAGATTAGATTGTTAGTTTAGAAATTTTGTTGTTATTATCACATTGAGTCACGGTCGAGGGGAATGCTAACTTGCAAGGAGATGCAAATGCTTAAGGTACGACGACTTCTTCAAAGTGAATTGTTAATTAATTAAGGAATGATTTTAGTACTCGTTTTTGTCGTTACCTGTTATAGAGGGTAGTTCCCTAGTCATAGCATTGTATTGGAGACAAGAGGGTGATGCCTAGGTCTTTGATGCGGTGCATGACGAAGGTCAGCCCCTCACTCTCGGTATTTTGGTGAGTGTCAATGGAAGGGAAGGTTTTAGAGGTGATGCTTTAGCTCGACCGAAAATTGGAATGAGCATGTCTATCCCATGTTTGGGATTGTTCATCTAAGTGGGCTTGCAGGTTCTCTTCCTCACCTCCTTAATTTTTAATTCACACAAAGAAAAATGATAATATCAATGAGTGAGGGTTGATCGATTCTTTGGAGAATGCAAGGTAAGACTTGATCCCAAAAAACAAGCTTGACATTAGGATTAGAACAATCTAGACATAGGAAGAGATCATCTAGGATTAGTGATGTGTAGAAGAAGTTGATGTTAATTTAGAAAGTTGTTTGAATGTTGAGCCTAGTTTTAGCCCATTGTTAGAGACTTTAGAAGGGGAGCATAGAGTGGAGAAGGAGGAAATTCCCTCTAATTTGATTGGTGAAATATCATCGGATGCTTATATTTATAGGGAAGAAATTCCGTTACACATTGATAGGGACATAGGAGAGGATCTACCGGTTGACATGGCACGGCGAGGGGATGACGACGGTCCTATACCGGAGGAGGATCCCATTGATCCATTGGTTAGACCGAGAGGTTTACCAATTGTGGTTTCACAAAACTTACACGAGGTGAATATGCCATCCCACCTCCCTAAGTTTTATGGAACCAACGATGAGGATCCTTCTAGGCACATGGAGAGATACATCGAGAGATTGGCTAGTTCTCTTGTGACCAATCCGGGATATTGGTTGGTATGGTTTCCCACTACTTTGAAGGGTGAGGCTTATGAGTAGTATAGAAATCATGCCGAGGGATATTTTCGAGCATGAGAGCAATTGTAAAGGGAGTTTTTGAAAGAGTTTCGACCGGAGGTTGGTCAAAGCACGGCTTTGAGGGCATTGGCTTTATTGAAGCAAGGTAGAGAAGAGGAGATTTCGGCCTACATTAGGAGGTTTGATTTAGTGTGTACACGATTTGTGGGCACCATGCTCAGTGATGACACACTAAAATAATTCTTCATTCAAGGATTTTTTAAGTCATGAACAATTAGGGGAGTTCTTGAGAGGCATCCTCAAACATTAGCGGATGCCAAACGGGCGGCTAGAGAGATGGAGACCTTGGATAGAGATCATGAGAGATTGTAGAGAAGGGAAGATGAATTGATACCACAATTCATCCCCCTTCGACCTAGGTTGATGGCGGGAGAGCCGGTCAAATATGAGAGTCAAGTCCCTTATGCTATTGTTGACACCGGTCAACGTCTTTTAGCGGTTAGAGAACCGGCACCACTTCTAGCATTACCGGCCCCTAGAGCGGATCCTCACATTGACGAAGTGGAAAAAAAGTTGGATGCTAGCCAATTGGGATTTCAAGAGGCCATGATCAAGCAAATGCAAAGTCTTATGGATCAAATGTCTTTGATGATCAAGAGCTAACAACCGGGTCCTCCTCCTCCAGTTGAGTCGGATAGACATTCATCGGGATTGTGGTATGTTCAATGTGGCCAACCGGGCCACACTCGTCAATTTTGTAGAAGTGGACAAAATCGTGATCAAAGAGGAAACGGTGGTCCACCTCTACAAAACCAACGAGGTCAAGGACAACCTCAATATAGACAAGGCAACAATAGGGGACCTCCCCCTATAGGTCAAGGTGGTCAAAATGTGGAGAAGAGGGAGTTCCATCCGTATTGTGGAAGATGGCATGCACAAGGTCATTGTTGGTCCGAGGGACAAGGTCATGGTTGTAGTAATTGTGGAGGGAACCATTCTTCGGACGAATGTCTTCAACCGGATAAAGTTATTAGTGCAACTTACCCGGTGGCCAATCCACAACAACAAGCAAGGGACAACATGATGGGAGCTAGACCTCAAGGTGGAGCCCTGAATGAGCTTAGGCCACCGAATTTGTATTACGACCATGGCAATGCGAGATAAACTTCTCATCCACCGGCGGGATTGCAAACGACGAATGGTTACATTCCGATTCAAGGTAGGCAAGGAGGTCCACAAAACTTCGACAATAGGCGTCAACCTCCTCCTACGGATCCGGGTCTGTCTAATTCGCAAGATGTGCGGTTTATGGATGGTGTAGTGGAGTCACCTCATGATGACACTTTTCCTCTCCAAATGGAGAGTGGAGAGGGACAAGGTCAATGGCCTCCACACACCAATGCCATCACCTATGAGTTGAAGAGTCTAGGAGATGAGGTTATTCATGAGACACCGACATTAGCAGTTACCACTAGAGCTAGAACTAGAAGATCAAGAGGAGTATTCTTCGGATGAGGCTCCTAACCTTTCCAAATTGGTTAGAGTAGCTAAAGTAGCTAGAAGGGCCACTAGGCACTTAGAGGAGGAGAATGTGATTCTTCGTGATAGAGAGAGGCCTACTGTCATTCATGATTTGGACTGTAGTGAGAGTGGAGAATGGGAAGGACCGGGAATTCCTTTGGATGAGTTTGATGGTGTTGGCATAGCCAAAGTGAAGAAGTCGAGTGGCTACGATTTATGGGCCGATCTTAGCTTACTAAAGGCCGATATTACCTTTGGACAATTGTTGGAGATTTCACCCGTGGCTAGGAAAACTCTCAAGGAGGGACTGCCGGTGACTAGGAGGACTAGGAAGGTTAAGCCTAGGATGGCGGCTATTGTTCAAACGAGAGGAGCAAACCAATTGAGATGTCAAACCAATTGAGATTGAGGTTATGGTGGTGGACAAAGGTGGTTCCTAATGTGCTAGTGGATGGAGGTAGTGGTTTGAATATCTTACCAGAGTATATCATGAAGAAGTTGGGTCTTAGTCTTACCGGTCCGTCATCTTTCATCATCAACATGGCGAATCAAAGTCCGGCCGTGCCTTTGGGAATGATTAAGGATTGTAGGATTTGCACCGGAGGGGAGGAGTATGTGGTCATCTTTCATGTCATCAAAATGCATTCTAACAAGGATACATTTCCCATCTTGTTAGGTAGGCCTTGGTTGAGAATGGCGGATGCCATAGTAGATTGGAGAGGAGCCAAGCCATCCATTACTTATGGTCCGGAGGACAATAGGGTTAAAGTTCCTATAGGGTCGTTAGGTGGTTGGATTAAACAAATGATTGTTTCATCTTCGGAAGATAAACGTGATGCCAAGGAGGATGGCAAGAATGATGAGGCATTGGTAGGAGTAGTTCATTCGGGTAGTCTAGGTCCTAGTTTCTACAATTACGGGGACGATGGGGAGTATGCCCAATGGTTGAGGGATTATCCGGAGTCGGAATTCGATATCATGATGACGTCCCACCATACATGCTTGAGCGATAACATTCTTGATTCACGGAGTGAGGAATATTCCTTGTTAGAACCATGTGAGGTGCTCACCGAAGAAGAGTGGATTTTAGGGGGATGACACCTTGGGTAGATAGTATGAAAGAGAGTGACATAAGTTTAGTACATGTAGATGGGACTTAAGATGAGGATGCTATCATGGAGATGGAGAAGTTGGAGGAACCTTTACACTTCAAGACTACGTCAACGGGCATTGTGGTTGGACAAGATGTCAAGGATTATCCCAACATACTAGCGGATTGGTATAGGAACAAAGATAAGCAAGTTCATGTTACCGAAGGGGATTGGAATTATGTAGATGTTCCAATTAAAGTTGAACATTGGATGTTAGAGTGGACATCTCGCGATCCACATCAATGTTGGGGTGAAATTTGGACACTATGGGTGGAAGACGGAATTATGATTCAATTGGGGTACCAACAATGTTACATCAAAACGTCCGAGGATGAAGAGGAGGACCAGTGTGTTACTAGCTCCAAGAAAATGTTGCCTATACATTGATATAGTTTGCAATGGAGTTTCTTAAGGTCGCAATGAGTTCGCACCTTATCAAAAATCAATCACGGAAAAAATTTGAGTGACTTGGAATTGAAAGACAACTTGCCTTCGAAACAAGAGATTCGGGATCCATCCCCCGATGGTCGCCAATTATATGAGCCCAAAATAAATGCTCATATGTGTTTTATGTTTAGAATTCATTTAGAATTGCAATTGAAGCGTTATTGAAACAATCAAAAGTATAAAAAAAAGTGAGGCTTGGTGTGGTTTATGTTTTAGGCCTTAAGCCTATTTTGTGTGGTTAAGTAGAAGCTTAGTGACATTAGAAAGTCTTTTGGTTGAATGAGTAGTGTTTGGTGAAGTAAAGAGAAGTGCTTTGGATTTAAATGTTTGATTTAGAACACGTTTGTGTTGGTTTAGGGGTGAGGGTTTAGTGGATAGGATAAGGTCCTACTAAGTAGGAGAAGGTTGAGGGGGTTTATGGTATTGGGTGCCCTCCCCTCTCTTTCCCTTCTCTCTCCCTCTCTTCTTCCTCCTATCCTATCTCACTCTCTTTCTTCTCTAGGAGGTTGAGCTCTTAGAGCTTGGAAAAAAATGTGGGAATTAAGTAGGGGGACTTAGTGGAATTAGTGAAATTAGGAGGGGAAGTAAGTAGGAGGACTTAGTGGAATTAGTGAAATTAGGAGGGGAAGTAAGTAGGAGGACTTAGTGGAATTAGTGAAATTAGGAGGGAAAGTAAGTAGGGGAACTTAGTGGAATTTAGGTAAGGGATGACCATATTAAAAAGGGCTAAGGAGTTTGGACTGAAATGCAAGTAGTTGCAGCTGCTGGGGAGGTCGGACTGAATCCAGGAGCTCGGACTGAAATGCAAGTAGTTGCAGCTGCTGGGGAGCTCAGACTGAATCCAGGAGCTCGAACTAAAATGCAAGTAGTTGCAGTTGCTGAGGAGCTCAAACTGAATCCAGGAGCTCGGACTGAAATGCAAGTAGTTGCAGCTGCTGGGGAGCTCGGACTGAAATGCAAGTAGTTGCTGCTGCTGGGTAAGGAGCTCGAACTGAATCCAAGAGCTCAGACTAAAATGCAAATAGTTGCTGCTGCGGGGTAAGGACTGATGCCCGGAGGGAAGACCGGGTATGAGAAGGTCATTGCACCGGGTAGAACATCAGGCACAAGCCGGTTACGGACCGGGTAGGGCCAAGGACTTAATGGGGGTATTGCTCCATCATTAGAGGGTGGTCTATGGACGAGCTTTTTGTAGTGAGTGAGGGTTGGTGTGTAAGTTAGTGTAGAGAGAAGGGGATAGATAGGGAAGAACATTTTGTAATGCTTGTACTCTCATTATGGAATAAATTGGTGTGCAAGATTTAATGGGAAATGTGATGGATTCTCACGAGGTTGGTAAGATGGAGTCATGGGAACACGAATGTGAGATCCATTCCCTCACCCGGACTAGGACGCTTAAGGGTGGGCGGTTTGGCCTCACATGGACGTTCCACCACCTCCACCTTCTGGTTTTAATTTCCCCCTACATCATTGTTGTACAAGAATCCAAATTAGACGAGAACCTTTGGCATATTACTTGCATTCTAAATAATTCCTCCAATGCATGTTGGGCCATACATGCGATCACCAATAAAAAATGCAGTGCCAAAATCATCACCAACAGCAAGAACTCTACGGCCCCAACATTTCTTGGAGTTTGGAACTATTACAAATTCACAACATCTAAAATGGAAAAAATTATTCTTTTGCCCGAACGATATTGAGCATTGTGTTAAGGGCTCCCGTCACAAGTGGGTCGATGAATTCTCTGTTGATCAAGAAAAACCTCCAATCCCATTTGTGTGGTTTGTCAAACTTGGCACTAAACTCATTTGTTTGGAGATCCTTAAACTTGAAAATGTCGGCTTTCAACTCCCCCAGAAAAAACACATGACTCCAACTCGCTTTTTTAACACATATGATCTTCTCCTCGACCTCTCCGGAGTGTCAACCAACTTAGACTTTTACCTTGCTTCTAGGGAGTCCAAGCCTATGCAACAGTCCAGTTTGGCACCATCAAAAAACAAATGCAGATGGTTGCATTTGCACAAACTATGGATGGAACCATCTTGAAGGTAACCATGATTCCATGCCCTGAATTTGGTTGTGTGATCATATTTTAGTCCAAACCTACATTTATACAATCATTTGACCAACTCACAGTGAGCTCTCTACCCGAGTAGAATTGTTCAGCCTTTAAATATATGATATCAAAATTTGGCCGCAAGCAAAATTTGTTTCTGCATTGTAAGCACCTCCATTTCATCTTTGTCAAGGTTTCCAATATAGATCCTAGCGTTGACTTATTCATTCACGCCCCTCCATTTAACTTCAATGAGATCAAACTCATTCTTGAGGGGGGTCTTTTGACACAATCTACTTTCTAGAATTCCTCTCGGCCTAATACTATATTGTGCCCTAATGGATGTGGCCATTTGTGGACCTCATGTGTACTTCACAATTATATTTTATAATAAATATAATATCATGGATGATATTTCCTTTGAAATATTGCATTACAATATTCAACTGTGTCGTATGTTTCTTACATTGTTGAGCACTACATGTTCAATCTAATATGCATTCTCTTTCTATCAACTTTACTTTCATTTTGCCAACCTCCTAGATGCTTGAGGTTTTATTTAATTGTTTGCTCTTGATGCATGTGGATCTAGTCGAAGCAAATCAACGTAGCAAACCATTTATATCACGTTCAGGCAAGAGATTAGAGGGAACATGGGGATTCCTTAACATGCTAATTTCTTTCTCTCATCTTAGGCCAACAAACATGTCGTTTTCTTCTCCCTTAGTATGCATGCGTCTTTACATTCATATTGTGTGTAATTCTAGATTATGTTTTCATATATATTCAACTAAAAATAAGTTTTTAGACCACAAATAATAATTTTTGGAGTCCAAGATGTAGAGTTGAGCCACAAATAGGACAAGGACAAAAGTCATGGAATAAAAACAAAGCAAGTTGGTCGCCCTATGTTCTTTGTCATGCACCACATCAAAAACTGAGGCATCACCCTTTTGTCTCCTATGCGACACTATGACTAGGGATTTACCCTCTACAACGGATAACAACAACAACAATTACTAAATTCATTCCTTAATTAATTAGCATGTTCACTTTGTAGAAGAGCGTACCTTAAGCAATTCAATCCTTCCCTGTAGCATTCTCCTTCAACCGTGACTCAACTCAATTCAATCCCCTAAGCAAATGTCTAGCTAAGCAACTTCCAAATCTAACCACATTGACTTTCCAACCACAACTTGGAAACTCACCAAAAAGTGAGTGTCAAAGTTGACCCAACCTAAAATTAATTATCCCTCTAAGATTTAGTGAACTAATGGTCATCCTATTTATTGTGATATCCTTATGCCATCCCAAGAAGGTTTAGAAGCTTACCTCAAGCCGCGTTCCTTCCTCAAAACAAAATTGCATACATGAAATTGCAATTCATTCCAAGGAAAAGAAATTCAACTGACCTAACCACTGACAAAAAATTCAAAACCCGAGTGAGGTACTTACCTCGCACCAAGTGTTTCTTCTTCACCCTCAAGTTTGTTGCTCCAAGCTTGAATCTCCTAATCCCGCTTCACTCCCGGCGGACGCACCATTTATGTCAGCCCTAAACCCCCATCCTTAAGCGTCGTAGTCCGGGTGAGAGCCTATGGCTCACATGCACTTGTTTCGCACCCTTGGCCTTGGGATTCAACTCCCAATGCTCCGACAACGTGAATGTTAAACACAAAACCTTTTATTCAATACCCCAAGGGTTCAAGTATTCATAAACACTCCACTACCCTGTGGTAAGTCTCACACACAATCACCCATAGAGCTCTATGTTGCTCTTAAGTCTCATAGCTTACCCTACCAATCTAATCATTCACTCTCATAGTACCCTAGTGGCCTTGAACCAGTGTTAATTACACGTTAGCTTGTTCATGCCGCCTAGGTCAATCTCACTAATTGCCGAATTATCAACTAAATGATTGTCTATCTAGCACACATCACACTGGTCCTCATTCCTATCTTTAATTCTCAATCCACATTGCCAACTTCCAACCACCATTCCTTGTAAGGCCTCAGTTGGTTACAGTTGTTCCCTAGTACCCCTCTCCGACTATGTTCCCTCTCGGCAGTTGAAGGGAATGCCTCCCAGCTTCGTGAGACGCTAAGACTCCTTACCTCGAGGTTACAACAGTCCTTTTCCCTTCCAGATTTACCTCAGCCTTGCCACTGCCTCACAGCCTCCCATCATGCTCCCAGTAGCGGAAGAGTCCCTGCCGCATTGCAGCCTCGACCTCTCTCCATTTAGAAGATCTCCCAGGGAATGTGGATCAACTTGATGTTTGTGTGGGATAGACCCATCCACCCAACTGCCTCACTTCTGAATCCCTCACCCTACTGGTCTCCCGACATCACCTCTGTTTATTTGAGTCGATTGCCACCAAACAACTAGATTTGTTGGGTGATTATTGGCGCCGCCGAATGAACTGCCGACTTCTACTGAGTGAACTATGTAGCCTCCTTCAGCATCAGGAATCTTGAATTCCGAGTTTACCCAGTGTAATTCGTGTTTGAGACTGAATGCAAATCCCTAGGATTTTGAGCCTGTCCTGTGTGGGCGTCAAGTGTCAATGCACCTGGGAACCTTTTTTCGTTGATTTAGCCAATCTATCATTGACTTCTCTCCTCACTCTTCATGACCTCCTCACTGGAGAGGCAACCATTCCCTGAGCCTTTCTTCCGGCTCCCTCTACATCATCAGGTCACATTCTCGTCCCCAGTTCCACGTTTCTAATGCTCAAGCCCTTCCTACAGAGTGAAAATCTGCCAGGGCTTCGCCCTACCCGGACTGCCTTCCGGTTGCATCATTGAGAGAGAGAACAATGAGCCCAGCTCCGAGGCTTCTAGGGACCCCCAAAACCGAGCCCAAAAATCCAGTCCTGATCCATTTCGCCGTGCCAAGAATGAGCCCTCCCCTTCCTTATTGAATAGTGCACGAGGCCTAAATGCCCAATGCCCTTAGCAACAAGCCCCCTTAAGCGTGGCCTTGTTTTAAATTCTAATTGAGTTTCATCACTCATTTTTCTTTTGGTCTTTTCCTTTTTAATAACCCAACCTCACACTTAAATTAACTAAGCCTAAACTTTAACACATCACTTTGTGTTATCCCCTTAAGCTAATTACACCACACAAATTCTAAAGTTTTAATAATTGTAATAGTTAGGTAGACATGGGAGCACAATATTGGGCTTACATAACTGGCGACCATCAGGGGATGGACCCAGAATCTTTTGCTTTGACGGTAAGTGTTATTTTATGCCCTGTACTCCTTGCACCAACTGCCTGATGTGCAAGTCGAGAAGCTCTCCCCATTGAGTGTTTCCAATTGCAGTGAGTTGTTGGGAAATGCTTCACGAATGAGATAAGGGCCCTAAATCCCAAATTCCTCATCCAAAATTTTTAACAATTTTAAATTTGCAACGAACAAAATTCCAACCAATTTGCATTCTTCTATTTTGAAATGCTTGAGGACCTCTTCAATGTAGTATTTTTGGTTCAAGGTAATGGTATGGGCTTTTCTATTCCTCTCAAATTTCACTCCTAGGAAATAATGTAATTCTTCGATATCGCTCATCTCAAATATCTTTTTGAGCTCATTTTTTAGCCACTTCGATTGGGTTACATTGCTTGCCAATATGATCAAATCATCCACGTAGAGGATTTCCATTGACAAATATTCACCCGCTTGTTTGACTTACAATGCTTGATCCGCTTGGCTCCTATGATAACCCTCGTTGATGAAGAATGAGTTAATACGGTGGTACCATGTCCTCGGCGATTATTTTAACATGTACATGACTTTCTTGGGTTTGCACACAAGGCGTTCCTTCCCCTCTTGTACGAAACCCTCTGATTGATCCATGTAAATCTCCATCTCTAATACTCCACTCACAAAAAATTGTTTTTACGTCTATTGTGTGGATCTCCCAATCCATGGCCGCTTTCAATGAGGACGAATTTAATGGTGATAAATTTGGCCACGGGAGCATAGGTCTCGTTTGAAATTCCACCTGATCATTTGAGAGTATCAGTTTTGCTACTGTGAGCCGAATATTTGGCCAAATAGTTAAACTATGGGTAATGAGGTAGTAAGAGGATGAAATAACATCCAAATAAATGAAAATAGTCAACTATAGGCATGGGCTAAGGCGCCCCTAGTTGGTTACGTAAGCTATCATTGTCTCTGTCAAGCCAAAAAGGTTGGGGGGAGAGAGATAGGTAGACGTTTCTGAACATTGTTGAAGGCAGAGTTAAACTAATAGGTTTGTCTCCCTCACCACCGAGAGCGGCCAAGAATATTACTTAATAATACATAAATTTACCAAACTATATTTTGTGTAATTTGGGTAATCACCGCAGTGATTGCGGGTTACCAATTTCTAAGGAAGCACATTGTTATTTTGAATCAAAAGCTTATTGAAAGGCCGCAGTCTGGTTGAACCATTTTTTATTTTGATGAGTGATGTGAGTTGTGAAAAAAAATTCCATTGTTGAGGTTGCAGTTGACTAAGTGAGAATGTGAGCAAAGTTGAGCAACTCAAAGTGTGAATATGAAATGATAAGAGTGACGTGGTAAACTATTGTTTGTGTTAATATCGCAATTAATGGAGTGTGAATTCGTGAATATTATTGAGTAATTGAAGGTATGTATGAAGAGTATGAAATTTGATGTGGGAATAAATAATTGTTTGAATGAAAATCTCTTTAATCGAAGAGATAGAAATCAAAGGATAAAAACATCAAAGAAATGGAATTGAGCCGAATTATGGACAAAAAAATCCAATTAAATTAAAAAACACATGCAAAATCTTTGGCCAAAGCAGGTGATAAAAAAACAAGAGAAAAATGAAAAAATAATTACCTCAAAGTGAAATAAAGTTAACTTTAGGCAAGATTCACGATAGGCAGAATTTTTGAGCGACCAAAGGTGTATTGATTGAGTTGAAATCCAATGAAGCCTATATTTAAGTAAATATATCGTCTCCATGTGAGGGTGACCTGAGGGGTACTTGAGAAAGAATCCATTGATGGATTAAGTCATGTGAAAGGCATAAGCAATATGAGGATGTTGAAAGGCTAAGCGTTTGTCGCAAATCAAACTATAGCCTATTGTTTAGCTTGTGAGAGGCAATGAGAAAAAAATATAATAAACATATAATATCATTTGTACAAATAAACTTCAACCATAGTGGAAGTAAATACAATAGGCTGGTAGAAGTAAAAATTGTCAAGTTAGTTTAATGAATGAACCCCCGATCAATTGAAGTGATGAATAAATGTCTATGAACAAGTGATTGAAATTGCTTGAGTCAATTAAATCAGGATGAACTTTGGATTGTCAAAGAGATTTAGGCATAAATTTTCCTAGAATTAATTACAAGTTTTATGTTGATATATAGTCTAGAGAATTTGAACTTTGAATATGAAATACAGATTAATTAGATCAACTATTATCTTGTGTGTTACCTTGGTTGTTATTTTTGCAAGTTATGCAAGGTAACCAAGACTATGGCTTGACGTTGATGTTCTTTATTAGTTGTATGATTCAATTTTGGAATTAACAAGTACATTGAATTAACTTTGACCAATTAATGATCAAATTGATGTGGTTTGAAGATGCATTGGCCAATGGTTATCAAGACAATTGTGATACTCAAAGATTATTGTTCTATGATCTTATGACGAGATGAAAACTTACAACCATTGACACACATATAATACAGAATGAGAAATATTAAGAGGAAACTTTGAAAGAAAGAAGAAAAAAAATTATTGAGTGAGGTTTTAGAGTGAAGATAGAAACCATGTTTTCTAATTAATGAACTATAATGTGACAAATGTTTGTAATAAACAATAGTCACCTTCTTTGAGAATCTACCATAGATTTTGGTTTATTTCAACTATAGCAAAAATTGAATTGCATAAACTAACCGTGCTTCATACCTAAGGATTCTATCCAATACATCCTTGTTGATGTTGAACACCTATTTGCATCTTACACACTTGCAATCTTTTGGAAGGTTGGTTATTTTCCACATGTTGTTGGCCATAATCGAGTTGTAGTCCTTTTGCATTGTGGCCTCCCATTTGCTTGCATTTTCAAGTCTCAAAACTTCACACAAATTCAAATGATCATTAAAACATGCTACATCGGCCTGTTCTTCGCTATGTTGGGGTAGAATGTGATTCTTCCAGCATTTTCTGGGCGGGCGCTGCTATTTCTTAGGATATCTTCCATCTTTGCCAAATTCCTCAATGCAATCATCATTCTCCGTAGATATTTTCATTAGTTCTTTATTTGCAACCAAATGATTTTCCATTATCTCCTCATGTTCTTCATCATCATCACATAAAGATGATTCGGAATATTTGTCCATAACGACCGCCATAGGGCCTATTTTTCTACTCGAATGCATCTCCAAATTGTTTCCAATGCTCGTGCTATCCTTCATGAATACAACGTCTCTTTTATTTATGATATTTTTAGTTTTCAAATACATTAGCCTATAGGCCTTACTTCCCTCACATAACCCAATAACAAACATTTTGTGCCCTTTGCATAGAATTTAGCCATTTTTACATGTGGTAACATATGCATGTGTGAAATACAAAGTCATTTTCTACTCCATGTTTCCTTGGGCGTAATGAAATCCAATGTCCTTGTTGGACATCGGTTTCTTGTGTAAATGCATGATGGTGCAATTTTCTTGTTCCACCACATCGTTTTGTTGAGGCATGTGCAAGGTGGATGTTTATTTTTTGATAGCATGGTCCTCCAAGAAATGATTGAAGGCCTTAAGATCAAACCCCACGCCATTGTTCAACCAAAATGCCTTGATTTTGTACTCCGATTGCATCTCTATGAATGCGTTAAATTCAAAGCAGTCTCCTCTGGATTTTAACACATACAACCACACCAACCTTGAGAAATTGTCAATGAAGGTCATGAATGACCTTGCACCGCCTATAGATGTGGTCCTCATGGGGCTTTATACGCTAGAATGCACAATTTCCAAAGGTTTGGTCTCTCACTTGCCCCCTTCATTTGGAAATTCAACCTTGTGTTGTTTGTCTTTGATGCACGCTTCGCAATTAAACAATAATTTGGGACAAATGTTTTTGCCAAGACTCATGTCACCCACCATATTTTGTAATGTATGCATACCTTTCATGTTCAAATGGGTAAGGCAGTGGTGCGAAAACTTGATTGCACCAAATTGGCCGCATCCACTTTATATACCTTGACAAAATGTATTTTGTACAAGTTGTTTTCTAGTGATACAATTGCAATGTCTTCATTGTTGTAGGATTTTACAATGCATTTGTTTAGATTGAATTGCACCTTCAAACTTCTTGTCATAAGTTTGCTCACCGACAACAAATTGGCATATAATTTGGATACATGAAACGCATTTTTGATATGAAATCATTTGATATTACTTTTCAAGATTGTCTCCACGACAATGGATCCCATTGGATGGCTTTGACAACTCTATAATCACTCAACTGCACATTGCATGGAGTGATTACTTCATATGTGCTAAATGAGGTTTATGCGAAGTTGTGTGTTTGGATGCTTTCACATCCATGATTCACTTGCACACACTACTAGAATGTGCTTCATTACGCAGTACAAATGCATAATTGTTATTGTTATTGTATTTTTTTCATTTTCTCGCTCTTTGGTCTTTGCTTTGTAGCAAAAATATACAATGTGGTTTGGTTTGCCCCAATGGAAACACAATTTTATACCTTGGCGCAAAAATGAGTTGTCACCTTTGCTTTGTCGCAATACTATGGCGGCATTGTCACCTTGAAGGTCCTTCTCCTTGCGATTTGACATCTTGTGTATCAAACGCACTGTCGCGCACCTCTCCATGAGGAGTGCCCGCAACACCATGGGCACAAGGGGGACCCCGGAGTGACACCCGGGACTTGTGGCGCCATTGGTGAGAGGGCCCAAGTACTCTTAGTGTGGGTGAGGGCCCCGGGCGTTGAGAATGCCTTTCACCCATGGAGACTAAGAGTCATGAGGCTAAGGCCATGAGTGGGACAACACCCTGGGAGTGGTGCCCGGGACTGCCAAGGTTTGAAGAGCCATAACTTCCTTAATATTTGCCCAAATGGGGCAAGTGAGGTGTCCATCATAATCTACACAAAGACTAGATGATAATAAAGTGGTTAGTTGATAGCATCAGACATCATATGTAGAAGTTATGGTGGTCTGAAGCTGCTGGGGGGGTTCTAGCCCCAGCGGCTAAGGGAAAATGTCCACTTGGCCCCAACCCTTGTAGAGAGACAAAAGGATACTTGATGGTGGGGTAGGGCCCCTGCCCAAAGTCCTAGAGGCTTATATGGGTGAGGCGGCTTAGCTGACTGACCCCCCCCTGGAGCACACTTGGCAATTGGTAGTTGTAGTGTTGTTTTGGCAACATGATGATCAACTCAATAGTGGACTTCCATGGATGGATGTCCACCTTAGCCATGGGCTACCTACTAAGGGGAGAGTCCCAAATGCATGAGTAGGAGGGTTTGGTGACCAAGCCATGAGCTTGGAGGTCCGCGGTTTTTGGGAGCTAACCATGCATGTGCGTGGGATGTGTAGGTTAGCGCTCGTGGCACTTGCTAGGTTGGAAAGCGGTCAAGCTAAGTTAAGGAAGACTAGCAAGGGTTGCAACACGCACCGTCACATAATCCAGTGTAAACTCTTTCACCAGCATTGTCTTTAAGGCGGTGATTTAGTATTTGTATTATTACTTTCTCATTTGGGCTCAACTTCTCTCTTGAAAATTTGTGGTGTAGATTTTATTGCATCAGAGATCTATCAAGACTTATATTATTATTATTTATTCATATATACATTTGAAGCCTTCATAATCAATGATCCAATCTACACTATTGTTATGTTTTTGCTACTAGTTTCACCATCAAGAATTTTTAAATCTTATTGTCATATGTATGAACAAATATTGGATGTGCCATAGACACCTTGTAAGACAATCAAATTTTATGGATTTAAATTGAGATTGTAGTAAAACTTTATATGAAAAGTCTAAAATTATTCATCTAAAACTTAAAACACACTAAACTTAAAAGTTCAAGTCTTAAGGAGTACACTTGAGAAATGGTTGAAAGAAACTATCTAAATGCCTTATGTTAATGGAAAAACAATTAGGATCATCTTCTTACAAAGGTACTCGATATAGGTTACATATACACAATAAGGCTATATTTACTACAAAAATCAAAGACTTCTAGATTGATTCTATATTTTACACAACATAGATTCAAACACATAGATTCTCTTAAGAAATTCCTCAACTGTGAGCCACAATCACCCCCACCCTTCAATTGCGTCCTAGTCCGGGTGGGAGATCATGTGCCACATCCTAAACCTAACATCCTCATAAGCAAGTGCAAATTCAATCCATGTGAAGGGGGAGAAGTGGTGTGTATAACACCTTTTTATTTTAAGAATGCACAAGCATTTACAAATGCTTGTGTCATGATTGATCTCAACAATCGTTTCATGGAAAGAAAAGAAGCCTTCCCCACCTTTCCTACCTCCAGTTAATTCTACTACGCTACTTACCACACCAACTAGGACTAAAAGTTGTGAATGGCATTGCCCCTCCCATACTGTCCTCTACTAGCCGTCCATGCACTAGGTTGCACTAATGAGAAGGCTGGGACCACCCCTGTTGTTGCAGTCCTCCTCTTGACTGCGAGTCCCTCCTATTGCTGGCCGTTGGGACCCATTGCGGGTGTCCTCATCCTCCACGCCCTTGCCCTGCTCCCAGTTCCGTCCTGGACAACACCGGATGGCAGCATAGTAGGGATCTGCAGTAGTTGGTAGTCCGAATTGGTGTTCCTCTCTTCACAGAGTTCCTCATCTTCACATTCATCACTCTTCTTTCCCCACTTTTCCCCACACCTGACACCCCAAACACCTAACCCTCCCTCTACCCTATTGATCACATACAACCAAATTCACCACAGTAGCATGGAAAAAATCCCATTATGGCCATCAAACTCCTCTTCGGTTCCTTACCAAGTGAACATCCGACTCGACACTACAACCTTATCTAACTCCAAGCGGCATGATTCGAGGTTCGGGGTTCCCAGATCCTCCTGATTGCCGTTTTGCCTGGAGCTGAATGACTACCTAACGAGATCCTACCCTCAAGATTGATGTGAGTTCTCTTATTCGTTTAATTCTGACCACGTTGCCTGCTCTCACCACTCATATACCTCTTGGTCCATGGTCAATTCTCCTTGCCATAGATAAGACTTCAAATTTCCCAATTATTATAACGCCACTAGCTTCAATCCTGAGGATTTTTCCCCCTCTAACCATTGGTTCAAGGATGTAACACAACCCAACTGATCCACCGCTTCCGACTCTTCATAGGGATTTCCGCTCCTAACATCCCCCCAAAATTCAGTGTAGGACCTCTTGGTCCGCAGTCAGCATTAGTTGTATTTTCTTATTCTCAAGCTAACTGGGTCCCCATAGCACTACAGTCACTGACTCACACCTCCATCACTCCAATCGAGGCAAGACCTCAATAGGTAGCAAAGGGGATTGAGACCTTCGGAGTGCAACAATCCTTGATACTGAGACTTGCTCTTACCGGTCCAATGCCGACCATACAACACCGTGTACTTAATTCATGCATGAATCCTCAGCTTGCAACACCTTGATGCCTTTAGTGCATAATCCTATCAACCTAGATGCTACGATAGAGGTTCCTCCTTGAGAGAATGCATACTTGTTTCCCAACCCACAGGCGGTTATGGCTCTTGACGAGGGAAGCGAGGTTGCCATTCAAAACGGAAGCGGTCTGTCAAAAGACATAGACTCCCTCGTTCCTCCTCTCTGACCTAGATCTCTGGTTTCCAACTGTCAGCCCTAAACCCCCACCCTTATGCGTTGTAGTCCGGTGGACGTCTAAGGCCAACATGCCCTTTCTTCTCCTCACCAACTATCACACTGAGTGTTCCGCTTATTCAACACCAGTTATTAGCACACAACCTTTATTTATTTGGCCCAGGATTCAAGTTTTGATAAATACTCTACTACCCTATGCTCATCAGTCGTTACATGCAAGTACTAAACCATAACCCCTCCTACCATTGCTATCCTCAAATCCTAATGTACTAATGCCAAGTCACTATTGGCTTAATGCCACACTTAACCCAGCTCCCTTAATAAGGCGGTAATCTAAACCCACCCCTCTAACCAATGTGAGCTCACACCTATCCCTTTAGTTCCCCTGCCTCACTTGTTACCTCCTTGACCCAGCAAGTCCCCTGTCTCATACACTGCAGTGTCGGTAGCCGGAAGGCTCCTGGTTCTGATCCCCATGGTCCTCTCGGTTGGCCTTGGCAGCTCGAAGCCCACGTGGCACCTCCTCCCCGTCCGTTGCCTCCAACTGCTCTCCTCTCCGAGGAGATCACTCCCTCAGTCCCACCGAAGCGCTAGACCCAGCCATCGCTCTTGTATCGACGATTGCAACGTCTTCAGCCCAGTCTGTCTCGGTCTTCTCTTCTGAATCTCACTCCTATCCCAACTGTGGAATTCAGCAGTAGCATTGTAAGTGGAAGTCACAATTGGCGTGTACTGCTCCGCTCCCAAGCTGCTTTGCCCAGTGGGATTCTGCCCCCCCCCCCGCACCGAGGGACTGCTCCGCCCTTCACTTACTCCCTGCCCTTCAAACCAAGCAGTGCTATCCTCAAGGCTAAGGCCTCACCTTGTTGCAGTTGTGCATTTCCAGCCCTGATCTCACCTCGGTTACTGACAGCGTCTATCTCCAGTGCATAAACAGTTGCATTCCCCGAATTCCATACAATGTAGCCCCCTTGCCATCTTATGTGTGTGCTCCCTTCCAATCAGTCACACTTGCCTCCCTGGCCTTAGATTTGTCCGGTGCCAAGCCTCCTAAACTGGCTGCCTCGCTCTCAGGGAGCCGCTAATTCCCCTTAGCTCAATCCCAGCAATCAAATTACAACCCAACAATCTAATCACCTGTAAACCCCCAGGATTCTCACATCTAGTTTGGGCATCCACCATCTTTTTGGAGACTTGTATCACCCCTCACATCAGGTGCCTTGGGCTCCGCCGCCCAACCTCTCGGCGCACATATTCAAACAGGAGAGAGAGAATTTTAGCACCCTCCGCTCGATTTCGGAGCCCCCCCCCCCTTCCTGGCCCTCCGAAGTTCCCGAACCTAATCTCTTTGGACAGAAGCCCCTCCCCCTCTAATCAGTGTAACTCTGATCCTAAAACAAATAATACTTTGGCCCACTCAACCAACCTAAGGCAAGTACTAACTTAAGTCCAATCTCAACTGATTCCAAGCTTCACCCACAATTACTTAATTCCCACATCAACACTTCTAACCTCAAGCCCAAAGTAATTCCCACATAACACTTTAACTCAACTCAAACCTAAATTCAACGTCTCACTCTTTTTATCTTTTTGAATAACTAATGTAATTTCCAAATCAAATCCTAACAACTTTTAAGGTTTAACATACATGTGGGCACCTTATTTGGGCTCACACCGACCTTCCTAACGCAGTTAATCCCCGTTCCTACTCCATTTCTAAACCCCCACTCCCTACCGCATCCTACCTTGATTTGCTTACCGACTAGTTTGATTTCACACATGTCGACTCACATTAGCCGCGAAGGCGATCTCTTCAAAGCTCTTCCGATGCCTTCCTTTGTTGCATAGCTCTTGCAACCTTTGCTTCACCCATCATTCGAACGACAACCGATTGATCCAGCCGAGCCCCGCGTCTATGTATGCCTTCCCTTTGCCGCTGCCGCTACTTCACTCCCTCTCCCCTGATGCACAAAACTTGCTCCGCCTCCAGCCATCCTCCGTGATGGTGTGTCTCTCCAACACCCGTTCGACCCGGTCTCGAGCGATTCTGACAACTCCCTTTTCTTATCCGTTGTTCTTCACAGCGCCCTGAAGTGCTACCTTACGCTCGGCGGCACGGCTTCGGCATGGCCCCTCCTTCTCTTTTGCCTCAATCCCCTCCGAGGCAGGGCTTTGCCTCTCCTCTAAAGGTTCCTCTCCTCACTCTTGCATAATGAACGTTTTTTCCTTGCCTCCCGAGACCCCTCCAAGCTTCTTCCTTTTTTCTTGCGTTGCCTGGCATCTTTTGGGTTGCCCGAAAAGAAAAAACGGGGTTAGGCCTCTTTTCTTGGCCTTCCCCTTGTAAGACTCCACTTCCCCATTACCTTAGTTAATTTTACCTCCCCCTAGAACTCACACTTAACTACTTACTTGATCCACCATTAATTCTCCTAGGCCTCTTGCCTTGCATAACTCCTAACTCACCGCTTAACTCAATTTAATCTAGACTTTAACTCCTCACCCTTTTTCTAATCTTTTTGACTATTCAAGAAAACACACTATTAAGGTTTTAGTAATTTTTGTGATTGAGTTAACATGTGAGCACCATATTGGACTCACATCAACATCCACACAAATACTAAAGACTAAGATATTCTTACTCTCAAAATGTAATACCCACAAGAAATAACATTTTCAAATACTTAATCAAAGTTGGCCACACCTGAACATTGTTAATATTATCCTAAATACATTTTATCTCCCCATGTCTCCAATCTTTTTTTTCAATATTAACCATCCTTTAACCCATGGATCCTCTTTGATGGAACGTTTTGCAATATCCTCATCTTACCAATTTTGCTAATCTTTATCATTTCCTATATGTATTTATTTTCTCTTCTGCTCTGGTAGATATAATTTTTTTACTATTAGCATTGAGCTATAAATTAAAGGACTATAAATCTATAAGTAAAAGTCCCATAGTGTTTACATGTATGTTTGTTTATTATACAAGGTGTTCAGAGTATATTTTGAAAGGATATTTGTCCTCATCCTTACGTTTAGCGATTCCACTAGCTCATTTCATAAGGCATGTTATTTATTATAGACAATTAAGAGAATTATAAAAAAACAAATTTGGGAATTACAATTGAGTTTAGAGGTGTAATCAATTGGTGTATGCAGAGAATATTGATTTGACTCTATAAGAGTTCAAAATATTTATCAAATACACCATACCATCACTTCAACAAAATTACATTCATATCTTTTGGAATATAAAAATCGGAGACATCTAGATTGAAGAGCTAACATAATACCTCGAGTTATAAGGCTTGTATCAACCGGTCAATACTACGCCACACCATCTAGGGTTGAAGAAACCGATGACCAAAATGACAACCCCAATAAATTTGTAAATTGTTTTAACAACATTTTTGTAGTTTATTTTATTGTTAATTGGGTGGTGATATGACATTTGATTTTGATTGATTAATTTTTTGTAATTTATTTGTACGTGGTGCAATATGTCAGTGTAGGAACCATCCATAAGACTAATACATGTGTAATTGCTTCCACCCTGCCTAGATAATGTCTCAATATTGTGGATAGGATGTAAGGCCAAGTTTTGCATGTGCTGGGCCATTTCTTGGTCTAACTTGTTGGGGTTTGATGGATATCATCATGTATGTGCATGCATGGCCTAATGTTTTTTTTATTAAAACCCCATTATGAAGACTTTGTATGTAAGGTGGTACTATGTGATATTTCCAATTTGGTGTACAATTTATGGGATGAGGTGGGTGACACAAGCTAGAGTGTCCATTTTTGGGGAATTTTGGAGTCCCATTGAGTATTTTTGTGGGTCAATCATGTTGTAGGTGGATGAACCTTACACATTTCCAAAATCCTATCCACCATATACACCATAGTGTTGACACCATCATGGTATAAAATAGATTTAGACATATTTATGAAACCACTTAAGACTATTGTGAATGAGTGTTTGAAAATTCCTAAGCCTTCAAACATGTCCTCAAAATTATCTACAAATATCAAATATATAGTCCACACTATATTTATGAATTTTAAATGAATATAACTACATAAATTTGAAATAACAAATCCATATACATGTTTCATAGCAATTGTGACCTTGCATATGTATTTGACATAAAAATCCCCTATGTGGGAGCAAACACAATCAAATCCACGGAAAAATGCCCCAATAAACTAAAACCATAAGTTTTTTTTTGTCAAATGCCTAAGTAGAGGTGCCAATGAAATTATTTGTGGTCTAAGTGAAATAAAACTATTATAATGAACTATTTGTGGGACATTATTGGAAGAATAAGAATATAATGCATTGTTTATATAAAATATACTATATTAAGTCATTTGAAAATATCTCAAGTTTCAATTTACATTACCACTTGGATAAAACTGTAATATTTGGTATACATTTTAAAAAGATATCCACATGTAAAGTATTGCGACATTGGTGAATTAGTTATTTAAAACAACAAATGGAATTCAATTTTTTTTGTTTCTATTAATATTACCAATCATTAAATCTAAAAATTATGCACCACCCATATCAAATAACCACAAATGCAAAAGAAAAATGTATTTTATCAAAAAATATTTGAATTGTTATGGATGTATCATCCATTTGCAAACACAACAAAACTCGTAGTTGTCATATTTTTTACAATATTATGTTGTTTAAAATGCAATGCCTTGCGATAGATCTATATTGAAGAAATTAAATACACAAAAAATGTATAATTTAAACACCTTAAATCTATTCCTTATCTATGTGCACAATCAGCAATTAGATTGGTTAAATTCATTGGCAAATTGAGGTACATCTATTCACGACAATTTTTCTTTCACAAGTTTAATATGTTTTGTTGAAATATTAATAGGGCATTTTTCCTTCATTTGCGGTCTCCAAGCAATGAAAAATGCATTTGTGAAACCAAAATGAATTTATTTCTATGGATGTAAGACATGTTGATATTTGGAATGTAAAACTGAAATCTACCTTTAGAAAATATGATTTGCTTGAAGCATTTGGGGTGCATTGACATACAATATGATCTTGCCAAATTTTTAAGTATACACACATATGGTAACAAATATAAACATGAGTAATAACAAATATGTTTCAATGGATGTAAGACAAATCCTACTCTTACACAACAAACCCACACCACAACACCCATCATAATCTTCCAAACCTATCTGACATCCCACGCCTTAGATCTATCCTTTTGTTTTTAATGCAAACCTCCATATAGAAAGCAAAAACAAATTGCTAGGCTATACCACCATACTAGCCGGTGACTTTAAGAAAGACTGTTGAAATGGCAACATTCAACCCATCAAAATATATTTCCAATGCAATTCAATGTCAAATGTCCTCGTTATGACATCCTTCGCCTGCCAAAGAAAAGACAATTTTACCTCACACAACCTCATAAATGGATTTTACATCCACAACCCTAACTTCCAATTATGTGTTAGTTACAAATTATGAACCTCGACCACATACATATTTATGACCATCACCCAATACACCTCAACAAAGATCCCCAAACCATATTCAACCAAATCCATGACACCCCTTAGCCATCCACATATATCCCCCTCCCAATATCCAAAGACTTCATGACCGCTTTACCAGAAAATATTATACGTGATGCCAAACTACCCATGACCTGAACCTATCATATTCTCATATCATGTCCAAAGTACAAAACATACCTACCACCCACAACTACCCCCCCCCCCCAAAAAAAAAACCCATCCAATGGCTCCAAAAGCTCATCACAATCAACAAATACATTCGTAAACAGACCTAGAAAATCACCACAAAATAAAACCGCATAAATATAATCAACACCGTCCACCACAACCAACACCAAACCTCGACTCATACACAAATGCATATTCTACTCAATTGAAGCCGCCAACCTAGAAAATCTCCATCCAATAAATGGTATCTTCTTCACCCAGGAAACAAACATATTCAAATGCTAAAATCTCTTATGCACAATCCCCAATGTACATCAACCCAATGCATAGCCCATTAATTTTTCACCCATGAAACAAACATATTCAAATGCCAAAAATGCTTATGCTCAACCCCAATTTACACCAACCCAATGCATAGCCCACCAATACCCCTAGCATGACCTCAAGAGATACACAATAAAAATCCAAAACCCCCTCAACATCCACATAATAGACCTATTCAATGAAAAATCCTAGGACATGTCTCCAACAACTCTCAAATGGCAAAGCTTTGGGCCAACATAAGATTCCTAACAACGTCCTCAAAATCCTTCTACAAGCATTTCATAACCTCCTCTATCACGTAATTCAATACTTCTACCACACCTGCCCAATACCAAATTTTTGGAAACATATCCAAAGAGTACCACTCCACACAAAAAAAACCATACTCCATTATGCAACTTAACACCCATTTCCTTTCCAAAACCATTTACAAATTCGTTACTAGCAGTAACACCACCCTCTTTCAGCAAAGTGAAAAACTTATCAAATACTTTATGACATCCAACAAGGATTTAAGGAAGACCGGAATACATTTTGCCAAATTCAAATGCTATTTGTTGCTCTAGAAGATGCCAAATTCATCCTATATATTGATTGTAAAAATGCCTTTAGTTTCATAGAACACCTCCAATTCGTAGCCATTATGTATGACCTAAGCTACTCTTATCTTAGCCTCTTAACTTTGTGACGCCCTCAATGATCTTGGCCACCCTGGTTAAATATATTGTGGGTTGACAAACCATATAGCCAACAAACTTGGAGGCTTCCTAGCATTTTCCAAATTCACACCAGAAGTAAACCTACAATCCCCACCACATGTTCCATCCAAATGATGCAAATGCTTAATGTTCTCTTAAAAACAAACATCTTTGATTTTTCATACCATCCATATTATATTTAACAATTTTTGCAAATACCCCAACTCTATTGGTCACCTCAAAGAAATTGAACAAATGGCCAACCCAAGACCTTTCTCACCTAACGCCTCACCATAATCCATGATATCATAGGCTTCATATGCATACAAATTATGTCCTTAAAGATATTTAAACTCCAATACGAAAAATGCACAAACTCAGCTAACAAAGGTTTGCTGATGCTGAGAATATTTTATTCTTTACAATTATAAATATAATATTTGTTGCATTCCCATGCCCCCCACAAACGCATGAACCTCACTCTCTTCCCCCAATATTGGTTCACCACGGCCCAATCCCCCGAGCATGAACAAATTCCCCACACACCCCCATTGTCAAACAAAATCCCTTCAATTTTCCAACCATCCCACACCACCACATCCCCCATCAACCCCATTCCATGCATTTGTTTTTAACCAAGCCCCAACACAACAACCCCAATTCGCAAATATATCATGGAAGCCATTCATGGCATCCAAATAGATTACAAACCAAACTTCAATAGAATTATAAAATCGAAGCTTATGTACGCAGGTCATTGGGGAAGTTGCTCACATCCTAACCTATTTCAAATCCAAATTAATTATGCTCTATGTGTACACCAAAGCATCAACCTCTGCATTATTCCCATATTTTCCAAAATATTTGAATAATGCCTCAAAATTGCATTACGTATAACAAACTTACGACTCATACAAAACCCCAACTGTTGCAACCCTTGCTAGGTCCCCTTAACTATCTTGACCGTTTCTCAAATATAGCAAGTGTCATTACTACTAACCTTTTGCATTCCACCCATGCGAATGGTGAGCTCCCAATACCTTGGACCTCCAAGCTCATAGCTTGGTGAGCAACCTTCATACACATGTATCCAAGATTCTCCCCTTAATAAATAGCCAATGATAAATTGTGGAATTTCATTCATGAAAATCTAATCTCTAGTTGATCATCGCATTGCCGAAGCATACATGGCAACTATACTTGAGCATACATTTAATTCCCATGTATGCATGCATGCAACTAATCCACCTGATAGCCATCAAATACCTCACCCTACTCGTACTAAACATATGAAAAATGAAAAACCGTTAGCCTTTGGTTGTTTCTTCTTAATCAATCAACAAAAAATCCCAAAAATGAAATCTAGAACATGTTGCCCAAACCCACTCAAATTGTCACAATAATGGGATAGATAAATTGCACAAAAAACACCCCCAAAAATTGAAGACAACAATTGTTGCAACAAGTCAAAAACACAAGCCCTCGTAACTTCCATCAACAAAAAAAACCATATATTCTCCCGCGAGTGGGCTCACAACACCATTGACATTGGTAACCATAAGGACCACCTTGACCAGAGGCAATAGAAATTGTCCAATAGCCCTAATTAGATAGCCTTCTTTGTGTTCATGTATGAGCTTGCGGGTATGATCAAGGTGTAACGTCCTTAATTCATGCCAACACCATCACTTTATAAAAGTTTTTTTGTAAAGTGGCATGCATTACATCACACCCAATTTTTAGCATTTTTTCTCCAATGAATATTTTTCATTGTATTTATGAATGTCATCTTCTACAATTGTAGTTATTTCATGTTGGTTTAAAAGAACACAAATGGTTTAAGTGATTGTGAATAAGTGAAATGAAATGAAATATCAACAATGAATAACACAAAAGGGAGGATTTATCTTATAAAACAAATGTGTGAGCACCTCAGTGGTAAGAAAATACCAAATAGGTTTAGTACAATAATTTTTGGATTTGATGTATTCATTCATATAGATGAGAAATATGAAATCTTGCCAAACTTCCTTAAATGATGTATTATTAATGAATTTGTGCATAACCTCTACAAAACTACGTACACAATTTCTCAACTCCGGTAATATGCAATATATTTTATGCCAATGGGAATGGTCATTATGTTCATGATTTATGTTACTTTGTCTTGTAGAGAACATGTGATTACCCTCCTTAACAATAAACATTTTTGCACAAAATCTTTTAGGATCATGGTCTCTAGTTAGCAACAATTCAAATTTTGCATTGGACACTTCAAATGAACATCTCAATCATCACATTTCAAAGATGTGCCATTCTCCATATCACCATCAAACATTGAAACATATAATACTTTGTCTCCCGCACAATACCCATTCTCCAAAATTACTAAAGGCGGAGGTATAAGCAAACATAATGAAATAAACAATTGGGATTCACATATTGGTTTCAGGCGTAATCCATTTCCAATGAGTTGAAGTTTATTATTTGAAGAGCATGCATGTGTGCTATGATATCTTTGGCAGTGTCTAATCCATCGAGGAAGACATGGCCTTCAACAATGTTTTGGATATATAAAAGAACAAAACATGGGTTAAAGAAGATTACTCATGTATGTTTATTGGACTTACAAAACTTACAGGTTCTCCCAAAATGGCAACCAAAAAAACACAACAAGATTCCAATACAATACCTAAAGCATTGAAAATCACGTTTTTGGTTATGTGAACCCCCCAAAAACGGCTAACGAAGGGAAACATAAAGCACCCAATGTGCACCATCCCATAGCCATTGAACAAGCCAACAATGTAGATTTTTTTTGGCTAGAATGGTTGTAAAGAGGTCATCCAAGGTTTAAAAATGCCCATAAAAAATGTTGTAGAAAACCATAAATTGTCACCTTAGCATTGAGACTACAACTGTTAATGATTGTTTCCCAACTTTTTGTTTTGCACTAATGCATTATGGGTTGTTTTAACCATTGATGTTACATTGAGAGGATTTGTTTGGCCAAAAAAAGGACCCAATCCCACTTAGGATTGTGTCAGAGAAAAAAAAAATTGCCTAATGGGTACCATAGCCACAAAATTAGTTAATATAGCACAAGAATGGCTCAAAAAAACCAGAAGAGAGGCACTGAAGACCATGAATGCAAAAAAAAAGGGTTGGAAAAGACCATAAATTGTCAACTCGAAAATGAGATTACAAATTAGGGTTTGTTCCCAACTTTTGTTTTTGCACTTCAGCATTTTAAGAGGCTTCTACTATGGATTTTCTAACAATTTTGTTCATTGAAAAAACTTGTCCAACTAGGAAAGGGGCCCAATGCCTTCCAACCCTTAGTGTATGGAATGTAATAAGTGTTTGTGTTGTAAAACGTAAATAAATGTAAAAATGTAATAACATTTTTTGAGTA
Source organism: Polytrichum commune (assembly GCA_950295325.1). Taxonomy (NCBI): domain Eukaryota; kingdom Viridiplantae; phylum Streptophyta; class Polytrichopsida; order Polytrichales; family Polytrichaceae; genus Polytrichum; species Polytrichum commune. The sequence continues at coordinate 52,887,709 of OX485806.1, read as the reverse complement.
AAAAAAAGGTTAGCCAATGGGATCCCTACCATAGCCACAAACAAAGCCAAAAAAACACCAAAAAATGGTTTAAATGGATATAAAAAATGCACCCAAGATCAGAAGTTCCAACAAAAAAAAAGAATAAATCATAAATTGTCACCTTGGGATTGAAGCTACAATTTTTGGTTGTTTTTTTTTGTTTTGTTAAAATTGTGCTTTAACTAAGATAATTTTTTTTCGAATGGGCATAGCCACATAATGAGCTAGAAATGCACCAAAAATGGCTAGAAAGGTTGTGGGAGAGGTAACCCAAGACCATAATTGCAAGAACAATGGTGGGGAAAATCTTGAATTGCCATCTCAACACAAAGGCTACACTTTGTGCACTTATGCACTGATGGTGAGGGCACCCAAATGGTTGACCTCGCTATGAATTTGAGTTATTTTAATCTCATTTTTCATTTTCTTATGCATCTTTTGCACAAATGTTTCCTACTAATGAACCTTTCCTTTACAAGTCTTTGTATATTGCCGCTACAAAAACTCACACATTTCCAAAAACCATTTGTGCATCCCAATTTAACCATACCAAATGGCCATATATTGACTCAAGTAATATAGATTTTGAGAACATTATTATAGAGGATGTCATTTTTGTTTCTCCACCTATAGATCGACAAGTTTTTTATTCTTATGATAGGAAAATGGGTGGCATGGACAAGATTCATGACACACATGTTTGGTACAGAACCAAACAACAACATTCAAAATGAATTTGGTTTGACATTCAGGGGATGCATCGTCCATCACCAATGCCCAAACGATTATTTGTGAGTATGTCACAAAATGGTGGAGCTGCAACCATGTCAAGTAGATCGGCATTACACTCACCACATTTGTTCTGGGTAAAAGGCACTAGAAGGGTCCACTACAAGGATTATTGTTTCCCTCCCATTTGTCACATTATTTATCATGCAAGGATTATGAACATTCATTATGCATCTTTGGATATGTCGCATACATGCATCCATCTAGGTATGCACGACCATCATGTGTCCATTGTAGTGTGTCATGAGTCATTGGGTGTGGTTTTCCAATGTGTTGCTATGAGAGATGAAGCAAACACTCCAAAATTTGAAAGCATCCATTATTTGATCTGCAAACAAACTAGAGTTGTAGGAAATTTGTGTTATGATATAAAACACCAATATGATAGGGCCATTGAAATTTTCTTGGGTAGAAATCAACAAGGCATTGTTAATTGTGTGGGTGAAAAATTGCAATGCTTGTGGGAGCCCAAAAATCCACGGAAGTCCGGATTGGCTTCCGAACCGGATTAATACCCGGATAATACCTTGAGATTGTTATTAAAGTAGGGTTTCCTAGGGTAGGTTAGTTGTTTTAAGAAATAAGGTTCTAGGCATCCACCTTACATGTTAAAATGGTTAGAACAGATACTTTGGCCGGACCGGAAAATAACCGGGGAAGACCGTTTAGGAACGGTCCGGTCCGGAGCGTCCGGACCAAGAGACGGTTACAACGGACTCCGTTAGATATGGTTGCGGGGGAACGGTTACGAAACCAGACCCGTTAGGAGAGAGAGAGAGAGAGAGTACTTAAGAGAATTTTTCCTCTTCTCCGAGCCACTTGCGCGAGCGACATTGTTGAGAGAACGAGTGGTGAATTGCTTTTTCGAGTCACCAGTAGTTGGTTTGCTGGGATTCCGTAGTGATTAGCGGATAGAATTCTGGAGGAGAGAATCTGGGTATTGTTGAGGGTTTGAGGCCACGTAGCAAAATGCCGGAAGCGAGAGAGGAAGATGAAAGGGAGCATGTCTCGATTCCAGTGAAAAATGTATCGCCTGCCATCCCAAAGAGAGAATCTTAGCCGGATGGGTTGCAAGGGGCTACTTGCCAAACCCTAGAATCTCCGAGCGGAGGCCACCTTGCACGAATTCTTATTCGAGAGAGGCAATCAATGGTTTAGGACGATTAGGCAGGATCCGGAAAAATGGACGGCAGAGATATGGGCTGGGGTTTACGGATTTCCGCGAGGAAAGGGCGAGGGCTGGGCTAGCCGCCGAGATAGTTTTCATGTAGGAAAATTCCGAACGGAGCCTGATCCGAAAGACGGATTCCATCCCGGGAATTGCCAAAACCCTAGAGAGCGGAGAGTAATAGAATTCATCCTCCCCATCCTTTGTCACAACCCTTGCTAGCCCCCCTTGACCATCTTGCCAATTTTAATTCCGAGCAAAGGTTACGAGCGCTAACCCTTCGCATACCGCCATACTAATGGTTAGCTCCTCTCACCCCGAACCTTATAGTTCATAGGAGGGAACCAACCCTCCTACTTTGCATTCGGGACTCACCCTCGGGTGGGTGAGGCCACACCACCTCACCCATATAAGCCTCTAGGACTCTACAAGGGGCCCCTACCCCACCGTCAAGAAACCTCTTGTCTCTCTACCAAGTGTTGGGGCCAAGTACACATTTTCCTTTAGCCGTTGGGCCTAGAAGCCCCCAGCAGCTTCAGACCATGATAACTTCTTTGTATGATGTCTGATACTAACAAAAAAAACCACTCCATATTTATCTACGCTTTACGTAGATGCTGATGGATACTTCACTTGCCCCATTCAGGCAAGTATTGATGAAGTTATGCTTGTTTGAACCTTGGCAGTCCCGGGAATCACTCCCAGGCACAGCTGTACCAGGGCGCTGTCCCGGGACAGCGCCCCACTCAAATGGCCATAACTCCTAGCTCACACCTTCGATTGAGGTGATCTTGAGCATTCTAGAATCACCACGCCATGAGCTACGCATAACTCATGGCCTTACCCTTGTGCCTCATAGTCTCCGTGGGTGGGAGGCGTTCTTAACGCCCGGGGCCCTCACCCACACTAGGATCACTTGGGCCCTCTCACCAACGGCGCCACAAGTCTCGGGTGCACTCCGGGGTCCCCCTTGTGTCCATGGTGTTTCAGGAACTCATCATGGAGAGGTGCGCGACATCCTTAGTCCGGAAAAACCCAAGCGGCTTAGCATTACCATGGCCAACACCCTGTTCGGAGCGATGTCCGGGGTCCAGCCCGTTAATTGGGGTAGGTTAATTTAGGAGTATGTGGAGAAATCTCTCCCTCACATTGGCCAGAAACCCTCGTACCTCTCTCCCTACATCCTCCATCTCTACCAGCACCACAGCTGCATCAATGAAGCGGAAGACGAGGTGGTGTACAAGCTCGGTCCGGAAGTCGAGGTTGCGGAAACCGGAACAGAAGACTCGAGTGACACCGTTGTTCCGGTAACCACCTCCCGCTTCGCACCCTATGAAAGTCCGGAAACCAGCCTCACCACCACCACGACAGGAAGCCGGAACTAGCCGGGAAGTTCCCTGGAGAGACATCGACCTATCGACGTTTGAGTTTCCGGAAGCCCATACATACATACAAGCAACATGTCATACAATTAGGGGAACATTTTAACAGAGTTGTACCTCATCAATGGATTTTGTTTGCATCATATTGGTTGCCCACAAGCCGTGCAAATGTTAAGCACATATGTAATGTGGAATGCTCGATATATCTTGGCCACAATGAAAAAAATAGAAGATAATAGGTAGCAACTATCCTTTGATATGGGTATTTTAAGAAAAAAAACCATAAACGATGATTTGAAAAAACCAATCATTCATCACCTTAAATCATGATAAAAATTTAGCAAATCTTGAATTTCATGCAAAGTTGGGAATACCAAAAGATGAACCACAAGATTATTTCTTCAAAAAAGGTGAATTAAAATAGAGACTAACAAATGGAGAAGTTTACATATGCATCACAAAGAATGCAAGAAATAAGATAGTTGGAAATACACAAAACGAGTACCTTATCTCTCGATGGGTTTATCTCTCAATTGATGAAATAATACAACGAGTAACAAAAAAACCTTTTGGTGGCCTACAATACCTCTTGACGCCAATCTATTATGCCTCATTTGCTTTGTATGTCGGCCCACAAAACCATAATGTGTTATTGGTTGTAAAACAATCTCTGTTATAGAAAAAATAATGTAAGGATTGGAGATTGCCATATATTGACTACAAAACCATGGTAGATTGACCACAATACCATCAACCACCCAACGACTGCAAATTGCTATACATAGTCACCCATACATGCTAACACCATGTGGAGTTTTCATCAAAGAAATACCTATGGTTTCAACAAACAAAAAAGTGTAGCAAGATCCATAACAACTGCTATCATTACCTTTAACAAGGTATTGATGACTTTGTTTTGGTGGCCCATGATTGGAAAATATGTTTATCTTTAGTGTGTACAATGTGATATTTGTCCAAGAGTTTGATCCAAATGTCAACAAGCCTTCAACCCCTACACCCTCCAATGCCTACATAGGTGTTCCAAAACTTTATTGGGCCAATCAATTTGTTAATTAGGAATACCAAAAGTAGGTGTATTATCACAACCACATACTACACCACCAAGTCAACCGCCAAAATGTTTTTAGGAAACAATAACAAAATTTGGATGTCTAATGGACTTTGTGAGAAATCAAAAGGGTCATTTTATAAATGTTGACATGCAAACTTGTGATCCTTCACCAAAAATCAACAACTTACTATCCACAAACAAATGGATAGGCCTACAAGACCAATAAGGTCATAAAAATTGCTAATGCTAATCAAACCGATTGGGGCACTAAGCTACTAGCAACTCTTTGGGCCTATAGGACAACCTATAAGGTCTATAGGCTCTACAAGCTTTTTGGGCCCATAAGAAAGCCTACAAGACACACTTTAGTTTTTCAGTTTTTGGGACAAAAACATTACTACCTATGGTTATCGTCACGCCGATGTATACCATAAATGGAGTAAAAATCCATCATGTTTTAGAATAAAGGATGGAACAATTTAATGTCTTTGATTTAACCCAACATGAAGTTGAATAAGAAATATATATAATTATTGCGCAAAAACAAACATGACAAACCACGCAAGAAGATAAATTGTATCCACTGCAAATATAGGACAACCAATAAACCACAAAAGAGGCCAAAAGGCATGACACCTTGAAAGAGGAAACCATACAAACTATGGATGTTATTAAACATTCTCCAAGTAGTGAAGATTTAAACCCACCAACCACTCACAAAATGATATTTTACCTTGGCCAAAACATTTTGTGGCACTTGCGCCACAAAAATAATGAGATTATGCAAATTTTAAATAAATTGGACATGACCATACATGATTAAACACATTTATGATAATGGATCAGTGGATATTTCTACATTACAGTAGGAAATTTTGGAATGTGTCAATGTGAACAAGTTTAAACCATATCATGAGCCAAAATCGATACAAGCATATGCTTTATAAATTTTAGCATGTCATGTTTTGAAAGTTGAAACTAGGGCAACCAAGAAAAATTTGGAAAATAAAGGAGACATGATCCAAACCTCATTATTCACTCCCACCAAATTTGCACCAAATGTATTGTTGATGAAAATTTGAATCAAATAGACTTAGACTTGGAAATAAATCAAGTCTTGTTAATATATATATATTTTTTAACCCTCAAGATGAGATGGAAACCCAATTAAACATGCAATTCATGACAAAATGCTATTGAACAACAATATTTTCCTTCAATTAAATATATTGAATTCTAAAAAAACCCCATGTCCATTAACATAAGAAAAAAATGTTTAAATTTATATTGATTTAGGAATTTTTACTGAAGGTACAATTATCACATTCCCTACATTGTCAAACTCAAAGCAGAATAGGGTTGACCAACCCCACATTTGAATATTCAAATATGATACCCAGCTTAAAAACCCACATGGGGCTAACAATTGGAATAATAAACTATTGTGAGCCTTTCATTACTACTTACGAGGAAAATAATTAAGGATAAAAAACACATATATATATATTTTTAAATCTATAAACCAATAAAGTCACATAACCATAAATGTTAATGTGGAATTATTGCCACAATGAAGTAACAATTGGAAAAATAATCAAAATGATGCATAATTGGATGAATTCTTAGGGATGAAATTACCCACTCAATGGATGAAGCACCAACACTGCATAATCTTAATCTTCAAACAATCTTTATAAAGATGTTATCATGAATAAAATCATAAATCTTAACATGGATGAATTTAAGAGAATACCAAATGAAATACTACTTTGAATGAATGAGATTACAATCCTTGACAGATAATATATTTTGGTGATTTGGATGGATGAAGTTTTACATTGAATGAACACCATTTTAAATTAATGTCAATATCAAAAATAAAATTTGATGGTTTTGAATTTGAACTTGGATGAGCTTTGGAAACATGATGAAGTTTTCTATTGCATTACAATTTTGTTTCAAAATAAATTACTATATGGAATAAAATGAAGTTAACTAATGAAAGTGGAGAAAACTTTGGAATTTAGTGAATTATTAGAAAAAATAAAAAAATAAAATCATAGTGGATACCAAAAAAAAAATTCATGAGTTATTTCCCACTAGAGGAAAGATGTAAAACTTTATGATGGATCTTCAAGAAACCAACTCATGGCATATTTGGAAAGAAAAAATGCAAACTAATATAAATACAAACACAACTTCCATTCAAACAAAACTTTTCCATGGAATTACATAAAAAAAAGAAGATAAAGCCAAAGATCAATGTGCAATGGCAAGGAAAAAAATTCAAAAATTATTACAACAATTTAAAAAAAATCATAAAATGATACCAAGTGTACAAATCAACATGGAACAATAAATTAACTCCATTTTTAATTTTAATCTTTGGGTCCAATAGTGGACCCCAAGAAAATGAAAAGCCACCACCCAAATAAGGTAGTACTCCACAAAAATAAGGGCATTAAGGGATCAAAAAGATTTGCACAAATGCAGACAAACATTTAGAAAACATCCATAGTCTTAAATTTCAAAAGCGAAAAGGCATAAATTGAGAAACTCACCATATGAAAACTTAGCTACTAGGTGCACCAAAAAGAGCCAACAACCTCAATCAAAGCAAAAACAAGAACCAAGGATTTTTATGTCTCAAAGTTCTTTCTCTTTGTGGGAGCACGCTAACACCAAAATATCCGGATTGGCGTTTCTACGTGCCTAATCCGGTTTTGTCCGGATGACCCTAGTATTGTCCAGGGATTCTGTGAAGTGTAGGAGGTCTAGAACTCTTCGTACCTGCTTATCTTCTATTCCTCAGCCAAATTTCCAGAAACCCCGGTTTCCGGACTTTTGGTCTTTTGGACACTCTTTGTCTTCTTCCGGAGTGTGCCTTTCCGGATTGTATCTCTAGGTCCTAATTTTAATGCTTACTCACCCCTCTACGTCTACCCTCCAGAATAGGTGGTTTCATCCGGTGAAAACGTCCTTTATAAGATTAGAATCCGGAAATTCCCTGACAACCAATCCGGATTGATAAAATCCGTCTTGGCAGGTCACACAGCGAGATCCGGATTATTTCTTAGGACCACAATGACCAGAGGAGTCCGGATTCCAACCGGAGATCTGGCTCGACGGGATAAGTGGGTGACCCGTACCACTTTCCGAATTGTCCCGTCCACCGGCGATGAGACCTCTTCAGAAGATCAGATTGGCGCAAGTCCGGATCCCTTCCGGACCTTTGCCCAATCTTCTCCACGGCTATCTCACCTGGACGTTACCCAGACCTCCGGAACAATGAGGTTCCCTTCCCACTACACTCCGGAGATGGCCTCCAACCCGGAACCCTAACTGTTCCGGTCCTTCCCTTCTCCTTCCGACGGATCGATCCGGCTACCTTTACCTTGGATTCTATTCAATCTGAGATAACTGGGTGATCCGTACCACTTTCCGGATTGATTCGTCTAAGGGCGGTGGGACCTCTTCAGAAGATCAGATTGGCGTAAGTCCGGATCCCTTCCGGATTTCACCCAATCCTCCCAGCGGCTATCCCACCTAGACGTTACTCAACCATCCGGATCAGTGAGGTTTCCCTCCCACTACACCCAGAGAGGATCTGCAAGGCAATAACCAGATCGGATCCGGGTCTCCTTTCCCATGTCCTATCCGGAACTCCTATCCCTCATGCTCTCTCTTTCCTCCGCTAATGATCTCCGGATCATTCGTACACAAAATCAACCAAGGGAAGTCAAGGAGTGAGAAATCAAGGAATTTATTAAAGTAGGAGCAATCAAAATACAACAATGGAGAAGGAACCCTTCTCCAACTCCTTATTCAGCCTTAAGTAGGGGCCCAAAATCCCTAAACTGAAGGCGGCCGCCGCTACGAAAAACCCTAACTGCAACCATTCTCCCGGATTTCCCGGATCAAGATCCGGATTTTCCGCTGACAGAACCCAAGGGAGAATTTTATTCCTCATCTTCAAAAACTCCTAAATCCTATCTTCCTACCTCTATTCTGCCTAATTGATCTAACTATCATCCTGACCTAAGAAGAGCGGTGCTTCTTCTGAGCCGCTCCCTCCTTCGATTAGCTGCCTAGCCCACTAACGGTGGATGAGCCGCCTCCCGGCGACGCCTTCTGCAACCGCGTGAGCATCCTCCTCATGTTCGGAGAAGGGGCAATCTCATCCTCCGAGTCCACTGTTCTCTCGGTCCGCGGTGTTCCGGTCCCTGATGTTCCGGAAACTGTACTCCCCTTCTGGATGCTCCGGACCGGAGAAGGATCGCTTACGGTGCGCTGTTCCGGATTCTGCCCGCCCGATATCGAGGCAGTCCGCGGATCCCTGTTGGAGGCCGCCCTTGAGGGTGGCGGAGGGAATGGGCTAACCATTTGGCAGTCCGGCGGAGACAACGGCAAGGCTTGGGCCATAGGGGCCTTACCCCTACTCGGAGTTGCCTCTCGTGAACAGGAAAAAAAAGTGGGAGGGAGAAGGAAGGGACCCTTAAGTATCCTTCCTCCTTCTTTCTTCCCTTATTACCGTTTGGTTTAACGGAAAACGGTTGCCTAACCGTTTTCCGACGGTTTTCCCCCAACCGTCATAAATCCGTTGTAACCGCCATTTCCGGACCGTTGGCTAATCTTGGCGCAACCGTTACTTGGTCCGGACCTGCGGTTCGGGCCATGATTAAACGGTCCCCCTCTTCCAATTTGACGGACCGGTAATAATAATCCTTTTTAACCTTTTTATCGCGCAAGGCGGATTTAGAATGCCCTACACCCTAACCTTGATAATGTCACACCCTCCGTTTCACCAAAAGTGTGATATAAACAAGGTGTGACATACTTGATAATGTCACATTTTGTTCATAATGTGATATTATCAAAAAATATGTAGAAAATCAAAATATAATTACAATTAAAAAAATAACAAATACGAGACTTCAATATTTTTGAATGTAAAATCTAATTCAAAATTGTGAATAACAACAAGAGCACATCATAATGTGTCATTGAGATCAGGTAAAGACCTCTCACTAGAGACAAAGAAGCTTCTAATGTCACATTGTTTTGTTGATGTTAAATGTGCAACACCAATTCTAATGAGTTTGTCATGGATTTTTTCCATTTCTAACAACTCATGAGTGCTGAAAATCTAAGAACCTTGGCTAGCCATAAAATTCAAAACATCTTTAGCATATTTTTGTGCGTCGCTTAGCTTCACTACTTTAGACTCATCATCACTGCTATCAACAATCAATGGGTCCACTTCCATGGAATCAAGAACATGTTCGCCATCTTGCACTAATTGCACAAGCTCCTCAGTAGAAAATTCCACCTCAAAATCATCTTCACCTTCCATGTTTATGTACTCCAAAGGACAAAGCTTTTCTACAGGCTTGCCTTCAACATCCAAACCCAAATTTAATGCGGCGATGAGTCTACCCAATTGAGCATTTGGACTCCGAAACACGTACCAAATTTGAAATTACACAAGGCATCCCACTATGCCGAAAGCATTGAATGAGAGCTCATTCAATGACCCCCAATATGCTTTGCTTTAGCCCATGCTCACCAATGAACAATAATATCGAACCCATGCCCACCCATACAATCCATCCATACTTGATATTATCACATTTACACTACGGATTTTGAAAAAAAATAGTGACATTATCAAGGGTGATAGGGATAATAACGAGGGAGTTTTACACTATGAAAATCGGTTTCAAACTTTTAGATGACAATATCAAGGTGTTCTATTAACAAGGGTGACATTATCAAGGTTAGACTGTATTTCCTAGTACAATTATTTTATCATAAGTGACCCTATTATCCTTATATAAGCAGGGTAAAATACGGAAAGTAAATCCGTATTTCCGTATTTCCGTATTTTCGTCGAATTTGGACTCCCACATTCTTTCATTATCAAAGTTTTTTTTAAGCTACATTGCATCAGTCGTAGTAAGTGCCTCAATACATCAACTTATCACTATGACATTTTCTTCCTTAATAGAAACAACCACTGAGGCATTAGCAACAATGGAAGCATCATTACCAAGGCAAAATTTGGCAAGCCATTGAGGGAACTGCTTTGAAAATTCTAGCCACAATCTAATATAGCATAAAAGACACAAAATCATGCCCATTTTTGTGTAGACAACACATATGGCAACAAATATTGGTTGAAGTTTTGACAGAATATACCAATCTAGGATAATTACCAATTCAATAAGGATTTTTATTCCGCTAGTTCCGACTAGAGTTTTTCCTTCATGATGTGCCAAGGAAACTAAGTGCTACACACTTCAATAAGAATATAAGTGCTACACACCACAAGGGCCACTAAAGCTATCAACACCCTCCATGAAGACATGATATATGAGTAAGCAAATGTGAAACCATATTGCTATTCTCCAAAAGTTGGAAAATTTTGTTTCTAAAATCTTTCAAATGGGCACCATAGAGAAAAAATAAATTGCAAGAATTATTCCCCCCCTTCAAAACCATTCAAAAGGGAAAAAAATTGTTAAAGTAAAGAATTGTTAAGTTTTAGGATCAAAGAAACCTTCAAAACTCCTCAACTTGTAATTTTGTTTGAATATGATAAGCCAATACAAAATTTATTTTACCTAACTTCCAAAAAATTCCGATGCAACCAAAAGCTAATGTTACAAATGCTAATGCAATCCGAAACTTATAAAAAAAAAACCAATGTAATTGGAAACTTATGAAATCATAAGCTAATGCAACCCGCAACGGAACCACACAAGAGAAAGTAAGAGCAAACCCCACGTTAATCTTTTCAGACCTTCCATCCACTAAGTTTTACTGGCCATAGATCTAGCCATACCTACATCTAATGGTTAACATCAATAGCCGATTTCATCTTAGTTTTTCTTTGCTAAATCCCTACATCCAATATTTTTGGTTTGCCGTATTTTTTATCCAATGGCCTCCATTTTCTTACCTTCATCCACTTGACGCCTTCATCCGCATACACCGCCATCCGGTCATACATTTTTCCCACTTGATGCCCTCATCCGCATACGCCTTCAACCGTTCAATGTCGTGTCGGATATTAATTTATTATGTCATTGTCCTAAAAATGTTAATTAACAAATGTTAATCTAATTCCTGACAATTCATTTTCTTTCTTACTAGACCGTGAGCCTTAACTCAAAGTGCAAGCAATTTGGATGCCTCACATGTGTCAGCCATCTTTGGGACACATACAGCCGTAACAGACCAAGAATATTGTAGCTACATTGGCAAATGACATTCCATTGGGTTGCTTAGTCATAAATTTAGCAATAATCATTATGTCTTATTATTTTGGTATTTTTCAACTAATTTTTTCATGATAGTAACTGAATTTGAAGTTGAGTTTTGGTGTTAAAAACCCCATTAGTGCAGTGATAAGAATGTAGAAAACACAATTTGGCACTATAAGTATTAGAATACGTTGTGATATGTGTAATAAAGGTTACACCTTGTAGGTTTAAGAGTATTCACAATGAGTATAGGTTGGGAAGTAATTTTTTTTCCAAGGTGGCCAATTGTACGAATTATTGAAGAACTATGCTTGAGAACATTCTGTGAACATGGTGGGCCAAAAATACCCTGCTCAAAGGATTTTTTGTGTTGTGAAGGAACCAATAAACTGGCCCCCATAAGTGCTATCATGACATGCTACAAAAATATCAAAGATTTATATCTCATTGACACACCGACAAAGCACCCCATCCAATTCCCTTTGCAAGAGATAATTGGCGATGATAACGTAATGATGACTACGAACCCTCTTGTCCAATCCTTAGGGGATTGTTGGGGTGCTCAAGAAATCAATAATTTGGGCATATCATAATGGAAGTACCGTAATGAGAACTAGAATATCATCCGGTAGTTCATCATCAATGTCAACCGTGCCCATTTCTTCAAATAATCTTGAGAGGCGGTTGGCATGTTTGTATAAGCAATCGGGTTTATATTCTACGGTGTAATCTAACTCATCAAGGAGCAAGACCCACATTGATTTGACCACTAAAGTTGGGTTTATTGACCATATATTCAAGGGCCAAGTGGTCTACAAAAAATACTATTGGATTCATTAGGATGTAATGTCAATTTTTTTTTATATTAAATACCATAGCAAGGCAGTCTTACTCCGTGGTGGAACAATTCTTCTCCATCAATGTCAATTGATGATTGGTAAAGACAATGAGGTGGTCCTTGAGATCAGGCCCATAAGGTCGGCACAAAGCCATGCCTACGACAACGGCAAAACATCACAATAGACATGGAATGGCAAGTCCCGTTGAGGAGGTATAAGGCATGGGATTGAAGTGAGTTTGGTTTTGAGGCCTTCAAAACCAACCTAACATTTAGGGGTCCACTCATATCTTGTATCTATCCTAGTGAGGTTTGTTAAAATGATTGCCATAGTGGCATAGTCCTCCGTGATGTCTCAATACCATCCAAAATGGCCTAGAGCCCTTTGGATCCCTTTGATTATAGTGGGAGGTTGGGAATTAAGGATCACATCGATTTTGGGGTCCAATTTTTTACCAAACTCTGACACAACACAACCCAAACATATCCTCTTTAAAACTGCCATATATAGTTTGGTCGGGTTCAAGGCTAGGCCATTCTATCTACACAAAATGATACACTCGCAAACCATGACGAGATGAAGGGATTTAGTTGTTTGGGTGTTAAAATCGTCAATGAAAACCGACATGGAATTGTACAAGAGGTCAAAAAAAATGGAGGTTATCACACGTTGAAATGCAGTTGGTGCAATACATAGACCAAAGGGCATTACTATGTAAATGAATGTACCCCAAGGCTTTGTAAGTGTTGTCTTGCGGTAATTCTTGGGATCAATGGATACTTGATTATAGCTAGAGTAATCATTTATAAAGGTGTATGACTTATGTTTGACCACCTCCTCTAAAATTTGGTTAACAAAGGGCAATGGAAAATGGTATTTTTGCATGGCCATGTTGAGGCATTTATAGTCAATACACACCTTTAACTTCCCGTATTTTCTTTTTGACCAATACCATAGGGGAAACCCAATCTGTCATCTTTACAAGCTAATGAAACCGGCTTCAAAGAATTATAATAGTTAAGCCTTCAATGTTGAATGAAGGTGGAGATTTGTGCAACGTTCATTCTAGCAAACTAGTTGGGTTATCTTAGGGGTACGCGTGTAAGGTCTTTATAAGACCATGCAAAAATGTTTCCAAAATCCAACACAAGGTTGCGGTATTCTTCCACTTCGTCAAAGTATAGTTGAGATCCCATTTTCATTAACCGGGGTTCCTCCCCTTTGAGTGACACATCCACCTCTAGCCAATTCCTATTTGCAATGTGTATGTGGTTTGTAGGTCCATGATACCAATCTTTAAGCACCAATGGATAGATAGGCAAATTGCTCCCTATTTGGAGGTTTGTGGCGGTTTTACGGAAGTTTATAGGAGAAAAAAATATACATTCTTCATTCTTGAGGTCATAAAGGTAATGTGGTTGGGTATCATTGCATTTGAAGGTGTACACTGATATGATAAAGATGTCATCTACAATGGTGACAAAATCGGGATAAATTTCTTGAGGTCCATCATTCACTACAAGTCTAGCCATTACACAGTGGACATATTGGAGTACTTGTTATGTATTTTTCTTTTGGAACTCCGCCAACCACCTCGTGAATTTTCCATTGTCCTCCCAATCGTAAAGGCTAGGATCTAGGCTCTTGATGTTGTTGTTTGAGGTCAACTAAAGGTTGAACATGCCCTATAGTTTGTAAGGTTCCATCCATGGCCTCACTTCCATCGAGAAACAACATTTTTGGTGTAAACATCTCCTCCAATCGTAACATTACAATCGGCCATTTGTCCCATTGATGTGATTTGACATTGATTATATTTGTTGACAACATATAAAGATGGGTCGGTCATCTCTAAGGCTACCTTCTTGAGGGTTGAAAATGGAATTATGTTTATGTTGTTTCTTTCATCAATATAAACATGAAGATCATATTGTGAAGGATCTCCACCTCTACGGCTTTTGGTCCTGCATCACTTAGGGGAGTAGCATGAATTTTACCCACCATAATTGGCTTGCGAGGTTTATGAATGGCAATCACCTTCTTTTAAAAAATCTGCAAGGTAGGAGCTACTTAGATAAGTTGGGGAACCAAAATGTTGGCTTTCAAGATGCAAAGGTTTGTCCATAGGTCAAAATCCTCTGCAGGGTTGAAGGTTCTTATAGGCTGAGGTTTTGGTCTCAAAGGAACATCATACATGGTCTCCAACGTGTCTACAAACTGGTATAGATCGTCATCATCTTCATCTTCATTGAATTTTGCCAATACTGCCACCTCAGTAGAGGATTTGTCAACGGGGGGTGTTTGTTGATGGCATTTTGCATGGTGGAATTAATAACCTTGTCCAAATGAACAAAGTTTGGTGATCCATCCAAAAGATTCAAGGGTTCCGACATGCGTTCCATGAGGGGGTTGACTAACCATTGGGCTCTAGTTATAATTACAACATCCACTCCCATTTCTTCCAATCCTATAGGAAAGGTAGAGGAGATCATTGGCTTATGTTCGTGTAGTACGAAAGGGGTGTTATGGAGAATTGGATCGCTAGTGCCCTCTTGGTCCAATGGATTTGCGTTGACATTTGGCACGTCTCGGGAATTTGGTTTATGAAGGTGATCGGGTCGGGCTTGACCCTTAGCTTCATTTTGGCTATGACCAAAATTGGGGTTATGGTCATCTGTATTAAATCATTGGTTTCCTTGGGAAGGGTATTGTCCGTTTTGTCCATATCATAGTTGACCTTATGTGAGGCCAAACCCGCCACCCTTAAGCGTCCTAGTCCGGGTGATGGTTTTGAGAATCACATGTCTTGTAATGACAATTAAAGAAACACAAAATCCAACTTGGGTCTTCCGCACAAGTAATTTATTAATTCCCCTCTACTAGTCACATGCGTACTTCTTCTTACTCACTCTTGTGAGTGCAAGTGAAAGTGACTATCTCAAGCTCCAACCTTTTTTTATGGTTTTCATTCACTTGGTAATTCTCTTGAGTTTCCCACATCACTTGAGGCAACAACACCTCGCTAATGCTAGCATCATGTGCGAGCACACCTTTAGCCGAATCAAGTCTCCACGTCATGGTTTTAGCCATGCCTACCCTTGCCGACATTCCTCTTAAGATTCTAACTATGGAAGAACTTGGCCTTGTAGAATCCATGAGGTGATGACCAACCTAGCAACTTGGTGCCAACTCCACGTCGATGTCGACTCCCCGCTTGACGTCAACTTCACCCTTAATATCGACTCCACGCTTAACGCCACCTTGGTGACAACTTCAAAGCCACAACACTAATTCCAGCTATCAACTAAATCCCTTCGCTAGTTTAATCCAACCCCCTAATGTCACAGCTGCAGGTACATCCAACTCCCTAATATCACAACTGTGGATACACCCAGCTCCCTAATATCACAGTTGTGGATACACCCAACTCTCTACTATCACAGCTGTGGATACACCCAAATGCTGTGGGTACAATCAGCTCACTAATATCACAGCTGTGGAAACACCCAACTCTCTACTATCACAGCTGTGGATACACCCAACTTTCTACTATCACAGCTGTAGATACACCCAACTCTCTAATGTCACAGCTGTGGATACACCCAACTCTCTACTATCACAGTTGTGGATACACCCAACTCTCTACTATCACAGCTGTAGATACACCCAACTCCTAATATCACAGCTGTGGATACACCCAACTTCCTAATATCACAACTGTGGATATACCCAGCTCTCTACTATCACAGCTGTGGATACACCCAACTGCTATGGGTACACCCAGCTCCCTAATATCACAGCTGTGGATACACCCAACTCTCTACTATCATAGCTCTCTATTCTCTACTATAACACAACGAGCTAAGCTCTAAATGCCTCAAACCAAAGACTACTCCTAATAAGTGTGAACTAACTTCAAGGCTAATTAGTCTTCGTTCTTCACCTTGAGACCTTGCACACACACGTGCTCATTTCTTGCTTTCACACACCCACACTCATAACACGTGGGGTGCCAAGGAGCACAAAGGAAAAAAAAAGAAAAAAAAAAAGAAAAAAGTGAGGATTATATAGTGAGGTGAAAGGGAGTAGGTGAGCACCCCCAAGGCTCAAGATAAACCTTTTGATCCTTTCCTACTTTGTAGGCTCTCATCCTATTCTTTAAGCCTTCAAGGGATTAGGTGAGCACCCCAAGGCTCACGATAATCTTTTTGATCCTTTCCTATTTTGTAGGCTCTCATCCTATCATTTAAGCCTTCAACTCTTAAACCAACAACATAGATTCTAATTCAAACATTTAACTCAAGGAGCCACCCTTGGTTCACCACACACTATGCTCACCTAACTAAGGAACTTTCTTCACATCGCTAAACTTCTAATCAACCTAAGGTCTAAACATAACTTCACTCAAGCCTCACTATTTTTATATTTTTGTGAATAATCATAAAACATCAAAACATAACTTCTAATAGTTTCAAAGGCTTAAGAACACATGTGGGCACCATATTGGACTCACATTATTGGCAACCATCGGGGGATAGATCCCGAATATCTTGCTCCGAAGGTAAGTGCCGACTCACGCTTTGTACTCCTTACATCTACTCCCTGAAATGCGGGTAGGAAAGAGTTTGCCGTTCAAAGTCTCCAATTGGAGTGAGTTGTTAGGAAAAACTGCTTGCACAAGGTAAGGCCCTAACCACACCGCATCAAATTTTGCAGGGAATTCAAGCTTCCTTGCGTCTTGTATCATTACCATCATTCCCGGTTGAAGTGTCTTTTTCTTATGCCTTTTGTCGAAGATGATTTTTCTTCGACGTTGAATCGCCTCGATATGTTGAACGGCCGTCCATCTTCATTCGTCAAGCTCCTCCAAGTCGGTGAGCCTATTCTTCAAGGATTGTTTGTCGGTAAGTCTCGAACCTATGGCCACCCTAAGTGATTCTACCTCATATTCGATCGGAAGTGTGGCTTCCAAATCATACACCAATGAAAAATGTGTGGCATGGGTAGTCACCTTGTAGGTTATCCGGTATGCCCATAGTGCCGCTGTCAATTTGACGTCCCAATCTCGCTTCGAGTCTATAACTGTCTTGTGTAGAATGCTCACCAAAATCCCGTTGACACGCTCCGTTTGACCATTGGTCTGCAGATGGTAAGGTGTAGTTTTCCTATGATCTATTTGAAACCTACTAGTCATTTCGCGAATGAGATCATTCAGAAAATGTGTACCTCTATCACTAACTAGGATTTTAGGACATCCAAACCTAATGATAATGTTCTCATACATGAAAGTAGCCGCGTGAGCGGCCGTATCCGTTTTGATTGCTTTGGCCTCTGTCCACTTTGTTAAATATTTCATGGCCACTACGATTCCCCTTGAGGAATGAGGATGAACCGGTCCCACATAATCTATTCCCCATTTTTAAAAAAGAACTAATGGTAAATAAACATGTAGTGGCATTTCCATCCTAAGATCATTTCTGACGTACCTTTGGCAAACATCACACTTTTTCACATAATCATGTGAGTCTTTAAATAACGTAGGCCAAAAGTATCCGGCTCTAAGTATTTTTTGGCCGGTAAGTTGCCCTGAGAAATGCCCGCCGCATGCGCTATCGTGGCATGCCAATAAAATGGAGGGCACCTCCGTTGCGGATACACACCTCCTAAGTAGGCCGTTGGTTCCCTTCCTAAACAATCTATGTCCCAACACCATGAAATGTCTACTATTAACCCTCACTTTCTTTCTCTCTTCCTTGGACCACTCCTCGGGCAATGTTTGGGTCGTCAAGAATTCCACGATGCCCGCGTACCAATCCGGTCTTGAGGTTACCATAAAGAGATCATCATCCATTAGCCTATCGTCCACCGGGTTTTCTCCCATCTTTTCCGACAATTTAGACAAATGGTCGGCTTGCAAGTGCATGTGGCCCGGTTTATATTTCACCGTGTAATCGAATTCCTCTAATAGCAAAACCCACCTCGCTAATCTACCACTTAGCTCCGCCTTGTTCACCAAATATTTAATGGCCATGTGATCCACAAAGAAGACCACCGGGTTACACAAGAGGTAGTGTCGAAACTTTTTTTTACCGAGAACACCATTGCTAGGCACTCCCTCTCGGTGGTCGAGTAATTTCATTCGGTCGGTGTCAATTGCTTGCTAGCGTAAGCAATGGGTTGATCATTTTCTTTCTCTCCCGTGGACTGACAAAGCGCTCTACCCACCGCCACGTTGCTAGCGTCGCAAAAAACATGGAAGGGTTTACTCCAATCGGGTGGCCTCAAAATGAAATAAGTGCTCAAATTATCCCTCAATTCTTCGAAAGCCCTTTGGCATGCATCTGTCCATTCAAACTTGACATCCTTTTTTAGCAACTGTGTAATAGGGACCGCTATCTTTGAGAAATTTGGAATGAGTTCCCGGTACCACCCCACGTGCCCTAACAATTCAGAGATCCCTTTGGAATTGGTTGGAGTCTCCAACTCGCTTATGGCCACAACCTTTTCCGGATCCGGTTCCCTTTTTTTTTCGCTAACCACATAGCCTAGCAAGACTCCCCTATTGACTCCTAAGAATGTCTTATCGGGATTCAAAGCTAGCCTCATCTTTCTACACCTCACCAACGCCTCCCTAACGCAATGTAAGTGCTCACTCACGTTACTTTGAGTGCTAAAATCATCTACGAACACGGTCATGGATTTAAACAACAAGTCGTTGAAAATGTACATAACCAATCTTTGGAAAGTAGCGGGGGCATTACATAGCCCAAATGGCATTACGACCCACACAAAAGTCCCCCAAGGTGTGATAAAAGCCGTTTTATGAATATCTTGTAGGGCAATCGAAATTTGATTGTAGCCCGCATACCCATCCATGAAAGTATATCTTTCGTGACCTCGCACCTCTTCAAGTAGCAACGTGATGAATGGTAAGGGAAAATGGTCTTTTTGTGTGCACGCGTTCAATTTCCTATAATCGACGCACACCCTTAGTTTTTCGTTCTTCTTCTTCAGCAACACCATTGGAGACACCCAATCCGTAATCTCCACCGGCTTAATAAACCCGACATTCAACAATCTCTCCAATTCCGCTTTAACCACCAATTATAATTTCGGGTTCATCCTTCTTTCTTTTTGTCTAATTGGCTTTGCTCCCGGAATCAAAGGAATACAATGTTCCACCATCTCTCTAGGAATCCCCTTAAGTTCATCGTATGACCAAGCGAAGGTGTCGCTAAATTCATCTACCAATTCGCTATACTCCCTAACCTCGTTCTCCTCCAATTTCGACCCTATCTTCATTTGGCGGACCTTGCCATTTTTTAACTTCACATCCACATACCGCCAATCTTTCTCCGCCACATGGGTTTGCTCATCCTTGTTTCTATACCAATCCGCCGGCACATCGGGATAATCCTTGATGTCGTGACCAACAACTATCCCTGTGGATGTAGTCCTAAAATGCAAAGGTTCCTCTAACTTAGAAGCCTCCAAGATAGCATCCTCCTCTTGAGTCCCGTCCACGTGCACTAGATTAACGTTTCCATTATCCACATTATCTACCTAAGGCGTCAAACCCCCTAAGATCCACTCCTCTTCGGTGAGCACCTCACATGGCTCCAACAACGAACAATCCCCACCACTCAAACTTCACTCGTCGCTCAAACGTGGATGGTGAGATGTCACCAATATATCGAATTCCGACTCGGGATATTCCCTTAACCATTGTGCATACTCCCCATTATCTCCATAATTATAGAACCTAGGACCTAAACTTCCCGAACCCGAGTCCGTGATGGTGTTGTGACTTCCGGGATGAACAACTCCGACTAGAGCCTCCCCTCCTTCATCCTTGATTTTGTCAAGGTCTTCCTCTTCCAATGGTAGGTACAATTCCTTCTTCATCCACCCTTCTGATAACCCAATTGACACTTTGACTCGATTATCCTTAGGACCATAAATAATGGATGGCTTCGCACCTCCCCAATCTACTATGGCATCGGCCATTCTCAACCAAGGTCTTCCCAACAAGATGGGGAATGAGTCCTTGTTGGAATGCATCTTAATTACATGAAAAGTAATTAAATATTCCTCTCCCCCGGTGGTCATCCTACAATCCTTAATCATTCCCAAAGGTGTGGTTGAGCTTTGATTTGCCATGTTTATAGTCAAGGGCGAAGGACCCGTAAGACCAAGACCCAATTTCTTCATAGTGTGTTCTGGCAAAATGTTCAAACTACTACCTCCATCCACTAGCACATTTGGGACCACCTTGTCTACTATGTTGACCTCTATCTCTATGACCTTCACATCTCGACCTCCTTGTGATTGAATTCTAGCGGCCACTCTAGTCTTCACTTTTCTAATTCTTCTATTGACGGGCATGCCATCCTTGAGAGTCTTCTGCGCGACGGGTGAAATTTCCAATAATTGCCCAAAGGTTATGTCCGCCTTGAGCGAACTAAGGTCGGCCCACAAATCATAACCACTTGACTTCTCCACTTTTGCATTGCCGACACCATCAAACTCATCCAAAGGAATGTCCGGTCCTTCCCATTCTCCCATATCACTACCGTTTAGATCATGAACGACGTTAGGCATCTTCCTATCATGAAGAATTACATTCTCCTTTTCCAACTCCTTAATGACCCTCCTAGCCACCTTATCCATCTCATCTAATTTGGACATGTCAATGTTTTCGTCCGAAGAATACTCCTCTTGATCCTCCACTCCTACCTTTAATGGATCATTCTCTCTCATAGCTCTAGTTGTGACCGCCAACACCGGTGCTTCACGAATGACTTCATCATCTAGACTTCTCAATTTATAGGTGATGGCATTGGTGTGTGGAGGCCATTGACCTTGCTCCTCTCCAATCCCCATTGGGAGAGGAATCGTGTCATCATAATGAGCATCCATCACACGATCCATAAATCTATTGTCTTGAGAATTAGACGGTCCCGGATCCGTGGGAGGGACTTGGCGCCTATTGTCAACGTTTTGTGGATCTCGTTGCCCACCTTGAATTGGAATGTAACCGTTTGTCGTTTGTAATCCCGCCGGCGGATGGAACGTTTTGTCTTGCATTACCATAGTCATAGTATAAGTTCGGTGGTCCACCTTGTGGTCTAGCTCCCCTCATGTTGTCTCGCGCTTGTTGTTGTGGATTGGCCACCGGGTAAGGCACACTAATAACTTTGTCCGGTTGACAACATTCGTCCGAAGGATGATTTCCACCACAATTACTACAACCATAACCTTGCCTTTCGGACCAATATTGACCTTGGACATGCCACCTTCCACAAAATGGATGGAACTCCTTCTTCTCATTATCTTGACCAACTTGACCCCTAGGAGGAGGACCCCTATTGTTTCCTTGACCAAATTGAGGTTTTGCTTGGACTCGTTGATTTTGTGGAGGTGGACCACCGTTTCTTCATTTATCACGGTTTTGTCCACTTCTACAAAATTGTTGGCGTCATTGCGGAAATTGGCGATCTCCTTAAGTGCGGAACTGAGAGATGCTTTATGTCTGTGGCATTTCCCCTGTTGTAATTCGTGTTGATTTTCTTTGGCATCTATCAATTTCTTGTTTTCCTGTGATGTAAGTTGTAATTGTTGCTGCAGTTCCCGAACCTTGTCTTGGAGCAGCTAGTTCTCGCTTTGTAGTCGGGCTTCAGGCTGGTGCGAGATGCCGAGGTTTTTAAGTTCATTGGGTTGGAGACTACCTACGAGCTGTTGGGGTTCGGCGACTGTTTGAGTCGTAACAGAAACCTGTAGACTACTTCCGATTTGCTGTGGTTGGGTGGAAATTGTGGCAGCAGATTGATGAATCCACCGCTCGAGTTTCTGTGATGCTTGGTTGTAGTCGGCTAGGATGTTTACCAATTTTGTACCATTACTTTGTAGTTCAGAATTCTCCTTTGCCGCTAATTGAACTGGTTCGGCCATGGCCGATAAAACTTGTGGCCCTTCTCTAATTTGAGAGGACTCACCTTTTTGTGATAGCTTCCTTTTTTGTCACAAGGTTTAAGCAATGTTTCCGAAGGATTGAGAACTCCTGCCTCTAACTCTTGCTCAACTGTGAGAAATCCGTCATGAATGAGAAGCATGGTGAGTGGAGGTCCCACTAATGTCCTCAAACTGGTGGTCTTATCCTTGTAAAGTGCCTCTTTGAGGTTGATAAGTTCCGTTTTGATGTAACCATAAAACAATGCAGGCCAATCAACCTTTTTTCTATTTAAACCATTTTGTATGTGTACAACTGTTGTGCATGCAATTGTGTTCGCACTTGTTCTGAGTAAAAACAATGAGTTAAAAAACTTGAGAGGTTTTTTTGCCTCAATAATTGTGCAGTCATTGATCTTGCATGTTCCAATCTTGCTCTTCATTTTCTCCTTGATGTTGGGGAATAGATCCGTTGCATGTACCCTTGGCGTCCCTGGTTCCCTTTTGGCCATGAATGTGTTGAGGTAGAATACTCCATTCATTGTTTGTCTCCATGCCTTGCCAAAGATCGGAATCGTGCGCCCATTGAGCTTTGTCTACATAGTTTCCACATCCAAATTGGTAATCACCTCTTGAATAACACTTGCATTGATAATCTCCCAGGTGACTCTTGTAATGAATCGATCTAACCCTATAAGCTGCAAGATGGTTTCTTCTTCTCTATTTGGCTCGTAATCGAAGACAACCATCTCCGTGCTAAATGAAATCTCTGCAGCTGATCTGGTCATTGTTGCCTTTCCCTTTTCCTTGGTAGTTAACCCCATTGTAACAGTCCTTAATCTGATCTCCCAAAAGCTAATACTTCTATTCAACCTCTTAGCTAAATAATCTGGTTCACCGAAACTGAAACTGTTTTGTCTTTTACTACTGTTGTACACTGAACTTCGCGACCTCTCAACCTGGCCTAACTCTGTGCAGCTGATAGCATGAATCAGTGTCGAGGCTAAAAAATGCTTTAGTGCAAACAGACCCTTCTCAATCTGCCCTGTAAGCGACGTGAAAAGGAAGAGAGATTGGGAAATCCCCCCAAAAGTAGCCCTAGAAATTCTGTTGTTAGTGTCATGTTAGCAGTCTGAGTAATGATGCATTCAGGTAATTCTGTTACCCTTCTTGATGTGAGGTGGCCGTTCCAGATAGGTCTTTTAACCGAGTAATTTCTGAGGAGGTTGGTTGGTGGGGTTGTTATCCTTTTCCTTGTGTGTTGACAGGGTGTAGTTGGTTTACCCCTTCCTGACGTAATGCCTTTCTGTGATACCTCTTTTTGATTTGTGATCGCCTTCATGTGTAAAAGGGTGAATGTGGGTCCTTGAAGAATATCATGTTGAACGTTTGGAACTGTAGTAATTGGATGTCTTAGGAGGTTCCGTGTAATTCCAGTCCCATTAAAACTTTCCGCAATTTGTGTGTATTTAAAGTGTATAGTACCCTTTTGAATGGATGGATGTTTCCTTTGGATGTAAGTACAAATTTTGAACTACTAGTTCTATGAAGATTATGTACCAAATCCCACACATGTGTTGTAACCACTTAGTGGTTAATTCGTTTGCCATCTTAGATTTTGAAGGTACTTTGTACTTGTCATATGTGTTGTTGTTGATGGTCATGGTTGTCGCGCATAATGTGTTTGGTCGTGAATTCTCCGATAAATATATGTATGATGCACTCCTTTCGAAATTTTCTCCTTTTGTTGATAATTGAGTAATTATACTCTCGATTTCCTTTGTTTTTACATCGTTGGTAGATTCCTCTTTCAATATCCCTTGTTTCATTGGTTGTATAAAATAACATTCAAGCATTTTATGGTGTACTTCATCATAATCCGGGGATGTAAAAATATTCATTTCGTCTTGGTTAAAAGTGATAACTTGGTTGGGGTTAACCCAATCATATGGTAAAAACTTCTTCGATCCCCATCGTCCCAATTCTTTTTGATGTATGGTCTTGATTTCAATGGTATCGTCATCGTGGATTCTTGTGATGGTGTATTGTCCCACCCATTTTTGTTCCTCAAAAGGTATCTCAACTTGTTTGTTTGATAGATATTTGGTCACTATTTTTTGCCCTTCTTAAATTGAGTATGTCTTCCTCGAATAACTTGATTCTCCCTTGTGGTAGTTGGTATTATTGGATTTGTTTGTACAATTTCTACTTGTTTTGTCAAGTGATGAGTTTGTGGCGTCATCAACTTCTAAAACATATGCCTTTGCTTCAAGGGGTTCATGGTAAGGTTTAATCTTACTCATGTTTACCCTCCCAAGAGTTTCTCCTTGCAATGTGCTCACATCCACGGTGTTGTTATCGTAAATTTCTGTAATTTCGTAAGGTCCACTCCATCGGATTCTAAATTTGCCTGGACCGGGCTTGTTCATCCTTTGATGCCACAAAATCTTTTGACCCTTGTAAAATTTGGGATTTTTGTTTTCTTGCGAATTCTCCTTTGTTTGATGAGTGTTGTTAGTCTTTTCCTTGGTATCATAAGAGGGTTTCTTGCAATGTTTGCACCTCTTGCCTTCCATTAAAGTTTTATCTTGTCGTATTTTTCTCATGGTTTGAGTATGCTCGATATTTTCCTCCGCTTCTATACAGGTCAAGTCTAATGTCTTTAATTGTTCCATTCTCCGTTTAAGAACGGGATGCCATTCTTGATTCCTTTGGAGATTCTCCTCGTTGTAAATGAACGTCAATGGAAGTAATGCTTCCATTCCAAATACCAATGAAAATGGTGTATGCTTGGTGGTGACTTTATATGCCGTTCTATACGCCCATAATGCCGCATATAGCTTAGTGTCCCAATCCGTGCGATTGGCGTTTACCATTTTGGTAAGCGTTATTTTAATGACGTTGTTGGTGCTCTCCGCTTGTCCGTTGGCTTGAGGGTAGTAAATTGTCGATTTAAGATGTAAGACCATAAATGTCTTAGTTAAGATTTGAATTGTTTCATTTAGAAAGTGACTCCCTTGATCACTAACTAGTTCGATCGGACATCCGAATTTGGTGATGATCTCCTCAAATATGAATTTCGCGGTAGACGTTGCGGTGTTATCCCTTAGTGCTCTCACTTCAATCCATTTGGTAGTGTAGTCCGTGGCGGTGATGATGTATCTATTTTTAGTACCTTTGGCAGGAGGGTTGATTGGACCTATAAAGTCTAACCCCCATCTTTGGAATACTTCCGTAGGTATAATTGGATGTAATGGTTGTGCGGACTTTGATACTTTTGGTCCCACTCTTTGACATATGTCACATTGTTTGCAATACAAATATACGTCCCTTTTTATAGTAGGCCACCGATAGAGAGCTGTCAATATTTTGTGTAATGTGATGTTTGCCGCAAAGCGTCCTCTTGCAATGCCTTCATGTGCTTCGGCGATGATCGCCTCGGTAATTGGTCCGGAGTCACATCGCCTTTTCATTCCATCGGCCCCTTCCTTGATTAATTGGTCCCTATTGATTAGTTGAAAAGGTCTACTTCTTATCGCTATTTGTTGTCTTTGAGAAGTTGTTGCCGGTGTTGTCAATCTCCCATGTGATAAGTAGTCAATAAATGACGTTCTCCAATCCTCTTGTGGATCGGTAGTAATTGCTCCGCATTGTATTTTAGTTGTTGCTTTCTTCTTACATTTCGGACATTCTCCAATGATATAATGTTCCGTATCTTGTGCTATGGTAGGCCACCAATAGGGCCCGTTGAATATTTGTTGAATTGTATCGTTTGGGTTGAGGTGACAACCATTTTTCTCATGCACCCTTTTGATTAGATGTTTGATTTGGTCTTCCGCGATACATATTCTACTTTCTCCGTGGTTGACTTCTTTTCGTAATTCTCCTTCTTCCATAAAGTAAATTTCATATTCTTGTTCAAATAGATCTCGATCTTTGGTTCTCCCTTGGTTCAAATATTCCATTATTAGTTTTCTCCAATCTACTTTGGTTGAATCATTCCTTGGTTGAATTAGCGTAGTACCATTTCTTTGCTTGTAATTAGAATTTTTCCATCTCTTCACATGTTTGATGTTTCCCATGGAGTTCCTTTAAAAGCTCTAATATCCGATTCTCCGAGATGCATTCATTGGGTATCTCGTTGGCGACAAATCGTCTCATTAATTTCCCATTCACGATGGCAAAGAATTGACTTCTATTCGCAATCCATTCCTTCTCTTCTCCGGTTAAGTCATTGCTCATTGCCCTTCCGAATAATAAGTATTCAAGGTAAGGTTTTCTCTAATCCGATGGTGACATTTTCTTTAATATAATCACTTGTTTATCTTTTAGATTCATCTCTTCTTGCTTCCCGTGGAGTTCTAGTATGCATTCTTCACATTCATATTCCGCATGATATTTGATGTCTTTGTCAATTGTAGGCCACCAATATGGACTAAAGAATATTAATTGTTTAGTCATAGTTAAGGTCAAATGCTTGCCCTTTCCGTTGTGGGTTGCCGCTATTATCTTTCCTCCTCGGCTTCGTGTGACGCATATTCGCGTATATCCGTTGGGTAGTAATCTTATCAAGGTTCCTCCGTTGAGAATGAACCGCTTGCATTTGTTTGCCCATTGAAGTTGTTTTTCATTGGTAATATTTTCTCCACGTACTTGTCCATTTCTCAAGTACTCAAAATAGGGTGTTCTCCAATCTGTCGCGTGATTCTCTTCCGTGGTTGACTCGTCATCCGATACCGAGTCTAGTACTAGAGTATCATTTTCTTGTTCATGTATTCGTCCTTCATTTTATCGTAAGCAAACCGGACATTCTTCGCAATAACTTGCTACGTCCGTCTTTCTTGTTGGCCACCAATAAGGTCCATTTAATATGGTGAACCAAGTATTTTTGAAAGTTTGATGATGGCCTTCTTGTTCATACGCTTCTGCGATGATCTCCTCAATAACTTGTCCCGCTATGCATGTTTTTTATTCTCCACTTGGGCTAATTCGTATTAATTTATCTCCATCCATGATGTAGGGTTCACTAGCCCGTCTTATGCGTGTTTGTTCATCTTCCGTTGTCCCTATTGTTAACAACTTTCCATACTTGAGATATTCTTTGAACGGTTTTCTCCAATCTTCCGTTGGTTGAACATACACCATGTACCATTCTAGGCATGGTGTCACACATTCTTCACCTCGTTCATCTTCTTCACTTCCTTGCTCATCTTCTTTTATGTAATCTTCTTCCTTTTCTAGTACTTCCATACAAAATAAATTGGCATCCGGTAGTTGATCATTTACTCCGGTGGGTGGTTCTTCATTATCGATTCTTGAGAGGTGATCCGCCATCACGTGTCGTCTTCCGGGCATATACACAATCTCAAAATCGTATTCTTGTAGAAGAAGGATCCATCTTGCAATTCTCCCCAAGATTATCGGCCTATTTATCAAATATAGTAGTGCTTGGTGATCCACGTAGAACACAAAGTGATTCGCCAAAAGGTAATGTTGGAATTTGTTTACTGAATATACCATTGCCAATGCTTCTCGTTCTGTTGTGCTATAATTTTTCTCCGCTTGGTTTAGTAATCGGCTTGCATAGTATATAGGTGAGTCAATATTCTCATTCACCTTTTGCGTTAGTACCGCTCCAATGGCTATGTTTGATGCATCACAATGGACATGGAATTCCATTGATCAATTTGGAACCATTAGTATTGGTGTTGTAGTTAGAAGTCTCTTTGACTAGTTCAAATGTTTGTTGACACGCCGTTGTCCGTTCAAATGCTTCATCATTTTTTAGGAGAGCGTAAAGAGGTCTTGTAATTTGCACAAACATCCATATGAATCTCCTATGGTATGTTACCGAGCCTAAGAATGCTCGTAAACTCTTGACATTGGTTGGTGGTGGTAAGTTTTGTATCACGGAGATCTTTTGGGATCTATCAAAAGTCCCTCTTTGCAAACCACGTGACCAAGTAATCTTCCCGAGGTCACACAAATCATGCACTTCTCCGGATTAAGACTTAATCCACACTCTCTACATCGTTGGAGACAAAGCTTAAGGTGTTTGATGTGATCCGCCTTTGTCCCATATATACTAAAATCGTTTAGAACTCTGTGAATATCGTCATTACTCCCCTTTGGAAAGTAGATGGTGCGCTCATTAGTCCAAATGACATCACTCTAGTAGCATAAGCTCCCCATTCCGTAATAAAGCAAGTTTTTGGTTGATCTTCCGGTGCTACCCTTACTTGATTATAGCCACTAAACCCGTCTAGTAGCGATAACATTTCGTCTCAAGGATCTCTTCCGTAAATGGTAATGGAAATGGGTCGGATTTTGTCATCCCGTTGAGTTTCCGATAATCTACACATACTCTTAGCTTTCCATTTTTCTTTGGTACTATCACTATAGGTGAGAGCCATTCCGCTCTATCTACCGGGTAGATGAATCCGGCTTTGAGTAGTTTGTCAATCTCCTCTTTCACCTTCGCCGCATAATTCAGATTCATTCGATATCTACTTTGCTTGATCGGCTTGGTATTTGGTTTGAACTCTATCTTATGTTCACAAATGTGGGGTGGTATCCCTTTCATATCTTCATACGTCCATGCGAATACATCTTTGTAATCCCTTAGTATCTCAATCACTTGGTTTTCATAGGTAGGGTCAAGTTCCTTTCCTATTCGTACCATTTTGGGATCCTCCGTTGTCCCAAGGTTAATCTCCTTTATCATATCTTCATCTTCGATAGTCCATCCGGCGATTGTTTTTCCTTTCACCGCTTCGGATGCCGGTGTTCGATCGATCATTTGTTCTCCTTCCTTCATTTCATAAAAGTGAGATGGATAAACCGGTTTCTCTCCCATGTCTTCCTTTTGTTTTGGAGTTCCTTCTTTGACTTTAGGGACTTGCCTCTCCTTTTTCTTGGCATTCGTTTTAAGTCCCTTTTGTTGATATTCTCCACATTTTCTCCTTCGACGCTTGTCATAACCATATTGCAGTCGGTTTCATATAATTACTTCAATCCATCTAGTTCCACATCGGCTATGTGGTGTAAGCTTGGATAAGCTTGATAAACTACTTGTTCTTCTTCATCGGTTAATCCGGCTTCCCAATCAAAACCTTCAATGTTGATTGGTCTTGATGAATCCGGAAGTTTTGGTCTTCGATTAGTACCAATACATACATCTATTCCATTTTGATATAGAACTAGTTGACTCCTTCCCCAATCATGTTTGGCACGTGCTTGCTTAAGCCATGGTCGTCCAACTAGCATCGAGTAACAATTTTCTTGATTCTCCATCTTCATTACCGTCACGGTAACCTTAAAGGTCAAACCTCCAATTGTGATTTTCAAATTTTTGATGATTCTTAGTGGCATTACTTTTCTTTGATCCGCCATTTTGATTGTAAATGGTGCCACTTCAAGTTGTTTTCCAATTCCTAACTTCTCCATCAAGGCGTCCGTAATAATGTTAACTCCCGATCCTCCATCTAGTAACACATTTGGTATTCGTCGATTCTTAGTCCATACCGCGATCATCGGCATTTCTTCATCAAAGTCTTTCGTGGTTACGAGATATGTTTGAGGGACTTCCCTCTCATCTCGCCCTTTCGTGTAAATTGCTTCCATTACGCTTCTTTTGCAATAAGGGGCTATCTCCAAAAGTTTCCCTATTGTGATATTTGCTTGAGTTGAATCTAGTATTTTTCGAATAATTTGTCCTGCCCTCGATCGGGGTTCTTCTTCCGTCGCTATTCTCCTAGCTGATTTTCGGTACTCCGTTGCAAGATCTTCTGGCTCCAGTAGATCTTCGCCCGCTTCCCGTTGTATCTCTTTGATTGTATTCGTTACTTCGCGGTGTATCTCCCGCTTCTTCTTCCATTCCGAGTCCTCCGGTGCATCCCGCACCTCCTGTGACTTATGTTCTTTTCGCCTATTCCTTGGCTCATTCTCATTCTCACTAAGCTCTTTGCTTTCTTCATAGTGAATCTCCCGATTCTTCTTCCGTTCTAAGTCCTCCGGTGCCTCCCGCACCTCCTGTGACTTAAGTTCCTTTCGCCTTTTCCTTGGCGCCTTTGCATTTCCACTTTCTTTGTGGTGAATCTCCCGATTCTTCGTCCAATTCAAGTCCTCCGGTGCATCCCGCACCTCCTGTGACTTTGGCTCATCTTCACTTTCATCATCCATAACCTCTATGGTATCCTTTTCATCATCACTATCACTATTCTCCGAGTCTTCGCTCTTTCTATCATCTCCTTCATCTTCATCTTCCGATTCACTCTCTTCCTTAGAGTTTTCTTTCGCCGGGCTCTCGTCATCACACACACACTTGGTGTCACTACATTTGCCGCCACCGTGGGCTTCTTCGCGTAATCATTCGCTTCTTCTTGATGTTTCCTAAACAATGAGCACTCCGGCTTTCTATGACCCTGTTGATGACAATAATAGCATTCGTCGGCGTTGCCTTCCCGTCGCGGTAGGCTAGTGTACCCGATTCTCGGCGCAACCTTTTGGCTCATATTGTCCATCACCTCCCTGGGGTATTCCAATCTCCCGTGATTAATGGGTCCTTTAGGGCCACCCTGATAGGGGTATGCTTCTTCCCTTGGGTAGTATTGGCTTCGGTAGGGGTATGTCGCTTCCCTCCGGTAATTGTCGTACGGGTACCGATCTCCTCTTCGGTATTCATGCCCGTAATAGGGGTATTCTTCATCCCTTTGCTTATCTCTCCCTTGATAGGGGTATCTCATATCTCGCCGATTCTCCCCGAACCGCGGTCGCTCTTCATCTCTAAACCTCGGAGGTACGGCATCCGCCCTTCTCCGGTTGTTGTTCAATTGTGGTTGTACTTGATTCACTCCATATCTCCTTTCTCGCCGTCTTCCATCATAAACACATTCATTTGTATTGTGGGTAGTGCTATTGCAATTTGAGCAACTCTTTAATTGGCACTCATTTGAGTAATGGCCTTCGTTACGGCATCTCCGGCAAGTGACTCCCGTCCTAAACTTCTGAGTACCGATGGCTAGTTCCTCTATCTCTTGTTTAAGAGCTTTTAGATCATCTTTAGTGACATCGGCTTTCTTAGCCTTTCCCTTTCTCTTCTTCCTCCGTACATCTTCGTCGGAATCGCTACTTGAATCTCCATTTGATTCGTCTTCTCTCATTCTTTCCTTTTTCGTTTTGCTCATCTTAATCTTTCGTGCCGAAGCTAGTGCTTCCTCCAAGGTATCACTTGGTAAAATGTTTACATATTTCTCGTATTCTTTCCTTAGTCCATTTATGAACCAAGTTTTTCTAATTTGTTCTCCCGGCGCGGGTTGAATTTTTGCGGCCGTTACCATTACTCGTTCATAAAATTCTTCCACTGATTCATCTTTCTTTTGCTTTACATGTGACAAGTTGTTGATGATCTCCCCTTCCGATTTGGTTGATCGGAATCGTTGGATAAAAATCATCTTTAAATCGTTCCAATTCACAAAGTGATTCGCGGGAAATTGAGTGTACCATTCTAGTGCCTTCTTTTTAAGAGTCACCGGAAACAATCTTAGTTTCTCCGCATCGGTCCCTTTTTGGTTGGCATGACATATATTGACATATTCTTGTATGTAAGTGTCCGGATCTTTTTTTCCTTTGTATGTAGGAAGAGGTATCTTCCCTCTTCTAGGCAGGGGTGGCGCTCCTCCCGACATGGCTATAGTTCCACTTCCTCTTCCTCCTCCGGAACTTCCAATATTCGTCCCTAATGACGTTGTTCCGGATCTTGTTGTGCTATTAATCGGTACCCTATAGTCAAATAATTGCTCACTAGCCCTTACTTGTTGCAAAAATTCTTCAAATGTTTGGTTGACTTGTCTTGATGTTGGTTCCTCACTTTGAGTTGTTGTTGAATTTTCATCTTCTACTAGGCTTTCTTGTGTGTCTTGATCAAAATTAATATTCCGGGGTATCCCTTCTCTAGTGTTCGTTTTGAATGTTCTTAATGGAGTGACGGTGTCTCCTTGCTCTTCTCTATTTGTGTTTTCGTATTCATAGGGTGATGGTCGGTCTAGGTTATCGTTTGTTAGTGATGGGGACGGTGATCTAGATACATCAAGACCTTCGGCTCTTTGTTTTGCCCGTCTCTCGTATCGTTCCGCTCTCTCTCTTCTTTGCTTCTCGGCTCTTCCTTCCTCGCTATTGGGGTTTACTCCATGTTGCATACGGTTAATGTGCTTACGTTCGGCCTCGGCCTCTCTCCTAGATGGCGGCGAACGACTTCACTCCCTAGTGTCTTCTTCTTCGTCGTACATTAACACTACTTAGCATGATCTTAGACCACCCTAGTTGGCCCTCCCGGCTTCAACTATGTGCATTCTATATTCATCCTTTCGCTAGTACAACTCTTAGGACAAACTATCTTTTAATCTAATTTTCTTTTCCTCCCCAATGGATTCTT
The DNA here is from genome assembly GCA_950295325.1 of Polytrichum commune. Lineage (NCBI taxonomy): Eukaryota > Viridiplantae > Streptophyta > Polytrichopsida > Polytrichales > Polytrichaceae > Polytrichum > Polytrichum commune. The sequence continues at coordinate 52,854,793 of OX485806.1, read as the reverse complement.
AAAATTTCACTCGTTTAACTTGATCAACCCTCGCTCATTATTTTCCAATTTCTCTAGTCCGTTGTAAAGTTTTATCATCACTCTTTCGAAGTACAAGTTGTATAATAATCCCTCTTGTGGGTAGTGGTACCCTCTATGACTTGTGGCGCCTTTTGCCCACTTCCCGATTCCAATTCTCCCGTGATTCCACACCTTTGAGAATATATTTGCTTGTAGTTCTTCCGGTAGTTCGTAGATTCTCCTCTCAAACTCCGATCGATAAGTAAATCCAATTTGTTTCTTGATAAAGTTCTTGGTTGTTTTTGTCTTATAAACTTTGTGCATGTTCCACATCAAGTCATGGAACCTCTTTACTCCTTCGTATTGAGTTAGTACCTTTTCATCCCAACTAAACTTCGGGTATTCCCAAGGCCAATGACTCACAATTCCTTTAGTGTCAATGTCTTCTATAAGATCATCAATTACGTATACTCCTTTCACATTTGATTTCTCAATTTTTCTCAAAATTGCTCTTTCGACATGTGAGGCTTCAAGTGGTCCGATTAATTGCTTTTCTTCGGATCCTTCTTCTAATCTTTCTCGTAAGTTATTGCGGCAATGGATGTTCTCAAGCCAAGGAATCATTGATTGTAGCCGGTACCATTACTCGTGTGTAGTATAGGTCGTAAAAGAACCCTTCTAGATTATAATGGTACCCACTTTGATTTGTTGTTCCCGGCATGCACTCCCACAACGTATCCTTGCCTTTGTTCCACACTTTAGAAAAGATGATGGCTTGTAATTCTTCGGGTAAGTCTTTGATTCTTCTCTCAAAGTCCGATCGGTACGTGAAACTAATCCGTCTTTCTTCAAAACTTCTCCACGCTTGATCGATGTATACTCGGTTCATACATACCATTAAGTCAAGAAATCGTTTGGTGCTAATCCATTCTCCCGCTTTGTTAGATTCTTTGATGTAATCGGGATATTCCCACGGCCAACTTGATATTAGTTCCTTTTGGTTGTTCACTAGCTTTTCTTTTGATTTAACGTTCCAATTTTGCTTGTTGTTCATTGGAAATTTCTCCCGTTGTGTGCCACAATTTGTAAAGTAGGGACTCCTCAATCTCCACTTGATAGAATTTTTCTTGAGTTTCGATCTCCTTGAGTATCGCCTCGCAAAAAGTGATGAAGTTTAATTCATTCAACGTATCACGTATCTCCCGGTCGTCTTCCGCATGTCTCTTCTCATTTGACATTCTTACTAGTAAGGCGCATTATCTCCGAATCGTGTTAAGTTCCATTTGGTAGATATGACGTTGTGGTTATCCGCTCTTCATGGCGTAATTGTCCACGTGCTTAGTTAACGCATTCGCCAAGAACCTCCGCTTTCGTCCCTTTCACACTTAAAATCACCGTGACAAATTAAATCACCCTTTCACATTTAAATTACCGAAACACATTAATGGCAAGAATCCCCAGCATGGTCGCCAAAATGATGGACGCTGTGGGTCGTTCTTTTGCAAATTAGCTAAGAAGACTCACGATGCACATCATGTAAATTTATATTCGCTTGAAAACTACCGTGCCTCATTAATATGTTCGGTCTCGAATTAATAATCCCTCTCTTCTCCTTATGATATGAATATAATTATTGGAGTGAACACAATCTCATTATCTTAATTCTTACTCTCAATGTAAGGCATCATTGATAATAAGAACCATTAGATTTAAAGAAAGCTTCAAGAGGTGTAACAATATCCTCGATAATAATATAGTTTTCAATAAGTTATATGAATCCTTAAGGTTCGTAGTTCATAAACATCAATCACACAAATGATAGTAATCTTATAATGATGAAGAAAATCTAATATTCTTGAGTCTTCTTTTTTAAGCTCAAGTGTTACTACTTATAATATTGTAACTTGACATGTATGCATATAGTAGTTATAATTTCATAAACACATCATTGATTGTTTTGCAATGTCACGTTTAACTTCAAAGTGTTTCTTGATGACGATAGTAATTATAACTCTCTTGAGTTTTATTCAAGAGAGAGAACTTTTCTCTTTGATAGTTGATCCTTCTCTTTTAATGACATCCAACAACTCACAAAGTATCTTAAGAGAAAAAACATTTTTACTACAAAGTGTTTCTTGATGACGAGAAGTAAACCTATCTCTCTTGAGCTTTGCTCAAGAGAGAGAGAGATCTTCTCTTGAATAGATAATCCTTCAAATTGTAATCACATCCAACAACTCACAAGAAACTTAAAGAAAGAAGTTCCGATAACAATTGTAGTAAATAGATTATTTCATATCAATATTACTTCATTCATATAGATTCAAACTTTGATGTAAATTTATGTCTTCATCATTCTTGTTAATCATAAAATTAGTTGGATACTCAAACATATGTTATATAATATAATATGCATAATACTTGTAAGTCAATTATGTAGTTCATAATAATAAGTTCCTCCTCTTTTGAAGGAGTTCGTAATCGTTAAGAAGTTTCACTTTAATCGTCCATAACATGCATATAATTCTTCAAACATACAATCACATGTATATTTATATTTCCCTTTTGAGGAGTTCAATGATAAGTTCCATTTTTGAGAGTTAATTGTAATTCCGACGTTCAAGTTAAATTGACGTTACTACTCATAACAAGTCCTCTCAAAGTTCCATTGATACTCCAACTATTCTTGAGCGCTTTGTTCTCACCCTCACACTAATCTTTTGAGTTCTTGCTCAAAAGAGTCTACTCTTCTCTCGGTTGCTTAATAACTAAAGTTCCAAGTCCCGCTTATCAACTTGCAAGTTCAATTGAGAGAGAAAGAGAAAGATCACACACACATTTGTGGAAAAGATAGTGTATTGCAAAAGTGCTCCAAGAGGAAAGATACAAAAGAAATTCAAGTATTTTTGACACTCAAATTTAAGATAACTTCGTTGTGTAGAAAATGAGGTGTGATCTCCTAAAAATGCTTCCCTTATATAGTCTTTTCTTCCTAATCCAAAATCTATTTTTAAGAGTGGTTGTGATCTCCACTTTTCTAAATAACTATCTATCTTCAAAATATGTAGATGATTCCTATCCTAAACGGTTATAACCGTTTCACTACTCTAATGTTCTTAATACCAAGATTTCACTATATCTTTGTAATATTTACATTACAATTTGTCTTTGAGAGTCAATCAAATCTTTGTGGTTGATTGATTCAATTCCGATAATTGGTATCTAGAACATACTCGTAGAATGTATCCTAGTCCTATATTCTCCTTAATGTCTCCATAATGTCCTTGTATCTTAATAACCCAAATTTCTTATCATAATCATGCTTCCTACATTCTATATATTCCATAATCATGTCTCTTTGGATATTCATTCATCCTCAAAATCCTATATTTTAATATATTCCATAATCATGTCTCTTCGGATATTTCATTCATCCTCAAAATCCTATATTCTATTATACCCTTATACCCCCCTAATACACCCCTTAATATACCTCTAATACTCCCCTTAATACACCTTTAATACCTCCCTTAGTACACCCTTAATATATCCTCTATAATTTCTAAGCTTTCCTTATTTAAGCCGATGGTGCCCTACTACCGTGGGTAAGGGCGCCTAAGACCGCGCATCTTCCTCGTAATTCCATGGTACGGGGGCCTAAACCCGTGGCCGAACTCCATGGCCGAACTCCGACTTCCTTCGGCGTTCCATTTCCGAGCTCTCTCTCTCCATTTCGGTGATGCTTTCTAGGTCTGTCTCAATTTGTTAGTACCGTTGGTGCTTGCTTGTGATTGAGAATGTTGACACTCAACAGTGAGCTAGCTAACCTTTCCATGTACCTCTCCATATGCCTAGAAGGATCCTCATCCTTAGTTCCATAAAACTTAGGGAGGTGGGAAGGCATGTCCACCGCTTGTAAGTTTTGTGGAACCACGATTGGTAAGCCTCTCGGCCTAACCAATGGATTAATGGGTGGCATAGGAGGTATGGGTGGTGGATCCGTCCCTCGATCATGATCCATGGTGGCCGGTGCGCTCCCCTGTAACCCCCTATCAACGTTTATTGGAACTTCTTCCCCAAGCACGTTATTCTTTTATGAAGTTTCACCACTCAATTTGGAAGGGATAACCTCTTCCTCAAGTTGAACCTCCGATTCTAATGTATCTAACAATGATCTAGGCTCAACGTTCAAACAACTTTCTATTCTAACATCCACTTCTTCTAATCCTTCGCTAATTCTAGATGATGTCCTCCTACGTCTAGATCTTTCTAATCCTAATGTCAAACTTGGTTTTTGGGATCGAGTTTTACCTTGCATTCCATATGGAATCGATCAACCCTTACTTGACCAAACACACTCCTCACCAACTTCCCTCTTTAATGTTATCATTTTTCTTGGTGTGACTTAAAAATTATGGATATGAGGAAAGAGATCCTGCAAGCCCACTTAAGTGAAAAATCCCAAACAAGGGATAGGCATGTTCGTGTCAATTCTTAGTCAAGCCGGAGAATCACCTCCGTGCCATTCCTTGAATTGACACTAACCACGATACCGAGAATGAGGGGCTGACCTTTGTCATGCACCACGTTAAGGACCGAGGCATCACCCTCTTGTCCTCAACATGATGCTATGATCCGGGAATTACCCTCTACAACGGATAACGACAAACACGAGTCCGAAAATTCTTCCTTAATTAATTAGTTTTTTTACTTTGAAGAATGTGCTTACCTCAAGCAATTCGCTTCCTCCTGTAAGTTAGCACTCGCACTCGACTGTGTTTGATACAACATAATAACCAGCCTAGCAATCGTAATTCAAAAGTAACAACCCTTAGTTCAAGAACTTAGACACTCACCCCGAGGTGTCATAATTCTAAACACTATAAATTTAAATGATATAAGTCTAAATTCTATAAGTTGAACACAACGAGCTAAGCTCTAAATGCCTCAAACCAAAGACTACTCCTAACAAGTGTCAACTAACTTTAAGGCTAATTAGTCTTGGTTCTTCACCTTGAGACCTTGCACACACACGTGCTCCTTTTTTGCTTCCCATACACCTACACTCATAACACGTGGGGTGCCAAGGAGCACAAAGGAAAAAAAAAAAAAAAAAAAAAAATGAGGATTATATAGTGAGGTGAAAGGGAGTAGGTAAGCACCCCCAAGGCTCAAGATAAACCTTTTGATCCTTTCCTACTTTGTAGGCTCTCATCCTATCCTTTAAGCCTTCAAGGGAGTAGGTGAGCACCCCCAAGGCTCAAGATAAACTTTTTGATCATTTCCTACTCTGTAGGCTCTCATCCTATCCTTTAAGCCTTCAAGGGATTAGGTGAGCACCCCCAAGGCTCAAGATAAATCTTTTGATCATTTCCTACTTTGTAGGCTCTCAACCTATCATTTAAGCCTTCAACTCTTAAACCAACAACATAGATCCTAATTCAAACATTTAACTCAAGGAGCCACCATTGGTTCACCACACACTATGCTCACCTAACTAAGGAATTTTTTTCACACCGCTAAACTTCTAATCAACCTAAGGTCTAAACATAACTTCACTCAAGCCTCACTCTTTTTATATTTTTGTAATAATCATAAAACATCAAAACATAACTTCTAATAGTTTCAAAGAGTTAAGAACACATGTGGGCACCATTTTGGGCTCACACTAACCGATCATCAAACTTGGCTACGATGTCTGCAAGGAAATCGGTGGTGGCCCACGATGGGGCTGTGTGACATACAAATATACATTATGTACGATTGCCCGTCATGTCGGAGGAGATTTCAAGTCAAACCCGATAACATAATTTGCGGGAGCATCATCGTACAATCACATGACAACAAGGATTGGAAGAGGTTACTGATAGAATACCTCACATACGGGTACCTAAAAGGACCCCGCATCTCGAAGAGTCAACACAAGAAGCTGATTCTACAAAGCCGGAAATATTTCATCGAAGAAGGAAAACTGAAAAGAATACTTTCAGATGGAGACCTTAAGATATGTATTGCCGGACGAGGAATCCATGAATACCTAAAGGAATCACATATTACTGAATCAGGAGAACATCTTAGCATAGAAATAATGTGGCACCTAGTCATGTTTGGACCATACTAGTGGCCCACGTGCGGAGTTGACATTAAAAACTTATGCAGTCAGAAATGTTTGACCTACAGTAGCCAATCGGAGTTTTCAAAGGAAGAGCCAACCCAATCACGTTTAGGTCGGAAAGACTTACGGGGAACACCTACCACGGATTGGAGACGCCCTTATATGGAGTACCTAACATGCGGGAAGATCTTTACCCAAAACTTAATACCAGAGGATAAAAGGGCTGTTGAATACAGCCATAAATATTTCGTGTTTATCGAGGGTACTTTACAAAGAATACGTAAAGGAGGAAAGAGTAACCAACTATGCATTCTGGAGACACAAGTACCCATGTATTTGGTTAGGATTCATGGAGAAACCAAACCTCATTTGGCCGCCACAGAAACATGGAAGCCCGTGGCTACGGGAGGATACTGGTGGCCAACATGGGGAGATGACGTGTGCAACCATCTAAGGTATTGCAAAATTTGCAAAGGAACGGAACCTTGGGACACGCACCCAGTGGAGAGGCAAAACTCGGTTCAACAAGAATCAACACATGAGCCAGATTGGAGGCTCCCAGTTATACAACACCTAAACAACATTAAGAAACCTGGTCATATTGACACCCAAAAGTTGGGGTTAACCAGTTTCGACACGGAGACTTATTTCACAACCGAGGATGGTCTGAAATACCGATTACCAAATAGAGAAGTCAAAATGTGCATAACCAACAAAGATGCCATTGATTGGGTCCAAAGGATACACAGATATCAGATACCCCCTCTAACAAAAGACGAGATACTTACAGAAGTACACAAAGGCCCCTATTGGTGGCCAACCATCCCTCGGGACGTGGAACATGTAATCGACAAATGTAAAAGGTGCCAGGACACCCTACTACCAGGCCCCAAAATCGAGAATTATGGGACCATCTTACAAAATAAGAAGACACATGATTGGAGAGAGCCAATCATCCAACACCTCGAAAACCCCATGGAACTAAGCAACTTTGCTTTCCACGAAGAATTGGGGGTGTTACGCGAGGAATTACCCCACTATTTTCTACAAGAAGGGGAATTAAAACGGAGATTCGCAAATGACGACATTAAACTTTGCGTCTCCAAGGAAACGGGGATTGAATGGTTAACAACCATCCACCAACGAGGAATTCCACATCTCTCAATGGATGAGATGATCTCACAAGTCACCACAGGACCCTATTGGTGGCCCACAATCCCTCCCAATATTGATCATTTATGCAGGAATTGTAGGATTTGTTGGCCCGATCAATCTACAGGACGTATGGTCGAGTGCACAACAATCACAGCGAAAGGGGAAGACAAACAAGACTGGAGAACCCCCTACTTTGATTACTTAAAACATGGTCGATTAACCACGGAAGCGTCAACTACGCAACGACAACAAATAGCAATACAGAGCCGACCTTTCATGTTAAACCAAAATGGAACACTAATCAAAGAAGGTCCATACGGCATACGAAGAACATGCGTGGCCGGACCGGTGACAATAGCCATCATTGCGGAAGCTCATGAGGGTATAGCTGGAGGACATTTTTCAGCTAAAATCACCCTCTACAAGATTTTGACCGCTTTGTATTGGTGGCCCACCATGAAGCGAGATGTTTATTTGTATTGTACTCAATGTGATATATGCCAAAGGGTTGGCCCCAAAATCTCAATCAACCTCCAACCCTTACATCCTATAATGCCCATCGAGGTATTCCAAACGTGGGGTTTGGACTTCATTGGACCAGTCAACCCGCCATCTAAAGGTACCAAGAATCGGTACATTATTACAGCTACTGACTATACCACCAAATGGGTGGAAGCCAGGGCCTTGAAAGACAACACGGCTAAGTCAACGGCCAAGTTTTTGTTTGAAGAAATAATTACAAAATTTGGTTGCCCTTTGGAGTTTGTAAGTGACCAAGGAAGCCACTTCATCGACACCATAAAGGTTCTCACTCAAGAATTTATGATACTCCACCACAAGTCGGCAACTTACTACCCACAAGCTAACGGGCAGGCTGAAAGTACCAACAAGGTGATAAAGATAGCCTTGACCAAAATGGTGAACGCCAATCAAACATATTGGGATACCAAATTACATGGAGCACTTTGGGCCTATAGGACAGCCTACAAGGTCACAACAAAACATACTCCATTCTCATTAGTCTTTGGAACGGAAGCCTTGTTACCTATGGCTTACCTTCACCCTGATGTTTACCAAAAACGAAGTCAAGAAATTCATCCCATTCTAGAGAAGAGAATGAAGCAACTTAGGGTTATGGATTTAACCCGACAGGATGCCGAGGAAAACATGAAACACATGCAAATGTTACACAAAGACAAACATGACAAGCCCCGGAAAAGGACACATTGTAAGCATTGTAAACACGGACCAATTAACACACCAAAGATAGAAGCCAAAAAGCATGATGCTCTGAAAGAAGAAATCAACCAAGCTATGGATGAGGTTAAAAATACTCCTAGGAGTGAAAACTCGGAACCACCAACTATGCACAACACAAGATTTTACCCCGGTCAAAGAATCTTGTGGCACCTCCGCCATAAAATACCCGGACCGGGCAAGTTCAAAATACGATGGGCGGGACCATATATGATTAAACATGTTTATGATAACGGATCAGTGGATGTCACCACTTTGCACGGAGAAAGTTTGGGACGGGTAAATATGAACAAGTTAAAACCATACCAAGAGCCTGAATCAACTCAAGCCTATGCATTGCAAATTTTAGCATGCCATATTTTGTAAGCAGAAATTAGGACAAAGCAAGACCCTTCAAAGAATAATACCACCAAATCCCCAATTACCACACTTTCTCAACCAAGTGAGGAGACCATCTCACACACCGAGTCCACACCTTACCAGGACCAAGAAACTTTAGAGGCAGAAGACTTAGAAATACACCAGATTTTAATAGAAGGGTATTTTTCTCAACCATTACGACAAGAGAAAGATATCTTAAATCTCATAAGGCACGACCAAATAGACGAAAAAGAAACCAACCTACATACCATACAATTACGACAAGAGAAAGATACCTTAAATCTCATAAGGCACGACCAAATGGATGAAAAAGAAACCAACCTACATACCATACAATTACGACAAGAGAAAGATACCTTAAACCTCATAAGTCACGACCAAATGGATGAAAAAGAAACCAACCTGCATACCATACGATTACAACCCTTATCCCAATGGGAACTACTATCAAGTTCAAGAGAAAATTCGGGAAGCACAACACCTATGAAGAATACAATCCATGCACACCCTGCCTTACCTAGCTTGGACCCAACTGGGGTGGAGCCTACTTACCAATAAAATCTTTGAGAAAGGTCCCTGGTAAAGACTCACATGGGACCTAACCACTGGAATAGTAAACCAGTAAGAGCCTTTTCATCATCACCATAAAAGATGAAAAGTATCAAGGAGATGAAACCCATTTTTAACTCCATAAGGCGTCAATTCGGGAGTTACATGAATACAAATTTGAAGCAACGGAAAATAATATTACCATTAAAGTATGGACGGATGCAAATCTGGGAAGAAAATCTAACACCATTAAGTGAAATAATCGGAGTTTATAAAAGAGGGGCACGTATGCTAGTAACTTATCAATACCAACGGGGGTAGATCATGTATTTTACGTCCTCGAGCTAGTTAAACTCTTATGACGTCTACAGTTCTCTTTTTACTAATAAACGAAGATGGATGAAGAAATGTTCGAGATGAAGTCTCAAGGTTATACTTGATTAAGACTCAAGAGCGAATTCGATGGATGAAAAGGAAAATGCATGAGCACTGAGAATAACATTGAATGAAGTGTGAAACAGAAGGATGGAGATTAGATAGGATGTAATCTGGATGTGGTTGCTTAATGAAATTTAAAGATGGAGTTACTATGCGCACGCCAGCTATGGATGAAGATTGGGTACTGAGGGATCGACGGAATTTTGAAGGTTAGAATGGAATTTCAAGCGACGGATGATAAGGCAGAGCTGCGGATGAATTGCGGAGGATTCAGCAAACCAGGGTAGCTAGTTGCTGCTTGTTATACCTTAAACATATTACGAAATGGGTGTAAAATAAAAATATCATGTTTCGGTGACAACATAGAAAGCTGAGTGTTTTGCTCAAACGTGCTTTAGGCATGATATTACTAACTTCTTAATGTCAAGTGACCATGGGCACAGTGCAGGCCTATTACAGTCCGCAAAACATTGAAGTAGGCTAGAAATTTGACAAGTGAATAATACTCAAACGATCCAAGTCGGAGCAGCAAAACGTTCAGACCAAAATCTTAACTAAATGCAAATTTCCAAAATTACGAAGTTACCCATCAGAAATTCATCCATCAAAGAACCAAAGAAAACCATGTTCACCATATTACTCCAAGATATACATGTAAAGACTGTGCCAGAGTAGGGAGAGAATTTGATCACACAAGAATTCGAAATATACATCCGAATCATCAACATACATAAACCAATACAAGAATTTGAAATCCAACTCCAATTTAATTTTGATTGGAGGGGTCCAGTAAGTGGACCCCAAAGAAATGGGGATTCAAGCCTAGAAGGGCGAATCCCACGTAAAGGGGTAACCAGTTCACCTGAAACAACCCACTTACACAAAGTCAGTCAAGATTCAAGAAAGAACTTGAAGCAAACCAAGGCTTAGAGGGGAGAGCTTACCGAAACACCATGTCAGCAGCCAGTTGTACCCAGAGATGCCAGCTACTGGCCACGGCAGCAAGACAAAGAAACAAAGCCCCAGAACTTAGGGTTCAAAGCTCTCTCTCTCTTACCTCTCCAACTCCTTTTTCAGCTGAAGCACGACAGTTACACCAGTTAAGCAGTTAGCCGTTTTCTCGGAAAAATTCCAACTCTCACCCACCATGGCCACTACAAAGGCCTCTATTGAGGGGCAATGCACACAGTATAGTGAAACGTGGGATTTAGTTGAGTCAGGAGCGCTCAAAACTCTAGCCAAAATCAATTTCAGCACAAAGGATAGAAAGTTGTACCCACCCCTGTGCAAGCTACATATCTGGCAGCAAGCGCTACTTCAGGCTATAGCAGGAGCTGCCAAGCTCGGACAAGATTCTCCGTCTATCAAACTAATGCATGGTTTGTTGCCATACAAACCAATGGAGTTAGTCACTTTCAGCAGGGAGGAGCTGTCATTCTTGCGCAAGATCAGATTGGAACAATTCTTGTGCAATGTGCCATGGGGAGTGGTGCATGCAGTTCGAGCAAGGGAAGCCATCGATTCGCTGCAAGAGGACACAATGCAGGTTACTCTGAAAGGAGAGGTAATGCCTTTATTCTCTGAAAATTGGAGGGAATTATTTCTCAAGATTTTCCACTTAGCACCAAGAGGGGAAGGTGGAAAAAGGGAGAGATTGCAGTTACAGGACTTGTTTCCCTCCCTCGCAACAATCCAAGAAGGTCAAAAAAGTGTGAAGGTAGGAGATTGTCAAGTTGCAGGTTCAAAAAGACCCTTAAGGCTTCTCAATTCATTCTTCTGCCTCAATACTTCAGGCCAGTATAGCATTAGCATACACTTTGCAAAATTAGTGCTGGCAGCACTAAATGGAGAAAAGGTGGATTGGCCTTTGGAATTCTTTGATGAATTCAAAACTGAAGTGGTAACTCTGCACCGCCACCAACAAGAAGATAAGCCCAAGGTTGTCAAAACAGCCATTGGACCTCACCTCACCTTGCTCATTGAGGAGGCAGAACTTTTGGGCAACCAAGAGAAAGGTAGCAGGGTTTGGAACCATGGCAGGGCTCACCATGACGGAAAGGGCCCCGCCACCTCGCAAACGCAAACTGGAGGAGGAAGCAAAGCAAGGTAAATTGGATACTGTCATCCGAGTCTCCCTGAAACAACCACCACCTCATAGCAGTTGCGGTCAAAGTGATCATAGTACAGATGCCATAGAGGAGCCCCAGAAACGCCGAATAGTCCAAGCGGCGGAGAAATGGCAGGTACCAAATGACACTTCCACCATGATCAATCAAATTTGTTTCACCCATCGCAGATTAGAGCAGTTACTGACCACCTTGACCAGTAAGGCTGGAGAAAAATTTGTAATGAAGATGGATGAAGAATTCCAGAAGTTACAAGTTCAGGCCAACCAGCATTATAATCAGAGTTTGAGGTTGAAGGAACCTCTAACCACAAATGAGCATGAAGTGGAGAAAGGTTTATTGCACACAGAAATCAAGAAACCCAATAAAAAATTAGCCACCCTCAATGAGGGTTATGCGGAACAGGTTGAGATGGTTTTTGAACTTCAGCACCAGTTAACCACAGCAGAAGAAACATTGGCCACTCTTACCGACGCCAAAAGAACTCAACAAGGAAAATTCGACCAAATGACTGAGGACATGAACCGGAGTTAGAAGCCACCCAGCAGCAGTTCACAGATTTACAGCTTCAACACCAAGAACAGGTCGCATACTTGGCTGCCACCAAGGAGGAGCTTCATCGAGATCAACGAACATCGCATTACACCAGTCCGGAAGCACCCAGATCGGAGGATGGGATGACGCATGCAAGTGAAAGCAATTTACATACCCCCACTTCTGGACTCTACTCCATGGTAGAAGGGGCAAACCTGCCTATTGAAGTCCAGGAGCAGGCCATTGCAAAATTACAGCAGGAACTAGGATATGTTAGGCGAGAGTGGGATGAACTGCAACTGACCATCGAACGAAGCATGGAAGGTCCTCTTGACATGAGCGAGGAAACACTCAACCCAACGGATATTTCGAGATCGGCCATATCGCCAAGGGCAATTATCTATCAGCAACTCACCACAAACATCCCCCCTCTCACCACCATAATGCAGTATTACCACGCCCTAAAGGGGCTTAATTTGTTGGTTGCCCGAGTACCGCTCCTCAAGGCAGGCGTTACCTTATCCAAACCCTTGTTCGAACAGATATGGGAAACGGCCGATGCCACTGCAAGAGACACCCTCCCATTCATGTGGGTCAAGGGTGAGATCAAATTACCTGTAGGGATTATGGAGGTGGTAACTGGATCTCCGCCTTTCTACATAGGTCGGTTCGTGCTGCGAGCACTAAGTTTTATCAGCCACCACCATTCCACTTACTACAACCATACCCCCCTGAATAGACTGCCAACTTTGAAACCCTACCCAAACAACATTTACCATCAGATCAGGGAATTGGTGAAAAATCAGCATATCACTTTCAACCAGGCACTGAAAACTCTCAGCACAGAAGACACCAGTATATGCTATGAGGCGGTACAACAGTTCACGTGGCTGCGAGAACGCCACCCACACCAATTACTAGGTCCATATACCAATCTGCAAATCAAAGAATATGTATTGAGGGTGATCAGAGAGAAGGAAGGGGCGATTTCTACGCGGAAGTTCGGCACCCCGCACTCCCGAACGATCCTCCAACCAGATCAATAACGAGCATAGGGACATGCTCTTTCTGGGGGAGGAGGATAAGTGTAGGGCCCCTGAACTCTCAACTACAAGCGGAGGAAGTAATTTGGGGAACCGGCCAAGGGCAACGCTGGAACTGGTGAGTAAGAGGTGGTGAAGGAAACCAGGAGCCGGCCGAAGTAACCGAGAGTCGGCCGAGGGAAAGAGGGGACAGGGGGGCCGTGGGCCACGTGGGAAGAGGAGATGCGAGCCCAAGGGAGGAGATGGAAAAGACTGATACTTCACCAGCAAGATATAGGGCCCAACTAAGGTCCGAGCCTCGATACGAGGAGGAAGACGGATAATTTAGAGCTACGAGGCTCCAGCTAGGAGAGTTGAGAGGAAGGGCTATTAGTGAGAAGAGGAGCTACTAGTGAGAAAGGTAGCCGAGGTCATTAGGGCTAAAATAGTAGATTAGTAAGTAGAAATAGTAAAGGATTAGGAGAGGATGAACACATAAAGGGATGGGATTGGACTAGGGATGAATGGGATTAGAAGAGTTGTAACCAACTCATGGCACATCTAGACACCTAATACATGCCCAAATGTACTCCACTAGTTGATATATTTTAAGCCTGTATCATTACTATTCATAGATCTGTCTGAGCCAAATTTAGACTACAGTTACATACAACGCCCAAATTAGCAAATACATACATTTTAAAACCTAACCGCCACATCATCATTTTCCTAGATATCGAAGCCTATATAAAGAGGGCACTTAGGGGCCCTAAGACACCTCATTCAACGCAAGCAACTCGAGGTGGCGGATTAGAAGACCGGTGGCCTACGAACTTTAAAGGATTGAAATATTATCCTCGAGCTTGAAGACCTAAAGGATTGAAATATTATCCTCGAGCTTGAAGACCTAAAGGATTGAAATATTATCCTCGAGCTTGAAGACTTAAAGGATTGAAATATTATCCTCAAGCTTGAAGACGACCGGAGGCACGTGAGACTGGAGGCCCTTGAGACTGGAGGCCGCGAGTTTAGAAAACATTAAAGAAGATCCTCGGCATTCAAGATTTAAAGAATTGATAAATCCTTGCGCTTGAAGACTTGGAAGGATTCGGAAGGTTCTCAAAACTTGGAGGATTGACGGACTTATAATTTAAAGAAATTAGAGGCGTAAGGCCATGCAACAAAGAATTAAACTTGGAATCTTCTTGAGGAAAATTTGGAAACTAAGATGTGGGTTAAATTAGCAAAACCACAAAAAACAAGGAACTTTGGAGGACTTACTTTTTGAAGAGCTTGGAGATAATGTTTCGAAATCAAAGTCATTTCATAAAAGGGAGATCTAACGTGTGAAAACTAGCTTTGGAGTTTTGAAAATCATGGATTAAAAAGTACGAAGTGATTTACTCGGTGGGAGATTATCGGATTCACCATCATACCAAGAGGAGGACAAAAGGGAGGATGGCCGACGATTGGGCCACATCGAGCGCTACCTAAGATGTCATCTCTAACCACACTTCACCTCTTCAAATGAACTCTAAATGATGGCCTAGGAATTACAAGGAAAAGTGACTTGAGTAAACATAGAATAAGTATGTCAAATGAAAGATTCATAGGAATTATGTGAACTCTAGGAATTGAGTAGAAGAATGAAATCTTATGAATATACTTTAGCAAGGAAGTATATTTTGACATTCAAGGAATTGTGACCTTATCATAAATACACATTCTTAATTGGATTAAGAATAGTTTGTGATCATTCAAACCATGAAAGATATTGTATACATGAATGATGTTTTCCCCTTTAAACACTTAACCTTGACATTAGGATTTCGGGGAACATAAGCTTAAAGACTTGGACACTTTTCTCTTAGAGATTTATAAGAAACCTTAATACAAAATTCTTGATTAAAAGAGAATAAGATTATCTTGCTAGTCATTTAAAACCATATAAGACGCAAAATCTAATAGAGGTTTAGGAACTAGGAAAAGTTGGTTCTTAGGAACACCTAACCTTGACATTAGATTACGGGGAACATAAACTTGCAAACTTAGGTCAACTGCTCCTTACGAATTCAAAAGAGCATTATAATTGTAGGTTACAAAATTAAGTAACAAAGTAAGTACAAACACCTTCACAAGTATAAAAGCTAAGATGATCTAATTTTAGTGGGAGTAACTTCCATGTAAACCGGTTCAGCAGCGGGTTACACCGTCTAAGGTTGAGGGTTGAAGGTCACCTCGACATTTTGCACATAAAATCCACTATTGTGTTGTTGGACCCATAGATTGGGAGTAATGGCCCCAATCTATGAAGGTTGTGCAACAAGTTAAACCTACAGGTTACCCGTCACGCTAGTCCCATTAAGTTGCATTTCATGGTCTATATAGTGTAAACACACTTAACAATTAAAAACATACAAAACGAATCGTAAACCCTTGTTGGCAAGAGACCCGAATCGGAAACGTAACTCGGTGGAGTGATACCACCCTTCAGACCATTGAAGTCCGAAGGGTTTGAGATGTCACTCGACCTTTAAAGGACCTGCACAAGGCCTTAGAAGGTTCCAAGCTAAGAGGTGCACCAACCAGGTAGGGGGTGATGTCTAATATATGAATGTAGTGAAGTAGGATGTGCAAACGAAATTAACTAAATAAGAAGAAATTTGTGTAAAATGTGGGACTTAGGCCAAGTCCCACCGCTTAGAAAATTAAATATAACTAAGTAAAGAAATAGGAAGAATTGAATGGTCCATCAAATCATCGTTTTTTCGTTCATTAAGCTAGGGTGGTATGAGTCACACCCGGTTGGTGTGTATCAGAAACATCCCAATTGACAAATTATGATTGTCTTGGTTTCAAGGCTGGTGCGTATGCGCTTAGAATAAGTTGTAGGTTAAGGTTAGAACTAGATATGAAATTGATTAGTGGAGTTTAGAGCCAGAATAATAAAAAACTAAGATCCAACTTCAAGAGGTACTACAACGCATATTTAATTTTCCTTAAAAATCTAAGTATTGACGTTATACACCCATCATCCGGGTTTGGCTTAGGCACCTGCAAGTGCAGGCCACCTTCACTAAAGGGCTTATGTGATACTTTTAGGCTCCCTTGGAAAGGGTGACCCAAAAGTACCACAGTGGATATGGACTGGAGTGTTGTTGTAAGAGAGGGGGTGCACGACAAGTTTTTCCCCCTTAACATGAACTCACCTCCTCAACTCCTCCTATGGTTCCGCATTGTTCACCACGAACTCGTGTATCCATTGATGAAAGTCGGGTGGGAGGCGATACGCCCACTCGCCACCTTCGAGGATCTCATCGTACATTGATGGGTCTTCTTTGTCATCCCACACTTTTCGAGTGGTGACTGTATATTTTTGCATATACTCTGTGCAAAATTCCAATGCCTCAACTATGGCATAGCCTTCAGCCATGCAACCCTCTGGTTGAGCATGGTTTCGAACGTACCACTTTAGAGTCTTGAGGTACATCTCTATAGGGTACATCCAACGTGTATCCACGGGTCCACAAATTTCCACTTCCTCCATGAGGTGCATAACCACATGGCTCATGATGTCAAAGAATGATGGCATGAATTCCTTTCCAACATGCATAGTGTTATGGCCGCTTCGCCCCTCATCTCCTCTATTGCTACGGGATCAATGGACTCAGCACACACCCTCCTGAATGCATGGCTCAACATTATTATTGACGTCCGAACTTCCTTTTCCATTGTGCGGTGCTGTGGTACTTTTGGGCCACCCCCTTTCGAGGGAGCCTAAAAGTATCACACAAGCCCTTCGGTGAAGGTGGCTTGCACTTGCAGGTGCCCAAGCCGAACCCGGATGATAGGTGTATAACGTGAGTAGTTAGATTTTGAAGGGAGATTAAATGTGCGTCGTAGTACCTCCGGAGGTTGGGCCTTAGTTTTATACTAGTGTGGCTCTAAACTCCACTAATCAATTTTATATCTAGTTCTAACCTTAACCTACAACCTATTCTACGCGCAGATGCACCAGCCTTGAACCAAGGCAATCCTAATTTGTGAATTATGATGGTTCTGATACACACCAACCGGGTGTTATTCATACCACCCTAGCTCAATGAACGGAATAACGACAATTTGATGGACCATTTAATTCTTCATATTTCTTTACTTAGTTTTATTTAATTTTCTAAGCGAGGGAATTTGGCCTAAGTCCCATCCTTCACACAAATTCCTTCTCATTACTTACTTTCGTTTGCACGTCCTACCTCACTACATTCACATATTAGGCATCACCCCTTACCTGGTTGGTGCACCCCTTACCTCGGAACCTTCTAAGGCCCCGTGCAGGTCATTTAAAGGTTGAGTGACATCTCAAACCCATTCGAACATCAATGGTTCGAATGGTGGTATCACTCTACCGAGTTAAGTTTCCGATTCGGGTCTCTTGTCAACAAGGGTTTACGATTTATTTTGTATGTTTTAATTGTTAAGTGTGTTTACATTGGATAGATCACAAAATTACAACTTAATAGGACTAGGGTGACGGGCAACCTGTAGGTTCAACCTGTTGCACAATTTTCATAAATTGGGCCATTACTCCCAATCTATAGGGCCAACAACATAATAGTGGATTTGCGGGTTATTAACCCCACCTTTCCACGAACAACATTCAGAGTGGTTATGTCGGTGATTAATCCAACTTACCACACACGAAACTTGCTCATAAATGAAGCTACTACCACAAAACATACCAAGGGCCCCGAAAACAATGGAGTTGGGTATTCCCTTGGCGGTCAAGTGGTCAAGCCACTTGACCTTACGAGATAGGTGAGTGGGTTTAGAGATGCGTACCTTAGCCGCGCTCCCTCCAACCCTAAATGGAAGGCTAGTGTTAGTAAATTTACCTCAATTCTCCTTGGTTGATTTGGGCTCGATGTAGGCCGAGCCGCTACCTCCTTCTTTGCTCCACTTCCCGAGCGTCGACCTTGCCTCCTTCTTTGTAACTAGTTTGGTAGTAAGCGTACCTTAGTTAACAATTAAAATATAAAGTATTTATTTTACACTATAATTTAATCCTAAGCATAATATTTATACTTAGTGCACCTAATTATCTTTCCAATGATCTAAAAATCCTTTTAATCGGATAAAAAATGCAAAAGTTATGAGGGTTGGAAGTGTGAGGTCGATTCAACTGACCCTTCCAACCCACCTATCTAACTTCTAACTTCAAAACTTCATAGCACATTCCTTACTAGTTGGATCTAGGTTTTTTTTATACCATTGAAAAGCTATGAACAAGTTCTAACTAGGAAAATTATGAATTCCACAGGTTAAGCTAATAAAAATTCAGTAGACTCCTTGTAACACAACAGTCAATCAATGAGACTTAAACTATGTATCTCGTTCTATATGACCCTGGAGAGATATTAAAAATATGTATTTGATAAAAATATGTGATTAGAGAGGTAAGCTGAAGTGAACCCAGCAGATCCTCTATAATGCAGCAGTCAACCAAAAGTTCTCAAACTATGTGTCCCATCTTCCACAATTCATATCTAATTCAAATCATGCTCAAATTAAATGTTCCAAGCAATTTTGGAAAGCTGGACAAAAGTTTTACTTGGGTTAAATATAACTTCTTAGAATTAAAATTCCTATTGGGCTTGCAAGTATGATCCAGCAGCCGCTACCCACAAGACCACCCAGTTTTTCTACTCCATCTTTGAAAATCCATAACTAATTGTCATCTTAACCAAATCACTAATGGGAAACGGCTATGGATAGCTATAGGAAATCTCTCTAAGAGAAAAATGATAAGTATTTTGTTCTAGCTCCTGAACTAAGCCTTCAGGGCATTGGCAAATGAGGTCTATAATGCCTTCACTCAAAACTCTACAATCCAACCTACCTTTACAAAAAAAAAGAATAATTTTGTTGGTGTGTTAATAAACACACATTCTAACTAGGAGAGAGAGTAGAGGAGTTTCTCAAGCCTTTCTTTTAGGCCATATGCTAAAGGATTTTTCCTAACTACATTGAAGCAGGGCTTCGCCCAAGCATTAGAGGAAGAGAGAGTCCTACACGGTGGAAGGAGGGGTTTTTAAACCCTCTCACAAAAGGGTTGGACCCCTCCTCCACCGGCTCCATTTTTTAAACCCTTTCCCAAAATTTTGGCTCGGGGGTTTTCCCGGTTGAGGTTGTCACCCTCTCGCCGAGGTGGCTCCGACGGGAAACCTAGAAATCTTTCTAATTTTTTGCCATCGAGTTGGCAAGGGAGCAAGTGGGCAAGTAGCCCCCTTGCTCTCTTTCTTTTTTGTCTTCAAAAGTCTTCAAGTCGATTTTGTCTTCTTACGCAAAACACCTCCAATAGTCTTGTGTGCCTCACACTAACTAATAAACTAACACTTGCTTAGCTAGCATCTACTAACATTTTCTTAATAGCTAGCATCTACTAATATTTGCTTAGCTAGTTGTTTTTACTAGTTAGCATATTTTTTCTACTTTGATATCTTCTAGCACTACTTAGTTTCATTTTGACCTTCCTTCTTCTAGGCTAAATGCTAAATGAACTAATTTTTCCTAAATTCCCTATCAATTCTAACTTTTAATGCTAACATTCTAACTAAAAGTGATCCCGCGGAGTGGTGGATCATTCAAAGGGTTCACATGTGCACACATAGTGGCAACACTTGCTGCATGAATACATGGTAGTCATGGGATTTCATGCCTTTTACGTGCCCATCCACGTTTACGCGCTTCCTCAGCTGACCCACATAGTGGGTGGAGATTCGCAATGCACGCACTTGCTCCACAAAGACTTCACGCTCTTTTTTCGTCAGAACGTACAAGGACCGAGGTAAAATGACGTTGCTTGGTTTCTTTCCTTGTACGAGCCAAAGATGCTTACGTATACTCGCCTCTTTCATGTCGAGACAAACTCCAAGTGTGTCCTCTCCAAATATGGTTTTCATGACATTTTCAACGATGTTTTTTTCACAGTGCATGACATCCAATGTGTGTTGGATTAGAAGACCCTACACAATGACTCCAAGGGCACGGACTCCAAGGCCAATCAAGGCATGCCCCACCTGGTGTCGGGATTGTAGATTCTGTCATTTTATACGTCCAAACTATCGTATATATTCATATGACTGATGTCCGAAGCGACTCGTCGGTAATGACTAGATCCAGTCACCGCGCGCATCATCTTCCTCCGGTGCCTTGTTAGTCATATTTTGGAATTTTATGACTTAAAGCAGTCATAAATTGCAGTCATAAAATGTGCGTTTTGTTCTAGTGAAAGCTTGGCTAATTCAGAAGGAAGCTGAAGTCGAACCGAGTAGTTAAGGTGGAGATTGTCACTGCACAATCTAAGGGATTGTCATCAGCATCGTCATCAGCATCATGGAAGCTTAGTTTGAGCAATCATGTATGTGCATTATTGTTTCGTCTAGTTTTGGGTGTGGGTCGCAGTGCAAGGTGTAGAATGTGGTGATTGTGGCATCCTTCCCATGCCTTTTTCCCGACTCACCTTCCCACATCATCCCAGTTTGTGGCCATTTTATGGTTGAAAGTGCAGCGACAGTGCTGCATCAAAGTTGGGGCATTTTGTGGTGCTCTCGGAGGGAGTCGGTTGCCAAGGAGTATGTTTGGACAACGAGGTTGTGAGATAAGGATTAGTTGAGATCAATGAGTTATTAAAGGTGGTGCAGGTGCAGAGCAATGCAGTGTTTTCAATGGGCGTTTGGGTGATGTGCAAGATATGTACTAGGGCACTCATTGAAACTTGAGGTAATTAAGCTTGGTGTTTTAATGTCAATGTGTGTACCTCAAGCATTTGTGAATGCTCGTATTGTCTTAATAAAAATGGTATCATGCACACCACTTCACTTTCAATTGAAGGTAGCAAAAACATACACATGAATGGTCACCTAGCAATTGGGAACAGAGGATCCCCCACCCGGACTAGTACGCAATTAAGGGTGGGGAAGAGTTTGGCTCACACACTAGTATCTTGATGTTAAACTTCATGCATCATTGTTGTCTAGTTTTATTATTCATTTTTATTTATTTATTTTGGTGTGAATGAAATTATTAGTTTCCAAAAGTTAATTGGGAATTTAGACAAGATGATAGTTGCTAACTTGGGTAGGCAACACTAAAGATCTTTGGACTCCTATTTCAAGAGTTCTTCAGAATATTTGTATTTGTTTGGAGTTATAAGTTATTATTTCATACCATCTATATTGTTTGTTGTGTATATTGTTAAGCTCATGTTACTTATGTTTTTATATTCTTTCAATAACACGACAACTTTATGCCATTTGTCATATTACTGAGAAGAAAACATCTCGATAATACGATTTTTTTGTATTTCCCAAAAATGTCATACTAAAGAAAGGAGAACAATAGTGCAAAGACTTCTTTAAGGAAAAAATATTTTATTCAAGTTGGAGTTCTTCGGAGGCCACGTTTCTTGTCCGAGGCTTAAAGGTTGCTCAAGAAACTTGACCTCCAGAGAACTCCCCTTCGAAAAAATGTCGTCACGTTAGCAACCGTGTCATTATTTCATCCATGAACAAAGTTCTCCACCAAAGGAGGGTGTCACTCTCGGCCAATCAAATTTAAGAATTCCTCTAGAATTCATGACCGGAGGAATTCTCCACCGTAATGTAAAACAACCCTTAAGTTATTTTACACTTAACTAGAAGGAGTGATGTAGGACTTCTTGCAAGGGTAGAGGACCTTGCAGACCTGTTCCAACTAGGACCTACTAGGATGAAGATGGAAAGCCTATAGAAAAGAATGGATACAGTGGATGAACATAATAGTAAACCAAGTGAGATACAATGACCAAATTATCAATAAACATGGACTACATATCAAGGTAATGGAGCATGGGTAACAAATTACAATTGTGGGCTTGAGTGCAATAAAACATGAGGATTACAAGACATTCCTATTGATGAAATTGGGACCAAAACTTCATTAGTTTAGACAATGACGTAGTGTGCTTTGTACTAACCTTGAATGTGTATGACTAGAAGGACAACATAATGGGACTATAGATCACATGAGATTAAGGTGGAGGAATATGGGGTATGATTGGACTGCAATTGAGCAAGTGCATATGGAATGAGAAACAAAGTGTTTGATGTAGCAGTATGGAAAAACAAAGAAGACACATAAGACTAAAACAAAACAATAGGGATAAAATTTACCAAACTCCTTTTCAAAGCCTTTTGTATGTCTTTCACCCTTGCCATGCATAAACAACACCTACATCTACACTAGTAGGTTATTGTATTTCCAAAAGAATCCACCAATCAACATGCATTTCCTATTCATACCTCTTCACCAAGCATTTTGTTGTAGTAGAAAAGTGTGAGACTGTACACCAAGAATGATAAAGATGTTGGCATGATACTATCTTACAATCCCAAGCATGTTCCAATCCTCTACTACAAAAACAACATTTTCCAACTTCTAAGAATGTAAAAATAATCATTTGCTCCAAGTTTGGGGTAGTGAAAGGCAATGGAGAAGGCTTGCAAGTTAGTTGAGGAATCCCCCATCGCATCCCCTGGATTTGAGAAAGACATTGTTTATGTTGCTTCCATACCTCAAACTTCATGTGTGCAAATAGGAATTCAGACTCAGCATCTTTCACTTTTCTAGACATCCTATTGAGATCAACCTATCCTCCATCCAACAAACCCTGGAAAACGCCCAAGATTATTGTTTGAGAATCCATATATTGTTGATTGCCTTCTAAGGATACTAAATTTGCACCAACCTCCTCAGTTGTGCCATTTGAGGCCGTCAAGTTCAAGATCCACACATTTTAGGCATCCAGATTTGCTTTCAATTGCAAAAATTGCAAAAAAAACCAAAATATGGCAATCTTCAAGTTGTCCAACAACCTCATTCAGTTCTTTTTGAGAATCATCTCTAGCCTTTTGTAGATGATCAAGTATACTCTCTAGAGCCACCCTCTCTGTGTCAACAACAATGACATGATCTTGTCACTCCAAAGTGCAAGCATCATTGAAAGTAAGACCTCGAGTCTTGACCGGGACATGAATCGCTCCATCTTTGTGTCTCTGTCGTCCTCGTCTTCTTCACCTCTGCCAAAAGAATAGAAGTCCCCAACTTCCTCTTTTGTTTGCCCTTTTCAAGTTCTTGGATTCGGGCACAGTTGATCACTATAGTCCACTATGCGATAACGCACTAGCTGAGAGAACGCTCATTCTTCTCCATGACATAACCCCTCGCTTCAGCCTTGTTAATGAGTAATGCATTAGGTTTTTGTTCTTTCTAGCGAATGATAATGTTGTTCCAATCTACTCTAGCTATGAACTCTTCATCCTCGCAATGTATACATCTTTACTTATTATTGTTGACAATGAGGTCAAAAATTTGAGAAACCTCCTCCTCAATGCAATGCGCTCCTATCTTCAACCTCTTTGGAGATATTCCAGTATTTGAAGAGCATAACTTGTCTAAAAATTCTCCTAGGAATGGGTTGTTCCCTATCAACACAAAATCGGCACCTCGGGATACAGTGGGTGTGTATTAGGATTTATACAAGTTTCCACCTTCACTCTTTGCCTAAAGATCTGCATGGTATTCTGTACCTTCCATCATTGACATCTCCCTTAGAGCGTCCCCACCAGGCTGGGCACCTGGTGGGTGAACGGCACTCCGTACATTCCGGAATCGGGAACGCCAAGCAAACGATTCCAGTAGGCTCTGGCAACTTTAAAGTGAGTTCTGAGGCGAGCATTCAACAGGGCTACTCTCGGCATTTTTGTCTTAGTTGCCGAACTCTCCACGGCAATGCTATCAACGTTTAGTACTTTCTTTGGACATTCTCCAACATGTCAAGCAGGGTAGAGGCTGGTGTCACAATGGGTGGGAGGACCAAGAAGGGTAGGAACTTCTGCCCGGAGGAGGAGGAACAATGTTGTAGAAGTTTCATGCACACATCCACGAACTCGAGGAGAGGGATAGGGCAGAAGAACACTGCATTTTGGAGTCATGTTGCGTCGCACTACAATCGACACAAGCCAACGGGAGGAGCAAATCGTCCAGCTAGGTCATTGGAAACAAAGTGGTGTGATATAAAGGGTGCAGTAGCAAAGTTCACTGGTTTCCATTGCCAAATCAAAGATCTTGATGAGAGTGGAAAAATAGGAGATGACATTGTGTGTGATGCTATGAATCTCTACAAACAAAAGTGTAGGAAACCCTTTGTTTATAAACATTGTTGGTTGTTGTTAAAATCCTATCCTCATTTTGCAGCAATATTCATAGCGAAGCGGAAGGCGGGAGTGTATGATATCCCTGCTCCGACTACATTGCCAGTGGATTGGCGGGATACTCTTACTCTGAATGGCGCAACTCTCCCATCCAACTCCGCACCTGCAACAACGTGACCTCCTGGTGCTAAGTCCTCCAAGGCAGTGCATGTGAACTTGAAGGTCAAGGAACAAGCATTGCGGGCCAATGCAAAAGCAACAATAGGGTTTGCAGCTGCACCCATGAAGAAAGCAAAGCAAATCGCACAACAAAATGCATTCAACTTGTTTACCCTGGAGGATAGGTCGATTACATGTGACAGCCAGACAATGGGTTCTCCTTCCAAGAACTCAAGAACTTGCAAAGCTTCAGGTTGAAGTTGCAAATAATGTCGTTGTTGCCCTTGCTGCCTCTGCAACCCCTACTCCTGCAATGTCCGGCGTCAACAGGTCCCTCGGCGATCGTCCTCCCTCATGCGCACCGCCACCTGCTCCTGCACCTGCAATATCACAACAAGTGGAAGGATCATGCTTTGTTGACCTGAACATAGAGGCATCAGGGGATGAAGATGACGACTGCGCTGAGCTAGACACCGACAGTGCATACAACAACGAAGACCAAGAAGGCAGAGCCATCGCCAACCTTCCATTGCAAACTCCCGCATTGGAGAACCCTAATCAGGGTAAACACAGCCAGCGACACGAAGACGATCTTGCATGCTTCAGTGAGGTTTTCTCCCAACCAGCTTTGGATCAAGATGATGAAGCCTACAGTGTTGGCGACACAGATTTGAGTTCTTTCCACATTACTCCTCCCCCTTCCCAGCGTCGCCCGTTCTTTATAGATCCACACGAAATGCATGCTTCTCATGTAATGTTATGGAATTCAAGGATTATGGAAGAATTTGCAAATAGGCATTCACACTCTCAACAATTCATGCATTCAGACTAGGGGTCTCGGCCTCTTGACATCTCCTCTCCTTACCAGTCAAGCATCCATAAATCTAATTGGATGGCTAGTGCCAGAGTGTAGATATTAGATACATGGTGCTCTACAATTTGAGTTTGATAGCTAAGTCCAATCTATCCCCATACTTGAGCTAAGGCATCATTCATCAATTCAAGTTTTAGGGTTTAGGGTTTATCATAAGCATTGCATTATCACAGTGGTACTTTTGAATAAGGGCGGACGATATGAAGTTGACACAGAAGATTGGCGGCACTTCATCAAGTACTCCAAGGGTTTAGTCATAGCATATTTTAGTTTTTGTATGTACTAGGGTTGTGATACAGATGTTGCAGCTTACGTTTCAATAAAGGCCCACATTTGAGGCGGCTAGCACATACTTGATACATGAATCTCTTTTATGGTGCTTGCTTGATTGTTGGAACTTGGTATTGTATCAAGGAAGTAGTTGCTATGGTAGTTGAATAAGTCATTCATTTTTCTCTATGTTGGTTACTCACTTTTCATGGGGTTGCGTTGGTATCGGTTTTTTGCAGCTGACAAGAAATTCATGTTTGCAGTTTAGAGGTAATTGATGTGGGCAAGCAGAGGTGAGAGACAGACAGGATGTGCATCATTAATGATTTGCACAGTAATTGCATTCTTTTTTCCATTTCAGTTGAGCAATTCAATACAAATTTTGCAGTTTGTTTGGTATGTTGGTATGTTGCCGTGATGATCACCCACAATTCAATTATCAGCCAAATCATACACAACATGCCAACAGATAGGGGCTAAATCATACACAATCACCCAACATTTATCAACTAAATCACACACAACATGCCAACATGTAGGGGCTAAATCATACACAATCACCCAACAGTTTTCAACTAAAACATACACAATCACCCTTGGTTCACATTATCGTAGTGATTGTACAACCTTGGTTCAATTTGGGATGACTCAACCACACTCCGATTCCACAATCTGATTCCACAGTTTGAGTACACAATCTAATTCTACAATCCATAATCAAATAATGGCCAAACTTGCAAGCCAACTATACAAGATCACATAATTCCCAATACAAGACAAACATCTTATTGGCAATGTATGGAAATTAAAAAATAAAAGTGGTTGTGAAAACAAATAAATAAACAAATAAATAAATCTATTCATAGTGATAACCTTTTTCATTCCACAAATGTTGAACCAAGTCATCGCGCAAAGAATAGTAGGTTTCAGAGTCTTGGAGGTTGGATGTACCAACTTGCAAGTCATGGAAAGCGAAGCCTCTCCTCAATCTAGAATGGGAAGAGCTTGGAGCATGAAGGACACAAAGATCCTCATCAGCATGAAGGACACAAACTCCATTTTGGATAAATTCCATCAGCAAGCAAATAGTATTTATTGTATCAGTTACCATTAACCCAAAAACCCACTCCATTGGCATGACCAGTTAGTAGATTCCGCACGAAGGGGCTCCTATCAAGAACTTTCAAATCATTGTTCCCCCAGGAGTGCCAAAAAATGCATGCCAAATCCACAAACTATAATCACAAACAACCTCCAATATGATGGATATATTTTTGTTTTTGTCTTTATAAGACCATTGCAAAGCAACAGGACATAGCTTCCATTTCCAGTGCATGCAATCAATACTACCAAACATACCATGCCAACCCCTATCTTGGTTCATAGACATTTGTGTTACAATGTCATCGTGAGTGGGTTGACACAAGTATTCATTTTCAAAACACCTTCGAACCCCCCTACACCAACGCAACATGGATTCTCGAGCAGTGGTAGGTGCCATCCTACAATACTCTTGGGCCTTTGCAAATGTCCCAAGCGATAGCATGTGCATGGCGGTAGTTGTTTTTTGCAATGAAGAGAAACCAATAGCACCTGCACAATTTGTTTTCTACTCAAGTTAATCGTCACTTGAACAAACAACATTATGCAATCGCAAAAAAAGACACCTACGCATCCTATAAACCTCGCGAAAAGAGGCAGCATAAAAAACAGGGGTTTGTGAAAAATAATCATTGTAGAGCAATTCTGCGTGAAACAACGCAAGCCTATCTTTGTTTGGTTTTCTACCTAGCCGGCTATCACCCCTCTGAACATGTTCATCATCTGAGGAGTCTAGATGGTTCATGTATATTAATTGGTTCATCATGTATTATTCTTCATCACCATCGTAATCGAGATTGTCCCTAATACTTTGGTAATAAACCCTCCATTGTTCAGACATTATACCAACTCACACAAAGGTCCTATCAACAAAGCTCCACCATAAGAAACGATAAAAACCCTAAAAGATCTACAACAATTGTGAATGGAAATAGAAATCAATGACGGACAATGGAAATATGTAGGGCAACCTTAGACAAGAAATCTCAAACCCCAAAAGAATAATTGAGGAACAATGATGCGTCCATATTAGACTTTTGATAGCATATAATTATTGAAACGATATGTGGCCGCGTACGGTTCACTTGAAATAATTGCACAAATCCAATGGTATCAATAAACCAATTGTGTGACCTCGACAATTTATGTAGGAACTTGCGGATTTTGTGGAGTCTTCTTAATTGATTGTTCAAAGAACCCAATTATTCCAACATATATGTACATTGACCATATTTTGAGTGGTATGTGAATATGTATAAGAATAATGTATTGGAACATGTATTGGAATTGCTAATTATCCCATACTAGCTAGGTATTTTAGTTCATTTCCGAGCAGGGCAGAGAATCCGGGCAGAGAATCCAGGCAGGGGTCGGCCTCAGACGGGGGCAGGTGTCGGGGCTGTTGGGCCTCAAGCTTTTGCCTGGGCATCCTCACCTCTACCAGGGCTACCAGCCGGGCCAGCTTGCCAGCGGCAACGCCCAGGCTGGTGGGGATGCTCTTAGAGGTAACCAAACATCGCGTCCACAGTAGCAAGTAAGTTGTAACAAGAACGCCCACAAATTTACACTCACACCAAAGAAATGATAGAAAACAAGGGAGGAGGTGGCAGGAGAGGAGTCAGATAGATCCCCCGCGCTCAATCCCCTCTGTTGGATCAACGGTGATCCATGTGGCTCCTCCATCCGAATGGGGGAAATTGTATCCATTTTCAAAATCCCCGCATGTGCCAACCAATAGATTTCAACCAGACGGCCATGTCAAATGAAGACACTGACTTTTTTTTGCATGTAATCAACCGCTGTTTTTAAGCCACCTGAGTGTGCATCTACCCTGATTACCATTAGTCCATATTGTTGAATCTCATGGTTTAGCTCCAAACGCCAACCGGTTGACATGTCAGTCGATTGTCCATACCAAACAATCGACCTCATGGTTCGACCTTCCTTGTTGACCGGTCGACCTCATAATTAGACCTCGTGGGTGGACCTGCCAGCCCACATGGAGAGGATGGCATTTATCCATCCTCCGGTTAACATTTATCAAGCAGTCAGTAGGTTAAACCATGTGGGCATGCCAACCTCCTAACATGTCGGCCAGTCATCATGTCCACCCATTGATGTGCCATGACATGTAGTCCAGTCGATGTGTCAACTTATGAACCAGTCGATTTCAATTCTTGCCCGTCAAAATTCAAGTCGACATGTTGTGATGTACCGATCATACCACAGATTTGACAGGTCCAACCTGCATGCCAATCAGTTGAGAACACCTGTGCTCCAATCAACTAAGTCCACAATCAGGTCAAGAACCATGATTGTGGCTAAACCACCCTAATATGTTCTTGCTTGTCAATGCTTCCCTTCATTTTAGCAAAATGGAGGCTTTTGATGCCACTTGATTAGGGTGGTTTAGTCCACAATCTGGTCAACCAAGCAAGCGATCAGGTCGTTATTTTAATGCCAAATGGTAAGACATAGAATTTTTTTGACAATTGCATTGTATTTTTGACTGGTCGGATGTCCTAGGCCCATCAACATCAAATTGGACAGCACAATCAATGCTAAGTTGACCATCCCATCTAGCTAAACGACCCTAATCAATTGGCATCAAAAGCCTCCATTTTGCTAAAATGAAGGGAAGCATTGACAGTGACCTAAAGAAGATTATATTAAAAGGAATATCATACAAACTTTTGAAGGATTTTATTTTTATGTGACTGTCTCTGCACCACAGTAAAACACTTCGCTTCAATTCACTAGAATTGGTGGTCCTGACACCACCTTGAACACTCCTTATGAATGATCGAAAGTGGCGCAAAAGTCTGTACATTAGTTTTGAGAGACTTCAAAGAATAACTCAAACTTTCACTTATAGGTGTGGGTGAAGTATCACATGAAATCCATTGAGCATGCCAATCTAAAGTGCATAGAGTCACTTCCTAAGTTCAAGAATTGAGGGAGCAAACATCAAAAACTGACATGAAGAGTATGTGATCCATGCACCCAAATGTCTCAATGGTAGAGGCAACCTTGGTGTCCATATATAAAACATGAGAAGTTGTACAAGGTGGATTGTTTGTTTCCGAAAATTTGATTTAAATGTCCTGGTTTGAAGGAGCTAGAGGTGGTCTTTGAATGGTCATTGCACCCAAATGGCTAGGAGGTAGAAGGCGACCTTGGTGCATATAAAACGAGCATAAACACCCAACAAGATAGATTGTTTATATGTGGAAAAAGAGCAAGCTTTGAAGCAGATGTCATCTTTTGATGGAGCTGAAGTGTTTCTTGAAGGCAGATTTTGGTGAAGGGCACTACCTCTCCCAGGGATGTGCTCACTTCAAAAAGAGCAAGCCACTTGTCAGATAGATAGCAGGCCAAAAGACATTGTTTTCAATCCAATAGATATACTAAAGATTACAACATGAACCTCTGATGTTATATACTGTGGGTTGATAAGTAGTGGGCACCCACAGTACTATCCACACTACTTTTTGTGTGGATGTTCATCAACAGTGTGGGCCACAATATTTACCAAAACCATTGTAATAAATTCACTTTGTAATGGAACTAGCAAAATTGAAGGGCTAGGGGCAGAACACTGAACTTACTGGGTAATCCCTCCAAGAAACCAGTCAGCCCTTGTTGACAAACATGTTTCCAATTTCTTAACTGGTAGGATCTACAGATGACAGCATGGTATTGTAAACATTTGTGGTCAGACAATTTTCAGATTCAAGGTGCAAAGTGGTCCCTTCTGCAGGATTCATCAGGAATGTCTCAGAAAAAAAAAAAAAACTGCAAACTTCCAGCTTTGTTGTCCAGCAGAGCTTTACATCTCTACTGAGGTTGAAGCCTCAGTAGGATTTCTTTAAGAACATATTTCGAAACTCTGAATTTGACTTTGGAGTTTCTTCTCCCCCAGGATTTGCTGAAGTGATCTCTTGGAGATTCCCCCAACCCAATGGCCGAGCAACAGTCCTTGGTACAGCGAAAGTGTTTGCTCCTGTCAGTTTCACATGACCACCTCGACGATGGCTTATAAATGGAGGTCCACATCCCCCTGATTATCCCACTCCCGTGCATGAATCCATGATGAGTTTTAACATAACATAAATCTATCAACCAAAAAAATTTCTCCAAAGCAAGGGGGAAAAACCTAAGAGAAACAAGAGCACTTCTAGAATTTGCACATGTTACCTCTGTTCTTTGTATTCAGATGCATCATGTATTTAAGATCTATATATGATCTTACTATATATTTTCCAAAAGTTGCTATTCATCGTATGCGACTCATTTAGATTAAGGCTATGAAGTCACAATAAAAGACTTCAAATATGAGATGTCTACACTGTTTATGGTAAATACTGTGGTCATACTTTTAGTGTCACTTACCCTTCAATGCATCAGTATAGTGTGGTTCACAATATTTTCCATCACGCATTAAAATAGTGTGAAACCTTATCCTCTGGGAAGTGTTTTTGCATCAAGTCTCCACATGCCCGAAATTTTCCAGGATGTCCTATCTTTGGATAAAGAACATTCAACAAAGATTTTTTGGGGATATTTCTATTTTCAATTTTTAACTCTGGAGGAAAAAACATTCTAATCCTAGATTCAAAACCACCCAGGGAGGACGAGTATGAATTGGATCTCACTTTCTTGAGAGTCTCAAATGCACACTATTTTCTATCCAATAGAAATACTGTAACCTACAACACAGGTCTCCAATATTATATAATGTGGGTTAGAATATAGTGTGCATCCACAATTGTCACCAGTGTTTTTAGTGTTGATTTCCTATTTTTAGTGTGGCCCACAGTATTTCCCATAAAAAGTGTAGTTCAAATTCAGAACCACCTCAGTACTTTATATTGAAATATGATGCAATAAATGATTAAATCATACGTACATGAAGATTCTGTGGGTTCTAGAAGATGTAACTTAATATGGAATTTCTACAACTCAACAGATTCTATCTTTTTTCTAAGGATGACTGAAAAAGCGTCCTCATTTTTATAATCTTCATGCTCTTAACATTCAGAAAATATGCAGCTGTTCTGAACAACATGGCCATAAAACACAGTTTTTATGTTGAGTCTCAAAACTGGAGAAGTACACATTGACCACATACTTTCCCAGCCAGTGTGGAAGGACTAATATCAGTTCCGGATTTAACCTTAAATTGTTGATTCTGTGATTTTTCTCCATTCATTTCGAACTCACAGTGGATATATGTGGCAGTCTCTTATGTGCTATTGAAGTTTAAGAAATTCAGTATTAGCAGGATATGAAGATACACAACACGGGATATTTACCTCCATCTAAGATCCTCTTTTCACCTCTGCCCCCACTGCTTCCACGGCGTCCCTGGCGCCCACCCCCTGTGCAACAGACAGTGAGGTGAGAGGTAAGGAATCTGAAGCTTTGGGAGATCATAGAAAGGTATCCTCCTGGATGTCCAAAGTCTACTTGAAACTGAACACAAAAACAACTACCTCCACAAATGCTACTCCTTAAACTCTGAAAGCACAGGACAAAGCAGCATACTCAAAACAACATACCAACACTTCAACCACAGCATCTACAAGCATTTGACCATGAAGAACACAGAACACCCTTAACCATGCTTCTAGCATGAAATGGAAATAGAATTTCATCAATCAATATGCACCAGTCCTACCACGGCCAGCTCCAAAGCCTCGACCCCAACCACGCTCTCGTGTAGGATTTGAACGTGCAATACTCACTTCCCGTCCTCTGAGGTATAACTTCTGATCGTTCTTGGCCAGAGCTGTAGCAAGTGACTCCTCATCCTCAAAATCAACATAAGCAAGCCCCTGCTTCATACAAAATGAACATGTAAATAAATATTTGAATCATTTGCAAGAGGTATATTGTGTCTTACAAAAACCAAAAGAAGCATTAGTTGAGTTTTTCAGAACAGATTTAGAGTATGTGGCATAGTGATCATAGAATGCAACAAAACTTGCATACATGCAAGTACAGACTTTTTAGAGCCTCATTTTTGAGAACATGCATCATGTTTCAGGAAAGGAAACCTACTCGTGGCTTAAAGGATCCACGTTCTCGGAGTAGACGAACTTCCTTGACACCCCCACAAGAATTAGCTGAATTGAGACTAAAGAGTTCTCTAATATCCTCTTCTGTCACCTGCAACCATTCCAAAAAAATGTTGACTACTCTTGCATACTTGTCACTCATTGATCAACAAAAGAGATGATTGAACACCAGCACTAGATTCATATAGTTGGATGAACAAACAACATTACTATTTATCTTTAACAAATACAAAATCCAAACTTCAGACATAAAACGACTCTTAGGTTTAAGAATTGACCTAGAGGCTCAACAACGTACATTAAGTGCTAGATTTGACAAAAAAATTGTACATTCATCTTTAAACACAACTGGCTTTTTTGCAGCTTCTGACTGTGATGGCCCCTCTGCAGTTGGTGGAACCACACTCTGCTTCTCTTTCTCTGCACATAGATACCATAATTAATTTGTGTTCTAAGAACACCGGAAAATCAGATCTAATGAACGCTAAATAATATTGCACCAAACACCAGAACAGGCCCCAGCATGAAGAACTTCTATTCTGAGACTGATGTTTCCAGAACAAGAACAGAACAGACGAGAAGAACTAATAGGAAAAGTATACCTGCTTCCTCCATACTTTGATTCCTGACCACTGTAGTAACTGAAGTTCCTGCTTGTCCAGCCTCAATCTCATGTCCAGTCCCTTCCTTGTGCCGCTTGGATGTATTCTCAGACTCTGTGTAGCCAAGACCTCTTTTTTTGCTGCTTGGTGGTGGCATATCTAACACCTTCTTAAGAGGTTTCTTACAGGAATCACTCATGAATTTACTTGCCTTATGTTGAGCAGTTTCATTCTCCATAGTTTCCCTGGCAAAAAGTTTGTTTGCAGTGACTTTCTGCTCCTGTTGGTTATGTATAATTTGTAATTCTGCAATCCGCGGTCCAACCTAATTTGACCCAGAGAAAACTACTATTGGAGTGAGATGCCCTGAGACTATCACAATACAATCCTCCAACAAGATGCAACAAGATTCATCCCGTAACAAGAATGCAGAGAAATTAATGACAGCATTCTTATTAAAGGTGATATATAATTGTGAATTCAACTATTCAGATAAATATACATACACATACCCATGCACAAATTTGCAAGGTTCCCCATAGAGGACCTTCATAAGACACTATATGAAGTAACAAGAACAAAAGAGCACACTTTTGAAGTCGTTCAAGAAATAATCTAGCAGCTTGCTCTTCAGATTCATGAACACCTTGTCATCAAGTTGTAAAGGTAACTGCAATCAACAAGCTCACCTTCAAAACTGCTTGATCATAATCTTCAAGAGTTCCATACTCTTCCTCAAAGTACAACCATGCAGCACATATCACCTGATCACGTAGGCAACGCAGGTAAGATATCATTTACACACTGGACAACAGAAAAACGCTCCTCTTCAGCTTCACCCATGGGTTCAAGTTTTCAAACGGATTACAGATTCTAGAACTTTTGAAACTCTTCTATTTAGGCTTATGTAAATAAGGTATGCCAATGTAATGCTGAAATATCTTTCTGAGCTCAAACACTTCTTATGTCAAGTAAATCCTCAGGGAAGCAAGCATAAAACATGTCTTCTAGCTCTTACAAGGTATAGGTCAGTTCTACACCTCTGTTCCCATTCCATCAAGTCTGCGATTATAGCAGCGCTTGTAAAGAGCCCGAGCCTCTTTCACATTCCCAAGCAGAATCTCCAAAGCTATGTAGTTCTCCCAGACCTCTAGCATCCTTCCACTGTTCACACCACAATTTGACACTACTGTAAGACATAATAGACAGCCTTTCATGTACATATTTGCTGTGGTAGGTACAAATCATCACTCCATTCATAAAAAGCAAACTCTCACTACTTTTGCAGAATAAATGGCAAACGTCTGAAGGTCTGAGTTACAACTTCATTGTGACTAATGTCAAAAAATTCAATGTTAACTGCAGTGACTTACTGACTCCTTATGAGGTTTTCCCAAACTCCACGGGCCGCTACAACATTCCTCAACACTTTGGCTTCTAGATGAGCCCAATACGATGGCATGCGTAGATTATGATCCACAAAGTCTGGGAAGTAGGTGGACATGAATTCTGTTGCACGCTGCAATAAAGAAATGGGAAGTCTTAGTCAGCACCCAAAGTTGGTATACACTTAACTGAATTCTGACCAGAGGACAGCAGCAAGTAGAGTTATATACACAACAACATTAGAGGTATCCTTTAACTCAATGGGACTTTTTGTTGGATTTGGTCCCCTTCAATTTCCCATTGGTTCTTTTGCATACAAAATCAATGTTGCTTACCACTGTAGGTGCATGCTTAAAGGTAGTGTTTGAATTTGAACAAAGAGCAACCTATTTTGGTTCATTGAGGGCCAACCTCATTTTAGCACCTCTTGGCATGCCAAAATGAGTTTGACCCTCAACATATCGAAGTAGAATGTTCCTCATTCAAACCTCCACACTACCTCCAAGCATGCACCCGAAACTTACCAGACATGGAAGGTATTTTATGCAAAACAACCAACTCCCGACCAAAAGTACCAAAGAGTAAAAGGAGAACTCTATTGTCATCATCATCCAAAACAGAAATTGAAAACAACTGACAGATAACATGTCATGACACAGAAACTTACAGTGGCTGTGTCATGCAGGAGAGTAAAATTCGATGTTTGATTGGTATCCACACCCCCTGCCATAATTCGACGCCTCAGGCAATGGGCTCTTGCAAGAAAAACATCCTCATACTGCATCCAAAGGATAAAAACTTTGCCTTCAATGTCTTACCACTTTTTCGAAATGCTTATTGTATTCATACAACATCATGATATAACAATTTGGGAAATGAGGTCCAAAAGAACTCTTCCAACTGCCTCACTCTTATTGCAGTCTTACCTCATTTGGGGTCTGGAATCCACTGAGTAGAGCTCTCTCAAATACCTGCAATTAAAACACTTAGCTCGCTGAAAAAGTGGTGGATAGATAAATTACACACCATGTAACGTTAGGCACTTGTGCATAATGACATGCAATTACATAAAATTTCAAAGCACAGTAACAGGTCTTACTCCTGATGCGACAACCACCACGATTTTGCTTAGGTGCCTTTGTGCAACCCAGGACACCATAATAAATTTGCTTCCAAAAGTGACGACCAGATTCAAGGAAGAGAAAGTATTACAATATTGTTAAACAGACTCAGGTACTACAACACATTGGCTGACCGCAGGATGTACTTAAAAATCAGAGGCAGGATGTCAAATCCTATTCAAGAATAGACATGTGGTGCCTATAGAGTAATACTCACTGCTGCAAGTTCAGTTTCTGGAGCTGAGGCACGTTCAAGAGCCAACAAGTACTTCCTCCACAAAGAGCCAACCCAAGGACAGTTGCGCACTGCTCGCTCATATACATTCCTTATTACTGATGTCACCTGCATCATGCACATGGGACATATCAAATTCACCTTTTGAGCTCTATATATGCAGTGAGGGCTGATTTATTCTTAACCCTTAAAAGGATCAGGGGTGTTGTTATACAAGATAAATGACAATTCATGCATACCTCTAACAAATATTGAAATAATAGTTTATCCGGCCTATGGTATTAACTCCACATTTGGCATAATCTATTTAAAAAGGAAGTGGAAATAAAGTCATATGTGACAACAGTGATTAGATATACATGGTGTGTATTTAACTCTAGGTCATGTGTATGCTCCAATCTCCCTATCATTCTTTCTATACATATGTATGATCCGATTGGAAAAATGTATCTGATGAATGGGCTACTTCAAATAGAGTCGATTTTGACACTTTTAGCTAGAACATCAAAAGTATCTTAAACCCCTTCATATGAAATCTTGATGCCCAGAATGGCGACAAGCAATCCACTAGTTTCTTATATGGCACATCATTCACATCTTCATCAGCAGCCTGTCTACACAAGTATCCAAGGCAGTGTCACACGGATGTGCCTAATCTCAGCTTTTAGACACTAATATGGAAGACACCACAATGTTCCTCAAAAAGTTTGGACACTAACCTTGAGGTTGACATCAAGATACTGAGTGTACATAAGCCAGATCTCGTGAGTAACAGGGAAAACAGATACAGCACGCTCAAAAAGTATTTGAACTCGAGATGGCTCCGCTGTTGCCTCCTCGATACTTATGTAGGTCTGACTCAGCCAGAACCAAATGATGAGTACATGGCAAGGGAAAACTCTGTTGATGCAGAGTAGAAAAGGTCACAAGGGCTTGCTAACTTTCAATCACCAAAGTCAAAAGTCAAAAATCTATTATCATATATCAAATTGTACATACCAAGTAATGCTGGAGCAAACTCCCATCCACAGGTTTCTCAGGAGATATGTTACTCTCAAGACTTTCTCGTGCTCTGGACATCTGTTCTGCTCTCTGGTATGCATATGCAATTCGAGGAGGGAGGCCAGCAAGCTCATCATTCTCATCACCAATTTGAACACCTTGCACTTGCTCTTGCTCCCATTTCTTATATTCTTCTAAAGTTTGGGTATGGTCTGCCAGAGGAACTGTCAACTGACGATGAAATAGGTTCCTCACTACCTCAACCTGTTTAGTTCTTACCTGCCATCGAGGCCGTGAGAGTGTCAGGATTAACAAGCAAGAGAACAAAATCAGACAGCATCACATAGAGACATTTGCAGCCCTCTCTCACTTCATCAGCAGCAGATCTGGACTGGGGTGGAAGCTAAGGGCAGATTGATTTACAGTGTTATTTAAAAGAAGACTGAAGGTCTTAGAAAGGGAAACAGGAACTGGTACCTCCACACTTGCTTCTGCCATGCTTAGCAATAGAGCTGACTCATAATCACGGTAAGCCTTCCACACCTTTCCACCCCCAACATAATGCAATCCAGTTGAGCTCAAAGCTTGCTCAAAGAGTGCCCTCATCTTAGCAATCCCGTTTCCAGTACACTGAGCAACTTCTGTGTCCTGCTCTTCCACAAACTCTAGGTATTGGAGCCATAGAGGATAAGACTGGAACAGCAACACAAACAGCTCACAGATGGGAATCAGGTGTTGTACTCGGGTACATATCCACAAACATCAGAATCATGCAGTTTGATACTTCAGCAATGTAATAATGCAGATTTACACAAATATAGAACTATGCTTAATACTTAATGCATACTCCATCTCCTTCTGTGATTGACCTAGCCATTTGTCCACTACAACGCTCCCCAAGTTGCATATAGCATCAAATCACCCAACGTAGCACACGGGACAAACTCCTGCTCGGAGCACCCTTTCATGGTCAACACAGAAATAAACTGAACATACACAAGTAGATGGCTGTCACCCATTAAGTATTGGTAGGGCTACATGGAATTACCAAGTACTCTTGCACACCTCGCTTGTACAGAGCCTCCACAGCTGCAATAGCTTCGGCACTAAAATATCACAGATACTTCAGTGAGATGATGAATACACGTGCGATTACAAAGATGATAGCAGAGTTTTCATTGCAACCAGATCCAAAACATCTCACACACCTGTCCGCCAAGCGCGATTCTTCTTGACACCATTCAATCCACATACTGGGAGTAAGAGGGAAGTTCGCGTTCATTGCTTCCCTAGCCAGTCGAAGCTTCTCCAACTCCGCTGCCTTCTGAAGTGCATCAATATACTGCAACCAGCAAGCGGTCGGACCTCGTACCAATTAAGACTCGTATTACTGTTCAAACTACTGTGAAAGGAAAATCAGTCTGAACAATGTTGCCATTTCATTGAGTCCCAAACTTTATAAGGAAGGTCCGTAAGGAATCAACTCGCCCCATTGTGTCGTTCTTCGCTTTGAGGGAAAAGCCTTCTGATTATATTAGCCAAATAGTGTAGTATTGCATCTCCTTGGAGGCAGTCAGGTAGCTCGCAAAATTGCGTACATCGCTCAGGCACCACCAAGGATCCTCCATCACATCTCGAGCTAAATTTCCAACGCAATAGCAACTGGGAAGCCGCAATTGAAAAAAAAATCCTAAACCCAATGGTGCAACATATGACGAATTTCCTAACCCCCGAAGAAAAAAGATTGGGAGAGAATTCCGCGTACCTGCACGTGAGCCTCGTAGCTGAAGGGGTTAGCAGCAACAACAGATTGAAGGTGCTGCAGCTGAGCAGGGCTCGGGTCGTGTGAGGCATCGTCGAGGTCGGAATTGGAGTCTGAAGAGGTGCTCTTGAGAGTGTCGGAGTTATCTGCCATGGTGTGGTCTTTGTCGTTGTCGTTTGTGTCGGTAGGGGCAGAGGCTGTGGAGCAACTTATGTAAATCCTCCAAACAAGCCAAATGGGACGCAATCCAACAAGAAGTGCGCTAAACCCTAATTCGGTTATTCTTCCTTGTCTTCGTACTTTAACGGCCCCGAACCAGTGTTGAAGGTTGAAGACTCATCACATGCGTTTCAAATTGCAGGGCACCCAAAAAACACGGACTCACGTGATCTTCCTTTTTCTTCGGAGCCTTCTCAACATAACATTATTCTGCTGCATGGTTGTGTTCCATTCTATATTTAGAACCTAACATGGGCCTCTACTATCTTATCTTTATGGGAAAAAACTTTTAAAATAAGTAGAAATTGATGCCGGTACAATTAATAAATAATGTCAATTTGAATAGTATGAATATTGTGAATAATGTCGGTATTTTCAGTGATAGTGTTATTATGAATAGTATTTTCAAGGACTAATACTAAGATGAGCAATGTTTCCTACAATTATTCTTGTGATGAACAATAATTCCTACGTATAGTGTTGAGAATATAACTCCACCCAAATTTCCAAGTTCAACTTGAATGTATGAATTGGTAAACAAATATTCTTATTTTGTTAGGGCGTGTAAAATATAATTAACTTATTCCAAGGTCATGGAATTGACCCACATGGCTAAAAATGTTATGAAAAAAAAACTTGTAAGTTACATTCTTTCAAGATGTTCAATAGCAATGAACTGACCATTAATTACAAATGAATTGGTTGAGTTTGAGATATAACTAG
This sequence comes from Polytrichum commune, assembly GCA_950295325.1. Lineage (NCBI taxonomy): Eukaryota > Viridiplantae > Streptophyta > Polytrichopsida > Polytrichales > Polytrichaceae > Polytrichum > Polytrichum commune. The sequence continues at coordinate 52,814,433 of OX485806.1, read as the reverse complement.
TTGAAATTCAAGACTTCAACAAAAATAACAATTGTAAAAAAAATCTATGGAATGTATCTCAAAGTGATAAGAAAAACCGAAAGGTCACAACAGGCAACATGTTGGACTTGGAAACACTAGGACTTTGACCAATTATGCCCAAAATTATCTTTGGACGTTACTATAATTGACATGAAATTGATTTTAAATTTCAATAAACCAAAAGGCTCGTGAGACTAAAAGTACATCAAGATGGTGTCAAACCACCTACTTCCCTAGAGTGGCGGAATGCAATAGCCTCCGTGAAATAAAAACTAATATTGACTTGATAGTCCAATTGAAAGAAAAACTTGGGACACCCTAATACTACATTCTCAAATGATGATTGAAGTTCATTTATGATGAAGTTTTATAGGGGATACTTAAACATAAAGTGCACCTCATTTTCAACTACATTATAAGAGCAAAATAACATAATTAATATCTCTAAGATAGGGATAATCTACCGCCGGCTAGTTGCAATGGTAAGTCTATGATTTGATGTGTAGTAAGCAACAATGATCTTGCATTGGGTGGTGCCAATGGTTGCTTCAAGTACAATTCACATCAGTATTGGAGGAAATCCTTGAGGTGAAGGTAATTTAATATCTTCATTGAGAGTTGGAACAAATTCCACGATTTGACAACAACAAAAAACACCTCCTTGAGATCATCCAATGTAAATTTTTATGTTGTTGAGTTGTCATGGATTTCCCATTGAGATAGACCATATGATGCCTTCCACACAATTGTTAAGTTGTGTCAAGTGTCAAATCCATGTTCAACAAGGTGTGTTGAAAACAAGGTTGCTTGACTAACTAACCAAGAAGAAGGTAGGTGTTGAGAATCTATAACTTAATTAACAACATATAATTCCTTGGGAAAATTCCAAATCTAGCTAACAAAATATGGTATGTTGTCAAGGAACACACTTTGACATGAGACATTATATGTATTTCAGGCCCTTCTAAAAATATTTTCAATGAAAGTATTTGAAATAACCTCCCCAAATCTCAGTTCTATATGTGAGAGTTGGAATCACCAATGCCTTAAATGCATGGGATTGAGTTAATGACATGTAACAACAACTATTGTTTTTTTCCTTAAGATGTCCACAAAGGCTTTCATACTTGCAGTTCATCACCTTTTACTCGATGGCTCAAAACAACCATGTGAATAGAAATCAATCCCAATGCATTTGTATTCATGGGGTTGACCATGCTTAGGTAAGTTACCTTTTGGTTTACATTCCTTCATTGCGGCCAAAGATCATTTTGGCTGCAACAAATATGATTACGGTCTTAGGCAAATCAACATCAAGGCTAATGGAAATACAAGACTCATATAGTTTGTTCAAAAATCTTTGTAAGCTTACTCTTGATTTAGAAAGCAAAACAACATCACCAACATAAAGGTGGATGGCAACCACTACGATAAATAGAGTTGAGAACCCCCATCAATATTGTCCAAATATTTTTCAAACTCATCAATGTACAAGACAAATTGTGTGGGGAGAAGGCCCATATTTGTTTAACATTAATGTCAAACAAAATTTCATCATATGAATCACCATTTGTATTTTAAAATAATTGTGGTATATATGGATTTTATAGCTTGATGTAAATAAAGTGTTATGCCTAATCGCTCAAGAAATCCCCAAGCCTTCTCACAATTGGAGGAACCATGTTGAATTTTTTTTCTATAATCATCAAGTTGATAAAAAAAATTAGGACATGCAAATATTTATTGTTTTCTTAAACTACGTAATGTAAGAAAGTGGTCCAAAGTAGATCTACCTTCCTTGAAACATGTTTGTCCTCTTGTGTAGATTCCTTTCAATTCCATTCATTGATTAATTATTTTCTCTAAAATAAAGCCATAGAACTTGCCAAATATTGTGCCTAGCAATATGATCCTAAAATTCTCTATGTTGTTTCTTTTGCCATGTTTGAAGATCATTTGAATAATATTGGTGGTTCATGAGGCTAAGAAACCTTCTCTAGCCACTAAGCCATATAGCTTTGTTATTGGCTCACACATATCATTTGCAATACATTTTTTAAACTCAAGTTTTAACCCATGAATATCTCATGCCTCGTGATTTGCTAAATCTTTCAAAGTGCCCCATATGTCCCCTTTTAAAAAGCCATTTGGAAGTTGTGTGTTAAAAATAAAATAAATGATATTTTGTCATGAGGTGTACAATTTTGTGCAATTATCTACTATAATTTTTGTGGCATAAATGGGAGGGTTGAATTGTCATTTTATTTCAAAGATTTTCCAAAGCTATATTGGGTCCCATTCTAAACAAAAAAAATGTCATTCTTTTTGTTTGGTATCCAAATAAGACCATTTCTTATCTTGGATGATAGTGCAATATCTTTAGAAAACTATTCTTGAGATATTGACAGAGTGATTGGAGATTAAGACACAATATGATAGTTTCACCAAGCCTCTCAATAATTGTTATTGAACCATGTGGTGAACCACCTGCCACTTTGTTTGAGCTACGCTTGATATCAAATGTAGTCGAGCTTGAGCATGTTTGTCTAATGAAATGTAGGATTTTCCATGCATAAAAGTGAGTTCCATGCTTAAGATTTAGAATTTCTTAGTCAATCTTGTAGGATTGGGACAAAGAACTTGACATTGACTAGATAAGGTTGGAAACTTTGATCTTGCACTATGACATTTTTGGATAACATCTACAAATAGGCTTTCCAATAAATACAACAATATCCATATGTCCTTGAATAATGGTGCATGATTGTATGTAGCCAAATCCATATCATGCAATGGAAAGACATCTATTACCATGGTTTTTTTTCTTATATTCCTACTCCGTCTGTCTCTCATGTTTTTACAAAAAATCTTAGATCTATAGTTGGAGATTACATGCTTGTAGAATATTATTGTCCACAATGTAACCTCTATAGATCCAAAAGATATATGAAATGGAGCACAAATGTTGGGGTTGATGTTTGTCTCTTAATGTTGTTCAATCAATATGACTTTTGTGTAGTAAAGCCCAATCAATATTTTGTCCCATCTTCAAGTACCACAATTTCCCCATCTTTCAAACTTCTCTGATAATTGTCTATTTTTCAACAAATATATTTTGTTTAGTTGGTGTTCTACCCTCATCTACTCCAATTTTTTTGGTTAATTCCTTGTGGTCTTGCAAGTAGATTTTCGTCTTGCAATTGAAACATTTAGAATTGATCACCCAAATGCTTACTTTGATTGAGTTTTTATACCCTCCAAGCTTTTGTAATATGTGGTAAAGCCCCAAACATGTTTTGTAAAAATCCTTGGGTGAGTTGTAGGGTGCTTTCGTGATCACAATCTATCATATTGGTCAATTTTAAATGTAAACTATGTTTTCCCTCTCCAATATCTCTCATAGTTGTTGTATTGTTTGATTATGAAGCAAAGATATTGGATTGTCTTCTTTGAGTCTAGATACTCATGTGGTAACATCATTCCCATGGGTATTAAAATGGACTTATAATATATCTATGTCACATTCTACTTTTGACATGTGAGAGGAATTGAAAAACTTTTATGTGTCATAGATGTCTCAAAGTTTGAGATGGAAAAATCCAATTTTTTCAAATAAGTGTGAATTATGTTGATGGTATCCATTGTCTTCAAACCATATGCATTTTCATTAACTAATGTTTTTTTTTCATCAATTTCAAGTATTATTCTAAGGTTTGTACAATACCTTGTAGAATGTTAACCTCATTGGATAGGGATGTAATGTACTCAATTATTTAGTTTTTCCATATTGTGTTTCGCTTCTTTTCAAAATGGGTGGATTTGGTAAATTTTTAAAGTCATGAAAAACTTCACTTATAGTTGTGTAATTTGCATGAAGAAATTTAAGCTCAAACCAGAATTTAACAAATTTTGCTATGCCTGTAAAATAGCCACACATTGCATTGCCATCCACAAGTGCTACATATTTTCCTCAAAGCTCATCAAGTAATGCTTGAGATTCTTTCTTAAATTTAGTAAGATATTTCTCGAGCATATTGTGTACAAGCCAATTTTACTCTTAAAGTTGCTTTAAACTAATCTATTGGATCTTGTCAAGTTGTTGCATAGTTATGCCCAATGTCAGAACCATACTTTTAAGAATATTCTTTCCAATTTCATAATAGGTTCAAAATAAAAATAAAAATAAAAAGTAGGAAATGATTTTTTTATTGACTGAACCCCAATATTAGAATCCTCATTATTGTGCTAACAATTTGACCTATACGAAAATGAACAAATTAACGTGTAATAATTCTTCCCGGGTTTTTTTTCTCCAAACCATAGTATGTTTGCTCGCCAAAAACCAATGAACATGTGACCCCTATATCTTCTCTATGTGAAGTTGTACATGATTTATTTTCAAGAAATGTAAATTGTGCTTTAGGAACGAGATCCCACATCTAACTTTTGAGTTTGTTAATATTAGAGTCATTTGTTATATGTGAATTGCACAATTGATCATATTTTGTAGCCATTGAACCTCCCACAATCATGATTGGATAGAAGTTTTAGATAGAATTCTACAAATTGTATCCTAAACTTGGAATACATTCACAAGTTTTTGATGTCATTGTGAATGAAGAGAAAAAAATAAAGATAATATATAGAAAGAGTTTTTAATAGACAAAAATATAGAATAAAATGTTATAGGTCAATGAGGTGTGAAGGTATTGAGAATCAAAATAAGTCGAGAAACAACAAGGATCATTGGAAGCAAAAGCAAGGTTATACGGAAAGATTGTACATAAGAGCACGAAGAGTTTAGCTTGAAGTGCATTGCTGTGTTTGTCAGTTTAGTATAGATTTGTGGTTTAATTTTATTATATATAATATATAATCTGCACCTCCAATACAAAAAATATTCGCTCTTTCAACATCCCGTCCAAAAAAATGAGGTGATAAGTGTCTACACACTCATGTGTAGGTAAGTAGACACAATAGTCACCTTTTCTAGATTAGTTTGTTTGGTTTTTCTTGTTTACATGTTTATTGACATTTGTTCGTTACAGAGACAATGGACGTGTTTGTGTAAGACAATCCATACGACCACAAGATTGGTATCGACAACATGCCCAAAGCCCTCAACTTCGGATGAGAGAAGATGCAATTTTTTTTTACCCTTTTTTGGAACATTTTGATATGGCTATAGTGTATAATACGCCCAAAAAATATTTAGCGGACAGGAAGGAAAAACAACTCATTCGACAATATCAAAGTGAAGCAGGTTGTAGTTATAATATAATGGTAGGACGCCCATTCTCAAACTCTTTGTATTGGACCATATGTAAGAGACGATTGAATAATAAATGATATATTATATTTATCATAATTTTTTATGTGTTCTATATATTTGCATCTTCCAATCATATTATATTCTTGCTCATACGCATTACATTTCCAACACAAGTTCTAATGATAGCTCTGATTAGTTTCATGAACAAGTGTGCATCTAGAGTAAAGGGAATACAATTTGTTAATGAGGTAAACTAGTTGGTGTGCATAGGCCATGCCTTTCAGTATGCATTTCTTTCTTTTAAAATACCAAATGAATTGTTTTTTGGGTATTAAAACATATCATTCCTACTAGCCACGACCATAATCTAAGAGTATGGAATAACCACTAAATGTATTGATCCTCTAGGATGTCATGGGTACAAATTTACCCATGACATCAATCATCATCTTGCAACTACTTTCAAAATCTATAGTGCAGGTAAACTCGACTAATGCACATGAACATTCCATGTCTAGAGAATTTCTTGTTGTTTTTGCTCCTGCATGACAAGTTGAATCATAAGCAATTTGGGTTGCATCACCCTTTGACCTCCATTTTTTGTAGTTGCAAAATATGTGCATACATTTATAATACCAACATTTGAGTTTCATAAGGAAGTAGATGATAAAAAATATTGAGATTCATAACCATAATCAATAAATTACCTTGCAAATGCATGGACTGTGGACTTCTAAATACGTGATTTGTTTTTATGTCTACAAGAAAGACAATCTTGAAATCATTCACTATGCATTGAATTTATCAACAACACACAATCAAATAATGTGCATGCAATCTATAATTCCATTGTTTGAACATCACAGGAAAATATTGATTAAGGCCAATGCAATTCGATGGATTCAAGTTGAGTTCAACCAAGCTAAGATGCGCTCTTTCTGCGGGAGTTGAAAGCTGACATTTTAAAGCTTAAGGATCTGCGGATGAGTGAAGTTAGTACCAAGCTGGATAGGCCACACGGGCGGGATGGGAGGTCGTTCTTGGTTAGTAGAGAATTTATCAACCCATTTGCGACGTGAACCTTTGATACAACGCTCAATGTCGTTCAGGCAAAAAAAAACTTCTCGACTTTAGGTGTTGTGAATTCGTAATAGTTTTAAATTCCAAGGTGTGCCGAGGCAGGGGTGTTTTTGCAGTTGGAGATGATTTTGGCAGTACATTTCTTCTTGGTGATTGCATGCATGGCCCAACATGCCTTGGATAAATTGTAAGGAACGCGAGCAATATGCCAGAGATTCTCGTCTACTTTAGATTCTTGTACAGTAGTGACCCAGCAAAAATCAAGACCAGTAGGAGGGGGTGGTGGAACATCTAGTACAAAAGGGATTCCGAGGCCATTGGCACGAAGCTCAACCGTTTTTGAAACACATGGCACAATGGATGAGGAAGCCATGGACAAAGAAAAGGAGGAATATGAAAAAAATCCAAAAAGGGTAAACAAGGTACAAGTACCAGATAATTGTAGACCCTAAACTTTCAACACTGGTACTATATACGTAAGAGAGGGTTGGGAAAGGGTCATATTGAGAGTGAAGTAGAGGATTGCTCAGAGAATAAAGAACACGAAAAAAAAATCAGAGGGGAACTAGGACGCATACATGAAGGAACCAGACCACATTATAGTCTCTACAATCGATCCAGGAAAAAAATGGAAGAAGAGAAATGAGGCATGAGTTTTAGCAATTCGAAACAGAGGAGACGGAGAGAACTTAAGGAGAAGGAGGAATCATGCATAGAAGGAAGAGGTGCCCCATCAGACTTGCAAAATACGTGTGGAGAGGGCAAAAGAGGGTCTTTGAATTGGCATTTGAATCTGCAGTCGATAGAGGAAGAACGGGAGGACAGTGATTCACACGCACCATCTATGGCAGAGAACGAGCATCGCAATAGTTATAATCAGAGTGGTTATCGCGAGGAGACAAGAGATAAATCGATTATTACAATAAGTTTGTTGTTGAGGTTATATGCACAAGGGGTATTTTAAGATTTAGGTTTATGGAAATATGACACTGCAAATTCAATTCTCTAAATATGGAAGACACCTTCCCATGCAAAAAAAAAGAATATGTGAAATAGAATTTCGAAAACAAGAAGGAACCTTGAGAGGGTTCCTTGCACATCGATGGGTTTGACGCCCACTTACCCACATTATTGTAAGAAGCCTTGGTTCATGTATACTAATTGGCCTCGGCCCTTGTATGTAGGTTCTGGGAAAAAACCCATCGATAAAAACCCAATTATGCTTCATAAACAAAGCTGAAGCTCTCGGTTCCTTAAGGGTAGAAGAGTAGGTTCTTCACACCAGATTCTAAAGCTTTTGATAGGTTGAATGCTACTGTTTGAGTTGAGGCTCTCGGTTCCGAGAGGGTAGAAGGCAAAGCCAAATTCTAATGTTTTTGATAGGTTGAATGTTTGTGTTTTGGTTGAGGCTATCGGTTTCGAGAGGGTAGACTGGTAGGCCAAATTCTAGCGAGGTTGAATGTTTGTGTTTTGGTTGTGGTCTTGGTTCCGAGAGGGTAGAAGCTAGGCCCGATTCTAGTAAGGTTGAATGTTTGTGTTTTGCTTGAGCTCTCCGTTCCAGGGTAGGGGGTAGGATAGATTCTACCAAGGTTGAATGTTTGTGTTTGAGTTGAGGTCTCGGTTCCGAGAGGGTAGAAGGTAGGCAAGATTCTAGCAAGGTTGAGGCTTTTGTTTCCGAGTGGATAGAGGGTTAGGCCAGATTCTCGCAAGGGTGAATGTTTGTGTTTTGGTTGAGGTCTCGGTTTCGAAAGGGTAGAGGGTAGGCAAGATTCTAGCAAGGTTGAATGTTTGTGTTTTGGTTTAGGTCTCGGATTCGAGAGGGTAGAAGGTAGGCCAAATTCTAGCAAAGTTGAATGTTTGTGTTTTGGTTGAGGCCTCGTTTTTGAGAGGGTAGAAAACTAGGCCAGATTCTAGCAAGGTTGAATGTTTGTGTTCTGGTTGAGGTCTCGATTCCGGGAGGATAGGAAGTAGGCCAGATTCAAGCAAGGGTGAATGTTTGTGTTTTGGTTCAGGTCTCGGTTGCAAGAGGGTAGACAACTAGTCCAAATTCTAGCAAGGTTGAATGTTTGTGTTTTGGTTTAGGTCTCGGATTAGAGAGGGTAGAAGGTAGGCCAAATTCTAGCAAGGTGGAATGTTTGTATCCTGGTTGAGGCCTCGTTTTCGAGAGGGTAGAGGGCTAGGCAAAATTCTAGCAAGGCTGAATGTTTGTGTTTTTGTTGAGGTCTCGGTTGCGAGAGGGTAGAGGGTAGGCAAGATTCTAGCAAGGTTGAATGTTTGTGTTTTGGTTTAGGTCTCAGTTCCGAGAGGGTAGAAGGTAGGCCAGATTCTAGCAAGCATGAATGTTTGTGTTTTGGTTGGGGCCTCGTTTTCGAGAGGGTAGAAGGCTAAGCCCGATTCTAGTAGGGTTGAATGTTTGTGTTTTGGTTGAGGTCTCAGTTCCGAGAGGGTAGAGGGTAGGCAAAATTCTAGCAAGGTTGAATGTTTGTCATTTGGTTGAGGCTTTCGTTTTCGAGTGGATAGAGGGCTAGGCCATATTCTAGCAAGGTTCAATGTTTGTGTTTTGGTTGAGGTCTCAGTCGCGAGAGGTTAGAAGGCTAGGTTAGATTCTAGCAAGGTTGAATGTTTGTCTTCTGGTTGAGGCTTTTGTTTTCGAGAGGATAGACGGCTAGGCCAGATTCCAGCAAGGTTGAATGTTTGTGTTTTGGTTGAGGTCTCGATTATGAGAAGGTAGAAGGTAGGCCAAATTCTAGCAAGGGTGAATGCTTGTCTTTTGGTTGAGGTCTCGGTTCCAAGAGGGTAGAGGGTAGGCAAGATTCTAGCAAGGTTGAATGTTTGTCTTTTGGTTGAGGCTTTCGTTTCCGAGTGGATAGAGGGCTAGGCCAGATTCTAGCAAGGGTGAATGTTTGTCTTTTGGTTGAGGCTTTCGTTTTTGAGAGGTTAGAAGGCTAGGCCAGATTCTAGCAAGGTTGAATGATTGTGTTTTGTTTGAGGTCTCGATTACGAGAGGGTAGAAGGCTAAGCCAAATTTTAGCAAGTTTACATGTTTCTAGTTTGGTTTAGGTCTCCGTTCCGAGAGGGTAGAAGGTAGGCCAAATTCTAGCAAGGTTGAATGTTTGTGTTTTGGTTTGGGCCTCGTTTTCGAGAGGGTAGAAGGCTAGGCCAAATTCTAGCAAGGTTGAATGTTTGTGTTTTGGTTTAGGTCTGGGTTCCGAGAAGGTAGAAGGTAGGCCAGATTCTAGCAAGGGTGAATGTTTGTGTTTTGCTTGAGGTCTCGGTTCCAAAAGGGTAGAGGCTAGGCCTGATTCTACCAAGGTTGAATGTTTGTGTTTTGCTTGAGGTCTCGTTTCCAGGGTAGAGGGTAGGATAGATTCTAGCAAGGTTGAATGTTTGTGTTGGACGACACTCCTATGTGAGCGGAGATTTGGAGAGCGGAGAGCACAGGGGAAGTAAAAATAATAAACTTCCTAGACTAAATTTAGAAACATTTTCAAAAAGATTCGGATATACCCAGAATATTCTATATTTCCCCCAAAATAGTAAAAAATGTGACATATTTCCGTGGAATGTTTAGGTCATAAAATGAATAAAAAAACCCTGAATTTGAAATGGTTTCATTGAGTTTGGAAACCGTGAAGTGTTAAAATGATAGGAAAATTGTGATAGAATAGATAAGTAAATGATAAAAACCAATGTTGATTTGAAGAAATAATAAATGAAAAAGTTTTAATGAGATTGGTATAATTGAAGAATGAGTCAATCAAAATACAAAGGGCAACCAACTTGCTTCGTTCTTATTCCATCATTTTTGTCTTTGTCCTATGTGTGAGTCAACTCTAGAGCTTGGACTGCAACAATTATTGTTTGTGGTCGAAGAAATTATCTTGAGCTGAATATATATGAGGACATAATTTAGACTCATACCCAATATGAATGTGGAGACACATGCACACAATGGGAGAGGAGAGAGACATGTTTGCTGGCCTAGGATGGGAGAAAGATATTACAAGTCTAGGATATCCGCATGTTTCTTTTAATTCATCGCCGGAACATGACATAGGTGCTGCAAATCGATATAATGATAACTACGAGCTGATTCCATTCTCGCAGTCCACACAAACCTAGAGGTGGAGGATGCAGGAGGAACAGAAATGATATGCAAAAAATGATAAAAGGCGAGCTGATGTGCAGGAGAAGGATGAAACAAGGTGCATGAATAATGAGGCAAATGATGCAGCTGATTTGAATGAAGAAAAAACAATCGACACGGAGCAGGAAGTCAAGGTAGTAGGTGAATCTTCGAGGTCTTTGTCGTTTCGCGATAGGATGAGAGGATTATCGCCGCATTATCGTCCATTGAATGATCGAATGAGGGATAAAACGGTTTCGTACATTGATTTGCTTCGACCGGGTCCACCTCGATCAAGAAGGGACGATAAAATGAAGTCCGAATCATCTAGGAGATTGGCAACACAGAAGTAGAGTTGGTAGACATATGAAACACCTCCAAATTGAATATATAGTGCTCAACCGGGCGAATGACACATAACACAATTGAGTATTGTAATACAACATTTGAAAGGAATAAAAATAATCCATGAGATTTTATTTATTATAGCAAACAATTATGAATTCACATGAGGTCCAGAAATGGCCATATCTATGAGGGCACAATATAATGCTAGGCTAAGAGGAATTCTAGGAAGTAGATTGTATCAAGAGGCCCCCTTCGAGGATGAGATTGACCTCATTGAAGCTAAATGTTGGGGCGTAAATGAACAAGTCAACGTCCAGGTCTACATTAGAGACCTTGACAAAGATGAAGTAGAGGTGCTTACAATGCATGAACGAATTTCGTTTGCGGCCAAATTTTAATATCATATCCTTGAAGGCCGGGCAATTACACTTGGACAGAGAATTTATGGTGAGTTGGTAAATGGATTGTGTATGTTCAGGCTTGGACTACAATATGATCACACAACCAAATCCAGGATGTGGAATCATGGTGACCTTCAAGATGGTCCCGTCCATAGCTCGTGCAGATGCCACAATCTGCATTTGTTTTGTTGATGGTGCGGTGGCAAACCGTCTGGTAGATTTGGACTGCCTGCAAGAAAGATAAGCGTCTGCGTTGGCTGGAACATCCACGCCGGAGAAGTCCAGGGGAGGAACGGATGTGTTAAAGAGGCGAGTGGGCGTGATGCGTTCTTTCTGCGGGAGCTGAAAGTCGGCATTTTGAAGCTTGAGGATCTCCGGACGAGTGAGGTTGGTACCAAGCTTGACAGACCACACGGGAGGGATTGGAGGTCGTTCTTGGTCAGCAGAGAATTTGTCGACCCACTTGGAGAAGCAAGGGTGCTCTTGGAGTTGGAGACGATTTTTGCAGTTCATTTCTTTTTGGTGACAACATGCATGGCCCAACATGCCTTGGAGGAATTGTAAGGAACGCGAGAAATACGCCAGAGCTTCTCGTCCACTTTGGATTCTTGAACAGCAGTGACCCGACGAAAATCCAGACCAGTAGGAGGGGGTGGTGGAACCTCTAGCACAGACGGAGAGGTTTCCTCGACGATGGTAGGCAAAGGTGAAGCATGAAATCTTGTGGTTCTCTGAGCGACACGAGGGCGAGAGAAGTTGATGGTGTCGGGGCGGTGGGTTTTATCGTCGTCTCCAGTGGGAGTGTTGGGCTTGCATTTTTGCAAGCCGAATATCTCTGCACCCTCGAGGTGGGGACTACGGGTGCAGAATTTGTCCCTCCCGGGCATATCGAGGAGAACCTTCTGTAGAACAGCGGGGTCACCGGTACATTGAGCACGACGTTGAGCACATTGAAGCTTGAGTTCTTCTTTGCTAGGGCCATCACCCCCAACGCCACAACTTGGAGGAATATTCGAATGTAGTCATCCACAGTGGCCATGTATAAATTGCCACCTTTGTTGCCGGACGCTTGAAGCTATTTGTTGTGAATGGATTAGGCAAGGTTGCAATTGGGCATTTGTGCAAATTCCTCGGCGGTCATGATTTTCTCCTACCAATGAAATGGCAGTGTGAGAAATAAACAAAGTTTGGGAAAATTAAATTTAAAACAAAAAACAAGAAGTAATAACAGTAAAGACGCACCAATTCCATGAAACCACCCCATTGCCGATAGCGGAAGTGCGAGAAGGCAAGCCAAAGTTGGAGGTGTTTCAGTCCATTCTCGGAGGTGCAGTTAGACGAAGCCCACCAGGCCTTGATGGCGAGGTACCTTGTCTCAGCTTCCTGCATAGAGGATGCGTCGCGATACTGGAGGCAGAGACGCTTGTGTTGGTCTTGCAAGTCGTGCTTGATATAGAGTTTGGTGTATTTATGCAAAAACTGTGTCCAATGGAAGTAGCAAGTTCTCTCATGCCCATCGATGGGAACCTTTGGATCACCGGACCCGTAGACAATCATGACAACATTCCAATTGGCTTGCGCATTGTCCGCCATGAAGCCTTTGAAGTGAGGCTTGGGGATTCCATGGCAAGCTTGAGGTTATGCCAGAAATGCACTTGAGCATCCTTGTCCTCGGATTGGAAGTCGCAGCAAGCGATGGTCATGACGCGCTGGTAGGTTTCGTCGTATACGTGGTAGGCCATGGTGGTCCACTTGGTGACGCGTTTGACATGGTCGGATATGATCCAAGCATGCTCGAGATCCCCACCAGGTTGCATGCGCTTAACCAAGTCGACCCCACTACCAGGGCCGACCTTGGACATCTTGAAAACAAAAACTTTGTCCGTTTCGTCACCCTGGCCTGGGAATTGATTCCGCTGGACATCGGCCCAGGTGCTGACACCTCTAAGCTTGGCGATGCCATCCATAACTCCTAGCCTACGCAAGTATTTGAAGGTGGTAACCTTGTTTCGGAGGTGGGGGGAATTCAACTCCTTGCAACAATAAAAAACGGGCTCAAGTTCTATTAAGGAAAGAAGTTGATGAGGATCACTATCATTGCGGAGGAGGAACTCACCCACAAGGTCCTTGCTGGCCTCAAGAACGATTTTGCTATGAGTGGCTTGGGGCGTTCGCTTGACGTGCTCCTCAATTAGGGCGTCGATGCGCTGGCGTCTATCCCTGCAGTTGCCGACCTTGACGGGGTGACGATGATTGCCAAGATGAATGCACGCCCGTTGAGTGGTGTCGTTGCCATGGACGTAGAAGATTTTGGCAACGCAGGGTGCAATGCATTTGGGTGGCTCCTTGCAGATCTTGCACACTAGAGTAGAGGAGGTAGGCACGGGACCACCAACTGGAAAAATGTCCTTGGTAAATCCATTGAATTCAGTATCATTGACTGAGGAGGTACGATGAACACGTTGGAGGTAGTCGCAAAGAGGATTTTGGCACTCGAGGTGGCCAACGCAGGTGGAGGAATGAAAAACAAGGCCAAAGTCATTGCTAATGTTGGTGGTTTGGGTTTTGGTCCAGACATGGCCGTCATAGCGTATGTCCATGACGTCCATGGATTTGGCATTGGTATGAGAGGAAAAGACACCAACGGGAGGGAGGAAAAACATCCGATTCCCATCAAAGCGAGGTGGGAAGAAATTGACCTCTTCAATTTGCAAAGTGTCATAATCTAGCTTCTTGAGGATGTTCCTCGTACCAGGCATGGAAGCAAGAGAACGTAGGCATTGAAGAATGGAAATGGATGATTTAGCAGGGGATGGAGGAAAATGACATAAAGGTTGAAGGCCTACGAGGGGGGGTCAGAAAGGGGGAATTGAGGGAGGAAGGGGATGGCTTGAGAATGGGAGTGGATAGAGAGGGCTCATCACCATCAGAGGAATCTTAAAGATGTATGACAGTGTGTATACCAGGTTCAATCTTAACTTTGACCACGGGAGGAGTGTTTAAAATGGAAGAAGATGAATGGGGACGGGTACGGATTTTCGTGGATACATTGGAGCAAGAATGTGGGAGTCCATACACTCTGTATTTACAAGCGCAAAGTTCCCACACTGATGATCCGTTGTCGGCAACCCTAGAATTCTCACGGATGGTCAATGACAAAAGAGAAGTAGCATTATCATGAATCTTGCGTACGACCCATATTGTATTATTTTGTAACAAAAACCTCATACTAATGTGAAGGAAAAATATAGATGCAAAACCGTTCGCATCTATGGGGAAAAGAAGGGGGATCCCGACGCCATTGGCACGGAGTTCAACCATTTCTGATAAACATGGCATTGTGGATGAGGAAGCCATGGACAAAGAGACACATGAATAAGAAAAAAAATCCAAAAAAAGAAATACGAGGCAAGGCGACCAGACAATTAGAAACCCTAAACTTTCAACAGTGGTACTATATTGGTATGAGAGGTAGGTGAGGGGTCATTTTGTTAGTGAAGGAGAGGTATGCCCAGAGAGTAGAGAGCACAAAAGAGAGCAAGAGAGGGGAACTAGAACGTACACATGAAAGAACCAGACCAAAATATAGTCTCCACAATCGATCCAGGAAAGAAGTGGAAAAACAGAGAGGTAGGTACGAGTTTCAACAATTCAACACAGAGGAGACGAAGAAAACTTAAGAAGAAGGAGGAAACGTGCATAGAAGGAAGAGGGACTGTGAGGCCAAACCCCCCACCCTTAAGCGTCCGTAGTCCGAGCAGTGGGTTTGGGCTCACATTCCTCCGCGGTATTAGATTTGGACTTGGATGAGTCCATAGTGCAAGGTTCACCCTTCAAGTGGTCTTGGATTTAATTGGTGTCTCCATACCGTACATAAGCCTTTAAGTATTAAGAAATACTTATGTGACTTATGTCAATCTCTCCCTCGCACCTTTGGTCTTTGCTTCCTTTGTCTTGCCATCGCGAGAGTGCTCCACATTCTCCATTAATCTGTGCACGTGGTTTATTTTTAAAGAGAGGATGCAAGTGTTAAAAAAAACACTATTCTCTATAGTCAATCTCAAATACATTTACTTGTGAAAGCCACCATAACACTAACTAGCATAATGTAACTAACTACTTGTCTATGAGCTAATTAGGTAGGCTATCTACTAAGCTCCTTCATGAACCCATCTCTTTACTTTCTAATTACATAAACCTAGCTCCTTCATAAACCCAGCTCCTTCATAAACCCAGCTCCTTCATGAACCCAGCTCCTTCATGAACCCAGCTCCTTAGCTTCTAACTAAACAAACTCAGGTCCTTCATAAACCCAGCTCTTTACTTTCTAACTAAACAAACCCAGCTCCTTCATAAACCCAGCTCTTTACTTTCTAACTAAACAAACCCAGCTCCTTCATAAACCCAGCTCTTTACTTTCTAACTAAACAAACCCAGCTCCTTCATAAACCCAGCTCCTTCATGAACCCACGACTTTGTAGTTGTAATCCCCAACTACCTCACTAATTATTCAAGCCCTTAACTAATCTTCCTACCTAATTTTCCTAATTCTACTAACAACCCCTTTCTAATCACACAATTCTTCTCTAATCCTAAAATCCTAAAATCCTAGAGAGGAGAGGGGGAGAGAGAATTTCCTAACTTCACTAAGACTAACTAATCCACACAAGTATATTTTTGCACTCATCACAACATCAAGTGCTCAACTCTTAAACATGGAACTTGCAACCACGTGTATTCAAAACATGAACTTTAAGTACCACAAATTGGAATCATGAATTAACTTTAAAATCCTTCACGTCAACACTAATTCTACCAAGAGGTCAAGCCCTCTTCAAGGCTAACAAGCCTTGGCTCTCAAACTAAAAACTAAGCACACACATGTGCTCCAATATGGCTTCCCACACCCACACTTATAACTCGTGGGGTGCCTTGGAGCACAAAGGAAAGAGAGGATGAGTGAGGGAAGAATGAGGGATTATATAGTAAGCTTGAGGGGGTGAGCACCCTCAAGGCTCACGATAAGCCCTTGAGATTTCCTCCTACTTAGTAGGCGCCAATCCTATCTTCTAAGCCTTCCTCCCTCAAATGATCAACAAGGATCCTAATTCGAACATTTAACTAGCCTTGGCTTTCTACCTACCACACTTTACCAAACTTGGGATGCTTCAACCCAAACTTAGCCTCCTTCGCTTTCCGCCGCCATAACTTTCTCCCCTTACTTTCCCAAATCGTCGCTCACCACTTAATTCAAACCACGATGCTTAACTCGTGATTTGATTGGTGCTTTGAGAATTTGCTTATCCTCCACCTTGCATTCTTCCTTGGGCCTTCCCCATTAAGTGGCCATGATGAGGTGGTCCACTTGTGCGCTCCATGTGATCCTCCATTCATCCCAATTCGAATGCACTTGCCTCTTGAGTCACTTTGGTTGTCTCCATCCATTTGTACTAACCTACTCACTAACTACTCAATCCAAGTTCTCCTTACCTATCCTCATTCACTCAAATCCTTCCGAAGGTAAAAACACAATAACAACTCACATCCTAGCCTCTTACAACATGGTACTTCTAAGACTAACATTTCACTCTTTTTATATTTTTGTGAAGTAACATGCTACTTCAAAGTGCATCAACTAACGTTTCAAGGGTCTAAGACTAAATGTGGGCACCCTTTTGGGCTCACATAATTGGCGACCATCGGGGGATGAATCCAAACATCTCTTGCTCCAAGGGTAAGTTGACTAGTCAAGCTCGGTACTCCTTACATCTACTTCCCGATGTACGGGTAGGAAAGAGCTCACCATTCAACGTTTCCAATTGAATTGAATTATTAGGAAAGACCTCATAGACAAGGTAAGGTCCTAACCATACCGCATTGAATTTCGCCGGAAATTCAAGCTTTCGTGCGTCTTGAATCATGACCATCATTCCCGGTGTTAGGGCCCTTCTCTTATGTCGTTTGTCGAAAGTAATCTTTCTCCTTCTTTGGATTGCCTCAATATGTTGAGCCGCCATTCTCCTCCCTTCGTCAAGTGCTTCCAAATCGGTTAGGCGATTTCGTAAGGATTGACTTTCGGTAAGTCTCGTACTCACGGCCACCCTAAGTGACTCGACTTCATATTCGATTGGTAGTGTCGCTTCAAGATCATAGACTAAGGAAAATGGTGTAGCACGCGTAGTTACCTTATAGGTTGTACGGTATGCCCAAAGTGCCGCCGTTAGTTTCGTATCCCAATCCCGCTTCGAGTCTATAACCGTCTTGCGTAGTATACTCACCAAAATTCCGTTAACCCTTTCCGTTTGTCCATTGGTTTGTGGGTGGTAGGGAGTAGTCTTCCGGTGATCAATTTTAAATTTCTCTGTCATCTCTCGAATCAAGTCATTCAAAAGTGAGTACCCCTATCGCTTACTAGGATCTTCGGCACCCCGAACCGCGAAATTATGTTTTCGTACATAAATGTTGCCGCGTGTTCCGCCGTGTCGGTCTTCACCGCTTTGGCTTCCGCCCACTTGGTGAGGTACTCGGTTGCCACCACAATATATTTCATTCCTTTTGAAGATTGGGGATGGACCTCACCCACATAGTCGATGCCCCATTTTTCGAAAGGAATTAAGGGTAATGATACATGTAAAGGCATCTCCATTCTAAGGTCGTTTCGGGCATACCGTTGGCAAGCGTCGCATTTCCTTACATAGTCATGGGCGTCCTTAAATAGTGTAGGCCAAAAGTAGCCCGCTCTAAGTATTTTTTGCCCGGTGAGTTGACCCGAGAAGTGACCGCCGCAAGCGCTATCGTGGCAAGCGATTAAAATCGCTTCAACCTCCGTTTTTGACACGCATCGTCGTAAAATACCATCGGACCCCCTTCTAAACAACCTATGGCCCACTACAACAAATTGCCTACTATTTACCCTCACCTTCCTTCTCTCTTCTTTTGTCCACTCTTTGGGCAACTTGTGGGTTGTTAGAAATTCCACTATGCCCGCATACCACTCCGGTGTAGAAGTGACCACAAAGAGGCTATCATCTACTAACATATCATTTACCGGATTTTTTCCTATCTCCTCCGACAACCTAGACAAGTGGTCCGCTTGTAAATGCATACGACCCGGTTTATATTCCACCGTGTAGTCGAATTCTTCTAATAACAAAACCCACCTAGCTAACCTACCACTTAACTCCGCCTTGTTAATTAGATACTTGATAGCCATGTGGTCAACAAAAAATACAACCGGGTTGCACATGAAGTAATGCCTAAACTTTTTAACGGAAAACACCATGGCTAGGCACTCCCTCTCCGTTGTAGAGTAGTTTCTTTCGGCGGGGGTCAATTGCTTACTCGCATAAGCTATAGGTTGATCCTTCTCTTTTTCTCCCGTTGCTTGACAAAGCGCACTCCCTATTGCCACATTACTAGCATCACAATAGACGTGAAAAGGTTTACCCCAATTGGGTGGTATCAACACCGGATAGGTGCTCAACCTATCCCGCAATTCCTCAAAGGCTTTTTGACAAGCATCCGTCCACTCGAATTTGACATCCTTTTTGAGCAAATGGGTAATGGGCACCGCTATCTTTGAAAAATTAGGAATAAGTTCCCGGTACCATCCCACATGTCCTAACAACTTAGAGATCCCCTTGGAATTGGTTGGAGTTGCCAAGTCGCTTATGGCCGCAATCTTATCCGGATCGGGTTCTCTACCTTTCTCACTAACAACATAACCCAACAACACTCCCTTATTCACTCCCAAAAATGTCTTATCCGGGTTCAATGCTAACCTCATCTTCCTACACCTAACCAATGCCTCCCTAACACAATGTAGGTGATCATCCACATTACTTTGTGTGCTAAAATCGTCCACAAAGACGGTCATGGATTTGAACAACAAGTCGGTGAAGATATACATTACTAATCGTTGGAAAGTAGCCGGGGCATTACATAACCCAAATGGCATCACTACCCACACAAAAGTACCCCAAGGTGTAGTAAAAGCCGTTTTATGGATATCTTGGAGGGCTATGGAAATTTGATTATAACCCGCATACCCATCCATAAAGGTATATCGCGAATGACCTCCAACCTCCTCAAGCAACAAGGTGATAAAAGGTAAGGGGAAGTGATCCTTTTGTATGCACGAATTCAATTTCCTATAGTCGACACAAACCCTTAATTTCCCATTTTTTTTCTTTACTAAGACCATAGGAGAAACCCAATCCGTGATTTCCACCGGCTTGATAAACCCGGCCTTCAATAACCTTTCCAATTCCGCTTTCACCAACAATTGCAATTGAGGATTCATCCTCCTCTCCTTTTGTCTAATTGGCCTCGCCCCCGGAATTAAAGGAATCCGGTGCTCTACCATTTCCCTAGGAATTCCCTTAAGCTCATCGTAGGACCATGCAAAAGTATCACTAAACTCATCCACCAAATTGCTATACTCCCTAACCTCTTTCTCCCCCAATTTGGAGCCCATCTTCATTTGTCGGGTTTTTCCATTCTTTAATTTCACATCCACGTACCGCCAATCCGCTTCCGACACATGTGCTTGTTCCTCTTTGTTCCGATACCAATCGGAAGGCACATTGGGGTAATCTTTCACATCTTGACCTACAACTATCCCCGTAGACGTGGTCTTGAAATGTAAAGGCTCCTCCAATTTCGATGACTCAATAATCACATCCTCCTCTTGAGTCCCATTTACATGAATTAAACTAACCTCACCCTCTTCCACGTCATCTACCCAAGGTGTTAACCCACCGCTAATCCACTCTTCCTCGGTGAGCACCTCACATGGCTCCAACAATGAGCCCTCTCCTAAACTAACACTAGGAAATTCACTCCCTAAGCCTACTTGGTGAAATGTAACCATTACATCAACCTCGGACTCGGGGTACTCCCTTAGCCATTGGGCATAATCCCCATTATCCCCATAATTGTAAAAATTAGGACCTAGACTTCCCGAGCCCGAATCTATAACAACCCTTTGACCTTCGGGATGGACGACTCCCACCAATGCCTTGCCAATCTCATTCTCGTTTAAGTCATCAATTTCCTTCTCCAATGGCAAATACATCTCCTTCTTCATCCATCCTTCTAATGAACCAATGGACACTATGACCCTATTACCCTCCGGACCATAAGTGATGGATGGTTTAGGTCCACCCCAATTGACCATAGCATTCGCCATCCGCAACCAAGGCCTACCTAGCAAAATGGGGAAGGTGTCCTTGTTGGAGTGCATTTTAATGACATGGAAGGTGACCAAGTACTCCTCACCTCCCGTAGTCATTCTACAATCCTTGATCATCCCCAAAGGCGTAGTCGAACTTTGATTTGCCATATTTATGACCAAAGGTGAAGGCCCCGTGAGTCCAAGTCCCAATTTTTTCATAGTATCCTCCGGTAGTATATTTAGACTACTCCCTCCGTCGACTAGCACATTAGGAACCACCTTATCTACTATAACAACTTCTATTTCTATAGCTTTCACGTCTCTTCCACCTTGTGATTGGATCCTAGCGGCTATTTTAGCTTTCACCTTCCTCATCCTCTTGTGTACCGGCATTCCCTCCTTTAATGTTTTCCTTGCCGTGGGTGAAATTTCCAATAGTTGGCCGAAAGTAATATCCGCCTTGAGTGTACTAAGGTCCGCCCACAAGTCGTACCCGGTAGATCTTTCCACCTTAGAATTACCCACTACGTCGAATTCGTCTACGGGAACCCCCGGTCCTTCCCATTCACCCACATCGCTATTATCCAAGTCATGTACCGCATTAGTCCTCTCCCTATCTTGTAAAATTATATTTTCCCTCTCCACATCCTTAGTAGCTCTTCTAGCTACCCTATCCAACTCGGAGAGATTAATCTCTTCATCCGAAGAGTAATTTCCTTGCTCTCCTATTCCTACCTCCAACGGGGCATCCCCTCTCCTAGCCCTAGTAGTTACCGCTAGTGCAGGTGCTTCTTCAACCACACCCTTACCCTTCACTAACTCATATGTAATAGCATTGGTGTGAGGAGGCCATTGACTTTGCTCCTCTCCAATTCTCGTTGGGAGAGGAAGCATGTCATCACATGTGGCCTCCAACACTCCATCCATGAACCTAACATCTTGGGAGTTAGATGGTCCCGGATCCGTTGGAGGCGCTTGTCTCCCGTTACTACCATTAGGTGGAACTCCTTGTCTATTTTGTATTGGAATGTAACCGGTTGTAGTTTGCAAGCCCGCCGGTGGATGAAAAGTTTGCCTAGCATTACTATGGTCATAGTATAAGTTAGGTGGCCTAAGTTCATTGGCCGGTACTCCTTGTGGCCTAGCACCTCGCATATTATCCCTTGCTTGTTGTTGTGGATTAGCCACCGGGTAAGGGACATTAATTATTTTGTCCGGTTGGCGACACGTATCCGAGGGATGACTTCCTCCACAATTGCTACAATTAAACTCTTGACCTTCGGACCAACATTGTCCTTGAGCGTGCCACCTTCCACAAAAGGGATGAAATTCCTTCTTCTCTAAATTTTGGCCACCTTGCCCTCTAGGTTGTGGTCCTCTATTGCTTCCATTTCCATAGTGAGGTGGCGCTTGACCTCGTTGATTTTGTTGAGGTGGGTTACCGTTTCCTCTTTGGTCACGGTTTTGTCCACTTCTACAAAATTGACGCGTGTGGCCCGGTTGGCCACATTGGACACACCATAATCCGGAAGAATGCCTACCCGACTCAACCGGGGGTGGAGGCCCCGGTTGTTGACTCCGGATCATTAATGACATTTGATCCGTGAGGCTTTGCATTTGTTTTATCATAGCCTCTTGGAATCCTAGTTGGCTAGCACCTAGTCTTCTCTCAACCTCCTCCAAGTGTGGATCCGTTCTAGGGGCCGGTAGTGCCAAAAGAGGTGCCGGTTCCCTAACCGCTAAAGGTCGGGGACCGGTGTCCACAATGGCATATGGAATTTGGTTCTCATACTTAGCGGGTTCTACCGCTACCACCCTAGGGCGTATGGGGATGAATTGTGGGATCAATTCATCCTCCCTTCTCCATAGCCTTTCGTGATCTTTATCCAAGTTTTCAATATCTCTAGCCGCACGCTTGGCATCCGCCAAGGTCAAGGGATTCCTTTCTAGAACACCCCTAATAGTTCCGGACTTAAAAAACCCTTGAATGAAAAATTGCTTTAGCGTGTCGTCGTTGAGCATGGTACCCACAAATCTAGTGCACACTAAATCAAACCTCCTAATGTAAGCCGAAATTTCTTCCTCCCTTCCTTGCTTCAATGACGACAATGCCCTTAATGCGGTACTTTGACCCACTTCCGGCCTAAATTCGTTAAGAAACTCCCTTTGTAATTGTTCCCATCCCCTAAAATGTCCCTCGGCATGATCCCGATACCATTCATAGGCTTCCCCCTCTAGAGTGGTAGGAAACCACACTAACCAATAACCCGGGTCGGTTATGAGGAAGCTAGCCAACCGTTCGATATACCGTTCCATGTGCCGAGAGGGGTCCTCATCCTTGGTCCCATAAAATTTAGGGAGATGAGATGGCATATCCATCGCCGCTAAATTTTGTGGAACCACAATTGGTAGGCCTCTTGGCCTAACCAATGGGTCTATTGGAGGTATAGGAGGTATGGGCGGAATTGGGGGTATGGGTGGTGGATCCATCCCCCGTTCCTCGGCCATGGTGACCGGTGAACTATTCAACAATCCCCTATCAACTTCTACCGGGAATTCTTCTCTAAGTGTGTAATTTTCCGAAGAAGTTTCACCACTCAATTTGGAGGGAGTGATCTCCTCTTCAAGTTGAGCTCCAAGTTCTAAGGTGTCTAGAATTGACCTAGTCCTAGGTTCGACGTTCAAACAACTCTCTATTCTAACATTATCTTGTTCTAATCTATCACTGATTTTAGAGGACCGCCTCTTTCGAGTAGATTTCTCTAGTCCTACTATCAAACTTGGTTTTTGTGAGCGAGTCCTACCTTGCATTCCATAAGAATCGATCGACCCTCACTTGACCACACATAATCCTAGCAATTCCCCTCTTAATATTTTCACTTGTCTTGGTGTGGTTATAATTTTTTTTAGGAGGTGAGGAAAAGAACCTGCAAGCCCACTTAGGTGAAAGAATCCCAATAGGAGATAGGCATGTTCATGTTAATTTTTTGGTTAAGTCGGAGCATCACCTCCGCACCTTCCCGCAAATTAACACTCACCACAATACCGATTGTGAGGGGGTGACCTTTCGAGTAGATTATGTTAAAAGTCGAGGCTTCACCCTTCAACTTCTCACACCATCCACAATTCGGGAATTACCCTCTACAACGGATAACAACAATCACGAGTACAAAATGCATTCCTTAATTAGTTAATGAGTTCACTTTGAAGAAATAAACATACCTTGAGCAATCGCATCCCCCTGTGAGTTAGCACTCCCCTCAATCGTGACTCAATGTAACAACACCATAAACTTTGTGAAATATTAATTTAATCTAGAACATGAAATGACAACTCCCAAAACTTTGAGACTCACCCCGAGGTGAGTGTCAAAGTTCAATGTCCTAAAGTGAATTTACCCTCTAATGTTTTAATGAGCTATTCGGTTATAGGTTCCTTTTAAGTTCTTAGCAAATCCCCAAAAAGGTTGAGGACGTACCTTCGCCGCGCTCCTTCCTCAAAAATGAATTTGCGTAATTGACAATGCAATTCATTCCAAGGAATAGTTGAAATACAATGAATTCAAATGTAACCCAAAGAGAGAATACTTACCGAGTTTCGGGTGCTCCTTCCCTTCTCTCAAGTTTGTGTCTCCAATTTTTCCTAGTTGCCTCCAAGTCTCCTAGTCGCCTCCAAGTCTTGTAACTACCTTCCGCTTCGCTCTCGGCGGACGCACCAATTATGTGAGGCCAAACCCCCCACCCTTAAGCGTCCGTAGTCCGAGTAGTGGGTTTGGGCTCACATTCCTCCGCGGTATTGGATTTGGACTTGGATGAGTCCATAGTGCAAGGTTCACCCTTCAAGTGGTCTTGGATTTAATTGGTGTCTCCATACCGTACATAAGCCTTTAAGTATTAAGAAATACTTATGTGACTTATGTCAATCTCTCCCTCGCACCTTTGGTCTTTGCTTCCTTTGTCTTGCCATCGCGAGAGTGCTCCACATTCTCCATTAATCTGTGCACGTGGTTTATTTTTAAAGAGAGGATGCAAGTGTTAAAAAAAACACTATTCTCTATAGTCAATCTCAAATACATTTACTTGTGAAAGCCACCATAACACTAACTAGCATAATGTAACTAACTACTTGTCTATGAGCTAATTAGGTAGGCTATCTACTAAGCTCCTTCATGAACCCATCTCTTTACTTTCTAATTACATAAACCTAGCTCCTTCATAAACCCAGCTCCTTCATAAACCCAGCTCCTTCATGAACCCAGCTCCTTCATGAACCCAGCTCCTTAGCTTCTAACTAAACAAACTCAGGTCCTTCATAAACCCAGCTCTTTACTTTCTAACTAAACAAACCCAGCTCCTTCATAAACCCAGCTCTTTACTTTCTAACTAAACAAACCCAGCTCCTTCATAAACCCAGCTCTTTACTTTCTAACTAAACAAACCCAGCTCCTTCATAAACCCAGCTCCTTCATGAACCCACGACTTTGTAGTTGTAATCCCCAACTACCTCACTAATTATTCAAGCCCTTAACTAATCTTCCTACCTAATTTTCCTAATTCTACTAACAACCCCTTTCTAATCACACAATTCTTCTCTAATCCTAAAATCCTAAAATCCTAGAGAGGAGAGGGGGAGAGAGAATTTCCTAACTTCACTAAGACTAACTAATCCACACAAGTATATTTTTGCACTCATCACAACATCAAGTGCTCAACTCTTAAACATGGAACTTGCAACCACGTGTATTCAAAACATGAACTTTAAGTACCACAAATTGGAATCATGAATTAACTTTAAAATCCTTCACGTCAACACTAATTCTACCAAGAGGTCAAGCCCTCTTCAAGGCTAACAAGCCTTGGCTCTCAAACTAAAAACTAAGCACACACATGTGCTCCAATATGGCTTCCCACACCCACACTTATAACTCGTGGGGTGCCTTGGAGCACAAAGGAAAGAGAGGATGAGTGAGGGAAGAATGAGGGATTATATAGTAAGCTTGAGGGGGTGAGCACCCTCAAGGCTCACGATAAGCCCTTGAGATTTCCTCCTACTTAGTAGGCGCCAATCCTATCTTCTAAGCCTTCCTCCCTCAAATGATCAACAAGGATCCTAATTCGAACATTTAACTAGCCTTGGCTTTCTACCTACCACACTTTACCAAACTTGGGATGCTTCAACCCAAACTTAGCCTCCTTCGCTTTCCGCCGCCATAACTTTCTCCCCTTACTTTCCCAAATCGTCGCTCACCACTTAATTCAAACCACGATGCTTAACTCGTGATTTGATTGGTGCTTTGAGAATTTGCTTATCCTCCACCTTGCATTCTTCCTTGGGCCTTCCCCATTAAGTGGCCATGATGAGGTGGTCCACTTGTGCGCTCCATGTGATCCTCCATTCATCCCAATTCGAATGCACTTGCCTCTTGAGTCACTTTGGTTGTCTCCATCCATTTGTACTAGCCTACTCACTAACTACTCAATCCAAGTTCTCCTTACCTATCCTCATTCACTCAAATCCTTCCGAAGGTAAAAACACAATAACAACTCACATCCTAGCCTCTTACAACATGGTACTTCTAAGACTAACATTTCACTCTTTTTATATTTTTGTGAAGTAACATGCTACTTCAAAGTGCATCAACTAACGTTTCAAGGGTCTAAGACTAAATGTGGGCACCCTTTTGGGCTCACAGGGACCCCTACAAACTTGCAGAATACGTGTGCAGTGGACAAAGGAGGGTTGAATCTGCTTTCGATAGACGAAGAAGCGAAGGACATTGGTTCACAAATACCATCTATGGCAGAGAGCGAGCACAGGAACAATTCAAATTAGAGCGGGTCTATAGAAGAAAATAGAAGAGAGAATAGAAGAGAGAATTCAATTATTACAATAAGTTTGTCGTAGAGGTTATATGCACAAGGGGCACTTAAAGAATTACGTTTATGGGAATAAGATAATGGAAATTCAAATCTCTAAATATGGAAGAGAACTTGCAAACAATAGGGCAAGCAAGATATGGGTCGAAATTTCAAAAACAAGAAACTTGCGCATCGGTGGGTTTTGACTTGAAGGAGGTGTATTGTATATGCGTATGTATATGGACTAGCTACATTCATATGTTGAAATTCTTTAGGAATGCACTAGAGTCCGACACTCTCGGGACCGAGAGGATCTTGGGTTGGATTCTTGGACCAGTTTTTGACTTGAATGGGTTGTAATATGGATGTGTATATATGTTGACTACCTAGGGTGATAAATTGACATTCTTTTGGAATGCACTAGAGGCTGACCCTCTCGGATCCGAACGGTTCTTGGGTTATATTGCTTGGACCAGATTTTGACTTGAATGGGTTGTACTATGGATGTGTATATATGATGAGTACCTAGGGTGATAACTTGAAATTCTTTTGGAATGCACTAGAGGCCGACCCTCTCAGATCCGAGAGGGTCTTGTGTTGGGTTGCATGGACCAGATTTTGATTTGAATGGGTTGTAATATGAATGGATATACATGTTGCGTAGCTAGGGTGATAACTTGAAATTCGTTTGGAATGCACTAGAGGCTGACCCTCTCGGATCCAAGAGGGCATTGGGTTGGATTGCTTGGACCAGATTTTGACTTGAATGGGTTGTAATATGGATGTGTTTATATGTTGCTTAGCTAGAGTGATAAGTTGGAATTCTTTTGGAATGGACGAGAGTCCGACCCTCTCGGATCCGAGAGGGTCTTGGGTTGGATTGCTTGGACCAGATTTTGACTTGAATGGGTTGTAATAAGGATGTGTATATATGTTGAGTGCCTAGATTCATATGTACAAATCCTACGGGTATGCACTAAAGTTCGACCCTCTCGGATCCGAGAGGGTCTTGGGTTGGATTGCTTGGACCAGATTTTAACTTGAATGGGTTGTAATATGGATGGATATATATGTTGCGTACCTAGGGTGATAACTTGAAATTCTTTTGGAATGGACTAGAGTCCGACCCTCTCGGATCCGAGAGGGTCTTGGGTTGGATTGCTTGGACCAGTTTTGACTTGAATGGTTGTAATATGGATGTGTATATATGTTGAGTGCCTAGATTCCTATCTTGAAATTCTTTGGGAATAAACTAGAGGCCGACCCTATCGGATCCAAAAAGGCCTTGGGTTGGATTGCTTGGACCAGATTTTGACTTGAATGGGTTGTTATATGGATGTGTATATATGTGGACGAGCTAGATTCATATGTTGAAATTCTTTGGGAATCCACTACAGTCCGACCTTCTCGGAACCGAGAGGGTCTTGGGGTTGGTTGCTTGGACCAGATTTTGACCTGAATGGATTGTAATATGGATGTGTATATATGTTGAGTACCCAGATTCATATCTTGAAATTCTTTGGGAATAAACTAGAGGCCGACCCTATCGGATCCAAAAGGGCCTTGGGTTGGATTGCTTGGACCAGATTTTGACTTGAATGGGTTGTAATATGGATGGATATACGTGTTCCGTAGCTAGGGTGATAATTTGAAATTCTTTTGGAATGGACTAGAGTCCGACCTTCTCGGATCCGAGAGGGTCTTGGGTTGGGTGGCTTGGACTTGATTTTGACCTGAATGGATTGTAATATGAATGTGTATATATGTTGAGTACCCAGATTCATATCTTGAAGTTCTTTGGGAATAAACTAGAGGCTGACCCTCTCGGATCCAAAAGGGCATTGGGTTGGATTGCTTGGACCATATTTTGACTTGAATGGGTTGTAATATGGATGGATATACATGTTACGTAGCTAGGGTGACAACTTGAAATTCTTTTGGAATGGACTAGAGTTCGACCCTCTCGGATCCAAGAGGATCTTGGGTTGGGTTGTTTGGACCAGATTTTGACTTGAATGGGTTGTAATATGGATGGATATATATGTTGAGTACCTAGATTCATATATTGAAATTCTTTGGAATGCACTAGAGGCTGACCCTCTCGGATCCGAGAGGGTCTTGGATTGGGTTGCTTGGACCAGATTTTGACTTGAATGATTTGCAATATGGATGCATATATATGTTGCCTAGCTAGGGTGATAACTTGAAATTCTTTTGGAATGCACTAGAGGCCGACCCTCTTGGATCGGAGAAGGTCTTGGGTTGGGTTGCTTGGACCAGATTTTGACTTGAATGGGTTTTAATATGGATGTGTTGATATGTTGAGTACCTAGATTTATATTTTGAAATTCTTTGGAATGCACTAAAGGCCGCCCTCTCGGATCCAAGAGGGTCTTTGGTTGGATTGCTTGGACCAGATTTTGACTTGAATGGGTTGTAATATGGATGTGTATATATTTTGAGTACCTAGGGTGATAACTTGAAATTCTTTTGGAATGGACTAGAGTTCGACCCTCTCGGATCGGAGAGGGTCTTGGGTTTGGTTGCTTGGACCAGATTTTGACTTGAATGGGTTGTACTATGGATGGATATATATGTTGCTTAGCTACGGTGATGACTTGATATTCTTTTGGAATGCACTAGTGTCCAACCCTCTTGGATCTGAGAGGGTCTTGGGTGGATTGTTTGGACCAGATTTTGACTTGAATGGGTTGTAATATGGATGTGTATATATGTGGACTAGCTAGATTCATTTGTTGAATTTCTTTTGGAATGCAATAGAGGCCGACCCTCTCGGAACTGAGAGGGTGTAGGGTTGGGTTGCTCGGACCAGATTTTGACTTGAATGGGTTGTAATATGGATGTGTACATATGTTGACTAGCTAGGTTCATATGTTGAAATTGTTTGGGAATGCATTAGAATTCGAGTCTCTCGGTTCCGAGAGGGTATTGGTTTAGTATGTTTGAACCAGATCTTCAGTTGACGTTCTAAAGCTTGTATGTGTGAATTTTTGGAGGGATCACAATCCATGGATCACATTCTCTCGGAGGCGCCCTCAATGGAGGACTATAGTGTTCCATTGGAGGTTCCTGTGGTATGAATTGGGGCATTATTTCATCCCTTTTGTCAATAGATGTTTCATTCATTGGAGTTCCCTTTTTTTCCTTGTTCCCCTTACATTGCCTAAGGTTGTTTGTATTTCAGTTAATTTGGCCACTGCCTTATGTTTTTCTAGTTGCCCTTATAGAGTGATGCACCTGTTGCAACCGATTTTTTGCGTCCTCTTCATGAGTCCAACCCAGAGGAGACGGAGCTTTTGATTCGGAGATCACAGAAAGAGGACCCTAATGCTGTGATTCACCGGGTTCGAATCAAACCTCTTCTTAAGTCGCGTTTCTCTATCCCACTATGCCTGCTTGCGTTGTCTTCCACTTGTTCGTCCCATCAACGAGGTTGATGTCGCTCGGTTGGAAAATGAGTTCGTCATGGGTTACCGTGAGGGTGACCGAGCCTTGTATGTCTCTCCCTACAACAACCTCAATGAGGTACTTCATGTCTCCGATGACATCCTCAATTCTTGGAGTTCATTATGGCAAAAGGCCAACAAGGAATTCGACGCCATGCTCCAAAATGACCCTGACCTTGCTTACCTTTTTGGTAAGATGTTCTACGTGTGGGAGGGTAACCATCGTTTGTCGGCTTGGTGGAGGCACATTAATAAGCATCATTTGCTGGATAACGATTGGCATATCTTTGTTGACTGTATTGTCGTGGATCCAAGAAATTCCACCGCGGCCTTCTTAAATGCCATAAATGACATCAATTGGTAAGTTCAATTTTTTTTCCTGGTTTTATGTTGCATTGTTTCTTGATTCTCATTAGTTTTTTTTTTAGGTCCACAGAGCACGATCATGTTAAGGACAACCTCCCTACCAAATTGCTTCGCATTCGTACATTTGGAAAATTGAAGTTTGAGGATATCAAGGACCTCATTTCTGTTGATGACTACAAGATCTGCGAGTCTAAGATGGAAAAGAATCCTACTTGGTATTCTCTCACATTGGACGTCTTCGTCAAGTTCTTGTACAAGGTAATTTTACTCTTCGCTCTTGTTTTTTTCTATCCTCATGTTCTATGCATTTATCTTTACACACATCTCTGTTTGTTTTAGAGAGAGATATCCAATGCGGCGGATACTGCTACACGATTATACCGCGAGGCCACTCCCGAGGCTCTTAGATCTGCTCCTGGGATTTGGGAGGCTATGACAAAAGCGCAAGATAGATTGATCAAAAGTATTCGATCTCGGAGCTTTGAAAAATTCATCTCCGTCGTCCGCAAGGACAACGGCGATGACTTCTTCCAAGAGGTACTCTCTTCACCTCTTCACTTTTTATTTGCTTCCACGTTCGTGTTTTTCCACTTGTACTTTAAGTATATTTTCTTACATTGCACTAGTCTATTTTGCAGATTGACCGTCATTTTTCCACCTTCCTTGTCTCGGATATGACTATTGAGAAACTCCAAAAGGTGGCAACTACACATGTGGATGCTTCCTTTAAGGCTAGGTGGCTTCGATGGTGGAATTCCCCCGCCGATGTTAAAACCAAAAACAGCTTTCCCTCTTCTCTTCCTCTTCGCGAGAAAGTCCTCGATGATTGGTTTCACAAAGCTTCTTTTTGGGCACAGGTACTCCACTACCTTCTTCAGCATAGTAGGATTAGATTTTCACTTGAATATTGTCTAATATGTATGTGTGAATAGGTTGAAGATGTGTGGACAAACTTGGTTGATATGTTCAAATAACTTGCCTATGCACTAGAATTCGACCCTCTCTAAAACTGAGAGGGTTTTGATTGCGGTTGTGTGGTCCAGATTTTGACTTGAATGGGTTGTAATATGGATGTGTATATATGTGGACTATCTAGGGTGATATGTTGAAATTCTTTGGGAATGCACTAGAGTCCGACCCTCTCGGATCCAAGAGAGTCTTGGGTGGGGTTACTTGGACCAGATTTTGACTTGAATGGGGTGTAATATGGCTGTGTATATATGTGGACTAGTTAGATTCATATGTTGAAATTCTTTGGGAATCCACTAGAATCTGACCCTCTCGGTTCCGAGAGGGTTTTGGTTGCGGTTGTTTGGACCAGATTTTGACTTGAATGGGTTTTAATATGGTTGTATATATATTTTGACTAGCTAGGGTGATAACTTGAAATCCTTTTGGAATGCACTAGAGGCCGACCCTCTCGGATCCGAGAGGGTCTTGGTAGCGGTTGTTTCGACCAGATTTTGACTTGAATGGGTTGTAATATGGATGTGTATATATGTGGACTAGCTAGATTCATATGTTGAAATTGTTTGGGAATCGACTAGAATTCAACCCTCTCGGTTCCGAGAGGGTCTTGGGTGCGGTTGTTTGGACCAAATTTTGACTAGAATGAGGTGTATTGTGTATGTGTATGTATGTGGCCTTCCTCGGTTCATATGTACAAATTCTTTGGGTATGCACTAGAATCCATCCCTCTCGGTTCCGAGAGGGTCTTGGATGCGGTTGTGTGGACCAGATTTTGACTAGAATGAGGTGTATTGTGTATGTGTATGTATGTGGCCTACCTCGGTTCATATGTACAAATTCTTTGGGTTCGCAGTAGAATCCGACCCTCTCGGTTCCGAAAGGGTCTTAGTTGCGGTTGACTAGATTTTGACTTAAATGTGGTGAATTTTGTATGTGTACATAGGTTGAAGATATGTGCACTAGTTTGTTTGATAGTAATAGGTAGGACATTAGGACAAAATTTTGACTTCAAGGTTTTGAAGATTGTATGACTAGATAGGTTCTACCAAATTTCTAACTTTATGTTTGTCTTATTTTAGTTGGAGAAAGGGGTTGAGGGTGAGATCGCCTCATTTGAAAATGAATGCTCCATCGACATCAACTGGGTTTCTACGGAAGATCTTTTGCAACCTGTTCATTTTGTTGAGCATTGGAGGCTCATTTTGTGGGACAAGGCTTTTCGAGTGTATTTTGACGACAAGGGAGACTTGAAGTTCACCAAAGGGCTCGATCTCATGGAGTTCGAGGATAGTCCCATAGCTATCAAGGGTGTTGCTTGCTGGTAATCATTTTTCTTTTTCTTTTCTTTTTCATATTTTTGTTTGCTTTCACTTATTCCACCCCATTTCTTTGTTCTCATGTTCTTCAATATTTAAGTACATTCACCGTGAGCTTGTCATGAAAAATGCTCTTCCGTCTTCGTCCTTGCCGTCATTCCTTGAAGATTGGATCGATGACAACTCGAATCTTTGTGTGTACACGCCCATGTAACTTGCAAAATTTCCACGTGTACATTTGGTGGCTGGTGGTTGGTACTTGGATTGCTCTCGTGAATTTGTTCCCGACGTAGAAGAACCCCTCTACAACAACCTTGCTTCTTATGCGCCGGTTATTGAATTGGAGGAAGAGCTGGAAGAAGATGTGAATCCTCCTTCTCCCACCAATGGCAAAGAGGTGAAGGTCAAGGGCAAAGGCAAGAGGGTTGTCTGCAGTCAAGTGTCCACCCGTTTTTTCACCAAGGCCTCTGTTCAGCGCACTCCAGCTCCGGCTACCACGGTTGTTGGAAGTCCAATTGCAACTCCTTCTGCCCCTTCTCGAGACCTTGTTCTTGCTCCTTCCCATAGCGGTGTCACCATTCCCTCCGTGCCGCGCAAGAGGAAGGTCGTCGCTCCGGATACCTCCGCAACTTCTTCGGATCAGTCTTCTTCTTTCTCTTTGATTGAGAACGTCGACATGGTGGACCTCATAGAGGATCTTATGCGGTCCAAGGTTCCCCCTCCGGCTTACCGCTGCATCCAAGAATTCCTTATTAAGGTTTGTCTGACATTCTCTTGTTTTCCTGCTCATTCCATATAATTGAACATTTGTTTTTTCCTAAATTTTGCATTTTGGCTCTGCATGTTGGAGCGGGCCGTACTCGTCCGAATACTAAGCCTAAGGTTCACACAGGGTTTGATCTATTCTTTGCAAATGTGCCCCAGAACCTCCGTGTGCCGAACATCTCGTCATCATCCTCGGATGTTCTTGTGTGGAACATACGTTCTTCCACGTACTTTGAGGTTTTGTTTGCCTTCGCAAGCGCAAACCTCCATGACGACGACATTTTTGTCTTTGCACACGCCGCTGATCCTGATGTCTCTAGATCCATTCACAACTGGACACATACAAAGGACTTCTATGTTGCCGAAGACTGGTTTGGCATGAACGACCTCGATTTCCAATCGCCCACTAATCCTTCTAAGTTGGTAATTCTTTTCTAGCCTTATCATTTTTTAATCTTACATTTTTTTTTTCTATATTTCTAATTCTACCGTACGCATTTCTTACAGACTCGCAAGTTTTTCATCAAGGTACTTGTCCGTAATGAATTTGTTTTGAATGTCCAGACTTCGGACTTCGAAGACATGGGTTACAATTTCAAGAGAAATGGTTGGCTCAACAGCTTCGCCGATACGAAGAACTAATCGATGAGGGAAGACGGGTTGCCTTGGACAGGTGCTTGTGAAAAGTGCCCCGAGTTCTTCTCCATCATTTTCTCCGCCCTCACGGACAAGGACGATATTATCATGGATTGGTAATGTGGCCTTGGTTGGTTTTTCATCTCCTTGTTTTTTATATATTTGTTTTTTAATGTTTTGCTTTATTTTATGTTCTTTTCATTTCCCATTCATTTTCCTATGCTCATCTTCTTGCATTTCGTTGTTCTAGGAGGTTCCGTCATTGCATGCCGATCCATTCAACGCCATATTGTGGTGTTTAAGTTAGACATCGACATCTTCAAGTCCATCCTCCTCTCCATGCGTGAGCTTAAGCAATAACACACTTCTCAGCATGTTGCCCCACAATGAGGGTCGGTTTTTGCTCCTCCTCCCCGGAAGATGGCGAAGCGCAATTTCGATTTGTTGTGTGCGTAAGTTCGTTATTGTTTTCTAACTTGCTTGCATTTCTATCTTCTCGGATAGGAATTTTTGGCTTGTGCTCATTTTGTTTGTTTTTTTCGTCCTATATGTACAGAGTTCAAAATGAGAGCCCCATTCGTGTCCTTAATGCAGACATGTTTGCAACCTTTTCGACGACGTTCGAGCTCCCTTTGTATGCCGCTGACCTTGCCCATCTTTTGGCGGAAGCACCGTCCCCATCTCTTAGTCGCACCCGCCTTTCCAACGAAGTAGTATTGGATTTCCTAGACATAGAGGCCAAGCAGGGCGAGGATAGTGATAGACATGGTACTCCAAGTTATTGACTACGCCTCGTGCGTTTGGAACCTCAATCTCATATGTATTGTTTATGTTTAAGTTTTCTATAAAAAAATTTGTTGAATTTCCATGTACCTTTTGCAAACCCCATTCAACTCCTTCTTCATCTTATGTTGTTGTTTGAATTCAATTGCTGACGTCAACCCTAATTTAACCCTTAACCTTTTCAGAACTACACTATTTGGACCTTGATAACAAATACATTCTTCCACACCTTTACAATCGAATTAGATTGTGTTAAAAAATCCACATGAATGGGGTACATTTTCAACAAATTGAATATAAAGTATCTCCAAAATCCACGGTCATAGGCACTCCTTCTATGAAAATCGCCCACCAAACTTTGAATTTTCCGCTCTCCAAACTCCGCTCTACGCTCACACTAATAAGTTTCATTGTTTGTGTTTTGGTTGAGGTCTCGGTCCTGAGAGGGTAGAGGGCTAGGCCAGATTCTAGCAAGGTTGAATGTTTGTGTTTTGGTTGAGGTCTCAGTTCCGAGAGGGTGGAGGCGTGGGTGGAGGGTAGGCAAGATTCTAGCAAGGTTGAATGTTTGTCTTCAGGTTGAGGCTTTCGTTTTCGAGAGGATAGAGGGCTTAGCCAAATTCTAGCAAGGGTGAATGTTTGTGTTTTTGTTGAGGTCTCGATTGCGAGAGGTTAGAAGGCTAGGCCAGATTCTAGCAAGGTTGAATATTTGTGTTTTGGTTGAGGTCTCGGTTCCAAGAGGGTAGAGTGCTAGGCCTCATTCTAGCAAGGTTGAATGTTTGTGTTTTGGTTGAGGTCTCGGTTCCGAGAGGATAGAAGGTAGGCCAAATTCTAGCAAGGGTGAATGTTTGTGTTTTGATTGAGGTCTCAGGTCCGGGAAGGTAGAGGGTAGGCCAAAATCTACCAAGGTTGAATGTTTGTGTTTTGGTTGAGGTCTCGGTTCCGAGAGGATAGAAGGTAGGCCAAATTCTAGAAAGGGTGAATGTTTGTGTTTTGATTGAGGTCTCAGGTCCGGAAAGGTAGAGGGTAGGCCAAAATCTACCAAGGTTGAATGTTTGTGTTTTGGTTGAGGTCTCGTTTTCTAGAGGGTAGAGCGCTAGGCCAAATTCTAACAAGGTTGAATGTTTGTGTTTTGGTTGAGGTCTCGGTTCCGATAGGGTAGAGGGTAGGCAAGATTCTAGCAAGGGTGAATTATTGTGTTTTGGTTCAGGTCTCATTTTCGAGAGGATAGAGGGCTAGGCCAGATTCTAGCAAGGTTGAATGTTTGTGTTTTGGTTGAGTTCTCGTTTTCGAGAGGTAGGAGGCTAGGCCAGATTCTAGTAAGGTTAAATGTTTATGTTTTGGTTTAGGTCTTGATTCTGAGAGGGTAGAAGGTAAACAAGATGCTAGCAAGGGTGAGTTATTGTGTTTTGGTTGAGGTCTCGTTTCCAAGAGGGAAGAGGGTAGGCCAGTGTGAGCCCAATATGGTACCCACATGTGTTCTTAATCACAAGGGGTTAACAAAACTTGGACTTTCATTTGTGTTCAAATATTCAAAAACATAAAAACAAGTTGTGTTCTTAGTTATTAGTTGAATTAAGTTGAAGCTAAGGTGTTTGTACTTGAGTGCTAGTAGGAATTGTTAGAGTTGTTTAGAGGTTGGTTAATGGGGTTCCTAGGCTTAAATGCTTAAGCTTAGTAAATGGGATTCTATTAACCTATATAGATAGTCACTAGATTTTGGCACATCCGCTTGTGGATGCGAGTTGTGTGTAAGAGACTGTATTAAGGTCTGGACCGACCCGGGTTCGAATCCGGTTGGTTCCATTGACTGGTGCTATCCCAAGATGAGCTAGTGGTAAAAACAGGAATAGTCTGTAGGCGGATACGGAGAAGAAGTTACTACATATGTGTAAGTAGAACCTTCTCAATTTCTTTTCATATTTTAGAGGCATTTTACTTATATTCACCTAACCGCTGACGGTTTATGAAGGTTCGCGGGTTAATTAGAAAGGAAGTTAGTGGGTCAAATTAGATTTAAATTAAGTAATTCGTATGAAGAAGTCAAGATACTTGCGAAGGACACAAGGATGGCAACGAACGGAAGATGAAAACGAACGAATGAAGAATGGCAATGAATGGAAGATGAAGACGAACGAATGAAGGATGGCAACGAACGGTGGATGATGCTATGCGGATGAAGCCGGACGGATGAAGACCGTTGGATCTAAGGATTTTAGGGATGACGGCTAGAGTATGACGGCTAGTATATGACGGCCGGTAATTCCAACCATTAGATGTGGGTATGATTAGATATACGGCCGGTAAGGCTTGGTGATGGAAGAGGGTAGTTCCCCGAAGGGAAGAGTGGAGGTTCATTCTCTCTCTCACTCTTGCAATTAGGACTATCTTTCTCTCTCTCTCACTCTTGTGATTATGACTATTTTCCTTTCTCTCTTTCTCTCTCTTTCACTAGGTAGATGAAGGCACAAAGTTCTTAGAAGGAAATAATAGGAATGTTAACAAAAGGGTTTATGAATCCTATGAATGTTGAATGACAAGGTTGGAGTAGGCTTAGTGATAAGCTTAGTAATATGCTATGTGTGTTGTGATCAAGTAATGAACCTCAATGAGAGGCATTATATCATTAGATCTCTAGGTTAATATTATTTAGTCTACAACCTTGAACTCGGGTTTTTTATTTTATTTGTGTGAGTGTGATACTCGAGTGTTTGTAAACACTTGAGTTTGAGTTAATAAAGAAAGAGGTGTCAAGTACACTGATTCATTAATTGGAATGGATATAAGTTACAACTAATTACCAAGGCCAATGGAGTTCATGTGAGTCATGAACTCTCACCCGGATAACGACGCTCAAGGGTGGGAGTTGAGGGCTGACAG
Source organism: Polytrichum commune (assembly GCA_950295325.1). Lineage (NCBI taxonomy): Eukaryota > Viridiplantae > Streptophyta > Polytrichopsida > Polytrichales > Polytrichaceae > Polytrichum > Polytrichum commune. The sequence continues at coordinate 52,776,973 of OX485806.1, read as the reverse complement.
CCAGATTCTAGCAAGCTTGAATGTTTGTGTTTTGGTTGAGGTTTTGGTTCTAGGGTAGAGGGTTAGGCGAGGTTCTAGCAAGGTTGAATGTTTGTGTTTTGGTTGAGGTCTTGGTTCCGAGAGGGTAGAGGGCTAGGCCAGAATCTAGCAAGGTTGAATGTTTGTGTTTTGGTTGAGGTCTTGTTCTAGGGTAGAGGGTATGGCGAGGTTATAGCAAGGTTGAATGTTTGTATTTTGGTTGATGTCGCAACCCTTGCTAGCTCCCTTAAAAATCTTTCATATTTTTGTTTCTAGCAAAGATTACGAGCACTCACCCTTCGCATTCCGCCATGCTAATGTTTAGCTGCTCCTACCCCAGACCTTATAGTTCATAGGAGGGAACCAACCTTCCTACTTTGCTTTCGGAACTCACCCCTTAATCGGTAACCCATTTCTTCGATATGGATTTCCATCCATGGAAGACCAATGCTATGTTGATCATCGCGTTGCCGGAGCAACAGTACAACAACCGGAAGCATACTAGGCAACTATGGCCTGACATTGGGCCAAAGCCCATGGAGGCCGTGCCATTCGGCCTCGGGTGGGTAAGGCCACACCACCTAACCCATATAAGCCTCTAGGACTCTACGCGGGGCCCTACCCCACCATCATTAAACCTTTTGTCTCTCTACCAAGAGCTGGGGCCTAGTAGACATTTTCCCTTAGCTGTTGGGCCTAGAAGCCCCCAACAGCTTCTGACCATCATAATTTCCTTGTATGATGTCTGATGCTAACAAGCAACCACTGCATCATCATCTACGCTTCACGTAGATGCCGATGGATTTCTCACGTGCTTCATTCGGCCAAGTATTAAGGGAGTTATGCCTGTTCTAACCTTGGCAGTCCCGGGAGCCACTCCCAGTGCACTGCTGTACCAGGGCGCTGTCCCGGGACTGCGCCCCACTCAATTTAGCATAACTCTTAGCTCACACCTCCGATTGAGGTGTTCTTGAGCTTTATGGAATCACCACGCCATAAGCTACGCATAGCTTATGGCCTTACCCTTGTGCCTCCTAGTCTCTGTGGGTGGGAGGCGTTCCCAACGCCCGGGGCCCTCGCCCACACTAGGATCACTTGGGCCCTCTCACCAGCGGCGCCACAAGTCCCGGGTGTCACTCCGGGGTCCCCCTTGTGCACATGGTGTTTCGGGCACTCCTCATGGAGAGGTGCGCGACAGATGAGGTCTCGGTTCTGAGAGGGTAGAAGGTAGGCCAAATTCTAAAGTTTGTTTGATAGGTTGAATGTTTGTGTCTTGGTTATGGCTCTTGGTCGGAGAGGGTCGAGTGTTAGGGTCTTCACACCAGATTCTAAAGTTTTTTTGAAAGGTTGAATGTTTGTATTTTGGTTGGGGTGGGGGTAGGCTTTTCAGACATCTTTAAGGCTTTGGTTTAATTTGCCTTTAATTTGTAAAGGAATCACAAGCTATGGATCTCATTCTATCTGAGGAGCCCTCAACAGAGGAGCGTAATATTCAATTGGAGCCTCCTGTGTTAGGAGTTGGGACCCTAGTTGATGTCTTAGGCAGAAAGGTGTTTCGTTCATAAACTTTCCTTTGGTTTTCAATCACATCGGGTTCTTTATGTTTTTTATTATTTTGGGCTCTACCTCATGATTTTGTGTTTACCTTTGTAGAATGATGCACCTATTACACCCAATTCTTTGCGTGTTCTTGATGAGTCCAATCCAGAGGAGACTGAGCTCTTGATTAGGAAATCGCAAAAAGAAGACTCTAATGCTGTGATTCACCGGATTTGAATCAAACCTCTTGTTAAGTCACGTTTCTCTATTTCATTGTGCCGCTTGCGATGTCTTCTTCTTGTTCGGCCCATCAGCGAGGTTGATGTCGCTCGGTTGGAAAATGAGTTCGTTATGGGTTACTGTGACAGTGACCGTGACAATGACCGTGCCATGTATTTCTCTCCGTACAACAACCTTGATGAGGTGCTTCATGTTTCCAACGACATTCAGGCCTCTTGGAGTTCATTATGGCAAGAGGCCAATGAGGAGTTTGATTCCATGCTCCAAAATGACTCCGACCTTACTCACCTTGTTGGCAAGATGTTCTTCGTGTGGGAAGGAAACCATCGGTTGATGGCTTGGTGGAGGCACATTAACAAACATCACTTCATGGACAAAGATTGGCATATCTCCGTAGACTGTATTGTCGTGGACCCAAGAAACTGCACCGCCATTTTCCTTAATGCCATGAATGACATCAACATGTGAGTTTTCATTTTTTTGGTTTTCTTGTTTCATTTTTGTTTTCTATGTTATTCTTTTCTTGTTTCTTTCTTACTTATTTTTTGTAGGTCCACGGAGCATGACCATATCAAAGACAACGTTCCCGCCAAGTTACTCCGCATTCGAACATTTGGGAAAATGAAGCTTGAGGAGTTCAAGGACCTCAATTTTGTTGCCGACTACAAGATGAACGAGTCCAACATTGTCGCAACCCTTGCTAGCCCCCCCTTGACCATCTTGCCAATTTTCAATTCTAGCAAAGGTTACGAGTCGCTAACCCTTCCCATACCGCCATGCTAATGGTTAGCTCCTCTAACCCCGGACCATTAGTTCATAGGAGGGGAACCAACCCTCCTACTTTGATTTCGGGACTCACCCCTTTAATCGGTAACCAACCCCTTTTATCGGTAACCAATCCTTAGATGTGGACTTCCATCCATGGAAGTCCAATCTTATGTTGATCATTGCATTGCCGGAGCAACACTATAACAACCCGAACCATACTAGGCAACTATGGCCTCACAATGGGCCAAAGCCCATGGAGGCCGTGCCGTTCGGCCTCGGGTGGGTGAGGCCACACCACCTCACCCATATAAGCCTCTAGGACTTCACGCGGGGCCCCTACCCCACCGTCAACCAACCTCTTGTCTCTCTACCAAGAGTTGGGGCCAAGTGGACATTTTCCTTTAGCTGCTGGGCCTAGAACCCCCCCAGCAGCTTCAGACCATCATAACTTCCTTTTATGATGTCTGATCATAACAACCAACCACTCCATCTTCATCTACGCTTCACGTAGATGCCGATGGACTCCTCACTTGCCCCATTGGGGCAAGTATTGAGGAAGTTATGCCTGTTTGAACCTTGGCAGTCCCGGGAATCACTCCCAGGCACTGCTGTACCACGGCGCTGTCCCGGGACAGCGCCCCACTCAAATGGCCATAACTCCTAGCTCACACCTCCGATTGAGGTGTTCTTGGGCTTTCTAGAATCACCACGCCATGAGCTACGCATAACTCATGGCCTTACCCTTGTGCCTCCTAGTCTTCGTGGGTGGGAGGCGTTCCCAACGCCCGGGGCCCTCACCCACACTAGGATCACTTGGGCCCTCTCACCAACGGCGCCACAAGTCCCGGGTGTCACTCCGGGGTCCCCCTTGTGCCCATGGTGTTTCGGGCACTCCTCATGGAGAGGTGCGCGACAAACATGGATAAGAATCCTACTTGGTATCCCCTTATCTTGGATGTCTTCATCAAATTCTTATACAAGGTAATTATCCCTTTCTTTATGCTTATGTTTTTCTTCTTCTTATTTTTTGTCATTCCCTTATATTTTTTTAGATATTTTTTTAGAGAAAGTTATCCAACGTAGCGGATACTGCAGCAAGGTTGTATCGTGATGCTACACCCGAGTTGTTCAGATTCGCTCCTGAAATTTGGGACACTATGACAAAGGCCCAAAATAGACTTATCAAAAGTATTCGGTCTCGAAATTTTGAAAAGTTAATTTCCGTTGCCCATAAGGATAATGGCGAAGCTTTCTTCCACGAGGTGCACCTCCTATCTCTCTCTTCATTTTGCTAATACCCTCATCTTTAATTTCTACTTGATGTATTTTTCTTACATTACACTCTTCTATGTTGCAGATTGACCATCATTTTTCTACCTTCCTCGTCACAGATATGACAATAGAGAAACTCCAAAAGGTGGCAACCACACATGTCGATGCCTCCTTCAAAGCCAAGTGGCTTCGGTGGTGGAACTCTCCCGTCGAGGTTTAAATCAGAAACAAATTCCCCTATGCTCTTCTTCTCTGAGAGAAAGTCCTTGACGGCTGGCTCAACAAAGCTTCTTTCTGGGCACAGATACATCTTCAAGTTTTTTTTTCCATTTGTTTATTTTATTCTTTGACATTCGTAACTCGTGCTCTCTTTGACATAGTTGGAAAAGGGGGTTAAGGTTGAGATCGCATTATTTGAAAACGAGTGTTCCGTTGACATCGACTGGATTTCTACAAAGGATATTTTACAACCATCCAATTATGTTGAGCATTGGAGATTCATATTGTGGGACAAGGTTTTCCGAGTGTATTTGGATGACAAGGGAGATTTGAAATTTGTTAAAGGCCTTAATCTCTTGGAGTTTGAGGAAGGCCCCATAGCAATCAAACGCATCACTTACCGGTAATATTTTGAATTCTCATTTGGTCTATACTATCTTTGTTTTCTTTCCACCACCGTTTTCTTCTCTCATGTTTAACATTTTCCAGGTCCATTCACCGTGAGCTTGTTGTGAAGAATGCTTTGCCTTCTTCGTCCTTGCCCATTTTCCTCTTAAATTGGGTCGATGTCAACTCCAATCTCTGTGTCTATACGGGCATGCAAGTTACAAAGTTTCCACATGTGCACTTGGTGGCTGGTGGTTGGTATTTGGATTGCTCTCGTGGATTCGTACCTGAGGTGGAAGCAATGCTTTACAACACCCTTGTTAGCTCTGCCCTTGAGGTGATTGAATTAGAGGAAAAGTTGGAAAAAAATAATCTTGCTCCTCTATCCAATGAGAAAGAGGTTACGTCGGTCGAAGGCAAGGGCAAGGGTAGGAAGGTTGTCGCCCATGCCTCTTCTCAAGTATCTACTCGTTCTTTCACGAAGGCCTCCGTTCAACATACTGTTGCTCCAGCCACCACCGTGGTTGGAAGTCCAACCGCCACTCTTTTTGCCCCCACCCCCGATCTTGTTACTGCTCATTCTCATAGCGGTGCAACCATCCCATCGGTGCCTCGCATGAGGAAGGTTGTTGCACCGGATACATCTGTGACTACCTCGGAGAGGTCATCTAGTCATTCTTTGATTGAGAATGTGGACATAAAAGAACTCATTGAGGATCTCATGAAGACCAAGGTTCCCCCTCCAGCCTACCGCCGCATACAAGAATTCCTAACCAAGGTTTGTGTGTCGTTTTATTGTTTTATCCTTTTATTCCATGGAATTGAACATTTATTTATTTTTGTTTATTTTTTGGAATTTTTCTTTTCAGGTTGGAGTGGTCCATACTCGTTCAAATACCAAGCCTAAGGTTCACACGGGCATTGATCTATTTTTTGCAGATGTACCCGAGAATCTATGTGTGCCGAGTATCTCGTCCTCATCGTCGGATGTTTATCAGTGGAACAAGCGTTCTTCCACATACTTTGAGGTTTTGTTTGCCTTTGTAAATGCCAACCTCCATGACGACAATGTTCTCGTCTTTGCACACGCCGTTGATGTCTCTAGATCAATTCACAACTGGGCACATACTGAGGAATTCTACGTTACCAAATACTGGTTTGGCATGAATGACCTCGATCTCCAATCGTCCATTAATCCTTCTAAGTTGGTAAATCCTTGTGTCCTCATCCGTTTTTATTTTATTTTATTTTTGTATTCCTAATTCTATGCAGATTCGCAAGTTCTTCATCAAGGTGCTTATGCGTAATGAGTCTATTTTGAATGTCCGGACCTCGAACTTCGAGGACATGGATTACAATCTCAATAGAGATGGTTGGCTCAACAGTTTCACCGATGTGAAGAACCCATCCATGAAGGAAGACGAGGTGCCTTGGAAAGGTGCTCGTGAAAAGCGCCCCGAGTTTTTCACCATCATTTTCTCTGCCCTCACGGACAAGGACGACATATATCTTGGATTGGCAACGTGACATTGGTTCGTTCTTCATCTCTTTGTTTTTCATGTCTTTGTTTTTTATGTTTTAATTTCTTTTGTATTTGTTCTATTTTTCATTCATTTTCTTATCCTCACCTATTCGCATTTTGTTATTCTAGAAGGTTCCATCATTGCATGCCGTTCCATTCAACGCCATATTGTGGCGTTTGAGTCGGACATTGACATCTTCAAGTCCATTCTCCTCCCCATTCGTGAGCCTGAGCAAGAACACACTTCTCAGCATGCTGCCCCACAACGAAGGTCGGTTTTTGCTCCTCCTCCTCGGAAGATGGCGAAGCGCAATTTCGATTTACTATGTGCGTAAGTTCATTCTTGGCTTCTAACTTGCTTGCTTGCATTTCTATCTTCTCAGATCGGAATTTTTGGCATGTGCTCATTTTTTTGGTTTTCTCGTCCTATATGTTCAGAGTTCAAAATGAGAGCCCGATTCGTGTCCTTAATGCGGATATGTTTGCAACCCCTTCGACAACGTTCGAGCTCCCTATATATACTATTGAGTTTGCCCATCTTTTGGCGGAAGCACCGTCTCCACCTCCTAGTCGCACCCGCCCTTTCAACAAAGTAGTATTGGATTTCCTAGACATAGAGGCCGAGCAGGGCGAGGATAGTGATAGACATGGTTGTCCAAGTTGTTGACTACGCCTTGTGCATTTGGAACCTCCATCTCATATGTATTGTTTTTGTTTAAGTTTTTTATAAGTTCATTTGTTGAATTTCCATGTACCTTTTGCAAATGCCATTCAATTCCTTCTTCATCTTATGTTGATGTTTGAATTCAATTGTTGATGTCAGCCCTAATTTAACCCTAAACCTTTTGAAAACTACACTACAAGATCCTTGATAACAAATACATGTTTCCACGCCTTCATGTGTTATTTGCATGTCGAATTAGATTGCGTTATAATATCCACAGGAATGGGGTACACTTTCAACAATTTGAATTCAAAATATCTCCAAAGGCCACGGTCATAGGCATTCCTTCTATGAAAATCGCCCACCATAATTCAAATTTTCCGCTCTCCGCTCTCCGCTCGCACTACTAAGTTTCCCCCCTTGGCAATAATCACATTGACTTGCTAGCTGGAATGAATGTGCATAAGTTTTTGGAAGTATCAAAATTTATCCTTAGGCAATGGTTTGGACATCGCATCAACAACCTGGTTTTGTGTAAACACATTGTCAATATCAATTTTCTGTAGTTGGTATTTCTCGCGATTAATATGATATTGGGTGTCGATATGTTTGGTCTGCTTATGGAACTCGGGATTTTTTACTAAATGGATTGCGGTTTGATTATCCCCAAGAACAAGAGTAGGCGACTTTTGTGGTAAATCAACATGAAAAAATAATCTTCATAACCATATAGCTTCTACAAATTTCACCCTATGGCCTCGCACTAGCAGCTGTGTCACAATGTTCGCTTTGACCTCCAAATCCTTTCCCGGTAACCAATCTGGTGTTCCTTCTTTCTAATATCAATAGAGTGCGAGAAGAGAGCTTGCGATTGAGATTGACATTGTACAGGATGGTTTTGCCATCAATGACAGTTTTGAACACGCATTCTCACCAAGTAGCAACCTTTTTTCTGGACACGTTAGAATCCCAACAAAAGGACTCCGCCACGTACATTGGAATGCCAATTGGGGAAGAATGTAAGGCTCTGCTTCCAAAGGCCTTTTCCGTGGCTCATTCAAAATTCACTAACACCTCCTTTCAGATACCAATTCAGTATCCAATTTCTACCCAACAATTTTTTTAAGTCATGTTAGAGTACTCTGCCCCTACCGCTCATCGAATTCCATTCTCCTACCTTGAACCGGCGGTTCTAATAGAAACATTTTAAGGTTCTCCAACAATCGGAGCCTCAAACTCCTTCAGAAGCAGGCAATCGCTCATCGTACGTTTTGATTTCACATCATTTAGAGCAGGAAGAAGAAACAAAAGACGATGAACAACCTACGCATTGATGAGGAGACCTGCGTGGTGAGCAGACTGCTTTGACTTGAACGTGTAGATCGGTGTCCTCGTCTGAAGCACGTAATGATTCATCCTCCTGTAGAGGTTTAACTGATTTCTTCTTAGTGCTCTTCTGCTACTGCTCTTCCACGACAGGTCGAATCATAATCCACGCATGCATACTCTCAATGCGTGGCCCATTTCCGACCTTCATCTCCGCCTACAGCAGGCTCATGGTGATAAGCCACATGATCCCCTTCGCCATAGCTAGGGTTTGGAGCTCTTTAGTCCGCAACACAACCCTAACCCTAATAACTCGGGAAAGGACTATAAGCCTTCTCCTCGAACATGTGGATATGAATACATGCATGCATGAATGTGTTTTAGGTCTTTTTGGTTGTACAAGGGGGTGCCTGGTATTTTCTAAATAAGACGCAAATTGTAATAGGTTCTTCCCAATGTTGATGAATGCAGGCTCGTAATATAAATTTATGAGAAACTCGTGAGGGTGAAGATACAGTATCCCCAAAAGCAAAAAATTTAAAAAAATGACTAGGATACATGGATTTAAAAGTCCCCCATCATGTTTATCCATGAAGGAGGGGTGAAGCAGATGCACATGCTTTATTCCAAAATCTAACAAACCTCGTAGATTCTAATCCTTGCTAAGTAAACTTAATTATCTCCAGAAACATCATATACAACCATTACATGGGACCTCAAACAACATCCTTTGACACATGACGACTTAATAGGCAAGTGGTATTCATCGTCAGGTATCACAAAGCAACAGACGGGATCACAAAGGAAGAAAAATGCCAGCATAACTGGTATACTTGGAAGGCATGCTTACATAACATCAATAGGTGGTTGTGATAATTGCGTCTGTAATTATTATTTAGTGGCTTTTAGTTGTATAAGGGGATGCGTAGTGTTTTCTATTTAAGACACAATTTGTAATGGGTTCATGACAACATCCTAAATGAAACCACATCTCTCAGTGTTAATGAATGCATGCTTGGAAAATAAGGCTATAGAAGCTTTGAAAGCAACATGTCATTCAATTATGATATAAGGCTTAACGAAAAAGTCAAAGGGATGTATTGAAGACATGAACACCGCTCCTCGGTTTTTCAGATGGTTCCTTTCGATCAAGGGGTGGTTCAATGAGGGATCTTTCAGGATACTCCTCTTAGTGGTCTTTGCGTCGACATTTGTTACAGCGAGTGTGCTTCTTGAGCTCGTTAATGCCATCAAGACGGCGACGATGATCATCGGGACTATCAGTGCGATGAGGTTTGCCTCGGGTGACAAAATATGCCTTGTCACCATCCGAACTTGATATTTCATGCTTGTTGCAGGTCTCCTCCTTGAGCAGCCTGAATTTGAGATTCTCAAAAGTCTGTTGCTTGGCGTGGACGCTCTCCCATGCTGTGAGAAGATGTCAAAAACCTGTGTGAGAGTGCTGACAATCTTGGTGACTTGAGCTTGGGTGCTGATGAGTTCTCCTAGGTCTGTGAGAAGATTCGCAAGAACCTCGATGTTGCTGACGTGATCGGCAACGTCTTCTTCATGGCGCATGCGAAATTCGTAGAACTTCTGTTGTAAAAGCTGCAGGTTCTCTGAAGCATTATGCTCATGGATCGTGCCGCATCTCCACATTTGAGCACATGCGGTGCAAGTCATGAGCTGTTGCATGTACTTGGGCTCGATGGCTGCACAGATGAGTGATTGATATAAGTAATCTCTGTCAGTCCACTCTTCTTCATTGTCGGATTCTTTCTTGGAGTAAGAGCCATCAACTATGGCGAATAACTTCTTCGCTTGGAGCCTGATGTTCATCTTGAATTTCCGCATGGGATGGTTATGACCATGGAATTTCTCAACATTCAACAATCCATCGAACCTAGGTGGCGCATGAACTAGCACGGGTGGATTGGCTGGTTGTTCAGCTTGATTTATCACTTCCTCCATACTTACAGTAGATGACAAGAAGACTGTGGGCTATTTTGAAGGCTAACATCTTAGTGTCAGTGAATGAAAGACTAAGAAATAATTGGATTAGATAGAAGTCAAGAGGTGGGCCCATAATCTGTTGAAAGTCTCTAGACACGACACAAAGATGCCATATTGAATACTTTACTGATATGTGAGCCAAACCTGATATGAGAGAGAGAGAGAGAGAGATGCTAACCGTGCTTAATACTCTAATCCCTGTGTCAACCATGATCAAGGTAAGGGCCAAACCTTGAAAGGGAGTTATGCCCCCTCCCCACATGACATTAGCAAATAACCAAAGACTTCCCTAAAACCCGGGTAAAGCTCCCTCGGTTATAGCGGACACGTCCGGTCATCCCAATGCACCTACAAGAACTTGCTCCGGAGATTTCCAAGTAGGTTTTAGTTAAGTAGCTTTCACACATGTTCATTGTTTTATCTACCAACCAATGAATGTTGGATAGTTTTTGTCCCATCCCCAAATGTCTTAATACTTACCATCGGTTTTTGTTGATGGAGCTCCTCGTGCCCTCATAGCTAAGACTAAAAGCAACCAATCACAAGAGCGGGAGGCAACACTTTTAGAGGTCCTACATTCTTGCCTCATGTCTAGGTACCGATGGGAGGGTCGGTAGTTTTAGCTTAAATCCTCCACTTTTAAGCCTTGCCACATCATTTGCCAACTAGGCTCGGCACTAGATAATGTCAATGGTGTGGAGGCTCATTTTTAAGAACCCACTTTTAGGCTTAGCTAATGTCAAGTGGGGAGGGGGCATTAGAGTACTTGCAATGAGTGTAACATACTCCTAGGTAAGTCGTCGATAAATGAAAGAGCTAGCCACGTCAGCACACTGGCTTAAGGTGCGCAAGTTAAATACCTAAGTGGTACCAATGAGAGGAGGTGGAAGCCACGTCATTTCTTCCTACAAGTTCGAGTTATGAATGATCCTCCTAGTGAAGATAAAGCAAAACATTGCCACCATAGCTGTTGCAGAGATTTATCTTGGCCACCTTACTAATGTACAATTTTTGTCAGGGCTCACATGTATCTAGCCAATGTTACAATCCATTTACAATGTTATCAGATTTGCTCATTAACCGGATGTATTCATTCATAACTTTCTAGCCACAATCAAGATTTGTTGGCTGGTGTGATTGCAATATACGGGCACCATGTCAAAGCATATACTCAGGATCAACTTTGAGACTTTAATGCATTGGTGGGAGCTAAGCATGATGCTACTCACATGAAGTGGGTGACAAATGAGGTCTTGGAATGCAATTCATTCGGATAGAGTATTTATCCTTGAAACCCACAGGTCATAGTTTCTGAGCCCAACATCGAGATGCAGTCACTCAAATGAGCAGCCCAGTAACAAGAGAGCTTTATGCAATAATCGCTGGAGTGAGAACTGCTGCAACAAATATCTCAAGTTCTACAACCCAATCCATATTTCCCCTAAAGCTAGTGATCGAAATTGAACTAGAAGTCTGATGCATTTAAATGCAGGCCTGTTTGTGTTGAGATCTTAACACAGGGCAGGGTAAATCACTAATTCATACAAAGCTCAGGCTCACCATATTGTTCAAAAACCAATGTAGCTATACTCAACAACATTAATAGTACATTAATCAACTGTTTGCTTTAGTTGATGTGGAACTTTCATGGCTAAAAGTGGGAAAAATCCAATTCAAAAAGACCTAAGTTAAATCCCTCGTACATGACTTCAACAACATACACAACCTACTTTGGGTTGATAAATCACATTCTTTTACAGACCCATCACAATGTTTTATGCTTACATTCAAAGAAACCAAATAAACCTGCAAAGAAGAGTTTAGACCAAGTTCTTCAGACGTACCATATATCAAGAAACAGCACTAAGAAACGGGTAGAATTTGTTAAGTCTATAACAGTTACAATTAAGCCTTATAAGAAGCAAAGAAATGCATCCGTGACTCCTGCCCAGTTACCACTAAGCAAGGCTCCTTGGTGATCTGGTGTCCAGGTTGTAAATGTGTTTCTTAAGGCGATGGGAATCCCATTGCCAGGTTTTCAAAAAAACCAGAAAAACAAACAGCAACAAAACAAAAACGACACTTGGTGAACGTAGTAGTCTATTGGGCAACTCTAACACAATGTTACACACTTATGAGGGCACACTACAACAAAAACTGGACATTCATTGGCAGATCCAGTTCCTCTCTCTCTAGCCAGGAGCCCACATCTGCACCTGTTGCCACCAGGCAATCTCCCCTGCCAACACTTTCCTTAAACGGAGACTTCAAATCCCTAAGAAGAGAAGATATCACAGCATTCAGCCTTGGTCCATCTGAGCCCCTTTCCCGGCCAGCTCCAGTCTCAATATGGATTCTGTTGGGTAGACCATGACCTTCATGTGCGCTAAATTTGATGGAAGATAACCAACTGAGAAGTGCACAATGTGCAGCACTGACAGAAAGACTGCGAAGATGCAGACACCACAGTATAGAGGATTTGGATTGAAGGCCTGGATAAATACCCACCATGCTTAAAAGTGAGAGAACCTGGAAAGACTGGTTACGATTGCCTTTGTTCCAAGACAAGTCTAGTAAGGAATTGCAGAAAGGTTTATGTGCATCCTCTGGAACTTCCCTAAGCAAACACTGCAAATCCTTCTTTAACTTGTTGATGTCAATCTCTTCTTCCAACAACTGTCCCACTATACTATCCAGTTGAGAGTTTACTATCCTTAAGCACTTGCGCAAGATCTCCTGACCTTCAGGCCTGTCACAATAACTCAGAAGATTGAGCACCAATCCACATAATCTTTCATCAAAATTGCACTTTGCCTCCACCATTTCCTCAAAAATCTCAGAAATCCTCTTGTACTCTTCGGCAATCCCATATGCCTGAAGAAGAGAAGTGTAAGCCATCACATCAGCTTCATAACCAGCTTTCCTTAACTTCGAGAACATTTGCTGAGCCTCCATAGCCATCCCGCGTTTTGCATATGAGCTGATCATGATTTTGTAGGTCCAATCAGTGGGCCAGCAACCAACCTCTACCATCTCTTTTAGAAGACAATCTGCTTCTGCAATTAATCCAGCCTCTCCACACATTTTTATCATTGAATTGTACACTATTGCATCACAAACTACACCCTCCTGTTTCAAGCGCGCAAAAGACTTCAAACCCTCCTGTGGATTTCCAGCTCTGCTGAATGTATCAATTAAAGTACTCAGCGTAATTGCAGTAGGCTTCACTCCCGTTCGCTCCATTTCTTCAAAAAATTTAACTGCATGGTTATTCCTTCCAAGACGGGCAAGAAGAGAGATTAAAGTGTTGTAGACAACAGAGTCAGGTTTAATACCGGCCTCCTTCATTTCTTGAAATACAAGAACTGCCTGCCTAGCGTTGCCTGCCCTCCCATAGATTTTGATCATAGTACCAAATGTGACTCTGTCTGGTTTCCAGCCTGCTCCTCTTAACTGTTCGTACAAAAGAACAGCTTCATTGAAACGACCAGATTTCCCATAAACATCTATCATGGAGCTGTAGGTTACTTCATCAGGTGTACATCCTGCTTCATGCATCCTTTGATACCATTTTACAGCATCATCCTGCTCACCAAAATAAAAGACCAGCTTTTAAAGTGTTAATTCATAAGTAGGGTTCCCACACAGTTACAAAAGTACTTAATTGAGATACCCTAACAGTACATTAAAGATAAAGTCAGGCAAAATCAGATGTAACTAAGCAAGCAGAGGAATACAAAAACAAGCAGCTGCTATTCATAATGCACGTTGGTGTACAATGTGATTTTCTAGGTAGTGATAAAAAATATGATGAAAGTAGAGGGTTGGATTGAACAATAATTTGAGGTCTGGAGGAAGTTCATCAGTCATAAATTTCGCATCCTAGAAACTAAGAGATTGAATTCATGATTAAACCTGATAGTTGCATCGATTTGCACAGCTTATTAATGTACTGTATGTGATATTATCAGGGAGAGGACTGCCACGAATCATTTCCTCAGCAATCCCCTCAGCAAGCTTCCATTGGCACCCTCGGCGTAGAACTTTCAGTATCACATTAAATGTGTAGATATTTAAATTTGAGTTTTCATGGGCTTGCAGCCATTTGAAGAAGAACAGAGCAACTTTCCAGCTGTCCAAGGCATCGAGAACCATAACCACTTCCCTTGCTGAAAGAGAGCTTTCCCATCCCTCCAGCGCCGACATTACTTCTTCCTCACTCTCCTTCACACCTTTCAACCTGCATCAGATAGCTCACCCATAGTGAGATACCCAAGGGAATTCTCTGAATCTTTCGTGGTAGGACTAAAAGTCCGCAGCCCACCTGATGCCGCTACGTCAATGCCATGGATAGCTCTAAATAAAACAGACTTACGACAGTGAATCTCGACCCTCAATAATGCAGTGGCAGCAGAAACAAACTGCCCAACAGTCTACTCATCACAAGCAGCTTCTTAAATAGCATATAACCTGGATTGAGGAATTTAAGGCAAAACACTTGATTGAAAGATAGCTCTTCATCTGCAAAATCCTTCATCTTTTAATTGCAGTTTGTAAACCGGTCACTTGCATTCTTCAGGAACAATCCAGATATTCCTACGATCAAACAATCTATGGTTACGGTTTTAATCCTACCCATCCCTGGTATTTCTCAGATTATGATTTCTGTTGAGCTACGAAGCTTAAATAGCACACACTTCACTTTTCTCAAAGTCATAAACAATCAATGTGACGGGTGCAGGAGAGGGCACATCACCCCCTGAATTGTACACTCTCTCATTAAACAGTAACTGGGTTCGCCTCTCCTACACTCTTCCCAAGTGATCATCAAATTTAGTGCAAAGTACACTTTAATCCATGACCATATCATCGAGGTAAAGGTTAATCCTCACAGTCGAAGAAGCTGTCCAACAGAAATGGAAACCATGGGTCGTAGACTCTCCCCAGTCCTCTCTTTGAACTTCTTCAAGTGCCGATTGCTCGCACGCCTCTCAGCACCCTCGTCCTCCAGCTTTCGGGGCGCCGGAGTGGACCTGAGAAGCCCTCGCTCGCTCAGCGACTCCAGGTTCAGCAGGCGCAGTTGTTCCCGCAACGACTGGTGCCGGTTACTGCTGGTGGCCGCTCTTTCATTCCCATAACTGCTACAAACTTCGCCAATCCCCTCCCCTTTGTGCAAAATCTGACCACTACTGCTATTGCTGCAAGAATTGATATTTGTTCTTGAGACAGAGATTCTCGGCGACGACGCTCGCCGAAGGCCCTGCAGCTTGCAGCTTCCTGGATTGAGATAATGAGGGGCTAACGCCATCGTGCACAACACCCACACAAACCCAGAACAAAGCAGCTTTGACCCTCTTTAGTAGATTCTCATACAAACCCACCAAGAATTCTGGTGCAGTATGAGAGGTTGCATTAAATTTCGCATGCGCCAAGAGAATTAAAGTGGGATACCGGAGTACCCAACAATAAACCTGCAATTTGAGCAGTGGAGCTAACGCTGAACCCTTGGAGCTTCCCGATGGATAAGACTCTACCTTCCCTGAGGTTTACACCATTCATAAAGATAGAGAAAAGAACGTCCGTGTGTGAACACCGACATGGTAATTAACCTCACAGGCCTGAGAGGCTGGGGTGAACCAACCCGTACACTGGTTCCTTTGAGGCAAGGGTCGAGCCATCCAACAAGAAACGAATGTCTGGGTCGAGTCTGAGAAATTGAGGGTTCCAGTTCGAATAAAATATGTATTATAGAACTCTTCACATTACATGAGTCAAGGTTTATCAATGTTAAGGGTAAAATTAGCTACTACCAGTTGTGGCAACCAACATGGTCCATACTAACATATCTACAAAGAATAGGTAGACACTCTGACATCATAAATCCCTGACACCCACATCTGGATGAATTTAAGCTAGTTGCAAGATGGAGGCTAGATAAGAACAAATGTGGAACATACATTTGTTCCAGTCCACTCATGTTTCATATCTTATGTTTCAAAAAACATGTTTCAATCACACATGTCCTAGATTGACCCATGCATACATGTTAACACATGGCATCCACACCCATCCATTTGGAGTTTGTTTCAAGCAACATTCTTATTTTGCTTTGAATGTGGATTTTGAGTTTGAAACTAGATTTTAGCATCCACATCATAGCACCATTCTGATCCCACCAAAAATCCTAGATCGTTGGCTGTGCACAACACCAATGATTGCTAAGATCAAAGACATAGTCCTTATCCTAAAAGTTCTTGAATATCTTCTTACAACAACCTTATACTAAACTCCCAACATTGTTTAGATCTTCCATGATGTGAGTAGTCTTCATTTAAAATGTTATTTGTAGTGAGTATGCAACTTAAATGATTCATGATCTAGTTGTAATGTGAGACACATCCATGAACTTGCTCAATAGTTTGAGGAGTTCTTGGGGCTCTAGATCCATACTTTGCACCCAATGCACTTGCAACATTTATGTTGACAAATTCATATTTTTATGCAATCTTTGGGCCAAGAAATAAAAATAAAATTGAAATTTGACTAACTAATAATTGAAAATTTCCTTTGAAACTCTAATATAATGAGAATTGTTGCAACTAGTGAATACTAAAATCAATGAAGATTAGCAGCTATGAAGTTAAATTTTATTGACTGTTGGCATGGGTTAGGATTGAGACTTAGTTAACGGGAAATGGATATGTGAAGAAAATGAAGTGAAGGTTACAATCTGGCTATAGACACATGCGCCTCTTGAGGCTAAATTCCTTACCCCCTTCTCCCTTACAATTTTCTAGGCCACAGTTGGAAGTTAATCAAGATAGACTCAAAAGACTATATGAATTCATTCAACCACCATAGTTTGAATAAATATCCAGTGTGAACCTGGAGGGTGGACTCTTCATGCCATGCACAAACTAACGTAGGTGTAAGAGGGGCCATTATTTTCCTTTAGTGCGTACATCTAAAAAGACTATTAAAATTTATGAAATAAACATAGATGTATAAATAAAAGGCCCTAATATTAAGAGGAAAAATTGACAATATATGTGTTAGCTTCATCTACTTCATTTTTTCATTCATTATTGTTGCATAATCACATTCCTCAATGACTACCATGTATGTTCTATTGGAGGATGAAAGAAGAAGTCAAAAAGACCAGTGTAAGAAGGTGGTACACAATACAAGTGTTAGCATATAATGGAGAGAATGATTAACTCCTCCCCTTATGGCTTTTTTTATATGTGTAGGTTACAACCAACATTGACAATCCCTATGCGACAATGACATCAGTGCAACCTGACACTATCCTCCAATATTTCCACTTTGCGAGGTAGTATTGTACGCCATCATCGTTATTTCACTTAACAACTCATACCCATCTTTTGCTAAAGCCTTAATTAGAATATCCGCTACCATATATTCCGTTGGACAATATTCCAACTTTATAATTGTTTTCAATATTTTTTCTAATGAAATGATGTTATACATCGATACATTTTGACCTACCATGGTTCGTGGAAATCTTGGCAAGTGCCATAGAACCTTGGTTATCGCACATAATGGTTGTTGGCTTTTCTTGAACACAACTTACATCCTTCATTAGTTGCCCAGAGCAAATGGCCTCTTTTGTGCATCGGTTTGTTGCCATGTATTCCGCCTCCATTGTAGATTGTGCTAAGGTTTGTTGTTGTTTGTTATTCCACGACACAACCCGTTTTCCAACAAAGAAAATGTATCTGGAGGTAGACCTATGGTTTTTCATATCACCGGCCCAATCGACATCTGAATACCTTTTTAGGTTTTTATGTTTGCCTCCAATGCGCAACCTCATATCTAAGGTGTATTTTAAGTATCACATGATTTGCTTGAACTCCATCCAATGCATTGGACCCGATTTGGACATAAATCGGCTTATCACGCTTATCGCAAATGCGAGGTCCAATCTTATAGCCACCGTTGTGTACATTAACGACCCCACCACTTTGATACAAATTTGTTTTCATTTTGTGCAAACACTACTCATGTTCGTCCTCCAAAAGCTTTGGGAATGGGGTCTTTGCGCTAAGCAGGGGTTCCAATGGGTTTGCAATCTCCCATGCCGAATCGTTCCAAAATGCTCTCAATGTAGCTCCATTGATGCAAGATAATGATGCGGGTCTTCTTATTCCTCTCAAAATGAATTCCGATGAAGAAATGTAACTCGCTCAGGTCACTCATATCAAATTCATGCTCTAGGCTATATTTCAACTCGTTGATCATGTCCAAATTGCTTGCCAGAATGATGAGTTCATTATACATATGATTACAATCACAATGTAATGGTAAATTTGCAAAACATATAATGAGTAATCCGCATGGCTCCTCGTAAAGCCTTTGCTCACAAAGAGTATGTGAATGCATCTGTACCATACGTGGAAGGCAGGGTCGGCAGAAAATAATTCCCCAAAAAAATGTCAAATAAATAAATAAATAAATAATTTTGTCAAAGTCAACAAAAATGAAGTCAACAAAAAGCCGAAAAAAAAAAAAAAAATCTACATCATGCCGAAATCTTCAATATCACAGCTGTAAAATATCCTCTTATCAAAAGACAAAAATAACAAAGCACATCCACATGCTCCACGCCTACCCCAAAATCAGCTGACCACAACCAACCGATTCCTTGCCAACGTCCCTTTCTTTTGGGGATAAGTTCTCCTTCCCATGAATCCTCATCACACTTCACTTCTCATGCTCCGTTTGTGTTTTTTCGTCCGCGCTTTTCCGTCCAGATTCTCTTTTGCATGTCTCTGAAGCAAGGGAGCAAGACCGAGCAAGATCGTGGATGTTGTCCTGTAGCGATTCCTGCCTCTTGCGCGTCGTTGGATTGACACGGCTTAGGCCCAGGTGCGGATGGTTTTTTCTTTCAATTTGCTTCCTTGCTTGCTTTTGTGAGGGCGAGGTTTAGAGCTTGGTTGGGCGGTATTAGTGGTTCTCGTAAGTTTGCATTTCGGCTGGGATTTGTTGGAGGTCGAGATTCTGCAGCGAAGAAGACACGGGATAGAGCCGAGTGGTGATGATGAGGAATTGGCTTGTTTTTAGCTCATTCAAGAGGGGATTTACAGGGCTTGGGGAGAGGACCTAAGGTAGGTAAATAAAGGGAGAGTGAGTGTATCACCAAAAAGCCTCCACCCTCCAATTTCGTCCTAGCCCGAATGGAGAAGTTTATAATGACATGTAGAGATTTCTCTTTTTGTAACACAATGTATGATTCCAATCTATCGTTGGAATATACACAACTTAGCCAAGTCTATACTATGTCTTCTTACACTCCTTAACCTCGGGTAATGTCACATCCTTGTACTTCTCTGAAGTCCACCCGGCTGCTTTGGCCACGCATGCCTTCAAAGATATCCCTCTTAATTTCAATGAAGTATCTTCTTCTGCTCGGAAGTTATGCCCCTTACAACCTAGACTACTCAAGAAATACCCAATAAATATGAACTCAAATACTACAACTTGAAGCCATAAAATATCTTAAAATTATTTACACCAAAACTAATTCTAACAAGAGGTTAAGCCCTCTTCAAGGCCAACTAGCCTTGGCTCTCCAACTAAAAACTAAGCACACACATGTGCTCCAATCTTGCTTCCAACACACCCACACTTATAACACGTGGGGTGCCCTGGAGCACGAAGGGAAGAGAGGATGAGTGAGGGAAGAATGAGGGATTATATAGTGAGTTTGAGGGGGTGAGCACCCTCAAGGCTCACGATAAGCCCTCGAGATCTCCTCCTACTTTGTAGGCTCTAATCCTATCTCCTAAGCCTTCCTCCCTCAAATGATCAACAAGGATCCTAATTCAAACATTTAACTAACCTTGGTTTTCTACCTACCACACTTTACCAAGGTTTGTCCTTCTCCTACTTAAATTCACTCCACAAAAGCCTAATGCTTCAAACTAAGCTTTCTTCAAGCTTCACTCTTTTTATATTTTTGTGAATAATCATAAATCACCAAAACACCACTTGTAATGTTTTACAAGTGTTAACAACCAATGTGGGCATCAATTTGGGCTCACATAGTGATAATCGTATTGATGTGTTTGGCAATCCAGGATGGGCAGTATCTGCGTGCCTTCTGGACTCTTTGGCCATGGTGGCTCATAACACTCCGGTACCCCTGCTAGAAGCACTCCTTAGATTAAGATCCCGAAGAAGATCGAGGAAGGAAGCAAGACCTTGGTATCTGCATGATACATGAGCTCTAGGTATGCATTTTGTGTCTTTTCAGATTCTCAAAGTAACAGTTTTGAAGAGGAGCGAGGGGCACAATTTATAGAGATGTCATTCATACGGTGATGTGGTCGTGTATCTCTGGATCTGACCTTCGGAATCTTGTAGATCGTGAGCTCCGATACGAATGATGTCTTGGTTTTTTTCTACAATAGTTTTTCCGGATATTGCACGTATGCAAGGGTGAAGATTGGTGGCAAGACCTTATCTCGTAGAGGTCACTCAGGATTGCATACAATTCGATGATCTTTGTAAAATCAAATAGATGTGAACTAGGTCAACATTTTCACGACATGTATTTGTGCGCTTATTTTATAGGTGGTTGCAAGCATGGAT
The DNA here is from genome assembly GCA_950295325.1 of Polytrichum commune. Taxonomy (NCBI): domain Eukaryota; kingdom Viridiplantae; phylum Streptophyta; class Polytrichopsida; order Polytrichales; family Polytrichaceae; genus Polytrichum; species Polytrichum commune. The sequence goes on along the minus strand of OX485806.1, from coordinate 52,756,391 downwards.
CAAGTTTTGTAGTTTCAAGGTGAGGATAATTCTGACTCATTATATCTTCCTCAAAAGTAGAGGACTGCAAAAAATTCTTATTTCATGGCAGAAGACATTTTCTGACTGAGACGCTTTGTTTGCTATTTGTGTAGAATCAAACCTACAAACCTTCCCCCCAAATGAAAGTCGAGGGAAGGTCGCTAGATCATCTCAGCCTCCTCGCGATGCTGATGGTATGTAGTATTTTCAACTCTTTCTGGCACTTAGTTTTGCACAATTTGCATGGCTCTCCCACCAGAAAATAATTTTAATGTTCTTCGATAAGAAATAAATGAACATGGAAGGGAAACAAGCAGTGTCGTGGAAGACGATTGGACTCAGGAGGATATTCCCAACGATGTGGAGGAGCTGAAACGTGTGTGGCGAAATGAGAACGATATTCCCAAGCTAGTGGATGTTCTCAAAGTTGCGTAGGTGAAATTAAGTGTAGCGAATTGCTTTCTTCTCGACTCCTTTTGTAATTGAAATGTCAGCAAGATGTAACACCAATAGGGGAGGATTTAAACAGATGTCACTCTGCAGCAACTTAGATTGATCATTCATCAATAACCTCTAAATTCACATATCAACATTGATTTTACATAGAATCAATCACATACATGAAATACAACATTGGATGGATGCGTACAAAATGGTTGTTTTGTTGATATTTTATTTCTATATTTTCCAGTTGCAAGACACAAGAGGTTGAGTTGAGACAATGTTGAATGACTCACCAACTAAATGTTGAGTTGGCACTGAAAAATATCAACATTAACTCAACATTAAATGTTGGTTATATCTATTTTGAGATGTTGACCTCAAACTCTTAGACATGTGACTGACCTCGATGGTGGATTTCTTTTGTGTGGGCGCAGGAAGACAACATAGCGGCCTATACAGAAACTCTTGATGATCTGATGCTGTCTATTTTTGAAATGGATTTCAATCGTGTTACATTTCTGCTAAGAGCATACTTACGGACAAGATTGACCAAGGTCAGCTCGTAACCATTTGTTTGCGTTTGATTATAATTGAAGTGTATGTTTTTACTTGTATCATTTTGTAATCAAATGCTTTGCCACAGGCAACGGTCTTTAGTGCCAATACAAAATTTTGGATTCTAAGTCTATTCTTTGTAACCAACTATTCTTACCCAAAAGCATATGTTTTCAACTGGCATTTCCTTTATTTTGTTTGCCAATGCACTTCTTAACCATTCGGATATTTTTTTTTTCCTTGGTTTTTCTTTTAGAGGAGTGGATGTTTTTTATTGACACTGGTGTGTGCCATGGGTGGCAAATTGAGAATTTTGCTTTGCACATTATTAGGACAACCGAGTTATGGGACCGACTTTCTCCCTTAGAGCAGGAATTTGCCCAAAAATAAGCTCTTGTGATTCTAGTTTCAATGTTTGATTTGCACAATCTTACAGAAACTAGTCTTACTTGATGCTTTGTAAATATTTATGACTTGAGATATAGAGTATCTCAATTAACACGTATCTAAACTTCAACACAATTATTCTTCCGTAGAAAGTGGGTGGTTGTAACTGATTGGAAATCGTACTGTTATGGAGCAGGTACATGGATGTCTTGGGAAAGCACATGCATGATTCTGTGTTGCGTAAGTTGGAGAAGGCATATGACTCAATGGTTAGGCAAGCTGCTTCCAGTGAGAAAAACGACATGAGCATTTTTTTTAGCCAAGTTTGTGCCCTTTCATCTACATTGTAATGTGTACTCCATTTTTGCCCCAGACTGTTCATGTCACTAGTCTTAAGCATCCTTGCCAATATCCATGCACCTTGCACATTAGTTTTTTGATTTGTATATAAGAATGTTTCTGGAAGCTAGAAGACCTGGTTCATGTGTACCTTGATCATGGCACTCAGATTACAGTTGTGGAGCCACAACTGGACATGCAGTGATTGTGAGCCTGGATAGTGGAGGTACCTAAATTCATTGCGGCAAAGCCAGCATGTAGGAAACCAGAGTAAACTGCTCCTGGCACTGGTCTCCAAACTGCAGCTGCTTTGGGAATTTTTGAAGACGATTCTCTCATATTGCACAAGGTCAATATTTGCTTTCATAAGTAATTCAGGTCTAAACCTTTTTAGTTGCATTTTTCTATTCTGCTCCTGTTGCCATGTTGAAAGCGGAGCAGTTTTGCATATTTGCTAGCTTTTCAATAATTGCCTGAAACTAGTGTACACCACACTATGTCCGATTTCTTTTGGTGGTAGAACTATAGAGTGGTTTTAATGTTTTTACACTTTTTTATTTTGTCTTACACCAAGTCATAACTGCATACACTGTATGTTTAAAAAAATATGTTCATACACTATATGTATGAACTTGATTATAAAAGTAGACATAACGTGGTGTTTACCAAGAGAGTTCTAGTTGAAATATTTGCCTCTATTTTTGCACAACATCGCTTTTATTTATAGGTCAAAAATGCTAAAAGAAAATGTTACTAAAAAATACTAAAAAAAAAATGAAGTTTATGTATGTATAGAGAAGAAACAATATACCGGGCTTCCTACATTGATTTTTAGATGATGTTGGTATTTGTTTGCCATGTCAAGTTGTATTGTATTCATCATTGTGTTGTTGTTGCTCCCACTCTTTGATGTGATGTTATTCATTTCTTCCTCTTTCTCAAAAGCTCTTTGATATTTTGGCTCTTTGTTGCAGGTACATATAATCCATGGGCTGCAAGGACGTTCCTCAAAATCATTAGGGTTGGTAAGTTTTCTAAAGGTACTTTAATAGATAAGAAATTAAATCAAAATCAGAGCAGATTTGAAATTTGGCTTCTAAATTGAATGGAATGTAGCAAAACTAAATTTGAGTTGATATGAAATATTTACCGAAATGTTGTTGCATGCACACTTATTTTTTCCTTGCCATTCCACGGATTGAAGCCATGGAAGCTGTACCATGAGAAATGGAGAGTTTTAGAGCTCTTGAAAGTGTGTCTTCCATTATTGCTTCCAACCTCTCCTCGACATCTATGTCTTCATCTTCTATATTTTTGCTTGTATACACTTGAATGCTTGTATTTTCCTTGAACAAAGGTGACTTTATATTTTGTATCATGGCATCTTTTTGAAATTCGGGGTCGAACGAACAAAGTAGTCTGCACTTTCTCCACCCTACGTTTACCATCTCTTGCTTATTGCAAATAGATAACCATGAAGTAAACAACCAAAAATAAAATAGAGGTTTCAAGATAGACATTTTAAAGTCAACCTTGATGCTAGAGTTTGTTTCAATCTCATTTGTAATCAAGCTCATCGTATACTTATTAAATTCTTGACGAAAAACATACTTGAACGGATGTTGCGGGATCACATCTGCAAATTGGTAGATGCTAGTGCAATTTTCCAGGATGTATAAGACATGAACATGGGGATAATTGTCCTTCATCTACTCCTTGAATTCTTTGGAAATGTGTACGCTCCAGCAATCAATCAACCAAATCATCTCTTAGGTTTTGGGTAAACCCAAGAGAGTGATTTGCAACCGAAGATAGCTTGATAAAATTATCTTGACAAAATTCTTACACGTCTCCATAGTAGATCAATCATTGTGACTAAATGTTAGGTCCCATCCACAATCGATACATTCTCGTCTGCCATCGTTTAGTGGTGGTAAAGCTCGAGAAGTAAGTCCTTGAAATACAATTTGAAAAGGTAAAACTTCACCTGTAGCGGCAGATGAAACAACTACAGTGATTTTTTTTTTATCCTCTAGCCCATGCACACTTACTTGTTTAATTCCTTTAGTATCCCATGTTCTTGCTCCTCATGTAGGTACCAAATGAATACCAGTTTGATCACTATTAACAACAAGAGATTGAGGAATGTTGTAAACCTTAATCAAATAAGCACACCTTTGTGCCATTGTCAAACATTGCAATTCAAAGTCGTCTGGAATTTTCGCTGCAACCATTGTTGCAGCACGATAACTCCAATTTAGTTCAGATTTGATAAAAATCCTTGTCCACTTTGTGCAAACCTTAAACTTCTCATCCTCAAGTAATTGAGACTCACGCTTTTGGATAAGGACTTTTATGAAGGGTTGGATGATAACAATGGAGAGTGGTTGGCCACCAACGCGTTGCTTTCTAAGTACATCTCTAAGGGCGGCAATGTTGTGAGGCTTTGTCAAAATACGTGCCAAGTTCCACACAACGCTTGTAATTTTCTTTGAGATCGCCATTGGGATGGAACCACTCGTACATTGTACTTCTTGCAAGATAATCATAGGGGCTATGTAAGGATCTTGGTTGTCTATAAGCTGCCCTCAAGTACATCAATGCATTCGTAATATTCCTAACTTGTTGCATTGCTTTGAAAATAGGAAGCCAAAGAGAAGGTATAAACCAATTTTTATAGTTGCCTCTTCATTTTGAAACGAGAGGCTTCATCCGCTCGACCTTTGGCTTAAGAAATGTCGTCGTTCCGTCCTTCCTTGGCCTCCCCACTGGTCGCTTTGGAAGTGCATACTTGGTCATTGATCGTTATTTCTCCAACTTGTTATTCAAAACGGCAAACTCCAACTCCGATCTCCTCTCCATTTCTTCCTTGCTAATGGGGGCAAAAAACCCCAAATGTAATCGTTTTTTAATAGGGGCCATAGCCACAACAAAACAAATACCAAAAGCACTCTAAACCACAATCAGGGTACCAAAATCACAAAGAAATAAAGAGTTTCTTCTTACGTACTGAACGAAACACAAGTGAAAAGAGAATGCTCATTAAATTCATCATTCCAAATTGGACCATTTTTGCCGAAATTGGATGAAAACATAACATTCAATGAAAATCGTAGATAAAAAATTTAAATAAAATAGTTAGCCGCTGGGAAAAAATTAATGTTAGCTATTAATAGCCGGTTTAAAAATAGTTATTTTTGAAGGTGTCGACCTTCACTGTTTTAACTTTTAATAATTATTTGACATGGGAGTGCCGACCCTGCCTTCCACGTACGGTTTCATGTTTTTTTTAGATTGCTTCAATCCATAAAGCAATTTCTTCAACTTGCAAATGCGGTGTAGTCATTTTTTTGCTCAAATCCTTCCGATTGCTCCATGTAGATTTTCACATCCAATTCACCATTCAAGAATTTCGTCTTCATGTTCATTTGATGCATTTCCAACTCCATGGTCGCCCGTAATGCGAGTATGATTTTAATTATGTTGAATTTGGCCACGGGAGTAAATGTTTTGCCAAAATCAACACCTTCCACCTGCGAGCGTTTTTTTGTCACCAATCGTGCTTTGAAATGAACTACAATGCCGTTTCCATCCTTCTTCGAGCGAAAAACCCATTTGCACTTCACGGCCTTGCGGCCCTTTGGCAATGGAGTTGACTCCCACGTACCGTTGGCTATAGGAGATTCATACTCCTCTTGCATTGCCAATTCCCACTTGCTTGCATCACTCGATTGAATGGCATCTCTTAAGTTTCTTGGTTCCCCAACGATTGCCATGTTTGCATGCTCGTTGTCTTGGAATGACGGAATGTGGTTCTTCCACCAATCCCCAAGCGGTTTGTGTGCCCTATCTAGATACCTAGAATTGCCCATGGTTTTATTTCCATATTGTTGTGTTGGAGGTGGTTTGGTTGCGGTTTTTTTTCCGGCGTCAAATTTCAATGCCTGCACACTACTAGTGGATTTCATGGCCAAAACATCGGCCTCACTTTTTCCTTGATGTCGGGGTTTTCATCGGCCTCTGAAACATTGTCATTTGCTTCCAAGTCTTCCACATCCAATTTGGGGGATATATCTACCTTGACCACGGATGCTTCATCAACTCTCTCACTAGGACAATCCTTTAAATGTGTTCTATTTTTTAAAAACATCATATCCGGATCTTGGATGATTTTCATGAACCAATACACCTTTGTGCCTCTGCAATATCCAAAGAACAATATATGATGTCTTTCGCATAAGCCACACAACCAAACACTCGCATATGGGAGATGTGCAGCATCCTCCCACTCCACGCTTCCTCAGGCGTTTTTCCTTGGACGGCCTTGGTTGGACACAGCTTGTGTACGTACATTTCATTGCACACTGCCTTTGTCCAAAATTCATGGCCAAGGCATTGGGCATGAATCATAGACCATGACATCTCCATTATTGGTTTGTTCTCCCATCCCATTTTGTTGCGACGTGTAAGATGACGAGGTTTGCCGTGCAATCCCCTGTTTGCAAAAAAATCATCGAAAGCCTTTGAAACTAATTCCCCACCATTGTCTGTCCTAAGAACCATCAGTTTGTGCTCTGATTGCCTCTCCACCAAGGTTTTCTAGTTTTTGAACCTTGCCAACACCTCTTTCTTGGCCTTAAGCACATACACCTAGATTTTACATGAGAATTTGTCAATAAAGGTGAGAAAATACCTTGCGCCTCTAATGGATGTAGTTTTCATTGGTATGCATATGTCGGAATGCACAAACTCCAAGATCTTCGTGGTGCGAGTTCCTCTGTTTATTGGGAATGGCCGCCTCACTTGTTTGCCTTAAACGCATGCTAACGAATGCATGTTGTCTTGCGTCCACATTCATCCTACTCAACATCTTTTGAAACATTCTCACGTTATTTGTATTAAGATGCCCCAACTTCTTGTGCCAAAACTCCAAAAAAAAAAAAGTTTCCATCAGAATGCGCCAAAAAACTCATTTCAGCCCCATCATCACATTTGTGTCCAATTGATATAAATTGGACTACATTGACACTACTACCAACATTTCACTGTTGCTTGCCTTCACCACACATCCCAACGAGTTGAAATGCACCTTTCAAACCCTTTGAAATGATTTTGTTGATGGAAAATAAATTCGAATAAAATTGGACACATGAAGCACGTCATGCATTATAATGTTGCGCACACAACCTTTCATACATGTTTCCACTAGTATGGAGTTTTTATCTACCATGCCGTTATCACCTATAAACACTTTGTGATCCAAAATGAGTTCATATGTGTCCAAAAAATGCTTATGCAATGTCATATATAGTGCACCTCCAAATCAATCTATCTAGTGGCAGGGTTATTAGATGCTCTCACAAAAAATGTAAAATCAGTCTTTGACCTTCTAATGTTTGTAATGTTTGACAATGACGAGCAATGTGGCCCCACTTACCACAATTGTAGCATCTCGGGTTATGACCATACCTTTCGTTGATGTCAAATGCTCAAGGTTGGCGTGACAACATGGTGGCATCATCTATTTGAGGTTCCTTCTCCTTCCTCTTGGACACCTTATGTGTCGCGCACCTCTCCATGAGGAGTGCCCGAAACACCATGGGCACAAAGGGGACCCCAGAGTGACACCCCGGACTTGTGGCGCCATTGGTGAGAGGGCCCAAGTGATGTTAGTGTGGATGAGGGCCCCAGGCGTTGGGAACACCTCCCACCCACGTAGACTAGGAGGCACGAGGGTTAGGCCATTAATTATGTGTAGCTTATGGCGTGTAGATTCTAGAATGCTCAAGAACACCTCAATCGGAGGTGTGAGCTAGGAGTTATGGCAATTTGAATGGGGCATTGTCCTGGTACAGCAGTGCCTTGGTGTGATTCCCGGGATTGCCAAGGTTCAAACAGGCATAACTTTGTCAATACTTGCCTGAATGGGGCAAGTGAGGAGTCCATAGGCATCTTCGTGAAGCGTAGATGAAGATGAAGTGGTTTTTTGTCAGCATCAGACATCATACAAGGAAGTGATGATGGTCTGAAGTTGCTAGGGGCTTCTAGGCCCAACGGCTAAGGAAAAATGTCTACTTGGCCCTAATTCTTGATAGAGAGACATGAGGTTTTTTGATGGTGGGGTAGGGGCCCCGCGTAGAGTCCTAGAGGCTTATATGGGTGAGGTGGTGTGGCCTCACCCACCCGAGGCCGAACGGCACGGCCTCCATGGGCATTAGCCCAATGTGAGGCCATAGTTGCCTCATATGCTTCGGGTTGTTGTAGTGTTGCTCCGGCAACGCGATGATCAACATAAGATTGGACTCTCATGGATGGAAATCCACATCTAAGGATTGGTTACAAATTAAGGGGTGAGTCCCGAAAGCAAAGTAGGAGGATTGGTTCCCCTCTTATGAACTATAAGGTCCAGGGTAGGAGGAGCTAACCATTAGCATGGCGGAATGTGAATGGTTAGCGCTCGTAACCTTTGCTAAAAATGAAAATTGGCAAGATTGTTAAGGGAGCTAGCAAGGGTTGCGACATTATGCATGAAGCATGCGATGATAAAATTCATCGTGAGTTTTTTTTTTGGGTGTGTTTTTTATTTAGTGATCAAATGATCAAACAAGGATGATAGGCTATCGAACAAGATCATGACTACATCATCCTCCTTTATGCATACATCAAAGTGAATAAATTGGTTCGCGAGAGATTTAACCTTATTGATGTGGTCGGGAATGTTGTCACCTTTGTCTATCTTGATAGTGAAAAACATGTGCCTTATGAACAAAATGTTGGATAAGTTTTTGGTCTCGTGTATGTTGCATAATTTTTTCCATGCTTCTGGGGTCTTTTGCATCTTTTGATGTGTGCCAACTTCTTGTCCACCAAACTCGTGGCAATGATGGTGGAGAATTTTTTTGCATCGTCATTTGAACACCTTCTTAACTTTGTCACTCGCCGTGGATGATGGTGGTGCCTTTAAACTTTCTGCAATTTCCCAAAGGTCTTTGGTGGCCAACACCATCTCCAATGTAGACTTACAAAGGTTGAGGTTTTTGCCATTGAATTTGTCAATCGTTATAAATTTGTTTTTTTCACAAATAACCATTTGATTATTCAAATGTAAGTTCTCATTCACTCAATGTACCACAAGGGTTGTAGAACTCTCAAGGGATTTGGGATTTGCCTAAATTATGTGGAATTGATTCAAACTACTCACTCAAGGTCGTTCTACACTCAAGTCAACACTTTAACCCTCCAAATTGTTGCAAAATCACTGAAAACCTTCAAGAACTCAATATAAGTTCTTTGACATCCAAATGATATGAAATCATTCAATTTGTGACTCCCAAAAAAAACAATATCAATAAATAACCTTCAAAAAATTTAATTTAAACCTTTTGTCATTCAATTGTCCTCAAACACTTAAAATACAAATCGATCTACACCCAGGCATTCAAAATGAAATGGACTTATACCAAATGGGTTTTCCATTGTTGTAACACTCCTCTAAGGTATTCTACATTGGTCCAAACCTCCAAGAATGCTCTAAGGCACACTAAAAGTGTTCCAAAGCTTTAAAACTCCACCAAAAACTCCAAACACCTCCAGATCACCTCCAAATAACCTCCAATCAAATTTGGCCCTCTTCTAACACTTTCTAAGTTGATCTCCTTCTTCCAAAACAAAATAGTCCTCTAGTGTGAGCCCAGTATTGTGCCCACATGTGTTCTTAATCTTAAAAATCATTAAAACTTTAGACTTTGTAATTGTATTGAATATTCAAAAAGATAAAAAAAATTATGTTCTAAGCTTAGATTTGAATTGAGTTGAAAGTTTAGGTTATGAGTTATTTAGGGGCTAGGATCTTAGAGGAATTGATTTAGGAAGTACTTTGAGAATTAGGTGGTACTTAGGGCAAAACCGTTAGAAGCCAGGGTTTTAGTGTCGGGATTAGGCTCCCTCGTATCCATTTTAGGAGGGGGGTTAGCTGCCGGAGGGTAACCTTCCATTAGGGGAGGCCAGAAAGGCCAAGGAGGCCCTTGGAATGGCTTTCGAAAACAGGGAAGAGGCTGGCAAAAAACCTCCTTCATTTTTTTTCGTCTTAATTTGTGGGAGAGTTGCGGCGGAGGCTGGGCGGCTGGCTGCTCAAACCAACCTTGGTGGGTTCGGGTAAGGCAATGGAGGCATGGCAGACCAGGAAGAAAGGAGGCAACTGGTGAGAGAAGGCATTCAGACCAGTGGTTGTTGCACCCTTGAAGCATAACTCGGCAGCATAAGGTGAACGAGATTGGAATCGGATGAAGGGTTTAAGGAAGGAGGAGGCTACACTGATAGATTTAAGGCCATGTCGTGAGGTGGTTGTCAGGGAAAGCATTTGTCTTGTGAGACTGGCGAAGCTTGTCAAATGTGTGTCCGCTAGATTTCTGAGCGCGGAAGCAACCAGTTGTTGGCTGAGGTATCCTTGTAGAAATGTTGAATTCATGAAGCAACCACTAATGGAAGCAAGATTCTTGAGGGCGAACCAACTTGACGCATTTAACAATCTGAGGATGCTAACAGTCCTTCTGTGATTCTAAACTTCAATGTTGCGGCAGAGGAAGTCGAAAGGGGGCGAGTCTAGGAGGCAACTGAGACTCAACTCGGGAAATGGTCGAAGATTCAGACTCAAAGATATTAAGCTGCTGGGCAGGGATCTGCCAGCTGACAGAGGGGGATTGTCGGCAATGTGAACAGCATGGAGGTAGCGGGGACTAGCCTGGAGAAGCTGGCTGCTGGTTCAGAACTAGAGACTGTCTACTGGAGAGCAGCATTGCAGTCTGCCGAGGCAGTTGAGGGATTTCGAAGCTGGACCTACTAGAGTGAAAGAAGCCAAAAGGGGGGATGACTCAATCCAGCTAAGGGTCGAAGGGGGCTGGGCACAGCAGAGGGTTGTGAATGGTACCTGGTTCAAATTTTTTGATATGTGGATGATTTATTACTAAGGACATTACAACGTAGTTGAGAACTTAAGCGTTGTGAGCTAGTGGGGCTTGAGTGAGCCAAATGTACAATTGGTGTCGCTTCAATGCCAACAGAAATTGCCTAGGGTAGTTCAGTAATTCATCATTGTTGGGTGGGCACTTAAGATTAGGTGTTGATGATGTTTTGAGTGTTAGGTGTGACACTAATCTTGAGGGAGTAAAGTATTTCTAAATATTGGTTACCTTAGACCTATGAATAAAGAGTTGTGTGTTGATATCTATACTGTTGGACATTGAGAGCCTTATCCCAAGTACCAAGTGGAATCAATCAAGTACATGTGAGCCTTAGGCTCCCACTTGGACTACAGACGCTAAGGGTGGGGTTTATGGCTGACATCTAGCCTATTGGAAGATGAATGAAGAAGACAAAGAAACCAGCGTAAGAAGGTGGTACACAACACAACTATTAGCATATAATGAAGAGAATGATTAACTCTTCCCCTTATGCTTTCATTTATATGTATAGGTTATGACCAACATTGACAACCTATATGGGATAATGTCACCAATGCAACCTAACATTATCCTCCAATATGTGTTTGTTAGGATTTGCATTTAGGTTCTATGCTCTCTAGTTTGTCGCTAAGTAATTGTATTTTTTCTTTGTTTGTTTTATACAATTATTGAGGTACATGCAAAGCATGCAAATGGTTTTTTCAAAGAAAATTAAAAGTAGATTTCATTTGTATATATTCAAAGTATATACAAATTCATATTACAAATTTTCTATATATAGTGAAAGCGTTTATCACATTAATTTGAAAAACTTAGCTTAAATATATGGGTCTATTTCCTAGCATGTCATTAGTACGTAAGCATTTTATTTCCGTATAAGTTTTTCATACATACGAGGTTTCATTTCATTGTGACGCAAGCACGTCATTTAGGTCTCCAATGAAAACCTTACTAATTGTAAGATTGCCTTCTTAAATTTACAATTATCCTATATAAATGAACAACCCAGTATTTTGATTTAAAAAAAGAAAATGGTTAAACTATATTGAATATTTTGTAAGTTTTATAATGTGATGCTTTTGTTTGATAAAGAATAAACTCAAGTTATATCTGGATATGTTATATAGTTTTGTTTATTTTTATGCCCACTTATTTGATTCTCGGAAAGAAAACAAAGAATCTATGTGGAAAAATTTATCATAGCTATACTTTGAAATGGGATAATTTGGGTGTGAAGCCTTAATTTCATGAGAAAAATTCATGAGTTGTAAATTGTGTGTGACAAATTGCTTGTGAAGTTTTATGTTATGTTTTTTGAATTCTTTTACCCGATTGATTGATCAATCCTCGCCCTCCCTTGATAAGAAAATGGGAAATTTAAGTTGTAAAGGTCATCATTGCCATTGTTTGGTGTGTATCCATGGGGTGAGAAACCCAAGTCGCAAAATGGATATTTTCCTAGATTGTGGACAAACCACCTTGTAGGAATGATGTGATCATTGGTTTGACTCTAGAAAAGATAATGATAGAATCTTCACAAATCTAGATGATTGTTGCAATAATTTCTATCAACAGAAAAAATGGTTTGAATTTGTGAATCAAATGTTAATGTCTAAATGAGAAGCCATGGTCTAATGTGATGAGGTTGTGACATACTAGTTTCAAATAATTGAACTAACCATTTGTCCAAATCTGCAAATGAGAGCAATTGAATCAAGATAAGATTCAATTGCTTGAAATTGTAGCCTAAGCAAAAGAAAGCCAAGGTGGAAAACCTTGAGTTGCATGCATTGTTGAGTGAGACATCCATTATTTGGAGTGTAGATACACCCCAAAATTGCTAAGTCATAGGCATGAGGGTGAAGCTTTATGCCAAAATTTTGTTGAAGAAACAAAATATGGTAATATTATGACCCTATCAATAGAATTCTTCCTTCAAAAAAGGAAGAAGAAACCAAAAACATTTATTGTTGATGATCTAAGGGAAAAAAAACCAATCTAAAAAATGAAACAAGTGAAAGCAACTCACTTTTGGAAGACAAAAAATTGCGGATAGGAAACGTGGTTTGACCTTGATTAGGCAAGGAGGATGTAACAAGTGGTCACATAACTTAGATGGAATGAAAAATCATGTTAGCGGTAAACCACTACCTTAAGAACTCCAAGGTAAATAGACAAAGAATAAAATCTACAAATAGAGGCGGACCATAGCCACATTAATATTTTAAAGGAACAAAAGAATTTGTGAGCCCAAAAACGTGCTCACATGAGTAATTAGACTAAAAAATAATAGTGATTGTGATGGGAAAAGCAATGTAGAACTCAATTGACATTAAAAAAATAAAACAAACTAAAGCAACGTTGAGTTGAGAAGAGTTGAATGGTGAAAACTAAGTTAAAAAACAAGTAAACGGCAAGAGGGAGGGGTCTCGAGTGCTAGGGAAAGTGAAGCTCATGTTCCCTTGGAAACGGAGAGGGCACCGAGAGCTTGCGAAAACCGTGTTGCGACAGAGAATGTGTTGTGTGGTGCCTCTGAGGAGAAAAAGGGTAGTAAGTGTTGCCTTCGTAGTGGGAGAGATGATGTGGTTAGCTGCAACAAGTGGAGACAAAAGTGAGTGAGAGTAGGTAGGGGAGTGGGATCATGCTGTTGGGAAGTTTGGTGCCAGGTGTCGATGAGAGAGGATTCAACGTAGGAAGGGGAAGATTATAATCATACTGAGAAGGCACGATTCCAGGGTTATTATGATTGATTGATGCATGAGAGAGAAAAACAATGAGGGCCTTACATCTCACTGATCAAGTGGCATGTCAGGTTGGATGATCGAACCACATGAGATCAAGTGTGAAGCAGTAGTGACTATAACGATTCCAAACACAAAGGAAATTTGACACAACTCAAGATCCAACTAGAAGAAACATCAAGACGCAGTGGTGAAACGGCAGTGTTGCTTTTAAGAGTGTGCAATGATCTATTATTATCTGTTGTCAGTGCGATGAATGGTTAGAGAAAAAAAGGAAGAGAGAAAGAGTGAGAGAGAGAGATAGTCGAGGAAAATTGTCACAACCCTTGCTAGCCCCCTTGACAATCTTACCAATTTTCATTTCTAGCAAAGGTTACGAGCGCTAACCCTTTGCATACCGCCATGCTAATGGTTAGCTCCTCCTACCCCGGACCTTATAGTTCATAGGAGGGAACCAACCCTCCTACTTTGCTTTCCGGACTCACCCCTTAAACGGTAACCCATTCCTTGATGTGGCCTTCCATCCATGGAAGCCCAATCCCATGTTGATCATCGCATTGCCGGAGCAACACTACAACAACCCGAACCATACTAGGCAACTATGGCCTCACAATGGGCCAATGCCCATGGAGGCTGTGCCGTTCGGCCTCGGGTGGGTGAGGCCACACCACCTCACCCATATAAGCCTCTAGGACTCTACGCGGGGCCCCTACCCCACCGTCAACCAACCTCTTGTCTCTCCACCAAGAGTTGGGGCCTAGACATTTTCCCTTAGCCCCCAGCAGCTTCAGACCTTCATAACTTCCTTGTATGATGTCTGATGCTAACAAAAAAAACCACTCCATCCTCATCTACGCTTCACGTAGATGCCAATGGACTCCTCATTTGCTCCATTCGAGCAAGTATTTAGGAAGTTATGCCTGTTTGAACCTTGGCAGTCTCGGGAATCACACCCAGGCACTGCTGTACCAGGGCGCTGTCCCGGGACAACGCCCCACTCAAATGGCCATAACTCCTAGCTCCCACCTCTGATTGAGGTGTTCTTGAGCATTCTAGAATCACCACGCCATGAGCTACGCATAGCTCATGGCCTTACCCTTGTGCCTCCTAGTCTCCGTGGGTGGGAGGTGTTCCCAACGCCCGGGGCCCTCGCCCACACTAGGATCACTTGGGCCTTCTCACCAATGGCGCCACAAGTCCCCGGTGTCACTCTCGGGTCCCCCTTGTGCCCATGGTGTTTCGGGTAGTCCTTATGAAGAGGTTCTTGAATTTGAGCATGGGCGGCGAAGAGAACTTGGTCTTAAGCTTTCCAAAGGCTTTGTAGCAAGGCTCATCCCACTATTGGGATAACCATTTCTTGCACAAGCCGGACAAGGTTCAACAACCATGGAGCTTAATGCTCCCATAAGCAATGGTTATCCATCTTGGATCAACATCCGCCAATGGTAAAATCCTTCGCCTCCATGTGCACCTCAAAATGCTTATGAAAACCCGGAAATTTAACCACATTTTTTGAAGAGAACTCGCTCTTGAGCTCCCCAAAGGCTTGGTGACAAGGCTCATCCCACTATTGGGATAGTCATTTTCCTCAATAACTTGAATAAGGTCTTAGCAACCTTCAAAAACTCTCGAATGAAGTGGCGGTAGTAGTTGGCTAGGCTAACAAATGACCTAAGCCGTTTTTGAATGAAGGGCTAATTTTCCTTTTGGATTGCCTTGACATTCTTCATATTCGTCCACCAACTTCCTTTGTCACCACATACCTCAAGAACTCAATCTCTCGTTGAGCAAAGTTATTTTTCACTCCTTGGCGGTAACTTTTTGGCAACACATTGGTGAATACATCCTTGTATTTAACCAACATCCCACCAATGTGGTTTGGGGGAAGCCCATCTTTCCTAGCCTCCCCATATGTTCCTTGGAGTTGCTCCAATTGAACCACAACCATTATATTTTCCATTTTTCATCTGGTCCATTAAGACCAAATTCAACTTGGGTCCTCCTACCATAGGAGTCCTTGTCAATTTGAACTTCAATTCTTTGTCATTATGACACATCATAATGCACCGCAAGCACACCGGCTTGCACCTCACATCTATCATATGAGTTTCAAAGAAGGCGGCCTTCATAATGATGTGCATTTCATCTATTTCATATGGTGTGAAATTTTGACAAAAATCCAATGTCCCACATTGAAAGGTTACATGCATTGCGGCCTCTTTTGTCTCATGCGGTTCGCCCTTTTTCACTCCTTGGCGGTTTTATTTTGGGCAACACATTGGTGAAGACATCCTTGTATCTCACCAACATCCCACCAATGTGGTTTGGGGGAGGCCCCTCTTTTCTAGCCTCCCCATGAGTTCCTTGGAGTTGCTCCAATTGAACCACGACCATTATCATTTTTATTTTTATTTTTCTTTTATTCATTTGGTCCATTAAGATCAAATTCGACTTGGTTCCTCCCACCATAGGAATCCTTGTCAACTTGAAGTTCAATTCTTTGCCATCATTGCGCATCACAAATGCACCGCAAGCTCACCGGCTTGCACCTCACATCTATCATGTGAGTTTCAAAGAATGTGACCTTTACAATGACATGCACCTTATCCAATGTCCCACAAATCTAATGTCCCACATGAAAAGGTTACATGCATCGCCGCCTCCTTTACTTCATGTGGTTCGCCTTTTTGCAAACCGCACCTTGGTGGGCTTGCCCGCTCTATCAATCGGCAAGCCCCAACCCCTTTGTAAGTTTTGGGCTCAAAAAGGAGTGGTAGCCTCTTTGTCAACGCATGAGACATTTCTCCCATTCTTTTGAGCCTCAAGGTACAAAATACTTGGCCTCGGGTTAAGGCTACTAGCCTTGGCCACAAAGCCATCGTCCAACATTCGGTCCACGCAACAATATGATTTGGCTTGGTCCAATGGGCCAAACTACTTGCGTTTATTTCTATGGGACCCATTTTGGCTAAACCCACTTTGTGGTGATGTGCCGCCCAACTTTTTTTGGGGACCATCAGCTTCAATGTTTTTTAAATCTTAAAGATGTCCGATATGTCCTCAAGAAGCTTTGGGATCTTGAACATGGTTATCACCACCCATTTTTGAAATCCACCTAAAATGATGTATTTCTTAGAAAGTTCGTCCATCCTAGATGTACGATTCATTTGGGTATGAAATTCGCGCATTTACGCCACAAGAGACCCCACATGCCTCATTTCCACCAAGTTCATTTCAACGTCACCATCTTCTAAGCATTTCAAATTGGAATTATAATCCAACATTAATACCCTCCAAGGTATCAGGTGCATTCGGTATTCTAGGCCCCAAATATTTTTTGAGGTTTGCGGGAGCTCTTTCAAAGGACTCCTTCATTCTCCTCACCAAATCCACCCTCATGCCCACCATTGCCACAGAACCAATGGTATGGTCAAAATCCACTTGCATATGATCCTTGTTCCAATTTGAGCATCACAACCTTTTGAAAACCTTGGGCTTCCCATCATAACCCGTATTTTTTATATCGACATCTCCCTCAAATTGTTAGCTCAAAATTTGGAGCCCTGCTCTCATACCACGTGTCGCAACCCTTGACAATCTTGCCAATTTTCATTTCTAGCAAAGGTTCCGAGCGCTAACCCTTTGCATACCGCCATGCTAATGGTTAATTCCTCCTACCCAAACCTTATAGTTGATAGGAGGGAACCAACCCTCCTACTTTGCTTTTCGGGACTCACCCCTTAATCGGTAACCCATTCTTTGATGTGGCTTTCCATCCATGGAAGCCCAATCCCATGTTGATCATCGCGTTTGTCGCGCACCTCTCCATGAGGAGTGCCCGAAACATCATGGGCACAACGGGGACCCCGGAGTGACACCCGGGACTTGTGGCGCCGTTGGTAAGAGGGCCCAAGTGATCCTAGTGTGGGTGAGGGCCCCGGGCGTTGGAAACGCCTCCCACCCACGAAGACTAGGAGGCACAAGGGTAAGGCCATGAGCTATGCGTAGCTCATGGCGTGGTGATTCTAGAATGCTCAAGATCACCTCAATCGGAGGTGTGAGCAAGGAGTTATGGCCATTTGAGTGGGGCGCTGTCCCGGGACAGCGCCCTGGTACAGCAGTGCCTGGAGTGATTCCCGCGACTGCCAAGGTTCAAACAGGCATAACTTTGTCAATACTTGCCTGAATGGGGAAAGTGAGGAGTCCATTGGCATCTACGTGAAGCGTAGATGAAGATGGAGTGGTCGCTTGTTAGCATCAGACTTCATACAAGGAAGTTATGATGGTCTGAAGCTGCTAGGGGCTTCTAGGCCCAGCAGCTAAAGGAAAGTGTTTACTTGGCCCGACTCTTGGGAGAGAGACAAGAGGTCTCTTGACGGTGGGGTAGGGGCCCCGCGTAGAGTCCTAGAGGCTTATATGGGTGAGGTGGTGTGGCCTCACCCACCCGAGGCCGAACGGCACGGCCTCCATGGGCATTGGTCCAATGTGAGGCCATAGTTGCCTAGTATGGTTCGGGTTGTTGTAGTGTTGCTCTGGCAACGCGATGATCAACATAGGATTGGACTTCCATGGATGGAAGTCCACATCTAGGAATGGGTTAGCAATTAAGGGGTGAATACCGAAAGCAAAGTATGAGGGTTGGTTCCCCTTCTATGAACTATAAGGTCCGGGGTAGGAGGAGCTAACCATTAGCATGGCGGAAAGCGAATGGTTAGCGCTCGTAACCTTTGCTAGAATTCAAAACTGGCAAGATTGTCAAGGGGGACTAGCAAGGGTTGCGACAGCGTTGCCGGAGCAACACTACAACAACCCGAACCATACTATGCAACTATGGCCTCACAATGGGCCAATGCCCATGGAGGCCGTGCCGTTCGGCCTCGGATGGGTGAAGCCACACCACCTCACCCATATAAGCCTCTAGGACTCTACGCGGGGCCCCTACCCCACCGTCAACCAACCTCTTGTCTCTCCACCAAGAGTTGGGGCCAAGTAGACATTTTCCCTTAGCCACTTGGCCTAGAAGCCCCCAGCCTCTTCAGACCATCATAACTTCCTTGTATGATGTTTGATGCTAACAAAAAAACCACTCCATCCTCATTTACGCTTCACGTAGATGCCAATGGACTCCTCAGTTGCTCCATTCGAGCAAGTCTTGGGGAAGTTATGCCTGTTTGAACCTTGGCAGTCTCGGGAATCACACCCAGACACTGCTGTACCAGGGCGCTGTCCCGGGACAGCGCCCCACTCAACTGGCCATAACTCCTAGCTCACACCTCCGATTGAGGTGTTCTTGAGCATTCTAGAATCACCAAGCCATGAGCTACGCATAGCTCATGGCCTTACCCTTGTGCCTCCTAGTCTTCATGGGTGGGAGGCGTTCCCAACGCCCGGGGCCCTCGCCCATACTAGGATCAATTGGGCCCTCTCACCAACGGCACCACAAGTTCCGGGTGTCACTCCGGGGTCCCCCTTGTGCCCATGGTGTTTCGGGCAGTCCTCATGGAGAGGGGACGGGAATGAAGTTGAGTGATTGAGAGTGTTGATGAAACTGCTGCGTTGCACAGGTGTGATTTATCGAGAGGTTGTGACAGTGGAGGTGTCGGCACTGAGTTTTGGTTGGGGCAAGAGATAAAAAAGGACGAGCATTTAGTGTGTCGAGTTGTTTTTTTGCGGACGCTAGGTTTGAGGTTGGTGTTGGGATGGGAATTGTGGTTTGTATCAAGATTTTAGAGTGCAATCTTTGCTTGGGGATTTTGCGGGAGATTGATGAAATACAAGGGTACCAAGGTTTGGTTTTTCCAAATGTTGGTGATTTTCCGCAGTGCACAGTAAGGTGGGTTCTGAATTTGCTAAACTTTGGAGATTTAGAGGAATGATGGAGTTATTGTGTGTAGAGGCAAATTGACGTATGACAGCTCCATCTTAGGCATTGATAAACTAAGTTCAACATCCGTATCTTGGTTATGTTACCGTTGTTGCCGACCTTGATAGGGACGCATGCGCAATAAAAATGCTGCAATTGATTTTAAATAATTCATTCTCTAAAAAAAAGATTTCGACAGTCTGGTTGCCACATTGGGAGATTCATGAAGTCAACTCCCACCAAGTGGCAGCAACGATCGTTAAGAACAAACAAGGCTATTGTTAAGCACACCAAGGTTATAGTTCCTGGCAATACTATTCCTTCATTCTGAAGGAAGCTCTGAAATTCTTATTGTGGTTTTATTTTGCCGGCTCCCAAGATAGTCGCGGACATTGCGGTAGACAAGTGGGTGCATTGTTTTGTACGATGTCATGATTCAAGAGTTTCAAGGATGAGTGTACGCGTAGAATGCGAAGAGAGAAACCCTTAGATTGCAATGGAGCCAGGCCATTCATCAAGGTGACAGTGAGAGGATTGGTCGTTGTGGTGCTTGGGTTGGGTCATCCGTGTGGGTGTGCAGTGAAGAATATGGGCTCTGAGGGTGACATGATGGGCTGAGGTAAGCAAATCGCGCCAATTACTTATTGTATCTGTTGCTAGTCAAGGCAAGGATGATTAACCGAGGGAGTTGTTGAGCAGTACTGCCAACAGGGTTTGGGATTGCTGGACAAAGCACCGGTAGGCCCGACGATGGGGAGCCTCGTTGTTGCGGTGTTCATCAAAGAGGAAAGACAACATTTTTCACCAACTTTATCCGCATTGTGGCATTCGTTAGGTTTATTGCTGTAGACTTTAGGCTATGGGCAAGGGATCCAAGGTTGTGGCTCAATTACTCAATATTTTTAACATTATTGAAGGTGACAAAATTGAAGATAGAAGGGTATTGAAGAGGCACAATAGGACCTTGGAGATGTAATGTGAAGTATTTTTTAAATACTTATAAATGCATATAGCCACATTGTGATTCACACACCATTTGCATTTGATGATGAATTGAATGTAAATGCATGATTGGCAAAGGGTTAGTCAAAACTTGCAGGAAAAAAATTCCTCACTAGGACGCATTCAAGGGTGTGGAGGATTCTTGCTCATAGAATCGAGTGTTTATTTTCTAACATGAACCTTATTTGAGATGAAAACTTTAAAACATGCTTATAATGCTTAGGTGAATGGTCATCTATTTGTACATTAAATAATGAACAAACTTGGATTAATTAAGAATGATTTGAGTTACTAAGGAGACTGCTCAAGACTGTGGGTTGGATTATTGTCAAAACAAAAAAATCTAAATAATTATGGACTAGTTTTCAATTCATCTAAAATATCAATAAATAAATATTAAATTTGGAACATATATAATTTTCCATTGCCAATAGTTTTGGAAACTAATAACATGTTGTTTTTCTATTGTTCCAAATTAAAGCAATGGTCAAACAAACTCATTGACCCACATGGTTTTTCTTACATAATATTATGATTCAATAATTTATCATCAAATTTAAAGAATATCATGGTTCATAATCAAGGCAACCTTGGCTTTTATTATATGATGTTATTGGCACTCAAAGACAATTGATGATTTGAGGCATCTTGCATCAAAATCCATTATTATCGAGTTTATAGTATTGAACTATGGTTGGCTATAAGGGAAAAACTACGTAATTGCATGTATTACATTGATTGACCCTTAAATTCAATGCATTAACTTTATTTTACCCTATAAAATCGCAAAAAATAGTGTCTAACCTAGATATTGTCAACAAATCCTACCCCAAACTCATCATAACTTATCAATCAACCTAATAGTGACACATATATACAAAAATTGATGTTTATTTTTTTAAAAAAATTTGTTGTTTTGTAAAACCTATCTACACGTACTCAACACATAATCAAATTTCAAACCATTTAAGACTTCACTTCAAGGAAACGCTTCAAAATGTGTCATCCCCGCATCATTTTTTTAACAAGTAAATGGTTTCTTGACCATTGGAATGTTCATTGATTATTTATTTATTCATTGCTCATTTACATAATCTTTCCATTACACTCAACTATGTGAATTTTTTAAATTACTTGAAATTGATCCAAATGACATATATTTGGTTAACTTCATTTATGGTTATTGGCTTCTCAATGTGCATATGTGGTGTCTATGTTGTCAAATCATCATACAAATAGTGTTGATCCTCGCATTTTTTATTGTGTGGTGTTTTAGATTGAGCATAACATCATTTGACAAACAACTGAAAATGGTCGTTCATCAGATTGCATTCAAGTTTTCCTTGTTTGTAAAAGGTTTTTTAACATTCTTTAACTCATGGTCTTGAAGTATTGTTGGTTATGTGGAGGTTCCATGCACAAATGATTGCAAATATGTGACATTTGTTTTGCAAACCATTGCTTTTGAGCTTGATGATCTTCAAGAATGCAACTTGCATTCAACAACCTCCAAGACCATCCTTCAAGACCATTCCACCTTTTTGCCTTACATTAGGTTCTATAGAATTATCAACCCAATGGTAAATACAATCAACCGGCTAGAAACATGGATGTAGCGTACATTGATGGGCCCATGTGCATGATTTCATTCATGGGGTCATTTAGGTTTGTTTTGTCAAATGCCATCAAAATAAAGACAACCTAAAATCATTAAAATCATCTACATTTGTACAATTTCAAGAAATGTACTAGGTACCTTATCTCCCCATACATATTCATTTTGTATGAAATTTTGTATTACTATCATTTTCATGTTACAAGAAAATATTCTTGATTCTTTGATGATGTTTTGTTTAGTATCACTTTGCCATATTGTAGGTTCCATTGTCAATATGGCCATAAGAACATAAAAATATTGATTTACCCATAACTCCAACTTTGCTATATCCAAAAAAAAGTCCCAACAAGAAGGGTCAGTTTCTTCCAAATCAAGTTGGCCATGTAGGACCTCGCACATTGTTCGCAAAGAGGGAGGAAATTCAAAAACAAAGTTGTCTTTGTGGTTTTGTGGTAAAATGCCTCTATTTGTTTCTAAATGTTGTTCAAATCTTCCACTATGAAGCAAACCATGTCAATAAAGAAGGTTGGACTGTACATGGTTGCAAGATGGAAGGCAATAAAGGTCGTTATTTGAGTCATGTTTTCTGAGCACATGGCCAAGTGGTTTCATGAACAACTTCAATTGGACTTTGGTGTTAGCCATAACATTATTAAGTTCAAGTGTAGAGTCAAGAGGATATTGGACAAGATGTGAGAACTACAAATAAACATCTTTATTTTTGAGGAAAATGTGCAAAACAAACATTACAAATTTGCGGAGGAAATTTACAAATTAAAAAAATTACAAATTAAATGGCATGTTAATGATGCCAAAAGTGTTTGAACATCGGCACCTGAAAAAAATAACATTTTCTTTATGCAAGACCATAATAACTTTGTTACATGTGGTCATACTGGCAATTGCCATGTACATTGGGCAATCATACCCAATGGCAAAAGATACAATGTTCATTTTGTATTTTTATTTATTCTATACCTTAGTAATTTATTTTATTTTATTTTGCAAGTTTCCCTATACACTCTCATGGTTTTCAATAATGAGTACAATGGTATCATGATAGCATATTGCATCACATCAAAGTGTCATCAATTTGACCTTCTCCATGGATGTCAACTCTCATCAACCATCCCATAATTGTCTAGTTAGATTGGAAACCTAATGTTTTTTAAAATAATCATGCTCAAAGAGAAATCAATAGCATTCTATAAGTATTTAAAACGTGATTGTTCTTCACATACCATGTCTATGTCTTAGTTGTGTTATTTGTTCAAACATGCTTCTAATTTTTTTACCTCATTGTTTGCATATACCAATATAAAAAAATTATGAATTTCATTGATATTATCCTATATGGATAATTGTGTATGCCTTAATCCAATTCCATAGCTATATTAATATTTTTATCCACTAATAAATAGAGTTTTGGCCAGGAATTAAATTTGTTTTGTGCCATTAGCATGTTAAAATAACATGGCAAAAATAAGCATGTGCTAAGATTAAGATCCATATTGTTTGTGTTGTTGCATTGAAAGCACTCAAAAATGTCATGTACAACACTATAGGTGCAAACGGGTTGGAGCTGGACACATGGGGCCATCAAGAGCTTTAAAAATTGTGCTTGCAATGCCTAGAGAGACCAACAAGTTCTAGTCATACATTAAGGAAGACTAACACTAGAACCGAGTTGTGGATTATGGGACACACAAATCTTCTTTATGTGGGACAAGACATTAATGTTGCCATAGACAACTACAATATGATGTTCATAGAAATTGAAAACCATTTTGTAGTAGTCAAAGGAAAAAACATACGGGCATCATGTCAAGTGGACAATCTATTATCTCAAGGAAGATAGATTTTCCAACTACTAATACCAATCATTTCTAAAGTCACATGGGTTTGTTTGCAACAAAAAATATGGCATATGATTATTACTTTCCAAAAACCTATAACATTGCCAACTTTTGTGAGATGTTGAGCACAAATAATCGTGACGATATTCTAATTATTAAATCTAAGATCTGACATGATAAAGAATATTGGATTTACAACCTAAACTACATGTGGACATCATGCTTTTTGTGGTGACAATTGTTACCCCAAGCGAAGCAATAATCCACAATATTGGCCGGATGGGTGTACTACTCTAGTGCCTCCAAACAATGACCTTCTAATTCTTATAATGCATAAAACTATTATAGGGCCTGATATAGAGGATTAATGCAGAATACTACTGCATGATACGCAAAATACTACTACATAACATACAAAACACTATTGCATAACACAAGAATACTACTGCATAACACGCAAAACCTGAATATAGAGCACGAATGGAAAATACTAATGTAGAAGACTAATGCAAAGTTTAATGCATAATATTACTGCAACGCCTAGCACAAACCTAATATAGATGAATAATGATGAACATAGAATAAGAAAGTAATGTAGAAGGCTGATGTATGAGACTAATGCAGGGTATAATGTAGAATCTAATACAAGAGACTAACATAGAGAGTTAATGCAGTTGACTAATTCATAATATAATGCAGAAGTCTAATGTAGGAGACTGATATAGGAGACTAATGCAGATTCCAATACATAACGTAATACATGATACTAAGATAAAATATTAATACAGAGGACTGATCCAATAATAATGCAAAGAGTAACATATAAACTAGTGTATAGACTAAGACAATAACTAATGGAGTAAGAAATTAGGTAATAATTCATACATCCAATAACTTAAGATATCAAAACTAATGCAACTAAACAATAACACATTTTTTCAATAGGGTTCAAAAATCATTTTATTCAACATTCATAGGGTTCATAAACCCTTTTTACATTATTCCTATTACTATCATTTAACAATTCTTTGCATCTTCTTACATGGAGAGGGGAAAGATACAAGAGTATACCTAATCACAACAGTGAGAGAGTGAGAAGTGAGGCTCGCGCTCCCTTCGGAGGACTACTTTGTCCAACCACTAAGCCTTCTCGGCCATAGATCTAGTCATACCTATATCTAATGGTTGGCATTTACGGCCGCCACTTCCCTAGCCGCCATTATCTAAACCCGTAGATTTAACAGTCTTGATTTTCCAATCGTTTGATCCAATGGCCTTCATCCGCTCGACTTCATCCGCATAATATTATCCTCCGTTCATTGTGGTCCTACATTTATGCCTTCATCCGCTCGACATATCATGTGTTTAACATCACCCTCAATTCGTTGTTATCCTACGTTCAACGTTGTCTTACTCTGTCATTCATCCATTTGACGTTGTTATTCGTTGTCCTTCATTCATTTGACGTTGTCGCTTGTTGTCTTTCATCCATTTGTGTCATAATTTAGATCTACTTCCCTCGATATTGTATAATTAATTATTTTAGGATGATCACTAACCCCGAAGTGGATTTATGATGGGAAAAAATAATGTTAGAACGGCATTGAGAATGAAAAAGACCTAGTCTGACACTAGAATTAATAAATACAACATAATGTAGATAAGAAAAATTACACCTTATAAAATTTACAACGCTCGCCATTAGTACGGATTGGAAAGTAAGTGCCATCCAAGGTGGCCAACTGAACGAAATTATTGGGGTATGTTGCAATTACCCAATATGGCCCTAGCCAAAGGGCATTGAACTTCTCTGAAAATTCTAATCGTCTTGCATCTTGAAGCATCACCAAAGTGTCTGAGATCAATTCACGTTTTTTGTGTTGCTTATCAAAAGCAACCTTACGACGTCGTTGCATCGTTTCTACATGTTGCGCGCTAAGTCTTCGGAATTCGTTGAGACTCTCTAACATGAGTGTGCGGTCTCGAATGGATTTGGAAATAGGCATGCATGCCTCAATTGCGATATGACAGGAAGGGATCTCCAATTCTTTGGGTAGGGTAGCCTCTATACTATAAACAAGTGCAAATAAAGTTTGTTTTGTAGTTACCTTAAAGGTGGTATGGTAAGCTTATAAGGCCGCTTTGAGCTTGGAATCCCAATCACGTTTGTGATCTACTATGGTCTTCCGTAAAATATGAACCATAGTTTGGTTACCTGTTCAGCTAGGCCATTGGTATGTGGGTGATAGGGTGTGGTTTTCCGATGATCTATCCCATACGTCATAGTCATCTCCTTGATGAGTTCGTTTAGGAAACGTGTACCTCTATCACTTATTAAACCCCTCGGAACTCCATATCGAGTAATGATGTTTTCAAAGATGAAAGAAGCCGTGGTTTTTTTAACCACGACTTTGACTGCCTTTGCTTCCACCCATTTGGTTAGATAGTCCACGAATGATATAGGCTATACCTCAAGAAGATCTAGGGTGGACTGGTCCTACGTAATCAATTCCCCACTTTTCAAATGGAAGAAGGGGTAACGATGGGATGAGAGGGAGTGCCATGTGGAAGTCATTTCTTGCGTAACGTTGACAAACATCACATTTACCAACATGCTTGATAGCATCCATGAACATAGTGGGCGAGAAGTACCTTGATTGAAAGGCTTTCTGAGCCGTGAGGCGACCTGCAAAGTGGCCCCCACAAGTGCAATTGTGACATGCTACAAAGATATCCAGAATTTTCATCTCATTCATGCATCGGCGAAGCGCCCCATCCAATCCCTTTCGGTGGAGACGTTTAGCGATAATAACATAGTGATGGCTATGGATTTTATTCTTCCGCCGGTCATTTTTGTCCGCCCTTTGGGCATTGTCTAAATGCTCAAGAACTCGGCAATGTGGGCATCCCACGATAGGACTACCATAATAAAAATTTATTACCATCCGATAGTTCATCGTCAATGTCCACCTTGCTCGCCTCTTCAGACAACTTTGAGAGGTGGTCAGCCTGCTTCTGTAAGCAGTCGGGCTTGTATTTGACCGTGTAATCCAACCCCTCAAGGAGTAAGACCCACCTTGCTACCCGACCACTAAGGTAGGGTTTATTGACCATATATCGGAAGGCCAAATGGTCTACAAAATATACTACTGGGTTCATCATGAGATAGTGTCAAAACTTCTTGACATTAAAAACCATAGCAAGGCATTCTCATTTTGTGGTGGAATAATTCTTCTCCACCAACGTTAATTGACGACTGACAAGGCACTGGGGCGGTCCTTGAGGTTGGGACCATACAGTTGGCACAGAGATGCATCTACGGCAACGGCATGAAATGGTACATCCCATCTAGGAGGTATGGGGCATGGGAAGGAGGTCAACTTAGTTTTGAGGACATCAAAACCAACTTGACATTTGGGCGTCCATTCGTATTTTGTGTCCTTCCTAATGAGGTTTGTTAAGGGGATTGCCGGAGTGGCGTAGTCCTCCATGAAATCTTGGTACCATCCAAAATGGCCTAAGGCCCTCTGGATCCCTTTGACTGTAGTAGGAGGTTGGAGGTTGGGAATCACGTCAATTTTTTCGGGGTCCGGTTCTTTACCGGATTTCAACACAACATAGTCCAATAACACGCCTTTTAACACTGCCACATATAGTTTAGTTGGGTTGAAGGCTAGGCCATTTTTCCAACAATGACTAAAACACTCACAAAACATGGTAAGATGAAGGGCCTTAGTTGTTTGAATGCTAAAATCATTGATGAATATTGACATGGACTTGTGTATGAGATCAAACAAGATGGAGGTCGTGATACGTTGAAGAACAACCGGTACATTACATAGGCCAAAAAACATTACTAGATAGATGAATGTACCCTAAAGCATGGTGAATGCTATCTTGTGGTAGTCTCTAAATGAACACTTGGTTATAGCCAAAGTAACCATCCATAAAGGTGTACATTTCATGCCCGATCACCTAGTCTAAAACTTGGTTAACAAAGGGCAATGGAAAATGGTCCTCTTGTGTGGCCTTGTTGAGGCATTTATAATCAATACATACCCTTAATTTTCCATTATTTTTTTTACCAACACCATAGGGGAGACCCAATCTGTAATCTCCACGGGCTTGATGAAACCGGCTTCAAGGAGTTTCTCTGGTTCAACCTTCACAATTAATTGAAGGCGGGGATTCATTCGATCCTCCTTCTGGCATACCGGTTTGGCATTGGGGATCAAAGGGATGGTGTGTTGGGCTATCTCCGGTGGTATGCCTTTAAGGTCCTTATAGGACTATGCAAAAATGTCTTGAAACTCCAAAACAAGGTTATGGTATTCCTTCACTTTGTCCGGAGAGAGTTGAAATCCCATTTTGACTAACCGGGGTTTTTCTCCTTCGAGTGACACATTCACCTCTTGCCAATCCTTGTCCATACTGTGTATGGGGTTTATAGGTCCATAATACCAATCCTTAGGCACCGATGGATAGTTAGGCAAATCACTTCCTACTTGGAGGTTGGTGGAGATTTTTCGGAAGTGTAATGAAGGGGGAAGGATATCTTGTTCGTTCATGAGGTCGCTAAGGTAATGTGGTTGGGTACCATCGCATTCAAGAGTGTACACCGATTCGACAAGAATGTCGTCTACAATAGTGACAAAATCATGGTATGCGTCTTGGGGTCCATCGTTCACTGCAAGTCTAGCCGTCATACAGTGGACGGATTGGACTATTGGTTTTGTACCTTCCTCTGGAAACTCCGCCAACCACCTCATGAATTGTCCATTGTCCTCCCATTCGTAAAGACCGGGACCTAGGTCAATTGATTTTTGTTTGAGGTCAACTAAGGGTTGCACATACCCTATAGTCTCTAAGGTTTCATCGATGACCTCATCTCCATTAATAAGTAATGGTTTTGGATTCAATTCTAATGCGACTAAGTAAAATATGGCAGAGTAATTTCAAAGTGTTGGTTAATGTCATCCAATGTCATCCTGCCATCGTGTTTAGAAACATAACATGTTTGTGATCACAAAAATGGCAATATTTACACCTTAATGCCTCAAAAATCCAATTCAACATGATCTAGAGTTTGGCGCCAACACTAATTTTTTCAACTTCCCTTGACATTATTTGAACATTGGATAAAGTATGGTAGACATGCTAGGTCCCGATGTCCCTCTTGAGGCATGTTGGTTGAAAATAAGGTCAATGAGGCCTCCCACCTTATACATAAGTTGAGAGGGTCTAACACCTTGAGGTTCATATCCTCAATTATGACTAATGAATGGGGTTGCATTCAACAGTCAAGACAAAGAAGATAATTGGTGCATTGCAAGGTCAACCAAAGCAAATGCATCTTATTTATTAAATAGGTTGATCCAAATGATCTACCCTATCAGCTTTTATTTAGTAGTTAACACAGCGTAGTTGATTTATTTGGTTGATAATCTATTTAATAACTATTAATCGAGTAAATGTAGTTGTATGTTGACTGATGGTCGGCCTAGTGCACTCGGTCTCAGTTGATTGTAGTGAACAATTGATCTAGATTTGTCGACTGCAAGTTGGAGTCAAAATAGATTTATTAATTGTTATTTTTTGTTGATATGAAAGTCAACTATCATGTTGATGTCCACAAAAAATCTATTTTCCTAGGTTGACTACCATGTCAACAAACATGTTGATTGCTCATTGCAATTGGTAGGCAAGTTGAATGCTTTGTTGATTGTTCATCGTAATCAAAATGGCAGTGGGAAACTTAGTAGTGTGAGCGTAGAGCGGAGTTTGGAGAGTGGAAAATTCAAAGTTTGGTGGGCGATTTTCATAGAAGGAGTGCCTATGACTGTGGATTTTGGAGATACTTTATATTCAATTTGTTGAAAAGGTACCCCATTCCCGTGGATTTTTTAACACAATCTAATTCGATTATGAAGGTGTGGAGGGATGTATTTGTTATCAAGGTCCAAGTAGTGAAGTTCTGAAAAGGTTAAGAGTTAAATTAGGGTTGACGTCAACAATTGAATTCAAACAACAACATAAGATGAAGAAGGTGTTGAATGGGGTTTGCAAAAGGTACATGGAAATTCAACAATTTTTTTTATAGAAAACTTAAACATAAACAATACATATGAGATTGAGGTTCCAAACGCACGAGACATAGTCAATAACTTGGACTATCGTGTCTATCACTATCCTCGCCCTGTTTGGCCTCTATGTCTAGGAAATCCAATACTACTTCGTTGAAAGGGCGGGTGCGACTAAGAGGTGGGGACGGTGCTTTCGCCAAAAGATGGGCAAGGTCAGCGGCATACGAAGGGAGCTCGAACGTCGTCGAAGGGGTTGCAAACATGTCTGCATTAAGGACACGAATGGGGCTCTCATTTTGAACTCTGCACATCTAGGACGAAAACACAAACAAACAAAATGAGCACAAGCCAAAAATTCCGATCCGAGAAGATAGAAATGCAAGCAAGCAAGATAGAAATGCAAGCAAGCAAGTTAGAAAATAATAACGAGCTTATGCACACAGAAAATCAAAATTACGCTTCGCCATCTTCCGGGGAGGAGGAGCAAAAACCGACCCTCGTTGTGGGGCAATATCCTGAGAAATGTGATCTTGCTCAAACTCACGCATGGGGAGGATGATGGACTTGAAGATGTCGATGTCTAACTCAAGCGCCACAATATGACGTTGAATGGATCGGCATGCAATGACGGAACCTCTTAGAACAACGAAATGCAAGAAGATGAGCATAGGGAAATGAATGGGAAATGAAAAGAACATAAAAGAAAGTAAGACATTAAAAAACAAAGACATGAAAAACAAGAAGATGAAAAACCAACCTAGGCCACATTGCCAATCCATGATAATATTGTCCTTGTCCGTGCGGGCGGAGAAAATGATGGAGAAGAACTTGGGGCACTTTTCACGAGCACCTGTCCAAGGCAACCCGTCTTCCCTCATCGACTGGTTCTTCGTATCGGCGAAGTTTTTGAGCCAACCATTTCTCTTGAGATTGTAACCCATGTCTTCGAAGTCCGAGGTCTGGACATTCAAAACAGATTCATTACGGACAAGCACCTTGATGAAAAACTTGCTAGTCTGTAAGAAATGCGTACGGTAGAATTAGAAATATATAAATGAAAGGAAAAAAAATGTAAGATTAAAAAATGATAAGGCTAGAAAAGAATTACCAACTCGGAAGGATTAGTGGGCGATTAGAAATCGAGGTCGTTCATGGCAAACCAGTCTTCGGCAACGTAGAAGTCCTCTGTATGTGCCCAGTTGTGAATGGATCTAGAGACATCAGGATCAGCGGCGTGTGCAAAGACAAAAACGCCGTCGTCATGGAGGTTTGCGCTTGCGAAGGCAAAAAAAACCTCAAAATACGTGGAAGAACGTATATTCCACACAGGAACATCCGAGGATGATGACGAGATGCTCGACACACGGAGGTTCTCGGGCACATCTGCAAAGAATAGATCAAGCCCTGTGTGAACCTTAGGCTTAGTATTCGGACGAGTATGGCCCGCTCCAACATGCAGAGCCAAAATGCAAAGAAAATTTAGGAAAAAAACAAGTGTTCAATTATATGGAATGAGCAGGAAAACAAGAGAATGTCAGATAAACCTTAGTAAGAAATTCCTGGATGCGGCAGTAAGCCGGAGGGGGAACCTTGGACCGCATGAGATCCTCTATGAGGTCTACCATATCGACGTTCTCAATCAAAGAGAAAGAAGAAGACTGATCCGAAGAAGTTGCGGAGGTATCCGGAGCGACGACCTTCCTCTTGCGCGGCACGGAGGGAATGGTGACACCGCTATGGGAAGGAGCAGGAACAAGGTCCCAAGAGGGGCAGAAGGAGTTGCAATTGGACTTCCAACAACCGTGGTAGCCGGAGCTGGAGTGCGCTGAACAGAGGCTTTGGTGAAAGAACGGGTGGACACTTGACTACAGACAACCCTCTTGCCTTTGCCCTTGACCTTCACTGGGGGGACCTCTTTGTCATTGGTGGGAGGATGAGGATTCACGTCTTCTTCCGGCTTTTCCTCCAATTCAATAACGTCAAGCGCAGAGGAAGCGAGGTTGTTGTAGAGGGGTTTTTCTACGTCGGGAATGAATCCACGAGAGCAATCCAAGTACCAACCACCAGCCACCAAATGCACGCGTGGAAATGACGGCAAGGACAAAGAAGGGAAGAACATTCTTCACGACAATCTCACGGTGAATGTACATAGAGATTGAAGAAAATGAGAACAAAGAAATGGAGTGGAATAAGTGAAAGCAAACGAAGATATGAAGGAGAAAAGAGAAACAAATATGATTACCGGTAAGCACCACGCTTGATAGCAATGGGGCCTTCTTTGAACTCCATGAGATCGAGCTTTTTGGTGAACTTCAAGTCTCCCTTGTCTTTAAAATACACCCAAAATGCATTGTCCCACAAAATGAGCCTCCAATGCTCGACAAAATGAGCAAGTTGCAAAAGATGTTCCGTAAAAGCCCTGTCGATGTCGATGGAGCATTCATTTTCAAATGAGACGATCTCAACCCTCAACCCCTTTCTCCAACTAAGATAAGACAAACATAAAGATAGAAATTCGGTTGAACCTATCTCGTCATACAATCTTCAAAACCTTGAAGTCAAAATCTTGTCCTAATGTCCTACCCAATACTATCAAACAAGTCAAAATCTGGTCAAAACAACCGCAACCAAGACCCTCTCGGATCCGAGAGGCTCGGCCTCTAGTGCATTCCAAAAGAATTTTAAGTTAGCACCCTAGCTAGTCAAAATATATATGCAAGCATATTAAAACCCATTCAAGTCAAAATATGTTCCAAACAACCCAACCGAAGACCCTCTCGGATCTGAGAAGGTCGAACTCTAGTGCATTCCAACGAAATTTCAAGATATCACCCTAGGTAGTCAACATATATATACATCCATATTACAACCCATTCAAGTCAAAATTTTGTCCAAACAACCGCAACTGAGACCCTTTTGGATCCAAGAGGGTCGGCCTCTAGTGCATTCCAAAAGAATTTCAAGTTATCACCCTAGCTAGTCAAAATATATACACAACCATATTAAAACCCATTCAAGTCAATATCTGGTCCAAACAAACGCAACCAAGACCCTCTCGGATCCGAGAGGGTCGGCCTCTAGTGCATTCCAAAAGAATTTCAAGAAATGAATCTAGGTACTCAACATATATACACATCCATATTACAACCCATTCAAGTCAAAATCTGGTCCAAGCAACCCAACCCAAGACCCTTTCGGTTCCGAGAAGGTCGGACTCTAGTGGATTCCCATATAATTTCAACATGTGAATCTAGCTAGTCCACATATAAACACATCCATATTGCAACCCATTCAAGTCAAAATATGGTCCAAACAAACGCAACCAAAACCCTCTCGGATCTGAGAGGGTGGGACTCTACTGCTTATCCGTACGATTTGTACATATGAATCTAGGTACTCAACATATAAACACATCCATATTACAACCCATTCAAGTCAAAATGTGGTCCAAGCAACCCAACCCAAGACCCTCTCTGATCTGAGAAGGTCGGACTCTAGTGCATTCCAAAAGAATTTCAAGATATCACCCTAGGTAGTCAACATATATATAAATATATATTAAAACCCATACAAGTCAAAATCTGGTCAAAACAACCGCAACCAAGACCCTCTCGGATCCGAGAGGGTCGGCCTCTAGTGCATTCCAAAAGAATTTTAAGTTAGCACCCTAGCTAGTCAAAATATATATACAAACATATTAAAACCCATTCAAGTCAAAATCTGGTCCAAACAAACGCAACCAAGACCCTCTCGGCTTGGAGAGGGTGGGACTCTAGTGGCGTCCCAAAGAATTTCAAGATATGAATCTAGGTACTCAACATATATACACATCCATATTACAAGCCATTCAAGTCAAAATCTGGTCCAAGTAACCCCACCCAAGACCCTTTTGGATCCGAGAGGGTTGGACTCTAGTGCATTCCCAAAGAATTACAACATATCACCCTAGCTAGTCCATATATATACACATCCATATTACAACCCATTCAAGTCAAAATCTGGACCACAAAACCGCAATCAAAACCCTCTCGGTTTTATAGAGGGTCGAATTCTAGTGCATAGTCAAGCTATTTGAACATATCAACCAAGCTTGTCCACACATCTTCAACCTATTCACACATACATATTAGACAACATTCTAATGAAAATCTAATCTTACTATGCTGAAGAAGGTAGTGGAGTACCTGTGCCCAAAAAAAGCTCCGTGGACCTAAAAAACACAATAATGAGAATCAAAGAAACAATGCAACATAAAATAAGGATAAAAAACAAGGAAAAGAAAACTGAACTTACCAATTGATGTCATTCACGATCCACGACAATACAGTCAACTGAGATATGCCAATCTTTATCCAGCAATTGATGCTTATTAATGTGCCTCCACCAAGCCGACAAACGATGGTTACCCTCCCACACGTAGATCATCTTGCCAGAAAGGTAAGCAAGGTCAGGGTCATTTTGGAGCATGGTGCCGAATTCCTCGTTGGCCTCTTGCCATAATGAACTCCAGGAATTGAGGATGTTATCGGAGACATGGAGTACCTCATTGAGGTTGTCATAGGGAGAGACAGACAAGGCTCGGTCACCCTCACGGTAACCCATGACAAACTCATTTTTCAACCGAGCGACATCAATCTCGTTGATAGGACGAACAAGTGGAAGACAACACAAACGGCATAGTGGGATAGAGAAACGCGACTTAAGAAGAGGTTTGATTCGAACCCGGTGAATCACAACATTAGAGTCCTCTTTCTGTGATCTCCGAATCAGGAGCTCCGTCTATTGACAAAAGGGATGAAATAATGCTCCAATTCATACCACATGAACTTCCAATGGAACATTATAGTCCTCCAGTGAGGGCGCCTCCGACATAATGAGATCCGTGGATTGTGATCCCTGCAAAAATTCACACATACAAGTTTTAGAACCTCAAGTGAAGATCCGAATCAAACATACTACACCAAGACCCTCTCAGAACCGAGAGGCTCAAATTCTAGTGCATTCCCAAACAATTTCAATATATCAACCTAGCTAGTCAACATATGTGCACATCCATATTACAACCCATTCAAATCAAAATCTGGTCCAAGTAAGCCAACCCTAGACCCTCTCGGTTCCGAGAGGGTCGGCCTCTAGTACATTACACAGACTTTCAACAAAGGAATCTAGGTAGTCCACATATATAGACATCCATTTTACAACCCATTCAAGTCAAAATCTGGTCCAACCAACCCAACCCAAAACCCTCTCGGTTCGGAGAGGGTCGGACTCTAGTGGATTCCCAAAGAATTTCAACATATGAATCTAGCTAGTCCACATATATACACATCCATATTGGAACCCATTCAAGTCAAAATTTGGTCTAAGCAAATAACCCAACACCCTCTCGGTTCCGAGAGGGTTGGCTTCTAGAGCATACCCGTACGATTTGTACATATGAATCTAGGTACTCAAAATATATACACATCCATATTAAAGCCCATTCAAGTCAAAATCAAGTCCAAACAACCCAACCTAACACCCTCTCGGATGCGAGAGGGTCAGCCTCTAGTGCATTCAAAAAGAGTTCCAAGTTATCACCCTAGTAGGCAACATATATATACATCCATATTACAACCTATTCAAGTCAAAATTTGGTCCAAGCAACCCAACCCAAGACCCTCTCGGTTCCGAGAGGGTCAGCGTCTAGTGCGGACGCCACTTCTATGTGAGCGGAGAGCGGAAAGGTAGTAAAAATAGAAAATTTGTGAGTCTAAATTTAGTAATATTGTTTAATAGAATAGAATATACCCAAAATATTCCAGATTCTTCCAAAAATAGTAAAAATGTATGACCTATTTCCGTAGAATGTATAGGTCCAAAAATAAATGAAAACGACCTGAATTTGAAATGGTCTCATTAAATTTGGAAACCGGGATGTGCTAAATTTATATAAATATTATGATAAAATAAATAAGTATATGATTAAAACCAAGGGTGAACCCAAAAAAATGAAATGATTTTATCGAAATTGGTATATTGAAGAATGAGTCAATCAAAATACAAAGGGCGACCAACTTGCTTCGTTTTTATTCCATCACTTTTATGTTTGTCCTATGTGTAAGTCAACTCTAGAGCTTGGACTGCAATAATTATTGTTTGTTGTCGAAGAGATTATGTTGAGCTGAATATATATGAGGACATAAGTTAGACTCGTACCCAATACGGATGTAGAGACATATGCATACAATGGGAGAGGATAGAGACATGTTCACTGGCCTAGGATGGGAGAAGAAGATTAGAAGTCTAGGAGATCCGCATGTTCCATTTAATTCATCGCCGGATCATGACATAGGTGCTGCAAATCGGTATGGTGATAACTACGAGCTGACTCCATTTTCGCAGTCCACACAAGCATGGAGGTGGAGGATGCAGGAGGAGCATAAACGCTATGCAAATAAAGATAAAATGTGAGCGGATGTGCTGGAGAAGAACGTCACAAGGTGCTTGAATAGTGCCGCAGATGATGCAGCTGAGTTGGATGAAGAGAAGTCGAATGACAATGTGAAGGAGGTCAAGGTGGTAGGCGAATCTTTGAGGCCTTTGTCGTTTCGCGAGAGAATGAAAGGATAATCGCCGCATCGTCATCCTTTGAAGGATCGAATGAAGGATAAAACGGTTTTGTACGTTGATTTGCTTCGACCGGGTCCACCTCCATCAAGAAGGGACGATGAAACATCTAGGAGGTTGGTAACACGGAAGTAGATTTGATAGACATAGTAGGCATGTTAAATTGAACATGTAATTGGAGAGAAACACATGGCGCAATTGAGTATTATAATACAATATTTTGAGGGAATAAAAATAATCCATGAGATTTTATTTATTATAGCAAACAATTATGAGTTCACAAGAGGTCCAGAAATGGACACATCTATCAAGATACAATGTAGTGCTTGGATGAGAGGAATTCTAGGAAGTAGATTCTATCAAGAGGCCCCCTTCGAGAATGAGTGTGACCTCATTGAAGCTAAAAATGGGGGCGTGAATGAACAAGTCAACTTCGGGGTTTACATTAGAGACCTTGACAAATATGAAGTAGAGGTACTTACAATGCAGGAAAGAATTTTGTTTGTGGCCAAACTTTGATATCATATCCTTGAAGGCCGGGCAATTACACTCGGGCAGAGAACTAACTATAAGTTGGTAAATGGATTGAGTAGGTGGAGGTTTGGACTGCAACATGATAACGCAACCAAATCTAGGGCGTGGAATCATGGTGACCTTCAATATGGTCCCGTCCATAGCTCGTGCAGATGCCACCATCTGCATTTGTTTTGTTGATGGTGCGGTGGCAGACCATCTCGTAGTCTTGGATTGCCTAGACGAAGGATAAGAGTCTGGGTTGGCTGGAACGTCCACTACGGAAAGATCAAGGGGAGGAGCCAATGTGTTGAAGAGGCGAGTGGGCGTGATGTTTTTTTTTTAGGCTGTTGAAAGCGGGCATTCTCCAGCTTCAGGATCTCCGGACGAGTGAGGTTGGCACCAAACTTGACAGGCCACACGGGCGGGATTGGAGGTCGTTCTTGGTCTGCAGAGAATTTGTCGATCCACTTGCGACGTGATCCTTTGACACAACGTTCAATGTCGCTGGGGCAAAAAAAAACTTCTCGACTTTAGGTGTTATAAATTTGTAATAGTTCCAAACTCCAAGGTATGCCAAGGCAGGGGTGCTCTTGGAGTTGGAGACGATTTTGGCAGTGCATTTCTTCTTGGTGATAGCATGCATGGTCCAACATGCCTTAAAGCCATTTGTTGTGAATGGATTCGGCAAGGTTGCAATTGGGCATTTGTGAGAATTCCTCGGCCGTCATGATTTTCTCTTGCGAAATGGAATGGCAGTGCAAGAAATAAGCAAAGCTTGACAAAAAAGATAAAACAAAAAGCAAAGACTAATAACACTAAAGACGCACCAATTCCATAAAGCCACCCCATTGTCCATATCGAAAGTGCCAGAAGGCCAGCCAAAGTTGAAGGTGTTTCAACCCCTCCTCAGAGGTGCAGTTAGACGAAGCCCACTAGGCCTTGATGGCAAGGTACCTAGTCTCCGCCTCGAGCATAGAGGATGCGTCGCGATATTGGAGGCAGAGACATTTGTGTTGGTCTTGCAAATTGTACTTGATATAGAGTTTGGTGTGTTTCTCCAAAGACTGGGTCCAATGGAAGTAGCAGGTTCTCTCACGCCCATCGATGGGAACCTTTGGATCTCTGGACCCGTAAACAATCCTCACGGCATTCCAATTGGCTTGTACACTGTTCGCCATGAAGCCTTTGAAGTGGGGCTTGGGGATTCCATGGCGGGCCATGACGTGGTTGAGGTTATGCCAGAAAAACACTTGAGCATCCTTGTCCTTGGATTGGAAATCGCAGCAAGCGATGGTCATGACGCGCTAGTAGGTTCCGTCGTATACGTGGCAGGCCATGGTGGTCCACTTGGCGACGTGTTTGACATGCTCGGACATGATCCAAGAATGCTCGAGATCCTCGCCAAGTTGCATGCGCTTAACCAAGTCGACCCCACTGCCAGGGCCGACCTCAAACATCTTGAAAACGAAAATTTTGTTTGTCTCGTCACCCTGGCCGGGGAATTGATTGTGCTGAACATAGGCCCAGGTGTTGACACCTGGAAGCTTGGCGATGCCATCCATAACCCTTAACCTACGTAAGTATTTGAAAGTGGTAACCTTGTTACGGAGGTGGGGGGAATTCAACTCCTTGCAATGATAAAAAACGGGCTCAAATTCTTCCAAGGAAAGAAGTTGATGAAGATCACTATCATTGCGGAGGAGGAACCCACAAGGTCCTTGCTGGCTTCAAGGACAATTTTGCTATGAGTGGCTTGAGGCGTTCGCTCGACGTGCTCCTCGATTAGGGCGTCGATACGCTGGCGGTTATCTCTGCAGTTGCCGACCTTGACTAGGTGGCGATGGTTGCCCAGATGAATGCACGCACGCTGAGTGATGTCATTTCCGTGGACGTAGAAGATTTTGGCGTGGCATGGTGCAATGCACGTGGGGGGATCCTTACAGATTGTGCACATTAGAGTGGAGCCCAAAAGGAAGGAACCACCAACGGGAAAGGGTTCCTTTGTGAAGCCGTCGAAATCAGTTTCATTGACCAGGGAAGTGCGATGAGCACGTTGGAGGTAATCGCAAACATGATTTTGGCATTGGAGGTGGCCAACGCAACTAGAGGAGCGAAAAGCAAGGCCCATGTCATTGGTGATATTGGTGGTTTAGGTTTTGGTCCAAACATGGCCGTCATAGCATTTGTCCATGCCATCCATGGATTTGGCCTTGGTATGAGAGGAAGGAAAACGGGGGGGAACAAACATCCGATTCCCATCAAAGTGAGGCGGCAGGAAATTCACATCTTCAATTTGTAAGGCGTCATAATCTAGCTTCTTGAGGATGTTCTTCATACCGGGCATGAAAACAAGAGTACGTAGACATTGAAGAATGGAATTCAGGGGTTTGGCTGGGGATGGAGGAAGAGGAGACAGAAGTGGCGGGGTAACAAAGGTGGAACGGAAGGAGGATGGGGATGGCTTGTGAATGGGAATGGATACGGGGGGCTTATCATCATCAGAGGAATCGGAAAGATGTATGACAGTGTGCATACCGGGTTCAATCTTAACTTTGACCAAAGGAGGAGTATTGAAAGTGGAAGCAAAGGAATGGAGAGGGATACGGATTTCCGTGGATACATTCGTGCAAGGACCTGGGAGTCCGTACACCCTATATTTCCCAGTG
Organism: Polytrichum commune; assembly: GCA_950295325.1. Lineage (NCBI taxonomy): Eukaryota > Viridiplantae > Streptophyta > Polytrichopsida > Polytrichales > Polytrichaceae > Polytrichum > Polytrichum commune. The sequence continues at coordinate 52,716,731 of OX485806.1, read as the reverse complement.
GAGAGTTCCCACATTGAAGATCCGTTGTCGGCAACCCTAGGATTCTCACGCATGGTCAATGACAACAAAGAAGTATCACTATCATAAATCTCGCGTTCGACCCATATTGTACTATATTGCAACGAAAACCTGATACTAAGGTGAAGGGAAGGACATAAACAAAACCGTTTGCATCTACGGGAAAAAGAATAGGGATTCCGAGGCCATTGGCACGGAGCTCAATCATTTCGGATACACATGGCATTGTGGATGAGGAAGCCATGGACAAAGGGAGGGACGAATAATAGAAAAATCCAAATAAAGAAAACGAGGCACGGCTACCAGAGAATTGTAAACCCTAAACGTTGAACAGTGGTACTATAACGGTAAGAGAAGGTCGGTGAAGGGTCATTTTGTGATTGAAGTAAAGGGATGCCCAGAGAGTATAGAGCACGAAAGAGAGGGGAACAAGAACGCACACATGAAGGAACCAGACCAAAATACAGTCTCTACAATCAATCCAGGAAAGAAACGTAAGAAAAGAAAGGGAGGGACGAGTTTCACCAATTCGAAACAAAGGAGACGGAGAGAACTAAAGAAGAAGGAGGAAACATGCATAGAAGAAAGAGGGACCCCATCAGACTCGCAGAATACGTGTGGAGTGGACAAGGGAGAGTTGAATATGTAGTCGATAGACGAAGAAGGGGAGGACAGTGGTTCACAAGCACCATCTATGGCAGAGAGCGAGCATCGCAACAGTTCTAATCAGAGCGGGTCCCGCGAGGAGAGAAGGGAGAATTCGATGAATACCGTAAGTTTGTTGTAAAGCTTATATGCACAAAGGGTACTTCAAGATTTAGGTTTATGGGAATATGACACAGGAAATCCAATTCTCTAAATATGGGAAAGAACTTGCAAAGAATAGGACAAGCAATATATGGATAGGGCTAAGGAAATAAGAAGGAACCTTGAGTGGGAGACATGCGCCTGGGTGGGTTTGACACCCACGTGCCTACATTATAGTAAAAAACCTTAGGTGGTTATGGACTACAGAACGACCCTCTCGGATCTGAGAGGGTCTTTTATTGAGGGCTTGAGGATTAGATTGTGAATTCAAGGTTGTATATGTTCAATGTGTAGATAAGGCAAAATTGTGTGGACTAGTTCGATTGATAGTGTTGGGTAGGACATAAGGACCATATTTTGAATTCAGGGTTGTGTATGTTGTATGAGTAGATAGGATAAACTTGTGTGCACTAGTTCGGTTGATAGTGCCGAGAAGGACATGAGGACCAGATCTTGAATTCAAGGTTGCGTATGTTGTATGAGTAGATAGAGTAAACTTTGATAGTGTCGGGAAGGATATAAGGACTAGATTTTGAATTAAAGGTTGTGTATGTTGTATGAGTAGATAGGGTAAACTTGTGTGCACTAGTTCGGTTGATAGTGTTGGGTAGGCCATAAGGACTAGTTTTTGAATTGAGGTTGTAAAATTTGTATGGGTACATAGACTCGAATTGTGTGGACTACTTCGTTGATTGTGTGTTGGTAGGCCATAAGGACCAGATTTTGAGTTTGGGTTGTGAAGATTGTGTGTGTTCATAGGTTCAACTTGTGTCTAGTGAATTTTCTGGTATGTTCGAATTGTTGGGTATAGCCTGGAATTGGGCCCTTTCATACTATTTCGGTGAATAGTTTTGGGTGAGCTCAATGTTGACCACTATGTGTAGGAAGATATCACTTGTGTGGACTAGTTCGGCTTAGTTGTTACGAGTCGGCCAAGGGACCAGATTTTTAGATCAGTGTTGGGAGGCATGTATGTGTAGATAGGGTTGCCTTGTGTAGAATAGTTCGGCTTAGTTGCGTATTGGCTAGAATAAGACCCTCTCGGATCCGAGAGGGTCATGGGGTAGGCTCATAAGGACCAGATTTGGAGTGGCATGTTGTGAGGCATGTATGTGTACGTACATATCATTTGTGTGGACTAGCTCGGCTTAGTTATTTCGAGTCGGCCAAGAGATCAGATTTTGAGGTGAATGTTGTGAGGCATGTATGTGTAGATAGGGTTGACTTGTGTAGGCTAGTTCGGCTTATAGTTGAGAGTCGGCCATGCGGACCAGATTTTGAGTGGAATGTTGTGAGGTATGTATGTGTAGGTAGATATTTCTTGTGTGGACTGGTTCGGCTTAGTTGTTGGGAGGCGGCCAAGAGACCAGATTTTGAGGTGAATGTTGTGAGGCATGTATGTGTAGATAGGGTTGACTTGTGTAGGCTAGTTCGGCTTATAGTTGAGAGTCGGCCATGAGGACCAGATTTTGAGTGGAATGTTGTGAGATATGCATGTGTAGGTAGATATTTCTTGTGTGGACTGGTTCGGCTTAGTTGTTGGGAGGCGGCCAAGAGACCAGATCTTGAGGTGAATGTTGTGAGGCATGTATGTGTAGATAGGGTTGACTTGTGTAGGTTAGTTCGGCTTATAGTTGAGAGTCGGCCATGAGGACTAGATTTTGAATGGAATGTTGTGAGGTATGCATGTGTAGGTAGATAATTCTTGTGGGTACCGGTTTGACCTAGTTGTGTATGGGCATGTATGTTTAACTAGATATTTCTTGTGTGTTGTGGTTCGGCCTAACTGTAAATGGGCTGGAATAGGACCCTCTCGGATCCAAGAGGGTCATGGAGTATGCTCAATAGGGCCAGATTTTGATGTGAATGTTGTGAGGCTTTTATATTTAAGTAGATATATCTTGTGTGTTCTGGTTCGGCCTAGTTGTGTATGGGATGGAATAGGACCCTCTCGGATCCGAGAGCATCATGGGGTAGGCTCATTAGGGCCACATTTTGATTTGAATGTGTATGAGGCATGTATGTTTAAGTAGACATTTCTTTTGTGTACTGGTTTGGCCTAGTTGTGAATGGGCTGGAAGAGGACCCTCTCGGATCTGAGAGGGTCATGGGGTAGGCTCATAAGGGCCAGATTTTGAGTGGAATGTGTGTGAGGCATGTATGTTTAACTAGATATTTCTTGTTTGTTCTGGTTCGGTCTAGTTCTAAATGGATTGGAAGAGGACCCTCTCGGATCCGAGAGGGTCATGGTGTAGGCTAATAAGGGCCAAATTTTGAGTGGAATGTGTGTGAGGCTTGTATGTTTAACTACATATTTGTTGTGTGTTCTACTTCGGCCTAGCTGTAAATGGGCTTGAATAGGACTCTCTGGGATCCGAGAAGGTCATGGGGTAGGCTCATAAGAACCAGATTTTGAGTGGAATGTTGTGAGGCTTGTATGTTTAACTAGATATTTGTTGTTTGTTCTCGTTCGGCCTAGTTGTAAATTGGCTGGAATAGGACCCTCTCGGATCCAAGAGGGTCATGGGGTAGGGTCATAAGGGCCAGATTTTGAGTGGAATGTGTGTGAGGCATGTATGTTTAACTAGATACTTCTTGTTTGTTCTCGTTCGGCCTAGTTGTAAATGGGCTAGAAGAAGACCCTCTCGGATCCGAGAGGGTCATGGGGTAGGGTCATAAGGGCCAGATTTTGAGTGGAATGTGTGTGAGGCATGTATGTTTAACTAGATATTTCTTGTTTGTTCTGGCTCGGCCTAGTTGTAAGTTGGCTGGAAGAGGACCCTTTCGGATCCGATAGGGTCATGGGGTAGGCTCATAAGGGCCAGATTTTGAGTGGAATGTGTGTGAGGCATGTATGTTTAACTAGATATTTCTTGTTTGTTTTGGTTCGACCTAGTTGTAAGTTGGCTGGAAGAGGATCCTCTCGGATCCAAGAGGGTCATGGTCTAGGCTCATAAGGACCAGATTTTGATTGAAATGTTGTGAGGCATGTATGTTCAACTAAATATATCTTGTGTGTACTGGTTGGGCCTAGTTGTGTATGGGTTGGAATAGGACCCTCTCGGATCCGAGAGGGTCATGGGTAGGCTCATAATGGCCTTATTTTGAGTGGAATGTTGTGAGGCATGTATGTTTTGTAGTCTTGGGATAGGACATTAGGATCAGATTATGACTTCAATGTTTTCTTGCATTTGTGTAGGAATCACAATCCATGGATCTCATTCTATCGGTGGATCCCTCAATGGATGACCATAATGTTCAATTGGAGGTTCCTCTGGTATGATTATAAGCCATTGCCTCAATCCTTGAGTTTTCATCGTATCCCAAACATCGCCTCGCTTTCATTGTATTTTCAATAATTTTGGCACTACCTAATGTTTTTATGGTGGCCCTTGTAGAATGATGCACCAGTTGCAACCGACTCTTTGCATCCTCTTGATGAGTCCAACCCAGAGGAGACTGAGCTCTTGATTCAGAGATCGCAAAAAAAAAACTCTAATGCTGTGATTCACGGTGTTCGAATGAAACCTTTTCATAAGTCGCGTTTCTCTATCCCTTTGTGCCGCTTGCGATGTCTTCCACTTGTTCGTCCCACCAACGAGGTTGATGTCGCTCGGTTGGAAAATCAGTTCGTAATGGGTTACCGTGACGGTGACCGAGCCTTGTATGTCTCTCCCTACAACAACCTCAATGAGGTACTCCATGTCTCCGATGACATCCACAATTCTTGGAGTTCATTATGGCAAGAGGCCAATAAGGAATTCGACGCCATGCTCCAAAATGACCCTGACCTTGCTCACCTTTCTGGCAAGATGTTCTACGTGTGGGAGGGGAACCACCGTTTGTCAGCTTGGTGGAGGCACATTAATAAGCATCATTCGTTGGATAAAGATTGGCATATCTCTGTTGACAATATTGTCGTTGATCCAAGAAGTTGCACCGCCATCTTCTTGAATGCCATGAATGACATCAATTGGTAAGTTCACGTTTCTTTCATTTTTTTCCGTTTTCTTTTTTATGTTTCATTGTTTTCTGGACCCTCATTACTTTGTTTTTTAGGTCCACGGAGCACGATCATGTTAAGAACAACCTCCCCGCCAAATTGCTTCGCATTCGTACATTTGGAAAAATGAAGCTTGAGGAATTCAAGGACCTCATTTCTGTTGACGACTACAAGATATGCGAGGCTAAGATGGAGAAGAGCCCTACCTTGTATCCCTTCACATTGGACGTCTTCGTCAAGTTCTTGTACAAGGTAATATTTCTCCTACCTCTAGTTTTCTCTTTTCTCATGTTTTGTGCATTAATCCTTACACACATTTCTGTTTGTTTTAATGAAAGATCTCCAATTCGGCGGATACTGCTGCACGGTTATACCGTGAGGCCACTCACGAGGCTCTTAGATCTGCTCTTGGGATTTGGGATGCTATGACAAAAATCCAAGATAGATTGATCAAAAGTATTTGATCTCGGAGCTTTGAAAAGTTCATCTCCGTTGCCCACAAGGACAATGGTGATGACTTCTTCCAAAAGATACTCTTTGCACCTCTTTAATTTTTGTTTGCTTGCACCTTTGTGTTTTCCTACTTGTGTTTTATGTATATTCCCTTACATTATACTATTTATTTTTGCAGATTGACCGTCATTTCTCCACCTTCCTCGTCTCGGATATGACTATTGAGAAACTGCAAAAGGTGGCAACTACACATGTGGATGCTTCCTTTAAGGCTAGATGGCTTTGGTGGTGGAATTCCCCCACCGAGGTCAAAACCATTAACAAGTTCCCGTCTTCTCTTCTTCTTCGCGAGAAAGCCCTCGATGACTGGCTTCACAAAGCTTCTTTTTGGGCACATGTGCTCCAATACCTTATACTTTTTGAAATTGTGATATTCGGTTGTGATGTTGAAATAGTTTGGTGTGCTCTAGAGGACGACCCTCTCGGATCCGAGAGGGTCTTTTGTTGAGGGCATGAGGACCAGATTTTGCCTTCTGTGTTGGATACTTTGTATGTTTAGTTAGGCATTAGGACCAGATCTTGACCAGATTTCTAACTTCATGTTTTTCTCATCTTAATTGGAGAAAGGGGTTGAGGGTGAGATCGCCTCATTTGAAAATGAATGCTCCATGGACATCAACTAAGTTTCTACGGAAGATGTTTTGCAACCTGCTCATTTTATCAAGCATTGGAGGCTCATTTTGTGGGACAAGGCTTTTCGGATGTATTTTGATGACAAGGGAGTCTTGAAATTCACCAAAGGGCTCGATCTCATGGAGTTCGAGGAAGGTCCCATAGCTATCAAGTGCATTGCTTACCGGTAATTATCATTGTTTTTATTTTCTCCTTCATATCTTCGTTTGTTTTTATTATTTCAATTCCATGTCTTTGTTTTCATGTTCTCCGATGTGTAGGTACATTCACCGTGAGTTTGTCGTAAAGAATGCTCTTCCCTTCTTCGTCCTTGCCGTCATTCCTTGACGATTGGATCGATAACAACTCAAATCTTTGTATGTACACGCACATGCAACTTGCAAAATTTCCACGCGTGCATTTGATGGCTGGTGGTTGGTACTTGGATTGTTCTCGTGGATTTGTTCCCGACGTAGAAGAACCCCTCTACGACAGTTTCGCTTCCTCTGTCCATGAGGTAATTGAATTGGAGGAAGAGCCGGAAGAAGATGAGAATCCGGCTCCTCCCACCAATGACAAGGAGGTTGCATCGGTGAAGGCCAAGGGCAAAGGCAAGAGGGTGGCCTCCAGTCAAGTCTCCACCCGTTCTTTCACCAAGGCCTCCGTTCAGGGCACTGCAGCTCCAGCCACCACGGTTGTCGGAAGTCCAACGGCAACTCCTTCTGCCCCTTCTCGTAACCATGTTCCCGTTCCTTCCCATAGCGGTATCACCATTCCCTCCATGCCGCGCAAGAGGAAGGTCGTTGCTCCGAGTACCTCCGCAATTTCTTCGGAGAAATTGTCTTCTCTTTCTTTGATTGAGAATGTTGACATGGGGGACCTCATAGAGGATCTCATGTGGTCCAAGGTTCCCCCTTACCGCCACATCCAAGAATTCTTTACTAAGGTCTATGCGACATTCTCTTGTTTTCTCGTTCATCCATTCTAATTCAACACTTGTTTTATTATATTTTTCTATGGATTTTTTATTTCCAGGTTGGAGCGGGTCGTACTCGTCATAATACCAAGCCTAAGGTGCATATAGGGCTTGATCTACACTTTGCAGATATGCCCGAGAACCTCCGTGTGTCGGACATCTCGTCATCATCCTCGAATGTTCTTGTGTGGAACATACGTTCTTCCACGTACTTTGAGGTTTTGTTTGCCTTCGCAAGCGCAAACCTCTATGACGACGACGTTTTTGTCTTTGCACACGTCGCTGATACTAAGGTGTCTAGATCTATATATGACTGGGCACATACAAAGGACTTCTACGTTGCCAAAGACTGGTTTGTATAAATGACCTCGATCTCCAATCGCTCACTAATCCATCCGACTTGGTAAGTCATTTCTAGCCTTATCCTTTTGTATTCTTGTTTTTTTTCCTTCCATTTTTGTATTCTTCATTCTAACCTTCTCATTTCTTATAGACTCACAAGTTCTTCATCAAGGTGCTCGTGTGTAACGATTTTGTTTTGAATGTCCGGACCTCGGACTTTGAAGACATGGGTTACAATCTCAAGAGAGATGGTTGGCTCAATAGCTTCGCCGATTTGAAGAACCAGTCGATGAGGGAAAACGGGGTGCCTTGAAGAGGTGCTCGTGAAAAGTGCCCCGAGTTCTTCTCCATCATTTTCTCCGCCCTCACTGACAAGGATGACATTATCATGGATTGACAATGTGGCCTTGGTTGGTTTTTCTTCTCTTTGTTTCTCATGTCTTTTTTTATTGTTTTTTGCTTGTCCATTTCCCATTCATTCCCTTATGCTCACCTTCTTGGATTTTGTTTTTCTAGGAGGTTCCGTCATTGCATGTCGATCCATTCAACGCCATATTATGGCGCTTGAGTCGGATATCGACATCTTCAAGTCCATCCTCCTCCCCAAGCGTGAGACTGAGCTAGAAGACACTTCTTAGCATGCTGCCCCACAACGAGGGTCGGTTTTTGCTCTTTCTCCCCGGAAGATGGCGAAGCGCAATTTCGATTTGCTGTGTGCGTAAGTTCGTTCTTGGCTTCTAACTTGTTTGCCTGGATTTCTATCTTCTCGATTCCGGATTTTTGTCATGTGCTAATTTTTTTGTTTTCTCGTTTTATATTTTTAGAGTTTATATTGAGAGCCCAATTTGTGTCCTTAATGTTGACATGTTTGCAACCCCTTCGACAACATTTGGGCTTCCTTCGTATGCTGCTGACCTTGCCCATCTATTGGCGGAAGCACCGTCTCCACCTCTTAGTCGCACCCACCCTTTCAACAAACTAGTTTTGGATTTCCTATATATAGAGGCCGACCAGGGCGAGGATAGTGATAGACATGGTACTCCAAGTTCTTGACTACGCCTCATGCGTTTGGAAGCTCTATTTCCTATGTATTCTTTATGTTTAAGTTTTTTATAATTTCATTTGTTGAATTTCCATGTCCCTTTTTCAAACCACATTCAACTCCTCCTTCATCTTATTTTGTTGTTTGATTTCAATTGCTCTAGAAGGTTGACAACTTGTATTTGTACATATGTTCAACTAGTTGGTTGATAGGTTCAACTAGTTTGTTTTTTGGCTGGAATTTGACCCTCTCGGAACCGAGAGGGTCCAGGGGTTGAGGTTTGCACCACATTTTTGGACCCTCTCGGAACCGAGAGGGTCCAGGGGTTGAGGTTTGCACCACATTTTTGGACCCTTTCGGATCCGAGAGGGTCTTTACTTGGAGGGCATTAGGACCAGATTTTGACTTCAAGTCTAGGTACTTTGTATGTGTAGGTGGGTAGAACTTGTTTGGACTGGTTTGGCCTAGTTGTGTGTAAGGACCAGATTTTGATAGAAATGTTGTGAGGTATGTATGTTTAACTAGATATTTCTTTTGTGTACTGGTTCGGCCTAGTTGTGTATGGGCTGGAATAGGACCCTCTTGGATCCGAGAGGGTCATGGAGTAGGCTCATTAGGGCCAGATTTTGAGTGGAATGTTGTGAGGCTTGTATGTTTAACTAGATATTTCTTGTTTGTTCAGGTTCGGCCTAGTTGTAAATGGGCTGGAATAGGACCGTCTAAGATCCGAGAGGGTCATGGACTAGTTCGGCCTAGTTGGGTATGGACTAGAGAGTTGTATGTATAGATAGTCTAAACTTGTGTGGACTAGTTCGGTTGATAGTGTCGGGTAGGACAAGTTGGGGTTGACGGGTTGAACCTTTTTTTGTTGGGTTCATATTTTTCAAGTTAAGGGGTTGGACTATGTAGGGACCCTCTCGGTTGCGAGAGGGTCCACGGGTTGGGGGTTTGATCTAGATTTTTGCATGTGGCATTATAGCCATAATGTTATATATTGCATCCCAGGTCATTATGTGGTGTACTAGGTAGGATCCCCTAATTAAGTTAAGATTGAGCCCATTAATCTTATGCATTCAAAGCATATATCCTGCCAATTATTGTCACATCCCCGTGCACCCTTTTCACATGTGAGCAATCCAAGCACAAGCATTATGCTACTCCATCCTGGTGAGTGTTTGGACTCTCAAATTTGATTTAGGTGATGAATCTTTTTGATTTTTTGAATGCTCTCACTTCCGACAGCCTACATGGGTAGGCCACATTCTCAACTTTGATTCATGTTATGAATGGTTGTGCTTTTTTGAATGCTCTCACTTCCGAGAGCCTACATGTGTGAACCTGATTCTTAACTTTGATTCAGGTGTTGAATGGTTGTGTGTTTTTGGATGCTCTCATTTCTGAGAGCCTACACGGGTAGGCCACATTCTCAACTTTGATTCATGTTATGAATGGTTGTGTTTATTTGGATGCTCTCACTTCCGAGACACTACATGAGTGAACCAGATTCTCAACTTTGATTCATGTGTTGAATGGTTGTGGTGTTTTGGATGTTCTCACTTCTGAGAGCCTACATGGGTAGGCCACATTCTCAACTTTGATTCATGTTATGAATGGTTGTGTTTTTTTGGATGCTCTCACTTCCGAGACACTACATGTGTGAACCAGATTCTCAACTTTGATTCAGGTGTTGAATGGTTGTGTTGTCTTGGATGTTCTCACTTCTGAGAGCCTACATGGGTAGGCCACATTCTCAACTTTGATTCATGTTATGAATGGTTGTGTTTTTTTGGATGCTCTCACTTCCGAGAGCCTACATGTGTGAACCTGATTCTCAACTTTGATTCAGGAGTTGATTGGTTGTGTGTTTTTGGATGTTCTCACTTCCAAGAGCCTACATGGGTAGGCCACATTCTCAACTTTGATTCAGGTGTTGAATGGTTGTGTTTTTTTGGATGCTCTCACTTCCGAGAGACTACATGTGTGAACCAGATTTTGAACTTTGATTCAGGTGTTGAATGGTTGTGTGTTTTTGGATGCTCTCACTTCCGAGAGCCTACATGGGTAGGCCACATTCTCAACTTTGATTCAGGTGTTGAATGGTTGTGTTTTTTTCGATGCTCTCACTTCCGAGAGCCAGATTTTCAACTTTCATTCATATGATGAATGTTTGTGGTTTGGATGACGTATCAGGGTGGGGAAAATCGCGCCAATCACACGTAATGGAGCCACTTGTATTGTATTTGGACAAAGATGTACAATTGGCGGTCTTGGTCCCAAACTTGTTGGTGGGTGCCGCAAAGGTGGATACGGGTGCAAAGACGGCATTGGACACCCAACTCCGTTTCTTGCTAATCCATAGTTTGAGGCTATCTTGCAAAGCATGGAAAATGATTGTGGATAAAAGTGCGGAGTACAATGCTCTTCGTTTGGCTCCATATGAATACGCGATGGATCCCAATGTTGTCACAAGGGTTTGTTTGCCACGCAAACATAACCTCATCACTTAATTTAAACTAAATTTGATGTGGTTCTCACATAGCCGCCACGTCAGCTCACAGAGGATTCTTATGTCGGACTCGAGGGATTTAAAATTGCAGAAATTGGCTAAGCTAAGGGATGAATTGGAGATGTCATTCTTTGCGGTGGAGTTCTATGGCATGAGCTTTCATCCAGGTGCACCGTATTGGACATGCCCGGCCGATAGGGTGTAGACACGTGGAGGAGCCAAATGGATTTTTGTGCGCACATTTTTTTTAATTCTGGAGTAAATTGTTTATAGCAAATTGAACTAGATACACATTTTTGTAAGTCTTGACTTTGGCACCTAATTTCACCTACATTATCTCGGCCAATCAAATATTTTGTATATGGGAATTCTGGACATGTAAGAGTCCTTGGAAAGATTACCGTACCATTCAACTTCTCCTTCATCATATGTTTTGATGTTTGATTTCAATTCCTGACGTCAGCCCTAATTTAATATGAAACCATTTCAAAACCTAGACTATAAGATCTTTGATAACAACTACATTCTTCCACTTCTTTAGGTTCCCTTTGTTCCTCGACCTACGTTGGGTTAATATCTCCACGAGATTGGGGTGCCTTTCCAACAAATTGAATTCAAACTATCTATATATTCTACGGAAATAGGCACCGCTTGTCCTATTTTTACCCAACAAATTCAAAATTTTCCGCTCTCCAATTTCCGCTCTCCACTCTATGCTCACTATGAGCCCAAAATGGTTGCTCATATTTGTTTTATGTTTTTAGAATTGCATTTGAAGTGTTATTGAAACAATCAAAAGTATAAAAAGAGTGAGGCTTGGTGTGGTTTATGTTTTAGGCTTTAAGCCTATTTTGTGTAGTTAAGTAGAAGCTTAGTGACATTAGGAAGTGTTTTGGTTGAGTGAGTAGTGTTTGGTGAAGCAAGGAGAAGTGCTTTGGATTTAAATGTTTGATTTAGAACATGTTTGTGTTGGTTTAGGGGTGAGGGTTTAGTGGATAGGATAAGGACCTACTAAGTAGGAGAAGGTTGAGGGGGTTTGTGGTCTTGGGTGCCCTCCCCTCTCTTTCCCCTTTTCTCTCCCTCTATTCTTCGTCCTTCTCTCTCCCTCTCTTCTTCCTCCTCTCCTTTTTTTTTTCTTCTCTAGGAGGTTGAGCTCTTAGAGATTGGAAAAAAATGTGGGAATTAAGTAGGGGGACTTAGTGGAATTAGTGAATTTAGGAGGGGAAGTAAGTAGGGGAACTTAGTGGAATTTAGGTAGGGGACGGCCATATTAAGAAGGGCTAAGGAGCTCGGACTGAAATGCAAGTAGTCGCAGCTACTGTGGAGCTCGGACTGAAATGCAAGTAGTTGCAGCTGCTGGGGAGCTCGGACTGAAATGCAAGTAGTTGCAGCTATTGGGGAGCTCGGACTGAAATGCAAGTAGTTGCAGCTGCTGCGGAGCTCGGACTGAATCCAGGAGCTCGGACTGAATCCAAGGGTCTCGGACTGAAATGCAAGTAGTTGCAGCTGTTGGGGAGCTCGGACTGAATCCAGGAGCTCGGATTGAAATGCAAGTAGTTGCTGCTGCTGGGTAAGGAACTCGGATTGAATCCAGGAGCTCGGATTGAATCCAGGAGCTCGGACTGAAATGCAAATAGTTGTTGTTGCGGGGTAAGGACTGATGCCCGGAGGGAAGACCAGGTATGAGAAGGTCATTGCACTAGGTAGAAGACCGGGCACGAGCCGGTTACGGACTAGGTAGGGCCAAGGCTAAGGGCCAAGGACTTAATGGGGGTATTGCTCCATCATTAGAGGGTGGTCTAGGGATGAGTTTTTTGTAGTGAGTGAGGGTTGGTGTGTAAGTTAGTGTAGAGAGAAGGGGATAGATAGGGAAGAGCATTTTTTTAATGCTTGTACTTTCATTATGGAATAAATTGGTGTGCAAGATTTGATGGGAAATGTGATGGATTCTCACGAGGTTTGTAAGATGGAGTCATGGGAACACGAATGTGAGATCCATTTCCTCACCCGGACTAGGACGCTTAAAGGTGGGCGGTTTGGCCTCACACTCACACTACTAAGTTTCCCCCTCTAGTGCATTCCAAAAAATTTCAAGATATGAATCTAGGTACTCAAGATATATACTCATCCATATTGCAACCCATTCAAGTCAAAATCTGGTCCAAACAACCCAACACAAGACCCTCTTGGTTCCGAGAGGGTTGGCCTCTAGTGCATTCGAAAAGAATTCCAAGTTATCACCCCAGCTAGGCAACATATATACACATCCATATTACAACCCATTCAAGTCAAAATTTGGTCCAACCAACCCAACCCAAGATCCTCTCGGTTCCGAGAAGGTCGGCCTTTAGTGCATACCCGTACGATTTGTACATATGAATCTAGGTGCTCAAGATATATACACATCCATATTAAAGCCCATTCAAGTCAAAATCAAGTCCAAACAACCCAACCCAAGACCCTCTCGGATCCGAGAGGGTCGCCTCTAGTGCATTCAAAAATAATTCCAAATTATCACCCTAACTAGACAACATATATATCCATCCATATTACAACCCATTCAAGTCAAAATCTGGTCCAAGTAACCCAACCCAAGACCCTCTCGGTTCCGAGAGGGTCGGCCTCTAATGCATTCGAAAAGAATTCCAACCTATCATTCTAGCTAGGCAACATATAAACACATCCATATTGCAACCCATTCAAGTCAGAATCTAGTCTAAGTAACCCAACCCAAGACATTCTCGGATCCGAGAGGGTCGGCCTCTACTGCATTCAAAAACAATTCCAAGTTATCACCCTAACTAGGCAACATGTAAACACATCCATATTACAACCCATTCAAGTCAAAATCTGGTCCAACCAACCCAACCCAAGACCCTTTCGGTTCCGAGAAGGTCGGCCTCTAGTGCATTCCAAAGAATTTCAAGAGATGAATCTAGGTACTCAACATATATACAAACCCATATGAAAGCCCAGTCAAGTGAAAATCAAGTCCAAACAACCAAACCCAGGGCCCTGTCGGATCTGAGAAGGTCGGCTTTTAGTACATTCCAAAAGAATTCCAAGTTATCACCCTAGCTAGGCAACATATAAACACATCCATATCACAACTCATGTCAAAATCTGGTCCACCCAACCCAACCCAAGACCCTGTCGGTGCTGAGAGAGTCGGCCTCTAGTGCATACCCGTACGAATTGTACATATGAATCTAGGTACTCAAGATATATACACATCCATATTAAATCCCATTCAAGTCAAAATCAAGTCCAAACAACCCAACCCAAGACCCTCTCGGATCCGAGAGGGTCGGCCTCTACTGCATTCCAAAGAATTTCAAGATATGAATCTAGGTACTCAACATATATACACATCCATATTTTAGCCCATTCAACTCAAAATCAGGTCCAACCAACCCAACCAAGGACCCTCTCGGATCCGAGATGGTCGGCCTCTAGAGCATTCCAAAGAATTTCAAGATATGAATCTAGGTAATCAACATATATACACATCCATATTTTAGCCCATTCAACTCAAAATCAAATCCAAACAACCCACCTTAGGACCCTCTCAGATCCGAGAGGGTCGGCCTCTAGTGCATTCCAAAGAATTTCAAGGTATGAATCTAGGTACTCAACATATATATCCATGCATATTACAACCCATTCAAGTCAAAATCTGGTCCAACCAACCCAACCCAAGACCCTCTCGGTTCCGAGAGGGTCGGCCTTTAGTGCATTCCAAAGAATTCCAAGTTATCACCCTAGCTAGGCAACATATAAACACATCCATATTACAACCTATTCAAGTCAAAATCTAGTCCAACCAACCCAACCCAAGACCCTCTCGGATACGAGAGGGTCGGCCTCTAGTGCATTCGAAAATAATTCCAACCTATCACTCTAGCTAGGGAACATATAAACACATCCATATTACAACCCATTCAAGTCAAAATCTGGTCCAACCAACCCAACCCAAGACCCTCTCGGTTTCGAGAGGGTCGGCCTCTAGTGCATTCCAAAGAATTTCAAGATATGAATCTAGGTACTCAACATATATACACATCCATATTAAAGCCCATTCAACTCAAAATCAAGTCCTAACAACCCAACCAAGGACCCGAGAGGGTTGGCCTCTAGTGCATTCGAAAAGAATTCCAAGTTATCACCCTAGATAGGCAACATATAAACACATCCATAATACAACCCATCCAAGTCAAAATCTGGTCCAACCAACCCAACCCAAGACCTTCTCGGTTCCGAGAGGGTCGGCCTCTAGTGCATTCCAAAGAATTTCAAGGTATGAATCTAGGTACTCAACATATATATCCATGCATATTACAACCCATTCAAGTCAAAATCTGGTCCAACTAACCCAACCCAATACCCTATCAGTTCCGAGAGGGTCGGCCTCTAATGCATTGGAAAAAAATTCCAAGTTATCATCCAAGCTAGGAACCATATTTACACATCCATATTGCAAGCCATTCAAGTCAAAATCTGGTCCAACCAACCCAACCCAAGACCCTCTCGGTTCCGAGAGGGTCGGCCTCTAGTGCTATGAGCCCAAAATGAGATGCTCATATGTGTCTTAGGACTAGTGATCATACAATAGTTAGTATTGGTGCTTTTATTAAAAAATATAAAATATAAAAGGTGTGCTCTCGAAGCTTTGTTTTGACATTGGCACTTGGACTTGAGATCTAGGAACATTGTGTTATGGGTAAAGAGGATTTTGGGAAATCAACTAGTATGTGGATTTTAGGTTTGTTTCAGGGTCTTATTAACTCTTCGAATCCAAAACTTTAAGCCTCACGGCTAGGTTGGAAGTGATTGATATAGGCAGCGGAAGTGTCTGAGTAAGGGGTAGGTAGTGTTAATTGTGGGTAGGGGTTACAGTACCCCTAAGAATTTTTGGGAGCAAGGCAGTTGGCAGTTATGAGGTTGTTGGCGGCGAGAAAAAATTCTTCTTCGAAGCCAGGGGGAACAGGGGAGTTGCCGAGGGCGGAGCCCTGGAGCAACCGCAAATCTGTCTAGGTGTGGAATGAAAGAAGTTGGCTGCCTAGGTAGTTGTTAGTTGATGTGAGAGGAAGGAGGAATGGAGAGACCAGTGGAGATTATAACCAGCAACCATTGCAAGGCGAGTGGAGGTGTGCGCATCGAGGAGCCTGCATTGGTGCCGACGCCGTGGAAGTGAGGAAGTCAGGAGATAGGGTCCTCATGGTCGATGACGGGGATTTCAATTCGTGAGGTGGAAGGTTTGATTGGCATTCAGTGCCATCCAGGGCAACACATATCACCTCAACACATTGGCTGTGAGTGTTGGTGAGTTAGTGGGATTCTCTGTGAATGTGTGGAAAATTACGCGTTGAGAGGGATTAGTGATTTAAGGTTGAAATCAGTGAAGGGGGAATTCTGGTTTGGTTGCAACTGGGGAGGCGCGGAAGCGCTGCCAAAATCAAGGCCGAAGCCACACATTGGGCGACAACAGATAGCTGCCAAAAATTGATCAAAGGGTGGAGCTTTAGAGAGGCCTCAGTGGCCACCTCAGGCTCAAGGTGATGTGAGTAAGATCTAGGGTGAGAAACAATATTGTGGAGGTGCTAGATCGGATCGGGAGCATGGTAGCTGGAGTGGTCAGAGTGTGATCTGAACCAGTGTTGGAAGGAAGTGATGCTGCTCTGGAGTTACTTGCTGACCTCTTCCCCTTCGGGGATGACTCGACCAGATGTCAAGGGAGGTTCAGCCGTGCAGGCACTAGCCAAGACTTGGAACTACACTGGCTCTAGTTCAGAAGAAGCCTCCGGGTATCAGCTACCTCAAAAGGTGTAAGTCCGAGCTTCAACCTGGTCGGGTTATTGGCTGGGTATAAACTAGGAGGAAAGGCCTAACTGCTGGGCTTAAGGCTGATCAGTTACAGAAGCTGGTGGCTACTGGACTGGGAGGTCACGGGAGGAAGGCTGACCGGGAGTGCCGGTTATACTCACAGACCAGGGGACTGCCGGTACTTGGTAGGAATTACGGAATAAAGAAAACTCTAGATTATAAGGGAAGAGCTTCCAACTAGTAGTATTTAGATTAGACATAGTTAATTATGACATATTCCTTAAGCCTAGAATTAGGAGTAGGAGCTAAACTAGTGTGTAGTTCATGTTGGTGTATGTAGGACCACAAGGTGTGGAGCATTTCTAAATGATGATTACCTTGTGACCTGTAATAAATAGTTGAGTGTTTGAACAACCATCTTGAAGTGCTGGAAATGATGAAGCCTAAAAGTTAGAGACTCATGGGATGACATGTGAGCCTTAACCTCCTACCTGGACTAGGACACAATGAAAGGTGGGGGTTTAAGGCTGACAAGTGCATACCCATACGATTTGTACATATGAATCTAGGTACTCAAGATATATACACATCCATATTGCAACCCATTTAAGTGAAAATCAAGTCCAAACAGCCCAACCCAAGACCCTCTCGGATCCGAGAGGGTCGGCCTCTATTGCATTCGACAAGAATTCCAAGTTATCACCCTAGCTAAGCAACATATAAACACATCCATATTACAACC
The DNA here is from genome assembly GCA_950295325.1 of Polytrichum commune. Lineage (NCBI taxonomy): Eukaryota > Viridiplantae > Streptophyta > Polytrichopsida > Polytrichales > Polytrichaceae > Polytrichum > Polytrichum commune. Next base: position 52,699,347 of record OX485806.1, on the reverse strand, counting down.
CATTCAAGTCAAAATCTGGTCCAAGCAACCCAACACAAGACCCTCTCGGATCCGAGAGGATCGGCCTGTAGTGCATTAAAAAAAATTCCAAGCTATCACCCTGGCTAGGCAACATATATACACATCCATATTGCAACCCATTCAACTCAAAATCTGGTTAACCAACCCAACCAAAGACCCTCTCAGATCCGAGAGGGTCGGCCTCTAGTGCATTCGACAAGAATTCCAAGTTATCACCGTAGCTAGGCCACATATGAACACATCCATATTACAACCCATTCAAGTCAAAATCTGGTCCAACCAACCCAACCCAAAACCCTCTCGGTTCGGAGAGGGTCGGCCCCTAATGCATTCCAAAGAATTTCAAGGTATGAATCTAGGTACTCAACATATATATCCATCCATATTACAACCCATTCAAGTCAAAATTTGGTCCAAACAACCCAACCCAAGACCCTCTTGTTTCCGAGAGGGTCGGCCTCTAGTGCATTCGAAAAGAATTCCAAGTTATCACCCTGGCTAGGCAACATATAAACACATCCATATTACAACCCATTTGTGGGAGCACACAAATACCAAAAGTTTCCGGATAGGCGTTTTTCAGTGCCTAATCCGGTCTGTCCGGATGATCTGAGTATCGTCCATGGATTTTGTGAAGTGCAGGATGTTAGGGATCTTTTTTTCCTGCTTGAAAATCGACCACTTGCCAAATCAGCTTTCCGGATCCGGATAGTCCTTTGGAAGCCCTTGTCCCGGGACTTGCTTTCCGGATTGAACCTTTATAATTAAGTTTTACTCCTATGTTCATCTTTCCTCAATACCTACCTATCTACATCCTACCTCCAATGATGATTTGGTTCATCCGGTGAAAACGTCCCTATAGGGTCAGAATCCGGATTTCTCTCACAACCAGTCCAGATCGGCCTAATCTTTCCTGGTAGGTCACACAAAGAATCCGAATGGTTCCCGGAACTACAACAAAAAAAATGTCAAGATTCAGCAGGAGATCTGTTAATCCGGGATAACTGGGCGATCCATGCCACTTTCCGGATTACCCCGCCCAAAGACTGTGAGACCTCTTCAGAAGGTTGGATGGCGTAAGTCCGGCACCTCCCTGATCTTACCCAGTCCTAACGACGGCTATCTCACATGGACGTTACCCAGGTATCTGGAATAATGAGGTTTCCTTCCCACTACACGCCGGAAATGACCTCCGGACCGGAATCCTAATTGTTCCAGTTTCTCTCCTCTTTTCGACAGACCGATCCGTCTACAACGAACTTAGGTTCTACTAAATCTGGTGAAATGGTGAGGATACCATGAGAAAGAAACCGCTTGGGTGGCTGCAAAAGACATGGTGAACACCAATGAATTGGTGAAGCACTTTGAAGAAACTAAGGCTAAGGATTCCAATAAAATGAAGCGTAGGCATTGATGAGGACATCAATCTCCTTTAGTGGGGGAGAGACGCTAGTAGCATACTTAGCTTCGAGGTTAATTACTCCACAACATGAACTTGTTCTTTGGCTTGAGGGAATAAAGTCCAAACTTTAGTGGTGCAAAGAGAAAAGTATGAGATGAGGTCCTAGTCTTGTACTTGTGCTTGGTTAATGGAAGAGGGGGAATAGATATGCCAAACTAGGTTGGGTAAGCCGAGTAATTGGGGGCCATGGCTTGGAGGGGCCTTGGATAAAACCAAAAAACTTCTTAGTTGTGGGTTTGTCCGGGCGGGGACAAGGTGATGGCGCGTGTTCATAAAAGTGCTACCCGCGAGCTAACGAGAGTTGGCGCATGGGAGTCATGAACCCATGTCTCGAAAGAGCAAAGTGGGAACCGAGTCGGGCGGGACTTGGCATCACCCCCGTGCGATCGAGGCGTGGCTTAACAATGGAAAGCCATCTCGGAGTTGCAACCGAGACAACTTAGTGGAAGCGTTGAGGTCTCGCCTAGATGTGTCACGTTAGGCTAGTGGAGCCTAACGGGGGAGGCCCCAAAGGAGGGGCAACCCAAGTGAGTCCCAAAGTAGGTGGGTCTAGTATAGGTTAGGTCCTTGGATGAAAGATCCAAGGTCGCTAACAGACCACTTAGGAACGACACCTTTGGGACTATGCCAAATTTGAAGATGCATTGTGGGGGTTGCGCCCTAAGGTAAACACAATGCCGCACCATAGAGCATGGCAACTTGAGAATTGGTGTGCCGAGTACGAGTATAGTCGATGAGGGCATCGACTCCGTTTGGTGGGGGTGAGTGTCGCGCACCTCTCCATGAGGAGTGCCCGAAACACCATGGGCACAAGGGGGACCCCAGAGTGACACCCGGGACTTGTGGCGCCGTTGGTGAGAGGGCCCAAGTGATCCTAGTGTGGGTGAGGGCCCCGGGCGTTGGGAACGCCTCCCACCCACAAAGACTAGGAGGCACAAGGGTAAGGCCATGAGTTATGCGTAGCTCATGGCGTGGTGATTCTAGAAAGCTCAAGAACACCTCAATCGGAGGTGTGAGCTAGGAGTTATGGCCATTTGAGTGGGGCGCTGTCCCGGGACAGCGCCCTGGTACAGCAGTGCCTGGGAGTGATTCCCGGGACTGCCAAGGTTCAAACAGGCATAACTTCCCCAAGACTTGCCCGAATGGGGCAAGTGAGGAGTCCATCGGCATCTACGTGAAGCGTAGATGAAGATGAAGTGGTTGATTGTTCTGATCGGACATCATACAAGGAAGTTATGATGGTCTGAAGCTGCTGGGGGGTTCTAGGCCCAGCAGCTAAAGGAAAATGTCCACTTGGCCCCAACTCTTGGTAGAGAGACAAGAGGTTGGTTGACGGTGGGGTAGGGGCCCCGCGTGAAGTCCTAGAGGTGAGGTGGTGTGGCCTCACCCACCCGAGGCCGAACGGCTCGGCCTCCATGGGCTTTGGCCCATTGTGAGGCCATAGTTGCCTAGTATGGTTCGGGTTGTTGTAGTGTTGCTCTGGCAACGCGATGATCAACATGGGATTGGACTTCCAGGGACGGAAGTCGACATCTAGGAATGGGTTACCGATTAAGGGCTGAGTCCCAAAAACAAAGTAGGAGGGTTGGTTCCCTCCTATGAACTATAAGGTCCGGGGTAGGAGGAGCTAACCATTAGCATGGCGGAATGCGAATGGTTAGCGCTCGTAACCTTTGCTAGAATTGAAAATTGGCAAGATTGTCAAGGGGGGCTAGCAAGGGTTGCGACATGGATGGCCGAAGTTTCCGGTCGCAGTCCATCTTGTGGGCGGAAACCATTTTGTTTAAAATCTTGCCGACGATCCCGTTAGCCCTCTCCGTCAGCCTATTGGCTTTTGGGTTGTACGGCGTCATCTTTCGGTGCTTGATTAGGTACTTGGAAGTGATGTTAAAAATAACATCATTAAGGAAATGTTTTCCGCGGTCACTTACCAACTCGAGTGGATGTCCGAACCGCATCATAATCTCCTCAAAGAGAAATGATGCCGCCGTCGAAGCATTGTTCCTCACGGTAGCACGGGCCTCCACCCATTTAGTAGCATAATCAGTGGCAAGGATGATGTATCTTCTCTTCCATGCACTCATGGGATTGATGGGACCGATGTAATCGATTCCCCACTTCTCGAACGGCGCTAATGGTATGATGGGTGTCAACGGCCAGTGATTACGGAATGATGGTGCTCTAGTACGTTGGCATTGGTCACATCTCCCAATGAAATCTTTTACATCTCGGTTGATGTACGGCCACCAGTATCCGGATGACCGGATCCGGTTGATCGTGATGACGGCTGCAAAATGACCTCCCGACGGACCCGAATGCAATGCCTTCACGACTTGTTTCCTTTCCGGCTTCTCGAGACAGATCCTGAGTTGGTCATCCGGCCCCATCCGGCTCCATTACAGGTCGGTGCCTTCTGTGTCTAACCCCACTGGAGGGAGTCTGCCTTCCGCCAACTGCTTCCGGATCCATCCGGATGACAGGGGTACGTTTATCTCCCCCAAGGATCGATCCTCCGTTCCGGTTTCCGGTTTCTCTTTCCTCCAGTCTTCGCCTCCTTCCGGATGCGCTAGCTCTTTAACCGGAAGCGGGAACTTGAAGTTGGTTTCCGTACTTTCCACGAAGGGATTGATAGAGTAACTCAACGTCTCTTCTTCTTCTTCCGGATTGGACCAGTTTGTCGTGTATCCGTCCGATTCGCTGGTTTCGCCTTGGTATTCATCTAGTTTCCAGGGAATCCTTTGCCTAGTCTTCCTTAATACGAATTCCTTGGCTCCCCAATCCACCAATACTCTGGCCATGTACAACCATGGCCTGCCCGACATCATTGGAAAGGGCCTCCCGGAATTCACCCGGATGACCATGTAATTTAGCAAGTAGGTGACTTCCTCGACCAAAGTCAGAACTTGGGAAAGCCGTCCAATTGGAAGTACGCGGGACTGATCCGCCATCCGGAGCACCTGATTTGTCGCTTCGAAGGAGGTGTAGCCGAGGTCAAAGGCTGTGTCCTCCAACATCAGGTTGACTCTGGATCCACCATCGACCGGAACGCGGGGGATGGTGCATCCTTCGACTACCACCGTTAATTCCGGAGCCCCATGGTCTTCTACTTGGAGGAAGTTAGTGGCAACGGATGGTAACTTCGTTCGTCTCTTCCGCCTTTTACTCCAAGCTTCCCGGATTACCTTCTAGTAATTCACGTTGTCATGGAATAGCTGCCCAATGGTGACGTTGGCCTTCTACGACTTGATATCCTCAATGATGTCATACTCGTCCACCAGGATGATGGGCAGAATGATAACCGGGATGTCGTCAAACCTAACCGTTGGCCGGATCGGTGACAATCCGGATTCTGCCATCTCCCTCCTTATTTCTTCACTAATATCTTCCGGAATCCGGTGTTGGTCCACCCCACTTCCGGCTTCTGCCCTATGGTGAGAGTTAGGAATTTCCAAAATGGTGGTAGCATCACTAGAATCCGCATCTGAAACTACCTTCTTCTTATTAGTTTTATGCCTACTTCTTATATTCCTACTGCTATCAGCTACCTCAGGGCGGTTTTTGGTGGAACTACATAAGGTTACCCGGAAAATGGGTCCTTCGACTTACCTGGGAAACTCCACCTCGCCCTATCATTTTTCCGGATTTTCCGTTCCGGTTGTGTGGCCATAGTTGAGTCCCGTCTGCTCCCGAGGTGGAACCTCCACCTGTTTGAAGACCGCCCTTGCCTGTACCGGTTTGAGGCACTGGAGGGCGGAATGTCCGTACTCCTGGCAATTCTCGCACAGAAGAATCCGTGGAGCTCCCTGACCTTGTCTCGGAAACGGGCAGCTGGTGGAAAAGTGATATGGACTTCCGTAGTTGAAGCAATATCCGGGAGGGCGGCCTGGATAGCGTGGCTGCATGCCCGCGCTCAGATTCAATCCGGCTTGCATCGTCCGTGGCCCCATTGGAGTCTTCCCGAATGGAGCTGGCGCTCTTCCCCTTCCGTAGGTTGACTGGACTTGGTAAATCCGGGCCAGATCCTCGTCTTCCTCCTCCTCTTCCGGAAAGGTGTAGTAGATTTCCTCTTCCGGCTGCACGTAATGGATCCGCTTCTGGGAAGGTCCCCTGCATTCCGGAGGGAAATGTCCCGCTTCCCCACATCAGGCGCACCATACGTTTGCTCGGCTGGTCGGAATGATCTTTCTGGGTTTCCGGCTTTCCGCCAGATTTACCTGGATAGCGGCCAAGGTCTCTTGGATGTTCTTCATCATCTTCCGGGAATCGTCCGCCTCAACTTTGACCTTTATTAGTTCCTTCCCCTTCCGCTCTCTGCCGATTCCGGAATGACGGTTCCGGATTTTTGAATTACTAGCGGCATCCTCGTCGGAACTAGAGGATTCAGAGGTGGTGGCCCCTGATTTGCTGTTGGAGCTTGATTCGGAAGTGGAGCTCTCCTTCCGTCTTCTCCGGCGCTGTTTCCTTCCCTTCTCCCCCGATTGTCTAAGTAACTTCCGGAGAGATTGCGCAGAATTTTTGTAGTTTTGCGCTACTTCCATCGCCTCCTCGAGAGTGGTTGGCCAGGTCTGTCGGATCTGAAAATACATCCTTTCCGAAAACCTTGCCACTTACCATTCCACCTACACGCTCTGGGCGATCTCAGTCGTTCGTTTCTAAATCAGAGCCTTCACCCTCTGACCGTACTTCCAGACTAATTCCGCCGGCTTCTTCGTCATCCGGCTCAATCGTCCCAGAGCTCGTGCCTCACCTTCCACTTCTCGGAAGGTCTTCAGAAATAGCTGGACGAAATCCGCCCAGCTATTCAATTCAAAATCAAATCCAAACAACCCAACCAAGGACCTTCTCGGATTCGAGAGGGTCGGCCTCTAGTGCATTCGAAAAGAATTCCAAGTTATCACCCTGGCTAGGCAACATATAAACACATCCATATTACTACCCATTCAAGTCAAAATTTGGTCCAACCAACCCAATCCAAGACCCTCTCGGTTCCGGGAGGGTCGGCCTCTAGTGCATACCCGTATGACTTGTACATATGAATCTAGGTACTCAAGATATAAACACATCCATATTGCAACCCATTCAAGTCAAAATATGATCCAAGCAACCCAACCCAAGACCCTATCGGTTCCGAGAGGGACGGCTTCCAATGTATACCCGTACGATTTGTACATATGATTCTAGGTACTCAAGATATATACACATCCATATTGCAACCCATTCAAGTAAAAATCAAGTCCAAATAACCTAACCAAGGACCCTCTCGGATCCGAGAGGGTCGGCCTCTAGTGCATTCGAAAAGAATTCCAAGTTATCACCCTGGCTAGGCAACATATAAACACATCCATATTACTACCCATTCAAGTCAAAATTTGATCCAACCAACCCAACCCAAGACCCTCTCGGTTCCGAGAGGGTCGGCCCCTAGTGCATTCCAAAGAATTTCAAGATATGAATCTAGGTACTCAATATATATATCCATCCATATTACAACCCATTCAAGTCAAAATCTGATCCAACCAACCCAACCCAAGACCCTCTTGGTTCCGAGAGGGTCGGCCCCTAATGCATTCCAAAGAATTTCAAGATATGAATCTAGGTACTCAATATATATATCCATCCATATTACAACCCATTCAAGTCAAAATCTGATCCAACCAACCCAACCCAAGACCCTCTTGGTTCCGAGAGGGTCGGCCCCTAATGCATTCCAAAGAATTTCAAGATATGAATCTAGATACTCAATATATATATCCATCCATATTACAACCCATTCAAGTCAAAATCTGATCCAACCAACCCAACCCAAGACCCTCTCGGTTCCGAGAGGGTCGGCCCCTAGTGCATTCCAAAGAATTTCAAGATATGAATCTAGGTACTCAATATATATATCCATCCATATTACAACCCATTCAAGTCAAAATCTGATCCAACCAACCCAACCCAAGACCCTTTCGGTTCCGAGAGGGTCGGCCCCTAATGCATTCCAAAGAATTTCAAGATATGAATCTAGGTACTCAATATATATATCCATCCATATTACAACCCATTCAAGTCAAAATCTGATCCAACCAACCCAACCCAAGACCCTATCGGTTTTGAGAGGGACGGCATCTAGTGCATTCCAAAGAATTTTAAGGTATGAATCTAGGTACTCAATATATATATCCATCCATATTACAACCCATTCGATTCAAAATCTGGTCCAACCAACCCATCCCAAGACCCTCTCGATTCGAAGAGGGTCGGCCCCTAGTGTATTCCAAAGAATTTTAAAATATGAATCTAGGTACTCAACATATATATCCATGCATATTACAACCCATTCAAGTCAAAATCTGGTCCAACTAACCCAACCCAAGACCTTCTCGGTTCTGAGAGGGTCGGCCTCTAATGCATACCCGTACGATTTGTACATATGAATCTAGGTACTCAAGATATATACACATCCATAGTAAAGCCCATTCAAGTCAAAATCAACTCCAAGCAACCCAACACAAGACCCTCTCGGTTCCGAGAGGGTCGGCCTCTAGTGCATTCAAAAAGAATTCCAAGTTATCACCCAAGCTAGGAACCATATGTACACATCCATATTACAACCCATTCAAGTCAAAATCCTGTCCAACCAAACCAACCCAAAACCCTCTCAGTTCCGAGAGGGTCGGCCTATTGTGCATTCCAAAGAATTTAAAGATATGAATCTAGGTATTCAACATATATTCACATCCATAGTGCAACCCATTCAAGTCAAAATCTAGTCCAAGCAACCGCAACCAAGACCCTCTCGGTTCCGAGAGGGTTGGCCTCTAGTACAGTGCCAAAGAATTTTAAAATATGAATCTAGCTAGTCCATATATATACACATCCACATTGCAACCCATTCAAGTCAAAATCTGGTCCAAGCAACCGTAACCCAAGACCCTCTCGGATCAGAGAGGGTCGGCCTCTAGTGCATTCGGAAAGAATTCCAAGTTATCACCCTAGCTAAGCAACATATATACACATGCATATTGCAACCCATTAAATTCAAAATCTGGTCCAACCAACCCAACCCAAGATCCTCTCGGTTCTGAGAGGATCGGCCCGTAGTGCATTCCAAAGAATTTCAAGATATGAATCTAGGTACTCAACATATATATGCATCCATATTACAACCCATTCAAGTCAACATCTGGTCCAAGCAACCCAACACAAGACCCTCTCGATGCTGAGAGGGTCGGCCTCTTATGCATTCAAAAACAATTCTTTTGGTTTTGTGGAGGTGGGCCACCGTTTATTCTTTGATCCTGGTGTTGTCCACTCGTACAGAACTGACGAGTATGACCCGGTTGGCCACACTGAATACAATACAATCCCGAAGCATGCCTACCCGATTCAACTTGAAAAGGAGGACCAGGTTGTTGACTCCTGACCATCAATGACATCCGATCCGTAAGACTTTGCATTTGCTTAATCATGGCCTCCTGAAATCCCAAGTGACTAACACCCAACATTTTCTCCACTTCCTCAAGATGAGGATCCATTCAAGGGTCCGGTAATGCTAGAAGTGGCGCCGGTTTCCTAACCACTAAAGGACGTGGACCCGCGTCAATGAGAGCGTATGGGGCTTGACTCGCATACTTACCTGGCTCTTCCTCCACTACTCCCAGTCGAATGGGAATGAATTGAGGGATGAATTCATCATCCCTTCTCCACAGTCTTTCATGATTCCTATCTAAATTTTCCATATCTTTAGCCGCCCTCTTGGCATCCGCCAAAGTCTAAGGATTCCTCTCAAAGAACACTCTTAATTGTTCCCAATTTAAAGAATCATTGAATAAAGAATTGTTTTAGTGTGTTATCATTGAGCATGGTGCCCATAAATCGTGTACACACTAAATCAAACCTCCTAATGGAAGCCGAAATCTCCTCTTCCCTTCCTTGTTTCAATGAAGCCAATGCCCTAAAAGCCGTACCTTGACTGACCTCCGGCCTAAATTCATTCAAAAACTCCCTTTGCAATTGCTCCCAACCTCTAAAATATCCTTCGGCATGGTCTCTATACCACTCATAAGCTTCACCCTCTAGAGTGGTAGGAAACCAAACCAACCAATATCCCGGAAAAGTCACAAGAAAACTAGCCAACTTTACAATGTACCTTTCCATGTGCCTAGATGGATCCTCGTCTTTAGTTCCATTAAATTTAGGGAGGTGGGATGGCATATCCACCGCCGCCAAGTTTTGTAGAACCACAATTGGTAAACCTCTCGGTCTAACCAATGAATCAATGGGATCAATGGGGGGTACGGGTGGTATGGGCGGTATTCCGCCTCCCTCCTAAGCATTGGTGACTGGTGTATCCACTCGTATGTCCTTACCAATTTCTATTGGAATGTTTTCCCTAAGTGTATCAGTCTCTGATGACGTCTTGCCACTCAACTCAAAAGGAGTTGCCTCTTTCTCAAGTTGAGCCTCTACTTCTAATGTTCCTAGCAATGGACTAACACTAGGCTCCACATCCTCACTAATCCTAGATAATTTCCTCCTACGTGTAACTTTGTCTAGACCTAATTCCAGACTTGGTTTTTGAGATCGAGTCTTACGTTGCATCACCCAAAGAATCGATCGACCCTCACTTGACCAAACATACCCCTCACTACCTTCACTCCTTAATGTTTTCATTTTTCTTGGTGTGGTTTAAAATTGAGGAGGTGAGGAAAGAGAACCTGCAAGCCCACTTAAGTGAAAAATCCCAAACAGGGGATAGCCACAAAACCCCACCCTTAAGCGTCATAGTCCGGGTGAGAGCCCATGGCCCACATTTCAACACCTAATGTTTTCTGTCTTGTTTGAGTCCTTGTCCATGTAGCATAAGAACACACATGTTTTACTCCCTGGTATGAGGTACAAGCATTAAGCAATGTTTTTGTTTCTCATAGTTTCATATTCCTACCCAACCCCATTCTTTGGGATCCTCACACTCATACCTAATCTCCGTTATTCTAAATCTACCACACCCCCATGGTGGTTTTTGTACATACACCACCCTTGTTAACTATCTTATAAACATTTTTTGGCTAATCTAACTACCCCAGCTACTAACCCATATCTTGTAGGTCCTAACCGAACCGGTTAAATCCTCTCAGAAAAATCAAGCCAGAAGAAAATCAACGCTGTTCGGATAGATGGGGCGCCCATAATCGCCCGTCATCTCCACTCCCGAGTCCCTTGTCAATTAGGTACCATGCCGTGTGCCTAGTAGTTCCCATTCTCCTTAAGTCCTCGGCTTGGGAGCCCGCCGACATGGCCAGGTCCTTACTGCGCCCTTAGTCAGCTGCTTACCCGCCGGCACCATCAATCCACCCACTGGTGCTAGCCTCCCTCAGTCTGCAGCTTGTCCAACAACCTCGTCGCAGTAGAAGCTGAGGCTTCGCCTCCGCTCAATCCTTCCTGCTTGTGTCTACCTGCAACCTTCGAAGGAATTTCTAGTGCCGCTATCACCCCAACCCAGATTCGCCCAAATGTCAGGCTTCAATTATATCAACATGACATTACTCAGACCATTTCCACACCTTCCTAATCCGACCTATAGAACTGAAGCATTCGGAATTGAACCCTTGCTGCCGCCAATTCAAAACTTCTTTGCTTCCCCCCTTAATGCCTCATTGATCTTTGATGTTGCAATGCCTCCTTGTTCCAGGTGAATGCTCCTGGTTACTCATTCCTTCCTGACTCTCCAAGTTTTTAGTGTCCACTCCAGCTCATTTCGGTCTTGGTCCATAGCCACGTGTGTAGCTCACATTGCTACCATCAACTGCCGCCTCCCGCACACACTGGTGCCTTCTTTCCCAGCCATACTGCCGCCTCCCTTTTCTCGAGAAGCCCTTCAAATCTTCCCCCAGTCACACCCAGCTCCTTCCCCGTCGTAGTTCACTTAACTGCCACTTCCTACTGACCGGATTTTTCTAGGGTGACCTCACCCCTCCCCCTAAATGGATAACAACTAAGCCTAACTAGACCAAGAACAACCCATCCCTTTGGCCATGGGCCGAGAGGCCCACACAGCCCCCCACAGCCTTTAAATTAATAATTCTACCTCCATGCGGTTTTTCCGAACCCAACAATACTTAAATGCAAAACCAACCTTAAGTCTAAATTGCAATCCAACTAAAAGACACACTCTTTTTATGTTTTAATTAATCCATGAAAAGTCAAAGCCTACCTTTTTATGAATTTTAAGAGTCAAGAACCGATATGTGTGCAGTGTTGGGCTCACACAATCCTACCCAAGACCCTCTCGGATCCGAGAAGGTCGGGCTCTAGTGCATTCCAAAGAATTTCAAGATATGAATCTAGGTACTCAACATATAATCACATGCATATTACAACCCATTAAAGTCAAAATCTGTTTCAAGCAACCCAACCAAGACCCTCTCGGATCCGAGAAGGTCGGCCTCTAGTGCATTCAAAAAGAATTCCAAGTTATCACCCTAACTAGACAACATATATATCCATCCATATTACAACCCATTCAAGTCAAAATATGGTCCAAGCAACCCAACCCAAAACCCTCTCGGATCCGAGAGGATCGGGTTCTAGTGCATTCCAAAGAATTTCAAGATATGAATCTAGGTACTCAACATATAATCACATGCATATTACAACCCATTCAAGTCAAAATCTGTTCCAAGCAACCCAACCAAGACCCTCTCGGATCCGAGAGGGTGGGCCTTTAGTGCATTCGAAAAGACTTCCAAGTTATCACCCTAGGTAGGCAACACATATATCCATCCATATTACAAGCCATTCAAGTCAAAATCTTGTCCAAGCAACCCAACCCAAGATCCTCTCGGTTCCGACAGTGTCGGACTCTTGTGCATTCCCAAAGAATTTCAACATATGAATGTAGCTAGTTTATATACATAAACATACACAATACACCTCTTTCAAGTCAAAAACCCACCGATGCGCAAGTTTCTTATTTTGGAAATCCCGAGCCATAACTTGTTTGCCCCATTGTTTGCAAGTTCTCTTCCATATTTAGAGATTTGAATTTCCATTCTCTTATTCCCATAAACCTAAATCTTTAAATGCCCCTTGTGTATATAACCTCTACGACAAACTTACTGTAATAATCAAATTCTCTCTTCTCTCCTCGTGACACCCGCTCAGATTTGAACTGTTCGGATGCTCGCTCTATGCCATAAATGGTGCTTGTGAACCATTGTCCTCCGCTTCTTCGTCTATCGATTGCAGATTCAACCCTCTCTTGTCCACTGCACAAGTATTCTGCGAGTGTGTAGGGGTCCCTCTTCCTTCTATGCACGTTTTCTATTTCTTCTTAAGTTCTCTCCGTCTCCTCTGTTTCGAATTGCTGAAACTTGTGCCTCCCTTTTTTTTTCCGCTTCTTTCCTGGATCGATTGTGGAGACTGTATTTTGGTTTGGTTCCTTCATGTGTGCGTTCCAGTTACCCTCTCTTCCTCTCTTCTGTGCTCTCTACTCTCTGGGCATACCTCTCCTTCACTAACAAAATGACCCCTCACCTACCTCTCATACCTATATAGTTTCACTGTTGAAAGTTTAGGGTTTCCAATCGTCTGGTCGCCTTGCCTCGTATTCATTTTTTTGAATTTTTTTCTTATTCGTCCGTCTCTTTGTCCATGGCTTCCTCATCCACAATGCCATGTTTATCAGAAATGGTTGAGCTCCCTGCTAATGGCGTCGGGATCCCCCTTCTTTTCCCCATAGATGCGAACGGATTTGCATCTGTCTCTTCCTTTCACCTTAGTATGAGGTTCTCGTTGCAAAAGAGTACAATATGGGTCGAACGCGAGATTTACGATATTGCTACTTCTCTTTTGTCATTGACCATCTGTGAGAATTCTAGGGTTGCCGACAACAGATCATCAGTGTGGGAACTTTGCGCTGGTAAATACATAGTGTACGGACTCTCACATTCTTTTTCCAATGTATCCACGGAAATCCTTACCCCTCCCCATTCATCTTCTTCCATTTTAAACACTCCTCCCGTGGTCAAAGTTAAGATTGAACCTGGTATACACACTGTCATACATCTTTCAAATTCCTCGGATGGTGATGAGCCACCTCTATTCACTCCCATTCTCAAGCCATCCCTTTCCTCCCTTAGTTCCCCTTTTCTGACCCCCCCTTGTAGGCCTTCAACCTTTATGTCCTCTTCCTCCATCCCCTGCCAAACCATCCATTTCCATTCTTCAATGCCTACGTTCTGTTGCTTCCATGACCGGTAGGAAGAACATCCTCAAGAAGTTAGATTATGACACTTTGCAAATTGAAGAGGTCAATTTCTTCCCTCCTCGCTTTGATGGGAATCGGATGTTTGTCCTTCCCCCCGTTGGTGTCTCTTCCTCTCATACCAAGGCCAAATCCATGGACGGCATGGACAAACGCTATGACGGCCATGTCTGGACCAAAACCCAAACCACCAACATTAGCAAAGACTTTGGCCTTGCTTTTCGTTCCTCCACCTGTGTTGGCCACCTCCAGTGCCAGAATCCTCTTTGCGACTACCTCCAACGTGTTCAACGTACCTCCTAAGTCAATGATACTGAATTCGATGGATTTACCAAGGACATTTTTCCAGTTGATGGTCCCGTGCCTACCTCCTCCACTCTAGTGTGCAAGATCTGCAAGGAGCCACCCAAATGCATTGCACCCTGCATTGCCAAAATCTTCTACGTCCACGGCAATGACACCACTCAACGGGCGTACATTCATCTTGGCAATCATTGTCACCCCGTCAAGGTTAGCAACTGCAAGGATAGCCGCCAGCGCATCGACGCCCTAATCGAGGAGCACGTCGAGCGACGCCCCAAGCCACTCATAGCAAAATCGTTCTTGAGGCCAGCAAAGGACCTTGTGGGTGAGTTCCTCATCAACTTCTTTCCTTAGAAGAACTTGAGCCCGTTTTTTATCGTTGCAAAGAGTTGAATTCCCCCCACCTCCGAAACAAGGTTACCACCTTCAAATACTTGCGTAGGCTAGGAGTTATGGATGGCATCGCCAAGCTCAGAGGTGTCAGCACCTGGGCCTATGTCGAGCGGAATCAATTCCTAGGCCAGGGTGACGAGACGGACAAAGTTTTCGTCTTCAAGATGTCCGAGGTCGGCCTTGGTAGTGGGGTCGACTTGGTTAAGCGCATGCAACCTAGAGGGGATCTCGAGCATGCTTGGATCATGTCCGACCATGTCAAACGCGTCGCCAAGTGGACCACCATGGCCTGCCACGTATACGACGGAACCTACTAGCGTGTCACGACCATCGCTTGCTGCGACTTCCAATCCGAAGACAAGGATGCTCAAGTGCTTTTCTGGCATAACCTCAACCACGTCATGGCTCGCCATGGAATCCCCAAGCCTCACTTCAAAGGCTTCATGGCGGACAGTGCGCAAGCCAATTGGAATGCCGTCAGGATTGTCTACGGGTCCGATGATCCAAAGGTTCCCATCGATGGGCATGAGAGAACCTGCTACTTCCATTGGACACAGTCTTTGGAGAAACACACCAAACTCTATCAAGCACGACTTGCAAGACCAACACAAGCGTCTCTACCTCGAGTATCGCGACGCATTTTCTATGCAGGAAGTTGAGACGAGGTACCTCGCCATCAAGGCCTGGTGGGCTTCGTCTAACTGCACCTCCGAGGATGGAGTGTATACTTTCAACTTTGGTTTGCCTTCTCGCACTTCCGCTATTGGCAATGGGGTGGTTTCATGGAATTCGTGCGTCTTTACTGTTATTACTTCTTGTTTTTTGTTTTTAATTTAATTTTCCCAAACTTTGCTTATTTCTCACACTGCCATTTCATTGGCAGGAGAAAATCATGACCGCCGAGGAATTCTCACAAATGCCCAATTGCAACCTTGCCGAATCCATTCAAATGTATTTTAAGCGTCCGGCAACAAAGGTGGCGATTTATACGTGGCCACTGTGGATGACTACATTCGAGCCTTCCTCCAAGTTGTGGCGTACCATCAATTTCTGAAGGGTGCATTGGGGGTGATGGCCCTAGCAAAGAAGAACTCAAGCTTCGATGTGCTCAACGTCGTGCTCAACGTACCGGTGACTCTGCTGTTCTACAGAAGGTTCTCCTCGACATGCCCGGCGGGGACGAATTCTGCACCCGTAGTCCCCACCTCGAGGGTGCAAAGATATTCGGATCGCAAAAACGTAAGCCCGACACTCCCATTGGAGACGACGATAAAACCCACCGCCCCGACACCATCAACTTCTCTCGCCTTCGTGTTGCTCAGAGAACCACAAGATCTCATGCTTCACTTTTGCCTACCATTGTCGAGGAGACCTCTCCGTCAGTGCTAGAGGTTCCACCACCCCCTCCTACTAGTCTATATTTTTGCCGGGTCACTGCTGTTCAAGAATCCAAAGTGGACGAGAAGCTCTGGCATATTGCTCGCGTTCCTTACAATTCCTCCAAGGCACGTTGGGCCATGCATGTTGTCACCAAAAATAAATGCACTGCAAAAATCGTCTCCAACTCCAAGAGCACCCCTACCCCAACATACCTTGGAGTTTGGAACTATTACAAATTTACAACACCTAAAGTCGAGAAGTTTTTTTTTTTGCCCTGACGACATTGAGCGTTGTGTCAAAGGTTCACGACGCAAGTGGGTCGACAAATTCTCTGTTGACCAAGAACAACCTCCGATCCCTCCCATGTGGCCTGTCAAGCTTAGTACCAACCTCACTCGTCCGGAGATCCTCAAGCTTGAAAATGCCGGCTTTCAGCTCCCGCAGAAAGAGCGCATCACTCCCACTCGCCTCTGTAACACATCCACTCCTCCCTTAGACTTCTCCGCGTGGATGTTCCAGCCAACACAGACGCTTATCCTTCTTGCAGGCAGTCCAAGTCTACCAGACGGTTTGCCACTACACCATCAACAAAACAAATGCAGATGGTGGGGTCTGCACGAGCTATAGACGGGACCATCTTAAAGGTCACCATGATTCCACGTCCTGGATTTGATAGTGTGATCATATTACAATCCAAGCTTGCACCTACACAATCTATTTACCAACTCACTATGAGTTCTCTGCCCAAGTGTAATTGCCCGGCCTTCAAGGATATGATATCAAAATTTGGCCGCAAACGATATTCGTTCCTGCATTGCAAACACCTCTATTTCATCTTTGTCAAGGTCTCTAATGTAGACCCGGACCTTGACTTGTTCATTCATGCCCCGACATTTAGCTTCAATGAGGTCAAACTCATCCTCGAAGGGGGCCTCTTAATACAATCTACTTTCTAGAATTCCTCTCAGCCTAGCATTTCTGGACCTCATGTGAACTCATAATTGTTTGCTATAATAAATAAAATCTCATGAATTATTTTTATTCCCTTCAAAATGTTTTATTACAATACTCAATTGTGCCATGTGTCACTGTGAGCCCAAATTTGGGTCCACATGTACTCTTGATCTCAGATAGATTAGAAAAATTAGAGTTTTGATTGCAGTCAACTATTCAAAAACATTAAAAATAGTGGTGTTTATAGTTATTGTTAAATTAAACTAGAGGCTCGAAGATGTGTGACTTACGGGTTGAAAAGGAAAAAATGGTTGATTAGATTTAAGTAGAGAAAGGGGGAGAGGGGCCTTAAGAGTTCAAAGGCTGGGTTAAATGACCAGTGTGGGCGTTGCTGGTGTTCATTTTGGAAGAGAGGGACGGTACCCCTAGAAAATCCCAGACTCGGGACTGGGGAGAAGGCACTTGGGAGTCGGCTGGCAGTCTCGGGGAGTGTGTGTGTGTGCGCTGGACGGAGGGGAGCAAGCTACGGTGCGGCGCAGGGGGGCACGACTGATCAAAATGTGAAAGGTTGTGTAGAGGAAATGCAGCAAATTGTGTGCGAGGGCAGGGGTGACTGAGGTTCTTGGCCGTAGAGAGCTCGGGCGTTACCGAATGCTCCAGAATTGGGAAAAAAGGGAGACAACATCTGAGGAACGAGGGATGAGTCGCTTTCGGCATCTCATTTTGTTCTTCCGGCCATTTCAGCACAAACTTGAACCGAGAAGGAAGAGCAGGTGGTAAATCTAAAAGTGAGGACAAGGGCAGATTCATGCTGAGTTTGGGGTAATTTGGAATTCCGAGAGCAAGTAATGAATGAGAAATTGCCGCTTCGGTGTTGAAGAATGTGGCACTCTTTAGTTGATTAAGGAGAAGAAATCATCTAGGAATCGTAGTGAATGGGCAGTCATTCTTATGCGGGCAGTGCCAAGGAGGAGGGATGATAGAAATTGAACATGAGGGGGCAATGTCGGCCTTTCTCACTTTGAGCTGCCCACTTACCAGCCACCGATGGCAGTGGAGCAGGAGAGAAGGGAACTTCAGATTCAAGGCCACCCGCATCTCGCCACCGAGGATTACAACAGGGGGTGGGGCATTGGACATCAGTAAGTGAAGCTGTCACACCAAGGCTGCAGGAGTTAAGTACTGGACTTCTTCACAGTTCAGGTTCGAGCGGTGATAGGCCAGCAACTAAGGAGGGCAGCTGGAGTGAGGTCTGAGCCTCTTAACTGGCACCCGGCTCTGGCATGGTTAGCCGAAACCAAAGGTTGGACACAGGCACGAGTAAGGCAGTTGGGCAGTGGGCTCAATAACCGAGAGGGCCGGTTGAAGGGCCGATACCTAGGTGAAAATCGGATTAGGAAGGGCTTAGAGGCAGGAAAGGTGTGTTAGTGTTGGAGGAATGTTGGTAGTTAAATGCACTAGGCTGGAGTGGTGAATTTGAGATTCTTCTTGGGTTAGAGTAGGATAAACACTTGTGGGTACAAGAGCATTTTTTAATGCTTGTAACTGTATTTTCCTTGGAGTAAAACATTGGGTGTGATACCAAAAGTGTGGACATGGTGGTGATTCATATCAAGGGTCAAGTGAGACCACTCTTGTGGATGTCAGTCATGACCCCTCACCCGGACTACGACGCATTAGGGTGGGGTTTTGTGTCTGACAGTCACTCGCCCGGTTGAACACTATATATTCAATTTGGAGGTGTTTCCTATGTCTACCAACTCTACTTCCGTGTTGCCAATTTCCTAGATGATTCGGACTTCATTTCATCGTCCCTTCTTGATGGAGGTGGACCCGGTCGAAGCAAATCAACGTACAAAATCATTTTATCCCTCATTCGATCCTTCAATGGACGACGATGCGGCGATAATCCTCTCATCCTATCGCGAAACGACAAAGACCTCGAACATTCGCCTACCACCTTGACTTCCTACTCCGTGTCGATTGACTTGTCTTCATTCAAATCAGCCGCATCATTTGCCTCACTATTCATGCACCTTGTTTCGTCCTTCTCCTGTACATCAGCTCGCCTTTTATCATTTTTTGCATATCATTTCTGTTCCTCCTGCATCCTTCACCTCCAGGCTTGTGTGGACTGCGAAAATGGAGTCAGCTCGTAGTTATCACTATATCGATTTGCAGCACCTATGTCATGTTCTGGCGATGAATTAAAAGGAACATGCGGATCTCCTAGACTTCTAATCTTCTTCTCCCATCCTAGGCCAGCAAACATGTCTTCCTCTTCTCCCATTGTGTGCGTGTGTCTCTACATTCATATTGGGTATGAGTCTAAATTATGTCCTCATTAATATACAGCTGAAGATAATCTCTTTGACCACAAACAATAATTGTTCCAGTCCAAGCTCTAGGGTTGACTCACACATAAGACAAAGACAAAAGTGATGGAATAAAAACGAAACAAGTTGGTCGTCCATTGTATTTTGATTGACTCATTCTTCAATTATACCAATCTCAAAAAAACTTTTTCATTTATTATTTATTGGGATCAACATTGGTTTTTATCATTTATTTATCTATTATATCACAATTTTCCTATCATTTTAGCACTTCACGGTTTCTAAACTCAATGAAACCATTTCAAATTCAAGGCTTTTTTATTTATTTTATGACCTAAACATTCCACGGAAATAGGTCACAACTTTTTATTTTTGGGGGGGAGAGTCTGGAATATTCTGTGTATATCCGAATCTTTTTAAAAATATTTCTAAGTTTAGTCCAAGAAGTTTATTATTTTTACTTGCTCTCTGCTCTCCGATCTACGCTCACCGCTCACATAGGAGTGTCGTCCAAATGGCAGTCGATTACACTATTTTTTTACAATGGGCAATTGACCACCTCTTTAGAAAATTTGAAGTGTGTGCCTTCACTAGAATTTTAATGGGGTTCCACATGCTTATTAATACAAAAATGATCTTTCACACTGAGTGCGTGTAAATATGCCAAGACTATATAACCCTCATTTCATTCGCACTTTGAACTCCTACTGGCTCTATTTGACCTTGATTGCCTTTAAACATTTGTGGCAAATGGGGATAGGTAGTAGGTTATATTGGTATGCATACATCAGACAAATATAAGCCTCTGTAGGAGTTCAAGCAATGGACTCCAATGTCCAAAAAGGTGGAGTGCAAATTTTGCAAGTTGGAATTAATATATAGTAAGGACCATATTTGTTGTTTGGGATATAAAAGAAACAATAGTATGATTTGGGATGTGGCATTGTATCAATGGCAAGGCCATGTTGTTTGAGTTTTATTTGCCATGTGCAACAATTTACGGCCAACAAGTCCAAATGAAGTTCGGAATGATTATGTGAAGGTTATGAGAGAACCACACATAAATCTCTCATGTAAACATTCTATTTGATGTATTATAATGTATTTGGCGTGATTGCCTATGGTTTAGATTTTGTATAGGATAAAAAGTCATGAAAAATCATAGAATATTTAAATTGTAATTTTTATATCTTCTAGGAGTCTTAAATAAAATTTAATCAAGATAGTTATGGGTTTTTCTCAAATGGTTTGGGATTTAAGCATTTTATAATAAACAAAAGGTATGGAGAATATTTTGGTTTCAATCGTGATTGTCACACATCTCACTTTATTTATCCAATCAATGTCTAGCAATGAGTTCATTTAGATTGGACCTTGTGCGGTGCTCAATCATAGGCACAATTATCAACTATAGTTTTGCATATAATAACTTTGTTGTAGTTTCTTTACCAAATCCAAAAAAAAATTGGTATATTCAATTGTTTTATATTGATTGATCAATTTTAATCTAAATTTAAAAAAAATACAATTCTTACCAAAGAGTTTCAATAACAATTATGCAATCCTTTTAATATAAATCAACTATAAGGTTATAGTTTTTTGTTGATGTCCAACCACTTTATCCACACTTGTCCCAAACATCACTATAATCATGCACAATGTGAGCCCGAATTCGTGCCCACAATCACAATCAACAACAAAAAAAATGTGAAAAGCTTAAAAATCAAGCATGATTGAGTTAGTGATTAATGGGATGGGGTGGAAGTTAAGGGTTAGACCTATGTAGAGTGTGAGGATAGGACTTAAGCATTAAAGGGGGGGATGATTAGTTTGTTAGTTGTTGTTTTATTGATTGGTAATACAAGGCTCACGAAATACAAACCAGTTAATGTTCGAATAAGACATGGGACCAATCTGTTTAAGGGTGGGAAAAACATGGTCCAGCTGCGGATCAGGTTGTTGGTTGTTTGGATCGAACAGGGGACTTCGGTGGGGAGCTGGAATAGGAGGCGGCATAGGAACAGAGGTGGATGCAAGGCAGGGTGAGGGAGGCGAGGCCTCGGGTGGAGCGGCTAACTGAAGAAGAAGGATGCACATCTGGGGAGAGATGGGAAGAGAAAAATACCGGCATCGCCCAGATGCCGAAACATGAATCAACCCAACTCGCACCCACAATGCGACCAGAATTTCAAAGTCCAGAATCTCACAAGGTGAATGAAGTAGCAAGGTGGGAAGAGGTTGGGAGTGAGCAGAGTAGATTGCTCGTTTTGAATGCATAAAAATGATTTCCGCCACTACTAAACCAATTATATCTCAATGGTAATCCTTATAATTTAGACAATAAAATAGGCTATGGTCTCAAAAATACACATTTTTCATTTTTCTCATTGATTAATATGAATAAATTTGTAGTCACCCCCAAATTATGGTCATACAACTTAATCTCCAATGTATGAAATATTTTCAAAGTTGAAGGTCATAATAAAAAAACCTAATGATTGAACGGACAATGGATATAGGAATCTTTCCCTTTCCAATACTAGCATAAAGATCCAAACCTACACAATATGGGACAATATTATTTCCAAAGGATCAATCACTAACTGTATATTAATGTCATCAATTCTCCAAGATTATTACTAAACAACATTAAAATTTGGAGATGGGAATCATAAAAATACTCTATTTCCATCCCAAAGAAGTCAACCTCTTCATTTAGAATAATGCATGTGCTAAGTTTCAAGGCTACACCTTCTCCAATCAAATTATAGTCCCTTTGAATCCTTTTTGTTTCCAATCTACTTGACCATGGTCATCTTTCTCACATATCAACTAAATGTCTAGCTAAAATGGAGTATTTTGACATTATTTTTCTTATTTTACATAGATTTATCAAACAATTCAGTGTATACTTTCAATTTGGGTTGCATAACCTAGGGCACAAGATGTTCACTCATGATGTCCTTGGAAAAACCATGGATAAACGCGGACTCCACTATTTTATAAAAGATTACTCGATTTAATATAGAGCAATATCATCCACCACCTTTTTTTGTTTGTTTCCTATATGCAAAGCTTGTTGAAACAAACTAAAACAATGGAGAACTTGGGAATGAGGCAAAATGGAAGTGGAATTTGTACATATATACATCTACCATAAGAATAATGGGCAATAAATTTATGATGTGACTGGGCTAACTCTCCAATTAATCTCAAATTATGGGCAACAATCAACCAAGGTTGTCTATTGCTGCAAAATAATCGACCATTCAACCCACTACAAAATCCAAACCCCCCACGCTTGCACATAAAGCCATATCTCATGCCCACATGGAGCATGCCCTGCCTCCAAGTGATTTTGAGGACCTTGGATGCCTCGCATACATTACCCAAAGTCGTTGGTGGTTTGGTTTATCCAAATGTTTTCTATGGCTAAGAATGGAATGACAAAGACCATGGGCCGTTCATATAAAATTATGTATTGTTAAGGTAGAATTTAACATTGTGTTTTAAGCCGTCAAAAAGTGACTAGTTGGTTACAAATTATCGAAAAGGCAAAAAATGCTAGTTTAATAGTTGACATCAAATATGCTTCTAATGCAATAAATTGTTAGAATGGTCACTAGTTTGTTTTTACTATTTTACTACTGAACAATCTCTTCAGTAATAAAAATTATATGGTGTTAGTAACTTAGTTGGTCAGAATATGACTTGTAGGTCCAAAACTATTAAAATAGCATTGGGAGTCTTATACTGGTTGACCGTTTTTTAACGACCTCAATGTGCTAGGTGGTCATGAATTGGATAGAGGGCAGGAACGCATCAAAACAACTAGTTGCAGTATTTTGACAAGGTGGCAACCTACCAAGTTGACCCACCTAATAGGTAGTTGTTTTGAAATATATAGGGATTGTCCTAGAGCCTTTTGCCTATCTTAGTACACATATGTGAAGATGGCTTAGACTCTTAGAGAAGATGTGTATACTTGTGAGTTTTAGATCTAGATGGGTGGCATCTAGAAATGTATGGCAATCCAGACAAACCACAATCTTGAAAAAAAGGTAGTAAAATGTTGAAAGAGGGATTTGAAAAGTATATTCATTGTTGGTGTTCTCCTATCACTGGTATTCTTGTAAGTTAACACAGTCCTTAGTGTTGACTAGACAAAAGTGTTGAATGTGTTACTGAAAATGTGCATTGGACAACTTGTGATGTAGTACCAAAGAATGTATTAGAAAAAAGAAAGGGTGGGTATGTGCGGACGTGACGCGCATGGGAGGACATCCAAAGAAAGTAGTTAGAATGACCTGAAAAATATACCATAGGTGGGTAGAAGGTTAGAGAGGTCAAATCCGGACTCAGTTTGCAAATACCATCTCTGGAAGTTGGCGGATCTAACAAAAAATGTGAGTTGGTCGGAAATATGAAAGTGGTCGATATGGCCCAAAAACTCTACCATAGGTTGGTAGGAGGTTAAAGATGCCAGATCCAAACTTATATTATGGAAACGACCTCCGGAAGTTGGCAAATCGGGCCAAAAACTTGAGCTGGTAGGTAGTGTCTAGAACATGTTTTCAAGCCTTAAACGAAAGTTTTAGGGGATTATACGCCAAAGGAGAACATTAAGGATGAGGAACTAGCTTGGGAGGTGTTTTTACATGGCTTAAACGTGGCTAGCGGAAAAATAATTAATGGAACAAGGAAAACGTGCGAAAACCCATTAACATGTATTATAATCCCCGATATGTGTGGGGCTTATCGGGGATGGACTCGATGAATCACAAACAAAGAAATTGTAGAAAACACTTGAATTGAGGATGACATGTGGAATGTGTTACAACCAATTCAAGCATTTAATGAATGCTATTGCCGAGGGGAAATGTTGATCGACTCCAACATGGCTACTTGGACCCTACAAAAAAGACAATCATGTTCTATTGGTGACAAAGAATTTTTTCCATTGCATTTGTTAAAAGACCTTCAAAACATTATCAAAAAAACAAAAAATTGATCATATTTTAAAAAAACTATGTGACCTTGTGTCTTCTTTAATCCACTAGGAAGTTCAACAAATGCACCACATACCAAATGGAATATTGTGTTTGTAGGGAGTTTGGGCCTAACCCTACCAAGAATGCGGGAATTTAGTATGTAGATCATAGTTGGACATATGCTTACATACATTGGTATGAAGGTAATATACAATATATCAATACAAATATACAATGGATGAATGTATGATAATTTCATCATTTTTATTTCTACTGAATGGATATGTCATTTAGTATCAAATGATCTCCATACCAACTTGTTACATCCACCTCATTTGAATACTAATTTATTCCAAGAACGGACTCCCATGCATTTGTAGATGAAATCCATATATTCATTACATGTTTACGGGACCCAAATCTAGAGCCAATAAAAGGTAGCAACAAGATTGTGACATTGATGTCACAATATGATGATGAACATGACATCACTCATAAATTATGCAAAAGTCCCACATTATGTACAATTTAATCAAATACATGGCATCATAATACATGGCCCATCTAGGTGCTATGTGTCTGAAGAACTAATCAAACTTGGAGTTACTATCCAAAGGTATGGAAGGGTTGTAAATCAACCTTGCATTATTCAAATATTGTGTTTGAATGGTTTGACATCTGGATTCACACCTACTTTCATTGAGGGACCACATTTTTGTTTTTTTTGTTTCCCTAGTTGTTTGGGAACAAGTGCGCATGTCATTTTCACTTGCCAACCTTAACAGTTGGGAAGGACAGAGCACATCTACAATTTGGGGCTATTGGCTCCATCTCGGATGTCTATAAAGCCTTTGATATCTATAAAGCCATTGATGTCTATAATGTTATTTCTATTTGTTCAATCTAATGTTATTTTTGTTGTTGAACAACTCCTCCTTGGTGACGTGAGTTTGTTTCTCTACATTTTCCTTAAGTTTTTCAACATCCAACATGTGTTCAATATCTCAAGTCATTGTTTCACTTGGAACCACATAATATGGCAATAACCCCCATGGTTGCGCTACCATTTGAATCATAAATGTAACCTATGGGATGCGGGCCTTTGACAAACTCCCCTATATCGCCAGTATGGCCTCCTAGGCATTGGTACAAATATGCTCTCTAACCACAAGCTCTAGGTGTAAAACCATTGTAATCTCATGCGTTGTTCTTTTGATGTGCTCAATTTTGAAATTTGTTGGATATCCTCAAAGGTTATTAATAGGTATTGTGTTAATTGTAAGTAAGGTGATTGTTGTATTCTAAGGGCGACACATTGTGGGTCTTATTGTACTCATAATCATACTGCATTCCCCACTACAAAACCGTTTGTATAGTTTGTTTTAAAGAGGGGTTTTGCATGAAGGACAACAATGTGTTTGCATCAAGGCAAAAAAAATCTAGATGGACAATATGAATGCAAAAGCCATTAGTCCACATGCTTTTGTGTCCTCATAAACTCTCATCTTTGTTCCTCACTAAAGTACATGGCCATAACAAGGCAGGTGTGGCAAGAGGTATTTCAATGCAAGATAATATCATAGTCACCCATTACAATTCATTTTTAATTTTTGCATTCCAATCAATGTTGGGGTCATGTTGCTTATTGATTGGAAGCCATCATGGTACATCAAATCCACGTGTGGCTACGAGGTGAATGAAGGTTGACAATTAAAATGTTGTTTGTAGGGACTTTTAAGTTTTTCAAGCTTATCCATCAGCGCATTTTTTCACATTGCATATGTGAGAGCAATTGTGGCCATGCGTATGTAATCATCATG
Organism: Polytrichum commune; assembly: GCA_950295325.1. Lineage (NCBI taxonomy): Eukaryota > Viridiplantae > Streptophyta > Polytrichopsida > Polytrichales > Polytrichaceae > Polytrichum > Polytrichum commune. The sequence continues at coordinate 52,673,437 of OX485806.1, read as the reverse complement.
CTCCCTTTAATTACCATGGCATAATCAACCCCCTAATGCCTTTAGATTTGCAGACATGTTTAGCATCATTCAAGATATGTATAAGTGTAGGTAGGGAGTGCACTAGCATATTTAAAATTTTGTTTTAATTTTTTAGGATCAATTAACAATGTAGAGAAAAGTTGTACAACCCCAAAACATGAGGCCTTAGCTATGGTCTCTGCCTTGCACAAATTCTTGCATTATATGCCAAATCATAAATTTGTCTCTATGTAAACCACATGGCTTTAATGCATCTAGTCGATAAATGTCGCGCACCTCTCCATGAGGAGTGCCCGAAACACCATGGGCACAAGGGGGACCCCGGAGTGACACCCGGGACTTGTGGCGCCGTTAGTAAGAGGGCCCAAGTGATCCTAGTGTGGGTGAGGACCCCGGGCGTTGGGAACGCCTCGCACCCACGGAGACTAGGAGGCACAAGGGTAAGGCCATGAGCTATGCATAGCCCATGGCGTGGTGATTCTAGAATGCTCAAGAACACCTCAAGCGGAGGTGTGAGCTAGGAGTTATGGCCATTTGAGTGGGGCGCTGTCCCGGGACAGCGCCCTGGTACAGCAGTGCCTGGGAGTGATTCCCGGGACTGCCAAGGTTCAAACAGGCATAACTTCCTCAATACTTGCCCGAATGGGGCAAGTGAGGATTCCATCGACATCTACGTGAACCGTAGATGAAGATGGAGTGGTTGGTTGTTAACATCAGACATCATACAAGGAAGTTATGATGGTCTGAAGCTGCTAGGGGCTTCTAGGCCCAGCGGCTAAGGGGAAATGTCCACTTGGCCCCAACTCTTGGTAGAGAGACAAGAGGTTGGTTGACGGTGGGGTAGGGACCCCGCGTAAAGTCCTAGAGGCTTATATGGGTGAGGTGGTGTGGCCTCACCCACCCGAGGCCGAACGGCACGGCCTCCATGGGCTTTGGCCCATTGTGAGGCCATAGTTGCCTAGTATGGTTCGGGTTGTTGTAGTGTTGCTCCGGCAACGCGATGATCAACATAGGATTGGACTTCCATGGATGGAAGTCCACATCGAAGAAATGGGTTACCAATTAAGGGGTGAGTCCCGAAACCAAAGTAGGAGGGTTGGTTCCCTCCTGTGAACTATAGGTCCAGGGTAGGAGGAGCTAACCATTAGCATGGCGGTATGCGAAGGGTTAGCGCTCGTAACCTTTGCTAGGAATGAAAATTGGCAAGATGGTCAAGGGGGCTAGCAAGGGTTGCGACAATAAACCTCATGTTTCAGGAATAGTCGCTCGAAGGTAAAACTATTTTTAAAATATGATTTTATGGGAGTATACAACTTGGTAAGAGCCACACGGTAGTAGATTATCTCACCAGGTTGGCCAAATTTGAATTACCAACAAGGATACCCGACAAATCCACATATGCCACTCTATTCAACATTCATGTTCCTAATGACCGTGGATCTACGTGTGTATTTGGGCACAAATGGATTTCTTAATATTTTATTAGGTTAACAACGTTGATAGTTGTTCATGCAAAACTTCAAGATTTTCTTGAAGCTACGAGATCCTATTAAAGTGGGGGCAAGATCTATTACCATGTCATTGTCTTGACCCAATAGAAATCCATACATTTTTGTAATCCATACTGGAACCGAGAAAATGGCCACATGGAAATTCCCATGATAATTTTAAAACTACATGATGTTGGGACCTAGTGGCCTACATTGCACAAAAACACCATCAATTACTACCATATTCTTGACAAATGTCAATGAATAAGTGGATTAAATACAAAATCCCTTGCAAAACTTCTCATAACAATGTCAATAAAACAATCAATGAAATGAAAATTAAATTAGGTTGGACCCAATAAATGGATAAGTTGGTATAAATAAAACAAATATATCTTAGTTCCTACCGAGTATACTACCAAATGGGTGGAAACTTAGGCTTTTCAAACAAACACCATAGTAGTTACTCTTTAGTTTATTAATGAAATTATTCTTACTTGTATTGAATGCCCATTATACTTGGTGATTGAAAAAGGTATTTATTTTCTCAATGAAGCTATCCAACACCTAACATATAACATTTTCATTAAATATAGAATATTCACAATTTATTATCCAATATGGGTAATGGCCAGAAAAAATAATCTAATAAACTTATATGATGAAATTGATAAATGACTTACCAAATGATTGGAACGAACATATCATGACAGTCTTCAGTATTACCGGACTTTCTTTAAGGTTGAAAATCAGATGTCTCCTCATTTCATTTGGTATATGGCCTTACACCATTGATGTTTACGAAGTTTCTCCACCTTATTATATAACCATGACAATAGCCTTACACATGTCATTTGTTACAACTAATGGATGAGATATGAAAAATAACTTAGCATTAACTGTCTTGTTGATGATGGAAATGTGACCTTTGGTTCCAAAATCCTAACATGTCCAAATTTGTGACCACATTTTTGTAGAAGGTAGAGCATTAGATTGCTTGTAGTCAATAGAATAAGGCCACAATGTTAGTTTAAAAATAAATAAAAATAATCCCATATTGTTTCTATGAACCCAAAAAAACAATAAAATATAAGACTATGAGACTATGAAACCATCTCACTATAAACATTGCTCTTATGTCTTTGTGTATGTGTATATGCTTGTGCAATCTCATATATAGTCCTATTGACTTTCCATAGATTATGGGCCTACCGTGCAAATAAAATGCCTAGAAATTTGATTTATTTGAGGTTGGCGTTTTGAAGTTCGAAGCATTGGAGCTCTCCAAGGATGCATTTGGTAGTTGTACATGTGTATTTGTTTTTTTTTTCTTTGAATATTGGAGGTGTTTAGATTTCAAAAATGTTTGACTTGAATTTTTTGGGTGTTCAAAGGTTTACTTGATAGTTTTGAAGGTGTTTAGGTTTCAATAGCACATAACTTGATGATGACATTTGTAATACGTAATGGAATACATTTCAAGAGTGTGTACAAGTGGATCATGGATCTGGGAGCAACCAAGCATATGACTTTGTATATGGCAACATTCGACATGTATAAGGTAATCGCGCCACCCAATATGCATTTGGTTGATGATAGTGTTGTCAAAGCCATCGGAGTGAGATCTATTGTTGTGGAAGCAATCATGAGAGATAAAATTAATCAAATTTGTATCAAATATGCACTCCACATATACGAGTTGCAAGTCAATTTGTTCTTAGTAAGCAAAATTATGTCAAATGGTTTGAAAATGAAATTCCACCTAAATGGATTTCTAGTAAAAATTTGAACTGACAAAACCATTGCAATTGCGCCATGTGAAGGCAACTTGCACGAAATGAATTATACGAAAGTGCACAAAGGAATTATGAACAATTTGGTGCAGTTTTTAATAGGAGATCATGCATTTGAGTTTTGGTATTTCTGCCTCAGCCATTTGAATGTGAAGGGTGTTTATACGCTTTAAAACATGATAAGTGGCGTAAACCATGGCAAAATTTCTTGTCCCAGATCTTCGTTATTTTTTAAAGTGTGCATTGAAAACAAACTATATAAGGTTGTGTTTTCAAATGAGGGGGAAATGGGAGAGATCAAGTCTTTTGAGATTGTGCATTCTGATGTATGTGGCCCCATGAGGACCACATTCATGGGCGGTGCAAGGTATTCCGTGACTTTTTTGATGATTTTCAAAAAAAATGTGGTTGTATGCGTTGAAACCCAAAGGAGTGTTTTGAGAGTTTTAAAGAATTTAAAGCACTTGTAGAGATACAATTGGAGTATAAAATCAAAGCGTTTTAGATGGACAATAGTAGGGATTATCATTTCCAAGGAATTTGAGCAATTATTGAAAGATCATGGCATTGAGAAACAAACGTCCACCATGTATAGGCCTCAACAAAATGGAGTGGAGGAGCGTGCAAATCGGACCATCGTAGAGATGACAAATAACATGTTTTATGTTCAAAACCTCAATAAATTGTTTTGGGTAGAAGCGGTTGCCAATGGGGTTTATACACAAAACCAATGTCTAACGAGGGCTTTGGATTTCATTATGCCCAAGAAAAAGTGGAGCGGGATGAAACCTTACATTGCATACATGCGTGTGTTCGGATGCGTCACCTACGCAATGAAGTTGGATTAAAAAAACGTGGTATTTAATGAACGATAGCATGACCGTTGGAAACAATTTGGAGATGTGTCAATGTGGGATAAATGAAGGTCCTATGATGGTTGTTTTGGACCAATTTTCCAAATTATCTTTGTGTAATGACAGCGGGGAGTGCAAACAGAAAATGAAAAAACAATTGAGAGATTTGGCAAAGATGGAAGATAACATAAAACGGAGCAGCGCCCGCCTAGATAGTGGTGTAAGAATCACATTCTACCCCAACACAGGGTAAAACGGGCCAATGTGGCATTTTTTCATGATTATTTGAATTTGTGCAAAGCATTGAGATCCGAGAATGCAATCAATGCAAGTGGAATACAACTCGCTCATGACTAACAGTACGTGGAAATTGACCAAGCTTCCAAAAAATCGCAAAGAATGTAGGATGCAAATGGGTATTCCATACCAAGAGAGATGCATCATGTTTAATCATTAGGTATAAGGCGTGATTAGTAGCAAAGGGATATTTTCAAGTTGCCAGAGTGGATTTCAAGGAAAATTTTTCTTCCATGGCCAAATTTACCACATTAGATGCATTCTTGTGATAAAAACATTCATGAATTAAAGGATCCATCAAATGGACATAAATGCGGTGTTTTTTAACAGATCATTAGAGGTATATATCCACATGGATCAACCGGAGGGTTTCATATAGGAAAAAAATGCACACCTTATATGCAAACTCAAAAAAACTTTGTATGGGCCCAAGCAATCACCGAGGGCATGGTACCACCATATTCACCCGTTCTTCATCAACAAAGGCTTTTGTATGAGCCAAGCAGATCATTTGTTTTATGACAATCCTCTACATGGACAAGTTGATCATATTAACAAGCAATTTAATCCAATTGAAGTGGCTTAAATCAAAGCTCAAGAAGGAATTTGAGATGAATGATCTTGAAGTGTTGCATTATTACCTAGGAATTGAATTTGAAAAATATAGAGAATCCCATACCATCTCCATAAACCAAAGGATATTCATCAAGAAATTGATAAACATAAGAAGAAAATTGCAATTGAGGATCAGTTTATTCTATATATGTGCGCATAGGTATCCACAACTTTACAAAAAATTGGAGGCAGGGAGGGCAAAAAGGAGATATATCATTCGCATATGGCCAATTTTACATGATGATGCCAAAAGGTTGGAGAGGGCTAATGATGGACTAATGATGAATATAATTATTTGAGAGAGGAGGTAGGGAAGGCTCAAGCAGTAGTGCAAGTAGTTACTCACCAAAAAATATCTCATATCAAGAATGCACAGATGGCCAACGAAAATCAACAACAATCTCAAATCCGTGAAAATAATTACACTTTGGAGTTAGAATGAGAGTTGGTTGGGGAACAACAAGCATTGGCAAAGCAAGTACCAAACTGACGAACTTTGAATCACAAAAGAAAAGTTTTGGAGTTGGTGAAGAAGAAAAACTCTAAATTTTTAGCAGATAGAGTATTAACAAACGTATTAGAACGGGATGTTGACAACTTAAGGCTCAAGATAAATGAATTAAAATAAATAAACTCTGTGAGAATCCTTGTTCATAATAGGTTAGAAGAATTTAATGTGATAGTTTGAAAATACATGGCTTTATTGGCGTATAATCTATCTATAGAACTAAATGTGGCAAGAAAGAGAATTGCTAAGGAAATTGAGAAAATTCATATTTAAAGTTAGCATAGCATATTTGATTATTTTAGAATGGATGAAGCAAAGTATGTTGAATAACTGTGGGAGTACATGTTAACATTCCCCAACCTTAGAATGCCATCAACATCCAAATGAGCATAAGACGACTTTGATAACAAAGGGGCCAATCCTCCTAAAGACGATGGAGTTGGGTTTTTGGAAGTTGCACCTTCAAGAATGGAAATCAATGACCACCAACACCAACTTCCATTCCAGTGGTCAATTCACCTCCTCCAAATTGATGCAAATCTTTGGTGGAATTATGAAACTCCCAATCGCGATTGAGGTTTCTAGGCATTTGGCTAGGCTCCCAAATACATATAGTCTGGGCGCCTAGGTGTTTTTTTTAACCAAATGTCAACAAAAACACAACAAAGCAAGCAAAAGAGCTAACTACCAAGGCAATAATTGGAGTTATCGTAATTGGGAGAGCCTGAACTCCAATATGTTGGAGTTCTCCTAATTGTGAAAGCCTGAACTCCAATATATGTAATTGGAGAGCCTTTCAACACATATTTGTGATTCCATACGAACATGTGATAGCTACAGGAAACTTGAAGAGACCATCCGTGGCCTTTATTTTGCGTGCATAACAAGGGCATGCGGTCTTGGCGTGGTCCATTTTATCATGGATGATTTTTAGAACCTTTGTTGGCCTTATTATGGATAGTGCACAATTTTTGTAGTAATCTTGATGGTGTGCCTCTTTGTTGTTGACATGCTCAATATATTTTCTTTGGTAACTGGTATGGGATTCAATGCCTATAGGATGGGCATCTCAAAGACCTTTGTATATCTTACACGCCATACACCTTGCGAACTTGTCCCCAAGTCTCTTCAAAATGTATTCCGCAAACTATTGGTTTTTAATCACACTCAACTTGGACAAAGAAATGGGCCTACATCCCGCTATGCGACCTACTTTGTTGATGTCTGTTAAGATATTCTTTCATTTTGTGCCTGTGGGAAATACCATTTGAACAACTTTCTCCCCTGATGAAAATGTCCTCATCTTGTGGGGCATTGCATCGGCCAATAACACTATGATGGTGGAGAGTGTCGTAGAGGCTTGGAGTGTAGCCTCCCTAGGTTTCTTTGTGCCCAAGTTGCCATGAAATCGAGAGCAACGATCCAACGGTGAATACTTCCGAAACCTATAAAAATCAGCCTTGGAGACAACGTAGATGATATACCACGCTGTACAATATACTTCCACATTCTCAAGGGTTACCATCTTATGGCCATGGGTATCAATATGCAAATTTCTGTGGACCTCAAGTTTCTTCGCTGATCTCATGCAAAAATCTGCAAGCCACATCTCTTGACTAAGAAATCTAATTTTTTCGTGCAGAAAAAATTGGCAACATTTCCTCGTGCAACAGTCTTTGGCGGACACAAGACAAATATAATCATCTTTCAATATGTGATCTCGACGATGCTCCTTACCTCCGCAAGGCACGCAAGTAGAATCATATCTGCGGAGGCCTTTGTGATGACGTATTTTGGCCAACAAAAATGACTACAAACGCCCATGATCCCACAAACTTACTTTTTCATGGAGAACCCGACGAAGGGGAATCGACGCAAGGAAAATCTCCACGTCACCGGGACCTCAAGCGGAAGCAAAGAATTCAAGATGCACGTGCCAACATCATCGAGACCAAGGGGGTTGGCATCAACACATTCACAAGGATCAGAGTTTCTACATATTCCATTTGTCACTAGGACACCAAGTTCATTAAGTAAAACAACATCAAGGCCCACCCATTGCTCCCTCCCGTAACCGGCACACAACAAAATGTCATTGCAGTCATCCGCAGAATGTAGATATTGTTTGTGCACTTCAAAAGATTAATGGGAGGATTTATCCACAGATACCCCACCACGTTTGTCACATCAGTGTTGTCCGCCTACGGGAAGTTAGTTCACATTCAGTATCGGAAGACGATGCATTCATCAACAATTCCAATGAACTATCTTCCACATGCATCGCCATCCCACCTAAATAAACAACCATGGAATGAACAACCCAGCAACCATGGCAATGCATATAAGAACGGACACATGATCTGTCTAAACATATGGCCCAAAATTCACAAACAACTCTTGGGGCACCATTGGAGGACCTTACACATAAAGATAAATGCGCCTTCCAAAATAATGCAATGTCATATGCAAACACTCTATGGGATTCCCATGTCAATGTACATCGGCATCACATTGTGATATATATTATTCGTGGAGGGCGTTGAAATGATTTGTTCAACAATCATGGTGAGGGTTGCACACTAACGAAGGACATGATACTCATATCTGTTGACGAACGCGCGGACAAAAACTCAACCCAATCTAGGATGAAATGTGTATGGGACAAGGAACACGCAATTTTGAAGAGCATCCAATACTCATATTTACATCGTTGTCTGCATGCAATAAGCATACATATAGCAACCTCCCAAATGATATGGATGGAAGAAATAATAATCGTCTCCACATTATACAATATGTATGTCAATCAACATCACAATAAAGAAAGAATATGACATGGGATATATCAACGGTTGTGTGTACACCCTCCCACGTATGTTTGTGGTGGGTATATATACAAACGGCCGTTCGTATGTTCTAGCTGAAAATATATATATCAAAAACACTTGGACCTTTCGCAATTCTGATATCTTAGGCCATACGTTCTTAGACGACATGGCATCCTATTTGTAGTAGGGGCAAATGGCAAGGTGTGCAACATACTGACGTTCCCTAGGAAATCTTGGGATGGCATATTTACGAACAGCAGTTCATATCTATCTCTTCCATATTGTGTGGTTCTATGCACAAATGTGTGTGTCTGGAGTGCATTAGGTGCAAATAGATGAGTGTGCAGAATACGAATGTTCGTTCGCATATAATTGCCATACTGAATGTGTCTACGCATAGACATTTATGAATGAAGGGATGGTGTTGGATGCGTGGACAATAATCCCAGGTGGTATTTACAAACGCACGTTCGTATATTCCTGACCATCTTATATGCATTTGGACAAAACGGATATGTGGGTGACATACGAACGTACATCCATAAGATCCTGGATGGCATATTTACGGACTCACGTTCGTATATCATTGCCATATTTTATATGCATCTGATTATCCATATATATATATATATATGTGTGTGTGTGTGTGTGTGTGTGTGTGCATAAATATCTGAATGTAGATTCGGTTCTTATGTGGTACTTATAAATGCACATTTGTAAACTCCCGACCATCATTTGTCCAAACCAGTTGTACAAATGCTAGCACATCAGCTTTACTAATGCGTGTTCATAAAACTCCGGTATTTACGGCGGTATATGCGGTGGGTGCAATTTGTCCTGTCCCTAGGAGGTGTAAGGTTGGCGCACAGGAAAATGGCTTGAGCGCGCTCCATTGGGTCTCTAGAGCTGTCGCAATCCTTGCTAGCCTCAACAATCTTGCCAATTTTCATTTCTAGCAAAGGTTACGAGCGCTAATCCTTCGCATACCGCCATGCAAATGGTTAGTTCCTCCTACTCCGGACCTTATAGTTCATAAGAGGGGAACCAACCTTCCTACTTTGCTTTCGGGACTCACCCCTTAATCGGTAACCAATTCTTACATGTAGAATTCCATCCATGGAAGTCCAATCTTATGTTGATCATCGCATTGCCGGAGCAACACTACAATGGGCCTTATCTTCGTGCCTCTTAGTCTACGTGGGTGCGAGGCGTTCCCAACGCTCGGAGCCTTCACCCACACTAGGATCACTAGGGCCTTCTCACCAACGGCGCCACAAATCCCGGGTGTCACTCCGGGGTCCCCCTCGTGTCCATGGGGTTTCAGGCACTCCTCATGGAGAGGTGCGTGACAATATGGAATTTTTGGGTTGTCATTACTGGTCCAGATTTGAAAAATGTGTTTTTAAATAGTCTCAAAATCATCAAAAAATCTCTAATTACCAAATATAGTGTTATAAGGGAGATAATTCAAATGGTAGGAAAAAAACTACCATTAATCATAATTAAATTAATTATTTCTAAGATTTATTATTAACTTGTCTAATAGAATAATTATGGGAAAAAAAAGATGGTTACCAATTATTAAAAAAATGTCATTATTAGTAATGTGCATACAAGGTAGGAAGAAATGACATGGTTGGTAGTGATAGTGTATAAGGAAATACCAAATAGTTCATGTAGTCAAATTAAACCGATAGTAAGCCTCCATAAGAATTCTAATTTGTGAATCTATAGTATTAGATATTTTATAGTTACAATAGCAATAGATACACTTGTAGCTTAACTAGTAAAGTGGATAAGCTTAATAGTAATCCCATAACAAATACCTTGCTTAGTAGCTTGAGGAAGTACGGGATTGGTAGGAATGCTTAGTCTTACCAACGTAGGAATATAATTTGTTAACATGAAATGTTTAATTCCCAACTAAAATTGTCGAACACCCGTTCATAATTCCTTCATGGGTGGTCTAGCCCTTGTGCAACATTTTTTGATCCATTTATTTTTTTGGAATTTTTTGACTTCAAATACCATTTGCTCACGTGTTCAACACAACAAAATATGGTTAGTCTTGCATAATCAAACATTATATCTTTTAATCCGAGTGTATCACAATAAATAACAACCATACTTAAGTAAGTTCTTCCTTTGCATTTGTGGCAATTACAAAAATGCATTTGGAATATTTTTTTTATTTACATTTTTTTCAATATAATTTTGACATTTTTCAAGATAGGTGCTTCTATGTGCAATAAGCAAGTTCAACAATTTGGTGGCAAAATGAAAAATCTTCTATATGATTGAATCTCTAAAGAAGATGTGCCAAATTTGCTTACTACCTATATTGATGCTATCATAACATGATAATCCCCCCCCCAATGTAGACACCTCACACCATTTATATTGATGTAAATGTTTACATTATAATCTTTTGAATTGAAACGTGTAGATGATTCATGTTTTTGGTGAAAAATCCTAACATTACAAAAATGCCCTTTGTACATCCAAATTCACCAACTTCTGCATTCTATATTTATCAAAGAATATTTTATCTATCCCTTGGTTTAAGAATTTAGGATGTAAAGTTTAGAGATTAAAATAGATAGGTTATCTTACCAAATTTGTGGATGAAAACATGGTAAAGTGGACAATTCTTGAACATTGTGTAGATTTAAATGAAAGTGATTCAAAACAATATACTAACTTTGAGTTTTGTGAAAAACATTCATAAGTGTTTTTTTAAATATTAATGTATAGAATTTGTTGTTATTATATGAACATAGGTTTCATATGACTTTGACACATATATTTAGGCAGTGTTAATGTATCCGACAAGGCTTGCCATTTCAAAAAATATATAAATATCTTGCTCTAGTTGTTTTATAATGAACTGGTTTTAAAATAATTCAAAAAGTGAAGAAACAAGTTTGAGTTTAGATTTTTGACTAATTTAGATTCTTACCGATTACTTGCATGGATAGCTCATATTTTTGGAAACAAGTTATGCTATCTGATTTTGCACTACCTTAAAGATGTCAAAGAGTTGTACAATTTTCATCCTCTTAGAAGTTCTTTAAGAAATTTGGATGCCAACTTTGGCTCCCATTACAAATTAGTTGCATGAACATTTGCAATTGTTTTGAAAATAAATCTTTAAGAACTTGAGAATAGTCTTCAAAACTCATAAAAAACAAAATCCAAACTTTGTTGGAAGGTAAGAAAACATTTAAATTATGAAGATATGCATAATTTTGAGGCCACAATGAATGATATCAAAATTTCCAATTCTTATAAAATTCATCAAAATAAACACAAACACCAAAATTTGGATTTGGTTCTTGAATGGTCATTGTTGTTTGCCTCCACATTTATGTACATTTGACTTATCCTCTAAATTTTCAACACATATGGATGTGTGAATTCACGCATAGTTGTTTAGTGTATTTTATCCACGGTGAAAGAGGTGGACCAATCTTTATTTGACAATTTAGATCAAGTATAAATTTGAAATTAATTAACAATTTGAACTTATCGCCATGTCTTCACATTTTTTATGAAGGAAGGTATTTGACACGAAACTAAACTCATCGCTACCGTTGGAAGATTTGAAAAATTCTTCAACAATAAAGAGTTGACATGCATGCCTCTACTCCAACATCTCTTGGATGTCTTTGTTGTGCAACTCTACATTTGGAGAAAAATACATCAACTTGCATCCCAAAATTTGACATGACACAACAAAAATTCTTGGAACAACTAATAAATTTTCTCACAAACTAAATATATTTAAAGACAAACAATACATATACTAGGATACAAATTGAATTCAATTGATGTTATACATGAAGAGACATTAGGTTTAACCACCACCTCATCTTGCGGCAACATAAATGTTGGAATTTTCTTATGTGATCCCTTCTAATGTTAGTTTACGTAATCCACAGTCAAGTTAAAAGTTGCAACGTTGTTAGATACAACATCATTTAAAAAGGTATTTGTTGAAATGACATTCTTTCTTCATGCAATGATTACTATAATATCCATTTGTATGAGATGCACTTCGTTTCATCACAAATGCAAAAAAATTAAATAAGTAAGTCTCCATCACAAAATTGTAATAAAAACATGTTAATGATGACATTGGACTCCATGTATCTGCACACAATCAAAGATTAAGATCCCATTGCCCATCATGGATATATTGTACATTTACGTATATTTAAAAAAAAATGTTATAGAAGTAATATTATTGAAATATTTCCAATGGTCAGGGACCTTAAATACAAACTTATACATCCACTCATGCATGTGATACTTTTGGGTGGTACTCGATGTGCACAACACTAACATAAATCCAATATCATAACACATTGTATGCACATAGAAATTTCATTTTCAAATTTAATTGTTATATTCATGGTACTGATGGCACAATGGACATCAATGGATCTCTAATGGTAGTTATCATATTCATAAAATATGGATCATGTCTTGTGAAATGGCGATATGAATCAAATTTATTGCTAAAGCAAGAACAAACCTCTTAGTGGTTTTGTTTGCAGTCGTTTTCAATTCATGCAAAAAACACTTAGCTTAAAGATCATAAACAAAAAAAGTCAAGTGCAAAACTTGAAACAACCAAAAATAACTTAAACTCAATGAATGTAAAGAAAACCAATTTCACAAAAACCAAGAATTAAATTATTCTCAAACTTGAGGCTCAATAAAGACAAAAGCCAATGCATTCAAAATCAATAGCCAAAATATGAATAAAAACAACTTATATGTACAAAGGTTGAGGCATATATAACAAATTGAACTCTAAATAAAAAGATCATTTTTTTGAACACATCACATATCCATGACGTTTAAATTGTCACCATGATGGAATGTGGAGGCATACATCGTATCAGTGCAGAGGAAAAAACCCATGCATACTAAAAAATAAAGTGGATTTTGCATAAAATTTTGGACATTGAGGGCTTGAGGTTGGCAGTAGTATCTCACAAAATTAGTATTGAATGACCAAAACTTATATAATTTTAGCCAATGGAAATAAACCATCTAGAATGGCTTGCTCAATTTTGTGTCAATTTTAAAGCAATGCGAGATAACCAACACTATATTGCGCACAACATTGCTTTTGGGTTTGCATGTTTTGGGGGAGAATGTAAAGCCCAACTTCAACCATGAGTAGGCAATATATGAGTTGGAATTTCACAATAGTTGTTTTGAATGGGTGCCAAAAAAAACAATAAGGTTGCTTAAAGATTTTTAGTGATATTTGCTCTTCTGACATTGCATCCTTGACTTTCAATTCATGGTTGTCACTTTAGGTTTGTGGGTATTGTTGGAATAGTGTTGGGGATAAATTTTTGGACCTTAGTACTAAAGATGTTGTATCCATGCAAAGATTTGTTGCTCACATTTAGTACTTTGGTGATGTTGTCAACTATTTTTAATTATAAAATTGTGAAGGCGTTTCAAATATATAATGTATGTAAATATTGTGTGTTAGTGTATTTTCCTCAGACTTGTGCCTTTCCAATGGGGTGTGCTCTGGGGCAAAAACATCATTCTCATATTTAGTATTTTTTTTTTCTATATGCAAGGTGAATTCCATTTGTCTGCGTTAATGTGATGTACATATGTTTTATAGTTACGAACATGTTAATGTATGTCATCCTTATGGGAATGGCGGAGTCAGTGTCCAAGGTGGTCATAGACCCTCAATGTGGTGTATGGTGTAGGGGGATGTAGGCGAGTGCACTACAAGGGACCAATAGTGGAATGCATGGAATCGCAGGTAGAAGTCAAGGTGGAAACCACATTTTGACAAAAAAGAAACCTAGAAGGACAAGAGATGCTGACATTGGAGGTTGAGTTGGGACCTCGCACTCCCAAGGACAAGGATCAAGAGGTGGAAAACACAAAGAGGAAGGATCTAGTTTGGAGTTGGATTGAGGTATCGCCTACTTCAATTTTTTTGCAACCTTCAATCAAAAAAAAAGGAATGAAGACTATCCATCAATGTTTATTGACCCAATGTGAATAGCCTTATGTACAAAAACAATTAAAATGATGGTCTTGGCATTTTGATTGCAAGTATACTTCAACGTTGACATTAAAAAAACATTGAATGTGAATTCAAATGACATTTAAAATTGCTAATGGTTACCTCCCCATACTGCAGACTTCTTATTCATAAGAGGGGGACCAACTCTCCTACACCTGCATTCGCAGTTCACCGTTTAATCGGTAACCAATGGTAAGATGTGGACTTCCATCCATAATAGTCAAATCTTTAATTATTCCCGTTCAAACCTTGGTAGTACCGAAAACCACTGCCAGACCATTGATGTACCAGGGCGCTGTCCCGGGATAGCATCCCACTCAAATTGCCAAATCTCCTAACTCACACCTCCGATTGAGCGTTCTAAAATCCGCACGCCATAAACTACGCATAGCTCATGGCCTTACCATTATGACTTCTAGTCTTTGTGGGTGGAATGCGTTCCCAACGCCCGGGGCCCTCATCCACACTAGGAATACTTGGGCCCTCTCACCAACGGCGCCACAAATCCCAGGTGTCACTCCGGGGTCCCCTTTGTGCCCATGGTGTTTCGGGCACTTTTTATGGAGAGATGCGCAACATATAGGGTGGATGTCTCAAAGACTTTTATATTTCTCATACGTTGTACACCTTTCAAACTTGTCGCATGTTTCTTCCAAAATGTATTCAGCAAACTATTGACTCTTAATTACACTTAATTTGGATAAAAAAAATAGGTCTACATCTCGTTTTCGGCCCACTTTGTTGATGTGTATTAAGATGTTCTTCCATTTTGTAACCGTGGGCAACACCATTTGAACAATTTTCTCCCTTAAAGACAATGCCCTTGTCGTATGGGCCATTGCATCGGCCAATGTCACTATGATGATGGAGTGGGTTGTCGCGGCTTAGAGTGTAGGCTCTCTAGGCTTCGTGCAGAAGTTACCATAAAATTGAGCATGGTGACCTTGGAAAAAATACTTTTAAAACCTATAGAAATCAACTTTGGAGACATCATGGACGATGTATCACACTACAGAGCACACTTCCACATTCTCAAGGGTCACCACCTTATGGCCATGGATATCAATGTACAAATCAAATGGACCTCTTATTTCTTTGTTGAATGCATACAACACTAATATCGTGTGGAAGAGTAGTTCAAAGAACATGGTCGTCACAACACGCTGGAAAACTGCTAGTCCGTTGTAAAGCACGAATGGCATAACCACGTAGATGAACGTGCCCCAAGGTGTTGTAAAAACAATTTTGTGGTAATGCTTGGGGTCAATAGATACCTGATTGTGTCTCAAGTACCCATCCATGAATGTGTGTACAACTCATGGTTGTCTACCTTATCTAAAATTTGATTAATAAATGACAAAGAAAAATGATCCTTTTGGGTGGTTGCATTCAATTTTCTATAGTATATGCATACCCTATGCATCCCATTCTTCTTCCACCAATACCATTGGTGACATCCAATCTATAATATCAACTGGTTGGATGACCCTAGCTTCCAACAACTTTTGAGTGTTGCCTTTACCACAAGTTGAAGGTGGGGGTTCACTCGCTGATCCTTTTGACGGATTGAGTGGGATAGTGTGTTGGGCTAGATGTGGGGGTAAGCCCTTAAGAACCTTATAGGACCAGGCAAAAATATCTTTAATTCCACCACTAGCTTGGTGTATTCCGATACCTCTCTTGGGGACAGTTGCGAGCCCATTTTGATGGGCTTGGGTTCCTTATCGGGTAGACCCACGTCTATCTCCTGCCAATTTGCATCCAACACTCGCGTGGGGTTGTTGGACCCTTATATCAATTGTCCGACACCAAAAGATACGAGGAAATATCGTGGCCAACTTGAATTCCGGTGGAGGTGTTCCTGAAGTATAATGTTGGCATGACATCTTCCTCCAGTGTGAGTTCCTCTAGCGTTAGTAGTGAAAAGGTTGTAGTTAGCCTTCTAAGCATCAAATTAGTCCAATCTAAGCTTAATTAACTTGGAATCGGCTACCTAGACCCTTACAATGTAGTTTAACTACTAAAACTCAACACAAAGGAGACCAAACACTAATATAATATTTTAGAACTTCTAACTATTTGAGAAGGAATATGAAGAAATGATATTTATGTGAGCTGCCTCACGGAAATGCTTATAAATTTTAGTCAGAATTGTAGTTTTGAATGAAACTAATATAGATAGAGCAATAACTTTAAGACCTATCTAGACATATAAAATTTGTTGAAAATAAACTCTCCAGCGGGCCGGGGTGAAGCTACAAAGATAGCAGTATCCCAGTAGAAGATGTCTCACAGAAACGCTCATAACTTTTAGATTGAATTTTAAATTTCAACGAAACTACTTTTGCTAGAAAGAATATTTAACATCTATGTTTGCATATAAGATACGTTAGAATCGGACTTAAAGGTAAGATGTGACAAGTTTCTAAAATACGCTATCTTTTTTTGGTTTAAAATCACTAACTAATATGATATTCTATATGAATTAATTTTGCTTCACTAACAAGAAAAGAGAGATTAGAATCTAGTTTGAATACAAAGAGGCAAAGACTAAATAAATTATAAGAATATACTTTATTTGAATAATAAAAACAACCTACTCCTTCTCAAAGAGCACAAACAGTCAAATTATTAAATACTAACAACGGGTTTTTCGATCAAGGGTTGATCGAAGTCGGAAATGCTTGGGTAGGAGAAGAAAACAACTATACTTGGAGGGGATTGGATCACTGGTCCGAGACCGATGTAAAACTCCCAAAATGAAAGAATGGTGATATTGAAAGGAGCTTCAACGCCATTTAAATAGTGTTGCCTCACATGGTGGAGTTGAATCCTTCGGTGGTATTTTGCCTTGTCACGTTTAATTTCGCATTGGATTCTTTTAGCCACTGTTGATTCTTCGTATCCGATTCTCTTAGCCACCGTATTCAAAGACCTCATCTCATTTTGACCTAATAGTGTCAAAAGACATTTGTCAAATTGGATCTCCCTCGTCTAGGCGAATCGGCTAGGTCAAAAGATTATTCGTACTTGTCAATATTGTTTTGTTCCATTTATTTAATTTTTTTGTCGCGTAGTCATTTTGAATTTGGAATATCCTAAACCTTTAGCCTTACTTACCACTCGACTATTGCCTTAAACTAAATTAATCCCAAAATAATCTTATAATAATTTGTTGCCGCTTATTCTATTAGGATGTACTTTCTAAGCTAATTTCTAACTCCCAACTAACCTCACCGACATAATATTTACTATCTATTTCTTGTTTACCATTAATACTATATTTATTTGATTAAATACTAGATTTACTTAAAATTTCACGTATAGTGGCGCACCATTTGGGGTCGGTTTGTAAAAATCATAACGCATTTTTTCTCTTGCTTCGCGCATCCATTCAATCACGATTATCCTGCATCAAAACACCAAACAAAGAGGAAATATCTGTCCCAATCGAAGTGACTTGGATCTATGGATAATAAAGTTTTCAAAGCCGCCCTCCACTCTGAACGGAGTGGGTTTGGACTAAAGAGATTATACCCAAGATAACAAATTGTTAAACCCGTCCAGCGTATTCCAACGGAGTGGGTTCGGATCCCCTTAGCAATAATATTATTTCACATGACCACTTTGATTTCTTTCTCTCTTTAAGTTTGGTTACTAGATCTAAATTTTTTACGAACGACCTTCAAATCTTAGTTTGACACTCAAATTCTAGTCGCACGCAACACCAAATGTTCAAACAAAAACAAATATAACCTAACACATATATTCTAATCCTAGCAATCTCCACCTAGGTGATTCAAGCTTTATATTCTTTGCATATCTTCCCACTCATATGGGTAGGAAAGACATCTATTGCCAATGTCTCTAACAATAATGAACCACTAGCAAACATTTCCTTGACCACATACGGACCTAACAAAAGGACGTCAAACTTTTCCGGAAAATCCTTGTGTATATTATCTTTTAATAAAATCCATTGACTTGCTTTAACAAAACGAATATTTTGTTTCTTCTCAAAAACCACCTTCTTCCGTCGTTGATGTATTTTAATGTATTGCGCATTCACTATCTAGGCTTTGTTCAAACCTTCTAGAACCTCCAACCGGTGTTCAATAGATTTTGAAATATCCAACATCTCATTACCGCAATTCGGAACGTTTCAATTTCAAACTGAATAGGTAAGATGGCCTCAATTTCGTGAACCAATGAAAATGACGTGGTGTGTGTAGTATTCTTATAAGTCGTACGATAAGCCCATAGAGTGGCGGCATATTTCAAATTCCATTTTCTCTTTGAATGATCCACCGTCTTCCGCAAAATCTTACATAAGGTCTGATTTGTCCGTTCTGTTTGTCCGTTTGTTTGAGGATAGTAAGGAGCCGAAATCTTGAAATGCGCGGTCAATTCCGCAATCATTTAATTCACAAAGTAAGATCCTCGGTCATTAACAAACACCTTCGAATAACCGAACTGAGTGATGATGTGTCGTACGAAAACATAACAGTTATCTTAGCATCATCTTTCTTCACTGCCTTCGCCTCGGCCCACTTCGTCAAATATTTTGTTGCGACCATAATGTAGCTTATTTGTCGTGATGATGCCGGATGCACTTGACCCACATAATCCATACCCCATTTTCCAAATGGAGCCAAAAGCAAAGAGGGTTGAAAAGGCATGCCAAGTTGTACATCCTTGCGTGGGTACCGTTAGTATTGATCACACTTACAAGCATGTTCGTAGGCATCTTTTGACATTGTTGGCCAATAGCATCCCGCTCGATGCCCCTTATGTGTAGTCAACATCCCCGCGAAATGACCTCCACAAGGGTTTTAATGAGTTGCCTCCAACACCTTTGGCCCCTCACTAGAGTAGATGCATCTACGAAATATTAAATCTGTTCCTCGCCGATAAAGCTTGTCCGAAATCAAAGCAAAATATCGGCTTTGAATTCAGTCCTTATGGCGTTCGATCTTGGACAAATTATTCGACATTCATTGAGTTCTCAAAAAATCCGCAACATGATTGTAATACACTAGGCTCGGCACCGTAGACACTGCATCTAAAAATTCATCATTAATTCCTCCACCCGTACCTTTTTTCTTGAAGATCCGCGATAAATAATCCGCTTGGAGATGCATCCTTCCTGGTTTGTATCTTATAGTTAAATTCTTGTAACAACAACATCCAACGAGTAATTCGCCTGCTCAAATTGAATTTGTTAACCAAATAACGTAAAGTCATATGATCAACAAGAAATACAGCATTCCTTAACAAAAGATATTATCAATATTTCTTTACCGAAAACAACATGGCCAAAGCCTCACGTTTCGTTGTAGTGTAGTTTCATTCCTGTAAGTTGCCTACTAGTAAAGACTATAGGACGATCATTTTTTGCATCTCCGAATGGTTGGCAAAGAGCACTACCCACCGCAAAATTATAATCATCGCTATAGATATGAAATCATAAATTTCAATTGGAAGTGATTAGAGACAAGACGCTCGTGAGCTTACATTTCAAAATATCAAAAGGATTTTGATATTTTTATATCCAATTAAACGGTATAACCTTCTTTGTTAGGTTCGTGAGAGGAATAGCCGTATGGCCCTATATGGTTCCAATATGGCCCAATGCACTCCGCAGCTTTGGCAGATTTTCCGATGGCGGTAGTTCGACAATTACTTTTACTTTCTCGGGGTTCGTTAACCTATCTTTTTCCGAAATCAAATGTCCTAACAAGATACCATGCAAAACAAACAAAATGGTCTTTTCAAGATTAAGCAATATATGATATTTTTGGCAACGTTCAAAATAAACCCGTAGGTCTTTAAAATGACTCTCTTTTGGACCGTGTGCACAAAAGTCATCAATGAAAACCGCCATCGATTTATGCGAAAGATCGAAAAAGACCGATTTTCCCTTCTTACGCCAAACACCTCCAATTGTCTTATGTGACCCATATTAATTAATAGACTAATATTTGCTTACCTAGCATCTATTAACTAAGCACAACTAGCTAAAATTTAAATTAATAGCTAATATCTAGCACAACTTAGTTTTCATTTTGGCCAACCTTACTCTTCACTAGATTTTTGTTTCTTCCCGTTGAAGGCCCGAAGTCCTTGGTAATTCACCTTCCTTCGTTTAGGCTAAATGCTAAATAAACTAATAATCCCTAAATTCCCTATCAATTCTAAATTTTAATGCTAGTATCTTAACTAAAAATGTTCCCGCATAGTGGTAATCCACTCTAGGGGTTCACATTAATCCTAAATGTATTTTGAGCTTTGGCATATTTTGTATGCAAGTTTTTTCATGTTTTTCAATTTTCTTCGTGATTTTGCTATGTTTTAATCGTCTTGCCATTTTGCACTTTATTTTGCTATGCTACAAAGGTTTGAAAGTCCAATCATGTTTTGATTTATATTCTTTCTTCAATTCCCATCACATTGAAGTTTGATCTTTACTCCAAGTCTATATAGGCACTAATTCTAGGATGATATGTGTGAATTTTAGCTAAAAATTGTAAGAAATAATGCCAAAATTGCTTCTACAAAATAAGCAAAGGTTTGGAAAACATATTTGTATATGTATCTATACATACACAAATATGCATACATATAGATACGTAGACCCATTGTACACAAACCTATAGACGCAATTGTTTACAAACGCGCGTTCATAAATGATACAGCATCGTACAAAGAACAACTAATAAATAAAATAATTGAACACCAACTCATATACAAACATGCGTTCTTAAACAACTTCCCTTAATAACATAGGGCATATATTTACGAACACATGCTCGTAAATATTTGAATCATCCAATGGAAATGTGAAACAAAATAATTATAATAAATGAATATATGTATAAACAAAAAAACCATTTTAGATGACGCGTACCTTTTCATGAGGAGTGCTCGCAACACCATGGACACAAGGGGAGCCCGCAATGACATCCAGGACTTGCAATGCCATAGGTGAGAGGGCCCAAATGATTCAAGTGTGGCTGAGGGTCCCATGCATTGAGAACTTCTACCACCCATAGAGATTAAGAGTCACAAGGGTAAGGCCATGAGCATTGGATAGCTTATGGTGTCCAAATTCTAGAATGCTCCAAAACTCCCCGATCATGTATGTGAGCTAGGAGATATGGCAATTTGTGTGGGAGGTTGCCTAAGAACAACCCCCAACACTCCAAAGGGTGTTGTGGTGGGAATGAAATGACTCGGGAGTGGCGCCCAAGACTGCCCATGTTAGGAAAGCCATAACTCCCTCAATATTTGCTTGAATGGAACAAGTGAGGAGTCCATCAACATATATGCAAAGAGCGAATAATGATGGATAGGTTGCTTGATCAAATCAAGGATAAAATGATGAAGCTATAGACGTTTGAAGGTGTTGAGGAGCTCCAGCCCCAATGGCTAAGGAAAAATGCCTATCTGGCCCCAATTCTTAGGAGAGAGATAAAATGTTATTTGATGGTTGTGAGTAGGAATCATCCCCACCCTTCAATGCGTCCTAGTCCGGGTGGGGACTCCTCCTCTCACAACTCCTAACTGGCTAGTCGACGTGACAAGTTCGATTCTGGATGCCAAGAATGGTGAGGTACCAGAAGCACCTTCTTTATTTAAAATCCTAAGTGTTAATAAACACTTGGGTTACACACACATGAAAGAGCCACATTCACATGTGACTCCTATCACGAAAAATCCTATCCTAATGACTATTCTCCATCACCATAGTTAATCTAATTCCCCCTAGCCATCACACCATTGATCCTAACCCAACCCTAGATTATGCTAAGCCCAATCCAATCAACCTCCCTTAAGCTCTACCCTACTGCATTATCCCGCCAAGGGCCGGTCTTCCCTACTGTCGCGCACCTCTCCATGACGAGTGCCCGAAACACCATGGGCACAAGGGGGACCCCGGAGTGACACCCGGGACTTGTGGCGCCGTTGGTGAGAGGGCCCAAGTGATCCTAGTGTGGGTGAGGGCCCCGGGCGTTGGGAACGCCACCCACCCACGGAGACTAGGAGGCATGACAGCAAGGCCATGAGCTATGCGTAGCTCATGGCCTGGTAATTCTATAATGCTCAAGAACACCTCAATCGGAGGTGTGAGCTAGGAGTTATGGCCATTTGAGTGGGGCGCTGTCCCGCTGCCCTGGTACAGCAGTGCCTGAGAGTGATTCCCGCGACTGCCAAGCTTCAAATAGGCATAACTTCCTCAAGACTTGGCCGAATGGGGCTAATGAGAAATCCATCGGCATCTACGTGAAGCGTACATGAGGATGGAGTGGTTTCTTGTTAGCATGAGACATCACACAAGGAAGTTATGATGGTCAGAAGCTACTGGGGGCTTCTAGGCCCAACGGCTAAAGGAAAATGTCTACTTGACCCCAACTCTTGGTGGAGAGACAAGAGGTTTCTTGACGGTGGGGTAGGGGCCCTGCGTAGAGTCCTAAAGGCTTATATGGGTGAGGTGGTGTGGTCTCACCCACCCGAGGCCGAACGGCACGGCCTCCATGGGCATTGGCCCAATGTGAGGCCATAGTTGCCTAGTATGGTTCGGGTTGTTGTAGTGTTGCTCTAGCAACGCGATGATCAACATGGGATTGGACTTCCATGGATGGAAGTCCACATCTAGGATTGGGTTACCAATTAAGGGGTGAGTCCCGAAAGCAAAGTAGGAGGGTTGGTTCCCTCCTATGAACTATATGGTCCGGGGTAGGAGGAGCTAACCATCAGCATGGTGGAATGCGAATGGTTAGGGCTCGTAACCTTTGCTAGAATTGAAAATTGGCAAGATTATCAAGGGGGCTAGCAAGGGTTGCGACACCTACCTGCCAACCGGTTGGTTACCTTCACAGCTCACATTAGCTGACCCTTGGTTCGACCACCAGCGCAGTCAACTCGCCCACCTTGCTCTCTTTTGATTTGTTGTTGTCCACTCGAGAGGCCTCTGTTGTCGCGCACCACTCCATGAGGAGTGCCCAAATCACCATGGGCACAAGGGAGACCCCCGGAGTGACACCCGGGACTTGTGGCGCCGTTGGTGAGAGGGCCCAAGTGATCCTAGTGTGGGTGAGGGCCCCGGGCGTTGGGAACGCCTCCCACCCACAGAGACTAGGATGCACAAGGGTAAGGCCATGAGCTATGTGTAGCTCATGGTGTGGTGAATCTAGAATGCTGAAGATCACCTCAATCAGAGGTGTGAGCTAAGAGTTATGGCAATTTGAGTGGGGCGCTGTCCCGGGACAGCGCCCTGGTACAGCAGTGCCTGGGAGTGATTCCCGGGACTGCCAAGCTTCAAACAGGCATAACTTCCTCAATACTTGCCCAAATGGGGCAAGTGAGGAGTCCATCAACATCTACGTGAAGCGTACATGAAGATGGAGTGGTTGGTTGTTAGCATCAGACATCAAACAAGGAAGTTATGATGGTCTGAAGCTTCTGGGGGCTTCTAGGCCCAGCGGCTAAGGGAAAGTGTCCACTTGACCCCAACTCTTTGTAGAGAGACAAGAGGCTTCTTGAAGGTGGGTTAGGGGCCCCGTGTAGAGTCCTAGAGGCTTATATGGATGAGGTGGTGTGGTCTCACCCACCCGAGGCCGAACGGCACGGCCTCCATGGGCATTGGCCCAATGTGAGGCCATAGTTGCCTAGTATGGTTCGGGTTGTTGTAGTGTTGCTCCGGCAACGCGATGATCAACATGGGATTGGGTTTCCTTGGATGGAAGTGCACATCTAGGAATGGGTTACCGATTAAGGGGTGAGTCCCGAAAGCAAAGTAGGAGGGTTGGTTCCCTCTTATGAACTATAAGGTCCGGGGTAGGAGGAGCTAACCATTAGCATGGCGGTATGTGAAGGGTTAGCGCTCGTAACCTTTGCTAGAAACGAAAATAACCAAGATGGTCAAGGGGGCTAGCAAGGGTTGCGACATCTGCCGTGCTAATTCGGCCAGCAATCCAGCAACCCCCATTGAATCGGTTAGCCCCTTAGCCTTCCACAGCTCCTGATCCCTCTGCCTTGGGCCATCGTGTTGCATTTGCTCCTTCCCCCTCGAACTAGCCTTCTCGTCCACCCATTCCCTGGTCTGATCATAGAATGCACTAGCTGTAGCCACCTTGCCTCTGATTTCCGGCTCCTCCTGAGATCACTCTTGCAAGCTGTGATTCTAAATTCCTTTACCCTTCCCCGGCTGCAGCCCACCGGCTACATTGTCAGCTCAAGCTCCCTCTAGAATGTGCTGCGGTTCGAATTCTGGATTGAGAATTCCGATTTCCCTTCCCTATTCCCAGCAGCCGTAATACCCCATTGACAGCTGCATTGCAATGGGTGTGCTTTGTGTGCATTCATCCTTTCAATTCCAGCGTGTTGACCCCCTTATTTATCAGCCTCAAGCTCATGCTCCTGGTAGCTTCTACAATCACGACTAAAGGCCGAAGAACAACCTCCGCCCTCTTCTCATGATGTTGCTTCAAGCATCCTCTTTCGGCAGCTAAGACTACACTCTCTGGAACGGATCTGGCTGGTCCCTAAACCTTCGTCCTCTCTTCCCCGTTGCTTCTTCGAATGAGGTCCTCCCGATCCTGGTGTGTGTTGACCCCCTTGCAGCGCAGCGCAGCCTGCCTCCCCTCTCCTCTCCCGGTGCCCAGTGAGAGAGAGAGTGTCAAGGCCTCCTAGACCATCCCTCAGATTCACGGAAATCCAGTGGCTTATCCCAAGTTTAGGAGCCCCCCCTTTAAATGAACACCTTCCCAAGCTTAAATGCCCAATATTCTCATCTCCAACCATTCACACCCCGCATTCTTCACCCCGTAATTAAACTGCTCACTCATTCTTTATTTTATTTTAGTTTTCTTCCTTCAATCCCCACCACTCACACTGATACTTAAATCATCTCCATCCAAATTAATTAAAACCATGTCTAACTCTAATGCCTCGAGGTTGTTATTACTTCAACCATCCTAGCAACTACAATCCTGAGGTTTTTCTCTAATTTTTAGTGTTAAGTTGGCATGTGAGCATGATATGGGGCTCACAATGGTGGGGTGGGTCCTTGCCCAATGCCCTAGAGGAGGATGTGAAGAGGCGGTTTTACTTACCAACTCCGCCCTTTGCAAAACAACGGGCCTTTACGGACGTCGGCCCAACATGGGGGTAAAGTTGCTAAGTATGCTTCGGGTTGTCATAGTGTTGCTCCGGCAACGCGATGATCAATTCAAGATTGGATTTCCATGAATGAAAATCCGCACCTAATCAATGGCTACGCATTAAAAGAATAGTCATAAATGCATGTGTAGGAGGATTTGGTATGGGGAACTAACCATGCGTGTGTGTCGGATGTGCAAGGTAAGCGCTTTTGACACTTGCTAGAGTTGCAAAACGGTGAAGATATATTAAAGGAAGCTAGCAAGGGTTGTGACATTTTATATGTAGATATTAATATATTTTCATATTTACAAGCGTTGATTCCTAAATATGTATAGTATTTAACATTCAAAATTGGTGAATGGCTATAAAAACAATTATGACCTTCCTAATATATTAAAGTTCCATATTTACAAACGGTTAATTGAAAATATGATGCTATAAAATATTATAACGATTCACAATGAATTAATTTTTATGCCATGGATAAACTATCCACATAATGCACATACCACATTCCTGTACATAATGCTCTTAGTAGTGGATTCCATAGTGTATTCGTAAAAATGAATCAAACCATGTTTGTTTTTCTTCAGATCGCAAATACAAATAGAAATGCGGTAGAGCAATTCATAGTGCCTACAATCATGTTTTTGCCATAATCCATACATGATATCAATGGCAATGACAACCTATTTCCCAAAAGATGAGTTTATGGGGGAGTAAATCGCTATATATGAGAAGATAAAAGATAAGCAATTTTCCCTCCATTTCATGTATGAGCTCAATTGTGTATGAACCCACCATGTTCGACTAGCCCAAACAATGGGTGCAAATGAAGACTTAGGAAATAGATTTGATAAAGGCCAAAAGAGAGTTTGATATACTAGATTTAAACCAAATGAATGATCACATAAATTTCTTGTTATATTTCCAAAAACACTTCTTCTCCTACATGTATTCATGCATGAATACAAGACCTAAAGCCAAATTATTCAACTAAGAAGTTTTTTTCTCCAATTGTAGCCTTAGTCCATATTGGACCGCCAAGAAATAAACAACCATCCCATTAAACAACATTAAGTATAATAGTGTTGTCATGGAAGCAAAAGAATCCTAAGATTCTATTAGCATCAAGGGTTGGATGTTCCCAAAGTGCACCCAAACTTATGCACTTTGTGAGCAGGCAAATCCATGGACCCAATAGATAGTCCACGCCATCCAAGAGGTTGAGGGTTGACATGGAAAAATATATAATCTTAGAAGGCGTTGAGGTGAGCTTGAAGACTTTGATGTCCACACCCTTGAAGAAAGGAGAGATTCCCAATGCGGTTAAGACTAATAGGATCTTAAAAGACTTCAACAATTATTTCAAGAATTGCTCGCCCATGGGGCACCACTTTACATTCAATGTGGACTACTTCAAATACAGGAAATCCCCTAACAAGTGAGTAGTTAGGTGTTGTGAGAACAGTGGTGTGGGTTGGAAAATTAATAATGTGATGAATAATGTGAAGTAAGATAGATAGACAGTGTGCGTCATGCCCAAATGATTGATTTCTCATCCCACTATAAAAAAATGGCCCCCAATTCAAAAAATATAGTTTTAGATAATCAATGATCAACATATTTTGGAGGTGTTGCTAGTCATCCTCAAAGACGGTGGTTATAATCACAAGCTTAAAAAAGACCTTTGGTACTAGAAGACATTATTGGTTTGATTGGAGGATTGGGATAACCTCCAATATTTTTTGACATATTTAAATTCAAGAAAATAAAGGCTTTTGAGGCATTTTTGGGTTGCGAATATAGTGGTTGCTAAGGATGTTTGGATTGCACATAGATGCCCCCCAAAGGAAAAGGAGATTACAAAGATCCAATCTCCCCAATAAAAGGTGGACATACCAACAACGTTCGTATAATTTATATTATATTTTATATAGCATGTTAGTATTTTATTTTACAAATGCATGTTTATATGTCATTCAAAACATTGCCCCTCTTTGCTATGCATTGCAAGCATTTTGTGATGCAATGGTTGACAAATTCTCTTCCATCAACATGAAGTCCATAACAACCACATCAATTATGAATTTCAAAGGAGAAATCAGATTGATGTGCTACAATAATGATATGTGGGAGATGTGGACAACATTTATACGTGGGAAACATACATAGCTCTAGAGATTTGATCAACCCGAATATAGAGCGGAAACACTATGTTGACAAAAATGCAAAATTCCCTTTACCTTTGAGGGATTTTTTAGACAAAAACTCTAGTGATGCTTGGTGCATCTTCTTGGAAGCACAACAAAAGAGGCAATCCCATACCCAAAACTATTTTTGAAGAGGCCAAAGTACCAATCCAATACATATTACATCAAGGAGTTGTAGGAGCATCGAAAAATGAAAATAGTCGCGATGAAGGAATTGAACGGGCTTGTGCATGAGAGAGAAGTGTTCCTTGCTGATGGTGATGTCAACTATGCAAAGTGGAAGGAATCCAAGGTTTTGTACAACATCAACAAGGCCTCAATGTACAGTCCTGTCAAGGAACATGGCCTAACACTCAAGCTCAAAGAAAACTGAAGATCCAAGAAAATAAATTTTGATCCCGAGGAGTATAAAAAAATACATTTCTAACCTTGTAAAGAAAAAAATTGCCAAGTTCCACATCATGGCATGTTTTTGTTTCATCACAATTTTTTTGGAAAGGACATCATTTTACAAGTGGAATGACACCATTAATAGGGTTGAGGTGAGGGAGGACAGTAAGGGGTGCCCATTTTCATTAATTGATTTGCGGGTGATTCCAAATGATGTAAGGCAAAATGCGAAGGGGGTTGTCGTGCACCTCTCTAAGAGGAGTGCCCGAAACACCATGGGCACAAGGGGGACCTTGGAGTGACATATGGGACTTGTGGCGTCATTGGTGAGAGGGCCCAAGTGATCCTAGTGTGGGGTGAGGGCCCCAGGCGTTGGAAACGCCTCCCACCCATGGAGACTAGGAGGTACAATGGTAAGACCATGAGCTACGCATAGTTTATGGCGTGTAGATTCTAGAATGCTCACGAAATTCTTAATCGGAGGTGTGAGCTAGGAGTTATGCCATTTGAGTGGGGTGCTGTCCCGAGACAACGCTCTAGTACAACAGTGGCCTGGGAGTGGCTCCCGGGAGTGCAAAGGTTTGAACAGGCATAACTTCTTTAATATTTGTCCAAATGGGGCAATAAAGGAGTCCATTGGCATCTACGTGAAGTGTAAATGAACATAAACTGGTTTTTTTGTTAGCATCAAAAATCTCATAAGGAAGTTATGATGTCTAAATCTGCTAGGGGCTTCTAGGCCCAGCGGCTAAGGGAAAATGTCTACTTGGCCCCAAGTCTTGGTAGAGAAACAAAAGATTTCTTGACAGTGGGGTAGGGGCCCTGCCTAGAATCTTAGAGGGCTTATATGGGTGAGGTAAGGTGGCCTCATCCACCCGAGGCCGAATGACACGACCTCCATGGGCTTTGGCCCAATGTGAAGCCATAGTTATCTAGTATCGTTCGGGTTGTTATAGTGTTGCTCCGGCAATACGATGATCAACATAAAATTGGACTTTCATGGATGGAAGTCCACATCTAAGGATTGGTTACCGATTAAGGGGTGAATCCCGAAAGCAAAGTAGGAGGGTTGGTTCCCTCTTATGAACTATAAGGTCCGGGGTAGGTGGAGCTAACCATTAGCATGGCGGAATGCAAAGGGTTAGTGCTCGTGACCCTTGCTAGAAATGAAAATGGGCAAGATTGTTAACGTGGCTAGCAAGGGTTGCGACAAGGGTGCCTATCTACAACCCTTTCATGGCAAATTTCATGAACCACAATTTGCCAAAAATGAGACAACCACACATATGGCTGTAGATTGTGGAGCAAGAAAAACTCTCCATTGTCGTTAATCTCTACAAGGCGACAATCGAGTTTGAGTACAATATTTTCCACAATACTTATGTGCCTACAAAGATGAAAGGGGTAGTTGCCCTCAATGAGGCCATAGGAAACAAACATGTAAGAACGGTGAGCCTAATTTTTCGAGCATACTATGTTCTTAATCATGGGCATGCATCCATAAAGGCAAACAACACCTTCAAAAACATCTACAATATCTCCCACTTCCATCCCAAAACGTTTTTGTAGGAGATGTTGTACTCAATTATTTGAGCACTCGAACTCATAAGAGAGTTCTACATCATTGTGTTGCAAATTTTGGCTATGAAAGGGCAGAGAATGTACAATGTTTTTGGAGGCAATAACTTTATTTACATTGCCATGGTAAGGCGATCATTTCTGGTTTTATGAATGTTTGTTTATAAAACTTTATATGTTAATTTATTCAACAATCTAAAAAAATTATTGTTTTAATATTCTAGAATTTTAGGAACGAGCGTTCATAGAACTCTTATTTTCTTTCAATACATAGCACTCATCTTTACAAATGTTTGTTCATATATGATTGACAACATTTTCCTTTGGTGTAAGTAGATATTTGGCTTGTGCATCAACAATTACATTGACATAGTCGACGATAAGGAATAGAAGATTTGCAAGTCTAAAACATCCATGATGGACCTTGGAGTTATGAGTGCACCAATGATGGACATCCACATCTTTCTTGATGAGTGTATGGCTATCATGGAACTAGATGGAAATGATCATGGTCCCACAATCCCCATGGATCTGGTAGCACTTGTACTTAATATCTCCCAGTTAAGAATTTTGGCTTTTATGAAAATTCTATTGAAACACAAAGACTCCATATGGTTATTCAGGATTATCAATGGGCACCACCCAAGATGTTATTTCTGCAAGAACCTTTGGCACTCAAGCCCACGACACTCCAAAGGGGTTGTTCAACATCGTCATCCCCCATACCCAAACTGGTGGTACCAAAAATTAAGGATCTCAATGTCCTTGACCAACGCTCATGCCCATCTTTGGACCTCTTTAGCAACCCTCAAAGGAAGATGAAGGAGACCCCATACGTCAAGTTGGCAAAGGGCATCATAATCGATGTCCTTGACAAGGACGACAACGACATGGACATTTTGGTGGAATTAAGGGTAAACTACAACAAGAACAAGAGGGTCAAGGAGGAGGCACACTCTGTCACTATACTCAACACCAAGCTCAAACAAAAGATGAAAGAAAACATGGCAAGAATTGAACAAAAGAATGCTAGAAAAATATTCATCATATAGGAGGAGCTTAGGGCTTCCAACTCAAAAGCAGATGTTATTTTGGAGATGTTGAGTAGGATGCAAAGTTTCACACCGGTTCTTCAGCCACCATATCCATTTTCTCATGGATACCCTCCTCCACAATACCCCTATAGGTCATACCTGGGAGTAGCTTACTTGGCAATATTGGGGACGCCTCCAGTATTTCAGTAGCAATGATTAGCAACCATAGTGCCAATGGCCACCCCCAACTCTAACAATGTCATCTTTGCGACAATACGCAAGGATCAAGATTTGGAAGTGTTTGCTCTAAAATCTTCAAGTCCAACAATCTTCACCCCTCCATCCTCAAGGGTAGGACTAGCATTTAACATGAACACAACCTCTTTCACCCTTGTCCCCAAGGTTGTAAATATGATGGGCAATGATATTACGCGACGCACTAATACCAACATTGTAAAGGATACGCACAAGAACATGAATGACCTAGCATGGGTAAAAAATATGGACATTGAGAACAACAATGTACATGAAACCTAACCTTTTGTAAATGTGGAGAATGTACATATGGAAGCTTTGGAGCTGATGGTCAACAATGACGACACGGAATCCATCCAATAGACCCCAATATCTTAAGCGCAACATTTAGACGATCCCATGGAAACAAAGGCGTTTCAACATTGGATGTTATGAACAAGCTTTTTTTAATCGATGAAGTAGGAACGGTTGTTCAGTCCAATGACGTGCCCCCCCCCCCCAATGATGAGGTAATTCATCTTTGAGATCACCACATGCATTATCAAATGTATGTTTGTCATATTTTTGACCACCTTCTTTGTTTTTTTGGCACGTTTTCTTCATTAACAACAAGGATTGGTAAGAATATTTTTTATGTGCTCTCTAAGGTCGATCAATTTGTAGGACATAACATCATATGCCTTAGGAACATGTGTGATAGATTACCACCTAAGAAACATTGTACATTTTAATGTACATCTGTACTTATTAATGTACATTGCAAATGATCTTTGCATCAATTCACTCAAACATTGCAAAATCTCTTATTTTTTGTGTTGTATATGTTCATATGTTTTCATTTGTAACTTCATGTCCACCTTTTTTACAAATGACCGTTGGTAAAAGCTAATGATCCCATGTCCACTTCTTTCACGAACAACCATTTGTGAATGCATTCTCAATTTATTACCATAGAGTACGAATATCCATTTGTAAATGTCACAACATTCACAAATGAACATTTGTATACCATGTATCTCACCACGTTCAACCTTCATGCACAAACGTTTGTTCATGAATGTATCCTTTAGTTTATGGTTCATGCACTATTGTTCTCACGCCTCTTTCTTTCTTCATAATGCATCTTTATTTTTGACATATATTTCTTTATTGGATGATAGAATTAAACTAGTTAAATTGGTAATCACAAGGTTCCCCAAAGGTAGATTGCAATCGTTCAGGGAGAGGACTTGAGCCCTAGCAAAAACCCTTCATAGTTTTTGACCACAATGGGGTGTTGTATCACACCAACCACATTCCTAGAGTTCCTACATTTTTCTTTTGTCATTCCAACGATAAGAACTATGACAAAGAGCTCAACATTTTCATTAATTAGAAGGTTGTCTGTGCATGTCTAGGTTCGCAAAGTTTCCTTCGTAAGGTGCTCAACTTAACTCATGTTATTGTATGGAGCTCTATAGTCTTGGAAAAGACGAAACCATTCATCAATATTTTTTTTCGTGATCTCCCAAGCCCTTGCTTTGTTCTTGGCTAAGAGGCATGTGATGAGTTAATGGATGAGAATTGTGTGCTAGTGCCCAAGTTAGGAGGAAAAGGCGGTCCTCAACAGTTTCTAAAGATGCTAAGGTCCTACCTTTGGATAGGCATTCCTCAGCTGGAGGGGGTCCCCCGCAGGTGTTGGCCAACTTCAGAGAACACTCCTTTTGTTGATGGCAACACTGCCAAGAGCGTTTCAACCCCCGGGACAACGTCATCTTCCTTAAGCCATGGACCGATGATCGAGAAAAACACATTCTTAGTTAATGAGCTAGCACCTTACATTAGGAGGCTTATGCTCCACCTCGAAAATGCCTCGCATTTTGTTCACTCCAACCCCATTAGCAATGAAACATGTGAGCCCAATATGGTGCCCACATCTCAATTTAATCTCTGTGACGTCCAAATGTTAGCAGTTGTGTTTTGATTGAATAAGTTAAAGCTTGAAAGTTTAGAATTTGCAAAAATTAATTGGGATTGAGCTAAATTGTAAGACCGTGTGCAATTAAAGAAAAAGACCAAAAACAAGTGATTAGTTTATTGAGGTTTGAGTGGTCATTAGGGTGAAGTGGTTTAGGCCCATGATAAATGTTTGTTTCAGGTTGAGTGATGTTTGTTTAAGGGGGAGGTCCCTCCCAACTTAGGATTAGGCCGTTGGATTTCCGGCACCGACGAGAGGGGGTCTTGGTAACAGGGAAGAGCGCTTCCAGTTTACACACACACACAAGAGGTCTGCTGGGCAGAGGTGAAGCCCTGCCGACTTGCAGCTCGGTGGCTGGAGCACGGGGGAGACCGACTCTGTGGGGATGGACGACGCAGAGGATTCAAAGTGAGGGCCCTGCCAATGCAGGGAACCCCATCAGTTTGAGCGAGGAATGTGTAGCTAGGGGGTAGCAAACAAGATAGAAGAAACCAGGGCGTGAAGCCCGGATGAAGGAAATGCAGGCGGAGGCGCTCTGGTCTAAGGATGCTTTGCGAGTAAGGGTGCTGATCAGGTGGAACGGGAATTTGGAGGCGAGTTGTTGTTAAGATGGCAGCTGGAATTTGAGTGAGACTCTGGACAAAGATCACCGGCAAAATATTGGAAAAGTTGACACCGAGATTCGGATTGTGATGAGGAGGGAAGATTTGGTTGAGCTCATTGGCACTTTTGGCTGCACCGAGGATTCGGAACCAAGCTCGTCGAATTCTCAGTTCTTGGTGAATGGGCGTGAGTGGGTATGTGTGGAGGATCCACTTAAGCTGGCTGGTGTAAGTTTGGAGTTCGGGAGCAAGGTAGGATTCTGCTGTGAATCTTGCAGCAGGGGAGAAATTGCAGCAGCAGTAGCAAGTGCAGGATTTGGGTGTGACTTAATGCTGCAGGGTGCAAGGAGTCTACTTGCCATTAATGCACCAATAGTCTAACAAATTTCAGCCAAGGACACCCACATCGCGAAGGAAACACTGAATGAAGGCAGCTGGGGAGGTCGGTGCCTTGTTCACCGCCTACAACAGGGTGAGCTGGAATTTAACATCACTTGCCTCAAGCATTGTTGGGATCCAGTAGGGACGAAGACAGAATCTCGGCCACGGCATGGCACAGGCAAGCCAACGGAGTCACAAGGGGTCCGGCCCATAAGCCGAATGCAAACCAACGTTGCTTCCATTTTTCTCAGCTGCTGGTTGAGGAGGATCACCGCGGCATTGGGTTGGAGGTTGGATTTAGGGTGTAGGGTTTAAGCACAAGTAGTGAGTAGTAGTTAGGGTAGGGAGTAGAATCTTAGTTTTACAAGTAGGATGGTGATTGGGCTATCAGTGGAGTAGGAGGATTTAGTAGTTTAGGTTGCTCACTTTCAAATTATATCTAGTTGTTAAAACACTGGGAGTGGTGGAAGCATTCTTCAATGTTTGTGGTCCCATCATTCTCAAGTAAAAGAAGCAGAAACCGAGAATTGCATGAACTATCCTTGTGTCATTGGCACATTGTGTATTGAATTGGATGAAAGGCCTGGTTAAATGGATTCATGTGAGACGATGATTTCCCCCCGGACTACGATGCATAAAAGGGTGGAGGTTTGAGGCTCACACAACATTAAGCCCAAGTGATGATGGATATATGAGCATCTTGTGGCTCGTAGAACTTAATCAATTAACTTGAAAAACCTTTGTGCATGTGGATGTTTGCTAATTTGGCTTTGTGTTCACATATCTACTGTTTGCTTTTTCTTTGAATGTTTTTTTGTTTCCCATAGTTTCCTTCTCAATGTGACACTCATGTTGTTGGTGGCCCTTCCCGACCCCCGTCGCCCCCTAGCTTCCTTTCTCGTGGCGTGATGGATTTTTAGATCCCTTCACTCTACCAATTCACGGTAGTGAACATAGCCTCGGCCATTGATTACTCCAAGGATGTCGGCGTTGTGAACAACCCACCTCCCAAAGTTGTCAACCGGGCATATGCCTTGTTGCCCTTTTAAAATAAAAAATGAACGTTTGAACAATGTCGACATGTGTCACCCTTGAGGAATGATTATTTTTCTCATCATGGGCCGAGCCGGCATCATCACATGGAAGCTCCCCAATGCAACCTCTTCGTTGACTTTGTTCTTCTTTTTGCAAAATTTTCCATGATCGTTGGCGTTACATACGTTGATTCTCCCAAATTAATTAAAAATGAAAAAATTCTATCAATTTTGGATGCTCCCATCAATGTCCCCTTGGTGCCAATCGTGCCCCGTAATGACATTCCCAAAGCCATGGTGCCATTTTTTGCCCCGTTCTATTTTTTCATTGTTGATCTCTATATATTGCATTGCGTACCGTGCATTTTACGAGCGGACATCCTAAACCGCCCCTCATTAATATCCCACTCCATTATTTCTCTGATATTTTTTCCCAAGTCACTTCGCATTCTATTGGTGGCCGACCTTCTTTGATTTCTTCATTGGATAGGTGTGCCTTAAAGGCCGCATCTTGCGAGTCTGATCATTGTTTTTCCCCTCTAGAGAAGTGGAAGACATTTTCTCTTGCAAATGCCTTTGTATTCCACCTACAAAATGACATTGTATAATTTGGAAGCGTGTGAGGATATATGGAAGAACAATACATATTTCGGGCCAGTGAACAAACATGGCTATAGCCATGGGCCTAAGATTTTTGGAGCCATGAATGCAATTGGAGCATTAGAGAGAGAACCCACCACGAAAACTATGATTGCCAAAAACAAAGAAACAACTACAAAAACAAAATAATGGGATATACTAGTCGGGAACTATTAGGAGTGTTCTTGAGAGAAGTCCTCACACATTAACGGATGCCAAACGAACGGCTAGGGAGATAGAAAGTTTGGACAAAGATCATGAGCGTTTGTGGAGGAGGGAAGATGAATTGATACCTCAATTCATCCTCATTTGACCTAGAGTGGTCACGATCGATCCGGTCAAATATAAGAATCAAGCTCCTTATGCTATAGCCGATGGGGGTCCACGTCCTTTGGCGGTTAGAGAACCGGTGTCATTACAAGCACTACCGGCCCTTAGAGTTGATCCTCACCTTGAGGAAGTAGAGCGACGGTTAGATGCTAGTCAATTAGGATTCCAAGAGGCCATGATCAAACAAATGCAAAGCCTTACCGACCAAATGTCATTGATGATCAAGAGCCAACAACCGGGACTTCCACCACCTATTGAATCGGGTAGACATTCGTCGGGTTTATGGTGTGTTCAATGTGGTCAACCGGGCCATACTCGTCAATATTGTAGAGTTGGACAAAACCGTGACCAACGGAGACACAATGGTCCACCTGTCGCGCACCTCTCCATGAGGAGTGGCCGAAACACCATGGGCACAAGGGGGACCCCGGAGTGACACCCGGGACTTGTGGCGCCGTTGGTGAGAGGGCCCAAGTGATCCTAGTGTGGGTGAGGTCCCCGGGCGTTGGGAGCGCCTCCCATCCACGAAGACTAGGAGGCACAAGGGTAAGGCCATGAGCTATGCGTAGCTCATGGCGTGGTGATTCTAGAATGCTCAAGAACACCTCAATCGAAGGTGTGAGCTAGGAGTTATGGCCATTTGAGTGGGGCGCTGTCCCGGGACAGCGCCCTGCTACAGCAGTGCCTGGGAGTGATTCCCGGGACTGCCAAGGTTCAAACAGGCATAACGTCCTCACCACTTGCCCGAATGAGGCAAGTGAGGCGTCCATCGGCATCTACGTGAAGCGTAGATGAAGATGGAGTGGTTGGTTGCTGGAATCAGACATCATACAAGGAAGTTATGATGGTCTGAAGCTGCTGGGGGCTTCTAGGCCCAGCGGCTAAGGGAAAATGTCCACTTGGCCCCAACTCTTGGTAGAGAGACAAGAGGTTGGTTGACGGTGGGGTAGGGGCCCCGCGTAGAGTCCTAGAGGCTTATATGGGTGAGGTGGTGTGGCCTCACCCACCCGAGGCCGAACGGCACGGCCTCCATTGGCATTGGCCTAATGTGAGGCCATAGTTGCCTAGTATGGTTCGGGTTGTTGTAGTGTTGCTCCGGCAACGCGATGATCAACATAAGATGGGACTTCCATGGATGGAAGTCCACATCTAAGGATTGGTTACCGATTAAAGGGGTTGGTTAGCGATTGAAGGGGTGAGTCCCGAAAGCAAAGTAGGAGGGTTGGTTCCCCTCCTATGAACTATAAGGTCCGGGGTGAGAGGAGCTAAGCATTAGCATGGCGGTATGCGAATGGTTAGCGCTCGTAACCTTTGCTAGGAAATGAAAATTGGCAAGATGGTCAAGGAGGGCTAGCAAGGGTTGCGACACGTGGTATCAGAGCAGGGTTCCAAATTTTGAGCTCGCACTTTGAGGGAAACATGACTATCAAAAAAATGCGGGTTGTGATGGTGAGCCCGTGGTTTCCAAAAGGTTGTGAGGCTTAAATTGGAACAAGGATCATGTGCAAGTGGAGTTTGACCATACCATTGGTTCTAATGACAATGGTGGGCACTAAGGTGGATTCGGTAAGGAAAATGAAGGAGTGCTTTGAAAAGGGCTCCCACAAACCTCCAAAAGTATTTGGGGCCTAGAATACCGAATGCACCTAAAACCTTGGAGGGTATTAATTTTGGATTGAAATTCCAATTTGAAATGCTTAAAAGGTGGTGATGTTGGAATTGGTGCAAATGAGGCACCCGGGGCCTCTTAAGGCCTATGTGCGCTATTCAAACGCACAAGTGAAAGATACACCTAAAATGGACGACCTTGTGAGACATGCATCGTTTTAGGTGGGAATTCAAAAGCGGGTGGTGAATTCCATGTCCGAGTCCCCAAAGCTTCTTGAGGACGTATCGGGAATCTTTAAGATTTGAAGAACATTGAAGTCGATGGTCCTAAAAAGAAGTTCGACGGCGTACCACCATGAAGTGGGTTTAGCCGAAAAAGGTCTCAAGGAAATGGGCATAAGTAGTGTGGCTGTTATACCAAGGCAAATCATGCTCGTTCCGCGGACGCAATGTGGGAAGGTGGCTTTGTGGTACCAAGCCAAATCATATTTGTGCCGTATGCGGAATGTTAGAAGTTGGTTTTATGCTACTAATCCATATAATGTTTGGGCCGCGGACAGAATGTTACAATGTGAATTGGTGGTACCAAGCTAGAACATATTTGTGCCGCGGACGGGATGTTAAAAGTTGGCTTTGCGGACCAAGCCAAAACATATTGTTGCCGTGGACCGAATGTTAGACTATGGCTTTGTGGCCAAGGCTAATAGCCTTAAGCCAAGGCCAAGTCTTTTATACCTTGAGGCTCAAGTAATCGGAGATATGTCTCATGAGTTGACAAAGAGGCAATGGACTCTTTCATGAGCCCAAAGCTCATAAGGGGGTTGGGGCTTGTCGACGCATAGAGCGGGCAAGCCCACCAAGGTGCGGTTTGCAAAGGGCGAACCGCATGAAGCAAAGGAAGCCGCGATGCATGTAACCTTTCAATGTGGGACATTGAATTTTGTCAAAATTTCACACCATTTGAAATTAATAAGGTGCATGTCATTGTAAAGGTCACCTTCTTTGAAACTCACATGATAGATGTGAGGCCGAAGCCGGTGTGCTTGCGGTGCATTATGATGTGTCATAATGACAAGGAGATGAAGTTCAAATTGACAAGGAGTCCTATGGTAGGAGGATCCAAGTTGAATTTGGTCTTAATGGACCAAATGCAAAATGGAAAACATAATGGTTGGAGTTCAATTGGAGCAACTCCAAAGAACTTATGGGGAGGCTAGGAAAGATGGGCCTCCCCTAAACCGTTTGGTGGGATGTTGGTGAGATACAAGGATGTATTCACCAATGTGTTGCCCAAAGAGTTACCGCCAAGGAGTGAAAAAAAAAAAAAAAAAACTTGCTCAACAAGAGATTGAGTTCTTGAGGTATGTGATGACAAAGGAAGTTGGTGGATGAACATGACAAATGTCAAGGCAATCCAAGAGGAGAATTGGCCCTTGACTCAAGAGAAGGGCTAAGGTCATTTGTTGGCCTAGCCAACTACTACCACCACTTCATTCGAGGTGTTTCTAAGGTTGCTAGGACCTTAGTCAACTTGTTGGAAAAATGGCTATCCCAAGAGTGGGATGAGCCTTGTTACCAAGTCTTTGAGGAGTTTAAGAGCAAGCTTTCTTAGACGCCCGTGCACAATTTTGCAAAATTTGACAAACCTTTTGAGATGCATACGGGGGCGAGTGACTTTACCATTGGCGGATGTTGATCCAAGATGGATGCCCATTGCATATGGGAGCATTAAGCTTAAAGGTTGTCAAACCCTGTGCGACTTGTGAAAGAAATGGCTATCTTAAGAGTGGGATGAGCCTTGCCCCCAAAGTCTTTGGGGAGCTTAATACAAAGTCGTCTTTGCCACCCGTGTTCAAGTTCGCGGAGCTTGACAAACCTTTTGAGGTGAATACGGGGTGGCGAGTGACTTTGCCATTGGCGGATGGTTAATGTAAGATGGATGGCCATTGCATATGAGAGCGTTAAGCTTGATGGTTATCCGACCTTATCCGACTTGTGGAAGAATTGGCTATCCCAAGAGTGGGATGAGCCTTGCCACCAAGTCTTTAGGGAGCTTGAGAGCAAGTGTTCTTAGACGCCCGTGCTCAAGTTCGCGGAGCTTGACAAACCTTTTGAGGTGCATACGGGGTTGATTAACTTTGCCAATGGCGGATTGTTGATGTAAGATGGATGGCCATTGCATATGGGAGCATGAAGCTCGATGGTTGTCAAAGAAGACAACCAACTCATGACAAAGAACTTCTTTGTCGTAGTGCATTGCTTGAAGATGTGGCGACACTATTTGGGGTCGCACAAAGCAAAGGTCTACATGGACAATGTGTCCTAAAAGAATTTTGACATTCAAGCGCAAGTAAGCGCCAAGTCATTGCGGTGGCATGATAGTTTGGCGCTTATGAAGGTGGATTTGATCCACAAACCGGACCGTGGAAATGTGGTGCCGGATGCGCGAAGTAGACCGGATGAGTTCCAAGCAATGAGAACCATCCAAACCTTGTGGCTAATGTGTGCCGGCGAAGGAAACTTGTAATGCAAGATACGGGAGGGGTAAATTCACTACCCCAAAAGCACAAAAACTTTTAGGTGAACTTCGCAAGAGCAAGGTGCTCAAAGAGGTTAAGTTGGTGGACGGATTGTTCAAGTGCAAGCAAAGTTGGGTGTATGTGCCACAAGGCAAGTTGAGGCTATCGGTTTTGAAGGAGGAATTTGATAGTCCTATTGCCGGCCTTAGAGGAGAAAGAAAAAATCGCCATACAATGGTGTCATGGAGGTACCATTGGCGGTGCATAAAGGAAGATATAGCCCACTTTGTGAAGGCTTGAATCAAGGTTCAAATGAACCGAGCCTCTTACCAAAAGCAAGGCGGTTTCTTGCAACCGTTGCCTATCCCGTCGGCGCCATGGCATAGTATGTGCATGGACTTGATCACAAGTTTGCCGGAGTCACATGGGTATGATGCCATCTTGTTGATGGTAGAGCGGTTTGCCAAGTTGGCACACATGGTGCCGATTGTGGGAACCGCCACCGCGTTGGAGACCGCATAGCCTTTTCTCAAAGGATGGTTGAGGCACCACGGGTTGCCAAGAGTGATTGTGTGGGATCAAGATCCAAAGTTCACAAGTGCATTTTCAATGCATTTCTCTAAGGAGGTTGTATTGAAACTAAGGTTTAGCACGGCCGTGTATTCCCAAATGGATGGGAAAACAAAGCGTGTGAATGGAGACTTGAAGCAATACTTGAGGAACTTGGTGGGGGCGGACCAAGGAGATTGGGCGGACTATGTGGGTCGAGCGGAGTGTAATTGCAATGTAGCCACGCACTTGGCTACCAAGGGGTGGTCTTTCGTGGTGGCTTATGGAGTGGATGCGCTCCAACCTATTAACCTAGCTCTCGAGGGGGCACATTCAACACTAGAGTTTAACCAAGATGGTGAGGACTTGGCCAAGGATGGTAAACAAGTCTTGGAGATGACCAAGTTGTCGGTGGAGGAAGCCCGAAGGTGCTACGGAGTGCTAGTAAATGCCGGAAGACGCGAAGTGGAGAATGAGGTGGGCCAAAAGGTGTTGTTGAATGTGAACAACTTCACTTAGCCGGAAGGCCTCGCTCCAAAAGTTCATGTCCAAAATTGGAGCTTCGTTTTCCATTGTGGAACAAGTGTTCAAGGACATGTATAAGTTGGAATTACCGCCGGAGATCAAAGTGCATCCGACATTTCATGTCTCATTACGAAAGTCATTTTAGGACGACACCTTGTGGCCCGATCACAA
Source organism: Polytrichum commune (assembly GCA_950295325.1). Taxonomy (NCBI): domain Eukaryota; kingdom Viridiplantae; phylum Streptophyta; class Polytrichopsida; order Polytrichales; family Polytrichaceae; genus Polytrichum; species Polytrichum commune. Next base: position 52,632,010 of record OX485806.1, on the reverse strand, counting down.
GCAAGTGATTAGGCCACGTCCCGACCTTGTGGAGGTCATTTGGAACATGAGGTAAGAGGGCATCCTCAAGTGTAGGAAGACCAAGTGAAAATGAAAGAAAATGTACAAAGGAGTACTTGGTGAAATGGTGAGGATACCATGAGAAAGAAGCCGTTTGGGTAGCGGCAAGAGACATGATGAACGCCAAGGAATTGGTAAAGCACTTTGAAGAAACTAAGGCTAGACATTCCAATAAAATGAAGCGTAGGCATTGATGAGGACATCAATCTCCTTTAGTGGGGGAGAGACGCTAGTAGCACACTTAGCTTCGAGGCTAATTGCTCCACAACATGAACTTGTTCTTTGGCTTGAGGGAATAAAGTCCAAACTTTAGTGGTGCAAAGAGAAAAGTACGAGATGAGGTCCTAGTCTTGTACTTGTGCTTGGTTAGTGGAAGAGGGGGAATAGATATGCCAAACTAGGTTGGGTAAGCCGAGTAATTGGGGCCATGGCTAGGAGGGGCCTTGGATAAAACCAAAAAACTTCTTAGCCGTGGGCTTGTCCGGGCGGGGACAAGGTGATGGCGCGTGCTCATAAAAGTGCTACCCGCGAGCTAACGAGAGTTGGCGCATGGGAGTCATGAACCCATGTCTCGAAAGAGCAAAGTGGGAACCGAGTCGGGCGGGACTTGGCATCACCCCCGTGCGATCGAGGCGTGGCTTAACAATGGAAAGCCATCTCGGAGTTGCAACCGAGACAACTTAGTGGAAGCGTTGAGGTCTCGCCTAGATGTGTCACGTTAGGCTCGTGGAGCCTAACGGGGGAGGCCCCAAAGGAGGGGCAACCCAAGTGAGTCCCAAAGTAGGTGGGTCTAGTGTAGGTTAGGTCCTTGGATGAGAGATCCAAGGTTGCTAACGGACCACCTAGGAACGACACCTTTGGGACTATGCCAAATTTGAAGATGCATTGTGGGGGTCGCGCCCTAAGGTAAACACAATGCCGCACCATAGAGGATGGCAACTTGAGAATTGGTGTGCCGACTACGAGTATAGTCGATGAGGGCATCGACTCCGTTTGGTGGGGGTGGGTGTCGCGCACCTCTCCATGAGGAGTGGCCGAAACACCATGGGCACAAGGGGGACCCCGGAGTGACACCCGGGACTTGTGGCGCCGTTGGTGAGAGGGCCCAAGTGATCCTAGTGTGGGTGAGGTCCCCGGGCGTTGGGAGCGCCTCCCATCCACGAAGACTAGGAGGCACAAGGGTAAGGCCATGAGCTATGCGTAGCTCATGGCGTGGTGATTCTAGAATGCTCAAGAACACCTCAATCGAAGGTGTGAGCTAGGAGTTATGGCCATTTGAGTGGGGCGCTGTCCCGGGACAGCGCCCTGCTACAGCAGTGCCTGGGAGTGATTCCCGGGACTGCCAAGGTTCAAACAGGCATAACGTCCTCACCACTTGCCCGAATGAGGCAAGTGAGGCGTCCATCGGCATCTACGTGAAGCGTAGATGAAGATGGAGTGGTTGGTTGCTGGAATCAGACATCATACAAGGAAGTTATGATGGTCTGAAGCTGCTGGGGGCTTCTAGGCCCAGCGGCTAAGGGAAAATGTCCACTTGGCCCCAACTCTTGGTAGAGAGACAAGAGGTTGGTTGACGGTGGGGTAGGGGCCCCGCGTAGAGTCCTAGAGGCTTATATGGGTGAGGTGGTGTGGCCTCACCCACCCGAGGCCGAACGGCACGGCCTCCATTGGCATTGGCCTAATGTGAGGCCATAGTTGCCTAGTATGGTTCGGGTTGTTGTAGTGTTGCTCCGGCAACGCGATGATCAACATAAGATGGGACTTCCATGGATGGAAGTCCACATCTAAGGATTGGTTACCGATTAAAGGGGTTGGTTAGCGATTGAAGGGGTGAGTCCCGAAAGCAAAGTAGGAGGGTTGGTTCCCCTCCTATGAACTATAAGGTCCGGGGTGAGAGGAGCTAAGCATTAGCATGGCGGTATGCGAATGGTTAGCGCTCGTAACCTTTGCTAGGAAATGAAAATTGGCAAGATGGTCAAGGAGGGCTAGCAAGGGTTGCGACACCACCTCTACAAAATCAACGAGGTCAAGCGCCACCTCACTATGGTCAAGGGAACAATAGGGTTTACCCTCCTAGAGGTCAAGGCGGTCAAGACAATGAGAAGAAAGAATTTCATTCGGTTTGTAGGAAATGGCACGCCCAAGGTCAATGTTGGTCCGATGGACAAGGTTATGGTTGTTGTAATTGTGGGGGGAACCACCCTTCGGATGAATGTCGTCAACCGGATAAAGTCATTAGCATGCCATATCCGGTAGCCAATCCACAACAACAAGTGAGGGATAATATGAGAAGAGCTAGACCTCAAGGTGGACCACCTAATGAACTTAGACCACCAAATTTGTATTACGACCATGGTAACACGAGACAAACTTTTAACCCACCGGCGGGATTGCAAACGACGAATGGGTACATCCCCATTCAAGGTAAGCAAGGAGGTCCACAAAATCACGACAATAGGCGCCAAGCTCCGCCTATGGATCCGGGTCCGTCTAACTCATAAGATGTTAGATTTATGGATGGTGTCGTGGATGCCAATTGTGATGACATGCTTCCTCTCCCAATGGGTATTGGAGAGGAGCAAAGTCAATGGCCTCCCCACACGAATGCCATCACTTATGAATTGAGAGGTCTAGAGGAGGAAGTTATTCATGAAGTACCGGCCTTAGCGGTCACCACTAGAGCTAGAAGAGGAGATGCTCCACTAGAGGTAGGAATAGGGGATCAAGAGGAGTATTCTTCGGATGAAGGTCTTAATATTCCCGAGTTAGACAAGGTAGCTAGAGTAGCTAGGAGGGTCACCAAGGAGTTAGAAGAGGAGAATGCCATTCGCCATGATAGGGAGAGACCTAATGTAGTTCATGATTTAGAGGGTAGTGATGTAGGAGAATGGGAAGGACCGGGAGTTCCTTTGGATGAGTTTGATGGTGTGGGCAATACTAAGGTGGAAAAGTCGAGCGGTTACGATTTATGGGCCGATCTTAGTTCACTCAAGGCGGACATAACCTTTGGACAACTATTGGAGATTTCACCGGTGGCGAGAAAGACACTCAAAGACGGCATGCCGGTAAATAGGAGAGCTAGGAAGGTCAAGACTAGAGTGACCGCTAAGATTGAGTCACACGGAGGTCGGGATGTGAAAGCCATAGAGATAGAGGTTGTCATTGTGGACAAGGTAGTTCCCAATGTGTTAGTGGATGGCGGTAGTAGTTTGAACATCTTGTCGGAGCATACTATGAAGAGGTTAGGACTTGCTCTCACCGGTCCGTCACCATTGGTTATTAATATGGCGAATCAAAGTTCAACGACACCTTTGGGGATGATTAAGGATTGTAGGATGACAACCGACGGAGACGAGTATTTGGTCACGTTCCATGTGATTAAGATGCATTCTAACAACGATACATTTCCCATATTGTTGGGTAGGCCTTGGTTGAGAATGTCGGATGCCATAGTAAATTGGGGAGGGGCGAAGCCATCCATCACTTATGGTCCTAAGGACAATAGAGTCGTAGTGTCGATTGGGTCATTAGGAAGTTGGATGAAGAAAGAATTGTATCTACCATCGGAAGAGGTAGTTGAGGACGAGGTTAAGGATGACCTTGATGAGGCTTTAGTGGGAGTTGTTCAACCCGAAGGTCAAAGCACAATTGTAGGTCCAAGTTCGCAATGCTTAGGTCCTAAGTTTTATCATCACAAAGATGATGGTAAGTACGTCAAATGGTTAAAAGAGTATCCCGAGTCGGAGTGTGATATTTTAACAACATCCCATCAACCTTGTTTGAGTGACGAAAAGCTTAGTTCTAGAGGTGAAGATGAATTATCGGTAGAATCTTTTGAAGATCTTGACGAAGAGGGTTGGATTTCGGGAAAGTTAACTTTTTGGGTAGGTAATGAAGACGAGTTCGAAATTGATAAGATGGACGTGGATGGTACGCAAGACGACGAAACTATGTTGGAGGCCTCTAAGTCAGAAGAACCATTCCAATTTAACACGACATCTACGGATATCATGGTGGGAAGAGATGTCGACGACTACCGGAAGGTATCGATGGATAGTTATGAAAGTGATGACAATCCAACCCAATCGAGTGAAGAAGGCGCACATTATTTCAAAGCACCAAGTGGAGAAGGATCTTGGACATCGGAAGGGTCACGTTGCGACCCAAATACACTTTGGACGGGGATTCGGACACTATGGGTGGAAGATGGTATTCGTATCATATTAAGTTATGAACAATATTGCCATGAGCGGACCGAAAACCATGGAGAGGACTCCTCTCCTTCGCAATTTTCTGAAAGATGGCCTAGACATCGGTTTAACCTTCAATGGTGTTTTTACTAACCCCAAGGAATCAACCACTACCAAGTTCTGCACAAAATTGCATTTGATTTGGTTAATCTCTCACTTGTAGATGAGGTGTTTTTCAACAACTCATTTTCATTAAAACTTTGTTTAACGGAGAGCTCTTTCCGAAGCGGACCTTGGGAAGTCGTTGTAAGCAATATCGGGCGTGAATTCGGTATTTACCTTCGAAGCAAACGATCTTGGATTCACCCCCCGATGGTCGCCAATTATGTGAGCCCAAAATGGTGCCCACATGTGGTGATTAACTCTTCGAAACCAATTTTAGTTTGACTTTGATGTGTTATGATTATTCACAAAACATAAAAAGAGTGAAGTGTGGTTTGGATTTAAGTTTAGGCTTTAGAATGTGTTGTGTGATTATTTCCAGGTTGAATTCAATAAGAGTATGCCTTGATTTTGTGAGTAGGGGGTAAGGTGAAGCAAAGTGAGCTCCGCGGGTTAAATGCCCACTTTTGGATCCACCTTGGTAGTTTAGGAAGAAGGAAGCTTGGTGGATGGGGATTAGTCCCTACTTTGGAGGAGAGGATTAAAGGATTGTGATTGGAGGTGTTAATCCTCTCACCCTATCCTCACCTCTCTCTCCCTCTCTCCCTCTCTCCCTCTTTGCTACTTAAGGTGTTTTTCTCTCATTTTCATCTCTCTCCATCAAGCGCTCTCAAGGGAGCAAGCTCTTAAGAGCTTGCGCCACGTGTCTGTGACATTAGTTTTAGTGAAGTTAGTTAGTTAAGCTCCCCCTCACAATGCCTCCCAAGTGAGGGAGCTCTTAGAGTTTAATATTGCACGTGTTGATTAGTTAGTAGTTAGTGAAATTAGTGTGTTAGGTAGTTCATTATTTAGGAGCAAGGAAAAGGAAAGAAGAAGACAAACTTAGAAAACATGTGATTAGGGAATGGGAGGGGTTGCATTAAGATGCAACTAATAGTTGTGATACCCATTCGGGTATTGTAGACCATCCAACTGTGGGTATGCAGCTAGGCTGCTGGAGGTGAGACCATCCGACTGTGGGTATGCAGCTAGGTTGCTGGAGGTGAGACCATCCGACTGTGGGTATGCAGCTAGGCTGCTGAAGGTGAGACCATCCGACTGTGTGTATGCAGCTAGGCTGCTGGAGGTGAGACCATCCGACTGTGGGTAGGCAGCTAGGTTGCTGGAGTTGAAACCATCCGACTGTGGGTATGCAGTTAGGCTGCTGGAGGGAGACCATCCGAGACTGTGGCATATGTAGCTGAGGAGTTTAGCAACAAATCCTTTTAGACCATCTAAGGGTTAGCAAGGCTACGCCCAATTAGTGGGTGTTAGCACATAAAAAACTATATTACATTAGACCATTTTAGGGGTGGCTAAGTAGTTAGACCCATTTGGCTAGTTTGTGCTACGTGTGGGTTTGTATGAGTGTGTTTAGCCGTTGAGTAAAGTGTTTTTCAACACTTGAACCTCCCGGTCAAAATAACTCACTTGCGTTATTAATGGAGAATGTGAAGGACTCTTGCAATGGCAAGATAAATGGGGTGAAGATAAAAAGAGTGAGGGGAATGTCCGTAAGGGCACGTGCGGCTAAAACCGAGGGTTGGACTCTTGAGAAAGCCAACTCTAGCACAAGCCAAGAGGCCAACATTAATAAAGCACAATGAGTGAGACAATACATGTTCATTTGAACATGAAAATTACCTTGCACATGGTTCAATGTTGTAATAGATAAATGTGATTCTCAAAGTCATCACCCGGACTAGGACGCTTAAGGGTGGTGGATTTGGCCTCACACACTATCCACATCTTCCTTTCCATTGGAAACCATTATCATTTAATATGCAAATATTTTCATGTATGTTTGATAATTGTATCTAAAATTAGACTTACATGATTTTATTGGTCCAAATTTGAAAGCCACGTCCTTGAATAGTCTCAAAATCATCAAAAATCTCCAATTACCATACATAGTATTTCAAATTGTAGTTGGATGTCATTTAAAGTTGAAGCCCTAGGTGAATGCCATTTCAAACACCAAAGCAAGGTGAATGTCAAGTTGAATTTCAAGTTAAGGCACACAACAATTTCACGGCCAAAGCAAGTTGAATGTGAAGTTCAATGGCATTTCTAGATTCAATGGGAGTTGATTTTTTCATTGAATGTCCTCTCAAGTTTTAAAGCAAGTTGAATGTGAAGTTGAGTGTCAATTCAAGATTCAAAGCAACTTCAATGTGTGAATGAGACTTTAAACCAAGATTCAAAGGAAGTTGATTGAGGAGCTGATTGGAAACTCAAGTTTGAAAGCAAGGTGAATGTGAATTTTGATGGCATTGAGGTCCACAAAAGATATTGAATGTGAAATTGAATGAAATTTTAAGCTACAAATGAGGTGGCTTTGAAGTTGAATGCCATTACAAATTTGAAAACAAAGTATATGTCGTTTTCAATTCTTTTACAAATTCCAAACAAATTTGTATTTAGAAGAAAAATCTAGAACTAGGTGCACATGTGGATGAGATCTCAAAATCCAGGTCAACTACGACCAACCTCTCCCTAACGACATCAAAAGGGTTGGGTTGTGCATTGAGGTCAATGCACCACAACAAACTTTCCAAACCAGTGTCATCATCGTGGACCATGAACAAAAGTGAGCGCCACAATTCATGCGACCCCAACTATAGCTTGGAGTCAAACCAAAGCATGAACGCTCAAAGACTGGTGCAGTCCTCTTCCAACTCCCATTTGCAGTACATCTCGACAAGAAGAGGAAGTTGCATGCATGTGGTGCGGACCTTATGATGGGAAGGAAGAGGCAAATGAACATGACGGCACCATATGAGTTGCCTAGCGCAAACACAACCATTGTGGAGATCCTAAAAAAAACAAACACAACATCCATGCACACAAACCTCCAACAAAAATAAAGAATAAAAACAAACTATGAAGGATAACCCCAAACCCAATTTGGATTGTCGAAATGCGGACTCATGTCGCAATGAGTGCAAATAGTAAGCATAGCCAAACAACTTGTATACTTGCCAATAATTCTCCACCCTACAAACATATTTCCGCAAGTAGAGAATTCAAAATACCATACATGTGAGGAACGCATTGTAGCAATTGGAGTTGGTTGGACCATGATCATTAGGTGTGAGCCTACTCACAACATCTTTTGTTGGTATGGTGTTTACGATTCAAGTATGTCTATGTTTGTGTCTTTCTCCCTTGTAGACCATTGTCACAGTGCAAAATTCTAACCAAAAAATGTCCTAAAAAATGTTTGCAGGGTGTGATTGCCATATAACACAAATGTATAAGTTAGGTTTTTCCTTAATTAGGTTATGTCATTGATCAAGCATTGAGACTATGTAGTTATGTGCATTTATGTACACATGTAGTTTATTCATTAGTTTACATGTTGCATACAAGTTACCTACACTACATGTTAACATAAACCTCACTCACTTTTGAATGTTAATTTTAGTTAATACAATATAACATCACTCAATTCTCCAACCTAATATAAATAGTAAACTAGCCTCTATCGTTGAGGAATAACATATTATCCCTCACTTCTCGGTACAAGAACTAGTTCCTTCAATGATAAATACAATTAAGAGTATTAATCTACCTCTTCATACCACTTCCATATTCATACAATTTCCTTAATAAGGTTGGGTTCTAGTAGTCATATACTTCAAGCATATGTATTCTCTAGGTAAACACACATATCTTTGCAAGAACTACACAAAAATATGATATTTAGCATCATGTGGTATTTGCTGTCACTATGGTAACTTTTTTGGATGACACTTCTATGAATAAGTGAACAAATCTTGTCATGAATGATGGATGCGTTCATCCATTGGCCAAAACCCTACCCTCTCTTGTCAACAACTTGTGATAAAATATTGTCATGGATGATTGAAATTTGGATGGAAAATCACTTTGTAAGTGACTGTAATTGCAACACATTAATTCTATAACCCCCCAAAAAATATACAAGGAATGACAAATAATGTTGGGTCAATATTTATGTTTGTAGACACTATACCGCAGTTTACAATTTGTATTGAGCAAGATGATAAGAGTCGGTTACACTAAATATTATATTTATTGTGATGTTGAGAGTTTCTTTACTAATCACTATATTCGTTAATTTGGGATTTTTTCGGCATTTTGAGACAGCTACAAATATAAGAACATGGATAAAATCACACATATATTGGAGAATGTTGTAAGATGCAAATACTTTGAAGCAGGTGTTCATATCAAGAACCCAATTAAGAACTCATATCAAGATGGTTTAGGTAGGACGACCCAAACATTAGACCATGTTGTTGTGGTCCATATATTAATTTGAGACAAGAGAAAGTCTCAAATTAACGAATATAATGATACTACCAAAAATAATTCATACAAGAGGTAACCTCAAGGTACTTAATTAAAAAAGGCCACACCTAACACTGATGTTCTTCTCGTTACATACTTTCCTAATTTCCTGATCTTTATTCCTTCATTTCTAGCCATGTTTTGGAAATAGAGGTCCCTCTTTGATTGAACCTTCTATCTTATTTTTATCTAATCCATTTTCCATTAATCCCCTATCCATCCTCTATCACATTTTATTTTAGTTTGCCACGGTGAAGGTATATTCTTCTTACCGTTAACAATACTTTTTGTTTTGGGATCTTCACTAAACACACATGGAATTTTCACTTGTGTCCCAATAGGGAAATTTCCCAAAATTCTCTTTCATGTCCCGTGGTTCATAAGGCTTGGAAGGGAATGTGGAAAGAGTGGGAATTTTGCTCAAGTCCCTTAATTAATAATGAGAATGTTCAGTTGGACATGGGAAATTGTGTAGATGGGACATTTTGTATGGATGATGGGATTATGCTACTTGAGAGTTTTTTTCAAAGGGAAATAATTAAATAATTAAATAATTATATACATTCCATAAACTTGGTCTAACCTATAGGTAGGCCTTTCCCACTTATAAGATGAGGCCTAGGGGTGTAGACAAAGGGAATCAAACATTAGACCTCACAACCCTACTTCAACACCTTAGCCACCAACTCATTGCACATTACACATGTAATAAGGGGGCTTTTAAGCACTATATATGTAAGGCCAACATTTACCTTGTAATGTAAGAATGTAGAAATTAAAACACCTCTCCTCCATCCAACATAAAGACTTGTCCCTTTTAGATTTTTCGTGGGTTGATTTCAAATTTGGACTAGACTAATTTGGGGTCTTTGAACCTAAATCCGGTGTCTAAATGACTAAAAATAATAAATTGAGGTTTGTTTATTGTTTCAGGGCTTCTTGTTGGATGAATGAAAAACGCTTGTAGGTGCTCTCTCTCTTGCTCTCATAATCATTTATGAAGGTGACTTGCATTTAGATCTAGATTAGATCTACAAGATCTCTAAAATGAAACAACATAGAAAATTCTTTCATGGTCATTTAGTAATAAACATGTGATTAATATGAGATGATTAGCAAATCCAAATCAAAGTTGTAGTCACTTTTTCGATAATTTTTGAAGGTCATAATGATACGATATTCATTGTCAAAGTAAAACCCTAAACCGGCAGAGATAGAGTCAAGTATGGAGGGGCCATCATGTTTTGGATTAAAATTATTGTATTCCCATTACCGAAAAGTTGAAATTGTCCCTTTCATTGAGAGGGACAATTGTAAGATGAAACAAATTCTCATATTTGATGCATCTCACTTTGGTTTGTCCCATGATGATTCCCTTCTATCATGGGACATACAAACTTCCCATCTATAACACTATGACCCATGGGATTTAAGGGGTATGTCCCATGTTCTTCCCATGGGACAAGGTTGGAAGTTGCTTGTAACATTGTTCTCATGATTATTTGAAGCCCCTCCGCGCGTAGTCCCAGTAAGTTTTGTAGGATAATCATTTTAGTTATTTGGTTAACTCTAGAAGTCAAAGCTCAATGTGTAGCAATTATTTTTCTTGTAGTTTTCAACATTTATAAATTTATTGTGAACAAGATTGAAGGTGTGTAGGGTTTGAGAGAGAGAGAGAAGAGTAAATCTACGCAGGGATGGTAAATACCAATGATTTGCAAGGCAATAGGAATTACCCATTTTGAAATCCTACTTGAGGGGTTGGATCAATGAAATTAGTGTATTTTTATTTGTAGTCAAAGGTTTCTAAAAACATTTTATGAAAAACAACAATGATGTTGTTAATTCCAACTACATGGATGTAGTTAAAATTCATCTTGTACAACTTTGTTTTGTAAGTTCAGTCCAAAGCAAGTATTTAAACTAAATCACATTTTTTTAAGATGTCTTTGATTTGACTTGGAACCCCAATGCTTTTAAATTACCATCTTAGCCCCAATTTTTTCCATTTGAGTTCATATTTGGATAATATCACAAAATAAGATATTTTTTATTATTATGAATAGATTTTTGAAGTTAACATGTAGGATACAATTTTCATTGTCCCCCCCCCCTCCCAATGGTACATGTGGAGAGCTCGCCTTCCCCCCGAACCCAAAGGGGAGGCCGGAGGGCAAGAAACCCAAGCAGGTACGAGGAGGAGTAAGCCACCGGACCGGTGGTGGTGGGGACTCAAGAGGCAAGCGGGGGGAATGAGAGCGGCCGTTGGACTCAAGAAGCAAGGTGGATTCTAGAGCTGGGAACGCACGGGAACGACCACTGGGAACGGGAGCGACCGGGGAGAACGAGAACGGCCTGGGAACGGTGCGAACGCAAGAACGTGAGCACGGCCGGGAAGGGAACACCCGACTCAAGAACGGCAGTGGAAACAATGCCGCGGGACGGCCAAACGGAAATGGAAATAGGGCCAGTCTCGAGAATTAAAGGGGCACGAATGCTTCCCCGTTTTAGGAGCACATGTTAAATAGAATTAGGATGGATGAGAATCCAACTAGGTGATATGAAAAGTTATGTAAGTAGGAAGTACATTCCAAGCAAGGTAGATTTAGTAATTTGAATTAAAACTCTAAATTCGGACTATAAATTAGATTCGGTACTAAATATAGCTGCAGCTGACATTTAAGGAAACTTGTGAATTCCTAGATGCAAGACACTATATAAAGGGGCCAAGTTGAGCCCCCTAATACACTTCATTCTCACACGAATACTCTACATGAGTGTCGAGCCTCTTCGCCTTCCCGAGCCCTTATAGGCACCCGTGGTGCATTAGCATTCTAATTGGCTTATAGGCACCCGTGGTGCATTAGCATTCTAATTGGCTTATAGGCACCCGCGGTGCATTAGCATTCTAATTGGCTTATAGGCACCCGCGGTGCATTAGCATTCTAATTGGCTTATAGGCACCCGTGGTGCATTAGCATTCTAATTGGCTTATAGGCACCCGCGGTGCATTAGCATTCTAATTGGCTTATAGGCACCCGCGGTGCATTAGCATTCTAATTGGCTTATAGGCACCCGTGGTGCATTAGCATTCTAATTGGCTTATAGGCACCCGCGGTGCATTAGCATTCTAATTGGCTTATAGGCACCCGCGGTGCATTAGCATTCTAATTGGCTTATAGGCACCCGTGGTGCATTAGAGGTTTCTACTCGACTTATAGGCACCCGCGGTGCACTAGAACATTACCACACAATGTATAGGCACCCGCGGTGCATTAGAGTTCTCCATAGGCACCCGTGGTGCAAACTAACTTAAGACGTGAGGCACCCGTGGTGCAAATTAACTTGAGACGTGAGGCACCCGTGGTGCAAACTAATTTGAGTATTAAAGAATTAGCTTGAGTCGTGAGGAAATCGAGCATTCGGGAGCAAGCAAATTGAAGTATCTACATGCGGCCTTAAGGTTACCTACGACTTATGGAATTGTGAAAATCACTCTCGGCCATTAAGTGAATTATGGGAGATAGGAGTTCGTATGCGCATTCATCGGAATCTTGAAAGAGGCCAACATTGAGGTTTTCATAAAAGCTTTGGACAATTACGACATACACAAAATTATACAAAATTAAGCAATTGTTAAGGTAGGGGTAAGAGGAGTGGCCAAGTGGCTAGCAACGAATCACATGGGTAAGGCGTATGTGGAGGATGGACACGGTAGGCCGTCAATCGAGGAGGACACCTAGGATGAAAAGACCGTGATTACCCTCCTCAAAGTAACCTCGGATTTGAGGTAATTGATAAGGGAAATCTACTCGATGGATACCTAAGCTCTCAAGTGCTAGGCAAGCGAGAAGAAATGATTCAAAGAGGGCTAAGCCGCCACCTCGCCATCCCATCTTACCTCACATATAGACTTAGGGGAATGTGAGGCAACCAAGGGGGATACTTGGGGATTTAAAGCAACTAAGGGGAACACTTGGGGAATTTTAGATGAATAATGATCAAGAATTGGAATACCCCTTAAGCACGTGGATGATTATTAATCAAACATTTTGGAATGACAATCGGAGTAATATGCACTTATGAATAATGGAATGAATAGGGATTCTATGACATCAAGGGAATTATCTGAACTAGGTAGCTTGGAATTAGTGAGGGAGTATGCTTGCCTTGTGATAGAAACTTAATAGGCAAGGATCCTCAAATGAATATTGGGGAAACTAGAGAACTCTTATGAGTTCCATTTAGTGAGAGAGTATGCTCGAAGCTATAAACCCTCTTAATAGAACATTCTTGGAATAATTTTAGAGAATAAGGAAGGTTTTAATCATCCAAACCATGAAAGATATTGTATGGGAATGAGTTCCCTTAGAGAACACTTAACCTTGACATTAGGATTTAGGGGAACATAACCTTGAAAACTTAGGGCACTTTCTCCTCCGAGATTCACTAAGAGGAAACATCATGCATTAGTCCACCTTCAAGTATTAGAAGTTATAAACATGCTAATTTGAATAGGTGCAGTGTCTGTGTAAACCGGTCAGCAATGGGTTACACCGTCTAAGGTTGAGGGTTGAAGGTGGCCTCGACAGTCAATATTCGTATAATTTACTTATAAGTGGTCTCAATATCCAAATTTAAATAAACATATTTTTATTTGTTTTTTTGGTTTTTTGCTACTTAAATCATATATATATATTGCTTGGTTGGATCATTACATAGCCTTTAACAAAGCATTCATGAAAACATTACATTCAGATGTGATGTTTTGTTTTCAAGGCTGGCTTAGTTTCTAGTCTTGGGGAATGCACTTCAACTTTGGAAAAAAATTGCATTTTGAAACTAATTTTGTATAGGCATCTATGGTACAAAAGAAGTCTTTTTATATCATGAATGTTATGTCTTGATTGCTAGTGAAAGTGTTTGAATAATGAAGAACATAGCATTCATGATACAAAAAGACTTCCTCCCTTGTTATCACTTGCACATGCTACTAGCATTTTGTTAAGGCATCTAGATGTAGTTGCCAAAAATTCCCTCCAAAGACCAATTCAAGCTGGCCTCCTTGTATTCTAGAAAATGGCATTTGTGACATTTTTGAATGCCATGTGATGTTTTCACGAATACCATGTTCTTTAGTCTTGAGTACACCCTAGCCTTCATAATGTCACCCTCCTTTATGCCATTCCCTCTTTTATGTCCTGAAACCCTAGGGAATGAATGTGCTTAGTTTAAATCTCCCTCCTTGTTGTCATGTTTCCCTCCCATATTTCATGGATTTTGTCATTAGAATAATCCATCAAAATATTCAAACCACATGCTCACAAGCATCACGTTGTCACCATTATCATTATTGCAATGTTGACTTAGTATTATTCCATAATGTCACATGGTACATTTATTCTTTGTTACCATGCATCCATGATAATACTACATACCTCCTTAATATCACGTGGACTTGGTGTGAGCCCTAAACCCCCACCCTTATGCGTCGTAATCCGGGTGAGAGCGTCAGGCTCACATTCATTCAAGTAAATTCCCCAAGACTCAGATTGTAACCAAATGCCCAACCATACACTGTTTAATCACACCACTTTTATTCTAATGGCATAAGACCAAGTATTCAGAAATACTTTTCCTCCATGCGATCAACACTCAATGCAATGGCACACCAATCCCACACCTATGCTACATGTGTAAATCCACATGATGATTTCTACCCACAACTCCTCCCTAGTGTAATAAGGTTGCCAATATACATTGCCCTCCTAGCCTAGCTTGGCTAACACTAATCCCTAACTTGCTCCTAAGTGCCCTACCTAATACTCTTCCAAATTCTCCTTAAGATCCTACTCCTGATTGCTGCCACATTTCCATTAACCTTAACCACGTCATCCGGGTGAGACCAATGCCCTTCCCACTTTGGCAACCGGCTAAGTTCAGTTCGCATGTCTCTCCGCTGCCCTGATATCCTCGCAAGCCTAATCCAGCATGCTGTTCGGCCGAGGTTGCCTGGTCTCCGGCCTAGTGGCTCCCCTATTTTGCCAAACATTCTGGTCCGGTCTCTGAGCTTCAATCCTTCTCTGAATCTATAACTCGGAGTGCCACTGAGCAAGACTCGGTAATCACCCTCACCCCGTGGGAGCTACCCACAGATTGAATTCAACTACGAATGCAGCAGCTACCCCTGTCTACCCGACCTGTAAAAACGTGAATTGTTCAGCATGACTCAGTGATTAGCCTGAACCTCATTCAACCTGGCAGTCCTTCGAGCTTCCTTCGCCCATCTGGCTCCTAGCTCCCATCCCTCGATGCCTCGTGCTGCCTCCCTGAGACCCCTCCGATTTCGGTGACCAGCATGCCGTAGCCCCACCAGCTTAGAGCCTTGTGTCTCCTTCAGTCCCCTTGCAAGCCCATCAGCCCCTCTGTCCGAGGCTGTCTCAGCGCCTTTGGATTGCCCTTGCCACTACGACCAGGAGCTCTTCCCATAGCCTTCGACTCCCCTGTGGCGGCCGAGAGCCAACCTCCGCTCTCCAGCAGCGGAAAAAC
Source organism: Polytrichum commune (assembly GCA_950295325.1). Lineage (NCBI taxonomy): Eukaryota > Viridiplantae > Streptophyta > Polytrichopsida > Polytrichales > Polytrichaceae > Polytrichum > Polytrichum commune. Next base: position 52,616,675 of record OX485806.1, on the reverse strand, counting down.
CAGAACCCAGAGAAAAAACCAAAGAGAGCCACAACCGAACCAACCGCCAAACAGTACCCCGCTCTTCGATCCAAAAGCCCGGAATTTTCTAGGGGTACAGTCCTACCCCCCCCCCTTAAATGAACACCCATCAAGCCCATTCCAACCAATAACCCCGGCTCTCAAGCTACAACCCTCACAGCTTAACCCCCTCACAACCAAATTCCTAGTAATTACTTTACCATAATTTAATTAACTCCACCCCCTTCACACCACACAAGCACAATTGCTTATTGTTAACTCAACCCCACTCCAAGCCTGGAGCTTGCACTATTTTTATGTTTTGCATAGCTAATTAAATTTAAAAATCAAATCCTAATAACTTTCTAAGGGTTAACAACACATGTGGGCACCATATTGGGCTCACACTTGGTTGGCACAGGCGTGATATTAGTATTCCAAAGTAAAGGCCAATTTATACATGGGGCTGGATTGAGGGCCGGCTTGAACTCTCAAAATTTGGGCAAAAATGATCGCTCGATTTCATCAAATCAAGCCCAAGGGCTTTATACTAGGGGCTGGCCTGAACACTCACTAAATCCATGTGGCGTCCTAGCTGGCACAAATTTGGCAGCAAACCATTGGGTCCTAGTGAAGAAATCAGATTGAATTTTTCCTCGGCCCGAATATGGGCTGGATTGGGCTCTTCCGTTGAATTGAGGTCATATTGTCCATCAATTTTTAGGGGATAAATTCTTTTCTTTCCTTTCCTCTCCTCTTTACTCCTCTAATAACAAAACAATTAGCGTAAATATGATTGCATTAGATTTATAAGGCAATAATTAGGGCATTAATCACACACTTAAGATAGAATGAAACATTCAAGCATTTAATCAAGCATATAATATGGCTTAGGCTATGGGTTAGTTTAATAATGCATCAATTAGCATAAATATGATAGCATTAGACTAATAACACAACAGTTAGGGTGTTAAGTACACACTTAAGATAAAAATGAAACATTTAAGCATTTCATTAAGGTATGGCTTAAACTATGGTTAGTCTAATAAGACAATAATTAGTATAAATATGTTAGCTATAGGGTAACAACACAACAATTAAGGCGCTATTCATACACTTAAGATAAAAATAAAACATTTAAGTCGTTAATCAAGAATTTGGCATGTCTTAGGCAATGAGTTAGTCCAATAACATAATAATTAGCACAAATATGGTAGCATTAAGCTAATAATACAACAATTAGGGTGCTAATCACACATTTAAGATAAAAATGAAACATTTAAGCATTTAATCAAGCATATGGTATGGCTTAGGCTATGAGTTAGTCTAATAAGGCAACAATTAGTATAAATATGATAGCATTAGGCTAATAACACAACAATTAAGGTGCTAATTATACATTTAATACAAAAATGAACATTTAAGGCGTTAATCAAGAATTTGGTGTGTTTCCTAAACCGCACTCATCGGTTAATCCATTGAACATGGTAGATAAATTTATAGGAGCATTTTGACACCTGAATAGATTCAAAGGCCCCAATTTAGTCTAGTGGGACCCAATTTCAATTCACTAACCACAATCCTATGTAGGTCATCCCCCATGGTAAGTGTCGTGAAATTTAATTGTCGAGAACACCGGACATTGACCATGGTAAGCTTCATGAAACTTAACCCTCAAGATTATCGGGCCTTAGAATGGGGCCTCATCACTTTACAAGGGAAAAGGTTAGACCCGAAAAAATTCATAAAATGAGGTCGGGCCGGCCCCAAGCCGTGTATAAAGCCTCCCTAAGTAATCGTCCAGAGCGCCCCCCGTCCTAATTTTGAATGGCAATTGACGGCAATAAACTCCACCTGACAATGCAGACCCATAAGGCAGCTCTATATTGACATTGACGTAGAATACCGTGATTGTATTCTAATTGGTATTGGTACTGAGAGTGGGACATACACACCTAGTTCTGTAAAGTAGATGAGGAGATAGAGGCAATTGGCGGCAATGAGCGGCATCTAAGCACAGGTATTGCGACGAACACACGTACGTAAGTCCTGGTTCTCTGATACAGGCAACGAAGAAGAGGAGAGGAGGCCCTGAGAGCGGCAGCACAGGCCCGGCATAAGACATCCAAGGTGTTGAAATTGACGTAGAATAGCGAGGATTAGTAACAACAATTATAACAATTTTGGTACTGGGGAGTGGGAGTGCAGAGACATACGCACCTGCTTCTGTAACGAAGTAGACAAGAGAAAGACTTGCGCCAGTGGGCGGTAGTGCGCGTCAATCCGGGGGGTGAGGCAGTGAAACTGTAACGGATTTGGGCACTGGAATCTAACGGCTAGCCCCTCTATCCGATGTCCGCAGCAGGATGCTCATTTCCTGGCGTCACCCAACTCGCACTTGAAGTGGAAGTTGGGCGACCAGCTGGGTGGGTGGAGTAAGGTGGCAGCGCCACTCCATTTTCATGAGATCAGTCTCCTTCATCCGCCCACCATGACTGATGACAATCACTAGAAGGCCGTCACTAATCCTCCCTGATCTGTACAAGTTGGAGTCCTCAATGTGCCCTGATTATCATTTACATCGCCTGCAGTGCCGATCCACCTCCTGCCTCTATTTATATCCTCATAACACATGTGCAGTAGGAACGTCTGTCACCTTGAAGGTTAAGTTAAGTTAGGTCTGCAGCATCATTCCCTATTCTAGTACCTGCCGGAATTCAGGGAAATTGCAGTCCATCATGGAGATTGAGGATCAGGAGTGTTAAGTCCATGTGCTAATCCGGACTGCAAGTGGCCAGGCTGCAGCCAGATTATTATTTATCAGGCCTACTGCCTTATTTGGGAAGAGTCAAGCCGAACTTGTGGTGGATGGCTGGTGGGGGGATCTCTGGTGAGTTTGCAGGGAAATGCAGGAGACTGAACTGGGTGGCGTTGTGCCTCATATATATTATTTCTGTAATTAGGGTAGGTGCCGTGAATTTCGACTACACAGATGCACTCGCTAAAGCGCTGCTTTTCTACGAGGGCCAACGATCAGGGAAGCTCCCGGATAGTCAGCGGATGCTGTGGCGGGGCGACTCTGCCGTCTATGACGGCAATGTTTCCAAGGTACGCGAGGTGATGCAGGGTCATTCTTACTTGCTAGCACTAGATTGATCAACCCACCAACGAATAGGCCTCACATTTAGAGTCGATAATAATTAGAGAAATAGGATATCGGATCATGAATCGTGACTGAACTTGCTCTTGTTGCATGGGAGTCTCTTTGAATAATCAATTTTTTTATTTCTTTGCCAAAATGCATGCAAGGCCACCCAGACCGCTGCAGAGAGAGGTGTGTCGAATTTGTTCGTGAACCTTGTCGTAATTGCAGGCCTCCTCCGCACTCTTCAAGGCTTTTAGTATAGGTGGGATGAAAGGAAAGGGAACCGTTCTATTTGGTAAGGTCGCCTGGAACATGCTAGTATCGCTTGTTGCATGGGTGTTGACGTTTCAAGACGCGTGTGAGATCTCTCTCTCTCTCTCTCTCTCTCTCGATGAGTACGGCAAGGAAAAGTGTATGGTGATGAAGCAGAAGTTAGTTGCTGTTGCAGGTGGACCTGAGCGGGGGATACTATGATGCTGGGGACAACGTGAAATATCAATTCCCCATGGCATTTACCATCACTCTGCTCGCCTGGAGTGTTCTGGAGTATGGGGACGAGATTGAGAGGGCGGGGCAATTGCAGTTCGCACAGAACAACATCCAATGGGGGACTGACTACTTCCTCAAAGCTGTCACCGGTCCTACTCAAATGTGGGTTCAGGTCAGTCCATTTCACATCACGCCCTACAGCAGCAGCTGCAGCATGAGTAGTCCAATCGAAGCAGCAGCAGGGATATACTTATTAGTACAAATTACAATGAAAGGCTTTGGGATACTAGACTACTTCTAGTTTACCACGTGCACTCATCCCCACTCAATGTGGTCATGATGGAATCTGCGATCGATGAGACCCACTTACTGCAGACATCGACCAATTTAGTCGACATGCATTGAGGGTGCAAGTCGAGTCACTTCACTCACCCATGTTCGATGCTGTCAGAGCTTCGCACGGGTTCACAGGGCCCTATACAATGTTCATCACCTCTGACCCAATACCTAGGTACCATCTACCTTGTTTCTAGATACTGGACAGAGGTGATGAACTTACTTCAGAGCCCTTGTGGTGGCCTTTTCTAATCACTTGCCTGCTTAGGTCATACGAAAGAGAAAAGTTGCTTTACTTGTGCGCAGTTGATTGGCATGTGGCGGACGGTGGACATGTTCCATCTCAGTCAATGATTCAATGGCTTTGCAAGGGCCACTATATGGGCCACTTCACACACGAGAGCATTACACTTAAGATCTCTCATTGGTCAAAAGGGCTGAGACCGTCCAAGTTTACTTCAGATTAGAAAGTGAAGGTCTAATAGCTCAAAGAAACATTGTGGATGAAAATTATCATTCTTAATGCTTTCAAAAAATAGCGCGCAATGTCCATATTACTAAAACATGATTATAGGAAGAGATGCAGTCCACATATTAAAGTATTTTGTTTCAGTTTTTCATGGTATTGCTATAAACCAAATATTTAGGTAAAATTGGTCTAAGTCCAAGTCCATAATTATAACCTATTAAAATTCTATCATAGGATCTTACAATGAGATGGTATGGTATGGTATGATCTCCCAATAAAATCTTTAAAGTTGATATGAAATATCAAAGCAATCATTTTGATCATTGAAGAAATTTCACACATATCCCTTGTATTTAGGTATAATTGGAGTGATCGATGGATTTGCCCACGGAATCGGAGCAATCAAATGATCCAAATTTTGAGAATATCTCTAGCTTTACTTAAATATGAGTTGATAGAAGTGCACACACACAAATTTAATTCCATCCAAAATTCATGCATAAGTGTATATCAAATTAATACCTAGATACCTTCCAACCAAGGGCCGTGACCATGACATTGTGAAGGCCCTGAAACTTATCCGAAGAATGTCCTATGAAAATTGAAATTGAACTTTGTGTGGGTATGGGCACTTCAAATGTAGTGTAAAAACATACACAACCCTACTCTCAACCAAATGCTATTTCATTTTTATCCTAGACATGTGGACCCTTCTACACAACAACTTATTATAAATGAAGGATGCGAGTTTTTGGAGGGTCATTTCGATATTGTGTTAGACCCACCACTTTGAAATGGACTTGATACAAAATCCCATAGAGTGCATGAATTTTTCTTGCATTGCATGGCATACAAGTCTCCATGCAGTTGTTTCATTAAATCAAACTTCTTTGGTCCCTCAAGCTCTGGTGTAGATTAGTGACCCTAAACTTAATGAGATGTATACATAGGCTAGTGAATTTACAGGCTGGCGGGCAGGTGGGGGATCCCAACAGCGACCACGTCTGCTGGGAGCGGCCCGAGGACATGGATACGCCGCGCGTGACATACCAGATCAACACTTCCTCACCGGGCACCGAGGTTGCGGCCGAGACGGCGGCAGCGCTAGCAGCGGCGTCTTTGGTGTTCCAGGACTCCCAGCCCTCCTATGCGGAGAAGCTCCTGGATACTGCCATGACTGTAATAATATTATACTAAATAGCAACCACATCATTCTAAGTTCATATGATACGGTGCCATGGTGCGGACTCAAGTTGAAGAAGATATTGCAATTTCATGTTTTCCATGTGGGTTCGGGTGATGTATCTATATATTTGTGTACTACTGTGCAGGTCTTCGATTTTGCGGATACTTATCGTGGGTCGTTCACTGGAGCCTGTCCATTCTACTGCTCGGCCTCTGGCTACAATGTACTGTTCAGATCTGACTCCTCTGAGTAAAGGGAGCAATTCCTAGTCTATCCGGGTTATCAGATTGGCAATTTGAAATTTCTCAAGTCGCATTGAATACCAGCTATCATTAGGTTCAATCATCAAACGATAAGCTCACTTGTGGGAAGATTGTGGAAAGCGGGGCGGTTTGTGGAGATGAGCGAGAAGCAGATGAATCTGAGGTCTGTTTGACTTGTGCGCGGCATGTAATGTATGGCAGTGTGAGATGTTTAACTGAGGTGGTGGGTGGGCAGGATGAGCTTCTATGGGCTGCAGCCTGGTTGTACAAAGCTTCGATGGACCCAGCCTATTTGCAATACGTGCAGATCAACTCTAATTTGAGCTACACAGTGAATGAGTTTAGCTGGGACAATAAAAACGCTGCCACCCAAGTTCTGCTGTCAAAGGTATACATGAGGCTGTTTGCGTATCGGTTGAATTGGGATGCTTGGTACACTTGGAGTTGGCAGGTCTCTGATATATATATAGCGTTCAATATTATCTCGCAGCTTTTCATTGAAGGGGAGACATCACTGGAGGGGTATGCAAGGCAGGCAACCTCCTTTGTGTGCCATGTTCTTCCAAACAACACCTGGAACCAGTGTAAATATACTCCAGGTAGAAGCTGAACTACCGATCCACTAGTCAGTCATTTCAGAAGAATGAATTTTTTATTGAAGTTTGCGTTAATTCACTTGATCCTTCCTGGGGGCGAGAGTTTGACGATAGAGCGTTTGACGGTAGAGCGTCCTTTCAGGGGGGTTGCTTTATGTCCGTGACGGAGCAAACACACAGTACGTAACTGGTTCCTCCTTCATTATTGCCGTAACTGCTGACTACCTTGCCAGTGCAAATCGGTCGCTGTTGTGCGGCAGCACCAAATATTTCCCTCCAGACCTCATAGCACATTCCAAACGTCAGGTATTTCATTCTGCTTCTCCTTACTTTTCCATTTTAATTTTTTTTTCACAGGGATACCGGCCGTAATCCTATTTTGAAGGTACTGAACTAAAGAGGCTAAGAAACTAAATTGAACACGATTTATTTTCTCTGAACATTTATGGACTCTCTGGCCAGTGCGCACTAGACTCTTAGGGCCGCTTCACACTATGGCCGTCCAGGTCGAGAGGCCGTGGGATTGAGTGGCCAAACTTTGTTGAGTCCAAAGAAATGGGCTGAAAATAGCCAATAAAATATAGTAAGTGCAGCCTTTGGCTGGGCATAGTGTGAAGCCTCCAAAGGCCAAGTCCAAAGTCCAAACCCAAAGGAGCATCTCATTTTATTCCTTGCTCAAAATAACCCTTCCAATCTAACGGCCAAGATTTGTCAATAATTAAAATTTTAATGAAAAAAAACCAATGACCTCTTGACCATAGTTTGGGTTTCCATTGCCGTCCGACGCAAACTTCCTTCGAGAGTTTGTCGCCTTCTTCAAAAAATAATCATTTTAAATTGCGATGGCCTTTGGACTTTGGCCATAGTGTGAGGGATCGAGAGGCCGAACTCTTGGTTTCTTGCAATTTGATTGGTGGAAATCGACGGCCTCTCGACCTTCGGCCACAATGTGAAGTGCCCCTTATATAGATAATCCATAACAATCACATTCACAATTACGTTCATAATTTACAATAGGTTCAGCCAATGACAACCCTTGACCTGTTGTGATTATTGTGAGTGAACACATGGCTTTATTTTTATATTTATCACTTGCTAATTCCTCACACAACATTAATCAGCCTCTGTTAGACGGTCCCTTTCCATAAAACGAAGACTACATTACCAAACCTACTTATGCTGGTCCCTTTTGTAAAAGGGGCGGACTTGGGTGAGACCAGGAATCAAGCACTAGTGATTCCTGACATGCAGCACTACAAGTATGCACTGTTAGGCGCGCTGGGCAGATTTGCAACCTAGGAGGTAGGTTGGAAGCCCTCCCCTTCAAGCCACGTGACAAGGTCTCAAGTAATCTAGAAGATTGTAAAATTAGGTAGGTCACATAAGATCAAGGCATCATAGTCGACCATGTCCATTTAACTGCTCACTAGGGTCAAGTAATGCCGACATAGATGAGATCTATATGTTTTAAGCTAACAAAGTTAAAGTTTATGTGGTGATGGCTTGTGATTGATTACCCTCATAAGAGAGCTTTTTCAATTGTCGTAGCCAAGGAGGAGCATTGATATGAGCAGTTATGAGTTAACTTTATAGATCAATTGTGTAACCCTAAAATTTACGCTTTGAATTTTGTAACAATTTTCAAATTCATGATTTTTTAAAAAAATAAAAAATTGCATCCTCCTTAGAATTTGTTTCTCTTTGCAAGAAAAATATTCCCTGCTATTACTTGTCCTCAAAAGATGCAAACTCTTATTTTATCTGTTATAGATGCCTCAACGTTAAATAAAGAATGAACGCATGCACAGAATGCTTTGCCATTGGCGATCAACTGAGGCTTGGCCATTCTCATAAATTCCTCCACCCCCACTTAAATGTCATGAGTATATTCTCTCAACATCACCCCTCGCATCTCCTTGGTTATATCGTGGACATTTCCGCAATTTGTAGGTGCTTCCCATATGCAATTTCAGGCTTCCTCGAAGCTAGTATGAACATTTGTGTTCGAATATGGATAGGGATTTCCAACGCCTCGAACGTCGGAGATCCCTAATTACACACATCTATCTTGAGTATTTGGTGATCGTGAAGGGAAGGGTAAGCAGCTTCAGGCGTAGCTCAACTTGACATGATTCTTGTAAGGTGTTGTTTCCGCCTCATTCAATGTGTTCTGTATTTTTTGGGTGACTAAGCTTATCCCATCGGAAATTTAACATAACTCTGGGAGTAGACACTTCATGTTACCAAATCTGAGAGGGATCGTCAAGTTTGCATTACAGTTTGACTAGCATGCAAGGAACTCGCTTCGACCGGTTGCAACTATTGGGGCGTGGGCCACTCGGCAGTGGATTTCCACCCTCACATACCAGCTTCAAGGTGAATCTGGATGGAAGGGGAGATCCCCAGTGCATAATGCTTGATGAATGCCCAGACCCATAGTGCATCAGCACGTTGCAGATTAATGTCATGTAAGGGAAAGGGAAGCACTGAAATTACCACCAAATTCTGGCTTTATATGGCCGCCCCAGAAAACATTGGATAACATCGCTAGCAATACACAAACCTGTTGAGGACTGCATGGAAAGACTAGTTCCCTTTCTACATACAAAAGCTGGTTGCTCACTTTTGATACTGCTATTATTATTGGTAAGATCTATGGTCTAGTGTTACTGCCAATTCTTGATATATGTAATTTGAGTGGGTGCAGGTAGACTACCTTTTGGGAGCAAACCCGTTAAATTTATCATTCATGGCAGGATTCGGTGCAAGGTATCCGACCCAAGTTCATCAAAGAGGCGCCTCCATCGTCTCCATTCATGAAAACCCTAATCACGTCGGTTGTGGAGAAGGCTTCATGAATTGGTTTGACACGACAGACCCCAACCCCAATGTTTTAATTGGCGCCATTGTGGGAGGACCTGACTCCAACGACCAGTTCTCCGATAGAAGGAGAACCTCCTCATTCACAGAGCCGACTACTTACATCAACTCTGGCTTCGTTGGTCTCTTAGGTCGATTGCTGAGGGATGCCGATCCAGGACAGTTGCAAATACTTGATCCCTGACTGATTGACTAACTTGTACTTCCCTTGTCCAAGCATGTGATTAAGAAATGTAACTCATGAGTCTCCACAAATCGTACAGCGATGTGCTTTGATTAGCACCAGCTCGAATTAATTAGCTCAAATCCAATTTTTCAATCTATGACGACCTTATTCATATTCTAACATCTACATTTGGATTCTGAGTGGCTTTGGTTACTGAGTACATGGATTTAGTCTGGAAAGTTCATGAATTCAGAAGCCCCTTACTACGATTGCACGTCGTATGGAGATTTTTGGAAGAGCACCCCCAAGCTTTGATGGACATTATTTGCAATTCAATGGGTTATGGTTCATGGGTCCATTCAGACTAAAATGACCCACACCTGCCCCCTTTTGGTGACTCCTTCCAAAGCACAGTATAAAAAGCAAGTCATGATGTGGCAGTCATAGGGTGTTGGCAGTTATGGTAGGTCACTATAGAATTTTTGTGTACCATGTGCGGCTGAGGGATATTTGTGTCTGGGCTATTTACCTTCACGACATTATCTAAAAACTCATTATAGAACCTTAATTCTCTAAAATGATTTACTTTCTTTTTTTGTTATTGTGCCAATGTTTTTGCAATTTTTGGTAGTCTATATTCCTTATAATTGAAAATAATAATTCACGGTATACACATTGAAAAAGTGGCGTAGAATTGCATGGCAATAAAAAGGCATAATTCACACATACCATTGCAAAACCATACAAATGCAACACTTCAAAAAGACTTAACATACAACTATAATAACATGAAGCAAATCATTCCAAGAGTATAACATGAATGGAGAATGCAACAAGAAAATCAAGCACAAATTTGAAACTACTTACAAGTCTACTAATTTAGGCTATCATGCATCACAAAAGGCTTAAGGTGGAAACATAACAAGAGTGAACACGTGCTCATAGACACAACACCCAATCCATGGTAATCCGCCAAGCCATGATCCATTGCCAACCTATATATTGCATCTGATGACAAATTTGGACAATTACTATGCATCAATCCTATCTAAAGGGTAAACATCATTTGTAAAAATGTAACTCATAGTTACAGTGGATATAACACAATCTAGGATGATCCATTTGCTATTTGTGTGGTTATATTTAGACTTGTACTAGCTGGGATGTACTATAATATTGCAATATAACTTCTATGTGGGGATTGTTAGGATTCTGCCTCCTTGAATCCTCTGTTTGGGCCAAGAAGTCAACTAGTTGCAGTGCTCAAAATTGAAGTCTTCAGTGCCCTTCATATGGGTTTTGGGACTTCAAAAAATACCTCAAGGAAAATAGCCCTTCAAAACATAATCCTCATTTGTAAGTGCTCCCGTCACTTGAAGTGTTGGATAAATAGTGCCCTTCAATTATTGTTCATCATAGTGCCCTAACTTTGGGCTCTCAGATCCATATGGGAAAACTTGAGAATTCCGATTCAGTCTGGTGCAAACTTCAAACTCAAAGTTTCGGTGATCTGGGACGGTGGAACCACTCAGTAGAAGTCACCAGGAGAATCGTTGAGTGCCTTGAATTCATCCACATTTGTTGGAAAATTGTTGGCTGGTAATAGTATTTGTGTTTGGAGGAGGAATTTGTGTTTGCGGATTTTGTAGCCCAATGTTCAAATCTGTCTGCATCTGTTTGCCCAAATTGCTCTGCTAGGTTATTACTCTTCGACATCTGTGTACATGGGTCAGTCGGCGTTAAACAAGTATGTTTACATATCATGGTTCCAAATGGCCCGATATTTCTTTTGTTTGCTGATTTCTTACTGTGCCGGGTTCAGAGGCAAAGGAATGAGTTTCAGAAGCACTTTGAGTACCATCGTTGTTGCAGTAGATATGTTGTGTCAGGAATTGGGAACTGGGGCTTCCTAAAATGGTGATGACGCGCTCAGCAACTGTCAAGTCTCGGAACGAACTAATAGATGCACGAAGATGTTCATCTCATAAGGCAGATTCATACTCTTGGATTGTCTCCTCATCGACAAGTCCAGTGAATTTACTTTGATGTAGAAGTTGATACTCAAGGCTTTAGGGTTTAAGCTTGCGATGTCAATGGCACTCAAGAGTTTAGGGTTTAAGTTTGCTCTGTCAATGGCTCTAGAATTCATACTCTAGAATCTAGTCCAGGGTGTAAGATTTGAATTCTGTACAGTAAGCATTTGAAGGGCACTGATGACTTCAATTTTGAGCACTGATGATTAGATCAATGCCGGTCTGGTTTTGTCTATTTTTGCTACCATATGGGTATCTTTAACGAGGATTTCACATTTTTCACGCATGTGTCCCACTTTCAATCTTGGCCACCTGACGGTCTCCTTGCAGAAGTTCCACTGGTCGCTTCCGGATGGTGGAAGTGCAGAAACCCACGACACAGATCATGTTACAATAATGTGGGTGGCTTCGATTGCTTGCACGCACTTGCGCTTTTGAAGCTTTCAGAAGATTCTTGAGCTCCACATGAACTACGCAAGCATGTGTCCTCCATGTGTCTATGCTGCCTTCAATCACTCGTCATCAACTTGAAATTTATCCCATAACATTGTCGTGGAGAAGAGCATGATTGTCTCTGGAGAGGTATGAAAAAGAATTGTTCAAGCTGATGATTTGACCATCTAAGTTGAAGTCCTCACCCATGTTCACATCTGTTTGCATTGGGGAAGCTTGGGCAGTTCAGTTTGAACCTTCTACGTCCATCCAGTAAGGTAGATGGATCTTAATGGTTACTATTTTTGACTGGGACATGAAGCACACGATTAGTATAAATGGTTAGCAAATCCTCCTTGAGATCATAGCCACTTCATGATTTTTGGAGCTCATATGAATATCTTATATACAATATTGAAGTGAAGATTCTCATGCTCATTGAATGTTCATATAGAGTTCAAAAACCTATTTCCGTTAACTTAAGCAATTTCGCATAAGTAAATAGTAGTCGGTGTGCTAAATTACCTTTTTTCTGTCTCGTCATGAATATCCAGAGGTTGAGAGATTTGAATTTAAACTAGTAGCCAATTTGCTTTCGATCGATTTGCGGCCTGTGCAGATTAAGGTTATCTGTGACTTTCAGAGGTGGCAAGATTTCTTTCGGAGCAGCATGGGGCATTGAAGCTGGTTTTGCGAAATTTATACAGGGTTGGGCGTCGAAGAAGATGAAGCCTCGGCCGATAACCTACGGGTTATTTGTTTATTGATTCGATTATTGTGAATTCGGCGGAATCTCGCCACAGGTATACATGCCATGTCTAAACTCATTTACAGTTGTTATTGGTTTAAAGAATTGGCTTGATTCAGCACAAGCTAAGTCTTAGGTGGAGCTCAAGTGGAGCTCTGTTCTTGTTGATCAAGCCAATGCGGAGTTGCTCGAATTTGTGGAGATGTTATCTTCAGCTTGTCAACACCGAAGTATGCATGAAGCTTGGGTTTTTTGTGGCCGTGACCGAGAGTTTAAGATCAATCGGCCAACCCTAATGTCGCTATGGCAAGCCATACTTGTGATCCCTACTAGCACTGCTGTTTGTGAGCGTGGTTTTTCAAAGCAGAATTGGGTTAAGAGCGAAAGGAGAACATGCCTAAACCTTGACACACTTGATGCATTGATGAGGGTTAGCCTAAATAGTTTGGGAGTTGAATTCATGGATTGGAATGGCATTTTTGACACTTGGAAAACCGCTACAGTAACCAACAAGCGTAGGGCATTGTCACTTCAAGAGGTGGAGTTAGATGGTTGATTCTTCATTATTTCATTGTACTAGAAGCATGTACCATGCAAGTCATGCATAATTTTAATATAAATTTTATATTTCTTTGAAAATTTTCCATTGACGTCCTAGATTTAGATATGCCCTTCAATTGCAATGCTGAAATTTCAGAGCCCTTCAAAATGAAATTCATATGAGGGCTTCAATTTTGAGCACCCCTTAGCTCGGAACCTTCTAAGGCCTCGTGCAGGTCCTTTGAAGGTCGAATGACATCTCAAACCCTTCGGACTTGAACGGTCCGCAGGGTGGTGTCACCCTACCGAGGTGCCAACAAGAGTTTATGATTTGTTTTGTATGTTTTTAATTGTTAAGTGTGTTTACACTACATAGACCACGAAATGCAACTTAATGGCACTAGGATGACGGACAACTTAATAATCCTCGGTAATTCACCTTCTTTCTTCTAGGCTAAATGCTAAATTAATTAATTTTCCCTAAATTCCCTATCAATTTAAATATTAATGCTAACATCCTAACTAAAAGTGATCCCGCGGAGTGGTGGACCATTCTAGGGGTTCACACGTACCAACCTGAAACCGACTCTTGATCACAATCTCTATGCCATCTGGCCCGGTCAAGTCCCACGGGTAGATCACTCTAAGGCATTTTTGTGCACCAAGTGCGGCTGGGGGGTTTTTTTGGGGGGCTATTTACCTTCAAAGGTTTAATTAAAGCCTCCCTATAATTACTTAAATTTCAAAAATGGCCCATTTGTTTGCACCCTTCCATTACTTATATTGTCCAAGTCACTGCAATTTTTTGTACTCTATATTCTTTTTAAGTAATTTTGGACAGACGGAAATCCCAATTATCATCCATCTTCGTGATTCCTAAACCCATGTACATATCATACTAAACATACCTTCTAGGATCCTTATCTTCAACCCCTATATTAATTTTTCAAAAAAATAATGGCCCACATTTTATGTCCATCTAACTTACTTATAATGGGATTCTCTACATTTTATGGCCCCTTCATTATTTGAAATTCCTTTATAATTTTTATTTCAAATGATTTTAATCCTCTCTATATTATGCCGCACATCGTTTTTTAAATGCACTAAGTGATCTACCCGTGTCAAGTCCTCATCCGAAGGACTTGGATTGTGTGAAAATCCATCTCCATCTAGGTTGGTAGTCCCAGCACGGTGCACCACCTGAAAGTCATACTCCTGGAGCAACAAAATCCACCTGGCAAGTTTGCAAGTAAGTTTATCCGACTCCATGAGCCATAGTTACAACTGATGGTCAGTGACCAAAGTAAAATGTTGACTATAAAGATATTGCCGAAAATGGGCAATAGCCCACACCGCCACCAATGCTTCTCCCTCGTAGGATGAATAATTGGCCTCTGCCGTGTTATTGCTTTGCGAAGCGTAAGCAACAACATGCTCCTGGCCAAAATCATCTTTCTGAATGAGAACTGCTCCCAAATCCAATGAATTCCAGTCCGTATGCAACTGGAAGGATTTGGAGACATCCAGACGTCGAAGAACTTGAGCCGCACCCAGTTTTTGTTTTAATATCTCAAATGTTTGCTGCTGCTCACGACCCCAAGTCCAAGGTTGGTCCTTGCTCATAAGAATGGTGAGAGGCTTGGCGATCAAGCTAAAGTTCTTAACGAATCGACAATAGTAATTCGCCAAGCTCAAAAAAATACGAAGTCTCGGCACATCGACCGGTGCCAAAATCTTTTGCAAGGCATCCACCTTAGTTTGTTTCACTCCAAGACCTTTTAGAATAATCATATAACCTGGATATGCTAGTCAGTCATGGAAAAACTTGCACTTGCTATGGTGCAAGTGCAATCTCCACCGCCGCAATTGCTCTTTTGCTGAAAATGATCACGTCATTAATATAACACCATGCAAAGGGCAAGCCAAAGAGAACTTGGTCCATCACTCTTTGAAACTCATGAGTTACATTCTTGAGGCCAAATGGAAGAAACTTCCAATGATACAGTTGATCCTTCCCATCATGATCAACTCCCCAGAATGCGGTTTGCACTTGATTTCCCGCAAGTAATGGGAGTTGGTGATAGCTAGATCTCAAGTCCAGGGTGCTAAAGACCCGAGAAAATCTGATGGCATCAAATAACTCCTCTAGGATTGGTATGAGATACCGATCCGACTTGGTCCAATTGCCAAAGATATCCTTCTTCGATGGCATAACCGTAGCATAAGCATACTCCCCGTTTGAAAGTTCAATTAGCGTTGTTACCAAGAGCTCTAGGCAACGAGCTTGAACGCCAATCTGCTCGAAGACACTAAGCCTATAAGCAGTATAAACCCATTAAGCTTGGAGTTTTTCCATCACCTGCTGCTCAAATCGAAAGATTCGTTTGGCTTCTCCAACCATGACCTCAATTCCCTCCTTCATGGATTTGGACCTCTGTGCCCCTGACCAGAATTTTCTACCCCCAGAGAGAAAAATTGGTCATCATGCAATGCAAGGCATAGACTAACAATCCACACTATAGTATGAAGATCCATGGCTTTGCCCAACACGAAGCGTCGTTGGCCCTCATAAAGCCTAGAAGCTACGGTGGTGCTAGTGTGGAATCCCCATGGCATGCTCCCATTCGTCTGCCAACAGTTCGGTGTGGGTTTTTGTATGAGCATCCCACACCATATCTGGCCCCCAATCGTGGAATGCGAATGACTGTGGAAATGTCATAAAGGTGGGAAAGGCCCTCTGTGGTGCCCCTACTTTCTTGACCAATGCCAATGGGGGTTTATCATCTCAAACAACCGGCAAAAAAATCCAGTTTGGATCCAAGATGGCATCCAACTTCTGATCAAAAGG
Source organism: Polytrichum commune (assembly GCA_950295325.1). Taxonomy (NCBI): domain Eukaryota; kingdom Viridiplantae; phylum Streptophyta; class Polytrichopsida; order Polytrichales; family Polytrichaceae; genus Polytrichum; species Polytrichum commune. The sequence goes on along the minus strand of OX485806.1, from coordinate 52,600,541 downwards.
TGGAGGCATTGCAGAAAATGCTGCAGCTAAAATAGATAACGGTATGAGGTTGGTCCAAATCCACGAGGCCGGTGAGCATAAGAACCAAGGCTTGCAGCATCCACAAAATGGGATCTCCAAGGATGGTGAATGGGCAAGGAGCTAAGTCGTCAGCTGTCAACCGCAATTTCTGTGCAAGCTTTTTGGCAATCATAACGGGTTCTACCCCCGAATCCATCATCACATACGTATGACGCCAGGTCGAATGCCTTGGCGCTCGCAAACAGGTCGAGCAGCTACATCTGATACATAAGTTGCTCCCGCAGATGCTAGTGTATCATAAGATGTGGTCGGCATTTGGCTGTCCGAGGCATGTGCGTCAAAAAACGCAATGGCCTCCGCTGCAAGCTTCGCTCATTGTCTAGGCGCTTCCTCATGATCCTCAATGATAGAGAGGTCCGCGGTGGTTTCAGCCACAGTCAGAGGAAATGTGAGTGTTTTTCCTTCTAAAATCCAACTTGCTAGGTGAAAAACCTTAGCTAGTTGGATGCTGGATGATGACCATTCCATCGTTGTGAACAAAGGTGTGTGCAATACTTTGGATGCCAAAGTGTGCACCACGTCAGTCGCTAGATTCAAAGCCTCCAAGCTGAAATTATGACCACTCACATATTAGACAACATCCACCAATCCAAAATACAATGACGGACGGGCTTGGCAAATCAAATCCGCGGAACCATTGTCCCGAGCTTGTATGCAGTCCACAGTCTCCCCTGTCGTTGAAGGCGTGGCTCGTGACACGGATTGAACATGTGTCACCGCTGCGGAACTCACCACCTGTCGCAACCCTTGCTAGGTCCCTTAATAATCTTGCCAATTTTCAATTCTAGCAAAGGTTACGAGTCGCTAACCCTTCGCATTCCGCCATGCTAATGGATAGCTCCTCTTACCCCGGACCAATAGTTCATAGGAGGGAACCAACCCTCCTACTTTGCTTTCGGGACTCACCCCTTAATCGGTAACCCATTTCCCCAATGTGGACTTCCGTCCATGGAAGTCCAATCCTATGTTGATCATCGCGTTGCCGGAGCAACACTACAACAACCCGAACCATACTAGGCAACTATGGCCTCACAATGAGCCAATGCCCATGGAGGCCGTGCCGTTCGGCCTCGGGTGGGTGAGGCCACACCACCTCACCCATATAAGCCTCTAGGACTCTACACGGAGCCCCTACCCCACCGCCAACCAACCTCTTGTCTCTCTACCAAGAGTTGGGGCCAAGTGGACATTTTCCCTTAGCTGCTGGGCCTAGAACCCCCCCAGCAGCTTCAGACCATCATAACTTCCTTGTATGATGTCTGATCATAACAACCAACCACTCCATCCTCATCTACGCTTCACGTAGATGCCGATGGACTCCTCACTTGCCCCATTCGGGCAAGTCTTGAGGAAGTTATGCCTGTTTGAACCTTGGCAGTCCCGGGAATCACTCCCAGGCACTGCTGTACCAGGGCGCTGTCCCGGGACAGCACCCCACTCAAATGGCCATAACTCCTAGCTCACACCTCCGATTGAGGTGATCTTGAGCATTCTAGAATCACCACGCCATGAGCTACGCATAGCTCATGGCCTCACCCTCACGCCTCCTAGTCTTTGTGGGTGGGAGGCGTTCCCAACGCCCGGGGCCCTCACCCACACTAGGATCACTTGGGCCCTCTCACCAACGGCGCCACAAGTCCCGGGTGTCACTCCGGGGTCCCCCTTGTGCCCATGGTGTTTCGGCCACTCCTCATGGAGAGGTGCGCGACACCACCTCCCCCGTGGCTCCTAACATATAATAAGCCGGAGTGGAAAAACTACTCTGAGCTCCGAAGAAAGATGGTGAGTCCAAGATTTGGCCGGATGAAGCCAAACTTTTGAACCTCTCTTTCAAGGCTCCATTCTTTGCCTCCAACGTTTTTTTCCTGTTCGGAAGGATGTTTCTCTGGATGAAGAACGAAGAAGTTATTTACCGCATGATTGTTCCGCCCATGATGGGAACACTTCAACTGCTTCGGTAAATGATTACCCACCCCCTTTGTCAAATCTTTAGCGGGAACAACTGGTTTCCGCTTTGAATTACCTACGGTTTGGGCCTGCTTTTGCTTCAAAGGACAATCCTTCTTAGAATGGCCCGCCTGCCTACAAGACCAATAATATAAGGTCTTGTCCACCTCTGCCGCTGCCAATGCTACAACCGCAACCGGAACCTTCCGGAATTTGCTAGAATCCACTATCAAAGACTCCAAATTAAAGGCATCATGTTGATACAAGGCACAATCACACTGCTCCACAACGGCGAAAACCTTTGCAAGTGTTGCACGACCACCATAATCCATGAAGATCCTAAGTTAAGCTAAGTCAATGAGACGTTTGTCAATCTTTGACAAAATAACCTTTACCAACTGGCTTTCTTAAAAAACACCTCCAGTTTCCTTGGCAAATCTTACCAGCCTCGTATACATGGTACGAGGTGTATCATCTTTCTCCCGCCGGAAGTCTTAGATCTGCTGCATTTGATTTTGACAAAAACCTTCATATTCCTCCTCCAAATGAAGCTGGAATTCCTATAGAGGATCTAAATCAGCGAAGCCCCTAAAGAGGCTATTGCCGCCTGTGTAGCATAGGCATAGCAAAAGAGTGGGAAGATCGGACTTGACGTGCTCGCGGATACGAAAGCATCAATTTTTTTCTAAGGTTCATTAGGAACGGCTCCCTCCACGTCCACTATAAACACACTCTCCGCTTGCTCCGTCTTCACTACAGAAGGGACTAATAAACTAGAAGTCGTATCCTCCTTCAACGCGGAAACCAACTCCTCCTGACGTAGCTCCATCCAATTAGCGTCCCTCCATTGCTCATAAATTTGGAGCGTTCCGTGCTCCAAATGTTGGGGAAAAAACTCGAACGCATAGATACTTCTCCCGCATATACGTCATAAACCAAATTTTCCAGTTTTGCAGGGAAATGGTCCTTGTTCGACCAGAAAACCGATTGCGGACTTCACCTCGCGTCTCTTTTTCCATATCCTCAAAGGTTCCTACCTAAAGGATGTGAGACCGAATGACAGTTCCCTACGCCAAAGTACGCTGAAAAACCTCGTCAAATGCTACTACTAGTGCAACATCTAAGAGGTCTGATGATAGACCTTCCAATGCTCTTGGAGATGGCAAAGGATAATGTTGGTTCCGAGTCGTAATAAAAAATCCCCAATGAATATGGTGACTAGAGGCAACAACCTACACTACTATGGTATCAAGGTAAAATAGAAAAAATGAAAAAGACAACGTGCACCTGCAATCACCACCAACCTTATGATATGCTAGTCATGACTCTAGCCTCACCATGAGGAAATACAAGCACAACCCACTTGGTGTACACATAAGGGTCCCATCGGTCATCATTCCAACCTCACCCCCACAATACCCTATTACAAACTAGTACAACATAAAATAGGGCAAATTACAAATTTCCAATAACACAGTTTGCTACGGAGGAAGGTATCACGACGAAATGCAAAAAAACCATGCAATTATATCACTGGATTCATTTTCCCAAACAACACTTAAGCAAAAATGAAAATTGACCACGCACAACCGGCACTCACTTGCACTCCCAAAAATCCCCATAATTACGTTGTTAAGCTTAATGGTGATTCCATGTGCCAATTCTCCCAATCCTTTGACAATCCCACGCACATATTCCCAAATGAATCCCAATGCTTACAATTTGCCCCCAAGAATTCAAGTATGTGGTGGTTTAAGTGTCCTCCCCTTATTTTTTTAACCAAAAAGAAAGAAAACACCCTTATGCCAAGTACCTCTCCCAAATTATTGCGGAGGATGAATAAGCCAACCGCATGTTCGTCGCAATCTCACACCCTCCGCGTGTTCCCGGATGCTCCCGCGAACTTTTCTTCTTCTGAAAACCAAAATACCTTAAATGATCATAAGATATTTGTGGATGATGGCATCCGATGTCCTAAACCCCCACTTTCCATTCTTGATTCATGAAAACAACCTTGGCAAATACTTTTGCCAACATGTATCTTGATGATTCAAGAATGTTACCTCCAACCACTAAGGTTGTGAATGTTTCCCCTTCTAAATGGATGTCAATTTATTATTATTTTTTAACAAATTATTGTCACCAAATTCCAAATTTGGTTAACAAACTAAATTGTCAAAAATCAAAAAATCAAAAATCAAAAATCAAAATGCACCCTACCCTGCCGACTACTGGCAGGGGGGGCGGGGGGCCCCCTAGGCTAGGAGGTGGGGATAGGAAGGGGGAAGGACCCCCGTACATAGGGGATAAGGTAGGCTGGGGGGGGGAGAGAAGGGGGGAGAAGAAAGAAGGGGAGGGCCGGGGGAGGGCTGCGGGCCCAGGCAGCCGGCCTGTCCCTGGCCGTAGCAGCGTGCCACCGGACGGCTACCGCAGACAGGCGGTACCGGAGCCGACCAGGGGCTCTGGCTCTTGAAGCCTCTTCTTCTCCTCTCTCATTTTCTCTCCATTTTTTAGTTTTTTTAATGAATTTGTATTTAAATTAGAATCAAGAATGATTCTTCACAACTCAATGACATGAATTCAAGCTTGCAAGCGGCCAAAAAACAAGAAATTACATGAACAATTCATATATTCATCACCATAATTTACCTTGATGTGACATTTACAAGCAAGCATTTTCCTCCTTAATACTTCGCAAATCCGCGGTGTTCTTTGCTTCAAAACTCTGCAACTTTGTCACTCCTTGTCCTCACGCCCTCCATTGTGCATGATATCTCAAGAATGAAAAAAAAGAAAAAGAAAAATGAAGCATTCTTGCCAAGTGAGAAGGAAGAGAGTCAAACCTTTGCAAGAGCTCTAATTCTCTCTTCAAATGTATACAATGAGTCAAGCTATCTCTCACTCCACCATGGGAGAATTCAAGATTGTAAGAAAGGGGAAAAAAACTTGACATTTATTACAATGCCAAGTCAAAGAGGATGCTCCTCAGTTAGGAGCCTTCCTCTCCACATCTAAGATTCATTCATCCAAGTCTAAATGGATGAAGCCCAACAGATAAGGTGCGGCCGCCGATGCCGCATACTGTGACAGAGAGACAAAAAAAAATCCCCAACTTGGGCACATCATTCAATCAATATCCCAAGTTCTTACCACCTTTCATTCAACTATGTCTAACAAAATGACTGATAGAAAACCGTAAGAGTAGTTGGGGCTCTATACTATACCACAATCTAACATTGTCATAATTTTGTTTAAACCGAAAGGCTCGATGTAGATATCCATGAAACATGTGAGAGAATCCGACCGTGCCCCTATGCCACCTTCCACATAAATGTCTCTAGCCATTGCAAATCTCTTTTGAGTACAAACAAAGATTGCATGCACATGATCAAAGTCCGTTTGGTCCTGAGCCTAATGGAAGTCCAAGTGCCCCCCCCCGGTTGGTCGGCGGGGGGCGTGTTCACACTATGTGAACCCGCCCACCGTGGTTGACAAGTTTGGAGGTGAGGATGCACCTTGCCTTGCCGTCCTCCACCTTTCCCCGCCTTTCCCCGCCTTCAAAAATGAACTCGCAGTAAGAAATCTCCGCCTCTTTACAGCTTTCAAAAATTATCTCATAGTTTGAAAGTGTGCAATATTAACTTGGCGGTAGGTGGCGAGCCCATGGCTTGTAGGCTAAGATGGATGGTCTACTTTGCCACCCTCACTGGTGGAAGGAGGACTTGCGAGATGGGTTTCATCCACTCTGCTAAGGGGAGTGGTTGTTCCTCGTTCATGTACACGGTACCAAAGGGATCATCCTTGCAATTCCGTTGAATCTCACAAGACTTTGCTTTGTTGATTTCCAAGATATGGTTGCTCATTGTCCAAGGAAAACATAATTTGTTTGCGATTTTCTTCTATGTGGATCGGAGAAATAATCTGCATCCACGTATCCTTTGATGTTGCTATCATTTCCAACTTTATAAAACAATCTTGAAGCCTTAGCGCCCTTGAGGTATCGTAGGATATGTGTGACATCATTCCAATGTAGTTTTGTTAGCTTAACATTAAATCTAGTCAATAAATTAACGACAAAAATAATGTCAGGTCTGGTGCAATTTGCCAAATACATCAATGCACTTATTGTTTCCAAATATGGAGTCTCAAGTTCCAAACATTCCTCCCCCTCGTCACATGGCTTAAACTCATCCTTCTTCATATCCACTCACCGTACCACCATCAAGGAACTTAGTGGATGTGCCGCATCCATTGAAAAACGCTTGAATAACTTTCAAGTATACAAACCTTGATGTGGAAAAATATATCCTGCAAGGTGTTTGACCTGTAGGCTAAGGCAAAAGGTGGTTTTGCCAAAGATGGCGTCATTCATACCAACGATATTGAGGTCATCAACATATGAAACCACAATAACTAGAGTTGTGTCAATCCGTTTCATAAAAATACATGGACAAACCTCATCATTTTAAAAACCCCGATCTATTAAGAAATCTCTTAGACGTTTGTATCACATCCTACCGGCATATTTAAGGCCATACAATGCGTTTTTTAAGTTTAAGGCATTGTAGCTGTCTTTCAGAGTCTTGGAATTCCACCAATCCCACAAGGATCCTCATGTATATGTCAATATCCTAACTACCATACAAGTACACGGTATTTACATCCATCAACCTTGTTTGCAACTTCTTGTCAACTGTAAGACTTAACGTATACTTCCATAGTTTTCTTGTCTTCACAAAATTGATTGCAATCTTTGTTGAATAAACCGGTGCTTCTCTTTCAAAGTCATCCAACTCAATGCTTGGAAACACACCTTCGCATGCCGCACATATTTAAGTATGTCGTTTGCAAGATTGAAGATCTTTACCACGACCTCTCTTCATGGGTGTGGTTTGATCGGCGGGTTTCTTTTGACAAGTAGATGCATTTGCTACATTATTGAATGAATTGGGTAGTCTATCAGCTAACTGATTCAAATGCAGAATGTGTTCAACCTCTTTTTCAAATTCTTGGATATGAGACATTAAAAACATGTTTGGTGTATATAAAGCATTAAAACTCAAAATGTACATGAATCTGACTGTCCTACCAAATATGGAAATTTTTCCTCCTCGAAAAAACAATCAACAAATCTTCCTCTTAATAAATTTCTAATTGGAGGATCTAAGTATCTAATAATGCTAGATGTTTCACACCCAACATATATCCTCTCTTTGCTACAAGAACCCATTTTAGTTCTATGTGGGAGAAAATTTGCCACTAGTATCTTACAACCAAAAATTCTACGTGTTTTATGCTAGGTATTTGTCCAAACACTTATTCTATAGGTGTAATGAATTCAAGTGAGGAGATTCTTAAACGAGTTAATGTTCTTCCATGTAGGATAGCCTAATCCCATGATGAAATAAGAAGATTAGATCTTATAAATAATATTCTAGTAATTAACTGTAACCATTTATTAAATTTTTTGTTAGACCATTTGTCTCATGAATACATGATAATGAGTGTTCTCATGATATTCCAGTTGATTCACAATATGTTCTAAATGCTTGAGACTTAAATTCTCCTCCACCATCTAAGCCTATAGACTGAATCATGTGATCTAAAAATCTAATCCAAAGTTGTATAATTTGTGCCAATAATCTAGGAAAAACTAGATTATTACTAGCTATTAAAGAGGCATGTAACCATTTTGTGCATGCGTCAATCAAGGAAAAAAAATCTAAACGGTCCGCATGGTAAATCTATCAGACCAAAAATATTTCCTTAAATTCTTTGAAGCATCACTGGAAGTTCATATGGCAATTTCTATTTGTGAGGTTGACTAATAAAATTTTCCAAAGCACAAAATTCACAAGGTTTCATACATTTCAACAAATTCAACACTTGAAATTTGTGTCATTTTGTGCTTTAAAAATTGCCTCATCATTGAAATTTTTGGATGTCTCATGTGCTCAGTAACCTCCGCCTCCGACAAACAAATTAAAAGAAAAATATATAGGCCTAAAGAGGATGCCAGAAAAATTCTTAATTGGACATCCATCATGATCCAAATTTGTAACAACTCTTTATTGTTTTCTTCTGATGTATGAAGGTGAAAATCGTTGCGTTGAATGTCTTGGAAACTCAATAAATTTCTTATGGGCCTAAGTGATTAAACAACTCTAGAAACACATATGCATATACCTCCAGGCATAATAAGACATGCTTGACCAATGTGGTATGATATCAAATGGCTATTAGAGATGGTGGTGATATGTTTTGTCATCACATGATCTAGATGCGGAAAATATTTTCTATCACAAAAATAGTGTCGGTGTTAACACTAATCACTAACAAAGAAACATTCAAAATATTAGGTTTCGTGTCAACAAAGATGGTATGAGATTTTATATCACCAAATAAATATGTCATCGTTTCAGCATATAGTATTTTCATGTGCTTCACATGTGTGAGGTATGCGTCACGTTACTTGTCGTGCTCCTTATAAAGTTTTACAAGATGATAGATAGTCTTACAATTTTGGCAATGTGGTGTTTTTAGACAACCCCCTCCGAGGGAGCCTAAAAGTACCACACAAGCCCTTCGGTGAGGGTGGCCTGCCTTGGTAGGTGCCCAAGCCAAACTTGGATGTTATGATATTTAATGAGTGTTTTGGGTTTGTGGAGGGATTTGATAATTGCGTCGTATCCTTCCGATAGATTGTGCCTAGATTTTAAGTGCCTAAGGTAATTATCAATTTCCCTAACCTAATACCTAATTTATCCTAGTCTACGTGCAGACGCACCAGCCTTGGGATCAAGGCAACCTAACCCTAATGAATGAAATAACCTTATCTTTTACCTTAGGCCACATCTAATTTTTTACTTCTTATATATTAAATTCTCTAAATGGGGGGACCTTAATTAAGTCTCACCCTCTCAACCTTCATTCTTAGTTTATGGTTAATTGAACAAAGCCTATGTTACTAAGTTCATAATTTATGGCATCACCACCTACCTATTTGGTGCACGCCTTAACCCGAACCCTTCAAGGCCATGTGCGGGTCTATTGAAGGTTGATTGATACTAACTCCCTCCGATCTTTGCTGCCAGAGGGATAGCATCAATCCTCCGAATTAAGTTTATGGTTGATTTTGCCCACGGGGGTTGTACGAATTTTATTGGCTATTAATTAGTTTAACACGGTTTGACCACGAAAATTCAACTTGATGAGACCGGGGAATAAGGCAATCTGTGTGTTCAACTTGTTGTACAATCTTCAAGGGTCGGAGCCATCACCTCAAACCTTTGGGGCCAACAACATAATGGTGGTTCTGTGGGTCATTATTCCCACCTTACTACCTATAAACATGCAGAGTGGTCATGCCGGTGATTAACCCGGCTTCACCACACACGAACAAGCTATGAATGGAAAACTACTACGACAACACTTAATCGAGAGGCTCCGCACACATGGGAGTTGAAATCCCCCTCGGCGGCTAGGTGGGTGATGCCCCTAGCCTTACATGGATAGTTGGATTGAGGTGAGATTTTTTCCATTGCCGCGCTCCCTCCATTCCTAAATTGAAGGATGTAGGGTTAAAATGCTTACCAATCGACTCCCATCTTAGCATAACGATGGTTGGTGTGGAACCCCTACTCCAACGCTCGGCCGCTCACAACACCAACTCGTAACCGCCAACCTTGGATGGACGAACCTCTTCTAGTAAGGCAACAGACACCCCTTTGCTTAAATGGCCACAACTTTTGCTCAGAAGCTTCAATTGGAACAATTGTTAATAATTTTGGAAGCTAACAACAAGAGCTATATTTCATCTAAATATCAAGGCAACAACATGTATTCCCTCAAATATATGAACTTACAAAGTCAACTCTTATATTTTAAGAGGCAGTTAAAACACCTTCATTAAAACAGTTATAACTTTTACACATCAAATTAGATTTCAAGCAAGTTTACACATTCCAAAAAGCTAACAACAACACCTATAGCTTAAATACCAAAGCATATGAATAATTTGTCTTTTAGTTATGCGCTTACAAAGTTAGCGCTTATAATTTAAGAGGCAGCTAGGTCATCTTCATTCAACTACTCATAACTTTAGTACATCAACTTAGATTTCAGCAAGCTTACACGTTTTAAAACCTAACAACAAGACGTATAACACAAACTCAAACATCAAAGCAACTGAACAATTTGTCGTTTAGTTATGCGTTTGTTGACTCACAACACTATCAAGAGAAGAAAAACAACAAAATCAAAAGAAGTAAGTGCCTAACGGCACTTAATCACCAAGGACTCGAACTAATCCAAGAGAATCCACGAAGAAGAATGCCGAAGAACGCCGAAGAGAGTCGGAGCTCTTGGCCACGGGTTTAGGATCTCGGCCACGGGTTTAGGCCCATTTTCCACGGAGTTACAAGGAAGTTGCGCGGTTACAGGGTCCCTTATTCACGGTAATAGGTCCCCAGTGGCTTAGTGAAGGAAAACTTAGAATTTAGAGATAGAGACTATTATGTAAAAATGAAAGGATATATATGAGGAGTATATAGGAGTGTATAGGGGTATATAGGGATATTTTGAAGCATATAGAACTAGAATTACATTCCATTAGTATAAGTACATGAAATTTTGTCAAGGACAATTATGAAAGAAGAATATTAAGCAATTACGAGGAGTATATAGAAGTATTAAGGAGTATATAGGAATATGGTTCATTCTACTAGTATTATTGAAAGTACAAATCATTGAATTTGAATCAATCAAATATGAAGATTTCATTAATTAAAAAAAATTTGTAATGTCGCCACGACAAAGATATAGTGGAATCTTAGAAATACGAACATTAGAGTGTTAGAACGGTTATAACCGTTTATGATAGGTATCATCTACCTATGTCGGAGATAGATAGTTATCTAGGGAAGTGAAGTTAACAACCATTTTAAATATAGATTTTGGGTTAGGAAGAAAATACTATATAAAGGGAGCAATTTTAGGAGACTACACCTCATTTCAATACGACGAAGTTATCTTAAGATTGAGTGTCAAAACCTCTTGAAAATAAATTTGTATCTCTCCTCTCGGAGTACTTTTGCAATATACTATCTTTTCCACAAATATGTGTGATCTATCTCTCTCACTCTCAATTGGACTTACAAGTTGTTAAGCGGTACTTGGAACTTAAGTGATTGAATAACCGAGAGAAGAGTAGACTATTTTGAGCAAAAACTCAAAAGATTGGTGTGAGGGTGAGAATAAAGTGCTTAAGGATATTCGGAGAATCAATGGAACTTTGAGGGATGTTGTTATGATGAAGCAAACGTCAATTTATACAACGTGAATGAAGGAAACAAGATTGTCTCTTAAAAGTGGAAGTTATCATTGAACTTTTCAAAAGGGAATTATCCAAATATAAAATGATAGAATGATTAAAATTGAGTTGATAAGAATTGCATGCATATTTCAATTAAATTGAGAGTAAGACTTCTTAAATATTACTAAGAAAGAAATACGATAAATTAAGATAAACTTCTCAATATAAACTACCTATATATATTATGTGACTTATGCATACTCATATTCAATTCTTTAAGTAAATTGTAAGGATATTGACAAAGATATTATTGATACTAACATAACAAAGATTGATTGATTAACTACTCACAACAAGTGTTATTGAAACTTCTTACCTTTAAGATTCTTGTGAGTTATTGGATGTCATTACAAGTGAAGGATTAACTATCAAAGAGAAGAGTTCTCTCTCTTGAGCAAACTCAAGAGAGTTATAATTACTCTCATCATCAAGAAACACTTTGAAGTAAAAACGTGACATTGCAAAACAATCAATATTGTTTTGGATATAAGATTATAACTACTATATGTTACACATATCAAAGTTACAATACTATAAGTAGTAACACTTAAGCTTAAAAATGAAGACTCAAGAATACAATATCTTTCTTATTATTATAATTTATGGAGTAATATTATAAAATATGTAATTGATGTTTATGAACTACGAACTTAACTCCTTGAAGACTTATATAACCTATAGAAAATTATATTGTTATCAACGATGTTGTTATACCTCTTGAAACCTTTTCTAATCTAATTGTTCTTATTATCAATAATGCCTTACATTGAGAGTGAGAATATATGATAATGAGATTGTGTTCACACCAATAATTATATTCATATAATAAAGAGAAGAGAGAGATTACTAATTCAAGACCAAACATATTAATGAGACACGGTAGTTCTCAAGCGAATATAAATTTACATGATGTCTCATCGTGAGTCTTCTTAGCTAATTACAAAGGAACGACCCACGACGTCCATCAGCGCTTGTAAATTGGGTGGTAGCTGAGATACTTTCATTGAAACACTCATAACTTTTGCGTTCTAACTTTGATTCTAACAAGCTTAGATTTTTTGAAAATCTAGCATAAAGGGCTAGATTCACTCAAAATCTAAAGGCCAAATTATAATTTGTGTGTCCACTACCCTCGATTGAAAGTGATACAGTTACTTAAGGGTATGTTAAAAAACACACTATCTTTTTTTTAAAGTTTTAATTATAAGAATTCTAACTTATATCTATATTAAATGAATGATAATATTTTCTCCTTTTAATTAAAATTCTCGAGGACTTCGCCATGCTAAAATAAAAATTCGGAGAGAGGATTGAAAGGAGAAGAGGGGATTTTTATCACCCTTCAAATGAAGGGTTGGGCCCCTTCCGTTCACCGAGGGGTTTTGTTTCTTTAATGGTGGCAACGAAGCCCTCGGTGGTGAATGGGGGGAGGGATGCCACCTCACACCCCACTTGCTCAAGCCCTTAGAAAGATTTTTCCATTTCCATTTGAACTTCATTTTTTGTTAGTAAGGGAAGCAACATGACCCCCTTGCCCTAGTTGGCAAGATTCCTTACTTTCGTAGTTGTCACTTTCTTTTATTTATTGGCCGCTTCCGGAATTATTATTTTTTTGCCGCCGCTTGACTTTTTCTTGCTTGAATTAGTTGTTTCTAACTTAACGTACCTACTTACTAGCCCACTACTTTCACACTTCCAATTCGGATAAAGGGCATTTCCCTTTTATCCCTTTGGTTTTTAACTTGCCCAAGAGTTTTACCCCAAGGATAAAACACCTTTAGCCAACCTACCTTAATCTAAATGGTTTCTTGCTAAATTTCCATATTATTAATTTAATGTTCTCCAATCTTTTCTTGGAACCTCAATCTTCTTTCCTCCTCTATAGGAACCAAACTACCAACCCCTTGAATTCTCTTGACTTAGCAACAGTTGCAACCACAACATCCTACTCGTAGCCATCGGAAGTAAATCAAGAGGATGTGAAGGTAAATGAAACCACCACCACCGAAGACCAGAAAATCGCATCAAAACCCCCCCTCCCATCCAAAGAAGTTAAAACAATTAACATTATCCTTGGATTGAAAAGCAACTGTCATGATTGTTGTAGCATTGTCCAAGCTGTTCCACCTTGAACCCTCTACTAATTGAACACTATATTCGGTAATTGGAGACTTTTTGTTGATTATGAGACTATTTAAGGATGCACTTTTCAAATTTGAACCATTAATGACGACCCAAAATCCCATATGTATAATTTTGGATACTATTATTAGTAAAAAAACATCAAAGTGACCAAAAATGTGAGGCATACATGAAAATAGTAGCTTATGAAATGAGAGAACGTTATGAATGGAAGGAAAAATGCGGATAATGATTGGAAGTTGAATGAATTAATTGGGATTGAAATACAGTTATAATGGAAATACCATCAATGTCTTGAGTAACTTGGAATATAATAGAAAGCAAACACTAATATGTTCTACACCTAAGCCCATTTAGGGAGTCCGTCCCACTAGTACGCTTCTAGTCCCACTAGTCCGACCCACTAATTTTTTTGGCAGCCTCCATGGCTTTGAAAATCTCCGGCCCGCGGCTATAACCGTTTTTGTTGACGGACCCGGAATAAGTGCCGTTCTTCCAAATTTCCGGACGCGCTCCCGAATTGTACGGAGTGGTATTGTGAGTGGAATACGAGTGCGTTTGCATGAGGGAACGCCTTGCGCTACGGCGGAGGGCCAAACAACGATCGGACTCGGATGATGCGGCCTTGAGGGCGTGCCTATCCAAGGAAGACGTGGAGGAGGGCCGGGCACCAAGCGAGCGGGTAGCCACCTGCGAAACAACGTCATAGGAAGATAAGAATAAGAACGGAGTGGGGAAAATAATGAGAGCGGTTTGGGGTGGGCGCTCGTAAAGATAGCGGCACGCACACGCAAGAAAAGGAAAGCAAAAGCGGGAAAGGGGATTAGGGTTGAGGGTTTGCACCTTGGATTTGGGGACGCCCATGCGGGGGCGGTGGGAACGAGGGGGGCGTCGACGGGAGCATCCGGAGCCGATGGAACTATTGCATTGGTGAGTGGCGGGGGGGAGTCGAGGAGTGGAGGGCCCACGATCGCGGAGGACGTTGCGGGGGGAGGAACGGAGTCGGCGGGGGAGGTGTGGCAACGGGGGCCTTCCATGCGGAGACGTTGGCTCGGCCCGCGATGAGTGACGCCGTCGTCCTTAGAGGGCGAGAGGTGCCCCAAACGAACGAGTGTCCGTTTCTCCTTGGAGAGGGGGGAGGGCGACGGGGCGTAGGCGCGGGCGACAAGTGCGGGGGGCGGGCTGTTGACGACGCCGTCGTCGATGCCGATGTCGCGGGAGTAATCCACTGCCGAGGCCGCGTCCACCGCCGAGAACTGGTAGAGGGATGGCATTTGGAAGTCCGTGACGGCGCGGGAAGGGGAAGCAATGGGCGAGAGGGGACGGGAAGAGCCGTCGACCACAGGGGCGTTGCATATGGGGGCAGACTGTGGGCAAGAACAAGAACAAGAACAATCACAACAACAAAAGACATCCAAAAACGAAGCAAACATTAGTAAATGTGAACCACATGATACAAAGCAAAGACATGGAGGCATTTCAAATCAATTTATTGAGTTTGGCAAGCCTCATGATGCTCTTGAGTACATTATCGCAGGGGCTTAGTGCCGCATTGCCGAAGGGGTTGGACCTAACAAAAAATGGGATGCTACCGGCGTGGAGCACGAGCCTTCTAAGGTAGGGGGCTAGCCTATCGACCAAAAATGTGTCTTGCCTATCGCCGGTCCAAGTGTCCGGGAAGATGACGTTGCCCGGGGGGTTCAAGATGCTCTTGGTGGGGCTGTCGTTGATGAGGACGGTGTTCTCTGGAGTCGGCCACCACCCGTGCGGCGTCCCTTGCAGACGGGGGACGCCTCGCCAGAGTCTGGAGCGAAGGACCTTGAGGAATTGTTGTCCTCCGCCCCGACCGCCAAACTTGGGCACCGGTTGACCTTTCCCGTCGAGCAGCTCGTCGCAGTCCTCTTGGCCGAGGACGAGGCAAGGGCTCGGGAGATCACGGAACAAGAAGTCCACGATGGGCTCCGTGTTCTCCATGACCATGGAGCTCCACACAATGACGTGAGCGAACTCGACCACCTCGCGAAGGAAGTCCCGCAAGCCGGGACGGGCGCGGACAACCTTGCGGTTAATGAGGGTGTCGAGCTCGCCGTCGTAGTCCCTTTCGTCGGGGTGACAGAAGGGACGCATGGGGACCCTTGGGATGTGTTGGGTGTGACACAACACCCCGTTGAGGTCAAAAACGATGAAAGGTTTGTGCCGGGTGGGAGGTCCACTGGTCGAGGGGTTGCGACCTATCTCCGGGGGGTCTTGTGATGAACAACTCGACTAGTTTAATGCTATGATCCAATAATGAAATTTTTCGTAGAAAATGAAGACGATGCATTATGGGGAAAGACGAGGAAGTGAGGAGAGCGCAAGGAAAATGTGCTCAAGGGCACACTTGCGAACGAGCGTTCGTGAATGAAGGCTGCGGGGGCGGTGCGCATCATTTACGAGCGCTCGTTCGTGAGCGCGGCTACACGTATATTTATGAGCGGTCGTTCGCGAATGAGGTGGGTATGCAAGAATGAACATAATCGCATCAACATATACAATATACGAGAAGGGGTCAAGGGCAGAGAATTTGAAGCAATGCGATGCAGATAACATAGGCTCATATATTAATCCGTTGAATATTTACATTTCTCATGTGATAGTCTATCACATTTTCCTAAGGCAAAATGATGCCGTGTCCTACAAAACTGTTCGGCCCTAAGGGGGATCGCTGAAGAGGACTCTCGCGGGCCACTGGATGTCGATGAAGAGAAAAACATCGCGATGTTAGAGAGGTTATGAACGCTCATTCGTAAAAAAATGGTATTCTCAGAGGAGAGTTACCTTGTCATCGGAGGGAGGGGCAGCGGCGCTGGACCGAGCAGCAGGTCCCTCGTTGACGATTAACGAACGCGCGTTCGTAACCTCCACAGTTGCAGTCGCCTCTGTCTCCATGGCCTCTACCTCACGCTCTGGTTGAGACCCATGTGTCACCTGGATGCGCAGTGCGTCTTCTTCCTCGGCGCCCAGGTCGGGCGCGTCCATCCTGACATCCTCCATCCACGCCGCATGGGTGTCTTCCACATGCATACCATGCACTCCTGGTGCGTCATTGGGGCTCCCCTGTGTGTCCTCCACAATGACCATGTCAGTTTGTCGCGCAGAGTCATCGCCCTGTCTGTCTACTACGTTGGGGACGACGTATCGGTGTCTGAGGGCAGTCCTGCCCTTGAAGGGGGAGGGATGAGGACAAGAGGACCTGAAGATTTACGAACGCGCGTTCGTAAATCCTCGTCCTCTTGGATGGCCGCCGCGACAGCATCGTGGGAGGTGGTCGAGGGAACTTCTGGGGGCGGAGGAGTGCCAACAGGCGTAGGGTGGGGCGCTTGCTGGTGGGGGGGATTGGGAGGGGTATCCTCCAGGGAAGGGTAGGCCGCCTGGGGGGCGCCGCGAAGCTCTGCATACGCTGGAGCATGGCGAGGATGGCGTCCATCTTCTTGTGGGACTGCCTCAGCTCCTCCTGAATTTCGAACATTGTCTTGGCATTCTCC
This sequence comes from Polytrichum commune, assembly GCA_950295325.1. NCBI lineage: Eukaryota > Viridiplantae > Streptophyta > Polytrichopsida > Polytrichales > Polytrichaceae > Polytrichum > Polytrichum commune. The sequence goes on along the minus strand of OX485806.1, from coordinate 52,583,474 downwards.
TCTGCCGCCTTCGCCATGTCCTCCTTCATCTTTTGCTCGAGTTTGGCGTTAAGCTCGGCGACGGACAACGCCTCCTCTTTGACCCTCTTGTTTTTGTCAAAGTCTACCCCCAGCTCGACCATGATCTCCATGTCGCCCTCGTCCTCATTGGAGACCTCGATGATTGCCCCCGGAGGCAGCTCCACGTAGGGGGTCTTCTTCATCCTCCGCCTCGTGTTGCGGTAGTGGTCCAACGTCGGTCGGGACCGTTGGTCCAGAAGGTCGAGGTTCTCCATCTTGGGAACCACGACTGGCCTGGGCGACACGGATGTCGAGCATCCCCCGGGAGTGCCGAATGCCTCCGCTCCAGACGTTCTCGCGGGGAAGACATCTTGGGTTGTCCCCACCGACGACCCTGTGTATCCAGCCGGAGTCCCCTGCACGTCGGATGGATTTCCCGACGGCACCAAAATGCGGAGAGGAGTGACGTCCAAGGATTGAATGATCGCCTCGATGTTGTAGGAGGGGACAGGCTCGTCATCGTCCGTCTCCATGGCGGGCATGCCTTCGTCGACGGGCATGTTGATGTCCGTCCTTGGGAGGGACATGTCCTCCAAGTCCATCGTGGACGCCTTTGCCCTGTGCACCTGGAAGTCCTCCTCGTCCACGGCGTCAACGAAGCTGTTGACGACCAGCCCCAGCATCTGAGATCCAAGAAAATACGTTAGAATATACGAACGTGCGTTCGTAAACATCAACGACGAGAAACAATGCAAGTTTTAATGAAACCAAAACAAGTTGAGGTGAACTTTACGAACGAGCGTTCGTAAATATTAGTTGGAGAACTTACCATTGCAGTGTACATGAATTTGTTGCCTCCACAGACGTTGTATATAGTCTCTCCGCTTATTGCCACGCTTTGCAACACGGAGACGTAGAACTCCAACCTGAGTTCCAACGCCGGGAAGACAGTGTACAAGGTCTCCTGCAGCAGATCCTTGAGAGGGGGATGGGGGATGCTGTAGATCTTCTTCAACGTAGTATTCGCCCTGACAGGGGCTCGCCCATTGCGAAGCGCGTTGTACGTCAAGAAGACGAGGCTAACCGCCCCCACCTGTTTGTTTCCCCTGGCCTCGTTGATGGCCACGATCCCTTCCGTCTTAGCGGGCACGTAAGTGTTGTGGAAGATGTTGTACTCGAATTTGATCGTCTTCTCGTACAGGTCGGTAACGACAAAGAGCTTCTCCTGCTCCAATATCCACAGCCAAATGTGAGGCTCCCTCATGTCCGGCGACTTGTGCTCCTTGAACTTGGTCATGAAGGGGTTGTAGAATGGCATGTCCTTCCCCCCCTGCCTCAACGCACCTGGGATCCCCCTGAAATCGATCAGGGAAAATGGACACCCCCGTCGGTCCTCCCTGACCTCGGACCTGCTGATGGTGCCGTCCCACTTAGAGAAAGTTGTTCTCTCTACGCCGGTTGTCACCACACAAAATTTGGCCACTCCCTCGAATATGGCCATCCTCTTCCGCGCCAAAAACCTTTTGTATTGCTCCACCTCCTGGGGATCCGTCTCAGTTTTCTTTGTCCTCTTGTTCCCCTTCTGCTTGAAAATGGAGGCGTGCTCCTTGACAAGGCAACACATTGAGGCTCCGGAGATGTTGTAGTCGACCTTGAACATCTTCCAACTGGCCCAATTCACGTCCCCGTTGGGTAGGATGAGTGCGTACTCAGGTATTAGGGCGCTCAATTCCCTCATTGCCGCCGTCTTCATCTTGCGGTGGTCGCACCATTCCTTTATGGAATACGTGCCGGGCTCGTGCCTTGGCCTCTTCAAAAATATCCTGGGGTAGGGTATGGTTCTACCCACTGTGTTCCCAAGAAGATGCACCATGCACCTCTGCAACTCGAACTCCGTTAACCCTTGAAGGGACCTAAAGAACTCCCTCAGCAGTGGAGGGGCCTCCCCAGTCTTTTCCGCGCTATACTTTTCCTCGGTGTCGGGGTTGACGAGATCTCCCGAGCTGTGTGCATCAAAAAATTGGGTCCACAAGTCCCAAGTGTCCCTGTTGCAGCAGATGAGGCGGAGATCACTGTGAACCCTTTGAGTGGTCCACCACTCTGCGGGATCACTTTTAGTTAGAATGTTAGCATTAAAAGTTAGAATTGATAGGGAATTTAGGAAAAATTAGTTCATTTAGCATTTAGCCTAGAAGAAGGAAGGTCAAAATGAAACTAAGTAGTGCTAGAAGATAGCAAAGTAGAAAAAATGTGCTAGCTAGTAAAAACAACTAGCTAAGCAAATATTAGTAGATGCTAGTTATTAAGCAAATGTTAGTAGATGCTAGCTAAGCAAGTGTTAGTTTATTAGTTAGTGTGAGGCACACAAGACTATTGGAGGTATTTTACGTAAGAAGATAAAATCGGCGTGAAGAATTTTGAAGACAAAAAAGAAAGAGAGCAAGGGGGATACTTGCCCACTTGCCCCCTTGCCAACTCGATGGCGGAAAAATTAGAAAGATTTCTAAAGGTTTTTTGTCGGAGCCACCTCGGCGAAAGGGTGGCAACCTCAACCGGGAAAACCCCCGAGCCAAAATTTCGGGAAAGGGTTTGAAAAATGGATCCGGTGGAGGAGGGGTCCAACCCTTTTGTGAGAGGGTTTAAAAACCCCTCCTTCCACCTTGTAGATCTTTCTCTTTCTCTAGTTTTTGGGCGAAGCCCTGCTTCAATGTAGTTAGGAAAAAATCCTTTAGCATGTATTCTCAATGGTCTAAAAGAAAGGCTTGAGAACCTCCTCTACTCTCTCTCTCCTAGTTAGGTTGTGTGTTTATTAACACACCAACAAAATTATTCCTTTTTTTTGTAGAGGTAGGTTGGATGGTAGAGTTTTGAGTAGAGGCATTATAGACCTCATCTTCCAATGCCCTGAAGGCTTAGTTCAAAAGCTAGAACAAGATACTTATCATTTTTCTCTTAGAGAGATTTCATATAGCTATCCATAGCCGTTTCCCATTTGTGATTTGGTTGAGATGACAATTAGTTATGGATTTTCAAAGATGGAGTAGAAAAAACTGGGTGGTCTTGTGGGTAGCGGCTGCTGGATCAAACCTGCGAGCCCAATAGGAATTTTAATTCCAAGAAATTATATTTTTCCCAAGTAGACCTTTTGTGTAGCTTTCCAAAATGGCTTAGAACATTTGATTTGAGCATGATTTGAATGAGATATGAATTGTGCAAGATGGGACACATAGTTTGAGAACTTTTGGTTGACTGCTGCATTACAGAGGACCTGCTGGGTTCACTTCGGCTTACCTTTCTAATCACATATTTTTATCAAATACACCTTTTTAATATCTCTCCAGGGTCATATAGAACGTTTGATTTGACTAAGATTTGAATTAGATATGAATTGTTGAAGGCGAGATACATAGTTTAAGCCTTCTTGATTGACTGCTGTGTTACAAGGAGTCCGCTGAATTTCTATTAGCTTAACCTGCTGATGTCATAATTTTTCTAGTTAGAGCTTGTTCATAGCTTTCCAATGGTATAAGGAAAGCCTAGATCCAAGTAGTAAGGAATGTGCTATGAATTCTTGAAGTTAGAAGGTAGATAGGTGGGTTGGAAGGGTCGGTTGAATCGACCTCACACTTCCAACCCTCATAACTTTTGCATTTCTTATCCGATTAGAGTGATTTTTAGATCATTGGAAAGATAATTTGGTGCACTAAGTATAAATATTATGCTTAGGATTAAATTACAGGGCAGAATAACACTTTATATTTTAATTGTTAACTAAGGTACGCTTACTACCAAACTAGTTACAAAGAAGGAGGCAAGGTCGACGCTCGGAAAGTGGAGCAAGGAAGGAGGTAGCGGCTCGGCCTACATCAAGCCCAAATCAACCGAGGAAAATTGAGGTAAATTAACTAACCTTAAGCCTTCCATTTAGGATTGGAGGGAGCACGGCTAAGGTACGCATCTCTAAACCCACTCACCTATCTCGTAAGGTCAAGTGGCTTGACCACTTGACCGCCAAGGGAGTACCCAATTCCATTGTTTTCGGGGCCCTTAGTATGTTTTGTGGTAGTAGCTTCATTTATTAGCAAGTTTCGTGTGTGGTAAGTCGGATTAATCACCGACACGATCACTCTGAATGTTGTTGGTGGAAAGGTGGGGTTAATGACCCGCGAATCCACTATTATGTTGTTGGCCCCATAGATTGGGAGTAATGGCCCCAATTTATGAAGATTGCGCAACAGGTTGAACCTACATGTCGCCCGTCACCCTGGTCCCATTGAGTTGCATTTCGTGGTCTATCCAGTGTAAACACATTTAACAATCAAAACATACAAAATAAATCGTAAACCCTTGTTGGCAAGAGACCCGAGGTAAAGGGTGATGCCTAATATATTAATGTAGTAAGTTAGGACGTGCAAACAAAAGTAAGTAATTAAGAAGGAATTTGTGTGAAGGGTGGGACTTAGGCCAAGTTCCCCCGCTTAGAAAACTAAATAGAACTAAATAAAGAAATAGGAAGAATTAAATGGTCCATCAAATTGTCGTTATTCCGTTCGTTGAGTTAGGGTGGTATGAGTCACACCCGGTTGGGTGTATCAGAACCATCCCAATTCACAAATTAGGATTGCCTTGGTTTCAAGGCTGGTGCGTCTGCGCGTAGAATAGGTTGTAGGTTAAGGTTAGAACTAGATATGAAATTGGTTAGTGGAGTTTAAAGCCACACTAGTAAAAAACTAAGGCCTAACCTCCGGAGGTACTACGACGCATATTTAATCTCCCTTAAAAATCTAACTACTCACGTTATACACCTATCATCCGGGTTCGGCTTGGGCGCCTGCAAATGCAGGGCACCTTCACCGAAGGGCTTGTGTGATACTTTTAGGCTCCCTCGAAAGGGGGTGGCCCAAAAGTACCACAATCACCCTTGAGCTCCAGGACAGACTTGGTTGTTATGGACTTCATGTCGATGGACGAGAACTTGTCCACCATTTCGTCGCAAAATGCCTGCAGTAAAAGTGAAATGTCAGTTATGCACAAACTACGAACGCACGTTCGTGAATTTGGAAGTCAATAAAATAGAAATGCACCCGGCCTTTACGAACGAACGTTCGTAAACTCACTTTCCATTGTGGAGACGGGGTCTTGGCGTTCTCCCGCTCCTTTGGGGGACACCCGTGAGCAACCCAGACGTCTCTCGCAGCCACGATGTTGGCTGCCCAGGATGCCTCGAAGGCTTTAATCTTGTTGTCGGAGTTGAAGAAGGTGGAAATCTTCCGCAGCTTGTCCCAGTCGTCCGACCACACCAGGAACGCCTTCCAGTTGCGCAAATCTGCCTTCAATTCGTGCTGGAAGTTGTCGTCCTTGAGGATTATATGGGACTCCTCCAAGCTGTGTTGGCTGTCTATGATCCAGAACTCTCCATTCTGGATCCGTGGCCAATCCTTCTCCGTCGGCCGGGATGTCAGTCCCTTCGGCATGACGCAGACGGTCTGCCTATCCCACTTGACATTGTTCATTAGATTGTTGATTTGCCACTTCACACCACCGCTCTCGCGAGACCGAACCACCCACTTGTTGGGGGACTTCTCGCACATGAAGCAGTCCACGTCTTCGATGGTGTGGAGTGTCTGCTGGGGCCCTCCGTCGCCCTACTCGCGGAAGGCACAGGCCTGGGTGCACTTCTTGATCCTCCTGCCCTTGATGTGGATGGTTTCTTGGGGCTCTTCTTTTTCTTGTTGGCCTCAGTGACCACACTGTTGTACTTCGAGATGTTCAAGGCGAGGGCTGTCAATTTCCTTGCTGTCCAGTATGGGCTCAAGGCATACTTAGAGAAGAGTGCGTCCAGGTCGAAGTGTTTGGCATTTTCCACTACGTTATTGGTGGCGTATTGGTTGGAGAAGGTATGTTTCTGGAAATGCAACAAGAGGTTGATATGATCCTTCTTGTTCTTCATGTCAAGAATTACATACTCCCCCTGGGCCTCTATGGACTCTATCTCCCACGTCTTCATTTGAACCCATTGTTCAAGCTGGTCCACTCTCGTCTCCAGCTCGTAGGTGAAGCGCATGCAGAAGAGGCCGTCCCCGATCTTCTCTGGCAGTGCCGTCCACTCCCCCATGAAGTCTTCTTTGGGGACATAGTTGTCGTTGTTGTTATCGTCTAACACCGACTCTGGGAGGTGATCGACCTTCACCGCGAACATCTCAATGGTGCTTCTGCTTGATCTTGCCATTCCGCAACAAAATATAAATAATTAATGACTTTACGAATGAACGTTCGTAAATGACATGCATATCCCACATACTGTGCATTGTTAATGCGTCTTTGCAATTGATGTAATTATATTTACGAACGTTCGTTCGTAAATGAGGGGTTGCAAGATAATATAAACTTTTAGTATTGAGTTTACGAACGAGCGTTCGTAAACGATATGAAGATCAAAGACTACTCGTCATAAACGTATTTGCAATATATTTGGTTATTTTTACGAACGATTGTTCGTAAAAGATATAGATTTTCTAGATTTGGTTTTGTTACAAACGTGCGTTCGTAAGTATGTCCATTTGGTCTATTTTTTCGGACATTTGGTTGATTTAGTTGTTTTATTGGTGTTCGTAAATTTATATTTGTTCTTTAGTTTTTCGGATAGGTTCATATAGAAGTAAAGGTTCCATCTGAGTGATATTTAGCGTATATTTACGAACGTGCGTTCGTAAATATAGAGCATTCCAAAGAACGTGGAGTGCATATTTACGAACGCACGTTCGTAAATGGAGGTTGGGTATGCAGTGTATGTCCATTTAGGACGAGACTTGTATGTGAGCGGTGAGCAGAGAGCGGAGAGCAGAGAGTGGCGATTTGGAGAGCGGAGAGCAGAAATGGTGTAAAAATAGGAAATATTCTATATTAAATTTAGAATTTCCTAAAAATAGTACAAGAATATACTTAGAATATTCCGGATTATGCCAGAAATAGAAAAAATTTGGGACCTATTTCCGTGGAATGTGTAGGCACTAAATAAAATAAATGCCTTGAATTTGAAATGGTCTGATTTAGTTTGGGAACCGTGAAGTGCAAAAATGATAGTAAAATTGTGATATAATAAATAAGTAGATGATGAAAACCAAGGATGATCCCAAGATGTATAGAGACACATGATACAGTTGAGTATTGTAATCCAACATTTTGAGTTGAATAAAAATAATCCATGCGATTGTATTTATTATATTATTGAGCTGACAATCTTAAATTATTCAATGAAAATCTTATATCACTTAGTCTATGTCGTACTCGATTAGAAACATGGATGAATAGGCACTACTTCATCGATCTATCATGTTGATGGGAGAAAGGGACACTCCTAGAGTAAATCCTAGGTCCGATCTAAAGGGTGAGTTAAAATTCCACTCTCGAGAATTACTTTGACCTCGTTGAAGCTGAAGGTTGGCGCGTGGATGAAAAGGTCTACATCAGGATTGCGATGGCAGACCTTTAAAAGAATATAGTAAACATGCTTGCAATACGAGAATTGATTCCGCCCTCGAAAGTTGGTCATTGTCTTCTTGAACGCAGGGCATGTGCAACCCGGGAGGGAACTGATGGTGATATGGTATTGTGTCACATCGGGTGGCATCATCGAGTCTAGCGCAATGATGCAGCCATGGCCAGGGTGAGGAATCATTGTGACCGAGCGGAGTTGAGCTTTGAGGGAGTCCGAAGAGCCCATGGATAGCCGCTGCTGAGGGTTTGGACGGGTTGCGGTGCGCTTAACGAGCTTCCCTTCTCTCTTCCCAGGATACCTGTCCGCATTTGCTGGCACCGGCACGGAGTCTAGATTTGCCGGAGACGGTGCAGTGGAAAAGAGCCTTCTGGGTGAGACTGGCACTTTCTGCGGCAGTTGGAATCCGGCCGCCTCGAGGGCCAGGATCTCACATTGCTTGAGGTTAGTGCCAAGTTTCACTGGCCAAACATCCGGAATGCTTGGTCTCTCCTGTTCCGCAGAGTATTGAACAACCCATTTGCGCCTGCTACCCTTAACGCACCTATGGATATCATCTGAGCAGAAGAAAAACTCTGTGGTCTCTTTCACATTCCTCCTAGTGCTGTGCCATAGACCGGTGTACGTAGGGGCAGGGGTTGATTTTGCACCCCTTACGATTCTCTCAGTACACTTCTTTTTGGTGACAGCTCTCTGTGCCCAACAACATTTGGCAGAAGTCTTTGGCAACCGAGCGATGTGCCACTCCTTCACGTTCACCCTAGTCTCCTCGACGGCAGTGACATGGCTGATCCGTCCCTCGGGGATGTGGGACGGGACGACATTGTCGGCATATGGCGCCATGGGTGCAACTTCCGGGACATTGGAATCATCCTCTTCAATAATTATGGGCATGTTAGTGGAACGAGTCCGGACAGCCCTACCAGAGCCACGGGGATGTGAGAAGTTGACCTTATCAGGTCTGTGCGACTCCTCTTCTGCTCCAAGAGGTAGATCTGCTTTCCGTTTCGTGGACCCGAATACCTCTTCCCCAGCCATGCAAGGCACCCGGGTACAGAACTCTTCTGCTCCAGGCATGTCCATCATGGGGTCTTCGAGGACTAAAGGATTACCCGTTTGCTTCGCCCTGCGCTCTGCCAACCTTAGCTTGAGCTCTTTCTTTGTAGGGCCTATACCGCCGACATCACCTTTCAGGAACTGGTAGTAATTGACAACCTGTAGGAAGCCTCGAACGAAGTCGTCCACGGTAGCAACATAGAGGTCGCCGCCGCTATTTCCAGACGCTTGAAGCCACTTGTTGTGTATTGATTCGGCGAGATTACATGAAGGCATTTCTGCTAGTTCTCCTTCTGTAAATTTCTGCGTGCACATAGTGGAAGCAATTATAAATTGGAGAAGAGTTGTGAAAATTACAGTGAAAGAAAAAAAAAACAACAAGTTTTGGGACAACATACCCCGGTCATGAAGCCTCCCCATTGGCGATAACGGAAATGCCAGAATGCAAGCCAAAGCTCCAGTTTGTCAAGTGCCTTCTCTGTCACTGCCCCGGCGGATACCCACCATGCACGTAGCCCGTGGTACAGGTTTTCCGCTTCGTCCATGGTCCTCGCGGTCCTATATTGGTGGCACATCTTCTTGTGCTGCTCCCAGAGTTCTTCGGGAATGTATTTCTCGGTATACTTAACCATAGATTGGGTCCAATGAAACTGACAGGTTCTCTCCCGGTCATCCATGCGGTCCTCCTTCTTCCCGTTGCCATATATGACCCGAACTGCATTCCAATTGGCCTGGGCGCTATCGGCCATGAAACCCTTGAAGTTGGTATCGACAACACTATTCCTCTCCATCACAGCATTGAGATTCTTCCAAAAAACGATCTGGGCATCACAGTCCTCCGATTGCATGTCACAACTTGCAATGGTCATGACACGACAATACGTGGAGTCATACACGTGGCATGCCATTGTGGTCCATTGTCTAACCCGTTTCACATGGTCGAACATCATCCAAGCATTCTCCAGATCTTCGCCGGGCTGCATACGCTTCACCAAGTCTACCCCACTACCAGGCCCGACTTCCGACATCTTGAAGACAAAAACCTTGTCAAGATCAGCCCCTTGACCAGGGAATTTGTTCTCCTGAACAAAGGCCCATAAACTGATTCCACGGAGTTTGGTGATAGAGTCCATGACACCATACCTTTTGAGGTATCGGAAGCTCATGACCTTGTTGCGGATGTTCGGGGAAGCCATGTCCTTGCACCGGTCGAATACAGGAACAAGTTCCTCCAGAGTGAGCTTCTTTGGTGGCGCGTCATCGGATTGAAGAAGATAGTTGCCAATTAGAACTTTGCTAGCCTCCAACAGAAGTGCACTCTTGGTAGCCTGAGGAGTCTTCTCGATCTGTTCTTCAATTAGGCCACTGATCTCAGCCTTAGTGTCTCTGTAGTCGCCCACCTTGACAGGGTGATCGTGAGTTCCAATGTGGATGCACGCTCTTGTGTGGTTGTTTTTGCCAGCAACATAATAAATTTTCGCTCCACATGTAGCAATACATGTTGGGGGTTCTTTACATACCTTGCAAACAAACGTAGAGTCAGGTGGGGGCGCTTGATCCACTACAAAGGCTTGGAGGGTACAACCTTCAAACTCTGTCTCGTTGACTTCGAAAATACGAGGTCGGCGGATCAAATATTCGCACTCCTTGTTGTTGCAACGCAGGTGTCCAACGCAAGCGGAAGAACGGAAGGACAAACCAAAGTCGTTTGTGATGTTGGTGGTGATGGTCTTCGTCCACACATGGCCGTCGTAACGCTTGTCCATTCCCTGCATTGACTTGGCCTGTGACCGTGCGGCCGTGTCACTAGCGGGTGGCAACTCAAATATGACGACACCATCGAACTCAGCAGGAAGGTACTCTACTCTCTCGTGTCTAATCACTGAGTAATCTAATTTTTTTAGAATATTTTTTTTCCCGGCCTTCCTGCAAGTTGTTTTAGCAATGGAAATATGCTAACAGTCTCTTGGGACAAAGGATATACTTTAGGAGCATTCCCACTAACTATAACCTGAGGCGGGGGCTTGGTGGGACTGCCCTCTTCATCTGAAGAAAGTGTAATTACAGACTGAACTCTAACGTTTTCTACAATTGGCGTGTCGAGACCGGGCTCGAGCTTGACCATCACATCACGTGGCAAAGGAGTTTGAATGGTGCACGTAGAGGAATTACGAGGAGTGAGGATCTCAGTAGACGCAGCCATCTGAGAATCAGTGAGGCCATACACTCGGTAACTACCTGGAGGAAGACTCCAAAACAAGTTATTGTTCTCATCTCGCTGCGATACCCGACCAAGGGTGTATGTAAGTTCTGACGTGACAACATCAAAAATATCCTCGTCAACAATAATAGTATCCTCTCTGAAGCCGAACCGAATACTCAGACGTTGGGACGTCACGTAAGCTAGACCGTCCTCTTGCATCCGAAAGGTAACTGGGACTCTCACACCATCTGCATAGAGGACAGCCAACCCCAAGTCTCCAATAGCAGGAATATGAGCCATGATAAGGGGAATGAGCCCTTGCGGCAAGATGGAAATATGAAAGAGGATTCTAAACATTGTGGGCCATCTATATATTACAAATGGGCTGCCAACGACAACGACATGATCCACATGATGGATGAACTCTGAATGAAAGCTTCACTAATATTTTCAATATGGAAACAGCCGCCCTTGGGTCTAAAAGTGATGGGTAACGCTGTCACGATATATATAAGTACAGCGTGCAAGTCATGGTAGACATTCTACTCGACAAGCAATTAAATTTGATTATTTGGCGCCGACTTAAAGCATGTATCATAACTAGGTCTAGAGATAGACTTGACGTTTCAAGACAGGAATAGAACGAATGACAAAGACCCAATTGGGCATTAAATATAGGACTGTCCCTCGTGCGAACACTTGTATAAGATCTCGTGATACTCAACTCCTTTGTTTTAGAATCATAAGTTATGGACTCTCGAGTGCCGTAAGATGTGTTCGGTTCAAGGGAGGATTTTGGGAATGTTGGAGTAGACATGCTCTGGAAGGGTGATACCTGACATGCAAAATCATATCAAGAGAAGGAAAAAAAGAGGGAAGTTGTATTTCAGTAGCACTAAGGCATTGAAGACAAGTAGAATGGGAAGGAAGAAGGCACAACACGAAAGATACGAGACAAATGGAATTAACAAAGTTTCCCTCCCAAACGTAGAACATCTTGCCAGAAAGGTGTGTAAGGTAAGGGTCAATTTGAATTAAAATTGAAAATGCAGTGGAGCAGTTACTTAAGTTAGTCATGATCATATGCCAATCCAAATTAGATATATTAATAACAAACATGAGGCTGGATGCCGAGTGACGTACTTATAAATACACCAGAGACCACGTGAACCATTTAGTGGATATAAGGGACACCCTAAAGTAAAGTGTTTCTTTTGGAGTGGAAGATTGAAATGGGCAAGGGAAGAGCATTAACCTTTAAGGAGAAGCTAGAATAAGTTAGTTTAGTTGGAAGAGTATCGTCAAGGTATGGCTATACAGAATATTTCTTCTAATTAGTTTAGTTTGAATTATGTATTATCATTTGTACTATCATTTTTATTTTTATAAAACATGATATTCTTCATTTTTAGATTACTTCTGAATTATTTCTATAAATGTTATTAGACATCCGTGTCCATTCTTTTAATGTTCATTTTTATGATTCCTTATATGTTTATAGCAACTTGACTGTAATCAAAACATATCGACATTATGTGAAAAAGATTATGGGATGGAATATTAGTGTGGATGTAATACAGGCGAGACACATACATTGATAGAGTGATGTTCACATAGGAGGGAAGTGTAGAATTTGTGAAGCCGGTTCAGTTACATGACAGGGTCCTCGCCGATAGAGTTAGTGAAACCAAAGGCGAAGAGGAGGAGGAAGGCATTTTTCTCAAGCAGGAAGCAATTAAGGGCATCTAGGATGAGACAACCGAAACAACGATATGATAGCTTAAACAGCACAGTCAAGGCATTGGAATTCTCCCCAGACCGCACACGGTCAAGGTCTCGTATACGGAGAAGCCAGACTCACAGTGGTGAAGACATTGCTAGCAAGGAAGCTGGAGTGGGTACGACCAGACAAGTGGAGATATCACATGATCTATCGAGAATTTGCGAGACCCAGGTATGAACCTCAAGTCGATGTTAACATATATGCACTAGAAATTAGGGGTTGTATTCGTGAGCTAGAGAAGGCAACAAGTGTGGGCCCGTTGAAGCACTCGACATCACAATGAGACCGTCACAAGTGGAAGGGAACAAGACTGCCGCGGCAGTAGCCTACCATCGTTCCCCGCATTACAACGGACCTCTGAACTAGGCTTGCAGGGTTGCAGCCACGATTTGGAGCGGGGGAGTGACTCGAGGGAAGGGCAGTGGTCGCCCCGTGGAGAGGTTTGAGGTGAGAGCCCTGGGGGATGAAATTTGAACCTCGCAAATGACTTTAGATGGCTGGTTTAGGGTTGGCAAAGGGCTCCTTAGTGAGGTATGAGGTGAGAGCTGGATGATCCTTAGTAAGGTTCAAGGTGAGAGCTGGGGCGGCAGAAATTTTGGTGGCTTTGTAGGGTGGCTGGATGCTCTTAGTGTGGTTCGATGTGATAGCTTAGGGGCCAGAGATGAGAGGTGATCATATGAATTTCGGTGGCTGGATGGTCATAGTGAGGTTCGAAGTGGAAGTTGAAGCGGGCGGTGCGGTGCGGTTCGGTTCGGTTCGTTCGTTCGTTCGTTTCGTTTCGTTTCTTTCATTCTTCAGCTTTCTTTTTCAGCATCCTTAGTGAGGTTAGAGGTGAGAGCTGGGGCAGAAATGTAAGGTTATTATCTGATTTTTGGTGGCTTCCTAGGATGGTGGATGGTCCTTAGTGAGGTTAGAAGTTAGAGCTAAGGGCACTGTCGGATCCGACAGACCCCTAGGGGCAGATATGCGCACCTCGCTTTTTATTTTCGGGAGGTTAGAGGTGAGAGCTAGGGGCAGAAATGCGAGGTTATTATCTGATTTTTGATGGCTTTCTAGGGTGGTTGGATGGTCCTTAGTGAGGTTAGAAGTTTGAGCTAGGGGCACTGTCGGATCCGACAGACCCCTAGGGGCAGATATGGACACCTCGCTTTTGATTTTCGGGAGGTTCAAGGTGAGAGCTGGGGGCAGAAATGTAAGGTTATTATCTGATTTTTGGTGGTTTCCTAGTGTGGCTGGATAGTCTTTAGTGAGGTTAGAAGTTAGAGCTAGGGCATTGTTGGATCTGACAGACCCCTAGGGGCAGATATGGGCACCTCGCTTTTGATTTTCAGGAGGTTAGAGGTGAGAGCTAGGGGCAGAAATGCGAGGTTATTATCTGATTTTTGATGGCTTCCTAGGGTGGTTGGATAGTCCTTAGTGAAGTTAGAAGTTAGAACTAGGGGCACTGTCGGATCCGACAGACCCCTAAGGGCAGATATGGGCACCTCGCTTTTTATTTTCGGGAGGTTAGAGGTGAGAGCTAGGGGCAGAAATGCGAGGTTATTATCTGATTTTTGATGGCTTTCTAGGGTGGTTGGATGGTCCTTAGTGAGGTTAGAAGTTTGAGCTAGGGGCACTGTCGGATCCGACAGACCCCTAGGGGCAGATAAGGGCACATCGCTTTTGATTTTCGGGAGGTTCAAGGTGAGAGTTGGGGCAGAAATGTAAGGTTATTATCTGATTTTTGGTGCAGCCTAGTGTGGCTGGATGGTCCTTAGTGAAGTTAGAAGTTAGAGCTAGGGGCACTGTCGGATCCGACAGACCCCTAGGGGCAGATATGGACACCTCGCTTTTGATTTTCGGGAGGTTCAAGGTGAAAGCTGGGGGCAGAAATGTGAGGTTATTCTCTGATTTTTGGTGGCAGCCTAGTGTGGTTGGATGGTCCTTAGTGAGGTTAGAAGTTAGAGCTAGGGGTACTGTCGGATCCGACAGACCCCTAGGGGCAGACATGAGCACCTCGGTTTTGATTTTCGGGAGGGTCAAGGTGAGAGTTGGGGCAGAAATGTAAGGTTATTATCTGATTTTTGGTGGCAGCCTAGTGTGGCTGGATGGTCCTTAGTGAGGTTAGAAGTTAGAGCTAAGGGCACTGTCGGATCCGATAGACCCCTAGGGGCAGATATGGGCACCTCGTTTTTTATTTTCGGGAGGTTAGAGGTGAGAGCTGGGGCAGAAATGCAAGGTTATTATCTGATTTTTGGTGGCTTTCTAGGGTGGCTAGATTGTCGCAACCCTTGCTAGTCCCCTTAAAAATCTTGCCAATTCGCATTTCTAGCATAGGTTACGAGTACTAACCCTTCGCATACCGCCAAGCTAATGGTTAGCTCCTCCTACCCGGACCGGTTAGTTCATAGGAGGGGAACCAACCTTCCTACTTTGCTTTCGGGACTCACCCCTTAATCGGTAACCCATTCCCAAATGTGGACTTCCATCGATGGAAGTCCAATCCCATGTTGATCATCGCGTTGCCGGAGCAACACTACAACAACCCGAACCATACTATGCAACTATGGCCTCACAATGGGCCAAAGCCCAATGAGGCCGTGCCGTTCGGCCTCGGGTGGGTGAGGCCACACCACCTCAGCCATATAAGCCTCTAGGACTCTACGAGGGGCCCCTACCCCACCGTCAACCAACCTGTTGTCTCTCTACCAAGAGTTGGGGCCAAGTAGACATTTTCCTTTAGCTGCTGGGCCTAGAAGCCCCCAACAGCTTCAGACCACCATAACTTTCTTGTATGATTTTTGATTCCAACAACCAACCACTCCATCTTCATCTACGCTTCACGTAGATGCCGATGGACCCCTCACTTGACCCATTCATGCAAGTATTGACGACGTTATGCCTGTTTGAACCTTGGCAGTCCCGGGAATGACTCCCAGGCAATGCTCGACCAGGGCGCTGTCCCGCGACAGCGCCCCACTCAAATGGCCATAACTCCTAGCTCACACCTCCGATTGAGGTGTTCTTCAGCTTTCTAGAATCACCACGCCATGAGCTACGCATAGCTCATGGCCTTAGTCTTGTGCCTCCTAGTCTCCGAGGGTGAGCGGCGTCTTTAGGCTGCGAAGTCTGTGTGAGCGGAGCGGCGAAGTATGTGAGCGGCGAACCCATAACCCTTGCTTCAAACCCACTAGGCATCCTTAAAGAAAGAAAAAGACGAAGGAGAAGGAGAAGGAGAAGGAGAAGGAGAAGGAGAAGGAGAAGGTGAAGGTGAAGGTGAAGGTGAAGGTGAAGGTGAAGGTGAAGGTGAAGGTGAAGGTGAAGGTGCGTTTCTTCTGCTTTCTTTTTCATCGTCCTTAGTAAGGTTAGAGGTGAGCGTTAAGGGCACTGTCGGATCCGACAGACCCCTACTCCTATTGGCAGATATGGGCACCTCGCTTTTTATTTTCGGGATGTTTAGGGTGAGAGCTGGGGGGTGGAGGTTTAGGGTGGCTGGATGGTCCTTGTGAGGTTAGAGGTGAGAGCTAGGGGCACTGTCGGATCCGACAGACCCCTACTGACAGATATGGGCACCTCGCTTTTGATTTTCGGGAGGTTTAGGGTGAGAGCTGGGGGTGGAGGTTTAGGGTGGCTGGATGGTCCTTGTGAGGTTAGAGGTGAGAGCTAGGGGCATTGTCGGATCCGACAGTCCCCTTGGGGCAGAAATGTGCACCCGAATTTTTTATTTTTATTGGACTTTTTGGTAGGCCAGATGCTCATTTGGACAGGTATTAGTTGGGGGTTAATGCACGTTAGTGAGGGTTTAGTCATGTTTAGATGCTCTTAGTGTGGTTCGAATTGATAGCTAGGGGGGGATTTAGAGGTGCTCTATAATTTGTTTGGCCTTTAAGGGTTTGGGATGCTCTTAATGTGGTTCGATTTGATAGCTAGGAGGGGCACAAACTAGAGGTCAGATTATAGTGGAGAGAAACAGGGCAGATTTGCTAGCATATTATGTGAATTATGGTAGATTATGTGGGTGGCCGAAAGCTCCCAATGAGGCTAAGGTTAGAGGTAGGGGTCTGAAATGTGTTTGTTAGCACCTGAATATTTGTGGCTGGCTTTAGCTTGTGAGGTATGATATGGAAGCCCAGGGGCACTGTCGGATCCGACAGTCCCCTAGGGGCAGAAATGTGCACCCAAAATTTGATTTTTGTTGGACTTTTTGGTAGGCCAGATGCTCATTCGGGCAGGTATTAGTTGGGGGATTGTGCACGTTAGTGAGGGTTTAGTCATGTTTAGATGCTCTTAGTGTGGTTCGAATTGATAGCTAGGGGGGGATTTAGAGGTCAGATTATATTTGAAAGAAACATGGCATATTTGCTAGCATATAATCTGATTTCGGGTGGATTTTGGGGGTAGCTGAAAGCTCACAAGAAGGCTAAGGTTAGAGGTAGGTGGATTTTGTGGATGGCCGAAAGCTCCCAATGAGGCTGAGGTGAGTTTGGTTGTATTATCATGTAAATATTGGGTGGCATTGTTCATTCTATTGGTTCTTATGTTGGTAAGTAATTGATTCTCAGGAGATTGTTGAGATGGTTGCGGATGGAGAGTCATTGGATGTTGGGGTTCGCATTGGTGCTGGGTCATCCCTTAGTGTAGAGGAGCATATGGAGCAAGGGTCTCCGTTGTCATGTGCTGAACCTACTGGGCTTACACCTGGTAGTGGCGAACCGCAGACACCCGGGATGACACTCACCGGCTCACCACCAGAATCGGATGTGGGTGTTCGTGTAATGGAGTATCGGATTCGCCACAATTTAAAAAAAGATAGTTTTTCAGTTGTTGAGGGCATGAGGATACAACCGGTCGAAAAGTCCTCTATGAGAATCCCTCTCTGCAGGTTGATTCACATGCCATTGGTTCGGCCAACTCTCCGCAGCGACGTTACAAAGCTCATGGCAGCATTTCAATTTGGATACCGAGCTGGGTCTGCCACTTTTTATGTGTCTACTGCAAATGAGAGTGGAGAGAATCGATTCATTTCTGCCAAAGACAAGCGTGAATGGGGAGAGCTATGGAATGCAGAAAATGATAAGTTTGAGTTTTTTTTGCGCTCGGATAAGTACTTGATGAGCCTTAGTGGATGCATGTTCTTTGTGTATGATGGTAACCACCGCTTGCTAGCGTGGAAGGAGTGTATTGAAACAGATCACAAGGACGATGCACTTTGGTATGAGAAACATGGTTGCCCAGAATGTGTCATCCTCGACACAACGGGTGGGCGTGGAGACGTCCTTAATGCAATGCACGACATAAACAAGTAAGTTTGTTATTTTTTTGAACATTTTTTCCTTCATTTTTTTATTTTCATCTAATGCCATTTATCTCAACCGCAACAGGGCTAACCAGACTGCGCACGTTAAGACTAGCCTTGTTCACACTCTACACCGCATCCAAAAATACGGTTCGTATGATCTTAGCTACTACCAGCCATTGTTGACCGAGGAGCAATTCCAAGCGTGCAAGAGCAGAGGCCCCAAGAGCCCTTGGTACCCGCTGACCCAGGATCTTATGGTGTCCTTCATTTTCAATGTAAGTCACTCCAAATTCATCAAGCTCCTACTTCGCATTCATTACTTTTAGTCATGGTCTAACAATTTAGAATACATGTCCAGCAAGAGATAGCCGATGCGGTAGATGAGGCGGCCCAAATCTTCAAGGAGGAAGTGCCTCTAGATGAGCAGTCAGGGAAGGGGTTGAGTGATGTATTGGACGCTGTAATTAAGAAGACGTCTGAGGAACTTGGGCACAAGTTCAACAAACAACAGTCGATCGCAAACCCTGCCCTTGGAAAACAGTTCCTAGATGAGGTAATTTCCTTGTCATCCAATTTGGAATTATGCTTTTCGTATTGCTTGCATTCTTTGCAGCATTTTTTCAGTAAACATTCTAAAATTTACTTGGCCTTCTATTTTGATTGCATTTGTTTCAGATTACTAGGCATTATAGCGCCCACCATTCTCAAAAGATTGAGATGACATTGGAGAAATTGCAACTTATTGCCACTGCCGCTGTCGAGCCAGAGTATAAAGCCCGTTGGCTTAAGTGGTGGAACAGTGGAAGTTTCAATCGTGAAGCTATCCGGTTTCCCAAAAGTCCTGCAAGCGAGGACAACTTGAAATCTTGGCTCAATAAAGCAGCGTTCTGGGCAGGGGTACGTCTATCCTATTTTCTTTGCTTCCCTTTCAATTCTTCATTTTGTGCCAATTCTCATGTTCGCCTTGAATTCCTTCACAGCTAGAGGATGCTGCGGTCAAGGAGTTACCGGATATACTAAGTGCATTGGGTGGGCTTGACGGAGACGTGGAAGTTGATTCGTTGCCGGATTACTTGGAGAAGTGGCGAATTTGCCTTTGGGATAAGGCGTTCATTGGTCACTTCTCAGGGTCAGATATCTATGGAAAGGGGACGTGGTGGAAGGATGTCAAAGGCGCTGACAACATTGTCAAGCGCTTAATTTTCCGGTAAGTTAGTTGGGCCATCTTTTGTTCTCATTTATATCAAACTAGTTGTTTTCTAAGTTGCTTATTGGCCTCACTCCTTGGTTGTGAAGGTACATCAAGCACGAGCTTTTCAAGAAGAAGGCTTTGAAGAAGCTTCCTCCATTTCTGGATGCATGGTCGGATTCCTCTTCGCCCACCTTCATTTTTTCCCCGGCTCAAAAGCGCAACTTCTCCCTCCCGCATCTCCGCGAGTGTTGCTGGTACTTGGAGTGTAAGAGGACGTGGCAGCCGGATGAGGAGGCGGCCTTGAAGATTCGGCTCTCCGGTGGAGAGCCACCTTCTCAAAGCGATGAGGTTGTTCTTCTAGAGAGTCAGCTTCCGGAGGCGGATGAGGTTGTTGCGACTCTCGATGAGCCCAACACTCAGAAGTCCAAGAGGAGGAAGCGTGCGACTCAAGACGAGTCTTCACTAAAGAAGCGCGCGAGGAAGCTGAAGACTGTGGAGGATGATCCCCCTGCTTCACCTGAGGCGGCAGTTGCATCCACTGCAACTCTTAGTCAAGTTCCTACTCTTTCCAGGCCGCCTCCTCCGCCCGTTCTTTCATCTGCTAGGCGTCCTCTAGTTGTTTCAGAATGCATCTTGAATGCCTCTATTCTTCATCAACGTCGTCATTTTCAGGATGTTTCCAACTTCATTCTTTCTCTTCCACCCTCCTATCCGCGGAGAGCTCTAGGCGTTGCGAGGTCAGATGTGGGCATGGCTGATCTTGTCATTGCCGACCTCCCGGAGAACCTGCCGGTACCCAATGTCTCCGATCCTTCCTATAGTGTGCCTTCCTGGAATGCATTGGATTCCGATTTTATTGGTGAACTCTTCGATTTCGCGGACGAGATCCTGCATGACGATGGAGCTCTCCTCCTCTTTCATCCAGATGACAATGGTGATTTCAGGGAGAGCATTGAAGACCACTTCGCTGCTTTTGGGTTCACGATCTTCAAGGAGTGGCTGGGAGTCAACCGTCTTCGCCTACATTCAGCTAAGCATAAGGACAAGACCACCAACCTCTTCCAAGTTGTACTACTTGTTCGTGCCACCAAAACAATTGGATCTGACCTTGATAAGCGGCCCCGGCACTCGTCATTTCGCCTTCGCGATGCCAATGAGCTCAAGGCTCTTGGCATTGAGCTCGACATGGATGATGCGATTATGAATTATACCGCAACTCCTCTCATGGACGGCTCCAAAGCTTGGCGTGGTCCCCGGGAGAAAGATATTTCTTTCATGTCCTCCTTGATCATGGCCACTACGGACATTGGACAGGTTGTGGTGGACATTAATGCAGGCGTTGGTATGTCCTAATTCACTTGCCAACATATCCTAGTTTTCAATTTCTAAGTTTGTTTTTTTTTCCTTTGCTAACCTTTCCTCCGCAACAGGGACTTCTATCCATGCATGCAGGCAGCTTGGGCGCCATATCGTTGCTCTTGAGGAGGACGAGGACACCTTCAACCGTGTCCTTAAGCCACTTAAGAGTGTTCAGCCTACGGTGAAGGCTCCATCCATTGTTGTTGCTTCCACGCAGGCTTCACAAGGCACGCAGAAGAGGCCGCCGGCCTTGAAGCGATCGAGGCCAGAGCCCTCGCAGTAAGTGAGTATGATGACCTTCTTCGCTTATTTTCTTTGTCCATTCAGCTTTTACACTTTCCATCCTCTTTCTTACATTTATCGTGTTTTTTTTCAGACTTGGCGTTGGAGCGGATGTGTTGGGTACTCCCACCATGGGATTCACATTGCCTATCTATGCCCATGATATGGCGATGGTACTAGCGGCACAACCTTCTCCTACCGAAGCTAGTTCCCCGTCTCCACGTTATGACCCCCGTGCCTTAGACTTCTTCGAGCATTCTGCGGAGGTGGATAATGAGTGCCATAGCTTAGATTCCACTTCAGATGAGGGCGGCCATGAGGGTAGTATCTTTGGAAGTAGGGAATCTAGTAGTGACGACCTCATGGTTGATTGATTTTGGGTTTGATTGATTTGTTGGTTTGATTTATCGGTATTTGGATTTATAAAGTGTTGTGTGGATTTCAATATTCCAATTATCTCATTGAATGCATCTTTTCGTTGTTCTCAAATCACGCTTCACTTGGTGGTCGTCATACTCCAAAGAGAATTTAGTCCACCATCTTCTCACAATCTTAACCGCTAGTCACAAAACAATGTAGCATCCACCCACTCCAATAAAAAGTTGTTGCCTCACACACCTCCTCCTTGTTTCCTTGAATCATAAGTATTCAATAATACTTGTTGCACACCACCCAACACACTCCAATTCATACTACCCGCATTGCATTCTTCATTTTTGTTCACCATCTATAATGTTCACCCTCAAATGTTCACCCTCTATAAATGTTAACCCTCGGGAGTGGATCGAACTTTACATGTATAAAGGTGTTAACAGTTAACAATTATAAAATTACTTCTTTGAACAATATGCAAATCTTAACATGTCCTAACTATAAGCAATTGTGAAGAGTAATTGTGAGAGAATATCATACACAAAATTGCAAACCCAATCAAAACTTTATTCAATATCAAGTTTACAAATCATGGGTGAATTATGAATGTATTTCAGTCGTTAACATTTATAGAGTCAAATTTACAAAGAAGGGAACACCGTTTTGTTAACAATTAACAGGTTTAACATTTATAGTGTGCAATATGTAGGGAGTAGAATAAAGTGAACGTTTGGAAATGGTTAACACTTATAGGTGTAACAGTAATAGAGGGTGGACTGTATGTGGAGAATTTTTTTCGCCAACCTCCTTCGTGTCACGTTCAAATAGTAAATATTATTTAATTTACCGTAATATAAAATATAGTACACCATTTTGGTAATTATAATTGTGACGTCATAGTGATGTAAGCCCTAATTTTGTATTTTATTTTAATATTTCTATGTTTCAAAAATCTATTAACTTTATGAATAGGGAAATGTTACTTTATTTCCACGGTTATAGAGTCCATAACTCTCCAAAGTTTCTAAAAATAGTTCAACATTTTTCCCTCAATCCCGCGGTTATAGGTGCAATTTCTCTCTCATTTCATGTCTCAAATTGAGTTCTCCGCTCTTCGGTCTTCGCTCTCCGCTTTCCGCTCTCCGCTCTCCGCTCGCATACTAACTTTCCCCTGTCCATTTACGAACGAGCGTTCGTAAATGTGATGGTTTTGGGATCCCCTGTCCGTACATATACGTATTCATATATATAAGAATACGTCTAGATATGTATATGACTCATTTATTAGCAACTCTACTTGCAGCCGTGCCTGCAAATCTTGGTCAGAATGATGCAAATCTTGAATGAGAACGCAATTGAGATGCATAATGAGATTGAGAATGAATAATGAAGAAGAAAGTGATAATTCACATTGCATGTAACAAAACAAATTGAATTCAAGAAGCAACATTTTCAGAATGTGAGAGGAGTTGGAAAGGATAGCTAATTACATTGAAATGCTGCACACTTTAAACCCTGCTTCTTCTCTTTCTGAAAATCCCAGAAATCCTCACAACTGCACACTCAATTGCCTTTGAAATGCACTCAGTTACCTCTCTAATGCAGACCTCAAGCCTTCAGAGCTTATATAAAAACCCTAGCATACTCCCATGTACAGAAAACTCACAAGCTTGTAGCTCTTAAGTTTTTGAACTCTTAAGCAAACCCTAAACTCTCAAGCTTCCCTAAACTTTGAAGTTTCCCTAAACTTTGAAGCTTCAACACTGAAGCTTCCTTAAACTCTGAAGCTCCTAAAACACACCCTCAAGCTCTCAATCTGAAACTCTCGAGCTTCTAAAAGTCACCCTCAAGCTCTCAATCTTAAACTCTCAAGCTTTCCTACTGAAGCTCTCAAGCTTGTGAATCTCACAAGCTTTCACTCTCAAGCTTGTAAAACTCTCAAGCTTTCACACTCAAGCTTCCCAATCTCTCAAAACTTGCAACAAAATTAATTTAAAACTTCAAGACTAAAAAAAGCAAGAGCTTCACTCTCTAAGCGCTCCCCTCATCCTCTCCTCGAAATGACAAATGAGCAGAAGAGGAAGGGGCGCGGGGAGGTAGGTGCGCCGCTAGGGTTTCCCAGCACATGCCACGTGGCGCAACTCCACTGGCTAGGGTTGGGAGGGAGATGGGATGGGATAGTATGGGAGGTGATGGGATGGGATGGGATGGGATGGGATGGGATGGGATGCGATGGGAGATGGGAGATGATTGTATATTGTAACCCTTCATGTTATACTCATGCTTTGACATATTTATATGTAATGGACGCGTTTAGGGCATTAACTTGAAAAGCTTAGTTCAAATACATGAATTTTACTCGTTCAATTTCCTTAGTACCTTTACATTTGGATTCCTTGTAAACATATTTTAGAAAAGTATGCTCAGTTAATTCGTAATAAACAATGCATGTCATTTCCTAGGCTGTCAATGTAGAATCCACACCCAAAGATATGTAAATGGTGTTTTAAAATATAGTTTATGTAAGAGCTAGATATCTTTCAATTAGTTCGATGGTTCCTCAAATAAATATTACAAGCAAAAAGGAATTCATAATATGAGATTGCGGAGAGTTGCTATACGATAGGATGTCAATTCAAGTTCCAATAGGTATTAGCTTGAACTAATGCATTTCTGGAGTGGTCGACTATTTTCCAAGCATCAACTACGAGTTTGTGATGAATGAAGTTAGTGCAATTACAAGGGTTTTTGAGGAGTCAATATTGTTTGTGTGTGTAATGTATCCTAGTAACAATCTAGAACCTAAACCCAAATACCACATACACAACTTCCACAAACCCTAAACCCCTAAACCTTGCCCCCAAACCCTAACCGTAAACCCTAACCGCAAACCGTAAACCCTACATCCCTGCATCTTTTTATCTTACCAACCTTTCTTATATGTGGCCATGTTGTTGTCTGAGGGCAGGTCAAATTGGTCTACCAATGTTGGTTGAATGGAGAATGCTTAATTCCGTTCATAACAACTATAATAATTGATAATGATGCCAATTGTCATTTTCACATTCAAAATTAATAGATTTGAGATAAAACTTTGGTTTAGTTGATAAGTGAAATTTCAAATGGTGCCCACATGTGGTGATTAACTCTTCGAAACCAATTTTAGTTTGACTTTGAGGTATTATGATTATTCACAAAACATAAAAAGAGTGAAGTGTGGTGTGGATTTAACTTTAGGCATTAAGTGGTGTTGTGTGATTATTCCAAGGTTTGATTTCAATAGGAAAATGCCTTGATTATGTGAGTAAGGGGTAAGGTGAGGCAAGGCGAGCTCCGCGGGTTAAATGCCCACTTTTGGATCCACCTTGTTAGTTTAGGAAGAAGGAAGCTTGGTGGAAGGGGATTAGTCCCTACTTTAGAGGTGAAGGTTAAGGGATTGTGATTGGAGGTGCTAATCCTCTCACCCTATGCTCACCTCTCTCTCCCTCTCTCCCTCTCTCCCTCTTTGCTACTTAAGGTGGTTTCTCTCTCATTATCCTCTCTCTCCATCAAGCGCTCTCAAGAGAGCAAGCTCTTAAGAGCTCGAGCCACGTAGGTGGGTTATTAGTTGTAGTGAAGGTAGTTAGTTAAGCTCTCTCTTTCAATCTCTCTCACGTGGAGGGACCCTTTAGAATTACTAGATAGACACGTGTGATTGGGGGTTAACTTGAGGAAATTAATAGGATAGATTAAGTATTAGTTAATAGATTAGAGGAATGTTAGATTCACTACTAGGAGTTGAGAATGGTTGTAGGATTGATTAAATTTCTGTTCAACTGTGGTACAATTTTTGGTCTCAGAATAGTCATTTTAGAATTTTGATAGGATGTGAATTCATATTGGCACTCAGAATGTGAAATGGACGTTAAAGTAAGTCATTAGTGACCAATTATCCGAAATGAGCTAAGGGTGAAACATTTAGTTCATATGAAATAGATCCCAAGAGGAAGAGTCTTTTGGGCAGGGCAATAGACATGTGACCAAATCGAAGAGCCTCATGAAATCTGGCCCCAAGAGACAAGGAAGTTAGCTCAGGGGGTATAGAGAAGAAGAAGGAGAGGGGAAAGGAGAGTCTTCTCGAGAAGAGAGTCTCATGTGGGTGCATACTTTTCAGCGCTCCTAAGCTTGGGTGTGAAGCCCTTTTGTGTGTATATCTCACTTTACATAATATATCAGCGTGAAGCTATTTTACCAATTCTATGTGTGAAGAGTGAATCCGATTGTACTTGTGTTCGTTGAGAATTTGTTGATTCAAAGTGTCTCTTTCTGGCTTGAGAAAAGTCCAGGAAATTTGTGTCATCTTCCTTCTGTGAAAGAAGTAAGTTGTTCGTTGTGCGAACTTAATCGTGAAAGTTTATAAGTCACCGAGTTTGAATGTGAAGTTCTACCGTGACTAAAGTACAGGAGTCCTCTCGAGAAAGGGAGCGATAAATAATTTACAGTGGCTAAAAGTCTCTCTGAGATAATCACCTTTGGCGTGAAGCCTTTGAATTGTGCACATCATGTTTTATTAATTAATATCGGAACATCGAAGTATTAATCTCTCTTGTGAATTGATGTGCATTTACCCTGGATGAGGGACAAGTAAATTTGGGGGTGTGAAACCTGTAATTGGAATGTAAGTCCAAAGCGGAAACTTATTAAGTCAAAATCGGGTGAATGTGAAATTCATCTCTTCAGTGTGGATTCGACCATGTGAAATGGTTGGATTAGTTTTAATCTATCTAATGTGACTTCATGATGGACGATGGAGAGACACTTTGTCATCTCTTTGAAAATTTGTATAAAGGTGCAAGTTGAAATTGAACATTTGTGACAGGAGCTAATTCCCTGTATCCTTATCTGAGGATTGTCTGAGGCAATACTGTGGGAAATAGTTTAAACCTCACAATTTCCCTGAGATTACTTATGTTCGTGAGGAATGAGGAATGTGAAATTCCACGAGGATAATTTTATGTCCCAGTTCTACCAAATTCAATCTGAGTAAGCATCCGGTGGCACAACTCTGTGGATAAAAGAGAGAGCGAGAATAGTGTATATCCATATGAGAGGAGTTATGTAAGGATTTCTGGGCTGATACGTCCTTGTATGAATTAGTACAGGTTTGAATTCTCCTATGTTTTGAGATTGATACGATTAGGAGTCGAAACTGACATCAGGGAAAGAAGATGAAATTTCACCCGTCGCTTTCTGATAGTGAGGTGTAAGGGGGAATGACATGTGAAATCCCCCCGGCGAATAATTCCACCTATAAGAGTTCAATCCGAGGAGTGTCCGAGAGCTCGGGAAGCCAACCAGTAATGATTTGCTCTCACGTGGCTTGATCCAAAAGCAGAAAGCACCTGTAATTTTATTTTTTTTTGTATTCGGAGTTCCGAAAAGGAATCTTGTAGTATTTGGTTTAGAGCTTGGCTCGAATTTCAGCGAGGAAGATGGTCTTCTCCGTGTAATCCAGACCTCGAGAGAGATTGCAGAAATTCTATGGAGACTCAAACTGATGATTTCCGCAAGTAATTCTGTTATGTAGTTTTTGCTTCAATTGATTGAGGAGGAGCGATGTTAAATTCCCGTTCAAATCCGAAACATAGTAGGAGGTGTGACAGCGAGTCAGAGGATTTGTGAATCGTTGTCAGGGAATGCAGAGCTGAGGAACGTCGAAGCAATCGCGAGGAGTCTGTGAAGGAAGGAGCCTGGCAGAGAAAAAGAAGAAGCCGGGTGTAGACGAAGAAGGAGTCGCGCGAGAGGGAACTAAGCTGCCCTTTAACCCATATCGTTTGGGTGAGAAGAGGAAGGCAAGCATATAAGGAAAAGCAGCCACCTCCAAGTCCGAGAACAAGACGCTGACTGGTTACTGGTGATTGGCTACTGGTTACTGGTTACTGGTTACTCAGACTATGGCCGTGCTGTGTAGACTATGGTCCTGCGATTAGACTC
Source organism: Polytrichum commune (assembly GCA_950295325.1). Lineage (NCBI taxonomy): Eukaryota > Viridiplantae > Streptophyta > Polytrichopsida > Polytrichales > Polytrichaceae > Polytrichum > Polytrichum commune. Next base: position 52,556,481 of record OX485806.1, on the reverse strand, counting down.
TTACGGTCCTGGCTCTGTTCGGTTCGGTTCTAGCCTCGGTCACTAGGTTACTGTCACACGTTAGACTTTTGTTAATTTTAATAATTTATTTTAATGCATTCAATTCCACTGAGATAGTGTTAAGTCTAAAACTGACTAAGGAAATAATTCATTACTGTGGTCTATATCTAATTTAATTAAATCCATCACTTAACCATAGGAGGAGTCAATTGGGAACATGATATCCTTACTAACTGTGGTGTGGCCTTTTGATACTTGGCTACTTTACTGAAGAGACTATGGTTCACCTCAAGGAGTTTTTGCCTTGGGTTTCTGAGACTATGGCGTACTTAAATGTCTATGGCTGAGCTGTGACTCCCTGAATTGCAAAACACATTATAAGAGTGATGTTACTGATGAGAGTGGGTTGTGAGGGAGTGACTGATCAATTGCATGTACTGCTGTGAGTGACCCTCAACCTTAATTAAATCAATCCTAAAACTCACTCTAGAAGTCTTTTTCCCTGTGTTTGTTGTCCTAAATACATCTTAATTCTCTTGTAATCTATCAATTAACTCAATGGTGATCCCTAGATGCAACCCCTGATACTCATTTGGCCTTCCCTGTGTGGTTTTCTTAATTGGAACCCAATCTAAAAACCTATCTACATCAACCATAGCTGGGCCGAACTGAATTAGGCTACTAAGCAGCCGAGACAACTGAAGGAGGGCTACTGGAGCAGCCGAGACAACTGAATTAGGCTACTAAGCAGCCGAGACAACTGAAGGAGGGCTACTGGAGCAGCCGAGACAACTGAGTTAGTGCTACTAAGCAGCTGGGACGAACCAAATTAGGCTATTGGAGCAGCTTAAGGGCTTAAAACTAAGCATAGGTTAAATTATGCATTTTAGATTATTCTAGCACGTATGTACGTATTAGGTTTATTAGGCTAGTTAGCGTGAGGTGTGGCTTGCTAGTGAATGTGATTGGGGTGGATCATCAAGGACAGTGTTTTTAAACACTTACATCTTATTGGTCAAAATAAGTTACTTGTTCAAGAATGGGGAATGTGGTTGATCCTAGCAATGGCAAGGCAAAGGAAGTAAAGATTAATGGTGCTAGGGGGATGTCTTTACGAGGATGCGTGGCCAAAGCCGCGGGATGGACTTTGGAGAAGGCTAAGGCCTCATTTGTTCAGGAAACAAGTATTAATAAAACATCATGAACTTTAGAACCAGAAGGTTCACTGATATGAAGGATACTTATTATATCATTGAAATTTGATACTACACATGTGATTCACAAACCCATCATCCGGACTAGGACGCTTAAGGGTGGTGGGTTTGGCCTCACATATCACCAATGATCTAATAAACGTTTAACCAATGTGTATCCATACCCTTACAACAAGTGGAGGAAAATTCAATTTCCAATAGGACGTCAAACACATAATAATTATAACTATGATTCAACGTTACGGTAGCTATGGTTTCAAGTCTCAATGATCATTACACTATCATACTATGCAGCATTACAAATTGATTAATCCTTCCTACTCATGCCATTTTAATTCCTTATTTTCACACCTAGATACCATTTGAAAGAAGACCTAACTTACATATATTATTAGGTATAATTAGTTCACAATGTCCTCAATCTACCCTAGTGCAAGCCATTATGGATTAACCCGATTTTTTAGTTGTATTCATGCACTTGGTGACCATATTACGGTCATTTTTTGATGTGAAACATATGATACCTATAATTTTAGGGGCGTCCGCAACATGTTCTTAGCCATTCTTACCTCATTGTGTGTGTGTGTGTGTGTATAGATATAGATATATAGATATATATATATATATATGACTTTGACATTCATAACTTTACTAGGCATCAATTGTCAATTAACTTGGACTTCATACCTTAGTCGCAAATCATTAAATATTCAATGTTAACCATCTCCATATTTTACATATATATATATACACATACTGTCTTATACATATATTTCGATGAGACCTTGGTCACAACTAAGGTGTGCAACCGATTTATATATTTTCAATATGTTGGCGTGCATGCAAGGCATGTTCCATACATGACAGTGCTATTTATATAATTCCGCATGGATGGAATGGGAGATTGTTAGGTCAAAGAAGGCGGCGGGAATCTGCTTTTTAAAGAGCATCCAAGGGATTTTGAACCAGCGGGGTGAAGTACTTAAAGCTCTTCCCCCCACAACAAAGCTCTTTTTAGCGGCACATGCAAGTGTGCGCTCTACAGACCACACCGAACGCGCTCAAGCCATTTCGGTACAGTACATCACCCAGGTACAGTACAGGCTGTACCTACCGCATATACCGCCGTAAATATCGGAACTTTACAAACGCACGTTCGTAAAGATGAGGAGCTTCAGGTTTAGACAAATGATTCGGACCTGTACATTGCAAGGATTTACGAACGTGCGTTCGTAAATCCCACATGAGAGCATGTTCTGGATTGAGCTACTCATATGGTTAGTCACATGCACATAATCAATGACAGTCATTTACGAACGTGCGTTCGTAAATATGCCTTCGAGGATCATAGAGACTTATTTGACCCGTATCTATTGGTACCTGATGGTCGGTAATTTACGAACGGACGTTCGTAAATCTCACATGAGAGCATGTTCTGGATTGAGCTACTCATATGGTTAGTCACATGCACATAATCCATGACAGTCATTTACGAACGTGCGTTCGTAAATATGCCTTCGAGGATCATAGAGACTTATTTGACCCGTATCTATTGGTACCTGATGGTCAGTAATTTACGAACGTGCATTCGTAAATACATGTCATTATTGTCTACGCATCCAGCAACACATCTTCATTCATACACATCAGTATGGCAGTTATATACAAACACAGAATAGCAAGAAAAATATGCTCATCGCATACTTACGAACGAGCGTTCGTTGCTGAGGGAGGCGATGGTCATCATTAACGGACGCTCGTCCGTGAAGGATGTGAACACGGGGTCGCACCCATTAACGAACGTCCGTTCGTGAATGTATAGGTACGCAAAAGTCAATAGAATCAAATTCACAATATGAAGGGGCTCAGTGTACAAAATGTTGTTGTAGTTCATTCAGGCATCATCTGCAAATTTACTACTTTTGTGCGTATGGACAAGTGTTCTCTTGTGATATTATATCACACAGGTTCCTAAGTCAACATGGTACCTTGACCTACAAAACCGATATTCATGATGGTGCTTTCAGATGAGGGATCTCGAAGGCCGCCGGATGCACATGGAGAAGTTAGTGAGGTCACGAACGCGCGTTCGTAAATGTATGTGGCGTTCTCGGATTTGTGATTTCGTCTTTGGTTGTATGGGCACAGGCGCTGGTCTGAACAGCAGGGCCCTCCTGGACGACTAACGATTGTTCTCCTCTTTGTCCATGTATTGTTTACATACGGTCCTCAATCATACGTGGGGGTGTACGCACAACCCTCAATCATTGACCTTCTTCTGCTCTCTTTATCGTTCCCTTTATCAATAGAATTATTGGTTTGTGCAGTCGAGTATGTTTTCTTCCATCCATAGGATTCGTGAGGCTCCTAGACGTATGCTTAAGACGTTTTTTTTGGACGCGCGTTCGTCTTTGTGCGTAAGGTTCTCCAATGGTGCACCAAAATTTGTTTGTCAATTTTTGGCCATGTATCTCCACATATATTCTATCCGCTCTTGTATGCATTGCGGCGGTGGTTGGTCTAGGTAGTATGGCGTTGCATGTGGGAGATAGTTCATTGGAGTTGTCGACGTATGCATCGTCATCCGATGCTGAATGTGAACTGTCTTCCCCGTCGGCAGGTAGTAATGGTGTGCCAAATGTGAGGGGGTGTTTGTGGATACATCCTCCCATGAATCTTTGGATGTCCACGAACAATCTCTACATTCCGGAGATGACCATGATGACATTCCGTTGTGTGCCGGTTTCGGGAGGGAGCAATGGGTTGGCCTTGATGTCGTTCTACTCAACGAGGTTGGTGTCCCGGTGGCAGATGGCATATGTAGAAACTCCAATCCCCGTGATTGTGTCGATGCCAACGCCCTAGGTCTCGATGATGTTGGCGTGTGCATCTTGAACTCTTTGCTTCCGCTAGAGGTCCCGGTGACATGGAGATTTTCCTTGCGTCGATGGCCGCTTCGTCAAGTTCTACATGAAGAAGTGAGTTTGTGGGATCATGAGCGGCGGAATAAGCAAACACAATTAGCTTTGTTGGCCAAAACACGTCCTCGCAAAGGCCTCCGTAGATATGATTCAAACCGTGTGCCTCGCGGAGATAAGGAGCGTTGACGGGATTGGCTTTTGGGGGACGAATCTATCCGTCTAGTGTCCGGCAAGAATTGTTGCGCGAGGAAATGTTGCCAATTTTTCCCGAGGTAGAAAATTAGGGCTTTGCGTCAAGAGTTGTGGCTTGCGGATTTTCGTATGAGGTCGGCTAAGAAACTCGAGGTCCACATAAATTTGCATATTAATACCCATGGGCATAAGGTGGTGACACTTGAGAATGTTGATGTGTGTTGTACAGCGTGGTATACCATCCACGCCGTCTTTAAGGCTGACTTTTATAGGTTTCGAAAGTATTCATCGTTGGGTCGCCGCTCTCGATTTCATGGCAACTCGGACACAAAGAAACCTAGGGAGGCTACACTACAAGCGTCCGCGACACTATCCACCATCATAGTGCCATTGGCCGATGCAATGCCCCACAAGACGAGGACATTGTCGTCAGGGGAGAAGGTTGTTCAAATGGTGTTGCCCACGGGCACAAAATGGAAGAACATCTTAATGGACATCAATGAAGTGGGTTGCATAGCGGGATGTGGGCCCATTTCTTTGTCCAAGTTGAGTGTGATTAAAAACCAACAGTTTGCGGAATACATTCTGAACAGACCTGGGGACAAATTCGCAAGGTGTACGACGTGTGAAAAATACAAAGGTCTTCGAGACGCCCACCCCATAGGCACTGAATCTCATTCCAGACACCAGAAAAAATATATTGAGCATGTCAACAATCAAGAGGCACACCGTCAAGATTACTATAAGAATCGTACTCTATCCATAATGAGGCCCACAGAGGTTCTAACAGTCATCCATGATAAAATGGACCACGCCAAGATCGCATGCCCTTGTTATGCACGCAAAATAAAGGCCACGGATGGTCTCTTCAAGTTGCCTGTAGCTGTCACAAGTTTGTATGAAATCACAACTACGTGTTTAAAGTCTATCCAATTTTCTTGGGTGTATTTGGCAAATGTCCAACTCCATACATCCGTTTAGTGGTTATTTGATATTTTTGTTCACGCATCGTTTGTTTTTTCTAGGTATGATTGCCCACGGCCATGGGGACGTAAAGTATGCCCATTATGGTTTGGATTTTTACCCTGGGGATGCTAACCACACGGTGGGTTCATTTGCAAAACTCTTGCGCGATCTTGAGAAGCCACCGGTACATTCTTCCCGTGCATTTTTTGATGGTTGTGGAACGACACCCCTTTATGAGGCAGTGCTTGCGGGGAAGGAGGTTTGTATGTCGTCATTGCCAGAACCACCCGCAGAACCCATTTGTGCAAAACCATTGCCTCCAACTCTCCACGTTCAAGTTGATAATTGTGCGAAGGACAACAAATGTCGATACGTATTTTGTTTTTGGTCATTGCTCGTGGCGAAAGGAATTTTCAAAGAGGTATTTGTGTCTTTCTTGATGGTGGGACATACACACGACGACATTGATGCATCATTCGGACGGTGGAGCATGAAGTTGCATGAAAAAGATTTTCCAACCATACCTCTTCTTATGAAATCGTATATGGATTTGGACCATATGCCAGTAATTCCGCACATGATTGAGGAAGTACCAGATTTCAAAGCCTTCATCAAGTCATACATGTTGAAGGGAGGGGACCGTTTGGTGGGGCATACAAAAGCACAACAATTCCGATTCTATATAAGGGACGATGGTCTCCCGGCCATGCAATTCAAGGTTTTGTGCACATCTCCTAATTGGGGCCCGGATGGTGGTATACTTGTATGGCGTCAAGACAATGATGGCAAATGTTTACTTCCGGATGGGGATCCAAAGCCTTGCAAACCCGACCCCATGAGGAATGGGCCGGAAATCATCAAAGGCATATCCGGATTCATTGAATATTGGAAAGAGTTGTGTGAGGAGGACATCACTAGACGTGTTAGAGATACTCATGAACCTTTAATTGCGTATTGGGATCGCATTCGCTCGGCCCTAATGACAGTTGGTGGCGACACCCGTACAACTTTAACACAAGGATTTTGGCCACAAAACCGGTTAACGGTTGTCGATTCTGACACCATGTTTTTTAGCAATGAAGACGTTCGTGAAGAGTTCACAATGGACGAGCATTACGTTGGCCCTGCCCGCAATCGACCGGCACCGTCGTTTCGTGTAGGTGTTGATTGCCATGAAGGTTATTTGGTCCTTGTACGAGCAGGGGATGAGGAACATCCCAAGCCAATTTGGTTGGTGAAAGCATTGTCTTCATCCAATTTGGTTCGAACTAGCCCCAATTTTCGTCAAATTGACGTGGAATATTGTCGTCCAAGCATTAAAGACCAAAACGTGCTACGCACTTATTTAGGTTGGGACACCAAAAAGAATTTTAAGTGGACAATGGACTCAGCGTACATACCGGTTTGGATAAACACGGATACTATACTTTGTGCTTGGAAGCCGCGTAAAGGTTCCAAAACAGAAACAATGACCATCCCCCAAAAACATATAGATTTTGCCAAAGACAACTTGGCACGTATTGCAGCAGCAAAAAATGACGCCGAGAATGGATATGAAGCGGAAGATGAGATGTGTAAACATAACATAGGTGGGAGTTAATGGCGAAAAACATAGACGCTTAGTAGACTTGGTTTTTAATAGACTTAGTGGACTTGTCACATTCCATTGTGGTATACGTTTGGGACGTGCCATCCAAATTCATAAGAGCCTTACTTATGGGATACGCACCCCAAACTCTATGATGACATAAACCATTTATTTTTTAGAGTCGATTGTTATTTTCCACATGGAACTCACGTTTTCATTTTAATTGAAATTCTCTATTTTTAGTAATAAGAATATGCTTTACGTGCAAATTTTTAAATCGTCATGTTCTTGATGTTCCCAATATTCCGTATGCCCACAATATTGGCATCCCAAACTATGGGCATATTTTATTTTGAGACTTTCAAAAGTCTCCGATTAACGAATATAGTGTTATTGCCTCCACAATTCAAGTTTTTTCCTACTCCATCCTGTCCATGCTTTTCACCATGGCTAACTCCTCCTCCCCATAATGAACGAGCTTGGATGGTGTCAAGTTCTACATCTACCCTGCAACTAGATGGGCAAACAACCTTGTCCATTGGACACCCCACGCAATATTAAAGGATCACCATGTGCAAGAAACGACAGGTTAAATATTCATCAACATTTACAAAGCAACAACATCCTGGCGGTGTCTTGATCACCCATCCTCTACCTACAGATTCATCTTGTTTGGGCAATGTCAAATTGAGTCACTTCCTAAATAAAATTATGGTGATTCATCCATGACCGAGTTTGTAACTCTAAAGCTATCGGCAAGGGTGTCAGTATATCTTTGCATGGGTTGTAGAGATTTATTCTATAACCAGTTGCCCCACACCTACAAATTAAGGAATCCTTCATATTGTGGTGATTTTCAAGCCTCTATTTTCTGCAATCTTTTTGACAGAGGGTAGTTGATCTAAACCCTCTTATGAATACGCTCAATGAAGCCTCTCAAAAGTTGGCATTCGCAAGCCACTATCTATCCCTCTCCATATGAATCCAATCGAGTCAATTGCTAAATTTGTTGACCTGGCATGGGAGGTGTACATTTTCTACCGAATCATGTGTAGACTAGGGATTAGATATCTACATTGTTGCTTTGATGCATTGATCTTCACTGAATTCTATAATATCAGAGCCGATGGCATCACAAAGTAAACCTAGTTCTCTGTGAACTTGGAAATCTTTTCCCAACTAGTAACACACATATAAAAATGCATCTCCAAACCAAACAGTGCATCGACCACTTATGCCACCCTTCACAGCCCTGAGTTTTGCATGTTTAAAGTTGACAAACACGCCAATTAATCTTCCATTTCATCTTCCCAAAACATAAGTCACAATCACCACATCTAACTACAATGGTAGAGTTCTAAGCACTTGAGCTCTCACCACCCTTCCCAAATCTCAATCCAATGGAACAGATTAAAACGCTTTACCTCTTCTCTAATGAATAGCATTCACCTTTCCAAATTTGGAGTGGTCTAACTCCAGTGCACCTCATCGAGAGTTGTCTACCTCATGTGCACATGTTCTCAATATGGAATGATCTCATTCCAATGCATTAAATGCGGAGCTATCTAACTCACGTGCACATGTTGTCAATATGGGGTTGTTTAACTCCAGTCCATCCACCTTCAACAGGGAGTTGTCTAGCTCCCATCATCTTCTGCTTACACACTAGTACATGTGGTTAGAATATTCAATCATCCATCAATATTTCTAGTTACTTTACAAACGGTCTTCTTGAAAATGAGTGTGAACAATTGGAGATTGAGAAGCGTATGCACCTAGATGCAGCTATAACGCAGTTCCAGATGGTGTCTGAGTTTGTGAAGCATTTTGTAAAAGATAATGCATATAAGCAAGCTACTCCTAACGTAGTCATTCCAGATTGTTACGACAAATAACGCCTTAAGCAACATCCACCTAGCATCATTGATGAGCAAGAATCGGATTAGTCCGCTTGGTCCAAATCCAGATTGAGAACTTTGACGAAAGCTTAGCCATTTTGCACTATGGGCACAATCACCCTTCCAACCTAATGGTGAACAATTTTGTCATAGCAGACATCACAAGTAGCACCAACCACGTCAATTTTTGCAAAAAAAAATGCTAAAAAAAAAGATGCAGATGCCATGTGTAGCCTTAGGTTCGAGTTCCATCTCCATCTAGCGTGAGCAGGCAAACTCCTCGACACTGTGTTGGGCATTTACGACAATTGTGTTGGTAAAAACAAGTCACGATGTTGTCGGTCTTATTTTATCGTAAGGTCATCTTGTTGTTTTTGCTTCCTGGTCATTCCCACAATACCGTCGATCGTGTTGTAGCTTGGTGTTGCAATACCATGGTGGGCAAAACTTTCTACACTTTGAAAGAGGTGGTGGAATGTGTAAATGGCATCAACTATGTGCGGGCCAGCTTTATAGATCATCATAGTGAGAAACATCCACTTTACATTGGATGGGATGTGAATCTCAAGAAATAAATCAAGAAGTTGTGCACAAGGTACATCTTCAATATTTTTTTGAGATCAATGAAGGTCATGTTGCTATGCGCCACCACTCTACGATGCTAGACACAAAAACCGTTCAGGACCCAGAAATCTAGAAAAATAGTGTGGACATCATTTGGCGATCAATCTTGCGTAACCTATTTACACATGGCATGGAACCAATCTCAAAGGCTATTTCCTTGCCAATCATGCTCCCAGTGGCATTTGTCAATGACCTGGAAGTGAAGAAGCTAGTACCGTTTGGCAAGAAATATTTTTTGATCTTGCAAAGCATTTTCCATAATATCCGATGATACCGAATCACCTACAAGGGCAAGTTGACAATGAAGGTGACAAAGCGTATGAGAAGGTTACAAACACGCGAGTGCAAAAATTGCAGTGTGGCGCCATTGCAGAGATGCAGTTGCCAAACGGGCAGGTCGATGACAATGTGGTGACACCTATGCCAACAAAGCGGAAACCGGGGTGTCCATGTAAGGTTGCAATCATGTAGACATCTCGACCAAATTCAATATTATGACACTATCATCAATGACTAGGTGTCCGTAGACCCAACCTCGTCATTTTAGAGTGAAATGATTTATTTACATAGATAAGGAAACTTGGATCTCAGTTAAGTAAAACTTGACATTTCTAAAGGTATCTCTTAAATACTATGGGTAAAAAACAATAATACTAGAGTGAAGACTTAAGATTTCTAAAAGTATCTCTTAGATACTATGGATAAAATAAGATAAAACTAGGAGTTCATTTGGAAATATAAAAGGAAGCTCGGGGGAATCAAAGATCTTGAACTCTCAAGAATTATACAATCTTGCTAGCTTGATGTACTTTTCAATTTTGTATTCATTTTGGCACCCATTTTGTAACACGTTATCAACACGAAGCTCAAAGCAACGGAGTTGTGATTGTGTAGTGAATTCTTATTGAACATTATTTTTGTTATGTGTTGTGAGGTAAAAAAAAAATGTAGCCAAATATGGTGTTGTGATATGAAAAAAAGAAAGGTGTAGTGATATATAGTATAGACTCGGGGGGGCCACTGGCGAAAAACGTAGGAACTACGTGCGATAAAATATAGGGTCTTGTATAAAAATTTGGCATAAAATTTGTAAAATTATTAGATGTAGTATACAGTGCTCTGGAATTGTGAAACATGATTATATGTAATATAGCATTTGACAAAACATGATTAAATTACCTAAGTGGTACATATAAAATAGCATGGAGAAAAAACGATAGTTTTAAAAATTAAATACTTTGCCACCAAAATATAAAACCGGCCCCACTTTAGACCTTTCGGAAATTGCATAAATGAAAAAAAGAATGCCGGCTAATTGCCTAAATACATTAGGAAATGGGGGCTATCAACCGATAAATTTTGCACTCTCTAGGCCCACTCTCGGGTAAAAATTGAAAAATCTACCTAAGACCTCAAGGTTTCTAGCTGTGTTATCCAACACAACTTTTATTCGTTGGCTCGTGTTGCTTAATGACATGTAATTGCAATCTTTTGTTGTTATTTTTTAGTGTTTTTCTTTGCCCGGACTTCAGTGTGACCCTGAACCCTAAACCCTAGTAAATGTTTGTTTCTCTTACTCTGTACACGTGCTTCTAACGAGAATTCTACTGTATCATACACTTTAAGGAATGGGGGCAATCAGGGGAAAAAAATTACATATAAGTAATATAGGGTACCATAAAATCAACCATCCAAGAATTTATAATTACCAATAGGGTGCAAATAATCACAACAATTTACCATTATTTCAAAAATTAGCATCCCTTATAATCCTTTCTCATAGGTAAATAGCCCCCATTTTAATAGGTCATTATTGTAGGTGTATGCAAAATATACAAGGGAGTGCCCCCCCCGAGAGTATAGAAATATAGAGTATGTATGATATTTCCGTATAGAATTTGTAGCATTGAATTTAGGGTTAGAAATTGTTATCTCTTTGAAACCACTAGGGTTTTAGGGTTTAGGGTTTAGAATAATAAATTTTTAAAAGAATAATATACAAAAAAGAATCGTGATTCTAGAGGTAAAATTACGCACGTAGAAAAATTAAGTTTATCTCCTCTTACACTTGATGGAGATAATTACTTAATTTGGGCCCTTGATGTCAAACTACATCTACAAGCATGCAACCTTGCAAAGAAAATAGACGAACCATCTCTAGAAATTCCTATAGATCCTTATAATGCTCAAACACTAGTTTTCATGCAATATCATCTGGACACAACATTGTGGTTGTAATACCATATAATACATCAACTCATGTTTTGTGGGTATCACTTCAAAATTGGTTCAATCATTAACAAACATTATTTTTGCCAAAGATTGTTATGATTGGATACATATTGTAATTCAAGACTACCTAACTATAGCCGAGTACAATACTTCAATGTATAAAATAACATCAGACATATATTTGTATGATGAACCAATTGATGATGCGTAGATGACAAAGAAGACCATATCCACATTTCATGTTGCCAATATTATATTGGCTCAGCAATATCAAAACATACGAGTTATAAAATATTCAGATCTCATGTGAATGTTATTACTTGCTGAGAAACAAAATGAGCTATTGTTGAAGCATGGAGAATGACCTACTTGAATGCTTTCCATGTAGATTCACGCAACACATGTGCCAACAACACAGTTCATATCCCAAAAATTAAAAAGAAAACCAAAGTCGATGAAAGAAATTCGAACACCATTGCAAAAAGAATCCCACCTCACAATTTTCACAGAAGGGTCGTTTTTCAAAGTCTTCATCTACATGACCGCATTTTTAAGATACTCATACATGTTTTAAATGTGGAACCAAGGTCCATATTGCCTATGAGCCTCAAAATTGCCCCCAACGGTAATTTGGCTCACAATTGAGGTGTTTTAGCAAAATCGGAGAACCTAATCCTTGGGGAAGGGGATGCTGTTGCGACGACTTGACATTGAGGCCGAGAGTCAAACCTATAGGAGTGAGGGAGAAGGCTTCTTGCTCTCGTTGCCTTATCCATATGGTGATGCGTTTGCTCCAGCAGTCGGCTCCTTGTGGGTTGTAAGCAAGCAGGTAGTTATGGCTTGTCAGTACTTTGTAGCGTCTCATGCATGCTTAGGTAGATGCGTGTGGAAGGTTGTTGTTGGTATGCAATCGTTCCAGTTCCTAGTGTGTTGAGTGACTCTTGATTCATCTTGCGTAATTGAGAAGGTGCCATGTGTGGGATGATGGTGCCGCATACTGCCCACTGAGCAAGTACCATAAGTTAAGGTAGGTGAAAGGTGAGGCAACCTAAGAAGGGAGGATGTTGATGAATGCCACTCATTCTGTTCACAATTTTGCACTTGTACTGCTGCAAGTGTTGCAAAGAGTTGCAAAAATGATTGGGAAGAGGCTAGGAACAAGAAGCTAGAGCTGGAGTGCATGTGGCAGAATGAAGAGAGGCAGAGCAACATACTTGGATAGGGTGTTGTTCATTGTTGTTGCAGTGGTTTGATTGATTACTAGGAGTCAAAACTCGGAAGATTTCAATGAATCAATGACAGTACTATGGTTGGGTTTGTAGGGATAGTGTAATCAGATGAAGGTGTGTGAGACGTAGTTTGGTTAGTGCTTTAGTGATGTTGCAAGTGATTCAAGTATATATAAATACTTGTATGATTTATAATAACATTGTGCAATTCACACACTCTCCAATTAATATCGAATCTAAGGGGATGCATGGTTAGTGAGAAACTAGCTAGCAATTGTGTGAAGTGGAACCCCCACCCATATTCAGATGCAATCAAGGGTGGGGGGGAAGTCTTTGCTCGCACATTGCATAGATGATCCACCTTAGAATCGCCAACAAAAATGACATAACGGGTTTTAATCTATGACATATCCCACTAAATTATGTTCATAATTATGCCTTCGCCTTGTTGCCATTTGTTTCTAGATTGACCAGTGTTCGTTGCCTTTCAATCCTAGCGGATTTTCTCAATGGCTGTGTCGTAGACCTCTCCATGAGGAGTGCCCGCAACATCATGGGCACAAGAGGGACCTCGAAGTGACGCGCGGGATTTGCGGCGCCATATGTGAGAGGGCCCAAGTGATCCTAGTATGGGTAAAGGCCCCACGTGTTCAGGTTACGTCCCACCCATAGATATTATGAGTCATGAGTGTAAGGCCATGGTGTACTTGGTGATTTAATGATTGTAGAGAACTCCTAGGAGCTATTATGTAGACAGTCAAAACTTTGTCGGCATAATTTTTTTAGCTTATTGTTTTATATTCAAAGGGTCCCCACACGCCTCTGCTTGAGATGAAACATTTGGCGCTATCCCGAGCTTCATCCGACTTGATCCGCCGTCGCTACGACGTTTATGCGACATGCATAAGGTTCAAATATGCAATTGAAACATTTGCCTATTGGTAGATTTTGCAAACTCACGGTTGTAGTGCAATCTTTAAGGTTGTACATGAAGAAAAAAATGATAGTTGTTGTCGCTATGAAATCAATGTGTTAAAATTGCCTTTTGCAACTCCTACTCTAGCATTTAGTGTCAATGTTCAACTCTTTGACAAATATGTAACTATCAAAAGTAATCAATCATTTGCAACATGTAGCTTTATAATTTTTTCCTCCTCACATTTGTTTTAGAATAAAAAAAAACACATCATGTTTCAATACGCACTGCAAAAATATTTTTATTTTGCAATGATTTTCAAGGATGTTAGTGAACATAATCAAGGCAAAGATGTAAGTATCAAAAAAAATTACCACTTGTGACATGTATGGCCAAAGTTTATTTTTCTTTTCCTCATCTATAAGGGATCTAAAAATGATCATGTTTGGCACATGCTGCAAACTAGAATCTTGTTGCAATCCTCAAGGTTGTACACAAAGAGAGAAAATAATGGTATCTACTGGATAATCTTGCCGAGGAGACACGATGATGCACATAAAGTTCGAAGCAAATTATGCTCACCAAGGCTTTTGCCATTGCATGTTGTATGAATGAGCTTCACAGAGGACCACAAATACTTGCGACAAGTAGGTCAGTTTTATTTATCTGGAATTTGTTTAAGAGCCAAGACTTGAAACATTAATTTTCCAATGGATGCCACACCCCTGATAATCAAAATTATGTTAGCTATAGAAGAAAATCCATGGTTTGTAGCTGTAAGAGCATCCAAGGTAACAATCATGGTAGTTGGCATCTCTACAATCTATACCTCATTCATGTCCACACTCGTCGCACATCTTTCTGTGCATTTGGTCATGCAAAGGGAACAAGAGTTACAGTTGGTAGCTCTAAATTTGTAGTAACATAGCAAATGGTTGCACAAATAAACATGTTGAGAATAAGTGAAAGTAGATGCAACAAATCAAGACTGTAAGTAGATATTGTAATGCATATTCATGTAATATAAGTAGGATGAAAATGACCAGAAGGACGAATTAGTATAATTGAGATAAATATTATGAAAATATCATTAACATGTAGGCCATGAAATGATGTACAAATGAATGTGATGAGGCCCTTGGCCATCACATCATGTCACACCTTTTGACGTGATGTGATGCAAGGTCTAACAATCTAGGTATTTTGGGGAAATTCTAAATTTATTTTTGGTTTTCATTGAAATTCATTGTTAATAGCAGTTGAACCATTCATAGTACACTATATCAATCAATTTGGAGTAGCTAACAAGGTGATTGATTTTTTTCAATCATTGCAATCAATTGATAATTGTTTTTTATCATAAAATGTTAAAAAATCTAGATCATCTAATCTTGTAGCCAACAAGATTTAACAATCCTATTTCTCAACAATTGTTTTTTTAAATAAATTTTGCAATTGATTGCTATATCAATCACGTTATTGACTAAGGGGTTGAGTGTGATAGTGTGACAATTATTGAATTTATACCCCCAATCGATGTGATGTTTTTGGGTTTGACGTCATGTCACTGTCACAAGATGTGATGGGACTAGCATAAATGTCAAACTTCCCTTAAAATTGCATTGCAATACAAAATGGGCACAGGTAGATCACTCTAAGGCATTTTTGTGCACCACGTGCGGCTGGGGTTTTTTTTGGGGGGGCTATTTACCTTCAAGGGTTGAATTAAAGCCTCCCTATAATTACTTAAATTTCAAAAATGGCCCATTTGTTTGCACCCTTCCATTACTTATATTGTCCAAGTCACTGCAATTTTTTGTACTCTATATTCCTTTTAAGTAATTTTGGACAGATGGAACTCCCAATTATCATCCATCCTCGTGATTCCTAAACCCATGTACATACCATACTAAACATACCTTCTAGGATCCTTATCTTCAGCCCCTATATTAATTTTACAAAAAAATAGTGGCCCACATTTTATGTCCATCTAACTTACTTATAATGGGATTGTCTACATTTAATGGCCCCTTCATTATTTGGAATTCCTTTATAATTTTTATTTCAAATGATTTTAATCCTCTCTATATTATGCCGCACGTCATTTTTTAAATGCACTAAGTGATCTACCTGTGAAAATGGGTGATAAGTGCATCTACAAGAACCAACAACAATGATTTTGAACATAAAAAAAAATCCACAAATTTGACATGGAATAATTAGAATGCATTGGTAGCCTTTTGGTCGGCTATCGGGTTAATTGATAGGCAAAGGTAGAAAAAAAAACCCAAAGCCATTACACATCAATTTGACTTGATGTAGTAGGCCATATAACCATGTTAGGTGGCATCCACCATCAAAATTCCAAAGGTGAAGCTTACTGGAGACAACCAATAACTTATCTTTTGCATTTTGTAAGTCATTCTCACTCTCCATCACCCTTCAAGTTTCTTACCTCTATGGGAACTCTTGGAACTAAACATCGCACTTTGTAGTTTTTCATAAATCAATGCATAGAGGATTTTTTTGGACATTTTTCCAAATTAGGGTCAAAAGGCATTTTGCAACATCTTCCAAGGACCTCATAGTGTTTTTTGCTAGCAATAAGCTTATCACCCTCATTATGGCTTGATTTTTTCTTTAGCTGCCACACTTAGCTATCACATGCGTCTCAAGGTCAAATTTCTATGCTTTTAGGTGAGAATGCATTGGGTATTGTTTTTCTTTTTCACTTTGAGCAATGGCTAGCAATTTCTTAATAGATATACATTTTTCGGCTTGAAATCTTGCATGGGGTTGTTGTGCTACTCTAACACCACCAGATCAAGCTCCACGTCTACTGCTTTTAAAAGGAGCCCATGCCACTCTATTATGTCCAAAGGACATCCCTATCAATTGTAGCAACATCAACAAGGTGTGGAGCAAGACTACATGTAGTTGGCCTCTTCACACACCTCATCTACTCATCAGTGGTGTCATATGCATATATGGCCCAATTGACTTCACTATCTTTGCCACTCAGGGTCTCAATCAATTTGTGTTACTCTTTAGAAAGACGGATGCGCATAAATCTCAGAGTATAACAACTCCAATTCATGGCGATTTTCTTGTGTTAGGCTTTCACCCACCTTTGCTATCCATCCTTGTCCCATTGTTTGAGCAAAATGGCAACAACCTCCTCACGAGAAACAACATCATAATCAATGGCATGTCAGGCATCAATACTAGATGCATGCAACTCCAAGTTCTTTGCACAATTTTCCACAACCCATTATGTTTTTACATATCTGATTGTGGCTTAAGTTAATCTATCCCCCACCCTTTGGGTCACAATTTTCCCTTTTGCCCAAATGTTTTTATTATTATTTTTAATTTTTTTAATACTTGGTTTAAAAGAAGATGTTGCCGGATGGCTTGCACACAACCCTTTATGTTGAGATTGATAGGTGATTTTCCATAATTGCCACAAAATACAACAAAGAAAAGTTAAAAGAATGCTACAAATTAAGCTTCCAAGGTTTAGCCACATCATAGTTCATACTTAAGATAGTCTACACTAAACCCTAAACCCATAGTCCACACCAAGTCACAAGTAGAGATACTCTTTCTAGAACATGCAAGGATTTTGTCTCGGGGAGGTCACTCCCTCTTATATTAATGCATACACGTGTGCTCATGATTTATTTATTGGGGGGTTATTTACCTTGTAAAAAATTTTATAGGATATGGTATTTTCCAAAATGAAGGTAAATGCTTGTATTTTAATATACCCTATCAGTAATTATAAGTTTTGGGGGAATCATTTTAAAATATCTTATTTTACTTATACTACCAAAGAGAATTAGAAAGAAGATTGCAATTCAAATAATGCGCTAAAATTTTCCCTCCCGGCACATAGGTAGAGAACATTAACTAAACATTGGATACGTTGGCTCAACAACATTCAAGCCAACCAACATGCGAAATCATCCATCCAAGCTTGTTCAACAGAAAAATTACCTATTTCCGTCCACTAGCACATACCCTACCCTAGACTCATCACCCTAGTAATTGTTTCCATGCTATTTTATATGTATTGACTAGATAAAAGAAGCCATTATATGTGATGGTATTTTACATGTAAACATGTTTCACTATTCTAAAATCCCCTATATTGTATGTACGTTTTTTGCAAAATTTATCCACGATTCCACAATGAATATATTAGACCATTCACTATCTCACAAATGCAAGCTTTCAATGCAAAACCCAACAAGGAAGGTTACACAAACAAAACCAAAATGAACTACTAAACCAACATCTTTCTACAAAGAGTTTTCAACGATCAAATTTGTCCAACAACATGTAATCTAGGTCCATTCCAATGATCAAATTTAAATTTGTTAGGAAAATTAAAGAGGGTAGATTCTTTCTCAATTTGAAACCCTAAATCACTCCATGCTCTCCACCACCTTCACAAGCATAAGTTTTCTTTTCATATCACCTCTACCCTTCAAGAATGCCACAAATCTCAAAAATGTAGTATGATTTCAAATCCTATGTGACAAGTGCAAGCTTCCAAGACAAAAACCAACAAGCAAGGTTGCACAAAAATAAGAAAAAAAAAATTTAACCAACATCTTTCTACAAAGACTTCTTGAAGATCAAATTTGTCCAACTACATGAACTCTAGCTCCACTCTAACCACCAAATTTGCATTTGTGGAGAAGATTGAAGATGGAAATTTTTTTATCTCTTTGGAACCCTGAATCATTCTACACTCTCAAACATCTTGACAAGAAAAAGTTTCTCTTTCATATCACCTCCACCCTCCAAGAATGGCACACATCTCAAGAGCAAAGTATGATATCCAACCCTATGTCACAATTGCAAGCTTCCAAAACAAAAACTCAACAAGTAAAGTTGCACAAACAAAACAAAAATGAAACACTAAACCAACTTCTTTATACAATTTTTTTTGAGGATCAAATTTGTCCAATTACATGTATTCTAATGCTTCTTTAAACCATCAAATTGCATTTGTGAAAAAGATTGATAGGGTAGATTTTTATTTTCCTTCAATCCCTCTTTTGCTTTTCACTCTCAATCTCTTGAAGTTTTTCTCTTGCTTTTCACTCTCAACCTTTCAACATTTTTATTTACCTCTCCGTCTTTACCTTTAGAGATTATTTTTGCTTCTTACTTTCAATCCTTTCAAGTTATTTTCTTGCCTCTCACTCTCAAAATATCCTCAACTGTCAACCTCAAGATTATGATATTGGGAAGGATTAGGCATTTAGAAAATAAGAGAAGGCCACATAATGTAACTGCAAATGCCATAGCTCCATCTTGTACAAATAGGAAAAACCCCAAAATAAAAAACACCCAAAAATATACAAAGCAAAAACAAGTTTGAAAGTTGTTGAACCTTACCCAAATGCGCATGGAAACCTCCACATGGCCTTGGCTACCACCAATGCACAACAAAGTTGGAGATAAAACGAGCTTCCATGCAGAGGTGACAAAACTCGGGCGAAGGTGAGAGGGGGAAGCGGGAAGCGAGTTGCGGCTGTGGCTAGTGTCGGAAGGCTTAGGTTTCAAGGAGGTTACCCACCTCAATACCACACGTCATTCATCCATCACCGTGCGGGCTAACAGACCTGCACATTTGTCCATCCTCACATTAGGTTAATAGTCTTGTAGCTTCATTCATCCCTCTCCGTGGGTGAGCAGACTGCTAGGTTCATCCATCCTCACCACAAGTTAACATACTTGGAGCTTCCATCATCCTTGGCTGTAGGCTAACAAAGTCCTAGGTTTCATCCATTCATTTCCGGCTTGACTAATTAGCTATAACATGCCCCATCACAAGCCTCGAGTTGACATTGGGGTATTGTAACAGCCTTCATGACACTAAATTCATGAGGACATACTTGTACATGTACCTTTCTATTTATGAAATGGTTATTAACTTTTTAGGTTGATAGAACATGCAAACCTAAAAATTGGAAACTTCATACATGTTTTTATTATAAAGCTTTTCACTAAACATTCCCTTGACACATTTAAAGCATGTTTGGTATTCATAAATCAAATATGTAAATCCCTTAGAAAATACATTTTGCTTAATTCACGATTATTGTTCAAGAATGGCCGTTGCTCAAAGCCAAAGCTTTCAAATGACATAAACCAATGAACAAAATGGTGATTTACTGCACTATAAAAAAATTTATTATTATTTTTCAATCCACTTTGCTTAGACTCTAGTATACCTTATTTTCCCTCAACGACTTTTGTAGCCTATTATGAAAGCAAAGTGAAAGTACACCTCATACTTCACCAATTTTTTTTTCAAGTATAAAAATATCTTCATATTATCCTCAACACGTGCATCCAATTTTCTAAGCACCATTGGGTTGCGTTTCCTACACTTTGTTTATTTGAGGTGTCTCACAAGGGGTGCACCTACACTTCATTTATGTATACACGTGTGAGAACCCCCTATTTAATTGGGGATTATTTAACTTCCATTGTTGAATATTTTCCGCCCTATAAGTAGTTAAATTTCTACCGGATGATATTTTCTAACACCCTATCATTATATATAATTTTAAGAGTCGCATAATTATAATCACCCTATCTTATTTATAAGTAGAAGAAATTTTGTGTGAACAATCTGCACATATATTACGCATACAATACATTATGCATACATTACATTGCGCAAATATTACTCTACACAATACACACATACAACCATCATACTATAAACTTTAGCATATTGTGTATGGTTCTTGACCCCCCCCATGAAACCCTAAATAACCTAGCCAACCCTTTCATTGCCGGATGACGGTATTTTTCATCCAAAGGCAACCATTTCAACACATCCATCCACATGTCCACATACATTTTGCCTATTTCTCATCCAACGCCACTAATGGCATATGATTTATGTTGAACCTATAAATAAAAAATCAAAACGTGATTCTATTTATGCTATTTTACACCTAAATAAAAAAAATACCACAACTTAAACCACATTGTACATTATATATAATTCCCAAACTCACATTTAGAGGATGCTATTCTATACAGGTCTAAGAAAAATGTGAGAATTATATGTCTTGAATAAAATCCACCCTACATTTTCTTGCACGTGGTTTTCTACATTTTTGTCAGTGCCCCCCCTAGAAGTGTTTTCATGAATTTCCTACAACGCTCAGACCCTTTTTTTTGTAAATTTTTTTACTATGCTTGGACCACTTACAACTATCCACATTCATAGAAGAAGAAGAAGCTCATCTTGTGATTATGAACCTACTTAACTAGACAAAAATCAGGTGATTGTGGACCAAGGTGTTGGGAAGATTGTACCAACCAGGGAAGTTGGTGGACATTCCATTTACATGTTCACCCTTCTTTCGCAAGTCAATGGTAACATCTTCCTATCCATAGACAGATTCCCGATAGATTGGCAATAATTAAACATAGCATACAATTTAACAACCAGAACAGTTATCTCCAAGCAAGATCGTTAGGCGGATATAATTTGTTATATATAAGGTCAAACTATGGAGTGGGTTTTGTTTAGAAAAGCACAAACAATGGATTAAGTGGAAATGCTACTAGCATTCTAAATGAAATAGACAAGGATTCATAGTGGGTGGATAAGGTGCAGGTCTTGTGGAGGTGCAATGGTAAACAATTTGGCGTTCTAAGACAACTAGTCAGTGCTCAAAATTGAAGCCCTCATATGAATTTCATTTTGAAGGGCTCTGAAATTTCAGCATTGCAATTGAAGGGCATATCTAAATCTAGGACGTCAATGGAAAATTTTCAAAGAAATATAAAATTTATATTAAAATTATGCATGACTTGCATGGTACATGCTTCTAGTACAATGAAATAATGAAGAATCAACCATCTAACTCCACCTCTTGAAGTGACAATGCCCTACGCTTGTTGGTTACTGTAGCGGTTTTCCAAGTGTCAAAAATGCCATTCCAATCCATGAATTCAACTCCCAAACTATTTAGGCTAACCCTCATCAATGCATCAAGTGTGTCAAGGTTTAGGCATGTTCTCCTTTCGCTCTTAACCCAATTCTGCTTTGAAAAACCACGCTCACAAACAGCAGTGCTAGTAGGGATCACAAGTATGGCTTGCCATAGCGACATTAGGGTTGGCCGATTGATCTTAAACTCTCGGTCACGGCCACAAAAAACCCAAGCTTCATGCATACTTCGGTGTTGACAAGCTGAAGATAACATCTCCACAAATTCGAGCAACTCCGCATTGGCTTGATCAACAAGAACAGAGCTCCACTTGAGCTCCACCTAAGACTTAGCTTGTGCTGAATCAAGCCAATTCTTTAAACCAATAACAACTGTAAATGAGTTTAGACATGGCATGTATACCTGTGGCGAGATTCCGCCGAATTCACAATAATCGAATCAATAAACAAATAACCCGTAGGTTATCGGCCGAGGCTTCATCTTCTTCGACGCCCAACCCTGTATAAATTTCGCAAAACCAGCTTCAATGCCCCATGCTGCTCCGAAAGAAATCTTGCCACCTCTGAAAGTCACAGATAACCTTAATCTGCACAGGCCGCAAATCGATCGAAAGCAAATTGGCTACTAGTTTAAATTCAAATCTCTCAACCTCTGGATATTCATGACGAGACAGAAAAAAGGTAATTTAGCACACCGACTACTATTTACTTATGCGAAATTGCTTAAGTTAACGGAAATAGGTTTTTGAACTCTATATGAACATTCAATGAGCATGAGAATCTTCACTTCAATATTGTATATAAGATATTCATATGAGCTCCAAAAATCATGAAGTGGCTATGATCTCAAGGAGGATTTGCTAACCATTTATACTAATCGTGTGCTTCATGTCCCAGTCAAAAATAGTAACCATTAAGATCCATCTACCTTACTGGATGGACGTAGAAGGTTCAAACTGAACTGCCCAAGCTTCCCCAATGCAAACAGATGTGAACATGGGTGAGGACTTCAACTTAGATGGTCAAATCATCAGCTTGAACAATTCTTTTTCATACCTCTCCAGAGACAATCATGCTCTTCTCCACGACAATGTTATGGGATAAATTTCAAGTTGATGACGAGTGATTGAAGGCAGCATAGACACATGGAGGACACATGCTTGCGTAGTTCATGTGGAGCTCAAGAATCTTCTGAAAGCTTCAAAAGCGCAAGTGCGTGCAAGCAATCGAAGCCACCCACATTATTGTAACATGATCTGTGTCGTGGGTTTCTGCACTTCCACCATCCGGAAGCGACCAGTGGAACTTCTGCAAGGAGACCGTCAGGTGGCCAAGATTGAAAGTGGGACACATGCGTGAAAAATGTGAAATCCTCGTTAAAGATACCCATATGGTAGCAAAAATAGACAAAACCAGACCGGCATTGATCTAATCATCAGTGCTCAAAATTGAAGTCATCAGTGCCCTTCAAATGCTTACTGTACAGAATTCAAATCTTACACCCTGGACTAGATTCTAGAGTATGAATTCTAGAGCCATTGACAGAGCAAACTTAAACCCTAAACTCTTGAGTGCCATTGACATCGCAAGCTTAAACCCTAAAGCCTTGAGTATCAACTTCTACATCAAAGTAAATTCACTGGACTTGTCGATGAGGAGACAATCCAAGAGTATGAATCTGCCTTATGAGATGAACATCTTCGTGCATCTATTAGTTCGTTCCGAGACTTGACAGTTGCTGAGCGCGTCATCACCATTTTAGGAAGCCCCAGTTCCCAATTCCTGACACAACATATCTACTGCAACAACGATGGTACTCAAAGTGCTTCTGAAACTCATTCCTTTGCCTCTGAACCCGGCACAGTAAGAAATCAGCAAACAAAAGAAATATCGGGCCATTTGGAACCATGATATGTAAACATACTTGTTTAACGCCGACTGACCCATGTACACAGATGTCGAAGAGTAATAACCTAGCAGAGCAATTTGGGCAAACAGATGCAGACAGATTTGAACATTGGGCTACAAAATCCGCAAACACAAATTCCTCCTCCAAACACAAATTCCTCCTCCAAACACAAATACTATTACCAGCCAACAATTTTCCAACAAATGTGGATGAATTCAAGGCACTCAACGATTCTCCTGGTGACTTCTACTGAGTGGTTCCACCGTCCCAGATCACCGAAACTTTGAGTTTGAAGTTTGCACTAGACTGAATCGGAATTCTCAAGTTTTCCCATATGGATCTGAGAGCCCAAAGTTAGGGCACTATGATGAACAATAATTGAAGGGCACTATTTATCCAACACTTCAAGTGACGGGAGCACTTACAAATGAGGATTATGTTTTGAAGGGCTATTTTCCTTGAGGTATTTTTTGAAGTCCCAAAACCCATATGAAGGGCACTGAAGACTTCAATTTTGAGCACTCATTTCAGGAACACCTCTACCAAAATTCAAGAAGGCCATGATTTTGCGTCGTATCCCTTGGTGCCAAATGATTGCATTTTGGGTGCAAGTTGAAATTGAGAATGTGGTACAGTTTAAAGCCCCAATTGCTATTTTTTTGTCATTTTGTTGGATTTAATAATAATGGCCTAGAATATTGAATGATTGATGTGTGCCAATTACCCAAAGAGCGAGTTCCCATGTAGGTCTTTGATCATCTCCACCTCCTTAGATGGTGAGATGCCATACATATAATATCTTACACCTCTACGATGATGGGGCATCATACCAACACCTAGTTGCCATCCTCCGAGGACTGGGCGCCATCGACAACGTAATATCTTATGTATACCACGACGAGGTTGGATCTATGGACACTTAGTCAACAACAATAGTGTCATAATATTTAAAACATTCGGAGACCAACACTTGTAGGTAAAAGATTTTTACTGGACGCATGGAAGTTTAGTGGATTGTATCCACGGCCCCCCACATTCTAATGAATTCCCAAAATGTGGCGGCTTGTGCTCAAGTACATGGGAACACATCAAGTTGGAAAAACAATTGGCTGAGAAAAAAAAAAAGTTATAGTAGGTGCAAAAGAAAAATGCAGATAATTTGCAAAAGGTTGATTAACTTTTGCAAGATAAATTTAGCAACCATCACTAGTATGAACAACTGCAAATCTAGAATGTCATTTTGAAAGTGCAGTTGTAGGAAGTAAAACATAACCATAGCCAATTGTAGGCAGATTTGAAGGAATGGGAGGTGATTAAGTTGTCTATTGCAATTATGGCCAAATGCCATGGTCTAAGTAAGATTTTTGGATAAACAATCCTTGGTTGTTGGTGATATTGTATTCTTAGATTCACAATTGGTTATGTTGAGTTGTATTGTATATATGTATAACTAATGTTTTGACTCTTGGAAATATAGTGGATTGATTGAGTGGAAATTTTAATAACTATTGATAAAATAGACTCTAGGGTGTGAAGCATTGTAATTTGTGAGATTAAATTCCATGTGAAGATTGTAAAGGGAAAATGTCTTAGTTAATTGTGTGGCCATTTTTGGGTCATTTGAGAAGGGAGTGGTTATTTTATAATGCGAGCATAAACAATCTAATAGCTAGAAGTGAATGTGTGGGTGAAAAATCCCAATTGAATAAAGAGGAGTTGTGAGCAAGAATCCTCCCCCCTTCAATTGCGTCCTAGTCCAGGTGGAGAATCCTTTTGTCACGATTGCTAGTCAACTCCTTACATATGTATTTTTAGTCCATTTGATTGTGAGTGAATGGCATACATAACACTTTTATTTATTAAGATATACAAGCACTTATAAATACTTGAATTGCACACATTATCACTAAATCCACCAAGCCTAATCACTTCACACTTCAACCACACCTACTATCATCCCATTTCTACTTCCATGCCCGCAATAGCATGGCCGGTCCTCAGTAGCTCATGATGCACTGGACATGCAACAAAGTAGTGGCTCCTCCAATTGCTCGCATGGTTCCCCAGGATCCATGTAGCTAACTCCAATCCCCCTCTGAATGATGGATGTTGAAAACCTGGGATTCCAAGGGCAGTTGCCTTGCCTTTATCATCTTACTCCTTCCCTCCAGTTACTTGGCTTCCACATGCAACCACGAAACTTCCTTGTTTGGCTCCAGCCTTGGGAACCTGCAGCATTGGCACAACCACAACAACACACTCCTCCTGCAACACTACCATGACTAGCCACTCTGTAGATGAACTCTGCAGACTAGATGACAACACCTCAATGCCCTCATTCATCCAAGGGTTAGCAAGGCTGCCACCGCTCCCAAATTTCAACAATGCAGTCAGGTAATGCACTCACAAGACGACCATCACACCTAATCAATAAAGAATTAGGAGGTAAACCACCAGCACTTCTACTCCTTCTTACTAAGTGCACTCTGACTCTTCCTATGGGTAGTGATTTTCTTAACAAGCTCCCTGATCATTGGTGAACGTGGCCTAACTTTCCCCCACCATCACCAGAAGGACGGCAAAAGACCTACAATACACCCTCTACAACGCGCGACACCGCAACCCAAAAGAAATCCGAAGACCAATCAGTTGGTCCTAGAAATAACTCTTTTGGGTTCTGCCCAACCCTGCTGCGTACCACCTCCCCTATCATTGGAGGCCATTCTTCATACCACTCTGCATTCAGTTAGAGAAGGAGAAAAAGAAAGGGAATTGTGCCCAAGACTAGTGCACCCATAGATGCAACCCCACTGTCCGACCTTCAGGTTCACAACCATTGACTACAAATTCCCCTACCTTCTCCACCCAGTGGAGCGCCCCAATGCTCAGGGATCTAAGCTTGACTGTGCTCACCCAAATTCACGGAGTCTTGAACTCACAACATACCACGACCCAGCATAGCATGCCGACTGCTAGAATGTGGAGGCTCATGGCCATGCTTTGGCTTAGTCTGAGACAGTCGGTTGTACCTCATGTGCCACCTATTAGTGGCAATGTCTCTAACGATCTCATGCATGCATCCAATTCATTCAACGTCGATTATGACTCCGCAGAGAGGGAATGAACACTCACTTCCACCTTCTTGTGTGGTGAGGTTTGTGGTAACTTGCGGTGGAGGGCAACCATCCCACAAGCCAAGAGGATCCCTACCCTTTCCTCATGCGCGGGATGACAAAGAGGCGACGATTGACAACAAACTTCCTCCCCTATGTACCTCAACTACAACCAAACTAGCTCCTGTGATGCTCCCATGACACCACCAAGGAGTATAGCTTCAATATCACAATCTCCTATTCCCACAACTCTTGCATGGGGACTAAGGGTTGATCGATGCACTGTAGGATTTTTCGAGACACTTGTGAACTTTGAGGAAAATGCGGATTATAATGGAAAGGTGTTTGGAAACTTCAATTAGGGTCACGCTTTTGATTACCACATCTAATGTCCACTCACCAACATTGTGGAAGGGACGAGCGAAGGAAGCAAATCTATGCGTTGCCTTTTGGTCCTCCCATGACTCGAAGTCCCTCCTCCAAGCATGCGCCGAGGCTGGCCTCAATCCAGGCTTCTCCCCTTCAACCCACACTCCGCCATGATGCCGCGCTTGGCTCTTCCCTTCTTTCCTTACTCTTGTTCACCGTGGGATGTGTGACCTTCATCCACCCCCCATTATTCACTATGTGACCCAGTGGCGCAAGATCCAAAGAACCCTTCCTTAGAAATCTTTTGTCTTCGATCTTGACTAGCTAATCTTCCCATCTCAGGAATTTGTTATTCCCAATCCAAGTTCACCACTCCTTCAACGTCTTGCTGCTTTAGAATCTCACTATGCAATACTGCAACTTTAGATTCCACCCCCAAACCCTTTAACATCAGCATCTCGACAACACCTTTGCAAAAATCTCCAACATTTTTTTATTTTTTTTCTCTTCTACCATGCCCATTGCAATAGGGCTTCCGCGAGCTCTCTCCGTTCTATCCCTCCTACATGATTTTGAGCCTCACTTCTTCTCGTTCCCCAGACCCCTCCCTCTTGCTCCCCTTTTCTCTGTTGCCTGACATTTCTTAGGGCAACCCAAAAAAAAAACAAATCCACTCGATTTTTCTCTCATCACGTTTACTTGCTTTTTAACTCAACTTTCACCACTTAGCCCTTTCTCAACTTATCGTATCCTTAGTTTGTTTTATTTGTTTATTTTAAAAAAAAAAATTAATGTCAATTAATTCTACATCGTTTTTCCCATCGCAATCACAATTGATTTTTAGTCTAATAACTCATGTGAGCGCATTCTTGGGCTCACATGAATCTCAAGAGCATGATTGTGCTAGAGAAATCATTTTGTAAGAAATGTGGGTTGGTTATGCCAAATTGTCTCATTTTCCCCATCTATATGTCTAAACTCATCAACTTAGTAGCAATGACAACCACCCTTTGCAGATTGGAATGCATTAAAAATGCTTTCCTAGCCCATTTTCAACCAATAGGTTTGTTATAGTCCAAAAATAAATTGCATATCATGATGGTATAAATGAACAAGTTGATAGTTATTATGGTAGGATGCAAAACATCTTACAACATATGGGCACCCATTTAATCTCAAATAATTTCTCATCAGTATCTTCATTCATGGACTTTACCCAAATACTTTAAAAACTTATGTAAAATAGGGTAGTCCTCTGACATAAGCACAAACATATGTTTGAGCTAGAATTTGGGAAGAATGTTGTTTAGAAATGATTTATTCATTTACACTAACAATATTTATTCTAATAATTCCAGTCCTCCCCCCATGGGCATTTTATCCATAACTAATCAAAACCAACATTACATTACAGATGCTTGGCCTTCCAATACTTTGGTGTTCATTTATATATTAAACCAGTTATCTTAATGTCTACCCATCAATACCCCACAATAGCTAAGAATGAAGATGCTATAATAAATCTTATAGAAGAAATATATGAGCTATTTGTTAAGGTCATGAAAAGAGCACCTAGATGCCCCCAACCTACTTATAAACGTACTAATATTTGGTGCAACACTGGTAAAGGGCAAGGCCATGTGGCTAACAAATGTCTTATACCCCAAAACATTAGGATTAAATGTACATATATGGGGGTGCCAGGGGGTGCACTATAATATCCCGTATGGAATCACGTGAATGGACAAAAGGGGTATTAATTGTGGGATAGGCTTACAAAATATACATGAGCTTAGGGTATTACTTTGGTCGATTTCGTAAATATTTATAGCACATTTTTAATGTGATAAAATTTGAAAATTTACACATAGGGCCATTCCCTTATAACATGTAGGTAAGAAGTAACTCTTAGGCCTCTTCATTGAAAAAGAATCAAGAATCAAGAATTATATTTTAAAATAAAAACCATAATAACCAACCCGCAGATCTAGTCTAAAGACAACACACAACTTCCCCCTATGCGTTTGTCCATTCCTGGCCCACCCCCCTTACTCACTACCATGCTACCACATGCCTCCCACCTGCCCATGTGAGATGTGCATGGTTGTTGGAGAGTTGTTCCTTCATTACCGGTAGTCTACTTTGGCTTTTGATTTGCAGTGCTAGTTCGCTCCTTCTCTCTGACACATTGTTGTGAGCTTGCTCTATTTGTAGCCTCCGGCAACAAATGTGCTAGGATGTAGTGTCACCATCCTCTTTGTACATTTAATTTTGCAAAGGTTTTTCTATGTGAGTATAAGGGCAGGGCCACACCCGAAGGATGCCAACCTGAAACCGGTGCAGAAATCGGACTTAAAGCATATTTGGAACTCGCATCTGGTAGGTCCATACCAAACAACATGTAGCTGTGTCAGAGGCTGCCAAGGGCATGTTCCTCCTGAATAACAGAGCCAAGCACAAAAAAAGGTAAGTTTTGAGCTGCTTATCCCAAGCAACGTTGAGGGTGAGCTTGGATGAGAATGTGCTTTGATGGACAAATTCTGTGAATCAATCCTCCTTCGCGTGACTGTGTCCTGCTTCGCGCGAGCTTACTACACAGGGTTTGCAATTTTTTTCCGAGCTTGCTTCACTCGGGAGCTCTTGCTTCGGCCTTGATCGGTGAGCTCTTACTTCGGGCCCGATCTGGGTCAGTGTGAATGTATCTTGTGCATATTTTTTTGGAGACTCTGCTTCTATTCGGGAATGTGGCCGTGGAGAGTCCTGCACCTTGGTCCTTGGAAACCCAAGGAGCAAATCATTCTGGTGAGTGGACTGATGCTTTCGTCTTCTTGAGGAGTGAGTAATTTGTTTTATTATATGGATTGATCCTTCTCCTGCTCTTAAGGCCAGGCTCCAATGAACAGAACCGACCTCTAGTTACAGATGAACCTGTTGAGATTGAGAAATAATCGGTTAACGTTCGAGACTCCAAGAAAATTGCCAAACATTGTAGAGGAGTTTAGAGAATATATTTCAAATCACAAAAAAATTACCCAAAAGATGTTCACATGTAACTGGTTGGGCTTGGAAACACTGAGATCCTGATCAATTATGCCCAATGAGAGGCTCATTGTTCTTCTTTGTTCTTTGTGCCATGAAACCAAGAAGTTTGGAATTTCTTGCGATATTTGGGTCAGTGTGAATGTATCTTGTGCAGATTTTTTTGGAGACTCTGCTTCTATTTGGGAATTTGGCCAGGAAAATCCTGCACCTTGGTCCTTGAAAACCGGAGGAGCAAATCGTTCCGGTGAGTGGACTGATGCTTTCGTCGTCTTGAGGAGTGAGTAATCTCTTTTATTGTATGGATTGATCCTTCTCCTACTCTTAAGGCCAGGCTCCAATGAACAGGGAGAATCGACTTCTAGTTACATTTGTACCTGTTGAGATTGACTATTAACTCTGTTGGGACATAGACAAACAAAACAAGCAGACTTTTGCATAAAACAGTTGGACATGGCAAAAAGAAATTCTCTGAAAGGGCGTTGGATTATAGAGAAAATTAGAGAGCTTCCATAGTCAAACTCATCAACATATGCCTTCGGGGCAACTACTATATGTACTACCCCTCCTGTTACCATGAGAAATATTGGCTAATCCTTGCAAACCCCGCTCTGACCAAAACACACACAATTCTTCCTCTGACCTGACATTCTCTGAAAGCTGAAATGGATCAGCTAAGCATCTAGGAACTCAAAAGTCATGTGGGGAATAATATTTAATCATCCCAAAGCCCTTAGAAAGCAATCCTACATCAAAACACCTGCTATGTAGAGGAAGTTTACATGCAAATGCTACTTAAAACCTCCCCCTTGACTTCTTTATTGCTTTCTTATTCAACCGAACTGCACCTTCTTCTTGTTGTCAAACAGCCTCCTAAAAAGAACACACTACTGAGGCCTCACCCTCCTCTTTACTCACAAAAACAATGCAGAGGAAAGTAGGGAGTGTAGAAGTAAGCTCTAATTGTCTACTAAGAAAATTAGAAAACCTTGTGGATTCCCATGTAAAGAAAGCTAACCGATCAATGCAAGGGTCTTCGTCACACAACCAATTAGATTTATCTGGTTGGGCTTGGAAACACTGGGCTCTTGATCAATTATGCCCAAAAATCTCCCTGCACTGTGAGAGGCTCATTGTTATTCTTTGTTCTTTATGCCCTGTAGAAACCAAGAAGTCTGGATTTTGTAACAATATTTGGGTCAGTGCAAATGTTTCTATTAGGGAGTTTGGCCAAGGAGAGCCCTGCACCTTGGTCCTTGGAATCCTGAGGAGCAAATCGTTCTGGTGAGTGGACTGGTATTTTGTCTTCTCAAGGAGTGAGTCATTTGTGTATTATATGTTTAGAAGGCCATAAGTAGATAGCAATTCTAAGAATTAAATAATGGAGAGGCTCTATGTTCTTGTGGCCCTTTTTGGTCACCAAGAATGACTGGCCTGAATTAAGCCAGGTTTGATATCAAATATGTATGCATGTCCCCCTAGGAGTCTAGAGTAATTTGTGGTGATTTTTGATTCACCGTTGATAGATATGTCTTTTATAAGATTTCCTGCTCACGACTGAACTGCTTAGTAGCTTTGTGAGGGAAAGGGTCAAAACTTTATGATGCTATCGGAATACTTTGATCAAAGGCCATTGCAGCTTAAATCTTTGATTTGTGAACTGTTTTGGTGACGTAAAGATTTTCCCAGACTCCTCTCAATTCTTCATGAGTATTTTGAATTGTATTATGTAGGCAATAATTACCATCATTGTTATTTAGGAGCCCATAAAAAGAGATCGGTTGTGAGAATTTAAGAATGTAAAAAATTAAGAATGTAAGTAGAAGCTCTCTGTTCTGTGTTCATTTCTGCCAAAAATGTTCAAGTCAGGTTTAATATTGTTGTCTACAGGTGCAATGTTTGTAAGTCGGATAACTGTACATAGGCATTGTTAAGAATGTCACATCGGAAACAATGTTTATTCGCCCCTAACTTTGAATCCATGAGATATTGTAAGCATTCATTAATTTTCCAACTTACACCACTATATGTGTATATGGAACGTACATAGTTGAGCCTTTCATGGTACATGGATCATTTCAACAAACTTTTTGTTTTTTTGATATCTTCGTACCTCAACTTTTGCAGGAGTCCCAATTGTCCCTTTTCCATGTGCATCAATAAGGTTCTTTGTCGAGTGATGGATGAGATCGTGGAGTTGGCATAGAGCTCGCATTGTCCATCCATTCAAGTGCCCGTTGATGTGGATTGTGATTTTGGGTCAGAATTTTTGGACAACCATATGTCGGCTTCCTCTACGTCGGCCATTTCAAGAAGAGGTGGATGTGCTAGACTTAGATCAAATACCACACTATCATCTTCGACTCCATTGCAATCACAAGCTACACTTTCCCACAAGGTTCAAGGGCAAAACTGGACAGAGGCATAGATGTTTGTGTTCATTGGCCAAAAATGTATTGAGTGGGATAAGAGGCACAATTCCAATCAAACTTCTCTTGCCAAGATTGTATATAAAACCACGGCATGCAAATTAGTCATGATAGGGTGCATGGGTGGGGTGGATTCCCAAGTTAGGAATGCCAACCAAATAACTAACAAATGGGATGGCTTGATTAAGGACTACAAAAAAAATCAAGGAGTACATAGAAGAAACATGTTTGGCCAATTGGTAGGGGATGAGTAAGGGAAAAAAATAGTTGTCCAAAACAAAGAAAATGTAGTTTCAATTTTTTGAGTCTAAATATAGCAAAATGGAATATTTCGTTGATAAAAGACAAATATTTGGCCATGCAATGGATGTGGTGGACTCCGATGAGTTGGCTCTGCCGGTTCCAAGGCATTTTAAGCGCTCCTCCCACTATTTTTTTGTATTAGAAATGGCAACCCTATGGCAAATGCAACTACCACACCCAAGTCTCTAACGGTGGGAATGCCTGGAAATGTGTGAGCATCAAAATTATCCCCAATGGCAATTTGGCTCACAATTGAGGTGTTTTAGCAAAATCATTAGATTAATAATAGGGAAATTTAACGAAAAAACCATTTAGATTAATGTGGTTGGCTAAGGGTGTTTTACCTTTGGGGTAAAATTCTTGGCAAGTAGAAATTAGAAACCAAAGGGATAAAAGAAAATTTACCCTTTACCCGAATCGGAAGTGTAAAAGTAGTGGGCTAGTAAGTAGGTAGGTTAATTTGGGAACAACCGATTCAAGCAAGCAAAAGTCAAACGATGGCAAAAAAATACGAGTACTTCCGGAAACGGCCAAGAAAGAAAAGAAAGTGACAACTACGAGCCTAAGGGATATTGCCAACTAGGGCAAGGGCGCCATGTTGTCACCCTTGCCAACCAAAAATGAAGTTCAAACGGAAATGAAAAAGTCTTTCGAAGGGCTTGAGCAAGTAGGGTGCGAGGTGGCATCCCTCCCCCCCATTCACCTCCGAAGGTTTGGTTCTCATCGTTCAAGGAACGAGACTCCTCGGTAAACGAAAGAGAGAAGGGGTCCAACCCTTCATTTGAAGGATGACAAAAACCCCTCTTCCCCTTTCAATTATCTCTCTAATTTTTTATTTTTTGCAAGATGAAGCCTTTTAAAATTGTAGTAAGAAGGAGAAAACCATTCTTAATCATTCAATATAGGCATAAATTAGAATTCTTATAGTTAGAACTCTTGAGAGAAGGTAGTGTATTTTTTAACAAAACCCTAAGTAGTTGGTGTCACTTTCAATCGAGTGTAATGGATACAAAAATTACAATTTAGCCTTCAGATTTTGAATGAATGCAGCCTTTTATGTTAGCTTTCCAAAATTCCTAAGATTGTTAGAATCAGAGTTAGGAAGCAAAAGTTATGAGTGTTTGAATGAAGGTGTCTCAGCTGCCTCCTAAATTACAAGCGCTAACTTTGCAAGCGTGTAATTAAAAGACAAGTCATTCTGTTGTTTTGGTATTTAAATATACTATAGATCTTGTTTTAAGTTTTTTATAATGTATAAGTGTGCTAGACTTTAATTTGATGTATGAAAGTAATGAATGTTTTAATTAAGGTGTTTTAGCTGCCTCTCAAAATACAAGTACTCACTTTGCAAACACATAACTAAAAAAGAAATGATCCAATTGCTTTGATATTTAAATGTATTATAGCGGTTGTTGTTAGTTTTCTAGAAAGTATAAGTTTGTCACAATCAGATTTAAGAAGTGAGAGTTATGAAGGTTTGAATAAAGCTATCCCAGCAACCTTCTAAAATATAGAAGCTGACTTTGTAAGCTCATACTCGCAAAAAGAAGCATGCAGTTGTTTAAATATTTAAAGGAGTTGTAGATCTCATTTTAAGGTTTCTAGAAAGTATAAGCTTCTTAGAATCTAAATTAATAAGCAAAAGTTATGGATATTTATATGAAGGTATCCCAGTTGCCTATTGAATTCTAAGAGCTAAATTTATAAGCTCATTTCTTTAAGAAAATACATGCACTTTCTTTTATAATTGGAAGAGTTATAGTTCTTGTTGTAAGCTTTTGAAATTACTAACAATTGTTCCAATTGAAGCTTGTAAGCAAAAATTGTGGTTGTTTAAG
Organism: Polytrichum commune; assembly: GCA_950295325.1. NCBI lineage: Eukaryota > Viridiplantae > Streptophyta > Polytrichopsida > Polytrichales > Polytrichaceae > Polytrichum > Polytrichum commune. Next base: position 52,521,708 of record OX485806.1, on the reverse strand, counting down.
CGAAGGGGTGTATGTTGGCTTACGAAAAGAGGTTCGTCCATCCAAGGTTGGCGGATACGAGTTGGGGTTGTAGGTGGCCGAGCGTTGGAGTAGGGGTTGCGTACCAACCATCGCCAAGTCAAGATGAGAGTCAATCGGTAATCGTTTTAACCCTACACCCTTCAATTTAGGGATGAAGAAAGCGCGGCAAAGGTAAATTCTCATTCCAACCCAACTATCCATGTAAGATTAGGGGGGCATCTCCCATCCAGCTACCGAGGGGGATTCCAACTCTCATATATGCGGAGCCTCTCGGTTAAGTGTTGTGGTAGTAGCTTTCCATTCATAGCTCGTTCATGTACGATGAAGCCGGGTTAAACACCAGCATGACCACTCTGTATGTTTGTAGGTGGTAAGGTAAAAGTAATGACCCACAAAACCACCATCATGTTGTTAGCCCTAAAGGTTGGAGGTGATGGTCCCAACCCTTGAAGATTGTGTAACAAGTTAAACACACATGTTGTCTTATTCCCCGGTCCCATCAAGTTGAATTTTTGTGGTCAAAATGTGTTTAACTAATAAATAGCCAACAAAATTTGTACAACCCCCGTGGGCAAAAACCAACCGGAAACTTAACTCGGAAGATTGAGACTACCCTTCCAACGGCAAAAATCGGAGGGTATAAGTATCTATCAACCTTCAAGAGACCCGCACAGGGCCTTGAAGGGTTCGGATTAGGGCATGCATCAACCAGGTAGGTGGTGATACCATAAATTATGAACTTAGTAACAAAGGTTTTGTTCAATCAATCATAAACTAAAAATGAAGGTTGAAAGGGTGGGACTTAATTAAGGTCCACATGTTTAGAGAAATTAATATATAATAAGTAAACAATTAGAAGTGGCCCAAGATAAAAGGTAAGGTTATTTCATTCATTAGGATTAGGTTGCCTTGATCCCAAGGTTGGTTCGTCTGCGCGTAGACTAGGATAGATTAGGCATTAGATTAGGGAACTTGATAATTATCTTAGGCACTTAAAATCTATGCACAACCTATTGGAAGGATACGACGCGATTATCAAATTCCTCTACAAACTTAAAACACCCATTAAATATCATAACACCCGGGTTCAGCTTGGGCACCTGCCAAGGCAAGCCACCCTCGCCAAAGGGCTTGTGCGGTACTTTTAGGCTCCCTCAGAGGGGGGTGCCCAAAAGCACCACAAAATGACACGCCAAGACCAATGGGTTACAAGTTAAAGCCATTGGCTGCCGCAACCCTTGCTAGCACCCCTTAATTATTTTGGTCATTATTCAATTCTAGCAAGAAGCACAAGTGTTCACCCTCGCAATCCCCCATTGTATTGGTTAGCTCCCATAACGCGGACCTCCTTTATTCATAGGAAAGGGACCAACCCTCCTTCACTTGCATTCGGGACTCACCGCTTAATCGGTAACCAATGATAAGATGTGGACTTCCATCCATGGAAGTCCAATCTTTATTTGATCATCATGTTGCTAGAGCAACACTATAACAACCCAAACCATACTAAGCAATTGTACCCCATTTTGAGCCAATGTCCATAGAAGTTGTGTCATTCGACCTCGGGCGGGCCTCACCCATATAGGCCTCTAGGACATTTGGCAAGGCTCCTACCCCACCGTCATGAAACCTTTTGCCTCTTTTCCAAGAGTTGGGGCCAAGTAGATATTTTCCCTTAGCTGAAGGCCACCCTCTTGCTTTTGCCTTTGGCCTTCACCGGTGCAACCTTTTTGTCATTGGTGGGAGGAACCGGATTCTCATCTTCTTCCGGCTCTTCCTTCAATTCAATTATCTCAGGGGCAGAGGAAGCGAGGTTGTTGTTGAGGGGTTCTTCTACGTCGGGAACGAATCCACGAGAACAATCCAAGTACCAACCACCAGCCACCAAATGCACGCGTGGAAATTTTGCAAGTTGCACGGACGTGTACACACAAAGATTTGAGTTGTCATCGATCCAATCATCAAGGAATGATGGCAAGGACAAAGAAGGAAGAGCATTCTTCACGACAAGTTCACGGTGAATGTACCTACACATTGGAGAACATGAGAACAAAAAAATGGAGTTGAAAAAATGAAAACAAACGAAGATATGAAGGACAAAAGAAAAACAAATATGATTTCCAGTAAGCAACGCGCTTGATAGCTATGGGACCTTCCTCGAACTCCATGAGATCGAGCCCTTTGGTGAATTTCAAGACTCCCTTGTCATAAGAATACACCTGAAAAGCCTTATCCCAAAAAATGAGCCTCCAATGCTCAACAAAATGAGCAGGTTGCAAAAAATCTTTCGTAGAAACCCAGTCGATGTCGATGGAGCATTCATTTTCAAATGAGGCGATCTCACCCTCAACATCTTTCTCCAACTAAGATGAGACAAACATGAAGTAAGAAATCTGGTCAAAATCTGGTCGTAATGCCTAACTAAACATACAAAGAACCCAACATAGAAGGCAAAATCTGGTCCTCATGCCCTCAACAAAAGACCCCCTTGGATCTGAGAGGGTCGTCCTCTAGAGCACACCAAACTATTTCAACAACACAACCCAACTAGGCCACCCAAGTTGAACCTATGTACACACTCGATGTACCTAACCTTGGAGACCAAATCTGGTCTAAATACACTCAACTAAAGACCCTCTCGGATCCGGGAGGGTCGTTCTCTAGTGCACACCCGACTATTTCAACATCACAACCCAACTAGGCCACCCAAGTTGAACCTATTTACACACTCAATGTACCCAACCTTGAAGTCAAAATTTGGTCTTAACACACTCAACAAAAGACCCTCTTGGATCCGAGAGGGTCGTCCTCTAGAGCACACCAAGCTATTTCAACAACACAACCCAACTAGGCCACCCAAGTTGAACCTATATACACACTCCATGTACCCAACCTTGAAGTCAAAATCTAGTCTTAACAACCTCAACAAAAGACCCTCTCGGATCCGAGAAGGTCGTCCTCTAGAGCACACCAAACTATTTCAACAACACACCCAACTAGGCCACCCAAGTTGAACCTATGTATACACTTGATGTACCCAACCTTGGAGATCAAATCTGGTCTAAATACACTCAACTAAAGACCCTCTCGGATCCGAGAGGGTCGTTCTCTAGTGCATATCCAACTATTTCATCACAACCGAACTAATCCACACAACATGACCCTAACTACATACTCAATGTACCCAACCTTGAAGTCAAAATATGGTCTTAATGTCCTTGTGAGCCCAAAATGGTGCCCACATGTGCTCTTAACCCTTTGAAACTATTAGAAGTTATGTTTTGATGTTTTATGATTATTCACAAAATATAAAAAGAGTGAGGCTTGAGTGAAGTTATGTTTAGACCTTAGGTTGATTAGAAGTTTAGCGGTGTGAAGAAAGTTCCTTAGTTAGGTGAGCATAGTGTGTGGTGAACCAATGGTGGCTCTTTGAATTAAATGTTTGAATTAGGATCTATGTTAATGGTTTAAGAGTTGAAGGCTTAAATGATAGGATGAGAGCCTACAAAGTAGGAAATGATCAAAAGGTTTATCTTGAGCCTTAGGGGTGCTCACCTACTCCCTTGAAGGCTTAAAGGATAGGATGAGAGCCTACAAAATAGGAAAGGATCAAAAGGTTTATCTTGAGCCTTAGGGGTGCTCACCTACTCCCTTGAAGGCTTAAAGGATAGGATGAGAGCCTATAAAATAGGAAATGATCAAAAGGTTTATCTTGAGCCTTGGGGGTGCTCACCTACTCCCTTGAAGGCTTAAAGGATAGGATGAGAGCCTACAAAATAGGAAAGGATCAAAAGGTTTATCTTGAGCCTTGGGGGTGCTCACCTACTCCCTTGAAGGCTTAAAGGATAGGATGAGAACCTACAAAATAGGAAAGGATCAAAAGGTTTATCTTGAGTCTTGGGGGTGCTCACCTACTGCCTTTCATCTCACTGTATAATCTTCACTCTCCCTTCTCCCTCTCCCTCTTTCCTTTGTGCTCCTTGGCACCCCACGTGTTATGAGTGTGGGTGTGTGGGAAACAAGAAAGGAGCACGTGCGTGTGCAAGGTCTCAAGATGAAGAACCAAGACTAATTAGCCTTGAAGTTAGTTGACACTTGTTAGGAATAGTCTTTGGTTTGAGGCATTTAGAGCTTAGCTCGTTGTGTTCAACTTATAGAATTTAGACTTATATCATTTAAATTTATAGTGTTTAGAATTATGACATTTAGAATTGTAGCATCTAGATTCATGTTAGATTTAAAGCGTTCAACCTTGTAGGCTTTAAGGTGGAGGCCACTTAGGCTAGCTGCTGGTTTGAAGTTGGAGGTAGTCAGCTTAGTTGCTGGTTTGAAGTTGGAGGCAGTTGGCTTAGCTGCTGGTTTGAAGTTGGAGGCAGTCGGACTTAGTTGCTGGTTTAAAGTTGGAGGCAGTTAGGCTTAGCGGCTGGGTTGAAGAGAGAGGCAGTTAGGCTTAGCGGCTGGGTTGAAGAGGGAGGCTAGTTAGGCCTAGCGGCTGGGTTAAGTAGAGCCAGTTAGATTTAGCGAATGGGTTAAGGAGGAATCTAGTTCCAACTAGTTGTGCACTTCCGAGTCTAAGCTAGATCGACAATTAAGTTACTACTAGTTAGTGAGGATGGTTAATTAGACTAATTAATTAGGCTAGAGGGTTAGGCTAGTTGGTTTAGTGGTTGCATTATGAGATGAAGTTGGGAAGGATTTGTGAGGGACTTGTGGAAGAGGAGATAATGTTAAGTTATATAAGTGTTTTTCAACACTTGTATTAAAACTTATGTGCCTCATCGAATCAACACATCATAGCCTCAGCGAGGTGTCATGCACCAGTGAAGAATCGACAGCCAGAACCAAAGTTACAAGGGGGAAATCATTGAAGGCATGCGTGGCAAAGGCAGTGGGGTGGACTCTGGAAAAAGCCAAGGATGTGTCCATGCACGAGGTTCACACTAATAAAATGTCATGATTTTAATTAAGGTAGAAACTCATCAAGATAGAACGTACATCCCATGTTACCACAAATTGTTATGTTACACATGTGATCTCCAAACCTATTACACGGACTAGGACGGTTAAGGGTGGTAGGTTTGGCCTCACAGTCCTACCCGACACTATCAACCGAACTAGTCCACAACAAGTTCACCCTATATACACATATAATTTTCACAACCTTGAGGCCAAAATCTGGTTTTAATGCCCTATTCTCACACTATCAACCAAACTAGTCTATTGAAATTGAACCTATCTATACATCAAACCTTCCCAACCATGAAGTCAAAATCTAGTCCTATTGTTATGAACGAAGACTCTCTTGGATCCAAGAGGGTCGAGGTCATGTGCATACCCAATTTATGCAACATATCAAAAAAATACTTCGTCCAAGTTGAGCCTATCTACCCTTACAATCTTTACAACCTTGAGGTCAAAATGTAGTCCTAATGCCATTGAGGTTGAAATGAGGCAATGTTACCCTCAACAAACGTACAGTTAGAGATGACAAAGAGTGAAAGAGAACAAATTAAAAAGTATAAGGTATTGGAGCACCTGTGCCCAAAAAGAAGCTTTGTGAAGCCAATCATCGAGGGTTTTTTCGCGAAGATGAAGAGAAGAGAGGAATTTGTTTTTGGTGTTGACCTCGGCGGGGGAATTCCACCACCGAAGCCATCTAGCCTTAAAGAAAACATCCACATGTGTAGTGGCCACCTTTTGCCGTTTCTCAATAGTCATATCCGGGACAAGGAAGGTGGAGAAATGACGGTCAATATGCAAAAATGAATAGTGTAATGTAAGGGAATATACATAAAGCACAAGTAGGAAAACATGAAGGTGGAAACAAACAAAAATTGAAGAGTACCTCTTGAAAGAAGTCATTGTCCTTGTCCTTGTAGGCGACGGAGATAAACTTTTCAAAGCTCCGAGATCGAATAATTTTGATCAATCTATCATGGGCTTTTGTCATAGCATCCCAAATCCCAAGAGCAGATCTAAGAGCCTTGGGAGTGGCCTCACGATATAACCGTGCAGCAGTATCTGCCGAATTGGAGATCTCTTTCTAAATCAAACAAAAATTTGTATAAGGATAAATGCACAAAACATGAGAAAGGAAAAAACTAGAGCGAGGAGAAATATTACCTTGTATAAGAACTTCACGAAGACGTCCAATAAGAGGGGATACCAAATATGACTCTTCTCCATCTTAGCCTCGTACATCTTATAGTCGTCAACCGAAATGAGGTCCTTGAAATCCTCAAGCTTCATTTTTCCAAATGTACGAATGCAAAGCTATTTGGCAGGGAGGTTGTCTTTAACATGATCGTGCTTCATGGACCTAGAAAACAAAGTAATGAGGGTCCAAAAAACAATGAAACATAAAAGGAAAACGTAAAAGGAAAAGAAACAAGGGAAAAAAACCTAAACTTACCAATTGATTTCATTCATGGCATTCAAGAAGACAGCGGTGCAATTTCTTGGATCCACGACAATACAGTCAACAAAGATATGCCAATCTTTATCCAACGAATGATGTTTATTAATGTACTTTCACCAAGCCGACAAACGGTGGTTCCCCCCCCCACCACACGTAAAACATCTTGCCAGAAAGGTGAGCAAGGTCATGGTCATTTTGGAGCATGGCGTCGAACTCCTCATTGGCCGCTTGCCATAATGAACTCCAAGAATTGTGGATGTCATTGGAGACATTGAGTACCTCATTGAGGTTGTTGTAGGGAGAGACATACAAGGCTCGATCACCGTCACGGTAACTCATGATGAATTCATTTTCCAACCGAGCGACATCAACCTCGTTGATGGGACAAACAAGTGGAAGACATCGCAAGCGGTACAAAGGGATAGAGAAACGCGACTTATGAAGAGGTTTCATTCGAACCCGATGAATCACAACATTAGAGTCTTTTTTTTGCGATCTCCGAATCAAGAGCTCAGTCTCCTCTGGGTTGGACTCATCAAGAGGAGGCAAATAGTCGGTTGCAACCGGTGCATCATTCTACAAGGGTAACCACCAAAATATTAGACAGCGGCCAAAATTATTTAAAACACAAAGAACCGTAGGCGATGTTTCAAGAACAAAGAAGAAGGGAACTCGAATAAATGAAACATCTATTGACAAAAGAGATGAAGCAATGCCCCATTTCATACCACAGGAACCTCCAATGGAACAGTATGGTCCTCTATTGGGGGCTCCTCCGATAGAATGAGATCCATGGATGGGGATCCCTACAAAAATTCAACACATTCAAGCTTTAGAACCTTGCAGTCAAATGTGGTCAACATGCCTTGAAGAAAAGACCCTCTCGGATCCAAGAGGGTCATTTTGTCCACACCAAAATATTTCAACATCCCAACCCAACTACTCCACACAAGTTGACCCTAACTACACACATAAAGTGCCAACCTTGAAGTCAAAATCTGGTCTTAATGCCCTCCAATTAAAGACCCTCTCGGATCCGAGAGGTCCCTTCTCTAGTCCATACCAAACTATTTCAACATCAAAACCCAACTAATCCAAACAAGTTGAAACTAACTACACATTAAACCTTCCCAACACTCAAGTCAAAATCTGGTCTTAATGCCATCAACAGAAGATCTTCTCAGATCCGAGAGGGTCCTTCTCTAGTCCATACCCAACTATTTCACCATCACAACCCAACTAATCCAAACAAGTTGAAACTAACTACACATTCAACCTTCCCAACACTCAAGTCAAAATCTGGTCTTAATGCCCTCCAACTAAAGACCCTCTCTAGTCCATACCCAAGTATTTCAACATCACAATCCAACTAGTCCAATCAAGTTGAAACTAACTACACATTCAACCTTCCCAACACTCAAGTCAAAATCTGGTCTAAATGCCCTCCAACTAAAGACCCTCTCGGATCCGAGAGGGTCCTTCTCTAGTCCATAACCAACTATTTCAACATCACAACCCAACTAGTCCAAACAAGTTGGACCCAACTACACAAACAACATACACAACATTCAAGTCAAATTCTGGTCCTCATGTCCTACCCGACACTATGAACCGAAGTAGTCCACACAAGTTTACACTATCTACACATACAACATGAACAACCTTGAATTCAAAATCTGGTCCTCAAGCCCTCAAGTGAAGACCCTCTTGGATCCGAGAGGGTCCTTCTCTAGTCCATACCCAACTATTTCACCATCACAACCCAACTAATCCAAACAAGTTGAAACTAACTACACATTCAACCTTCCCAACACTCAAGTCAAAATCTGGTCTTAATGCCATCAACAAAAGGCCCTCTCGGATCCGAGAGGGTCCTTCTCTAGTCCATACCCAATTATTTCAACATCACAACCCAACTAGTCCAAACAAGTTGAAACTAACTACACATTCAACCTTCCCAACACTCAAGTCAAAATCTGGTCTTAATGCCCTCCAACTAAAAACCCTCTCAGATCCGAGAGGGTCCTTCTCTAGTCCATACCCAACTATTTCAACATCAAAACCGAACCAGTCCAAATAAGTTGAACCCAACTACACAAACAATATACACAGCATTCAAGTCAAAATTTGGTACTAATGTCCTACCCGCCACTATGAACCGAACTAGTCCACACAAGTTTACACTATCTACACATACAACATAAACAACCTTGAATTCAAAATCTGGTCCTATTCTTTGCAAGTTCTCTTCCATATTTAGAGAATTATAATTTCTATGTCATATTCCAAGAAACCTAAATCTTGAAGGACCCCTTGTGTATATAAGTTTTACGACAAACTTACGGTATTCATCGAATTGTCCATTCTTTCCTCGCGGGACCCGCTCTGATTGGAATTGTTGCGATGCTCGCTCTCTGCCATAGATGGTGCTTGAGAACCACTGTCCTCTCCTTCTTCGTCTATCGAGTGCAAATTCAACCCTCCCTTGTCCACTGTACACGTATTCTGCCAGTCTGATGGGGTCCCTCTTCCTTCTATGCACGTTTTTTCCTTCTTTTTTTAGTTCTCTCCGTCTCCTCTGTTTCTAATTGCTGAAATTCGTCCCTCCCTTTCTCTTCTTACACTTCTTTCTTGGATCGATTGTGGAGACTGTATTTTGGTCTGGTTCCTTCATGTGTGCGTTCCAGTTCCCCTTTCTTCCTCTCTTTCATGTTCTCTACTATCTGGGCATCCCTTTACTTCACTCACAAAATGACCCTTCACCGACCTTCTCTTACCTTTATAGTACCACTGTTCAACGTTTAGGGTTTACAATTCTTTGGTAGCCGTGCCTCGTTTTCTTTTTTTGGATTTTTCTATTATTCGTCCCTCTCTTTGTCCATGGCTTCCTCATCCACAATGCCATGTGTATCAGAAATGGTTGAGCTCCGTGCCAATGGTATCAGGATCCCCCTTCTTTTCCCCATTGATGCGAACGAATTTGCATCTGTCTCTTCTCTTCACCTTGGTATCAGGTTTTCGTTGCAAGATAGTACAATATGGGTCGAACGCGAGATTTATGATACTGCTACTTCCTTGTTATCATTGACCATGCTTGAGAATCCTAGGGTTGCCGACAACGGATCTTCAATGTGGGAACTCTGCGCTGGTAAATACATGGTGTACGGACTCCCAGGTCCTTGCACGAATGTATCCACGGATATCCGTGCCCCTCCCCATTCCTCTGCTTCCACTTTCAACACTATTCCCCTGGTCAAAGTTAAAATTGAACCCGGTATGCACACTGTCATACATCTTTCCGATTCCTCCGATGGTGATGAGCCCCCGGTATCCACTCCCATTCACAAGCCATCCTCATCTTCCTTCCGTTCCACCTTTGTTACCCCGCCTCTTCTGTCTCCTCTTCCTCCTTCCCCTGCCATACCCCCCATCTCTATTCTTCAATGTTTACGTACTCTTGCCTCCATGTCCGGCAAGAAAAACATCCTCAAGAAGCTGGATTATGACACCCTACAAATTGAAGAGGTGAATTTCTTGCCGCCTCGCCTTGATGGGAATCGGATGTTTGTCCTCCCCCCTGTAGGTGTTTTGTCCTCTCATACGAAGGCCAAATCCATGGACGACATGGACAAACGCTATGACAACCATGTTTGGACCAAAACCTAGACCACCAATATCACCAATGACATGGGCCTTGCTTTTCACTCCTCCAGTTGCGTTGGCCACCTCCAATGCCAAAATCCTCTTTGCAATTACCTCCAACGTGCTCATCGCACCTCCCCGGTCAATGATACTGATTTTGACGGCTATACAAAGGAGCCCTTTCCCGTTGGTGGTCCCTTCCCTTTGGGCTCCACTCTAATGTGCAGGATCTGTAAGGAACCCCCCCACGTGCATTGCACCATGCCATGCCAAAATCTTCTACATCCACGGCAATGACACCACTTAGCGTGCCTACATTCATCTGGGCAACCACCGCCACCCAGTCAAGGTCGGCAACTGCAGAGATAGCCGCCAGCGCATCGACACCCTAATCGAGGAGCACGTCAAGCGAACGCCCCAAGCCACTCATAGAAAAATTGTCCTTGAAGCCAACAAGGACCTTGTGGGTGAATTCCTCCTCCGCAATGATAGTAATCCTCATCAACTTCTTTCGTTGGAAGAACTTGAGCCCGTTTTTTATCGTTGCAAGGAGTTGAATTCCCCCCACCTCCAAAACAAGGTTACCACTTTCAAATACTTACGTAGGTTAGGGGTTATGGATGGCATCGCCAAGCTTCGAGGTGTCAGCACCTGGGCCTACGTCCAGCGTAATCAATTCCCCGGCCAGGGTGACGAGACGGACAAAATTTTCATTTTCAAGATGTCCGAGGTCGGCCCTGGTAGTGGGGTCGACTTGGTTAAGCGCATGCAACCTGGCGGGGATCTCGAGCATGCTTGGATCATGTCCGACCATGTCAAACGCGTCGCCAAGTGGACCACCATGGCCTGCCACGTAAACGACGGAACCTACCAGCGCGTCATGACCATCGCTTGCTACGACTTCCAATCCGAGGACAAAGATGCTCAAGTATTTTTCTGGCAGAACCTCAACCACGTCATGGCCCGCCATGGAATCCCCAAGCCCCACTTCAAAGGCTTCATGGCGGACAGTGCACAAGCCAATTGGAATGCCGTGAGGATTGTTTACAGGTCCGGAGATCCAAAGGTTCCCATCGATGGGCGTGAGAGAACCTGCTATTTCCATTGGACCCAGTCTTTGGAGAAACACACCAAACTATATATCAAGCACGACTTGCAAGACCAACACAAGCGTCTCTGCCTTCAGTATCGCGACGCATCCTCTATGCAGGACGCTGAGACGAGATACCTCGCCATCAAGGCCTGGTGGGCTTCGTCTAACTGCACCTCCAAGGATGGACTGAAACACCTCCAACTTTGGCTTGCCTTCTGGCACTTTTGATATCGACAATGGGGTGGCTTCATGGAATTGGTGCGTCTTTACTGTTATTACTTCTTGTTTTTTGTTTTTAATTTAATTTTCCCAAAAAAAATTTATTTCTTACACTGCCATTTCATTGGCAGGAGAAAATCATAACCACCGAGGAATTTGCACAAATGCCCAATTGCAACCTTGCCGAATCCATTCACAACAAATGGCTTCCAGTGTCCGACAACAAAGGTGGCGATTTATACGTGGCCACTGTGGATGACTACATTCGAGTGTTCCTCCAAGTTGTGGCGTACCATCAATTTATGAAGGGTAGCGTTGGGGGTGATGGCCCTAGCAAAGAAGAACTCAAGCTTCAATGTGCTCAACGTACCAATGACCCCGTTGTTCTACGGAAGGTTCTCCTTGAAATGCCCGGCGAGGGCGAATTCTGCACCCGTAGTCCCCACCTCGAGGGTGCAGAGATATTCGGCTCGCAAAAATGCAAGCCCGACACTCCCATTGGAGACGACGATGAAACCCACCGCCCCGACATCATCAACTTTTCTCGCCCTCGTGTCGCTCTGTGGGAGCCCAATATTCTACGGAAATATGGAAATACGGAAATACGGATCCATTTTCCATATTTTACCCTAATCGTATGAGGACAATAGGGTCTCTTAGGGTAAATTAATTGTACTAGGAAATAGGGCGTTCTAAATCCACCTCGCACGATAAAAATGATAAAAAAGGGTATTATTACCAGTCCGGCAAATTGGACTAGGAGGATTGTTTGATTATGGTCCGGACCGCTGGTCCGGACCAAGTAACGGTTATGCCACGTTTACCCAACGGTCCGGAAGTGGAGAGCCGGCTGGTAACGACGGTTACAACGGACTTGTGGCGGTTGGGGGAAACCGTTGGTAAACCGTCGGAAGACGGTTGGCAACCGTTTTCCGTTAAAACGAACGGTAACAGGGGAAAGAAGAGGGAGGAAGGATATCTAAGGGTCCCTTCCTTCTCCTCCCCACTTTTTCGCAAGAGGAAAATTTGTTGAGAGAACGAGTGGTGAGGTTGTTTTTCGAGCACCCAGCCGTTGGATTGCTAGGACTCCGCAATTTCTAGTTACCGGCAGTTGGCTTGCTGGGACTCTGTAGCAATTAAGCGGAAGAGAGGGAACCCGGAGGGGAGAGAATTTCCGTAGTTGTGACAGAGGTTGAGAGAAGAAAGGAAAATGCCGGAAGCACGGGAAGAGGATCGGAGGGAACCCATCCCGATTCCGCTCAAAACCCTCATCCCTGCAATTCCGAGGGAGGACGGGGAGCTACAGGAGCTAGCGGAGAATCTCCGGGTTATGGGTTGCGAGGGTTTGCTCGCCAAACCCTGGAACCTCCGAGCGGAAAATACCCTCCGGGAATTCAAGTTCGAGAGAGGGAATCAGTGGCTGGGAATTAAAAGGAGGGATCCGGATAGTTGGACTCCGGAAGTCTGGAATAGGGTTTACGGGTTTCCGAGAGGAATTAGAGAGGGATGGGCCGGCTGCCGCGATGGCCTGTTCGCCGGAAAGTTTAGAGGAGACGCGGACCCGAAGGACGGCTTCCACCCCGGAAACTGCCGGAACCTTAGAGAGCGAAGGGTATTAGAGTTCCTCATGCCCATCCTTAACCCGGACAAGCCTAAGCAGATCAGCCTTACCATGGCTAACACCCTGTTCGGTGCTATGTCCGGAGTCCGGCCCGTGAATTGGGGGTTGATAATTCACGAGTTAGTAGGGCGGGCCCTCCCCAATGTAGGCCGGAAACCCTCCTTCCTCTCCCCCTTCATTCTGCACCTCTATCAGCACTTTGACTGCATCACGGCCGAGGAGGAGGACATGTTGACTATAGCGGCGGACGAAGTCACCTACAAGCTCCATCCGAAAGTCAAAGACATCGAGATGGAAACCTCAAGCGACCCCATCATTCCAAAAGCGCCTCCCTCTTCACCCGGAAGTCCACCGCCGACCTTCCAGAGACCAACCTCTCCTCCCCCTCATTATCATTTGGAAGTCGGACCCAGCCGGGAGACCACTTGGCGGAATGTGGATCTCTCCGCTTGGGACTTTCCGGAAAATCCCTTCAAGCGGGTCCAGGAAGGGCTGGAGGATCTGCAAAACCAGTACTTCTAGTTGGAACACATCGCCTGGGGAGCGAACCAGGCCTTGGACAACTGCGGACCCGGAAATATTCTCCGGGAGTTGGCGAAGAGGGCGGACAGGAAGGAGCTCGAGCAAACCAAGACGGAAAATGCTCACCTCACCGCGCAGGTAGCGGCCATGACTCAGGAGCTGAGTCAGAAGAGTGAGGGAATCCGGAAGTACCACGCGGAGCAGGCAATGGTCTTCAGCCGGATTCGAGAGCTGGTGGGGCATCCGGCAGAGATCGTCAACAAGGCGCATCTCTACGACCGGATGATGGAGTCCGGAGAACCGGCTTCCGCTAGGCAGGCCCTCCCCATCCTCGTGAAATACTCACGGACGATGAAGGATCTCCTGGTGGAAATCCAGAAGGTGGTTCTGCTAAGCGGAACACCCCGGCGGTTACTCTATCCGGGTCCGCCTGGGTCACCAACCCGAACCCTCTACGAGGTAGTTGGTGAAGTCGCCCTGGTCCAGAATCCGCCAACGGCTATAGAATCCAGCCAGTAGGGAGGCGGCTCTCGGCTTGCCAGTTTCGGAAGAGCTCCGGAAAGGATCCGCTCTCCCAAATGAGGCGGAAGAGCACCGAGTTTGTTAGATCCGGACGAGGCCAGTCCCCTGTTCCGCGGACCTCGGATCGGTCCCGGACTCCGAACAGAGCTCGGACCCTTATAAGGCACCAAATTTCGGATCGAGAGGCGACTCCGAGTAGGGGTAAGGCCCCTATTACCCAAGCCTCGCCGTCGTCTCCTCCGGACTACCAAATGGTGAAACACATTCCCTCCGCCACCCTCAAGGGCGGCCTCCACCAAGGATCCGCGGACTACCTCGATCTCGGGCGGACAGAAACCGGAACAGCGCACCGGAAGTGATCCTTCCCCGATCCGGAGTGTCCGAAAGGGAAGTACTGTTTCCGGAACACGAGGTTCCAAAACACCTCGGACAGAAGGAGCAAGGGACTCGGAGGACAAGATTGCCCCTTCTCCAAACATGAGGAGGATGCTTACGCGACTACAGAAGGCATCGCCGGGAGGGGGCTCATCCGCCGTCAGCAGCCTCGGCAGCCATTCGAAGGAGGGAGCAGCTCAGAAGAAGCACCGCTCTTCATAGCTTAGGACGGTAGTTAGATTAGTTAGGCAGAATAGAGATAGGAAGATAGGACTTAGGAGTTTTTGGAAGTTGAGGAATAAAATTCTCCCTTGGGTTTTGTCAGCGGAAAATCCGGATCTTGATCCGGGAAGATGGAAGCAGTTAGGGTTTTTTTTAGGGGCCGCCGCCTTTAGATTAGGGATTTTGGGCCTCTACTTAAGGCTGAATAAGGAGCTGGAGAGGGGTTTCTTCTCCATTGTTGTATTTTGATTGCTCCTACTCTAATAAACTCCTTGATTTCTCACTCCTTGACTTTCCTTGATTGATTTTGTATACGAATGATTCGGAGATCGTTAGCGGAGGAGAGAGAGCATGAGGGGATAGGAGTTCCGGATAGGACATGGGAGAAAAGACCCGGATCAGATATAGTTATTGCCTTGCGGATCCTCTCTGTGTATAGTGGGAGGGAAACCTCACTATTCTGGATGGTTGAGTAACGTCTAGGTGGGATAGCCACTGGGAGGATTGGGTGAGATCCGGAAGGGATCCGGACTTGCGCCGTCCGAGCTTCTGAAGAGGTCCCACCGCCCTTAGACGGACCAATCCGGAAAGTGGTATAGATCACCCAGTTAGCTCAGATTTAGTAGAGCCCAAGGTAGTGGTAGCCGTATCGATCCATCAGAAGGAGGAGGGAAGGACCGGAACAGTTAGGATTCCGGGTCGGAGGCCATCTCCGAAGTGTAGTGGGAAGGGGACCTCATTATTCCGGATGTTTGGGTAACGTCTAGGTGAGATAGCCGTGGGGAGAACTGGCTAAAGATCCGGAAGGGATCCGGACTTGCGCCAATCTGATCTTCTAAAGAGGTCTCACCGCTTTTGGACGGGACAATCCGGAAAGTGGTACAGATCACCCACTTATCCCGTCGAGTCAGATCTCTGGGTGGAATCCGGAATACTCCGGTCGTTGTAGTCCTAAGATATAATCCGGATTTCCCTGTGTGACCTACCAAGACGGATTTGGCCAATCCGGATTGGTTGTGAAGGAATATCCGGATCCCAATCTTATAAGGGACGTCTTCACCGGAAGAAACCAACTATTCTAGAGGGTAGAACGTAGAGGGGTAAATCTGGACCATAGGGGTGAATAAGTATTATAATTAGGACCTAAAGATACAATCCGGAAAGGAAAACTCCGGGGGAGGAAGAGTTTCCAAAAGACCGGAAGGCCGGAAACCGGGGTTTCCGGAAATTTGGCTAAGGAGTGGAAGATAAGCGGGCACAGGGAGTTCTCGACCTCTTACACTTCACAAAATCCTTGGACGATACTAGGGTCATCCGGACAAAACCGGATTAGGCACTTAAAAACGCCAATCCGGATATTTTGGTGTTCGTGTGTTCCCACACGCTCAGAGAACCACAAGATCTCATGCTTCACCTTTGCCTACCATCGTCGAGGAGACCTTTTCGTCAGTGCTAGAGGTTCTACCACCCCCTCCTACTGGTCTGGATTCTCGCCGGGTCACTGCTATTCAAGAATCCACAGTGGACGAGAAGCTCTGGCATATTGCTCGCGTTCCTTACAATTCCTCCAAGGCATGTTGGGTCATACATGCTGTCACCAAAAAGAAATGCACTGCAAAAATCGTCTCCAACTCCAAGAGCACCCGTGCTCCGGCATACCGTGGAGTTTGGAACTATTACAAATTCACTACACCTAAAGTCGAGAAGTTTTTTTTTGCCCTGACGACATTGAGCGTTGTGTCAAAGATTCACGATGCAAGTGGGTCGACAAATTCTCTGCTGACCAAGAACGGCCTCCGATCCCTCCTGTGTGGCTCGAAGCAAATCAACGTACGAAACCGTTTTATCCCTCATTCGATCCTTCAATGGACAACGATGCGGCGATAATCCTCTCATCCTATCGCGAAACGACAAAGACCTCGAACATTCGCCTACCACCTTGACTTCCTGCTCTGTGTCGATTGACCTGTCTTCATTCAAATCAGGCGCATCATTTGCCTCACTATTCATGCACCTTGTTTCGTTCTTTTCCTGCACATCACCTCGCCTTCTATCATTTTTTGCATATCGTTTTTGCTCCTCATGCATCCTCCACCTCCAGGCTTGTGGGAACTGCGAAGATGGAGTCCGCTTGTATTCAAGACTATATCGATTTGCAGTACCTATGTCATGTTCCGGCGATGAATTAAAAGAAACATGCGGATCTCCTAGATTTCTAATTTCATTCTCCCATGCTAGGCTAACAAACATGTCTCTCTCCTCTCCCATTGTGTGCATGTGTCTCTACATTCATATTGGGTATGAGTCTAAATTATGTCCTCATATATATTTAGCTCAAGATAATCTCTTCGACCACAAACAATAATTGTTGGAGTCCAAGCTCTACAGTTGATTCACACATAAGACAAAGACAAAAGTGATGGAATTAAAACGAAGCAAATTGGTCGCCCTTTGTATTTTGATTGACTCATTCTTCAATTATACCAATCTCAAAAAAAAAATTTCATTTATTCTTTCTTGGGATCAACATTGGTTTTTATCAATTACTCACCTATTATATCACAATTTTCCTATCATTTTAGCACTTCACAGTTTCCAAACTCAATGAGACCATTTCAAATTCAGGGCCTTTTTATTTATTTTATGACCTAAACATTCCACGGAAATAGGTTACATTTTTACTATATTTAGGTGAATCTAGAATATTTTGGATATATCCGAATCTTTTTTTAAATATTTCTAAATTTGGTTTGGGGAGTTTACTATTAGACGGTAAGGTCTTAGTTATAGGGGGAATAGATTTTGTATTAGTGTGGATGGTTGATATTATGTTTGGTTAGGCTCTCGGCTTCGAGAGGGTACGGTGTTAGTTATAGGGGGACCATATTTTGAATTAATGGGGATGGTTGATTTTATGTTTGGTTAAGCTCTCGGCTCCGAGAGGTCAAGGCCAGAGGTGTCTAGGACTTCATTTTGGATTAATGTGGATAGTTGATTTGATTTTCAAGTAGGCTCTCGGCTCCGAGAGGGTAAGGTCTTGTGTGTCTAGGACTTGGTTTTTAGCGAATGTTTATGCTTTAAATTTATGTTTGAATAGGCTCTCGGCTCCGAGAGGGTACGGTGTTAGTTATAGGGGGACCATATTTTGAATTAATGGGGATGGTTGATTTTATGTTTGGTTAGTCTCTCGGCTCCGAGAGGTCAAGGCCAGAGGTGTCTAGGACTTAATTTTGGATTAATGTGGATAGTTGATTTTATTTTCAAGTAGGCTCTCGGCTCCCAGAAGATAAGGTCTTGTGTGTCTAGGACCAGATTTTGCATTAATGTGTATGGTTGTTATTATGTTTGGATGGGCTCTCGGCTCTGAGAGGGTAAGGCTTTAGGTGTCTAGGACTTTTTTTTGGATTAATGTGGATAGTTGATTTGATTTTCAAGTAGACTCTCGACTCTGAGAGGGTAAGGTATGTGTTGTCATGGACCATAATTTGTATTAATGGGGATGGTTGATTTTATGGTTGGTGTGAGGCCAAACCACCCACCATTAAGCGTCTTAGTCCGGGTGAGGTAACGGGGATCACATTCATGCTAGCCTAGCTAAATCATCCCAATGCCATTAACTTCCATTGCATCTCACATCATTGGTGGGTACCCCAATTTATTCCACAACAAGATTACAAGTGCTAAGAAACACTCTTTTCTATTATGGCACTATTGGCTCCCTCCCTTACAATTCCACACAACACAACCACAAGTCCACCCCTTAATACCACCTTCTAATGTCGGTGTTCACCTAACTTGCTAATGAGCTATCTACCTAAATAAATATTATGTAATAACTAATTTACTAATTAAACATAAGCTAGTGGAACCTATTAGTTCCTCCCCCCTACACCACTTTGGTCTCACCCCTTAGCCTGCCACCGTCAAATCCCACATTCGGTCCAAACCAGCTGCCTCAACCAGATTCAGGCCCTTAGCCCAGCCACCTTCGAATCCTCCATTCGGTCCTAACTAGCTGCCTCGAACCAGATTCAGGCCCTTGAACCAACTGCCTTCAAATCCCACATTCGGTCTTAGACCAGCTTCCTCAACCAGATTTAGGCCCTTAGCCCAGCCACCTTCAAATCCTCCATTCGGTCCTAACCAGCAGCCTGTAACTAGATTCAGGCCGGACAAAGCTATTTTGCGAGTGGTGAGCAGTGAGCGGTGAGCGGTAACTTCCGCGATATTTTGATTAAAATGTTATTTTAAGCAGTAAGTTTAGGGTATATTTGGACTAAATGTATTTTAAGTAAATTTTTTTTCTAAACTTAGTGAACAGTGGGACCTATGACCGTAGACAATTAAGGGCTATGACATAGGAAAAAATGTTATTGTATCAGTGAAAAATATGGTTTAGGGGCTTAAATTGAACATTTGGAACTAATATCAATAATAAATATGGGTTTGTCTCAAGTCAAACACATACTATTTCAATACAAGGAGAATTAGTGGTACTCCAAAAAGGTCACGCAACTTTGGAAAAGAGAAATACATGTGGTGCGTCAAATGTCTTGTAGTGGCCCTTTTAGTCTCACTACATCATGATTATAAAAAATCTTGCATACATATGTTTCTTTAAAGAAATAGAAAACTCTAAGAGTCAAGGTACTTCAATAAACCAGCCTCCAAAACTCGCTTCACTTCGTTGAAGCTAAAACTAGCTGCATGAATGAACGTGTCTGAATCTGAGTCCAAACCACACACTACAGTAAACAAATAGTACAAATGCTTACAGTTGGCCCATTGACCCATTTTTCCAATTGCTTTAGTCGCCATCTCCTTGAAGTTAGGACTAGTGCATACTGGCAGCTGCAAAATCGTCAAGTACTATTGCTGAACCTTTGGGGGCGTACCGGAATCCAACGAGATGATGCATCCTAAGGCAGGGGCTGGAAGCATGCATAATTTGTCCACTTTGGCTTTCAGTGATAGGACTTAGGCACAATTATTGGCGTGTTTTGTTGACAGGGCCTTCTTGTTGCGCCTAATCAACTTCCCTGAACGTCGGGTGGGAAACTCATCGGGATATGCAGGTGTCGTGTAGCTTGCCAAGTCCAAAGGTAACGGGTGGTCCTTAAAATTTCTGGAAGGTGTCATCTCCTTCCGCTGGGGCAGTCTAAAGCCTGCGTTTTCTAAAGAGAGGATCTCTTTGCATGTTAAGTTGGTCCCCAACTTAACCGGCCATACCTCCGGAACGTTCGGGACTGAGACCACCCATCTCCTTTTTGTACCCTTAACGCATCTCTCAATGTCATCATTGCAGAAAAAGAAGTCTTGAGGGTCCAATCTCTTCTTCCGATAGTTATCCATGAGGCCCGAGTAGGTAGGTGCAGCGGTGCTCTTCCCGTCTTGTACAATCCGAGCGACACACTTCTTCTTGGTAATTGTTTGTAAAGCAAAGCAAGCCTTCGTAGATGTCTTAGGCAGCTGTGCGATGTGCCACTGGGCAGGGTTGCATACTGTCTCCTCAATCGCAGTGACGTGGTGCCGATCCACTTGCTGCGGAGCGTCGTGTGTTGGAAGTTGCGGCTGCTCTTCATCTGGAGTTGTGGGAGAATCTGGAATTGTCACAGGAGGAGGAGAATCGTTAAGTCGGGTAGATCTGGTTTGGATGCGTGGTCGGGATATACTGATTTTGTCTGGCCTGTGGGATTCACGTTCGTCACTGAAAGCAGTGTCTGGTTTACGCTTCAGAGAAACAAATACCTCTTCCCCTTCGAGGTGGGGAGTCTTGGTGCACCACTCGTCACCGCCAGGCATATCCAAGATGGCCTCATGCAGAGGTTTAGGTATTCCTGTTTATGCGGCTGACCTTTGAGCACGCCTCAGCTTCAATTCCTCCTTCGGGGGTCCAGTTCCAGGGTTGTCTCCCTTTAGGAATTGGGAATATGCTGAGCACTGCATGAAAGCACGCACAAAGTCATCGACTGTTGCCACATAAAGCTCGTTGCCTCGATCGCCAGATTGCTGCTTCCACTTGTTATGGATAGATTCAGCAAGGTTACAAGATGGCATTTCCGCTAGTTCAGCTTCACTTAGATCCTGCAATGCCCATACAGTCCGAATTAGAATAAGGGCGGAATCAATGTAGTTGAACCATAAAGAGTGAACTATACAGGAAAAGTTTGGCAAGTATAGACTTACCAACTCCATAAATCCACCCCATTGGCGGTAACGGAAATGCCAGAATGCCAGCCAGAGCTCCAGTCGAGAAAGAGCTTGTTCAATTGCTGCACCGGATGACATCCACCATGCCCGAATTGCCAGAAACTTTGTCTCGGCCTCCGCCATCGATTTCGCATTCTTGTATTGTTGGCATAGTATTCGATACTGATATTGCATGTCTTGACGGATATCGGCCTTGGTATGTTTCTCCAAGGACTGCGTCCAATGGAAAACACAAGTCCTCTCCCTGTCCACCATCTTCTCAGACGCATCTCCACTTCCGTATATGATTCGAACAACATTCCAGTTCGCTAGGGCACTGTCGGCCATGAAACCTTTAAAATTGACTTTGTCCACTCCATGTTGAGCCATGAGAGCATTCAGGTTCTTCCATACGACTGACTGGGCTGCAACATCTTCAGACTGCATGTCGCATACTGCGATGGTCATGACATGGCAATATGTGGAATCGTACACATGGCAAGCCATTGTCGTCCACGACCTGACCCGTTTGACATGGTCAAACATTATCCAGGAGTTCTCCAGATCACCACCGGATTGCATTCGTTTGACCAGGTCGACTCCGCTGCCCGGTCCAACTTCAGACATCTTGAAGACAAAGACCTTGTCCATGTCCGCTCCTTGCCCTGGAAACCTATTCTGCTGCACGAACCTCCAATTGCTAGCACCGCGTAACTTGGTAATACTGTCCATGACTCCAAAGCGACGCATAGTCCTGAACGTGGTGACTGCATTACAAATGTTGGGCGAGGTGAGGTGCTTACACCGATCGAAAATAACTTGCAGCTCGTCCAACTCCAAGATCTTCTGTGGTTCACCTTCTTTAGCAAGGAGGAGTGGGCCCAGTACTTCCTTTGCAGTTTCAAGCACAATAGCGGAGTGAGTGGTTGATGGGGTGCGTTTGACTTGATCCCCAATCAAGCTGTCTGTCAAATCGATGAAGTCCCGATGATCACCTGACTTGATGGGATGGTCGTGAGATCCCAAGTGCACACAAGCCCTCGTCATATGAGGTGTCCCAGTAACATAGTAGATCTTGGCAGTGCACACAGCAACACAGGTTGGAGGGACGTTACAGGATTTGCAAACAACGGTCGAACCAGTTGGAGGCTTGGACCCTACTTCAAACAATTTTTTAGATAATCCTTCCCACTCTGTTTCATTCACTTGGGAAGTCCTGTGGTCTCGCTGAAGATACTCACAAGTAGGATTGTCACAACGGAGGTGGCCCAAACAAGAAGATGTACGAAACAAAAGCTTGAGATCATTCTGAATATTGGTTGTAATTGTGCGAGACCAAGCATGGCCATCGTACCTTCTATCCATTCCACGAAGCAGCTTGGCCTTTGTATTCTGGCCATGGTCACCTAAAGGTGGAAACTCGAAGATAACGTCCCCATCGTAACAGGGGGAAGGTATTCAACCTGCTGGAGTCTGATCGCATCAAAGTTAATACGAGATAACACACTTTTGGACCGCTTACGAGCTCCAAGGCGCATCAATGAATGAATGATATTGACAACATGACTTGTCACAACATTGGCTTGACCACGATTACGATACGGACTAACAGGAGGAGTTGTTTCCTTGCGAACTACTTGTGGAGAGAGCGAAGCTGGGACTTTCCTCTCTGATTTTAGGAATTCAACATCGCCGTCGGAATCATCACTCAACTCATATATTGTATTTAGATCGGGCTCAATTTTGACCCTAGCCAGCACCGGTCTCTCAATGTTAACAGTGGACGACTCCTTAGGTGTTAGAAGTTCAGTCGAACACTTTAACATAGACTCTGAGACTCCATATACACGATATTTTCCAGGCTTCAGCAACCAGAACGCACCGACGTCATTCTCTACCCTAGTTTGACGAATTGCATGTGAAACTAGACCGGTATGATCATCAAAAACTTCTTCTTCGACAAAGATAGTGACCTCACGATACTGAAACCTCAAATTCAATGTTGCACAAGTGACTATAGCATGACCGTCTTCACCTAATGGAAAGAGGACCGGAATAGAATGAGGTTCAGCACGAAGCAGGGCCATAGTAAACCACTAAACTCTGAACAAAACAAGTACTCTGAACATTGAAATGGCGAGAATATATAACCGGAAAGAAATTACTGTGCAAACTGGTAATTTATGTACCAGCAAGCGGAATTTCAGAAATTAATAGAGAGTCATGCAGAGTAAGTTGAAAGACGGCTGAAAAACCAATTTTGGATGCAAGTCCGAGATAGGTAAGAAACCGAATAGTAGAATCCTATTACAGGCATACATATCAAATAGTATAATCCAATAACATGCATACATTCTAAACATTGATTATTATAATATATATTGGCAAATAAGGTCATAAGAATGATGGCCGCCAAGAATAATGTGGAGAGCATGATAGTAGCTCGGCAATAATATTAGAATGCTACATTGTGATTAACGACGAAGACGCTTATAGGGCCCTTTGCCATTTTTGTCACCGTCATGTTTATGACAATGGTCAATCCCTAAACTATGAACTGCAGTGCATCCTGCGCAACCGAGTCCCTGACCTTGGGGACGTGGGGCACTCCTTAATAGAGATCTAGAGTAAGTGCCCGGTTTAATAACCCCTACTCTAGAATAGGCATGAGTTTGTAAAGTAGACTTGTCCTCTATCAGCGTTGCAACATCTGTCTGCAAAGATGGAGTCCGGGGATGTGGACTCTGAACTGCGACCGCCGGAGTAACTGAGCAGTCAGGTGGGTTTAGAATCTTCATGTTGTTGACGTCTGGAAAACCATCGATCGACGACGTGGTGTGGATTTGTGATGAACTAGGAGCACCTAAATGAGCAAGGCTCGGGAGACTTGACTCAGTACCCATTGGAGAAGAATATGATGAGATGAGATGAAGGAATGGGTACAAGTAATCGGGTATTATATATACCTAGGGTAGACAACAATGCCCGAATATTTGATAACCTGATAGATCAATTCATAGTCAATATTTATTTATGTAAATTCTGGACAACTTGTTTCATGTATGAATAGAATGTACTGCAATAGTAGTCATCCCTTTATCACCACGAATTATCTGCTATGGAAAGATACGATTATGTAGAAAAGGATTTAGCGCCGCCTTTTGTAGTGTATTAATGCAGTGTGGATTAACAAAGGATCAATTTAAGTAAGTGCATATTAACTATCTAAATACAAGAAAATGTGAACATAACGATGGCGCATAGATGTTAATTCTGACAGACTTGAAAATGATATATAAGATCTGTTTGCTCCAGATGTTTGTTAGAGATGAACACTAGGTCGAGAGCAAGAGCAAAACGAGAAGTAAG
Source organism: Polytrichum commune (assembly GCA_950295325.1). Classification (NCBI taxonomy): domain Eukaryota; kingdom Viridiplantae; phylum Streptophyta; class Polytrichopsida; order Polytrichales; family Polytrichaceae; genus Polytrichum; species Polytrichum commune. The sequence continues at coordinate 52,497,495 of OX485806.1, read as the reverse complement.
GAGGAATAGTGAGAAACAGAGGCGAATTGAGAGAAGGCAAAGGTTAGAATCAAGAGTAAGCTTAGGGACACCGTACAATTTGCGGACAACAATGGGTAGAAGAGGGGTTACTTCTTCTAAGGGTACAGGTAGAGGTTCCAAAGGGAAAAGACGTTTGATGTTGAAGCGGTAGTTCCCATCGTTTTATTTCCAGTAACGGAGGAAGACAACCCAGATGACAAAGGGGGCAGTGAGGTGTTGTTTATAAAAAATCCTCATGATATTGTTTTCTTTAAAAACGTAATGTGAACCACTCTCACGAATAATTAGAACAGTTGAGACCCATTAGCTTTCCATTATGTTGTTTTTTAATTTTTGGTGATGGAATGTAGGATTTGGATTGGGCATCTGGAACAGGGAATGATACAGACACAACTTCAACCTGGGGCAGCCTCGAGTGCCTCAACATCGGATCATAGTGAGCAACAGGTTTGTGAAGATTGTTTTCAATTGGTAATTTTTATGGTTTTGGGATTAGGGTAATGTTTCTATCCAACGAAAATAGTTCATTCACTGAACAGGGACTCGGAGATTTTGATCGAGATGCAGTTGACCTTTGCGAAGGGACCATGGATAATGACGAGATGCACTTCGAGGAAGAGGTAGGCTCCTTGAATCTGTTTTCTGATGTAGGGTTCGAAGAGAGACATTTGGAGACCCGAGCCAAATTTTTGGACACCCGAGAGAGAATTTTAGAGCGCCACTTGCCACTTGTGGTTATCGGTCCTCAAATCATATTTTTGAAAGCCAACATTATTCTACAAAATGTGTCAGGGTTCCGAGATACCCTTTCGGGGGGTCTAAAGTGGGCTGAATTGAGTGTGAAGTGAGTTTAGGGTACACTTTGGTAAGGTTGTGATTAGACCTGAATCTGATGTGAGTGTGAATTTAGTTTAGGTTAGAAGTCAATAAAGTTGTGATTAGACCTGAAATCTGATGTGAGTGTGAAGTGAGGTAAGGTTAGAAGTTGATAAGGTTGTGATTAAGCCTGAATCTGATGTGAGTGTGAAGTGAGGTAAGGTTAGACGTTGCTTAGGTTGTGATTAGGCCTGAATCTGATGTGAGTGTGAAGTGAGTTAGGTTACAAATTGGGGAGGTTGTAATTAGGCCTGAATCTGATGTGAGTGTGAAGTGAGGTAAGGTTAGACGTTGCTTAGGTTGTGATTAGGCCTGAATCTGATGTGAGTGTGAAGTGAGGTAAGGTTAGAAGTTGATAAGGTTGTGATTAAGCCTGAATCTGATGTGAGTGTGAAGTGAGGTAAGGTTAGACGTTGCTTAGGTTGTGATTAGGCCTGAATCTGATGTGAGTGTGAAGTGAGTTAGGTTACAAATTGGGGAGGTTGTAATTAGGCCTGAATCTGATGTGAGTGTGAAGTGAGGTAAGGTTAGACGTTGCTTAGGTTGTGATTAGGCCTGAATCTGATGTGAGTGTGAAGTGAGGTAAGGTTAGATGTTGCTATAATGGTTGTGATTAGGCCTGAATCTGATGTGAGTGTGAAGTGAGTTAATGTTAGATGTTGCTATGGATGTTATTAGGCTTGAATCTGAATTAAGTGTGAAGTGAGTTTGGGTTATATGTTGCTTAGGTTGTGAGTAGGCTTGAATATGATTTAAGTGTGAAGTGAGTTTGGCATATATGTTGCTTAGGTTGTGATTAGGCCTGAAATAAGATTTATGAAACTCAACATTATTCTCATCAATGTGTCTCGGTACCGAGATACCCTAGAGGGGCGTCTAAAGTGGGCTGAATTGAGAGTGAAGTGAGTTAGGTTACAATTTGGGCTAGTTGTGATTAGGCCTGAATCTGATGTGAGTGTGAAGTGAGTTAATGTTAGATGTTGCTATGGTTGTTATTAGGCTTGAATCTGAATTAAGTATGAACTGAGTTTGGGATATATGTTGCTTAGCTTGTAATTATGCCTTAAATCTGATTTAAGTGTAAAGTTGGTAAGGTGTTTAGTAGGCCTGAAATCAAATTTCTGAGAGTTAGGTTTGGTCAAAAAGGGGTGTCTCGGTCCCGAGACACCCTAGACAAGGGTCTTAAGTGGGTTGAATTAAGTGTAAAATCAATTGGGTTAGATGTTGCTATGGTTGTGATTAGGCTTGAATCTGATCTAAGTGTGAAGTGAGTGAAGGTTAGAATTTGGGAAGGTTGTGAATAGGTCTGAATCTGATGTGAGTGTGAAATCAGTTGGGTTAGATGTTGCTATGGTTGTGATTAGGCTTGAATCTGATTTAAGTGTGAAGTGAGTTTGGGTTATATGTTGCTTAGGTTGTGCTTAGGCCTGAAATCTGATTTAAGTGTAAAGTTGGTAAGTTGTTTAGTAGGCCTGAAATCAAATTTCTGAGAGTCACATTTGTTCAAAATAGTGTGTCTCGGTCCCGAGACACCCTAGACAAGGGTCTTAAGTGGATTGAATTAAGTGTGAAATCAGTCGGGTTAGATGTTGCTATGGTTGTGATTAGGCTTGAATCTTATCTAAGTGTGAAGTGAGTTTGAATTGGATGTTGGTAATAATGTGATTAGGCCTGAAATCTGAGTTAAGTGTGAAGTTCGTAAGGCAGATATAAGGCCTGAAATCAAATTTCTGAGAGTCACATTTGTTCAAAATAGTGTGTCTCGGTCCCGAGACACCCTAGACGAGGGTCTTAAGTGGGCTGAATTAAGTGTGAAATCAGTTGGGTTAGATGTTGCTATGGTTGTGATTAGGCTTGAATCTGATCTAAGTGTGAACTGAGTTTGGGATATATGTTGCTTAGCTTGTGATTATGCCTGAAATCTGAATACAGTGTGAAGTGAGTTAAGATTAGAAGTTGATAAGGTTGTGAGAAGGCTTGAATCTGATTTAAGTGTGAAGTGAGTTTGGGATATATGTTGCTTGGGTTGTGATTAGGCCTGAAATAAGATTTCTGAAACTCAGCATTATTCTCATCAATGTGTCTTGGTACAGAGACTTCCTAGAGGGGGGTCTAAAGTGGGCTGTATTGAGAATGAAGTGAGTTAGGTTACAATTTGGGCTGCTTGTGATTAGGCATGAATCTGATGTGAGTGTGAAGTGAAGTAAGGTTAGATGTTGCTATGGTTGTGATTAGGCCTGAATCTGATCTGAGTGTCATGTGAGTTTGGATTAGATATTGGAATGGTTGTGATTAGGCCTGAAATCAGATTTGATTTTGAATTTAGTTTAGGCTAAATGTTACTCAGGTTGTGATTAGGCCACAGCTGAATTGTGCATATGTGCGCTTATTTGAATTCGGGGAGCTTCTATTATATTTTCTTTCCACAGATATCCAACTAGGCTTTTATTATCTATGAAGAAACAGTGCGTCAAGATAGACTGGTTATCAACTTTGAAGTACCCAGCAAGCCCTTATCCTTGGTTGCATACATCGAGGATTGTAGAATGAAGTTATGGGACAATGCATTCCCCACCTTCTTCCGAGGGCAGGATGCTTTTAACAAAACTCATGAATTTGAGGGCTTCAACAGAACTGACTTGATTTTGAGAAGAGTACTCTTTCGGTAAGATTTATCCTTCTCCAACTAGAATTCTTATATTTGTCATATTGATTTGGTTGTTCACATGACATGTATTTTGATTGCAAGGTATATAACGATGAGGTTTTTTTTAACCCGCAGGTATTTCAAGTACGAGCTCCTTGCAAAAGGAGCAATAACAAAAGAAGATCTCCCAATATTTCTCTCTACATGGCTTGACAGGTCGAACTCAACGTGCATGTTCTCAGCAAATCAACAGCGGACGTGGTCTACCTCGCATCTCACAGGAGGTGGATGGTACCTCGACTGTGCTCCTAGTTTCACTCCCTCCTTTGAAACTGAACTTAGGAAGTCAAGGGATGCAGTTGGAGAGTCTAGTGTTGAGATGGTTGATTTACAAGGCATTGAAGACGAGCACGAGAGGGCAAAGGCCCTCTCGCGACGTCTAGAAGAAGATAGGAAGAAAGCGCTTAAGGTGAAGGAAGCTGAGGAGAAAGCGGCCCAGAAAGAGATGGCAAAACTCCACAACTTTCTGGAGAAGACTTACAAGAGGGGGAAGAAGAAGATGAACCCCCCTCCAGAGCCAGAATGTAAGAGCCCACCTGCGCCTAGTCCTACATATGACTCTGGTTCTCATGCTCCAATTCAGTCTAGAGGAACCAAACGCGATTTCTCCTATGAGCAGTTAAGCCAAGGAATCCATGTTTTCACATCGGTTGAGGAGAATGATGGCCAAGTTGGGGAGTGGATTAAAAACTTCTCACTAGAGCAAGTCCTTGGTGGCGACATGGGCAGCTTGAGTCCATTATATGACGAGTTAAAGAGCTTCATTTCTAAGGTACCATACTGCTCAACAACTTTGTTTTGTTTATGTTTTCATTCAATTCTAATTTTCAAGCTGCGGAGTCCCATGAATGAGTTCTCAAGTTTCTTTCAATCATTCATAGGTCATCATTCTCATTACAATGACATCCAACACATTTCTTTGTTAATTTTCATTGTATGAAAACTTCAGCACTTGCTTAAGTCGTTGACTTCTATCTGTTTTTGTATGTTATATGCGATTTCATTACATACACATCTCCTTCTCATGTATTTGATCTCGAAGTCAAGTAATTGATTCACATTAATTCAGAACGGTGTCAAGTTAGAATGTGTGCAGTCTTTGATTTTCTTGTCAGAGTTTTGATAAATTTATTTTCATGCGCAACACTCAAGTGACAAAGGCCGACGCTACAAGGGATCTGCTGCGGAAGTACCCTGTGTGGACTTGATTCTTACAGATCTTCCAGAGGGCCTTCCCGTTCCAGGAATTTCGAATCCACCTTCGTCTATTCCCGCCTGGAACATAGAACCTGAGGATTGGTTTCAAACAATCTTTGATTTCGCAGACCATCACCTCCAAGACGATGGGGCGATAATTTTGTTCCATCCTTTTCGAATGTCTACAAAGTCAATCATTCTTGGGTATTGTTCCACGTATGGATTTGTTGTTCACAAAGAGTGGTGGGGGATGAACAAGCTTCACCTGACATCCCCAATTAATCCAGTCTTGACTGTGAGTTTATTTTATGATATGACTTATTGCTAAATTGATTGATAGTTGTATCTTATGTTATTAATCTTGTGAAACTAATCTTCCATTTCATTTGCTAGAATGTGCTTAATGATTTTTATCTTATTTCGTAAGTAAAGTAATTAACTGTTTTTGTAATCTGCAGACCATGAGGTTTGGAATAACTTTAGTTGTGAGGAGCATTCCGAAGGTGCGTGCTTCCAGATTTTGCTTTCAACACATCCTTGCACTAGACCGTCACGGGGTTGATGTGGCACGGGATGACATCCTCCAGAACTTGGTGTCAAGGGAGGATCAGTTAATGGATGGATCCACCCCTTGGCGTGGTCCTCGCGAAAAATCCCTCGCCCTTATACAGATGCTCATTCAGGCATCTTCTTCACCCGGGGATATTGTTCTAGACTGCTCTACAACTACGGGTACGTTGAACATCTCTTCATGTTTAAATAAATAACCGTTGACCATTTCATGTTAATTAATTTTTATGTTGTTTGAGAACTGAACTTCATTGTTTTCTTATTTTGCAGGAGTTTCTATTCATGCGTGTGAACCGTCACATTGCGGCATTAGAGGCTAACAAGGCAATTTTTGAAGCCTTGATCGCTCCTCTAATTCGATCTGCTTCGGCCATAGAAGTGAAATCAAGAAACGTTGTCATGTTAGAGGATCCAGATAGCGAAATCATTGTTGTTCAGAAGATCGTGAAGAAATCAAGGTTTAGTAAGTGAGTATAGCTACTATTTCTACTACTAGTGATATATTTTCTTATTTGCTTTCATATGAGGCGGTTTTATGACCATGTTGCCATTTGCATTTGCAGAAGCGGTAATTTGAGATACCCTAGTCATCGCCTTTTTTTTTGTGACCCTAAGTTCTATCCAAGCCCTCCAAAGTCATGGCGGCTCCCTTCATACGCAAATGACGTTGCCAATGAATTAGCGGAAGGTTCATATCGTACATTTAGACCTAAGGAGTTGATGCTAAGCGGTATACAATATGTTGATTTAGAAGCTGTTGAATCTAAGGATGAAGGCTCTTCAGATGCAAATAGTACAGATTCTAAAGTCTCTGTAGCATTATCTGATAATTGTGATTTTGATTATATGTCTTATTGCTTGCATAAAAATATATTTTTGCATTTGATTGTTAATTGTCTGTTTAGTGCGGTAATCTTCATGGTTTTCCTTAGATAGTGAATTATATTTTGTAACACCTTCTTACACTCTTACCCTAAACCCTCCTTGTACTCTATTATTCAATAAGACATAGAGGTAAACTACCTCATTATCCACCATAGCATCATCCATGTAACAAAATTCAAAACAAAACCCAAAAAAATAAAGAAATGTAGTTGTAAAAATATAGATCAAAACATGAAACAAAGACTAAGGAAAACTAAACCGAAAAACTAAACCAAAAAATTAAAGATGATAAGTATAGAATATCAATACGTTTTTTAGAATTACAAAAAATAAGAAGATAGACTGGAAGAAGAATGGAAGAATAAAAAAAATCAGAAGATAGAATGGAAGAAGAATGGAATAACCCAAAAAAGGCTTGTGCATAAAATATGGACATCTTCCTATGTTTTTTGTTCAAATCAAACATCAAACCCCAACAGGGTTGTCTATTGTGTCGTGACGGAGGGTAATCCCGGCATAATGTCGTGCCGTCACGACACGTATCCGTCACGACATTATGCCGGATGTTGTCTTTATCCTGACGGACTTGAATTTTACCGATTTTTTTGTGTAATTACATTAACCCAATTCGGACACGTAGGATTTACAATGTCCACGTGTGATGACATGTCAGCAAAGTAAAGGTAAAGTGGGGAAAATTTTACTAGAGCCTGTCCGCCCCCCCGTTCGCCCATGTTCCCCCCGTCCGCCCCCCCGTCCGCTCCCCCCCCTCTCCCATCCGCCCCCCCCCCCCCCGTCCGCTCCCCACCCTCTCCCGTCCGCTCCCCCCCCTCCGTCCGCTCCCCGTCCGCTCCCCCGTCCGATTCGAATACTATAAATTGAGGGTTCAAGGTGCCATTTTTGCCTCCACTGACATAGTGTGTCTCAAGTCTTTTGATTCTCCTTTGAGGAGTGAGGATTGAATGCGTGAGACTCGAATGCAGAGGATACTTTGTCCAATCTAGTGACTGTGAATTAGGGTTGCCCTTGTGGCACTCTTGAACAAGACTTAGTATGCGATCAAAGTTACTTGCTCTAACTTGTTTGTATTTGCAGGTTTTGTTGAAGTCATGCCACGCCGAAATGATGCATGGGATCATTGGTACGAGGATAAGGGGATGGTTCCCGGTAAATCACAAAGGCAGGTTAAATGTAGGTTTTGCCCGTTCGTCATATCTTACCGAGGAAATAGAATGTTGGCCCACCTTGGTTATAGACCTCCTGTAGGGGGTGCTTGTGATGTTTCCACATGTAGGATGGTTCCCCCGCATATTAGGGTCTTGTTTGAACATTGCGGAGGCATTGTGCCCTACATGTAGGCATTGTAAATGAGGACTCTCCGGTGCCACCTCTGGAGCCTATTATAGCGGACTCCGTAATTAGTGAAACAGAGCCTTTGCTTATGTCCCAATCCACTCAACATTCTAATGTTGTGATATATGGCACACCTCCTCGTGAACTACGTCAACTCAACATAACGGAGGGGTTCAATGTGTCAACAAAACAACTCCTTGATAGAGCATGGGCAACGGCTTGTTATGAAGCTAACATTCCTTTCAACATTGTGAGACATCCTGCATTTGTTCATGCTGTGCGTGAAACTGCCCGTCATCGAATGCCAGCCTACACACCACCATCGTACAATGCCATCCGTACGAAGTTGTTAACTGATAAAAATGTTGACCTAGATAGGCAAGTGAAAGAGAAGCTGGGGAATTCCGTTGACAAATATGGCGTTACAATATGTTGCGATGGATGGGACAACGTGCAAAACCGACCTCTCCTAAACGTTCTTCAATGTGGCACAAAGGGAGATGTTTTCTTGGGTACCATTGACACCACGGGAAATCACAAGGATCATGTCTATGTTGCTGCTCAAATTCAACCATTTGTGGAAAAGGTTGGTCGACATAATGTGGTCCAAGTTTGCACCGACAATGCCCCAGTTACGGCCTCCGCTGCTCGCGATTTGATTCGAGCAAATCCCGATCTATATTTTCAAGGATGTGCTGCACATTGCCTAGATCTCCTCTTAGAAGATTGGGGGAAGGAGGAATGGGTGAAAAAGTTGGTAAAAAAAGCGCGCCATATTTGTGTATTTGTTAAAAACCATCATGCTTCTCAAGCTACATTCCGGAGGTTGTCACCAAATCTCTCACTCCGCCTACTTGTAGAGACCCGTTTTGCAACGAACTTCATCATGATAGAACATCTTCTCCAAGTACGCAATGCTTTGGAAAGAATGGTGGTTGATGAGGATTGGCCTACTCTAATGCGTGATATGAGGAGGAGATATCGCACCTCTTACATGAAGGGCTCTGCTGTGCGAAGCTTTATACGTTCTGATGGATTCTGGAACACGTGCGAAAATTTCTTGTATATGGTGATCCCGGTTGTTAAAGCTCTTCGTGTATTTGATGGCAAGGCGCCTGCAATGGGAATGGCTTGGAGGGTCATGCATGATTTACAAACCCATATTCGTGGATTCAGTAAACCTCCATTTCGCTTAAGCCCTGAGCTTGTTGCAAATGCTATGCTAACGTTTCAAAATAGATGGAGGTTGATGTTGAATGATCTACATTGGGCTGGAGCGATGTTAAATCCGCTTCTACGTGGTTGGGCCCCACTCCATGAGGATGACAATTCGAGGACAATCCTAAATCGAGTTCTTCGCAGGCCTGCTCAAGATGAGGACACTTATGTCCAAATCCTCCACCAGTACCAAGATTTCCTTGAAAATCGAGGGCCTTTTGCTGATTCTACTGACCCGAGCGTGCATGCCGCACCTCTCCATGAATGGTGGGATGCAATGGGAGGTGGAGCTAAAGCCCTCCAAACAATAGCAAGACGTATCCTTGCACAAGTATGTTCCGCATCCGCATGTGAACGCAATTGGAGCATGTACTCATATGTTCACAACAAGAGCCGCAATCGCTTGAAGCATAGTCAATGCTGAGGACCTCGTCTACATATATACCAATAGTAGGTTCATTCGACATCGGAGGGGCCCAAGACCTGCGCAATGGTACGAATTGAATGAGGTCCATTCTGACGATGACCTTGACGAAGAAGATGACAACGAAGATGACGTGGATCCAAATGATAAGGCCGGAAATGATGATGACAACAATGTTGATCACATCGACTTTGATTTGGATGACCTCGATTCCGAGAATCATGATTCAGAAGATGAGGATGGCAATGGTGGTGATGGAAACCTTGGGGTGTTTGATTTTGATGAACCGGATGTCCCCCAACATAACGACGGAATGCATGACGATCATGAGGGGTCTATTGGAGGACCGCCTTTTGAAACTCTCCACACTGGACAAGGGTTTCGCCATGACCATAATGTTGCTATGGGGGCAAGTAAGAATGTAAGAATTGAAGTAGATTCCTTGCAACCTCGGAGCGATTCTCTTTCTTTTGGTGAAGGTGACAATGTACTACCCGCAAATGAGCCAACGCACGTTCAACAGGATCCACTTCCAGCCCGAATACATTCTGAATCCATGGACGCCTCCCTCATATCCAACCATCGTATGGAAAATCAAACGCCCAATGTTCCTGAAATACCTACAACTCGATTCCGTGTTCTTCAAAGAACTGCATCCACCTCTACGGTACAAGTGCATGTACAAGGACAACGTCGTCCTCTCACTCGAAGTATTGCCAATACTTCTAGATTGGGTGTTTCACGTGCAACTGCGGTGGGTGTTACTTTGGTTGCTATACACAATGTTTCAAGAAATGTTACTACAGAGGCGCCACGTCGTCAATCTGTTCGTCGACATGTTGTTGAGAACATACCAATTGCAATTCCATCCGCATCAGTTTCACTTCCACACAGTCAATCCAATGGAACAGGTGGCCTTGGAGTTGGAGGCGGAAGTACAACGGGGGATGTTTTTATAGATGGAAGTAGAGATGAAGTGCACTCAAGTCGTGCTACGGGTGGAGGGCATCTGAGAACTATGAGAGGTGTCAAACGTACTAGGAAGAGGTATCAGGGAAGATCGCTTCCGTTTACTGCTGAAGACTACAATGAAGATGAGGGTAGTCCACATCTAGATGAAAATGGCATACAGGATGCAGAGGGCTCCCGGCCGACCAAGAAGATAATTTTCTCACAACGTGACCGAGAGTTGCATCTTCGGAGCGCGACTCCCCAAACGGATGATGATTGCAGCACAGACGAGTCTGAAGAGGACCCAAGATGTGTCGAAGCAAATGATCCCACAGTACGAATTCGAACGTAATGGTTTTGCACAAATGCGGTATTTTGGTGCTCCCACGTACTCCCATAATTTATTACTTACGTCAAAATTGATACAAATTACAACCTTAGGGCCTTCGGTTTACATTTAGATCACAAAGCGAACGTTACCTTCAAAGTTGTATCATTTTATTATAGTAATAAAATTATTTATTGCATGTTTAAAAATAAAAAATAAAATACAATATGGTTGTCAACTTGGCATTGCAATTAATCTCCAACAACATGTTATGCCTTTATTAATTACTATTTTGTATTATTCTTACTGTGAATGGAGTTTTATGTTTATTTATTGAGCTTCTTAAAGAAAATGCTTTTATAAATATTGCAATCCCCTATTGCTCGATTGTACATGCTTCGTTGGTGACATCCTCTTTTTGAGGACCTTTCTATCCGTTTTATATAATTATATCTTTATGTGGTATTCAATATTGACTATGTAGTCAATAGTACTTTTGGTTAGACTATCATATGAATTACTAATATTCAAGTAAGTTTTTAAAAGTTTTGAATAACATTAAAACACGTGGCATCCATATGCTATCTTTTACACGATCTTAGAAATGACAACTTGTCGGTAAATCCTCTTTATATTACATATTCTTTGAACATGAAATATGTTCATTGTGTCCAAAGTCTTCTTCCGTTCCTATACAACTTTCTAAACATGGTTCAAAAATGCCTAATCCGAATCTGAATCGAGGTCTATTCTAGCTGAAGTAGATCCTCGTCGTGCTCGTGATGATTCCCTGCTTCCATGCTTCGCGTTGTTCCACGGGTGAGGTATGGACGACTACCAGGAGACAATGGAACGGCATTACATGGTCTAGGCCCACCATTTAGCCATCTCAATACCGCATCATCCGCAACTCTATGCAAGAGTGCATCAATTGCAGCCAACTGTAGCCTGTTCTTGTGGTAACCCACCTCTAATTGCAATTCAAATCTCGGATCCCGTTCCGTAGGCATGTCATCTGCATCTTCTTCCAAATCATGCTCCGATACTGATTCGAGACCTGCAGCATTGTACCAAGGAGGATGAATGCCATTCAAGAGTTTGGTACAAAAATCTTTTCAAGCCATGATCGGGGGGCTTGTTGGGATATAACTCGTCTGCAACATACAAAATTTGACGTGCATTCCGTGTCCAGTCGCCATCTCTGTTCTCGTGCCATAGCTCAACCTTGGTACAATTATATAACCAACTCCACTCAACATTTTCCCCATCAAACTCTTGAAGATCGAAGGGAAAGTCCCATGACTTTAATACCCAGTCGTTAGGCATGTAATCCCGAAGGCCAAATTGGAGGTACAAACGAGGGTGGAAGGGTGATCTGCAATGAGGACATTGGCGTTTCTTGATCATATTCCCTATTACACATTATGGATGGAATTGGGACCCACATGATCCAACTTGATAGCATCCCTCCGGGCCAAATGGACATTGGCAAATCGCACACGCGGTTCCGTCGAAGACCATTGTATGTGGATTTGGCCATAACAACTCACCCCTCATGCGGAATGGATATTCATGCACTTGGGTCACATCCCAATGGTGATCTGGGTCGGTCACTTGACGCCAATCGATGCTCCCGTTTGGCAATGTCCACTCATAAGTTATATCCCACCTACTAGGGTACATATGCTCATCTTCTAGTCATGACGTGAGCATCATGTTCCGCATTCTCTGATTGCGGTTCCATTCTTTCTGGATGCTCTCAAACTCAGCTTTAAATTGACGAGCCTTGGCCATAGCAAGCAATGTGCTTGTCCTCATATTCTTGCGCTCCACAATCGCATCCCACAGAATTTCTTCAACCTTGCAATCTGCTCCTCCAGTCCGCCAATTTTGGTTTCGTGATCAACAACCACTTCATTGACCACTTGAAGTTGTTGTTGCATGTCCACCACCTCCTTTTGCAAAGCCTCTATCTTTCCTCGCATTACTTCATTCCTCATACATACTTCCAGAGCTTGTGACTTTGCAATCTTGGCCTACTGTACAGCTGTGTCCCTCTCTGCTTCCAAAAACTAAAGGTTAATTGGTGTACTACTTGAACTGCCAGCCTCCCCCATCGTAAGTGTTGCAACTTTATTTTCCAACTCGAAAATCCTTGCTTTATACTCACGAATTTCAGCGGCATGTTGCTTACGCAATTCTTCCATTCTGCTCTCCATCGGGTCCTCTCCAAGTTCACCAAGGTTTACCTCGTCTAGGACCTCGTTAACCACGTCGTTGATCAGGTTGTTGACCTCGACATTTGCCTCCATGCCCTCATCCATATGCTCAAACGCCTCTTCGATGGCCATCTCCACGTCATTGCCTGGTCGTTTACGATTACGTGGTTTTTTTGTTCCCGACCCTCTGGAATTGGGGCCCCAGCCTCATCCACTGGTCTAGGATTCCTCCTGAACCACTCCGGATTGTGTATGCCATATCTGGTACTGTGCATTTAGTGAATGCAATTCCAATACTCCCAAATTTCTGACCATGCTGAGCAGCTAAACTTGACCAATCCACCCTAACTGACAACACGTGCTCCGCATACATCATACACGCCACCGACTTTGGAATTGTACTCTTGGTCCATCTATCCAAATTGGAGATATTTCTAAGTATCGTTAGGAATTTCCATTTTGCCTCCACGTCATCAAGCTGCATATAACTCGCACTGATGGCCTTGCAATGTCGCTCGTGACAAGGTCTTGGCCACAACCGATCAAAGTGAGGGGAGCCCACGTACTGCATTGCAGTCTTCGCTAACCACGGTTGTGGTACATTCTCCCAACCTGCCCTGGCTTTTTGGGTGTTGTCATCATAAACATCCCACTCCAACGCAGCGTACTTGCGTACATGTGATCTGTGACAACCTGATCCTCCACTTCCCATGTCTCCAGGTCCTCCACTTGCCATGTCTGGAAATCCTTCACTTGCCGTATCCACCCAAATTGTAGTTTCTAATTCTAATCTAGAACTCTAATTTTTAAATTACTAATTGCACTTCATAATAGTGCTACAAAACATCCAAGCATACACTTCAAAATAGTGTTGCTGTGGAATTAGTTCAAAAATGTCGTTAAAAATTAAACTACAAAAATTCAGCACACCCTTCGAGCACCCCGCTACCAGCGCTCACGCAGAGGCCAGTTGACTAGGCGCGTTACAAGGAATATGCCAAAAAAATAATATGCCACGTCACAAGGGAACGGGTCCACGTGGATCACACCCACAAACAGGTCAGTAAAAAAAGTATAAAATGATCCCAAAAAAAAGATCCTTAACTCCTCCGAGCACCCCGCACTCTGTAGTAAAGGAGGGTCGTCCGGGCGCCCACAAGGAATGGAGTGGGGTATGTAAGTGGTCCCCTCCACTTATATACCCCTCCATCCGCTCCCCGCTCCCCTCCCAGTTCGCACCCGTTCCCTTACGTCCGTCCCCTCGTTCCCTACGTCCGCATTCGTTCCCTTACGTCCGCCCCCTCGTTCCCTTACGTCCGCCCCCTCTTTCCCTACGTCCGCCCCCTCGTTCCCTACGTCCGCTCCCGCGTTCTACACAAAACTAATGAAAGATCCCTCAAGCAACAAACTAACCAATGTAGTATGATGACCAACAAATTGTCACCCCTATGGAGATTTTTTTATCTATACAACAATTTGTCGTAAGGACAACTACACTAAAATACACATATTTGCTATTCTATATATAATTTCAAAATTTCAAAATTTGTAAGACAATGATGAACATGCATAGAAGTATGCAATAATACGCGGTTGGTTGAAATTTTTTTTTAAAAAATTTCATAGAAGTGGTACAACATATTGTACAAGTAATAACTTTATTATTGCGACGACGGTACAAATGCCTTTTATAAATCACATACATGAACAAACCATGCACGATTTAATATTCCACTTCATTCCGTCATGACAACCTCGTAGATGCTTGTGGCTTCCGTCGAGGGTCCATTTTTTGGAGAGGATTCGGTCGAAGTAAATCAACATAGCTAATCGTTCGGTCTTTCATCCGTTCCTCCAATGGTAGCCGATGAGGCGATAATCCTCTCCTCTTCCTACGAAAAGGCAAAGTCCTTGAAGATTCTCCCGCTACCTTGACATCTTCAATGTCGATTGAATTGTCATCCACATCCCCGGGCTTCACCCAAATATCCACGCTCAAATCAACCACATCATTTGGATCTCCACCCACGCTTTTTGTTAGGTCCTTCTCCACTGCATTGATCTCGAATTTCGCCGCATATCGTCGTTGGTCTTCCTCCGCCCTTAACTTCCAAGCTTGTGTAGATTGTGAGAAGGGGGTCATAACATAGTCATCACGAAATCGATCTCTACCACTTCTCTCATCTCTCTCACGCTCGGGTGATGGATTGAATGGAATATCGGGTTCACCTAAATTTGCTATCTTCTCATCACATCCTAGACCTTCTTCTCTCCCATCCTATCCATGATATTCTACCCTCGTTATATGTATGACTCTAAATGCTCTACTTATATACTGAGCTCAAAGGACTTTATGAAATTTATAATATTTGATGTAATCCAAGATGTAGAGGATCCAATTCTCGTTGGTAAGATAAAGACAACACAATAGGAATAAAAAGAAAGTTGGTGAAGTCAAAAAGTTAGTTGCACTTTTTGAAAAAGTCCCCCGACACCCGCACTGGAAACCTCTTTGATACCTCTTTGAAGTTTCTATATTTGATGGGTTGTCCTTTCATTCAACAAATTACATATTTGTGCTTCAACCTTAGTGGTTCGTATGGTTTCACAACCCACACGCATTCGAATGTCATTTTAATTCAACAAAGTACATATTTGTGCTTCAACCTTTGTGGTTCATATGGTTTCACAACGCATTTCAGGCATCCGAATGCCATTTTCATTCAACAAATTACATATTTGTGCTTCAACCTTAGTGGTTCGTATGGTTTCACAACCCACACGCATTCAAATGTCATTTTAATTCAACAAAGTACATATTTGTGCTTCAACCTTTCTGGTTCATATGGTTTCACAACGCATTTCAGGCATCCGAATGTCATTTTCATTCAACAAATCACATATTTGTGCTTTAACCTTAGTGGTTCGTATGATTTCACAACCCACACGCATTCGAATGTCATTTTAATTCAACAAAGTACATATTTGTGCTTCAACCTTTGTGGTCCATATGGTTTCACAACACATATCAGGCATCCGAATGCCATCTTCATTCAACAATTTGTAATAAGGTTTGAAGCGCAAAGCTTATTTGAGCTTCAACCTTAGTGGTTCATATGGTTTCACAACCCACACGCATCCCCTTGCCCTTTCATTCAACAATTCACATATTTGAGCTTCAACCTTAGTGGTTCGTATGGTTTCACAACCCACACGCATCCCCTTGCCCTTTCATTCAACAATTCACATATTTGTGCTTCAACCTTTGTGGTTCATAAACCCTAAATCCTAAACCCCTAAACCCTAAACCCTACGTCATTCCAAATTGCTACCACATATGTGCCATTGTTTTGTTCTCACACTCATGTAGAAGTGTTTTCATACATGGTTTGAGGGTTTAGTGTGGGAGCCCACTTTTTCGCCGGAATACGGAAATACGGAAATACGGATCCAAATTCCGTATTTTACCATGCTAACCTAGGGGTAATCAGGTTTATTTGAGTGTTTTAGCCGTATTAGGAATAATGGGTTTTTGAACTCCGCCTTACACGATAAAATGGTTAAAACTGATACTTTGGCCGGACCGGAATTTAACCTAGAAATGCCGTTGGGAAACTGTCAGGATGAGGGAAATCCGGATGAGAGAAATCCGGATGGATTGAGTGTTTGAGCCCGCATCAAAATGCCAGAGGCACGGGAAGAGGATGAATTTGAGCAGGTGTCGGGCCCAGTCAACCAGCCAGAACCCCGAAACCCCATGATTCCGGATTGGAGTCAGTTTCCGGATCCCAGTCGAATTCCGGATCTAAGTCACATTCCGGATCTCGGGAGCAAATCGGGCCTTCAGCGGCTAGGGCCTTCAGCAACCAAGGAGACTCTTTTGCCCCCGGAGGAGGAGCTTCCGCCATCAACGGATTACCAAGTCAAACCAAAAATGGAAAGGCGGCGAAAAAGCACCACACCACTTGAATTAGACTTAGGCATGCAGCTGTAGGTAGATCAGAATTAGGACAGCAGGAATAGGTAGATCAGACTTAGGACAGCAGGAATAGGTAGATCAGACTTAGGCGAGCATGCAATTCAAATTTTGTGTCAGCGGATCAAGATCCGGGAATTCCGGATCTTCCGAGAAATCCGGAAAGTCCGAAGTTCCGGATTTCTCGCAGTTAGGGTTTTCCAGGGCGGCCGCCTGGGCCGCCACCCTTAGTTAGGGATCACAGCCTCTACTTAAGGCTGAATAAGGAGTTGGAGAGGTGTTCCTTCTCCATTGTTGTATTGTGTTGCTCCCTACTCAATAAAACTCTAGATCTTCACCTATTCTCATTTGTTTTGTGCACGGACGGATTGGGAGGTTGTTGTACGCTAGAAGTAAGGAAGGAGTAGGAAGTCCGAATAGGACAAAGGAGAGGAAACCCGGATTAGATCCGGTTGCAAACCTAGGGATCCTTTTTTAGTGTAGTGGGAAGGAAACCTCACTATTCCGGATGTTTGGGTAACGTCCGGGTGGGATAGCCGCTGGTAGGACTGGGTAAAATCCGGAAGGGATCCGGATTTACGCCATCCGATCTTTTGAGAGGTCTCACCGCCCTCGGACGGAACAATATGGAAAGTGGTACGGATCGCCCAGTTATCTCAGATTTAGTAGAGCCCCAGGCAGTTGTATACCGGATCCGTCCGCCGGAAGGGGAGACCCGGATCAGATCACTAGTCATTACCTTCCGGAACCTTTCCGGGTGTAGTGGGAGGGAAACCTCATTTTCCCGGCTGGTCGGGAAACGTCTAGGTGGGATAGCCGCTGGGAGGATTGGGTGAAGTCCGGGAGGGATCCGGATTCATGCCATCCGAGCTTCTGAAGAGGTCCCACCGCCTTTAGACGGACCAATCCGGAAAATGGTACGGATCGCCTAGTTAGCCCGGATTCAGTAGAGCCAAAGGTAGTACTAGCCGGATGAGATCCGGAGAAGTACAGGAGTAAGTTAGGATTCCGGATGAGGGGATACAGATCCGGAGGAAGGGGGAAGGAGACACCATCGATCCGGATATCCGAGTAGCGTAGAGACAAGATATTCCGGAACGTGGTACGGATCACTCTTTCACTCTGTTGAGCTTACCCCCCTTGGTGGAATCCGGCACCCTCCTGTCGTTGTAGTCCTAGGAGGTAATCCGGACTCCCTGTGTGACCTGCCAATCCGGACCTGATCAATCCGGCTTGGTTGTGAGGGAAGATCCGGACCCCCCTCTAGAGAAGGACGTCTTCACCGGAAAATACCCATCATTAAGGGAGGATAGAACGTAGTACAAAGATATTTTAGGGAGGAAACAATCCGTCTGGGACTTAGGAGTCAAATCCGGAAGAGGAAGTTCCGGATACAGGAGGACTTCAAAAAGGCCGGAAACTAGGATTTCCGGAAAATATAAAAGAAGAGGGGAAACAAACAGTTCCGGAAAGTCTCTACCTCCTACACTTCACAGAATCCCTGGACGATACTAAGGTCACCCGGAAATATCCGGATTTGGCACAAAAACCCGCCAATCCGGAACTTTTGGTGTTTGTGGGTTCCCACATTTAGGTTTCCAGCTTTCCAACGAACCCACCCGCTTTTTTTTACGATGCCTACAGCGAAAGTCAAGCGTTCGCAAATCACGAGGACTACTTCAAGTTGGCACAATCTCTACTTAGACATATAACTTATGGTATACATTGGGGTTTTTAGAAGGGGTCATGAACGCACGTGATTCTCAAACATAATGTAGAGTGCATCCCCCGAGTTCCCATAGGCTTCATAAAGATATCTTACCAACACCTTACACAAATTATAACATTCTAGAAAAGCAAATTAATCTGGTCCACATTGATATTAAACTAGGGAATTGGTGTGGGTTTAAATTTAATGTGGCCCACATTAGTGATCATTTAAGGGGGGTGCACTATACTAAATCCGTATGAGTATATGTGAGTGCACAAAAGAGGTATTGATTTGAACTTTGTTGTATTATGTATACATATTCTTCACAAAATTATAAGTTGTAGTTATGTAAATATATAGAATAATTAAAAAAATATACAACATCTATACTAACTTGTATGGTAGTGTCACTAGATTTTATAGAATAAGGTTTATTTTATTTTAGTATTGGCTTAAACTGGTACATAAAAAGAACCAACCACAAGTGAACATACGATCTTACATATCGTTTGATGGTAGACTTCAAAACAATAATTGCATTAGCTTTTATGACATGTATTACAAATCAGATTATGGGAGGATTGAATGGAAACATATGCTTAGGGATTTGGAAAAAGGGTCGGACGTGGCCTACCCTGACATTCTTAACAAATTTGATTTGATTTGGGGGGTCAAAGGTCTTATTGTGACCCGTAGCAACTTAATCCCTACTTGGAAAGATAGGCCTCAAATGAGCATTATTTATAGATTTCCACTTAGGCTGCGCTGTTTCGGCTGGGTTGGTTGTATTTTGAATTTGAATTTTCAATTTGTGCCAAAAAAAGAATAAGACATGTATTGCAAATCTAACGGCCGGTTCACAATATGGCCAAACTTTGAGAGGTTCAACATTTATCCCAATGAAAATGCTGAAATGCCCAAAGTCCGTCGTCTCGGCCTTCACACTAGAGGCCGAAGTCCAAAGGACGTCGCCTCCAAAAGAGCCTAGGTGGCAACACTTTTAGGAAGTTATGGCGCCAAGAGTTCGGCCTCTCGAGCAAAGTTTGGGTATAGCAAAATGCTCAACCCAAACTTCCGTCGAGAGGCCGAACTTTTTTTTCATTAAAATAATCAATCATTGACAAGATCTTGGCCGTTAGATTGGAGGGGTTATTTTGAGCAAGGAATAAAGTGGCATGCTCCTTTGAGTTTGGACTTTGCGCTTGGCCTTTGGAGGCTTCACACTATGCCCAATTAAGGCTACCCTTACTATATTTTATTGGCTATTTTCAGTTCATTTCTTTGGACTCTCAACAAAGTTGGGCCACTCAATCGCACGGCCTCTCGACTTGGACGGCCATAGTGTGAACTCGGTCATTTACACTTTTTTTTAAAAGTTTAGACATAGTGTCTGTTTTTTGGCTCTAAAAAATTCATATGAAGTCCAAAAAATGAGTTATTGGTATCCATGGATAGGTAATGAAGTCCTCTACATAAATATGCAATAATATTTCTACTGCCAGAAAATACATGGCCGCAATTCCACGTTGTTCCCCTGCCCCCTTCAACCCCGTTCCCTCCTGTCCGCCTCACGTTCCCCACCCGTCCGCCCCACGTTCCCCTCCGTGCATTCACGTTCCCTCCCGTTCCCTCTCGTCCGCTCCCCGTTCCCTTCCGTCCGCCCTCGTTCCCTACCGCGCTCCCCTCCCGTCCGCCCCACGTTCCCGCCCGTTCCCTTTCGTCCGCTCCCCGTTCCCTTTCGTCCGCTCCCCGTTCCCTTCCGTCCGCCCTCGTTCCCTACCGCGTTCCCCTCCCGTCCGCCACACGTTCCCCTCCGTCGGCCCCGCGTTCCCTACCGTCGGCCCCGCGTTCCCTACCGTCGGCCCCGCGTTCCCTACCGTCGGCCCCGCGTTCCCTACCGTCGGCCCCGCGTTCCCTACCGTCGGCCCCGCGTTCCCTACCGTCGGCCCCGCGTTCCCTACCGTCGGCCCCTCGTTCCCCTACCGTCCGCCTCGTGTTCCCCTCCCGTCCGCCCCGCGTTCCCCTCCCGTCCCCCCCGCGTTCCCCTCCCGTCCGCCCCACGTTTCCTTCCCGTCCGCCCCACGTTTCCCTCCCGTCCGCCCCACGTTCCCCTACCGTCCGACCCACGTTCCCTACCGTCCGCCCCATGTTCCCTCCCGTCCGCGCTCCGTTCCCTCCCGCGTTCCCCTACGTCCGCCCACTCGTTCCCCTACGTCCGCCCACTCGTTCCCTCAGTCCGCCCCCTCGTTCCCTCCGTCCGCCCCCGCGTTCCCACATTCCCCACACGTCCTTTTCGTGCCCCATGTCAAATCCGACCGGGATCCCATAATGATTGTGCACCCCTTTGCCTATATAAAGCCGTGGGGCTTTAGTTCCCCTCACTTTCCTCTCCTCCCACCACAAAGGGACCCGAGACCTTGTTGCCGTCCCAAGGGCAGCGGCACCGCGCAGGTCTCAGGGGGTTTGGGAGGGCAGGGCAAATTGTGGGGGAACCCTCGCAATTTTTTTTCCAGATTCACTTGCTGATTTCTACATTCACTCACTCATTTCTACATTCACTCACTCAAGCGGTTTTTTTCACGATGGAGGAGGAGGACATTGCTCCTTACCAAAACGAGGATACGAGGGTGCACCGTGCTTGGCTCCAAAGCACTCCATCTGCGCATACTGGAGAGGGTACGGGAAGCGATGCCGAAAGTGGAAGTACTGCAGCACGTCCCCCACGTCCAGATCCTTTTCGGTTTGGCGAAGAGTTCTTTGTTGTTGGTCATTCAAGAGGCAACCAAACACGTGGAAGCCGTGGAACACGTGGGAGTCGGGGAAACAGTGGCCATAGAGGGAGAACAGGAAGGGGACCAAGCTCAGGCAGTTCCACATATATAAATGCAGCCACTCGTGGTGAGTCCATGCCACCACGATCTCCGACACGGTAGACATCAAGACCGGAGAGCCCTGCACGTGATGTACCTCAGGGTTCGGAGCATGGTGAAAGGCGGGGACAGAAACGCCCAGCAGTTTCGGAAGGGACGGAGGAGGGGTCCGCGGTATCAGGTTCACAATCGAGGAAAAAGAAAAATAGAGGCAAACGTGACCCGCGGATCGATGAGGCTCGAAACCATTGTAGGGTCGTGCTGTTGGAGTGGTTTAGAAATAACAGCATGGTTTATTTGGAAAAAAAATACCTCAATGATGGTACAAAGGGTTTAGAGTTGGTCAGGAACGAATTGATGCTTATTCTCACGGAAGCCACGGCTGGACCGGAGTTTGAAGAAGCTAGGGGCATGAACGATTGGGACACCTGGATTGAACAACAAGCCAGGGAAGCAATCTACAATCCAACAATGGCATATGATGCTCTGCATCCTGGCGAGGGAAATAGTAGTGGCAGGAAGTCCGAGCTGTACATGAAGCTAGAGAATTGGAAAAGAGGCGTAATAGCAGCAAAAGGAACATCCGCCCGCAACCTTCCCATTTTTATTGACAGGCAGATGGCAGACAACATTGCCACTCAGGGCCGGCAGGGTGTCATATGATTGCCTAGGAATGCGGAGATCAAAGCCTTGGATAAGGAAATCTTCCAAGGGACCTTCGGAGTGGTGCGGAGAGTCACAATTCATGGAGCATCATTCATCCCTAGCTGGATAGAGTGGGCTGGGAAGACCATGAAGGCCACGAATAGTCTGGAGAACCGAAAGGAGCGTTCAATTGAAGCATTGGCGTGTCCAGTAGATCATCCTGAGGTAATCAAGCTACAATACCTCAATATGAAAACATACGAATCCTATTCGATGTGGTGGAATGGAGGCTCCTTGAAGAACATGAGGGTCTATGACTTCAGCGTTCCGGAAACCCATGAGCGCACAATCCTTCAAATGCCTGGGGCAGACTTTGAAGCACGGAAACGGTTGGTTGTATATCGAAGGCATCGAGCTTATTTGGCATGGGCTCTAATGTGCATTGTGGATGTAGTGCACAAGCATGACGTGTTACACAATGACCTTAATCCCAACAATGTCATGCTGCATTTAACACAAAATCGTGATAACACGGTTTACATTGGTGTGTGTGATTGGGGCATGGCATCCTGGGAAGATGAAGACGCACCACTCCGCAGTGTATGCAATATCTGGTACTGTGCATTTAGTGAATGCAATTCCAATACCCCCAAATTTCTGACCATGCTGAGCAGCTAAACTTGACCAATCCACCCTAACTGACAATGGGGATGATGAAGACGCACCCTTGCATACGCTGCGTTGGAGTGGGATGTTTATGATGACAACACCCAAAAAGCCAGGGCAGGTTGGGAGAATGTACCACAACCGTGGTTAGCGAAGACTGCAATGCAGTACGTGGGCTTCCCTCACTTTGATCGGTTGTGGCCAAGACCTTGTCACGAGCGACATTGCAAGGCCATCAGTGCGAGTTATATGCAGCTTGATGACGTGGAGGCAAAATGAAAATTCCTAACGATACTTAGAAATATCTCCAATTTGGATAGATGGACCAAGAGTACAATTCCAAAGTCGGTGGCGTGTATGATGTATGCGGAGCACGTGTTGTCAGTTAGGGTGGATTGGTCAAGTTTAGCTGCTCAGCATGGTCAGAAATTTGGGGGTATTGGAATTGCATTCACTAAATGCACAGTACCAGATTTTTGTAGGACCTTATCCTATCCACTAAATTCTCACCCTCTAAACCAACAAGAGCATGTTCTAATTCAAACATTAAAGTCCAAAGTCATTCCCCTTGCTTCATCAAATACTACACACCTAACCAAACACTCCCTTATGCAACTAAACCTCTAATTAACCACACAAAATGGGCTTAAGGCCTAAAACATAAACCAAACCAAGCCTCACTCTTTTTATACTTTTGATTGTTTCAATAACACTCCAAATGCAATTCTAAATAAATTGTAAACATAAAACCAATATGAGCACTCATTTTGGGCTCATAGTTGGGTAGGCTCTCGGCTCCGAGAGGGTAAGGTCTTAGTTATAGCGGGAACAAATTTTGTATTAGTGTGGATGGTTGATATTATGTTTGGTTAGGCTCTCGGCTCCGAGAGGGTAAGGTCTTAGTTATAGGGGAACCATATTTTGTATTAGTGAGGATGGTTGAATTTGTGTTTAATTAGGCCCTCGGCTCCGAGAGGGTAAGGTCTTAGTTATAGGGGGACCAAATTTTGAATTAATGTGGATGGTTTATTTATGTTTGGGTAGGCTCTCGGCTCCGAGAGGGTAAGGTCTTAGTTATAGGGGGAACAAATTTTGTATTAGTGTGGATGGTTGATATTATGTTTGGTTAGGCTCTCGGCTCCAAGAGGGTAAGGTCTTAATTATAGGGGGACCAGATTTTGTATTAGTGGGGATGGTTGAATTTATGTTTGGTTAGGCTCCTGGCTCCGAGAGGGTAAGGTCTTAGGTGTCTAGAACCAGATTTGGATTAATGTGGATGCTTTGATTTTATGTTTGAGTAGGCTCTCGGCTCTGATAGTGTAAGGTCTTAGTTGAAGGGGACCAGATTTTGTATTAGTGTGGATGGTTGATATTATGTTTGGTTAGGCTCTCGGCTCCGAGAGGATAAGGTCTTAGTTCTAGGGGGACCAGATTTTGTATTAGTGTGGATGGATGATATTATGTTTGGTTAGGCTCTCGGCTCCGAGAAGGTAAGGTCTTAGGTATAGGGAGACCAAATTTTGAATTAATGTGGATGGTTGAATTTATGTTTTGTTAGGCTCTCGGCTCTGATAGTGTAAGGGCTTAGTTGAAGGGGACTAGATTTTGTATTAGTGTGGATAGTTGATATTATGTTTGGTTAGGCTCTCGGCTCTCGGCTCTGATAGTGTAAGGTCCCAGTTGAAAGGGACCAGATTTTGTGTTATTGTGGATGGTTGATATTATGTTTGGTTAGGCTATCGGCTCCGAGAGGGTAAGGTATTAGTTCTAGGGGGACCAGATTTTGTATTAGTGTGGATGGATGATATTATGTTTGGTTAGGCTCTCGGCTCCGAGAGGGTAAGGTCTTAGGTATAGGGGGACCAGATTCTGTATTAGTGTGGATGGATGATATTTTGTTTGGTTAGGCTCTCGGCTCCGAGAGGGTAAGGTCTTAATTATAGGGGGACCAGATTTTGAATTAATGTAGATGGTTGAATTTATGTTTTGTTAGGCTCTCGGCTCTGATAGTGTAAGGGCTTAGTTGAAGGGGACTAGATTTTGTATTAGTGTGGATAGTTGATATTATGTTTGGTTAGGCTCGGCTCCGAGAGGGTAAGGCCTTATGTGTCTAAGACCAGATTTTAGATTAATGTGGATGCTTTGATTTTATGTTTGGGTAGGCTCTCGGCTCCGAGAGGGTAATGTCTAACTTTTGTTTTTTGTATTCGACTTCAATTTGTGTAGGAATCACAAGCTATGGATCTTATTCTCTCCAAGGAGCCATCCACATATGACCGTAATGTTCAATTGGAGCCTGCCGAGGTGGAAGTTCATACACTAGTTGATGTCCAACGTGGAAAGGTGTTTTCTATGCTAAATTTTCCTTTTGTGTCCAAGCACTTCCGGTTCTTTGGCTTTCAACATATTTTGGGCTTAACCTCATGATTTTGTGTCCACCCTTGTAGAATGATTCACCTCATGTATTCGACCTTGTGCGTCCTCTTGATGAGTCAAATCCGGATGAGATTGAGCTCGAGATTCGGAGATCGCAAAAAGAAGACTCTATCGGTGTGATTCATCGGGTTCGAATCAAACCTCTTGCTAAGTCACATTTCTCTATTCCATTGTGCCGCTTGCAATGTCTTCCTCTTGTTCGGCCCATCAGGGAGGTCGATGTTGCTTGGTTGCAAAACAAATTCGTCATGGGTTACCGTGACGGCAACCGTGCCATGTATGTCTCTCCCTACAACAACCTTAATGAGGGGCTTCATGTTTTGGACGACATTCGGGCCTCCTGGAGTTCATTATGGAAGGAGGCCAGTGATGAGTTTGATTCCATGCTTGAAAATGATTCCGACCTCTATCACTTTGTTGGCAAGATGTTTTTCGTGTGGGAGGGAAATCATCGCGTGACGGCTTGGTTTCGACACATTAACAAGCACCATTCCATGGACAAAGATTGGCACATCTCCATGGACTGCATTGTTGTCGACCCGAGAAACTGTGCTGTCGTCTTCCTTAATGCCATGAATGGCATCAACTGGTAAGTTTGTTTTTGTTTGGGTTTCTCTTGTTGTTTTTTTTTCTCAATATTTTTCCCCTTTTGTTTCTCGCTATTTCTTGTAGGTCCACGAAGCACGACCATGTCAAGGACAACATTCCTGCCAAGCTACTCCGCATTCGAACATTTGGGAAGATGAAACTTGAGGAATTCAAGGACCTTATTTCTCCCGCAGATTACAAGACGTGCGAAACCAAAATGGTTAAAACTCCAACTTGGTATCCTCTTACCTTGGACGTCTTCGTCAAATTCTTGTATAAGGTAATTCTTCCTTCCCTTCCTTATGCTTATGTCTTTCTCCTCTTGATTATTGTCATTCTTTTACACTCCTCTTTGTATGTTAGAGAGAGTTGTCGAACGCAGCCGACACTGCAGCAAGGTTGTAACGGGAGAATACACCAGAGTCCCTCAGGTCTGCTCCCAAAATTTGGGATACTATGACCAAAGCCCAAGAGAAACTCATCAAGAGTATTCGGTCTCGAAATTTCGAGAAGTTCATTTCCATCGCCCACAAAGATAATGGCGAAGACTTCTTCTACGAGGTTCGCCTCCCATTTGTTTCCTTGTTGGCTTATAACTTCCTCTTTCATTCCTTCTTGTTTCATCTTTGCTTTCACTCTCATATGTTGCAGATTGACCGCCATTTTTCCACCTTCCTCGTCCCCGATATGACAATAGAAAAACTCCAAAAGGTAGCAACCACCCATGTCGATGCCTCCTTCAAAGCCAAGTGGCTTCGGTGGTGGAATTCTCCCGCCAAGATCAAAATTGAAAACAAATTCCCCTCTGCTCTTCCTCTCCGTGAGAAAGTCCTTGACGACTAGCTTAACAAAACTTCTTTCTGGGCACAGGTACATCTTCATGTTTTGTTTCTTTTCGTTTGTTTGTTTCATTCTTTTTCATTTCTAACTGTTGGTCTCTCTTAACATAGTTGGAGAAGGGGGTTGAGGCCGAGATTGCATCGTTTGAGAATGAGTTGTCTGTGGACATTGATTGGATTTCTACGGAGATTTTGCACCCGTCCAATTATGTTGAGCATTGGAGGCTCATTTTGTGGGACAAGGTTTTTCGGGTGTATTTTGACGACAAGGGCGATTTGATATTTAGTAAGGGCCTTGACCTCTTGGAGTTCGAGGAAGGCCCCATTGCAATCAAACGCGTTGCTTACCAGTATTCTTTTCCGTTTTCATTTTTCGCATATTCCTTTCATTCCCTTTCCTTTCCACGGCCATTTTCTTACTCCATGTTCTTCATTTTCCAGGTACATTCACCGCGAGCTCGTTGTGAAGAATGTTTTGCCTCCTTCGTCCTTGCCCACTTTCCTCTTCGATTGGATCGATGTCAACTCCAATCTTTGTGTCTATACGGCCATGCAAATCACAAAGTTTCCACCCTTGCACTTGCAGGCTGGTGGTTGGTATTTGCATTGCTCTCGTAGATTCGTGCCCGATGAGGAAGAATCCCTTTACAGCAGCCTTGCAAGCTCTAGCCCCGACGTCATTGAATTGGAGGAGGAACCAGATGAAGATAAATCCGCTCCTCCATCCGTTGGGAAGGATGTTGCGCCCGTCAAAGGTAAAGGCAGAGGTAAGAAGGTTCTCGCCCATGTCTTTTCTCAAGTTTCCACACGTTCTTACGCCAAGGCCTCCGTTCAACGCAATGTTGCTCCAGCCACCACTGTGGTTGGAAGTCCAACCGCCACTCCTTCTGCTGCCCTACCCAATCCGGTTGTTGCTCCTTCTCATAGCGGTGCAACCATTCCATCTGTGCCTCGCAAGTAGAAGGCTGTTGCACCTGATACATTGGTAACTTCCTCCGAGAAGTCATCTAGCTTTTCTTTGATTGAGAATGTGGACATGGGGAAGTTCATTGAGGATCTCATGAAGACCAAGGTTCCACCTCCCGCCTACCGCCACATACAAGACTTCCTAACCAAGGTTTGTGTGCATTTTTATTGTTTTATTCTTTCATTCAATGTATTTGAACATTTGTTTTGTTGTTTTACTTTCTTTGCATTTTTTCTTTCAGGTTGGAGCGGGCCGTACTCGACCAAACACCAAGCCTAAGGTTCACACTGGCGTTGATCTCTTGTTTGCAGATGTGCCCGAGAACCTACGTGTCCCGAGCATCTCCACGCCTCATCCTTGGATGTTCCTTAGTGGAACATCCGCTCTTCCACTTACTTCGAGGTTTTGTTTGCATTTGCGAATGCCAACCTTCATGACGATGGCGTCCTCGTCTTTGCGCACGCTACCGATCCTGAAGTTTCGAGATCAATTCATAACTGGGCTCACATGGAGGAATTCTATGTTGTCGAGGACTGGTTCGGCATGAGTGATCTCGATCTCTAATCGCCCACTAATTCTTTTGAATTGGTACTTCTTCTCGGCCTTCATCCATTTTCATTCGTAGCTTATTTCTTTTATTTCTGTTTTCATAATTCTATCGTTGAAAATTTGTGCAGACTCGCAAGTTCTTCATCAAGGTGCTTGTGCGTAATCGGTCCGTTTTGAATGTCCGGACCTCATACTTCGAGGACATGGGTTACAATCTCAAACGAGATGGTTGGCTCAACAGCTTTACCAATGTGAATAACCAATTCGTGAGGGACGACGGGGTGCCTTAGAGAGGTGCTCGTGAAAAGCGGCCCAAATTCTTCTCGATCATTTTCTCCGCCCTCACGGACAAAGACGACATTACATTGGATTGGCAGTGTGGCTTTGGTTCGTTTTTCTTCTCTTGTTTTTTTCATTTCTTTCTTTTTTGATTTTTTGATTTCATTTGTATTCGTTTCCCTATTCATTTCCTTATCCTGATCCCTTCGCATTTTGTTGGTTTAGGAGGTTCCATCATAGCATGCCGCTCCATTCAACGCCATATTGTGACGCTTGAATCGGACATTGATGTTATCAAGTCCATCCTCCTCCCCATTCGCGAGCCTGAACAATAACAGACCTCTCAACCTACCGCCCCTCAACGAGGCTCCGTTTTTGCTCCTCCTCCTCGAAAGATGGCGAACGCAATTTCGATTTGCTTTGTGAGTAAGTTGATTATTTTATTCTACCTTGTTTTTATTTGTATCTTCAAATATTTGAGATAGAGACATGTGCTCATAGTTTTCTTTTTTTCCTCTATGTCCAGAGTTCAAATTGAGAGCCCCATCCGCGTCCTTAATGCGGATATGTTTGCAACGCCTTTGACGACGTTCGAGCTCCCTTAATATGCTACGGAGCTTGCCCATTTTTTGGCGGAAGCACCGTCCCCACCTCCTACTCGTATCCGACCTTACAACAAACTAGTATTGGATTTCCTAGACATAAGGCCGAGCAGGGCCAGGATAGTGATAGACATAGTAGTCCAAGTGGTTGACTACGCCTCGTGCATCTCTAACCTCCATCTCATATATATTGGTTTTGTTAAATTTTTTTATAAATTTATTTTATGAATTTTCATTTACCTTTTGCAATCCCATATATCTCCTTCTTCGTCTTATGTTGGTGTTTGATTTCAATTCTTTATTTCGAGTTGTCAAATCTATGTTTATGTAGGCTCTTGGCTCTAAGGTAATGGATTTGTTGTTAAGGAACAAATATTGATTTTATGTGGATGTTAGATTTTTGTGTTCGTGTAGACTCTCGGCTCCGAGAGGGTAAGGTCTTAGATGTCAAGATTTTGATTTTATGTGCATGGTTGATTTTATATTTGGGTAGGCTCTCGGCTCCGAGAGGGTAAGGTATGTGTTATCAAGGACCAAATTTTGAATTACTGTGGATGGTTGATGTTATGTTTGGTTAGGCTCTCGGGTCCGAGAGGGTAAGGTCTTAGTTATAGGGGGACCAGAATTTGGATTAATGGGGATGGTTGATTTTATGGTTGGGTAGCCTATCGGCTCCGAGAGGGTAAGGTCTTAGGTGTCTAGGACCGGATTTTGTATTAGTGTGGATGGTTGATTTTATGTTTGGTTAGGCTCTCGGCTCCGAGAGGGTAAGGTCTTAGGTGTCTAGGATCAGATTTTGTATTAGTGTGGATGGTTGATTTTATGTTTGGTTAGGCTATCGGCTTCGAGAGGGTAAGGTCTTGTGTGTCTAGGACCAGATTTTGACTTAATGTGTATGCTTTGAGTTTATGAATGGGTAGGCTCTCGGCTCTGAGAGGGTAAGGCCTTAGGTGTCTAGGACTTCTTTTTGGATTGATGTGGATAGTTGATTTGATTTTCATGTAGGCTCTCGGCTCCGAGAGGGTAAGGTATGTGTTGTCTTGGACCAGATTTTGGATTAATGGGGATGGTTGATTTTATGTTTGGTTACGCTCTCGGCTCTGATAGTGTAAGGTCCTAGTTGAAGGGGATCAGATTTTGTATTAGTGTGGATGGTTGATATTATGTTTGGTTAGGCTCTCGGCTCTGATAGTGTAAGGTCCTAGTTGAAGGGGACCAGATTTTGTATTAGTGTGGATGGTTGATATTATGTTTGGTTAGGCTCACAGCTCCGAGATGGTAAGGCCTTAGTTATAGGGGGACCAAATTTTGAATTAATGTGGATGGTTCATTTTATGTTTGGTTAGGCTATCGGCTCCGAGAGGGTAAGGTCTTGTGTGTCTAGGACCAGATTTTGTATCAGTGTGGATGGTTGATTTTATGTTTGGTTAGGCTCTCGGCTCCGAGAGGGTAAGGTCTTGTGTGTCTAGGACCAGATTTTGTATCAGTGTGGATGGTTGATTTTATGTTTGGTTAGGCTCTCGGCTCCGAGAGGGTAAGGTCTTGTGTGTCTAGGACCAGATTTTGTATCAGTGTGGATGGTTGATTTTATGTTTGGTTAGGCTCTCGGCTCCGAGAGGGTAAGGTCTTGTGTGTCTAGGACCAGATTTTGTATCAGTGTGGATGGTTGATTTTATGTTTGGTTAGGCTCTCGGCTCCGAGAGGGTAAGGTCTTGTGTGTCTAGGACCAGATTTTGTATCAGTGTGGATGGTTGATTTTATGTTTGGTTGGGCTCTCGGCTCCGAGAGGGTAAGGTCTTAGGTGTCTAGGACCAGATTTTGTATTAGTGTGGATGGTTGATTTTATGTTTGGTTGGGCTCTCGGCTCCGAGAGGGTAAGGTCTTAGGTGTCTAGGACCAGATTTTGGATTAATGTAAATGCTTTCATTTTATGTTTGGGTAGTCTCTCGGCTCCGAGAGGGTAAGGTCTTAGTTGAAGGGGACCAGATTTTGTATTACTGTGGATGGTTGATTTTATGTTTGGGTGGGTTCTCAGCTCCCTGAGGGTAAGTAACTAGTTGTCTAGGAGCACATTTTGAATTAATGTGGATGGTGTTAGTTGTGGACCTGATTGTGTCTTGCTAGTTGGATTGCTATTTCTCTAGTTGAGGGGTTAGGGGTAGGGGGTTTGGGTTGGCACCAGATAATGCATGTGCCATTATGGTCATTATGTTATTGATTCCATCCCCCACTCAAGTTAAGATTCACCCCTTCAATCTTGTGCATTCGGAACTACTAATATACCATTGAATTTCATATCCACGTGGATCCCTTTCACATTGGTGTTTAGTTGGAGTTATGATATTGATTCCAACCCCCATTCAAGTTAAGGTTCACCCCATTAATTTGGTGGAATCCAATCACATATCATACCCATAATGTTTGCCTCCATGTGCACCCCATTCACATTGGCCGTCTTCCAATCCCAAATGATATATAGCAAATGCAAGTTTTGTTTGGGCATCTCTTGGCCACATTTGAGGAAGGCTCCATTCTTGAATTCAGGTGTGTCTTTTGGCCAATTTTTAAGCATTATTGAATCTTTGGGTTGAATTTAAGGCCTTGGCCAAATTTCAGATTCTTGTATGTTGTGTTTGATGTTAAGGCCTTGGCCAATTTTTAAGCATTCTTGAGTCTTTGGGTTGACGTTAAGGCCTTGGCCAAATTTCAGATTCTTGTATGTTGTGTTTGATGTTAAGGCCTTGTCCAAATTTTAAGCATTCTTGAGTCTTTGGGTTGACGTTAAGGCCTTGGCCAAATTTCATATTCTTGTATGTTGTGTTTGATGTTAAGGCCTTGGCCAATTTTTAAGCATTCTTGAGTCTTTGGGTTGAAATTAAGGCCTTGGCCAAATTTCAGATTCTTGTATGTTGTGTTTGATGTTAAGGCCTTGGCCAATTTTTAAGCATATTTCAGTGTTTGGGTTGAAGTTAAGGCCTTGGCCAAATTTCAGATTATTGTATGTTGTGTTTGATGTTAAGGCCTTGGCCAAATTTTAAGCATTCTTGAGTCTTTGGGTTGAAGTTAAGGCCTTGGCCAAATTTCAGATTTTTGTGTGTTGTGTTTGATGTTAAGGCCTTGGCCAAATTTTAAGCATTCTTGAGTCTTTGGGTTGACGTTAAGGCCTTGGCCAAATTTCAGATTTTTGTGTGTTGTGTTTGATGTTAAGGCCTTGGCCAAATTTTAAGCATTCTTGAGTCTTTGGGTTGACGTTAAGGCCTTGGCCAAATTTCAAATTCTAGTATGTTGTGTTTGATGTTAAGGGTTTGTCCAAATTTTAAGCATTCTTGAGTCTTTGGGTTGACGTTAAGGCCTTGGCCAAATTTCAAATTCTAGTATGTTGTGTTTGATATTAAGGGTTTGTCCAAATTTTAAGCATTCTTGAGTCTTTGGGTTGAAGTTAAGGCCTTGGCCAAATTTCAAGCATTCTTGAGTCTTTGGGTTGACGTTAAGGCCTTGGCCAAATTTTAGATTCTTGTATGTTGTGTTTGATGTTAAGGCTTTGTCCAAATTTTAAGCATTCTTGAGTCTTTGGGTTGAGGTTAAGGCCTTGGCCAAATTTCAGATTCTTGTATGTTGTGTTTGATGTTAAGGCCTTGTCCAAATTTTAAGCATTCTTGAGTCTTTGGGTTGAGGTTAAGGCCTTGGCCAAAATTCACTTAATTTTTGAGTTCATTTGTGTACCTCTTCATTTGTTCATCAGGTTGTGGAAGATCGCTCTAATTGCACGTCATGGAGCTACTCGTACTACATCTGGACCTAGATGTACAATTGTCAGTCTTAGTTCCCAACTTATTGGTGGATGCCGCAAATGTGGATACGGGCCGGGAGACGGTATTGGACACCCAATGTCGTTTGTCTCTAATCCACGATTTGAGGCTATGTTGCAAATCATGCAAAAATATTGTGGATAAAAATGCCGAGTACAATGTTCTTCGTTTGGCTCAATATGAATACGCCATGGGTCCCAATGTAGACTTAAGGGTGTGTTTGCCACGCGAACATAACCTCATCACACAATTTCAAATGAACATGATGTGGTTATCTCATAGCCGCCACATCAGCTCAAAAATTTCCCGGAGGATTCTTATGTCGGACATGGGGGATTTGTCATTGCGTTCATTGGCTAAGCTAAGGGATGAATTGGAGAGCTGTTGGTGTGCGGAGGAGTTCTATGGCATGATCTTTGAATCATTTTACCCATATTGGACATGTTCGGCCGATAGGGTGTAGATGGAAATAAAGTAGAGGATGGTTGTATATAGCTACTTGAACTGAATACACATTTTTGTAAGTCTTGAGTTTGGCACCTAAGTTCATGAACATTTTCTCGGCCATCAAATATTTTGTGTATGGGAATTATTGATATCTAATCGTACTTGGAAAGAATACCCTACCTACTTGGGGCAATTTATCACTCTGTGGAAATCATTTATGTATACTTAAGTTGTTCATCATATGATAATGTTTGATTTCAATTGGTGACATCAGCCCTAATTTAATATGAAACATTTGAAACCTAGACTATAAGATGTTTGATAACAAACACAATCTTCCACGCCTATAGGATCCGTTGGTTTCTCGAACAATTCTGGATTATTATGTCCACGGGAATGGGGTGCCTTTCCAACAAATTGAATTCAAACTACCTCTAAATCCACAGACATAGGCACCGCTTCTCCTAAAATAACCCAAGAAAATCTAAATTTTCCACTCTCCAATCACCGCTCTCCGCTCTACGCTCACACTACTAAGTTTCCCCAGCCAGCATCCTCTTCTACCATCCCCTTGTTGGGCTTCCTACCACAACCTCAATCCCGCCGTTCCTAGCTCCGACTGCCAACTTCGGCATTGATTGCAGGGAGGTGGAAGGAAAACTCAACCAACCCAAGACTCAAGGCAGAGTCCAGGACCACCCAAGGTCATCCTTGCGAAATTCAGCAATGTGTCATGCCGAATTGCCTCCTATCTCTCAGCTCAGGATAAATTTCTTTACCTGAATTGTGAATCCCTCCTCCCCCTATCAGTCCATCCTTGTTGTTTCCTTCCTCTCTAGTCCGAGAACAGTGCACTACTCGGCAATCCGCACTCACTTCCCCCTTCCCTGGTGCACATTTTGAGCTTGAGTGTGGGAAGGGTTGTTTCCTCTTGCTACTGCATTGTCTTCCCCTCGAGCGCCCTCACTTGCTGGTCCATCATACATGTTGGATTTGCTGCCTCCCGCTTGAATCACTTGTGTCGTCCCCGTTTTTTCTACTGCCGACACTCTCTCCTTCTCCTCCCGTGCAGCTGCCGCTCCTTTCTACACTCGAACCACAGTCCCCGCCTCCGAAATTCACTAGGGTGGCCCATAGCCAGCCCCCCCTCCCTAAAATGGGCATCAACGATCCTCCTACCAACTCAACCAATCTCACAATCAACACCATCCCCATAGCCTAAAACAAACACTAACTATCCTTACTTGGCCAATAACCCGGTTTTTAACTTAAACTCAACCCCCTTAACCCCCTAACCAAATTAACATAATACCAACGGGTTCCCAACCCGTAAAGTACCATCCTGTAAGCTTTAACTACATTCTATCACAAGCTCACGGTTACACTCTGTTTAAGTTTTATAATAATTGATAACAATTCAAAATCTAAGTTCTAATGCCATCAAGAGTTAACAACAACTGTGGGCTCAACTTTGGGCTCACACACACACATTCATCGTATGAAACAAACTCAAGAATGTGCCATACAAAAACCAAAACCAAAATAAACATACGGCAAAGTCTGAACACTTACCAGCATGGAGCCACCTGAATGCAACAAACACTTGCATTTGTTATGTAGCACATGGGCTAGGAAGTATTCCATTGTGAAATGGGTGCATGGGGATGTCAACATCATTGGTATGATGTTCGTTTCGATTGCACTATATTAATGGGGTGAATCTTAATTTGATTGGGGGATCCTATGTCGCGCACCTCTCCATAAGGAGTGGCCGAAACACCATGGGCACAAGGGGGACCCCGGAGTGACACCCGGGACTTGTGGCGCCATTGGTGAGAGGGCCCAAGTGATCCTAGTGTGGGTGAGGGCCCCGGGCGTTGGGAACGCCTCCCACCCACGGAGACTAGGAGGCACAAGGGTAAGGCCATGAGCTATGCGTAGCTCATGGCGTGGTGATTCTAGAATGCTCAAGAACACCTCCATCGGAGGTGTGAGCTAGGAGTTATGGCCATTTGAGTGGGGCGCTGTCCCGGGACAGCGCCCTGGTGCAGCAGTGCCTGGGAGTGACTCCCGGGACTGCCAAGGTTCAAAGAGGCATAACGTCCTCATAACTTGCCCAAATGGGGCAAGTGAGGAGTCCATCGGCATCTACGTGAAGCGTAGATGAGGATGGAGTGGTTGGTTGTTATGATCAGACATCATACAAGGAAGTTATGATGGTCTGAAGCTGCTGGGGGGTTCTAGGCCCAGCAGCTAAAGGAAAATGTCCACTTGGCCCCAACTCTTGGTAGGGAGACAAGAGGTTGGTTGACGGTGGGGTAGGGGCCCCGCGTGAAGTCCTAGAGGCTTATATGGGTGAGGTGGTGTGGCCTCACCCACCCGAGGCCGAACGGCAAGGCCTCCATGGGCTTTGGCCTATTGTGAGGCCATAGTTGCCTAGTATGGTTCGGGTTGTTGTAGTGTTGCTCCGGCAACGCGATGATCAACATAGGATTGGACTTCCATGGATGGAAGTCCACATTGGGGAAATGGGTTACCGATTAAGGGGTGAGTCCCGAAAGCAAAGTAGGAGGGTTGGTTCCCTCCTATGAACTATTGGTCCGGGGTTAGAGGAGCTAACCATTAGCATGGCGGTATGCAAAGGGTTAGCCACTCGTAACCTTTGCTAGAATTGAAAATTGGCAAGATGGTCAAGGGGGGGCTAGCAAGGGTTGCGACATCCTAGCTAGTACACCATATTATGAACGGGGATGCAATATTTATCATTAAGGCTATAATGCCACATGCAAAAATCTAGTGCATACCCCCAACCCCTGGACCCTCTCGGAACCAAGAGGGTCCTTACATTGTCCAACCCCTTAACTTGAGATATATGAATCCACCCAACAAGCATTGAACCTGTCGACCCCAACCTATTTAGAGAAGCAAAAATCTGGTGCATACCCCAACCCCTGGACCCTCTCGGAACCGAGAGGATCCCTACATTGTCCAACCCCTTAACTTGAGATTTGTCAACCCACCCAACAAGCATTCAACACGTCAAACGCAACCAAATAGACAAGCTAAAATCTAGTGCATACCCCCAACCCCTGGACCCTCTCGGAACCGAGAGGGTCCCTACATTGTCCAACCCCTTAACTTGAGATATATCAACCCACCCAACAAGCATTGAACCCGTCGACCTTAACCTATCTAGAGAAGCAAAAATCTAGTGCATACCCGAACCCTGGACCCTCTCAAAACCGAGAGGGTCCCCACATTGTCCAACCCCTTAACTTGAGAAATATCAACCCAACCAACAAATATTCAACCCGTCCACCCGAACCTCCCTAGAAAACCAAAAATCTCGTGCATGCCCCGAACCCCTAAACCCTCTCGGAACGGAGAGGGTCCCTACATTATCCAGCCCCTTAACTTGAGAAATATCAACCCAACCAACAAAGATTCAATCCTTCCACCCAAATCTCTTTAGACAATTGAAATCAAACAACAACATAAGATAAAGAAGGTGTTGAATGGAATTTGCAAAACGTACATGGAAAGTTAGCAAATGAAGTAATAAAAAAACTCAAACAAAAACAATACATATGAGATGGAGGTCCCAAACGCACGCGGCGGTGTCAACAACTTGGACTACAATGTCTATCACTATCCTCGCCCTTCTCAGCCTCTATGTCAAGGAAATCCAATACTAGATTATTGAAAAAACGGGTGGGACTAGGAGGAGGGAAAGGTGCATCCCCCAAAAGATGGGCAAGGTTAGCAACATACGAAGGGAGTTTGAACGCCATCGAAGGGGTTGCAAACATGTCCACATTAAGGACACGAATCGGATTCTCATTTAGAACTTTGCACATAAAGGAAAAGAAAATAAGAAAAATGAGCACAAGCCAAAAATTCCGATCCGAGAAGATAGAAAAATGCAAGCAATCAAGTTAGAAGCCAATAACAAACTTACGCACATAGTAAATCAAAATTGCGTTTTGCCATCTTCCGGGGAGAAGGAGCAAAAACCGACCCTCGTTGTGGGGCACCATGCTGAGAAGTGTGTTCTTGCTCAGGCTCACGCATGGGGAGGAGGATGGACTTAAATATGTCGATGTCCGACTCAAGCGCCACAATATGGCGTTGAATGGAGTGGCATGCAATGACGGAACCTCCTAAAACAACAAAATGCGAGAAGATGAGCATAAGGAAATGAATGGGAAATGGAACAAACATAAAAAAATCAAAACATAAAAAAACAAAGACATAAAATACAACAAGATGAAAAACCAACCAACACCACATTGCCAATCCATGATAATGTCGTCCTTGTCCATGAGGATGGAGAAAATGATGGAGAAGAACTTGGGGCGCTTTTCACGAGCACCTCTCCAAGGCACCCCGTCTTCCTTTATAGACTGGTTCTTCGCATCGGCAAAGCTGTTAAGCAAACCATATCTCTTGAGATTGTAACCCATGTCTTCGAAGTCCGAGGTACGGACATTCAAAACAGATTCATTATGCACGAGCACCTTGATAAAGAATTTGCGAGTCTGCAAGAAATATGAACGGGAGAATTAGGAATACAAAAATATAATGGAAAAAAATATAAGAATAATAAACGATGAGGCTAGAAAACAATTACCAACTCAGAAGGAATAGTAGGCGATTGTAGATCGAGGTCATTCATGCCAAACCAATCTTCGGCAACGTAAAAATCCTTTGTATGTGCCCAAATGTAAATTGATCTAGACACTTCCGGATCAGCGGCGTGTGCAAAGACAAAAATGCCGTTGTCATGGAACTTGGCGCTTACGAAGGCAAACAAAACCTCAAAGTACGTGGAAGAACGTTTGTTCCACTAAGGAACTTCCGACGATGATGACGAGATGCTCGGCACACGGAGGTTCTCGGGAAAATTTACAAAATTATATCAAGCCTTGTGTGAACCTTAGGCTTGGTATTCGGACGAGTACGGCCTGCTCCAACCTGCAAAGCCAAAATACAAAGAAAATTTAGAAAAAAAAACAAGTGTTCAACAATATGGAATGAACGGGAAAACAAGAGAATGTCGCACAAACCTTAGTAAAGAATTCTTGGATGCGGTAGTAAGCCGGAGGGGGACCTTGGAGCGCATGAGATCCTTTATAAGCTCCACCATGTCGACGTTCTCAATCAAAGAGAGAGTAGACGACTTCTTCGAAAAAGTTGCAGAGGTATCCCGATCGACGGCCTTCCTCTTGCGCGGCACGGAGGGAATGATGACACCGCTATGGGAAGGAGCAGGAATAAGGTCTGGAAAAGAGGCAGAAGGAGTTGCAGTTGGACTTCCGACAACTGTGGTAGGTGGAGCTGGAGTACGCTTAACATATGCCTAGGTGAAAGAACGGATGGACACTTGACTGGAGGCAACCATCTTGCCTTTGCCCTTGACCTTCACCGGCGGAACCTCTTTGTCATTGGTGGGAGGAGTTGGATTCTCATTTTTTTCCGCCTTTTCTTCCAATTCAATAACCTCAAGCACAGAAGAAGCGAGGTTGTTGTAGAGGGGTTCTTCTACGTCGGTAACGAATCAACGAGAACAATCCAAGTACCAACCACCAGCCACTAAATGCATGCGTGGAAATTTTGCAAGTTGCATGGGCGTGTACATACAAAACTTTGAATTGTCATCGATCCAATCTTCAAGGAATGACAACAAAGATGAAGAAGGAAGAACATTCTTCACGACAAACTCACGGTGAATGTACCTAGAGATTGAAGAACATGAGAACAAAGAAATGGACTGGAATAAGTGAAAGCAAACAAAGATATGAAGGACAAAATAAAAACAAAAATGATTACCGGTAAGCAACACGCTTGATAGCTATGGGGCCTTTCTCGAACTCTATGAGATCGAGCCCTTTGGTGAACTTCAAGTCTCCCTTGTCGTCAAAATACACCCAAAAACCTTGTCCCACAAAATGAGCCTCGAATGCTTGACAAAATGAGTAGGTTGCAAAAGACCTTTTGTAGAAGCCCAGTCGATGTCGATGGAGCATTCATTTTCAAATAAGCTGATCTCACCCTCAACATTTTTTTCCAACTAAGATGAACCAAACATAAAGTCCAAAATATGGTCACAATTTCGTCCCAATGTCCTCAATGAAGACCCTCCATGTCCAACCCCTTAATTTGAAGAATAGAACCCAACCAAAAAACAGATAAAAGGCCTCCAACAGGGCCTATCCACACAAGCAAAAATTGGGTGCGTACCCAAACCCCTGGACCTACTCAAAACCGAGAGGGTTCCTACATTGTCCAACCCCTTAACTTTGATATATATCATCCCACCCATAAAACATTCAACCCGTGAACCCCAACCTATATAGACAAACACATATGTGGTGTATACCCCAACCCCTCGACCCTCTCGGAACCGAGAAGGTCCGTTACATTGTCAAACCCCTTAACTAGAAGATTTCAACCCAACCAAAAAAATGATAAAAACCCTCAAACAGAGTTATCTACACAAGCAAAAATCTGGTTCATACCCCAACCCCTGGACCCTCTTGGAACCAAGAGGGTCCCTACATTGTCCAACCCCTTAACTGGAAGATTTCAACCCAACGAAAAAAATGATTAAAGCCCTCCAACTAGGCATATCTCGACAACCCAAAATTTGGTGTATACCCCAACCCCTGTACCCTCTCGGAACCGAGAGGGTCCCTATATGTTGAGTCATTGAACTTGAAGAATATAAAGCCAACCAACAAATAGATTCAAGCCCTCCAACTTGGCTATATAGACAAGCCAAAATCGGGTTCATGCCCCCAACCCCTCGACCCTCTCAGAACCGAGAGGGTCCCTACATTATCCAACCCCTCAACTACAAGTTTAAACCCAACCAAAAAAATGAGTAAAACCCTCCAACAGGGCTATCTACACAAGCAAAAATTTGGTGCATACCCCCGACCCCTAGACACTCTCGGAACCAAGAGGGTCCTTATATGTTCAACCATTGAACTTGTAGAATAAAAAACCAACCCAAAAAAAATTAAAACCCTCTAATTTGGCTATTTAAACCAGCGAAAAACAAGTTCATGCCCCCAACCCCTTGACCCTCTTAGAACAGAGAGGGTCCTTACATTGTCCAACCCCTTACCTAGAACATTTCCACCCAACCAAAAAAATTTAAGCCCTCCATCACGGCTACCTACACAAGTTGAAATATGGTTCACACCCCTAACCCATGTACCCTCTCGGAACCGAGGGGTCCCTATATGTTCAACCATTGAACTTGAAGAATATAAAGCCAACCAAAAAATAGATTAAAGTCCTCCAAATGGGCTATCGACACAAGTAAAAATCTGGTTCATGCCCCCAACCCCTGGACCCTCCCGGAACCGAGAGGGTCCCTACGTTGTCCAAACCCTTAACTAGAAGATTTAAACCCAACCAAAAAAATGATTAAAGCCCTCCATCTTGGCTATCTACACAAGCAAAAATATGGTTCACACCCCCAACCCATATACCCTCTCGGAACCGAGAAGGTCCCTATATGTTCAACCATTGAACTTGAAGAATATAAAGCCAAGTAAAAAACATATTAAAGTCCTCCAAATGGGCTATCGACACAAGTAAAAATCCGGTTCATGCCCCCAACCCCTGTTCCCTCTCGCAACCGAGATGGTCCCCATATGTTCAACCATTGAACTTGAAGAATATAAAGCCAACCAACAAATAGATTAAAGCCCTCGAACTGGGCTATTAAGACAAGCGAAAATCAGGTTCATGCCTCCAACCCCTCGACCCTCTCGAAACCAAGAGGGTCCCTACATTGTCCAACCCTTTAACTAGAACATTTCAACCCAACCAAAAAAATTGATTAAAGCCCTTCAATTGGGCATATCCAGACAACCAAAAATTTGGTGTATACCCCTGCCCCTGTACCCTCTCAAAACCTGGGGGTCCCTATATGTTCAACCATTGAACTTGGAGAATATAAAGCCAACCAACAAAAAGATTAAAGCCCTCCAACTGGGCTATTTAGACAAGCGAAAATCAGGTTCATGCCCTCAACCCCTAGACCCTAGCGGAACCGAGAGAGTCCCTACGTTGTCCAAACCCTAAACTAGAAGATTTAAACCCAACCAAAAAAATTGATTGAAGCCCTTCAATTGGGCATATCTAGACAACCAAAAATTTGGTGTATACCCCCACCCCTGTACCCTCTCAGAACGTGGGGGTCCCTATATGTTCAATCATTGAACTTGAATAATATAAAGCCAACCAACAAATAGATTAAACCCCTCAAACTGGGCTATTTAGACAAACGAAAGTTAGGTTCATGCCTCCAACCCCTCGACCCTCTCGAAATTGAGAGGGTCCCTACATTGTACAACCTTTTAACTTGAACATTTCAACCCAACAAATTTTTTTGATTAAAGCCCTTCAATTGGGCATATCTAGACAACCAAAAATTTGGTGTATACCCCAACCCCTGTACCCTCTCTGAACCTGGGGATCCCTATATGTTCAATCATTGAACTTGAAGAATATAAAGCCAACCAAAAATTAAATTAAAGCCCTCCAACTGGACTATTTGATCAAGCGGAAATTGAGTTCATGCCCCAATCCCTTGACCCCTGTGTTGTCCAACCCCTTAACTACAAGATTTCAACCCAACCAAAAAAATGATTAAAGCCCTCCATCTAGGCTATCTACACATGCAGAATTCAAGTTCATACCCCCAACCCCTGTTCACTCTCGGAATCGAGATGGTTCCTATATGTTCAACCATTGAACTTGAAGAATATAAAGCCAACCAACAAAGAGATTAAAACCCTCCAACTTGGATATTAAAACAAACCAAAATCGGGTTCATGCCCCCAACCCCTTGACCCTCTCGGAACTGAGAGGGTCCCAACATTGTTCAACGCCTTTACTTGAAGATTTCAACACAATCAAAAAAATGAGTAGAGCCCTCCAACAAGGCTACATAAGCAGAAATCAGGTTCACACCCCCAACCCATGTACCCTCTCGGAACAGAGAGGGTCCCTATATTGTCAACCATTGACCTTGAAGAGTATAAAACCAACCAAAAATCTAGATTAAGGACCTCCAATTTGGCTATTTAGACAAGCCAAAATCGGGTTCATGACCCCCACCCCCTGGACCCTCTTGGAACCAAGAAGGCCCCAACATTGTCCAACCCCTTTACTAGAAGATTTCAACACAATCAAAAAAATGAATGGAGCCCTCCAACAAGGCTACATAAGCAGAAATCAGGTTCACAGCCCCAACCCATGTACCGTCTTGGAACACAGAGGGTCCCTATATGTTCAACCATTGAACTTGAAGAATATAAAGCCAACCAACAAATAGATTAAAGCCCTCCAACTTGGCTATTTAGACAAGCGAAAATCAGTTCATGCCTCCAACCCCTGGACCCCTTCGGAACCGAGAAGGTCCCTACGTTGTCCAAACCCTTAACTAGAAGGTTTAATCCCAACCAAAAAAATGAATAAGCCCTCCCATTTTGTTATCTACACAAGCACAAATTTGTTCATACCCCCAACCCCTAGACCCTCTCGGAACCGAGAGGGTCCCTATATGTTCAACCATTGAACTTGAAGAATATGAAGCCAACCAAAATAAAGATTAACGCCCTTCATTAGAGCCTATCTACACAAGCAAAAACCAGGTTCATAACCCCAACCCCTGGACCCTCTCAAAACCGAGACGGTCTTTACATTGTCCAACCCCTTAACTAAAAGATTTCACCCCAACAAAAAAAAAATTAAAGCCCTTAAACTGGGCATATCTAGACAACGAAAAACTTGGTGTATACCCCAACGCCTGTACCGTCTCGGAACCAGGACGGTCCTAATATGTCTAACCATTAAACTCGAAGAATATAAATCAAACCAAAAATTAGATTAAAGCCCTCCAACTTGGCTATTTAGACAAGCCAAAATCGGGTTCATGCCCCCAACCCCCTCGGGGGGGGGCAGTGTGTTAAAAAGTTAAGGATATAGGTGCGAACAACCACTATTTTATAGAGGGGTATTACTTTCAATTCTTTTTTTATCCACATGTTATCATTATGTAAATTTCTACTTTGAATTAATAAAAAAATGGCTTGCATTACTTATAATTCCAAATTACCTATTATTCCATACCCTCTAGTACTTTAAAGATGTTCAGTGCCATTATTGATACCCTATATTACTCTTAAGTCCATTTATAATTTTTAGCCCTCATGTTTTTAAAATACCCTATCATTTGTTTGAACGTATATTCCTAGTCCAACCAATGACTACCCCCCTTGAGCCAACCCCTCGACCCTGTCAGGACCGAGAAGGTCCCTACATTGTCTAACCCCTTAACTAGAAGATTTCAACACAATCAAAAAAACGAGTAAAACCCTCCAACA
Organism: Polytrichum commune; assembly: GCA_950295325.1. Lineage (NCBI taxonomy): Eukaryota > Viridiplantae > Streptophyta > Polytrichopsida > Polytrichales > Polytrichaceae > Polytrichum > Polytrichum commune. Next base: position 52,453,959 of record OX485806.1, on the reverse strand, counting down.
AGGCTATCTACACAATCAGAAATCTGGTTCACACCCCCAAACCATGTACCCTCTCGGAACAGAGAGGGTCCCTATATGTTCAACCATTGAACTTGAAGAATATAAAGCCAACCAGATGTTAGATTAAAGCCCTCCAACTTGGCTATTAAAACAAGCCAAAATCGGTTTCTTGCCCCCAACCCCGTGACCCTCTCGGAACCGAGAGGGTCCCAACATTCTCCGACCCCTTTAATAGAAGATTTCAACACAATCAAAAAAATGAATGAAGCCCTCCTACAAGGCTACATCAGCAGAAATCTAGTTCACACCCCCAACCCATGTACCCTCTCGGAACAGAGAGGGTCCCTATATGTTCAACCATTGAACTTGAAGAATATAAAGCCAACCAAAAATCTCGATTAAATACCTCCAACTCGGCTATTTAGACAAGCCAAAATCGGGTTCATGCCCCAACCCCTCGACCCTCTCGGAACCAAGAGGCTCCCTAAATTGTCCAAACCCTTTACTAAAAGATTTCAACACAATCAAAAAAATGAGTAAAACCCTCCAACAAGGTTACCTACACAAGCCGATATTTGGTTCACACACCCAACCCATGTACCCTCTCGGAACAAAGAGGGTCCCTATATGTTCAACCATTGAACTTGAAGAATATAAAGCCAACCAAAAATTAGATTAAAGCCCTCCCACTTGGCTATTAAGACAAGCCAAAACCGGTTTCATGCCCCCAACCCCTTGACCCTCTCGGAACCGAGAGGGTCCGAACATTGTCCAACCCCTTTAGTAGAAGATTTCAACACAATCAAAAAAATGAATAAAGCCCTCCAACAAGGCTACATAAGCAGAAATCAGGTTCACACCCCTAACCCATGTACCTTCTCGGAATAAAGAAGGTCCCTATATGTTCAACCATTGCACTTGAAGATTATAAAGCCAACCAAAAATCTAGATTAAATACCTCCAACTTGGCTATTTAAACAAGCCAAAATCGGGTTCATGCCCCAACCCCTCGACCCTCTCGGAACCGAGAGGGTCCCTACATTGTCCAACCCCTTTACTAGAAGATTTCAACACAATCAAAAAAATGAGTAGAGCCTTCCAACATGGCTATCTACACAAGCAGAAATCTGGTATACACCCCCAACCCATGTACCCTCTCGGAACAAGGAGGGTCCCTATATGTTCAACCATTGAACTTGAAGAATATAAAGCCAACCAACAAATAGATTAAAGCCCTCCAACTTGGCTATTTAGACAAGCCAAAATCAAGTTCATGCCCCCAACCCCTCGACCCTCTCGGAACCGAGAGGGTCCTTACATTGTCCAGCCCCTTAACTAGAACATTTCAACACAATCAAAAAAATGAGTAAAGCCCTTCAACAAGGCTATCTACACAAGCAGAATTCCGGTTCACACCCCCAACCCATGTACCCTCTCAGAACCGAGAGGGTCCCTATATGTTCAACCATTGAACTTGAACAATATAAAGCCAAGCAAAAAAACATTCAAGCCCTATAACTTGGCCATTTAAACTACCGAAAATCAAAGTCACGCCCCCCACCCCTTGACCCTCTCGGAACCGAAAGGGTACCTATATTGTCCAACCCCTTAAGTAGAAAATTTCAACCCAACCAAAAAAATAATTTAAGCTTTTCAACTGGGGATATCTAGACACTCAAAAATTTGGTGTATACCCCAACCCCTGTACCCTCTCGCACCCAGGGGTCCCTATATGTTCAACCAAATATATTGAACTTGAAGAATATAAAGCCAACCAGCAAATAGATTAAAGCCCTCCAACTTGGCTATTTAGACAAACCAAAATCGGGTTCATGCCCCCAACCCCTCACCCTCTTGGAACCAAGAGGATCCCTACATTATCCAACCCCTTAACTAGAAGATTTAAACCCAACCAAAAAAATGAGTAAAGCCCTCCAACTCACTATCTACAAAAGCATAAATTTCTTCATATCCCCAACCCTTGGACCCTCTCGGAACCGAGATGGTCCCTATATGTTCAACCATCGAACTCGAACAATATGAAGCCAACCAAAAAAAATATTAAAGCCCTGCATTAGGGCCTATCTACACAAGCAAAAGCCTGGTTCATACCCCCAACCCCTGGACCCTCTCAAAACCGAGAGGGTCCTTACATTGTCCAACCCCTTAACTAGAAGATTTCAACCCAACCAAAAAAATGAGCAAAGCCCTCCAACTAGGCTATCTACACAAACAGAAATTTGGTTCATACCCCCAACCCCTAGACCCTCTCGGAACAGAGAGGGTCCCTATGTGTTCAACCATATAACTAGAAGAATATAAAGCCAACCAAAAAATAAATTAAAGCCCTGCAACTTGGCTATTTAGACAAGCGAAAATGTGGTTCATGCCCCCAACCCCTTGACCCTCTCGGACCCAAGAGGGTCCCTATATTATCCAACCCCTTAACTAGAACATTTCAACCCAACCAAAAAAATGATTAAAGCTCTTCAACTGGGCATATCTAGACAAGAAAAAATGTGGTTTATACCCCAACCCCTGTACCCTCTCGGAACCAGAAGGGTCTCTATATGTTCAACCATTGGACTTAAAGAATATAAAGCCAACCAAAAAATATATTAAAGCCCTCCATTAGGGCTATGTACACAAGCCAAAATCGGCTTCATGCCCCCAACCCCTCGACCCTCTCGGAACCGAGAGCGTCCCAACCCCTTCACTTGAAAATTTCAACCCAATCAAAAACATGATTAAAGCCCTTCAGCTGGGCATATTTGGACAAGCAAAAATTTGGTGTATACCCCAACCCCTGTACCCTCTCGGAACCAGGAGGGTCCCTATATGTTCAACCATTGGACTTGGAAAATATAAAGCCAACCAAAAAATAGATTAAAGCCCTCCAACTCGGCTATTTAGACAAGCGAAAATTAGGTTCATGCCCCCAACACCTGGACCCTCTCGAAACCGAGAGGGTCCCTACATTGTCCAACCCTTTAACTTGAACATTTCAACCCAACAAAAAAAAATGATTAAAGCCCTTCAATTGGGCATATCTAGACAACCAAAAACTTGGTGTATACCCCAACCCCAATACCCTCTCGGAATCAGGAGGGTCCCTATATGTTCAACCATTGAACTTGAGGAATATAAAGCCAACCAAAAAATCGATTAAAGCTCTCCAACTGGGCTATTTAGACAAGCAAAAATCGGGTTCATGCCCCCAACCGCTCGATCCTCTCGGAACCGAGAGGGTCCGTACAGTGTCCAACCCCTTAACTAGAAGATTTCAACCCAATCAAAAAAATGATTAAAGCCCTTCAAGTTGGCATATCTAGACAAACAAGAATTTGGTGTATACCCCAACCCATGTACCCTCTCAGAACCAGGAGGGTCCCTATAGGTTCAACCATTGAACTTGAAGATTATGAAGCCAACCAAAAAACAAATTAAAGCCCTCCAACTTCGCTATTTAGACAAGCAAAAATCGGGTTCATGCCCCCAACCCCTCGACCCTCTCAGACCCGAGAGGGTCCTTATATTGTCCAGCCCCTTAACTAGAAGATTTCAACACAATCAAAAAAATGATTAAAGCCCTCCAACAAGGCTATGTACACAAGCAGAAATATGGTTCACACCCTCAACCTATGTACCCTATCGGAACCGAGAAGGTCCCTATATGTTTGTAGAGCCTCCGTGTCGCGCACCTCTCCATGAGGAGTGCCCGAAACACCATGGGCACAAGGGGGACCCCGGAGTGACACCCGGGACTTGTGGCGCCGTTGGTGAGAGGGCCCAAGTGATCCTAGTGTGGGTGAGGGCCCCGGGCGTTGGGAACGCCTCCCACCCACGAAGACTAGGAGGCACAAGGGTAAGGCCATGAGCTATGCGTAGCTCATGGCGTGGTGATTCTAGAATGCTCAAGAACACCTCAATCGGAGGTGTGAGCTAGGAGTTATGGCCATTTGAGTGGGGTGCTGTCCCGGGACAGCGCCCTGGTACAGCAGTGCCTGGGAGGGATTCCCGGGACTGCCAAGGTTCAAACAGGCATAACTTCCTCAAGACTTGCTCGAATGGAGCAAGTGAGGAGTCCATCGGCATCTACGTGAAGCGTAGATGAGGATGGAGTGGTTGGTTGTTATGATCAGACATCATACAAGGAAGTTATGATGGTCTGAAGCTGCTGGGGGGTTCTAGGCCCAGCAGCTAAAGGAAAATGTCCACTTGGCCCCAACTCTTGGTAGGGAGACAAGAGGTTGGTTGACGGTGGGGTAGGGGCCCCGCGTGAAGTCCTAGAGGCTTATATGGGTGAGGTGGTGTGGCCTCACCCACCCGAGGCCGAACGGCAAGGCCTCCATGGGCTTTGGCCTATTGTGAGGCCATAGTTGCCTAGTATGGTTCGGGTTGTTGTAGTGTTGCTCCGGCAACGCGATGATCAACATAGGATTGGACTTCCATGGATGGAAGTCCACATTGGGGAAATGGGTTACCGATTAAGGGGTGAGTCCCGAAAGCAAAGTAGGAGGGTTGGTTCCCTCCTATGAACTATTGGTCCGGGGTAAGAGGAGCTATCCATTAGCATGGCGGAATGCGAATGGTTAGCGCTCGTAACCTTTGCTAGAAACAAAAATTGGCAAGATTGTTAAGGGACCTAGCAAGGGTTGCGACACTCCGAATCCATATTCGGCAACCAAACATGCAGGAAGGGCAAACCAAACTCGGAAGACGGAGCAACGCAAATAGGGAGATTTGGGAACGCAATGGGCAACAGGTGTAGCAGGAGGACGTGAGGTGATTGGGAGCCGGCGAAGTGCGGAGGTGACTGGGAGTCGGCCAAGGGCCGAGAGACCAAGCAACCAGGAGCCACGTGGATAGGGAAACAACAAGCCAGCGAGGACCGAGGGACCGAGAGCCGGGAGCTGTAGAAGAAAGGAGCAAGTGAGCATCGTTATGTAGGGCCCTCAGCCGAACGGGAACCTCGGTCTCGGGAGAGGGGTCAATTAGGTTAAGCACAGTAGGTAGCTACTAGTGAGAAGAGTAGTTCTTAGGGAGAAGAATAGCTACTAGTGAGAAAAATAGCCTAGGTTACTCGAGCTAATATAGTAGATTAGTAAGTAGAAATAATAAAGTATTAGGAGAGGATGAACACATAAAGGGACGGAATCAGACTATGGATGAATGGAATTAGAGGAGTTGTAACCAACCCATGGCACAACTAGACACCTAGTACATGCCCAAATGTACTCCATTAGTATATATATTTAAAGCACATTACATTACTATTAATAGATCTGGCTGAGCCGAATTTAGACTACAATTACATTCAGTGCCTAAATTAGTAAATGCACACATTTCACATTAAGAGAAGACCTAACCGCCACATCACCAATTTCCTAGATAGTGAACCCTATATAAAGAAGGCACATAAGGCACCTAATGCACCTCATTCTAACGCGAGCTATTCGAGGTGGAGGACTACAAGACCGGTAGCCTACAAGACTAGAGGACCTCGAGACCGGTGGCCTACAAAATCGGAGGACTAATAGGATCGAAAGATCCTCGTGCTTTATTAAAGGGATCGAAAGATCCTCAAGTTTAGAAAACATTAAAGGATTAGAGGATCCTCGAGTTTCCCAAATAAAGAAATTGGAAGACTTTGAACTAGAGGACTCGAAGACTAGAGGACCGCGGGCGTCCCAACCCTTGCTAGTCCCCTTAAAAATCTTACCAATTTCCATTTCTAGCAAAGGTTACGAGTGCTAACCCTTCGCATACCGCCATGCTAATGGTTAGCTCCTCCTACCCCGGACCTTATAGTTCATAGGAGGGAACCAACCCTCCTACTTTGCTTTCAGGACTCACCCCTTAATTGGTAACCCATTCCTAGATGTGGGCTTCCATCCATGGAATCCCAATCCCATGTTGATCATCGCGTTGCCCGAGCACCACTACAACAACCCCAAGCATATTAGGCAACTATGGCCTCACATTATGTCGTGCACCTCTCCATGAGGAGTGCCCGAAACACCATGGGCACAAGGGGGACCCCGGAGTGACACCCGGGACTTGTGGCGCCGTTGGTGAGAGGGCCCAAGTGATCCTAGTGTGGGTGAGGGCCCCGGGCGTTGGGAACGCCTCCCACCCACGGAGACTAGGAGGCATGAGGGTAAGGCCATCAGTTATGCGTAGCTCATGGCCTGGTGATTCTAGAATGCTAAAGAACACCTGAATCGGAGGTGTGAGCTAGGAGTTATGGCAATTTGAGTGGGGCGCTGTCCCGGGACAGCGCCCTGGTACAGCAGTGCCTGGGAGTGATTCCCGGGACTGCCAAGGTTCAAACAGGCATAACTTCCTCAAGACTTGCCCGATTGGGGCACATGAGGAGACCATCGGCATCTACCTGAAGCGTAGATGAAGATGGAATGGTCGGTTGTTATGTTCAATCATCATACAAGGAAGTTATGATGGTCTGAAGCTGCTAGGGGGTTCTAGCCCCAGCAGCTAAAGGAAAATGTCCACTTGGCCCCAACTCTTGGTAGAGAGACAAGAGGTTGGTTGACGGTGGGGTAGGGGCCCCGCGTAAAGTGCTAGAGGCTTATATGGGTGAGGTGGTGTGGCCTCACCCACCCGATGCCGAACGGCACAGCCTCCATGGGCATTGGCCCAATGTGAGGCCATAGTTGCTTAGTATGGTTTGGGTTGTTGTAGTGTTGCTCCGGCAACGCGATTATCAACATGAGATTGGACTTCCATGGATGGGAGTCCACATCTAGGGAATGGGTTACCGATTAAGGGGGGAGTCCCGAAAGCAAAGTAGGAGGGTTGGTTCCCTCCTATGAGCTATATGGTCTGGGGTAGGAGGAGCTAACCATTAGCATGGCGGAATGCGAATGGTTAGCGCTCGTAACCTTTAGTAGAATTGAAAATTGGCAAGATTGTCAAGGGGGGCTTGCAAGGGTAGCGACACATTGGGCCATTGCCCATGGAGGCCGTGCCGTTCGGCTTCGGGTGGGTGAGGCCACACCACCTCACCCATATAAGCCTCTAGGACTCTCCACGGGGCCCCTACCCCACCGTCAAGAGACCTCTTGTCTCTCTATCAAGAGTTGGGGCCAAGTCAACATTTTCCTTTAGCTGCTGGGGCTAGAACCCCCTAGCAGCTTCAGACCATCATAACTTCCTTGTATGATGATTGAACATAACAACCGACCATTCCATCTTCATCTACGCTTGACAAAGATGCCGATGGACTCCTCAATTGCCCCATTCAGGGAAGTACTAAGGAAGTTATGCCTGTTTGAACCTTGGCAGTCCCGGGAATCACTCCCAGGGACTGCTGTACCAGGGCGCTGTCCCGGGACAACGCCCCACTCAAATTGCCAGAACTCCTAGCTCACACCTCCGATTCAGGTGTTCTTTAGCATTCTAGAATCACCACGCCATGAGCTACGCATAGCTCATGGCCTTACCATTGTCCCTCCTAGTCTCCGTGGGTGGGAGGCGTTCCCAACGCCCGCCCTCACGCACACTAGGATCACTTGGGCCCTCTCACCAACGACGCCATAAGTCCCGGGTGTCACTCCAGGGTCCCCCTTGTGCCCATGGTATTTCGGGCACTCCTCATGGAGAGGTGCACGACAGCGGGACTAGAGGACTGCAAGGCCGGAGGACTTGAAGATCGGATTAGAAGATCAAAGGACTTACAATTCAGAGAACTTGCAAGTTGAAGGACTTATGAAATTGGAGGACTTAAAGGCTTAAGGCCATGGAACAATTTTCGGACTAAAAAATAATTGAAAAAATAGAAATAAGGACTTAGTTAAAAATTAACAGTCCACAAAAGAAAGGACTTTGGGAACTAGTATTTGGAAAGATTGCTACAAGATTTAAAATCCAAAGAGGATTATTTTCCAAAATTAAACTAATTGTACAAGCAAAAGCATAGAAAGGAGATCTAACGATCATACCGAGAATATGCTAAGCCTTGGAGTTGAAATCATGATTTAAAGTACGAGGTGATTTACAAAGCGGGAGATATCGGATTCGTCATCATATGAAAAGAAGGACAAAGGAGGTGGCCGACGAGTGGGCCACATCAAGGACAACATAAGACCCTCAATAACCATACCTCGTCGATTAAAGTGACTTCTAAATCATGGCTTAAGATGTAGAAGAATGAGAATTTGAATAGGAAATGGAACAAACTCTTTGATAGAAGAATTGATGATGAATGAATAAGGAAATTTTTATACTTGAATACTATCTAGGTGAATGAATTTGCATTAGTGAGTAAGTATGCTTGAGATTTATCAAAGCTACATACTCTCTTAAATAAGCATTCTTAGAATATTTGAGAAAATAGGAATGGGCTAAGCATTCAAACCATGAAAGATATTGTTTACAAGAATGGAATGTCTCTGAGACACTTAACCTCGACATTAGGATTGAGGGGAACATAAGCTTGAAAACTTAGGGCAACTACTCCTTGAGAATTCAAGAAAACATTAAAAGAACATGTCACACATCTAAGAAGCCAATGTTAGTATGCAAACAACCACCTTCATAGAAATGGAAACCTAGAGAAGTCTAATTTTGGTGGGAGTAACTTCCATGTAAACTGGTTCGGCAGCGGGTTACACCGTCTAAGGCTGAGGGTTGAAAGTGACCTCAACAATGCTCAACCATTGAACTTGAAGAATATAAAGCCCACCAAAAAATAGATAAAAGCCCTGCAAGTGGGCTATTTAGACAAACAAAAATCAGGTTCATGCCCCCAAGCCCTGGACCCTCTCGGAACCGAGAGGGTCCCTATGTTGTCCAACCCCTCAACTAGAAGATTTCAACCCAACCAAAAAAATGATTGAAGCCCTCCAACTGGGCATATCTCAACAAGCAAAAATTTGGTGTATAACCCAACCCCTATACCGTCTCGGAACCAGCAGGGTCCCTATATGGTCAACCATTGAACTTAAAGAATATAAAGCAAACCAAAAAATAGATTAAAGCCCTCCAAGTGGGCTATTTTGACAAGCAAAAATCGGGTTCATGCCCGCAATCCTGACCCTCTCGGAACCGAGAGGGTCCTTAAATTATCCAACCCCTGAACTAGAAGTTTAAACCCAACCAAAGAAATGAATAAAGCTCTCCAACTATGCTATCTACACAAGTAGAGATTTGGTGCATACCCCCAACCCCTAGACACTCTCGAAACCAAGAGGGTCCCTATATGTTCAACCATTGAACTTGAAGAATATAAAGCCAACCAGAAAAATGATTAAAGCCCTTCAACTGGGCATATCTAGACAACCAAAAATTTGGTGTATACCCCAACCCCTGTACCCTCTCGGAAACTGGGTGTCCCTATATGTTCAACCATTGAACTTGAAGAATTTAAAGCCAACCAAAAAATAAATTAAAACCTTCCAACTCCACTATTTAGACAAGCGGAAATCATGTTCATGCCCCCAACCCCTGGACCTTCTCGGAACCGAAAATGTCCCTACATTGTCCAACCCCTTAATTGGAAGATTTCAACCCAACCAAAAAAATGATTAAAGCCCTTCAATAGGGCATATTTAGACAAACAAAAACTTGGTCTATACCGCAAGCCTTGTACCTTCTCGGAACCAGGGGTCCCTATATGTTCAACAATTGAACTTGGAGAATATAAAGCCAACCTACTAATAGATTAAAGGCCTCCAAAAGGGCTATTTGGACAAGCAAAAATCGGGTTCATACCCCCAACCCCGGGACCCTCTCGGAACCGAGAGGGTCCCTACATTGTCCAACCCCTTAACTAGAAAATTTCAACACAATTAAAAAAATAAGTTAAGCCCTCCAACAAGGCTATCTACACAAGTAGAACTCTGGTTCAAACCCCCAACCCATGTACCCTCTCGGAACCAAGACGGTCCCTATAAGTTCAACAATTGAACTTGTAGAATACAAAGCCAAGCAAAAACATATTAAAGCCCTCCAAGTGGGCTATTTAAACAAGCAAGAATCGGGTTCATGCCCCCAATATCGCGCACCTTTCCATGAGGAGTGCCCGAAACACCATGGGCACAAGGGGGACCCCGGAGTGACACCCGGGACTTGTGGCGCCGTTGGTGAGAGGGCCCAAGTGATCCTAGTGTGGGTGAGGGCCCCGGGCGTTGGGAACGCCTCCCACCCACAAAGACTAGGAGGCATGAGGGTGAGGCCATGAGCTATGCGTAGCTCATGGCGTGGTGATTCTAGAATGCTCAAGATCACCTCAATCGGAGGTGTGAGCTAAGAGTTATGGCAATTTGAGTGGGGCGCTGTCCCGAGACAGCGCCCTGGTACAGCAGTGCCTGGGAGTGATTCCCGGGACTGCCAAGGTTCAAACAGGCATAACTTCCCATAGATTAAATCGAATGGGGCAAGTGAGGAGTGCATCGGAATCTACGTGAAGCTTAGATGAGGATGGAATGGTTACTTGTTAGCATCAAACATCATACAAGGAAGTAATGATGGTCTGAAGCTGATGGCGGTTTCTAGGCCCAACGGCTAAGGGAAAATGTCCACTTGGCCCTGTGAGGCCAAACCCACCACCCTTAAGCGTCCTAGTCCAGGTGATGGCTTTGAGAATCACATGTATCTCCTACAACCTTGAACCATGTGCAAGGCCATTTTCATGTTCAAAGGAACACATACTGTTTCACTCATTGTGCTTTATTAATGTTAGCCTCTTGGCTTGTGGTAGAATTGGCTTTCTCAAGAGTCCAACCCGCGGCTTTAGCCACACATGCCGTTAAGGACACTCCCCTCACTCTTTTAATCTTCACTTCCTTTTTTTTGGCATTGCAAGAATCCTCCACATTCTCCATTAACTGTGCACTTGATTTATGGTGACTTGAGAGTGTGCAAGTGTTAAGAAACACTTTACTCCATAGTCAATGTTACATGCAATCACATGTGACTTCCACACACACATCGCCTATCCTATTGAGCTTAACATTTTCTAAGAACTATTTTAATCTACCAATGGTCTAACACCCTCATGGCTAGTTTAGTGGCACCCTCTACTTAATCTTAGCCTTCGCTTGCTAAACCAGCCAACCGGCTAATTAACCTATCGGTCCAAATCCGGCCTATTTACCGGCAGTCCCTTGGTTAACCTGGAAGCAGCAACTAAGTTTGGTGCAGCTCAGCTGCACAGCAGCAACTAAGCTCGGTGTAGTTCGGCTGCCCAGCAACAACCAAGCTCGGTTTAGTCTCAGCTGCCCAGCAGCAACTAAGTTGGTTCAGTTCGGCTGTCCAACAGTAACTAAGTTTGGTGCAGTCTCAGCTGCCCAGCAGTCTAATCCCACAGAGTTCCAATACCTGACTAGGCAACCCAGCTATTAGCTGCACCTTAATACAAACCCTCTCATCCCTTAATCCAATGTTTTTTAGGTTCTTCTTCTTCTTCTTCTTTTCTTTTCTTTGCTCCTAAGTCATGAACTAATCTAACACACTAATTTCACTAACTACTACCTAATCACCACATGCATTCTTAAGCTCTAAGAGTTCACTCACTTGGGAGGCATTGAGAGAGAGAGCAAAAATGAGAGAGGCAAACCTTAAGTAGCAAAGAGAGAGAGAGGTCATGAGGTAAGGATAGGGTGAGACGATTAGCACCTCCAATCACAACCCCTTAATCCCTTCCTCCTAAGTAGGGACTCATCCCATCCACAAAGCTCTTACATTCCTAAATCAACAAGGTGGATCCTACTGTGGGCATTTAACCCGCGGAGCTCACCTTGCCTCACCTTACTCCACACTCACATAGTCAAGGCATCACTTATTGAACTTAAACCTTGAAACAATCACACAACACCACCTAATGTCTAAACTTAAATCCACACCACACTTCACTCTTTTTATATTTTTGTGAACAATCATAACACATCCAAGTCCAACTAAAATTGGTTTCAAAGAGTTAATCACCACATGTGGGCACCATTTTGGGCTCACAGGCCCCAACTCTTGGTAGAGAGACAAGAGGTTGGTTGACGGTGGGGTAGGGGCCCCGCGTAGAGTCCTAGAGGCTTATATGGGTGAGGTGGTGTGGCCTCACCCACCCGAGGCCGAACGGCACGGCCTCCATGGGCATTGGCCCAATGTGAGGCCATAGTTGCCTAGTATGGTTCGGGTTGGTGTAGTGTTGCTCCGGCAACGCGATGATCAACATGGATTTGAACTTCCATGGATGGAAGTCCACATCTAGGAATGTGTTACCGATTAAGGGGTGAGTCCCGAAAGCAAAGTAGGAGGGTTGGTTCCCTTTTATGAACTATGTGGTCCGGGGTAGGAGGAGCTAACCATTAGCATGGCGGAATGCGAATGGTTAGCGCTCGTAACCTTTAGTAGAATTGAAAATTGGCAAGATTGTCAAGGGGGGCTAGCAAGGGTTAACACCATATTCGAAATTTTGGGAAATTTCCAGTCTCCCAATTTTATGACAGTTTAGGTGGACTCGACCTAAAATGTACCCAATGGGTACATTTTAGATCGATTCAACCTAAACTGTATTTCCCCAAAATCATGGAATTTACCCAAAATTTCGAATATGGTGTTGGTTGCGACACTTGGTATCAGAGCAGGAAGCATGGCTATCAAATAAGAGGATTATGATGGTGACCCAAGGTTCCCAAAAGGTTGTGAGGCTCAAATTGGAACAAAGATCATGTGTTAATGAATTTGACCAAACCATTGGTTCTAATGACAATGGTGGGCATGATGGTGGATTCGGTAAGGAAAATGGTGGAGTCCTTTGAAAGGGCTCCCGCACACCTCAGAAAACATTTGGGGCCTAGAATACCCAATGCACCCAAAACCTTGGAGGGCATTAATGTTGGATTGAAATTCTAATTCGAAATGCTTGGAAGGTATTAATGTTAGAATAAATCTCGTGGAACTGAGGAGTCCGGGCCTCTTAAGTCGTATATGCACGAATTTCATACCCAAATGAATTGTACATCTTAGATGAATGAGTTTTCTAAGAAATACATCATTTTAGGTGGGGTTTCAAAAGCAGGTGGTGAATACGAAGTTCAAATTTGGAAAAATTTATTGAGCTTATGGCGGAGATCATCAAAATTTGCCAAAACATTAAGGCCGATGACCCCAATAAGAAATTTGGCGGTGCCTTACAACAATGGACGTTGAGAGGAGATAGGAACCACACCAAATAATACTTGTGTCGCGGACCGAATATAAGACGACGACAATTTTGGCCAAGGCTAGTAGCCTTAAGCCGAGCCCAAGTCTTTTGTACCTTGAGGCTCAAATGAATGGGAGAAATGTCTCATGGATTGACAAAGAGGCAAGCCATACCTTCTTGAGCCCAACACTCACAAGAGAGTTGGGGCTTGCCGATTGAAAGAGCAGGCAAGCCCACCAAGGTGCGGTTTGGAAAAGGCTAACCGCATGAGACAAAGGAGGCCGCGATGCATGTAACCTTCCAATGTGGTACATTGGATATTTGTCAAAATTTCACACCATGTGAAATAGATCAAATGCATGTCATTGTGAAGGCCGTCTTTTTTGAAATTCACATGATAGATGTGAGGTGCAAGCCGGTGAGTTTACAGTGCATTTGTGATGTGCCATGATGGCAAAGAATTGAACTACAAATTGACAAAGACTCCTATGGTAGGAGGACCCAAGTTGAATTTCGTCTTAATGGACCAAATGAAAAATGGTAAACATAATGGTCGTGGATCAATTGGAGCAACTCCAAGGAACGTATGGGGAGGCTAGGAAAGATGGGCCTCCCCCAAACCACATTGGTGGGATGTTGGTGAGATACAAGGATGTATTCACCAATGTGTTGCTCAAAAAATTACCGCCAATGAGTGATTTGCAACTTTGCTCAAGAAGAAATTGAGTTCTGGAGGCATGTGGTGACAAAGGTAGTTGGTGGACAAACATGAAGAATGTCAAGGCAATCCAAGAGGAGAATTGGCCCTTGACTCAAAAAAGGCTTAGGTCATTGGTTGGCTTAGCCAACTACCACCACCACTTCATTCGAGAGTTTTTGAAGGTTGCTAAGATCTTATTCAACTTATTGAGGAAATGGCTATTCCAAGAGTGGGATGAGCCTTGTCACCAAGCTTTTGGGAAGCTCAAGAGCAAGTTCCCTTCACAAGATGTGGTTAAGTTTCCGGGTTTTCATAAGCATTTTGAGGTGCACATGGAGACGAAGGATTTTACCATTGGCGGATGTTGATCCAAGATGGATGACCATTGCTTATGGGAGCATTAAGCTCCATGGTTGTCGAACCTTGTCCGGCTTGTGCAAGAAATGGTTATCCCAAGAGTGGGATGAGCTTTACCACCAAGCCTTTGGAGAGCTTAAGACCAAGTTCTCTTCGTTGCCCGTGCTCAAATTTGTGGAGTTTGACAAAACTTTTGAGGTGCATACGGGGGCGAGCGACTTTACCTGTCGCAACCCTTGCTAGGTCCCTTAATAATCTTGCCAATTTTCGTTTCTAGCAAAGGTTACGAGCGCTAACCCTTCGCATTCCGCCATGCTAATGGATAGCTCCTCTTACCCCGGACCAATAGTTCATAGGAGGGAACCAACCCTCCTACTTTGCTTTCGGGACTCACCCCTTAATCGGTAACCCATTTCCCCAATGTGGACTTCCATCCATGGAAGTCCAATCCTATGTTGATCATCGCGTTGCCGGAGCAACACTACAACAACCCGAACCATACTAGGCAACTATGGCCTCACAATGGGCCAATGCCCATGGAGGCCGTGCCGTTCGGCCTCGGGTGGGTGAGGCCACACCACCTCACCCATATAAGCCTCTAGGACTCTACACGGAGCCCCTACCCCACCGCCAACCAACCTCTTGTCTCTCTACCAAGAGTTGGGGCCAAGTGGACATTTTCCCTTAGCTGCTGGGCCTAGAACCCCCCCAGCAGCTTCAGACCATCATAACTTCCTTGTATGATGTCTGATCATAACAACCAACCACTCCATCTTCATCTACGCTTCACGTAGATGCCGATGGACTCCTCACTTGCCCCATTCGGGCAAGTGGTGAGGAAGTTATGCCTGTTTGAACCTTTGCAGTCCCGGGAATCACTCCCAGGCACTGCTGTACCAGGGCGCTGTCCCGGGACAGCGCCCCACTCAAATGGCCATAACTCCTAGCTCACACCTCCAATTAAGGTGTTCTTGACCATTCTAGAATCACCACGCCATGAGCTACGCATAGCTTATGGCCTTACCCTTGTGCATCCTAGTCTCCGTGGGTGGGAGGCGTTCCCAACGCCCGGGGCCCTCACCCACACTAGGATCACTTGGGCCCTCTCACCAACGGCGCCACAAGTCCCGGGTGTCACTCCGGGGTCCCCCTTGTGCCCATGGTGTTTCGGGCACTCCTCATGGAGAGGTGCGCGACACATTGTCCAACCCCTTAACTAGAAGATTTCAAACCAACCAAAAAAATGACTAAAGCCTTTTCATTGGGCATATCTAGACAAGCAAAAATTTGGTGTATACCCCAACCCCTGTATCCTCTCGGAACCAGGAGGGTCCCTATATGTTCAATCATTGAACTTGAAGAGTATAAAGCCAACTGCAAAATAGAATAAAGCCCTCCAACTACGCTATTTAGACAAACGACAATCGGGTTGATGCCCCCAATTCTTGGACCCTCTAGGACCTGAGCGGGTCCCTGTATTGTCCAACCTGTGAACCCTTTGAGTGGTCCATCACTCTGCGGGATCACTTTTAGTCAGAATGTTAGCATTAAAAGTTAGAATTGATAGGGAATTTAGGGAAAATTAGTTCATTTAGCATTTAGCCTAGAAGAAGGAAGGTCAAAATGAAACTAAGTAGTACTAGAAGATAGCAAAGTAGAAAAAATATGCTAGCTAGTAAAAACAACTAGCTATTAAGCAAATGTTAGTAGATGCTAGCTAAGCAAATATTAGTAGATGCTAGCTATTAAGCAAATGTTAGTAAATGCTAGCTAAGTAAGTGTTAGTTTATTAGTTAGTGTGAGGCACACAAGACTATTGGAGGTGTTTTACGTAAGAAGACAAAATCGGCTTGAAGACTTTTGAAGAAAATTATAAAGAGAGCAAGGGGGCTACTTGCCCACTTGCCCCATGCCAACTCGATGGCAAAAAAATTAGAAAGATTTCTAGGTTCCCCGTCGGAGCCACCTCGGCGAGAGGATGGCAACCTCAACCGGCAAAACCGCCGAGCCAAAATTTCGGGAAAGGGTTTGAAAAATGGATCCGGTGGAGGAGGAGGCCAACCCTTTTGTGAGAGGGTTTAAAAACCCTCCTTCCACCTTGTAGCTCTCTCTCTTTCTCTAGTTTTAGGGCGAAGCCCTGCTTCAATGTAGTTAGGAAAAAATCCTTTAGCATGCATTCTCAATGGCCTAAAAAAAAGGCTTGAGAACCCCCTCTATTCTCTCTCCTAGTTAGAATGTATGTTTATTAACACACCAACAAAATGATTCCTTCTTTTGTAGAGGTAGGTTGGATGGTAGAATTTTGAGTGGAGGCATTGTACACCTCATCTACCAATGCCCTGAAGTCTTAGTCCAAAAGCTAGAACAAGATACTTATCATTTTTCTCTTAGAGAGATTTCATATAGCTATCCATAGCCGTTTCCCATTTGTGATTTGGTTAAGATGACAATTAGTTATGAATTTTCAAAGATGGAGTAGAAAAACTGGGTGGTATTGTGGGTAGCGGCTGCTGGATCAGGCCTGCAAGCCCAATAGGAATTTTAATTCCAAGAAGTTATATTTTTCCCAAGTAAAACTTTTATGTAGCTTTCCAAAATTGCTTAGAACATTTTATTTGAGCATGATTTGAATTAGATATGAATTGTGCAAGATGGGACACATAGTTTGAGAACTTTTGGTTGCATTACAGAGGATCTGTTGGGTTCCCTTCGGCTTACCTTTCTAATCACATATTTTTATCATATACATATTTTTAATATCTCTCCAGGGTCATATAGAACGTTTGATTTGAATAAGATTTGAATTAGATATGAATTGTTGAAGGCGAGATACATAGTTTAAGCCTTCTTGATTGACTGTTGTGTTATAAGGAGTCTGCTGAATTTCTATTAGCTTAACCTGCTGATGTCATAATTTTCCTAGTTAGAACATATTCATAGCTTTCCAATGGTATAAGGAAAGTCTAGACCCAAGTAGTAAGGAATGTGCTATGAATTTTTGAAGTTAGAAGTTAGATAGGTGGGTTGGAAGGGTCGGTTGAATCGACCTCACACTTCCAACCCTCATAACTTTTGCATTTCTTATCCGATTAAAGTGATTTTTAGATCATTGGAAAGATAATTTGGTGCACTAAGTATAAATATTATTCTTAGGATTAAATTACATTGCAGAATAAATACTTTATATTTTAATTGTTAACTAAGGTACGCTTACTACCAAACTAGTTATAAAGAAGGAGGCAAGGTCGACACTAGGGAAGTGGAGCAAGGAAGGTAGCGGCTCGACCTACATCGAGCCCAAATCAACCGAGGAGATTTGAAATAAATTAACTAACCTTAAGCCTTCCATTTAGGATTGGAGGGAGCGCGGCTAAGGTACGCATCTCTAAACTCACTCACCTATCTCGAAAGGTCAAGTGGCTTGACCACTTGACCGCCAAGGGAATACCCAACTCCATTGTTTTCGGGGCCCTTGGTATGTTTTGTGGTAGTAGTTTCATTTATTAGCAGATTTCGTGTGTGGTAAGTCGGATTAATCACCGACACGACCATTCTGAATGTTGTTCGTGGAAAGGTGGGGTTAATGACCCGCGAATCCATTATTATGTTGTTGGCCCCATAGATTGGGAGTAATGGCCCCAATTTCTGAAGATTGCGCAACAGGTTGAACCTACAGGTTGCCCGTCATCCTGGTCCCATTGAGTTGCATTTCGTGGTCTATACAGTGTAAACACATTTAACAATCAAAACATACAAAATAAATCGTAAACCCTTGTTGGCAAGAGACCCGAATCGGAAACTTAACTCGGTAGAGTGACACCACCCTTCGAACCATCGATGTCCGAAGGGTTTGAGATGTTACTCGACCTTCAAAGGACCTGCACGAGGCCTTAGACGGTTTCGAGGTAAGGGGTGCACCAACCAGATAAGGGGTGATGCCTAATATGTTAATGTAGTGAGTTAGGACGTGCAAACAAAAGTAAGTAATTAAGAAGGAATTTGTGTGAAGGGTGGGACTTAGGCCAAGTTCCCCCGCTTATAAAACTAAATAGAACTAAATAAAGAAATAGGAAGAATTGAATGGTCCATCAAATTGTGGTTATTCCATTCGTTGAGTTAAGATGGTATGAGTCACACCCGGTTGGGTGTATCAGAACCATCCCAATTCACAAATTAGGATTGCCTTGGTTTCAAGGCTGGTGCGTCTACGCGTAGAATAGGTTGTAGGTTAACATTAGAACTAGATATGAAATTGGTTAGTGGAGTTTAAAGCCACACTAGTAAAAAACTAAGGCCCAACCTCCGGAGGTACTACGACGCATATTTAATCTCCCTTAAAAATCTAACTACTCGCGTTATACACCTATCATCCGGGTTCGGCTTGGGCACCTGCAAATGCAAGCCACCTTCACCGAAGGGCTTGTGTGATACTTTTAGGCTCCCTCGAAAGGGGGTGGCCCAAAAGTACCACACAACCCTTTAACTATAAGATTTCATCACAATAAAAAAAATGAGTAAGTCCTCCAACAAGCCTATCTACACAAGTATAAATATGGTTGATACCCCCAACCCATGTAGGCTCTCGGAACCGATAGGGTCCCTATATGTTCAACCATTGAACTTGAAGAATATAAAGTCAACCAAAAAATATATTAAGGCCCTCCAACTCAGCTATTTAGACAAGCAAAAATCGGGTTCATGCCCCCAATCCGTGCACTCTCTTGGAACCGAGAGGGTCCCTACATTGTCCAACCCCTTATGTCGCAACCCTTGCTAGTCCCCTTAAAAATCTTGCCAATTTTCCTTTTTAGCAAAGGT
This sequence comes from Polytrichum commune, assembly GCA_950295325.1. Lineage (NCBI taxonomy): Eukaryota > Viridiplantae > Streptophyta > Polytrichopsida > Polytrichales > Polytrichaceae > Polytrichum > Polytrichum commune. Next base: position 52,434,922 of record OX485806.1, on the reverse strand, counting down.
TACGAGCGCTAACCCTTCACATACCGCCATGCTAATGGTTAGCTCTTCTTACCCCGGACCATATAGTTCAAAGGACGGAACCAACCCTCCTACTTTGCTTTCGGGACTCACCCCTTCATCGGTAACCAATTCCCAAATGTGGACTTCCATCCATGGAAGTCCAATCCCATGTTGATCATCACATTGCCGGAGCAACACTACAACAACCCGAACCATACTAGGCAACTTTGGCCTCACAATGGGCCAATGCCCATGGAGGCCGTGCCGTTCGGCCTCGGGTGGGTGAGGCCACACCACCTCACCCCTATAAGCCTCTAGGACTTCACGCGGGGCCCCTACCCCACCGTCAACCAACATCTTGTCTCTCTACCAAGAGCTGGGGCCAAGTGGACAATTTCCTTTAGCTGCTGGGCCTAGAACCCCCCCAGCAGCTTCAGACCATCATAACTTCCTTGTATGATGTCTGATCATAACAAACAACCACTTTATCCTCATCTACGCTTCACGTAGATGCCGATGGACTCCTCACTTGCCCCATTCGGGCAAGTATTGAGGAAGTTATGCCTGTTTGAACCTTGGCAGTCCCGGGAATCACTCCCAGGCACTGCTGTACCAGGGCGCTGTCCCGGGACAGCGCCCCATTCAAATGGCCATAACTCCTAGCTCACACCTCTGCTTGAGGTGATCTTGAGCATTCTAGAATCACCATGCCATGAGCTACGCATAGCTCATGGCCTTACCCTTGTGCCTCCTAGTCTCCGTGGGTGGGAGGCGTTCCCAACGCCCGGGGCCCTCACCCACACTAGGATCACTTGGGCCCTCTCACCAACGGCGCCACAAGTCCCGGGTGTCACTCCGGGGTCCCCCTTGTGCCCATGGTGTTTCGGGCACTCCTCGTGGAGAGGTGCGCGACACCTTAACTAGAAGATTTCAACCCAACCAAAAAAATGACTAAAGCCCTTCAACTGGGCATATCTAGACAAGCAAAAATTTGGTGTATACCCCAACCCATGTACCCCTTCGGAACCAGGAGGGTCCCTATATGTTGAACCATTGAACTTGAAGAGTATAAAGCCAACCGAAAAATAGTATAAAGCCCTCCAACTACACTATTTAGACAAGCGAAAATCGGGTTCATGCCCCCAACTCCTGGACCCTCTAGGCCCTGAGAGGGTCCCTATATTGTCCAACCCCTTAACTAGAAGATTTCAACACAATAAAAAAATGGAGTAAAGCCCTCCAACAAGGCTATCTACACAAGTAGAAATTTGGTTCACACCCCTAACCCATGTACCCTCTCGGAACCGAGAGGGTCCCTACATGTTCAACCATTGAACTTGAAGAATATAAAGACAACCAAAAACTAGATTAGAACACTCCAACTACGCTATTTAAACAAGCGAAAATCGGGTTCATGCCCCCAACCCCTGGACCCTCTCGGCCCCGAGAGGGTCCCTATATTATCCAACCCCTTCACTAAAAGATTTCAACACAATCAAAAAAATGTGTAAAGCCCTCCCACAAGGCTATCTACACAAGCAAAAATCTGGTTCACACCCCCAACGCATGTACCCTCTCGGTCCCTACATGTTCAACCATTGAACTTGAAGAATATAAAGCCAACCAAAAAATAGATTAAAGCCCTCCAACTCGTCTATTTTGACAAGCAAAAATCGGATTCATGCCGGGAAACTTAGTAGTGTGAGCGTAGAGCGGAGATTGGAGAGCAGAAAGTTTTGACTTTGCTGGACAATTTTAGGACAAGCAGTGCCTATTTCCGTGGGATTTTTAGATATAGTTAATTCAATTCGTTGGAAAGGCACCCAATTCCTGTGGATATTATAACGCATCTTAGTTCGAGAAACAAGTAGAACCTAAAGGCGTGGAAGAATGTATTTGTTATCAAAAACACCATATTCATCATAATGGGAAAATTCCATGATTTTGGGAAAATACAGTTTAGGTTGAGTCGACCTAAAATGTACCCACTGGGTACATTTTAGGTCGACTCCACCTAAATTGTCATCAAATTGGGAGACTGGAAATCTCCCAAAATAACGAATATGGTGTTCAAAGATCTTATAGTCTAGGTTTCAAATGGTTTCATATTAAATTAGGGCTGACGTCATCAATTGAAATTGAACAACAACGTAAGAATCCACCTTTGGGAGGTAGGCCTAACACAAAATCAATAGACCCTATTATTTTGAATATTCACAACCATTGATTTATTTTGTTTTTATCATGTATGAAGACTCGCATGCATAGAAATCCATTGAAATAACATTTGATTGAGGGCCTGGTTACATATGGCTTCACACTACACTTGAAAATCCGTGACCACACTACATAATTTTGGAGGTGTCTTGGAACGGCCTTTGGACACCTTCTGGTGGGCTCTCACAATTCATAGTCACGGCTCTTGGCTCGTGTGTGAAGTAGCCCTTAAATGTACTTTAGTGTTCTTAAATAATTTCGTCCAAAGTGATACATTGTCCCAAGTAGCAAGGGTATTTTTTCCAAGTATTCTTAGACCTTCTGATACATTACCCAACACCTTAACTTGAGAAATATCAACCTAACCAAAAAAAATACAACCCCATCCACCCGAACCTATCTTAAATCTCGTCCTTGATTCCTACACTAAGACCCACTCGGTTTCGAGAAGGTCAAATTCTAGCCAAACAACAAAGTAGTTGAACCTATCAACCAACTAGTTGAACATATGTACAAAATTAATATAAACCTTCAATCTTCAAGAGCAATTGAAAATAAACAACAACATAAGATGAAGAAGGAGTTGAATGTGGTTTGCAAAAGGCACATGGAAATTCAACAAATGAACTTATAAAAAACTCAAACATAAATAATACATAGGAGATGGAGGTTCCAAACGCATGAGGCGTAGACAAGAACTTGGATTACCATGTCTATCACTATCATCGTCCTACTCGGCCTCTATGTCTAGGAAATCCAAAACTAGTTTGTTGAAAGGACGGGTGCGACTAGGAGGTGGGAACGATGCTTTCGCCAAAAGATGGGCAAGGTCAGCAGCATACGAAATGAGCTCAAATGTCGTCGAATGGGTTGCAAATATGTCCGCATTAAGGACACGAATCGGGATCTCAATATGAACTCTGAACATATATAACGAGAAAACAAAAAAAATTAGCACATGCCAAAAATCAGGAAAAGAAAAGATAGAAATGCAAGCAAGCAAGTAAGAAGCCAAGAACGAACTTACGCACACAGCAAATCGAAATTGCGCTTCGACATCTTCCGGGGAGGAGGAGCAAAAACCGATCCTCGTTGTAGGGCACCATGCTGAGAAGTGTGTTCTTGTCGCGCACCTCTCAATGAGGAGTGCCCGAAACACCATGGGCACAAGGGGGACCCCGGAGTGACACCCGGGACTTGTGGCGCCGTTGGTGAGAGGGCCCAAGTGATCCTAGTGTGGGTGAGGGCCCCGAGCGTTGGGAACGCCTCCCACCCACGCAGACTAAGAGGCACAAAGGTAAGGCCATGAGCTATGCATAGCTCATGGCGTGGTGATTCTAGAATGCTCAAGAACACCTCAATCGGAGGTGTGAGCTAGGAGTTATGGGGCGTTGTCCCAGGACAGCGCCCTGGTACAGCAGTGCCTGGGAGTGATTCCCGGGACTGCCAAGGTTCAAACATGCATAACGTCCTCCATACTTACCTGAATGGGGCAAGTGAGGAGTCCATCCGCATCTACGCGAAGCGTAGATGAAGATGGAGTGGTTGCTTATTAGCACCAAACATCATACAAGGAAGTTATGATGGTCTGAAGCTGCTGGGGGCTTCTAGGCCCAGCGGTTAACGGAAAATGAGGTCTCTTGACGGTGGGGTAGGGGCCCCGCGTAGAGTTCTAGAGGCTTATATGGGTGAGGTGGTGTGGCCTCACCCACCCGAGGCCAAACGGCATGGCCTCCATGGGCATTGGCCCAATGCGAGGCCATAGTTGCCTACTATGGTTCGGGTTGTTGTAGTGTTGCTCGGGCAATGCGATGATCAACATAAGGTTGGACTTCCAAGGATGGAAGTCCACATCTAAGGATTGGTTACCGATTAAGGGGTGAGTCCCAAAAGCAAAGTAGGAAGGTTGGTTCCCTCCTATGAGCTATAAGGTCCGGGGTAGGAGTAGCTAGCCATTTGCATGGTGGAATGCGAAGGGTTAGCGGTCGTTGCTAGAAAGGAAAATTGGCAAGATTATTAAGGGAATCGCATAACATCGTCTATGAGCTTCCCCATGTCGACATTCTCAATCAAAGAGAGAGAAGACGACTTCTCCGAAGAAGTTGCCGAGGTATCCGGAACGACGGCCTTCCTCTTGCGTGGCACGGAGGGAATGGTGACACCGCTATGGCAAAGAGCAGGAACATGGTCCCGAGATGTCGCGTACCTCTCCATGAGGAGTGCCCGAAACACCATGGGCACAAGGGGGACCCCGGAGTGACACCCGGGACTTGTGGCGCCGTTGGTGAGAGGGCCCAAGTGATCCTAGTGTGGGTGAGGGCCCCGGGCGTTGGGAACGCCTCCCACCCACGAAGATTAGGAGGCACAAGGGTAAGTTATGCGTAGCTCATGGCGTGGTGATTCTAGAATGCTCAAGAACACCTCAATCGGAGGTGTGAGCTAGGAGTTATGGCCATTTGAGTGGGGCGCTGTCCCGGGACAGCGCCCTGCTACAGCAGTGCCTGGGAGTGATTCCCGGGACTGCTAAGGTTCAAATAGGCATAACGTCCTCAAGACTTGCTCAAATGGAGCAAGTGAGGAGTCCATCGGCATCTACGTGAAGCGTAGATGAAGATGGAGTGGTTGCTTGCTTGCCTCAAACATCATACAAGGAAGTTATGATGGTCTGAAGCTGCTGGGGGGGTTCTAGGCCCAGCAGCTAAAGGAAAATGTCCACTTGGCCCCAACTCTTGGTAGAGAGACAAGAGGTTGGTTGACGGTGGGGTAGGGGCCCCGCGTGAAGTCCTAGAGGCTTATATGGGTGAGGTGGTGTGGCCTCACCCACCCGAGGCCGAACGGCACGGCCTCCATGGGCTTTGGCCCATTGTGAGGCCATAGTTGCCTAGTATGGTTCGGGTCGTTGTAGTGTTGCTCCGGCAACGCGATGATCAACATAGGATTGGACTTCCATGGATGGAAGTCCACATTGGGGAAATGGGTTACCGATTAAGGGGTGAGTCCCGAAAGCAAAGTAGGAGGGTTGGTTCCCTCCTATGAACTATTGGTCCGGGGTAAGAGGAGCTATCCATTAGCATGGCGGAATGCGAATGGTTAGCGACTCGTAACCTTTGCTAGAATTGAAAATTGGCAAGATTATTAAGGGACCTAGCAAGGGTTGCGACACGAGAAGGGGCAGAAAGAGTTGCCGTTGGACTTCCGACAACTGGGGTAGCCTAGTGCGCTAAACGGAGGCGTTGGTAAATGAACGGGTGGACACTTGACTAGACACCACCCTCTTACCCTTGCCCTTCACCGGTGCAACCTATTTGTCACAGGCAGGAGGAGCCGGATTCTCATCTTCATCCGGTTCTTCCTCCAATTTAATTACCTCAAAGGCAGCGGAAGCGAGGCTGTTGTAGAGGGGTTCTTCTACATCGGGAACAAATCCACGAGAACAATCTAGGTACCAACCACCAGCGACCAAATGCACGCGTGGAAATTTTACAAGTTACATGGGCGTGTACACACAAAGATTCGAGTTGTCATCGATCCACTCCTCAAGTAAAGACGGCAAGGACGAAGAAGGAAGAGCATTGTTTACGACAAGCTCACAGTGAATGTACCTACGAAGTGAAGAAAATTAAAACAAAGAAATGGAGTGAAAAGAAACGAAGATACGAAGGACAAAAGAAAAAGAAAAAATAATTACCGGTAAGCAACCCGCTTGATAGCTAAAGGGCCTTCCTCGAACTCCATGAGATCGAGCCCTTTGGTGAACTTTAAGACACCCTTGTCATCAAAATATACTCGAAAAGCCTTGTCCCACAAAATGAGCCTCCAATGCTCGACAAAATGAGCAGGTTGGAAAAGATCTTCCATAGAAATCCAGTCAATGTCGATGGAGCATTCATTTTCAAATGAGGCGAGCTGACCCTCAACCCCTTTCTCCAACTAAGATAATACAAACATAAAGTGAATCCGAGAGGGTTGGATTCTAGTGCATACACAAAGAATTTCAACATATGAATCCAACTAGTCCACATACGTACACATAGACAAAGCACCTCATTCTAGTCAAAATCTAGTCCAAAATACCGCAAGGAAGACTCTCTCGGTTCCGAGAGGGTCGGATTCTAGTGCATACACAAAGAATTTCAACATATGAACCTAGCTAGTTCACATACATACACATACACAAGGATCCTCATACTAGTAAAAATCTCGTCCATACTACCGCCACCTGGACCCTCTCGGATCCGAGAAGGTCGGAACCTAGTGTACATACAAAGAATTTCAACATATGAATCTAGGTAGATCACATATATGCGCACAAACAAGGATCCTCATTCTAGTCAAAATCTGGTCCATACTACCGCACCCTAGACCTTCTCTGTTCCGAGAAGGTCGGATTCTAGTGCATACACAAAGAATTTCAACATAACAACCAAGCTAGTCCACATACATATACATACAAAAGGCACCACCTTCTTGTCAAAATCTGGTCCATACTACCGCACACTAGACCCTCTCGGAACCGAGAGGGTCGGATTCTAGTGCATACACAAAAAATTTCAACATATGAACCTAGGTAGTCCACATACATACACATACACAAGGCACACAATTCTAGTCAAAATCTGGTCCAAACAACTGCAACCAAGACCCTCTCGGTTCCGAGAGGGTCGAATTCTAGTGCACATCCAAATAGGTTGCACATATGAACCGAGGCAGGCCACATACATACACATACATTTAATCCTACTATCCTCAAGAAGGTATTGGAGTACCTGTGCCCAAAAGGAAGCTTTTTGAAGCCAATCTTCGAGGACTTTCTCGCGAAGAGGAAGAGAAGAAGGGAACTTGTTTTTGGTTTTGACCTCCGCGGGGGAATTGCACTATTGAAGCCACCTAGCCTTAAAGGAAGCATTCACATGTGTAGTTGCCACCTTTTGGAGTTTCTCAATAGTCATATCAGGGACAAGGAAAGTGGAAAAATGATGGTCAATCTGCAACATTGACTAATGCAATGTAAGAAAATATACTTAAAACTTAAGTGGAAAAACACGAACGTGGAAGAAAATTTAAAGTGAAGAGGTGAAGGGAGTACCTCTTGGAAGAAGTCATCGCCGTTGTCCTTGTGGGCGACGGAGATGAACTTTTCAAAGCTTCAAGATCGAATACTTTTGATCAATCTTTATTGGGCTTTTGTCATAGCATCCCAAATCCCAGGAGCAGATCTAAGAGCCTCCGGAGTGGCCTTGCGGTACAACCGTGCAGCAATATCCGCCGCATTGGATATTTCTATCTGAAACAAACAAAGATGTGAGTAAAGATAAATGCATAGAAAATGAGGATAGGAAAAAACAAGAGAAAAGAATAAAATTACCTTGTACAAGAACTTGACGAAGACATCCAATGTGTGAGGATACCAAGTAGGATTTTTATCCATTTTAGACTCGCACATCTTGTAGTCATCCACCGAAATGAGGTCGGAGAAATCCTCAAGCTTCATTTTTCCAAATGTACGAATGCGAAGCAATTTGGCAGGGAGGTTGTCCTTAACATGATCGTGCTCCGTGGACCTAAAAAGAAAAGTAATGAGAATCAAAGAAACAATGGAAAAAAACAAGAAAACAAAAATTGAACTTACCAATTGATGTCATCTATGGCATTCAAAAAGACAGCGGTGGAATTTCTTTGATCCACGACAATACAGTCAATAGAGATGTGCCAATCTTTATCCAGCGAGTGATGCTTATTGATGTGCCTCCACCAAGCCGACAAATGATGGTTACCCTCCCACACGTAGAACATCTTGCCAGAAAGGTGAGCAAGGTCAGGGTCATTTTGGAGCATGGCGTTGAATTCCTCATTGGCCTCTTGCCATAATGAACTCCAAGAATTGTGGATGTCATCGGAGACATCGAGTACCTCATTGAGGTTGTTGTAGGGAGAGACATACAAGGCTCGGTAACCGTCACGGTAACCCATGACGAACTCATTTTTCAACCGAGCGACATCAACCTCGTTGATGGGACGAACAAGTGGAAGACAACGCAAGCGGCATAGTGGGATAGAGAAACGCAACTTAAAAGGGGTTTGATTTGAACCTCGTGTATCAAAGCATTAGAATCCTCTTTCTGTGATCTCCGAATCAATAGCTCAGTCTCCTCTTGATTGGACTCATCAAGAGGACGCAAAGAATCGGTTGCAACAGGTGCATCAACAAGTACCACAGGCACCTCCAATGGAACATTATAGTCCTCCATAGAGGGCGCCTCCGTGATAATAAGATCCATGGATTGTGATCCTTGCAAAAAATCATACCTACAAGCTTGAGAACCTCAAGTAAAGAGCTGGTCCGAACAACCGCCACCTAGACCCTCTCGGTTCCGAGAGGGTTGGACTCTAGTGCATTCCCAAAGAATTTCAACATAGGAACCAACCTAGTCCACATACATACACATACACAAAGGACCTCATTCTTGTCAAAATCTGGTCCATACTACCGCCACCTAGACCCTCTCGGTTCCGAGAGGGTCGGACTCTAGTGCATACACAAAGAATTTCAACATAGGAACCTAGGTAGTCCGCATACATACACATACACAAGGGACCTCATTCTTGTCAAAATCTGGTCCATACTACCACACCCTAGACCCTCTCAGATCCCAGAAGGTCGGCCTCTAGTGCAATCCAAAGAATTTCAACATATGAACCTAGGTAGTCCACATACATACACATACACAAGGGACCTCTTTCTAGTCAAAATCTGGTCCATACTACCACACCCTACACCCTCTCGGATCCGAGAGGGTCAGATTCTAGTGCATACACAAAGAATTTCAACATAAGAACCAAGCTAGTCCACATACATACACATACACAACAGACCTCATTCTTGTCAAAATCTGGTCCATACTACCACACCCTAGACCCTCTCAGATCCCAGAAGGTCGGCCTCTAGTGCAATCCAAAAAAATTCAACATATGAACCTAGGTAGTCCACATACATACACATACACAAGGGACCTCATTCTTGTCAAAATCAGGTCCATACTACCGCACCCTAGACGCTCTCGGGTCGGCTTGTAGTACATACACAAAGAATTTCAACATAAGAACCAAGCTAGTCCTTATACATATACATACACAAGGGACCTCATTCTTGTCAAAATCTGCTCCATACTAGCACACCCTAGACCCTCTCGGATCCGAGAGGGTCGGATTCTAGTGCATACACAAAGAATTTCAACATAAAAACCAGGCTAGTCCACATACATACACATACACAACGGACTTCATTCTTGTCAAAATTTGGTCCATACTACCACACCCTACACCCTCTCGGTGTACACCCTGTGCACCCAACAAGTAGCAGCCAGAGGCAGCCAGCTAGCTGTGAACACAAAGTGCGGGGAGAGAGGAGAGACGATGAGCAACACACAGGGAGACAACGGGCGGAACAAAGCCAGGTGGAGGCCGGGGGAAGGTAGCCAAGTCACCGAAGCCCGACAAACGAGCGAGGAGCAAAGACCGGATGGATACCCTGAAGGCCGGATATTTGGAGGCCAAGGGGAGCCGGCTTGAGAGGAGGGTACCGGTCTCTTTTAGGTTTAAGCAGCGGGAACGTACTTAGGCCGACGGGAACGGGAGCCCAACCGCTAGGGAATGGGCCTCAAACGGCGGGAACGGACGAGACGCCATCGGGAACGTACTTGGACACTAGTAGATTAGGATTGGGGATTAGTAAGGACATAATTATCGTTCCTAGGATGGTTAGTGACTACTTGGTAGACACCTAGTTCTCTTTTAGTGAACACCTAGGTACTCTTAGTGAATACGTACTCACTAGTCTAAGGGATGTAGATGAAAAAACACTGCCAAGGGATGAAAATACCTTGGACGAACATAACTACCATCCATGCGGCAATGAACATCAACCTTTTGAATGAACGGATGTTATGAATGATAACCGATTACCTTAGGCACATCTAGGAATAAGGAGGATTGCATCATAATTAACACCACACGAACATTCAAATTAAGCATGTGCTCATTATTAAATTAGATATGCCGGGATAAAATTAGACTATAGATAGATACAAAGCTAAAAATAGCCGAATCCTACATGTGGCAATAGGGTACTAAGGCCTAACCGCCTAATTAGGAAATTAATAGATTTCATACCCTATATAAAGAGGGCACTTAGGGGCCCTAATTCACCTCATTCTATCATGACAATATAACGTGAATGTCAAAGCTTTATCGGGAGCGAAATTCTATTCGAAGACTGAAGGCCCGCGATACTGAAGGCCCGCGGGACCAGATGACCGCAAGGCTTAGAAGATTTTCGAAGACGAAGTCTAAGGAGCCTTGAGCCCTTCAAGATTTAATTGAAGACTAAGGAGCTTTGAGCCCTTAAAGAATTAATTGAAGACCTTTTCGACGAACTTGAAGACTCTAAGGCTTTTAGAGGAATTTGAAGATCGGAAAGCCACGAGGCTGAAGGACCACGATACTGAAGGCCCGCGGACTGGAGGACCGTGGAACCGGACGGCGATTTTACAAGACTTGAAAACTGATCCTTAACGAAGACGAAGACTCGGAGATTGGAAGACTCTTTTGGTGTACCTTGAAGATTGAAGTCCCGCGGGACTGAGGGACCGCGAGACCGAACGAGAGAAGACTGAAGACTTATGAAGTTCTTGAAGATTTTTTCGGGGAACCTAGATTTGGTTGAAGAAATTGAAGAACATGAAGACTAAAGGACCATGAGACTGAGGGCCCGTGAGACTGGTGGACCGAGAAGACAAAGGACTAAGAAGAATTTGCGGGCAAAAGACCAAGAAGGTTCTCGAGGCCAAAGACTAAGGAGTTTTCAAAGCCGAAGACTAAGATACTTTTGAAGGCTAAGAAGATTTTTACAAAGACTAAGAAGATTCTCTTGAAGAGTGAAGTCCAAAGGAAGTTCTCGAGACCGGAGAATTAAACTTTCATCATTAGAGATTGAAGACATTGAGAAGGCTTCAAACCATCATTCGATAATAGGAGAATTCGAAGACTATCAAGTAGTCCAATCTCACGATTAAGTTATTACAATCTAGATGTATCAATAAACATGATTGATAAAACATTCAAGATTGTGAACTTTGGTTGAGGATATTGGAATTGAAATGGAATTGAAGTATATTGGTTTCCTAATATATTTCTTGCAAAAGCACTCTCTACGCTTACAACACTTAATCTCGACATTAGGATTTCGGGGAACATAAGCTTGAAAGCTTAGGCTTTTTTTCCCCTAGAGATTTATAAAGAGGCTCATAATACTTAACCATGACATTGGGATTTCGGGGAACATAAGCTTGAAAGCTTAGACTACTTTCTCCTTAGAAATTCATCCAAGAGAAAACACCATATCGCTTATTAGAAGATGACCTCCACAAAGATTATAATCATTCAAACCATGAAAAATATTGTATACAAGAATGAAGTTCCTTTAAATACACTTAACCTTGACATTAGGATTTAAAGGAACATAAACTTACAAACCTAGGTCATCTGCTCCTTGAGAGTTCAAAAGAGCACAGAAGCATACTATCACAAATTTAAATAATAGTATACAAGCAACCACCTTCATAGAAAAGAAAACCTAGAAAGGTTTAATTTTGGTGGGAGTAACTTCCATGTAAACCGGTTCAGCAGCGGATTACACCGTCTAAGGCTGAGGGTTGAAGGTGACCTCGACATTTTGGCGACCATGCTGGGGATTCGCCACATGGACGTTACACTTACCTCGTACAAGATAAAATTTACAACGTACAATATTTGGGGGAAAGATGGATGGCAGGCATCGATGGAGAACATGTACTACCTATATTGTGGAAGACTCCAACATGATATAGATGAAAAATGAAAGTGGGCAGAAACATTTGGACCACGGAAACAGGATCGCGTAGAAAGAGCGGTACAGCGAAGACTTGAGCAATTTAATCTCCGAGGATTTTATGTGCAGGAGCATAGAGGAAGAGAAGAAGATAACTTCAAACAACAAGAAATCTCAGTTCTAGGCAGATGGCCATGGGATTATCCAAAGTATAACACCGATAGTACAACCTTGAGGAAATGGGAAGGAACAAAGAGATTCCACGACCTGATGTGGGATATGCAGAAATACTATGAAGACAAAACATGGCAGTTATTTAAGGAAAAAGAGATAGGATTTACTTACCGGTCTCAATTTGAGAGAAACATTGAGGAATTACCGGAGGAACTACAGGCGTTGATCTTTTCCAAGGTATGGAATAACGGAGGAGAGGATATTCATGCTTATGTGTTGGGAGCAACTAAGCATCGAGGATACCATTACAAACAGGAAGGTTTGTTATATGATTTGTATGTTAGAAAGATATTCTTACCTCTGTATGGTGGTTTGCATGGTAGTGTGGTGAACTTGAATGTGGAACAGGAATAGGAACAAGAAACAAGAACTTAAATCAAGTGTCCAAGTAATCATCCATAGGCAAACAGGTTAAGTACGGGTGCATTGAGGCGTCAGAGCTGAGAGAGCCGGCCAAGACCATGATCCCGAAACACTCTCAGTAGCGTACATGGTTGATCATGAGGATACATCTAGTACGAGAAGTACATCACCAACTCCTAGAGAACAGGAGGCAGAGAAGAAGCATGTGGAGCGCATGCATTCCAGAGAAGACCGCATAAGGCGGACTGAACAACTCAAGAGAGAAAGAGAAGAGAGGTACGCTAGGCGTACAAGACAAAGAACTACAGGAAGTGAAGAGAGCCGATACGCTTCTGAACCACCGGCAGTAGGTTCCCACACCCCTAAACCCATCCACCATAGAAGTCAAAGTGAAGGAGGAGGTAATGGTGAGACAAGCAAAGGACATGAAGACTTGAATGAAGAGAACTTGAATCAGGAAGAAAACAAAGAAGATGAGGATGATCTGATAATAGGAACCCTTCTTGGGATATATGTTTTGAGAACACAAGGTACAGGTAAAAACATGGGTACGCATACCCCAGTAGATAAAGCGCATGACAAAACCCATCAAGGAAACACGACCGAGGAAAAAATTTTCAACCAAAGGAGTTGGGAAAAACTGAGAAGGAATTTTGAAGAACAATTCAGCTACGAGGACTGCGGCTTTTTAAGAGGGAGCACTCAGAACCAAACGGACCAAGAAGTCAAAAAACCCATCAGTCAAGAGGAATTTGACGAATTAAGGAGGAAATTTGAAGAGAGACTTAAACAATTCCAAAACCTTGGAAATAACACCAGAGTCAGCCCACCACCACCAAATAACAACAATCCACCTGGTGTTGGAAACAACCCACCCAATTCAGCCAACATGGCTGCACAACAACGGAGAACAAAGGTTCCCTTACCGACCTATAAAGGTAAGACAGATCCCGACACTTACATTCAAGAATTTAACAATGTTTGTCTTGCCAACCAGGAAGACACAGATGCAATCAAATTACAATTATTTCCAATTACCTTGAAGAAGCGAGCATTAGAATGGTACTCCCAATTTGGCCCAAATCATTTCCCAGATTGGCCAGCCTTGGGACTTGCTTTTCTTATGAGATTCAGGACGAAGAAATCTGAGGGGGAAGTGATTGAAAGTCTAGGCTCCCTCAAACAGAAGAAAGATGAAACAATTGAAGAATTTTACGAAAGGGTTATGGTGGAATCATCAAAGATCAACCCCCAACCCAGTGATCAGTTCAAGAAGGCATGGTTTCTTAACGGCCTTAAGAAGGAGTACGCCAAACACATTGATCTCATGCCGACCGATGACTTAGATGAAGCCAAGGCCTCAGCTCAGAAATTAGAGCTAGGTCAAATGAGAAAAGGAAGATTCCTTGATGAGAGTGACAGTGAATAGTCAAGTGATGACTCAGAAGAAGATCGGCGGAAGAAAAAAAAAAGACAAAGAAGAAGACTAACTCGACTAAGGATGACATCAGGAGCCTCAGAGAAGAGATAGAAGGACTGGCTTTGGGAAGCCGGAAATTCAGAACGGGCATAATTTGTCGGCGATGCCGAAATGAAGGACACTACATGCAGGAGTGTCAAATGAAGCAGTGCACGAATTGCAACAGCTTAACACACAACACAAGTGAATGTGTCTACGAAAGGCACGAATCTCGGAGACCCCGGGATAGAAGATATGGGGTAAACCAAGTACAACCCCAATCAAATCGGAGGCCAGGAGCAATCACTCTTAGGCGAGAAATGAATGAAAGATTGGTTCGGTTTGAACCAAGAACTGAGTTTAGAAGAGATGAAAGATCCCCATTTAGGGAAGGCGATTACCGGCGGGAGGCGGGAGGCCCCTACCGGGGAAATGAATATCGCAGAGAAGAACGGCCCTACTATAGGCCCAACGACAACTACAGAGATGATTTTAGGAGGGAAGGTTATTACCCCTACAAAAACCAAGATTACCGGAGGGAAGATGGATACCCCTACCGAGGAGGCCCCATAGGACCTATCAGCCATGACAGGTATGAGTATACCAGAAGCCTGATGGATAATAACAACACCAAGGCAGCGCCGCGAACTGGGTTCACTGGCAGACCACAGAGAGATGGCAACCCCGACGAGTGTTATTATTGTCATCAGAAGGGACACCGGAAGCCGGATTGTCGCAACCCTTGCTAGCCCCCCCCTTGACCATCTTGCCAATTTTCAATTCTAGCAAAGGTTACGAGTGGCTAACCCTTCGCATACCGCCATGCTAATGGTTAGCTCCTCTAACCCCGGACCAATAGTTCATAGGAGGGAACCAACCCTCCTACTTTGCTTTTGGGACTCACCCCTTAATCGGTAACCCATTTCCCCAATGTGGACTTCCATCCATGGAAGTCCAATCCTATGTTGATCATCGCGTTGCCGGAGCAACACTACAACAACCCGAACCATACTAGGCAACTATGGCCTCACAATAGGCCAAAGCCCATGGAGGCCTTGCCGTTCGGCCTCGGGTGGGTGAGGCCACACCACCTCACCCATATAAGCCTCTAGGACTTTACACGGGGCCCCTACCCCACCGTCAACCAACCTCTTGTCTCTCCACCAAGAGTTGGGGCCAAGTGGACATTCGCTGGGCTAAGAAGCCTCTAGCAGCTTCAGACCATCATAACTTCCTTGTATGATGTCCGATGCTAGCAACCAACCACTCCATCTTCATCTACGTTTTGCGTAGATGCCGATGGACTCCTCACTTGCCCCATTTGGGCAAGTTATGAGGACGTTATGCCTCTTTGAACCTTGGCAGTCCCGGGAGTCACTCCCAGGCATTGCTGAACCAGGGCGCTGTCCGGGGACAGCGCCCCACTCAAATGGCCATAACTCCTAGCTCACACCTCCGATTGAGGTGTTCTTGAGCATTCTAGAATCACCACGCCATGAGCTACGCATAGCTCATGGCCTTACCCTTGTGCCTCCTAGTCTCCGTGGGTGGGAGGCGTTCCCAACGCCCGGGGCCCTCACCCACACTAGAATCACTTGGGCCCTCTCACCAACGGCGCCACAAGTCCCGAGTGTCACTCCGGGGTCCCCCTTGTGCCCATGGTGTTTCGGGCACTCCTCATGGAGAGGTGCGCGACACGGATTGTCCGCATTACATTAAACATCAACAGGAGTTGAACGGGTTTAGAAACACAAAGCCAGCGATAGGAGCCAATGCGGTATCCCCCGCTGTGTATGTTATGACAAGAGCCCAACGGGCTGCAGCCAAGGAAGGCAAGAAAGATAGTGAGAGCGACGAGAGTGATGATGATGATGATGATACAAGTAGTGGCAGCTCGGAGGAGTAAGAAGACCACCCACATGAAAGAGGAGAAGAAGACTCCAATGATGAGAAAGATGATGTGTTTGCGCAAGACAAACACAACGATGAGGATAAAAAGGAGAATGAGGAGAGGCCAATAGGAGCCAACAGCGATGAATGGAAAGCTGATAGGAAAGTCCACCGGGAGGTGAGTAAAACTATCAAAGACATACAGGAGGAAGAGGGCGAAGCTCTACCCACGCCAGAAGAGTTCGCACCTTGGTACCCAGAAGAAGAAGAGGCAGGGAAGCCTAACGAGCGGAGCCCTGAGAAAGGAGGCGTCCCAAAGACTACCTAGGCAAGGGTAGACAAGATCTTGGAGAATGTCATGAACCACACAAAAGCAAATATATCAATAGGATAGTTGCTTGAGATAGCCCCTTATTGCAAGAAATGAATAATGGCGGCATTAGCGAATGATGAAACGACGGAAGAACCAGCTCAAACCTATCAAGTTACAGCAAAGGCATTCGATGAGGAAATGCCCATGATATCAGTAATTGTGAAGAATAAACGAATACCAAACGCGTTGATCGATGGTGGATCAGGAATGAACATCATCACAGACACATTGAGGAAGAAATTAGGACTCAAGAAGATAGAGCCCGCACCATTTACCATTAAGATGGCTGACCAGAGGAGGGTCACGCCCAAAGGAATCATCCAGGTGGTACGCCTTGATGTCGACGGAATCGTGATCCGGACAACACTCACCGTCATAGACATGGTGAGCACCGAAGACAACTATTCCCTATTATTGGGAAGACCGTGGTTAAAGGAGGCCCAAGCACAACATGATTGGCGCCTCAATAAATTAACCTTGACTCAAGGAGGAAGCAAGATCGAATTGAGTACTCAGAGAACCCCTGCACTACCACCTGATAAGAGACCTTTACATTGGGAAGACTACAACTGGGAAATGGGACTATCCAATGAAGACGAAGCAATAGTCTATGAGGCATTTCCCGAGTTGTTACCTATGGGGGACTTTGATTTAAAAAGTTTGAGGAAATTGCAAGGATCAAGCTGCAATACAGTGGGGGTCGATAACCCCAAGAAAACAGGAAGACCTAAAACAAACACAGGTGAACAAGAGAAACCTCGGCCTCGGAAAGCAACCAAGAAATAGCAAGAGGCCATGGAGGAGAAACCGGTGTATCCAAACCAGTTTTAAAAGTAAAAGAAGGGGATATCGCGGTAGATCGCACCCCTGCCTCAGAAGCCGTCAAAGGGAAGAAAATAGCAGGATGGACAGTTGAAGATGAAGACTTAGTGAAGACTTTAAGTTAGTAAAGATAGCGAAAGACTTGGGAAAATACGAAGCAAAAGTGAAAGAGCTACTCCTAAAATTCAAGGATGTGTTTGCTTTCACATACAAAGACATGAAGGACATACCCCCTCATGTGTGGGAGCATAAGATTGAACTACAGCCGGAAGCCAAGCCGGTACGACAGATGCGTTACAGGATGAACCCTAATTACGCAGCCAAGGTGAAAGAAGAGATCGACAAGTACTTGGAGGCGGGATTCATATATCCCGTGGATAAAACAGAATGGTTATCACCAATCGTGATTGTGCCAAAGAAGAATGGAACTCAACTCCTTCGAGCCTAGCTCTTCACCTCCAGATTGCTTCCACTGAATGAACATCAAAGAGCTCCGGGACTGCCCCAGGAACTCATCAGAGGCAGCTAGCACCCTTTCAGCTTAGCATTGGAGCCGCATACCCAGCTAGCCTCGCACTGGAACCTCGCTAATGCCCAGAACCTAGTCGGGAATTCCAACATGTGATTCACTAGATCATCATCGACCCCCACACACAGCCCCCAGCGATTGTAGTGTGTGGGTCCAATATTGTACCCACAGATGTCCTTAAGGTTAAACACTTATGAAGACCCTTGCATTCGTGGTTGCTTGAAGAGGCCAAGCAATAACAAGCGGGAGGCATTAGGAATTAACACATTGGCTAGATTAACTTAGTATTAGTGTTTGATGTGGGGTTTGGGGTTGTTTGAAAAATAGTAAAATTAAACAGAGTGGATTAGTCAATTTGATTGTGAAGTAGCCTTAGGCCAGTGGGTTAGGCTGGGCCTTAACCTTTTAAAAGGCAGCACTAAGGTAGGGAGAGAGAGCCAAATTAATGACCATTTAAGGATGAGGGACTGCCCGGTAAAAGAACGGTGCGAGGTAGGGATGGGTTCATTTCGGCACGGGTAGGTCACTTAGTGCATTTTAAAAACAACGTGCGGCATAATATAGAGAGGATTAAAATCATTTGAAATAAAAATTATAAAGGAATTCCAAATAATGAAGGGGCCATTAAATATAGACAATCCCATTATAAGTAAGTTAGATGGACATAAAATGTGGGCCATTATTTTTTTGTAAAATTAATATAGGGGCTGAAGATAAGGATCCTAGAAGGTATGTTTAGTATGTTTGCTATGGTCTCCTATGTCTTTTCTTCATAACTTTGTTTGCAATGATATTACTGTTTGCACCCTTTTTTGTTTCCATGGTTTCCCTTAACACTCGTCAATGCGTTAGGAAGTATATTAGTTTTTATCACTTAAAAGGAATATAGAGTACAAAAAATTGCAGTGACTTGGACAATATAAGTAATGGAAGGGTGCAAAAAAATGGGCCATTTTTGAAATTTAAGTAATTATAAGGAGGCTTTAATTCAGCCCTTGAAGGTAAATAGCCCCAAAACAAAAAACCCCCAGCCGCACGTGGTGCACAAAAATGCCTTAGAGTGACCTACCCGTGCATTTCGGTTATCCTCACTAGATTTCCGGCAGCCGTAAAAGGTGTTTGGCCACAAGGCTGAAGCCCCCCCAGTTCTTTGCTCTTTGGTTGCGGCTCAAAAATGGCGAGGGCGAGGGCGAAGCCCTAGAGTTTTTCTTCTTCCGGGCTAAGAAGGTAGGGCAGAGGCAATGCGGGATACCGAGGATGTTGTTCGGGACTCTAGGAGATGGTGTCAACAAAAAAACCGTGGACAACGAATGAGGCGACCAAGGGATTAGAGTTTCAGTAGTTGTGAACCCTTTGAGTGGTCCACCACTCCGCGGGATCACTTTTAGTTAGAATGTTAGCATTGAAACTTAGAATTGATAGGGAATTTAGGGAAAAATATTTCATTTAGCATTTAGCCTAGAAGAAGGAAGGTCAAAATGAAACTTAGTAGTGCTAGAAGATAGCAAAGTAGAAAAAATATGTTAGCTAGTAAAAACAACTAGCTAATCAAATATTAGTAGATGCTAGATAAGCAAATATTAGTAGATGCTAGCTATTAAGCAAATATTAGTAGATGCTAGCTAAGCAAATATTAGTAGATGCTAGCTAAGCAAATATTAGTAAATGATAGCTATTAAGCAAATGTTAGTAGATGCTAGCTAAGCAAATATTAGTAAATGCTAGCTATTAAACAAATGTTAGTAGATGCTAGCTAACCAAGTGTTAGTTTATTAGTTAGTGTGAGGCACACAAGACTATTGGAGGTGTTTTGCGTAAGAAGATAAAATCGGCTTGAAGATTTTTGAAGATAAAAAAGAAAGAGAGCAAGGGGGTTACGTGCCCACTTGGCCCCTTGCCAATTCAATGGCGAAAAATTAGAAAGATTTCTAGGTTTCCCGTCGGAGCCACCTCGGCGAGAGGGTGGCAACCTCAACCGGGAAAACCCCCGAGCCAAAATTTCGGGAAAATGCTTAAAAAATGGAGCCGGTGGAGAAGGGATCCAACCTTTTTGTGAGAGGGTTTAAAAACCCCTCCTTCTACTTTGTAGGTCTCTCTTCTCCTCTAATGCTTGGGCGAAGCCCTGCTTCAATGTAGTTAGGAAAAAATCCTTTAGCATGCATTCTCAATGGCCTAAAAGAAAGGCTTGAGAAACTCCTCTATTCTCTCTCCTAGTTAGAATGTGTGTTTATTAACACACCAATAAAATTATTCGTTCTTTTATAGAGGTAGGTTGGATGGTAGAATTTTGAGTG
Source organism: Polytrichum commune (assembly GCA_950295325.1). NCBI lineage: Eukaryota > Viridiplantae > Streptophyta > Polytrichopsida > Polytrichales > Polytrichaceae > Polytrichum > Polytrichum commune. The sequence goes on along the minus strand of OX485806.1, from coordinate 52,414,876 downwards.
GAGGCATTGTAGACCTCATTTGCCCATGCCTTGAAGGCTTAGTTCAAAAACTAGAACAAAATACTTATCATTTTTTTAGAGACATTTCCTATAGCTATTCATTTGTGATTTGGTTAAGATGACAATTAGTTATAGATTTTCAAAGATGGAGTAGAAAAACTGGATGGTATTGTGGGTAGCGGCTGCTGGATCAGACCTGCGAGCCCAATAGGAATTTTAATTCTAAGAAGTTATATTTTTCCCAAATAGAACTATCGTCTCACTTTCCAAAATTGCTTAGAACATTTTATTTGAGCATGATTTGAATTAGATATGAATTGTGGAAGATGGGACACATAGTTTGAGAACTTTTGGTTGCATTACAGAGGATCTGCTGGGTTCCCTGCGGCTTACCTTTCTAATCACATATTTTTATCAAATACATATATTTAATATCTCTCCAGGGTCATATAGAACGTTTGATTTGAATAAGATTTGAATTAGATATGAATTGTTGAAGGCGAGATATATAGTTTAAGTCTTCTTGATTGACTGCTGTGTTACAAGGAGTCTGCTGAATTTTTATTAGCTTAACCTGCTGATGTCATAATTTTTCTAGTTAGAACTTGTTTATAGCTTTCCAATGGTATAAGGAAAGCCTAGATCCAATTAGTAAAGAATGTGCTATGAATTTTTGAAGTTAGAAGTTAAATAGGTGGGTTGGAAGGGTCGGTTGAATCAACCTCACACTTCCAACACTCATAACTTTTACATTTGTTATCCGATTAAAGTGATTTTTAGATCATTGGAAAGATAATTAGGTGCGCTAAGTATAAATATTATGCTTAGGATTAAATTACAGTACAGAATAAATACTTTATATTTTAATTATTAACTAAGGTACGCTTACTACCAAACTAGTTATAAAGAAGGAGGCAAGGTCGATGCTCGGGAAGTGCAGCAAGGAAGGAGGTAGCGGTTTGGCCTACATCAAGTCCAAATCAACCGAGGAGAATTGAAATAAATTAACTAACCTTAAGCCTTCCATTTAGGGTTGGAAGGAGCGCAGCTAAGGTATGCATCTCTAAACCCACTCACTTATCTCGTAAGGTCAAGTGGTCAAGGGAATACCCAACTTCATTGTTTCCGGGCCCCTTTGTATGTTTTGTGATAGTAGCTTCATTTATTAGCAAGTTTTGTATGTGGTAAGTCGGATTAATCACCGACATAACCACTCTGAATGTTGTTGGTGGAAAGATGGGGTTAATGACCCGCGAATCCATTATTATGTTGTTGGCCCCGTAGATTGGGAGTAATGGCCCAATTTATGAAGATTGCGCAACATGTTGAACCTACAGGTCGCCCGTCACCCTGGTCCCATTGAGTTGCATTTTGTGGTTTATCCAGTGTAAACATATTTAACAATCAAAACATACAAAATAAATCGTAAACCCTTGTTTGCAAGAGACCCGAATCGGAAACTTGACTCGGTAGAGTGATACCACTCTTCGAATCATTGATGTTCGAATGGGTTTGAGATGTTATTCAACCTTCAAAGGACCTGCACAAGGCCTTAGAAGGTTCCAAGGTAAGGGGTGATGCCTAATATGTGAATGTTGTGAGGTAGGACGTGCAAACGAAAGTAAGTAATAAGAAGGAATTTGTGTGAAGGATGGGACTTAGGCCAAGTTCCCCCGCTTAGAAAATTAAATAGAACTAAGTAAAGAAATATGAAGAATTAAATGGTCCATCAAATTGTCGTTATTCCGTTCATTGAGCTAAGGTGGTATGAATCACACCCAATTGGTGTGTATCAGAACCATCTTAATTCACAAATTAGGATTGCCTTGGTTTCAAGGCTGATGCGTCTGCGCGTAGAATAGGTTGTAGGTTAAGGTTAGAACTAGATATGAAATTCGTTAGTGGAGTTTAGAGCCACACTAGTAAAAAACTAAGCCCCAACCTCCGGAGGTACTACGACGCATATTTAATCTCCCTTAAAAATCTAACTACTCACGTTATACACCTATCATCCGGGTTCGGCTGGGGCATCTACAAGTGCAGGCCACCTTCACCGAAGGGCTTGTGTGATATTTTTAGGCTCCCTTGTGAGGCCAAACCCCCCACCCTTAAGCGTCCGTAGTCCGAGTAGTGGGTTTGGGCTCACATTCCTCCGCGGTATTGGATTTGGACTTGGATAAGTCCATAGTGCAAGGTTCACCCTTCAAGTGGTCTTGGATTTAACTGGAATTTCACTTTTAACAACTCAATGTACGATTTCAATACGTATGTGGAGAATGCACAAGTTAATTATGTTATTTTAACCTCCTTATGCTCGGGTGCTATTTTGTCTTTGTTTGCTTCTAACGTCCATCCGGCTGCTTTAGCTACACAAGCCCTTAAGGATATCCCTCTCCTAAATGGAGTCCGTGCCGTTGACTCTATACTACCACTTGAACTATCACTTGTGTATTCCGTATCGCTACTATAAGAGGTCTCACTTGGTGTCTCCATACCGTACATAAGCCTTTAAGTATTAAGAAATACTTATGTGACTTATGTCAATCTCTCCCTCGCACCTTTGGTCTTTGCTTCCTTTGTCTTGCCATCGCGAGAGTGCTCCACATTCTCCATTAATTTGTGCACGTGGTTTATTTTTAAAGAGCGGATGCAAGTGTTAAAAAAAAACACTATTCTCTATAGTCAATCTCAAATACATTTACTTGTGAAAGCCACACATAACACTAACTAGCATAATGTAACTAACTACTTGTCTATGAGCTAATTAGGTAGGCTATCTACTAAGCTCCTTCATGAACCCATCTCTTTACTTTCTAATTACATAAACCTAGCTCCTTCATAAACCAGCTCCTTCATGAACCCAGCTCCTTAGCTTCTAACTAAACAAACCCAGGTCCTTCATAAACCCAGCTCTTTACTTTCTAACTAAACAAACCCAGCTCCTTCATAAACCCAGCTCCTTCATGAACCCACAACTTTGTAGTTGTAATCCCCAACTACCTCACTAATTATTCAAGCCCTTAACTAATCTTCCTACCTAATTTCCCTAATTCTACTAACAACCCCTTTCTAATCACACAATTCTTCTCTAATCCTAAAATCCTAAAATCCTAGAGAGGAGAGGGGGAGAGAGAATTTCCTAACTTCACTAAGACTAACTAATCCACACAAGTATATTTTTGCACTCATCACAACATGAAGTGCTCAATTCTTAAACATGGAACTTGCAACCACGTGTATTCAAAACATGAACTTAAAGTACCACAAATTGGAATCATGAATTAACTTTAAAATCCTTCACGTCAACACTAATTCTACCAAGAGGTCAAGCCCTCTTCAAGGCTAACAAGCCTTGGCTCTCAAACTAAAAACTAAGCACACACATGTGCTCCAATATGGCTTCCCACACCCACACTTATAACTCGTGGGGTGCCTTGGAGCACAAAGGAAAGAGAGGATGAATGAGGGAAGAATGAGGGATTATATAGTAAGCTTGAGGGGGTGAGCACCCTCAAGGCTCACGATAAGCCCTTGAGATTTCCTCCTACTTAGTAGGCGCCAATCCTATCTTCTAAGCCTTCCTCCCTCAAATGATCAACAAGGATCCTAATTCGAACATTTAACTAGCCTTGGCTTTCTACCTACCACACTTTACCAAACTTGGGATGCTTCAACCCAAACTTAGCCTCCTTCGCTTTCCGCCGCCATAACTTTCTCCCCTTACTTTCCCAAATCGTCGCTCACCACTTAATTCAAACCACGATGCTTAACTCGTGATTTGATTGGTGCTTTGAGAATTTGCTTATCCTCCACCTTGCATTCTTCCTTGGGCCTTCCCCATTAAGTGGCCATGATGAGGTGGTCCACTTGTGCGCTCCATGTGATCCTCCATTCATCCCAATTCGAATGCACTTGCCTCTTGAGTCACTTTGGTTGTCTCCATCCATTTGTACTAGCCTACTCACTAACTACTCAATCCAAGTTCTCCTTACCTATCCTCATTCACTCAAATCCTTCCGAAGGTAAAAACACAATAACAACTCACATCCTAGCCTCTTACAACATGGTACTTCTAAGACTAACATTTCACTCTTTTTATATTTTTGTGAAGTAACATGCTACTTCAAAGTGCATCAACTAACGTTTCAAGGGTCTAAGACTAAATGTGGGCACCCTTTTGGGCTCACATCCCTCGAAAGGGGGTGGCCCAAAAGTACCACAGTAGCCGAAGCTAGTAGGGTCCAAGAGGTAACGATTTGGAAGGGAGATGGCCGATTGAGGCGAGGAAGGTAATGTCGGGAGGGACTCAGAAATCAGCCGGCTAGTGCAATGCGAGGGCAGGAATACCGAATCTTGATTTGAAGCACGAGAAGGGAGTCTAGACACATATATGCGCTGCTGCCAACCAGATCTTCCTTGGTTGAGGCCGCACTGGGTGAAGCAAAGGTGAATGAGCTGCTTGGCATTAATCTCAGCAGTAACTGTGGATTCGGCCATTCTGGCCTGGAAGGAACCCGGGTTCGGTTGGGAAGGGGGAAGCTCACCGCAGGGTTGAGCGAATTCAAGCTGAGGGAATCAACCTCCGAGGCAAAGTCACGGCCATATATACAAGCCCATCACAGGTTGGTTACGCGAACGAGATATTCAAAACGACCAGGGTACTGGAGTCTTGTGAGGGCCGGGACTAGGACTGCAGGATCGATCAAAGGCCGAGGTGATCTGAAGGAAGTAAATGGGGGCCACCCAACAGCTGGGTTGGAAGAGGGGTACTGGAGAGTGGCTGCAGAAGTGTAACTGGGATGCGAGCATAGAAACACCGGAGAAGGGAATATGGGAAGTTGGAGGAGTCAATAGTGGACAACAGGGTGTTGGCAGTTCGTTAGGAAACGACTTAAAGATGCCGAAGGGATAAGTAGGTAGGAGTTAGGTAGTTTGGGAGGCAGGGCAGTCTGAGGATGTAATTGGGACGCCTCAATAGATTAAGGAGCAGTTAGTTTAGTTAAGTAGCGCATAGGCTTGGCCTCAAGGCTTGGACATGGGCATATGTGTTGATTGAGTGATTCCGCTTGGGGGATAATCCTAAGAGCTAGTGGTGTTTCTAAACACCTGGATCTCTCACCATTAAATAAAGCTGTTGGTTTTGTTATTCACATGTTGGCGCATTGGGGCCGAAGCGCGAAGGCTAAAAACAATGAATCATACACATGTGGGCCTAGGCTCTCACCCGGACTATGACGCTTAAGGGTGGGGGTTTAGGCCTCACACAGTCTCAGATTTTGACATTCGTGAATCTATGCACCCGACATTCCTTTTTCCCTTCCAGTCGTGAAAGCATTCGCAATTGAATCCTGCATTAGTATCTGTCTTTCTGCACTGGATTCCCACCGCTATCCAACAATTCCAACCAGAATGTGAATGCTACCACCTCGCCGCCACCTCAGGGGCTTTGAGCCTCAGCTGGCAGCTCATGGACTGCCGCTTGCCTTCTCCCTGGCAATTCCACTGATCATCCAGTTCTATCATATGGCCTTGGCCTTCAGAGCTTCAAATTTGTAGCATTGGCTGGCGGTCAAGCGCTTAGGAGTCTGCTAGCCAGCGGCGGTGATCCCCGCCCTAAAATGCCAAATCTGCCAACTCAATTTCTCCTCCCTTCGGTGTTCGGGTTCCCCGCTTGTCCTGTTCGATCCGAAGGCCTTCCATGTGCCAATGTCACTATGTTAGAGGGTGACAGTCCCACAAGGGCTAGTGAGCTTCAGGGGCTCATCCCCTGTTTCACATTTCTATCTCTTCTTGCCCAGTTACCTTCCAACTGCGGAGCTTAAGTATCTCTGTGGGTGTCGCTCCTCCTCCAGGAGTATTCCTTCTAGCTTATGCCTCTAGTCCCGAGAGCCATTGCCCAATTTTTCCTGTCTCTTGGCCTGATTTTGGCTAGCCTCCTTGCATTCCTTGCTGCCGCATTCCGTCTCCTTCTTGGCTCAGAAAGGAACTAGTAGTGTTGACCCTGTTCCCCGCTCTCCCGAGTACTTCTAGCCTTCAAATCCAGGGGTTTATCCTCTAAACCCTGCCCCTCCTGAAATGGCCGAAAAGGATATTAATCCCGACTCTAAACCCCTTCCTTGGGCCTTGCTTTGAGCGACCCTTAATTCTCACGAATCTAAAGTCTAATTCCACCAATCATTTAACCTTACTGTAACCAAAAATCAAGCTAATGTAATTTCAATCAACACTGACCACTAACACTCTTTCTATGTTTTTGAAATATCAACTAAAATCTAGGTCCTAAGTTTTAATGACTTCTGGTCCTAACACAAATGTGGGCACACCCATTTGGGCTCACAGATCTCATTCTTGTCAAAATCGGGTCCATACTACCACACCGTAGACCCTCTCGGATCCGAGAGTGTGGGATTCTAGTCCATACAAAAAGAATTTCAACAAATGAACCAAGCTAGTCCACATACATACACATACACTAGGGACCTCATTCTTGTCAAAATCTGGTCCATACTACCGCACTGTAGACCCTCTCGGTTCCAAGAGGGTCGGATTTTAGTGCATACACAAAGAATTTCAACATACGAACCAAACTAATCCACATACATACACATACACAAGGGACCTCATTCTTGTCAAGATCTGGTCCATACTACTGCACCCTAGACCCTCTCGGTTCCGAGAGGGTCGGATTCTAGTGCATACATAAAGAATTTCAACATAAGAACCAAGCTAGTCCACATACATACACATACACAAGGGACCTCACTCTTGTCAAAATCTGGTCCATACTACCGCACCCTAGACCCTCTCGGTTCCGAGAGGGTCGGATTCTAGTGCACACACAAAGAATTTCAACATAAGAACCAAGTTAGTCCACATACATATACATACAAAAGACACGTCATTCTTGTAAAAATCTGGTCCATACTACCACCACCTAGACCCTCTCGGATCCGAGAGGGTGGGATTCTAGTGCATACAAAAAGGATTTCAACAAATGAATCTAGCTAGACCACACATATACGCACAGACAAGGCACCTCATTCTAGTCAAAATCTAGTCCATACTACCACACCCTAGACCCTCTCGGATCCGAGAGGGTCGGCCTCTAGTGGAATCCAAAAAAAATCAACATATGAACCTAGGTAGTCCACATACATACACATACACGAGGGATCTCATTCTTGTCAAAATCTGGTCCATACTACCGCACCGTAGACCCTCTCGGAACCGAGAGGGTCGGATTCTAGTGCATACACAAAGAATTTCAACATACGAACCGAGCTAGTCCACATACATACACATACACAAGGGACGTCATTCTTGTGAAAATCTGGTCCATACTACCGTACCCTAGACCCACTCGGTTCCGAGAAGGTCGGACTCTAGTGCATACACAAAGAATTTCAACATATGAACCTAGGTAGTCCACATTCATACACATACACAAGGGACATCTTTCTAGTCAAAATTTAGTCCATACTACCACACCCTAGACCCTCTCGGATCCGAGAGGCTCGGCCTCTAGTGGAATCCAAAAAAATTCAACATATGTAGTCCACATACATACACATACACAAGGGATCTCATTTTTGTCAAAATCTGGTCCATACTACCGCACCCTAGTCCCTCTCGGTTCCGAGAGGGTCGGATTCTAGTGCATACACAAAGAATTTCAACATAAGAACCAAACTAGTCCACATACATATACATACAAAAGGCACGTTATTCTTGTAAAAATCTGGTCCATACCACCACCACCTAGACCCTCTCGGATCCGAGAGGGTGGGATTCTAGTGCATACCAAAAGGATTTCAACAAATGAATCTAGCTAGACCACATATATACGCACACACAAGGCACCTCATTCTTGTAAAAATCTGGTCCATACTATCGCACCCTAGACCTTGGGGGTGCACCTTTCATTAGAACCTAGAATCACGTGCGTTCACTGCATACTCTAAAAACCCTTTATATACAAGTTGTTTTTTGTGAAATGAAGTAATACATATACAATTGCAACAATAAATATACAAGTAACAATATGTATACACAAAAAAACATCCATTCATATATAGTCATTAACATAAGTATATGTGAGCCCAAAGATGGGCCCCCATGTGTTCTTAATCGTAGAATTCATTGAGAATGTATGAGCCCAAAATGAGTGCTCATATTTGTTTTATGGTTAGAATTTATTTAGAATTGCATTTGGAGTGTTATTGAAACAATCAAAAGCATAAAAAGAGTGAGGTTTGGTGTGGTTTATGTTTTAGGCTTTAAGCCATTTTGTGTGGTTAAGTAGAAGCTTAATGATATTAGGGAGTGTTGTGATTAGGTGTGTGGTATTTGATGAAGCAAAGGGAAGGGCTTTGGATTTAAATGTTTGAATTAGAACATGCCTTTGTTGGTTTAGAGGGTGAAGGTTTTATGGATAGGATAAGGTCCTACTAAGTAGGAGAAGGTTGAAGGGTTTGTGGTCTTGGGTGCCCTCCCCTCCTCCTCCTTTTCTCTCTTCATTCTCTCTCTCTCCCTCTCTCCTCTCTAGGATGTTGGAGCTCTTAGAGCAAAGAAAAGAATGTGTGAATTAGGTAGGGGATTAGGGAAATTAGTGGAATTAGTTATTAAGTTAATTAGGGGGATTAGGGTAGTTAGTGGAATTAGGTAGGAAGTGATGTGTTAGACGGCTATTAGCTACTGATTTGGCTTGAGGAGAGCTAATTAGCTACTGGCCTAAGGACAAAAGGTTAAGGGCTACTAGTTTTGGTTGAGGAAGGAGCTAATTAGCTACTGGGCCTTAGGACAGAAGGTTAAGGGGCTACTGGTTTCGGCTGGAGGAGGAGCTAATTTGCTACTGGGCCTTAGGACAGAAGGTCAAGGTCTACTGATTTGGCTTTGAAGAAGAGCTAATTAGCTACTGGGCCTAAGGACAGAAGGTTAAGGGCTACTGGTTTTGGTTGAGGAGGAGCTAATTAGCCACTGGGCCTTAGGGCAGAAGGTTAAGGCTATTAAATTGGGTTGAAGGAGAAGCTATTAGCTACTATGCTCGGGACATAAGGCTAGTAGCGACCGAATTGGCGAAGGACGATACTAGGTGGCTCGTTTGTTGGAGCCCGGATATCGAACAGGTATGGGCCATTGGCGGACCGACTGGCATGGGGATGCTCAAACGTACTAATGACACTTAGATGATAGGCTAGTTGATTAGGGATTTAAGTGTTGGGTTGTAGTTAGCTTAGGAAGAAGGAGACGAGCATTTTTCAATGCTTGTATTCTTATGATGAAATAAATTGGTGTCCAAGAATTAATGGAAATTGAATTGGAGTTTCACAAACTTGGTAGGAGGGAACTATGTGAACATGGATGTGACACCCACTCCCTCACCCGGACTAGGACGCTTAAGGGTGAGTGGTTTGGCCTCACATAATGGATATTTGGCTTTTTATTGGTTATTCTAAAAACATAAACAAAGTGAAGTTTGAATAGATCATGATTTCAAACTCTAGGCTTAGATGTTGGCTTTAGATTCAGGAATTGGGTGAAGAATTAACTTGGGCTTGGCTTAGATAAGTGTGAGAGTGGGGTCGTTGTGACCGAATTAGGCTAGTCGGTGTTCGCATTGAAGGGGGGTGTTGTACCCCTAGGAAATCCCGGAATCGGGATTAGGTGGGCTGCGGTTGGAAGTCGTCTAGTAGTTCCAGGGAGGTATGTGTGAGCTCGGGGACGAGGAGGTCGGCGGCCACCACCAGGAGGAGGCAGCCGAAGTGAGAAGAATTGGCTTTGGAAGGGAGCTTGGAAAGTTATGGAGACTGGGAACAAAGTAACTGGGTAACATAATGTGACTCAAGGGAAGCAACCTAGTTCAGTGGCCGAGAGGAATTGCCACTGACGCAGAATGTGAAGGAATCAGTGGCTGAGACATTCGGCATTCCGATGCAACGCTGCTGGTCACACTCCGGGTGGCTAAAATGAGATTTGGGAACAGATGTTGAGCATTGAGGGAAGAGGGAAATGGCGAGAGGGGTAGCGAGCTGCCTGGGGTGAGTGGCATGTCAGACCCGGTTTTACTTGGATTATTTCCGTATGCGCAAAGATCTGCACTGAACCAAGAGTAGGAGGTCTGCCGAGGTGGAGGCAACTTTGCTTGAATGCCATGAGGGAGGCGACTTCGAGGTATGTAATGAGGTCGGAACGTGGAAGGACCAAACATCTAGGGATTCGTTAAAATCTCATGGCACTCTGTTTTGTGCTCAAGTGGGCGACTCGGTCTAAGAATGTTGAGCCTGAATTCAATGAGGGGGTGCTCCATGAGACAATGTGGCCCAGGCTTCACATTGGGTTTGGGCTTGAATGCTTGGATTAGCTGGGCGAGTGTGTGATTTAGTTGCAGGAGGTGTGGCGAAACAACAGGTTGATGCGGCTTCGGAATCGGCGGAGTTGGGAATTACAGGCAAGGTACAGAGAGTTTTTGATGCAACAAGTATGAGCCCAAAATGGTTGCTCATATTTGTTTTATGCTTAGGATTTACTCAAAGTTGCATTTGACATCGTTATTGAAACAACTAAAAGTATTAAAAAGAGTGAGGTTTGGTGTGGAGTTATGTTTTAGGCCTTAGGTTTATTTTGTGTGGTTAATTAGAGGCGCATTAAGAGTTGTTTTGGTTAAATGAGTGTTGTGTGATGAGGCAAGGGGAAGGGCCTTGAGGTTTAAATGTTTGAATTAGGACCTATCGTGTTGGTTTAGGGGGTGAGGGTTTAGTGGATAAGATGAGGTCCTACTAAGTAGGAGAGAGGTGAGGGGTTAAGCCCTCTTGGTTTTTGTGTGTGTGTCTCTCTTTTGTATGTGGAGCGGGGTTCTAGTTAGAGAGCTCTCTCTTGAATTTTGAGAGAGGAGGCTCAAGGAGCTGAGATTCATGGCCAAAGGCTAAGCTGATTCGGCCAGCAGCTTAGGTAGCTGAGATTTCAAGCCCGAAGGCTCAAGGAGCTGAGATTCAAGGCCGAAGGCTAAGCTGATTCGGCCAGCAGCTTAGGTAGCTGAGATTTCAAGGACGAAGGCTAATCTGAGGCAGCCAGCGGCATTAGGGAGCTGAGATTCAAGGCCGAAGGCTAAGCTGATGCGGCCTGTGGCATTAGGGAGCTGAGATTCAAGGCCGAAGGCTAAGCTGATGCGGCCAGTGGCATTAGGGAGCTGAGATTCAAGGCCGAAGGCTAAGCTGATGCGGCCAGTGGCATTAAGGAGCTGAGATTCAAGGCCGAAGGCTAAGCTGATGCGGCCAGTGGCATTAAGGAGCTGAGATTCAAGGCCGAAGGCTAAGCTGATGCGGCCAGTGGCATTAAGGAGCTGAGATTCATGGCCGAAGGCTAAGCTGATGCGGCCAGCAGCTTAGGTAGCTGAGATTTCAAGGACGAAGGCTAAGCTGAGGCGGCCAGCGGCATTAGGGAGCTGAGATTCAAGGCCGAAGGAGAGCTTGATACGGCCAGCGGCATTAAGGAGTTGAGATTCAAGGCCGAAGGCTAAGCAGATGCGGCTAGCGGCATTAAGGAGCTGAGATTCAAAGCCGAAGGCTAAGCTGATGCGGCCAGTGGCATTAGGGAGCTGAGATTCAAGGCCGAAGGCTAAGCTGATGCGGCCAACGGCATTAAGGAGCTGAGATTCAAGGCCGAAGGCTAAGCAGATGCGGCTAGCGGCTAGCGGCATTAAGGAGCTGAGATTCAAGGCCGAAGGCTAAGCTGATGCGGCCAGTGGCATTAAGGAACTGAGATTCATGGCCGAAAGCTAAGCTGATGCGGCCAGCAGCTTAGGTAGCTGAGATTTCAAGGCCGAAGGCTAAGCTGATGTGGCCAGCGGCATTAAGGAGCTGACATTTAAGGCCGAAGGAAGCCTAAGTACACACTAATTGCCACGTTGAAGTAAGGTGGGGATGGTAGTGGCATCCACCTTGCGACACAATGTAGGCTAGTTAGTTAGGAGTAGCAAATGGGGTTAGCCTAAGTAATTAGTTGATAAGTAAGTAGCAAGAACCCACCATGCTAGGTGGTGGCATTAAGTATTCATTAGACGTGTGGGTTTTACGAGTGGGTGGATTACGGGGGTGACATTAGAGAATAGCGTTCTTCAACGCTTGTATCCTCGCCATGGAATAAATCGGTGTGCCAAAGTTGATGGGAGATGTAATGGATTTTAACGACGTTGGGAAGAGGGAGTTATTTGAACATGAATGTGATCCCCATTCCCTCACCCGGACTAGGACGCATAAGGGTGGGTGTTTTGGCCTCACAGCAAGCTGCAACCTATTCGCCTGAACGGAGATCTAGAGGAGGCATGGCGAGGGAATTCACAATAACTCTTGGATCATTGGGATTCAAGGTCAAGTCCGCTATGATGGCCGAATCAGACGCATTATGGTGCAGAATTCTACTCGCCAAAAAGAAAAACTTGTTGGTTGTAGCTGTCTGAGGCAAGGCCAGTGGAGTAGCTGGGGGTTGGGCTTGTGAAGCCTGATGCACATCAAAAGAGGAGCACTGGATGGCAAATACTCGAAAGTGGAAAACCCACTGTCTTAGACTTGGCCACTGGTATCCGTGGGAAGCTGGATGTAATTTTGCTTTCAGGCTGTAGTAAAAGAGGCCAGAATGTTAGGCAGGCCTTAGTTGGGTTGTGTTGAATTAATATTTAGTAAAAACCACAAAGGGTGACCTTGATGCAATTAGCAACATAATCATTAGATAAATTATTGTGTGGGATTTAAGGTTTAAGTATGGCATGTGGAAGATAGAATGAGAGGGTAGGCATTATTAGTTCTTTAGGAAGGGGAGCATTTTTTAATGCTTGTAACCTGGTTCTCTGGAGTAAATTTATGTGTGTGATATCTTCATTGTGGATCACTAAGCACTTAGGGGTAGAGGTGATCCTGGCTACTACTAGGGGGTTAGGCAATGGCATGTGAGCCATAAGCTCTCATCCGGACCACGACGCATAAGGGTGGGGATTTATGGCTGACACTATACAAATATATTTTTGAACAATAATCAACCCCTATAATATGTATAACAAAATATCCTAGCTTTCATCAACAAAGTCGTTGAAAACTTTTTCATCTCCCGGATGTAACTCATAAACATTTGATTCACCAATATATGTCATTAAAGCCAATGCAATTATTGTCTCTAAGTATACCATCAAATGATCAGTAAGATCATATGTCCACTTGTTGTTAGCCCCTTTCTGATACCAACATAAACCAATCTCCACGTTTGATGGACGGTCCATCAAATCAATTGGATCCGTATACTCCACCCCACGATTACCAAACTTCCTCCGCATCCTATAAACTTTCCCAACAAACCAAGCCTTAACTCAAGTAGATTTTTTGGCCTACCTCGTTTTTTCACAGTTTTAGCTTCAGGTGTGTTCAAAAAACACACAACACATTCCCAACCAAGCTTTAACAAAGTGTCATGGTTTCCAGCACTCAGGAGTTTAGGCTTCATATATAATATGCCAGCTCTAATTCGAGTCAACCGATCTTTACACAAAGAAGGATTGCCATTCAAATGACTAACAAGCGTATTTTTAAAAATTCTAGACTCCCCTACCATTACATAAGCCACAACTGACTTTGCATTTGATAGAGAGGGAATTTTGAAACGAGGCCATGACAATGTCAGGACTTTCGGTCATTCCCACGGCAGCAGTAACCGCAGGGACGCTGAGAAGCCCCCTCTTTCCACTCCCATTTTCAAGCCATCCCCTTCCTCCCTCACTTCCCCCTTTTTGACCCTCACCTTTGTAGGCCTTGACCCTTTATATCCTCTTCCTCCATCCCCTGCCAAACCATCCATTTCCATTCTTCAATGCCTACGTTCTCTTGCTTCCATGCCAGGTAGGAAGAACATCCTCAAGAAGCTAGATTATGACACATTGCAAATTGAAGAGGTGAATTTCCTCCCCCCAGTTGGCGTCTCCTTGTCTCATACCAAGGCCAAATCCTTGGACGGCATGGACAAACGCTATGACGGCCATGTTTGGACCAAAACCCAGACAACCAATATCACCAATGACATGGGCCTTGTTTTTCGCTCCTCCATTTGCGTTGGCCACCTCCAATGCCAAAATCCTCTTTGCGATTACCTCCAACGTGCTCATTGCACCTCCCCGGTCAATGATATTGATTTCGACGGCTTCACAAAGGAGCCCTTTCCCATTGGTGGTCCCTTCCCTTTGGGCTCCACTCTAATGTGTAGGATCTGTAAGGAGCCCCCCACGTGCATTGCACCATGCCACGCCAAAATCTTCTACGTCCACGGCAATGACACCACTCAGCGTGCCTGCATTTATCTGGGCAACCATCGCCACCCAATCAAGGTCGGCAACTACAGAGATAGCCGCAAGCGCATCGACGCCCTAATCAAGGAGCACGTTGAGCGAACACCCCAAGCCACTCATAGAAAAATTGTCCTTGAAGCAGGACCTTGTGGGTGAGTTCTTCCTCCGCAATGATAGTGATCCTCATCAATTTTTTTCTTTGGAAGAAGTTGAGCCCGTTTTTTATCGTTGCAAGGAGTTGAATTCCCCCCACCTCCAAAACAAGGTTACTACCTTCAAATACTTGCGTAGGATAGGAGTTATGGATGGCATCGCCAAGCTCAAAGGTGTCAGCACGTGGGCTTATGTCCAGCAGTATCAATTCCCAAGCCAGGGTGACGAGACGGACAAAGTTTTCGTCTTCAAGATGTCCGAGGTCGGCCCTGGTAGTGGGGTCGACTTGGTTAAGCGCATGCAACCTGGCGGGGATCTCGAGCATGCTTGGATCATGTCTGACCATGTCAAACGCGTCGCCAAGTGGACCACCTTGGCCTGCCACTTATACGACGGAACCTACCAGCGCATCATGACCATCACTTGCTGCGACTTCCAATCCGAGGACAAGGATGCTCAAGTGCTTTTCTGGCATAACCTCAACCACGTCATGGCTCGCCATGAAATCCCCAAGCCTCACTTCAAAGGCTTCATGGGAGACAGTGCCAAGGCAATTAGAATGCCGTTAGGATTGTCTACGGGTCCGGAGATCCAAAGGTTCCCAGCGATGGGCGTGAGAGAACCTGCTACTTCCATTGGACACAGTCTTTGGAGAAACACACCAAACTCTATATCAAGCATGACTTGCAAGACCAACACAAGCGTCTCTGCCTCCAGTATCGCGACACATCCTCTATGCTTGAGGCAGAGACGAGGTACCTCGCCATCAAGGCCTGGTGGGCTTCGTCTAACTGCACCTTCGAGGATGGACTGAAACACCTCCAACTTTGGCTTGCCTTCTGGCACTTCCGATATCGACAATGGGGTGGCTTCATGGATTTGGTGCGTCTCTACGGTTATTACTTCTTGTTTTTGTTTTAAATTTAATTTTCCCAAACTTTGTTTATTTCTCACACTGCCATTCCATTGGCAGGAGAAAATCATGACCGCCGAGGAATTTGTGCAAATGCCCAATTACAACCTTGCCGAATCCATTCACAACAAATGGCTTCAAGCGTCCGGCAACAAAGGTGGCGATTTATACGTGGCCACTATGGATGACTACATTCGAGCGTTCCTCCAAGTTGTGGTGTACCATCAATTTCGAAAGGGTGGCGTTGGGGGCGATGGCCCTAGCAAAGAAAAACTCAAGCTTCGATGTGCTCAACATCGTGCTCAACGTACCGGTGACCCCGCTGTTCTACAAAAGGTTCTTCTCAACATGCCCGGGGGGGACGAATTCTGCACCCGTACTCCTCACCTCCAGGGTGTAGGATATTCGGCTCGTAAAAACGCGAGCCCGACACTCCCATTGGGGACGACGATGAAACCCACCGCCCCGACACCATCAACTTCTCTCGCCCTGGTGTCGCTCAGAGAACCACAAGATCTCATGCTTCACCTTTGCCTACCATCGTCGAGGAAACCTCTCTATCAGTGCTAGAGGTTCCACCACCCCCTCCTACTGGTTTGGATTTTCGTCGAGTCACTGCTGTTCAAGAATCCAAAGTGGACGAGAAGCTCTGGCATATTGCTCAAGTTCCTTACAATTCCTCCAAGGATCAACATTAGTTTTTATCATTTACTTATCTATTATATCATAATTTTCCTATCATGTTAGCACTTCACGGTTTCCAAACTCAATGAGATCATTTCAAATTCAGGGCCTTTTTTATTTAATTTATAACCTATACATTCCACGGAAATAGGTCACAAATTGTTACTATTTTTGGAAGAATGTGGCATATTCTGAGTCTATTCGAAACTTTTTGGAAATATTTCTAAATTTAGTTTAGGAAATTTACTATTTTTACTTCCTCTCTGCTCCTGCTCACATAGGAGTGTCGTCCAAACATTTGGGCAAAGTGTTTGCGGAAATGCGCTCAATTCTTATAAAAGGCCATGCCTATTTTCATGGAAAATTTGTTCATTGCTCAACACCTTGACATATTGCATTATGCATGCATTTGGCAGTGGTGTTTACCTACTGTTGTTGGGTTCGACAGGGGGATTATGTTTATCTCCAATGTGAAGCGCCTACGACATTGGATGGTAGGATAGGGCGCATTATCCTTCAGGTAAAGGAGGTGTTGTTCGAAGGGAATGTTGCGAGCATTCCAAAATTGTGCCCCATGTCATCTTCCTATTAAGGGTACATTTCATCTAGAATTGGCGTCGTGCCAAAGGATCTTTCATGTTTTGTGTGTGGGGAAAAAAAATAGTGGCTAAAATACTCCTATGTGATCAGTGTCAACATGGTTGGCATATGGCATGCTGGAAGCCACCTTTGATTTCTCTACCATCTAGACAGTGAAATTGTCCTCGTTGTTTAGGATCTTTGGTACCTAGTGCTTTCATTAATCGTACTCAATGATCCCATGTGGTTTTCACTGTATTGTGCATGCCCAAATAGAAAATGAGGAGTTATGGTTTAAAAAACATGATTGAACGTGAGACGGTGGCATTAATTCATTGGAATCTAATGGCCAAATATGAGAGGCAATTAAAGATGGGGCTCATACTACACCCAATGTACAGTTCTTTGGATGGACATTCACCACACTAGTTTGTTGTGGAGTAATTTTTAATTATCCATGCCCTTTGGATTGGCATTTGTTTTAGTTCCCTAGCGGGGCTCCATAGTCATCTAGGGGAGACATGTGGAGGTGTGTTGTGTATGTGTATCTTTGTTATGTTTTAGTGTTATTTGTTAGTTGTCATTGGTACTCGAGCTGTAGTGACACATGATCGTTATTTACACAATAGTTGTTTCAATATTCGGCGGCCACATTTCATCCATTTAGATTTGGATGGATGAATTTAAAAAATTAGAGAGACTCTCCTAAGTGGAGAGCCTCCTCCTTGGCTTGGCATTCTTGCGAAGTCAAGCCTTGTGAGTGAGTGAGTGGAGAGATGAAGATTGCATGTTTTTGCAATAAAATCGTAATTTTTTCCCCTTACTTACACTCTTGGATTCTCCTCTGGTGTAGTGAGAGATAACTTGACTTATTATATGCATTTGAAGAAAGATTGGAGCACTTACAAGGATTTGACTCTCTTCTTTCTCCATTGGCCAGAATGCTTCATTTTTATTTTATTTTTTCTTCATGAGGATAAGGAGTGGCGAAGTTGCGGAGTGTCAGAGAGAGAACACATCGAATTTGTGGAGCAACAAGAAGAAAAATGTTTGCTTGTGAATGCCACATCAAGGTGAATTGTGGTGACTAATTATTGAAATTTCTACAAAATTTCTTGTCATATGTTTACTTATAAGCGTGAATTCATATCATTGAGCTTGTGAAGAACATACTTAATTCCAATTCAAGTTTGATTTCATTCAAAAATAAATAAATAAATAAAAATAAAATGAGAAGCGGAGGAGCTCCTCTGGGAGCTTCTGGTTCATCAACTAGCCGGCGGCCGCCCGGCGTCCATCCGCGACAAGCCGGAATCCCCTTTCCTTCCTCCTCCTTCCCCCCCCCCCAACTAGCCTACCCCCATCTAGGACCTACCCCTACTCCTACCCGCCTAGGTCCCCCCTACCTTGGTGATTTCCCCACCCCCCTGGCCCTGTAGCATTGCCCCATTTTGTGTTATACTAGTTTGTGATAGGATATCATGGGGGTGAGGTCCAAGTGATAACCAACATAACCCTTGTATGTGCACCAAGTGGGCGGTGTTTGTATTCCCTTATGGTGAGGCTAGTGTAATGACCAACAGATCATAAGGTTGGTGGTAATTGCAGGTGGAGGTTGTCTTTTTTATTTTTTTATTTTACCTTGACACCAAACTAGTGTAGGTTGTTAGCTCTGGTTACCATATTTATTGTGGGTTTATGATTACGATTCGGAGCCAACATTATCGTTTGCCATCTCCAAGATCATCGGCCCTCTTAGACGTTGAACTGGTGATAGCATCCGACGAGACTTTTCAGCCTACTTCGGCGTGGGGGATTGCCATTTGGTCTCACGACCTTTGGGTAAGGATTTTTCACGATATGAAGGAAGAGACTCAAGATGGAGTCCAAGACCAATTTTTTGGTTGAGCATGAACCATTTCCTTATAAGACTGGAAAATTTGGTTTAGAACGTGGATGCGAGAGAAGCGTCAACGCAATACCAATTTTAATGACTAATATGGGTTTGAGCTTTTGCCCCAATATTTGGAGTACGAAGCACTCCAAACTTATGAGTATTGAAGGGATGTTCATTGGATGGAGCTCCGCTAGGTGGAGTGATACTGGAAGACTAAGGTGGAATTTGTTTCCGAGTTCAAAGGGGATACAACTCCTAGTTCATTAGCCCATCTTGTGGTGAAGACAGAGCAAGCGGAGAGCGTCTTCATTGTGGACATGGAGGATACTTTACCTAGTGATTTTAAGGAAAAAAAGGTTCTTGCTTCCGCAACCGCGAGTACGTCGAGCCCGATCTTCCCATTCTCCCCTATGCCCAGGCTACATAGGTGGCATTAGCTTCTTTAGGGAATCCGCTTAATTTTATTTCTCTGCAGGAATTAGAGCTTTATTTGGAGGAGGAATATGAAAGTTTCTGCCGGGATCAAATGCAGTAGATCCAAAACTTTTGGCGAAAAAAAAATGACACACCTCATACCATGTACACGAGGTTGGCGAGATTTTCTAGGGAATCTTGAGGTGTTTTTGTGGAAAACCAGTTGGGAAAGGTTTTTTAATCAAAGATTGACAAATACTTCATTAACTTAGTTTTTTTCATGATCATCATGCATTATGGTGGCCGAGCGACACTTGCAGAGGCTTTCAGCGTTGTAGAGAAATGTAATCGTTCCTTGTGTCAACAGGATGCCACTGATTTGGTGTTTTTGCTAGTGAATTCTACCAAATCTTGGAAGGTTCCGGTTACGGCTCCTGGACTGGCAGCGGCAGAGGTGGATAAAACCTTGTATTGTTGGTCTTGTGAGCAGGTTGGCCACGCTAAAAATGATTGTCCTTCAAAGCCAAGGCAGGCCTAGACCGTAGGTAATCCCAAACGGAAACCAATTGTTCATGCTAAGGATTCGACGAAGGGGGCGGGTAATCATTTATCCAAGCAGTTTAAGTGTTCCCCATTGTGGGTGGAACAATCACACGTTGAAGAACTACTTTGCCTTCCATCCAGAGCAACGTCATTTTTTCGAATGAGAAAAGACGTTGGAGGCGAAGATTGGAGCGAAAAAATTCACAAGGTTAGTATCATCCGGCCAAATTTTGGACTCCTCGTCTTCCTCCGGAGCGAAAGCTAGTTCTTCCACTCCAAATTATTATATGTTCGGAGCCTCGGGAGAGGTAGTGAATCCGTATCATGAGCCACGCCTTCGACCACATGGGAGTTTGGGGACAGCTTACGAGTTCGGGACAATGGTCCCACGGATCACATTGGCTAGGCTCGTCTATCATTGTCTTTTGGATTGGCGGATGCTGTCCAATCTGTTAGTGGTCGTAATTCAAATTTGGAGGCTTCAAATCCGACGACTGATGTGGTGTACACTTTGGCATCCAAAGTGTCGCACACATCTTTGTTCACAGCGATGGAGTGGTCATCATTCGGCATCCAACATGCTAAGGTTTTTTATTTAGCAGGTAGGATTCTGGAAGGAAATGCATTACCATCTTCTCTGACTGTGATTCAAACCACCGCTGACCACCCTACTACGGAGGATTAAACGCGGGAATTACCTTGGTGGAACTGTTTGGGGGCATCGGAACATGTTGGAGGCCGGCCTTTTAGTTCGACAATATGTCTATGTGGACAACAATCAAGTATCCACCCGGGTGGCTCGCCACCATTTCCACCAGTTGATGGTCTTGTATCCACAGAAGTTACACCCGACTGCCATTTGTGGGTGTTTTTATGAGCCCAAAATTGATGCCCATATTGGTTGTTAACACTTGTAAAACATTACAAGTGGTGTTTTGGTGATTTATGATTATTCACAAAAATATAAAAAGAGTGAAGCTTGAAGAAAGCTTAGTTTGAATCATTAGGCTTTTGTGGAGTGGATTTAAGTAGGAGAAGGACAAACCTTGGTAAAGTGTGGTAGGTAGAAAGCCAAGGTTAGTTAAATGTTCGAATTAGGATCCTTGTTGATCATTTAAAGAAGGAAGGCTTAGGAGATAGGATAAAAGCCTACAAAGTAGGAGGAAATCTCGAGGGCTTATCGTGAGCCTTGAGGGTGCTCACCCCCTCAAACTCACTATATAATCCCTCATTCTTCCCTCATTCATCCTCTCTTTCCTTCGTGCTCCTTGGCACTCCACGTGTTATAAGTGTGGGTGCGTGGGAAGCAAGATAGGAGCACATGTGTGTGCATGGATGTAAGGTTAGGAGCCAAGGCTAGTTGGCCTTAAGAAGGCTTGACCTCTTGTTAGTAATAGTTGGGCGTGAATGATTTAAAGTTCAATTAATGGTTTTGTTTGAATACTTAGATTTACATTGATTAGCCTTATACTTATGCGGATGTGCAAAGTCTCTTATTGGAGCATTTAGTTTTGTTGGACTTCATATGAATTTTTGAGAGCCAAAAAACCGAGACTATATCCAAACTTCCAAAAACTAGTGAAAAAATGTAGGTTCAAAGGGAACAGCGTAGAATTGCGACCATATACTTTGTGGCAGTAGAAATATTATTGCATATTCATGTAGAGGACTTCATTACCTATCCATGGATACCAAGAACTCATTTTTTGGACTTCATATGAATATTTGAGAGCCAAAAAACCGAGACTATGTCCAAACTTCCAAACTTCCAAACTTCGAGATTAAGGAGTGTAAGAAGACATAGTATAGACTTGGCTAAGTTGCGTATATTCCAACGATAGATTGGAATCATACATTGTGTTACAAAGAGAGAAATCTCTACATGTCATTATAAACTTCTCCATTCGGGCTAGGACGAAATTGAAGGGTGGAGGCTTTTTGGTGACATAAATGGTGCGTCCACCGGGAGATTCGAGCTTGGAGCTTGGAGAGTGGGCGACGGAAGTCTTGGAAGGCGGTAGGAGAAGCGAAGCGTGAAGAGCGATTAAAGGTATGTTTTGTATTTAGTATTTATTTTATGCAATTTCAATTGAGGAAGGAGCACGGCAAAGGTGCGACTACTAAACCTTCTTGGGATGGCATAAACGAAGATCACGTTAATAGGATCCGCACTAGAAAACTAAGAGGTAGAGGGATAATTAAAGAATTAGGATTTCAAACTTCAAACATTCACTCGGTGGTGAGAGTTTAAAGTTTTTAAACTAGAGGGTTTTAGTGTTTTTCAATTGCAATTATTGAAGTGTCTTTATGTTTAGCAATTCGATCGAGGGGAGAGACTAATAAAGCAGGAGGAAGCAAATTGCTTGAGGTAAGCAAAATTTCTTCCAATTGAAAAAAACATTAAATTAAAAAAGGATTTTTGTAATTGTCATTGTCGTGATGAACGGAGAGGGTAATTCCAAACTTGGAAGTATAATGTAAGGAATCGAAGGGTGAACCTCGATTCCAAGCATGGTACCCAAGAATGGTCAGCCCCTCACGAAGAGTCTTGTTCCAAGTGTTGAGCGTAAAAGGGGTGTGACGAGGTGATACTCGCACTATTGGGATTGTTCATTGAAAATTGTATGTCCCTATTTCCTCACCTCTAAAACAATTTATCACATGAACTAAGCGGAAATATTAAAGAGTGAAACTTGTGAGAATTTGGTTGGTCAAGGTGAGGGTTGATTGATGAATGATGGATGCAAGGAAACACGAGATCTCAGAAACATAAGTTAGCATTAGGATTAAAGAAAAATGTTACAAAGCGAAGGTCTTCTAATATAGAGGAAGTAGTAGAGGGGGTAGGTACTAGTGTAGAAGGTAGCTTTAGGGGTGAACCATTGATAGAAATATCTTCGGTAACTACTCGATTAGAGGAAGGAAATTTTCCTTCCCCATTAAGTGAAGAATTAGTTGAAGAGCCTAATAGGACTAGACAAGAAAGTAGTGTAAGCACTAGAGAATCTAGTGAAGGAGGACTACAAAATACCATGGATCTTTTAGGGGGAGGTGGAGTCCCACCTCCCATAGCACCAATTCCTCCCATCGATCCATTGGTTAGGCCGCGAGGCCTACCAATAATCGTACCCCAAGGGTTGGTTTCAATAGACATACCCTCTAACCTCCCGAAATTCTACGGGACTAAAGATGAGGACCAGTCTAGACATATGGAGAAATTCATTGAGAGGGTAATAAGCTCATTAATTACCAACCAACAATATTGGTTAGTGTGGTTTCCTACGACCTTAGATGGGGAAGTTTACGAGTGGTATAGAGATCACGACGAGGGACACTTTCAAACTTGGGATCAATTACAACGGGAGTTTCTTAATGAATTTCGACCCGAAGTCGGTCAAAGTATGGCTTTTAGAGCCTTAATGACTATGAGGCAAGGAAGGGACGAAGAAATTTCCGCCTACATTAGGAGATTTGATTGGGTATATGCAAGGTGGGTAGGTGATTGCTCAACGATGACACTCTAATGCAATTTTTTATGAGAGGGTTTGTCAAAGCGACTACTATTAGGGGTGTGTTACAAAGAAACCCTCGCACCCCAGCCGAGGCTAAGGTAGCCGCTAGAGATATGGAACATATCGAGAGGGATTATGAGCGGCTATGGAGGAAAGCTGATGAGTTAATCCCTCAATTCATCCCTCTCCTACCTAAGACGGGAATAGACCCGATTAGGCCGCTTAATCGCCCTCCATATGTCTCCATTGAAGCGGCCTCAATTCCCTTAGCGGTGACAGGCCCCCCAATCATGTTATCATTGCCAGCCCCTAGGATGGATCCTCAAATTGAAGAGATAGAGCAACGATTAAGTGCTACTCAACTAGGGTTTCAAGAGGCGATGTTAAAACAATTTCAAAATCTAACGGACCAAATGGCATTGTTAATAAAAAATCAACAACCCGGTCTTCCACCTCAAATAGAGTCGGGAAATCACTCATCGGGATTTTGGTGCACTAATTGTCAACAACACGGTCATACGCTTCAATTTTGTAGAAATGGGCCAAACCACAATCAACGAACGAACAATAATGGTCCTCAACAAAACCCAAGGGGTCCGAATAAAAAACAAAACCAAGGGAATAATCGGGGCCCTCCGCCACGTGGACAAACTAACCAAAGTACCGAGAATAAGGATTTTCACCATCTTTGCGGTAGATATCATGTCATAGGGCAATGTTGGTCGGAAAACCAAGGTCAAGTGTGTAATAACTGTGGAGGCCCCCACACGTCTAATCAATGTCGTCATCCGGATAAGGTAAGTGGAGCACCGAACCTTCCAACCAACACGACAGAACTGGGTCAAAATATTATGAGGGGTTCACAAAATGAAGGTAATAATATACTTAAACCTTCCAACTTCTACTATGATGGGAATACGAACCTTCCGGGGCAAGGAGGTCAAGTTACACAATCACCTAAACAAATGGGACCGTCTACATCTCAAGATGTCCGATTTATGGATTCCTCCACCATTCCGGTAACTTTAGAGATGTCCACAAATGGTCAGGGTCCATGTCTTCCACTTTCTAACTCCATATCATATGAGATAAAGGGTCTTAAGGAGGAAGTTGTGCATAAGGCTCCGGCATTAGCCGTTACCACTAGAGCAATGAGAGGTAATGCACCATTAGAAGTAGAGGAGGAGGAAGAAGAAGAGGAAAATCCCTTGGGGGAAATTCCTTATTTTTCGGAGTTGGAGAATGTAACTAGAAAGGCTAGGAAGGCCACTAAGGCATTAGAGAGAGAAAATGAAATTGTCCATGAGAGGGAAAGGTCTAATGTCATCCATGATTTAGATGGTAGTGATGTAGGAGAGTGGGAAGGTCCGGGCATTCCGGTAGAAGAGTTTGATATTGTTAAAAGGCCTAAGGCCGATAGAGTAGATGGATACGACCTTTGGGCCGACCTTAGCTCACTAAAGGCCGATATCATCTTTGGTCAATTATTAGAGATCTCACCGGTAGCTAGGAAGACTTTGAAGGACGGAATGCCCGTGAATAGGAGGGCTAAGAGGCCAAAGACTAGAGTGTCGGCAAGGGTCCAAATGCAAGGAAGAACTCGGGAAGTCAAGGCGGTGGAGATTGAAGTAACGATAGTGGACAAGGTGGTTCCTCATGTTTTGGTGGATGGTGGAAGTAGTCTCAATATTCTACCGGAGCACACTATGAGGAAATTGGGCTTAAGTTTGACGGGTCCTTCGCCATTTGTGATTAATATGGCCAATCAAAGTCCGGTGGTTCCGGTAGGAATTATCAAAGATTGTCGGCTTAACACGGGAGGTGAAGAATACATTGTGACCTTCTAAGTCATTAAGATGCACGACAATAAGGATGCATTTCCCATTTTGTTAGGGCGACCTTGGTTAAGGATGTCTAACGCCGTAGTAGATTGGGGAGGACACAAACCTTCTATCACCTATGGTCCCGTAGATAATAGAGTCAAGGTCTCTATTGCACCTTTAGGTGGTTGGGTTAGGGAGGAGATTGATCCAATGGCGGATGAAGAGGAAAATGGCGGAACTAAGGAGGATTTTGAGGATACATTGATGGGGGTTGTTCAAGACAAGGAGAAGGCTAAAATGTATTCCTCTAACGGATTCTTAGGTCCTAACTTTTACAATCAAGATGTTGATGGGGATTTTATACATTGGTCAAGGCAATACACGGAGTCCATTAGCGACGTCATGATGATGACTCATAGTTGTATCCTCCAAGATAGGGTGTCTAAAGAAGATTATTTGTCCTTAGAGCCGTGTGAGGTTCTCACGGAGGAGGAATGGGTGAAGGGAGGACTCACTCCATGGTTAGATGATATTGAGTTGAGTGATGTGAGTTTGGTACATGTAGATGGGACTCAAGATGAGGAGGCCATGTTAGAACTCTCAAAATTAGAGCCCGCTTTGCATTTTAAAACTACTTCTACGGGCATTATAGTGGGTCATGATGTCAAGAACTACCCTAATGTACCCAACGATTGGTATAGAGATACCGAGGAGCAAACACGAGTGGTCGAAGAAGATTGGAAGTTTGTGGACGTCAAAATGAAGAATGGGAAAGTTAGACCAATGAAGATGGGCTCTAAACTCGATAAGAAGGAGATTAAGGAGTATAGCGACTTGATAGATGAGTTTAGTGATACCTTTGCTTGGTCATATGATGAGCTCAAGGGGATTCCTAGAGAGATGGTTGAGCATCGTATTCCGTTAGTTCCGGGCTCTAAACCGGTGAGACAAAAAAAGAGAAGGATGAATCCTAGATTGCAATTATTGGTCAAGGCAGAATTAGAGAGGTTGTTGCAGGCTGGATTTATAAAGCCGGTAGAGATTACGGATTATGCCATCAAATAAAGATATCTTTGGCAATTAGACGAAGAAGCATATGTGCGGGAATTACTATCCAATTAATCAAAAGACCAAGTCGGATAGGTATCCTATGCCAATGCCGGAGGAATTGTTCAATGACATTGGATTTCTCGGGTTTTTAGTACCCTGGACTTGAGATCCGGCTATCACTAGCGTCCATTACTTGCGGGAGATCAAGTGCAAACCGCATACGTGGGAGTTGATCATGATAGGAAGGATCAACTGCATTATTGGATGCACCTACTGAGCTTTAAAGAGCTATGGACCAAATTCTCTCTGGTTTGGTTTTTGCTCGGTGCCATTTTCAGCAAAACACCACAGGAATATATAAGGCATCTGCAAGCCATTTTTGAACGGTTGCACCATGGCAAGTGCAAGACCGACTAGCATATCTAGGTCATATCATTATTCTAGGAGGTCTTGAAGTGCAGCAAACTAAGGTGGACGCCTTGTAGAAGATTTTGGCACTGGTCGATGTGCCGAGACTTCGTGTTTTCTTGGGTTTTTTCAAGAAGTTTAGCTTGATCGCCAAGCCTCTCACCATTCTCACGAGCAAAGACCAACTTTGGACTTGGGGTCGTAAGCAACAACATGCATTTGAGACATTATAGCAGAAACTCGATGCGGCTCCAGTGCTTCGTCGTCCAAATGTCTCCAAATGCTTCCAGTTGCATACGGACTGGAGTTCATTGGGTTTGGAAGCAGTTCTCACTCAGAAGGATGTTTTCGCTGGAAGTATGTCGTTACTTACGCTTTGCGAAACAATAACACGGTGGAGGCCAATTATTTGTCCTATGAGGGAGAAGCATTGGCGGCGGTGTGGGCTGTTGCCCATTTTTGGCCATATTTTTATAGTCAATGCTTTACTTTGGTGACTAACCATCAGCCGTTACGGTGGCTCATGGAGTCGGATAAGCTTACTGGCAAGCTCCCCAGGTGGGTTATGTTGCTTGAGGAGTATGACTTTGAGGTGGTACACCGTGTTGGGATTACCCACCTGAGTGCAGATGGACTCTCACGCAATCCAAGCCCTTCGGATGAGGACTTGACCAAGGCCAGGTGGCATGGAGATTGTGATCGAGAGGCAGTTTCAAGTTGGCACGTGGTTGCTTACCACTTTATTTTCTGGTGCGGCTGTTGAGGTTTTGCAGATGATGAGACTTATCGACCTCAAATTGTTACAGATATATGGGAGGATCTTCCCGTATTGCATAAGCTTCAGCAGGGGACCTTTCCTTCATCTACCTCGGCAATGGAAAGAGATAGGATTGGACATTGAATAACAAGGTTCCGTTGGGAGAATGGTTTGTTATTTCGATTGTGGTTGGATGGAACAAGGCATATTGTCCCTAGACCAGATCATAGGGCCTCCTTGGTGCGACAAGTGCACGAGAACTTGCCCATTTTGCTATACGTAGGTGTAAGCGTCAAAATTATCTCCAACGGCAATTTGGCTCACAATTGAGGTGTTTTAGCAAAATCATTAGATTTATAATAGGAAAGTTTAGCAAAAAAACATTTAGATTAAGGTAGGATAGGGGTGTTTTACCCTTGGGGTAAAACTCTTGGGCAAGTAGATAAAAACCGAAGGGATAAAAGGAAAATGCCCTTTACTCGAATCGGAAGTGTGAAAGTAATGGGCTAGTAAGTAGGTAGGTTAAGTTAGGAACAACCAATTCAAGCAAACAAAATTCAAGCGGCGGCAAAAAACAAGAGTAATTCCGAAAGCGGCCAAAAAATAAAAGAAAGTGACAACTACGAGCGTAACGGATGTTGCCAACTAAGGCAAGGGAGCTATGTTGCCATTTTTGCCAACCAAAATTGAAGCTCAAACGGAAATAAAAAAATCTTTCCAAGGGCTTGAGCAAGTGGGGTGCAAGGTGACATCCTCTCCCCCACCCCACCGAGGGTTTGGTTTCCACTGTTCAAATTACGGGATCCCTCGGTAAATGGAAGGAAGAAGGGACCTAACCCTTCATTTTAAGGGTGATAAAAACCCTTCTTTCCCTTTCAATCCTCTCTCATAATTTTTATTTTTGGGACAACGAAGCCCTTTATAATTTTATTTAAAAGGAGAGAAACATTTTCATTCATTTAATATACGCATAAGTTAGAATTCTTATAATTAGAACTCTTGAGAGAAGGTAGTGTATTTTTGAAAACACCCCTAAGTAGTTGTGTCACTTTTAATCGAGTGTAGTGGACACAAAAATTATGATTTAGCCTTCAGATGTTGAATGAATGTAGTTCTTTATGTTAGCTTTTCAAAAAGCCTAAGTTTCTTAGAATCAGAGTTAGAAAGCAAACGTTATGAGTGTTTGAATGAAGATGTCTCAGCTGCCTCTGAAATTACAAGCACTGACTTTGCAAGCACATAACTAAACGACAAGTTATTTCGTTGCTTTAATATTTAGATGCGTTATGGTTTTTGTTGTTAGCTTTCTAGAAAGTATAAGTTTGTTACAATCGGATTTAAGGAGTGAGAGTTATGAATATTTGAATGAAGATATTCCAGTTGCCTCCTAAAATATAAGAGCTCATTTTATAAGCTCATACTTACAAGAGGACATATGCAGTTGTTTTGATATTTGGAGCAGTTGTAGATCTGATTTTAAGGTTTCTAGAAAATCTAAGATTGCTAGAATTTAAGTTAATAAGCAAAAATCATGAATGTTTGCATGAAGGTATCCCAGTTGTCTCTTGAATTCTAAAAGCTGACTTTGTAAGCTCATATCTTTAAGGAAATACATGCAGTTGGTTTGATAGATGGATGAATTATAATTTTTGTTTTTTTTTCAAATTATTAATAATTGTTCCAATGAAAGCTTGTGAGCAAAAATTGTGGTCGTTTAAGCAAAGGGCTATTCGTTGTCTTACGAGAAGAGGTTCGTCCATCCAAGGTTGGCGGGTACGAGTTGGTGTTGTAGGCGGTCGAGTGTTTGAGTAGGGGTTCCGCATCAAACATCGCCAAACAAACATGGGAGTCAATTGGTAAGGTTTTTAACCCTACACCCTTTAATTTAGGAATGGAGGAAGCGCGGCAAAGGTAAATTCTCACCCCAACCCAACTATCCATGTAAGGCTAGGGGGGCATCATCCACCTAGCTGCCGAGGGGAATTCCGACTCTCATGTGTGCAGAGCCTCTTGGTTAAGTGTTGTGGTAGTAGCTTTTCATCTATAGCTCATTCGTATGTGGTGAAGCCGGGTTATTCTTCGGCATGACCACTCTGCATGTTTGTAGGTGGTAAGGTGGGAGTAATGACCCACGAAACCACCATCATGTTGTTGGTCCCAATGATTAGAAGTGATGGCCCCAACCCTTGAAGGATGAACAGGTACAACATGTTGAACACACATGTTGACTTATTCCCAGTCCCATCAAGTGTTAAACTAATTAATAACCAACAAAATTTGTACAACCCCCGTGGGCAAAAACCAACCGGAAAGTTAACTCAGATGATTAATACTATCCCTCCAGCGGCAAAGATTGGAAGGTGTAAGTATCAATTAACCTTCAAAAGACCCGCACAAGGCCTTGAAGGGTTCGGGTTAAGGCGTGCACCAAACATGTAGGTGGTGATGCCATAAATTATGAATTTAATAACATAGGCTTTGTTCAATCAACCATAAACTAAGAATGAAGGTTGAGAGGGTGGGACTTAATTAAGGAAATAAGGAATTAGATGTGGCCCAAGGTAAAAGGTGAGGTTATTTCATTCAGTAGGATTAGGTTGCATTGATCCTAAGGCTGGTGCGTCCACGCATAGACTAAGATAGATTAAGCATTAGATTAGGGAAATTGATAATTATCTTTGGCACTAAAGGATACGAAACGATTATCAAATTCTTCCACAAACCCAAAACACTCATTAAATATTATAACACCCGAGTTCGGCTTGGGCACCTTCCAAGGCAGGCCATCCTCACCGAAAGGCTTGTATGGTACTTTTAGGCTCCCTCGGAAGGGATGCCCAAAAGCACCACAGTATGACACATTCGATGTTACGTGGCCAATATTGGTGGACTGGCATGTATCAGCATGTGGCTACTTATGTCGGGAGGTGTGAAGTTTGTGACCGGGTCAGGTCTAGCTTTAACACCTTGTCACCTCAGTTACAACCCTTACCTATCATGGGATTGGACTACCATTGGTCGTTGGACTTTGTGGGACCGTTGGTTGTTACGCTACGTGGAGCAAAGTAGACGTTGGTGGTGGTGGAGCATTTTAGCAAGTGGATTGAGTGTCGCATCCCGCATTTTCTTAAAATGTCAAGAAACCTTGTTTTAAGTTTAAAGAATAGGGTTGAACAAGGAAAACATAATAAATGGAGTACTTTATAGGTAGATTGTTAGGTAGGCTATTTAGAATTGAGAAGAAAAACTAAAATCCTTAAAGTAGTTAAAAATATCGAATTGAGTTAGTATTAGGAATTCCGTTTCGAATTCCGTTCCGTTCGGAAACCTTAGAGCGGAGCGGACCACACAGGCAAATGTTTTTTGAGGTTTGGGGGAGCCCTTTTCAAAGCACTCCTCCATTTTCCTTACCAAATCGACCCTCATGCCCACCATTGTCATTAGAACCAATGGTATGGTCAAATTCCATTTACACATGATCTTTGTTCCAATTTGAGCCTCACAACCTTTTGGAAACCCCGGGTCACCATCATAACCCGCTTATTTGATAGCCATGCTTCCCTCAAAGTGCTAGCTCAAATATTGGAACCCTGCTCTGATACCAAGTGTCGCAACCCTTGCTAGCCCCCTTGACAATCTTGCCAATTTTCATTTTCTAGCAAACGTTACGAGCGCTAACCCTTCGCATTCCGCCATGCTAATGGTTAGCTCCTCTTACCCCGGACCATATAGTTCATAGGAGGGAACCAACCCTCCTACTTTGCTTTCGGGACTCACCCCTTAATCGGTAACCCATTTCCCCAATGTGGACTTCCATCCATGGAAGTCCAATCCTATGTTGATCACCGCATTGCCGGAGCAACACTACAACAACCCGAACCATACTAGGCAACTATGGCCTCACATTGGGCCAATGCCCATGGAGGCCGTGCCGTTCGGCCTCGGGTGGGTGAGGCCACACCACCTCACCCATATAAGCCTCTAGGACTCTACACGGAGCCCCTACCCCACCGCCAACCAACCTCTTGTCTCTCTACCAAGAGTTGGGGCCAAGTGGACATTTTCCCTTAGCTGCTGGGCCTAGAACCCCCCTAGCAGCTTCAGACCATCATAACTTCCTTGTATGATGTCTGATCATAACAACCAACCACTCCATCCTCATCTACGCTTCACGTAGATGCCGATGGACTCCTCGCTTGCCCCATTCGGGCAAGTCTTGAGGAAGTTATGCCTGTTTGAACCTTGGCAGTCCCGGGAATCACTCCCAGGCACTGCTGTACCAGGGCGCTGTCCCGGGACAGCACCCCACTCAAATGGCCATAACTCCTAGCTCACACCTCCGATTGAGGTGATCTTGAGCATTCTAGAATCACCACGCCATGAGCTACGCATAGCTCATGGCCTCACCCTCATGCCTCCTAGTCTTTGTGGGTGGGAGGCGTTCCCAACGCCCGGGGCCCTCACCCACACTAGGATCACTTGGGCCCTCTCACCAACGGCGCCACAAGTCCCGGGTGTCACTCCGGGGTCCCCCTTGTGCCCATGGTGTTTTGGCCACTCCTCATGGAGAGGTGCGCGACAGGGGGACAGTAATACCCCGAGATGCGTGTGGTTAAAACGCCCCTGTGTGAGCAGGTGATGGGTGCAAGAATCTTAAGCGCGGAAAGGAGGAAAGGATTGGCCGAGCAAGGGGAAAGAATCCCACCGTGGGGTTGTTGGGCAAGGGAAGTTCCACACACACGGTAGGTTCTTCCCAACTTACTCCGTCCAACTAGGGACCGACAATGAGCAGGAGTGGATAAACCTGTCCAATAGTAGGGGGAGAGTTCTGGTTTACGCCTTCCGCTTGCCGTGACCTGGAGGTGGATCACACCGATCAGCAGTAACGGACTGGTCTAGAACACTCATGCACCTGCCGCGATTGGCGTTTGGTTCCCACCGCGGATGGTAGGCGTGGTAGCCCCATCCCTATGTTAGCCCCGCCGTCACGGAAAACAACAGACCCTAGGTCCTATCATGTGTGACCTGTGGAACAGCACAAGCCCTACCCATTGTGAGGATAGGAGCGAAGATGTTGTGTTTCCACCTTTCTCGAGGGAGGATTCAGTTTCTGCGTGTGGTATAATGGAAACTGTGCCATCACGGAAACCGGATCAAGCTGGTTTTGTAGACCCAAAACTTCCTCCACCTTTTCCCCCGTCAAAGGGGGTGGCACGCGTTGGATACTTGAGCGGGACACCTTCCCGAGGGAGGGCTGCCCCCATTGTAACACTAGTCTAAGGGAGTAGTAGTTAGAAAAATGAAGTGGAGATAGGGAGACAACCCTAAGAAATCAACTCAAAGGGTGAAATCGTGATGAACAACTACCAAGTCTCTCTGAGCATTCTAGCCTAAAACACTAGAATTATGGTCCTTGTGACACGGTAGAAAATCTAGCGGATAGTGGAAATACAGGTCCGATCCGCTACCTCTATCGTGGAAACCTTATCCCGGAAGTCACGACCCGTAATAAGGAATCTTAGAATGGAGTGTATATAGTTGTTATACTATGGATTCGAGACGCTGAGTCTATTGTTGTTACTACTCTAGGGTGGGAGCTTGTCCATACTTTGTGTTGTGTTCCCTACCTCGGTCCACTACCGGAAAGGCGGAAATATCCGTGCCATACTTTCCGTAATATCCCGGATTTCTTAATCCGATTTGTGTTTTATCTTAGTTTCTGGTGTTTTTTGTGTGTGTGTGTTAGTCAAAGATTTCCTCTCTCTTGTATTGTAAACAACCGCAGGTTCTTCGTGGGAACGAACTCGGCGCAGTTTTGATGTTTTACGCGTTAATTAGGTTAATTAACTGAATACGTTACCATCGTGCTACAACATTGAGCTTGTTGTTTTACCTCAAAACTTTACAAAGTTGGCCGCAGCCGCCTTTTTGGATCGTGTGTTGGCACGTTTTGGAGCACTGACTGAGGTATTGACGAACCAAAGGAGGGAGTTCCTCGATGTTTTTGAGGAGTTGTGCTCTAAGGCATTCATAGATCAACGCACTACCTCTCGGGATTGTCCGGAGGCGGATGACTTGGCTAAACGGGTTGTTCAGACAACCAAACGTGGTTTGAGGAAGTATGGATTACTTCGGGGGAGCCACCGGGATTGGGACCTTATATTGCCTTGGATTGCTATGGGATATCAATTTAGTAGACATGCCTCCTTGGCATCTTACAGCCCATATCAGGTGTCGTATAGACATGAGCCTATACTCCCGAGTTTTATTCGGAAAAAGCTAGGTCATATTGTGGACTTGGATGATCCAAACATTTGGGCAGGGTGTTTGCAAGAGTGGGTTCAATTCTTCCAGAGGACCATACCTATGTCCATGAAGAATATGTTCATTGCTCAACACCGTGACACATTGCGTTATGCACATATTTGCAGTGGTGTTTACCGACCTCAGTTACGGAGATTCCGGGAGGGGGATTATGTTAATCTCCAACGTGAGGCGCCTACGACATTGCATGTCAAGGCGGGACGCATTATCCTTCGGGTGAAGTAGGTGTTACCAAGTGGTTTGTTGTTGTTGGAAGGCAAGAATGGCAGGGAGTGTCGCGAGCATTCCAGAAATCATGCCCCATGTCATCTACCCATTGAGGGTACAGTTCATCCTGAATTGGCCGTCGTGCAAGAGGGTCTTCCATGTTTTGTGTGTGGAGAGAAAAAATGATTGGCTATTATGCTCTTGTGTGATCAGTGTCAATGTGGTTGGCACATGGCATGCTTGAGGTCACCCTTGATTTCTCTACCATTTGGATAGTGGAGTTGTCCTCACTATCGAGGATCTTTGGTATTTGGTGCTTCCACCAATCGCACTCAACAATCATGTGTGGTTTTTATCGTCTTGTGCTTGCCCAAATGGGAAATGAGGAGGTATGGCTTAGAGACGCAATCAACATGAGGCGGTGGAATTAATTCTTTGGAATCTAATGCCAAACATCATAGGCGATTAAAGATGGGGCTTATATTGCATCCAGCCTATAGTTCTTTGGAATGATGTTCACCACACTAGTTAATTGCGGAACAATCTTTCATTATCCATACCCTTTGGATTGACATTGGTCCTAACTGCTTGGCGGGACTTCATAGTCAGTTGAGAAGGGCATGTCAAAGTGTGTTATTTATGTGTGACTTTGCTATGTTTTAGTGTTGTTAGTTAGTGGTGGTTGGTACTCGAGCTACAGTGATACAAAATCGTTATTTACACGACAGTTGTCACGGTATGCGGCGTCGGTAGCCGCACCTTATCCGTTGGGTTTCATCCATTTGGATGGATGGATTTTAGATGTGGAGAGGAAGGTTCTTTAGTGAAGAGTCTCTTTCTTGGCTTGGTATTCTTGCCAAGTCAAGTTTTGTGAGTGAGTGTGTGGAGAGAGCTTGTGTGAGGTGGAGATTGCATGTTTTTGTAATAAATCTTGAGTTTTTCTCCCCTTTCTTACCTTCTTGGATTCTCCCGTGGTAGAGTGAGAGATAGTTTGACTCATTGTGTGCATTTGAAGAGATTTTAGAGCTCTTGCAAGGGTTTGACTTTCTTCCTTTTCCATCAAGGTGTGTTGTTTATGTGTGAGTTTGCTATGTTTTAATGTTGTTTGTTAGTGGTGGTTGGTACTTGAGCTGCAGTGACACACGATCGTTATTTACACGACATCTTTCACTATGGATGTGTGCTATATATGTGTGTCTTTTTTATTTTTTAGTGTTATTTGTTAGTGGTGGTTGGTACTTGAGCTGCAGTGACACACGATCATTATTTATACAATAGCTCTCTTGTAGCTTGTTTTGTAAGTTGTTGTAACAATAAACGTTTTCAAATCAAAGAAGCATTAATCATATTCGGTTACATGACTTGTGTGAAATATGAATCATAAATAAATTCCTCTAGATTATAATGATATGCACTTTGATTTGTCGTCCTCAGTATACATATCCATGACGTATATTTTCCATTGTTCCATAGTATATAAAAAATGATGGTTTATAACCAGGCCTCCTTAATTTCGGGAATCAGTGGTGCAGTTCCCGAATTTTCCGAAATTAACCTCGAAATTGTCCCGAAAATAAGGAAGTTTGTGGCTTGTGCTGGCCCCGAAATTAGCTTATTTTCGGTAATTTCGGGAGATCCCGAAATTAAGAAGGCCTGCCAATTGTCCTTTCGCCTTATTTTATATCATTCGTCAGGCGTAATTCTCTAGTCCTTAAATAGAGAACTAATTGTAAACATTTTTGGGGCAATTCCTGCTTCTATTTCTTTCAATACTTAGTCTGATTTGCTTCCGATATCTTTTCACTCTTATTTTTCACAATGCCTCCAAAGTATTCTAAGAAGAATCTGCAGTTCCAGCATGAGCACGCGGCCAAGTATGGTCTGAAGATCACTACTCGAGACTTGCAGACAAACGCGGTCTCCAGCGTCGCTTGTCGCTTTTGCGTTGTCTTTGGAAAGGAGGAGGCAGTTGGCAGGAAGCGGAAAGCTACGGCCAATGTGAAATATTACAACTCGTTCCGTACTGATAACTACGAGTCGCATATCAAGACGCAACATGCACAAAAGTGGGAAGAGTATCGCAAGCTCCAGACTGCTGAGGAAAAGGAAGCACTCTTCGTGGATCATTTTGTGCCTTTTGTCGAGACGATGACTGCTCATTTCGAGGGTGGTGGTTCTTTGCAATATTCGATCAATAAGTCCATTTTGGAGGTTATCATTGGGGAGTTGTTTTTTCATCTGGATGATGTCGAAGGAGTAACCCACAGTCGGGCTCTATCTCATTTTAAACTGCGGTCTGTTGAGGATGCAAGTGATGATGACCTTCAAAGGGACGAATACGTGGTCGTTGTCAAGACACCGCAACGATTTCTTCTTTGCATCCGATACATGGGATGCGGTGCCGCTTTCCGATTGGCATCCCGTTTGTTGCAAGCGACCCAGGAGCAAACTGGTTTATCATATCTAGGAGGTTGCAGCGATGTCATGGCATCGAATTATTCGAGAATCGCCTGCGCTGTATCACTTCAAATACTTTCGGATGTGATATCACAAGTATGGGCGTTTTCCATCGCGTTGGATTGTTCCACTCATCAAAGGATGTCTTATCTCGATGTTCGTTCTCGGGTGAACATTGAATCTAGTATCCAAAACTTCTATCTCCTGGCTATACCTTTGTTCGATCGGCACACAGCAACCAACCTGTTCATTGTATTGGAGAAATTTTTGGATGCATTGCTCCTTAATTGGCGGAAACATATCATCGGAGTCTCCACTGATGGTGATCGTACCATGACAGGGCGGATTCGCAGGCTAGCGACTCACATTGAGGAAGCTGCCCAGTCAGGCATCGTTCGAGTCTGGTGCGGGCTACATCAACTAGATCTCAAGATGCAGATCGTTTTTCAAAGAGGGTTGGACAAAGAATTTCTTTCCATACTGACTGCACTGATTGGATATTTGCGTTGTCAGCAGAACCTAGTCACTGAGATGAGAGCAACATGTCCAAAAGTGGCCAACATTCGCTGGCTGTCAATGGGAAAAGTCTCAAGGTGGCTGTGCGGGAATCGCGTGCGAGTTCGACAATATCTGGACGAGAAGCAGCCTGCGTGCAGTCCCCCTTTGATATGGTGGATGTTTCTATTTGCTCTGAATGCTTTTGTTGAAGAAGCGAACTCCGTGTTCGTCTCCTTACAAGGGCTCAATACTTTGTTATCTCAGCAACGTTGCCGTCTATTGGCTCTGGTGGAAACATATTGCCGAATGAGTGGAATGAAGGGCCCATTAACTGAGGAAGAGATCAATCAGTTCGATCCCTTGACAACTGAAATCTGTGGCCAATTTGTGCTTACACATCGTCACGCTCGTGCTTGTCTGGACAGTTTGGGTGTTTGGGTGTATGACACTCTTGCTGACTTACCAGAGGTAGATGTCTCTCGATTGGTTGTCGCTGTTGCACGAATGTTTGTCGAGGGCGCAAATGGAATTTCATCAATCGTGGCTGAATGTGATTCTGCTAATGAAGCCGGGGAGGAGTTGCCTCCTGTCTTACCTTTTCATCTCGTCAAGGTTGATATGAAAGCTTTCTCAAGTACTCTTCGTTCACATAAGGACCGTTTGAAGGAAACGTATAGCGATGAACAGATCAACGAGATCGGTGAGGATTTTGTCAAGTTGAAGCGGGCGTACCGCGAGGAGGCCGCATTTAAGGACGTTGTGGACACATGTAATGAAAGTGAAGGTCAACAGAACTTCCAGCAAGCCTGGGCACCTACCAATGGACGATTTCGGTTTCTGGAGCAGTTATGTGGTGGCATCGCCACCGTGTTTCCCAATACGGCCTCTGTTGAGTCTGATTTCTCTGTATTAGGATGGGAAAAGGATGAATATAAGAGCTGTCTAACGGACTTCTCCCTTGAAGGAATAATGCATTGTAAACAATGGACGCGTCTGCAAGCTCTATCCAATCGAAAATAAAGCTTTATTTCCCATATTTCCCCATATCCCGAAAATAACTTTGAAATGGTCCCGAAATTAGCTTATTTTCGGTAATTTCGGGAGATCCCAAAATTAAAGAGGCCTGTTTATAACTCGTCAAGAAAGTTCTTGATTATCCTTTCAATCTCTGATTGGTATGTGAAACTAAGTAAGTTTAATTCAAAACATCTTTTTACTTGATCAAAGTACATTCTGTTCATATATATCATTAAGTTAAGATTTGTTTTGGTTTTAATCCATTCTCCCGTTTTGTTGGATTCTTTGATGTAGTTGGGATATTCTCATGCCCAACTTGTTATTAGTTTTTCTAGATTGGTTGCTTTGATTTCCTCTATTTGTTTGCTGATAACGTTATATTTTTGTTCATTACTCCTTGAAGGTTTCTTCCGTCATTTGCCACAATTTATAAAATTGAGATTCTTTTATGTCTGCTTGGTAACAACTTCTTTGAGCCTCAATCTCATCAATTCTAGTTTCACAAAAATTGATGAAATTCAATTCATCCAAAGTATCTATTATCTCCTGATCGTCTTCTGTATGTGTACATTTTCTTGTCATTCTAATTAGTAAGGCGCATTATCTCCAAATGTAGAAAATCTTTGGTTGGTAGATATGTTGTTGTAGTTATCCACTTTCTTGGTGTGAATTCTCCATGTGTTTGGTTTACGCGTTCGCCAAGAACCTTTGTATTTTTTTCTTTTCACACCTAAATCACCGGGCACATTAATGGCAACGATCCCCATCATGGTCTCATGGTCGCCAAAATGATAAATACCATGGATCATTCCATTTGTAATAAAGATTAACAAAGACTCATGATTATATCAACATATTAATTTATAATTGCTTGAAAGATACCGTGTCCCATTAACATGCTTGGTTGGAAACCATTGTTTCAAATGTTAACCTCTTTTTCTCCTTATGATTTGAATATGATTACTTTGGATTTTAAAAGATCTCAATCTTAGTTTTATCCAATCTCAATGTAAAGATCATTGATTGTGAGACAACTAGAATGGAGCTTTATTTTAAAGGCATGCATAGTATCTTAGAGTTTCATCCATTTCTTATAAAACTAAATTATATCAATCATTAATTATTTATAACAAAATAAATCTTCAATTTTATTGAAGAAGATCATTTTTTTAGTTCATTTTTTTGTAATATATAAATTCTTCAATATCCAATCATTTACACATATATATAAGGTGCATTATATAATATCAAATCACTTCCTTGATAAGTTTAGGGTTTTAGTGAGAAATACTGTCAATGTCCTAAGTAAGAATGTATGTTCTCATGTTTTTCCTCATTAAACTCAAGTGTTACTATTAAAATTCTTATAAGTGTTAAAAATGCATATGACAACTTAACCACATTGACATCATTGTGAATATATTACTTATCATGCTTAATCATATATCATCATTTAACCATCTTATTTATAAAGTATTTTTATTTTTATTTTACAAAACAAAAGTTATATTTCGTTTTGATTACAAACAATCAATTTCAACACTCTTCTTGAGGAATTCAATCATAGGTGTTTTATGAAAGGAGGATTAAAGTTTATTATAATTTTATCAAGTAATTAAAGAGAATTAATATTGAGTTAACGTCATTTTTTTCTCAAAGTTCTAAATCTCAAAAGTCTTGAGCACTTAATTTTCATCCTCACCCTCACACTATTATTTTCTATGTTCCTCTCTCATATTAAGTCATTTAAATATCATAACATCTAATCCACTTACAAGGTATTTGAGAGAACAAAAATCCAACTTTGAGTAGAAAATGGTTATAAGCTTATTCCAAAAAATGTCTTGAAAAAAAAAGATACAAAATAAGCATGAGTGTTGCTGATACTCATTGATAAGATAACTTTGTTGCTTCAAAAAGGAATCTTTGCTCCCAAACCTTCTACACCTTTTATAGCCCATATTTTTGAGGCCTTAATCTTGCCATAGCTAGGCTAGCCCATATTTTTTGAGGCCTCAATCTAGCCATAGCTAGGCTAGCCCATATTTTCTAAGGCCTCGATCTAGCCATAGCTGGGCTAGCCCATATTTTTTGAGGCCTCGATCTAGCCATAGCTGGGCTAGTCCATTTTTTTCGGGTACCATTTTTAGCCATATAGTTGGACTAGCTGACCTAATAAATTAATTCATGTAGCTCATATAATGAATTCAAGGAGACATTGTCTCATCAATACAATTATATTTCATATCAGTCAAAATCACTCATCGTCATCAATATCTAAAACATGTTGCTCATCATTCTCTACCAACAAATTGTCATAATCCTCTATCTGCAACTCCTCATCGAAAATAGGGTGTTTGGGAATGTGATTCTTCCAATCGGAATTATCCAACAAGATCAACTTTTCAGGATCGTATGGCATTAGATGTTTGTTCAACTTCAACATCATTGATGCCTCTGCAAATCCTCCCCCAAGCGATGATCTCTTTGGAGTAATGATATCATTTAGACTGCCAAGGTCACATTCTAGCCCACCCGACCCATCTTTTTAGAGGAATGTAGAGAATATAGCCCCCTTTGAGTAAAGACATATCAAAAAATGTAAAGATGTAACCAGTTGCACTTGGATATGGACAGATGATCTCAACCCTAAATTTTTTATGGTAGTGGTAGGGTTGACATGGCTGGGCCTTAGCTTGAGCCGATTGAGTCACATGACTTATCTTTAGCTAGCTAATAACTAGCTGGGCTAGCCCATATTATCTGAGGCCTCGATCTAGCCATAGCTGGAC
Source organism: Polytrichum commune (assembly GCA_950295325.1). Classification (NCBI taxonomy): domain Eukaryota; kingdom Viridiplantae; phylum Streptophyta; class Polytrichopsida; order Polytrichales; family Polytrichaceae; genus Polytrichum; species Polytrichum commune. The sequence continues at coordinate 52,374,525 of OX485806.1, read as the reverse complement.
TAGCCCATATTTTTTGAGGCCTCGATCTAGCCATAGCTGGGCTAGCCCATTTTTTTCGAGAACCATTTTCAGCCATAACTGTTAGCTATTAGGTTAGCCGCTAGCCCAAAAAGTCCGTGGGCTAGCGGCTGTACAAGGTCTGAAACCTTCACTTTACAAATAGCATTTATTCTCTACTCATAAATCCATATTTTGTGTGTTTGTTATTTTATTTTTTCTTAAATATCAACCTATCTATAACATTTGAAGATGATGCCCATCACAAATGGTTATAATCGTCAAACTACTTACATGTTCATTGTTTAAATTTTCACCTAATTTGTGTGGTGTCTACATGGTAAGGAGGAAAAATATTCCCTTATTTTCCAACATAATTGAGGTGATCATTTCATATTTTTTAAGTTCCAAACATTCCCAATGGAATATCACTTGCAAGTTTTATATTCTATGTGTTATAATACCCTCATAAGCAATTCTAGTTTAAAATTAATATTAATAATCTTGATCCCCTTGTAAATGAATGATTTCCTTCATCAAGCCCATGACCTATCATGTTTTTGTGGATTAGCCCTCCTAAAACCCCGTGTCCTTCTTATAATTCCATGGTCAAGAACTTATTACCGTTTCTTTCCTTGTATTTCCATGGCATAATACCTATTTCTGTGGCCAAATACTTATTCCCGTGGCCAATTCCCATTTTGGCCTCATTCCGTTCTTCTTGCATTATTGTCTTCCTCTCGCAGTGCTAGCCCTTTCTTCATTCATTTTAGTTGTAGATTACATGTGTGTCGTTCCTTATGTGAATAAATCCTTCGACAAGATGACTTTAGAAAAAAATTGTTTGAGAGGACAAATATGAACAAAAAAAAGGTTCATAGTTGTGAACCCACTTCACAAAAAAAATTCCTCGTCTTACGTTGGTTGTTTTTTGTATATGTAATTGCCTTTGCACCTCATGAATGAAGAGACAACATGAAATGATAGATTTTTTGTGGTTCCTAACCAAATGCACTTGGAATTTTAAAAAAATTAACAATGGACAAAACATTGTGATGGTAGCTAAGTATGAGATGTAAGATGTTATTGCAAATTTGTTAAACACCCATGAAGAGCAAATGACCGCCATGGCAACCCCAACATCAAACCAGTTGTAGAATTTGGTGCCCACTTCATTAATAAGTCTACATTGGGATCCCAATTGAATGGAAACCCATTTATTTTGAAAGACATTCCATGTATTTTAACATTCATGACAATTATTTTAGTGTTGTTGCATTGTTCAAGTACTTCCATTCTAAGTATTGGATCACATTGTAGGATTTACTTTGTCCAACATAGTCCAAATACAATTTGTCTATTATAAAATCAACATTGAAGAGGAAGAAAGGGCACCAACCAAATCATCAAAGGCTAAAAGGCCTACTAACATCCTCCAAGGAATTGAGGATGGATTTTGGTGGATACGACAAGTCGAGTCAATGAGGATACTTCATGGCCTCTTTTGGGAGCCAATGGACCTCATGAACCCCTAAGAAAAATTCTAACACATACAACCTTCAAGTTATGCTACATTACGTTAAGATATTACCAAGTCATTTGAAATTTGAATATGATCATACAGACATGAGGTGGATTGACGTAGATACCATAACATCCATTATCACATCTACAACTGATGTATGCACCTTAGATTTAATGATGTTGATGAATTTAAAGAATTCATGAGCTCAAAGAACTAAAATGTGTAGGTTTAAAAGGTTAAGAATTTAGAATTCAGTTTTTGTTTTTTTGTATATTTTGTATATTCTTTTTGTTTCCTACTAAAGTGGGGTTGTGCATTACACTATTGTTGCTGCATTTCAAGTTATTATGGTGTAATTCTAGGTCAATTGAATAATTTGATGTTCAAAGTGGGCTCCTTTATTAATTCAATGGGTAAAAACTAAACTATGGTTTCATCACATCTTGTAGTTTAATCAAATTTTAATGTAGTGTGGAGGGTTTATTTTTATTCAATGTGATTTTAATTTTAATTTTAATTTTAATTTTATTGGTTTTTATTTTTTCAATTGAGTACAATGAATTTGAAAATAATTCTTGTTGGATTGGGAGAAGATGGTCTAAATGGATGGTTATAATATGGTACATAACAATGTTTTGGGCTTTAGGTGTAAAGTAGGGCTAGTTTTTGCTAGGTTTACATTGGGGTTATAGTTTGCATTTAATTAGGTTAAATATTATTAAGGTTTAGAACTAGATATGATCAAATCTCAAAGGTGACGCCTATGATGCTTGAAAATAAAGTTCCAATATGTATGCAATTTGGAGGCGATGTATGAGTTTATTGTTGTCTTGTCTTTGGATTTGATGGTTGATTGGGGTTGCACTTTACGTTTGGATACAATTTTTGTTTCTTACACTTTCTTTTATATTACCTAACCTTGCATTTTTTTGTTGCATTCCTTGTGTTTTCTCCTCCATCTTGCTTCTCTCTCCCGTCCTCAATTCCTACCAGGGTGTGTAAAACCTTCAATTCGCCAGTCTTTTATTAGGGCTTTGGGGTTTTTTGGCAAGTGTAGTATTAGATGGCATTGCTTTAGGATGTTGACCAAATGAGCGCGATTGCAGCATATGCACATTGCACTAAGCTAGAGTGGGTGTTGCAAACCTTAGATGTGTTGCTCCAACAGTTCAATGAGGCAAATATCAACGCCATTGCGGAGGAAAATGTTGCATTGGGTTTTTGAGGTGGCCTTTGTTGTGTTTCACGGTTGGATTCTATGCATTGAGCCAAACCTTAAAGCGTCGTCCCAATGTTATGGATGTAAATCATGTCAAATTTTTATTTCTATGGGTGGTGTTTCTCTAGGAGTTGGATAAAGATGATATCCCTTGGTGAACAAACACAGTTGGAGAGGTTGGCACTGTTGGGGGCAATTGCACCTAATGTGTAGCAAACTCAATCTTTAATCCTAAGACTGCTTTAATTTTCTAATTTTATTTGATATAATATAGTTATGGTATTATAAAATGAAATCTTCTTATAATTTAAACTAAATGCATGGTGTGAAAAAATATATAAAACTAAAAAATCAGGTAATGAAATGGTCAATTTAATTAGGTCCTTCCACCAAAGTACCGCTTAAAGAAATACCCTTGATCACATGTAAAATACAAACCCCCTATAGAGTCACCCCCTCGTGCTTATGATACTTCCTTGGTGGTTCTTCCAACTTTTGATATTATGTTCTCAACCCTATTTTGATACACGTTGTTATCGATAGCATAAACTTTGCTGCCACTACCCTTTGTATGGGCTTACAACCAAAATCCACTACATTGTTTTTCTTTGGCTATCATTTTATTCTACCATACTAAGCTCAACCAATGTCATTAATGACATACATGATTATAATTAAGACACAATTTTCCCATATTTTTATTGGGATCTGAAATAATTTTTTCTACCATTTACAATCATACTCCAAATTACATGTTATTACTTCCATTTACACACAATGTATTTTTCATGTGTTTTATTTTCACATGGAAAGATTATTTCCACTTCCTTAGGACACTCCATTGGTTCAAAATATGATTTAAAAATGGTTGTTGAAATCTATCCAATATATGAACACATCAAATATATGTTAACAACATGGCAATCACTGTTTATTGAGGGATATCCTCCAATAATAACCAATGCGCCCAAGGAATTCTTATATTTATGTAAAAGTGGGAGGGATAGGAAGAACAACAATCATTGCAATTTTATGAGTGTCAATTACTATCCTTTGTTCTGAAACAATGTGTCTTATTATCCATATGAAACAAAAAACTTTGATTTACTAACATTGATTTAGATAATAAGTTTTGTACATTTTCCAAACATTTTTGAAGGTATTGAATATGTTTTTCATCGTTCCTAAATATTTCATCCAAGAATATCTCCATAAATTTATGAAGGTTTTTTTGACAAATTACAATCATAACAAACACATTAGAATGTAGTTGGGGTATTGCACAAACCAAGTGGCATAACAATGTCCACAAAATTACCCCAACATGTAATAAAGGTTGTGTACCAATGATGTGTTTTGAGAACTGGAATTTGATAAAAAATATTAAAATCCATGTTCAAATGAGTAGAAGTTGTATCCTACTATTGCATGTAACATAGCATGAATGAAGAATAAAAAAATTCCTTGTGGCACAATTCAATTTACAAAAATCTTGACCTTTCATTAATTTTCATTATTTTTAGGAACAACTACTATGGGATATACCCATTTACTATAAGGTAATTTACAAATGAATTGTGCCTCAAGAAATGAACCAATATTTTCTTTGACTAATAATGAATATTTGTAATTTATATGATATTTCCTCCATTTTATTGGCGTAATTCCTTCTTCAAATACAATTTTACTATAACATGTTTCAAGAGGAATATTTTTGAAGTTTTTATATGTCCAAGCAAAATTGTTATTATTTCATTTTAAAAATCAAACCAATATTTCCACCCACTCTTTGTCAAATTTTCATATACCTTAATTATCTTGGATACTTCTTCATTTCTTTATTTCATTTATTTATTAAGATTTTGTGGCATATAACTTTTGTTACGTGTGTTGAAAAAAACAAATCATCTTCTCAATTCTCTTCAAAAGAATGTTTGTCATCTGATTCTTCCTACAAAACTAGAAGTTTTTCTTTATAAATGGGGTAGTTTGGTGATTTGAATAAGGTGATGGCCTTGTTGTGGTGGTAATGTTGGAAATGGCATCATGTAAAGCATTTTTTTCAAAAGATTGAAATACTCCCTTTTCCAATTGTTGAGTATGCAAATCCACATGTCATAGTTGTGGACAAAGGACCTAAGCCTCCACCTTATCAAATATCTCATGCTAAAATTTGAAGCCTAAGTTTGATATCAAACAACCTTGAGTTATGGAATTAACTACATGTTTACAACTTGAGACTCTGATAATCTTATGGGAGCTTCAATAATGTACATCTTATACTCACCATTAGGCAATTATTGGCTATTGCACCTCAGTGTTATAATAAACTTTGTTCAGCAGTGATGCCCAAAATGATCAAAGTTCTTGAAATAAATGATATCACCTTAAATCAAGATCCAAGTGCACCTACAATTGCAAAAACAATCCATGGAATATTGATGGTGGGATTCAAGGTTGATACATGTTTTGATGTCAATTTTATGAGTATGGAGACAATGAAATAATCCACACTCACTAACATGGTCATATTTCCATCAATTTTAAAATGGAAAATTACATTCCTACCTAGTTTTTGGGTCAATTGATTTTAATGTATTCCAAATTGATTTTAATTGTATTCAACCTATACCTAATAAATTAGGATGCCATCCACACACAAAGCCACAAGGATAGAGGTTGTTTTTGTCACCACATAAGAATCCCTAGTCATATTATTTTTGTGATTTTTTTTCATTTAAATTATCCATTGAATCATTATTACACGAGTCAATATTATTCATCAATATTTGGATAGATTCCACTAGAGTTCCGCATCTTGTAGCTATAGCATTGATCCAAGTTTCATTACATAATGAAGGATAATTTTTTTGAATATGATTTACATTTTTTTGCTCCTCTTTTCTTGTATTCTTAACCTCCATTCCATACCTTTTCATTTGGGAGATATCCTTTCTTAGGATGAGGATACTCATGCCCAAGGTGTTCAATTTTTTTACATGTACCACATAAAGGTACATAATCATGCGGTTTCCTAGGTTTTATGCAAATATTTGCATAATGTCCAAGTTCTTATATTTGTAACAAATAAAGGATCTTTGTGGTTCAACATGGATCAACATGCTTTACACTTCTAAAGGATATCATTGGATTATATTGAGTGGTTTATTTGTGAGCCTTGAGTGTTGTAAGGTTTGTTTGAAATCATTCAAGGTGTTTTGTGTTGAAGGTGGAGCATTAGATTGTTTGTAGTCATAGAAATGCAATACTAAAAACAATGAGGTTGTAATACGCCGAAAAAATTGGTCCATACTGGGAGAAAAATTCTCCCATATTATTTGTAGGAACCAATTTGAAAACGGGCAATAAAGGGCAAAACAAAGGGTGAGGATGACCATCTCATTCCAAGCATTGTTCATATGCCTTTGTATATGTGTTCTTGCTTGTGCAATGTCATCTCTAGTCTTATGGAGTTCCAAAAGGTTATGGGCCCATCATGCAAGTAAAATGCCTATAGATTCTAATGCTTTGAGGATGCGGAATGGATCTTAAGGAATTGGCGCTTTGGAGTTTGAGCAATGAAGGTGTCAAAGGGCGCATTTGGTTGTTGTAAGTGTTTTGTTGCTGCTTGAATATTTGTTGGTGCAAAAAGTGTTGACTTGTGAGCATTGAGGGTTAAAAGGGTTATTTGAAAGATTTGGAGGCCTTTATACTTTGAAAACGTTTGACCTAGTTGTTTTGAATGTAGAAAAGTTTGTTTGCAAGGTTTGGAGGTTTTCATGCTTCAAAAAAATATGATTTGAGTGTTTTGAGTGTGGTTAAACCTCTTTGAGAGGTTTGGAAGTGTTAAAAATTAAAAAACATCAGTCTTGAGCATTTTGAGTGTTTTTTAGGGCTTATTTGAGAGGTGTGGAGGTCTCTAGAGTTTTAAAACATATGAAATTAGCGTTTTGAATGGTTAAAAACTTATTTGTTGAAAAATTTGTTTGAAACAATTCAATATGTTTTTAATTGAAAAACATTTGTTTGAATGCCTTGAGTGTGGGAAAACTTGTTTGCATGCATTTGATTTGAATGATTGGAAAGTGAAAAAGGATACATTGAGAAAATAATTATTTTGAGTGAAAAAAAATCTAACTTGAGTAATTAACAATCCTAACACCCATTTAAAAAAATTAGACTCATTTTATATGAAAAAAATATGATTTGAATGATTTGATAATACTAAGGCACATTGAGAGAAAACATTCTTATTGTTGTGAATTAAATATGACATTAGTGATTCAAAAGTCTATATGCCCATTGGACACAACAAAACATTTTTGAATCCAAATGGACATTATTTGAGTGGATTGGAATGAACCCACAATGTTTGCAGGCAAGAAGGTTCATTTGCAATTTGTAATGATATGATTTGGTCATTTGAGTGTTGAAACATTGATTTGAAAGATAGGCTAGTAACTTAAGCTCAAAATGAGCATACTTGAATGTTTTTCGTGATTTGAATGTTGGAAAACATAAGTGAAAACTAAAGTTAATCATTTGAGATGAAGATAATCTTGGTTAAGTGATATGAGTGTTTTAAGACTCCTCTTGAGGTGTAGACAATCTAAACTGATGTATTTGAGAATGAAAAACACCTCTGAGGTGAAAAATATTTGTTTCATTGATTTGAGTGTCTTTAGATTTTTTTTGAGGTAAGTTTTCTTTGTTTTCTTTGAGGTGAAGAAAATCTCATTCGATTTTTTCAGCTTACAAATGCTTTATTTGAGTGGAAGATGGCATATTTTATAACAAAAAGGCTATAATTATACACAAATTCCACAAAGAGAAAATAAACCTTTGAGAGTTCAAAATGGAGATTGTTTTGGTTTCCATGGATCTTTGGAACATTGTAAACAAATCCAAGAAGGCTCCACCTTCCAACACGGATCCCTAAGTATTGAAGGAGTACCAAAGGCGTGTAAGAAAGGCCATGTCCATAATTGGCTTCATTTTGGTAGACAACCACCTTGCACACATTAGAAGTTGTAAAGGACTAGCAAAGGCGTAGAAAACCCTTTCTGATATCCACAAAACAAAATGTTTGTCCAACATCTTCTTTGTAAGTTGTAAAATCTTGACATGCAAGATGTAAGTTGGCAATCGACCTTTGCAGCAAAGTGTAAGGACGTGCTCATATTGCAACAAACCGGACCACATTGCGCAGTTTTGTAACAAAATGAAGAACAAAAAGAAGGAAAATTTGAGAACAAATTCACATTTGCAACGCATCAAAAAATGTATTTGAGGAGTATTTGCACAATGGACTTACAATTGATAGTTTGGCCTAAGCCACTGGGATGGGGTCCATTGTCATTGGAATTGAAACAAAAAACATAAGGAATAAAAATCACATCACGGATGTGTTTCACTTGCAAAATTTACATACCAACTTTCGCTTGGTGAGAAATTTTTGTCGAATATGTTGAAACCGAAATTTATCTTAAACAAATGCATCGTGGGAGGTGCAAATGGCGATGTGGTTTCAATATCTTAATGCAAAGGGAATTTGTACTAAATGACCTTCACAAAGGTATGTCGAGCATATGTGTTTGTGTACGGGATGCGGTTAATTGGAGCTTTGGCATTGCCAATTTGGTCATTTGTATTGGAAGGTAGTGTTAGGTTGCATTGGTGACATTGTCCCATATGGGTTGTCACGGCTGGTCCTAACCTACATATATAAATAAAGGCATAAGGGGAGGAGCTAATCACTCTCTCCATTGTATGCAATCCTTGTGTGTTGTGTTCTACCTTTCTACGCTGATGTCTTTGCTTTCTTCTCTCATTTCCCAATAGGTTATGGGCCCACTTTGCTTTAGAGCTTAGAGATCAACTTAGGAGGAGGTAGGAGAGAGCCGGATCTGATCGGAGGCGATTTGGAGGTGTTTCAAGCTTTTGGTGGAGTTTTGGAGTTTTGGAGCACTTTTGGAGCGCCTTGGAGCATTCTTGGACACTTGGACCAGCGTGGAGGACACCTTAGGTTGAGGTTCATTGTATCTTGAGTGTTTATGTGAGATCGATTCGCATTTTGAGGGTTTGAGGTGATTAGAGTTCCGAAAGGCTTAGTTGTGGTTTTTTGATGGTTATGTAGTTATTAAGCTTAGTTTTGGAGTGGAAAGGTGCTGACTTGAGAGATCCATCCATTCTATGCTTACTTTGAGGTGTTTTGAGTTCCAAAAGGCTTAGGTGTGGCTTTTTGATGGTTATGTAGTTATTTGGCTTAGTTTTGGAGTGGAAAGGTGCTGACTTGAGAGATCCATCCATTCTATGCTTACTTTGAGGTGTTTTGAGTTCCAAAAGGCTTAGGTGTAGCTTTTTGATGGTTATATAGTTATTAAGCTTAGTTTTGGAGTGGAAAGGTGCTGACTTGAGAGATCCATCCATTCTATGCTTACTTTGAGGTGTTTTGAGTTCGAAAATGCTTAAGTATGGCTTTTTGATGGTTATGTAGTTATTAAGCTTAGTTTTGGAGTGGAAAGGTGCTGACTTGAGAGATCCATCCATTCTATGCTTACTTTGAGGTGTTTTGAGTTCCAAAAGGCTTAGTTGTGGCTTTTTGATGGTTATATAGTTATTAAGCTTAGTTTTGGAGTGGAAAGGTGCTGACTTGAGAGATCCATCCATTCTATGCTTACTTTGAGGTGTTTTGAGTTCCAAAAGGCTTAGTTGTGGCTTTTTGATGGTTATATAGTTATTAAGCTTAGTTTTGGAGTGGAAAGGTGCTGACTTGAGAGATCCATCCATTCAAAACTAACTTTGAGGTGTTTTGAGTTCCAAAAGGCTTAGTTGTGGGTTTTTTGATGGTTATATAGTTATTTGGCTTAGCTTTGGAGTGGAAAGGTGCTGACTTGAGTGTGTGAGAACCTTGAATTAATTCCAAAGTTTAAAATCATTTTCTAAACTTCCTTGAGGGTTTCTAAGCCCTTGTACTACATTGAGTGAGTGGGAGCTTGCATTCGGTTTGAAAATGGCTTCTAGGGAAAACGATGGACTTATATCGGTTGACAAGTTCGGTGGCGAGAACTTCAACCTCTATAAGTTCAAATTGGAGATGGCCATGTCCACCAAAGATCTTTGGGAGATCGTGGATGGTTCGGAGTTGCCACCACCTTCTACGGCGAGCGACGAAGTCAAGAAGGCGTACGAGCGACGATGCAAGAAAGCCTTCGCCATCATTGCCATGAGTTTGGTGGACAAGGAGTTGGCGCACATCAAAGGATGCAAGGGACCCGCGGAAGCGTGGAAGACCTTGTGCAACATCCACGAAACCAAAAGCTTGTCCAACATCTTGTTCATAAGGCGCAAGTTCTTCACCATCAAGATGGACGAGGGCGACGACATCCTCACGCACATCAACAAGGTAAAATCTCTTGCGGACCAACTCACATGCTTGGAGGTGCCTATGAAGGACGAGGACGTGGTCATGACCTTGCTCGATAGCCTACCACCCTCGTTCGAGCATTTGATCACCGCATTGGAGACGCGCCCCATTTCGGAGCTCAAGTTGGACTTCATCACCGCACGTCTCATGCACGAGGTGTCCAAGAGGAAGGAAAATGAGCCTCAAGGCGACGATGCAGCCATGTTGTCGCGCCAACCTCGAGCGTTCGACAACAACGAGAGGCGCGGCGACGGCCCGAGGTGCTACAATTGTGGTAAGTTGGGCCACATTGCTCGTAATTGTCGAATGAAACGCAAGGTGAACACAAACATGGCAAGGTCGAGTGATGATTTTGCATTTGTAGCGAGAGATGGGGCGTCTAAAACGTCCGCCACTAGATGGATCGTGGATTCGGGGGCCTCGCAACACATGACACCACATAAGCATTTTTTCGACACTTACGAACCTGTCACGGGTCGCAAAGTGTTTATGGGTGATAACGGCATGGTAGATGCCGTAGGCAAAGGCTCCATACTAGTGGAAACACGCGTGAAAGGCCGTGTGCGGAGCATTAGAATGCACGACGTCCTTCATGTGCCGAAAATGCATTCCAACTTGCTTTCGGTGAGCAAGCTCATTTCGAGGGGTTTGAAAGTGCATTTCAACTCGTTGGGATGCGTGGTGAGGGCGAGCAACGGCGAGATGTTGGGCGTGGCGTCGTTGGAGTCCAATTTGTACCAATTGGACACCAACGTGTTGAATGGGGCCGAAACGAGCTCTTTGGCGCATTCCGAGGCCAACTCGCATCCTTTGGAGCTTTGGCACAAGAGGTTGGGGCATCTCAACGCCAATAGCGTGAAAATGCTCCAAAGCATGGTGAGCGGGATGGACGTGGGAGCGGCGCAAGGCGACGTGCATTCCTTCGCATGCGAAGGATGTGTGGAGGGCAAACAAGCGAGGCGACCATTCCCCACGGACGGAGGCACCCGCGCCACCAACATCTTGGAGCTCGTGCATTCCGACGTGTGCGGGCCGATGAAAACGGCGTCCATTGGATGCGCAAGGTATTTTCTTACCTTCATTGACGATTTCTCACGCAAGATTTGGGTGTACGTGCTCAAGTCCAAGAAGGAGGTGTTGGCAAGGTTCAAAGAATGGAAAACCTTGGTGGAGAGGCAATCGGAGCACGTAGTGAAGGTCCTTAGGTCGGATAACGGGGGGGAATACATTTCAAAGGCATTTGATGATTTCTTGAGCAAACATGGCATTGCACGGCAAACCTCCTCACCTTACACGCCGCAACAAAACGGCGTGGCGGAGCGAGCCAACCGGACCATTGTGGAGATGGCACGGTCCATGATTCATGCCCAACGCCTCGGCCATGAATTTTGGGCGGAGGCGGTGTGCAATGCGGCGTACGTACGCAACCGATGTCCAACCAAGGCGGTTGAAGGAATGACACCCGAGGAGGCGTGGAGCGGGAGGATGCCGCACGTGTCGTACATGCGGGTGTTCGGATGTGTGGCTTACGCGAAGGTGCCGGATCAAAGGCGAACGAAGTTGGATGCGAAGGGCGTCAAGTGTTTGTTCCTCGGATATTGCGAAGGCACCAAGGCGTATCGGCTCATGTGCTTGAAGACGAAGAAAATCATCAAGAGTCCGGACGTGGTGTTTTTCGAAGACAAAACGCATTTGGAGGATTGTCCAAGTGGGAGAGTTGATGAAGTACCGACGGTGAAGGTGGACATATCCCCCAAATCGGAAGCGGAGGAGTTGGAGGCGAGCGGCGACGTTTCGGAGCCGGACGAGGAGGAGCCGAACATTGAGGACGAGTCGGAGGCCGAAGTACCGGCCGCGAAATCCACTCGTAGCGCGGAGGCATCGAAACTTAACGCCGGTAAGAAAACCGCAACCAAACCACCTCCACCACCGCAAGATGGCAATGAGACCATAGGCAATTCTAGGTATCCGGATAGGCCACGCAAACCTCTTGGGGAATGGTGGAAGAACCACATTCCGCAACCCGAAGACAATGAGCACGCAAACATGGCAATGGTTGGGGAACCTAGAAACTTGAGAGAAACATTTGAATCGAGTGATGCGAGCGAGTGGGAGTCGGCTATGCAAGAGGAGTACGAATCTCTCATAGCCAACGTCACGTGGGAGTTGGTTCCATTGCCGAAGGGCCGCAAGGCCGTGAAATGCAAGTGGGTATTTCGCACGAAGAAGGATGCCAACGGTATGGTAGTTCGGTTTAAAGCGAGGTTGGTGGCCAAGGGGTGCTCCCAAGTGGAAGGTGTGGATTTCGGCGAGACTTTCGCACCCGTGGCCAAATTCAACACCATTAGGGTCATCCTCGCAATGGCGGCGGCCATGGGCTTGGAGATACATCAAATGGACGTCAAGACCGCATTCTTGAACGGCGAATTGCACGTGGTCATCTACATGGAGCAACCGGAGGGGTTTGTGCAAAAAGGCCGAGAGCACCTCGTATGCAAGTTGGGGAAATCGCTCTACGGATTGAAGCAATCCGGACGAGCGTGATACGAGTGCATTCACATATTCTTTGTGAACAAAGGCTTTACGAGGAGCCATGCGGACCACTCGTTGTACGTGTTACAAACTTGCCACTACATTGTGATCGTAATCATATATGTAGACGACCTCATCATCTTGGCAAGCAACGTGGACGTGATCAACGAGTTGAAATCTAGCCTCGAGAAGGAGTTCAAGATGAGCGACCTCGGTGAATTGCATTTCTTCCTCGGAGTCCATTTCGAGCGGGATAGGAAGACGTGCACCATCACCATGCATCAACGAAGCTACATCGAAATCATTTTGGAGCGATTCGGCATGAGTGATTGCAAGCCCATCTCAACCCCGCTCGACACCAAGACCTCATTGGCAAAGCTTTCGGAGGAGGAATACGAGAAGCATTCACACGAAATGAAGGACATTCCGTACCAAAGGGCGGTCGGGTCGTTGATGTACGCAATGGTGGCCACAAGACCGGACCTCGCATTCGCGGTAAGCGTGGTAAGTCGGTTTATGTCGGAACCAGGTCCGATGCATTGGATGGCCGTGAAACGAATTATGCGATACTTGAAAGGGACCATTGATATGAGGTTGCGCATCGGAGGACAACACGTAAACCTTAAAGGTTATTCGGACGCGGATTGGGCCGGCAATGTGGAAAACCGAAGGTCTACCTCCGGATACGTTTTCTTCGTTGGAGACGGGGCCGTGACGTGGAATAGCAAACGACAACAAACGGTGGCTCAATCCACAATGGAGGCGGAGTACATGGCCATGAACCGATGCACGAGGGAGGCCATTTGGCTAAGGCAACTAATGGAGGATGTAGGTTGTGCACAAGAGGAGGCGACAACCATGATAGGTCAAAACATATAGATGTGCAACATCATTTTATTAGAGAGAAAATTGAAAACAATGTTGTAGAGCTAGAATATTGTCCAACGCAATATATGGTAGCGGATATTCTTACAAAGGCTTTAGCGAGGGATAGGCATGAGATGTTAAGTGAAATAATGGGGTTGGAGTACAATGTCACCTCGCAAAGTGGGAGTATTGGAAGGTAGTGTTAGGTTGCATTGGTGACATTGTCCCATATGGGTTGTCACGGCTGGTCCTAACCTACACATATAAATAAAGGCATAAGGGGAGGAGCTAATCACTCTCTCCATTGTATGCAATCCTTGTGTGTTGTGTTCTACCTTTCTACACTGATGTCTTTGCTTTATTCTCTCATTTCCCAATAATTTGAATGTGAGGATGGTGGGGGCCATGAACATAAGAAAAAAAATTTGTCCCACCTGAACATTGGTCTGCGAAGCATGCATAGAAGGTAAGCAATATGCGGTACAGTTGGGCCATGATGCAGAAAGGTTGTGCATTTAGGGATTTGTGACCCATGAAGAACATATCTATGGGAAGAGAAAATATTTTTCTATTTTTGTTGATGATTTTTTGAGAAAAATGTGGATTTGCATGATGAAATCCAAAAGAAAGTGGTTTGAGAGGCTAAGAAAAGCTTTGAGCATTTGTAGAAATGCAATCAGAGCTTGAAATCAAGGCATTTTGGTGGATGAACAAACGGACTCCAATTCAAAAGATTTTAATGTTTTTGTGATGGAAAACGACATTGAGAACACACCTCAAGACATTGGACCAACGGAGGGTACAAATCAAATCATTGTCACAATGGCAAAGCGTATGCTCAAAGGTAAGAAACTCAAGAAATTGCTTTGGGCAAAAGTAGTGGCAAATTTGTGCTCTGTTCAATGATGGTCTTACGCTTTATTTCAACCGAAATGTAGCAAGGGAGGACACCTTGCATTGCACATATGTGTGTGTTTGAAAGCATTATTTATGCAATGGTTTTGGATGAAAGAAAGAAAAATTCGATACGAAAGGAATCACATGTGTGTTTATTGGATATTGCGAAGGTATGAAAACATATAGGCTAATGTGATTGGAAACAAAGAAAATCATAAAGAATAAAGATGTGTTTATGGAAGATAGTGGGAGAATTAAAAATGATTGGACAAACGACCAAGTGGGAGAAATGAAGCCCTTATGGTGGTGGTCGTGGACAAATCTTCCAAATCGCCATTGTTTGATGGTGATTGGAAAATTTGTGGATGACAACAAGCAAATGGGAGGTAATGGAGTTGCAATTAAAAAAAAATGTGAAGGATAAGAAAAATGATGACATTATTTTTTAGGGGATTGGCAAAGAATAGCAATATTCCACGAGGGAGCGGTGATCACTTAAAAAATGGTAGAAAACCCACAATTTGCCTCAACACAATGAAGAATGGGCCAATGTGGCAATATTGGAATTTTTTTTGAGTTGGAATGAAGAAACTTATGGAAAATGTTCAATCCTCACTATATAAGGCTCAATACTAAATATGAGTGTTAATAGTATTACAAGTTTTTGACTACTCGCAAAATGGAGTATTGAATGTGGAACATTAGATTGCTCATAGTCAACAAAAATATAATACTCGAACGGATTGTAATAGGTAGAACATTAGATTGTTTGTAGTCAATAGACATATAATACTCGAAGGAATTGTAAAAGGTAAAACATTAGATTGCTTGTAGTCAATAGAGATATGGTAGAAGAAACATGAAAAACAATGAGGTTATAATAAAGCCACAATGTTGGTTGGAGAATGATGATAATTATTCCATATTTTTAATATGAACCAAGGAAAATAATAAAAGACAAAGGAAAGAGAGCATAAAACCATCTCACTCCAAGAATTGTTCCTATGTATATGAAAATGTGTTGTTTTTTGTGCAATCCCATCTCTAGTCTTATTGATTTCCAATAGGCCTTTGCAATTTCAAATTCTTGTGTTGTGTATAACATTAGTCAATTGCAAAATAATTGTTAGCTAGAATTAACTACACTATAGCCTTTAGCTAATTTTCATCTCCATATGTACACTTTGCAAGCATTTTGTCAAGGGACATTATATTATTATCACAACAAAAATAGCCTTTATCAAACAAAAAAATTTCTAAAGAGTTCTAAAGAGTTTTTAGAGCAACAATATACACACATTTTTCCTCATTAACCTAATTGTTTTTAAAACAATCTTCAATTGGTTGATGTAGATTCGTACCTACACACCCTTTTCATTCAAGCTGAAGTTTGTGCACCTTTTATTTTATGATATTTCAATCCAATAATTTTTTGAAGTTGTTCAATTACGATATTTCAATGGCTTTCACATCAAATTCACATTGGAATATGATTTAGGTTAACAAAACCAAGAAAATAACACTACAACCCTCATCTCCATAGCATATTCTTTCTTCCCCTATAGTATGTCAACTTCTCCCATAAATTATTTCCCTCCCTTATACAAAATTCCTTTGCAACTCATAAAAATTCTTTTCCCTCACAATTTTTCAGATTTTTTTCCAAAATGCCTGACAACTCACATTATGTTTGTTCACCAACTATATGTAAAACAACAACAAACCAAATGTATGTTGATCTTATTATATATCCAAGCCTAGGTATATCTTATTGAAATTTTGGAAATAGGTTGGTGATTTGTACAAATGGGGAGAACCTATGAAGCAATGTAATAACATATATATTTTGTTTTTTTTTCCAACCATATCTCTATTATGAAATAATAGGTTTAATATAAAATTTCATTACATTTTTGTATTATAATGTAGATAGTAAATCACTAGTTTTTCTCTGAGCATTTTCTACAATATCAAATGCCACAAGAAGTGGAAAATTTTTAAGGAAATGTCCACATTTGAGTTCTTCACATGAAGGACCCTTTTTAACCAAGTCTATTATGGCCAATACATCCAAGCAAGAGGACAAGGCTCCAACAACAAAGAAATTCTCAATCCAAATAATTTGGACATCAATTAAAAACTCCCAAGTGCGAGGTTTTCTACGCTAAGACATCCAAAACATGATATTGTTTCACTTTGTACTTATGAAAATGATTATGATGATGCAAGAAAACTAAACCCAATTTATTAAAGCATGGAATCCCTCACACCACTATGTAAGCAATTCAATAATTTTGTTTGATGTTGTCAGATTTACTCTTCATTCCTTATTCTCACAAATTTGATCATCGCTTTGAGATCTTGTCCTTGTTCTCATGAATAAGTTTTTTGCTCGATCAACGGTTAGTGTTTCATTTTTTATAAACCTACCCTCATTCATAGCATTTTTTCTAGCAAATTCTCTTGACATTTATTCCAAAATAATTATTTTTTCAAGTTTTAAAGATTTTTATTTATTTTGAATGGTTCAGTTTGTAATGTGTAAATGCATCTTCACTCCATGTAAGTATGAAAATGAATGTGTGGATGTGGTCAATACATGTGAGTTGTTGATTCTAGCCAAAATAGCATTTTTATGATTGTGTTTCCTATTAGTTAAGCTATGTGATTTATTTAATTACAAAATTCAAACTTTATTTTAAAATAATAATTTCCACTCAGCCTACTATCAGTTTACAACAATCCTAACACATTTATTGCAGTGAGTGAAATGATATTGATTGACCAAGTAATTCACAAGTTTTTTTGTAATTGTATTTTTTCCACCATCATGCAATTTAATATGCTTGATTATATGATGTAGTGGATCATGCAATTTCAATACTTTTCAAAATAGGCTTGAGGAAAATAAAGGATTTTGCAATGGGCATCCCGTCAAGCTATGGAGATGCATCAATAATTGGAAATGTCCTTCATAGTGATTTTTCATGAACATGTAGTGTTTGATCAATATTTATTCTAAATTTCCATTTTAGTTTGAGAAAAAACATTGTACTGCAATATGTATTCCTGCATGTGCCACCAACTTTCATCACCATACCATTCTATGGACGTGGCATTATAACTTTGAGTGCATTATTGTTTGCATTGGCAATACACCTTGTATGCATGTAGTTACTACTACCATAGGCTAATAATAAGTTGGGCATATAATGTCAAATATGTAACTTAATTTGAATAAAGTTAAGGAGTTCATAATAATACGGATCGCATTCGGCCTCAAACCTTGACCTAATTCATATTTAAGATAAAATGCTATATGAGGGGCAACACAATCATCTAGTGAACACTTATAGATATGTTTCATACTTTTTAATCTTAAATGGCATTATATCATGGATAGCATTTTTTTATTTTTATGGGTTTGAAGACGTGTACTTCCTACCCTTCATCCTTGTTTTTTTTCTTTTCAAAAACCATTTTTTATTTGTTTTTGAGAATCTAATTAATATGTGACTTGTAAATCCACAAAACTAGATCATGTTAAAACAATTCACAAGGTATATTGAATACAACACATTGGTACTTTTCCACTCCAAGATTTCACAAAGATTGTCGCTAAGGATGAATATACATCATGTGAGAGAATATATCATGTATTATTGGGTAGATTACATGTTTTATCACATTTACAGCAATATAATGCATATTTCCATTTTGTATAGATATCATTTTAATCAATCAAATGATAATCATTATTTATCATTTCCATCGCAAATAATGAATCGGTGATAAATTACCTTCAACAAAGGACCTACAAGCATTGATCTACCATTGGAGTTTGGGAAGTCATGACTTTGATTGCAATGAATGTTGTTAGAATCCGATTGCAACGAATGTTGTTAGAATCCGATTGCAACGACGAATTAAAGAAATTGTTTAGTTTGGATGATTTGGTTTTTGGTATTGGTATTTGGGAAGAGGTACAAAATGTCCTATTTGGCATAAGTGTATTTGTCTTTTATGCATACATATACATATACATATACATATATATAGGTCCTATGCCTTTTACTCTCCTCAAAATGCAAATTGATAAGCATTGGAGCAAAACAATAAAACCAAATACGACATTTGATCTATTACAAAAGGTTGTTAATGAGACATTAATTTGATTCAAAAACTAGAAATTGCACTAGAAGCAAGAAGATGGAACTAGAAACAACCATCAGAACTAACAAGTTTCACACCTCCAAGAACATAAAATGGTAACTAAGAGGATGAAAATGAGGGCCAAAAAAAATAGCCATGCAAGTTTGAGCAAGGTTTGAATTGTGTAAAACATTCGTCTACATTATCAAAAAGGATACCATGTTACCTTGGTATGATCATGGTATCATTTTAAAAATGGAGATGATGGCTTTATCAAGGGTTGAAAATATGTAAATCTTATTAATTATGTAAATTGATGAAAATATATGTATGTATGATTTGATGTTGAATGATTTATATATCACATAAGTCATAAAGTGAACTACAAATTTGACCATCCTCAAAAAACTTATAAGAGTTTTTGAAAAGTTCTTATGTCATCAATAATTAATGATATTGATTGATGTGATTTGATTTTGAAAGATACGATTGGAACTTCAAGATATTGATGCATCTTTAAATGCTCGCTCCATCTTAGTTGTTCTCACAATTAATGAGCCTCGCATTATGTGAGCCCAATATCGTGCCCACATGTGTTCTTAACATTAAAATTTATAAAAGACCTTGGTGTTTGTGGTTGCTTGAAGCGTTAAAGCAATAACAAGCGGGAGGCATTAGAACTTAGACATGGTTTTAACTAGGTTAGATTTAGTCTTGTTAGACATGAGATTGGGGTTACTTAAAGAGTAAGATTAAAATTTGTGAATTAGTCAATTAGAGTGTGAGAGTACATTAGGCCAAATAGGTTTGGGCTTAGGTCGTGTCCATGTATGTGTGACTCGTTAAAAAAGAATGGTGGAAGGCTGCATCGATGTTCGTTTACGGTGAGTGGGTGTTCATTAAGAGGGGGGAGTAGGGCAGGCTTGGGAGGAAGACCATTATCGGGAGATGAGTCCAACAGCTGCACAAGGCAAGTGAATCTCGGAGAAGAGTACTCGAGTTTGCGGAAAGCGAGGAAGAATCTGCACTGGAACCACAACCCAGGGACCTGCAAAGGGAAATTCGATGTCGACAATCGGACGAGGTGAGTTGTTTGCATTACTGGGAAAGGAATGTGTGTATGAGCTCCAGCGCATTCCGCAACAGAGAGAAGGTGGAGGTTTATTGTTCCAGGGGACATGAGATAGAAAAGTGGAGCTGCAACATTGATGATGTTGTTCCGATTGGGAGCAGTCAGAGGAAGGAGAATCTAGAGGGCATGTATGCACTAGCCACTCAATTTTGTTTGAATTTTGCTGACCCAGTTGACTCAGTAGCGGTGAAATTGGAACTGCCATTGTCATGAGGTGGCAAACTGTAGCTGCAACTGGTTCTGGAAGGCCAGAGTTTACGGAGTGGCGTAGCAGAATAGTTGCATTAACATGAAAGGGCATTTTTCCATAGGCAGGAGGCTTAATGTGGGGATGAACGACACTTGCTGGTTAACGGAGGTGGAAGGGCTTAAGAGGCAGCCGAAACAGGGTGCAGCTACTGCCGAAGTTATGGGAGCAACTCATCCAAGCTGAAACAGGGGACGGTGGTGAACTGATGGCGCTAGGGGATAGGCATTAGTGGATTTGGGAATTAGGATTAGTGAGGTTGGAGAACTAGTGAGGATGGTTGGGTGTAACCCAATTAGTAAGTCTTAGTAAGAAGGGTGGCTTGGCCGACCGTGTAATTAGGCGTTGGCCTTAACTCAAACTCAACATTATTCACTGTAGTAGGGTTTAGGGTTTTAAGTGTGGTGTGTAGAAGACATGATAGATGATTGTGTGTATGGCAATGATCACAAGGGCATAGATTATTCCTCAATATTTGAACATGTGTTATTTGAATAAAAGTTGTGTGTTTGATATTTACATTATTGGAGTATTGGAGGCGGAGTGGCAAGGCTAAGTAAGGTCAAGCGATCACATGTGAGCCTTAGGCTCTCACCCGGACTACGACGCACAAGGGTGGGAGTCTAGGCGGAATAGGACTGCAATGTCACTAGTATTTTCTGTCTTTAGCTATTGATTTAAAAGACAAGACTCTCAATTTTGTCATTAAGGCATCAAATTGGGCAATGTACACATAAAAATTATTTACTATGTGCATATATATATTATCTTTATTGTATTGTCATCGTATTTAATTAGAGCATGCCTTCATCATTAAATTTGATGACGTTCACAAGTCCTAGGAAAGGTGAATTAGGATATACCTAGAGGTGTTCCACAACCATCTAATTATGTGGTGAAATGACATTCTTGTGTATGGGATGAAACCTTTGTTTCCATTATCAAAAACAATACCATGCTCACAAAATCAACAAAGTTGAAAGTCATTCATGAAGTGGGGTTGGCATTATCATAAAGTGTCAAATTTCTTTGTAGTACAATTTTGGATATAATGTGAATGGTAATTTTTTTATTTCTTCATTTTCTTGATTTATTTGTAGGGACCTCATATCAAACAATTGCTTCAATATTTTCCGCAATATTTTCTTGGTGTGGATTCATAAACATTTAGCAATTTTCCCCTTTAACAATGTTCAAAATAATAATTTGCATTTCAGATACTTGCAAAGTTGTCCGTGGATTATCAACTAGTTTTTTTTATTTTATGCCTATGGAGGAAAAATATGAAAAAAAATATTGGGGAGCCCGTCAACACTTTTGAGTTGATAGTGAATTGTGGGATGCTCACCAAAAAGCAATGCCCAATGGCACACCTCAAAAAAAAGGGAAGAAATTGTTGAAGCGAGATCCAATGGTCCTTAAACCACTACCTTATATGGTGGTGATTCTACCATCATTTGTTGTTGTTGTTTGTACACCACCACCCTCTCAATTTGACTATCAAATTATGCCCTCCAAACTTACACAATGATATCAACCCATAGAAATCCACAAGATTGGCACTTCCTCAACACATGCTATTGAAATTCATGTTTTGATTGTATAGACAAATATATATGTTCAATAATGGTACAATGTCACCCTTTTTTGGTTGAAAACCGGGAATTTTGTAAATAACATATGTTATTAACTAATTGTTGGGACTTTCATAATTACTTGTGATTTTTTATTTGTACTTGTGGATTTCTAACATGTCATTGCATTGTCTACGAGGCAAATGGATTAAAAACAAAGGTTGGATTCAAGAATTTCATTCCCACGTCCATCACATCACATCATAACCATCACGTCAAATCACGTCCTATGATAGCGATAGAATATTAAAAAAATCACAACAATGTGGGTAAGTCCAATGGTTTACATGGGTGTAAACTGACACGGTCAACCCCTTGGTCAACATTCTAGATGACAACTAAATCAATTGCAAAATAACAGTTGATAGCAATAATAATACCACGTAATATTATCATACCATTTGTAAAGTGTTTTGATGGATATGGGCCACATCACATCCATTCGCACATCTTTTGTTGGATTTGATAGTTGTCGATCTTCCTAGTAATCTTTCCATACCACACTATCAATTCCTCCCAAATCCGTTTTAAAGTGCATTTTTTTCTCTACGTAGTTGACTGTCGCATCTTGACGTGATGCAATGTGACAACATTTGTAAGGTGATGTGATTGTTGCAACTCTTGCTAGGTGCTTTTAACTATCTTGATTGTTTCTTAATTCTAGCAAAGCTCACGAGCGCTAACCCTTTACATTCCACCCATGCGAATGGTTAGCTTCCCATTCCACGGACCTCCAAGCTCATAGGTGGGTGACCAACCCTCCGATCATGCATTTGAGATTCTTTCCTTAATATGTAACCAATGGTTAGATGTGGACTTTCATCCATGAAAATCCAATCTTAAGTTGATCATCGCATTGACGGAGCAACACTATAACAACCCAAACCATACTATGCAACTATGCCCCTATGTTGGGCCAACGCCTGTGAAGACCATGCCCTTTGGCCTCGAATGGGTTTGGTTGGCCACACCACCTCACTCATATAAGCCTCTAGGACTTTGGGTAAGGCCCTTATCCCACCTTCAAATAATCTTTTGTCTCTCTTATAAGAGTTGGGGCAAAGTAGATATTTTCCCCTAGTCGTAGGAATTAGAAGCCTCTAGTAGCTTTAGACCTTCATAATTTATTGTGTGATCTTTGCTTTTATCAAGCAACCACACCATTAATATATATGCGTAGATGTTGATAAACACCTCATTTGCCCCATTCAAGAAAATATTGAGGAAGTTATGAATGTTCAAACCTTCACAATCCCGGGCGCCACTTCCAAGTCGTTGTTATCCCAGGGCGTTGTCCCCATTCAAATTGCCATATCTCCTAGATCACACCTTTGATCGAGGCGTTTTAGAATCCGGACGCCATAAGTTTCTCATAGCTTATGGGCTTACTCTCATGAATCCTAGTTTCCGTGGATGGGAGGCATTTTAACATCCGGGGCCTTTGCCCACACTTGGATCACTTGGGCCCTCTCACCAATGATGCCACAAGTCCCGAGTGTCACTCCGGAGTCCCCTTTATGCCCATGGTGTTTTGGGCACTCCTCATGGAAAGGAGCGTCACAATGTTGGTGATTGAAAATCCTAACTTTGATGCAAACACTAATGACATCATATTTTGATTTGATATAAGATCAATCAACCTAGAAGTTGATAGTTTTTCAATGGTCTTTTGAACCTACAACATTGATTGCTTATTTGTTATTTGTTCTTCACAAATTACAATAGACACTCAATGGGCATGGTTGTTGTTTCAATTCCACAACTTATGTTGATTGCTTAGACGTTTGATAGTTAGTGCAATCCTTAGTGAGATGCCCCAACTCAAGACAAATCTAGCAAAAGTATTTTGAACGATTGTTTTTTTTGGTTTTAATAGCTTATTTTACAATTGTTTGTCCTTCTGAATGGATAAACCTTTCCAATCTATCTTATTAGAGAATGTTTTTATACCCTCAGTGAAATAAGAATTCTTAACCAATCATTATTTTTTTTGTCTAATTCTTTATTATACCATCTCATCAAAGTTTTGTTATTGGTTGTACCATTGGTACTATGTTGGCCTACCAAACTACATTTTGTAATAGGTATCATTCTTTTCTGGAACTACCACGTTTTTCCTGATACTTGATTTTTCTTTATCTTACCCCTTAAATTAGTATGTGACACCATCTATTTGTCATTGTCGATAGTTGATGTTACCTTCCATAATAATATTTTCTCAATAGTATTACCACCTATTGGTGCCATTATCTAAGGCCACACTTAATTGGCAATGATATTTTTATTGATTGTACAATCTTCTTCATATAAAATTATAAGCACCTCAAGTTTAACTACCTTTTTAATTCGTAGTTAGTTCCATCCAAAGCAATTAACCACATGCATAATATTTTTGGGACTCAATATCCTATTGATACCTATAATGCTTCTATAGTTTGTTAGAACTTGATACAATTTCCACCTCTATTTTTATATTATTACCATTAGTATGCTAGAGGGATACTTTGGATGTTATTTGTTCATAAATAATACTTATTATAGCTATTGTAATTCCTAAATGCCTTTTGCTACTTACAAATTTGATTTATGAACATCTATTACAATGTATAGAATAATTGACAATTACATTTCTAACATATATATTTGCACGGAACTAACATTGCATTCTAAACATGTAATTTTTTTTGACATATATTGCTAGGCTTTCTAGATCAATGTATTTGTCAAATATTTATGATTAATTCCTTTATAGAATTTAGAATTAGTGTATAGTTTGGATTCACTTTTACTTAAACCTATCAAGGGTAATGAACTTGTGTTTTTTTTTGCATTTGTGTCATGTGTTTTACTGTTAATGTCTAATCATGTGCAACAAAATATTCTTGAATTAGGTCGAACCATTTGCAAAAAATTGACATGTTTTGTAACGATACCAATTTAATGTTGTCATTGATCAAAGGCTTAAAAATATTTGCATTCCTTTCGATCGGGTAAAGACGTCATTTGCAATAAATCTAAGTTTGTATATGTGAGCCACCCACAAAATCATGGATTAGTAAGAAAAAAAACTAGATATTAAAAATTAAATCAATGTTAGTTAATTAACATTGTTAGAAACAATTAGACCATATACAAAGACCGGCACAACGTCGAGTGGATGAAATGTATGAGGATGGCATTGAGTGGATGCAGCGTCAAGCTGACTACAAACAAGTTAAGGGTGTGTATTGACCACAAACGCGCCACGGAAAATGATCATTTCCCATTGCTCTTTATTTACCAAATTTTAGATGAGGTGGTTAGGCATGAGTTGTATACTCGATTAAATGGCTACCCTAGCTATAACCAAATGTCCATTGATCCCAAAGACTATTATAAAACAACATCCACGACGCCCTAGGATACATTCATTTATTTAGTAATGCCCTTGGGCCTATTTAACACACCGATTGCATTTTAATGTGTAATGATCTCCATTTTTCTTGACCTCTCGCACAATTCCATGTCGGTCTTCATTGATGATTTTAACATCTAGGTAACTAAGGCCCTTCACCTTGCCATGCTTTGTGAGCATTTTATTTGTTGTCGGCAAAATGGCCTAGCCCTCAACCCGACCAAACTATACATGGCGGTCTTAAATAACGTGCTATTGGGTTATGTTGTGGCGGAATCCGCCAAAGAACCAGACCCTAAAAAGATTGATGTAATCCTCAACCTTCAATGTCCCACTATAGTCAAAGGGATCCAAAGGACTTGAGGCCATTTTGGATGGTACTGCGACATCGTAGAGAATTAAGCCACTATGACAATCCTTTTAATAAACCTCACTAGGAAAAATGCAAAATACGAATGGACCTCAAATGTAATGTTTGTTATGATGCCCTCATAATCACGTTGATTTCATTTCCATGCCTATTATGATGCCTATGTTGTCGCAATAGGGGCGATTAGGTGCCAACCCTATGGGCCCGACCTCAAAGACCACTCCATTGTTTTTGGTAGTCATCAAGTCATGTAATCTATTAATGAATTAGATTACATTGTACAATAAAAGCCCAATCGTTTACACTAGTATGCCGACCACATGTCAAGATTATCTAAAAAGGTGGGCAAGGTGGACAAGGTGGACATTGATGATGTACTACTAGATGATAATTTATTTCTCATTACGGTAATCTCATTATCATATGCTCACATTGTCGAGTTCTTGAGCACTCTAACAATGCCAGAAGGGTTGGACTAGAATGAATTGAATGATGGAATATTAGTCGTCATTGTATCATCATAGCCAATCACTTCTATTGAAGGGGTTGATGGAGTGTTTTGTCAATGTTTTACTCAGATGGAAATTCTGAATATCTTTGTAGCATGTCACGATACTACTTGTACGGTCCACTTTGCGGGTCGCCTCACAACACAAAAGGTCCTTTGAACATGGTACATTTGGCCCATCATGTTAACGGATGCTTACAAACATTGTGGGAGCACACGAACACCAAAAGTTCCGGATGATCCGAGTATCGTCCAGGGATTCTGTGAAATGCAGGATGTCAGGGACACACTTTTCCTACTTGAAAATCGACCACCGGCCGGGTTGGCTTTCCATATCTGGATATTCCTTTGGAAATCCTTATTCCGGGACTTGCCTTCCAGAATGAACCTCTATAATTAAGTCTTACTCCTACATGCATATTTCCTCAATACCTACCTACCTACCTACCTACTTCCTACCTCCATTGATGATTGGGTTCATCCGGTGAAGACGTCCCTATATGGTCAGAATCCGGATTTCTCTCACAACCAGTCCGGATCGGCCTAATCTTTCCTGGCAGGTCACACAGAGAATCCGGATGGTTCCCGGAACTACAACGACATAAAGGTCAAGATTCGGTCGGAGATCTGTTAATCCGGGATAACTGGGCGATCCGTGCCACTTTCCGGATTACCCCGCCCAAAGACTGTGAGACCTCTTCAGAAGGTCGGATGGCGTAAGTCCGGCACCTCCCTCATCTTACCCAGTCCTAATGACGACTATCTCACATGGACGTTATCCAAGCATCTGGAATAATGAAGTTTCCTTCCCACTACACGCCGGAAATGATCTCCGAACCGGAATCCTAACTGTTCTGATTTCTCTCCTCCTTCTGACAGACCGATTCGGCTACAACGAACTTAGGCTCTACTAAATCTGAGATAACTGGGTGATCCGTACCACTTTCTGGATTGCCCCGCCCAGGATCCATGAGACCTTTTCAGAAGGTCGGATGGCGTAAGTCCGGCACCTCCCTGATCTTACCCAGTCCTAACGACGGTTATCTCACGAGGTTTCCTTCCCACTACACTGAGAAAGGATCCATAGTAATGTAGTCGGATCTGATCCAGGTTTCCTCTCCTTTGTCCTATCCGTACTTCCTACTCATTCATTCCCTCTAGATCTGCAACATTCTCCTAACAGTCCGTGCACAAAACAAGTCAGAATAGATGGAGAACTAGAGCTTTATTGAGTAGGGAGCAACGACATACAACATCAAAGAAGAAAACCTTTCTCAAGCTCCTTATTCAGCCTTAAGTAGAGGCCACAATCCCTAACTACTGGTGGCAGCCCAGGCGGCCGCCCAGAAAACCCCAAGCGGCAAGAAATCCGGAAACGTGTCCTTCACGGAATTTCCAGATCTCGATCCGCTTTTCGCGCTGACAAAAATTTGAATTTATAGTTTTGTCAAAACCCAAAAAGGGGATTTCTTAACTCTACCTATCTAATTCTGAACTACCTACTCCTGATCTGCCTAATGCTAATCTGCCTAAGCCTAATCTAAGTGGTGCGGTGCTTCTTCGAAGCCGTCCCTTCCTTGGTTTGACTCGCGGGCCCGTTGATGGCGGAAGAGCCTCCCCCGGGGGTCAAAAGTTGTCGCTCCTGCAGCCTCATAAATACCTTCCTCATGTTCGGGGAGGGGGCGACCTCTTCTTCGGAATCGTCTGCTGCGGCCGGATCCTCTCCCGATCCGTCACCCGATTCGGATCGCGCTGCACTGGAAGCATTTTTCTCCTTCCAGGACCTCTGGCCAGGTGAGCGGTCACTTCCGGTGGCCCACTTCCTGTTCCGGCCACATGAGACGGAAATCGTCCGGGGATCCCTGGCGGACATCACATGTGAGGGTGGAGGAGCCCACGGCTCCACTATCATGCAGTCAAGAGCAGGAACTGGCAAAACCTGCGATACCAGTGCCTTACCCCTATCCGGAGTCTTCGTCCGATCCGGTGTCCTCATCTTTTCCGGAGTTCTAGCCCTCTCCGGCGTTCGGGACCGCCCTAACGCCCTACCCTGATCCGGATTCGGTGATTGTCCCCGTCCGAACCTGGCTGACCGTTCTGTACTCTTCCGTCAAACTAGGGATGAGCGGGGCCGTTCCTGTCGCAACCCTTGCTAGCCCCCCTTGACAATCTTGCCAATTTTCATTTCTAGCAAAGGTTACGAGCGCTAACCATTCGCATCCCGCCATGCTAATGGTTAGCTCCTCCTACCCCGGACCTTTTAGTTCATAGGAGGGAACCAACCCTCCTACTTTGCTTTCGGGACTCACCCCTTAATCGGTAACCCATTCCTAGATGTGGACTTCCATCCATGGAAGTCCAATCCCATGTTGATCATCGCGTTGCCGGAGCAACACTACAACAACCCGAACCATACTAGGCAACTATGGCCTCACATTGGGCCAATGCCCATGGAGGCCGTGTCGTTCGGCCTCGGGTGGGTGAGGCCACACCACCTCACCCATATAAGCCTCTAGGACTTTACACGGGGCCCCTACCCCACCGTCAACCAACCTCTTGTCTCTCCACCAAGAGTTGGGGCCAAGTGGACATTCTCCCTTAGCCGCTGGGCTAAGAAGCCTCTAGCAGCTTCAGACCATCATAACTTCCTTTTATGATGTCCGAGGCTAGTAACCAACCACTTCATCTGCATCTACGTTTCACGTAGATGCCGATGGACTCCTCACTTGCCCCATTTGGGCAAGTTATGAGGACGTTATGCCTCTTTGAACCTTGGCAGTCCCGGGAGTCACTCCCAGGCACTGCTGCACCAGGGCGCTGTCCCGGGACAGCGCCCCACTCAAATGGCCGGGGCTAGAAGACATCTGCCTAGGCCCCCGCCCCGCCCCGGGCAGATGTGCTTCTCTGCCCACGCCCCCGGCCCAAAAAAAATCCCTGCTCACGGGAACGACAACCCATTGGGAACGACGGCAGATACCCGGGCCTTCATACCCGGACTCACGGGGCCCGCAGCTGCCGCTGCTCCCGATCCCGGAGTTCTCCAGCCGCCGACCCCGAAGCACACAACCCTCTCCACAACCTCGAAGCAGAGGTGGTAGAATCAGGTGCGTTTTGCGTTCTCTTTTGTGAATTTTTTCTTATCCTGTTCGCCTGCTCAATTGCAGTCTAAGTTCTGCGTTCGTGTAAACTGCTGGTTTCATATTTTCAGCACTCTTCACTTACTAGAGTATAAGCCTTTGCTTTGGAATAATTCCGAGGATTACAGAGGCACAACATTGAACGCCTCTAAGAATATTTCTAATTGTGAATGATGTTTTCAGAAAAGGATTTGTACACCACATTTGTACCGCAATTGACTTCTTGAGAACAACAACTAAACCTACGACTCAGGTTTTTGTTATATGCCACAAAGGAATTCAGTTTCGCGCATTGATTTTTTCCTACTCTGTTGAATGTAGGTGGCAATGTCGAAAATCAACAGGTGTTGTCCTCTCCTTGAGTGCTGTCATCTCCCCTTGTATGCTAGGATGCCACCATTTCGGGAGCCCCCAGGTTTTGGACAAATGTCTTCCGAAGTGAGATTTTAATTATTAGATGCATAGGTGATTACTAATCCGAGGTGTTTTTTTGATGCTGATACAAGACATTTGACGTGGACAGCTTGTTTGTTGGTGAATCTGAAGCGTAGGTATGCAACCTTTTTGTAACCTTTTGCGTTTGTTCGATTGTTTCCAATTGATCTCTCCTTTGCATATATATTCTCCCACTAGGTGTTCCGCATAATCTGCTGAAGCACCAGAGAATTTTCTTGGTATTAGGCACCTGAAGATGATTATTTGAGTATGCAAGTAAGATTGCCCCTCCGTCTACCTGCATAGCTCAAATCACCGAGTGTCGGGCATCCAATTCGCCAAACATTGGATTAATGAGCAAAATACTTCATCGAATTGCACCTCCCCACCTCGCATTGTTGCTCCAGAAGGCAGTGTTCACCACTGTCACGCAGGTGGTGAGGCCGCACTTCCCTTAACTCCAATCCTTGATACTTTTATATTGCAATATGACTGTATTGCCACCTGAGTTGAAGATGCCCTAGTTTTGTTGATTTATTCATGTTGTTTTGAAACCATTGAGTATCTTCTTGTAATGAAGTGAATGAGAAATATCAACCCAATGTGCGTGGAAAGTGGTGTAGCATGAAAGTCACAGAGGTCCCATAATTTCAAAGATTACCAAAGACATGTTGGGGTTGATCATGGTGATAAATCCAAATTACATAGCTGTTCACCGGCAACACTGCTAAGAAACGTAGTTGTTATCAACATGAATTAAAAGGGTTTAGGGTTTTGGGTTCAGGGTACTGCCAAGTTCAAGTAGGGATTGTCTTTGAATGGCGCTCGTTATGTGATATGTAGGCTTTTACACAGAAAACAGAATTTTACCCATTGAGTATAGGAGAATATAGTCCTGGAATTCTTGGATCCCAATGGGTCGTTGCAAGACTCGTTGTGGTTTTCTTGTTCAACTGGCTACGTCTGAGCAGGAGGAATCTCCTGGTTATGTGGTGACACTAAAAGAGTTTGAGTCTTCACTTTGATAATGAATAAGATATTCATATGAGCTGCAAACACATTTTGGAATAGGTATGTTGTATTCCTTCAGATTTGCGTCTTACATATGAATGTTGTTAGTTGTCAGTTGTCTTCTTGTAAGATATCACTATGTGAGATTTAATTGTTGTTTGAGAAGTCTGTAGGGATTTGTGAATTTTGTCTACATCTGTTTTCGAGGTGTGATGTTAGAGACACACAGAGTTCTAGCTAGGAAGATCGACCAAAGGTGAGAACCCGAACACCTAATATTAGTACATTTGGCATTTAGGATTTCATCAAGAGTTTAAACTAGATATGGTGTACAATATGTGTAGTCTTTATCCAAGTTTGTATCTCTTATAGGTATTGTTGTGAGCTGTGATGCAGTGAATCATTGTGGAAACGTAGTCACTTTCTTTTTGGGGTGAATCGGCAACTGCAGCTTCGTCGAACTAGGTCAAGTGGAGCAAGTATTAAAAACATTGCAGTTTCTGTGTACCTTCTCTGTGAAGGTACTGTAGCTTCAAAAGCTGCAGGGATCATCTTATACTTGAATTAAGTGACCTGCAAGCATGCAAATTTTGGAACACTGATCCTCATATTTGTTATGCTGAGATTTACTCAGTAGCGGTGCTGGAGAGGACCAAGATTCCTGTATTTATTTGTTCCTGCGTTCACTACAGAGGAAATATAAGGTAAGCAGGTATTAAACAGACAAATTCCTTTCTGCACTCTTTGTCCGAACATGAAACTTGTACTTTGTGCGAGATGATTAACAACTCCATATCATGCCCATAGCTACTTGTCTGATGGTTTTCCGAGCTCGTATGAATATCTTCCACTTTGTTAAGTGAAGAATTTTGAGTTATTAAATGATCAAATAGTTGCTCCTGGTTAATGTTGACTATTCTGTCTAGAATGGTTAACCGATTTTGAGCATGTACTTTAATCTCTTTATGACGCATGTGTTTTTGGTGTTCATACTTAGCTTTAAACCCAACCATACACTACTGGAATATAGGTGTTTGTTTAAGAAAGACACCGAAGTAAGCATATTTACCTAAGGTATGAAAGAAGATGTAGAATTCGAGTTATTTTTATGAACCTTTGTTCTGAACAAGTCTTTCCAAGACACGGATATTAAATCTTCAACAACCTCTTTGGCAACCTTGGTGATTTATTTGGAATATTAATGGGCGGGGAAGGCTTACGCAACCTGTCTCAACAACTGACATAGTAGTGACGCGTGACCTGCCATGCATCTTGGGTTTTGTATCATGGTATGGACGTCATGCAACAACAACCGAATTCGAACAATTACCACTGAACTCAAAATGAACCACATTTAATTTCAATCGACTGCTCTCGATGCAACCATACATTGTCATTAAAAATAAATAAATAAATCCTTGGCAATTGCATTGGCAAAAAGTTGCACCTTTTACTGTCAAAATTCAATGGCACTAATGTTAAAGCTCTTTTCAGAATTATAATGTGCGCGATGTAGATATAGATGTCGGAGAGACAATCGAGTGGATATTAGGAATGTAGTTCGAGGCTAACTTTATTTTGGAATATTGGAAAGTAAACGTGCATTGGCATCTTATGTAGCTGAAGAATATCAAGTCAAATTACATCGTGCATCAAGCATGTCCTTGCTGGATCAATGATTGATTATTTTTTTTCTTTTGGAGATGTCGTCCATCAATATCATTGATTTTGCACTGAGATCAAGTTATAATGTGTGCGTGGGAGATGTGGATATAGAGGTCATATGGACATATTCCTCCTTACATGCAAACGTTACATAGATATTATAGAATGTTGTAAGATGTAAATACTTTGAAGCGGGTGTTCATAACAAGAACCCAATTAAATACTCATATCAAGATGGTTTAGTTAGGACGACCCAAACATTAGACCATGTTGTTGTGGTCCATATATTAATTTGAGAGAAGAGAAAGTCTCAAATTAACGAATATAGTGATTCTAGGCATCTATAGATTTAAAAGCCAAGGAGGTTTTTTTTGTTCTGATGCTTACTACTACTTGTATATTATTTGGAAAGTAATCATGAAACTTGTAACTCACTTCAGAGGTAGTCCAAGGCCACTTCAAGTCTAAGGGATTCAAGTGCAGGCAAAATTGCAATCAAGTACATCATGTTCTACAGATTTCTCATTTGTTTTTGCATAGTTTGCAAGTCTCAAGTTTCCAAATGGGGGGAGAGTTAGGATAAAATAACATCATCATTAATACTTGTTTCATCGAAGAATTTTTTTCTTTTCTTGTAGAGATTGGGCATGACTTTTTATTTTGTTTCAAAGAAGTATCCAACTTCCACACATAGTCAATGGTATTGATTTTTTGTAGTCACCTTAAGTGATATGTTTTGTAATTCTTTGATGAATTGGCTTTGGTCCAATAATTAATTATCTAATGTGAAACAAATATTGAATTACAATGTATATGTTTGGTTGATAGGAATTTGAAGAAATGGCGGAGCTTCGAGATATTCCTTATGTTGTTCAAAATCCAGATTGTTTTCTTTCCTATGATATACTTCATTGGGAAAATGGAATAAGAAAAGCTAAAAAAAATTCTATCAATATTCAAACTGCTTGTGTTCTTTAGGACCGCGTGAATGAATTCATACAAGCTGAGGGTAACAATGTACTTGCCCCTACATCTTTCTACCAATCCAAGGTTGAAAACGACACTGACATGGAACGTGCAAGGGTCAACAAGAACAACTTCATCAAGCATATCTGGTATGTGAAAAACAAATCATATGTTATATGAATTTTTGCATATCTTTCATGTTGTAGGTTCAATTAATATTGATGTTGCCATACGCTAATGCTTGATTTTATTATTACAGGTGGCAATGTTCATATGGCGACAAAGATTATAGGTTTGCAAAAGATTTGGTACTTGATAAATCCAACAAACCCAAGACTGGACAAGGGAGTAGATTGGCACGACACGAAGGTGGACCTAGTAGAAAGAGGGGATGTCTAGCTAAATTTTCAATTAAACAATTTTATTTGTGGCCTTTGGTTGCTCAAATTACATATTATCAGGTAAGTCATACTGATAAGTATGGTTTACCTTGTCATGGAATTGCTGATAGCACGTCTGTAAAAGAAAAAGCTCAGCACAAACCGTGGATATCTCAGGACATGAAGCTTTGGATAGAACAGGAACTGGCTCGAGGATTGAAACCTCAACAGATTTTAGCAGAACATTTCAGGATGGTAAAAACAAAGGTAGATCTTGAAGGAGAAGGCAATATGACACGTGATGACTGCTTAAAGATGAAAGACGTTTTAAATATAGCTAGAAAATGAAACAAGAAAAAATACCAACAACATCCTTGTGATACAACAAGTGTGAATATGTGGATTAAAGAACATCTTGAAAGTGTGTTTTTTTTATCAAGGAGCATCAGCTGCAGCCGATACATGTTTTACTTTGGCATTCAACTCCCTTGGCAGCAAAAAAAAATGTGTGATTTTGGTCACAAAAGTCTTGTTGCATGCGATGCAACATTTGGTACTAATAAGTACAAAATAAGTGTTCATTATTTAAGTTTCTTTTTAAATATTGAAGTTTTATTTATTTGTATTTTATTTTCAGTTTAGACATGATATTAACTTCGCTCATTGAATTTTGACAATATCATTTATTTACTTTGATGGTGTTTGATTCATTTTCAAACGGCATTCCTGTAACGTGGATTATTACAAGCAGTGCAAAAGCATCAGATATGGCAATTTGGTTGAACGCAATCAATGAGAAGATGAAAAGACTGGATGTTGAGTGGAAGCCTAATGCTTTTATTGTGGACAATGCTGATTCAGAAATCAATGCCATCAGGTAAATTTTCTGTATTTTGCAACAATACTAGTCAATTTATTTGTTTATTTACTGAATCTATATTTTCATATAATTAAGCAATTTTTTGTTTTATGTTTGTTTAATATTTACACATGTATTTGTTTCAACATACAGGATGGTGTGGGGTGCATCAACTCCAATTATATTGTGTTTATGGTATGTAAGAAGATGTTGGCTCAATCACTCAATAAAAAAATTGTAATAAAAAAGTGAGACATGACATTATGCGGAAGCTTGGGGAAGTTATGTATATGGGAACATTTGGAAAATTTGTACTTGAAACCTTCGAAGATGCTCAACAAAAGATTTTACAAATATTTGAAGATTACCCCAACGAGGTGAAGTTCAATCAGTATTTTATGACCACATGGATGGGAAAGATGGGTACGAATTCGGTTTAATCTCTCTTATGATTTTATGTCAAACTTATTAATTTTTATTATGCCCTCTTTAGTTAGTTTTTAAGTATATTGTATTTGTTTTAATCACTAATTAATATGTAAGTTAATCATTATCTTTAATTCTATATCAACACTGATTAATTATATTTGTTATTGTGACAAATATGTGGATTAAAGCTACACGTGAATATCCACATGCAGGACAAGACACTAATGCAGCTATTGAATCATATCATGGTTTTATGAAGCAAAGACAAGCATTGAGTAAGAAAACTCTAAAATCAAAAAGACTTGATTGGTTGATTTGGATGCTCACTGAAGACCTTACAGGACACTATTGGTATATAGATTTTTTGAAGAGGCAAGGGCACATAAAAAATATTCGTAGAAATGAGCTCATTCGTACTATGATCATGAGGAATAAAGATATCAGCATAGATGATGTCGTATTTCCTACTTCAAAGTTAGAGCCTATTATTATAACCGATAGAAGTCATGGTCCAGATGTAAAGTATTTAGTCTATCACCCGGATACGGAATGGGCCTCTTGTACATGTACAAGAGCATCTCAGACAAATATATGCAAGCACATTCTACGTGCATTGCATATCATGGCAGATTTAGATGATTCACAACTTCTCCGGGTTTATGTTTCATTCTATAAAACCCTAAATGGTGAAAATTGGTGTTTTCCTCCATCTCTTCAAAATGATGAGAGTATGATTTATTTCCCCTCTTTAGATGATCTCACGGATCAATCTATAGCGGTTATTATTCCAGAATTAGAATTAGGAACCAATCCTCCTTCATCAAGTGGAACACAACCTACGGTAAAGACATTATCTGAGGAGCTAGAAATATTACATGATTTGGTGAAGCAAAATCCTGAACTTGAAAAATATGCCGTATCAAAGATTCAGAAGGTGCATATTGAGTTATTGGAACTTAGAGAACGTTTACAAAATGACGTTCTACATCCATCTGATCCCTTAACAAAAGTCATTGATGACTGGGGTGTATCAGTGAAAAGGAAGAAGCCTTTGGTAGAGCGTATATGCAAAAAATAATAATAATAATAATAATTTCTTATACAAGATAATGAAGTATGAAATTTGTACTCAAATTGTCGTATGTTGATATAGAATCCATTTGTGAGGCACGTACATATTGATCACAAAGATTGTTGTGATGGATTTTATTGTTGATTTTGATGCCCTTATCACAATGGTGAGATGTTGGTTGGTTTTGGAAATTTTGTGATATATCTTTTATGCTACATTGCTAGGACCCTAGTCCGTGAATTTGGCCGCGAAGTGGATTCTTGAGGAATAGGAATCTCCTTTGTGGATCAGGACAGTAAGAAAACAAATTCGACAATAAGATAATAAACCCATGTTATCATACATGGTCCATATGATATCTTTTGAAGTGCAAACGAGGGCGCCCACTTGGTTTAAGCTTATCTATTGTTCAATACATTAGTCATTCATACACATTCCAACACTTTTGAAATTTGGGAGCCCAGGTTCCAACTCAATGAACGGGGAAGAACTGACTGCTATGGTTCTGTTATGGGCTCAGAACTCAATTCTGCTATGGGCTCCCATTCTGTTATGAGTTCAGAACTCAATGAACGGGGAAGAACTGACTGCTATGGTTCTGTTATGGGCTCAGAACTCAATTCTGCTATGGGCTCCCATTCTGTTATGGGCTCAAAACTCAATTCTGCTATGGGCTCCCATTCTGTTATGAGTTCAGAACTCAATGAACTCAATGAACTGAATCTGATGAATCTGGGAGCCCAGGTTCCAACTCAATCTGATGAACTGGTTGAGTTTGAGAAATAACCGGTTGAAGGTCAACAATTACGGAAATTTATCGATCATTTTAGAGGAATCTATGAAATACACCTCAAATTAATACAGAAAAAAACCGAAAGATCACAACATGTAACCAGTTAGACTTGGAAACACTAGAATTTTGGCTGATTATGTCCAAAAATCTCCCCCAGACACTGTTCTAACTCAGGATGAATTTGAACTCCAACTTTTGACCACAATACGCATGGCAATACTCAACTCAAACAGATCTTTGGTGCTAGTAATTCTAGAAATCACATATTAATGAAATAAAATTGGGCTACGTATATCTCATAGAGTTTTTACAGTAGGTTGTGCTGCCTGACTCCACCGCCTCCAAGTCTATTATTTTACACCAATGCTAATATCAATGTTGTTGTCAATTGTAGTTCATATAAAAATCATTCAAGGTCACTTATTCAAGCTTCCCTGTTGTTTTGTGATTTGCAAGTGTTACACAGCTTACATCATTTTTACAGGACCTGACACTTTGTACTTCAAGTGCCTCTTTGATCGACGACATGTTTGAACACATGCATCAGAGAAGAGTCTCTTGCAAATATATATTATGTATCTGGTAAGCATCCCAATGACATATCCTGAGTTTTTTCTCACATCTATTTCATCGCACTTCTATGCACATGAAAATTTGACCGAAAATAAATCAACCAACAGGCTAGTACAATGTGCTGCTTGTGTTGTGAGATTTAGATGAAGTCCATCTAGGTCATTTGGATCACCATTACTTGAGAATGACATTGTCATGTGAAAGAGCCCAAGGTGCACTCATCCCCAGAAATACAAAAGTAGGATCTTCATCACCAAGGTGGGCTATTGCGGAACATATTCTCGGATAATCTGCAAGCAAATAACCCTCAATTAGTATGATTTTGAACATAGTAACTGATTGTCAATGAAAAATTGAAACAATAATTTATTATTATCTTATTTGAAAATAGAACTTACTTCCCACCATTTGTTGACCTCAAAACCGGCCTCTTACCTTTTGTCACATAGCTGATTGCATAACAACCTTGAACCCCTTCATCGCAAATGCTGAAATATTTGTCAAATGTAGAAGTAAGACATTGGCTGGACTAGGTCTTTTGCGGTGGCAAACATTTTTGTTCCCTAAACATCCTGGTCCTGAATGTCATCACCTTCCTTGACGATTTCTTTAGCCTGATCATGTTGTTGTAAAGGTCCATCATGTGATAATTCTTCCAGCCCATGAATCGAAGATGATGTTGTGGAGCTGGATTTACCATCGAATACTTCTTTTACTGCAACTGAATTGGTAGGATAGGCAATGTCGGTTGCAATTTCAAAGAATTCAGGAAAATTACCAATCATCTCAGAGGACTTTAGAGAATATACCCAAAGTTAATAAAGAGAAACTGAAATATGTCAACATGTAACTGGATGGACTTGGAAACACTAGGATATCGACCAATTGTGCTCAAAAATCTCTCCTGGACACTGAATCCAAGTTATTGAGACATTGACTATTCCAAAACGTCTGACTTTTGGTGTGATTGAGTAGTGTATTTAAACCCTAACAAATTGGAAATCATGCCTCTTTACATTCTTTGAAATAAAGTTTGCAACACTCAAGGAGATGACAGCACTCAAGGAGAGGACAACACCTGTTGATTTTCGACATTGCCACCTACATTCAACAGAGTAGGAAAAAATCAATGCGCGAAACTGAATTCCTTTGTGGCATATAACAAAAACCTGAGTCGTAGGTTTAGTTGTTGTTCTCAAGAAGTCAATTGCGGTACAAATGTGGTGTACAAATCCTTTTCTGAAAACATCATTCACAATTAGAAATATTCTTAGAGGCGTTCAATGTTGTGCCTCTGTAATCCTCGGAATTATTCCAAAGCAAAGGCTTATACTCTAGTAAGTGAAGAGTGCTGAAAATATGAAACCAGCAGTTTACACGAACGCAGAACTTAGACTGCAATTGAGCAGGCGAACAGGATAAGAAAAAATTCACAAAAGAGAACGCAAAACGCACCTGATTCTACCACCTCTGCTTCGAGGTTGTGGAGAGGGCTGTGTGCTTCGGGGTCGGCGGCTGGAGAACTCCGGGATCGGGAGCAGAGGCAGCTGCGGTCCCCGTGAGTCCGGGTATGAAGGCCCGGGTATCTGCCGTCGTTCCCAATGGGTTGTCGTTCCCGTGAGCAGGGATTTTTTTTGGGCCGGGGGCGTGGGCAGAGAAGCACATCTGCCCGGGGCGGGGCGGGGGCCTGGGCAGATGTCTTCTAGCCCCGGCCCACTCAAATGGCCATAACTCCTAGCTCACACCTCCGATTGAGGTGTTCTTGAGCATTCTAGAATCACCACGCCATGAGCTACGCATAGCTCATGGCCTTACCCTTGTGCCTCTTAGTCTTTGTGGGTGGGAGGCGTTCCCAACGCCCGGGGCCCTCACCCACACTAGGATCACTTGGGCCCTCTCACCAACGGCGCCACAAGTCCCGGGTGTCACTCCGGGGTCCCCCTTGTGCCCGTGGTGTTTCGGGCACTCCTCATGGAGAGGTGCGCGACACTCACCCCCACCAAACGGAGTCGATGCCCTCATCGACTATACTCGTAGTCGGCACACCAATTCTCAAGTTGCCATCCTCTATGGTGCGGCATTGTGTTTACCTTAGGGCGCGACCCCCACAATGCATCTTCAAATTTGGCATAATCCCAAAGGTGTCGTTCCTAGGTGGTCCGTTAGCGACCTTGGATCTCTCCTCCGAGGACCCAACCTACACTAGACCCACCTACTTTGGGACTCACTTGGGTTGCCCCTCCTTTGGGGCCTCCCCCGTTAGGCTCCACTAGCCTAACATAACACATCTAGGCGAGACCTCAACGCTTCCACTAAGTTGGCTCGGTTGCAACTCCGAGATGGCTTTCCATTGTTAAGCCACGCCTCGATCGCACGGGGGTGATGCCAAGTCCTGCCCGACTCGGTTCCCACTTTGCTCTTTCGAGACATGGGTTCATGACTCCCATGCGCCAACTTTCGTTAGCTCGCGGGTAGCACTTTTATGAGCACGCGCCATCACCTTGTCCCCGCCCGGACAAGCCCACAACTAAGAAGTTTCTTGGTTTTATCCAAAGCCCCTCCTAGCCATGGCCCCCAATTACTCGGCTTATCCAACCTAGTTTGGCATATCTATTCCCCCTCTTCCATTAACCAAGCACAAGTACAAGACTAGGACCTCATCTCATACTTTTCTCTTTGCACCACTAAAGTTTGGACTTTATTCCCTCAAGCCAAAGTACAAGTTAATGTTGTGGAGCAATTAGCCTCGAAGCTAAGTGTGCTACTAGCGTCTCTCCCCCACTAAAGGAGATTGATGTCCTCATCAATGCCTACGCTTCATTTTATTGGAATCCTTAGCCTTAGTTTCTTCAAAGTGCTTTACCAATTCCTTGGCGTTCATCATGTCTCTTGCCGCTACCCAAACGACTTCTTTCTCATGGTATCCTCACCATTTCACCAAGTATTCCTTTGTATATTTTCTTTCCTTTTCATTTGGGCTTCCTACACTTGAGGATGCCCTCCTACCTCATGTTCCAAATGACCTCCACAAGGTCGGGAGGTGGCCTAATCACTTGCTTGTGATCGGGCCACAAGGTGTCGTCCTTAAATGGCTTTAGGAATGAGACATGAAATGTCGGATGCACTTTGATCTCCGGCGGTAATTCCAACTTATACATGTCCTTGAACACTTGTTCCACAATGGAAAACGAAGCTCCAATTTTGGACATGAACTTTGGAGTGAGGCCTTTGGGCAAGGTGAAGTTGTCCACATTCAACAACACCTTATTGGCCCACCTCATTCTCCACTTCGCGTCTTCTGGCATTGATTTACACTCCGTAGCACCTTCGGGCTTTCTCCACCAACAACTTGGTCATCTCCAAGACTTGTTTACCATCCTTGGCCAAGTCCTCACCATCTTGGTTGAACTCTAGTGTTGAATGTGCCCCCTCGAGGGCTAGGTTAATAGGTTGGAGCGCATCCACTCCATAAGCCACCACGAAAGACCACCCCTTGGTAGCCAAGTGCGTGTCTACATTGCAATTACACTCCGCTCGACTCACATAGTCCGCCCAATCTCCTTGGTCCGCCCCCACCAAGTTCCTCAAGTATTGCTTCAAGACTCCATTCACATGCTCCGCTTTCCCATTCATATGGGAATGCAATGCCGTGCTAAACCTTAGTTTCATTCCAACCTCCTTAGAGAAATGCATTGAAAATGCACTTATGAACTTTGGATCTTGATCCCACACAATCACTCTTGGCAACCCGTGGTGCCTCAACCATCCTTTGAGAAAAGGCTATGCAGTCTCCAACGCGGTGGCGGTTCCCACAATCGGCACCATGTGTGCCAACTTGGCAAACCGCTCTACCATCAACAAGATGACATCATACCCATGTGACTCCGGCAAACTTGTGATCAAGTCCATGCACATACTATGCCATGGTGCCGACGGGATAGGCAACGGTTGCAAGAAACCGCCTTGCTTTTGGTAAGAGGCTCAGTTCACTTGGCACTTTATTCACGCCTTCACAAAATGGGCTATATCTTCCTTTTATGCACCGCCAATGGTAACTCTATGACACCATTCTATGGCGGTTGTTTCTTTCTCCTCTAAGGCCGGCAATAGGACTATCACATTCTTCCTTCAAAACCGATAGCCGCAACTTGCCTTGAGGCACATACACCCGACTTTGCTTGCACTTGAACAATCCGTCCACCAACTTAACCTCTTTGAGCACCTTGCTCTTGCAAAGCTCACCTAAAAGCTTTTGTGGTTTGAGGTAGTTAATTTACCCCTCCCGTATCTTGCATTACAAGTTTCCTTCGCCGGCACACATTAGCCACAAGGTTTGGATGGTTCTCATTGCTTGGAACTCTTCCCGTCTACTTAGCGCATCCGGCACCACATTTCCACGGTCCGGTTTGTGGACCAAATCCACCTTCATAAGCGCCAAACTATCATGCCACCGCAATGACTTGGCGCTCACTTGCGCTTGTATATGTTAAAATACTTTTAGGACACATTGTCCATGTAGACCTTTGCTTTGTGCGACCCCAAATAATGTCGCCACATCTTCAAGCAATGCACTACGGCAAAGAAATTCTTTGTCATGAGTTGGTTGTCTTCTTTGACAACCATCAAGCGTCAAGCCCCCATATGCAAAGGCCATCCATCTTACATTAACAATCCATCATTGGCAAAGTTACTCGCCCCCGTATGCACCTCAAAAGGTTTGTCAAACTCCATGAACTTGAGCACGGGCGGCAAAGAGAACTTGGTCTTAAGCTCCCCAAAGCCTTGGTGACAAGGCTAGTCCCACTCTTGGGATAGCCATTTCTTTCACAAGTCGGACAACCATCGAGCTTCATGCTCCCATATGCAATGGCCATTTTTTTTTTACATCAACATCCGCTAATGATAAAATTACTCACCCCCGTATGCACCTCAAAAGGCATGTCAAACTTCGCGAACTTGAGCACGGGCGGCGAAGAGAACTTTGTCTTAAGCCCCTCAAGGATTTGGTTGCACGGCTCATCCCACTCTTGGGATAGCCATGTCTTGCACAAGCCGGACAAGGTTTAACAACCATTGAGCTTATTGCTCTCATATGCAATGGTCCTCCATCTTGGATCAACATCCGCCAATGGCAAAGTGATTCGCCCCCGTATGCACCTCAAAAGGTTTGGCAAACTTCGCAAGCTTGAGCACGGGCGGCAAAGATAACTTGCTCTTAAGCTCCCCAATGGCTTGGTGGCACGGCTCATCCCACTCATGGGATAGCCATTTCTTGCACAAGCCGGACAAGGTTCGACAACCATGGAGCTTAATGCTCTCATAAGTAATGGTCATCCATCTTGGATCAACATCCGCCAATGATAAAGTCCTTCGTCTCCATGCGCACCTCAAAATGCTTATGAAAACCCGGAAACTTAACCACATCTTGTGAAGGGAACTTGCTCTTGAGCTCCCCAAAGGCTTGGTGACAAGGCTCATCCCACTCTTGGGATAGTCATTTCCTCAATAAGTTGAGTAAGGTCTTAGCAACCTTAAAACAAATCTAGAATGAAGTGGTGGTAGTAGTTGGCTAGGCCAACCAATGACCTAAGCCTTTTTTGATTCAAGGGCCAATTCTCCTCTTGGATTGCCTTGAAATTCTTCATGTTTGTCCACCAACTTCCTTTGTCACCACATGCCTCAAGAACTCAATTTCTTCTTGAAAAAAGTTGCAATTCACTCCTTGGTGGTAACATTTTAAGCAACATATTGGTGAATACATCCTTGTATCTCACCAACATCCCACAAGTATGGTTTGGGGGAGGCCCATCTTTCCTAGCCTCCCCATGAGTTCCTTGGAGTTGCTCCAATTGAACCACGACCATTATGTTTTTTATTTTTCATTTGGTCCATTAAGACCAAATTCAACTTGGGTCCTCCTACCATAGGAGTCCTTGTCAATTTGAACCTCAATTCTTTGCCATTATGACACATCATAATGCACGGCAAGCACACCGGCTTGCACCTCACATCTATCATGTGAGTTTCAAAGAAGACAACCTTCACCATGATATGCATTTCATCTATTTCACATGGTATGAAAGTTTGACAAAAATCTAATGTCCCACATTGAAAGGTTACATGCATCGCGGCCTCCTTTGTTTCATGCGGTTCGCCCTTTCCAAACCGCACCTTGGTGGGCTTGCCCGCTCTATCAATCGCCAAGCCCCAACTCCCTTGTGAGTTTTGGGCTCAAGAAGAAATGGCTTGCCTCTTTGTCAACACATGAGACTTGGCCTCGGCTTAAGGCTACTAGCCTTGGCCACAAAGCCATCGTCCAACATTCCGTCCTCGGCAACTTGGCTTGGCTTGGTCCGCAAACCCAACTTTAAACATTCCGTCCGCGGGACAAATTGGTTTGGTGCCACAAAACCAATTTCTAATAGTTTGTCCGCAGAACAAACATGATTTGCCTTGGTAGCACAAAGCCACCTTTCACACTTTGTCCGCGGCACGAACATGAATTGCCTTGGATCAACCCACCTCCCAACATTCCGTCCACGGCACGAGTATGTTTTGCCTTGGTATAATGGGCCAAACTACTTTCGCCCATTTCTTTGGGACCAATATCGGCTAAAACCCACTTTGTGGTTATGCGCCGCCCAACTTCTTTTCGGGACCATCGGCTTCAATGTTCTTCAAATCTTAAAGATTCCCGATACGTCCTCAAGAAGCTTTGGGGAGTTGAACATGGTATTCACCACCCGCTTTTAAAACCCCATTTAAAACGATGTGTTTCTTAGCCAACTAGTCAATCTTAGTTGTGCCATTCATTATGGTGGTTAAATCGCACACATAGGCCTAAAAGCCTTGAGTGCAGCATTTGCACCCATTCCCACTTCACCACATTCTAAGCAGTTTGGATTGGAATTTCAATCCAATATTACCACCGTCCAAGCTTTCGGATGCATTCGGTATTCTAGCCCCCGAATACTTTTCGAGGTTTGCGGGAGCCCTTTCAAAGCACTCCTCCATTTTCCTCACCGAATCCACCCTCATGCCCACCATTGTCATTAGAATCAATGGTATGGTCACAATCCACTTGCACATGATCCTTGTTCCAATTTGAGCCTCACACCTTTTGGAAACCCCGGGCTCACCATCATAACCCGCATTTTTGATAGCCATGTCTACCTCAAAGTGCTAGCTCAAATATTGGAACCCTGCTCTGATACCACGTGCCTGGGAGTGACTCCTGGGACTGCTGCACCAGGGCACTGTCCCAGGACAGCGCCCCACTCAAATGGCCATAACTCCTAGCTCACACCTCCGATTGAGGTGTTCTTGAGCATTCTAGAATCACCACGCCATGAGCTACGCATAGCTCATGGCCTTACCCTTGTGCCTCCTAGTCTTTGTGGGTGGGAGGCGTTCCCAACGCCCGGGGCCCTCACCCATACTAGGATCACTTGGGCCCTCTCACCAACGGCGCCACAAGTCCCGGGTGTCACTCCGGGGTCCCCCTTGTGCCCGTGGTGTTTCGGGCACTCCTCATGGAGAGGTGCGCGGCAGTTCCGGAACAGGGGTCTTCCGGATTTCGGTGGCTGGGAAGTTCTAGCTGGCTGACTGGGCCCCGCACCCGCCTATGAGGCCGAAACTAGTTCCACCTCCCCAATAACCTCGTACAAAGTGCTCGTTGGAGATCCGGGTGGACCCGGATAGAGCATCCGCCTAGGGGTACCACCTGGCAGCAACTTTTGGATC
The DNA here is from genome assembly GCA_950295325.1 of Polytrichum commune. Classification (NCBI taxonomy): domain Eukaryota; kingdom Viridiplantae; phylum Streptophyta; class Polytrichopsida; order Polytrichales; family Polytrichaceae; genus Polytrichum; species Polytrichum commune. Next base: position 52,329,562 of record OX485806.1, on the reverse strand, counting down.
TCCTTGAGCAGATCCTTCATCGAGCGGGAGTAGTTTACCAGAAGTGGGAGCGTTTGCCAGGCGGAAGACGGATTCGCTGGCTCCATTAGCTGGTCGTAGAGGTGTGCCTTGTTGACGATCTCTCCCTGATGGCCCACCAACTCCTGGACCCGGCTCAGAACCACAGTTTGTTCCGCTTGGTACTTCCAGATTTCTTTGCTCTTCTAAGTGAGCTCCCGGGTCATAGCGGCCACCTATGCCGCAAGCTGTGTTTTCTCCGTCTCCAGGGTCTCCACATGTTTCCGGTCCGTCCGCTTGGCCAACTCCCGGAGGATATTTCGGGGTCCACAATTGCCTAGGGCCCTGTTCAGTCCCCGGGTGATGTGCTTCATCCGGAAGTATTGGTTCTAGAGCTCCGCCAACTCATCCCAGACGCGCTTAAAGGGGGCTTCCGGAAACTCAAAGGTGGAGAGGTCGATGTCCTTCCAGGGAATTTCCCGGTTGGGTCCTGCTTCCTGTCGGGGCGGTGGCGAGGTGGGTTTCCGGACCTTCGGAGGAGATGAAACCGGAGGTGGTTCCGGAACCGCTGTGTCGCTTGAGTCCTCTGTTCCGGTCTCCGTAACTTCAACTTCCGGACCGCTCTTGTACACCACCTCATCTTCCGCTATTGTCAGCATGTCCTCCTCCTCTTCGTTGATGCAGCCGTGGTGCTGGTAGAGGTGGAGGATGTAAGGGGAAAGAAAAGAGGGTTTCCGGCGAACGTGGGGGAGAGATTTCTCCACATGTTCCTGAATTAACCTACCCCAATTGACAGCCCGGACTCCGGACATTGCTCCGAACAGGGTGTTGGCCATGGTAATGCTAAGCCGCTTGGGCTTTGCCATACTAAGGATGGGGAAGATGAATTCTATTATCCTCCGCTCTCTAGGGTTCCGGCAATTCCCGGGATGGAATCCGCCTTTTGGATTAAGATCCGTTCGGAATTTTCCTACATAAAATTTATCCCAGCAGCTAGCCCAACCCTCGCCCTTTCCTTTCAGAAATCCGTAAACCCCAGCGACGTCCATTTCTCCGGCTCCTGCCTCATTGTCCGAATCCACTGATTGCCTCTTTCAAACAGGAATTCCCGCAATGTGGCCTCCGCCCGGAGATTCCAGGGCTTGGCGAGTAATCCCTCGCAACCCATCCGACTAAGGTCCTCTATGAGCTCCTTCAGCTTGGAATCTCTCTTCGGGGTGGCCGGCGATACCGGTTTCACGGGAATCGGGACCTGCTCCCTCTCATCTTCCTCTCGCACTTCCGGCATTTTGCTTCGCACCCTCAATCCTTTAACAATCCCCGGCTTCTTCCCTCCGGAATTCTATCCGCTAACCATTAAGGAATCCCAACAAACCAACTGCTGGTGACTCGAAAAACAACTCACCACTCGTTCTCTCAACAATGTTGCTCGCGCAAATGGCTTGGAGAAGGAGAAAATTTCCCTTAAGTATTCTCCCCCTCTTCCTCTAACGGGTTTGGGTCCGTAACCGTTTCCTCCGCAGCCGTTCAGATTCCGGTGTAACCGTTTTCCGGACTGGACGGTTTCGGACCGGACCGTTTAAAAACGGTCTCCCCGAATTAAGTTCTGGTCCATCCAAAGGGTTCATTCTAACCATTTTAACGCGTAAGGCGGATGCTTAGAACCTTATTTCATAAAACAACTAACCTACCCTAGGAAACCCTACTTTGAGACCAATACCAGGGTATTATCCGGATATTAATCTGGTTAGGAAGCCAATCCGGACTTCCGTGGATTTTTGGGCTCCCACAAACATGTTGATATATGCAATGTTTGTTAGCATTGTGCAAGAAATGACCTCTATATGGTGTTCCTTCTCATTCCAACCTTACTACTACTTCCATCTGAGAAGTGGAGGATTGACTATGTAGGACCAGTCCACCCTTGGTCTTGTCAAGGTATGGCCTATATGATCATTGTGATGGACTCTCACACAAAGTGGGAGGAAACGAAGGCAATGAAGGTCGCAAACAACAAAACCACGACCTTATTCATTTTCGAAAGCATCATTGCCGAATATGAAATTCCAAGGGTTTTGATTTATGATAAAGGTACGCGTTTCCTAAACAATCTTATCGAGGAATTAACCACGACTTATGACATAGAGCATCGCAAGATCACACCCTATTACCTTCAAACCAATGGCCTAGCCAAAGAGAACAATAAAGCTCTTGTCCATATTTTATGAAAGACTATAGAATATCACGAATGTTTTTGAGATTCCAAGCTCAGTGCAGCCTTATGGGCTTATTGTACCATTTTTAAAGTAACCACAACACAAACTTTGATTACATTTATTTATGACATTCAAGCTATTCTATCCAAAGAGTTGGAGATCCCCTCCCTTTACGATTGAGGCATGAATGCCTATCTTCAAATCCATTCGAGATCGCACACTCATGTTAGAGCATCTTAATGAATCCTAATGTCTTAGTGCGCAATTTGTACAAATGATGTTGCAACATTGTAAGAATATTTTTTATAAACAACACATGAAATGTTTATTAACCCTTGGCACGTTGGTGACGCTTCATGATACTAGACGGCTAAAATTTCTAGAGAAGTTAGATGACCTTTGACTAGGGCCCTTTTGGGTAACTAAGACATATCCCAATAACTCCATTCAATTGGCTACTTTAGATGGCACCTATTTTCCAACCCGCACTAATGGCAAATGTTGTAAAACCTACAAGGTGTAAAATTTCTACACATATCATACCTTATTCTATTACATGTAGTGCTAAATCATGTCCCTCTCACTCTTAACAATAAACTGACATTACATTTTCATACCAAAAACATATTTCGGAGTTAGTTACCATCAAAATATAAATCATTGTAAAAAAAAATTAGATCTAATGATCACCACTAAAATTATGACTGTACACCCCAATGGAATGTCATATATTAATGTAGTTATGAGATTTTTGCTCTGTTGCACTCATAGAGTATTTTGTAGACGGCAATCACATGAGAACCATCCAAATCTCAAGTAGTTTGGATTAAAGCTCACATGTTAGTATGAAAAAAAATTAGTTGGTAAAAATTATATTAATGCTAGTTAACTAACATTGTTAACAACAATTGGACCATGTACAAAGACATACACGATGTCAAGCGGATGATGCGTATGAGGATAGTGTCAAGTAGATGAAGGTTGAGCGGATGGAGGTCATTAGATCAATAGGGTGGCGAACGAATACAATTAAGTTTAAGAGCATAGAGAATAATAGTTAGGGTGTAGTCGATTGTACATGCTAACTGTTAGATGTAGATACTGTTAGATCTACAACCGGTAAAGGTTTGTGGTTGGAAGGGGGAGTCCACGAAGGCTACTGCGCATCTTAGTCTTCGCGTGATTAAGACTTTTTTTTCTTCCGTTTTCATGTAGGTAGATGAGCAACATTTCTAGAAAGATAAGAATATGAATGTTGAACAAAAGAATTTATACATTCTATTCATGATTGAATAAAAAGATTTTGAACCCTATTGGATAATAATTATAAATGTGCGTAATACTGAAGCAAACTATGTGTGGTTGTGAGGGTGAAAGCTGCAACCAATTGTTTTTCCAAGTTGTATTATTGCCTAGTTGCAAAAGATTTTGATTTTCATAAATTTATGTATGCTTTAGTTTTTGCCGCATTAGGATCTATTTTATTAGCTTCTATTGCCTTAGAATTTGGTTACGTTAACTTTTGTTATCTTAATTCTACTACATTAGCTTATTTTATCTTATTTTAAACTTCATTAGTTTATAAATCATTAGTTTTTTGTTCATTAACATCTAATTGATGAATTTTGCTTTAATTGTTGGTTGTTGAGGCAAAATGTTAGAAGCATGGTGTGGAGATAGAAATTAGTAGTTGGTAGTTAGAAATAAAGCTAGTGGTTAGTGGCAAACTTAGAAATAAAACTAGTGGTTAGTGGCAAAGTTAGAGATTTAGTTAGAAATTAAAGCTAAAGCTAAAATTCTAGCTTTAGTCTTGATTGAGATGTTGGCTTGGAGGATGGCAAAAGGTCACTCATTCGAGTATTATTTCTTAGACAAGTGGCTTAACCCTCAAAAACTTGTACTACTTGGCTAGCCCAACAAAAAATGGCCGGTGTGGAATTATGTGGAAGTTAGTTACCTTACACAACCCCTACATCGCGGTGGCGATCAATGAATTATAGATGAAGATAAGATGTTTTAGGTTGGATGAATAATGGTTCCGTATAAGATGAAATAATGGGCTTATGATGAATTTAGATGGTTTGTTTAGATGTATATAATTCACAAATGTATGTGATGCACATATAGATGTTATGCACGGATGAATGAATTGCAATCACAAGATTATAAGAATTAAAATGTCATTGCTTGGAGCCACTTGAATAATCCACCTATCGGACCAATCTTGTGGGTTGTTACTTCAACTAGAGTAGCAATTGTCACCACAATATGCTTTGAAAAATAAATGATTTTTTTTTCTAACATATCTATACATTTTGGTTTAAGGTGGAAATAATTTTAATTAAGCTTGTATGCAACTTCAACCAAATGTCAACACTTGGAAAATATGCTTCAACTATCAAGATTTTATAATTTTATGACATTGAGATTCGATTCTTATCATAATGTAGATGTATCTTTTGTTTACATATATTTTGGATTGTGGAAGAAATTGCCAACAACAAAAATAATTCAAATAATCATATATCTCATCCATCTAATACAAAAACTTGACCCCTTATAGATTTGTGGCCAATTTGTTTAAGAGGACTTGGATTAGATTAATTTGGGGTGTTTAAAGTTAATACTTATACTAAAGCAATGCTAATTGATGAAAACTAAATTTTCTATGTATCGAAGAGAAATGCTATACAAATTCAAAGTTGTAAAATGAAATTCAACAACTCAACATTCATTGTTTCTTGGCATTTTTCACAAAATTAACATCCATATTGCCACACATTGCTATCACATGTCGCACCTCTAGATTGGACCAATTCTACGCCATCTTATTTTAATTTTGTTTTCCTTCATGGTTAACTTTGTAGTCTTCATTTCCACCATTTTTTTGCCATGATTGTTTCTGTTTTCTTGGGTGCATTTCGAGTAATGATTGTACAATCATCATCACCACCCGCCTCAACTACCAACTTCTTCAACAATCTCTTTAACAAATCAACGAGTAATGGTGGTGGATGTAAAATGGGATATCCGGGGTCGGATATGGGTTGTGTGATGGATGATCTTAGAATTCCTTGGAGGAATTGTGGCACCACCAAATTGCTCTGAACTTGATTGGAGGCATGACATTGTTCACTAAAATTTTATTGCATTGCCTTGTATACCTTGCTTGTCCAACCTTCACCTGCACCATCCATAATTGCGCAAGTTCTCTAAAATCCACAAATTAAGAGAACAAAATGTGCGTAGAATAACTTCAATGTAGAAGAAAAATGTTGATTGTGCTCCCACATACTTTTATGAAACAAGGTATCAAAAAAATCAACCGTTTGATGTAAACCCCATCCGATAGTTTGCATACATCTATAAACGCATGAAATAGCCTTTGGTCTCATAAACCAGCCACATTAGAGGTCTAGCCGGGGCCCAGCCAGCCCGCCCGGTGCGGCCCCCCTCGGATTATGGACCCCCCGTGCGACCCTCCATAATGGGGGGAGGGGCGCACCGGCCGGGCTGGCTGGGCCCGGCTGGACCCCCGATGTGGATGGTCTATCACTGAGGTGGCTTCAATCCTCACATGGGATAAGTAATTTGCTTAAGCAAGGTGAATGAGCCTCAAAACATCATTTCAAGCGGGCCTTAAATGAAAATTTCGAATCCATCATGATTGTTGGGACGCAATGGGCTGCTCAACTAAAAATAACTCGGTGAATCCTAGCCCTAAGTTTAAATCCGACGGTCCTGATCCTACGTCCGTCCCTGCTCGGCTATCATCTCGGTGGGAAGTTTCCTGGAATTTTAGCCCAAGGTCGGAGATTGTTACAGAATATCCAGTATCTTTAGCCGATTTGATGTCTGTTTCAGGAAGCTTTGTTGGCTTACTCACATTATCATGAGTTTGCCTCGCGACAGCCTTCAAAAGGATGTGGCTCTAAGTAACTGCGTGAAATACATGGGAAGGACCTGGTGATCGAAGGTAGATATAATGGGGAGGTTGGAGGCAGAAGAGCGTCCTGCGAGGGAGCTCTATGCGTTGTTGCATTTATCTCCAGAAGCATCGGACGAGGACATGAAGCGAGCCTATCGTCATTGGGCGCAGGTTTACCATCCCGACAAACACCAGACTGCGCAGGTTCGTCACCCTCCCGCCCCCCCCCCCTCCCCACCCCCTCATTTTCTCCATGTCTTCATTACGAGTATTTACTTGATTCAAAGGTGTTAGCACGGATTGATCAATCCTTTGCACCTGTGTGGGCATCAGCAGATGCGAGATATTGCAACAAAAAACTTTCAGAGGATCCGAGAGGCTTACGAGATTCTGAGCAACGAGCGAAGGCGACAGATTTACGATATTTATGGTATGGAGGGATTGACATCAGGTTTAGAGTTAGGTCCAAAGTTGAAGTCAAGAGAAGAAGTGAAGGCTGAGTTTGAGCGATTACAGCAGGGCCAGAAGGAAAGGAGACTGGCAGCGCATGTGCACCAACAGGGATCTTTGCTGATGAATTTGTCACTTGTTCAGTTTTTCAAATCATATAAGAGCCCGAACATAATTGGGTGGGTCTCCAATTCCTTTGTGCCTTACTCTTGCTGTGAATGTGGTGATAATGCAAAATGTGTTCATCGGCAACTCAACTTGGAAAGGAAATAAACTGACTAATGAGGCAACTCACAACATCATTACATCATATTTTTATCCTGATGTTGTAGCTGCCTTTCAGCAGGCTGTTTTGAATACAAAAGGCTGACTCTTACAAATCATTGTGAGTGGTCATGGCAAGTGTTCGACGGTTATACACGTTGTGGCTGCTTAACGACCTGGTTATCATGCAGATATGGACTGTAGGTATCTGTATGGCTCAACAAATTAAGTAGCCGACTACGATTGATATCTGCCACTAAGAGATTATCAAATAAAGTGTCTTTTATGATAAGCTTCTATAGTGGAGACGAAAATGTCAATAATAGATGTCTTAAAGTTTTAGAGTCAAACAAGTATTTATTACGATACTATCAGTTGCGTTCTATTAAAATATTATTTTAGGGGGATAATTGTTAATTCATTGATTTAATTTGAAAACAACACAAAAATGAATGATGATGAGATTCATCACTGAGACGAGGAACCACCAATTGTTGGTGTTATATTCATAACCGCAGTTTTGAAATTACTGTTCGTCTAGAAACTCAAACTGAAATTATTGACTCCACAATCTTCACAAATATTTAACGGTGAATAGTATAAAATCTTGATAGCTGACCAACAATGGTCCCAACATTAGCTGTTGCAATGTGACAGTATAGTGTTTTACCACTTCAGCTTGTGATAGTAGGGCAAAAGTACTTAAAAGCCATAACTTGTTCAATGAGTTTGAGAATGCTTGGTAGTTCAGGGTACCAAAGTATTTGGATTTTAGAGAGGCAGCGTCTAGTTCACTTTACATCAAGCAAAACTACTCTGAATCATTTAACCTGTCAAGAGAAATGCAGAGCACTTTTGGCCTCACAAGTTCACATCTTGAAGGTGGCAAGGTTTTTCATGGACGAATGGGTCAATCTTGTTCTAGATTTGATTGCCTTTCTTATTTATAGCTTGAAGTTGATCATGCTTATTTTATGATCTTGAAATTTCTGCACGAGGATATTGCTAATCTGTCCTGAAAGTTAAAACTCAAGCTGTGTCAAATAGTAGCATGGTACCGAAGTCAGTTCTTTGAAGTTTGTTCTCAACTGTGTAGTGTTGATCCTTGGCAACCTGAACAAGATGCTGAGTGTATATTAAGCCACTTGGAATTCAGAATCCATCCAAGTCAAGGGAGTTGCCGAGATGCATTTACTGTGCCTCCTTTCAATTTTGATTGCTTGGCCTGTTTGTTGAATGGTTTACAAAACGTGATATTCTAGTTGTGAAGTGGAATGGCTGTACAGAGTCATGATCCTTTTAATTTTAGTCTACCTATAAGTTTAGGTTCTGCAACACCTATTACCTTCCTAGGTCATGATTGATTGTTCTCAGTGATTTCATATTCATGCTTCTTCATGTGCATCATAGCAGTCTTTGTCATGTGTGGAGGGTGTGCAGCATGGCAATGTCCACACAAGTGCAAGCACATGTGTCAAAGCGAGACACAATTGTGCTAGGTGGCAGTATGGCTTTGAGGAGGGGTCTGGGTGGGGGCTCTGTGACTGTAGTTCTCAGGCGCCAGGTTTCTCCAAGGTCTGCAATGGAGCTTTTGGCTGTGGTTGGCCTCCGCTCTATTTTGAGTCTCCAGATGTCAAGGTAATTGTCCCTCTACTTGTTTGAATCTCTTGAGATTTAGTTGCCCTTTGCTTGTAGAAGTTTTGTATTTCCCAGAAGTTTGAAAGATAAGTAGATTGTGTAAATAAGTTAAACTAGTATACTACCTCCTGCACGAAGAGGTGGGTGATATCATCTCAATTTGGTGGGTTGGATGGTTTACAGACAGCTTTCATCACATACCACAGGGACTTTAGGACTTTCATTGGCTTTAAAGGACAGTTCATTAACACTAGTAAACATTTGGACTCGCCAGCTGTCTGATGATATCACTGGAAATGTATGTTTCTGACTCAATATGATTTGTTTGACTTTTGGACTTTGCATTATGGAGTCACTAGTTGAGCTGAAATGGTTATTGAAACTTTGACAATTAATTTGTATTGAGTGCGTTTCTATTTTTGGAACTGATATTTACACATAATTGTAAATTGGACTTCAGCTGTAGCAGGGCCGTTTCTTCTGTTGCCAACTTGTATTGTGTACTTAACTTTCGATTTTCATAGATGCATTTGTATAAGAATGAGGATTGAGAATGTGGAGTTGTGCAGATACAACTACTTGTTGGGCCAGAGACAGGGATCTTAGTGGGTTGGCAGAAGAATGGCAAAGTAAATGCAGGATCTGTTGATGTGAAGGTACAACATTTGTCCTTTATGCCAATCTAGTGTATTTGGAGCAGGGGAATGTCTGGTTCTGTGCTAGGTTGTAGTTCTAAGGGTATTCTGAACAATGCATTAGTTTATTTTCTAATTGAAAAATGAACATCTTTTTAACTTTGAAATAGTATGACATCACCTCCAACAATTGGGTTGCCAGAAGCTTTTTATCAAGTTTATAAATTGGACCTTGAAGTGGTGGTAAGAATAATTGGGTATCTGCTACAAAAATTACAACATGAAGTAACTGATGAGTTATTGACCTGTAATTTTTTCATTTTTGAATGATTATTTAACTCAAAGTAGCCAATCTATGCAAGTGCCAATGATTCTTATTATCTCTCATTTGCAATGTGGTGGTTGCTGGAATGAAAGCGCTTCTAAATGAATACTGTGAGACCAAAGTTGCTAGTTCCAACCATATTGCTCTAATCTCAACTTATAAACCAATCAGTTCAAGATCATTTTCTATAGTACCTCTTCAATTTGAATTGAACAGGCCTTCAGGGGTTAATATATTAGCCTGGTTGAGTAAGTTGATGTGCTAACTGAATGTATTTTGTTATACCATGGTTAAGGTTGGGGCTATCACTGTGGGCATATCTGGCCAGTACAATCATCATTTTTCGTCAAAGTCACAAGGGCAACTCACTGGCAAGATTGGCAGGTTGGGTAAACCCAATAGTTCCTATCATCTTGTGTTTTAAGGATTTGTATGCCTGATGATTGAGAGAAACATCAGAGATGGTGATACACCTTGAAAGTAAATTAATCTCTTTTATAAAAGGCATGAGACTGATGCCATTCTAAACTTGGTCTACTACTTGCGGAGATTGAGCTGCATTTGGTATACCAGGATGTTATTGCCATAGGAACATTATATCTTCTCATAGTGAAGTAAGTTTGCTGAGCAGTATTCTGAAGTCTACGATGTGGTGAAGTGAAAATTCATGTTTCTAATTTTGTATATGTATGAATGGATACAGCACAGGTGTAGAGATCGAGCTAGGTGGTGAGAGAAGGTTATCAGCACACAGCTCGGCTGCTATGTTCTGTGGTTTAGGACTTCAGGTGACTGACTATGAAACTTACTTCTAGCTGATAGCCAGCTTGTTAGTCACAATCATGTGATGCATGCATTCTAATGCATTAGCAAGTCTATGGATTCTCCGTTTGTTAGTTGGCTTCACTTGTATTCATGAGCTGACTTTTTTTATATCAATCTTCAATTGTGTAATGTAGAGTTGTATATTCTGGATTTGGCTGTTATTTAACAAATTGGAAAGTTGTTCATTCCTAGTGTTAAGTAAAACTCTTTGGAACACATTCTTATTCTGTAGAGCAGTTCGGCTTACACCAAATTTTGTCACACCATTCCATCAAGCTCTTCATAGTGATTTGAGTTAATTATGAATCAGTATACTACGATATTCTTGGGGATGCTAATGCCTTGATATTGTTTTTTCATGGTTTGGAATTGTTGCAGGGTGTATCGTGGAAAGTACGATTTACTCGTGGAGGCCAGAAATTTGTCATACCTGTAAGTTTACGATTGACTTTTTAATATAAAGGTTTTGAGCCTGTAGGGCTCTTGTAGCAAAAAATGAATATTGAAGGTGTGATGTGGCTGCATCGTTGATTTACCAATGGACCCTAATCCCGGACACATGATTTGTCAAGCTTGGAGCATCTATTTGGAGAAATTTTAAATAGCTTTCCTTGGTCTTGATAGTTGACATTTCAAAACAACTCTACTTGCTTGCTTGAATTCTTGTCAGTGAAAATGTATTTAATATTACTTGCAAGTGTGCAGAGCTGCGACTTGTTCACATGTCCTTACTTTAAAATGGGATTTACATTTTATATTGACAAAAAATGGAGTTTGGCCAACTAATGATAAGGAATATTGATTTTCATCAGTGGAGCCTATTGAAACCTGAGAATATTCTTAGGTGCTCTTCGTCCTTAGATAATTAAGCTGTTTGCTGGCTTCTTGGGAGCTGGTCAGCAGTCAATTCATTGGGTTGCAGTGAAGTTTCTCATACAGGGATCAATGGCTAGAAATCGCTCTAGGGGTATAACAGGCTTGTAATGCAGGAGCTGTCTGGATTTTGAATCTATGTCTTTAGACTAGGTGGATAAACAGAGCATTAAAAACAAAATAAATGAGAGGACCAGGTCTTCGCTCAATGGATGTCATCCTGCTTTTAACTGCCTGGGTGGTTTTGAGGAAACCTGGCCGGGATCAACAAAAATTCTCATGTTCCATACATCCTTTGCGAATTAGACAACGATGTTCTATCTGGATACTGGTGCAGTATGCATTTTTGTAAAGTTTAAAGCTTGGGCAAAGTATTCTAAACCATCTGATCTGCATAAATACAAAATATGAACTCAGTTTCTAGTCTGTTATTTGTAACCTGAATGTGAGAATCCACTTTTTGGGTTCCTAGATAACACTCTGCACAGCTTCAAATCCGGTGATTGCTATTGGAGCGTTATTATTGCCCCCAACAGTGTATCTTATGCTTAAGGTCCACATTCTCTCCTCATTTATGTGTCCTTCGCTACATGTGAATGGGAATTTTTTCAAAGTGGCTTTTTGCTGTATTAGGACAGGCTACATTAGTGGGTAACTTTTTTTTGTTGTCTTGTACATGTCATGGATGTAATGAGAAAGTTTACCGAGGTGCCTCATTAGTGTGTGCTATTGTACCCTGATCCATCCATAGAATCTTGGAGCATGCAAGTGACACATGTGCTTCAGTGGTTCACTTGCAATGCACAGTGACACATGTGCTTCAGTGGTTCACTTGCAATGCACAGTGACACATGTGCTTCAGTGGTTCACTTGCAATGCACAGTGACACATATGTGCCTATACTATACCACACCGAGGCACTTAGGTCTAGTTGTTTTCAATGCTCTGGAGTATCATGCCTGAAGAATGTGACTGTTCTTCAGTTGTAATTCCGATCTCCTTTATTGTGCAGAATTATATCATAAAACCTCACAATCTATGGAGAAGGCGTCAAAAGAGTAATGATCTTCGGCGAATTATGTATCAACAGGTCTATCTTGAATCTACTCTTGATATCAACAACAAGAATTTCATGGATCATGTTTGAGCAGAGGGCACATCTTAGTATATCAGTGTGAAGTGGATTCTGTGATTTTCGTGTCGTCTGATGAGTTTTATTATGTGATTGAAGTGGTGGTTCACTGCCATGCAATTTGTCTGAATAACATTTCAGACAGTGGCTTTGCTGACTTGGTCTAGATTTGGTCTATATTTGGGTTCATTTTTTGTGTTGTCAATCACTATAGTTGCAATTTGGTGAGATTTGTTTGGACACTCAGAGGAATACATCATGAGAGAGTGTATCTTATGTGTAGATCTGCCCCAAATTCCCTTGATTGTTTAGAGCATGAAGTTCATTACTTTAGCTATTTGTGTCATCAGTACCATTTAGTACAAAATTGTATTTCTTTGTGCTGTTGGTGCTTTCAGGTTCTTGATGCAAGGGCTGCTTCAGAGAACTTGCAGTCGTTGTTAAAGAATGTGGCAGAACGGAAGAAACAGAAACAGGTGCAGAGTCAGGGGTTGGTTATTCTAGCAGCTATATATGGTGATATAGAGGCCTATGAGAAAAGAGTGTCTGGCATCCAATACACTGCACATTCTACAGGAAATGGCATTGCAGATCTGCCTCCATATTTGGACGTCACAATTCCCTTACAATTCCTGGTTGATGACTCTGGTCAACTTCGGGTATGGATTATCCAGTTTAGTGGGTTGCAGAACATCCAGTATTAGTCTTCTGACTTATAAGCTACTAAGAGCTCAGAACTTTAGTTATTCTAGTACACAATTTTCTGTTTCTTGTGTTCAGCTTGTTAATCAGAAAGAACTTGTTTGTTCAGGGATTTTTTTTGGTGTATTTGTCTGAGTTTTCTGTTAGGTTCAGGCAACTATATCAGGAAGCTGAACTGGTTGTTGATATTTGAGTATTGCTTTGCACAGCTGCACGAAGGAGTTAAGAAGGTGGGTCTCATGGGTTTTTGTGACCCTTGTCCGGGAGAACTGAAACAATTGAAGGTTTTATATAGCTTCCTGGGTCAGCAATATGAGGTAAACTCTATACCTTTGATCTATGTGTGCTATGAGCCTGTTTTTGTGAACCATAACCCTCTTGTTTATCTGCTCTTCTGTGCTTGGTAAAATGTGTTGTTACCTGTGCCTTGCTGGTGAAGTGGTTAACCAATGAATGTTTAACAATGAAACGATTGGTGGATGTAGTGGGTACCAATCTGGTCAGGTTGTTTGCAAAAGGTTACATTTGACAATGTAGTGTTGAATAATACTTGTTGTGCAGAAATTTCATTGGTGTCTATAACAGAGTTGGTCTGAATGTATTGGAAATCATGTCACGTTATTGGCTCTGAATGAATATTGTTCTATTTATTCTTGAAAATTGTTCTAGACAACTTATATCATATACTAAATCTAGGCGAATGTTTGAATTCATGTTTTCTTTACTCAGATAGTTTTCACATGATTACACATCATGTATCTCTAAGTTTACACCAACATGATATATTATAATTGGCTACATTAGTTTGCATATTCCAGATATTTGAATGAATGGTTAAATCCTAAAGTCTCAGGTCTTTTTCACATAGTAACAGACATGTGGATTTTCTATGAAATGAAGGTTTCAGGGTAGAATGTAAAAACCATGTGGAGCAAAGTATTGTAGCGCACATATTGATATTGATTTGATCACTTCCATACCACTTAGTGTTCTGAAGTATCTTGGTGAACTCCACGTAATTGAGTTTAAAATTAAAAAATTCCTCATAATCCGAGATGGAATTGCTTTGGTTTGAAACTCTTTAGATGTTTATGAGCACATGTAGGTTTTATGATATGTTAGAAGTTGATAGAATTTATTTCGATTATGTATGATACAAAATCAAATGTTACTCTGAATGAAAATTGATACTAATTTAAGACATTTATGAGTGAATATCTTATTTAATACATATAATGATGATAAATGTCTGTATCAAACTTCATTTTATTGTGGTTTGATGTGTGTTTCTGATGATTTATGAACCCTTGAACAAGTTAAGATCAATTTGGGGACATTATAGGGTCCAAGCCATGTGAATGGCATGAAGGTCTTCAATAGAAGTTTACTTACAAATTTTGTTCATGTAGAGGTGACAGGCTATAGGGTGCTACTTTGATTAAATTTATGGGCTGTTCTAAAATTGTTCCCTCAACATTTTGGGAGACTGCATTGGTGAAAAAGTTTGAAGGCATTCAAAAAATGGTGGTTATGTACTGTGCAGTTTCCAATCATAAAGCTGGTCTTTATGTGTTTTATTGTGATTTGTCAAGTATCTATTAGGATCTAAGTCAATCCCATTTTATTTATTTCAATGGTATATGTGGTATTCCTGGGTGCAGGTTAAGGTTGGGGACTATGATCAGCTGTGGTTGCCACAAGAAGGTAATAGGATCTAACATTGGATCATAGAAACCACAATTAAGTGGATTTACTTTCCTGGGTTGCTCCTCAATCCTCTTTACAGCTAATTGAGTTTTTGAGCACCCAAGAGTTTTCTACTGGAGCATATGTTGTTGCTACCAAGAGTTAGTACAACTAAATCCAGGATAGGAAGATATCAGTGATTAGATAGGAAAAGGAGAAAGGGAGAGAACTATGAGAAGGGATGGATAATGTTGTGAAATATTGGCCTTGATAATATGAATTGTGTTGATTAGAGTGGTAACATGGTGTTTGATAAGTTCCACAAACTATTCTGTTGTAGACTTGTAATGTTTTATACAGTGGTCATCTCACCCTGTAGAATCAACTTCAAGCGTAAAGTAGGTGAAATTGGGACCAAAAACTTTTAATGGGGACAAAATATGGAGATTTGTCAATAGCCAGTACATTTCCATGATCATGTCCTACTCCATACTATCCCAACAACACCTTACCCTTTTCCCACCTAACATCAGCTAAGATGATTGTCTTTTGCTAAGACTTGACTCCTACTCTTAAGGGGCCTCTGTTCACACTGCGAAGTGGATTTTCTGGTTCAATGGCTAATGGCCAGATTTTTAGGTCTCTGGGTTTCACACTTGGTCCCAGCTTTAGATAACCATGAGGTCAGGTGTTCTCTACCCTGCGTTTATATACCTACTCTAGTCAAGAGCAACAAAACACAGCGGAGAACTCTAGTAGGCCAAGGTGACTTTTGTTTCTCTTCATATGCCTGGAATTTTCTATTATGTTTGATTCCTTTGGCTATCTTGGAAAGTGGGAATGGAATGAAGACCTATATACAACTTTTCAAACTTCAATTGTGCGATGGATGTCTCAGGGTTTAGAGTAGTGATGATGGTCTGATAAGTTTTTTCATCTTATGGCCAAAATTTCACTTGTGAAAATTATGACATCCATATAAAGAGGGTAACAAGTGAATTATGAGATGTGTGGAAACATCACAAAACTTCTTTCTGTATGTGAACAACTTCATGATGGTGTGCACAGGCAACACAAGAAAGCTGAGGGGAATGTTGATGAAGTCCTCTTTTGCCTCTAGACACAGTACACAACCACTTCTTTTGCATTTAAGTGCAAGGCAAGGGTAATGTCTTTGGCCTTACATTCATTACTCAAAGCAGATGTTGCCATTGACATGGCTGCCAAATTATACATGTATCTTGCCACTTCTCAAATAATTCTCTTTAAGTATGTAGGTGGACAATTTCACAGATCAGAATCCCATTACAATCAGGATTCAACCCTTCAAGATTATCTCCACCTGCATAAACCAAGCTCTTGGAATCTGCAATACCGAAACAAATATTAAAGTTATTGTGTCTCCAGAACTCTTCCTTCACTTTGTTACCACCTAAGGGAGAGGGTGCTAAAACCAACACCCCATCCAAAACCAACATCTATAAACGCCTCCCAATTGCCAACACTCTAAAACCTTGAACCGTACCTGGCGGTGTAGGAGTGTCTAGGCCCACGGAGTGACAGTTTTAGGTGCCATTAGTGGTGCCACTTCATAGTGGCTTCCACTACCTCCATGTCGGGTAGGTAATGGGTTCCACTTTGTCTCATGTTGGTTCAAGGTGGGATTAAGCTGGCTTGTCAATGCCTATTTTAACCATTCTCTTCACAACGCCAAGGAGGTAGGCCCACAAAACACAAAAGGGTCATTTCCCAAGATGCAAGAGGGTCGGTTCCCGGGATGCAAGGTGATGGTTTTGCAAGCGAACTGGGTGGGATCATGGAGGTAGCCATGTGGCTTTGCATACTATTACTACTTGGGCTTTGATGTAGTTTGGGTCTAGTACCCAACTATGTTGTGTTGGTTCTAGGCAATAAAGGTGGGGGTCCTCATCATATCCAAGGTTGCCATACAAGGGGCCTATGGATTGGTTCAAGGAAGCTAGTAGTTTTGACTTTGAATATTCATCAAATATGCAATTGAGACTAAAAATATATTTTCTTTCTTTCTTAATACCTATGTTTGGCCCAAAGGCTAATATGAATCTATCTTTTTTTATATCAACCACATAGCCATATGTATGTGCAATAGCTTAAAGTGTTGGTTTAAGCACCCTCTACCTTAGACATGCCTGAACATTACATCGGCAAATCTATGTAATGGTCCTCACACAAAAATTAACAAACCTGCTTTTTGTGTTGCAAACATGCAAATAATGAGTTGTTACAAAGCTCTACAAAAAACCTGGAGAGGGGACCTTCTCTGGAGCAGCCAGTGTCGTTGGATACAGTGGGTTTTAGCATCTACCATGTAGGCATTCACCTAGGTCCGACACTGCAAAAGCGTATAGGTGGATAAACTCTATACACTATTAAATATTACTTGAGATAAACACTTTGGGTAGGGTCAGGTGGGAAAGGGCCTTAAGATATGTAAACCCAAAATCAAAACCAATAGAAAACCAACCCCTATAAATATTCCACAATATGGAGGATGTACACCGCCTGAACATCTTCTATTGGTGTTGGTTTTATGTCAATCTCAAATAAAATGTTTTCTTATGGTATCTTTAGAACTTTGGCATATGGGTATCCAGACAATGCATTTTGAATGTATTGGAATCCTCTTGAATCTGCAAAGCAGAGCATATTTCAAATCCTTCACCCAGACCAACTTTTGTTTGCCAGGGTTGCAAAAAGGAAAATCCTACCCTGATCTACTTTTGAAATGCTCAAATCTGCTTAGCAGAATTAAATCACACCCAAAATATGCATGATGCTGGAGAATGGATGTCATGCATGTTGAAGTCCAATATATTGGCTCCAATTAGCCACAATTGGGGAATTGGCAAGCACCTCACACTAATCATATGATCCATCTCCGCCAAGAAGCAGGCCCATAGCTAAAAGTGTCCATTCAAAGCTTGCTTAGGCCTTGGCTGCACCGTCAGTTAGGGATAATCACTGTTAAGGAGGGTGATGGAGAAGTGTCAATTTAGTTAATGTTAACTTTTATTTGTGTGGCTACACCGGCATTTAAGTAATGCTAAGTTCTACTTTTTTGCATGGGTTGCCCAAAACCCTAACATCCTCGAGCACTTTTTGAACCTCTTCAATGCTCTCTTGCTTTTGCACCCCTCCTTGACCCTGTTTTGCTGTTGTAGCCAATCAGAAGGTAAGTTTTTGTGTTCTACTTAGGTGGATGTTTCAAGAAATCAAGTTCATGTTTAGGGTTAACACTCGTAATGAGCAAAGTCAATCATGAGTTGAATGCAATAGCAAAATTTGTTGAGTTCAAGAACAAGATTTGTTAAGTTTGTTGAGAAACCTAACTTAATGTTAGCAGGTCTTGAATGGACACTTTTCATTTTGCACCCATTTCTTGTAGGATATGATACACACAATTAGTTTGAGAAGATTAGCAAATCCAAATTGTGCCCACAACCACTTTTCTCATAAGTTTTGGAGCTCTTAAGTATCCTAATCATTGTCAATGTAGATATTTTTTTAGTCATTAATTGATCATATATTTCCTCCCAATTACATTGATTTATTGGTCTAAGGTAGATGTGCCTAACTCGGTGTTTGATCTTAAATGGACACCTATATTTGAGTGTTATATGGTTGGAAAAAAATATTTAATTGAAAGTAGACATTTGGATTCAATATGGACTAAATTAGCAATAAATCACTAAAATTTAGGGTTTAAAATAATAAATAAGTACCCTTAATTCACCTTTAAGTGTAATTAATAATAATAATTTAATATAATATGGAGACAAAGCCCATATTACATGGGTAGATCTCCCAATATCTTTTGAACACGGGGAGGTCACTCCATTGTAAAGTTGAACAACCACGTGCGAACACTTTACATGTAAAAAATCCTACTCTTTACATAAAGCATCACCAAAATGAGCCAAACTTTTATCAATCTTTTTTCATGAGTAGATATACGCGGTACCTATTACATAGTAAAAAATGGTAACTAAATTTGATGATTCTTTTATTTTTTTATAAAACATACCGTTTCTAAGTAGAATGACGCAGAATTGAACTAAAAACATTACTACAAAAATGAAGATGACTTAAAATTTTAGAAAATATATAAAAACGATACTATCATTGATTACGTATATGTAGAAAAATATCATAAATTTTAAAATTATCTATGGCATGTAATATAGGGGTAGCAAACTTTGTTTGCACGTGGTGTTCAACTTGACAATGGAGTGACCTCCTTGTGCTTTTGAACCTAGTACGGAATACTGTGATTATAGTGAATAATAGATTGGGGAGACCTTCCGGCCCACAATTAAAAAATGTTGAAGTATATTGTGAGCATATTTCAAGATATCATGGGGGATCTCTCGGTATGGCTCCAAAAGTCAATATTGGAGAATCCACTAATATCACCAAAGGAGCCACACTGAGAGATCTTCCAATAGCATACCCAATGAAAATTCAAATAAATAAAACTATGAGATCATCTACAAGAAGGAAAACAACTTCCCTTGATGTGGCCTTTAAGACACAAACTATAAGAGTTTAGACAATAAGTTTTGGCATAAACTAAAAGAGGTTAAGACATAGACTAGAAGAATCCAAGATACAATTTGTAAACACAAAATATAAATCTTAGACATAATGTAGAAAACAACATAACCTGAAAAAAAACCAAATGTGGACAATAAAATATTGGGAGCCTTCTTGATGTATGATAAAAAAATTCCATTTTTTCATTTTAAAACCAACCATAACATCGCTTCATTGAAACAAAAACACCAATATTGAGACCTAAATTTCTAAGTTTAGAATTTGAATATTATTTTTTTAAATTGGGTAGACAATAGAAATATCCAACTTACATGAAAAGGTAACCACAAATGACTCCATGAAGTGCAAAAGAAAAACTTATAAGCAAAACAATCGGGAGCGCTCCTGATGTTTTTCCTACACCAATTAGTTGGAAGTGCTTGCCAGCTCTAGATTTCATTGAACGTGTTTCTTCTCAAATTTTCCTACTTGCACAACGAAAATGTTGTTTGTGTTTTTCATGTCTTTGTTGGAATAAAGCACAAAACTAATTATATCCATATTATTGCCTTTGGAAGACAAATCACACTTCTATTTACCATCCCAACCTCCTCTGTAACTTTTGAGGTCTAAAATTTTATTTTTCCATTGTTAGGTTTCTAATACTAAATTTGAAAATTTTCATTTTGAGAATCATTTCTATCAAGTTGCACAATTGTGAGTGATTGGCTCATCCACACATGAAAGATATTAGTGTCTAGAGGATTGGCAAGAACAAAATCACCTAAAATAACATCTATGTATGGGTTGTAGGATTCTTTGGGTTTGTCATGTGAAATTCCACATAATGGATCTCTAGAATCATCCTTTGGTGTTGTATTCTCCTAAACTACATCAAACATACTTGCGTTTGTCATGGTATATGTTATTGATGGCCAAAAACCAAGTTGGAGCTTGTGAGACGTAAGGAAAAATGGAATATCAAATTTCTTAGCAACATCTTTCTAGTAGGTAACGTTATCCTTCATTTTCTCACGATATCTTTCATTTTCCAAACAACTACTTTCCAAATGTCAATGTATTCCTTATATTGCCACAAATCCCATCATTTTTTTGATTTGCATCAAGAGGAGTTACTTCCTTATCTCCATAACATGCAACAAAGAATATGGCCCCAAGGAGCCCTAATTTGGAGAGCCGGTGGTTTGCCTTTGGGAATAAGTGGAGAACTGTGACCATTGTCCTTCCACGTGCAAACCAAATTATTATGTGGCAACCACTCTGGATCAAGTGTATTTTTTGGTATAAAAGAACATGTCATTTATCATTGTCCACAAAGCACCTTAAATAATACATTTCTTTCAATCCTATAAGCTCCTCAACATAATCTTTAATGAAACATTTGAAATCAACAACCTCCTAAATCAAATCTAGAATAAAAAAGAATTGGAAGCAAGCACAATCAAGTATGCCGAAAAAAATGCTCTAGTATACTAAAACCATAAATTGTGGGTCAAATGCCCAAAAATAATAGGATTTTTTTTTAAATTATAATTTTTCATGGCGCCTTCTAATTTTATGTTAGGACCTTAAATATAGAATATCAAGATGAGATCTTCAAAACGTATCATTAGAAATATTGTTCAAAAGGTAATGGTTAAATCTTATTTTGGATGTAGATTTCATGACCTTCAACATTTTAAAGTTGGAATTCTTTCTCATATTCATTGAATTCATCATAAACTTGAGGGCATCATTACAAAAACATATAGGCATATATCAATTTAATGTAATTAATAAAATTTAAAACAAAATATAGATAATTACATGTTCAATATACTTACTTGCAAACTATTTGTACCATCTCTTAAAATATCTAGAATGTTCTTGAAAAAAAAAATTGTCAACATAAATTTCTTTTATTTTTAGATCAATTTAGTTTTAAAATATCTATAATTTTTGTCTTTCAAAAAATTCAAAGTTAGTATATAGTTTTGAATCACTTTCACTGAAACCTCTATAAGGTAATAAAATTGTATACTTGACCGTGTTTGCGTCCAATTGTGATTTCCATGAAAGTTTCATGAGGTCAACAAAAACAAGTATGTTTGACAGTTTGAGTTGTTTGGACTAGTAGCTAAAATATCCATCTATGTCTTCACTCAAGTAGAATTCGACTTGTGTCTCTTGGAAAACTTTGTGAGCTATCAACATGGATAGAAATGCCATGATGTTTTGATTTTTATTATTCTTAGCCAAATTGTTCAATTGTAGATATAACTTTTCTGGTAGAGGTCAAACAACATATGAACTATCGGTTGTTGGTGGAATCAAAGAATAACATGCGGAGGCCAATTTAGGTTGGTGTAGTCTGCATCGGGAAACCTCCTGATCTATCCTTACCATTTGTAGCATAACCATCGGTGGCTAACAATTAGGTCCATCCCAATGCACTAAAAGCCCACCAGGAGGTCTTCTAATACTTAATGGTGAAAGAAAATGAACCTCAGACAAATAACACAATAAATGTTTGCTTGAATTTTTCCATAATGTTTTCCATAATCATTGAATGGTGGTTCATCAAAAAACTTCTTGGAATTGCATATTGGAGGTATATCTACACAAAAACACTTTGCCAAAGACGATATAGTGAAGTTCAAATCTTTTGGCCACAAGTAATTCTATAATGAGCATATGCATTGTTGTCGTGACCATGAGTGATAATGTCAGTGAGGCTTATAGGTAGCTAGAACAATTTTACATTGACATTTGATGTCACCCACAAACAAAAAATAGTTGTTCTGTTGGTGTCAATTCCATCTTGGATAATAGATTGTCCCTCTCACGGGTGGATTTTCGACTTGTGGCGCCATGTATAGTACAAATTACAATATGAACCCCAGTGATTGTTGTATTTTATCAGTTTTTTTCAAGAATAAAATTAATTAAATAATGTACAAAATATAAATTTAGTTGGCTGTAGATGCACAACCGCTTATGGCTATGCAAATAACCTTCTTTTTAGTGGGATTTTGGTAGCTTGATGATTTGCACCGCAAAATGCTTTATATAAAAATGGATGAAAGATAGATGGAAAAAACATGGAAGATGATCAAATAGAATTGTTGCAAGTTGTGATGTTTTTATGTTCATTCCGCAATGCAACAAGGCTTTGCCAATGAAAAGAATATGAAAATGGATTGAAGAAAGCTCCCATGTATAATACTCACAATTCTATATATATATATATAATGTATAAGGTAACTAGAAATATTGATAGATGATTGAATATTCTAACCACATGTGCCAGTGTGTAAGTAGAGGATAATGGGAGTTAGACAACTTCAGATTGACAACATGTGCATTGGAGTTAGACAGCTCTGCATTTAGTGCATTGGAATTAGACCATTCCAGGTTCTAAACATGTGCACATGAGATGAGGTATATTGGAATAGACCACTGCAAAATTTGGAAAAATGAATGCTATTCATTGGAGTTAGACAACCCTCAATGAATAGATAAATTTAGTTGGAATTAAACAATTCCAACTAGAAGAATGGTTGGATGAACCAAGTTGGCATTAGATAGGTCTAACTAGAATAAATGAAGGATGAATTAAGTTCGAATTAGATAGTTCCAGCTAGGAGGGATGGATGAATCCAGTTGGAGTTAGACAATTTCAACTAGAAGAATGAGATTGTGAGCAAGGAACCTTCCCATCCTTTAAATGCGTCCTAGTCCAGGTGGGAGTTCCTCTTCACACAAGTTTTGACTAACCTCTTACTAACTCCACACCACATGCAACTGCAACTTGAGGTCGGAGGCACGTGTTGGATGCACAATCTTTTTATTTAGCACACAAGTATTTAGAAATATTTGGTCACATTACAATGTCAATGAATTGCTCAGCCTCACTCCCTTAATTAAAGTCTCGGTTCTCTTACTAACCCCTTACACACCACACCAACTGCCTTCTAGTTCTTCCCCACACCTATCAATCTCTTGGCCTAACCCACAACCTAATGTTCAAGAGCCCGTGGTAAATGTGATCCAACCCTTGAACCCCTGTTTACAGCCTCAACCCGTCAGCTGGAAACCCTGCAGACTTGCTTCGGGTGTGTTCTTTAACTGACCATCCTCGGCAACAAGTTAAGGGTAACCTTCCAACGCATTACTCATCCCAACCTCCCTGTAGACCTTCCACGGCAACATCCTCAACCAACACGATTAGCGTTCTCCCCGAGCACCGCCTGTCACCGCCCCCATCCTCAGTGCAGAACAACTTCATCAACTCAGAAGAGAAACAAAGCACCCGCTAATTCTCTTGACCCTTCCACAACGACCCAATTCCTGAAGCACGGATCCCTTGCCATACTCTCATTGCTTGAAGATGACAACAATTCTCGAAATTGTAGCCTTCCTCGCATGTGCATTCAGGCCTGTCATCGCTACCTCAATAACCTGGCCCACTTCCCCCACGTGGTCTTGCATCTCACACCATTCCAAAATGAGCAACAGACAATTGAGGCCCGAAACCCCTTGGTAGGGACCGGAGGTACAATCGCACCCTAGTTGTACCTCATACCGAAAACAAATTCCTCTTACTACTCCTCAGGACCATCCTAACCTACAAAGCATGGAGATCATTGCAATTTCTTATAGAACAAACCATGCAAAAAAAAACAAGCTTGTCCATCCGCCATCGATTCCAACGATGATAACATTACATGCATAGCACTTCCCAAACACCACCGAAGTAACACAGCTTGACAGCCCGACTTTTGTCTCACAAAATTCTTCACATGGGGACAAAATGATAGCTAACACGCGATTGAATTGTATTGGATACTTCTGAATTCAAGGAGGGGCACAGACAAGAGTAGGAAGATAGAGAAACTTCCCTGAGGGGTGTGATGTTGTTCTTCATGGCCGTCCTTCGTGCGCAATTCGCGAGAGGGAAGTGAAACGCTTGGATAGGCAACCTCCTCCTCGTCGCTTGATACCGGCCGGTTGGTTGAGCAGATGTTCCTAGTGGAACTGCTCGCTTCCACTTCATGGTTGTGCTCTTCGCGACTTTGGGTCCGTTGTCCTCTCCACCAACGTCCCCTCCCCTCGCTCTTGGACCAAGAGTATCGACCTTCGCAGTAACACCGTGCGTGGTAACTCTTCAACTGGTCATCCGATAGCCATTCAGCTCCTGGCGGTGCCGATGCCGTCTCTGAACGCAATGTGGTTCTCAGGAGCTTCCTGAGAAGGGTGATGAATTTTTAACCCCAAATCTTTCCAATGGCCATCTTGTGCACCAACATGCGATTTGTTGAGCTTCTCTTTAGATTGCTTACCACTATGCTCCTCACCATGATTTCCCACACCCCGACTCCTCGTAGCGCTACCTTGCATTTGTGGCCCGTCACGGTTTGAAGTGATGATCTCAACAACCCACCCAACCAATCTCATTCCATCCTTGTGTCAAGAGCAGCAACAACGGTTGAGTTTCAGATGTCAAAGTCTATCTGGCTCCCGGCTAGTCAATCTTGTGTCTTATAGATGATCTTGACAACCTCGATGCCAATTGCCCGACTCTTGTATAATGTCTTAGAAGCTACAACATGCCATCAACAAGGGCATCCTGCATTGGTGGCGCAATTTCTACCACAACCAACACCTTACCTCTAGTTTGCACACAACCAAAAGGAGAAGGTTTTTGGCACTAAGTCGAGATGCGACCCCATGCCTCTTCCTCTTCCTAACTTTGTAATGCCTATTGCATCTCAACACTAATCCTGGCACCAATCCGTCAGCTTTAGTGGCGAATTCGACAAGGTAACTACAACTGTGTTGGTTTACTCAGCGCTATGGGGGAAGCAACAATGGAAAGGCGCTCCCTCTTCTTCTCTCTCTCCCATGCATGCACTGGTTCAGTCCCCCTGTAAATCCTTCGAACCAGACCATGTGTGAAGATCTCAGTCCACTTCATACTCTCTCAAGCTCAACACTTTTGAGATCTAGCCCTGATCCTGGGATCCGCTCCTCCCAACAAAGATTACCATCCTCACATCCATACACCCATATTCTCTGTCTCTTCCACGCAAGAGTACTGATCTCTACGTTGAGACAGCGCTTCCGTCTCCTTAGCTCTTTCCTACAGTTCTGCTCCCTTCAATAACACCACTTCTTCACTTCCTTCCCCATAGAAGGCACCTCAATCCTTCCGCATTTCAACACTCCCTAATTATGCACAGGTTGTCAAGATCTATCCTACCATGCCACAAGCAGCACCACTCGGCAACCCGTGTCACTGGGGCGCTCCATGGCCCCAGGCGCAGATTCAATCTGGGCCATGGAGGCGCCCCTCACAATCGACGGCCCAGATCGGGCCGGGCAGCTACCCCGGGCTGCCAACAGGGCAGCGGGGTAAAGGGGGGCGGGCGGTGGGCCGGGGATCAGAGGGCAGGCCCCAGGCTGGGGCCACTTCAGGGACTCATAAAACTCGTGGTAACGCTTGGGCTTGAAAGCCGATCAAAGCTCATTTGACCAAACATTCCATTAACTCGATAAATTTGCAAGTTACACAGAAGGCTGAGACTTATTTTGGAAGACATAAAAAAAGTCGTATTATTAAGATGTCATCTTTTCATTAATATGTTAAATGGTCTTATTATCGTGGTCTTGTCTTCTCATTAATATGATAGATGTCGTAAACTTATCATATTATTGAGGGAATACAAAAACATAAGTAAGATGAGAGTTAAAACATATACAACGAATTTAAGCAATATAAATGCTATGGAATAATATCTCATAGCTCCAAAAAAATACAATTCCAATAATGCAAGGAATTCAATTACATAAGCATATCAAATGACGTTAAATAATTGGATTACAATGATGTTACAAAGTCAAGCAAATCTAATGTATTCATCTGGTAAGGTTATCCCAGATATGGATTCGCCATTGTGTTCTATAAGAAGGGTGTAGGATTGTGCATCATTCCCATCTTTTGAGAAGTTGTAGTTGACTAGTTTTTCCGGTTGCCAAATATTTGCATTCTCGTTGTAAAGCTCCACCAACTGCCCAACAAAAGAACCATCCATCCCAATGGAACCGGTTTGAGACTCGCCTCGTACAATTGCATTCCCACAATTATGGCATTCCTTAGTTTGCTCCCCTTCACATAACAAATTGTGATCTCCACAAACACGACATTTTTGCTTACACAATTTAGGAAGTAGCATCCGCTTCCGTTTCCGAGCCATTGATTGTCGTCGCCGAGCCTCCATTGTTGTTTCAGGTCGTGCCAATGCAGTGGTTCTAATTATTGGTGGTCCTACATATCATAAGATTTGAAACAATAAAATCATGTTATCAAATAAAAATTCCAATTTATTTAATTCCAATTTCAATAAATCATAATGTAGTATGAGTACCTGATGTTTGTGAGGGGTTCGTGTCCCCACTTGAACCAACTGGATCCTTGTTTTTGGGATTCCATGGCCTTCCATATCAAAACCTGGTCCTCGCTTCATTGGCTTGAATTGAAGCAATATTACTACCAGCACGAGGTAAAGAAATACGTCCAGGAACTAATTGAGGGTTGAAGACAAATTGAAGTTCTTTTTTTATGGCATTCAACCTCTTGATTGCGTTTTCTATATGTTCTAAACATACAGTTATTATCTGATCTGTTGTGAAAAAATCTCGACCCAACTCAACATATAGATCATTTAACTTCGCTAATCGAACTTGGATTTGAGGAACATTCTCAACTTCTGACGCTTCACCTTGTACAATACCAAGACTATCGTCTTGTACACCAATATCATCCATGAATGATAATGGAGGGTTAAATTCAGGGCTTTATGGAGGAGAAACTACATCATCTTCTCCCACATCATCTAAATGGTTTACAAATCCATTTTCTTCAATAGATAATATACGCTTCAAATATGTGAATTCTTTGTCCACCAATTTTTTTACAGCAAGAAGGTGTTTGCAGATAGACATTGTATCCTCACACTCACAACATTCAGTGCCTAAATATACTGCATACCACCGCTTATGTATTGTTTAGCTACGGATGAGGAATTCCATACCAACATTATCGATACCTTCAAGGTTACTTGGTGGATCAGCCTTTATTCTCTCTACCATGGCGTTAGCTTTTTGCATGCGGATTGTGTATTGTCAATCTCTTCCCCTTGTTAAATATTTTCGTGAATCGCTTAGTCTCGGGGGGGGGGTAGTCATTGGTTGGGGTAGCAATATACGTGCGAACAAATGATGGGGTATTTTAAAAACATGGGGGCAAAAAATTATAATTGGACTTAAGAGTAATATAGGATATCAAAAATGGCACTGGACATCTTTAAAGTATTATAGGGTATGGAATAATAGGTAATTTGGAATTATAAGTAATGCAAGCCATTTTTCTAGTAACCCAAAGTAGAAATTTGCATAATGATAGCATGTGAAAAAAAAATTGAAAGTAATACCCCTTATAAAATAGTGGTTGTTCGCACCTATATCCTTAACTTTTTAACACACTGCCCCCCCCCCCGAGCGCTTAGTACATTCACATGCATGTAGTACTCTATCAATGTACCGCCACCAACCCAAAGGCCTGTCCCAGGTTGCCCTACACATTAAATACAAAAAAAAAACACCAATATTAATATCATTTGATTTAATATTTTATATATATATATATAATTTGTTTTAATCAAAATTATACATACAAAAAAAATCAATCAATCAATCACATACTTATGAGTGCCCAAACAAGCTGATCCAAACGCCGATTAACTTTCTTATCGAGCAAGGTATATTTTATAACATGCCACAATTTTTTTTAGTAGATTTGTTGTATTTACAAATCCATGCTCGTACAGACAATTAAATCTTGGCCACATACCACGCCATTTGCAATTTCCCGCCCATCCACTCGCAACATTGTTCAAAACTAGCTTATCGGTTGCCCAAATGATTTTGAATTCAGCATATTTTGAATTGAATTGGGCCTCTGTGAGGCATTCTAGAAGACCGCACATATCACGATAAAGTTGAGTTCTCTTGTCAACATTGATATGAGACACAAGATGTTCCATCCACGCATTTTTAACATGAAACCAACACAATAACAATTTGCATTTTATTTGCTCACCACCAATGACGTTGTTCGCCCAACACCATGGATCATCATTAATCACTATTGTGAAAACATTAAGCTCTGTTGCACTTTTCTCAATCACTATCGCATTGGGTCTAATAGGCCCCATTCTCTCAAAAACCGCCCGCAAAGTTAGCCTCAATGATGTTGCCTCATGACCCTCTTGATAATATTTAGAATAAAGCATAAAAAATATAGGCATACCATATCCGCGGTTATTGGGACACATTGCAACATATAATGGTAGCGCATATTAGTTGGTCTTGAATGTACTATCAATTGTCCAGGCCGAGTTTGGAGTAATTTGGATTGCTAGCTCGCGCATCCAATCGCTCTGTATGACTAGCACAAAAGGACGTTTCTCTAGGACTTCATTGTTAGGATCGTCAGTTTGAAAATAGATAACTAGGCCGTTTTCTTTCCAACTGTCTAATTGGCTGTGTATGTTGGCCCAATCATCATCTTTTACTTGCCCACTTTTTTGCATAGAATATACCAAATTGGAAACTACTTTTGGAGTAGGAAAAAACCTATAAGAAACCCTTTCATGAGGCTCAACTTGTTGCTGCAAAATTGGTGCCCTACTTCGAGTTGCAAGAACTGCTGATTTCACCTTATTCATGTTATGCAAATTTTCTTGGATATAATGAATGGCCAAAGGGTGAAGAGACAAAAAAAATACGTCATCTATTGAACTAGGAATATGTCTAGAGTGTCCTTTGTGAAGATGAATCTGCAATCAATTTCAATATCAAAATGTGCAAAAACAGCTACTAAAATCAAGAATAAAAATATAAGTTTTATTATACAAATACGCTATAGTACATTGAATATAAAAGAAGTTAGTAATATTACTTCAGCATCTTTGTCATTATTTGTTGGATGCACAATCTTGATGTGGAACTCACATCCAACAAACCTTGTTGTACTGTATTGTCGAATTTTTTTGGTAGGTGGCACTAGTGAAGTTGTATTTGTTTTTCTTCTTTTTCCATCCCGAAAATAGCCACTCCGGCTACAACGGTATACAGTAACTCTTGCAGGAAAAAGGGTGGCAGTAACGATATATTCATGATTGAGTTTTAAATAGATCTAATATTCAAAAAAACAAATATATAAGACTACAATATATTTGAATGAAATGATAGTACACTAAAATCAAATACATAATGTATCTAGTAATGTATTGAATTGGGACTAAAAGAATATAAATAATATTACCTTATGCTCCAAAATGAGGTCTTTCAATCTTTTGTCTAATTGATCGATAGGCACACGGATAACCTCATCATAGTGATATTTTTTCCGCTTCATTGGGCTTGGACGTTTCTTTGCAGAGCACATAGAACATTGAAGGCAAAATTCTCTAATGTATTTGTGCGGGATTCCATAGTGGGGAGATCCTACAAGCCACCTTTTCCCATTGATGATATTTTGAGTAGCATTCATTCCATGATGTGGAATTTTACTTGTGTGGGCTTCAAATACAATATCCTCACACTCTTCAAGAAAAAGAATAACCAGATGAGAGATGTTAGCATTCTTATGAAAGAGTCTCAAGTGGTCATTATGTTGTGCTACACGTAAACTATTCTCTAGTTTCCTCCATTTATTTAAAGCCTCGCGGTGGGCAACAACTAATGACAAATTGGGTTTGGCAAATGATGGTTCTACATCCAATACTCCCTCACCAGTGGCTTCGATTTCATGTTGAAGACATGAAATCATGTATGTACATGATCGCTCTGTAAAAAGATGAAAGGTTTGTGAAACAAATTGTATAAGGGGTAGATGAGTATCACCCTCTGGACTACTGACATCCCCAAGCTCTTGAACATTACCTTCGACTACGTCTTCATCAATGAAGACATCGTAATCTATGTCAATATCCTTGTTGTCAAGAATAGTTTCTTCAATTACCTCATTCATTTCTACATATATGTCTTCAACAACATCGTAACCTACCAAACCCTCCATTGCAATAAAACAAAGCAATTAATTACCAAACAATGAGAATAAAAAAAATGTTCGAAGTTTAGAATTCTTGCAAGACCTTCAAGCTCTAGTGGTTATGTTATCAAAATTATTTTCACGTAGCTTTTATATTTGGGCTTTAATGTTTGCCTATCCTAAAAGTAAAAGCTACTAAAGTTGACAGTCTAATTAGTTTGTGAAGTAATTGTTAAATCCCCTCATAAATTCTTCCTATCCTCCTTATTAGTTCATGGTAGCACTTAGTGGTCCAAGTTAACTTAACTACACCAAATATATACATGCCTATCTCCAATATAGCAATAATTAGGATACCTATATTTGAGTGGAGTGTGGTTCTAAGAACGGACATCAAATAGTGAACATTTAGACTATATTGAACATAATTGAGGGATCTATTTGACCATTTTACGAGTACGATAATTATTGTCATACATTCCTAATTGCCATAATTATTTTCACATAACTTTTACGTTCTTACTTTTATGTTTGGATTTTTATGTGGGTCTAATTTAATCCTAAAAGCTACTTAAGTTGACTGTCTAATTATTTTGTGAAGTGATCGTTAAATATAATACCCCTCAATATTAGATTTGCTTGACCTTGTAACATCATTGTAATCCAATTATTTAATGTCATTTAATATGCTTATGTAATTGAATTCCTTGCATTATTGGAATCGTATTTTTTTGGAGCTATGAGATATTATTCCATAGCATTTATATTGCTTAAATTCGTTGTATATGTTTTAACTCTCATCTTACTTATGTTTTTGTATTCCCTCAATAATATGATAAGTTTACGACATCTATCATATTAATGAGAAGACAAGACCACGATAATAAGACCATTTAACATATTAATGGAAAGATGACATCTTAATAATACGATTTTTTTTATGTCTTCCAAAATAAGTCTCAGCCTTCTGTGTAACTTGCAAATTTATCGAGTTAATGGAATGTCTGGTCAAATGAGCTTTGATCGGCTTTCAAGCCCAAGCGTTACCACGAGTTTTATGAGTCCCTGAAGTGGCCCTCAGCCTCCTGTGTGAAGTGGCCCCAGCCTGGGGCCTACTCTCTGATCCTTGGGCCCACCGCCCGCCCCCCTTTACCTAGCTGCCCGGCCCGATGTGGGCCGTCGATTGTGAGGGGGCGCCTCCATGGCCTAGATTGAATATGCGCCTGGGGCCATGGAGCGCCCCAGTGACATGGCTCCGTAACATTCCACCTTGCAACAAAGCTTCCCCCTTTCATCCCTTAATCTCTCTGTTGTCGTGATAATGAGCCTCTCTTTTCTTACCGCCCGAGACCACTCCAAGTTCCTCCTTTCCGTCGCGTTGCCTAGCATCTTGGGGCCGCCCGGAAAAAAAAATCGGGTTTGACCCTTTCTATTTGACCTTTCATTTCTTTTCAACTCCGCCTTTTTAATTAGCCTATCCTATCATAACTTCACTTAACTTTTGGCTTTTCTCTTATTTTTTGAGTGGTTCTCACCTTCTTTACTTGCTTTTTACTTCCAAGATTATGTTATATTAAGATTAATTAGCATGTGAGCGTAACTTTTGGGCTCACAGAGATCGATTTAAAAGATGGAAGAAGGTTCTAGAAAAATCAAAAATAGAATATTTATAGTACAACTAAGAGATAGAGTTATGAATAAAATATGTGGACATAAAAAATAAAAATAATGCCTTTGGCATAAAAGGAAACTCGGGGGAGGAAAGAAGATATTTTTGTCTCTTTCCTTTGGTTGGGTGGTTGGGTGGTTGAGCTTAGACCAAAAGTTGTTTGGTCTATGATTCTAATTAGATGTTACAACTGAGTTTTTTAATTCATCATTCTGGTTGATAATTGTTGTTGTGAAAGATGGTGACAAACATGTGGGAGGTTTGTTACATAATTTGTAGCCAATATTACATTAATTGCGGTTGTCGTCAAAGTTGTTAGTCTTTCATCGCCATTTTAAGAGATTATATTGCTAATATGTGATTTATGTAATTACATGGATACAATGTGTATTGCTAATATAAAAATAATGCAATCAAAATTATAAAGCCACGATCATAATATCATATGACAATGAAGTTGGTGTCACAAGGAAAAATACATATTACATGTTGTGTTATTTTAATTACAAGCTATGTAAACCACTACAATGTGTTAGCTTGAATGAAATTGGTTAATCAAACAAATATTGATCCGTCACAATAAGTTCCTGGCAAAAATCATTGTGAAGGATTAATCCAAGGTTGACACATCTCCATAGTTCAACATGATGTCAATTGTGATCAACTATACTTTCTACAACAAGAGTTGGAAGGAATTTGAAGAGAAGGAGATTAATTTTACTTATAGATCGGAGTTTTGAACAAAAACTAAAAAAACTACTAAAAGAACTACAAGAAACTTTAATTCTTAAAGTGTAGAATGAAGGAAAAAATATTTTGTTGGAGGGCATGCCCAAAATCACAAGCTAAACCAACCACCACAACAACCAAGAAAGATTA
This sequence comes from Polytrichum commune, assembly GCA_950295325.1. Lineage (NCBI taxonomy): Eukaryota > Viridiplantae > Streptophyta > Polytrichopsida > Polytrichales > Polytrichaceae > Polytrichum > Polytrichum commune. Next base: position 52,296,655 of record OX485806.1, on the reverse strand, counting down.
TTTATAACCTATACTACAAAAAAATCATAATACCATTGTATAAATGAAGATGAAAATTTTATATTATATCTAGAATGTTCGTGAAAAAGAAATGTCGAGTGACGAATAGGAAAACAATAGACAATAAGTGTTTCATAAGACCGAAGAATATATCTCAGTAAGATCAAGAAATCCATTGAACGGTTGAAGAATTGAACTTGAAAGGAAACTTTGTACTAGTAGACTATGAAAAAGATGTTGTGATCACCAAGGCGGCAAATCATTGGCCGTGGGGGTTTTCTAAGTACAACAATGAAAGTTACACCGAGAGATTATGGCGGAGTACCAATAGATTTATAAAATTGATGGTGTGCATGAATAAAAGTTATGAAAATAAAACGTGACAACAATTCAAAGAAAAAACCGTAGGATTTAGTTATAGATCAAAATTGGATAGAGATGTGTTAGATTTACCAAAAGAATTACAAATCAATATAGTTTTCAAGTTTTGGAAAAACAAAAGGTACAGAATAATATTTTTACCAAGGAGCCACACAATATCCAAGATTTTATTACAAACAAAACGCCTATTCTACAACTTGTACTATAAAGAAATCATGATACCACAATATTAAGGTATAAGATAAATATAAGGAAAAACCAATTTTTCATCGGCCATAGATTATGTATGTTGATTATACATTTCAAGTTTAGAAAAAACAAATGATGAGTAAGGTGTGTCGAGGCGACAACACGGAAATGTACGACTATGAGCAATCTTAATGTTCTACCCTCTACACTCAATTTTTGCAAGTGGTTATAGGCTTTTAAATTCATTGCCTTTGTTAATGTTTGATGCCTATCTTTTGCAAGTGGTTTGGTTAGCATGTCCATTATTATATACTCCGTTTGGCAATCCTTCAAACATATCTTTTGGTTTTTTAGTTTTTCTCTAATGAAGTGATGTTGTACATCCATATGTTTGGTGCAAGAATGGTGTGTGGGATTCTTTGCAAGTGCTATGCATCCTTGATTGTCACACATGATGGATGTCTGTCGCGCACCTCTCCATGAGGAGTGCCCGAAACACCATGGGCACAAGGGGGACCCCGGAGTGACACCCGGGACTTGTGGCGCCGTTGGTGAGAGGGCCCAAGTGATCCTAGTGTGGGTGAGGGCCCCGGGCGTTGGGAACGCCTCCCACCCACGAAGACTAGGAGGCACAAGGGTAAGGCCATGAGTTATGCGTAGCTCATGGCGTGGTGATTCTAGAAAGCTCAAGAACACCTCAATCGGAGGTGTGAGCTAGGAGTTATGGCCATTTGAGTGGGGCGCTGTCCTGGGACAGCGCCCTGGTACAGCAGTGCCTGGGAGTGATTCCCGGGACTGTCAAGGTTCAAACAGGCATAACTTCCTCAATACTTGCCCGAATGGGGCAAGTGAGGAGTCCATCGGCATCTACGTGAAGCGTAGATGAAGATGGAGTGGTTGATTGTTATGATCAAACATCATACAAGGAAGTTATGATGGTCTGAAGCTGCTGGGGGGTTCTAGGCCCAGCAGCTAAAGGAAAATGTCCACTTGGCCCCAACTCTTGGTAGAGAGACAAGAGGTTGGTTGACGATGGGGTAGGGGCCCCGCGTGAAGTCCTAGAGGCTTATATGGGTGAGGTGGTATGGCCTCACCCACCCGAGGCCGAACGGCATGGCCTCCATGGGCATTGGCCCAATGTGAGGCCATAGTTGCCTAGTATGGTTCGGGTTGTTATAGTGTTGCTCCGGCAACACGACGATCAACATGGGATTGGACTTCCATGGACGGAAGTCCACATCCAAGAAATGGGTTACCGATTAAGGGGTGAGTCCCGAAAGCAAAGTAGGAGGGTTGGTTCCCTCCTATGAACTATAAGGTCCGGGGTAGGAGGAGCTAACCATTAACATGGCGGAATGCGAATGGTAAGCGCTCGTAACCTTTGCTAGAATTGAAAGTTGGCAAGATTGTCAAGGGGGGCTAGCAAGGGTTGCGACAATGTCGGTCCTTTTTGCACATATCCCACATCCGTCAAAAGTTGCCAAAGCCAAACCGCTTCCTTAGTACAATGGCTAGTAGCCATGTACTCCGCCTCCATTGTAGACAATGTAATGGTTGGTTGTTTCTTGCATTTCCATGAAATGATTTCAACACCAACAAAAAATATGTACCCCATGGTGGATTTCTAGTCGTTTGCATCTCCTGCCCAATCTGCATTGCAAAAACCTCTTAAGACAATATCCTTGCCTCCGAGGCATAATTTGAAGTCCAAAGTGCCCTTTAAGTACCTCATGATGTGTTTTACGACCCTCTAATGTGGTGGACCGGCCTTCGACATGAATTGTCTTACCGTATTTACCACAGATGCAATATCGGCCCTCGTGGCCACCATTGCATACATGAGAGATCCTACTCCGGCCTTGTATGAAACACCTTCTATTATCCTTTGGTTTTTTTATTCTTTTCCGCTTCATTGGTTTAGACAAAAAATATGGGATAACTCATATCCCTCTTTGGACTAGCATGGTAGCCTTATTCTAATCTTATTTTTTTCAGGTTTCTTCCTTCATATTTTTATTGACTACAAGCAATCTAATGTTCTATCTTCTACACTCCATTTTTGTGAGTAGTCATAGGCTTTTAAATTCATTGCCTTTGTTAATGTCTTATGCCTATCATTCGCAAGTGGCTTGGTTAGCACGTCCATTATCATATCTTCCATATGACAATACTTCAAACATATCTCTTGGTTTTTTTTGTTTTTTTTTAATGAAATGATGTTGTACATTGATATGTTTGATGCGAGAATGGTGTGTGAGTTTCTTTGCAAGTGCTATGTATCCTTGATTGTCACATATGATGGATGTCAGTCCCTCTTGCACATATCCCACATCCGCCAAAAGTTGCCGAAGCCAAACCGTTTCCTTGGTAGAATGGCTAGTAGCCATGTACTCTGCCTTCGTCGTAGACAATGCAATGGTTGGTTGTTTCTTGCATTTCCATGAAATGACTCCAACACCAACAAAAAATACGTACCCTATGGTGGATCGCCACTCATTGCATCTCCCGCCCAATCCACATTACAAAAACCTCTTAAGACAATGTCCTTATCTCGGAGGTATAATTTGAAGTCCAAAGTGCCCTTCAAATACCTCATGATGCGTTTTACGGCCATCCAATGCGGTGGTATGAGCCCAAAATGGTTGCTCATATTTGTTTTATGTTTAGAATTTATTTAATATTGCATTTGTAGTGTTATTAAAACAATCAAAAGTATAAAAAAAATGAGGTTTGGTGTGGTTTATGTTTTAGGCATTAAGCCTATTTTGTGTGGTTAAGTAGAAGCTTAGTGACATTAGGGAGTGTTTTGGTTAAGTGAGTAGTGTTTGATGAAGCAAGAGGAAGGGCCTTGGATTTAAATGTTTGAATTAGAACATGCTCTTGTTGGTTTAGAGGGTGAGGATTTAATGGATAGGATAAGGTCCTACGAAGTAGGAGAAGGTTAAGGGGTTGTGGTCTTGGGTGCCCTTTCCTCCTCCTCCCTCCTTTTTTAGTTTTTCTTCTTCCTCTTTTCTCCTCTTCTCTCTCTCTCCCCCTCCTCTCTAGGATTTTGAGTTAGAAAGAGTTAGAAAGAAAGTGTGTGAATTAGTAAGAGGGTATTAGGGGAGTTAGTGTAATTAGGTGGAGAGGTTAGTAAGAAGGTCTTGAAGAGATTATTGAGATCAGGTAGGGGCTTAGTATGAAAAATGGGGGCAGCAGCTGCCGAGAATGGCCTAAGGGCAGAGTTGAAGATCAAACTGGTTGGGCAGCAGCTGCCCAGAATGGCCTAAGGGCAGAGTTGAAGATCAAACTGGTTGGGCAGCAGCTGCCCAGAATGGCCTAAGGGCAGAGTTGAAGATCAAACTGGTTGGACAGCAGCTGCCGAGAATGGCCTAAGGGCAAAGTTGAAGATCAAACTGGTTGGGCAGCAGCTGTCGAGGACGGCCATAGGCAGCAGATTCGAAGACCTTGAGGGATTTAGTTAGAGGACTAAAAAGGGGACAATGTGACATAAAGGGGGGAGCCCGTGGTGCCACATTAGACTAGATGATAGATAGTGATTAGTTTGTCACTTAATATTAGTTTAAATAATTAGTTCATTAGTAAGCTAGGAGGACAAGAATTATTGGATGGTAGGATTAGCGGTTGAATTTGGGGTGTGAATGATATTGGGGTCGCAATAGGGGGTGTTATGATTGTGATAATAGAGAAGAGCGTTTGTCAACGCTTGTAATATTATTGTGGAATGGATTGGTGTACAATGATTGATGGGAAATGTGATGGATGTTTACGAAGTTGGGAAGAAGGAGTTATGTAAACGTGAATGTGATCCCCATTCCCTCACCTGGACTAGGACGCTTAAGGGTGGGTGGTTTGGCCTTACATAAATGGTGCGTCCGCCGGGAGTGAAGCGGAATTAGGAAAGACGTGGAGGCGATTAGTGAAGACTTGGAGGCGACATCGTAGGAGAAGGGAATGAGCGAGTGGCTCATGGTAAGTGTCTTACTTAGACTTGTTGATTTTTGTTATTTATTAGTTTAGTTCATGTTGTTTATTTCCTTGGAATGAATTGCATATTTCCTTTATGTACTTTGTTTTAAGGAGGGAGCGCGGCGAAGGTATGTCCTCAATCTTTTTGGGGATTTGCTAGAAACATAAAAATAACCTTATGATCGATTAGTTCACTAAGACATTAGAGGAGTAATTAATTTTAGGAAGATTAGACTTTGATGGGGTGACGATGGTTGCCCAGATGAATGCAGACACTCTAAGTGGTGTCATTGCCGTGGAAGTAGAAGATTTTGGCGTGACATGGTGCAATGCGTTTGGAATGCTCCTTACAGATCCTGCATATTAGAGTGGAATGCAAAGGCAAGGGACCACCAACGGGGAAGGGCTACTTGGTGAAGTCGTCGAAATCAGTATCATTGACCGGGGAGGTCCGATGATTGGAGATAATCACACTAAGGATTTTGGCACTGGAGGTGGCCAACGCAAGTGGAGGAGCAAAAAACAAGGCCCATGTCATTGGTGATATTGGTGGTCTGGGTGTTTGTGAACCCTTAGAGTGGTCCACCACTCCGCGGGATCACTTTTAGTTAGAATGATAGCATCAATATTTAGAATTGATAGGGAATTTAGAGAAAATTAGTTCAATTAGTAGTTAGCCGAGAAGAATGAAGGTGAAATACTGAGGATTTCGGGCTTTCAACCGGAAGTAACAAAATTCTAGTGAAAGGTAAGGTTGGTTAAAATGAAAACTAAGTAGTGCTAGAAAATAATGAAGTAGAAAAAATATGCTAGCTAGTAGAAACTGCTAGCTAAGTAAATGTTAGTAGATGCTAGCTGCGAAAATGTTAGTAGATACTAGCTAAGCAAATATTAGTTGATGCTTGCTAAGCAAATATTAGTATATTAATTAATAGGGGTCACACAAGACTATTGGAGGTGTTTGGCGTAAGAAGACGAAATCGGCTTGAATACTTTTGAAGAAAAATAAATAAAAAATAAGAATGATACTTGCCCAATTGCGCCCTTGCCAACTCGATGGCGGAAAATTAGAAATGTTCTAAGGTTCCCTGTCAGAGCCACCTCGGCGAGAGGATGGCAACCTCCACCAGAAAAAAAACCCCGAGCCAAAATTTCGGGAAAGGGTTCGAAGAATGGAGCCAATGATGGTAGGGTTCAACCTTTTTTTAAGAGGATTTAAAACCCCTCTTCTACTTTGTAATAACTTTCTTTTCCTCTAATGCTTGGGTGAAACCCTACTTCAATGTAGTTAGGAGAAATCCTTTAGCATGTATTCTCAATGGCCTAAGAGAAAGGCTTGAGAAACTCCTCTACTCTCTCTCCTAGTTAGAATGTGTGTTTATTAACACACCAACAAAATTCTTTCTTTCTTTTTTAGAGGTAGGTTGGATTGTAGAAGTTCGAGTGGAGACATTGTAGACCTCAGCTGCCAATGCCCTGAAGGCTTAATTCAGGAGCTAGAACAAAATACTTCTCATTTTTTCCTTAGAGACATTTCCTTTAGCTATCTATAGTCATTTCTCAATTGTGATTTGGTTAAGGTGAAAATTAGTTATGAATTTTCAAAGATGGAACAGAAAAACTGGGTGATCCTGTGGGTAGCGGCTGTTGGATCAGACCTGCTAGCCCCATAAGAATTTTAATTCTAAAACTTTATATTTTTCCCAAGTAGAACTTTTATCTAGCTTTCCAAAATTGCTTAGAACGTTTGATTTGAGCATGATTTGAATTAGATATAAATTGTTAAAGACTGGATACATAGTTTGAGAATTCTTGGTTTACTACTGCATTATAGAGGGTCCGTTGGGTTCACTTTGGCTCAATTTGCTAATTACATATTTTTCTTAAATATATCTTTTTAATATCTCTCCATGGTTATATAGAAAGTTTGATTTGAATAAGATTTGAATTAGATATGAATTGTTGAAGGCGAGATATATAGTTTAAGACTTCCTGGTTGACTGCTCTGTTACAAGGAGTCTACTGAATTTGTATTGGCTTAATCTGCTAATGTCATAATTTTCCTGGTTAGAAATTGTTAATAGCTTTCCAATGGTATAAGGAAAGCCTAGATCCAAGTAGTACTAAATTCACTATGAATTTTTGAAGTTAGAAGTTAGATAGGTGTGTTGGAAGGATCGGTTGAATCGACCTCGCACTTCCAACCCTCATAACTTTTGCATTTCTTATCCGATTAAAGTGATTTTTAGATCGTTGGAAAAATAATTACGTGCACTAAGTAAATGTATTATGCTTAGGCCTAAATAAATGCGAAAAAGAAACACTTTATATTTTAATTATTAACTAAGGTACGTTTTACCATCAAACTAGTTACAAGGAAGGATGTAAGGTCGACGCCGGGGAAGTGGAGCAACGAAAGAGGTAGCGGCCCGGCCTACATCAAGCCCAATCAACCGAGGAGAATTAAGGTAAATTAAGTAACCCTAGCCTTTCATTTAGGGTTGGAGGGAGCACAGCTAAGGTATGCATCTTTAACCCACTTACCTATCTCATAAGGTCAAGTGGCTTGACCACATAACCGCCAAGGAAATACCCAACTCCATTGTTTTCGGGCCCCTTGGTATATTTTGTGATAGTAGCTTCATTTATTAACAAGTTTGATATGTGATAAGTCGGATTAATCACCGACATGACCACTCTGAATGTTTTTGGTGGAAAGGTGGGGTTAATGACCCGCGAATCCACTATTATGTTGTTGGCCCCATAAATTGGGAGTAATGGCCCCAATTTATGAAGATTGTATAACAGGTTGAACCTACAGGTTGCCCATCACCCTAGTCCCATTAAGTTGCTATTCGTGGTCTATCTAGTGTAAACAATTAAAACATAAAAAATAAATCGTAAACCCTTGTTGGCAAGAGACCCGAATCGGAACCTTAACTCGGTAGGGTGACACCACCCTTCGGACCGTTGAAATCCGAAGGATTTGAGATGTTATTCGACCTTCAAAGGTCCTGCACAAGGCCTTAGAAGGTTCCGAGGAAAGGGGTGCACCAACCAAGTAAGGGGTGATGCATAATATGTGAATGTAGTGAAGTAGGAGGTGCAACCGAAATTAAGTAATTAAGAAAGAATTTGTGTAAAGGTTGGGACTTAGGCCAAGTTCCACCGCTTAGAAAACTAAATAGAACTAAGTAAAGAAATTGAATGGTCCATCAAATTGTCGTTATTCCGTTCATTGAGCTAGGGTGGTATGAGTCACATCTGGTTGGTGTGTATCAGAACCATCACAATTCATAAATTAAAATTGCCTTGGTTTCAAGGCTGGTGCGTCTGCGCTGTAATAGGTTGTAGGTCAAGATTAGAACTAGATATGAAATTGGTTAGTGGAGTTTAGAGCCACAATAGTAAAAAACTAAGGCCCAACCTCCAGAGGTACTACGACGCATATTTAATTTCCCTTTAAAATCTAACTACTCACGTTATACACTTATCATCCAGGTTCGGCTTGGGCACCTACAAGTGCAGGCCACCTTCACCGAAGGCTTGTGTGATACTTTTAGGCTTCCTCGAAGGGGATGGCCTAAAAGTACCACTATATTGGTCCAAACATGGCCGTCATAGCGTTTGTCCATGCTGTCCATAGATTTGGCCTTTGTATGAGGGGAAAAGACACCAACTGGGGGGAGGATAAACATCAGATCACCATCAAAGCAAGGGGGGAGGAAATTCACCTCTTCAATTTGTGAGGTGTCATAATCTAGCTTCTTGAGGATGTTTTTCCTACCGGGCATGGATGTCGCGCACCTCTCCATGAGGAGTGGCCGAAACACCATGGGCACAAGGGGGACCCCGGAGTGACACCCGGGACTTGTGGCGCCGTTGGTGAGAGGGCCCAAGTGATCCTAGTGTGGGTGAGGGCCCCGGGCGTTGGGAACGCCTCCCACCCACGAAGACTAGGAGGCACAAGGGTAAGGCCATGAGTTATGCGTAGCTCATGGCGTGGTGATTCTAGAATGCTCAAGAACACCTCAATCGGAGGTGTGAGCTAGGAGTTATGGCCATTTGAGTGGGGCGCTGTCCCGGGACAGCGCCCTGGTACAGCAGTGCCTGGGAGTGATTCCCGGGACTGCCAAGGTTCAAACAGGCATAACTTCCCCAAGACTTGCTCGAATGGAGCAAGTGAGGAGTCCATCGGCATCTACGTGAAGCGTAGATGAGGATGGAGCGGTTGGTTGTTATGATCAGACATCATACAAGGAAGTTATGATGGTCTGAAGCTGCTGGGGGGTTCTAGGCCCAGCAGCTAAAGGAAATTGTCCACTTGGCCCCAACTCTTGGTAGGGAGACAAGAGGTTGGTTGACGGTGGGGTAGGGGCCCCGCGTAGAGTCCTAGAGGCTTATATGGGTGAGGTGGTGTGGCCTCACCCACCCGAGGCCGAACGGCACGACCTCCATTGGCATTGGCCTAATGTGAGGCCATAGTTGCCTAGTATGGTTCGGGTTGTTGTAGTGTTGCTCCGGCAACGCGATGATCAACATAAGATTGGACTTCCATGGATGGAAGTCCACATCTAAGGATTGGTTACCGATTAAAGGGGTTGGTTAGCGATTAAGGGGTGAGTCCCGAAAGCAAAGTAGGAGGGTTGGTTCCCTCCTATGAACTATTGGTCCGGGGTAAGAGGAGCTATCCATTAGCATGGCGGAATGCGAATGGTTAGCGCTCGTAACCTTTGGTAGAAATGAAAATTGGCAAGATTGTCAAGGGGGGCTAGCAAGGGTTGCGACACTTGGTATCAGAGCAGGGTTCCAATATTTGAGCTAGCACTTTGAGGGAGACATGGCTATCAAACCTAAGGGTTATTATGGTGAGCCGGGGTTTCCAAAAGGTTGTGAGGTTCAAATTGGAACAAAGATCATGTGTAAATGGAATTTGACCATACCATTAGTTCTCATGACAATGGTGGGCATGATGGTGGATTCAGTAAGGAAAATGGTGGAGTCCTTTGAAAGGGCTCCCGCACACCTCAAAAAAACATTTGGGGCCTAGAATACCGAATGCACCCAAAACCTTGGAGGGCATTAATGTTGGATTGAAATTCCAATTCGAAATGCTTAGAAGGTGGTGATGTTGAAATGAACTTGGGGCACATGAGGCACGCGGGGTCTCTTAAGGTGTATATGTGCGAATTTCACACCCAAATGAATGGTACATCTAGGATGGACGAGCTTTCTAAAAAATGCATCGTTTTAGGTGGGTTTCAAAAGCGGGTAGTGAAAACCATGTTCAGGACCCCAAAGCTTCTTGAGGACGTAGTGCGAATCATAAAGATTTGAAGAGCATTGAAGCCGATGGTCCTAAGAAGAAGTTGGGCGGCACATCACCACAAAGTGGGTTTAGCCGAAAGAGGTCCCAAGGAAATGAGTGCAAGTAGTTTGGCCCATTATACCAAGGCAAATCATGCTAGCTCGTGCCGCGGACGGAATGTGAGAAGGTGGCTTGGTGGTACCAAGCTAGATCATATTTGTGCCACGGACGGAGTGTTAAAAGTTGGCCTTGCGGACCAAGCCAAACTCATGGTGTTGCCGAGGACCGAATGTAAGACGATGGCATTGTGGCCAAGGCTAGTAGCCTTTAGCCAAGGCCAAGTCTTTTGTACCTTGAGGCTCAAATGAATGGGAGGCTTGTCTCATGGGTTGACAAAGAGTTAAGGCATTCTTTCATGACCCCAAAGCTCACAAGGGAGCTGGGGTTTGCCGATTGGTAGAGTGGTGAAGCCCACCAAGGTGCGGTTTGGAAAGGGCGAACCGCATGAGACAAAGGAGGCCGCGATGCATGTAACCTTTCAATGTGGGACATTGGAATTTTATCAAAATTTCACACCATGTGAAATAGATGAAATGCATGTCATTGTGAAGGCCACCTTCTTTGAAACTCACATGATAGATGTGAGGTGCAAGTCGGTGTGCTTACCGTGCATTATGATGTGTCATAATGGCAAAGAATTGAGGTTCAAATTGACAAGGACTCCTATGGTAGGAGGACCCAAGTTGAATTTGGTCTTAATGGACCAAATGAAATATGGTAAATATAATGGTCGTGGTTCAATTGAAGCAACTCCAAGGAACTCATGGGGAGGCTAGGAAAGATGGGCCTCCCCCAAACCATACTTGTGGGATGTTGGTGAGATACAAGGATGTATTCACCAATGTGTTGTTCAAAATGTTACCGCCAAGAAGTGAATTGCAACTTTGCTCAAGAAGAAATTGAGTTCTTGAGGTATGTGGTGACAAAGGAAGTTGGTGGACAAACATGAAGAATTTCAAGGCAATCCAAGAGGAGAATTGGTGCTTGACTCAAAAAAAAAAAAGCTTAGGTCATTGGTTGGCCTAGCCGACTACTACCACCACTTCATTCTAGATTTGTTTGAAGGTTGCTAGGGCCTTACTCGACTTATTGAGGAAATGGCTATTCCAAGAGTGGGATGAGCCTTGTCACCAAGCCCTTGGAAAGCTCAAGAGCAAGTTCCCTTCACAAGATGTGGTTAAATTTCTGGGTTTTCATAAGCATTTTGAGGTGCACATGGAGACGAAGGACTTTATCATTGGCGGATGTTGATCCAAGATGGATGACCATTGCTTATGAGAGCATTAAGCTCCATGGTTGTCGAACCTTGTCCGGCTTGTGCAAGAAATGGCTATCCCAAGAGTGGGATGAGCCGTGCCACCAAGCCATTGAGGAGCTTAAGACGAAGTTCTCTTCGCCGCCCGTGCTCAAGTTCGCGGAGTTTGACATACCTTTTGAGGTGCATACGGGGGCGAGAGACTTTATTTGGCGGATGTGGATGTAAAAAAAAAAGATGGCCATTGCATATGAGAGCATGAAGCTCGATGGTTGTCCCACCTTGTGCGACTTGTGGAAGAAATGGCTATCCCAAGAGTGGGATGATGTTTGTCACGAGTCTTTGGGGAGTTTAACACCAAGTTCTATTCGCCGCCCGTGCTCAAGTTCATGGAGTTTGACAAACCTTTTGAGGTGCATACGGGGGCGAGTAACTTTGCCAATGCCAATGATGGATTGTTAATGTAAGATGGATGGCCTTTGCATATGGGGGCTTGAGGCTCGATGGTTGTCAAAGAAGACAACCAACTCATGACAAAGAACTTCTTTGCCGTAGTGCATTGCTTGAAGATGTGGCGACATTATTTGGGGTCGCACAAAGCAAAGGTCTACATGGACAATGTGTCCTAAAAGTATTTTAACGTATACAAGCACAAGTGAACGCCAAGTCATTGCGGTCGCATGATAGTTTGGCGCTTATGAAGGTGGATTTGGTCCACAAACCGGACCATGGAAATGTGGTGCCGGATGCGCTAAGTAGACCGGATGAGTTCCAAGCAATGAGAACCATCCAAACCTTGTGGCTAATGTGTGCCGGCGAAGGAAACTTGTGATGCAAGATACGGGAGGGGTAAATTAACTACCCCGAGGCACAAAAGCTTTTAGGTGAGCTTCGCAAGAGCAAGGTGCTCAAAGAGGTTAAGTTGGTGGACGGATTGTTCAAGTGCAAACAAAGTCGGGTGTATGTGCCTCAAGGCAAGTTGAGGCTATCGGTTTTGAAGGAAAAATGTGATAGTCCTATTGCCGGCCATAGAGGAGAAAGAAAAAACCGCCATAGAATGGTGTCATGGAGGTACCATTGGCGGTGCATAAAGAAGGATATAACCCACTTTGTGAAGGCGTGAATAAAGTGCCAAGTGAACCGAGCCTCTTACCAAAAGCAAGGCGGTTTCTTGCAACCGTTGCCTATCCCGTCGGCGCCATGGCATAGTATGTGCATGGACTTGATCACAAGTTTGCCGGAGTCACATGGGTATGATGCCATCTTGTTGATGGTAGAGCGGTTTGCCAAGTTGGCACACATGGTGCCGATTGTGGGAACCGCCACCGCGTTGGAGACCGCATAGTCTTTTCTCAAAGGATGGTTGAGGCACCACGGGTTGCCAAGAGTGATTGTGTGGGATCAAGATCCAAAGTTCACAAGTGCATTTTCAATGCATTTCTCTAAGGAGGTTGTATTGAAACTAAGGTTTAGCACGGCCGTGTATTCCCAAATGGATGGGAAAACAAAGCGTGTGAATGGAGACTTGAAGCAATACTTGAGGAACTTGGTGGGGGCGGACCAAGGAGATTGGGCGGACTATGTGGGTCGAGCGGAGTGTAATTGCAATGTAGCCACGCACTTGGCTACCAAGGGGTGGTCTTTGGTGGTGGCTTATGGAGTGGATGCGCTCCAACCTATTAACCTAGCTCTCGAGGGGGCACATTCAACACTAGAGTTCAACCAAGATGGTGAGGACTTGGCCAAGAATGTAAACAAGTCTTGGAGATGACCAAGTTGTTGGTGGAGAAAGCCCGAATGTGCTACAAAGTGCAAGTCAATGCCGGAAGACGCGAAGTGGAGTATGAGGTGGGCCAATAAGGTGTTGTTGAATGTGGACAACTTCACCTTGCCCAAAGGCCTTACTTCAAAAGTCCATGTCCAAAATTGGAGCTTCGTTTTCCATTGTGGAACAAGTGTTCAAGGACATGTATAAGTTGGAATTACCGCCGGAGATCAAAGTGCATCCGACATTTCATGTCTCAATACGAAAGTCATTTTAGGACGACACCTTGTGGCCCGATCACAAGCAAGTGATTAGGCCACCTCCCGACCTTATGGAGGTCATTTGGAACATGAGGTAGGAGGGCACCCTCAAGTGTAGGAAGCCCAAGTGAAAATGAAAAAAAATGTACAAAAGAGTACTTGGTGAAATGGTGAGGATACCATGAAAAAGAAACCGCTTGGGTGGCGGCAAGAGACATGGTGAACACCAATGAATAGGTGAAGCACTTTGAAGAAACTAAGGCTAAGGATTCCAATAAAAAGAAGCGTAGGCATTGATGAGGACATCAATCTCCTTTAGTGGGGGAGAGACGCTAGTAGCACACTTAGCTTCGAGGTTAATTACTCCACAACATGAACTTGTTCTTTGGCTTGAGGGAATAAAGTCCAAACTTTAGTGGTGCAAAGAGAAAAGTATGAGATGAGGTCCTAGTCTTGTACTTGTGCTTGGTTAATGGAAGAGGGGGAATAGACATGCCAAACTAGGTTGGGTAAGCCGAGTAATTGGGGGCCATGGCTTGGAGGGGCCTTGGATAAAACCAAGAAACTTCTTAGTTGTGGGCTTGTCCGGGCGGGGACAAGGTGATGGCGCGTGCTCATAAAAGTGCTACCCGCGAGCTAACGAGAGTTGGCGCATGGGAGTCATGAACCCATGTCTCGAAAGAGCAAAGTGGGAACCGAGTCGGGCGGGACTTGGCATCACCCCCGTGCGATCGAGGCGTGGCTTAACAATGGAAAGCCATCTCGGAGTTGCAACCGAGACAACTTAGTGGAAGCGTTGAGGTCTCGCCTAGATGTGTCACGTTAGGCTAGTGGAGCCTAACGGGGGAGGCCCCAAAGGAGGGGCAACCCAACTGAGTCCCAAAGTAGGTTGGTCTAGTATAGGTTAGGTCCTTGGATGAAAGATCGAAGGTCGCTAACGGACCACCTAGGAACGACACCTTTGGGACTATGCCAAATTTGAAGATGCATTGTGGGGGTCGCGCCCTAAGGTAAACACAATGCCGCACCATAGAGGATGGCAACTTGAGAATTGGTGTGCCGACTACGAGTATAGTCGATGACGGCATCGACTCCATTTGGTGGGGGTGAGTGTCGCGCACCTCTCCATGAGGAGTGGCCGAAACACCATGGGCACAAGGGGGACCCCGGAGTGACACCCGGGACTTGTGGCGCCGTTGGTGAGAGGGCCCAAGTGATCCTAGTGTGGGTGAGGGCCCCGGGGGTTGGGAACGCCTCCCACCCACGAAGACTAGGAGGCACAAGGGTAAGGCCATGAGTTATGCGTAGCTCATGGCGTGGTGATTCTAGAATGCTCAAGAACACCTCAATCGGAGGTGTGAGCTAGGAGTTATGGCCATTTGAGTGGGGCGCTGTCCCGGGACAGCGCCCTGGTACAGCAGTGCCTGGGAGTGATTCCCGGGACTGCCAAGGTTCAAACAGGCATAACTTCCCCAAGACTTGCTCGAATGGAGCAAGTGAGGAGTCCATCGGCATCTACGTGAAGCGTAGATGAGGATGGAGCGGTTGGTTGTTATGATCAGACATCATACAAGGAAGTTATGATGGTCTGAAGCTGCTGGGGGGTTCTAGGCCCAGCAGCTAAAGGAAATTGTCCACTTGGCCCCAACTCTTGGTAGGGAGACAAGAGGTTGGTTGACGGTGGGGTAGGGGCCCCGCGTAGAGTCCTAGAGGCTTATATGGGTGAGGTGGTGTGGCCTCACCCACCCGAGGCCGAACGGCACGACCTCCATTGGCATTGGCCTAATGTGAGGCCATAGTTGCCTAGTATGGTTCGGGTTGTTGTAGTGTTGCTCCGGCAACGCGATGATCAACATGGGATTGGACTTCCATGGATGGAAGTCCACATCTAAGGATTGGTTACCGATTAAAGGGGTTGGTTAGCGATTAAGGGGTGAGTCCCGAAAGCAAAGTAGGAGGGTTGGTTCCCTCCTATGAACTATTGGTCCGGGGTAAGAGGAGCTATCCATTAGCATGGCGGAATGCGAATGGTTAGCGCTCGTAACCTTTGGTAGAAATGAAAATTGGCAAGATTGTCAAGGGGGGCTAGCAAGGGTTGCGACACTTGGTATCAAGAGTACGAAGACATTGAAGAATGAACATAGAGGGTGTGGAAGGGGATGGGGGAAGAGGACACATTTGGATCAAGGCGTACAAGAGGGGGGGTCATAGAGGGGGGACGGAAAGAGGACGAAGATGGCTCAACTGTAGGAGTGGAATGAACGGGCTCATCACCATCAGATGAATCAGAAAGATGTATGACAGTGTGAATGCCAGGTTCAATTTTGACACGAACGGTGGGAGGGGTGTTGAAAGTGGAACAAAGAAGGAGGGATGCGGATCTCGGTGGATACGTGTGGCCGAGATTCAGGGAGTCCGTAGACTTTGTATTTACATGCGGTGGACTCCCACACCAATGATCCGTTGTCGGCAAGAATGGAATTCTCACGCATGGTCAAGGACAACATAGAGGTAAGGGGATCAAAAATCTCGTGTTCGATCCAGATTGAACCATCCTGTAAGGAGAACTTGATACTAAGGTGGAGGGAAGAGACATGTGCAAATCCATTTGCATCTATGGGAAAGAGGATGGGCACTCCAAAACCATGGGCACTCCAAAACCATTGGCACGGAGCTCTGACATCTTTGACAAAGAAAGCACAGAAGATGAAGAAGCCATGGAGATATATACGGAATATAGGAAGGATGCCAAAAAAGGAAAACGGGGAACGTCTTACAGAAAGTGGAAAACCCTAAATATCAATTATATATTGAGAAGATTGGGAGTCTTCAGTCTCTTTTCAATGTGTGAGTTTGATGTGGTGAGGTTGTGAAAAAGAAATAAAGAGATTTGGTCTGAATTGCTGGAGGCTTGAACACATGAAGGAAATAGGCAATACACAACCTTTGACAACGGAACCATCAAAGAAGAAGAAGAGGAGGCGATCGTCCACACATTACACTGATAAGAAGAGGAAGATAGTGAGGACACAAAAAACACAGTCAAGGAAGGCGCCAATCGAGGGCCGTGGGACGCCCGAGGATTTGAGCCAAAGCAACAAGTACCTGCAGAGCCCTTCGTGGAGGTTAGACTGTGAGATTCGGCCTTTTCTTTTATCACGGATTGTAGAAAAGGCGGACGGAAGTAAAGCACATACAATGGCACAAGTGGAGGAGTTGGGAAGTGACAACATCCAAGAGGACTAACGCGAAGAGAAGAACTCTACAAGTGTTGTACGTATTCTTCGGGTTCTCCATATATTCAGTTGTCTCAGCACATAATTAAAATGGTAGAACAAATTCAACTATGAAACAACTATCTCTTAAATATTATGATTTGTCATCATTGTTATAAACATTGTTATCTCTTAAATATAGGAGAATGGGGGGAGTGGAGAGAGTGGAAATAGCTACGAAGAAAAAGACAATGTGGAGGTAGCACAACAAAATGAGAAGGCGTTAGAAGAGCTAGGAACGGAGGGAGTACCGGTATCGGGACAACCAACGATTCAAAGGAGAGAAAATTTGAAGGCATCTAAGAGGACAAAGTCAGAGGAAAATCTAAATTCAAATTTGCAGGGAGGCCGCGAGAGAGCTGAAGGAGGAGGCCCGGAGCGCCAAACCCTAAATGTGGATATTGTGACCCCTTCTTTAAGATTCCTGCAAAGCAAGGCGGGCAACACACAATAGACATCGAGGCAAGGGCGTGGCCGCGGGAAAGAAAAGGCACATGTAAACCTAGTTGACTCGAGGATCACTCCAATAACGCTGACAGAAAACGAGACCTCGGAAGATAGTGACGCAACGATTGGGGCATCAGGGGATGGCTTCCTCTTAGTTTTGGTAAGGATTTTAAACTCTCCGCCATGATATGTTGGTTTAGAAGTGTGCATAATGTGAGATTGGCGGAAGGAGGCCTTGGATCCTAGGCCTTCTTTTGGAGAGGGTTTTTGCTTTGTAAATTTACATAAAATATCTACTTGACTTTGCTCTTGGCCTTGGTATGTTTTGTTAAGTGAATATGTGAGAGGTAAAGGAGGAGGCCTCAGAATTGAGGCCTCTTTTTTAAGAGGGTTTTTTGTTTGTAAATCTACATGAAATGTCTACTTGACTTTGCTCTCGGCCTTGGTATGTTTTGTTAAGTGAATATGTGAGAGGTAGGGGAGGAGGCCTCGGATCCAAGGCCTCCTTCTCAAGAGGGTTTTTGCTTTGTAAATCTACATAAAATGTCTACTTGACTTTGCTCTCAGCCTTGGTATGTTTTGTTAAGTGAATATGTGAGAGGTAAGGATGAGACCTCGGATCCGAGGCCTCCTTTGGGAAAGGGTTTTTGCTTTGTAAATATAAGTGTAATGTGTGCTTGACTTTGCTCTCTGCCTTGGTACATTTTGTGTAGATGAATATGTGCGAGGTAGGGAGGAGGCTTCGGATCCGAGGCCTCCTTTTGGAGAGGGTTTTTGGTTTGTGAATCTACATGAAATGTCTACTTGACTTTGCTCTCGGCCTTGGTATGTTTTGTTAAGTGAATATGTGAGAGGTAAGGATGAGACCTCGGATCCTAAACCCCCTCCTCTTTGCGTCGTGATCCGGGTGGGAGCCTCTGGCTCACATACATTCAATTAATGTCAACAATCGTTGGGCTTGAGCTCTGATTACCGCAATGGCAAGGAAGGAGTGGAGCCCCCAACTCTTTACTCAAGAGCAACCTATGACAAATGTTTAAAAACACTTTGACTACCTATTATCATAGCCACACCTAACTCACAAGTCCTAACCTAAAACACTGAATTTAATTAATCAAATAACACCCTTTACTAATGGCCTAATGTACTCCCAGTCACACACCAGGTTAGCTTCTACTCAGTAATCCTTCAGCTCTTGCCCTGATCTAAGTCTAACTGACATCCTAATTAATGCTACATTTAACCACGGCCATTTAGGCTAATGAAGGTCGGTCCTAGCTTCAACAGCCTCCAGCCACCTCCCTCTGGGCTCAGACAGCCCACTCCCTCTTATTACCTCTCTGTCCTGGTAATCTGGATTGGCTCTAGGGCCTGCTCGAACCACTCTGGTCACTGCTGGTTCTCGGACGTTGCTCGGCCATCCGAGGGAGCCTGACCAAATCTAGATCTCCTTCCAGCTGCCGCTGCCCACTGTTGTGAATGCCCACCTTCAGGACTCATGCTAGGAATTCCCTAGACAAATCCCGTGGCAGCTGGCCGAGAAGAGTAGTCACAAATTTCCCCACTAGCAGTTGATTCACCCACTCAACCAACTTCCTTCCGCATTAATCATTTTTCTGCATTTGAGTATGAAGGATTTCTAGTCTGTTCTAACACCTGCCTGGTCGCCTGCCTCGGACATAAGGGTCAACACTTGGCATTCCACACACCCACCTATTCTCTCACTTCTCATGCCAGCACCCACATTGTGTTGCTCCCAACCTCCCAGTCGCCACCTTCCCCCCAAACTCATGGCATTCTATACTCTGCCCCCTTTGGTTGAATTCCATCCCTTACCATTATTCCCTCAGCCTACTCCCTGTCTGCACGAATGGTCACCCTTCTCAAATCTAGCTGCTCACACTCCTCGACTGAGTTGCCTACAGGAAGCGGCGTTATTTGGGCTTGCCCACTTCCCCAGTACCCCATCGCCGTATCATTCCCAGCTCCACAGTATTTTTTATTTTTCCTTAGTTTCCCCCTTCCATCTGTGCTAAATTCCAACGGCCTTCGCCAATCCTTTGCACTGAACCCATTCCTCCCTCCTGCCCCGCTTTCCGAAGCATTCAGCACCTGTAGCCTTTATCCCTCGCCGCCAGGAGCAGCGTCCAACCCCCTTCGCATTCCGCTCCCTGGTGCTCTGTCTGTCTACCTCTCTGCCTCCGCCTCCAACTGTCTCGGTTCACCCAACCCGGATTTCCCTAGGGCTAACAGTGCCTCCCCCCTTAATGGACAGCAGCCGAACCTAACTGGGTCAATTGCAACCCGCTTACAAAGCCTTACTCTAAGATTTCCCAACTCACTACTACTACTCAATTAACCCTTCTAATCCCAACCGATAACACCATGTCTTCATTCTTTTTATATTTTGAATAATTAATGGAGAATCTCAACCTGAGTTTCAATGCATAACAAAGGTTAAGAGCACATGTGGGCACCGTATTGGGCTCACATACATCCATTCCTCGGCCTTCTTTATTTTGACTTTATTCTTCTTGTTTCATAGCTAATCATATCACTCATTTCAGTTGGAGAAAGAAGTCTCGGTCCAGATTGAAATCTTTCAGGAGAACCTCACCGCCGACATCGATTGGGACGCATCCGAGACTATTTTGCACCCTCGTGAGTACATTGATCATTGGAGGATTTTCTTTTGGGACAGAGCCTTCAAGCCTTGCCTTGGCGACAAGTCTGACACCGTTTTTGCTAAAAGGGATAACCTCTTGGAGTTCAAGTAGGGGGCTCTGGCTATCAAACGCGTTGCTTATCGGAAATGCATTTATCCTCCACTTTCTATTTTTCCTCTTTCGATTTCTTGCTCGTTCCCATGGTTTTCTTACCTTCTTGTTTTGTTCTGTAGTTATATCATGAGAGAGTTGGTTGCAAAGAATGCATTGGCATCATCTTCCTTGCCCACCTACCTCTCGGACTGGGTGAACGTGCTTTCTAGCCTCTGCGTATACACGACCACGCAAACAACCAAGTTCCATGAGTCCCAATTGCAGGCTGGGGGATGGTACTTGGATTGTTCTGGAGGATTTGTCCATGGGAAAGAGTAGCATTTTTTTGCCAGCCTTGTGAGTAGTGCTCCCAAGGAGAACATTGTTCCCTTTGAGGAGCCCGACATCGTTGAATTTTCTCCTCCTCCGCCCAAGGTACCAAAGGGAAAGGGCAGAGCAAATAATACCTCTACTCAAGCCTCTTTCCAATTTGTCACTCGGTCTGCTTCAAAGACCCTCGTTGAGCCACCCACCTTTCTACGGAGTCCATCTAGCGCTCCCTCCGTTGCTCCATCAGCTGCCCCCTCTGATACTCCCTCAACTTTTGGTCCACAATCTATTGCTACTCTTTCTCACAGTGGCATTTCTCTTCTCTCCTTGCTTCGCAAGAGGAAGGCCGCTCTCTTGGATATAAGTGCCACATCTTCGGAGTCGCATAACACGCTTGCCCTCATAAAAAATGTGGACATGGTATAACTCATGTTGGATTCTAAGCTTGCAGGAGGTCCCTTTCCAACATATACCCGCATCCAGGAGTTCATTGCCAAGGTTTGTATGTTTCCCTTCGTCATTTTTCAAGCTTATTTCCTTTTGGTTTGATTCTTTTTCATCCTTGCTATTGTTTTCTCATGAAGTTTTAATTGCAGGTTGGGGTAGGTCGTTTTCGTGTGAACACCTCATCTACAACTCACAAGGGCCTTAACTTGCTCTTTGCAGACATTCCTGAGAATTTGCCGGTACCCAACATCTCCAACGATGTTCCTGCTTGGAACAAGCTCTATGAATTTTACTATGAGTGTCTTTTAGCATTTGCAAAATCTAACCTCTATGATCATGGTGTCATTTTCCTTGCCCATTGTGCGAGTGCCACTGTTTCTAGGACTGTTTTCTATTGGGCACACACTTACGACTTCTACGTGGCCGAAGATTGGTTTTGGAATGAATGATCTTGACCTCTAATCATGTGGTCCCCTCTGGAATGGTAAACAACTCTTCATCTCCTACTCTGGTCTTGTATTGTTTTTCATTTCACTTCTTCCGAGTCTTATGAAATCGTTTTCATTGTTGCAGACTCGGAAATTCAGCATCAAGGTTCTTGTTCGTGTTAACTCTGTTCTCAGAGTGCGTGAGGAGGCCATGCAAGAGTATGGTTACAACCTCCAGCGAGATGGATGGTTGAATGCCTTCACCGATGAGAAGAACGAGGTGATGCGCAATGATGGGGTACCTTGGAGAGGTGCTCGTGAAAAACATCATGTTTTCTTCTCTATCCTCTTTGCTACTCTCACCAACAAGAATAATGTTACTATGGACTAGTAATGTGGTGTAGGTCAGCATTATCCTTATTTTAAATTTTCCATTATTTTTGCTTCACTAGCTTCCATACTAACATTTTCCCTCTCTTTGCTTTAGGTGGTTCGATTACAGCATGTTGCTCCCTCGAGCGGCATATTGTGGCCCTTGAAAGTGACCCCATCTTTTCAATGCACTCCTACTCCCCATGCATAATCCCCAACCTGCGCTGTCGCGCACCTCTCCATGAGGAGTGGCCGAAACACCATGGGCACAAGGGGGACCCTGGAGTGACACCCGGGACTTGTGGCGCCGTTGGTGAGAGGGCCCAAGTGATCCTAGTGTGGGTGAGGGCCCCGGGCGTTGGGAACACCTCCCACCCACAAAGACTAGGAGGCATGAGGGTGAGGCCATGAGCTATGCGTAGCTCATGGCGTGGTGATTCTAGAATGCTCAAGAACACCTCAATCGGAGGTGTGAGCTAGGAGTTATGGCCATTTGAGTGGGGTGCTGTCCCGGGACAGCGCCCTGGTACAGCAGTGCCTGGGAGTGATTCCCGGGACTGCCAAGGTTCAAACAGGCATAACTTCCTCAAGACTTGCCCGAATGGGGCAAGTGAGGAGTCCATCGGCATCTACGTGAAGCGTAGATGAAGATGGAGTGGTTGGTTGTTATGATCAGACATCATACAAGGAAGTTATGACGGTGTGAAGCTGCTGGGGGGGTTCTAGGCCCAGCAGCTAAGGGAAAATGTCCACTTGGCCCCAACTCTTGGTAGAGAGACAAGAGGTTGGTTGGCGGTGGGGTAGGGGCTCCGTGTAGAGTCCTAGAGGCTTATATGGGTGAGGTGGTGTGGCCTCACCCACCCGAGGCCGAACGGCACGGCCTCCATGGGCATTGGCCCAATGTGAGGCCATAGTTGCTTAGTATGGTTCGGGTTGTTGTAGTGTTGCTCCGGCAACGCGATGATCAACATGGGATTGGACTTCCATGGATGGAAGTCCACATCTAGGAATGGGTTACCGATTAAGGGGTGAGTCCCTAAAGCAAAGTAGGAGGGTTGGTTCCCTCCTATGAACTATAAGGTCCGGGGTAGGAGGAGCTAACCATTAGCATGGCGGAATGCGAATGGTTAGCGCTCGTAACCTTTGCTAGACTTGAAAATTGGCAAGATTGCTAAGGGGGTTAGCAAGGGTTGCGACACGTGGTATCAGAGCAGGGTTCCAGTTTTTGAGCTAGCACTTTGAGGGAAGCATGGCTATCAAATAAGCGGGTTGTGATGGTGACCCGGGGTTTCCAAAAGGTTGTGAGGCTCAAATTGGAACAAAGATCATGTGTAAATGGAATTTGACCATACCATTGGTTCTAATGACAATGGTGGGCATGAGGGTGGATTTGGTAAGGAAAATGGAGGAGTGCTTTGAAAGGGCTCCCTCAAACCTCAAAAAACATTTGGGGCCTAGAATACCGAAAGCACCCAAAACCTTGGAGGGCATTAATGTTGGATTGAAATTCCAATTCGAAATGCTTGGAAGGTATTGATGTTGGAATGAATTTGGTGCTAATGAGGCACCTGGGGCCTCTTAAGGCCTATGTGCGCTATTCAAACGTACAAATGAAGGATACACCTAAAACGGACGAACTTTCTAAGAAATGCATCCTTTTAGGTGGGGTTTTAAAAGCGGGTGGTGGATGCCTTGTTTAAGTCCCTAAGGTTTCTTGAGGACATGGTGGGAACCATCAAGTTTGCAAGAGCATTGAAGCCGATGGTCCCAAAGAGAAGTTCGGCGGCGCATCACCACAAGTGGTTTTAGCCAAAGTAGGTCCCAAAGAAATGAATGCAAATTGTTTGGTCCATTTTATTTAGACAAAACATGTTGGTGCCGCGGACGGAATGTTGAAAGGTGGCTTTATGCTTCCAAAGCAAATCATACTTGTGCCGCGGACGGAATGTTGGGAGGTGGGTTTGTCCTACCAAGGCAATTCATGTTCGTGCCGCAGACGGAGTGTGGGAAGGTGGCTTTGTGCTACCAAGGCAAAACATGTTTGTTTTGCGGACAAATTATTAGAAATTTGTTTTGTGGCACCAAACCAATTTGTCCCGCGGACGAAATGTTTAAAGTTGGCTTTGCGGACCAAGCCAAGCCAAGTTGCCGAGGACCAAATGTTGGACGATGGCTTTGTGGCCAAGGCTAGTAGCCTTAAGCCGAGGCCAAGTGTTTTGTACCTTGAGGCTCAAATGAATGGGAGACTCGTCTCATGGGTTGACAAAGAGTTAAGGCATTCTTTCATGACCCCAAAGCTCACAAGGGAGTTGGGGTTTGCCGATTGGTAGAGTGGTGAAGCCCACCAAGGTGCGGTTTGGAAAGGGCAAACCGCATGAGACAAAGGAGGCCGCGATGCATGTAACCTTTCAATGTGGGACATTAGAATTTTGTCAAAATTTCACACCATGTGAAATAGATGAAATACATGTCATTGTGAAGGCCGCCTTCTTTGAAACTCACATGATAGATGTGAGGTGCAAGCCGGTGTGCTTGCGGTGCATTATGATGTGTCATAATGGCAAAAAATTGAAGTTCAAATTGACAAGGACTCCTATGATAGGAGGATCTAAGTTGAATTTGGTCTTAATGGACCAAGTGAAAAATAGAAAGCATAATGGTCGTGGTTCAATTGGAGCAACTCCAAAGAACGTATGGGGAGGCTAGGAAAGATGGGCCTTCCCCTAAACCACTTTGGTGGGATGTTGGTGAGATACAATGATGTATTCGCCAATGTGTTGCCCAGAAGTTACCGCCAAGGAGTGAAAAATAACTTTGCTCAACAAGAAATTGAGTTCTTGAGGCATGTGGTGACTAAGGAAGTTGGTGGACAAACATGAAGAATGTCAAGGCAATCCAAGAGGAGAATTGGCCCTTGACTCAAAAAAGACTTAGGTCATTGGTTGGCCTAGCCAACTACTACCACCACTTCATTCTAGATTTGTTGTAAGGTTGCTAAGACCTTACTCAACTTATTGAGGAAATAGCTATCCCAAAAGTGGGATGAGCCTGGTCATCAAGCCTTTGGGAAGTTCAAGAGCAAGTTCCCTTCACAAGATGTGGTTAAGTTTCCGGGTTTTCATAAGTATTTTGAGGTGCACATGGAGGCGAAGGACTTTACCATTGGCGGATGTTGATCCAAAATAAATGACCATTGCTTATGAGAGCATTAAGCTCCATGGTTGTCGAACCTTATCTGGCTTGTGCAAGAAATGGCTATCCCAAGAGTGGGATGAGCCGTGCCACCAAGCCATTGGGGAGCTTAAGAGCAAGTTGTCTTTGCCGCCCGTGCTCAAGCTTGCGGAGTTTGCCAAACCTTTTGAGGTGCATACGGGGGCGAGTGACTTTACCATTGGCGGATGTTGATGTAAAAAAAACATGGCCATTGCATATGGGAGCATGAAGCTCGATGGTTGGCCGACCTTGTCCGACTTGTCAAAGAAATGGCTATCCCAAGAGTGGGACTAGCCTTGTCACCAAGTCTTTAGGGGGCTTAAGAGCAAGTTCTCTTTGCCGCCCGTGCTCAAGTTCGTGGAGTTTGACAAACCTTTTGAGGTGCATACGGGGGCGAGTAACTTTGCCAATGGTGGATTGTTAATGTAAGATGGATGGGCATTGCATATGGGGGCTTGAGGCTCGATGGTTGTCAAAGAGGACAACCAACTCATGACAAAGAACTTCTTTGCCGTAGTGCATTGCTTGAAGATGTGGCGACATTATTTGAGGTCGCACAAAGCAAAGGTCTACATGGACAATGTGTCCTAAAAGTATTTTGACATACAAGCGCAAGTGAGCGCCAAGTCATTGCGGTGGCATGATATATAGTTTGGCGCTTATGAAGGTGGATTTGGTCCACAAACCGGACCGTGGAAATGTGGTGCCGGATGCGCTAAGTAGACGGGAAGAGTTCCAAGCAATGAGAACCATCCAAACCTTGTGGCTAATGTGTGCCGGTGAGGGAAACTTGTGATGCAAGATACGGGAGGGGTAAATTAACTACCCCGAAGCACAAATGCTTTTAGGTCAGCTTCGCAAGAGCAAGGTGCTCTAAGAGGTTAAGTTGGTGGACGGATTGTTCAAGTGCAAGCAAAGTCGGGTGTATGTGCCACAAGGCAAGTTGAGGCTATCCATTTAGAAGGAAGAATGTGATTGTCCTATTGCCGGCCATAGAGGAGAAAGAAAAAACCACCATAGAATGGTGTCAAAGAGGTACCATTGGCGGTGCATAAAGGAGGATATAACCCACTTTGTGAAGGCTTGAATTAAAGTGCCAAGTGAACCGAGCCTCTTACCAAAAGCAAGACGGCTTCTTGCAACCGTTGCTTATCCCGTTGGAGCCATGGCATAGTATGTGTATGGACTTGATTACAAGTTTGCCGGAGTCACATGGGTATGATGCCATCTTGTTGATGGTAGGGCGGTTTGCCAAGTTGGCACACATGGTGCTGATTGTGGGAACCGCCACCGCGTTGGAGACCGCATAGCCTTTTCTCAAAAGATGGTTGAGGCACCACGGGTTGCCAAGAGTGATTGTGTGGGATCAAGATCCAAAGTTCACAAGTGCATTTTCAATGCATTTCTCTAAGGAGGTCGGAATGAAACTAAGGTTTAGCACGGCCTTGCATTCCCAAATGGATGGGAAAGCGGAACGTGTGAATGGAGTCTTGAAGCAATACTTGAGGAACTTGGTGGGGGCGGACCAAAGAGATTGGGCGGACTATGTGGGTCGAGCGGAGTGTAATTGCAATGTAGCCACGCACTTGGCTACCAAGGGGTGGTCTTTGGTGGTGGCTTATGGAGTGGATGCGCTCCAACCTATTAACCTAGCTCTCGAGGGGGCACATTCAACACTAGAGTTCAACCAAGATGGTGAGGACTTGGCCAAGAAGCGTGAACAAGTCTTGGAGATGACCAAGTTGTTGGTGGAGAAAGCCCGAAGGTGCTACGGAGTGCAAGTCAATGCCGGAAGACGCGACGTGGAGAATGAGGTGGGCCAAAAGGCGTTGTTGAATGTGAACAACTTCACTTAGCCGGAAGGCCTCATTCCAAGAGTTCATGTCCAAAATTGGAGCTTCGTTTTCCATTGTGGAACAAGTGTTCAAGGACATGTATAAGTTGGAATTACCGCCCGAGATCAAAGTGCATCCGACATTTCATGTCTCATTACGAAAGTCATTTTAGGACGACACCTTGTGGCCCGAACACAAGCAAGTGATTAGGCCACGTCCCGACCTTGTGGAGGTCATTTGGAACATGAGGTAGGAGGGCATCCTCAAGTGTAGGAAGCCCAAGTGAAAATGAAAGAAAATGTACAAAGGAGTACTTGGTGAAATGGTGGGGATACCATGAGAAAGAAACCGCTTGGGTGGCGGCAAGAGACATGGTGAACACCAATGAATTGGTGAAGCACTTTGGAGAAACTAAGGCTAAGGATTCCAATAAAATGAAGCGTAGGCATTGATGAGGACATCAATCTCCTTTAGTGGGGGAGAGACGCTAGTAGCATACTTACCTTCGAGGTTAATTACTCCACAACATGAACTTGTTCTTTGGCTTGAGGGAATAAAGTCCAAACTTTAGTGGTGCAAAGAGAAAAGTATGAGATGAGGTCCTAGTCTTGTACTTGTGTTTGGTTAATGGAAGAGGGGGAATAGACATGCCAAACTAGGTTGGGTAAGCCGAGTAATTGGGGGCCATGGCTTGGAGGGGCCTTGGATAAAACCAAGAAACTTCTTAGTTGTGGGCTTGTCCGGGCGGGGACAAGGTGATGGCGCGTGCTCATAAAAGTGCTACCCGCGAGCTAACGAGAGTTGGCGCATGGGAGTCATGAACCCATGTCTCGAAAGAGCAAAGTGGGAACCGAGTCGGGCGGGACTTGGCATCACCCCCGTGCGATCGAGGCGTGGCTTAACAATGGAAAGCCATCTCGGAGTTGCAACCGAGACAACTTAGTGGAAGCGTTGAGGTCTCGCCTCGATGTGTCATGTTAGGCTAGTGGAGCCTAACGGGGGAGGCCCCAAAGGAGGGGCAACCCAAGTGAGTCCCAAAGTAGGTGGGTCTAGTATAGGTTAGGTCCTTGGATGAGAGATCCAAGGTCGCAAACGGACCACCTAGGAACGACACCTTTGGGACCATGCCAAATTTGAAGATGCATTGTGGGGGTCGCGCCCTAAGGTAAACACAATGCCGCACCATAGAGGATGGCAACTTGAGAATTGGTGTGCCGACTACGAGTATAGTCGATGAGGGCATCGACTCCGTTTGGTGGGGGTGAGTGTCGCGCACCTCTCCATGAGGAGTGGCCGAAACACCATGGGCACAAGGGGGACCCTGGAGTGACACCCGGGACTTGTGGCGCCGTTGGTGAGAGGGCCCAAGTGATCCTAGTGTGGGTGAGGGCCCCGGGCGTTGGGAACACCTCCCACCCACAAAGACTAGGAGGCATGAGGGTGAGGCCATGAGCTATGCGTAGCTCATGGCGTGGTGATTCTAGAATGCTCAAGAACACCTCAATCGGAGGTGTGAGCTAGGAGTTATGGCCATTTGAGTGGGGTGCTGTCCCGGGACAGCGCCCTGGTACAGCAGTGCCTGGGAGTGATTCCCGGGACTGCCAAGGTTCAAACAGGCATAACTTCCTCAAGACTTGCCCGAATGGGGCAAGTGAGGAGTCCATCGGCATCTACGTGAAGCGTAGATGAAGATGGAGTGGTTGGTTGTTATGATCAGACATCATACAAGGAAGTTATGACGGTGTGAAGCTGCTGGGGGGGTTCTAGGCCCAGCAGCTAAGGGAAAATGTCCACTTGGCCCCAACTCTTGGTAGAGAGACAAGAGGTTGGTTGGCGGTGGGGTAGGGGCTCCGTGTAGAGTCCTAGAGGCTTATATGGGTGAGGTGGTGTGGCCTCACCCACCCGAGGCCGAACGGCACGGCCTCCATGGGCATTGGCCCAATGTGAGGCCATAGTTGCTTAGTATGGTTCGGGTTGTTGTAGTGTTGCTCCGGCAACGCGATGATCAACATGGGATTGGACTTCCATGGATGGAAGTCCACATCTAGGAATGGGTTACCGATTAAGGGGTGAGTCCCTAAAGCAAAGTAGGAGGGTTGGTTCCCTCCTATGAACTATAAGGTCCGGGGTAGGAGGAGCTAACCATTAGCATGGCGGAATGCGAATGGTTAACGCTCGTAACCTTTGCTAGACTTGAAAATTGGCAAGATTGCTAAGGGGGTTAGCAAGGGTTGCGACATGCGCGTACTTCCCGCTCAGTTGTCCCACCGTCTACATCTATTTTTGATCCGCCTCAAAAGATGACCAAACGCGCATTCGGTTTTCTTTGTGCGTAAGTTTGTTTTCTGTGTTTTTCCATGTTTACCTTGATGTCATTTTCCCATCTTCTTGCTTGGGGGTTCAGAGTGTCAGGGGAGAACGCAGTTTTTTGTCGAGGCATGTGTTCGAGTCCTTCGAAGACGTTGGAGCTCCCTTCGTATACTGCTGAGCTTGCCAATCTTTTAACAATTGCTCCGTCCCCACCTCCTAGTCGCACCCGCCCTTTCAACAACCTAGTATTGGATTTCCTAGACATAAAGGCCAAGCAGGGCAAGGATATTGATAGACATGGTAGTCCAAGTAGTTGACTACGCCTCGTGCATTTGGAATCTCTATCCCATATGTATTGTTTAAGTTTAAGTTTTTTCTAAGTTCATTTGTTGAATTTCCATGTACCTTTTGCAAACCCCATTCAACTATTTCTTCATCATATGTTGATGTTTGATTTCAATTGCTGACGTCAGCTCTAATTTAATATGAAACCATTTGAAACCTAAACTATAAGATCTTTGATAACAAATACATTATTCCACGCCTTAAGGTTCCGTTTGTTCCTCGAACTTGGTTGGGTTATTATCTCCACGGGAATGGGGTGCCTTTCCAACAAATTGAATTCAAACTATCTATAAATTCCACGGAAATAAGCATTACTTGTCCTAAAATTACCCAACAAAGTCAAAAAAATTGTTTTTCCGTTCTCCGCTCTCCGCTCACACTACTAAGTTTCCCATTTAGACTCCAATAGCACATGACTTGAGAAACTTGAGTGTTGAGAAATTCATTTGAGATATATGAAGGTATTTAGACTTTAAATCATTTGACTTGAAGGTTATGAGAGTTTAAGAGATTCTTTGAGAACTTCGAAGGTGTTTAAACTCTAATAGCACACGACTTGATAGGCTTGAATTTTGAGAAGATTCTTTAAGAGCGTAAAATGCATTTGAATTGAAGAGATTTTATTTGAACAGTCCTTAGAACTCTATTGAAGTTTAAAAAATCTTATTTGATGAGGTGGCGTGCTTTCACAATACAAAATCTGATGAGGTGGTGCGATTTCACAATAAAAACAATGTTGACACCCATTGAGGACAAAAAATTGATTATTTGAGGAAATGGTGGAAGGAAAAAAAATTGCTATATTCATACGAAGGGGTCCAAAAAATTACTCCTTGTTGTTAATCTAGCACATGACAAAGAGTATTGTCATTGAGGTGAGGTCGTATTCATTGTTTTGATCATAAATTTTAATTGTGATTGAATCCACAATCGATTTGGTTGCAATGGTTCAAATTTTAGATGAATACACATTTCAGGTATTGTTCAATTTAAAAGCAATTGGAAGACAATGGGGGCATTTAGATAGTTCACAAATACCATTCTCTCTATATTTTATTGGATTAAATATTATTGGGTTGGAATTTAGATTGTATAAAAATTTCCCATTTTCATACTTAATATTATATCTAAAATTATAGTAATAAAACAATAAATTTGAGCTCAATACTTGGATTTATGTGATGTTATTTAATTTATTGGCCTATATTTACAATGAGTGAGAGAAATTGTTTTTAAGTTACCATCTGTTTCCAAAAATATGGGAATATTTTGTCTATAATGGCTCTATCAATTCATTTATCAAATTTATGTGAATACTAGAAATATTGTTTAAAGCCTGCTCAATAATTGGAATAGTTTTTAGATTAATTATGAAGAATTATTTGTTAAATTTAATAAAACTATTGAAATTCATTTTCAATCTTGCAGATTGTGATTGCAAAAGTAGAATAAGGTTTTCATTAGGTTAATTACACATTATTATATTTCCACATTCATATCATTATAAAATTATTATTTTCATTTATACCAAAATACCACAAATATAGGATATAAATGGGTGTATTTTCTAATATTTTCCTTTTGGCACTGCTCATAAATGCACGCTCATTGCTCACACATTAGCATCTTCCAAAGATTTGCCACCGATACCATGCCAACACTATGCACAAACACCATAGATATAATGAAAATTGGAACACTTGAATTGATGAAAATGATGTTGAGGCCATATTTGCGGACTCAAACCAAATTTTATTGCGACCTTTTGGGGAGGTTCTTTGTCATCATCCTTTCAAAACAGTTGTTATAAAAAAAACCAACACAAAGCAGTTCTAAGTCTCTTTGATATAAAATACCATCTACTTTGTAAGCAACAAAATGGCACCCATTTTTACAAGAGCATGGATTGAGGCGCCTACACATCACAAAAAAGATATATCATCAAGAAAGAAAATTAAAAATTAAAAACATAAACAAACCTGTGGAAGCTGTGACATCCATAACATCGCCAACAAAAGGACTCCAACGCCAACAAAAAACATGTCGATCATTTGGATCCCCCATCCAATTCGTATCACAATATCCTCTAGAGGCAATATCCTTGCCTTTAAGGCATAATTTGAAGTCCAATGTGCCTTTCAAATAACTCATGATGCATTTTATGGCCATCCAATATAGTATACCAGCATTTAACATGAATTGGCTCACCGTACTCGCCGTATTAATTGCAAATGCAAAATTGGCCCTTGCGGCCACCATTAGATACATGAAAGATCCTACCCAACCTTGTATGGAACACCTTCCATTTGCACATTCCCAAATTCTTCATCCAAAAGTATTAACAATTTTTAATTTGCATCAAACGGAATTTTGACTAGTCCTCATACTTTCATGTTAAAATGCTTGAAAACCTCCTTGACATAGCTCCTTTGGTTCATGGTGATGGTACGGGCTTCACTATTATATTCAAAGTCCACTTGTAGGCAATTGTCGCAACCCTTGCTAGCCCCCCCTTGACCATCTTGCCAATTTTCAATTCTAGCAAAGGTTACGAGTGGCTAACCCTTCGCATACCGCCATGCTAATGGTTAGCTCCTCTAACCCCGGACCAATAGTTCATAGGAGGGAACCAACCCTCCTACTTTGCTTTCGGGACTCACCCCTTCATCGGTAACCCATTTCCCCAATGTGGACTTCCATCCATGGAAGTCCAATCCTATGTTGATCATCGCGTTGCCGGAGCAACACTACAACAACCCGAACCATACTAGGCAACTATGGCCTCACAATAGGCCAAAGCCCATGGAGGCCTTGCCGTTCGGCCTCGGGTGGGTGAGGCCACACCACCTCACCCATATAAGCCTCTAGGACTCTACGCGGGGCCCCTACCCCACCGTCAACCAACCTCTTGTCTCTCTACCAAGAGTTGGGGCCAAGTGGACATTTTCCCTTAGCTGCTGGGCCTAGAACCCCCCAGCAGCTTCAGACCATCATAACTTCCTTGTATGATGTTTGATCATAACAAACAACCACTCCATCTTCATCTACGCTTCACGTAAATGCCGATGGACTCCTCACTTGCCCCATTCGGGCAAGTGGTGAGGAAGTTATGCCTGTTTGAACCTTGGCAGTCCTGGGAATCACTCCCAGGCACTGCTGTAGCAGGGCGCTGTCCCGGGACAGCGCCCCACTCAAATGGCCATAACTCCTAGCTCACACCTCCGATTGAGGTGTTCTTGAGCTTTCTAGAATCACCACGCCATGAGCTACGCATAACTCATGGCCTTACCCTTGTGCCTCCTAGTCTTCGTGGGTGGGAGGCGTTCCCAACGCCCGGGGCCCTCACCCACACTAGGATCACTTGGGCCCTCTCACCAACGGCGCCACAAGTCCCGGGTGTCACTCCGGGGTCCCCCTTGTGCCCATGGTGTTTCGGCCACTCCTCATGGAGAGATGCGCGACAGCAATAATACAATTATTTGATATTGTTCATCTCAAATTCTTTCTCAAGCTCCAATTTGCGCTCGTTTAATTATGTTACACTGGTTGCCAATATGATCAAATCATCCACGTAAAGGATTGTCACCAACAAATTCCCACCCGTTTGTTTGAAGTACAACAAGTCATTTGCTTGGCTCTTACAAAAACCTTCGTTAATAAATAGTGAGTCTATGTAGTGGTATCACGCCCTCAGCACTTGTTTGAGTCCGTACAAAGCTTTCTTGAGTTTGCACATAAGATTTTCTTTCTATTCTTATTCAAAAACCTCGGGTTTTTCCATGTAGATCTCCAAAACTCCATAAAAAACATGCATTTACATCTATTTGGTAGATCTCCCAAACCATGGCCATTCCTATTGATGGTGATAAATTTTGTCATGGGGGTAAATTTCATTGAAATCCACTCCGGCCACTTGACAATATCCCTTTGCTACCTAATAATTTCACCCAATGCATTCCCCATGGTATAGATCATTCATTTGCATCCTACACTCTTACAATTCTTTGGAAGGTTGGCCAATTCCTACATATTGTTGGCCATAAGCGAGTCGAATTTCTCTTGTATTAAGGCCTCCCACTTGCCCACATCTTTGGATCTGAACATTTTGCACAAATTCAAATAATAATCCGTTCTTCACCGTGTTGGGTAAAAGTGCGAATGAGAGCGTCAAAATTGCCTCCAATGGCAATTTGGCTCACAATTGAGGTGTTTTAGCAAAATCATTAGATTAGTAATAGGAAAATTTAGCGAAAAATCCATTTAGATTAAGGTAGGTTGGCTAAGGGTGTTTTATCCTTGGGGTAAAATTTTTGGGCAAGTAGAAATTAGAAACCAAAGGGGTAAAAGGGAAATGTTCTTTACCCGAATCGGAAGTGTTAAAGTAGTGGGCTAGTAAGTAGGTAGGTTAAGTTAGGAACAACTAATTCAAGCAAGCAAAAATCAAGCAGCGGCAAAAAACAAGAGTAATTTCGGAAGCGGCCAAGAAAGAAAAAAAAGTGACAATTACGAGCGTAAGGGATTTTGCCAACTAAGGCAAGGGGGCCATGTTGCCACCTTTGCCAACCAAAAATGAATTTCAAACGGAAATAGAAAAACCTTCCTAAGGGCTTGAGCAAGTGGGGTGTTGTCGCGACCCTTGCTAGTTTTTCTCCACTTAGCTCAATCGCTTTCCAACTCTAGCAAGTGTCCGGAGCGCTAACCTGCACATCCCACGCACATGCATGGTTAGCTCCCAAAACCGCGGACCTTCAATCCCATATTTGGTCACCAAACCCTCCTACACATGCATTCGGGACTCTTTCCCCTTAGTAGGTAACCCATCGCTAAGGTGGACTTCCATCCATGGAAGTCCACTCCCTACTTGGTCATAGTGTTGCTAGGACAACACTACAACCACCCGGAGCACATTGCCAAGTATGCTCCGGGGGGGTCGGTCGGCAAAGCCGCCTCACCCATATAAGCCTCTAGGACTTTTGGCGGGGCCCCTCCCCCACCGTCAACATCCCTTTTGTCTCTCTACCAAGAGTTGGGGCCAAGTAGACATTTTCCCTTAGCCGCCGGGTCTAGAAGCCTCCCTGCAGCTTCAGACCTTCATAACTTCCACATGCAGTCTCTGAATCTAACAACCAACCACTCTATCGTCATCTACATTTCACGTAGATCCCTATGGACACCTCACTTGCCCAATTCGGGCAAGTATTGAGGAAGTTATGCCTGTTTAAACCTTTGCAGTCCCGGGAGCCACTCCCAGGCCCCTGCTGTTCCAGGGCGCTGTCCCGGGACAGCATCCCACTCAAAGTGCCATATCTCCTAGCTCACACCTCAGATTGAGGTGTTCTTTAGCATTCTAGAATCGGGACGCCATAAGCTACTCATAGCTTATGGCTTTACCCTCATGACTCCTAGTCTTTGTGGGTGGGAGGCGTTCTAAACGCCCGGGGCCCTCACCCACCTTAGGATCACTTGGTCCCTCTCACCAATGGCGTCACAAGTCCCGGGTGTCACTCCGGGGTCCCCCTTGTGCCCATGGTGTTGCGGGCACTCCTCATGGAGAGGTGCGCAACAGGTGTGAGGTGGCATCCTTCCCCCCTTTCATCACCGAGGGCTTGGTTGCTACCGTTCAAGAAACGGGACCCCTCGGTGAACGGAAGGGAGAAGGGCCCAACCCTTCATTTGAAAGGTGATCAAAACCCCCTCTTCCTCTTTCAATCATCTCTCCGAATTTTCATTTAGCACGGCGAAGCCCTCTAGAATTTTAAATAGAAGGAGGAAACATCCTCATTTATTTAATATAGTCATAAGTTAGAATTCTTGTAGGTAGAATTCTTGAGAGTAGGTAGTGTATTTTTTAACACACCCCTAAGTAGTTGTTTCATTTTCAAGCGAATGTAATGGACACAAAAATTATAATTTAGCCTTCAGATTTTGAGTGAATGTAGTCCTTTATGTTAGTTTTCCAAAAAACGTAAGCTTGTTAGAATCAGAGTTAGATAGCAAATATTATGAGTGTTTGAATGAAATTGTCTTAACTGCCTCTTAAATTACAAGCGCTGACTTTGCAAATACATAACTAAAAGAAAAGTCATTCAATTTATTTGGTATTCAAGTGCGTTATAGGTCTTGTTGTAAGTTTTTTAGAATGTATAAGCATGCTAGAATTTAATTTGATGTGTGAAATTTATGAGTATTTTAATGAAGATGTTTCAGCTGCCTCTCAAACTATAAGTACTGTTTTTGCAAGTGCATAATTAAAAGAGAAATGATCCAGTTGCTTTGATATTTAAATGAATTATAGTTCTTGTTGTCAGTTTTTCTAAAAAGTATAAGTTTGTCACAATCAGATTTAAGGAGTGAGAGTTATGAATATTTGAATGAAGGTATCCCAGCTGCTTCCTAAAATATAAGAGCTGACTTTGTAAGCTCATACCCGCAAGAAAAAATATGTTGTTGTTTTAATATTTGTGGCAGTTGTAGATCTGATTTTAAGGTTTTCAGAATGTTTAAGCTTGCAGGAATCTAAGTTAATAAGCAAAAGTTATGGATGTTTGAATGAAGGTATCCCAGCTGTCTCTTGAGTTCTAAAATCTGACTTTATAAGCTCATATCTTTAAGGGGATACATGCAGCTGGTTTGATAGATGGACAAATTATAGTTTTAGTTGCTTGCTTTTCAAATTACTAACAATTTCTCCAATGGAAGCTTGTGAGCAAAAGTTGTGGTCGTTTAAACAAATGGATGTTAGCTGCCTTACGAGAAGAAGTTCGTCCATCCAAGGCTGGCGGGTACGAGTTGGTGTTGTGGGCGGTCGAGCGTTGGAGTAGGGGTTCCGCATCAAACATCGCCAAAGGAACATGGAAGTCAATTGGTAAGTTTTTTAACCCTACACCCTTCAATTTAGAAATGGAAGGAGCGCGGCAAAGGTAAATTCTCATCCCAACCCAACTATCCATGTAAGGCTAGGGGGGCATCACCCACCTAGCCGCTGAGGGGGATTCCAACTCCTATGTGTGCGGAGCCTCTCGGTTAACTGTTGTGGTAATAGCTTTCCATTTATAGTTTGTTTGTGTGTGGTGAAGCCGCATTAATCACCGGCATGACCACTCTGTATGTTTGTAGGTGGTAAGGTAGGAGTAATGACCCACAAAACCACCATCATGTTGTTGGCCCCAAAGGTTGGAGGTGATGGCCGCAACCCTTGAAAATTGTGCAACATGTTGAACACACAAGTCGCCTTATTCCCCAGTCCCATC
The DNA here is from genome assembly GCA_950295325.1 of Polytrichum commune. Lineage (NCBI taxonomy): Eukaryota > Viridiplantae > Streptophyta > Polytrichopsida > Polytrichales > Polytrichaceae > Polytrichum > Polytrichum commune. Next base: position 52,260,457 of record OX485806.1, on the reverse strand, counting down.
AAGTTGAATTTTCCTGGTCAAACTGTGTTAAACTAATTAATAACCAACACAATTGTACAAACCCCGTGGGCAAAAAACCAACCGGAAACTTAACTCGGAGAATTGAGACTATCCTTCCGACGGCAAAGATCGAAGGATGTAAGTATCAATCAACCTTCAAGAGACCCGCACAGGGCCTTGAAGGGTTTGGGTTAGGGCGTGCACCAAACAGGTAGGTGGTGATGCCATAAATTATAAACTTACTAACATAGGCTTTGTTCAATCAACCATAAACTAAGAATGAAGGTTGAGAGGGTGGGCCTTAATTAAGGTCCCCTTGTTTAGAGGATTTAATATATAAGAAGTAAAAAATTAGAGGTGGCCCAAAGTGAAAGGTAAGGTTATTTCATCCATTAGGGTTAGGTTGCCTTGATCCCAAGGCTGGTGCGTCTACGCGTAGACTAGGATAGAGTAGGCATTAGGTTAGGGAACTTGACAATTATCCTAGGCATTTAAAATCTAGGCACAACCTATCGGAAGGATACGACGCGATTATCAAATTCCTCCACTAACATAAATCACCCATTAAATATCAAAACAACCTGGTTTGGCTTGGGCACCTACCAAGGCAGGCCACCCTCACCGAAGGGCTTATGCGGTATTTTTAGGCTCCCTTAGAAGGGGGTGCCCAAAAACACCACAACGAATCTTCTACCACTCTCTAGACGGGTTCATCTCTTAATATACTTCATCTTTGCCGGATCTCTCAACGTTACTGTCATTTTCCGCAAGTATTTTGATTGTTTTTTATTTGTAACCAAATGTTCTTCTACTTGCTCCTTGCGTTCCTCATTGTAATTACACAAAGATGATTTAGAATTTTTGTCCACAACAACCACCATAGTACTTTTATTTTTTCCAAATAGTTTCCAATGTTTATGTTATCTTCCATTTTGTCTTAACTTTAATACCACATTTTTATTTTATTTTTATTTTTTGTTTTGCAAATTCATTAACTTAGAGGCCTTGGTTCCTTCATAATAACCCAAAAACATATATTTTGTGTATTTTGCATCAAACTTACCTCTTCTTTCATCCAACATCATTGTATAAGCAATGCATCTGAACACACACATGTGTACAATACAAGGTTTTTTCTTGCTCCAAATTTCTTTGGGCGTAATGGAGTCCAATTGTCGCGCACCTCTCCATGAGGAGTGCCTCAAACACTATGGGCACAAAGAGGACCTCGGAGTGACACCCGGGACTTGTGGCATCATTGGTGAGAGGGCCCAAGTGATCCTAGTGTGGCTGAGGGCTCCAAGCGTTGGGAACGCCTCTCACCCACGGAGATTAGGACTTACAAGGGTAAGGCCATGAGCTATGTGTAGCTCATGACATGAAAATTCTAGAATTCTCAAGAACACCTCAATCATACGTGTGAGCTAGGAGATATGGCAATTTGAGTGGGTCGTTGTCCTGGGATAGCGCCCTGGTACAGCAATGACCTAGGAGAGGCTCACAGGATTGCCAAGGTTCAAACAGGCATAACTTCCTTAATACTTGTCCAAATGAGTCAATTAAAGATTCCATCGGCATCTATGTGAAGTGTAAATGAAGATAAAGTGGCCGCTTGTTAGAATTAGATACCAAACAAAGAAGTTATGATGGTCTAAAGCTATTGGGGGCTTCTAGACCCAAATGCTATGGGAAAATATCTACTTGGCCCCAACTCTTGGTAGAGAGACAAAAGGTTTCTTGACGATGGGATAGGGGCCCTACAAAAAGTCTTTGAGGCTTATATGGGTGAGGTGGTGTGGCCTCACCCACCCGAGGCTGAATGGCATGGCCTCCATGGACTTTGGTCCAATGTGAGGGCATAGTGCCTTGTATGGTTCGGGTTGTTATAGTGTTGCTTCGGCAATGCAATGATCAACATAAGGTTACACTTCCATGGCTGGAAGTCAACATCTAAGAATTGGTTACTGATTAAGGGGTGAGTCCCGAAAGCAAAGTAGGAGGGTTGGTTCCTCTCTTATGAACTATAAGGTCCGGGGTAGGAAGAGCTAACCATTAGCATAGCGGAATGTGTAGGGTTAGCGTTTGTAACCCTTGCTACAAATGAAAATGATTAAGATGGTTAAGGAGAGTTAGCAAGGGTTGCAACACCAATGTCCTTGTTAAACAACGATTTCATGTGTAAATCGCATTGGCCAACACCTCCTTCCAAAACATGATACATGCTCTTAGCCATCTCTATGATGGTGTGATTTGCGCGCTCCGCCATTTCATTAAGTTAAAGCATATATGGAATGGAAGTTTGCTTCTCAATGTGATGATCCCTCAAAAAATGTTGGAATGCCTTGGAATCAAATTCCTCATTATTGTCCGATGAGAACACCTTGATTTTGTACTCCAATTACATTTTTACAAGCTCCTTGAATTCATTGAACTTCCAAAAACTTCCATTTGGATTTTAATGTATAGAATCATGCCATCCTTAATATTTCATTAATGAAAATCACAAAATATCTTGCATTGCCCATGGGTGTGGTCTATATGGAGCCACACACGTCAGAATGTACAATTTCCAAAGGTTTGGTCTCTCTTTTTCCCCCTCGTTTGAGAAACAACCCTATTGTTTCAATTACCTCATATGTATTGAATGTTGCCCTATGGAAAATCATATGTTTAGAGGCTCCCAAATAAATGATCCACTCATACATGCTCTTGAAATGTGTTTCATTACGCACTACAAATGCGTAAACATTGTCGTTGTCGTCATTGTTTACAATCTTTACATTTTCTTGCTCCCAGTTTTTTATTTGTTACAAAAATACACAATGTGGCCCAATTTGCTGCAATAGAAATATGATTTTGCATCTTAGAACAAAAATGAGTTGCCACCTTTATTTTGTTGTAGCATTATAGCGGCATCCTTATTTTGGGCCTTTTATTAGCACTTTGATATCTTATGCATCAAACGTGTCATAACGTTGTTTACCATAAGTTATTTCATTGAAATCATCTTTGAGGTGGTAACTAAATATTTGTACAATGTTGGTGAGCTCTGTTGTCACGCACTTTTTTATGAAGAATGCCCAAAGCACCATGGGCATAAAGGGGACCCCGGAGTGACACCCGGGACTTGTGGCGCCGTTGGAGAGAGGGCCCAAATGATCCTAGTGTGGGTGAAGGCCCCAAGCGTTGGGAACGCCTCTTACCCATGGAAACTAGGCGTCACGAAGGTAAGACCATGAGCTATGCATAACTTATGGCATGTTGATTCTAGAATGCTCAAGAACGCCTCAATCGGAGGTGTGAGCTAAAAGATAAGGCAATTTGAGTGGGCGTTGTCCCGAAACAGTGCCTTGTTGTAGCTTTGGCCAGGGAGTGGTGTGAAACATAAATGATGATGAAGTGGTCGGATGTGAGCATCAGAGATCATACAAAGAATTTATGGTGTTCTGAAGCTGCTGGGGGTTCCTAACCCCAACAACTTAAGGAAAATGTTTAATTGGCGTCAAGTCTTGGTAGAGAAACAAAAGGTTTCTTGATATTACGGTAAAGGCCATGCATAGAGTCCTAGAGGCTTATATGGGTGATGTGATGATTAACTAAAGATTGGACTTCCATGCATGGAATCCACATCTTACCATTCGTTACCGATAAAACGATGAGTCCCAAATGCAAGTTTAGGAGGGTTGCCCCCCCTCATATAAACTAAGAGGTCTGAGGTATTGGGAGCTAACCATTAGTATGGTGGAATGGGAAAGTTTAGCGCTCGTGACCTTTGCTAGAATTGAAAGATGACCAATTTAGGTAAGGGGAACTAGCGAGGGTTGCAACAAAAGTTATGACAATGTTTTTGACTCTTACGAGTACGTCCAAATAGACAAGTTGATTTGCAAGCGCCTTGATCTTGTTGACGTGGTCCAACAAATCGTTGCCCTCTTGCAAATTACATGTAAAACATTTACAGTGAATAAAGAACATGTTGGACAAACTCTTCGTCTTGTGAATGTTGCAAAGGGTTTTCCAAGCTTCCACATGTCCTTTGCAACTCTTGATGTGCATAAATTGGATATCCATCAAATTGATGCCAATGATGGACATGGTGTTCTTGACGCGCCTTTGGTAATTGTTCATTACTTTGGGATCCACATTTGGAAGGTAGAGCTTCATTAGATTCGTCCATAATGTCTTAAAGATCCATGAATGCCAACATTATGATTTTGAACTTCCGAAGGTTGAAGTTCCTTTTATTGAACTTATCAATGACTATGGCAGCGTCACTCTTAAATGATGTCATCGTATGCTCGGATATACTATTTGAATAGTGAAACTTATTTTTATTGGCCTATAATCAACCCAACCAAAGTAAGAAATATCTTCTCACATTCAAGATATGTATCTACACCTCAATGTAGTGGGAACATGCCCATATGATTTCAAACGGATTTTATGGTCTCCAACACCTCAAGAGAGGTTTTAAGACTCAAATCATTCAAATAAGATCTTTTTCACCTCAAATACCTTACACTCTCAAATATTTTAAATTAGATATTTTCCACCTCAAGAGATTTTTTAAAACACTCAAATCACTCAAATAAGATTTTTTTCATCTCAAATTAAATCTTCTACATCTCAATAATTTTTTAAGATACACAAGTTATTCAAGAAAAATCTCCTACAACTCAAATATCTTATATTTTCATATTCCTCAAATCATATTTTCTACACCTTTTGAGAATTCTTTAGACACTCAAATCATTCAAAAATGATTTTGTTCACCTCAAATGTGCCTTATACTCTCAAAAAAAATTTCAACACTCAAGCCTTTCAGGTCATATGTTATTGGAGTTTAAACACCTTTAAAACTCTCAAATAAATCTTTAAACATTCAAGAAACTCAAATTACATGTTCTTGCATCAAACATACATTCAAGAAAAAAAATAAAAAATACTTACAACAGTCAAATGTGCCCTTGGACACATTCAATGCTCCGATGCTCCAAAACGCCAACCACTCAAGATCCATTCCGCAAACTTCATAACAATCAAATATTTCGACACTTCACTTGTATGGTGGGCCCATAGTTAATTGGATGTCAATAAGACTAGAGATAAGATTGCACAAGCATATAAACATACACAAAAGCATATGAACAATGCTTGGAGTTAGATGATCTCATGCTCTCGTTGGCTTGTCTTTTATATTATTTTCATTGGTTCATACAAATAATATGGGATAACTCTCATAGTTATTTGGACTAGTATTGTAGCCTTATTCTAACCTTATTGTTTCTCATGCCTCTATGATTATGTTTCTATTGACTACGAGCAATCTAATGTTCTACATTTTACAAAAAAAATCCGAACCAATTACCAAATTTTAATGCTACAATATGTGTTGACAATGGCATTACATCTAATGGATCATCTACGTCTTATGTATGTTTTATACCGCCACATCCTTTTATTCCACGCCTCCTTTGGATGGTGAGAAACTAGGAAGACAATCCACGAACCAAAATCAATTCTATAAGGCATAGAATTTCCAAGCTTTTAAGTATACATGACAATGTTGCTTGATTTCTCCATCCAAGACAATAAAATAGTCAATTCTTTGAGCAATTCAAGTTAACATATGTACACACATTGGAGACATTGAATTCTTACCACAATAAGTAGAAGTAATTTAAAGCTAAATGAAAGCAATGAATATTCAATAATGTAAACCAACTTGTACAACACACATATGATGGCTCATTCACCCACTTTGACCCCATGTAATGGAATTTTTTTGTGAACAAAAAATTCACAATGGACTTACAAGTTTGAATAAATAATCACAGAGCCTTACATGCTAATACGCAACATAATCCAAAATGCTCAAAACATTTGATCGTGCCTAATAGTAACCAACTTTGGTTGCATGTTTTTGAATTCACGCAAAATATGTGTTTGTTTTTTACAAAAATGACATAATGTAACAACATTGGGATCAAATTCGTGAGAACAACCCAACCAAGAGGAAACAAATAGGTTCAATGCATGTGCCCATAATGATGTGCAAACAAATTAGGTTTCAATTGGTTTCTCCTCCACATTTGGAGGTAGAAAATGTAAAGCACCATGCATGGTTGGTGAGGAATTCCACCATTTCAACCAATGAACATTAAAATTTGTTTGAACAACAAAAGTCGTTCATGTTTGCAATTTCTCCAATGACATCTTCTAGTTTGGATTGGCAATCCAATATTTATTCACTTCAATAAAAACCAAAAGATTTAAATTCATATAGATGGAAATTATACATATATTTGTAAAAATATGCAAAAGGTTTGAAATTGCATCTCAACCAAAAATACATCATGGTGAGCAAGATCTACCATGGACACTAAATATTTATTATATTTTGTGCAATTTGAGCAAATAGTTTTTTGTTTTACCTCATACTTGGCATCCTAGAAACCTATTTCATTTATCTTGTCTAGCAATATTATTTGGGTGTGCATGCAAGATGTTTGTTATGTTGCAAAGACGATTTCATGCTATAAGTGACTTGGGGGCCACTAGCAAAAAATGTAGAATCTATGTGCTATAAAATTTAAGCTCTCATATTTTGATTATGGGTCAAATTTGTAATTAGTTACATATAACGTAAAGAGTTCTAAGTGTGTGAAACATGATTATATGTAATATAGCATTTGACAAAATATCATAAAATTACCTAATTGGTATATATTACATAGCATGGACATAAAATGCTAGATATAAAAATCCATATACCTTGCACTTCATATAGGAATGAATATAGATGGGTGAAGACATTTGAGAGATATTTCCTAGGGTGTCAAGGAGCTATACAAAAAGTGGAGTTTACCAAGATTGTAGGATTCGATTGTGTATTCATCCATAGAATTGTGATGGATGGGTTTTGCTTTGGTGCTACATCATATGGTGTTTTAATCTTGATGCCATATCATCAATTTCATTTTCAATTTCAGTTTTTTGGTTGTCCCTTTATGATCTTCAACAAAATAAAATAAAATAAAAAATCATCATGGTTTGGGTCAAAATTACTACAATGTGGAAATGACTACACGTTTTGTTGCAGATGTAATTAAATCAAAGGTTAAGAGAACCATTGTGATAAATTTGCAGCACTAATGATTAAATCAACTTTGGATAAAATGCCAATGATAAGGTTAAATTTTATTTATTTTTAATTTCCAAACTTATAATGTAATGTCTTTTATGCTCTTAAGGTTCAAAAGACACAATGTCAAAACAATGCTTGATACTAAGCTAAGTGTTCTAAAATGGGTTGAAATAAAAGAGGATTTAAAAAGATTTATATATGAAGAGCTCACATCACGTTTGTATATATATATATATGGATGGATGGACATGTTTCCAATGGGGACCCTGGAGTGACACCTGAGACTTGTAGCGCCATAGGTAAGAAGGCCCAAGTGATCCTAGTTTGGGTGAAGGCCCTAGGCGTTGAAAACACCTTCCACCCACAAAACCTTGGAGTCACGAGGGTAAGGCCATGAGCATTGAGTAGCTTATGGCGTCCGATTTCTAGAATGCTAAAAAACAACCCAATCAAAGGTGTGAGCTAGGAGGTATGGAAATTTTAGGAGGACGTTGCTTGGAGACAACGCTCATCACTCCAGGGGGCGTTGTGATGGGACAACAGTGAGCTAGGAGTGGCCCCTAAGACTGCCAAGGTTAGGATAACCATTACATATGCAATACTTGCCTGAATGGCCCAAGTGAAGAGCCTATCACCTTTAAGCAACAAGTAAATGGAAATAAAGTGGTTGTAAGTTAGATTCAAAGACCACACAACGAAGTTATGAAGGTTTGAAGTTATTGGGGACTGCATTGCAGTACCTAAGGGAAATGTCTACATGACCCCAGTTTTTAGGAGAGGTAAAAAATGTTACTTCAAGGTGGGGTAGGGGCCCTGCCCAAGACCTAGAGGCTTAGATGGGTGAGGTGGCATTGCCGACCTACCCCACCCGAAGCATATTTGGCAACTATACTTCAAGTTGTTGTAGTGTTGCTCCGACAACGCGATGATCAACTAAAGAGTGGACTTCTATGGATGGAAATACATATCTAGCCATTGGCTACCTACTAAGGGGAGAGTCCCGAATGCATATGTAGGAAGGTTGGTTTCCAAGCCATGAGCTTTGAGGCTATAGTATGGGGCGCTAATCATGCATGTGTGTGGGATGTGCAAGTTAGCATTCGTAACATGTACTAGAGTTGAGGAACAAGTTAAGGGGAGTTAACAAGGGTTGCAACAAATAGATGATTATAGATTTTCATCACAAACCTTTATGAATAAATGTGATCAATGTGTCATAAGTGAAAAATACATTGTAGTGTTTGTGAAAGAAAAAACTTCATTGGGTTGAATTGTGGGATCAAAACACACTTGAAATGCTCATACAATAACAATTTTTTAAATGTATGTATTCACAAATAATGTTTTTTGGACAAACTCATGTCAAAATGCTATCAAAAAATGATTGAGTTTATTCAATTATTATTTAAAAATTTAAAAATTATTTATATTTATATTCATGTGGATAATTATTGATATGGTTGGACTTCACATGTCTTTGATTTAGAGAAAAGATTATATATTTATTTACCTATATTTTGGTCCTTATGGATGGCGGTGCAATAAATTTCACTACCTATTTGTCTATCTATATTTTTTCTATTTGTTTGATTATATTCAATAACCATACATTTTTCATTTAAAATTGCTATCACAATTCAACTATATCTATTGTTTATATGTGTAGTTAGGTGGGTTTATTTTGTTTGTGTGGAGTGGGTTGCATGTCCAATGTGAATGTTCGGAAGATTGAGGCATCAATTTCCAACTGCAATGGAAGATTTTGTTGGATGTCAATAGGATTATAGATGAGATTGTACAAGAATATACACATACAAAGGCATATAAACAATAATTGGAAGGAAACGGTTTCACGTTTTTTTTCTTTATCATTTATTTTCTTTTTCTTTTTCTTTTTCTGGTTCATACAAACAATATGGGATAACATATATTTCTTAGACCAACGTTGTGGCCTTATTCTAATTTTTTTTTCATGCATAGTTTATTATATATTTATTGATTACGAGCAATTTAATTCTCTACCTTCTATAATTCTTTTCAATATTACATTTCTATTGATTACAAGCAATTTAATGCTCTACCTTCAACACTCCCATTTTGTGCATAGTTAAATATTTGTAATATTACCAAATTTCTTAGTTTTTGGACCTTATATAATGAGGATTGTACATTGTCTATAGGTTTTAGATATTAAACCTAATTGCTTCACTTCAGCTGAAAAATGTTTCTAATATTGCCACATTAGCATGTTTTTCACCACATTGAGGCAAAATATGGTTCTTCCACCATTCTCCAAGTGGTCGCCACTTCCTCGTGGGATATTGCCATTTTTTGCCAGTCCTTCACATGTTTTTTTAATTACAACTTCATTACCTTGCATTGTTTAATTTTCATCCATGAATTGTCCACCACCATTGAACAGTGGCAATTTAAAGATTTATCCTGTATCCTCATCATCAAAGTGAGGCCTTATGAGCCACCAAAATCACTCGGGGTTTGATTCAAGGTTTAGGATCTAATAAGCAAAGAAATTAATTGTTAGCAATTAGATTGATATCAATTAATTAGCATTGTTAAGACAATGAGACAATACACAAAAACTAGACACGACATTGAGCGGATAAAAACGTAAGCGGCCGATATCGTATGCGGATAAAAAAATGAGCGGACAACAACATATGCGGATCAGGGCATCAAATAAATCAAAGCATGAATAGATCAAAGCATTATCAGACTACTGCGTATGTGGTGAAGGCATCAAACAAATGAAGGTTGAGTGATAGAGGCCGTTGGATCAAGAAGACGGAAAAAATAGGCCGTTAGTTGTAGGAATTAAAAAAAAAACTAGGGTGGAATCGGCCTTAGATGCTAATCATTAGATGTAGGTACGGCTAGAAAGGTGGAGGGGGTGGTTCGCAAAGGTTAGCGCAAGGCTCACTCTCATTTTTTCTCGCGGTTATGACATATGTGGGAGCCCAAAAATCCACAGAAGTCCGGATTGGCTTCCTAACCGGATTAATACCCGGATAGTACCCTGAGGTTGTTATTAAAGTAGGGTTTCCTAGGGTAGGTTAGTTGTTTTAAGAAATAAGGTTCTAGGCATCCACCTTACGCGTTAAAATGGTTAAAACAGACACTTTGGCCGGACCGGATATTGACCAGGGAGGACCGTTTAGGAACGGTCCGGTCCAGAACGTCCGGACCGGGAGGTGGTTACAATGGACTCCGAACGGTTGCGGAGGAAACGGTTACGGAACCAGACCCGTGAGGAGGAGAGAGAGGGTACTTAAGACTAATTTCCCTCTCCTCCGAGCCATTTGCGCAAGCGGCTTTGTTGAGAGAACGAGTGGTGAGTTGTTTTTCCGAGTCACCAGCAGTTGGTTTGCTGGGATTCCTTAGTGATTAGCGGGTAGAATTCCGGAGGAGAGAATCCGGGTATTGTTGGGGGTTTGAGGCCACGAAGCAAAATGCCGGAAGAGCGAGAGGAAGATGAGAGGGAGCAGGTCCCAGTCAGCCGGCCGGAACTTCCCAGCCACCGGAATCCGGATCGAGAGGCTCTTCCACCATCAGCGGGCCCGCGAGTCAACCCAAGGACGAGATGGCTTCGAAGAAGCATCGGACCACTTAGTTTAGACTTAGGTAGAGTAGCAGTAGGTAGGTCAGAATTAGGCAAACAAAGTTTAGGATGCTTTTGGCGAGACTGTGAATTCAAAATTCTGTCAGCACAAAAAGCGGATCGAGATCCGGAAATTCCGCGAAGGACGCGTTTTCCGGATTTCTCGCTGCCTAGGGTTTTCAGGGCGGCCGCCTGGGCCGCCACCAGTAGTTAGGGATTGTGGCCTTTACTTAAGGCTGAATAAGGAACTTGAGAAGGGTTCTTCTTTCCGATGTTGTATTTTGTCTCTTTCCATTCAAACAAAGCTCTAGTTCTCCACCCATTCTGACTTGTTTTGTGCACGGACTGTTAGGAGAAGTGTTGCTGATCTAGAGGGAATGGATGAGTAGGAAGTACGGATGGGACAAAGGAGAGGAAACCCGGATCTGATCCGACTATAGTACTATGGCTCCTTTTTGAGTGTAGTGGGAAGGAAACCTCGTTATTCCGGATGTCTGAGTAACGCCTATGTGAGATAGCCATCGTTAGGACTGGGTAAGATCCGGAAGGTGCCGGACTTACGCCATCCAACCTTCTGAAGAGGTCTCACGGATCCTAGACGGGGCAATCCGGAAAGCGGTACGGATCGCCCAGTTATCTCAGATTTAGTTGAGCCTAAGTTCGCCATAGCCGGATTGATCTGTCAGAAGGAAGAGAGAGACCGGAACGGTTAGGTTTCCGGTCCGGAGAGCATTTCCGACGTGTAGTGGGAGGGAAACCTCATTGTTCCGGATGCCTGGGTAACCTTCATATGAGATAGCCGTCGTTAGGACTGGGTAAGATCCGGAAGGTGCCGGACTTACGCCATCCGACCTTCTGAAGAGGTCTCACAGTCTTTGGATGGGGTAATCCGGAAAGTGGTACGGATCGCCCAGTTATCCCGGATTAACAGATCTCCGGCCGAACCTTAACCTTTCTGCCGTTGTAGTTCCGAGAACCATCCGGATTCTCTGTGTGACCTGCCAGGAAAGATTAGGCCGATCCGGACTGGTTGTGAGAGAAATCCGGATTTTGACCATATAGGGACGTCTTCACCGGATGAACCCAATCATCAATGGAGGTAGGAAGTAGGTAGGTAGGTGTTGAGGAAAGATTTGTGTAGGAGTAAGACTTAGTTAGAGAGGTCCAATCCGGAAGGCAAGACCCGGAACAAAGACTTCCAAAGGACTATCCGGATCCGGATATCCGGCCGGTGGTCGACTTTCAAGCAGGGAAATTGCGTCCCCAACATCCTGCACTTCACAGAATCCCTGGACGATACTCGGATCATCTGGACAGACCGGATTAGGCATTGAAAAATGCCTATCCGGAACTTTTGGTGTTCGTGTGCTCCCACAACATATTTTTCCCCTCTATATAGGTAGAAGCGCAAAGTTTTTAGAGTGTTAGCAAAATATATATTGAAGCAAATGGATAATAAATCCTATTAATGTTGAATAAAAGAAATTTTGAACCTTGTTGGATCATTATTGTATGGCATCTAAAGCGAGGGCCACAACTAGTTGTAGTTCTAAGATGTATTGCAACCATTTGTATAATTGTTGGTTACATAAGCTCATGATTACTTTAGATCTTGGTTGCATAAGCTTTTGGTAATTTTAAGTCTTAGTTGCATAAACTTTTGGGTGCCGTAGTTTTATTTATATAACCTTCACCTTACCTTAGTTTTTCATATCATTATCATCTGCTTTAATTAGCTTATGGGTTCCTTAACTATTGTTGCATTAACTCCTAATGGCATTAACTGGTGGTTACATTAGTTTTTGATTGCATTGTTGGTTGAAAGGGTTTTGTGGCGTTTGAGACTTAGAAGCATAAGGTAGAAATAAAGTTACTAATTAGTATTTAGTGACAAAATTAGAGAATAAGTTAAAGATTGATGTAGAAATTAAGGTAGAAAATAAGTTACGGATTAACATAAAAGCTAAAGCAAAAAAAAAAATAGTATTGATTAAAGTATTGGCTTGGAGGGTGACAAAAAACCACCCATCATAGTATTATTCTTCGGAAAGGTGGTTTGACCCTCAATCCTCCTATTATTCGGCCGTCCCAACCAAGGTGGTCAGTATGGAATTTTATGGAATTTTGGTACCTTGAGTAACCCCCACCCCCACCCCACCCCCTTGCAATAACGATGTATGAATTTTAGATGAAGCTAAAATGGTTTAGTTTGGATAAAAGGCAATTTTATGAGGGATGTAATAATTAACTTAGGATAAATTATGTGGTTTGTAAAGATGGATGTGTTGCACCAATAAATGTGATGCATTTGAATGATCATAACATTTAAAATGTCATTACTTAGAGGCACTAGAGTAGTCTATCCATTTGGCCAATCTTATGGGTTATTATTTCGATTGGAATAGCAATTATCACCACATTTTTTCATTTCTCCCTCTTGAATGCATTTCAAAATCAATTCTAATGCTCATATTTTTCATAAACATCATAAATCTATTTTGTATGAATTTTTATTTCCACACACATAAGCCTATACACCTTCGTATCTTTGAAATATCTAAGTAACATGCATTTAAAACCTTTTACATCAAGTTTTCCCATCTTTTCGTCTGAAAAAATTGCATAAGCATATATGCAACACAAAACCTCCTCCCGCTTCAAGTATATTTAAGTATAACCTAGCGCAAAGCCTTTGTTGGACATCGGCTTAGTGTATATATTGCATTTGCCACTGTTTCTGTCCAAAGCCATTTCTCAAGCTTTTGAGCTTCAAGCATACACTTTGTCAATGCAACAATAATTTTATTTGCACACTCTGCAAGTCCAATGTCTTGAAACATACTCTCAATGCTATGTTCCATAAAAAAAAATTAAATATCTTTTGACATGAAGTCCCCTCCACTCATCTAATAAGATGCTATAATTTTATGCTTTGATTGTGTTTCTATAAATGCTCAAAACTCCTTCAACCTTTAAGACCATTATTCTCTGGATTTCATCATGTAAATCCACACCTTCATAAAAAAATCATCAACAAAATTAACAAAATATTTTTGTCATTCCCATGAACATGTTTTTCATTGGGCCACAAACACCTGAATGCAAAAATTCTAAGGGTTTTGTTGATTGCCTTTCCACATCGTTGCCCAACTTTGCCGCGTGTGGCTTACCCTCCGTGCATGCTTCGCAAATCAATATAGAGGTGGGGTGAGAGGTTTTACCTAAATTCATGTTCTCTACCATGTTTTAATATGTATCAATGTTCTTCACCTTCAAATGACCAAATCAACAATGCAAAATCTCCACCTTATCGCCTCCCCGCACGTGATCATCTATTCTACATACCTCTGTGAAGATTTTTTTTTTTATAAATTCTCTTTGCCTTAAGGTATTGCAACCACGTCGCCATTTTCAATTCCCACAATGCATTCGTTTATGAAAAATTGCATGTACAACTCATTTGACAAAAACTTGCCACCAAGAGCAAGTTGGCTTGCAACTTCAGCTTGTGAAGCACATCCGTGATGTGAACTATGTTCCTTATGCCACTTGTTTCAACTCCAATAACAATGGACCCCATTCCGATGGCTTAGGCCATGCTTTCATCATCCAAACGCATGTTGCATAAAGAAATTACCTCGTAGATGTTGGATGTCACCCTTTACAAAGTCATGAGTTTTGTGGCTCCCAAATCCATAATTCATTTGCAAACGTTCCTCGAATGCATTTTGTGTTGCATTCCAAATGCAAATTTGTCTTTGTCCATCATATTTTTGGCATTCTCCCTCTCTTTGTGTTTTGTTGTGTAGCAAAATCATGCAATGTGGCCCGATTTGGCACAATTGAACCAATATTTGTCCTAGCACAAAATATCATTTGCAAGCATTTTGACTTTGTTGACATGATCCAGCAAGTCATTGCATTCTAACATCTTGCACGTCAAAAACTCGTAGCAAACCAAAAAGATGTTGGACAAACTCCTTGTCACGTAAATGTCGCAAAAGGTTTTACACACATCCGCAAATCTTTTGTAATTCTTGATGTGTGATATGGTCTACCATCTTTGATGATGGATATGGCTTCTTAAAGTTGCCTTTGGTATTCCTTGAACACTTTGGGATCCACATTGGAATGTGGAGCCTTTCAAATCTGTCCATAAAGGTCCATGAAGGCCAAAACCATCTCCATTTAAAACTTCCAAATGCTAATTTTTTCTCCGTGGAACTTGTGTATAATTATACTTCCTTCACTTTTAACATATACCATCTTCTACTAAAAAATAGTTTGTAAGCTCAAAACTTGCAAATCAAGCCTTGGTCCTCATAAATGAGTCATCCTCTCCCAAAATATACTTGAACCCCTCATAACACTTAATTATGTTTTTTCAAACCTCAAATGATTAGTTTTATCTTTCAAATATGCTTTCTAATATTCAAATCATCCAAAACACTCAAATATTGTCATTTTGAGCTCAAACATCTAGCTTATATCTCAAGTAAGTGTTTCAACATTTAAATGATCCAAATAAAATCAATTCAAACTCCAAATGCTTGAGTCAAATTTAATTACATTTGTCGCAACCCTTGCTAGTGTCCCTTAACTAACTTGGTCATTTTTCAATTCTAGCAAGGGTTAGTAGATGTAACCCTTTGCGTTACGCCATGCTAATGGTTAGCTCCCCATACCACAGATCTTTTAGTCTTGCATTCGGGACTCTCCTCTTAATCGGTAACCAATGGCTAGATGTGGAGTATTGGAAGATAGTATTAAGTTGCGTTGATGACATTGTTCCACATGGGTTGTCAATACCGGTCATAACCTATACATATAAACAAAAGTATGAGGGGAGGAACTAATCACTCTCTCCGTTGTATGCAATCATTGTTCATTTGTTCTACTTTCTTACAGTGGTATCTTTGTTTTCTTCTCTCATTTCCCAATAGGTCATGAGCGCACTTTGCTTTAGAAGAGAGATCAATTTATAAGTAGCTACGAGAAGGCCGGATCTGATCGTAGATGATTTGGAGGTGTTTGGAGCTTTTGGTGGAGTCGTGAAGCTTTGGAGGACCTTTGGAGCGCTTTGGAGCATTCTAGGAGGTTTGGACCAATGTGGAGCACCTTCTAGGAGTGTTATCACATCGGAGGACCCATTTGATAGAGATCCATTTTATTTTGAATACACAAATGTAGATCAATTCGTATTTTGAATGAAAAAATGCTCATTCCAAATATCTCCCCATTCTATGTTTAGTTTGGGGTGATTTGAGTTCCAAAATGCTAAGTTGTGCTCTCTTGATGGTTATTAAGTTATTTTGTATCCATTATGATTGGAAATTATTGACTTGAATGTTGCGTAAATAGCGTGAGACTCCATCTGCATCTAGGTTGGTAATCCCAATACGGTGCACCACCTCAAAGTCATATTCCACAAGCAACAAAGCCCATCTGGCGAGCTTGCCAGTAAGCTTATCCAACTCCATGAGCTACCGTAACGGCTGATGGTCAATCACCAAAGTAAAGCGCTGACCATAAATATATGGTCGGAAATGGGCAATAGCCCATACTACCGCCAATGTTTCTCCTTTCATAAGACAAATAATTGGCCTCCACCGTATTGTTGTTTCGTGACGTGTGAGGCCAAACCACCCACCCTTCTGCGTCCTAGTCCGGGTGAGGGCATGGGGGTCACATTCATACTAACCTAGCTAAATCATTCCAATGTCATTAACTTACATTGCATTTCACCTCAATGCTTGGCACCCCAATTTATTCCATAACAAGATTACAAGTGTTAAGAAACACTCTTCTCTATTATGGCACTATTAGCGTACTCAATTACAATCCACACAACTCAACCACAAGTCCAACCCCTAATTCCACCTTCTAATGCCTTGTGGTCAACCAACTTGTTAATGACTAATTATCTAATTAAAATTATGTGATACCCCTATTAACTAACTATAACATAATCTAATGTCCCACTCTTAGGTTCCTCCTCCCTTTATACCATTGTAATCTCAATGCCTTAGACATTTGCCTAGATCCCACACCATTCTAAGGTCTGCAACCATAGCCTCAAACACCAAATTCAATTCGGCCCAGCTGCCTACATTCAACTCAGTCTGCAGCCATAGCCTCAAAACCAATTCAGTTCAGCCCAGCTACCTACATTCAACCTCAATTTGCAGCCATCGCTCCAAACACCAATTCAGTTCGGCCCAGCAGCCTCATTCAACTCAATCTGCAGCCATAGCCTCAAAACCAATTCAGTTCAACCCAGCTGCCTACATTCAACCTCAGTCTGCAGCCATCGCTCCAAACACCAATTCAGTTCGGCCCAGCTGCCCTCATTCAACTCAGTCTGCAGCCATAGCCTCAAAACCAATTCAGTTTGGCCCAGCTGCCTACATTCAACCTCAGTCTGCAGCCATCGCTCCAAACACGAATTCAGTTCGGCCCAGCTGCCTACTGTGAGCCCTAAATTGTGCTCACATGGTTATCTAATCATGAAGAGTTGCTAATACCTTGAATATGCGTTTGCTTGAATTATCTAAAGGTTAAAAAGTCTGGATTAGATTAAATTAAAGGGCGAATGAGTCAAGGAAGGGCAATAAACCTTAGCAGAGTAATGGGGAGTAAAAGGCATAAGTGTTTAGTAAAAAAACGTATTAAAAACAACCTAGCAATACCAATAGAATAATAGAAGGGGTCATAACAATGACCATTATTTATTGAATAATATGTACACGATAGCTCAGGAAGAGGGGTAGGAACCGGTTGGTTGATACAATTTTCCTGCCTAGAAATCACTAGTAGCGCCAAGTCATGCGTAAGACACTAAACGGTCAGACAAACTTAACGGGAATCGAACCCGGACCGTCTAAGTGTGTTACAAACATCCTTCCTCAACCAACCGAGGAAACAGGACTTGGTCACCACCAACACAACATACCACAATTTATACTATGACCCAAGCGTGATTACTTGCTAACAACTACGGTGGGTTATTCTTAAATGTCCTACCTATCCATCTATCTATGAGTTTTGATTTATCCATGAGTCTAGGGGGAGAAGAAGTCAAGTGAAGAAAAAATAAAGTGGGTTTGAAAGGAGGAGAGGCCAAGGGAAAAGGTCTCAACCCGTTTTTTCTCTCGGGCGGCCCGAAAGATGCCGGGCAACCCGGGAAAAAATGTAGAGGTTGGAGGGGTCTCGGGAGGTAGGAGGTAGAGAGCTCATTATGCATGTTGAGGAGTAGGGAGAGAGAGAGGAGCTAGGAGGGCGAAGCCCTGCTCCGTTGGGGATTGATGTATGAGAGGAGACTAGGAGAGTTTTGGTGCGGAAGCTCTGCCGGAATCGAGCGGAGTGCGTTGAGAGGCGGGGAAAGGAGCCTGCTCTCAAGGGAGGCATGGATCAAGTGCCGAAGATGGGTGTGAGTGGCCCAGGTCCTCGATGTTGTGGCCTGATGATGCAATAGAGGCTGAGGGCGGAAGGATCCAAAAGAGGTGGGCGTGTGTGGTGGATGATGGCGACTCCCTTGATCCGTTGATGAGCAGGAGGCACGATTGAGCTGAGGTCAAGGGGGAAGGAGAGAGGGAAAGCGGCAAGGGACGACATCGTTGCCTTTGGAGGGAGTTTTTGTCCATTTGTTTTGGGTAGAGTGTTCCAGTAGCAGGGTGACCATATCTGATGTTAGCATAGGTAGCAATGCAGGTTGTGTGGACACTGGCCAAGGATAACAGGCAAGGTAGTCGTTTCCATGACTGCAGGTCAAGCCGGCAAGATTGCGAAATCTTGGGGGAGCTGTGGGGATGAGCAACCTTTGATGCCGTGGGAACATGTGACCTGAACCGTAGCAGAACAGTGAAAGCGCGGTATTGTTGCAGAAGGAAAGGGGAAGGTCAAGTATCAGCTTGTGCCAGGACTGCAGTAATTCATTCAGGTTTCCGAAAACAATGGCGAGGTGGCTAGAGCGGTAGCGGAGGGTTGCTAGTTGCATTGTGCAATGGTGCCGAAGTGGCTTCTGCAGGAGACGAGTTACTAACGGGAGAACAAGCTGCCCCGTGGTGACTCTGAAGGGTGCGTGGGCTATTTGTGCAAAGGGGAATGTGATGGGATCCAGCACGTTGCGGAGGAACTAACTGTGGGTGCTTCAATTTCGTGGAAGGGAATTGTTTACTCAGGCGATGGTTGGTGTGGGGGTACCATGAGGGCCTGCCTGCCAGGTCAATGGTCTTGTGGTTGGAGTTGGGCGCATCATTTTGGTGCTAGTCAAATTGGTGGAGCACATTGCATGGGGTAAATTCTTGGATTTTCTTGAGATTGTTCGAGTTGTTGGTTTGAGTGTTGCGGCTTTTCATTGCTTGAGTTCAGTGTTCTTCGCTTGGACGGACGGGCCTGTGGAGTGCTGACTGTCCTCATCCTTGGTAGAGGGAAAAAGAGATGCTCACAAGGAGGGACCCTAGCTGCCTTGTTTAAGCGTTGGGGCTTGGTAGGTGAGGTTCATCGCCTCCTCTGGGAAGGGCAAGGAAGACTTGAGCCTTAGGAGGAGCCAAACGAGGTTCGGGACGACACTAAGCTGGATACTTGTTCTCTCGGGTAGAGGTGAGGAGTGTGAGTAGTATTCCAGGCAAGACACGCACTCCATCCGGCTCCAATGCAACTGAAGTGCTGCGAGAATCGGGATAGGAGATGTAGGGTAGGTGGTGCACTTGAGGGGAATTAGGGAATTTAGGGGAATGAAGCAAGTATGGGAGTATGGATTGACATTGCATATACTCGAGCATTTGTGAATGCTTGCATCTTTTAATAAAACAAAGAAAAGAAAAAGGTGTTATACACACCACTTCTCCAAAACTTTTTTTCTTTGCTTGCACTCGTGACTTGAAGAATAAATGTAGCCCATGATCCCTCACCCGGACTAGGACGCAATCGAAGGGTGAGGGGGATTTGGGCTTACACCTACATTCAACCTCAGTCTGCAGCCATCGCTCCAAACACCAATTCAGTTCAGCCCAGCTGCCTACATTCAACCTCAATCTGCAACCATAGCTCCAAACACCAATACAGTTTGGCCCAGCTGCCTCAAGGAGAGCGAGGGAGAGGGAGAGAAGAGGGGAGAGAAAAAAAAAAAAAAAAAAAAAGGAGAAAAGAGAGGAGAGAAGAGAGGGAGAGGGCACCCAAAACCACAACCCCTTAAACCCTCTCCTACTTAGTAGGACCTTATCCTATCCACTAAACCCTCCACCCCTAAAGCAACAAGGGAAGGCCTCAAATCAAATAATTAAACCCAAGGCCCTTCCCCTTTCTTAACACACACACTCTTAACTTAATTCAACCAACCCACTAATGCCGCTAAGCTTCGAATTAACCACACAAAATAAGCCTAAGGCCTAAAACCGAACTCCACACCAAACCTCACTCTTTTAATGTTTTTTGTTGTTTCAATAACGACTTCAAATGCAATTCTAAGTAAATTCTAAACATAAAACAAATATGAGCAACCATTTTGGGCTCATACGACGCGTAAGCAATAACATACTCCCGGCCAAAATCATCCTTCTGAGCGAGAACTACTTCCAAACCCAATGAGCTTCAGTCCGTATGCAACTTGAAAATTTTGGAGACATCTGGACGTCGAAGCACTGGAGTCCTATCCAATTTTTGCTTGAATGTCTCAAATTCCTATTGCTGCTCACGACCCCAAGTCCACGGTTTGTCCTTGCTCGTGAGAATGATGAGAGGCTTGGCGATCAAGCTAAAGTTCTTGATAAATCGACAATAGTAATTCGCCAAGCCCAAAAAAACACAAAGTCTCGACACATCGACCGGTGCCGGAATCTTCTGCAAGGCGTCTACCTTAGCTTGCTGCACTCCAAGACCTCTTGGAATAATCATATGACCTAGATATGCTAGTCTGTAATGGAAAAACTTGCATTTGCCATGGTGCAAGCGCAATTTCCACCGCCGCAACTGCTCAAAAATGGTTTGCAGATGCCTTACATGCTCCTGTGGTGTTTTGCTGAAAATGATAACGTCATGAATGTAACATTGAGCAAAAGGAAAACCAAAGAGAATTTTGTGAGGCCAAACCACCCACCCTTATGCGTCTTAGTCCGGGTGAGGGCATGGGGATCACATTCATGTTCACATAATTTCCTTTTCCCAACTTCGTAAAAATCCATTACATTTCCCATCAACTCTTGCACACCAATTTATTCCATAATACGAGTACAAACATTAAAAAAATGTTCTTCTCTATTCATTCCCTTCTCACTATACTAACTTACGAACCAACCCTCAAATCCCTACCAAAAGCTCATCCCTCTATGCCACCCTCTAATTTATGTGAGGCCAACCCCCCTTAATTCACTAATGAGTTGAGTTCCTAGTTTAATATTTCCCCCCTTTCCTAATTAGCTGGCCCACCATATGAGGTGACATTAGTACCCATGGCCCTTCCCATAACCGGTCCGAGCTCATAACCGGTCCCATGACCGGTCTCAGTTTCCAGCAGCTCCCGAGATTGGGTTTCCTTCCAGCAGCTCCCGAGCTTGGGCTTCCTCCCTGTCGAATCAGAGCGCTAGGCTCAAAACCAGCAGCTTCCAAATTCAAAGCTTCAAAACCCAGCAGCATTCCGAGCTTGGGCTTCCTCCCAGTCGAATCAAAGCGCTAGGCTCAAAACCAGCAGCTCCCGAATTCAAAGCTTCAAAAACCCAGCAGCATTCCGAGCTTAGGCTTCCTCCCGGTCGAATCAGAATGCTAGGCTCAAAAACAGTAGCTCCCGAATTCAAAGCTTCAAAAACCCAGCTGCATTCCGAGCTTGGGCTTCCTCCCAGTCCAGTCAGAGCGCTAGGCTCAACACCAGCAACTCCCGAATTCAAAGCTTCAAAATCCAGCAGCATGCCGAGCTTGGGCTTCCTCCTAGTCGAATCAGAGCGCTAGGCTCAACACCAGCAACTCCCGAATTCAAAGCTTCAAAATCCAGCAGCATGACGAGCTTGGGCTTCCTCCGAGTCGAATCAGAGCGCTAGGCTCAAAAACAGTAGCTCCCAAATTCAAAGCTTCAAAACCCGGCAGCATTCCGAGCTTGGGCTTCCTCCCAGTCCAATCAGAGCGTTAGGCTCAACACCAGCAACTCCCGAATTCAAAGCTTCAAAATCCAGCAGCATGTCGAGCTTGGGCTTCCTCCCAGTCGAATCAGAGCGCTAGGCTCAACACCAGCAGCTCCCGAATTCAAAACTTCAAAATCCAATAGCATGACGAGCTTGGGCTTCCTCCCAGTCGAATCAGAGCGCTAGGCTCAAAAACAGTAGCTCCTAAATTCAAAGCTTCAAAACCCGGCAGCATTCCGAGCTTGGGCTTTCTCCCAGTAGCTCTTCCGAGCTCCTTGAGCTCCTTCCCCGCTCAACACGAAAAGAGGAAAAGAACCACACACAACCACCCAAGAGGGCTTAACCCCTTACCCCTTTCCTACATAATAGGACCTCATCCTATCCACTAAACCCTCACCCCCTAAACCAACAAGATAGGTCCCAATTCAAACACTTAAACCCCGAGGCCCCTTCCCTTGCTTTAACCCATAACCACTATGTTCTAAATTTCAACCCCTACTTACACTAATCTTTTAATTAACCACACCAAATAAGCCTAAGGCCTAAAACATAAATGTGTGGAAAACCTCACTCCTTTTAATCATTTTTGAGGTTTCAATAATGACTTCAAATGCAATTCTAAATAAATTCTAAACATAAAACAAATATGAGCAACCATTTTGGGCTCATAAATTTGGTCCATCGCTCTCTAAAACTCAGCAGGTGCATTCTTGAGGCCAAATGGAAGAAACTTCCAATGATACAGTTGATCCTTCCCATCATGATCAACTCCCCAAAATGCGGTTTTCATTCAATCTCCCGCAAGTAATGGGAGCTGGTGATAGCCGGATCTCAAGTCTAGGGTGTTGAAGACTTGAGAAAGTCCGATAACATCAAACAACTCCTCGGGGATTGACATGGGACTCTGATCCAATTTGGTTTTCCGGATAAGTGGACGGTAATCCCTGCACATCCGCTTCTCCGTCCAATTGCCAAAGTTATCCTTCTTTGATGGCATAACCGTAGCACAAACATACTTCCCGTTGGAAAGTTTGATTAATCTTGCTGCCAAAAGCTCTTGGCAACCAATCTGAACGCCAATCCATTTGGAAACACTGAGCCTATAAGGTCTCCAAAAAATGGGATGGTCGTCCTCCAACTGAATGTGGATGAGTTTTCCTTAATAACCTTTAAGATCTTGAAGGCTAAAAGCAAAACACCTACAATACGAGCGTATAAACCCTCAGCACTAGTCAAATGAGGGCCTAATTCCAATGGCCAATCATCAAACTCTGTAGTTTTTATCTCCACCAAACGAAATCCACTTGATGCTGGCATGGGCTCTAACTACTACTGGGAGGAGGGGGCATTAACCATGCCCCCAACCTCAGTGCTAGCAATAAAATCCATCCCCCCTTCATCACCACCAATATGTGATGATGAAGCCAAAACAATATAAACCCGTTGAACTCGGAGCTCCTCCATCACCTGTTGCTCGAATCGAAAGATTCATTCGGCTTCTCCAACCATGACCTTAATTTCCTCCTCCATGGATGTGGACCGATGTGCCCCTTGACCAAAATCCTCTACCCCCAGAGACAAAAACTGGTCACCATGATGCCGTTGCAATGCAAGGCATAAACTAACGGTCCATACCATGGTATGAAGATCCATGGCTTGGCCCAACACGAAGCATCATTTGCCCTCAAAAAGGCCTGGAGCTACGGTGGTGCCAGTGCGAAATCCCATGGCACGCTTCCGTTCGTCAGCCAATGGTTCGGTGTGGATTTTGGTGTGAGCATCCCACATCATACCCGGCCCTCAATCGCAGAATGCGAATGACTATGGAAATGTCATAAAGGTGGGCAAGGCCCTCCGTAGTGCCCCCACTTTGTTGACCAATGCCAACGGGGATAAATTATCTCGAACAACCGGCAAAGAAGTCCGGTTTGGATCCAGGATGTCATCCATCTTCTGATCAAAAGGTGGAGGCATTGCAAAAAATGTTGTAGCTAAAATAAATAACGGTGCAAAGTTGGTCCAAATCCACCGAGGCTAGTGGGCATAAGAACCAAGGCTCGCGGCATCCACAAAAATGGGATCTCCAAGGTATTGACAAACATAATGTCGGCCTTCCAACACCTTGTCCCGAAAGTTTCCCAACAAATGTACATTCTCAAAGATATACCCTAGAGGGAAAGGTTTGTGGGCAAACCACCACTACATAAGTGGGATGAGGTCCCAGAATAGACTACACCAGGGATCCTTTAGACCTCGGCCTGCCTCAACATGTGAGTGGCCTTGGCATGGCCATCCCGCCATCACCATATCCACCGGACCCAAGTGTCGTAAGTTTGCCTCACTGATAAGTGTAACATCACGAGGGAGACGTGAAAAACACCCACGAATGGCAGTCGGGTGTAACTTTTGTGGATACAACACCATCAACTGGTGGAAATGGTGGCGAGCCACCCGGGTGGACACTTGACTATTGTCCACATAGACATACCGTCGAACCGTGAGGCCGGCCTCCAACACAGCCGCCAATCTTGTTCCGATGCCCCCAAACAATTTCACCAAGGTAATTCCCACATCTGGCGGGCGCCTGACAATGCCAATGGGCTCTTCGGTAGAACCGGTGTCATAGAGGCGAGAAAGAGGAGAATGCCCTCACATCGCCGGAGGAGCTCGGCGAAATCGCACCAAGGAGGAAGGGGATCCTTGGGATGGCGTACCAATGCATCTTTAGGTGCTATCTCCTATTGATCCTCAGCACTTCCCTTAAATGCCAATGACTCCTCCAACAATACAGAACCATCGGGCAATGTGTCAACAAAAGCGTCACGTCCCAAAACCATGGATAATGGTGCTATGGTAGCGGCCGCCGCGAATACCACAGGAATAAGTTCCCTTCGGCCATCTCCAACTGACCGACTTGGTCGGATCCACGCCTTCTCAGTCCAGTTGTCCTAACCAAAACCGAGAGGATAAAGCACAAGCTAACCAACTAAAATATCGTAATTGGTCGCATCCGTCACCGCACACCTGATAAGAAGAGGTGCGGGTGGATCTTTGGATTTCACTCGGAAGCTAAGTGGTAATGGCTCTTGAGAATAACCAGTGGCCCGCTCCATGTGGCCAATGGATATGACGATGGTAAATGGACAGGAAGCCAAATCTTCGCCCGTCAACTACAATTCTTGCGCAAGTTTTTTACCAATCATAACGGGTTGTGCCCCCAAATCCAATATCACATACTGGGGAGCAACTCGAATAGTGTTGCCCCCAGTCCGACTGACCACGAAAATGCTGGAATCAATCACCATATGTATAACGCCAGGTCGAATTTCTCGACGCTCACGAGCAGGTCGAGCAGCTACATTTGAGAGATAAGTTGTGTCTGCGGAGGTTGGTGAATCATAAGATGATGTTGGCCTTTGGTCATCCGAGGCGTGTGCGTCAAAAGACACAATGGTTTTTGCTGCAAGCCTCGCTCGTCGTTTGGCCGCTTTCTCAGGATCCTCCGTAGTAGCAAGGTCAACGGTGGTTTGACTCACAGTTAGAGAACATGGTAGTGTATTTTTTCCAAAATTCTACATGCAAAGTAAAAAACCTTAGCATGTTCGATGCCGGATGATGACCACTTCATCGCTGTGAACAAATATGTGTGCAACACTTTGGATGGCAAAGTGTGCACGACATCAGTCGCTGGATTTGAAGCCTCCAAGCTCGAACAATGATCACTAACAGATTGGAGAGCATCCGCCAATACAAAAGATAATAACAGACGGGCCTGGCTAATATGATCCGCGGGACCATTGTTTCGAGCTCGTAACATGTCTACAGACTCCCCTGTGGTCGAAGATGTGGCTCGTGACACGAATTACGCATGTGTCATTGCTGCGGAACTCATCACCTTTCTCAAGCCTCCGAACATATAATAATCCGGAGTGGAAGAACTAGCCTTAGCTCTGGAGGAAGATCACGAGTCCAAGATTTTGCCGGATGACGCCAAACTTTTGAACCTCTCCTCCAAGGCTCCAATCTTTGCCTCCAACATTTTTTTTCCGTTCGGAAGAAGGACGTTTCTTTGGATGGAAGGCGAAGCAGTTGTCTATTGCGTGATTGTTCCGCTCGCAATGAGAACACCCCAACTGCTTGGCTAAATGATTACCCGCCTCCTTTGTCGAAGCCTTAACGGGAACAATTGGTTTCCGCTTCGAATTACCTACGGTCTGGGTTTGCCTTTATTTCGAAGGACAATCCTTCTTAGCGTGGCCTGCCTGCCCATAAAACCAACAATACAAGGTCTTCTCCACCTCTGCATCCGCCAATCCTGCAGCCGCAACGGAACTTTCCGAGATTTGTTAGAATCCATTAGCATGGACACTAAGTCAGTGGCGTCGTGCTAATACAAGGCACGAGCACACTGCTTAACAATGACGAAAGCATCTACAAGTGTCGCCCGGCCACCATAATTCAAGATGATCATAGGTAGTGTTAAGTCAATGAGGCATTTGTCAATCTTTGACAAAAAGACCTTCACCAAATGGCTTTCTGTGAAAACACCTCCAGATTCCCTGACAAACATGCCAACCTCGTATACATGGTACAAGGTGGATTCTCTTTCTTCCATCAAAAGTCTTTGATCCGCTGCATTTGATCTCGGTGGAAACCTCCATATTCCTCCTCCAAATGGAACTAGAATTCATGTAGAGGATCAAAATCAGGTGAAGTCCCTAAAGAGGCTAATTCCGTATGGGTAGCCTAGGCATAGCAGGAGAGTGGGAAAATCGGGCACGACGTACTCGCGAATGCGGACGCATGAATTTTTTTCTTAGGTTTATCATGAAAGGCTCCCTCCATGTCCACTACAAAGACGCTCTTCGCTTGTTCCATCTTCACCACAGGAAGAATTAATGAACTAGAATCTGCAGCGTCCTTCAATGCGGAAACCAACTCCACCCGACTCTCCTAGTACCGCTTCACCTGGCGCAACTCCATCCAATGAAAATCCTTTCATTACTCATAAGTCTTAAGCGCTTCGTGCTCCAACTATTGGGGCACAAACTCGAACGCATACCAGTCATTAAAATTGGTATTGCGTCGACGGTTCTCCCGCATTCACGTCCTAAATTGAATTTTCCCTGCTCGACCAAAAAACCGGTCTCGGACTCCACCTCGAGGCTACTCTTTCATATCGTCAAAGGTCCCTACTTGTCACGCACCTCTCCATGAGGAGTGCCCGAAACACCATGGGCACAAAGGGGACCCCGGAGTGACACCCGACACTTGTGGCGCCGTTGGTGAGAGGGCCCAAGTGATCCTAATGTGGGCGAGGGCCCCGGGCGTTGGGAACGCCTCCCACCCACGGAGACTAGGAGGCATGAGGATAAGGCCATGAGCTTTGCGTAGCCCATGGCGTGGTGATTCTAGAATCTCAAGAACATCTCAATCGGAGGTGTGAGCTAGGAGTTATGAGAATTTGAGTGGGGCGCTGTCCTGGGACAGCGCCCTGGTACAGCAGTGCCTGGGAGTGATTCCCGGGACTGCCAAGGTTCAAATAGGCATAACTTCGTCAATACTTGCTTGAATGGGGCAAATGAGGAGTCCATTGCCATCAACGTGAAGCGTAAATGAAGATGGAGTGGCTGCTTGTTAGCATCAAACAAGGAAGTTATGATGGTTTGAAGCTGCTGGGGGGTTCTAGGCCCAGCGGCTAAGGGAAAATGTCTACTTGGCCCCAACTCTTGGTAGACAAACAAGAGGTTTCTTGACAGTGGGGTAGGGGCCCCGCGTAGAGTCCTAGAGGCTTATATGGGTGAGGTGGTGTGGCCTCACCCACCCGAGGCCGAACGGCACGGCCTTCATGGGCATTGACCCAATGTGAGGCCATAGTTGCCTAGTATGCTTCGGGTTGTTTTAGAGTTGCTCCTGCAACGCGATGATCAACATAGGAGTGGACTCCCATGGATGGAAGTCCACATCGAAGAAATGGGTTACGGATTAAGGGGTGAGTCCTGAATGCAAAGTAGGAGGGTTGGTTCCCTCTTATGAATTATAAGGTCCGGGGTGAGAGGAACTAACCATTAGCATGGCGGAATGCAAAGGGTTAGCGCTCGTAACCTTTGCTAAAAACAAAAATTGGCAAGATAGTTAAAGGGGCTAGCAAGGGTTGCGACACTATCCAAAGGTCGAGAGACCGAGTGGCAGCCCCCCCACGCCGACGTAGGCTGAAAACCTCTTTGGGTTCTACCATTAGTTCTACGTGTGAGAGGGCCGATGATCAACCTTCCAATGCTTCTGGAGATGGCAAACGATAATGTTGGCACCGAGTCGAAACCATAAATCCACAATGAATATGGTGACTGGAGCCAGCAACCTATACTACTATGGTATCAAGGTAAAACATATTAAATGAAAAAGACAACATGCATCTACAATCACCACCAACCTTATAGTTTGCTGGTCATTACTCTAGCCTCATCATGAGGGAATACAAGCACCGACCACTTGGTGCACACACAAGGGTCCCGTCGTTTATCACTCCGACCTGACCCCCACAGTATTCTATCACAAACTAGTATAACACTAAATGAGGCAAGTTGGCAATTGCCAACAACACAGCCTGCCACGGGCAAAAAGTACCACGACGAATTACAAAAAATAATGCAAATGCAACACTGGATCCTCATCCCCAAACAACACTTAAGCAAAAATGAAAATTGACCGCGGACAATCGACACTCGCCTGCGGTTGGTGGTCAAATATGGAACATCCATGTTGTATTGGAAAATAAATTGTACATAAACACATCTCTCATCTCCCGCTACAATATAAAAATCTTCTCCTCCCCGAAATCACTAGAATCTGTGTTCTTAACACAATTTGCCCTTAACAATTATCTTGTTAAGTCGAATGATGATTTCATGTGCCAATTCTTTGAATCCCTCGGCAATCCCTAAACAATCCAAATGAATCCCAACGCCTAAAACTTGCCCCCAATAATTCAAGTATGTGGTGGTTTAAGTGTTATCCCCTTATTTTTCTTTTCAACCAAAAGAAAATGAAAACACCCTTATGCCAAGTACCTCTCCCAAATTGTTGCGGAAAAAAACAAGCCAACTGCACATTCATCACAATCCCACGCCTTCTACGTGTTCCCGGATGTTTTCCTACTTCAATTTTATTTTTTGAATCTAAATTTTCTTTCACTTAGCATCGAGAATTTGAACTTGAAAGCGGCCGAGTAACAAACAATTCCATGGAAAATTCAATAATTTTTCACTACAATTCACTTTGATGAAACATTCACAAGTAGGCATTTTTCTTCTTGTTACTCCTCAAATCCGCGATGTTCTTTGCTCCAACATTTTACAACTTCGTCACTCCTTGTCCTCACGTCCTTCCTTGCGCATAATATCTCAAGAGTGAAAAAAAATAAAAAAAATAAAGCATTTTTACCGACAGAGAAAGAAGAGAATCAAACCCTTGCAAAAACTTTAATATCTCTTCAAATGCACACAATGAGTGAAGTTATATCTCACTCCATCACGGGATAATCCAAAAGTGTAAGAAAGGGGAGAAGAATTCAAAATTTATTGCAAAAACATGCAATCTTTACCTCACACAAGCTTTCTCCATACACTCACTCACAAGACTTGACTTGGCAAGAATGCCAAGCCAAGAAGGAGGCTCCTCACTTAGGAGCCTTCCTCTCCACATCTAAGATTCATCCATCCAAATCTAAATGAATGAAGTCCAACGGATAAGGTACGGCCGCCGACGCCGCATACCGTGACATAAAAGACCCCTCATCTTATATTTAGTTTGAGGTCATTTAAGTTCCAAGAAAATTAGTTGTACTCTCTTGATGGCTATTAAATCATTTTGCATCTATTTTGAATGAGAAATTGATGACTTGAGGGATCTTCATTTTCTACATTTATTTTGAGGCGATTTGAATTTTTTGAGGCTTAGTAGTGCTCTCTTTATGGTTATTAAGTCATTTTGCATCTATTTTGAATAAGGAATGATTGATTTGAGGGACCCCCCATTCTGTGCTTAGTTTGAGGTTATTTGAGTTCCAAGAGGATTAGTTGTGCTCTCTTGATGGTTATTGAGTCCTTTTGTATCTATTTTGAATGAATAGATGATAACTTGAGGGATCTTCACTTTCTACGCTCGATTTGAGGTGATTTGAGTTTTTGATACTAAGTTGTGCTCTCTTGATGGTTATTATGTCATTTTTCATCTATTTTAAGTGAGAAATTATTGATTTGAGATACCCCCATTCCATGCTTATTTCAAGATCATTTGAGTTCCAAAAGGCTTAGTTATGTTCTTTTGATGGTAATTGAGTAATTTTGTATTTTTTATAGTGAAAAGTTGATGACTTGAAGGATCTTTACTTTCTACGTTAATTTGAGGTAATTTGAATTTTTTGAGGCTTAGTTGTGCTCTTTCGATGGTTATTAAGTCATTTTGCATCTCTTTTGAGTGGAAAGATATAGACTTGAGAGATCTTCACTTTCTGTGCTTAGTTTGAGTTTATTTGAGTTCCAAGAGGCTTAGTTGTGTTTTTTTGATGGTATTAAGTCATTTTAGATATCTTTTGGAGTGAAATTTTTTTTGTCTTGAAAGATTTCAATAATCCTAGAGTGTTTTGAAGAATTTTGATTTTCAAGGAAACTCTATTGATTCCTTAAAGTTTTTGAGTGGTTTTATACCAACTTGGAGGGTTAAGGTGTTGACTATAGTGTGGGAGAACATTGAGTGATAAATTGAGTCCATTCTACATTGTTTATGGTCGGCAAATTCTAACTCCTTTGACGGTTTCTAAGTCCATGTGTTACATTAGGTGAGAAGAAGTTTGCATTCAGGGTTGGTAGTGAGGGCGGTGGACTTATCACGGTTGATAAGATCCATGACAACAACTTCAACCTCTACAAGTTCAAGTTGGAGATTGTCGCACACCTCTCCATGAGGAGTGTCCAAAACACCATGGACACAAGGGACCCCGGAGGGACACCTGGGACTTGTGGCGCCGTTGGTGAGAGGGCCCAAGTGATCATAGTGTGGTTGAGGGCCCGGGAGACTAGGAATCACAAGGGTAAGGCCATTAGCTATGCGTAGCTTATGGTGTGTTAATTCTAAAATGATCAAGAACACGTTAATTGGAGGTGTGAGCAATTTGAATGGGGCACTGTCCCTCGTACATCAATGGCCTGGAAGTGGCTCTTAAAACTGTTAAGTTTTGAATGGGCATAATTTCTATAATAATTTCTGAAATGGGGCAAGCAAAGGATCCATCAATATCTACGTGAAACTTAAATGATGATAGAGTGGTCACTTGTTCGCATCTAAAATCATACAAGGAAGTTATGGTGTTCTAAAACTGTTGGGGGCTTCCAGCCCCAACGGCTAAGGGGGAATGTTTACTTGGCCCCACCTATTGGTAGAGAGACAAAAGGTTTCTTAACAGTGAGGTAGGGACCCTGCCCAGAGTCCTAGAGGCTTATATGGGTGTATGAGCCCTAAATTGTGCTCACATTGTTCTCTAATCATTAGGAGTTGCTAATACCTTGAATATGCGCTTGCTTGAATTATCTAAAGGTTAAGAAACGTGAAGGGTCAAAAATCTTGATTAAATTAAATTAAAGGGTGAATAAGAGCTAGAAAAGGCAATGAATTTTGGAGGATTAATGGGGAGTAAAGGTGTAAGTGTTTAAACATGAGTCTAGTGAAAAAACGTATTAAAAACAACCTAACAATACCAATAGAATAATAGAAGGGGTCATAACAATGACCATTGTTTATTGAATAATATGTACACGATAGCTCAGGAAGAGGGGTAGGAGCCGGTTGGTTGATACGATTTTCCTGCCTAGAAATCACTAGCCAAGTCATGCGTAAGACACTAAACGATCAAACGAACTCAACGGGAATCGAACCCGGACCGTCTAAGTGTGATACAAACATCCTTCCTCAACCAACCGAGGAAACATGACTTGGTGACCACCAACACAACAAACCACAATTTATATTATGACCCAAGCGTGATTACTTACTAACAACTACGGTGGGTTATTCTTAATTGTCCTACCTATCTATCTATCTATGAATTTTATTTATCTATGAGTCTAGGGGGAGAAGAAGTCAAACGAAGAAAAAGGGAAGTGGGTTTGAAGGGGGGAGAGGCCAAGGGAAAAGGTCTCAACCCGTTTTTTCTCTCGGGCGGCCCGAAAGATGCCGGGAAAAAAGGTAGAGGTTGGAGGGGTCTCGGGAGGTAGGAGGTAGTGAGCTCATTATGCATGTTGAGAGGTAGAGGTGAGAGAGAGAGAGATCAAGAGGGCGAAGCCCTGCAAAAATGCTTGCGCGTGTAATGAAGGAGAGAGGTTAGAGAGACGAGGCGGAGGCCATGCCTCGGAGGAAAGCATTGGCATGAACTGAACTCTGGTTAGTCGGCTGAAGAACAACCCAGTTGCGACGTGTGCACACAAGCACCGAGGCGTAGTGTTGGCCGATGTGTGCATGACGGGTAAACAACTGGTTGCCGAGGCCAGAGGAGGAACATGTCCCTGCTAAGCTAGAAGGTGAGGGGATCAAGGCCGAAGGGGGAGCAGACTGCTACAACTCCGTTGCATTAGGGAGTCGGGACCAGCAGCCTGTTGGCTGCATCGCGGCGCTTCCTCCATCCATCAGCTGCTACATGCCAGGCACCAAAACGGATTGACAGAAGAAGGGCGATGTTGGGACCAGGGAGGGAATGCGAGGAACCACCCCGTCAAGGTGCCCAGGAGCGGATGCATCGGCGTCGCCATCCTTGTTATTCCTTCCGTTCTATCTCTGAGGTTACCGAACCATC
The DNA here is from genome assembly GCA_950295325.1 of Polytrichum commune. Classification (NCBI taxonomy): domain Eukaryota; kingdom Viridiplantae; phylum Streptophyta; class Polytrichopsida; order Polytrichales; family Polytrichaceae; genus Polytrichum; species Polytrichum commune. The sequence continues at coordinate 52,227,737 of OX485806.1, read as the reverse complement.
ATGCCCTGTGAATGCTGGCCATCTGAGCGATGTTGTTCTTCTTGGTGAGGTGGGATGGTGAGCCAACTGCTTGTCTGGTAAAATCTAGGGAGTGTGATTGTGGGTCGTGAGTTGTTGTCACGCATCGGGTTAGTACTGCACTAAGTAATAAAAGATCGTTCTTCTGGGCGTGGTTGAGGATGTGTCCGAGTGATAGGTTCCAAATGGGAGGAAGTTTTGCCCTGTTGTGGGGAGTGAATTAGATCTGTGAGAGCAACTAGAAATTCGGGCAGTAGGATTGGTATCTTTGTGGCTGTGGGGTTGGTTGCTCTCTGTAGGGCGCAGATTGCTGTGGAGCTGGGGTGGACTCCAACTCGGGAAGGGCAGTGTCTACGCTGGGAGGTTCAAGGCCGATACACCCTGGTGATGAGCATTTCCAAGGGTCTCGCGTCGGCACTTCTGTTTGCGGCAGCAGCCACTGGTGGTGGGAATGCAGGTGGCGATGAGTCAGCGGGAGTCTCTGCAAGGAGGTAGAAGATGTGCGTGTCGGGGGCTGCAGTCCTGGGTGGAAGTAGGCCGAAGAGTAGTTGAGGTGATGAGATGCATGAGATGCCCACGGCTTGCAAGGAGGAAGAGGCCCGATCGGTGCAAACAAGGAGAGGGTGAGGCATGACCAGCAGGGCAACGAAGGCGCATTACTAAGGCACTCATTGTTCACTGTTAGAAAAGGTCATGAAAACTCCTGGTGCTGAGCATCTGGGTTTGCTGATGGTGAACGAGCAAGTAGTAGTGAGAGGGAGCTGGTAGATGGTATGAGGCTGGGATGAATGGTGAGTTGGGTTACCTGCTTGTTGGAGGAAGTTGCATTTAGGCTAGGAAGAGGAGAGAACTCACTTAAATTGTGGGTGATTGAGTGTGGTGGATGCTCACAATTTTAATAAAAAGAAAAATGTGTTATACACACCACTTCTTCCAATCAACTTTCCTTGCTTGCACTTGTTATTTGCAAAATTGAATGTAGCCCATGAACCCTCACCCGGACTAGGACGCAATTGAAGGGTGAGGGGGATTTGGGCTTACAGGGTGAGGTGGTATGGCCTCACCCACCCGAGGCCGAACGGCACGGCCTCCATGGGCTTTGGCCTAATGTGAGGGGATAGTTGCCTAGTGTGGTTCGGGTTGTTATAATGTTGCTCCGGCAATGTGATGATCAACATAAGATTGGACTTCCATGAATGGAAGTCCACATCTAAAAAGTGGTTACCGATTAAGGTGTAAGTTCCGAAAGCAAAGTAAGGGTCCTATGAACTAAGGTCAGAGGTATGGGGAGCTAACCATTTGCATGGCGGAATGCGAAGGGTTAGCACTTGTGACTTTTGCTTAAAATGAAAATGACTAAGTTAGTTAAGGGGAGCTAGCGAGGGTTGCGACAAAGATGGTCAAAGAGGATATGGTCATGACCTTGCTCGATAGCCTACCGCCCTCGTTTGACCATTTGATCACCGCATTGGAGATGCGCCCGATGAAAGAACTCACGTTGGATTTCATCACCGCACACCTCATGCGCGAGGTGTCCAAGAAGAAGGAGAAGGAGCCTCAAGGAGATGATGTGGCCATGTTGTCTCGCCAACCTCGAGCATTCGACAAAAACAAACGGCACGGCGACACCTCGAGGTTCTACAATTAAGGTACGTTGGGCCACATTGCTCGTAATTGTCAATGCAAACATTGTAAGGTCGAGTGATGATTTTGCATTTTTTTGTTAAAAATGGAGCATCTAACATTGCCGCCACTAGATGGATTGTTATTTTGGGCGCCTCGCAACACATGACACCATATAAACAAATTTTTGACACTTATAAACCCGTCTTAGGTCGCAAAGTGTTTATGGATGATAACGACATGGTAAAGGCCATAGGCGAAGGCTCTATACTAGTGAAAACACGTGTAAAAGGTCATTTATGGAGCATTAGATTGCATGACTTGCTTCATGTGCCCAACTTACATTCAAACTTGCTTTCGGTGAGCAAACTCATTTCAAGGGGTTTGAAGGTGCATTTCAACTCATTAGAATGTGTAGTGAGGGAAAATAACATTGAGATGTTGGCCATTGCATTGTTGGAGTCTAATTTGTACCAATTGGACATGAATGTGATGAATTGGGCTAAAAAGAGTTTCTTGGCGCATTTCAATGGAAACTCGCATTTTTTGAAGTTTTGGCACAAAAAGTTGCGGCATCCCAACGCAAATACCATGAAAAGACTTCAAAGCATGGTGAGCATGATGGACTTGGAAGTGCTGCAAGGGGATTTGCATTTGTTCGCATGTAAAGGATGTATCGATGGCAAACAACAAGGCGACCATTCCCGACGGATGGAGGTACCCACGCCACAAAGATCTTGGAGCTCATGCATTCCGATATATGTGGACCAAGGAGAATCATGTCCATTGGAGGCGCAAGGAATTTTTTCACCTTCATTAACGATTCCTGACGCAAGATTTGGGTGTATATCCTTGAGGCCAAAAGCGTGGTGTTGGCGAGGCTTAAAGAATGAAAAACCTTGGTGGAGAGGCAATTGGAACATGTAATGAAGGTTTTTAGGACGGACAACGGTGGGGAATACGTGTTAAACGCATTTGATAAATTTTTGAGCAAACATGGCATTGTACGGCAAACCTCATCACCTTACACGCCGCAACAAGACAGCGTGGTGGAGTGAGCAAATCGAACCATCGTGGCGATGCGCGCGGTCCATGATTCATGCCCAACCATTTGGCCATGAATCACGGGGAGGTCACTCCATCTTTAATTAATGTATATACGTGCACTTAGGACCTATTTATTGGGGGGTTATTTACCTTGTAGTGTAGAACAGATTGTAAGGTATGGTATTTTTTAAAATAAAAATAAATGCTTATATTTTAATAAACCCTATCAATCATTATAATTTTGGGGGGGAATCCTTTAAAAATACCTTGATTTATTTATACTACATTTTTTCTCTTATATTCCAAGTAACAAGTTTTATCGATTTTATCCCAATCTCTATTTCTCAGAGTTTTTTTTCTTCTTCAACTGCATTATATTTCGAATACCCTATTTTCCTTTGGTTCTGTGAGCTACAATTTTTTTCATACATGACAATTTTTTCTTAAAACCATGAATTGTGAAGTTCAACCACAATTCTAAACTCACATGAACTAAATCAAAACAATAAAAGAAAATGCATGCAAATGCATGCAATTGAAGAATTGTCTTAGATTGTGAAATAAAGTCAAACAAAGCGCTAAAATTTTCCCTCCCGGCACGTGGGTGGATATCATTAATTCCACATTGGAACCATTGGTTCAGTAATGTTCAAGCAAGCCAATGTGCGAAGTCATTCATCCAAACATTTTCAACAGAATATTGTCTTTTATCATCCACTAACACAAACCCTACCCTAATTCTTCTTCCCTTAGTAATTGTTTCTATGTTATTTTACATGTATTGACTAGATAAATGAGACCATTATATATGATGGTATTTTACATGTAAACATGTTTCATTATTTTTAAAACCCCTATATTATATGTATGTTTTTGGAAAATTCTACCTACAATGAATATATTAGACCTTATTTTTTATCGCATGTTGTTTCTATGATTTTTTCCAGTGACCTCCCCGTGCCATGAATTTTGGGCAAAGGCAGTGTGCAATGCAATTTACATGTTGTGGATGGTAAGACACCGGAGGAGGCATGGAGCGGGAGGATGCCACAAGTTTCCCACATGTGTGTGTTTGGTTGTCTGGCTTATACAAAGATGCCGGATCAAAGGCAAACAAAGTTGGATGTAAAGGACATCAAATGTTTGTTTCTTGAATATTGCAAAGGCATTAAGGCGTATCGGCTCATTTGCTTGGAGACGAAGAAAATCATCAAGAATCCAGACGTGCTGTTTTCCGAAGACAAAACGCATTTGGAAGATTGTCCAAGTGGGAGAGTTGATGAAGCACTTGTGATCAAGGTGGACATATCCCCCAAATTGGATGTTAAGAACTTGGATGCAAGTAGCAATAGTTTGGAGCAAGATGAAGCACTCGGCATAGAGGAGGAAGTGGAGGCCGACGTTTCGGCCGTGAAATCCACTTGTAGCGGGGAGGCATGGAAACTTGATACCGGTAAGGAAACCACAACCAAACCATTCCACTAGAAAAAAACGCACATTTTATGACTGCAATTTATGACTACTTTAAGTCATAAAATTCCAAAATATGACTGACGAGGCACCGTAGGAAGATGACACGCGCGGTGACTGGGTCTAGTCATTACCGACGAGTTGCTTTGGACGTCAGTCATATGAATATATACGGTAGTTTGGGCGTATAAAAGGATAAAATCTACAATCCCGACAGCACATGGAGCATGCCTTGACTGGCCTTGGAGTCCGTGCCCTTTTTTGACATGCCCGGGCAAAAAAAACCAGTCTGACGTGGCATGTGACTCTGTGTAGTCATGTCTTTTGCTGACGTGTAATAGGATTGTGACGAGTCATAATTTGGCCGACGTGGCAGACCACGTAGAATGTGACTGTTAGTTTTATCATTGCTTGTAGCCAAGTTTTTGTGGCGTTAGCCAAATTTTTGTTGGGATGCCATTATAGTCATATGACGGCCTATAGTCATATTCTTGGTGACATGTATTGCACAATATGACATGATGGAGTGATATTTTCTGCGATGGAGAGTCACATTACGTGGTTTATTATGCGCGGTTGTGACTGTATTGGGTTAGATCCGCATTACTTCTAGTCGTGAATGTCAGTCACATTTCGAATACATTTCAAGCGGTTACGACGCATTCAAGTCATGCGTTACATGACTGAGCTAAATAAGAAAGAAATTATCACAGGTCTATACGAATATGTAGCAAATTCACTTTGCATATATATGGGAAGCAATCATTGGAGACACAAATTGCACAAATTAATATAAATTAATTCAATGATATTTTATAATTAATATCTCAAAACATATCCAAATGTGTCAATCTTTGCCACATTTACCATCAATATGTTAACTATCTAATTGTGAAAGACTTGTTTCATTCCTCCAAGATAGTCTTGAGTGCTTTCACATGCCACTTGGTGGTGAATTTCAGCGCATCGCCCAAATGCACCATTGGCAGGTCGTCGTCGTTGTTGCCCTCGTACAACAACACGGATTCCACTCTCGGCTCAATTGAGGACACGCTCACAAATACGTTGTCTTTCTTAATGAGCCGCCCGTGGAGTGTGCCTCCTGCAAGGCTCACAATGACTCCATGAGCCACCACGTTTGCTTTGGCCTTGTTGTCCTCGTCCAAATCAAACATTTTGATCTAAGACCCCGTGGCCAATGGAAAAGGTATTTCCTCCAACAATTTTGGAGCTACTTCCAATAATAGGGGAGCGGCCTCCGGTGTCTGCGTCTACATTCGAAGTCATAATTGTCAAAAAACAAAAAATCCAAATAAAACTTTAACATAGTGGAGTTCACACACATAAGGTGTCGATGAACCTACCAAGTTATGTGGGAACGACGCTAGACCAAATTTTTTGCCCAAATACCCCACTCAATATTCCATGTCAGAGGGCTTGCGGGCCAATGCTTCAAAATGGCCCTATGATTCTCCTCAAAAAGTCATCGTTAGGGTCTAACCGATCCCATTGCGCACAATCAAGGACATTTGAGGGGGGGACCATGCCGTTGCCATTGCATTGCAATCAAATTGAAGACATCAAGTTGTACCGTGAGTAGGGTCCGGAATCATACTAAAGAGATCATGTAGGTCTCTTATAGGGCTCTGGAATGGGTAGGACCTCCTCCATAAGAAGCTCCAATGAACATTCGTTCTCTCAGCAAGAAACGTAACTACTATCCCTTGTAGGATCTATTTTAAGGGCGATCATATCCCAACATCAAAATGAGAACACAACATCAACAAAAATATGCCGCAATTCGTTTTATTTATTTATTTTTACATTGAGGTTCCTATCGTGGTGGATCATTAGATCCGGCCCCACTCTTACCTATCATGCAGTTATCTAATGTCACATAGAAGACCTATGACATTCAACACAATTATCTTTCTATGCCCATTGTCCGACACCCTTACCGGAGGGAGTTTCGCGGCTACAGGATGGAGCTTCACGGCAACCAGAGGCTTCTTCTTATTTTTCTATGAACTGTCTGCTTTCTCTGTGTGGTACTTTTGGGCCACCCCCTTTCGAGGGAGCCTAAAAGTATCACACAAGCCCTTCGGTGAAGGTGGCCTGCATTTGCAGGCGCCCAAGCCGAACCCGGATGATAGGTGTATAACGTGAGTAGTTAGATTTTTAAGGGAGATTAAATATGCGTCGTAGTACCTCCGGAGGTTAGGCCTTAGTTTTTTACTAGTGTGGCTTTAAACTCCACTAACCAATTTCATATCTAGTTCTAACCTTAACCTACAACCTATTCTACGCGCAGACGCACCAGCCTTGAAACCAAGGCAATCCTAATTTGTGAATTGGGATGGTTCTGATACACCCAACCGGGTGTGACTCATACCACCCTAACTCAACGAACGGAATAACGACAATTTGATGGACCATTCAATTCTTCCTATTTCTTTATTTAGTTCTATTTAGTTTTCTAAGCGGGGGAACTTGGCCTAAGTCCCACCCTTCACACAAATTCCTTCTTAATTACTTACTTTTGTTTGCACGTCCTAACTTACTACATTAATATATTAGGCATCACCCCTTACCTCGGGTCTCTTGCCAACAAGGGTTTACGATTTATTTTGTATGTTTTGATTGTTAAATGTGTTTACACTGGATAGACCACGAAATGCAACTCAATGGGACCAGGGTGACGGGCGACCTGTAGGTTCAACCTGTTGCGCAATCTTCATAAATTGGGGCCATTACTCCCAATCTATGGGGCCAACAACATAATAGTGGATTCGCGGGTCATTAACCCCACCTTTCCACCAACAACATTCAGAGTGGTCGTGTCGGTGATTAATCCGACTTACCACACACGAAACTTGCTAATAAATGAAGCTACTACCACAAAACATACCAAGGGCCCCGAAAACAATGGAATTGGGTACTCCCTTGGCGGTCAAGTGGTCAAGCCACTTGACCTTACGAGATAGGTGAGTGGGTTTAGAGATGCGTACCTTAGCCGTGCTCCCTCCGATCCTAAATGGAAGGCTTAAGGTTAGTTAATTTACCTCAATTTTCCTCGGTTGATTTGGCTTGATGTAGGCCGAGCCGCTACCTCCTTCCTTGCTCCACTTTCCGAGCGTCGACCTTGCCTCCTTCTTTGTAACTAGTTTGGTAGTAAGCGTACCTTAGTTAACAATTAAAATATAAAGTGTTATTCTGCCCTGTAATTTAATCCTAAGCATAATATTTATACTTAGTGCACCAAATTATCTTTCCAATGATCTAAAAATCACTCTAATCGGATAAGAAATGCAAAAGTTATGAGGGTTGGAAGTGTGAGGTCGATTCAACCGACCCTTCCAACCCACCTATCTACCTTCTAACTTCAAAAATTCATAGCACATTCCTTACTACTTGGATCTAGGCTTTCCTTATACCATTGGAAAGCTATGAACAAGCTCTAACTAGAAAAAATTATGACATCAGCAGGTTAAGCTAATAGAAATTCAGCGGACTCCTTGTAACACAGCAGTCAATCAAGAAGGCTTAAACTATGTATCTCGCCTTCAACAATTCATATCTAATTCAAATCTTAGTCAAATCAAACGTTCTATATGACCCTGGAGAGATATTAAAAAGATGTATTTGATAAAAATATGTGATTAGAAAGGTAAGCCGTAGTGAACCCAGCAGGTCCTCTGTAATGCAGCAGTCAACCAAAAGTTCTCAAACTATGTGTCCCATCTTCCACAATTCATATCTAATTCAAATCATGCTCAAATCAAATGTTCTAAGCCATTTTGGAAAGCTACACAAAAGTTCTACTTGGGAAAAATATAATTTCTTGGAATTAAAATTCCTATTGGGGTCGCAGGTCTGATCCAGCAGCCGCTACCCACAAGACCACCCAGTTTTTCTACTCCATCTTTGAAAATCCATAACTAATTGTCATCTCAACCAAATCACAAATGGGAAACGGCTATGGATAGCTATATGAAATCTCTCTAAGAGAAAAATGATAAGTATCTTGTTCTAGCTTTTGAACTAAGCCTTCAGGGCATTGGCAGATGAGGTCTATAATGCCTCTACTCAAAACTCTACCATCTAACCTACCTCTACAAAAAAATGAATAATTTTGTTGGTGTGTTAATAAACACACAACCTAACTAGGAGAGAGAGAGTAGAGGAGGTTCTCAAGCCTTTCTTTTAGACCATTGACAATACATGCTAAAGGATTTTTTCCTAACTACATTGAAGCAGGGCTTCGCCCAAAAACTAGAGAAAGAGAGAGAGCTACAAGGTGGAAGGAGGGGTTTTTAAACCCTCTCACAAAAGGGTTGGACCCCTCCTCCACCGGATCCATTTTTCAAACCCTTTCCCGAAATTTTGGCTCGGGGGTTTTCCCGGTTGAGGTTGCCACCCTCTCGCCGAGGTGGCTCCGACAAAAAACCTTTAGAAATCTTTCTAATTTTTCCGCCATCGAGTTGGCAAGGGGGCAAGTGGGCAAGTATCCCCCTTGCTCTCTTTCTTTTTTGTCTTCAAAATTCTTCACGCCGATTTTATCTTCTTACGTAAAACACCTCCAATAGTCTTGTGTGCCTCACACTAACTAATAAACTAACACTTGCTTAGCTAGCATCTACTAACATTTGCTTAATAGCTAGCATCTACTAATATTTGCTTAGCTAGTTGTTTTTACTAGCTAGCACATTTTTTCTACTTTGCTATCTTCTAGCACTACTTAGTTTCATTTTGACCTTCCTTCTTCTAGGCTAAATGCTAAATGAACTAATTTTTCCTAAATTCCCTATCAATTCTAACTTTTAATGCTAACATTCTAACTAAAAGTGATCCCGCAGAGTGGTGGACCACTCAAAGGGTTCACACTCTGTCCGCTTGCTCGCCCTCTTCGGTATAGGCTCCTCGTGGTTCTCATCGTTATCCAATTTGACAGGTTGTTCCTAACACACTCTAGTCTTCATAACCTATGGATACCCCTTCCACGGATGTGACACGTCCGTGTTATATTCGACGTTTTATGACAATTCCTTATTAGATACATCGGATATCTTATGATACAACCCTGTAACACAGAAGTCACAAATTTATGACTCATCCATATGAAACAAGATTACTTATGACTTCTCATTGTCGTTTTCATCATTTTATAACAAGTCCATGCTAAATACAATCCGTGTTTTATGATTTGACATTGTTACGGGTCCTTGTCGCATGTTTCAGCCAAAGCAAAGATATATAACATGCGAACAAGTATAATAGGCGGACGGCTGGAAGGCGAACCTCTTTCTTTCTTGCCAATGCACACCGGGTGGGACATGCCTTTCAGTCCGCCCATAGCTTCTCCGCCTCGTACTTCCTTTTCTTGGCCGCGGGTTTCTCCTTTCTCGTTGGAGGTTGGCTGCCAGTATATGTTGTCGTATTAAGCAGGAGGTCGATTGCAGCAGTCGAACCAGTGTGCCCACATTCCGTAGACTTCCCATTTGTCTTCTTGTCCTAATAATTCACATGAATGGTGTATTAATGATGCATGTTTGCACTGGACGGACCAAAATTGCTACAACAATGAGGTTCTAAATATGAATACATGGATATTACATGTCACAAATAATTTGACTCCAATGAGTGACAATGCTGGAACATGACTCCAACGAGTCACAATGAAAGCCACATTTTGATGACTCCAAGGAGTCTTAATCATTTGGAATGGGACTGAAGTCTGTTATAATGACTTGCCACTTGCCCTCTTGTCCTAATAATTCACATGAAATAAATATTAGTGATGCATGTTTCTACTGGACGGAAAAAAATTGCTACAACAATGAGGTTCTAAGGATGAATTCAAAGCCCGTACCTGACGGGATACATCCACAACCTCGGCTGCGGATGCATTGATCACATCGGCGTTACGAATTGTGGCTATTGGCAAGTGTGAGGCCAAACCACCCACCCTTAAGCGTCCTAGTCCGGGTGAGGGAATGGATATCACATTCATGTTTCCATAACTCCATCTTACCAAATTTGTGAGAATCCATTACATTTCCCATCAAATCTTGCACACCAATTTATTCCATAATAAGAGTACAAGCATTGAAAAATGCTCTTCTCTATTATCCCCTCCTCTCTACACTAATTCACACTCCAACCCTCAACTCATTTCCCAAATCTCATCCCCCTAGTCCACCCTCTAATTTAGGTGAAAACTAAATCCCCTAATACCCTTAGCCATTACCCGGCTTATACCCAGTCTTCGACTTATTCCGATAATCGGGTCTTCGGCCAAGCTCGGCCACACCAGCAGCCTTCAAACTCTGTAGCAGTTGCCAACTCGGCCACACAACAACCTTCAAACTCTGTAACAGTTGCCAACTCGGCCACCCAACAGCCTTCAAACTCTGTAACAGTTGCCAACTCGGCCACCCAGCAGCCTTCAAACTCTGTAACAGTTGCCAACTCGGCCACCCAACAGCCTTCAAACTTTGTAACAGTTGCCAACTCGGCCACCCAGCAGCCTTCAAACTCTGTAGCAGTTGCCAACTCGGCTACACAGCAGCCTTCAAACTCTGTATTAGTTGGCCAATTCGGCCACACCAGCAGCCTTCAAACTCTGTAACAGTTGCCAACTCGGCCACCCAACAGCCTTCAAACTCTGTAGCAGTTGCCAACTCGGCCACACCGTAGCTAATTAAGCCCCAACCTTAGAACTTAAAACCCCTAACTAATTCCCTCTACCTAATTCCACTAATCTCATTAATTCCCTAACTAATTTCCCTACCTAATTCCACTAGTTCCACTAAGTCCCTTCTAAGTCCCGCATTCGTCCGAGCTCTAAAAACTTAAAATCCTAGAGAAGAGAGAGAGAGGAAGAAGAGAGAAAAGAAGAGAGGAAACGAGGAGGAGGAGAGGGCACCCAAGACCACAAACCCCTTAACATTCTCCTATTTAGTAGGACCTTATCCTATCCACTAAACCCTCACCCCCTAAACCAACACAAACATGTTCTAAATCAAACATTTAAATCCAAGGCACTTCTCTTTGCCTCACCAACACTACTCACTCAACCAAAACTCTTCCTAATGCCACTAAGCTTCTAATTAACCACACAAAATAAGCTTAAGGCCTAAAACATAACCACACCAAGCCTCACTTTTTTTATACTTTTAATTGCTTCAATAACAACTTCAAATACAATTCTAAATAAATTCTAAACATAAAACAAATATGAGCAACCATTTTGGGCTCATAGCAAGCACACGGGGTCGTGGATGGCAACAACTTCTGGCGTGGGCGCCAACTCGCGCGCCATCGCGTCCTCCATTCCCGTGGTTCCCACTTCCGACGAAGTTGGCGGTATCCCGTCCCCCGTGTTTTGCTTCTGCGCCTCGTGGAGAAGCTGCTTCACCATAGCCTTCATATCCTCCAACTCCCCCTTCACATTGTCTTGGAAGTTGTGCAGCTCGCTCCGCACATCTGCGAGGCCTCTATCTCCCGCTCTTGCATTTGAGAGTGGCCCTCTTGAAGACGACGAACGGTTGCGGCCTGATTTTCCCGGTGTCGCAAGCTCGGTTTCGACCTCCAGCTGCGTGGGCGGCCGATCCAAATTTGCGGCCTGTGAAAGAAGCAACTGTCCAACCATGTAAAATGCACAAAGATATCAAAACCAGCCAACAATGTATCCCGAGCCAGTGGAACCTGTGGTTTCATTTTGTGGCATCACGGAGTTATATGACTTTCACAATGTGACTGGAATGATTGATATGAATGTGCAGAATCATCTCAAACATATTCTGCCTATAAACGACTGGAGTGAGTCACACGACGCAATATGTGTAGTCATATGACTCCGAACATATGATTGTGTGAAGTCATATGACTCATTATATGAATGAGTTTGGTCCTGTGTAGATCAATAGAAGTCAAGAAGTTGCTCTGCAGGGGTTTTCAACAACCATCTATGTCTCTTGGCTTCATCAACTTGATGCACAAAATATGTTGTTGCTTGATTCCAATTCAGGATTATGCAAGACTCAGAAGTAATCTTTCATAAGGGGAAGCAATACCAACAATTCCAGTGAAGATATGAGCCATATAGATGATAAATGTCACTCACCGAGCATGTTAGTGCATCACAACCTGTCCCTCACCACACCCAACAAAGCATCATCCATGAGAAATGACCAAGCTGCCAAAAACGATCCCAATGGCAGAAGATTTCCTCTTGACATAGGCAAGAGTACTTGAGTTTTCATTCAAATCCAAGGCTATTGTAAGATACTGAAATCTTTTGAGGAGCAACTATAAGTTAAGAGGCCAAGACAAAGGAAATTGCAAACTTGTTTAGAAGTTTTACCATGGTCAAAAAGCTCTCCAAGAGGACTGGAAAAATTTGTTCGCCTAGCTTGTTTGCCATCAACAGCATCAAAAGTCTACCACAATAACCAAACCAAAGTTCAGCCAATTTGATGTTTGGCTGAGACATTTCTGACTAAGATGCTTCTCAAAAAGTCTTCACAAAAGGATACAAGGAACACTCCACAATACAAATCCCAATACACAACGACAACTAACAGCCATTCTTTGAGAAGTAAGAGTCTCAAATGTCAACCTGATACATGAAGAGGAGGATGCCATGTGCAAAGTAGACCCACCGAGGAGTTGGTGCATCCAGGTGTGGAGAGTATATCTGTTAATGCCCAAAATAGGTTCAGCACAAATTTGACATCCAATAACAACACCATCACCCTTGCTTATCACCAATATTACCACATGACTAGCATAAACCAAGTTTGATAAAACTGCTGCAACAAGAACTTACATAGCTCAGCAAGGCAGAAGTCAATATCATACAAAATCCCATCAGTGTGATCTGCCACAACCACATCCACAAAAGATGAATAATGCCTCATTTGTAAATACATCCATTCAAAATCTAAAATAGATTAGGAATTGCTGGTCTACTGGCCTCTCAATCATTAACATATACTAAACTTGTTTCAAATGGCTCTAATCCAACAGAACTCTGACCAGGACAATGGCACTACGTAGTACTTCATGAACAAAATTTTGCAATCTCCTTGCTCTTATGCATCTATGTAAGGCAGAAACAACACACATTTCAAAAAATGCGCTTTGTGCCCCAATCCTAACAGCATCATGTTCCTAATACGAAGGACACGGATGTGGAGAAACTCGACAACACAAATAACATCACTACATGTGCTAAAAAGGTATCTGAAAAATATAGTCCTTCCATAATGACCATTAAGATTTTATCAAGCCATCATTTCTATTTATCAGATTTGGCAGACATACCTAAAGAACTGAATTTCTATGAGCTAGAAGCCACAGGAAGGAATAGGAAGCACAACAAAACAGTCCACAACGAATTTTCTCGGGCTCCTGCTGCAAAGAATAAATTAATAAAGACCGAGTAGAAGTGTCCATAAATTTCTACTAGATTCCACATAGTCTGGAATTGTCAAGTTCTCTGTGCAGGCGACTGCGACACACTCCAAGTGCAGCTCTTTCAAGATGATCAAATTTGGCATTTTATAAGGAGGGCCAGATGCTCTATGTAAGAAGAGAACAATAAATCAAAAGGCCAAATCATGATACATATTAAAAACGTACCATGTTCGAACTGGAAGAGCGCAAAAATAGCAGAGCCAGAATCACCAAATGCAATACAATTCACCTCATTAGAGATCTGGACAATAAGCTGCAGTAGAATCTATGACATTCTACAGATGCTAAGGACGTCACCACAACAACACTAAATTCCTCCGGAGGCTGGAGCTGATCTGCAACCATAACATTGAAAATTTGTAATAGGCAGCTAAAAAGTTTTACAAAGAAATTTAAACCCACAGGAACGACGGAGGGAACGAGTGATGCGAAGCTTACGGCATCCACATGGGGAAGAAATTGACGGCCCAAGCCAGAATGGCTGGAACACATATTTGGCCATGTAGGATTGGTCGATGCCGCTGTACTTGTAGCGGTGCAAGGCGTCAACGCCATGCTTCCCGATGTACACCATGGCTGCTGCCTCCCTCAGCTTGCCACCAAACGCGAACCAGAATTCGAACGCTCCTTCAATCAAATGTTTTGCGTGCACTCCGCGAAGGAGCTTTCGCTTTGGAGAGAGATTGAGAGCGAGAGGGAGAGAGGCCAAAACGCACGAGCCCGGCCTAAGTTCACACTCCCGTGACGCGTCCCCAAGCCGTCCGCCACGTGGGAGCCTCCGATTGGCCCGTTGTCGATGGCTGAGTGAAATATCTAATTTGCACTTGGAAGCACTAAGTTAAGTTAAGGTAAGTTAATTAGACACTTTTACTGCAAATCACACTAAATACCTAAACCATTTGTGGTTATTTAGTGTCACGTATATTATTTGCAAAGGGCCTAAACTAGATGCCTAGAGGTCTCAAATTGTCACGCCTATTAAATGTTAATATGATTTTATTCATCAAAATAAGTAACTTCTTTAAGTGAGAAAAATGATTTACATTGTGACATGTAGAGTAGTACATTGGGATACGTTAGATGATAGTCTTGTGTTTTAGTATGCAAGGGGAAGACACTTTTGAGCGTACTAATGGCAAGACGTGTCATGTGTTTACATTTTAAAACTTACAAAAGGAAGATATTCCTGAGCATACTAATGGCAAGTGCCATTTGTGTACATTTTAGTCAACTTGCAGGCCATTGTGTATCGTAGGCATGCACCTCGTAACATTATTGAACTTACTCATGCCAAAATATTAGTAAGCGCACTTGAACGCCAAGTGTCATGAGAGTGGACACTTATACTGAAGTTGTTGATCATGAATGTAATGTAGCACATGCCTCAAAATAGGGTAAGTGACACTACTACACATGTGACACTAAATACCATAAATGGCGTAGTCCTATTGTGAGCCACAATCACCCCCACCCTTCAATTGTGTCCTAGTCCAGGTGGGAGATCATGTGTCACATCCTAAACCTAACATCCTCATAAGCAAGTGCAAATTCAATCCATGTGAAGGGGGAGAAGTGGTGTGTATAACACCTTTTTATTTTAAGAATGCACAAGCATTTACAAAAGCTTCTGTCATGATTGATCACAAGTTCACAACAATCGTTTCATGGAAAGAAAATAAGCCTTCCCCACCTTTCCTACCTCCAGTTAATTCTACTGCGTTACTTACCACACCAACTAGGATTAAAAGTTGTGAATGGCATTGCCCTTCCCATACTGTCCTCTACTAGCCGTCCATGCACTAGGCTGCACTAATGAGAAGGTTGGGACCACCCTCGTTGTTGCAGTCCTCCTCTTGACTGCGAGTCCCTCCTATTGCTAGCCGCTGGGACCCATTGCGGGTGTCCTCATCCTCCACGCCCCTACCCTGCTCCGAGTTCCATCCTGGACGGCACCGGTTGGCAGCATAGTAGGGATTTGTTGCAGTTGGTAGTCCGAATTGGTGTTGCTCTCCTCACAAAGCTCCTCGTCTTCACCTGCATCACCCTTCTTTCCCCACACCCGGCACCCGGCACCCCAAACACCTAACCCTCCCTCTACCCTATTGATCGCATACAACCAAATTCACCACAGTAGCATGGAAAAAATCCCATTACGGCCATCAAACTCCTCTTTGGTTCCTTACCAAATGACATCCGACTCAACACTACAACCTTATCTAACTCCAAGCCGCCTGATTCGAGGTTCGGGGTTCCCAGATCCTCCTGATTGCTGCTTTGCCTGAGCTGAATGACTACCTAACGAGATCCTACCCTCAAGATTGATGTGAGTTCTCCTATTCATTTAATTTTGACCACGTTGCCTACTCTCACCACTCCTATATTTCTTGGTCCCTGGTCAATTCTCCTCGCCACATATAAGACTTCAAATTTCCCAATAATTATAACGCCACTAGCTTCACACCTGAGGATTTTTCCCCCTCTAACCACTGGTTCAAGGATGTAACACAACCCAACTGATCCACCGCTTCCGACTCTTCATAGGGATTTCCGCTCCTAACATCCCCCCAAAATTCAGTGCAGGACCTCTCGATCCGCAGTTAGCATTAGCTGTATTTTCCTCTTCTCAAGCTAACTGGGTCCCGGTAGCACTGCAGTCACTAACTCACACCTCCGTCACTCCAATCGAGGCAAGACCTCAATAGGTAGCAAGGGGGATTGAGACCTTCGAAGTGCAACAATCCTTGACACTGAGACTTGCTCTTACCAGTCCAATGCCGACCATACAACACCAGGTACTTAATTCATGCATGAATCCTCAGCTTGCAACACCTTGACGCCTCTAGTGCATAATCCTATCAACCCAGATGCTACGACAGAGGTTCCTCCCTGAGATAATGCAGACTTGTTTCCCAACCCACAGGCGGTTCTGGCTCTTGACGAGGGAAACGAGGTTGCCATTCAAAACGGAAGCGATCTCTCGAAAGACATAGACTCCCTCGTTCCTCCTCTCTGACCTAGATCTCTAGTTTTCGACCTTCCTGACGCAGTTAATCCCCGCTCTTACTCCACTTCTAAACCCCCACTCCCTATCACATCCTACCTTGATTTGCTTACCGACTAGCTTGATCTCACACATGTCGATTCACATTAGCCGTGAAGGCGATCTCTTCCAAGCTCCTCCGATGCCTCCCTTTGTTGCATAGCTCTTACAACCCTCGCTTCACCCATCATTCGAACAGCAACTGATTGATCCAGCTAAGCCCCGCGTCGATGTATGCCTTCCCTTTGCCAGTGCCGCTACTTCACTCCCTCTCCCCTGATGCACAAAACTTGCTCCGCCTCCAGCCATCCTCCGTGATGGTGTGTCTCTCCGACACCCGTTCGACCCGGTCTCGAGCGATTCTCACAATTTTTTTTTCTTTTCCGTTGTTCTCCACAACGCCCTGAAGTGCTACCTTACTCTCGGCGGTAGGGCTTCCGCATGGCCCCTCCTCTCTCTTGCCTCAATCCCCTCCGAGGCAGGGTTTCGCCTCTGCTCTAGAGGTTCCTCTCCTCACTCTTGCATAATGAGATTTTTTTCCTTTTCCTTTCTGAGCTTCTCTTTTTTTCTCGCGTTGCCCGACATCTTTCGGGCCGCCCGAAAAGAAAAACGGGGTTAGGCCTCTTTTCTTGGCCCTTCCCTTTGTAAGACTCCACTTCCCCATTCCCTTAGTTAATTTTACCTCCCCCTAGAACTCACACTTAACTACTTACTTGACCCACCATTAATTCTCCTAGGCCTTTTGCCTTGCATAACTCCTAACTCACCGCTTACCTCAATTTAATCTAGATTTTAACTCCTCGCCCTTTTTCTTACCTTTTTTACTATTCAAGAAAGCACAATATTAAGGTTTTAGTAATTTTTGTGATTGAGTTAACATGTGAGCACCATATTGGGCTCACACCTATTAGTTTGGGTTACCATATGGAGTTACTCATTGCTATAACATCTTATTGGCATTATCATTTTTAACCAATTAGGTTGTAGCATGTTCTTTGATATGCACACTAACTCTTTATGTTATGTGGGTAAAATAAGACACTTTGAGTAATGTTTTGGATATATATAACTTCAAATGGTAACCCGTATTAATGGATAACTTGTCTTCTAAATGAATTGAACAGGGAAACAATCGAACGCATCAAACCTCAGATCAGGAAAGACTACACGTTAAGTTTAAACATATCACTAAGCGGAGGAGAAGAAACTGTATGCATACTATTCTTTGAACCCGCACACTGCGTTGTAGGCTGACGTCCAATAGTCCATCCATGGAATGACTACACTCCGTCATGTGTTCTCTAACATGACTACACCAAGTCATGTTTTGTATTGACAAAATTTTGTATCAAAAATCTTGATCACGGCATACATGTATAGGTGGAACATGACAAGTTTTCTACATCCATTGTTTGTATATGTGTGTTGCATGGGAGTTCATGTCTTGATTTCCACAATGTTTTCCCATGGAAATGACAGGACGAATACATCCCGATTGACTGACACTTGGAGTTCATCTCAACATGAAGGAGGCGGGTATACGCAAGCATTTTTGGCCCGTACAAAGAAAAAAAACTAGACAACGTCATTTTACCTCGGTCCTCGTATGTTCTGACAAAAGAAGAGCGTGAAGTCTTTGTGGAGCAAGTGCGTACATTGCGACCCCCACCCACTGTGTGGGTTAGCTGAAGAAGCGCGTAAACGTGGATGGGCACATAAAAGGCCTGAATTCCCATGACTATCACGTCCTCATGCAACAAGTGTTGCCACTATGTGTGCGCTACACAATGGGAAAGGAAGTTTGGACGTCAATAATAATGTTGAGCTATGTATTCAGGAGGGTATGTGCTAAGTCCATTGATCCCGCAGCAATAGAGGAGATGAGGGGCGAAGCAGCCTTAGCACTATGCATGTTGGAAAAAAAATTCCCGCCATCATTTTTTGACATCAAGAGCCATCTGGTTATGCACCTCGTGGAGGAAGTGGAAATTTGTGGACCTGTGCATACACGTTGGATGTACCCTATAGAGAGGTACCTCAAAACTCTAAAAGGGTACGTCCGAAACCGTGCTCGACCAGAGGCTTGCATGGCTGAAGGCTATGCCATAGTTGAGGCATTGGGATTTTGCACAGAGTATATGCAAGAATATACAGTCACCACTCAAAGAGTGTGGAATGACAAAGAAGACCCATCAATGTACGATGAGATCCTCGAAGGTGGCAAGCGGACACGTTGCCTCCCACCCGACCTTCAACAATGGATGCACGAGTTCGTGGTAAACAATGTGGCACCACTGGAGGAGTGGAGGAGGTGAATTCATGTTAGGGGGAAGAACTTGTCATGCACCCCCTCTCTTACAACAACACTCCAGTCCATACCCTATGACTACAGTTGTATGCAATTATGATTGCCCTTAGTGATTTTAGCCAGTCACGGGTAATGATGTGACTGGCTATATCCAAAATCTCCGGACAATGTAGATTTTGCCGTTAGCTCGGGAAGTTGACCAAAGCGGTCGCACTAAAACTTGATTTTTGTACGAACATGTACATGGCTATAACTAGTCTATCATGCAGGAAACACGAGGATGACATGTCACGACGCGAATGTGAGTGGCACGAGTATAGGCACAAGAAGTAGAAGGCGCGGGTAGTGTACCCAACGGAGTTGCACGACGAGGATTTTCACATTTGGTTTCCAAAAACAGTGTTGCGCGCCATAGAAGAAGAGACTAAAGAGGTACAACAAGACATTAGGGCCTTGATGTTACCTCCATCAGATCAAATGAAGTCGTATCGATCCATATATGCGTTTGGAAACCACATCCGCGTCCGAAGCGCACAGGCGCAATTGACAACAATGGACTCTGGAGTAGCCGCAACATTTCAACAACTATTTCGCTCGGACCTGAAGGATACAAATCCAAAGGCAATAGAGGTGGAGTACGTGGGCTAGGTGGAGGAAATCCTATCTGTAGACTATGGACACTTTGAGGTGGTGAACCTCTATTGCAATTGGGTGGTTGCAAACATGAAGGGAGATGGGGCCACCATGAAGCGCGATGACTATGGTTTCACCATTGTAAACTTTGACTGATTGATTCCTTACTCTGCACAATCATTTGTCTTTCTTCTCCACATCGAACAAATTTATTTTGCACGTGACGTAGCCAAATGTGGATGGGAAGTTGTTTTGCGCAAGAAATCTATAGGCGTTCGGGTATTCTCCAAACAGTAGAGAACGGATGAAGTACAATGCATAGCATTGGACAGGACTTCATATTTTCCCGGATTGCAAGTGACGGGCTTATATGACAATCTCGTACCAAAGACACCCATATTGGGCGATGCAGTGGAAGTGGGGCCAGGAGTGGTTGCTAAAGCATTAGAATGTCTAGAGGGACCGGACGACGCATTGGTAGATGACTTAGAGTATTGCAACTCTGACGGTGATTGACTCCCCGTCCGAGAAAGAGATTGGTCTCTTGGCAATAATTACTTTAAATACTTCTCCCCAATTTCCCCCTATATTCCCTAAAAAATCAATCAATTAATTATTCAATAAATAAACATGGGCCATTCCCAATTTTCATTGCCGTTCATACTATAGAACAAAAAGTACTTAATTTTGACCAAAATTTGTCATTATTAAACAAATACCCCAAACCATAATACTAGATAATGAGTCATGAGGCAAAAACACAAGCGGCCCGTCTAGGGCAGCTTACATTTTCAAGGGTTGCCCAAAAAAAGGAAGAAAAAAAATGGCCCTCGTCAAAATGTGAATAAAGAACATGACTCACAGAAAAATGTGATTGCCACATATGATTGGGCATCCACCAGACACGTTCCCCGTCGTTCCCTATGAAGGCACACATCATTCCCATACGCCATATATGGTACATTTGCCGAATACTACAGTGTTATATGACTGCGAGTCATATTTTTGAATTTCGTCCCCCCCAAAGGTCGAGGCTTGGCCAAATGTGACATCATGTAGTCACCAGTCATCCCCAGTCACATTTCCCTAGTCACAAAATACCCAATTTGTTGTAATGTATGCATAGGTTAGATTTGCAATAATGTAGGGTATGTAGATGTTAGACATATATAGGTTAGGGGTGCAATAAGTGAGTAAGGGCTTGGATCTAATATGATTAAGTATCCATATTGTGTACGTGCCCTTCAACCTTGTTGTGGTCAGTAATGCAACGTACGTTTGAAATGCAACATGACTTGAGATTAAAATATGGAAAATATGATTAAGATAAATTAAAATCCAATGAAGAAAATTTGTATAAAAAATGATGATAGACGGTAGCGGTCCCTTTTTTAAACCAACACAAAAACCAAGAGATTGAGAGCACAAGGCCGACCCCTTTATGTAGGGTACCCGTCCCCCGTCCCCCCCCCCCCCCAAAAAAAGGAAAAAAAATTAGAATAGGCATTGACCCACCTTGAATTGATCCAAGATTGAGTGGAGTGTGTTACCTACCCTATATGGAGGTAGTGGAGGCCCGGTATGAGGTGGCGCCAATGATCGCACCTACACCCGTCACTCAGTAGACCAAGGCAAGCCTTTTCCATGGGGACCGGTTCAAGATAGTAGAGAGTTGGTAGTTGGGAGGCATGTGTAGGTGTGGGGTAACGTGTGAGCCCAAAAAACGTACTCACATGTTAACTAACCCTAACACAAATATTGGGAAGTAAAAGGGCAAACTAAAGAGGTTAACCTCACCCTTAAAAAAAAAGGAAATGAAACAATTAAAATAAAAAGGTATGTGCAATCACCGTGCGAGGGAAGGTGGAGTCTTACAAGGGAAAAAAAAACAATGAGAAAAGCAAAACCCGGTTTTTTCTTTGGGGGCAGCCCGAAGATGCCGGGCAATGCGAGAAAAAAGGAGGAAGTTGGAGGGGTCTTAGGAGGTAGGAGAGGAGATGGCTCATTAGAAAGAAAAGAGGAAGGGGGAGAGGCTCAAGGACAAGGGAGCGGAACCCTTGCCGCTCTGGGAAATTTTTTGAGAGGATGGTTGTGAGTCCGCAACTCTGTTGGCCGGTGGGTGGTGGTGAGTAGACTGGAGGGCGGTGGATCAACCAGAAGAAGGAATGGTGAGGTTGCAGTGCAAGGTTTTGGAGGGAGTTAAGATAGGTTAGATGTCGGAGTGGCTTGCAAGTTGTCAATGCATCAGACACGGTAGAAGGAGAGGAAATGGAAAAATAAAAAGAAGGAAGAAAGAGGGAAGCATCAGTGTGAGGGGAGCATGTTTTCATCAAGCCAGTCATGGCAAAGTGGGCGATGCGGGGAGACAGTCCTGCTCAAGGTCAAAGATCAATGCCGACGGGAGCGAGAGAATGAGGCTCGCACACCAGACTTCCACTTGGGTCAAGCTTCGAGGAAGGGAACAATTCATGAGGAGGGAGTGGATCTCAGCGCAGTTGCGGAGGCACCAAAGTGGCCATCTGATGAGCGCAGGGAACAAAGAAGAGTTGTTGGCCTTCTTTCTACCACGGCGGCTAGGGACCATGATGCGAGTGCGTTGGACACACCGCTGTGCGAGCCTTTCTTAACACGTGGAGCAACCTTCGGTGGTTCTTCATCGTCCGCACTCCGGACTAAGCAGTTGTGTTAGAACTCGTTTTCTTGAATCGATCTGCAAACTGGTTAGCTAGGATACATGTTTGTGCCGACCTAACAGCAGCAGCAGTAGTTGTGCAATTGTAGTTTGTGGCAAACAGGATAACCTCGAGTTGGTGAAAAATAGTCCTCCGCAGGGTTGGGAAGCAATGGCAATTGGGTTAAGGGGAAGAGAAGCTTTGTTCAAGAGTTTTCGGTATAGGGAAGGGGGGAACCAAGTCTTTCTAGATTGCGTGTGGGAAATTGAGTCGGAATTGCTAATGATGGACTCTGTGAGGGTTGGTTGAGGTAATGCTTCCGGGTGCAGATAGATTCAAGCAGGCTGCTTTTTGCTTTTTGCTGATATGAATTCCAAGTTCTGAGTGTGAGTTCCTCCTGTGTGCTTGTCAAGGTCAAGGAGTCCGCCATCTCAGAGAGAGAGCGAGAGAGAGATTGGTGAAGTGTTTTTCCTTCTTCCTCACAATTACAGGTTAATCAGGTAGTTTTTTCCAAATCCTAATCGGGGTGGCTGCTGAGCATTTGCGAGTGCAGACGGGGTGACATTCGATGAGGAATCATCTCGGCTGGAGGCTATTGGTGTGTTGTTGTGCAGGTTAGGAAGTCGGACGAAGGAGGGGGTGATGACAAGTGGCTGCTACCGTCCCTACTTCAACTCTTCCCGAAACCGGGAGATTAGCAACAAGAGTTGTGTAGCTACGCACAACTGATCAGCCACCTCAAGGAGGTGGAGTAGGACTAGAGAGTGACCAAGGGCAGCTAAGGGCCATCACACATAAGCCCTCACGTTATTACCAATGAAGGGGGACAGTTAGATAGCACAATCGGAGGTGGCACGTAGGTTTAGGAATTCGGGGAATGTTGTAGTTAATCAGTGGGGTTGCTTCCTTATTGTAGTGCAAGCATTTGTAAGTGCTTGGAGATCTTAATGGAAAAGGTGTTATACACACCACTTCTTTCATAATTACATGGAACAAGGGTGCATGTGTGAATGATAACCTAGGTTGTGTGAAGGAGGATTCTTCCCCCGGACTAGGACGCATTCAAAGGGGGTTGATGATTCTTGCTCACATAACGGAATAGCACCCTCTACCTTAGGCCCAAAAGTCACTAAACACCAACATTGCATCTAAGTGGGTTCATGTTTGACATTGAAAACATATTGAATTGCCTTCCAAGTATTGGTATAGAGACTATGACATTGACTCATCAATTATGGTCCAAAAACTTCTAGGAGACAGATACCATTGGCATCAAGATAGGAATTCCTTTATACTATGAATTAGTGTCACCAAAAAATCTAGGAAGCATTATTCATCTTGACACCATTCACTAACAACCATGTAGCACACACTTGTCACAAGCACAAACTAATTTTCTTGATATTAATAGTAAATGGGTCATGAATTTACTGTCACTTCGTAACAACTTCAACCCTCAATAACTTTTAGATTTAGCCAAATTGTGCATGTGACTTGTATTAGTACCACCCTCACTAATTGGTACATTTAGTGTAGTACAAACATTAAAATCGCCTAGTAGAAAAGCCTCTACAAAAGGACAATTGGAAACTAGTTTATATGATGACCTTGAGTTTTTACTTTCATAGAAATTGTATGTTGGTGGGAACTTTATGAAAACATTATTAGAGGTTTTAGTGAATTAGAATTGCGAGTGAAGAATGGTTGTTTCGCTTCTTGGCAGGTTTTCAAATGGTAAATTCATTGAGCAATGCATCACAACAATGATGGAATAAAAATGCATGAAAATGCAAATTCATCAATGTTATAAACCTGAAAATATTATATTGTAAATTAAAATATTATGATGCTATTTTAATATGGAATAGCTCAATTTGACTATTTTTGTGCAATATATACACCATTGGAAACTACTGTAAGGTGTGTTGTCGATCACGACAGCTTTCACAAAAAGTGTCCCATGTGGTCACTTTAGAAATGAATTGGTGATAACAAGGGGAAGATCACTACACTGATTATCCCAATTAGTGAAGGAGGGCTAATAGTGAGTGCAGGAAAATAGTAAAGGTAATACTAAATTTCTATATGCTATGAAATCAATGCCACCATAAGATATAGGATACATTGTTCATCCCCATATTATTTAATGAAATATCTTTCACTAAAAGGTTGACACTTGGCGCTAATTCACTAACAAGCATGTGTTTTCATTTTTCACTTTTTTTTATTATCACTTTACAAAACACCTTAAAGCATGCACTAATTATCTTGAAATATATATTAAATGAGTAGGTATTCATGAATTTAGTGTCACTCAATAAAAATTTCAACCCTAAGGATTTTTGAGATTTGGCTAACTAGTGCATGCTTCAGGAATTAGCACCACCCTCAGTAATTGGGATAATCAGTGTACTCTCCAACTTGCATCCAACAGTTAAGATATAACAATTTAATTTGAAACCAAATAAGGCCAGAATTGTTGTATTATCATGCACACAAGCATGCAAAGATAAAGGTTTAACAAGGCTGAATTTATTTGTCAAAGGCTCTGATTGCAGATGTCAAGAGCATTTGAATGAAACATTAACAAAAGTTCAGGAATCTGGACAAGTCCAATTTCTGGTAATTGAATGGCCTGAAACTATATAGGTTTTCTTTCCACCTAAGGCCCTTGTATGAGGATTCCAAGCCTAGATCAAGGCTCATGCATAGCAAGAGTTCAGATTCCGTGGTCCGAGATGACCTTAAACTACCGGGTGATGGTAGAGGGATACCCAAATCTCAAGGAAGAGGTTGAGAGTTCGAATCCCGGCTGTGAAATCTCTTCTCTACTTGACGGAAAACTTGCCAGGTGGTGAATTGTCTCCTGTGCTTTGGCGCTGGCCTGCCGGCCTTCTGTCTCCCAAAAAAAAAAAGAGAGAGAGTTCAGATTCCGTCTTTGTATTGAATGACAAAGTGAGAATGTTCTATCAGATGGAAGGGTCAATTTTTTAAGAGCGGTGAATCCTCCGTTACCCACAAAGATCAAAGTTTTGTAAATCCCTTCACTAAAGAGTGTGGCACAGCTAGAGTTGCATTTTTTATTCTAGAGGTCGGAGGCAGCATCATAAAATACATTTAAAAATACTTCAAAACATTCTTATTGGAAATTGTTTTTATTGAAAATCATTGAAGACATCAATCTGTTAGGTCCTTTATGGAAAATCATTGTCGGAAACACTCCCCTCTTTCAAGATCAATTCTTCGAGCCCTTCTCCACCCAAGTATTGATCCAAGACTACGCATGGATCATTCCCCGATGCAAAACCCATATTCTGGTATTGGTGAATTCATGTGGCATGGGTTAGGGCTTCGACACTGCTGTTGAGTTTGAATGTACTAATGCTATACAACAATATGGAACAATTGACAAAGTTGCATGTGTCTATACTTATCCTATTAAACTGGACTGACTGTAGTAGTGAATTTATAATTCAAAACATAAAAATGCCTCAAAATTTTCCGAGAATTTTAAAATGAATTTTAAAATGTATATTTCAAAATAAATAAATAATAAATGCACCCCTAGGCACAGCACAGGCTCAGAAGTATCCCTAGACCTGAAGGGTGAATAATAAAAAAATTAACATGGGATCCACATTTAACTTGTTATTGCAGCAAGTAATAGCAAAGAAGCAGACTGCTCAAAGGAGTACAGATTAAATTTAGCATCTAACTCCAACGTTGACCCCAAGTTGGTTTAAAGTTATAGCGTTCTATAAGCTTTTTCAAGTATTTGGTCATTATTCAGGTGAGACCACTTGAGAAGAGAGGCTTTGGTCATACACCAAGTTAGTCTAGAATTATTGCATTCACCAACCTATTCACAGAGAAAAGGGGTTGTGGTCATACAAACCAAGACCAAATTGGTCTAGAATTAAAGCATTCCCTAACCTTTTTCACAGAGGAAGAGGTGATGGAACAATGATTCTGCAAGCTACACATAGTACTCATGTCGGTACCCACATTATGTTTTTCTGTTGCAAACGAAGTGATGGAGTCAAAAGCGTAAATCCCCATACAATACAACTTGAACCAAAGACCCAGCTCTCCATATCAGACTCTTGGGAGCATTGTCTCCATCTATATATAAGTTAAATCAGGCCATACTCTTGAGCTATACCCAGCCTGAGCTTCCAACGACCTCTGCAATTCGTCCACTGTGGATGAGCGAGTCTCACGAAAACCTGTTGCTTGGTAGTTAATTCATCCCAACTGGTTACCACATGAATGATCTGAAATCAAAGGTTCTATTTCCAGGTTCAGATCAGCTATATAAGTTACAGGCTACAGAATGATTTACTGCAATTTTACCTTCTCAATGGATGAGAATATATAGGTGAAGAAACTCTAACCCATGCATAGACTCATAACCCAACCTAACACAGGCATACAAATACAAATTTAGGAATTAAGGGTTGAGCATCACAAGAATACACTCGTCGAAGACAAATGACATGTCAACTGAGTGCTGCATTTTGAACAGGACAATCATGCTTCCAAGGACTGGTAAAACTCCTCTTCAGCTCTATCACAAATGAGTTGGAAAATGATGAACCGGACACTTAACACTCGATATTAAAGGGATATGAATTCTGATTCATCAAAAAACATAGTAAAGTGAAATGCAGAAATAAAACATCGGGTCGTGTACATAAGATGCACTCACATGAAGAACCCTACAAAACTTGAGCTTTATCAATCTTGTCAACCATTGCAGACTGACATTGACAAGCACCAAACAAACAGTGGCAGAAAGCAGATTCATATCAAACTACACGATCTACACATGTCAATGAATGTTAAGAGCATGCCAAGTACCAAGACTTACTTTTAGCAGCTGCTTTCTTCAACAACTCTTACGAGCAACTTAGAAAATCCCAGGACACTAAGCAGCTACCGGATGAGCTTGCCCTTGAATAGGTCCATCTGTGCGTAATGCCCTACCCTTACCTCTACCCTGACCTCTGCCTTTGCCCCTCCCTCTAATGCGGCCTGTACATACCAGCACCTTCAGATAAGTCCTCTGAGAAACCCCGAGTGGCAAGACAAATACCTCCATCATCTCAAAGCTGGAAAAGCAGGTTCCAGAATACATTGAAAAGCTGATCACATGCAAGATTCACAATGTTCTAGGTCCTGTGCCCCATGATGGGAATAATGCTGTTTCTGATTAATATGATTCTTGAGCCGAAGCACTTTCAAGGAAATAACTGTCCTGATGAAGTGCAATTTGGCATCTCAAAGAGCCAACCTCCAGAAATCCTTGCACTTTTCCATCAATCCCAGTGTATCTAATAATTTCTGCTTTCAAACATTATAAGAAAATTTTCTGGAATTTCAATACTGACTAGATACCTGAGAATGAGATATCTTGGGTAACCTCTGCACCCCGACTCTGTGGAGGTCCCTCAGAATGAGACTCATCAAAGCCACTGGGATCTTGCTCCCTCCCACGCCCACGATATCCACCTCGTGCACGACCTCGACCCAGACCACGACCCCGACCCCAACTACCATCAAGCCCATTGTACTCTGTACCAACCAGGTCATTCCCTGTGGCCACAGTAAAGAGAGGAGTCGTCAAAAAGCTGTATTTACGGTTCCCATTTGATAATCCCACAAGATCAACTAAAGGTATAAAGGAAAGTTGCCAGTGTTATGAACTCTAGAGGTTATAACACCATACTTCATGCAGACACATGATTAAAAACATTCATACTAGTTATTGACAACACTAATTTTTTGAACAGGAGAGAACAGAGAGAAAAGATCATTGTTATTCTTTATGCAGTAAATGCCGGCAGCTCCAGAAGGATCTCCCAGCACAATGAGAACATTCATCATATTGCAGATCCACAAAAGAAGGTATTGATAACATCAAAGAAAGAACAAGAACTACATGAGAGAAACTGACACGTGGTCGTAACAAGAAGCCCAGAAAGGAAATCCTTAATCAAATTTGCAGGACCGCTTTTTAAATGCATCAATTATAACCAAAAACTAATGTATGACATCAAAAACTTACTGCTTAACAAGTCCACCCTCAATAATCCTACACAAAATGCCCACCCAACCATACTAAAAAGAATTGCAACTAAGAACAGGTCCACAGAGAACAACATGTTTCTCAAGTACTGCCAAAATTATCTGCATCTCAAAAATTTGACAATTGAAATTAGTTGACTTTTTCATGGGGTTGCCTAACTGGGCCGGGCCACCCTTTCAAGCTACCATTTTGAGCTTAAAATGGTGGCTAGCCCTCCATTTTCTTTTTGAGAAGCCACACACATCCCAGCTACAAGCTGGTAGCTCCATTTCCAATCTACATACCCCGAGCTAAATATTGTAACCTAGAGATATAGACGTTGAAAGCAAGAATTTCAATAAACGTTCTCAAACTCTTTTAATAGAAATAAAAATACCTCTGCCATTCCCATTGGCAACCCCTTTCCCTCACGGTGTGTTATATTGTCTAAAAAATAAATCTGCTAGCATTCCAGTGAAATGCCTGCCTCGGCCCAGCTAGCGACTGGCAGCTGAGCCCCATGGCAGCTGCAGTACCCACACAGTAGGCCTGGCCAACACACTGGCTGCCAATGCCGCTGGCCATAGCTATCATGTGAGGCTGGCCCTTTATGCATTTCAGCAAGTCTTCCAGATAACCTAAGCAAGAGACCACTATGTAAAGAATTTTACAAAGATAAACAAATTCTGTGACCAAGAATTAAGGAGTACATAGCCCCACCTTTATTTCTGGCCCTGCCTCTGCCTCTCCCTCGTCCTCTTGCACCTCGAGGTGAGCACTCTGAGATCACATCACCCACAAATAACAATGACATTGTCAGCAACTCACACAGATAAGAACACCCAACAGAACTAAAAGTTCAGCAAAACCCAAGAACTTTGTGGTTATTCTCTCTGTACACATCAGTTTTCCCTCCATCTGAAAACAACTGTTACCTGCATCATACTCGAATTCAACCAAGGGTTTGACCTGATCAGCTGGTAGAGGAGGTTGATAACTGCATGCAATTGAGAAACTCGATGACATTAATATATTGAGAACCAATGTCTAGGCGACTTCTTATTTCATAATTGCCACGAATAACTAGGCACTTTGCTTGTGAGACATAAATTTCAAAACATATTTTTAAAGATGTTTATTTATCCAACATAATCAAGTGACTAAGGCAAGCTGACCAATCAATAACTAGTAGAAACTTATTAAGTAGTGAGGGAGATATGCAATACAGACCCAGTGGAGGACTTCTCCAGCTCCTTGATAGATAATGTGATTGCAATCATGGAAACATGCCGGGTAGTTTCCAAGCTGCAAGACAAAGCAATTCCACAAAATCAAAACTTGCCAGCTACCATACAACAATTTAGAGTGGCTTCAGAAACTTCCTGAATCCCACATACAGCTCCCTTTCAAATCCACTAAAATCATTCAATACTCTACAGATGTCTCTAGTCTGGTCCAAAATCTGATGCTCTGGAATGAGAGTTCAATAGGTAAACGAAAATAGTATGCTTTTGACCAAACCGTGACAAACTGCATGTCACATTCCTCTGGAATGTCACATCATGGAACAGATTCTGTCAAATGGAGGACATCACTCTTGATAATCATTCTTACAATGAAAGGGTGAACATCCATGAGCAACTTTTGCACCCTTCCTCAAAATTGACATCACAGTTCATCAATAGTGACAGAGATCCAAACCCTAGACAATCCTAGTTGCTTACGGCAAAAGCCCTTCTTCAAGTGGTTGCCAGAGATCTGTGATGTCTGTTGATCCAATTGATGTATTTTGATGAAGACCAGCAATCCTCCTCTGAGAATATTCAAGCTATCATTAGTCCATACATCTCAAGAATGCTTTCTCCTAACATTTAGGAATTAAAAAGTCATTTGCAAGAACTTTGAACATCCACATAGAAAAGTCTCTGTGACAAAGGAGTGCACTCATAAGATGAACTAGTTCAAATATCCACCGCCACAATGTGGCTCAAGGAAAAATGAAAACTAGCCAACTCTGCATTTCCATAACTGGAGCCACTACATGGCAGATGATTAAAACTTCAATCACCTTAATAATTTCAGCAATAGTGACTGTCTTGTTTATAGCTCGGCCCATTGCCTTCAGTACAATCTCTGGTGCTCCTTTTTCCTGCCAGATCACCAGCAAATAATGCATTTTAGCAGATTAAACAGAGAAAAGGGCATATAATATGGAAAGAATTTTGAAGAAAAAGTCATCTCCAGCACTTCATCTGTATAGCCATTGTCAAATGTAGCGACCATGCAAGTCATATAAGGTTCAAGAGTTCCTATGGAGCGTGTAAAAAGTTTAGAGAAGAGTTTGAGAGGGCTTCTATTTGCACACTTGATCCA
Source organism: Polytrichum commune (assembly GCA_950295325.1). Classification (NCBI taxonomy): domain Eukaryota; kingdom Viridiplantae; phylum Streptophyta; class Polytrichopsida; order Polytrichales; family Polytrichaceae; genus Polytrichum; species Polytrichum commune. Next base: position 52,197,006 of record OX485806.1, on the reverse strand, counting down.
CATTCCTGATCACTAAACAAGAGGGGCACATGGTCCTTGAACCTCAACATATGCAAAATGTGCTGACTCTACAGGAGAGATAGAAACACACTGCAGTCTATGCTCTACCACCCTGGGTCGCAGCTTATTTATGGTGAACAATGCCATAAAAGAACGGTTTGCAGTGAGCAAAGGATCCATAAAATTCTTGCCTCATGCTAGCGAACAGACAGACGTTGAACAGGTGGTGAACATGCTCACTAAACGACTGTCGACCCGAAACTTGGACACTGCCAAAGTACTAAAGTGACTGATATAGTTCTTGACTATATCACTAAACAAAGAAGTTGTCCTCTCATTAATCACGACAATACGCCACTCTGATGTTATGAGGTTGCATCTCTTGTTATAAATAACGCTAGAGAACCCTGAGGTTCTTGAACATACTATGAAATTCTTACATATTTGAACATTCTTGAACATAATTAAGGGATAGAACAACACGAGTGATGAATAAAATTCGAGATAAATAGACTAGATCGAACACAAATAGTCTACACAAACACCTATTATCTACTGCTCAAATAGTAAAAGGAGTTTAAGTTCTCCACCGAATGATGCATCCAGAGACTCGCATGAAAATGGTACAGGTGTTCAATGTGAGGAATTTATTTCAAGGAAGGTTTCACGTAAGCCAAACCTCAGATATCATCCAGGCACCACTGATCGAGTATTACCACATCGTCGATATTCGACCAGAGACTTGAAATTACAACATTTTGCTCAAACTTTTAGGTTAGACATTCCAGACTACATCACTCTAGCTAAGAGAGCCTTCCTTGTTTACAGGTCCTAAAACCCACAACACAGAGAACAACCTTAAATTGTTTTACAGACTGCTACGTTGAGATCAAGTGGGAAGACGGAATAAGCTTGGGACCAGCCATATGAAGATAAACCTAGGCACACCAATTGCTAGCAATACAACCTGTAGTAGAGTGGTGGCGTAAGTGATGTAGTTCCGCATCTTCCCTTGTGTCGTGATGCGGATTTCATTCTCGCTGATTGGAGTTTCAGGCCGTGGTTTTTCCACTCTTTGATACCGATCCATGATTCTTCCCCCAATCTATCGCGTCACCTAAACTGCAAATTCAGTCACAGCAGTAGGCTTCGTCAGTCTTAAGAACACTGCTTCTGAAATCTGAAAGGATACCAAACAAAATGGCAAAAGGGGTAAGACTTGCAGCAAGAGAATTAAAGCTGTAAGAAATCTCCTCCCGAGGAAACGGAATCAACCACATGATCGCTCTTGAGGCATTTGAAGCACACATAATCAAAGTAATACTGGTAGTATCCAGCACCGCAAGGATCAAGTCCGCCTGTAATAAAGCCGGGCCAGGACTAATACAGAGGGGAAGGAGAAAGCGGAAATAAACTTCAGACTGTGAAGAGGACAAAATGGGACCCCTATATGGTGGGCCTCACACGGAGGACATTGCAAGACAAAACAACTCTATAGATCACACATGTTAGCCCTTGAAACGATACCACGGTACAATAACGCCTCCAATATAGGAGGATTCAAGCGCACACGGATAACTGCCCTAACTTGCAGGCCATAGCAGGACAGCTGAATCCAGGGTCCTTCATAGCAGACTAGAACCTATGAGAAACATGAACAGCATAAATAGAAGGAATCTCAAGTCTCACTGATGGAATAAACTTCAGCTACCTGGAGAGGCTTGCGTGAAACAAGAATTCCAATGAAATTACACACGATCACCGCCAACCAACGCCAGATCATGTAAAACGCATGGCGGCTTGTGTCTCCTGATTATAAATTGCCATTCACTGGACTTGCGGTAAGTGGACTGGTCGCCGGGTTGGACATAAGGTCGAGATGTAAGTTTAGGGACCAAGAGGACACCGTGGCCAATTTTCAAGGGCCAAACCATGAATGGAATGGTTGGTTCAACCCTTATTATCCGTAAGGTTTTGTGTATTTTCAAGATTGGTTATAAACTGAGGTTTAAAATCCTTATGAAACTTTCAAATAAGACAACCATACAATTGGGCTTTATGACACAAAGTTAAAGAACACATCCATATAGTTGGACCTTATATAAGTTGATGAGTTTCATACAAACATTTTCAAAGGAAGACTTACAAAAAATTTGAGAAAGTGGAGATAAAAATAGCTTAACTAGATATTCTATAGATATTTAGATTTTAAGGAGACTTATGATATACATTTTAAATGCATAAAAAATACAATCACATGTATAAAGTGCGAGCAACATTTGTTAATGAGATTAATAGACTTGTCATTTCAATTCATCAAAAATGATCATTTGTTTCAAAAAAAATTCTCATGCATATGTACACATTCCAAATTTGAAAGGAGGATGGTATAATTTGCATTTCTTATAATGAGAATGTTTGATGCTCTAAAATTAATCATTAAACCATTTCAATTTTGTAATATTAATATATATATATATATGAGAATATAGATTTTGCATGAGTAACAAAGATATATTTCCAACAATATTTATTTAAATATAAACATCATTTGAAAATTGAAAAAAATAGTTTCATGAATATAATGAATTTGTTGAAAAATGTGTTCATCGATTGGGAAGTTGGCTATGAGATCAATGAAGAACCATAAATAATCTAATAAATTCAAACATCATTATGAAATACACCTTGTATTCACATCCCACCCCACCCCCAAAACAAATTTCTTTCTCAATAATGACCTTTAACCAATGCTAAGAATCATGAAGGAATGACATGGCAACCACAATGTGGTTTGTAAAGATGTTAAAAGTTGTACGTTCCCAATCCTCTTGGCACAAACCCTATTGTTTGATGTCATTAATTGTGCCCCAAGCATCCTGAATATCTCTAAGGTTTTGGCTGAACATGAGGACTCATGCCAAAAATATGCATCAAATCTCCAAAATTGACCAAATTGAGGCCGTACCTCTTACCTTAGGGTGGATATTTGCTAAACCCCTTCCCATGTGGGTTGGTGCATTAGGTGCAGTGCTGAAAAACATAGATTTCATATGCTCGTGAGAAACCTACCTCCGAGGTCACTTTAGGTTATTTCTTTCACATACACCAATGAAATAACGACTTTGTCCACAAACTCCATCCCCATACCATCATCATGTTTTTTTTACAACCTCAAAATTCCAAACTCATGGCAATGCCATCAAAGGCTTTGATGGGATGATCCCTTGCAACTTACAACCCAACCATCTCATGGTTTTGTCAGCATTTCCTAGCTGATGTGTGTTTTTCCTTACATGTCCCAATTTCGGAGAGATTTTCTTGCGAGCATGTTTGAGTACACATTTGAGGAGTGCTGATCATTAGCCATTTTTACTCTCTTTCAACAAGTTTTCATGTGAGGTCTATTCCGCAATGTTTTTGGGATTCTAGTTTTTCCAATGCATCTGTGCAAGTTGTGATCCCATGGTAGTACTTTGCCTTGCCTTGCTTGTGGGGAGATTATTATGTAGTCATGTGTGGAAATGGTGCTAGGAATATTGGTGCATCTCCTTGGCACATGTTGATGTTTGCGTTTCAAAAGTGTTATTTGAAGCCCTTTGCTTCCATCAACTCCAAAATTGTTTAGTAATTTGTGTCAAGTTAATTTTTGTTTGGAATTAAAACTAGGTTTAATTATATGACATCCTACAAACAATCGTTATTGGGAGTTTATGTTGTTAACTCGTTGTTTTCTTCTAGTTTGTTTCAAGTTTGAGGTTTGATGGGGTTTGTGTGCACAAACACTTTGTAAAGTTTGATTTCCCTCCCACTAATATACATGAGCCTCATGCATTCATTGCAAAGACCATAAATTCTTTCAGGTGCCACATAATTGACTCTCTACAATTTCTGTATAGATTTTTCCAAAAGTTTTATCTTTTGAATCAAATATTATATGCAGCCAAAATTGTGGGGATTGTGATTCATCTTTGTTATATGTCTCAAAGGGGTTGCATATTTATGTCTACAGTAACCTCCCGCTTAAGTACGCACCCGTTTAAATATGCATCCTGGTTAAGTACGCATTTTTTGGCAAAAAATTTAGGGTTCAAGATTTCTTAGTTGAACATGTCGTGAATCGTCATTTGGCGTAAGTTTTGAAGTTTTTTGCGTTTGGCTTTGAGGCCGACCGCTTGGATCTTGCTCTTAATTGATTCAAACGATTTCTTAAGGCCATCAAATGTTTCCTCTGCTTCTTATTGAATTTCAAGGTAGAGCAACTAATCCTCGATGTCAAGAACTTGCTCATAAAGAGAGTCAAAACCCTAGAATATAACTCCGTTTTCTAAACCGACATTCAGTTCTTGAGTGTTAACATCGCCTTCACTAACGATGCACTCTTGGGCTAGAGCCCTTTTACTCAGAGTATTCGTTATGCTAAGCTTCAAGATGATTTCGCAGCGTTCATGCTCATTGAGACACTTTCCGTTTGGTTTCTTCAACATTGTAGCGAAACACAAGCGATTTGGGAAACCTTAAACCCTAAAGTACACACCTACCGGCTATAGTGAAACACAAGCAATAGTGATTTGGGAAACCCTAAATCCTAAAGTACGCACCTACCAACTAAGTACGCACAAACTACGCATATTCAAGTTGCGTACTTAAGCGAGAGGTTACTATATATGCATGCATCCCCAACTAAATATTTGTTGGCAAGGTAATCCATGGCCCATTTATTTGGCTATCTACCCCTCCCAATTGTGTAGAATTTGTGACCTTTGGTTTATGAAAATGAACATTTGTCCTTACTTATAATTTTTGGATAGATACAAAAATCATATTCTAGGCCATTGATGCAATGGATCTATGGATTAAATATATATTGTATTTAAATATTATTAGTCAACATTTTAAGCATCAATGACAAATGTGTTAGAAATGTTTTATATGGATTTGAATTGCATATTAAAGTACACCATAAAATTTGGCATGATTACATAATATATGTTTTGCAAATGATTATTGGCCATTCAATTTGAACATTTGAACATTCACTCATTTTTATTCAAGACATGTAGCCAAAGGTTAAGAATGTCTACAATAATTCATCTCATTTTTGACAAATCAATAACATAATCATTCAATCCAGCTAAAGGGTTGAATGGAGAAACAAAAATTAATTTCCATTTAAAGCATGTTTATTATGTCCAATCATTTTTTTGTGACAATGATATTTAGCTTAAGCTTTAAAACTTCAATTCATGTGCTAGATATTAATCGTGTATTGTGTGTTCTTCACCAATGGACATGAATTTATTTTCTTCCAAAAATTTCATTTTTGTATAAAATTATCAACTTGGATTTTGTTTCATTTCCTTCCCAATGGATGTTTTATTGTGAGGCAAATTGTCATTTTTTGCAAGGGGCAAATATCTTTGTATGTAATCTGAATTTTATTTCATGGATGGGATGACTTGGTGTTAATTTTTTGTGTTAGGATTGAGTTTGAAGCAAAATGTTATTTGGTGGTATGGAATTCTTATAATCTTGATCCATGCATTATTTATCCTCTAAGATTTGGCATATATCATTGAGTGGTCATTTATGCTGGATTTTAGGCCATGGATGACATTTTGCATTTGGATTACAATTTTAGTAATGTTGCGACAAACAATGAAACGGGCAAAGATGTATTTTATCGCTTATTTTTATTGTGCGTCCCACAATTTATGCACACCACATACGTGGAAAATTTGATTTTGTAGCCCATAAAAAAACTCGCGCACAAATTTTTCAACCAATAATTAGCCTTAAAGTTAAAGGCCATGTTTGGATTGATTTAGAGATGTTAATTCAAATAACTCAAGACATGATAAAATCGCATGACATACACCATTCAAATCAATTGAGATTGTTAAAATATCTAGGAAATTACTAAACGGGAAAAAAATTACATTGTGAATGAATGTGATGGGATTTTAGGAAAAAATATGGATCAAAGAACAAGCAAATGGGATTACTTGATAATATAAAAAATATTATAAAAGAAAGATAAACCTTGAGGGCACTAGAGGATACCATTTGAAAGGGATGTCCAAAGTGGATATTTTAAAATTCAAATTTTAGGAATATTTGGAATTCAATGTATTCAACAAGTTTATGTATAATGGCATGTCAAAATTTGTTGGTCAAAGGCAAATATTTGGTCTGGTGATGGAAATTATTGATCATGATAGGATGTCCAACATGGTCTTGTGGAATTTTGGACAAAAAACCCAATTATTTTTAGGCCTCTTTTCATGATAGGTGTTTTCAATGTTTTTGGCATCCAGCTTCCACCACCTCACTCTGAACCTCCATTTACTAAAACTCAAGCAAAGTATTAGGTGTTAACATTTTAGGATATGACACTTTGGAATCTATGGGCTATTCTATACTCGGTAGGCTTTGTAAAACTTACACAATGGTTACCTTCACTAGGTTGGTGCTCAATAATGGGATATTGATGGATGTTGAGTTGAGCTTCTTGCATTGGATGCCACATGCAAGGCATGGTTCTATATCAAAGAGGTATCCATCATAAGCATGGAGAATATGTTGTAAACAACAACATGGGAAATATAAATCATGTGATATCCATAATCCTAAAGATGTGATTGGAATTGCCTCCATCTCTATTGTGATTGAGAAAGAAATGCATTCCATATATTGATGGATCTCAATGGCTATCTGCCGCCAATGGCATCCTATTCAGATGACATTAAACAAATTAGATAGGATATTTGGAGACTAATGATAGTTGGTAGAGGCACGTCCTTGCTTGGAATAATAGGCCGCATTAATGCTTTGAAAAGGAAAATATTTTTCCCGCATGTGATACAGTGTCATTTCATGCAATTTGACATCATTTTTCTGATTGAATTTGGTTATGATCCACAATGGGACTAAATTTTTTTGGTGGATAAATACAAAATAATTAAATTAATGGTGATGAACATTTGTGTGGTGTACAATTTTGTGAATTAATGTCATAAGCATTGTGACAATTTGTTGGATTGGGAACATATCTATGTTTTCTACCCCAAAAATATGCACATGAATCACCATTAAATCAATTCTACAACTCCTCCATTAGCAAAGGATGAGTCCTCTTACTCATACTCATGGTATGCACTCATGTCATGTTACAATTGCCTTAATTGCTTCGCCACATGTGGGTATGTACACACTTCAATGTGGTCGCTATGGTTTTCATAACTCATAATGGGCGGACATGTCATGTTGGGATGTCTTCATACCCCAAAAGATTAATAAAATGACTATAGACAACTTTCCAAACAACAAATAAACTCATTTTTTCCTTTTTGCCTTAAATCCCTACCATATTTCCATTTTCGTGACCATATCTCCAATTTTGTTACAATTTTAATCATGTGACCTAACAAGAAATGTATTAATAATTTTCAACATTCCAATTATCTATTATTCAAAGCTAGAGCAATGTTGAATTCCTCACTTTGAGCATTGTAGTAAAATTACTATACATTCTAAAAACTATATACATGGGCCTCTAGTTTAATATTTATATATTGTAAATTTGATTCATGCAATCACACTCTAAGTGAAAAATGGCTAGAGTTTCTTAGCACATTAAAATTTTATAGTTTTAAGCATTTTAGGCAAGAAACCCCTTTTAAGTGAGGCCATGGAATTTATTAAGACCACCTTTGAAATCTTCATCTTGAAAATCAAAAGGCTAATAGAGTTTCCAAAACATGTTTTATGTAGGCCATATGCATTTCACGCACCCCAAGACTTTACCCCCACTGCCATTTTGCAACATAGTTGCAAAGAACTTGCAAATTTACAGATACCCACGCCTTATTAACTGTTTGTTAATATTCATTCAATTCCTTATTTTAACAACCTCATTATTTAGATACTCACCTCTAAACTACTTTTTTTCATTTATATTTTGTTGATTGGCATGTGAGGCTTTGCATTAAAACAAACATTGTTGCAACGTAAAGTTGGAAATATCGGAAAATATTCATATGGCGTTTGCTATCACCAAATTGTAGTATAGGTTCTTAGGGGACCAAACATAATTTGGACCAAACACAAAGATTGAGCACATATTTTTTATAAAAATTTGGCAACCTTGAAATGCCAAAAAAATCATATCATCATATGCAATTTTTTGTGGACACGTTTTCAAGGTTTTGGCATTGTTGCGTTTTAAAAATATGGCCTTTCAAAAAAGACACAAAACCACAAAAATACCAAGGTATTTTAGAACCAGAATTATTTTTTAATGAATTTTTCCAAAAATTAGATTTAAAAAATCATATTATTACACATACACTGCACCAACTTACACCAACAATCATCAAAATATTGCCAAATTTGGACTTGAAAATGCCACAATAAATTATTAGAGTAGCAATGTCATTGGCTTTTGAGAATATCATTGCAAACCATCATTTTTGATACTCAAAAGGCACATGGATTCGCTTTACCCTTGTTCTCAAATTTGATAAGCTTGGCAAATATTTTTTTACCATCTTTGTTTGTCATCAAACACATGAAAACCCCAAACAAAAAATCTTAAGTATTGTTAAGCTTTGGTTGGCTCATAAGGGTACAAACTTATGTCCACATCAATAAAAAATGTACAATGACCTTTGTCAAAGATCATGGCCGCATGAAACATGCTTCACAATCATTGAATAATCTCATCAACCACCATTTTCGAAAATGCTGACAATAAAAAAAATGTTAACAACTCTATCGTAATCTTAACTAACAAGTAGATCTATCAATCTATGCATTTAACAAAGGGCATACAAGGAAGGTGGACATGGAAAACCATATCAATTTAGCAATGGCCACCACTTGATGGATACAACAAACTACACACGCTCCAACAAATCATGTTTAAACTTGTTGTACTAAAAGTACTACCCATACTCCAGAAGTATACCAACATGTCTTGTATAATCATACCACCATACCAAATGATAGAGATAATTTAATCAACTAAGAGGTTTACTCTTGACCAAATGCACATATGGTAGGCAATCAGAGCCCACCTAGATATTGGACACTTCTCTTTGCAACTCCCACACAAAGATATAATCACCACTAGATTAGAGGTTATCCCATTTTTGACAACAAAGGCGTTTTTTACTACATCCAAGAATTCTACCTACAATGTCCAATATGGCAACATTAAGCAACCTCCAAAATTGACCCCAACAAACACCAAAAAAATAACAACGTGATTTTTTCAAATTGGTCAATATTCATAACTAGCAGTAGGCATCCCCCACGATGGCAACATATGTTGTCAACCATGGCATCTTGGAGTATATTTTTAAGCATCTCATTGAGGACCCACTAGCTCAAGATTTTCAAATTTCCACACAAAAGGTGAAATACTTAATTAAATCTTAACATGCCTCTCCTTTTGTTGACCAAAATACCTACCCTACAAACCGTATGGATGCCATGACGGTGCAATACTTTCACCTCATGTTGTTGCTAAAAATCACCAAACACGAAAAACTCAATTTTTATTGCAACAACTTCTGGCTACCATGTTTGTGCAACCATTGGTACAAATTTACATGGTAGTTATTATAGAAGCAAACCCAAAACCATCTCCAAGCCATGCATATGCACCTTGGAGGTAATGTAAACCCTGACCTAGTATGAGGAACTTCACAAGATTGGAAAACAAATCTCAATCAATTGGAGAGCAAACTAGACTCTGAAGAGGGCCAAGTTGAAAATGCATCACAAACGCCATTTTAAAGCAAACATCTACTTGCAAAGAGGGTATATTTTCCAAACAAACCTTTGTCTTTGCCATACAAATGGCATTGCATATTAGTGAGCATGTGAAGTATTTATTATTTTATTTTATTTTATTTTATTTTGCTAACAATACCAATGCCAAAGGCAAAAATATTGCCATCACCAAAGATCACAAATAACATTATGCTAAGACTATTACAACCCTCGCTAGATCCTCTTAACTATTTTGACCATTTTCATTTCTAGCAAAGGTCAAGTTCGCTAACCCTTCACATTCTGCCATGCTAATGGTTAGCTCATCCTACCCCGAACCTTATAGTTCACAGGAGTGGAATCAACCCTCTTGTTTTCCTTTCGGGATGGATAACCAATTCTTAGATGTGAACTTCCATTCATGAAGTTCATGCGGTTTGACCTTTGCAAACCGCATCTTGATGGGTATACCCGCTCTTTGCGTCGGCGAACCCCAATTTTTTCTTAAGCTTTAGGCTCATAAAGGAGTGCGTTGCTTATTTGTCCATCCATAAGACATCTCTCCTAATGATTCGGGCCATGATGTACAGAAGACTTGGCCTTGGCTTAAGGCTACTAGCCTTGGCCACAAATCCACCATCTACATTTGGCCCGTGGTACAAACATGATTTATTTTGGTACCACAAAGCCAATGTTTAACATTTCGTTTGTGACACAAATATGATTTGGCTTAGTATCACAAAGCTAATTTCTAACATTCTATCTGAGGCATAAACATGATTTGGCTTGGTAGCACAAAACCGATTTCTAATATTCCGTCCGCAGAACAAACATGATTTGCCTTAGAAGCACAAAACCACCTTTCACCATTCCGTCTGTGGCATGAGCATGATTAACCTTGGTAGCACAAAACTACCTTTCAACATTTCGTCCGCGACACGAGCATGTTTTGTCTTCGTATAATGGGCCAAACTACTTGCATTCATTTCCTTGGGACCTATATCTGTTAAAACCACTTTGTGGTGAGGCGCTGTCCAACTTTTTTTCGGGACCATCGGCTTCAATGCTCTCGCAATCTTGATGATCCCTACCCCATCCTCAAGAAGCTTTGGGAACTTGAACAAAACATCCACCACCCACTTTTGCAACCCTATCTAAAACAATGAGTTTCTTAGCCAATTCATCTATCTTGGTTGTACCATTATTTTGGGAGTTAAATTTACGCACATAGGCCTAAGGAGACCCCGTGTGCTTTATTTGCACCAAGGTCATTCCAACATCATCACCTTTTGAGCATTTTGAATTGGAATTCCAATCCAACATTACCATCGTCCAAACTTACAGGTGCTATCGATATTCAAGCCCCTAAATATTTTTTGAGGTTTGCGGGAGCCCTTTCAAAGGACTCCTCCATTTTTCTTGCCAAATCCACCATTATCTCCACCATTGTCATTGTAATCAATGGTGTGGTCAAAATCCACTTGTATATGATCTTCATTCCATTTGATCGTCAAAACCTTTTGAAAACCCCGGGTTCACCATCATAACCCGCACATTTGATAGCCATGTTTCTTTCAAAATTTGGAATCCTTTACTAATACCACATGTCACAACCCTCGCTAGCTCCCCTTAACTATATTGATCATTTTCATTTCTAGCGAGGGTTACAAGCGCTAACCCTTCGCATTCCGCCATGCTAATGGTTAGCTCCTCCTACCCCGGACCTTGTAGTTCATAAGAGGGAACTGACCCTCCTACTTTGCTTTCGGGACTCACCCCTTAATCGGTAACCAATTTTTAGATATGGACTTCCATCCATGGAAATCCAAACTTATGTTGATCATCGCGTTGCTGGAGGAACGCTACAACAACTCGAATCATACTAAGCAACTATGCCGTCACATTGGGCCAATGCCCATGGAGGCCATGCCGTTTGGCCTTGGGTACGTGAGGTCACACCACCTCACCCATATAATCCTTTCGAACTTTTCGTAGGGCCCCTATCCCAACATTAAAAAACCTTTTGTCTCTCTACCAAAAGTTGGGGCCAAGTAGACATTTTTCCTTAGCTACAAGGCCAAGAAACCCTCTGTAGCCTCAGACCATCATAACTTCCTTCATTGATATTTTATTCTAACAAATGACCATTTTATCTTCATTTACGCTTCACGTACATGCCGATAGACCCTTCAATTGTCCCATTTGGGCAAGTATTGAGGAAGTTATGTTTGTTCAAATCTTGGCATCCCAGGAGCCTCTCCCAGGCCACTGTTGTACGAGGGCGTTGTCCCGGGACAACGCCCCACTCAAATCGTCATATCTCTTAGCTCACACCTCCGATTAAGGCGTTCTTGAGATTCTAAAATTTGCACGCTATAACCTATGCATAGCTCATGGCATTACCCTCATGACTCCTAATGTTCGTGGGTGATAGGTGTTCCCAACGCCCGGGCCCCTCTCAACAACGGCGCCAGAAGTTCCGGGTGTCACTCTAGGGTCCTCTTGTGTCCATGGTGTTTCGGGCAGACCTCATCAAAAGAACGCGACACCGGACCTTATAGTTCATAGGAGGGGAATCAACCCACTTATTTTACTTTCGGAAGTCAACCCTTAATGGGTAACTAATTCTTAGATGTGTTTTTCCATCCATGAAAGTCCAATCTTATGTTGATCATTCTGTTGCCGGAGCAACACCGCAACAACTTGCACCATACTAGCCAATTATGCCTTCACATTGGGCCAATGCCCATGAAGGCCGTGTCGTTCGACCTCGGGTGGGTGAGGCCACACCACCTCACCCATATAAACCTTTAGGATTTTTGGCAGGGCCCCTACCCTATGGTCAAGGAACCTTTTGTCTTTTACTAAGAGTTGGGGCCAAATAGATATTTTCCTTTAGCCGTTGGGGCTAGAAACCCCCAACAACTTCTGAATATCATAATTTCCTTCTATGATGATTAATGATAACTAACAACCACTCCATCATTATTTATATTTCACATAGATGTTGATAAACTGCTCACTTGCCCCATTCATGCAAGTATTGAGGAAGTTATGCTTGTTCAAACCTTGGCAGTCCCGGGAACCACTCCCAAGCCACAACTATATCAGGGTGATGTCCCGAAAAAGCGCCCCACCCAAATTTCCATATCTCCTAGCTGACAACTCCGATTAAGGTAGTCTTGAGCATTACAAAATCCCCACACCATAAGCTACACATACTTTATGGCTTAACCCTCGTGACTCGAGGCATTCTCAATGTCTGGGGCCATGACCCACACTAGGATCACTTGGGCCCTCTCTCCAACGGAGCCACAAGTCTCGGGTGTTACTCTGGGGTCCCCCTTGTGCCCATGATGTTTCGAGCACTCCTCATGGAGAGGTGTGCAACAAAGACTCATCAATTTTTTTGCTTCGTATTAAAACCAATATTAAAAAATGTTAAATATTTGATTTTTTTTACTTCTAAAAAAAATGATGCCAACTTTGAGTGTTGACATGAAAGAAGGCTGCATCACCTTAATAATAGTTGCACAGTCATTTGTAAGAATGGAATGGATTTGCCGACACAATAATGGGTCAATAATTTGCCTCGTATCATAGGTGGTCCTTATTAATGCTAATGACACTACATGCCTAGGTGGATATGTGTTTGGTTTATGAATGTTTTTGTATATTTAAGTTCAATGTTGTAAAGGCACAGTTTCATGATTTTTGGAAACCAATTTCGGGCTAGATTGTAAAAATTACTATGGGGGTTTTTTATCATTTTATTTTTTTAATTGAGTGGGTTGAAACATTGCATTATAAAATTAATTATAGGATTTTAATGTCTGTAAGTGGTGGTTATGGGGCATGTTTAGGTGGGAAATAATAACAATAGGTGGTTTTTAAATTTTTTATCTATAAAATATGAATAGGTCTATATATTTGAGTGTTTTTAAAAGGCTTTATATTGGAAGTCAATAGGACAAAAAAAAATTACACAAAGAAATACACATATACAAAATTGAATGAACAATGCTTGGATTGAGATGGTGTCTTCCATCCCTTGCCTTGTTTTTTCTTGCTCATTTTCAACTTGGTTTATGCAAACAATATGGGATATTTTGTCTCCTACTACGGATTAGCCTTGTAGGCTTATTACAACCTTCTATGAGTATGACATTCTTTTAATATTACATTTTTATGAATACGAGCAATTTAATGCTCCACCTTCAACACTTTGATTCTGCAAGTGGTCAGTGACTTATAATGCTATTGGGTTTTATAATTTCTCAACCCTATATAATGAGGTTCTAAAATTGCCCATAAGTTTCAACACATTATGCATAATTGCTTCAATTCAACTAAGAAACCCTTAAATATTGCCACATTGGCTTCTTTTTCATCATGGTGAAGCAAGATGTGGTTCTGCCACCATTCTCAAAGTGGTTTCCACTCCTTGCCAGATCCTTTGATAACAACATTATTGTTTACCGGTCCTTCACATGCCTTTTCATTATCTTTCATTTGCTCATTTCCATCCACAAATTGTCAACCGTCATCACACAAAGGCAATTTGGAAGATTTGTGCACCACCACCATCGTAAGGCCTTCAATTCTCTCATTTGGAAGCATCTCCATATTGTTTCCAATGATTTTATTATCTTCCATATCTTTACGTTTCATGATTTTTTTTTGTTTCCAAACACATCATAGTATACGCCTTCATTCCTTCAAAATTTCAAAAAAACATGCATTTGATTTTTTTTGCATTGATTTTTGTTTTTCTCCTCGTGCAAAACCATTGGATAAACAATGTTTCCAAACACACGCATGGTTTCCTCCCATTTCACAATCCTTTAGGTGCAACAAAGCGCAAGGCTTTGTTGGACATTAGTTTAGTATATAAATTGTACTTGCCAACATTTTTGGCCAAATCAATTTCTTGAGCTTTGGAGCTACGACCATGCATTTTGCTATTATAACCATATTTTGATTTGCACATTCCATTGGTCTAATGTCTTTAGGGGTGTTGTTAATGATGTGTTCTATAGAAAATATTTCATTTTATAAAATGGAGTCCCTTCCGTTCATCCATTGAAATGCCTTGATTTTGGCTCTAATGCATTCCTACAAATGGTTGGAATTCCTTAGACCTATCAAACAACTGTCCTCCAAATTTCATCACGTTATTCACACCTTCCTCAATAAATCTTAAACAAAATAATAACCAAGCATTTTACTCCTCCCACGGATGTGTTACTCTCGGGGCTATAAACACCCAAATGCACAATCTCCAAGGGTTTTGGTTGCTTGCCTCTATGCACAGTTGCCCAACTTTACCACATATTTTTTACCCCCGCACATAATTCACAAACCAATGTAAATTTGGAACAAAAACGTTTTACCTAGATTCATGCACCTTACCATGATTTGAAAAATGTATAAATGTCAAATTTATTCAAATGTCCGAGTCGTTGGTGCCAAATCTTTGTTGGATAGCAATGTGGCATGGTTTGTCGCAATAAAAACATGGCCTTGCTGTGAAATTGGATCACTCACTTTGCCTTGGGGCATCTTCTCCTTGTGCTTCAACATCTCGTGGATCAAACATGCCATCATGTACTTCATCATCAATTCCAAAGAGGTGATCAAATATTCGTACAAGGGCGACAACTCTCAAGCAAAATCATGATGATCTTTACATCTCTCAAGGCTTCCAACACAAATTACTATAGCCCATACAATGATATAAACAACACAAAATTCACCTTCCACGGCGCTCTTCCAATTGCATGTATCCACATGCTCCACCCTCCTTTAATATTCCACCACACCCAATAGCCCAAACATCAATTCTAACAACACCACAAATCCTTAGTCATCCCAACACTAGACATGAGAATTTCATAATTAAAATATGGCTAACTCAAAGATACACTTCAAATCTACCACCCTACCAACCCCACTACATTTGATTTGATGTTTGGCCGCAATATTATACCCCTTTAATACTAAACCCTGCATAGACTTATTTGTAATCATTCACTCATAATATTTTATCCCATTTATAAGGTCTTTCAAATTCCACAGCTACTACTTTCCTTATTCACACTACTCAATCGTTGATGCCCACCAACAATGTGTACTCCACCCAATGGGCAGGAAAATGCCAAGCCCATAGATCAAATTCTCATCCTTTATTGGAAGTATTACATTATGTTAGAATGGTAGTACACACATATCCTAAAGCCCTTACCATTATCATCTTATAATAGAAAGATTGTTAGAACAAAAAACACCCCTTCACATGCCCTTGATTGAACAACTACTTATTCACCAACCTCGATCCACACATTATTAAACAATCCCCTCAAGTATAATTTCTATTACACCTAGCTTGAATATAATCATGAATTATTATGATCCTATGTGTAAACCAATAACCATCCTCTATACCCATTTACAATTATTGTCTCATAGCCACATTGCACTATCAAAAACCTCTTACACAAAAATCCAACCTATTGGAGACCCACCAAGATCAACACATATAAGAAATATTAACATATACATCATCTTAAATTTTATGTGCCAACTTTCTATGCCATTGTGAGCCCAATTAGGTGCCCACATTTGAATTTAATCTTAGGAATATCAAAATCTTGGAAATTGCAATTGTTTTGAGTTAGTTGGGAAGACAAAAATGATTAAAATTCCAAAGTTTAGATGAAGTTGGGTTAAGCTTGGAATTATTAAGAGAAAAAACCAAAAAGAAATTGAGTCGTGTTATTAAGGGGCCAAGGGAGTTTAGGGGTCAAGGTTGCAAGAGGCCAGGTAGATTTTTAAGGGAGCCAATCATGGGGGGGTTAGAGTAGCTAGAATTGAGGAAGTTGGGAAGGGGGTCCCAAGAATTCCAGGGGCCACTGTCATTCGGGAGATGCAAGTAGAGGAAGAGAGATAGGCAACAGGCGAGGCCCTGCAAAAATGGAGCCAAGAGGAGAGACTGAGACCATTGGTGCCGAAGCGCTGCTCAACAGAACGATGGTGCCCATGCGGTCCTTAGCATGCTCGGACCAAGGGTGGATTAGGTAGCATTGCGGGAACTGAGGCTCGGAGATGTGAGCTGCACCACGGCATGGGCATGAGGCCCTGTTGAGAAATCTGACACGTGAGAGAGAAAGAGAGGAGCAGAGAGAAACCGACACATAAATATCCTCTAATGCTAGGGAAGATTGGATTTCCCAGAGGAAGTTACCGTAGGGCCCGAATATGGGATGTGGGACTATGACCAACCGAGTGAGGGAATGCGGGGAGTCGGTGTGGGCTGTTGGGTGAGGAATGTCGTCGACGCTCTCTCATTGTAGAGGCGAGATGCTTTGGGTGACCCTGGAGATTCAAGGAGAGAAGGAAGATGACGCTAGGGGAGAGGGAAGGAAATGAAGTCTGTGTTTCGCCGACGCTCATGATCAGCTCAAGTCTGCCTAGCAACCACCGAAGCTTAGCAGTCGATTCGAAGTCGGAAGGGTCGGAGAACCGACTCGGGGAATTTCATTCTACAAGATCAAACACAAAGGGGAGCCTTGAGGGGCTGGTGTTTGTGTTGGTGTCCGCGCATCGGCAATTGGAGGGTGATACGACTGGGCCAAGTCAACGCAACTTACCGCAACATTTGAAATCGGCATGTCGGAGGCTGGTACTTGAGCCCACCCTGACACAAGCTCGGGAGGTGAGGAAGCCAAGGAGCAGGGGCAGAAGTAAACCATGCACTGGAGATTTGGCGTCCAGGGGGAACCGAAGGACTTATTGCCAACGTGAAGGAGAGGGAGTTGAAGTGGCATAGCTGGGGGAGTTGAAGGGTGAGATTGGAGGAAGGGAAGCCGAAACTCACCGTGGAGGCCACTGAACCACTCCAGTGAGGAGTTGTTAGGGAACCAGGGGACATGAGGTGATGCTAGGTGTGAATGGTGGGCTAGGGCTTGGTAGAGAGAATGAGTTGTGGTTAACATTAGGTGGGGGGTTCAAGTGACTTATTGGCTATTGACATTGGTTGGTGAACAATCATTTGTATATGCTAGTATGTTTAATAAAAAGGATGTTGGACACACCACTTCTCCCACTTCAATCGAATTGCACTTGCATGTGTGAATGGTAAGCTTAGGATGTGGCAATTGACCTCCCACCTGGACTAGGACGCAATGACAAGTGTTTCATACAAACCATAATCCAATGATGCTTACAATCCATATTGCATTTTACACTCAAAAAAACCAATGCACATCTAGGAATACTTTGCAATGACGCCATTGAGAAGGTTGCCAAATTTGGTGCTAACAATTTCCCTCATAACACTTCCTCTTTCTCCCCCCAATACATATTGCACATACCACCCCTTTATGGCACACCAAAATACTTTCAAATTATTCTCATACTACATCCGTCATGTATCTTGCACCCTACAAACAAAAATAATACAATTGCTTCCTTAGAACCACAATCTTACCTCAATACCCATATGTAGCAATGGATCCACAACCACCTAGTTTATTTCCTTTTTTTCAACCATTTTTTTCCAACACCCCATTGCACAAATCAACCAAACACTCAAATTTGATAGATTCAAGACACCAAAACCCTAAGAAAATACACTATGCGACCCACCCAATATCCTTGCCACCTTTTACCACCTTTACCTGCTACAAGGATCCGACACATGCCTCCACCTTCAACAACAACCATATAAAAACATAAAAAATAAATTAGAACAAAAATATAAAGCATTCATCTCCCACTTGACAACACATGACACAATCCTAATGAATGCATGTACCAACTAGGAATCCTGAAGGAGAATACAATCCTTACATGGCAATCCCCATGTTTCTCTATCATGGAACCTTGCCAAATCAAACTTAACATCCTTGTCATCATCACCCTCCCAAGTACTATTCAAATCATGTACATTTAGAAAATGTATAATACCAAATCGCTCAATTTTGATCTTCTTCACCTCAACTATATCCACTTCTTCTCCAAAGTGCCTAACCAAACTCTAATAATTCAATTCATTTTGACTTGTTATAGAATGCTATACACTTAAGATTGAATGTTTGAAGTGCCATTTAAAGGAGAAACTTGTTATTTGACCTCAAATACATCCGACTTCCTTGGTTTGCAAGTAAAAATATTGAGGTGCAAAAATGCATTTTGATAGAAAGAAGACTATTTTAAGAGCACTAGAGTCTAAATTTCATGGATTTATGTGCAAAAAAACATTGTAAGAATCAGAGGGTGAACTTGAGCCACTTAAAAGGACCAAAGGGTTTTATTTGAAAGTGAAAAACCTTCATTGAGCAATGACCTGTATTGATTACCTTAGAAGTGCATTTTACGTGCTAAATGCTCGTTTTGAAAGTTTTGAAATTACAAACCCATTATTTGAGCGTAAGGTGGTATATCTTGTATCATGGCTAGAGTCATCAACAAGTTCTACGGAGAGAATTGTAGACATTGGAAGTTTAAAATGAAGATGGTTTGGTTTTCATGGGCCTTTAGAACATTGAATATGTGTCTGCGGAGTTTCCATCTTCCAATATGGATCCCAAATTGTTGAAAGCGTACCAAATGCACATGAAAAATACCATGTCCATCATCAACCTCAATATGGTACATAACCAAGTTATGCACATCAAGAGTTACAAAAGACAAACATAAATACATCCACGAGACAAAGATTTTGTCCAATATCCAATTTGTCCGTGGCAAATTATTCAAATGCTAGATACAAGAAAACAAAAATTTGTTAGATTATGTCAACAAAGTCAAGGTGCTAACAAATCAACTTGTTTGTTTGGAGGTACATGTGAGAAACAAAGATATCCTCATGACTTTGGTCCAGAGTTTGTCGGCGTTGTACAAATACTTGATAATCGTATTGGATATGATGCCAATTAAGGAGCATATAATGAATTACATGACGACTCGTTTGACGCACGAGATATCGAAGCGGAAGGAGAAAAAGTCCAAGGTGAAGATGCCGCCATGGTGTTTCTACAAAAAAAAATGACAAGTCATCTTTATACCAAGGCGTTAAGATATTATTCTATTGTGGCAAATTAGGCCACATTGCATATTTTTTCTATAAAATAACCAAAAGAGAAAAAATTGAAAAACCTTAACAACTTTTCAATTGTAATGTGTAATACGACACATTCCATGCAATATGCATTTGCGTGATGAAATGTTGTTGAAGCTATAATAATGGAAATAAGTTTTAGAGGTAAAATCAACTAAAAGGTATAATCAATTGAGAAGTAAAGATGTGCTATACGTGCCCAACTTGCATTGGTGAGCAAACTTATGTTGACTAGTTTGAAGGTGTAATTAAACCTAAATTACTACATTGTAAGAGCTTGCAATAGAAACATGATAGCAATTGTGTCATGTGAAGGCAATTTGTACAAAATGAATTTTGTAAAGGTGCACATAGCACATGCCACCAACTTGGTGCAATGTTCAACAAGAGATGATGCACTCGAGCTTTGGCACCGCCACCTTGGCCATTTGAACATGAAGGGTGTTCATACGTTCTAAAACATGATGAGTGGCTTGAATCTTGGCAAATTGCTTTGCCCCACATCCACATTGTTTTGATAAACGCGCATTGAGGGCATTTTTAAACAATGGGGAAAGGCAAACAACCAAACTTTTGGAGATTGTACATTCCAACATGTGTGGCCCCATTAGGATCTCATTTATAGGCAATGTAAGGTATTTTGTGACCTTCATCCATGAATTTTTAAGGAAGGTGCGGTTGTATGCAATGAAGTCCAAAATGAAGAGTTTGGAGAGGTTCAAGGAGTTGAAGGCAATGTAGAAATGCATTTGGAACACAAAATGAAGGCATTTCACTTGGACAATGGAAAAAAATACATTTCTTAGGCATTCAAACGGTTCTTAAAGAATATTACATTGAGAAGCAAACGTCCACCATGTATAGGCCTCTCAAAAATAAACTAGTGGAGCATGCAAATTGTACCATTGTGGAGATGGTAAAGAACATGGTTCATGTCTAAAACCTTTATAAATCATTTTGGGCGGAAGCAACAACCAATGCGGTTTATATACAAACCAATATCAACAAGGGTGTTCGATTGCATTATGGCCAAAGAAACATGGAGCGGGAAGGAACCTTGCATGACATAGATGGTTGTGATTGGATGCAGTACCTACGCAGTGGTATTGGATGGGAAGTAAACTTGCTGCAAAAATCACCAAATGTTTGTGAGGTTATTGTGTTATACATGGGTTATTGTGAGGAAACCAAAGCCTATAGGTTAATGTGTTTGCAATCTAAGAAAATCATAAATGTAGAGTCGTGGTATTCATAGAGGATGACACAAATGTTGAAAAAACTTTGGACATTAATTCAAATGGGAGGAATGAAAAGCCTACGGTGGTTGTAGTGGACAAATATTCCAAATGAACTTCTAGTAATGACATAGAAAAACACAAGGAGCAAGAGAGAAATCACTTGGTTGCATATGTAAAAACAATTGAAAAACCAATGGGATATCATGGCCACATCAAGAGATTTGGCAAAGATAAAATATATCATATGCGGAAACAACTCCTGTTAAAAGAATAATGGAAAAATCACATCATACCTCAACACAGCAAATAACGGGCCAATGTGGCATTTTTGGATGATCATTTGAATTTGTGCAAAGCGTTGAGATATGAAGGGTGTAAATGGGTGCTCTACACCAAAAATGATGCATAAAGTGAAATTGCTAGGCATAGAACATGACTAGTTTGCATTGGGATATTCTCAAGTGGTCGGAATGGAAATCAATGAAATTGTTGCAATTCTAGCAAGTGTCATGAGTATTAACCTTGCATATTCTACACACGCATGGTTAGCTCTCCATACCAACCGCCAAGCTAATAGCTTGGTTACTGAACCCTCTTACACATGTTTTTGGGACTCTTTCCGTAGTAGAAAACCAATGATTAGGTGTGATCCATGCATGTCCATGCAATTTTGCGTTGATCATGGCATTGTTGGAGCAACACTACAATAACTCAAAACACATTTGACAAATTTTCCCCCACATTGGGCCAACGCTCATGGAGGCCATGCTAGTCTACAGAAGGTGGGGTAGGTTGTCAAAGATGCCTCCCCATATAAAACTCTATAACTCTGGGCAACACCCCTACAATACTATCAAGTAATTTTTTGTTTTTCTCCGAAGAATTGGGGCCAGATAAACATTTTTCTCTAGCCGTTGGGGTTGGAGCACCCGAGGCGCTTTGAACCTCTATAACTTGGTTATTTGATCTCCAATTCTATCATGTCAATGGATACATTATGCCATGGCCCTCATGGAATAGGCAACGTTATTTAAACACAATCATAATTCCTTATTTATGACAATCAAATTCATCACTTCCTATTGTGAAGTTAAAACATCAGTGTTCCTTTGTTAAACTTGACCTTATTTCTATCAAGTCATTGATGAAAGTTAATGTCGATTCAACATTATGTTGTTTTCCAAAGTTCCCATTCATTCTCCATGTTTTGAGCGCTTAATTCCCATTGTCATAGTATTCTTTTCAGGGTTTGCTCAAAAGAACCTACTTTCTTCTCAAATGTCAATTCATTCAAGTCCTGTAACATCCAAAACTTACAACAGAGTGAGAGAAAAGATTTATTTCTAGGGTGTAAAGAAAATCTATGTGTATTGAGAATGATGCCTCAAAGAACGACCTAAACCTAATCGAGGATTTGTGACTAGTCATACATGTAGGGCAACCATGACCAAATGTAGTCATTCTCATCGTAAACCAATGATTACATCTAGTCATCAAGAATAGAAAACCTAAAATTTACATGCAACATGGATGACATGCAAGAGAAACCCTAAACCATAATACATTTGCCACCTATTAAACACCTAAACCGTAAACCCATAATTACCATTGCCATTCACTATGACGTCGACGTGTCCACAACTTCTTATTTTGATGGCTCATAGTTGGAATATTTGTGTCTAATGTCCTCGCAAATTGTTCATTTAATTAATGACATTATTATTCATAATTGTTTTTGCACATTGGAGATTTTTTTCATAAAAATCACTACCTATTTTATCCCTATGGGATTATCTATTTTATTACCGCGCAATTTTCTTGCAATTCCATAGTCGAATACCTATTTCCATGGCCGCTTCCCTCTTTACTCCAATGTATTGTTCTTTGACCTCCTTTGTTCTTCAGTGTTCACCTTTTTGGTCCAACGTGCTTGGTCCTCTCTTTGATCTTCTTAGCTGAAGTTTTGTTACTACATTGAGGTATGAGGTTTGCTTCTAGGTGTCTTTAACCTTTGAATTAATTTTGGTCTCAACATTAATCTTCCATTACGAGGAAAATGGCTCAAATACCTCCACTCTCTCCGCCTTCCTATATATATGTGATATTGAGGTTCATAGCCAATTTGTCGGGCGAGCATATGGAAGAGGTATTCTAAAGAATTGCTAGAATGCCACACATATTGAATGTTGTTTGAGATGTTTGAGGAATACGAGGATGTTCCTATTCCGGGAAAGAGAAGGTCAACTCCTCATAGTGGCCGTTCCAAACCAGGGTGTGGACCCTCTTAACAGGGACACATAATTAGACGTAGTGTTAGACCAAAGAATGAAAACCTCTATATTGAAGGCAATCATGATGACAACAAAGACTAGTCATTAGTTTAATTAATATGAATAAGACTAATCATTATTTTAAACAATAAGACTAAGATCAATCATGACTTTTGAAGATATGACTACGACTAGTCATCTAGGTTATAGCTATGATTAATTGTAATCATTAGTCTAGGAAACATTACTACAACTTATTATGTAGTTAGTCATCACTTGTAGTTGTATACTCACTTGTGAATCACCTATGTGTATAACAAAAATGCCAAATATTAAAGCCTCACATTTGGGAGGTAAGAAGACAATTCTAGATGATGTTGGTAGTCCCCTTGGGGTTTAAGGTACCCAAGCCTCCAATTTAAACATTGAGTAGAAAATAACTCTACAAGCAAATCAAAATGTCAAAAAAATCATGACACTATGATGGATCCAACCATGATTACTTGGAGAAATGATGTTAACATGGATAACCTAATGACATCGTCTTTGGATATTGACGACCTTGGATGCAAAGCCCCTAGACGTGCAAATAACAAAGCTAGAAATAAAGCTCTTAACACGAAACTAGCCCATTTGCGTAGACAAAATGAATAACAAAGCCAACTCTCTTTAAGTGCAATTGCGTAGAGGGATATGTTGTTGCAAAACCATGTATCTAAGCAACAAAATCAAAACGGACTGTATCTTTGCAACACCTAGCATGGGTGGCAAAAAAAAGCAATGCAACAAGAAAATGTATATTATCATGGTGAAGAGGAGATTGTAGCAAACATGGTAAATTCCAAACTCTTAAATTTTTTGTAGGTAATTGCAAGCCATAATCTATTATTATCCAACATATATTAATTCAAAAAAAATAAAGACTATATCAATGCAAAAAATTGAGTTGGATAGGGCTTCAATACGTGAAGATATCGAGATGAAGTTTGTAATGTGTAGTCAAGTTTGTGTAGTGTATAACTAGAAGTTGTCATGTTTGTGAATTGTAGGACTAGTAGTAGCAATGTTTGTAAAGTGTATGATTAACAATAGACATCATTTTCTAAAATGGTACTAGACGTAGTTATTGATTTAATAATTTTTAGCGCAATTGATAAGGTTGCCCATTGCAAATCATAACTGCCACTACACAATCATTGTAAAAAAAACAAATGTGAAGAACAATATGAAAAAAAAATAAGACGCAAAAACAAGAAATGAAGAGGAAAAATATGTTGAGTCAACATTAGAACTTGAGGCCTATTTAGAAAATTGAAAAAAATAATATGAATCACAATGATGGAAAAACTTCGAATCAAGGCCTATTATCACAAGAGACCAAAAACATATATAAGAATTGTATGGGAGCAGAGGAGGCCAAGTACAAAAATTGCAAAATACAATAGACCAAATGCAAACAATGTAACGGATAAAGAGGGTAAAGAAAATTAATGATGGAAGAAATAACAAAAAAACCCACCAAGAATGTAAAGGTTAATCCACCAAACTGTATTTTATTAAATTGTATGTTAATTATTATGGCATTTTCATGAGCTTTTGAGGCATGTAATCACTGTAATTGCTCAGGGAGTGCATTATTCATTAAAACCAAGCATCATGTGCGTGCATGCCCTTTATTAAAATACCCCTGTATACATTTTATTTTTGCTAAAATCAAGCAATATACTTACAAATCTCATTGGTTCAAAATACATTTCCATACGTACACAAGGGTCCAAAAACAAATACGGAAATTATATATAACATGTGTACAAATGTTTGGAAATGAAAAAATATGGCCCTATTATATGTATAATATCAAATCATGGATTTTTAGTTATAAAGTCGTTACTTAGTGGATGAAAAAACACATGATTCTTGGTCCAGGTCTGACTTGAACGCGTAAACGCGTAAATGCGTATTTTACATATATTTTTCTATAGCCTCATGTATATCTACTTCTTGCTTAATAGCAATATGTCTCTTGTACGTACATTTTGTACATGCTTGTTTTAAATAATACCCTTTTTGTGCACCCACGTGTATAAATACAGTACTTGAACAGTGCACTCCCTGGGTGTAATTGCAAGTAGTCTTAGCGGATGAAGAAGCCCTTCTTTCTTTCACATTTTCAACTAGGGATGTTGTGAAGGTGATGGGAGGAGGAAAATATGGTTGTACATTGTATTATACTATATGAAGGTTGTGTGTCTTTGGAGGTGCAGAGCAACCAATCTAGAATTGGATGACCTTTCCATCAAGAAGATTGAAGAAGTTATAAAGAACTTTATAAAGAACTTTATAATGTAGCCCACCAAGTTTCTACGCCATGCATATGTAGAGTCGAAGGTGAATGTAGGAAACACATTTTGGGGACATGATAGATAGTAGTGTATATTTTCTGCAATCAATAGCTTGAATTTGCTTAATGGATGACATGTGTACGTGAGACATCTCATACTAAAGTAGTTGAAGATTTTGACTATTTTTATTATTTATTGTAAAGCACAAAAAATGATTCATTTAAATAAACAATAATATATGATATGATTATTTTTAATTCCAATATGACTAATAGTAGTTGTTATTGGAAAAATGTAGTAGTCATATAACTACACGTAGTGAAGATTATATAATCATGTGAATACAAAACATGACTAATTATAATCAAAAGAAAAGAGTGCACATGACTAAATATATTCTCATAGGTATGACAAAGGGTCCAAGGACAACCCAAAATGAACCAATGGTCTCAAATTCCCATGGGAAATGTACCATGGAGAATGAAAGTTGTCCGATATGACTATAGCCATTTTGTCTAAAACAATTGGTTCGACATGACCAGGTTGAGGACTAAAAATGGTAGTATTCATTAGTGTAGTTTCGTACATATATTAGTCATAAACCCAAATCAATTATTTGTATTTTCCTTGTAGTGTAGGTCAATATTTTGAGTGGTTATCACCTACCCCCATTACAAACGGTCATAACCGTCAATGTTCTTCTATGTTCATATTTTAAGAATTTCCCATGACTATAGTTGATTATATGGAAAACCATTCCTTTGATAATTAAAACAATTCTCCTATTTATTTCAACGCGATATAATTAAGATTTTTTTTGTATCGATAAAATTCCAAATGGATACCATTTATTTAGTCTTTTATTCTTATTATAAAATGTCATTTTAATTGATGGTTTACATTAAAAAAAAATTATAACTACAGGTTATTCTACCTTAATATTGTGCGTTTTCCTTGTAATACTATGGTAGTATGTAATCCCGTGCCTAAGGCCCTAAGCTCATGGTCGGTGTTTAAGTTTTATTGTAGTTCTTTATTATGTGGTTTCCGATCTTCCTAATTGTTTTTCCATCCTTGGCTCCTCCTTTAGACTTCGGCCATATCCTTGCTTTTAACCGATTTTGGCTTTGATCATCTTTTGTTGTTTTCAAGTTTTGAGCTTCGGCTATCTATTGGTGTGTCTAGTTTTGG
The DNA here is from genome assembly GCA_950295325.1 of Polytrichum commune. Classification (NCBI taxonomy): domain Eukaryota; kingdom Viridiplantae; phylum Streptophyta; class Polytrichopsida; order Polytrichales; family Polytrichaceae; genus Polytrichum; species Polytrichum commune. The sequence goes on along the minus strand of OX485806.1, from coordinate 52,170,068 downwards.
GCTTTGGCCATCTCTTATTGTAACTTGGTTGTTCTAGGCTTTGGCCAACTTCTTAGGCCCTCTCAGCTACTAACCCTTGAGTCAAATTTTGCACATCATAAATAATAACGAACCCATCTGTTGTTTTCATTAAAGTTTTCTTTAGGTGGTTTCAATTACCAACTCAACAGTTGAATGCCTTGCCATTGCGTAGCTCAACTAGAAGCCTTTGTGCTTCGGGATCGTCAAAATTTTATTTTTTAAAAATAAAATAAAAAATCTTTCACCTTTGTACATTAACCATAGGGCTTACATTTTACTCATTGGTTGGAATTCTTCTTGTCTACTTAGTGCACGCCGTCTTTTTCATATCCCCATTCACGATTCAAACTTGGTAGTACCTTGACTTTAAGTCTATAAAACTAAAGTTTTTGGCCTTTGCCAACCGGTCAAAAAGATCATCAATCTAAGAAACCAAATAGTTAAATTTTATGGTCACCTTATTCAATGCCTTGTAATCGATGCACATGCATAGCTTGCCATTTTTGTTGTCCACCAAAAGCACCGGGGCTCTACATAGTGATTTGTTTGGCCTAATGTAGCCAAATCAATAGCAAGTCATTGCGTTGTTTTTGTTTTATTCCAACAATGTTTTTGTTCAATTCATACGTTGCCTTGGATGGTGGTTCGGATTTCGGTATCACTTTGATCTTGTGATCTACTTCTCTCCGTGGTGGTAATTTTTGGGACAACTCATTGGTAAATACATCCTTGTACCTTGCCAACACCTTGCAAATGTACTTTGGAAAAGGCCCATCATTCCTAGTCTATCCATGTATTTCTTGGAATCGTCCCATTTGAACCACGATCATCATTTGTTCATACTTCATTTGGTCCATTGAGACCAAATTCAACTTGCTTCCTTATTCCATAAGAGTCATTGTCAACTTCAATATTGTTTATTTGTCATCACTAAACATTACAAGGTGCAACAGCTTACGCCTCACATTTATTGTGTGAGTTTCAAAGAAAATATCCTCTAAAATGATATCAACCTCATTCATTTCACAAAGTGTCAAACTCTCTACAAACTCTGATGTCCCTAACTTTAAGGTCACATGCAACGCCACATCCTTTGTTTCATGCAGTTTGTCCTTTACAAACTGCACGTTGATGGGTTTGCTTGCTTTACATGTTTACAAAGCCAATTCCCTAGCAAACTTTGGGCTCATGTAGGAATGCATTACCCCTATATAAACCAAATATAAGACATTTATTCCATTGAGTTGGTCCTCAAGGTACAACAAACTTGGCCTTTGCTTAAGGCTACTAGCCTTGGCCATAAAACCACCTCCTAACATTTGATAGGCAACACAAAGATGATGTACTTTGGTACTCACTTTGTTGTTGAGAGAGACTACTTGGAAATGATTAAACTTGCTACATTTGTGGAACCGCTTGTCCTTCATGTTACCTCCTTGGTTTATAACATTGGGTGATTTTTCCTGATTGGTTGCCACCTTTGTTGGAAGTATCTTCAGTTTTTCCATTATGCTAGTTTGATGGCCTAAACTTCTTGTGCTCTTTGCTTTGAGACATATTTTGGTTCACGCCAATTTGTTGTGGGGGTGGCTTGACTTCCTTTTAGGGCTATCAACTTCAATTCTCTCTACAATTTTGATGATCCCTGCCATGTGTTCGGGAAGCTTTGGGAACTTGAACAAGGCGTCCACAACCAACTTTTGTAACCCACTTAAAAAAATGCACTTCTTAGCAAACTCGTTCATTTTAAGTGTAGCGTTCAAATTTGTTAAAATTATCCACATAGGTTTTAAGAAACCTAGTGTGCCTCATTTGCACCAAATTTATACTCTCACATAATTTTTGTACTCTGGCATGAACATCTTAATAATTAACTCCTTGAAACCATCCCAAGTCAAGTTGCCAATACCTCGGGCTTTTGAGAGATAACCGCTATGGAGAGCTTGTTGTCCTCTTTGGGCCTTTTGATATCATAGTTTTTGTTCATTTCTAAGAAAAAATCTTTAACCTTTCTCGCTTTGCCAAACCTTGCAAAGATATTTAGCATGTTTACCTTGCCTAATTTCTTTGTTGAAGAAAATAAAACCTAGCACATATGACATTTTTATGTGTGCGGAGAGTGAAGAATAGAGATTTAGAGAGCGGAAAGTTTTTTTATGCTCGAAGCTCAAAATCTCATGAAATTGATTTGGGTGGAAATGCTGGAAAATGCGGTTTATACCTTAAATCAAAATCTGATGACTGCCTTGCACTTGGTTACATCCAAAGAATGTAAACAGGACGAGGCCTTGCATTGCACACATGAGTGTGTTAGAATACCTTGCATATGCGATGGTTTCGGACAAAAAGAGTTGCAAGCTCAATGCAAAAGGAATCAAATGTGTATTTCTTGGATATTGGGAACGTATAAAGGCGTATAGGTTCATGTCATTGGAAACAAAAAACATCATAAAAGTAAAGATGTTGTGTTTATGGAAGATACGGGGAGCATAAAAAACAGTTTGGAGATGCATCCAAATGGGAGAAATGAAGGCCTTATGGTGGTGGTGGACGAATCTTCCAAATTACCTTTGGTGGATGGCGGTGGACAATCTGTGGATGGCAATTGAGGAGCAAACGACAATGTCCTTGTTGAGGGTTTTGGAAAAGAGCAATGATATTCCACGAAGGACCACATTTTACCTCAACATGGTGAGGAATATGTCAATGTGGCAATATTTGAAGGTCCTTTGAGTTGGAGTGGAGCAATTAGGTATAATAAATAGAAACTTATGGAAAATGTTAGAAACTCACTATATAGGGTTGACAAACTAAGAAACTCAATAATATTACAAGTCTTTGACTATTCGCAAAACATAAATGCTGAAGGTGGAACATTAGATTGCTCATAGTCATAGAAATGTAAAACTAAAAGTAATAAGATTGTCATAAGCCGACAAGGGTGGTCCGTACTGGGAGGTGAATTATCACATATTGTTTGTATCAACCAAGATGAAAAAAAACAATAATGGGCAAAGCAAGAAGTGTAAAAAACCATCTATTCATGTGCCTTTGTGTATGTAAAACTTGTTTGTGCAATCTCGTCTCTAGACCTATTGGGATCCAATATATGTGGACAACACCCATTTTGGCTATAGTGCGCATGAAGAATATATTCCCCCTTCTATTTGTTCCTATTACAGGAAACCAATTTACTTTGTTTTGGTGTTCTCTTTGAGTCAAAGATGGTGTCACATTTTCTTGAGATTTTTTTACCAAAAATCTTCTAAGCCCTCAAGATTGTAAATTTTGGTGACAAAATAAGTCGTCACTATATTTCTTGTTGGGGACGCCTATGCAAGGCTTAGCAATGGCATCCCAAGTGGTAGTAATGACTCGATAAATGCGTGGTAAATTTCTCATTGACTTTGCATGAAAAACCCATGTAAAATTTTGTGAGTTTTGTAGCTTTCACTTATGTCTGCTTAAGAGGTTTTTTTCTATATAAATTTCATTGTACATGGTGGAACATAGCAAATTGGTGTTTATCAAGTTATCAAGCCTTGCAATTGTTTGTAATCTATGCCTACAAGGTCTTTGGGAAAGTTGACATGTTCATTCGATAGGGGTCCGCCATGCTTGGTTATATGTGAATAGTACAGAGACACCTAGAGCAATATTGTCTAGAGAAGATCAACACCAAGGTGATTACATGAAGATGTAAAAACAACATTGAAGATATTGCAAAAAGAGTTAAGCTACAAACGATAGAGAGCCATCAAGGCTACAGGAGTGGGAACAAAATGCAACTCAAACCCCTCCCCCCCCATTGTTGCAGCCTAAGAACTTAGTTTAAGATTCTAATTAAGGACCCCCCGATGTTGCAACCCTAAAAATTAATTTAAGATTTTACTTTAAATTCCCTCCAATGTTGTAGCTAAAGAACTTAATGCAATATTTTAGTTTAAGCCCATTAATGTTGTAGCTTAAGACCTTAGCTCAGGACCTCTAGACTAGAAACTATAATACCTATGATGTAAACTTTATAAGTCATTTATGTTAATGGATGATATATATTCCGAGGTGGTTGGACCCTAATCTTGAAAAATTAGATCATTGATACTAAATTTAAGCTACAAAGGTATATATGAGGTTTGTGTTACAAATCCAAAAGTATAGTCAATTAAACTAATTATAGATTTCAAAGACTACCTTAAGGGATATAGTACATACAAGCCACAACAACCCAAGGTTGGAAAAAATCACTCACACAAAAATACAAAAATATAAAAATTAATAAAAAATTAATTTCAAACTCTTGGCTTATATCACATGCCTTCAATCATTATTTGCCATGATCATTCACAAATGACACAAACCTCACATCTAAGAAAAATCCATAACTACATGCACAACAAGCCCATGTTTCCTTTTCCAAGGGGAACATATTTCCAATAGATTCCATATCTAAAATAGAAAAATAAACCTTGTGTGTAGAGATTAGTCATTCATGTTTGTTTCCCAAGATTCTAGTATTAATATTTTCATATGAAATATTAACAACAAGGAAATTTTGAAAAATGGATTTTCAATTCAACCATGCACATGCCTTGGATTCTCTTGCTACAAAATCATTACAATAAGAGTCATATGAAACACAATCACACAAGTGAAAGTTGAAGCAAATGGGGGGCTTTGAGATCTATATGCAACGATTAAACATGCATTTGAGAATCATTTTTGTGATGGATGAATACCCAAACTAGTCACACTCAAGTTTGTGTTGAGCATTGGGTCAATACAATTCTCGGGGAGGTCACTAGCAAAAATTGTATAAACAACGTGCTATAAAAAATAAGGTCTAATATATTCATTGTCAAAAAATTTGCAAAAATTATATTCATAATACAGGGGTTTTAAAATAATGAAACATGTTTACATGTAAAATACCATCACAAATAATGGCCTCTTTTCTCTATTCAATATATGTAAAATAGAGTGGCAACAATTACTAGGGGTAGCGGGTCAAGGGTAGGGTTTGTGGTAGTGGATAAAAAAAGATAATGTTTTGTTGAAAAAACTTGGATGGATGATTTCGCAGGCATGTTGGCTTGAACGTTACTAAATCAACGTATCCAATGTAAAATTCTTGTTCTTTACCTACGTGTTGGGAGGGAAAATTTTAGCACGTTGTTTAGATTTCAATTTTTTTATCAAATTTCTTTCATAATATAAGTAAAATTAAGATTTTTAAAATGATGCCCCAAATATTATAATTATTGATAGGATATATTAAAATACAAACATTTACCTTAATTTTGAAAATTACCATACCTTATAATCTAATGTGCAAGGTAAATAGACCCACGATAAATAGGTCCTAAGCGCACATTCATGAATTAATATAAGAAGGAGTGATTCCCCCGAGATACAATTTCATTTACGACATCATTGGAAGAACATGCAAAAAACATTTGGGGTTGGAAAAAATAATAAAGGATGGTGAATGACAAAACTTACAATAGTGTTGGATGGTCTACCTTGTGTTGGTGCAAAGTCCTCAATGAGAATCACAAACCTTTTCATATGAATGCAAATCACAAAAACTCACTTTGGTTCATGTGAGCAAGAATCCTCCACACCCTTGAATGCGTCCTAGTCCGGGTGAGGAATCTTCTTCCCGCAAGTCTTGACTAACCCCTTGCCAATCATGCATTTACAGTCAACTCATCATCAAATGCAAATGGCGTGTGAATCACAAGATGTGCTATATTAATTTATAAGTATTTAAAATGGTTAAGATGGTTAAGGGGAATTAGTAAGGGTTGCGACACCCATAACCTCAAGTCTATAGTAGTTTACCTAACGGTTGCTACAATGCGGATAAAATTGATGAAATATGTTGTCCCTCCTCTTTGATGAATGCCGCAACAACGAGGTTCCCCTTCGTCGGGCCTACCCGTGCCTTGTCTAGCAGTCTCAAACCTTGCCGGTAGCATTCCACGATAGCTCCCTCGGCTAATCATCCTTGCCTCGACCAACAACAACTACAGCAAGTAATTGGCGTGATTTGCTTACCTCAGCCCATCATCTCACCCTCAGAGCCCAACTTCTTAGTTGCACACCTACATAGATGACCCAACCCAAGTACCACAACGGCCAGTCCTCTCACAGTCACCTTGATGAACGGCATGGCTCCATTGCAATCTAGGGGTTTTTGTCTTCGCATTCTACGCGTACACTCATCCTTGAAACTCATAAATCATGACATCATACAATACAATGCACCCACTAGTCTGCCGCAATGTCCGCGACTATCTTGCAAACCGGCTAAATACCACCACAATAAGAACTTAAGAGCTTCCTTCAGTGTAAAGGAGCAGTAATGCCAAGATCTATAACCTTGGTGCGCTTAAAAAATAGCCTTGCTCGCTTTTAACAATCGTCGCTACCACTTGGTGGAAATCGACTTTAGGTATCTTCCAATGTGACAACCAGACCGTTGAGATATTTCTTTTCAAAGAACAAATTATTTAAAATCAATTGTAGCGGTCCTATTGCGCATGCGTCCTTATCAAGGTTGGCAAAGATGGTAGCATAATCAAGATACAAATGTTGAACTTAGTTTATCAGAGCCTAAGGTGGAGCTGTCATGCGTTGATTCACCTCTGCACACAACGACTCCGCCATTTTTCTAAATCTCCAAAGATTTGAAAATTCAAGACCCGCCCTACTGTGCGCCGTAGAAAATCACCAACACTTGGGAAAACCAAACCTCAGTACCCTCGATGCAAACCACAATTCCCATCCAACACCAACCTCGAACCTAGCGTCTGTGACAATATAACTCGACAACACTGAATGTCGCTCCCTCTTTATCTCTTGCCCCAACTAGGACTCAATGTTGATATCTCCGCAACGCAACAGTCTCATCAACATTTTCAATCACTCCACTTCAATCCCGTCATGTTGCGCACCTCTCCATGAGGAGTGCCCGAAACACCATGGGCACAAGGGGGACCCCAGAGTGACACCTGGGACTTGTGGCGCCGTTGGTGAGAGGGCCCAAGTGATCCTAGTCTGGGCGAGGGCCCCGGGCATGGATTTTGGAGGATTACGGGCTATCCCAAATAGAAAAAATAGCGGCTGACATCGTGTATCGGCAGCAAAGTGGACCTGGGTCCTTTGAACCACCTCCGGCGGTACAACTCCATCCTCAGTATTGCCCTTGCGCACGTCGTCACAAGTGGGCACCAGATTCAACAATTGCGTCAGTAGAGTACAACTGGCCGCATATTCAAGGGGCTCCTGGTTTCAACACGCCAAGCCAATGCCGGGACGCCTACTTAAGGTTTCATGAAGAGCACCGGAATCATAAGGACCCGGTATGCTTCCGAGATGCAGTCTTTTGTGCGGCCCTTGCCGAATGGTGTCATCGATGGAATTTTGCTATCAATGTTAATTACTATCATGAATCAAGGCAAGAATTTTTCATGTTGTTGAAGTTGCAGTTTCAACCTTCTCGTTGGTTGAGGTTGCTCGAAGCCATGGCCCTCACTCATTTCATTGAGGGAATTCATACCAGCCTAGTCAACGAATTCCCTTTCACAAGGATGGGTCCTTTTGAGCGATTTCTGAAATGGCAGAGGATGAATAATCCACACGTGGTGGCCCAAGACGAAGATTTGCAATGTGCTATTCTTCGACTGGATGCGAGAGAAAACCGACATCCCAGTGGATCCAGAAGTTGAGGAACTACACGTGAAGGAGAAGAAGACGATACCGAGGGCTCAATCAAGCGACTTCGGATTGGCAGGGACGCCAATCAATAAAAGAGGGGGCTATGTGATACCATTTTTTGGACATGATGTGTAAATTTTAGTCTTGAAGGGTAGATGAATGACAAATTTCACTCAAGACTACTAAAATAGTGAAGAACTAGGCAATTAGTTACTGAGAAAGGGAAACAGGCAAGTAAGATAGAAATTTCCTCGCTGCCCGTAGTACAAAGGATATCAAAAATCATGCAATGAACATGTGACAATTAGTGATGCATTTTTTGGTATCCCAGTTCTTAACAGATGTGACTCTTAGGTAGGGTAAGTAGAGGAAGGAAGAAGACAAAAGGGAGTGAATCCAATTTTTCTGAATATCCTCTCGGGAAGAGAGGAATGTTTTCCAACTTACCTCGAACTCTTGTAATTATCAACAATAAATGGGTGCGAAAGCCATTGTTTTCTTGTGAATCCTACTTGGAAATATAACAAACTGTCTTTCAAATTTCTATCTCTTGTCAAGCATGTTCTTGTGTGGGTGGAAGTGGTAAGACTGATTAATTAATCTGAAATAAATTTGAAAGTGTGATACTCTCGTATGAAAGATTGTGAAAATTGTGTCTATCTCGAAGTCAGTTTGAGCCAAGAATCTCTTGGACAATATCTTAAGGTTTTAATTGCAGAGGAGTAATTCCTCGGTGATTATAAGGGTCCGGGTGTAAAGCCCAAGGATTTTATTGTGATACACATTTGATTAACATCCAGATTCCTTTATTCTCCACACACTTTAACTCCCCTGTCTGAGAATATTGTATACTTGAAATTTGAGCAGTGCATTACCTTCCTGGTGAGAAAGAGTAATATGTTTTATCCTTAACCCTCTTCCCTGAGTGTGAAACTCTTACGCAAGGGAAGTGTGTGATTCAGTGATGGACGCCGTGGGTCGTTCCTTTGCAAATTAGCTAAGAAAATTCACGATGCACATCATGTAAATTTATATTCGCTTGAGAACTACCGTGCCTCATTAATATGTTCGGTCTTGAATTAATAATCCCTCTCTTTTCCTTATGATATGAATATAATTACTGGAGTGAACACAATCTCATTATCTTAATTCTTACTCTCAATGTAAGGCATCATTGATAATAAGAACCATTAGATTTAAAGAAAGCTTCAAGAGGTGTAACAATATCCTTGATAATAATATAGTTTTCAATAAGTTATATGAATCCTTAAGGTTCGTAGTTCATAAACATTAATCATACAAATGATAGTAATCTTATAATGATGAAAAAGATCTAATATTCTTGAGTCTTCTTTTTTAAGCTCAAGTGTTACTATTTATAATATTGTAACTTGACATGTATGCATATAGTAGTTATAATTTCATAAACACATCATTGATTGTTTTGCAATGTCACGTTTAACTTCAAAGTGTTTTAATAATAAAAATAATTATAACTCTCTTGAGGTTTATTCAAGAGAAAGAACTCTTCGATTGTTAATGACATCCAATAAGTCACAAAGTATCTTAAAAGAAGAAGCACTTTTACTACAAAGTGTTTCTTGATGACGAGAATATTAGAACATTATTCTTACATTACTTTATTGAGTGTTTGTTCAAGAAAGACAACTCTTTCAACTTATAATGACATCCAACAACTCACAAAGTAGAAAGAAATTCCAATTGGATATCAATTGTTATAAGTAGTTTATCAATATTACTTCATTCATATAGAATCAAACCTTGATGTGAATTAATGTCTTCATCATTTTTGTTAATCATAAAATAAGTTCGATACTCAAACATATGTTATATAATATAATATGCATAATACTTGTAAGTCAATTATGTAATTTATAATGATAAGTTCCTCCTCTTTTGAAGGAGTTTGTAATCGTTAAGAAGTTTCACTTTAATCATTCATAACATGCATATAATTCTTCAAACATTCAATCACATGTATATTTATAATTCCCTTTTGAGGAGTTCAATGATAAGTTCCATTTTTTAGAGTTAATTGTAATTCCGACGTTCAAGTTAAATTGACATTACTACTCATAACAACTCCTCTCAAAGTTTCATTGATACTCCAACTATTCTTGAGCGCTTTGTTCTCACCCTCACACTAATACTTTGAGTTTTTTCTCAAAACATCTACTCTCCTCTCGTTTAACAATCACTTAAGTCACAAGTACCAATTGACAACTCGTAGTTCAATTTGAGAAAGAGAGAGAGAAAGGTCACATACACATTTGTGGAAAAGATAATGTATTGCAAAAGAGCTCCGAGAGGAGAGATACAAAAGTAACTCAAGTGTTTTTAACACTCAAATTTGTGATAACTTCGTTATGTAGAAAATGAGGTATGATCTCCTAAAATTGCTTCCCTTATATAGTTCTTTCTTTCTAACCCAAAATCTATATTTAAAGTGGTTGTTAACTCCACTTTCCTAGATAACTACCTATCTCCGATATAGGTATCTATCATAAACGGTTATAACCGTTTTACCACTCTAATGTTCGTTTTTCTAAGATTCCACTATATCTTTGTCGTGGCTACATTCCAAATCCTTTTTGAGAATCCATCAAGTCTTCATATTGATTGATTTAGATTTCAATGATCATACTAGTAGAATGTACCATATTCCTATATACTCCTTAATGCCCTTATACTTCTCGTAATTGCTTAATACTCTTCTTTCATAATTGTCTTTGACAAAATCCCATATACTTATACTAATGGAATGTAATTCAAGTCCTACATACTTCATAATATCCCTATATACCCCTATATACTCCTCATATAAGTCTTTTCATACTTACATAATAGTCCCTATTTCTAAATTCTAAGTTTTCCTACACTAAGCCGCTGGGGACCCATTGCCGTGGGCAAGGGACCCTATAACCGCGCGATTCCCTTGTATTTCCATGACAGTGGACCCTATAACCGTGGTCGAGGTTGCTTCGCCTCCGAAGTGCATTCTTCGACCGTTCCTTTGAATTTCGGTGTTCCTCTTCTATTTCCATTTGTTTGTCTTTGATGTTAGATTGAGATTTCGGTGTTCCTCTTCCTACTTCCACTTGCTTGTTCTTGATGTAATGTTGTATTCAACATTCACCCATACTAAGTCCAACCAAATACCTTCAAACAAATAAATAGTCATAAGTTGACTGACTGGTGAGAGGAGTTTGCGAATGGGGTTTGTGAAGAGTTCCATTATATGAGTGTGAAGCTCTTATAGAGATAAGAACATGGTTTGTGTCTGTAGTGAATACAGAATGAATGAAGAATACTCTGATAGTATATTAAGGTTGGAACTTTAGAATAGTAACTTCCTGATGAGTGAAGTAATTGGATGTGAAGTTCCGGGTGATCAATAATCTGTTAACTAGGAAGTATTAATTGCATATAGACCGATTAATATATTGATACGAAGAGGATCACAGTTTACATTCGGATTCTCGGTCCCCTCGCTCTCGCGGAATGAAAGAACCCAACACATGAGTAAGTTTAATACCTCTGATAAATGTTTAAAACAGATAAGTGAATCACTGTAAGAAACTTCAGGGTGGGAAAAAGTCAAATTGAGAAAGAAACATGACCAACCACTTTATTGTGAGAACCTTAACAGTTAAGGTCGGTCATCTTAGTTCTGGTAGCAAGAAGATAAATGGGAAAGATACTTGTTTACATTCCTCGACTCCCCAATTACTCCCATGATGTGATTGAATTGATTTTCGAGAAGATAAACTTCTGAGTACCAGTTTAATGCCATAAGTCACCCAGAGTATGGAGATATATTTTCTTCTGGTACTCTTCAAACAAAGAAGTCCGAGGTGTCTTATGCGGATCTCCTGAATTCTAAGAAGGGAGGAAGGATTCTGTAAAGATGGGGTCCAAGAGCAGAACTCGATCTGAGAAATTGTTTGAAAAATAGTTTGTCCACATGAACGCAAGGACAGAGCTAACGAGGAAAGATTGTGAAAATCTGATCGTCTTTAAAAGTAAGTGACGACGCGGCGAAAGAGAAAAATCCTTGGTTGTTGATGCAGGTGATCACTTTGTTTGCAAGATAAATTCACCCTAGAGCTGCAGCGGGGAGAATTGAGTTAACGTCAAATGGGAGGAGAAATCGCGAAGTCAGGAGGAGAAGAACTCGTCTAAAAGGAGGAGGAGCTGTGGAGTTAGGAGGAGCTACGCCCACATAACCCATATCGATTGGGATAGCCAGCAAAGGTAAGTATAAAGCCTATCTCTCCTCTTATGCTAATGTGACTAGACGCTTCTCTGATACTCTAAGACGATTACTGGACACTGGTTACTAGTTACTTGGAACTAGTTACTAGACGTTTCTGTGGATACTTGGAATTGGACGTCTACTTGTGACTTGGTACTAGACTATGACTGTTCTGACCCGATTCGCTTAAGACGCTTCTCGCTTAGTTCCCGGTTTGTGGTTCTGTCACTTGTAACTAGATTTTTATGAAAATTTACTAAGGCCTAATTTTTATAAGGATGGAAATATGTTAAGCAGTATCACCACATGTATAATGAATAAATCCATATATGGTGAGAAAGTAACAAGTCAAGTCACATGAGAATAGATTAATTGTGATAATTAAGTGTTAAACCCATTCCATCACCCCTTTGAACTATCAATTGACCTTATCGTGACAAACTAAAGATACATCTGACACTCATTTAGTCTTCCCTGGGTGTTTTTCGAGCTGGAACCCTGGATGAAAAACCTAACTACAGAAGTCCACATGTAATATTGGGTTACAGATTAAGGGGTGAGTCCCAAATGCAAAGTAGGAAGGTTGGTTCCCTCCTATGAACTATAAGGTCCGGGGTGAGAGGAGCTAACCATTAGCATGGCGGAATGCGAAGGGTTAGCGCTCGTCACCTTTGCTAGGAATGAAAATTGGCAAGATGGTCAAGGGGAGCTAGCAAGGGTTGCGACACGTGGTATCAGAGCAGGGTTCCAATATTTGAGCTAGCATTTTGAGGGAAACATGGCTATCAAAAAATGAGTGTTATGATGGTGAGCCCGAGGTTTCCAAAAGGTTGTGATGCTCAAATTGGAACAAGGATCATGTGCAAATGGAGTTTGACCATATCATTGATTTTAATGATAATGGTGGGCATGAGGGTGGATTCGGTGAGGAAAATGGAGGAGTCCTTTGAAAGGGCTCCCGCAAACCTCAGAAAGTATTTGGGGCCTAGAATACCGAATTCACCTAAAACCTTGGAGGGTATTAATGTTAAATTGAAATTCCCATTAGAGATGCTTAGAAGATGGGGATGTTGAAATGAACTTGGTGCAAATGAGGCCTATCAATTACCAAAGGGCTTGTGTGATACTTTTAGGCTCCCTCGGAAGGGGGTGGCCCAAAAGTACCACATAATTGGTACATCTTCCGGGAGGGTGGATGCCCTTACCATGCTCGGATGATATTTCTTTGAGTACTTATACGTTTAGACTAAGAGAAGAAGAGTTTAACCTAATAGAAGTTAGTCATACGTCATGGGCCACGTGTGCTATGGTTAGTACTAGGAGACGATCGTATGACACCCCAACAACAACAACCGCGTCTGCATCAGAGGCAACATAAGGTAAGAGGTCGAAGAATGAACCACCAAAACCCGAAAAGACTAAGGAAAATAAAAATAAAGGTCTAGGTCCAGAGTTTGAGCGCGAGAGGGAGAAATCCCCCACCCCACAAAGTCCAGTTAAAGTGGCACGACCCCAACCTATGGCCAATCCTTTGGATGCAATGATGGCTCTTAGGGGGCCTCCCATTGTAATGTCACAAGTATTAGCGCCAGGGGCAATGCCGAGTTACTTTCCAAAGTTCGGTGGCCTCCCACATTAAGATCCTTCAACCCACATTGAAAGATATATTGAGGTAATGTTGGCCAACTTGATAGCCGAAGACACGTACAAACTCGTTTGGTTTTCTACTACGCTAGAGGGTATAGCATATGAGTGGTACCGATCCCACGATGAGGGGACATTTAGGGACTGGCGGGCATTGCAAACGGCATTCCTTAGACAATTTAGACCGGAAATGGGCCAAAAAATCGCACTCGTGGCGTTAACGAACATGCGGCAAGGCCCATCCGAGGGTATTACGTCATACATCCGACGGTTTGAGACGGTGGTAACTCGTTATGTAGGAACCCTTTTTACAAATGACACAATTAAATTCTACTTCATACAAGGGTTCAACAAACAAGGTACAATCCGAGAAATTCTTAACTCCAACCCTCAGGATTTGGAAGAAGCTAATGCCGAGGCTAAGAGGATTGAAGGTGTAGACAAACAGAATGAGCGGATGTGGAATTGCACTATTGCACCTGTGCTAGCCTTCCTACCCACAACCTACATTCCTCCCGAGCAGAGTAAGCCTTCTAAGCTGGAGCCATCCTGACCGGATGCATACGCCGTCCACCAAGCGGCCCCGGTTCCTTTGGCTACGAGGCCACCCCCTGAGCTCTTAGCACTCCCTAGCCCTCCGAGCCACACCACGATTGAGGAGCTAGAACTTAGAGTTAAGAAGGCCAACGACGAGTTGAGGAGCGATGTCATGTAGTCGATCAAGATCCTCACAGAGCAGCTAACAATGGCAATCACGTCTAGGCCCTTAGCATAACCAGTTCCGCCGGCCTCGGAGGCAAGTAATTACGGCACCAACATTTGGTGTCGTAATTGCAACAAACCTGGCCATAGTAATCAATTTTGCACAGAGCCTAGGCTCACAGGTAACCTAGTAGCCCCACCCCCCCGTCCACAACAAGGCCACTCCCAGACTCAAGCCCGGAACAACGGCAAAGGAGTTTGTCCCACGTACGGCAAGGTTCATATTTTGGGGCCAGATAAGTGTTGGATCGAGACGAAGGTGGTGTGCAACCATTGTGGGGGTAATCACCCGGCCGATAATTGTCGTAGGATTCTCGCGGAGCGATCCTCCCATTACTCTCAACTAAATCAACAACTTCCGGCATTCTTCTACGATAGAAACCAACGGAACCAAAGAGGAGGGTTGGGTGATTATCGCCATGGTAACCAACAGGGCGGTGGCCAACAGACTTACAGTCCACCCAACCACCAAAACCAAGGTAATAGGGGTAACCACGACCAGGGTCAACAAAATTCTTATCTACTAAACCTTCCAAACGGGGGTAGCCAGACCAATTTAAATTTGGTAGGAGTAGTAAGCCAACAATACGTCCCTCAATTGAACCAAAATCAATTAAACACGTTCAAAAACGGGCCTCAGGTTGCGCAGCAAGGTAATACCTTCAATAACTCCCCTAATGAAGGCAACCCATTCTATGGGTACCAAATGAACCAAGGTCAAGCTCATGGTCTTAACGGTCAGTATACCCACAACCCTCTTCAACATCTGATGGGGAGTGGACAGGATACTAACCAACAATGGGCGCAAAACGGAAATGGGCCTCCAATATCCCAAGGTCCCCTTAACCCTGGTCAGGCACAAACCCAAGACGCAAGGTTCATTGATAACAATGGGGCGAGCACAGTTTGTTCAGCTCCATTCCTTCCTATCTCAAATGATAGTCAAAGCAACTTCATCTCTCACGAGCTAGCCGATTCTTCTTTACAGGCTATCCTGGTTCCCCCTGGAAAACTAAAGCAGAAAATAGATGTGGCAGTGGTCACTAGGGCTCAGAAGAGGGCACAAACCGTGATGGGTGTAGAAGTCGAATGAGTCTGAAGAGTTACCAAAATTCGTAGAACTTCCTGAGTTCTTGCAGAACACAGCCCTTAAGGCTAAGGTTCCCACAACTTCCCTAGGGCCTAACCCTGATGACGAACTGGCAGAAGAGCCAGTATTGGAGGAAGAGGAAGACCTCTTTTGATTTGTGGATAGAAGAAACACATGGGGCAATGGCCTGCCCGTTAACTTCCCACCACAACCCCGGCCTAGTTGCGCCTTTAACCCGGCCGAGGAATACGACCTTTGGTCAGACCTTTGTAGCCTATGAGCCAACATTTCTTTGGCACAACTAATTCAAGTAGCTCCCGCCTTAAGAAAGTAATTCAAGGAAGGAGGCACCCAGGTTAGGAAGGCTAAAATCCCAACGATGGCAGTTGAGGACCGAAGAACCCCCCTAGGGGACGAAGGACCAATCGAGGTGGAGGTTGAGATTATGGACAAAATAATCTCGCACACCGTGGTTGATGGGGGTAGTGGGATCAATATTATGACACTCTCAACGTTGGAGAAACTTGGCCTCGAGCTCACTGGCCCTTCACCCTTTGTTATCAATGTGGTGGACCAAAGACAAGTCACCCCCCTTGGACATGTAAAGGATTTATTGATGAAAGTTGGGGGAAAAGTCTATACGATCACGTTTCAAGTTTTGAGGCTCCTCGTAACATCCAAAAGTTATCCGATACTCTTAGGTAGAGACTGGCTTCGGAGAGCAAATGCCACAACCGAGTGGTCTACGGGTACCTCCCAAATAACATTTGGGCCCCCTCACAACAAAACAACGACAAGAATTGCACTACGCAAGCCTTCGGTATAATTATCAGAATCCGATGTACCCAAATTAAAGCAAAAACCCATGATCACCTCAGTGGATTTAGCCAACCAGGTGCTAGGCTCTAAGACACATCTAGGCCCAGTGAAAGACCTGGGTCCTGGCCTCTACGGCTGGGAGGACACATGTGACTTCACAACATGGATGGAACTCAATCCAAAAGAAATTCCCAACCACACCCAGGTATATGCGATCACCGCCACCGAGGACACATCACGTGGATACACCGGATTCACGCTCATAGCCGATGACCTACCGCTTGAGTCAATTTATTCCTTCGAGATTGATGGCACGCAACCTATAGGCCTAGAGGACCTCTTGCTCGAAGAAGATATTCTTCCATCCATGCATTTCAGGAACACCTCTACCAGAATTCAGGTAGGCCATGATTTCGCGTCATATCCCTCGGTGCCAAACGATTGGTATAAAGGCCCAACCAACCCCACAAGAGTGTCGGATGTAGACTGGCAGGGAATTGATGTTAGTCTATCCAGTGAGGAACCTAAACCCATCAAGATGGGTTCACAACTATCTCCCGGGGAAATCTCTGAATGCTCAAAGTTAGTCGTAGAATTCCGAGACATTCTTGCTTGGTCCTATAAGGACCTCAAGGGTATACCTCCACATCTAGCCCAACATTCAATTCCACTAATCCCAGGGGCTAAACCAATCCGCCAAAAGGAACGGCAAATGAACCCTCGCCTCCAACTAGTAGTGAAAGCAGAGCTCGAGAAACTATTGGAGGCTGGATTCATCCGACCAGTTGAAATCACGGATTGGGTTTTGCCAATGGTATTGGTGAAGGAGAAGAATGGTAAACTTCGGGTGTGCATTGATTATAGGAAGCTGAACGCGGCCACCCAAAAGGACCATTTCCCTTTGCCATTCATTAACAAGATACTAGATGAGGTAGCCGGCCACGAGTTGTACACGTTCATGGACGGTTACTCGGGATACAACCAAGTATTTATCGACCTCAAGGATTATCATAAGACCGCCTTTACTACACCTTGGGGTACATTTATCTACTTGGTAATGCCATTTGGGCTCTGCAATGGGCCATTAGCCTTCCAGCGTGTGGTAACGGTAGTGTTTTTTGAGTTACTCCACCTCACGATGTCGGTGTTCATCGACAATTTTAGCACCCAAACGACAAAGGTAGCTCATCTTGAGGCACTGAGGGCTTGCTTTGTGAAGTGTAGGGCCAACGGAATATGGCCTCAATCCATCCAAAATGTACGTAGCCGTAACTCGGGGAGTTTTGCTAGGGTATGTGGTCTCAAAGACGGGAAAAAAACCAGATCCCAAGAAGATAGAGGTAATGACCAACCTAGAACCCCCGACCATGATAAAAGGCAATCAAAGTGTGTTGGGCCACTTTGGATGGTACCGAGACATTATGTCCGATTACGTTACCGCAACATTGCCCCTTACAAACTTGACTCGTAAGGAGACTCGATACGTTTGGACTCCTGAGTGTTAGGTAGGATTTGATGCCTTGAAGGCCAAACTCACCTCTTATCCTAGCCTTGTACCCCTGAACTGGGACATGCCATTTCATGTTTACTCCGATGCCTCGTCAGTCGCAGTGGGGGCAACCTTGTGCCAACCTTACGGCGATGAGAAGAAAGATAGGCTAGTGGCATTTGCAACCAGGCAACTCACAACCACGGAGAAGAATTACTCAACCATGGAAAAGGAATGCCTAGCCATGGTGTTCAGTGTCAAAAAATATAGACACTACCTCCTTTTGAACCCGGTAGTATTTTTCGTGGACCACCTCACTTTCAGATACTTGGTCAACAAACTTGACCTCAACGGGCGTTTAGCTAGGTGGGTGTTGCTCCTTGAGAAGTTTGACTACACTGTCAAATATAAGCCAGGTAGGATGCACAAACAAGCTGACCATTTGTCCAACAAGCTAGGAACTGAAGACATTGAGGACAAATTTTCGGATGCGGACTTGTTTTTGGTAAGTGCAACCACTGAATGGTATGGCCACGTTGCAGAGTTCCTTAGCACGCAAAGAATGCCCTCGGAACTTAGCAAAATAGAGAGAAGAAAGGTCCGAACAAATAGTAGATACTTTGTGATAATCGCAAACATGTTGTATTGACGGGGAGTCGATGGGGTCCTCTGCAAATGTTTGTCATATGCGGAGGTCCCCGAAGCTTTAATAGCCTGCCACGATATTGAGTGCGGGGGGCACTTCTCGGGTAGGTTAACTGCCCAAAAGGCGTTGAGGGCCGGTTATTTTTGGCCAACTATGTTTGCGGATGCACAAGCTTACGCCGCAAAGTGTGACGCATGCCAAAGGTATTCTAGGAACGACTTGAGGTTAGAATTACCCTTGATTCCATCGCTTCCCCTGACACCCTTCGAGACGTGGGGAATTGATTACATAGGACCCGTCCACCCGACATCGCTGCGGAAAATGGCCTACATAATAATCGCGATAGATTACCTCTCGAAATGGGCAGAAGCTAAGGCGGTAAAGGTAGCCAA
Source organism: Polytrichum commune (assembly GCA_950295325.1). NCBI lineage: Eukaryota > Viridiplantae > Streptophyta > Polytrichopsida > Polytrichales > Polytrichaceae > Polytrichum > Polytrichum commune. The sequence continues at coordinate 52,151,210 of OX485806.1, read as the reverse complement.
CGCCGTGACCACTGCGACATTCTTGCACCAGAACGTGATTGTTCGATTCGGAGTGCCAAAGGTATTGGTCAATGATCGTGGGACCCATTTCTTGAACGAATTAATCGAAGCAATGACGGAGGGGTATGGCATTGACCACCGCAAAACCACTCCTTACCACCCTCAAACTAATGGGCTGGCTGAGAGAGTAAACCAAACCGTAGTGAGGATCCTACACAAGACAGTCAACGACAACAAGCGAGACTGGGATGTGAAGCTGCTGTGAAGGTTTATTTTGAATCCTTTATCGAATTAATCTAATACTAGTGGTAAATAGACTTTAGATAGTAAATATGAGGTCGGTTTGGTAAGTTGGGAGTTAGAAATTAGCCTAGTAAGTAAATCCTAATAGGACAAACAGTAACGGAATATTATAGGACTATGTGAGGATTGACTTAGCTAGGGCAAGATTCAAGTGGTTGGTAAGGCTAAGATTGACTTAGCTAAGGGCTAAATCCGAAGTGACTACACGACAACGGATTAAAGGAGTGGAGCAAAATAACGTGGACTAGATGGATGCGCATTTGACCTAGCCGATTCGCTTTGACGAGAGAAGATCCAAGTTGATAAGTGTCTTTTGACACTACTAAGTCAAAATGGATCTAAGCGAATCCAATGTGAGGGTGGACGTGGCAAGGCGGAATACCACGGAGTGCCTACCTCGACCACCTATTTAAGAGGTGTCGAAACTCCCTTAAGCATCACCACTCTTCCACTTCATTGGTCCCGGGCCCTTAGAGCCTCAACCTTCTCAACGCTTAGTTATCTATCTCGCCAACTGAGGTGTCTCCAACTTCTATTAGTAGTTAGTAATTAGTAGTTAGTAGGGTGAGTGGTTGTACTTCTTGAGAAGGAGTAAGTGTTTCTACCTTTCAAATAAAATATTCTCTTACAGTTTTATTAGTTTTCCTCTTTGTATGACATTCACATTCCTCACCTATTCTTTACTTGTTAGTGAAGCAACCTTAGTTTGTATAGAATGAAATATTAGTGAGCAACTTGAATCATATAGGATAGCGTACTTAAGAGGCTTGCCACGTCTTACCAATAAATCTGATTTCAATTTATTCTATATCCATAGATAGATACTAAAATTTCCTTTCCAAAAAAATTAGTTTCATTCGCATCTATAATTCTATCTAGAAGTTATGCGTGTTTCCGTGAGACAGCTCTTAATGTAGCACTGCTGACTTTGAAGCTTCACTCCGGTTAGCTGGTTAAGACATTTTCTACAAGTTATATATATTTCTAGGTAGGTCTTGAAGTTCTCTATCCTTGCATCTTAGTCTTGCTTAAAACTAAAACTCTGTCCAAGAGTTATGAGAGTTTCCGTGAGGCAGCTCAAATATCTCTTCTTTCTTCATATTCCTTTTTGATTAGTTAGAAGTTCTATTAGCATTTGGTCTTCTTTGCGTTGATTTTTAGAAGTTAGCTACATTAAAAGGGTCTAGGTTGCCTATTCCAAGGTAATTAAGCTTAAGTTGGACTAATCGGATACTTAAGAGGCTAACTATTATATTTTATCTCAAAAGGACTTTCGAATCTTATAAAATGTATTTGTGAATGAAAGGTAAGCACGACTCAACCCTTTGGCTTGGAAACCAAGGGGGTTGACAACTTTACCTCACAGCTGCCCTCGGCGCTCTGGGCTTACATGACGACTTTCAAGGTAACAACCAACCAAACGTTGTTTGCCCTTGTATATGGGATTGAAGCAATTGAGTTGGAGATCCCCTCTTTGTGGATTGCAATTGATTCACGACTTACGGTAGCCAAGTCACTATTGGATAGGTTGCCAATGTTAGAGAGTCTTAGCGAGCTACAACGAGCTAGTGTACAACATCTCGAGGCGATGCAACAAAGGCGCAAGGCCGTCTTCAACAAACGACACAAGGTAAGAACTTTGCAACCCGGGACGTTGGTAATGCTCCAAGATGCGAGGAAACTGGAGTTCCCAGGTAGGTTTGACGCCTTGTGGTTGGGCCCCTTTTGGGTCACGAGGTGTATGACAATAATTTGGTTCAATTGGCTATATTTGATGGCACATATTTCCCTACGCGAACTAACGGGGGTCGGTGTAAGTTGTATAACGTGTGACAGGTGCGACTAGCGGATTAAATGCGACATGATACCTTTAGACACAAAACAAAGGCAAAGGGTTTTTATATCATGCAATAGGTGCTAGGGTAGAGGTCGGCCCTCTGTGGTCATTGTTTGAAGGAAACTAATAGGGGGACCTTCATCGCCTAGAAATTGCTCTTGTAGTCCGAACTCTCTCCAAAGAAGAAGGAAGTGGGTTGAAAGTTTTTTCTTCTATAGCTCCAAGTTGCTCCCGCAAGGCGGAGGGGGTGTCCTAGATAGACACAAACCCAGTCCGGTGGGGGAGTGTGGTGGTTTTGAAATGTTTTTTGGCTTTAGTCTAGTACTATCTTTTTTTTCTCTCATCTTCACATTTTTGGAGGGATAAAGTACAAATAATAATAATAATAACAATAATAAAATAAAACAAAACAGAAGTATATATGCAAGTGGTGGTGTACATGCAGGTGACCGTGTACCCAGGATTGGCGTGCGAGTAAGAGCTGGAGTTCGTAGCGCTCGAACGAGGAGCTCCCCTGATGGCTGACATATGTAAACCCTTTGAGTGGTCCACCACTCCGTGGGATCACTTTTAGTTAGAATGTTAGCATTAAAAGTTAGAATTGATAGGGAATTTAGGGAAAATTAGTTCATTTAGTATTTAGTCTAGAAAAAAAAAAAGTCAAAATGAAAACTAAATAGTGCTAGAAAATAGCGAAGTAGAAAAAACATGCTAGCTAGTAAAAACAACTAGCTAAAATTTAAATTAATAGATGCTAGCTAAACAAATGTTAGTAGATGCTAACTAAGTAAATATTAGTTTATTAGTTAATAGGGGCCACATAAGACTATTGGAGGTGTTTGGCGTAAGAAGACAAAATCGGCTTGAAAACTTTTGAAGAAAAATAAATAAAAAATAAGGGGGCTACTTGCCCATTTGCCCCCTTGCCAACTTGATGGCGAAAAATTAAAAAGATTTCTAATGTTTCCCGTCGGAGCCACCTTGACGAGAAGATGGCAACTTCAACCGGGAAAAACCCTAAGCCAAAATTTTGGGAAAGGGTTCGAAAAATGGAGCCAGTGGCTGAGGGGTCCAACCCTTTATCGAAAGGGTTTAAAAACCCCTCCTTCCACCTAGTAGGATTTGTTTTTCTAATGCTTTGGCGAAGCCTTTCTTCAATGTAGTTAGGAAAAAAAACCTTTAGCGTGCATTTATAATGGCCTTATAGATGACTTGAGAAATTCCTCTACTATATCTCCTAGTTAGAATGAATTTTTATTAACACACCAAAAAATTCATCCTTTACTTTGTAGAGGTAGGTTGGATTGTAAGATTGCAAATGAAGGCATTGTAGACCTCAGCTGCCAATGCCCTAAAATCTTCGTTCATGAGCTAGAACAAAATACTTATCATTTTAAGCTTAGAGATATTTCCTATAGCTATCCATAGCCATTTCCCATTTGTGATTTGGTTAAGATAGCAGTTAGTTATGAATTTTCAAAGATGGAACAGAAAAATTGGGTGGTCCTTTGGGTAGCAGCTGCTGGATCAGACCTGCTAGCCTACTTAAAGTTTTTATTTGGAAAATTTGTATTTTTTCCCAAATAGATATTTTTTCTAGATTTCCAAGATTATTTAGAACGTTTGATTTGAATAAGATTTGAATTAGATATGAATTGTTGAAGGCATGATATGTAATTTGAGATTTCTTGATTGACTGCTGCATTACAGAGAGTATGCTGGATTCATCTTAGCTTAACTTGCTTATCACATTTTTTTCTTAATTAGATCTTTTTAATATATTTCCATGGTTATTTAGAACGTTTGATTTGAATAATAAATGAATTAGATACGAATTTCTAAAGAAGAGATACATAGTCTAAGACTTCTTGGTTGAGTGCTGGATTCATATTGGCTTAACCAGTTGATATCATATTTTTCTAGTTAGATATTATTAATAACTTTCCAATGGTGTAAGGAAAGCCCAAATCCAAATAGTAATGAATTTACTATGAATTGTTGAAGTTGGAAATTAGATAGGTGGGTTGGACAGATCGGTTGAATCGACCTCGCATTTCCAACCCTCAAAACTTTTGCATTTCTTATCTGATTAAAGTGATTTTTAGATCGTTAAAAAGATAATTACGTATAATAAGTAAATTTATTATACTTAGGCTTAAATTACAGAGCAAAAAAAAATTATATTGTAATTGTTAATTAATGTACGCTTTAAAATCAAACTAGTTATAAGGAAAGAGGCAAGGTCGACGTCCGGGAAGTGGAGCAAGGAAGGAGGGAGCGGCTCGGCCTACATCGAGCCCTATCAACCGAGGAGAATTGAGGTAAATTAACTAACCCTAGCCTTCCATTTAGGGTTGAAAGGAGTGTGGCTAAAGTATACATCTCTAAACCCACTCACCTATCTCGTAAGGTCAAGTGGCTTAACCACTTGACCACCGAGGGAATACCCAACTTCATTGTTCTAGGGCCCCTTGGTATGTTTTATGGTAGTAGCTTTATTTATTAGCAAGTTTCGTATGTGATAAGTCAAATTAATCATCGACACGACCACTGTGAATGTTGTTGGTGGAAAGGTGGAATTATGACCCGCGAATCTACTATTATGTTGTTGGCCCCATAGATTGGGAGTAATGGCCCCAATTTATGAAAATTGTACAACATGTTGAACCTATAAGTTGTCTGTCACCCTAGTCCCATTAAGTTGCATTTCGTGGTCTGTCCAGTGTAAACACATTTAACAATTAAAAACATACAAAACAAATTGTAAACCCTTGTTGGCAAGAAACCCGAATCGGAAACTTAATTCGGTAGAGTGATACCACCCTTCGAATCATTGAAGTCCGAAGGGTTTGAGATGTCACTTGACCTGCAAGGACCTACACAAGGCTTTAGAAGGTTCCAAGCTAAGGGGTGCACCAACCAGGTAAGGGGTGATGCCTAATATATGAATGTAGTGAGGTAGGATGTGCAAACAAAATTAACTTATTAAGAAGGAATTTGTATAAATGATGGGACTTAGGCCAAGTTCCACCGCTTAGAAAATTAAATATAACTAAGTAAAAGAATAGGAAGAATTGAATGGTCCATCAAATCGTCGTTATTCCGTTCATTGAGCTAGGGTGGTATGAATCATACCCGGTTGGTGTGGATCAAAGCCATCCCAGTTTACAAGGTAGGTTGTCTTGGTTTCAGGGCTGGTGCGTCTGCGCTTAGAATAGATTATAGGTTAAGGTTAGAACTAGATATAAAATTGATTAGTGGAGTTTAGAGCCACAATAATAAAAACGAAGGTCCAACCTCTGGAGGTACTACAACGCATATTTAATTTCCCTAAAAAATTGAAGTACTTACGTTATACACCTATCATCCGGGTTCGGCTTGGGCACCTGCAAGTGCAGGCCACCTTCACCGAAGGGCTTGTGTGATACTTTTAGGCTCCCTCGGAAGGGAGTGGCCCAAAACTACCACATCTAGCAATTAATTGTAACATTTCAATAAAATATTATGCTAGACTATTTGTCTCATAATCATATGGTAATGAATGTTCTTATTATATTTCAGTTGACTCACATATGTCCTAAATACTTGAGACTTAAATTCTCCTGCACAATCTAAACATATAGACTGAGTTGGATGATCTAATAACCTAGTCCGAAGTTGTATAATTTGTGCCAATAATCTAGGAAATTCTTTTTTCTTACTAGCTAGAAGAGAGACATGTAACTATTTTGTGGATGTATTAATAAAGAAAAAAAATCTAAACGGTCTGCATGGTGGATCTATTGGACCACAAATATCTCCTTGAACCCTTTGAGGCATACCTAGGAGTTCATGTGGCAATTTCCATTTGTGAGGTTGATTGACAAATTTTCCCAAAAACACTATATTCGTTAAATTGAGACTTTCGCTAGTCTCAAATTAATATATGGATCAAAGGGCATGAAGATGCCCAAAACTATATTGTCAACAATCTCAAATATATTATATGTTCTAATATCCCAAATCTATGATGTTTGAACATAAGCACATATGGTAGAGCACTCGACACCAACTTCATCAACAAAAACACATTGGGTAGAGCACTCCAAACAAGTTTCACCCAAAAAATATATAAAATGATTTCTATTATTAGCATGATCAATAGAATATAAACATTGCAATATACAAAGTGTATGTAATAAATGCATATTTCTTCAATCGACAATATAGTCCCAAACTTAATAATAAGATGAACTTCACATTTTTTTGGAAATATAGTAAATGGATATTCATCCAACCCCAAACAATATAGCATTCGTAAGTTCTACCCAAATTGTGTCCCAATTTTGAAGAGCACACATATGAGTAATTTATATTGCTATAATTATGTATTAAACTATAATCATGCTAACACAATCCTACCAACTTCTCATGCAACGTGGGTTGCTTCTTGTGCGATCCGAGCAAGGTTCTCTTTTGCAAAAGTTATGTACTTTTGAGGAATGGACACTAATCCACTATGGTTTTTCCGTGGTTTCCATGCTATGAATATGAAATCTGTATCTACCCAAGATGGACTGAGCTCAGAATCCACCTTCCACCGAAAGTTAGGGTTTGTATCCCAACCTATATAATGCCGAATCACATCTTCATTCCTTGCTGTCGGTCGGTAGTACTCCACTTGTATTTGTTGAAAATGAGGGCTGGAAGTTGTAAAATTTGGTTTGGACAAAGCTCTTGCCACCCACACTGGCTTCGCATATGTCTCGTCTCCAGGACGCAAAATGAGCATATAACCTTCATGACAATCCACTGCAATGCGGAAAGATGGTGGGGACGAATACTAGCAGACCCCACGTAATGGTCGTTCACATCAAACTCCTCTCGAACCTCTCCATTTCCCAAAAGACTAGCCTCCGAAGCTTGTACATCGACTCGTGTTTGTGGCCAAAATCCGTGCCTCAAAGTATGAGGGCTATCTTGGTGGAGGTCTGCCAAGGCGGCACGAACACGTGTCCAATAATGTATCCAACTCCCATAACGATGCCAACATGATCCGCCAACATCCGCTATCTTCAAACTCTCCCAATATTGTATGAAGCCTGATATACCTTTCAAAATATCCTCCAAATTCTTCATGGATATTAGCTTGCAAGGGCTAGGCTCCCCATCTGGTAACATGGTCTTCCCATCCGCATCCACGCGCCACACAAGAAGACCCTCCGACGGGCTCTAGTCTTGTGTCGTGCACAACAACTTGTACTGCATGGCCGGGACACCATCGTCGCGCATATAAAAGCGGAATTGTTGTGCCTTTGTATGGCCGATCAATCGATGAGCTCCACTTCAAATATAAGGTTCTATAAATGCCTTGAAGTCTGGCACCTCCTCGATCATATGGGGGATGACGGGAATGTTCTCCAAATCCATGTACGATTTCATCAATAACGGGATTGTAGGAAAATCCTCCTCCCGCAACTTCATGCTCCATCGCCCAAAAGATGCATCAATATCATTGTGCGTGTGGCCTACCAATAGAAAGGACACAAAAACCTCCTTGAAAATGCCTTTCGCAACCAACAACGATCAATATGCAAATACATATCTACTTTTATTGTCCTTGGCACAATTGTCCAATTGGACACGTAAAGTTGGGGGCAACTTCTTGGCAATCACGGGTTCACTGGGTGGCTCTGGCAACGAATGCAAGCATACATCTTTTCCATCCAACACCGCTTCATATAGAGGTGTTGAACCCGTGTTTTCAAATAACAATCCTGAAGAATAGGCTGGCGGTTTCTCTAAATCATGTAAAAGCCTTGCAAATGACCCTATCGTGTGGTTTAAATCCGCTGGATACAAATCAAGAGCGTAATGAGCAAACTTGACATCACCGTGTCCATGTGCAATCATTCCTACAATGCCAACCCAACGTGATTACTATCTATGTATAAATAAACCATTTTGAATGAATCCATGATCTCTAGTACATCACGTAATGAAACACCACAACATTTAGGGTATGTGATGACATTGTTTCACACTTCACCTGTAACCGATACAGGCAACTTAAAAAATCCATCCGTGGCCTTGATTCAATTTGCAAAACATGGAGAGGTTGTTTTGGCATGATCCATTTTGTCATGCATGACCGTGAGAACCTCCAATGGCCTAGAGATGGACAAAGCTCTATTTGTGTAATAATCATTACGGCGTGCCTCTTGCATGTTTACGTGTTTGAAATAGTTCAATTGATGTGCCGCATATGACTCGGTACCCATCGTGTGTGCATCCCGAAGACGCTTCAACTTTTCGCAATTAGAGCACCGGGCAAATTTGTCACCTCGTCTTTTTGTAATGTATTCACTAAAGCTTGTTTTCTTTATTGCACTCAATTTTGACAATGAAATTGGCTCCAACCCAATCTTCTCGCCAACTGCATTCACGTCCAACAATATGTCTTTCCATTTTGTGCATGTGGGAAGAACTTTCTCCACAACCTTTTCACCGGTTGTGAGTGTACGTGTTTTGTGCGGCATTGCATCGGCAAGGGGGATAATGATGGTTGCTAGAGTGGCCGTTGCTTGTTTTGTTGCTTCCCTAGGTTTCTTTAAACCCACGTTCCCATGGTGACGGGACGGGCGACCTTCCTTGGCATAAGCAGCTTGTCTATAGAAGTCCGCCTTCGACACACCGTGAATGGTGTACCATGCCTTACAACACACGTGTATGCTTTCTATGGTGATTACCTTGCGACCCGTCCCATTTACATGTATCGCCCTATGGACATCAAGTTTTTTTGTGGATCTTAGACGGAAATCTCCAAGCCACATTTCTTCGCAGATGGCCTTCAATTTATCCCTTGGAAACAATTGGCAACAACGATGCACACAACAATCCTTTGTGGCAACTTCTCTTATGGACTCCTTCCCGAGCAACCTTTGACGTTTACAATCAGTTGCAGACGGAGCAGGACGTGCCAATGTATCGTATTTTCTTTGACCCTTGCGTGGCCGCATGTTTGATTGCAGCTCCTTTTCGATTTGCATGTGTCGTTGCTCATGTTCACGCAAGCTAACTCCATCAATCGTGACATTCCTCAATGGCCACCTGCGGAGGGAGAATGTCGCAACCCTTGCTAGGTCCCTTAACAATCTTGCCAATTTTCCTTTCTAGCAAAGGTTACGAGCGCTAACCATTCGCATTCCGCCATGCTAATGGTTAGCTCCTCCTACCCCGGACCTTTTAGTTCATAGGAGGGAACCAACCCTCCTACTTTACTTTCGGGACTCACCCCTTAATCGGTAACCCATTCCTAGATGTGCACTTCCATCCATGGAAGTCCAATCCCATGTTGATCATCGCGTTGCCGGAGCAACACTACAACAACCCGAACCATACTAGGCAACTATGGCCTCACAATGGGCCAATGCCCATGGAGGCCGTGCCGTTCGGCCTCGGGTGGGTGAGGCCACACCACCTCACCCATATAAGCCTCTAGGACTTCACGCGGGGCCCCTACCCCACCGTCAACCAACCTCTTGTCTCTCTACCAAGAGTTGGGGCCAAGTGGACATTTTCCCTTAGCTGCTGGGCCTAGAACCCCCCCAGCAGCTTCAGACCATCATAACTTCCTTGTATGATGTCTGATCACAACAACCAACCACTCCATCTTCATCTACGCTTCACGTAGATGCCGATGGACTCCTCACTTGCCCCATTCGGGCAAGTCTTGAGGAAGTTATGCCTGTTTGAACCTTGGCAGTCCCGGGAATCACTCCCAGGCACTGCTGTACCAGGGCGCTGTCCCGGGACAGCACCCCACTCAAATGGCCATAACTCCTAGCTCACACCTCCGATTGAGGTGATCTTGAGCATTCTAGAATCACCACGCCATGAGCTATGCATAGCTCATGGCCTCACCCTCATGCCTCCTAGTCTTTGTGGGTGGGAGGCGTTCCCAACGCCCGGGGCCCTCACCCACACTAGGATCACTTGGGCCCTCTCACCAACGGCGCCACAAGTCCCGGGTGTCACTCCGGGGTCCCCCTTGTGCCCATGGTGTTTTGGCCACTCCTCATGGAGAGGTGCGCGACAGAGAACCTATGAGTGGGATCCACCTCGGAATGAACGAGCGACTCCAATATGACAACCCCAACGTCCTCGATGCCAAGCGGGTTTTCATCAATGCAATCTTGTGGATGGGTGTTTTGACAAATACCCTCTGCCACAACAACTCCACTGTCATTAAGAAGTACCACCTCCAAATTCACCCACGAAGCCCTTGAAAGTCCCGTACATTCACCAATGGGACAGGGGTGTACGGAAGGCGAAGGTAAATCCAAATGATCTTCATCTGCACTGTCATCCATTGTTGACTCCCCAACAATGTCAAGCTCATCCTCGGATGCAGATAACCAAGTGGCTATGTCTTCAGAGGAGCAATCCCCTTGTCCATTAAATCCCTCCATCGTGCCTACACACATACACATCGAGCCTTGTCAAAGCGGCACACAAGTTTTATGGTCCAAAAGGAAAATAATCAAACTATTTCACTTCATGAAATACGGGGACACCTAATCATGACACCTGTTTGTATGAGTACTATTGTTGAGGGAGAACGGGGTCAGGGTTTGGGTCACAGTGGGGAAGGGTTTGGGCACGGGTAGATCACTCTAAGGCATTTTTGTGCACCACGTGCGGCTGGGGGTTATTTGTTTTGGGGCTATTTACCTTAGAGGGTTGAATTAAAGCCTCCCTATAATTACTTCAATTTCAAAAATGGCCCATTTGTTTGCACCCTTTCATTACTTATATTGTCCAAGTCATTGCAATTTTTTGTACTCTATATTCATTTTAATTCATTTTTGGACAAATGGAAATCCCAATTATCATCCATCCCCGTGAGTCCTAAACCCATTTACATACCATACTAAACATACCTTCTAGGATCTTTATCTTCAGCCCCTATATTAATTTTACAAAAACTAATGGCCCACGTTTTATGTCCATCTAACTTACTTATAATGGGATTGTCTACATTTAATGGCCCCTTCATTATTTGGAATTCCTTTATAATTTTTATTTCAAATGATTTTAATCCTCTCTATATTATGCCGCACGTCGTTTTTTAAAATGCACTAAGTGATCTACCCGTGGGTTTGGGTCAACTGACCCAATCCTTGTGGGGCGGGATTGGGTCAGTGTCATCTGTGATACCTGCCCACTGCGAGCTAAAGTTCGGGTCAACCAACCTAAACCTTGCAGGGGGGATGGGCTAAGAGTCCATCCTAGCACCTGCAATATGTGGGAAAGGGTTTGGGTCGACCGACCCAAACTATATAAAGGGGGATGGGCTTTAGGGTTTAGCCTAGTACTTGCCCACGGTGGGGAAAGGTTTGGGTCGAACGACCCAAACTATGTAGGAAAGGATGGGCTCTGAGTCAACCCCAGTACTTGCCCACTGTGGGGAAGGGTTTGGGTCGACCGACCCAAACCTTGTAGGGGGGGCATGGGCTCAGAGTCCACCCTAGTACTTGCCCACTGTGGGGAAGGGTTTGGGTCGACCGACCCAAACTATGTAGGGGGGGATGGGCTCGGAGTCAACCCCAGTACTTTCCCACTGTGGAGAAGGGTTTGGGTCGACCGACCTAAACTATGTGGGGGGGGGGGGGGATGGGCTCTGAGTCAACCCTACTACCTGGCCACTGTGGGGTTAGGTTTGGGTCGGGCGACCCAAACTGTCCGTAAAATACGCCGTATAATGCGGCATGAATATGGTGAATTCTAAATATAGGATATGTATGGAAATAAAAGTCATGGATGAATGTTGTGATTGCTTGCTCATGAATGCTAGTGTGCTCTAACCTTGTAGTGGAGCTCCAAGTGAGAGAGCTTGCTGCAATTTCTGGAGAGGGAGATGAGCAAAAAGGACCGACTTTTCGGGGAGGCTGGCCCTTTATACTGTCCGCATCCGCTGCCCTGCTTCCTCTTGGATACCTTTCCCGCTTGATTCCCCTTTAGCCGGTAATTCAAACCTTCTGACATACTTTCCCGCCTCGTGTTTATAATAGAAAATGTGTACTAAGCGTGGCTCTTCGGTGCCCCAACCATCAAGTTATCTGAGTTCACATATATTCTGTATGTAGAATAAATATGAATTGTCACTATTTGAGATATTGTATCCGTTTTTTATTTTTTAAAGTGAATATGACTTGCACCATTGGTAGGAAGGGTAGTAGCGGTATGTATTTTAACAAGTGCATTAAAGGAAATGTAGATCTGATATAAGATTTAGAAAATAATTCCCAACAACTTCCCTTTGATCCATCTAAGGAACATAATAAATTATGTTGCAAGATATTACTCTATTTGAACTCAAACATTATAATATATTTTAACAATTATTTTGACAAAAATGTGGCAACATCGTTTAACTCTATATGGTAAAAGTCACTAAATACAACCGTTAAAGTAGCTAATGAGACCATCAAAAGAGGAAATATATAATATTAACAACAAAAAACAAACATGACATTGTGCAAATGAGAAAAAACTCTTAAAGCTCACAATATGTCATTTGTAAAGTGTGCACACAACGTTACTCCATTCTCAAGCATGCAACTATGACAATGACTAACCTTTGTGGAAGTCATTAATGAAATTTCAAGCACAAATGTCACATTCTAGTTCAGTTTTCCAAGGATGTTTGAACCTATCCTCAAATACATTTTAATTTTAGCATTGTTTATGAGCAAAACATGCAAAGTTGGGAATGTATGTCCTCATAACATTCACAAAATCAAATGTTCCTTTCATTAGTATATAATGTGTAATTATTTCAAATAACATATTCACATGATAAAGATCGTATGTACTATAACCTTGTTATTAGTCTCCACGTACTAAGGATGACCTGATTATGACCACTATATCACAAGTTCGCTTTAGTGAGTTTAGACCCTAAACGTTCACACAACCGTATTTCTCATCCTCCAATTAAAATGTTGTCATGATTAAAAAAATTTGTATTTAAATTTACAAGCACTAAGGCCCCGTCATTTGACATATGTGCCAATCATTTATGGCTTGTGGTGCAACAAGTCCCAATTTATTGTTTTTATTTGAACTTGCTTTACCTCTGCCAACAAACCCTAAACCCTAAACCCTAATATATGTGTTTAATGTATGTGGAGCGACCATTGACCAATAAAGTGTTTACTTGAATGGCTTCAGATGATGTTGAACTCATGGGGGTGTAGGGATTACATTTGTAATCATTATGCTTCTCATGTTTAACTTCCATATAAATATATTAATGTTTCATAATATAAATAAAACAACCGATTTTTTCTGTTTTTGACAAAAAAAACTATGACAAGTTGTCAATACATTTTGCCTAATTCCATATTATAATAATTGACGATACATAAACTTGTGTAATTGAGTTAGTGTAATGTTACTTATTAGGGGATCTCTAATAGGCTATAGCCTTGTCCTCCAACATTAAACAACATAGAAATTACAATACGTAATCATATTATCAAACCATGTAAATGGTTACCATACTAATAATATTAAACATTGTAATTGCCTTTGAGCATTTGTGATTCCATATGTCTACACATGCGCAATTATAAAACATATCATGGCTTAATCTCAATGTTAGCAATTCCAATTAAGGACCATTCAATTCAATACATTGAAATCAGAGTTGGGAAAGATGTTCAACTAAGATGACATAGTTCAATGTCAAATGAATTGTGTTCTTTATCTAAAGTCTCTAAACGGCTTAGAAGCCAATAAGTTGAAGTACTTTGGAAAATTAAAAATTTTGTGCAATACCTTAGGCTATGGACCTGTTTCGGAACAAATCAAATGCTGCTAAAGGAAGTGCGGTAAGGGTTTAGGATTAGGGCTGCCCCGTAACCCTATTTGCCTGGATGCCCTAATCCAATGGGCACCCTAAAGCCGCGTTGTAGGACCTTTGCCCGAGGGCAACAAAACCCGAAAGGTTGCCCTTTCCGGGTATTTTTCACCTCTTCGCACCAAATGAGCTCCGCGCCGCTCCTGGAAGTGCTGCCTCTTTTGAAGCGCCGCCTCCACAAAGCGACGCGTGCTTTCGCACATTCTCTTCCTCCCTCCTTTCTGTTTCATTAGCGCGTAGTTTCCACTTCCATGCGCCATAGTTTGTGAGTTTAGGGTGTTGATAGCTTGAGTGATTCTTGTGTGATTCCTCTCTTTGTTGTGGGGTTCAGAGTGTTGTGGGTTTCAAAGTGTTAAGGGTTTCAAAGTGTTGAGGGTTTGAAAGGGTTTGAAAGTGTTGTGGGTTTGAGAGTGTTGATAGCTTCAGAGTGTTGAGGGTTGAGGGTTTGAGAGTGTTGATAGCTTCAGAGTGTTGAGGGTTGAGGGTTTCAGAGTGTTGATAGATTCAGAGTGTTGAGGTTTTAGAGTGTTGATAGATTCAAAGTGTTGAGGTTTTAGAGTGTTGATAGATTTAAAGTGTTGAGGGTTTTAGAGTGGTGATAGATTCAGAGTGTTGAGGGTTTTAAAGTGTTCATATATTCAGAGTGTTGAGGGTTCTATATTGTTGATAGATTCAGAGTGTAGGTGGTTGTGAGATTAAGAGTGTTGATAGATTCAAAGTGTAGATGGTTGTGAGATTGAGAGTGTTGAAGGTTGTGAGTTTGTGAAATTGTGAAATTGTGAGATTGAGATTCTTAAGGGATTTTGATATTCATAGTATTTGTGAATTTGAAAGTCTCTATAAACTTTACAGTGTTGAATGTTCTAAGATTCTTCATATTGTCTCGTGTTTGTGAGATTCAATTGTAATACAGAGCACAACTGCTTCTGAGATTACATTGCAATACAAAGCACAATTGCTTGTGAGATTTCACTCACAAGAACAACTTGCAATAAAAGCTTCTTGTTAAGCTTGCAACAACAGGTAATTTTTTTCTTTCATAAACATGTCTTTCTTATACTAACCACAAGCATTCTATATTAAGCATTCTAGTTTAAGCATTCTATTTAAAGCATGATAGATTAAGCATTATATATTTGAACATTGACACAACAAAAATTAATTGAAGGTACCTAGAATCTACAACTAATTGTTTTTGTTTCAGTACTGCTTTGGGTCGAACGACCCAAACCATGGCAAAACATATTCATATTGAGCCAATAAAATAAAATCTCATGAAACAAATTTATTATACATATCTATTTTGGGATGTACATTTATATCTAAAAAATATGAAAGTTATCAAAAAACAAGCACTAATAATTATTTGACCTACTATCTCAAAATTTGTATTGCACGATCGAGCTAATTTCATACAGCAGATAATTGTTGCCAATTATCAAACCCACTACTGGCTTGTGTTTGGGTCGATCTACCCAAACCTGCCAATTCGTGACCTCAACATATATGACATCAGTTATTCCCGTCAACATGCTTATATACATTTGTAATAGTTTGGGTCGAACGACCGAAACTAACAGCGTTGTGGTTTTCTTGCAGATGGCCCCCAAAAAAAGACCTGGAGAAAGATGGTTCATGCTCGCACCAGATGTGGTTTGGCAGGAACACGAAACACCTGAAGATGAATCTTATGTGCCTAAGGATGGGTTGGTGATTGCGTGGTCTCTCCAAGTGGTGAAGGCATCTCTATTCAAGATCCTCTTTGTGATGAAAGTTGGGACAGTGGATCAAAACACATGGGCAACTTTGATGGGGTGGGAGGTGGTGTCAGTACAGGCTCTAGGTGACTACGTGGACGTCATACTCGAGAATTCTGCAATGCAGAATGTGCACATGTTCATGCATCAATTCTCTGAGGCATTTGACCCCCTGTACGTAAAAGAAACTTGCATTGAGCTAGAGGTTATTAAACCAGAGTCTATCTTCGTAGATGGAAGCATTTCAAACACAAAGGTGGCAACCAGGTTTACAAAGCTTAACCAAGCAATCAACGCATTAAACAAGGCTCAACAGAGCAAGTCAAAATCACAACAGCCGGTGAGGAGGAAGGCCACAACAGAAGAAGGCGCAGGCTCGTCGAGACCTCAAATAGTGAGGAAGCCGTGGGCGGTTCCGGCTGACTCAAGAAGAACCACGCCTACGGCAACACCGGCGGATAGTGAGACACCCACGCCATCAAACAGCCGTCAGACAACTCCTTCAAAGAGGCAAAGAGAATCGGCATCAGTTATGACGGACGAGCCAGTTTCCCCAGAATTGCGCATGCTAAAGCCCGGACAAGAAGTGGATGCGTCTGAGATCCAAAGAATCGTGAACAATTTCACGACCAAGTGTTCTCACTGTTTCTTCATGGGTAGGGACTTCAAATTTGACATCAATATTGCTCAGTGTCACCTAGCCCCACCAGAAAAGTGTGTTCGGGCAAAGGAAGATGCCTACGTCGATTGGATAATCGTCCAGATAGTGAGTGAGCAATTCAAAGACGATAGGCAAACTATTGTAGTCATGCCCCAGGGACACAAAAGAATGCCCACTCCGAATATGTGGCCGTCAATTCAGAAAGGCGATTTTTGGCTAATTGACGGACAACACAGCGTGGAAGCGTCGAAGAAAATCCAACTCATGGCCGAGTGGGATGATCCCAATCACCAAAAAGAGAAATTGAAGGTGTGGAAAGCCTTGGTGGTGTGGTCAGATGACGAAACCAGACTCAGTGACATCTCCCGCTATTTCAATATGGGGAACAAGAAACGGGCATACCAAGCTTCGTGGATTCGCAACATCATGGCCTCACGCGAGGTGTGGGAGTTCTACGGCAGGCCTCCCATGGAGAGGGAGAATGCGAAGGACAAGAATCCAAAGTGGGAGGTGAGTGTGGTTTGGGTCGATCGACCCAAACGCTTGTTTTGTTTCATAGTTTGGGTCGACCGACCCAAACGCTTGTTTTGTTTCATAGTTTGGGTCGACCGACCCAAACGCTTGTTTTGTTTCATAGTTTGGGTCGACCGACCCAAACGCTTGTTTTGTTTCATAGTTTGGGTCGACCGACCCAAACTCTTGTTTTGTTTCATAGTTTGGGTCGATCGACCCAAACCCTTGTAAGAGTTAATATTCACGGTTTTTCATCTAAGCAAATGTCCAACTAACATATACATATCTAACATGCATTTCTATGTTTATGTGCAGTATTTCAAGTACCAAATGATCAACAAGTTCTCCTCCATTGACAATGCGAGTCACAAGCAAAAGAAATATAACGAGTTGCGAGGAGAAATTTATTTGATAACAGCATCCGACCATGTCTGGTTGAAGTGGAAGAACGTGTTCGAGAAGCATGAGACGGGGGACCTGATGGATCCCGACACAGGCCTGCTTTTCAACTCGACTGCACGTTTCAAGCAGCTCAAGCCTTTGATGAGAGAATTCTTTCGAACACTCCAAGGGCTTTCGGAGACAGACATGGGGAAGGCGGCCACGCACATCCTGCACGTCGAGCCCACGGCAAAGAGATGTTGGGCGCACCCAAAGATATTCTTCTCCAAGCCTAAATCATTCGTTCCTTCATGCTACACCATGAAGGAATGGACGGAGAATAAGAAGAAGAACAACAACATCGTCCAAGAATTGCACAAGATAGTCCCCGAAATGAATCTTTTTGTGGATGGGGAGGTGCACGACGCAAACTAGAGAGCATTCAAGGCGGAGTACAAGTTCACAAGTGCATCTCTGGCGGCTCTCATCAGGGAAGCGGGGGAAGACTTCCTGCGGTCCAAGCTGGTGAAAGGTGGGAAGAATCGGGCACTTCCCGATCACACAACGCGTGTCTTCTCGAATTTCATAAAGGAGAAGAGAATTGTCAGTTTTGAGGGGGACGCGCATTTCAACCTTGTCACCCTAGAGCCTCTAAAAATCCAGGGGTGGCCTGGCGTTGAGGCTCGCAAGACGATAAGGACGAATGCTGGGGATCGATTCCCCTTTGGGATGATAGATTTTAGGAACATTCCTTGAAGTTCGTTTGAGGGTACTATGAGCACCCCCTTCTATGAGCCCTTCCTATCAAAGTTCGTCGACTATGCAAGTCCCAAATTTAGGGAGGTCGACATTTGGTTGTGGATAGTCGAGGATAGGAGGGCAGAGCAGGTATATGAGATTGCGAGGAAATTGCAACCTGATTATGCTGTCTCTAAATCTCATTACATTGCTACACCGGCGGAGGGGTCTTACTTGACGTTGAAGGACAAAAAAACAAAGTTTGTCGACGTATTGTGTTTGTACTTTGTATACAAAACGAACTTGCTGAAGGTCGACAACCACCCCATAAACCGGATGGAAAAACTCTTCCAAGTACTAGAGGGGTTGGGTGCCAGCAAGAGCCTCTACGACGAGGCCAAGTACGCGAACTATACTGCCGACGAGCTGCGGATGGAGTTCTACTTACGGATAATGAGGGCCTTGACAAGAAAAGGGGATTCTATTTTCAACGTCTTCGGGGGTTCCAAACCTATCTATGTTGGCATGGTAAGTAACTTCAAAATAGTTGGTTTATAGTGTGGGTCGAGCGACCCAAACTTGACACAGTGAAGGTTTGGGTCGAGCGACCCAAACTTGACACAGTGAAGGTTTGGGTCGAGCGACCCAAACCTTTTGTATTGGTTTTCTCTTATTGTTTCTTTTTCTTGTTCTTGGTGTAATTTAATGAGCATATCTCTAATCCAAGTTGTTTTTGGAATGTCTAGATGTTGGGTTTGAAGATGTACTCCTATATAGAGGACAATGATCTTCAATTTTACAAAACCCAAAAAACCCTAGCCAAGAAGATGGACATCCTCGATTGGATCCCGGGGAGCTACGTGGAGGAAATTGTAGAGGGGGGTGAAAACCCGATGGATATGGCAAGGCGTGTCAACCCTGCAGAATTTGCCACGAGGGCTCCAGTTGGAGCACCCGAACCACTCGTCGGATTGCATCCAGGTACCTCATCTCGGGGGCCAGGTAACGAGGTGGAGGAGGAGGAGGAACAAGAGGAACAAGAGGACCATAAGGCGGAAGGGGAGGTAGAAGAAGGAGCAACGGGTTACACGCAAGAATCTGAAGCCCCCCAACGGAAAAAAGCTATGCGGGTGGCAACCCCGCAAAGCAAGTTGGTGCCCGTCCTCACGGTGGACGATGCTAGAGACATGTACTCCAGGGACGCGACAACAACGTTCAGGGAGAGGAGGAAGTTGAAGGGGAAGAAGCTCTACGGCGACTACGCAAGGGAGGAGACCATCGCCATAAGCAGTGAGGACGAGGACGATATGGAGCTCGCCAAACGGCTCAGATTGGATCCCCCCTCCCCGACATCGTTCGCAGGCATGGTTAGGGTGAAACCAGAAGTCGTGACTGTGGAGGAGGCGAACGAGAAGATGCGGAGGGACGAGGAGCAACGAGTCCGCCTGCAGAAGGTTGCCGCAGAAGAACCCTCAATGCGGAACGAGGTAGCAGAGTTGAAGGCTCTCCTATTGGAGCAGGAGCGACAAAGGGCGATGGCCCAACCTCCATCCAGCGCCGACCTGATATCGCAGGTCATTCAAGGAATGTGGGCGCAAGGATTGGTGGTGGCTCCCTCGAGCGCCTTTCCGCACTTGCCCGCCGGCTTCCCTGCCCAGAGCATTCCTCAACAGTTTGTGCCGCAAGCGTCATTCAGCTTCCAACACATGATGCGGCCACACAATGTCCCCTACGCCTCGGTCCAGCAAGTGGACGATCCCAACATCTAGTGTGTCTCTGGAGCCTCCTCTCCTTTGGGGCCTCCACCATTTCGGCCCCCCATAGTGATGGCGCCCCCTCACCAGCATGACGACCCCCGAATGTTTGGGTCGGATGACCCAAACACACCCCCCTGTGTAGTGCCACAAGGGAACTACCCCGATGCAGGACAGTTTGGGTCGGGTGACCCAAACCTTGGTGCAGGACAGTCGTCCTTTGACCAACATGGGTGTGAAAAAGACACAACCATGTTAGATGTTGAAGGCCTGCAAGGGCCTGGTGATACCTCTACTCCTAACCAAGTCGATGAACCCATGCATGATGCACATGTGGAGATTGGTTTAGGACAAGGGCCTGATCCTGAACCTTTGCAGGAGAAGGTTGCTGATGTCGTTGAAGAAGGCGCTGGAGAAAGAGGAGGGGCAACGCAGACGATGGAGCCCTCCACGGCATCGAGACATGACCAGGGCGAGGTAATACACTGAGACCTCTCAGTTTGGGTCGATCGACCCAAACCTCCTGGGTCATTGTCTTGTTGGCGTGGTCTTGTCCCCCTAGCTAGGAGGAACTGCACCCCGACCTTCCGATGCCCATATGTCCAATATTTGCGCCCCTTCAGTGCCCCCCTTCGCAATCATTTCGTCACCCTGCACTCGACTACGCTCGATCTTGCGCGGTGCTTACAGGCAATTTTGTAGATGCACAGTTAGGATAGTGTGAATGGCTAGTTCATCGCGGTTCACCCCCCAGGCAAATTGTACATAGAGATTTGTAAAAATAAATATATTGTTTTTTGGTGCCCATATGTGCCCTCATGTGTTCAAATGTATATTGTGACTTGTTCCCATTGTATGTTTCTATTGCCGCCAATGGTTCTTGTGTTTTGCACAAAAAATTCGTTGTGGATGAAATGGACATAGCATAACATAGTCCTCGCCGCCTTCTCTCGCTCGTCGCCGCAGGGTTCGGAGCATAGCGTCGCGGCTCCCCACCGGTCCTCTCCGAGGAGCGTGGAGGACAGCGTGGTGGTCCCCCCGATTTCGCCCGCGCCACCATTGCCGCCCAAGACCCGGTTCTTGGTGTTAGACCTCAACGGGGTCCTCGTCCAGTGTGTGCATTGTCCAAAGGTCCCCACTGTGCCTTTCTGCAAGCCCGAGGACGCCAACGACGATGGACCCCCCGCGTACATCAAAAGCAAGCTAGTGTACCTCCGGCCGTGGCTTCGGCGCTTCCTACAGGTCGCCCTATCCAAATGGTGGGTGATCGTGTGGAGCTCCATGAAGTCCGAGAACACCCATGCGATCGTGGAGTTCATCTTCAAGGGACTCCAACCCCCGTGCTTGGTCCTAGGACAGGATTCTTGTAAAACATTATACACCTCCGACGGCAGGGTTGTGAAAAAACCCAACAACCCCGCAGTAAATCAATTTCTTAAGGTCTTGAAGCCAATCGTATGGGACCAGCGTCCCAACATGGTCGGTTGTCCCTACGACGTTCGCCCCACCCGTGACAACACGTTGATGGTGGACGACAGCGCTTCCAAAAACATTTTGAACCCGACCTCGAACTTCATAGTTTGCCCTACGTGGACGGTCGAGAAGGTCCGAGACCGTTTTTTGTTAGACCTACTTAAGTACCTTCAAACGCTCGTGGGGAGCGGACTACCCGTGCCCCGGTTCCTTAGTTGTAATCCAATAGGCGAGAGATACATGGATCTGAGGGACTATATGTACAGAGAGTTGTACTCTCACGCAAAATATAATAAACTCATTTGAGATACTACATGGTGTGCCATTGTTTGTGATATATTATGCCTCAAATGTATATCGATTTTCACATGCTCCCCCCTCCACTTGGGTTTTGTCTGTTTTTATTTTGGCGCCAGCGTTTGGAGCCCTCGATTGAGGTCGTCACCGACTCAAACTTGGGGAGCTTCTTCTACGAGACCGTTTACGACGCCGCGTCAACCATTGACTACTCCAAGGAGCCTATTGACGCCGGCGTCGTCGATAGCCCCCCACCCAAGCAAATCTTACAGCAATCTCCGTCCCCGTCGCCGCTCAAGGGCATAGATCGCAAATGCGTCCGGACGTCCCCCTCTCGGCCCGGCGGCAATATTACACCTCAACGGCGGCTGCGGATGGACGCTCGGCCCACGAAGAGTGGAACCCTTCCTATCCCTTTGCGGGACGCCTTGCCCCTCCTCGCCAACTCCGACGGGAATGCCCCCGGTGACAAGGTGAACCCACCCCCCCCCCCAAACATGGTTAACTGCGCATTACAATCATTTTGCACTAAAGAAAGGAACGTGTGATACGTTTGGGTCTTCCTCCCTAAACTAACACATGTGTTCTTGTATTGACGCGTTCCAGGTTGCTCCCACCCGTAAACCTATGCGGGCTAGTGCGTCCGTCGAGTTGGAGTGTTTCTACTCCATGACCAGAAATGCAAGACAGTCCACTTCATCGTATTCGAATTCTTCATCGTATAAATCGGGCGGCCGACGGAATCCAAAATGTGTTATTGATGGCGGTCACCCCAAGAATGGCTATAGTCGCGGGGCGGAGATTTTCAGGAATGTTGAAGCAATGCGAGCAAAAGAAGCCGCAGCAAAAGAAAAAAAAGCAAAAGAAAAAAAGGCAGTCTCCGAGGCTAGATAGGCCATAGTAGGCGTAGGGTTTTGGGCCATAGGCAACATGATTTTGGGTCGCACTATCCAATGGATGTGTGGTGTTAGCATGTTATGCATTTTACATGCCATACTTTGTATGTTTGATTTGCAATAATATAAGTGTCACATGATTTCCCCTTCCATATGTCTAGGGTTTGGATTGCCCTACCTAAACCATCACAAATATGAGTTTGGAATATTTTGTATGCAATATTATATTGGTTAACATATTTACCCTTCAATAAGATCTATGGTTTGGATTGCCCTACCTAAACCATATTCATACAAGCTCTCATATTTTGTGTGCAATAATATGAATGTTTTAAGGTTTCCCCTTCAATTTGGTCTAAGGTTTGGATTGCCCACCCTAAACCATCACAAATATGAGTTATTAATGGGTTTCTTGGTCTAAACACGCGCTTCAAAGTGTTCGCATCTTACAACATTCTCCAATATGTGTTCCATTTATCCTTGTTTTTATTTATGTGAATGTCTCAAAATGCCCAAAAAATCTCAATTTAACGATATAGTGTTCAAAGCATAAAATTCACAAGATTTTATATCTTTCGACTAACTCGACACTTGAAGTTTGTGTTCTTTTATGCTGGGAACAATTCGCCTCATTATTGAAATTCCCAGGTGTCCCATGCGCTCATGCCATGTGTAAACACAAAATGCAGCATCCTTCCCCTCGGACAAACAAATTAAAAGAACGATGTACATTCCTAAGGATGATAACGAGATATTCTCAATTGGGCATCTCTCATTATCCAAAATTTGTAACAACTTTTTTTGTCTTCCTCAATTATACGAAGGTGAAAACCGTTGCCGCGAATGTCCTAAGAATTCAATCAATTCTTTGTGGACGTTGGTAAGTAAATAGCTCTAGAGAGACGTATGCGTGTACCTCTAGACATAACAAAACATGTTTCACCATTTTATATGATATTAAATGACTACCAGTGATGGTGGTGATATGCTTTGTCATCATAGGACCTAGATACGAAAAATATTTATTGTCACATAGAATAGTGTTGGTAGTAGCATTATCTACTAACAAAGAAACATTTAGAGTATTGAATTCAGTGACACTAGAAATGGTATGGGATTCTATATCTCCAAATGAAACCATTATCGTTTCATTATATGGCATTTCCATGTGCTCCACATATGTTGCGTGTGCATCAAGTTGTTCGCCATGTTTCTTGTAAAGTTTTACAAGGTAAGAAGCAGTCATATAATTCTTGGCAATATGGGTTTTGGTCCCAGACTTAAAACACGTAAGAGAATATCTCAAAAAACCAGTTGTATGAATGAAGATTTCAAAAAACGATCTTTCCGTGAAGCTTGTAAAGTGGGTCGTTTGCATGCTTGTTGAGTTTTTTTTTTGCAATAGTGTTCGATTATTTTTCTCCGACTTTGATCTTCTCTTTGATCCTTGAGATATGAACCGCGTTGTCGACACGTGTATTGCGTGACTCTGCATGCAAAGCATTCCAGTAGGTCGTTCTCTATGATTTTTCAACAACAGTTCATTATGCTTCTCAGCAAGTAATAATATTGACATAAGATTTGAATATTTTGTGAATCGCATATTTCTATATTGTTGAGCCAAAAAATGTGGATAGAGTCTTCTCTATCATCTGCGCATCATCAATTGGTTCACCACACAAAGATAGTTGTGATGCTATCTTATACATTTCAATAATGTACTCAACTATGGTTGGATAATCTTGAACTCGAAGATGTATCTAATCATAACGAGTTTTCGGTAAAAATATTGTTTGTTAGTGATTGAACCGATTTTGAAGTGACACCCACAAAATTTGAGTTGATGTTACAGTATGGTACTGCAACTGCAATGTTGGGTCCACATGATGTTGCATGAAAGCTAGGGTTTGAGCATCATAAAGATTCATAGGAATTTTTAGAAATAGTTCCTCTGTTTTCTTCGCATAGTTGTATGCGTGTAGATGTAGTTTGACATCAAGGGTCCAAATTATTCTTCATCTGGTGTAAGAGAAGAAAACTTAATTTCTTTAGATGAATCACTTTACCTTTAGAATCACAATTCTATATTGTGTACTATCCTCTTAAACAATTATTTTCCTCCCTAACACACTAGTGGCTTCAAGGAGACGACAATTTCTAACCTCAAATTTAGTGCTTCAAATCCTATACAAAAATATCATATATGCTCTATACTTCTATACTATATTTCACTACACCTTTCTCTCCTTCGTGTCACGACACCATATTTGGCTACGCATTTTTTTCCTTCATCTCATACCACTCAACAAAAATACCATTCAACAAAAATCCACTACAAAATCACAACTCCGTTGCTTCGAGCTTCATGCTGATAACGTGTTACAAAACGGGTACAAAATGGGTACAAAATGAACACAAAAATCATAATCACATCATGCAAGCAAGATTGCATAATCCTTAAGAGCTCCCCCCCCCCCAAGTTTTTTTTTTTTATATTCCAAAAGAACTCCTAGTCTTATCCTTCTTTATCCATAGTATCTAGGAGATACTTTTAGAAGTCCTAAGTCTTACTAAACTTAGACTTAAGTTTTCTTATCTATGTACATAGATCATTTCACTCTAAAATGACGAGGTTGTGTCTACAAACACCTAGTCATCGACATCAGTGTCATAACAACAATTAGAAAGAAAAAAAAACAAAGCGCCGATCCCATTAGATTGGTCCCCCCATGCCCATGTAGGAGGTGGTGAACGGAAAATGCATGTTAGTATTTAAACATGACTAAAGTTCTCTTCTCTTTTCATTTCATGTTTGCAAAATAGGTAATAAAATAGGTAAATTTGGCTTGAGAACTAGAGTTTTGAATGCATTTAGAGCACAATGGATCTCCTTGAGCATATCATTTTGGACAACATAATGTGTATTCTATCAAAACAATCTATGTTCCTTTGCACATTCATCAAGATTCTGAAGCTCTACATCCTGAACTGGTAATGTGTAGGTGTACTTGGCAAATTGGTGAACAATAAATTCCCAAAGGATATTTTATGAAGTATAAATCAATGTCCAGATGCGATTCATTTGGACCAAAACTTGAATAATCAAGTTCCAGATCTCTTTGGACTTGTCTAGTTCAAGGTGTTCAGTCATTGACAAAGGAAAGATGATTCCAAATATGGTGTTGATACACAAATCTTTCTGTGTATACAAATATGTGTTGCCATCGTTGAACTGTTCATTAGCTTCTAACCCTAAATGCCCAAACAACTAAACCTGCACGATCTCTCCCATCTTGTTGGTTGCCGATCGAGTTTGTAATATGGTGAGTCTGATCCATTCTCCGTGCAAAGCGGTGATAGGAAAATTACAACTACAAATTTTAAATGACCGCGTCAGAGAGAACAAACTCACCACACGAGTTTCTCAAATGAACATAGAGCAGATCGAATTGTTTGAGTTGTACTAAAACTGGATTTTGAATGCACAAGTTAGAAGTTTACAAGCTACTGCACTGATGTAGAGAGATTCAATGCCAGAACTCATCCAGAGCCCATTGTGGTCCTTGCGTACTCAACACTTTATTTCACAAGCCAGAAACCTTACGTGCTTTAAGATTTTTGTGACTGGAATCCACTCAAGAGGATTTCAAACTGAATCCCAAGAACGAGCATGAGAGAAGAGGGTCGGTTGGGCAGCTGCAGCCCTACACAAAATGTGGGTTGCGGAGGCCATCTTCATTAAAATATTCACTCTAACATTTTCACTCCCCCTTTGGCAGTACACTAAATATTTAGTGTCACCAATTCTATGTCTCTTGCTCAATACCACTCGTGTAGTGTCACCAATACAAAATGTAGACCCAACATTATTTGTCATTCCTTGTAAAAAAATTTGGATATTATAGATTTACAATGTTGCAAGTACCATCATTTACTAAGTGATATTTTCATCCACATTTTAATCATCCATGATAATATTTCATACATAAATTTTAGGATGTAAAATATAACAAACTATAAGTAAGTTGGGATAACAATACTTTTAAACTTATTCATTAGAAGTGTCAAATGGAAAAGTTGCCATAGTGACATAAAATACCATATGACACTAAATGCAATATTTGGTGTCATGATGGTGGGGGCAAGTAATGAGAGTGAAGTTGAATAAGGTAAATGGGCCTAAAACCTGACACTTTTAGCTTTGTTACCTACTTCTCCTAGGTTATTAAACATGGAATTGGTACAAAATGATTATGGAATCTCATGTTTGGCTTAGCCTCTTGTCACCCACCTGGATTTCCTAATCAGAGTGCTCATTACCAAACTAAGACCTCTCCGATTCTTCATGTTGCGACATAACTCAAATACTACCCTCCAATCCATATTCTCCACCTCTATCCCGCATAATGATACTTGCATCAAAGCATCCAAAGTGTCCAACTTTTATGAAGTTTGCAAGTGGTTCTTAATAGCATTTTGTTTTCAAAATCCCCTTTCACAAATTGAAATACTTGAGGGAATGACAAGTATTTTTTGCCAAACTTTCATGAGATGTGGCCAATTGGTATACCACTCATTGATGTCCCCACAAAATTGTTGTGCCTCATACGCTGATTTGTTTTCACATTCTTGCCTCAAAGTTTCTACAAACTCAAGCAACTTGGCTCTACTTGCATTATTTTCAAACACCATCAATCTAAATTTTAAGATCGATCTCTCCAACCATTGCTATGACATAGTTATACGAACTTTTTGATCACTTGGATAATACTTTGAATTGAATAGTTTTGATGCATTGAAAACATGTAAATCAAAAATTCTTTTGTTCAAGCTATCCACAATTGCTTGCACATACATAGCTCCCATCATGCATTCTTCTCTTGTGTCCTCCCAACCAAAAATACATCCGTGATGCAACATCATCATTTGTCCTCCATCTTAATGCACCCAAGCTTGAGACAAAATTGGACCCAACTCCTCTACATACTACTACAGTCTAACCGCGTTAATATGACACTTGTTTGTACGACACCCTCAATATTACAACACATTTTTGTGAGACCAAACTTTTTAGTTCAAAATTCTTTCTTTTATACGACTACAACCAATGTCCGGGGAAAACTGGTATTTAGTGTAATGGCGGCCGGTTGGTTTTGTGAAAAGTCTGGTTGAATTGGGAAAGTGGAGTATGTGAAACCGGTGCTTTTAAAAAAGTAAATGGATTTCAACCGGCAACCATTTTGAGGAGGAGGATTTTTACCCGGATGAATTGTGAATTAGGCAGATTGCATCCGATTTGATTCATCTAGGGCCAGATATCATCTGGTTCTAGGGTTTAGGTTATGTGTTCGTTGTAGGCTTGTAGCGATTTGGTGAATGGTGGACAAGCAAAGCTTTTGCTTCATTATTACATTTCATTGTTGACGGCTAGCGTTTAGAATGTATTATGCGTGTGTCTATGGAAGATCTTCGTGGTGATCTTGATAATGTACTAATGGAAGCCATAGCTTTATGGAGTAACTCTACAAAGTTTAGATGGTTGTTTTCACATCCACAGGGATACCTTTCAAGGCATTTTCCTCTTGAAGGTGAAGATGATATTGCTAATTTTGACTCTAACAGTTGATGAATTTCATTTTTGTATATAGTATGGTATGTTAGGTTACTTTTTTATCATGCTATGGCCTCAAATCTAATATGAGGTTTTAAGACTTAGGTATGATAGAAAAGTAAATCCATGGCCATCAACCAATTGATGGGTTATTTCAAGTTCAACTCCTGCTATGGATAAATTATTGATCAATATTGTTGTTTCTTGTATGTAATGAATTGTCAATCATTGTTGTTAGATGTTGATATCATTACATATTATTGTTGTATGTTGATAGGTTCTTTGGACATTGTTGTTGAATGGTGTATGTTGTTTGTAGATATAATTTTGCTACATTGGAAAACCGGCTTACTTATCAATGCCCAAGTTTTTGGCCAGTTCTCATTACAATGAAGAGGAAATTAGCCGGCACTTGAAAAAAATAAGATATTGGCCGGTCCAAATTAATGGCAACAAGTTTGCAACCGGTCAAATCTTGAAAAAACTTGTAGAAGTTGTGAAGGGGCGGATTTTAGCTGGTTGAGCTCAAAAATCTCCCGAACCCTTACAATGACACTCAATAATGTGACATTTAGAATATCCGTTTGTCATATTTGATGGACGCCGTGGGTCGTTCCTTTGTAAATTAGCTAAGAAGACTCACGATGCACATCATGTAAATTTATATTCGCTTGAGAACTACCATGCCTCATTAATATGTTCGGTCTCGAATTAATAATCCCTCTCTTCTCCTTATGATATGAATATAATTATTGGAGTGAACACAATCTCATTATCTTAATTCTTACTCTTAATGTAAGCCATCATTGATAATAAGAACCATTAGATTTAAAGAAAGCTTCAAGAGGTGTAACAATATCCTCGATAATAATATAGTTTTCAATAAGTTATATGAATCCTTAAGGTTCGTAATTCATAAACATCAATCACACGAATGATAGTAATCTTATAATGATGAAGAAAATCTAATATTCTTGAGTCTTCCTTTTTAAGCTCAAGTGTTACTACTTATAATATTGTAACTTGACACGTATGCATATAGTAGTTATAATTTCATGAACATATTATTGATTGTTTTGCAATGTCACGTTTAACTTCAAAGTGTTTTAATAATAAAAATAATTATAACTCTTTGAGGTTTATTCAAGAGAAAGAACTCTTCTCTTTGATAGTTGATCATTCACTTGTAATGACATCTAACAACTCACAAAGTATCTTAAGAGAACAAACACTTTTACTACAAAGTGTTTCTTAATGACGAGAAGTAAACCTATCTCTCTTGAGTTTTGCTCAAGAGAGAGAGAAATCTTCTTTTGAATAGATAATCCTTCAAATTGTAATGACATCCAACAACTCACAAAGAAACTTAAAGAAAGAAGTTTCAATAACAATTGTAGTAAGTAGATTATTTCATATCAATATTACTTCATTCATATAGATTCAAACTTTGATGTAAATTAATGTCTTCATCATTCTTGTTAATCATAAAATAAATTTGATATTCAAACATATGTTATATAATATAATATGCATAATACTTGTAAGTCAATTATGTAATTTATGATAATAAGTTCCTCCTCTTTTGAAGGAGTTTGTAATCGTTAAGAAGTTTTACTTTAATCGTCCATAACATGCATATAATTCTTCAACATACAATCACATGTATATTTATAATTCCCTTTTGAGGAGTTCAATGATAAGTTCCACTTTTGAGAGTTAATTGTAATTCCGACGTTCAATTGACGTTACTACTCATAACAACTCCTCTCAAAGTTCCATTGATACTCCAACTATTCTTGAGCGCTTTGTTCTCACCCTCACACTAATACTTTGAGTTCTTTCTCAAAACACCTACTCTCTTCTCGTTTTATCAATCACTTAAGTCACAAGTACCAATTGACAACTCGTAGTTCAATTTGAGAAAAAAAAAAAAAAAGGTCATACACACATTTGTGGAAAAGATAATGTATTGCAAAAGAGCTCCAAGAGGAGAGATACAAAAGTAACTCAAGTATTGTTGACATTCAAATTTGTGATAACTTCGTTGTGTAGAAAATGAGGTGTAGTCTCCTAAATTAACTCCCTTTATATTGTCTTTTCTTCTTAACCCAAAATCTATATCTAAAGTGGTTGTTAACTCCATTTTCCTAGATAACTACCTATCTCCGACATAGGTAGATGATATCTATCATAAACGGTTATAACCGTTTTACCACTCTAATGTTTGTCTTTCTAAGATTCCACTATATCTTTGTCATGGCTACATTCCAAATCCTTTTTGAGAATCAATCAAATCTTTATATTGATTGATTTAAATTCCAATGATCATACTAGTAGAATGTACCATATTCTTATATGTCCTTATACTTCTCGTAATTACTTAATATTCTTCTTTCATAATTGTCTTTGACAAAATCCCATATACTTATACTAACGGGATGGAATTCTAGTTCTACATGCTACATAATATCCCTATATACCCCTATATACTCCTCATATAAGCCCTTTTATACTTACATAATAGAGTTATCCGCTAACCTCCCTAAACACCTGCTGAGTTGGGGGAGTTAGGGGAATCACCCGTCGGTATCCAAAAAGTCAGCCCGTCAGCAACATCTAAAAAAAACGCGGACCCAAACTCCTTTCAAGGTGTGGGAGACCTTCAAAACGCGTTTGACCATGGGTTTATCAAATAGAGCGGGCCCGTCAGGGTTTTTAGACTGGGTCCAGTCGCAGCCCGGCTTCCGCATACGGCAGGGGTCGGAGTTGCGCTCCTCGCCACCTAGCTCATTTGCTATGGGTCGTGTGCGGACTCCGGAGGGACTGTGGATCGTGTGCGGAGGAGGGACTGTGGGTCGTCTGCAAAATGTGGGTCGTGTGCGGAGGGACTGTGGGTCGTGTGCGGAGGGACGGCACCGAAGTACTCCGAATCGCCGAAGTACTTTGTCCGACCTTCTGAGCGATCTCCTACTCCAGTGATGACAGAGGGTGGTTTGCTTGATGAACATCCCGCTTGTTGCCCATTCCCTTGCAAGGCCGATTTCTGATTGCTAGTCACCCTAAACCCTTAGGTTGTGCAATTAGCCAACTCCTGAGACGATTCAAGTGGCCAACAAAGTTTGAGTATAAACAAAACAAAGTTGATCACCGCAACCTTGTTAGGTCTTGGGTGGTATTTCGGAGATGTCAACATGTAATCGGTTGGACTTGGAAACACTAGGTTCTCGGCCGATTTTGCCCGTAATTCTCCCCATGCGGCCGTGAGGATGTGTTCCGGGGTTCCTGGGATTGCGTCTGATTTCAGATTTCAGGAGTCCACAGATTTCAATGTCTGGAGCATTACAGGTTGAGCATCCCAGCTACCAGAAAGTAATTCTCAAGTGCCTCGGATCCTCAAATCGCTCAAAACCCTTAGGTTGTGCAATTAGCCAACTCCTGAGACGATTCAAGTGGCCAACAAAGTTTGAGTATAAACAAAACAAAGTTGATCACCGCAACCTTGTTAGGTCTTGGGTGGTATTTCGGAGATGTCAACATGTAATCGGTTGGACTTGGAAACACTAGGTTCTCGGCCGATTTTGCCCGTAATTCTCCCCAGGCGGCCGTGAGGATGTGTTTCGGGGTTCCTGGGATTGCGTCTGATTTCAGATTTCAGGAATCCACAGATTTCTGTGTCTGGAGCATTACAGGTTGAGCATCCCAGCTACCAGAAAGTAATTCTCAAATGCCTCGGATCCTCAAGTTGCTCAAAACCCTTAGGTTGTGCAATTAGCCAACTCCTGAGACGATTCAAGTGGCCAACAAAGATTGAGTGTAAACAAAACAAAGTTGATCACCGCACCTTAAGGGTTGCACTAATATATTTAAGGGTCCACCGCACTTTGCTTGCTTCCAAATTCTATGTGTAGTTTTTGATTATGGTTGAGGTTTATGCAAGACGTTCATTTTGTCTTGTTTTTTGTAGGCATCAATGGCTCCAATAGTGGTGCGTTTGGAAGAAGATGGAGATGAGGCCGAGGATGCTAATGGGTTGTCATTGCCACCTCGCCCATCGAAGGCTCCTAGGCGGGAGAAGGGATCAAGACCTATTGTGGATTCTCTCCACTTATCATGTCTAGTAGCATCCTACAACATTCATTTTGCTAAGTATTGTAAAGGTCGCAAGCAAGTAACCCAGCTTGTACCTAGTCTTGTGTGGAAGGATGTGTTTAAAGAGTATAAGGATCATTATACCGACTCTCCTTTTGTTGAAGAGACCTTGAAGGATCATTTAAGAGAGGCCTTGAAGGAAATTAAAACAGGCATTAGCAATGAAGACAATTCCAACAAGGTCACTCTCCAATGCGATGAGGTGTTGGAGCAATTAAAGTGCACCGATGGTCATGCGGCCCAGAATGTATTAAAGAGACGGCAATCCATTATCGACCGTTGCTCGCTGAGTGCTTCAAGTGGGGATTTGGAGTGCTTGACACCGGTGTCACCTAGTGCCCAAGATTCTTCTAAGGGGGTGAGAGGCTCATTTCCCAAAGATCTCAAAACTCCCATAGAGAAACCTCTTACCAAGGCTGAGATGTTGTCCGCACAATCAAGAAGTTTTGTTGCAATTACCAATCATTTGAGTAATGATTTTAGCAAAGAAGAATTGTTCGTTGCAAAAACGGAGGAGAGACGTACAAAGGCACAAGCTAACCTTGCTCGTATAGCGTCGGAGAAGCGTAAGGGAGATTTCGTTGAAGAGAAGAAGATTTCGCAAAAGATTAAAAATTTGGAAAAAACCCGTGATCTTGGAGTGATTTCGGAGACAACCTTCAAGTCAAAAGTGACCAACCTTCTCTTATGGTAGAGGCATATAGGCTGATTTTGCATTTAATGTGAGTATATGTGAGTTGCATATAAGTTGTTTTGGCTTTGAATGTCTAGAAATGAGGTTATGTTGGCCACAAGAAGGCTGATTTTGCATTTTTAGCATCATTTTTTGATGTTAGAGTAGCATAAAGTACGATTTTGCACCAAATTACTTAATACGAGGTTGTATGCTTAACATAAAGGCTGATTTTGCATTTCTAAGGCAAATTGAGGTGTATGTGTTGCATGAAGGCTGATGTTACATTTTTGAGTGCCTTGAGGTTGCATGTGTTGCATAAATGTTGATTTTGCATTCATTGATTAATGTGTGTATATGTGAGTCGCATATAAGTTGTTTTGGCTTTGAATGTCTAGAAATGAGGTTATGTTGGCCACAAGAAGGCTGATTTTGCATTTTTAGCATCATTTTTTGATGTTAGAGTAGCATAAAGTACGATTTTGCACCAAATTACTTAATACGAGGTTGTATGCTTAACATAAAGGCTGATTTTGCATTTCTAAGGCAAATTGAGGTGTATGTGTTGCATGAAGGCTGATGTTACATTTTTGAGTGCCTTGAGGTTGCATGTGTTGCATAAATGTTGATTTTGCATTCATTGATTAATGTGTGTATATGTGAGTCGCATATAAGTTGTTTTGGCTTTGAATGTCTAGAAATGAGGTTATGTTGGCCACAAGAAGGCTGATTTTGCATTTTTAGCATCATTTTTTGATGTTAGAGTAGCATAAAGTACAATTTTGCACCAAATTAATTAATACGAGGTTGTATGCTTGACATAAAGGCTGATTTTGCATTTCTAAGGCAAATTGAGGTGTATGTGTCGCATAAAGGCTGATGTTACATTTTTTAGTGCCTTGAGGTTGCATGTGTTGCATAAATATTGATTTTGCATTCATTGATTAATGTGTGTATATGTGAGTCGCATATAAGTTGTTTTGGCTTTGAATGTCTAGAAATGAGGTTATGCAAGTTTTCATATGAGATCGTGTGATGAGCATATAGGACAAACATTGTATAAAGTCATAAAACAAGAACGAAAACAAAGACCATAATCATGAAGTTTAGCAAATTTAAATGAGACTGCAAAATGCAAATTGTTGGCTGCATGATGGTTATGGCCAAATTTTGGCATGATATAAATAATCCAAATTTATGAAGAAAATTATTACACAGTCTGCAAATGTATGGAATCAAATATGCTAATTATACACCCTCAATCTATACAAATATAACCATGATACCGAAAGTTCAATATTGCACTAAAGGTCACCCTCCCAACCATCTTCATCTTCGTCATCGTTGCGCTCTCCAATATGGTAAGTGAAGTCTAATTTTTGTCGGTGTAAATAATTAGTAAGATAGCAAGCAGCCTTGAACAAAGGGATGTACTTGGATTTTGTGGAGTCAAATCTTTTCAACAATATTTTCCATTTGCGTTTAAGACCCCCTATTCCCCACTCCACCCGTACCCTAAAACCTGCATGCATCTTATTATAAGCATTTATAGCATCATTATCAGCTAGCAAGTTTTGCTCTTGACGTCCTAGCCTTCGCACAATGTATTGGTCTCGGCCCTGATAGCCGGGGTCACCCAGAACATACTCAAAATAATTGTCTGTGTGCGTAAAGTAATTTCTTCAGTTCCTATCCAATGAGGATGCACGCAAGCAGGACACATCATGAAAAGATCCAGGATATCCAGGGTCGATGTATATGAATAAACCATTGTGGTCAACAACCACTGTGTTGTTGATTGAGTAATTTTCTTTCTACCGTTAAAGAACCGTGAGTGGTTTGGGTCTCGATAAGGACGGCGAATCTTAACCAAAGTGCCATCTATAAACCCTATGCAACCCTCAAAAGCAGGATGTTGTTGACCTAACACTTCTCGCTCATAACTATCAGGCCACTCTATTTCATGTTGAAGGGCCTCATTAACACAAGAAGCAACAAATATAGCGTCGTCGTTCAAAGCACTCTTGGACCAATTCCAATGGAACGCATCTAACATTGATGTGTTGTCGTGCTTCAAAAACATAAGAAAAGATAGAATTCGTTGTTGAGGAGTGAGTTTATAGGGCCGCCCACCGGCACCCCTTAGCTCACCAGTGGTACGTGCGTGCGCAGCAATAGTTGGGCACACATCTAGACACAAATCTTCAAACTCATCAAGCGTGAAGTTTGTAAGATTCTTGAATTGTGCTGGAGTTGCCCTCGCACTAGCTAATTCATCCCGAACACCTTCTGCAGTATTCGCAGAAGGCTGGCCTCCTACCTCCATCTCATTTGTATTGAAGTATTCGGACGAGTTAAAAGTTGCTACGAGTGCGAGTTGCAAAAATATGAACGACTCTTGATCCAACCCCTGAATCATATCTTCGTCACTACTAGATGAATTGGAAGAGGATTGTGTACTAGACTCAGATAAAGAACTCTCATCATTATTTGCGGAGGATGTATTCATATCTATAAACCTAATAGAGATAGAAGAATATCTAAGACTATATATACAACAAAAATTGCAAGTGAGAATGTATCTGCAATCACAAAGTTCATCACATTTATATGGTGCGAGGCAACATACGTACTTGTATAATGGGAATATTTTAATTATTGAATTTTGCAACTACATATACGAGGGGACCAATAATACACAAGCAAACAATAATATGCAACCGACTTATAATACACAAGTGACCAATAATTCACAACCACTAATGGGGAACGCATCCCAACCCTAAATCTTAAATCCATTAAAAAATGATGATTTTATCATTAAGACCATTCACAATTGGGGTGCCACTTTTAGAATAAAAGAATTAAAGACTATGTCAGATTAGATCTCGATGTTTGTTATGA
Source organism: Polytrichum commune (assembly GCA_950295325.1). NCBI lineage: Eukaryota > Viridiplantae > Streptophyta > Polytrichopsida > Polytrichales > Polytrichaceae > Polytrichum > Polytrichum commune. The sequence continues at coordinate 52,115,358 of OX485806.1, read as the reverse complement.
TTTACTAATATTCAATTAAAATTTGTAAAATAAATAAGTAGATAGGTCATCAAGTTTATCTAGTGACCAATAATTCATAACCACTAGAGAGAAACGTATCCCAATCCAAAATCCAAAATCTATAGGAAAAATGATTACTTTATCATCAAGACCATTCACGATTGGGGTATTACTTTTAGAACAAAAGAATTAAAGATTATGTTGCATTAGATCTCGATGTTTGTTATGATTTACTAATATATAATAAAAATTTATAAAATAGATAAATAGATAGATCATTAAAGTGACCAATAATTCGCAACCACTAGTGGGAAACGCATCCCAACCCAAAAAACCCAAATCCATAGAAAAAATGATAATTTATCATTAAGACCAGTCACGATTGGGGTACTACTTTTGAAACAAAAGAATCAAAGACTATATCGCATAAGAGATGAATTTTTTGTTTTTCATTCTAGTATTTAGGTGTAAGAGTCATGTATCCATTATTTTATTTTATTTTATTCAATTGTAATTCTAAACGTTCTTATTTCATATAGACATGTTTTTGTGTAATGTTGGTCATGTTTGCTATTATATGTAAAGTCATACAATTGGTATGTACTACATTTTTAGTTCTATTAATTCTATAAGTGTAAAATTGGGATCATGTCAATTATATTTTGTTATCATTTTCGTTCTTTAATTCTAAGATGAACAATAATATCAACAACCATAAATGTCCGTTAAGGAATCAAAATGATATCTTAGATAATTTTTATTTCTTCTTAATAGACTTTGTCGGTGTATTCATTCTATATTATTAAATATAGGCCTAAACCCATATGCTCTACAATACAAATCTAAGCACACCAATTATGTAAAGTTATATACTTTAGTACCCTAATTGTTAGACACTCATTAATAGTATCCCAATCGTTAATGCCCCCATTGTGAATTTTTAAAGTGCGAGGATATTTGTTTATCGGCTAAATCATGTAAGAACGTTGATACGGCAAAGAGAACGTTTAATCTAACATCGGGAACCCGTTTAAAATATATGTAATTTTATTTATTATGATTTATCATGTGAGAACGTTCATATATAAGTGAGAACGCCGATTTTATCATCGGGAGCCCGTTTGATTCGTTCGAAACTTTATCTTGTAGGCTACGTTATGTGAGAACATAGAGATATCACTAGGAACGTGGACTTTGACATGCGGGAACGCCAAAAAATCATTGGGAACGTTCTAAAGTCATTGGTAATGTTGATTTTGCAATGAAGAATACCAAAAAACCATTGGGAACGCCGAAAAATCATTGGGAACACTTAAAAATCAATGGGAACGGTGCATATTCATGTGGGAACGCCCAAAAGCTAGCGGGAATACTAAAAAATATATATGGAAACGCTATTTTCATATTGGGAACGCAGACATTCCATCGGGAACGCGGATATTCCATCGGGAACGTAGATATTGCATCGGGAACGCAGATATTCCATTGGAAATGTTCATATTTAGGCCTTGCCACCCCCACGTGATGAGATCGGCCGATGACATCACCCACAAGTCATGGCCACCTAGCACGGGTCTAAATATGGGAACCGGGCGGCCCACCGTGGCCCATGCCCTTGCCTCACCTTGGGTTTTTAAGGGTCAACCACCTATTTGTTTGGTCAACTATGAGTAGGCATAATTAACGGTTACTTGTCAAACTAGGGTCGGATGTATAACTCCCGGTTGAACTCCATCCCTAACACATGATGAGTTAAAGGATAACTCTAATAGTCCCTATCTCTAAATTCTAAGTTTTCCTACACTAAGCCGCTGGGGACCCATTGCCGTGGGTAAGGGACCCTATAACCGCGCGACTTCCTCGTATATCCGTGATATTGGACCCTATAACCGTGGTCGAGGTTGCTTCGCCTCCGAAGTGCATTCTTCGACCGTTCCTTTGAATTTCGGTGTTCATTTTCTACTTCCACTTGCTTGTCTTTGATGTTAGATTGAGATTTCGGTGTTCCTCTTCCTACTTCCACTTGCTTGTTCTTGATGTAATGTTGTACTCAACAATATTAAAGAGGTTGTTAATGCTACAATTCCTTTTGTATATGTTATGTACATCTAAAATACATCCATTTTTACGTGGGAACTACTTGGGAACTTAATGATAATTAGGGTTACTAGTGTAAAATGGACATGATTAGGGTTAGAGTGGCTTCCTACTTAGTATGTTGCCTTATACACTGGTGATATAGTATCACCAGTATCTTGATGCTAAACATCATGCATCATTTTTTTCTAGTTTCTTATTAGGGAACTCTTTATATTTTGGTGTTAATGAAATTATTAGTTTTCAAAACTTAATAGGGAACTTAGATAGGATGATAGTTGCTAACTTAGGTAGGCAACATCAAAGATATTTGGACTTTTATTTCAAGAGTTCTTGAGAATATTTGTATTTGTTTGGAGTTTTAAGTTATCATTTCATACCATCTATATTGCTTAAACTCAATTTATATATTTTTAAGCTTATACTACTTATGTTTTTGTATTCCCTCAATAGTACGACGATTTTATGCAACTTGTCATATTAATGAGAAGATGACACTTTGATAATATGATTTTTTCTTGTGTTTTCCAAACCTGTCATACTGAAGAGGGAGAACAATAGTGTACAATAATAAAATTTTGCTTGAGGAGCACACTTACTTCCAATGAAGAGTCTCCAACAACAACAAAAATTATCCAAACCAAAATTAAGGTTCAACTCTTGTTTATGATCATATTCACTAGCAATCTCCCATAAAAAATTGAGATTAAAAATTGGATTTCACAATCATAGATATACGTACATCAAAAAGTCAACACAAAGTCAAATTTGGTTCAATTAGGTGTAACTTACAAGTGCCACTAAAGTTATCAGCCAATGTAGTCAACTAGCAAATTGTCCTGCTACAATGAAACAAAAAATCAGCATGGTAGACATAGTAATCAACGTAGGAATTGCATATAGCTTCTATGCAATACCGTTCTCACTACCTGGAATCATAAAACTAGATAAAAAAAATAATAGCCATCCAAAAGAAAATATGTGGACTCCCCAAATGTACACCAAACATGGTCACTCAACTACCCCACGAGTTGTTCGGAATAGAAGCCTTCTCACTAAAGAACGCCTACCTCAGATGCATAGGAGAACAACTTAGAAATGCATTACATGACAAAGGTAAACTTGGAACAATATACAGAGGCCTTACACACTACATACTAGCCAAATACAGGGGTGCAGAAAACATACCCAGGATTAGACACCACGATTGCAATAGATCCCCCACTACCAAAACAATATACCTTATCAAAGTAGCAGGTGGAGCCCACCTTAGATGTAAGATAGAAAAATTCCCCTTAGAAGCCACACCACTTGAAAGGGAATGGCATAAGTTATCCACAACACCCCCCCCCCCCCCCGCAGAAACTGTCTATTCGAGACTTAAAATATATACACAAATTACTCCTTGAAAACATATATGACATAAAACAACTCACCCTACCAAATGGCATGCACTTAATGTCATGCATCGAATACTCAAAATACTATAAAAAATCCACACCTGATAAAACAAGCATTAAAAACAATAGAACAATTATTTTGCTACCCATGTTGCAACGAAGAATGCCTAGAAACATGCCAAGACCATTACCCACCACGTACACTAAAACGAGCATACATCATAAGGGAACATAATATAACACCACTAAATAGCGAAATCCGCACACACCCACCAACCCCACCACATCCAACACAATTGACCACTCCCGTACACATAAAAAACAACCCAATAAAATACCCTATACACTCAATAATAGACCACTGCATAAAACCAACATCAGATAAATTTTTTTATAAAAAACCAACATACATACATATGCCAATGGGTACTACCCAATGGAACAATATATACCAAAAACCTTCCACAAAGAGAATTATTCCCTTACAATCTCCCAAGAGTCATACAACACAACACAAACTTAATACTCACATACTACACCAAAACACAACATAAAATATATAAAAACATCATGAACGGAAATGACATGTTCACCAAAAACAAAGACCCCAAACACATCTCTCCTCCCCTAAACATCCCACTCGTGAAAATGTCAACACATGAATGTAACCCTGAAAAAGACATCAACACTAATACAAACAAAATCCAAGTACAAAATGATTTTGCCCATATCTACGATGAAACACGTAAACACATTATCACCATTCCACACAATAGACTTGTATGGCTATGGAACCAATAAAATCGTACATTACATCAACCACATGACCTAATACCCCCTACTCAACCATTTGAAATCGAAATAACCTGGCTATATCAAAGATACAAACACAGAATACCAAAAAATGATCCACTAAAAAACGCACACCATTCCCTACCCAAAACACTATTAGACTACATCACAACATCTTTTGAAATCACACACTCTTATTTCTCATCCCCAGTCACATGCTCAACCAATCTAACAAAAAAAATTTCACCATTTCCCAGAGATAAAATCTTCGGGTCCATCGGTAACTCATTCTCACACAAGTGGCAAGGAATAGGATACGCCCACCCACACAATGAAATTGAAGCCCAAAAAACAATCCATTGGACCAGACTAGCAGCGAAGCAAGATCCATACACCTCGGGGGGTGCACCTTTCATTAAAACCTAGAATCACGTGCGTTCACTGCATACTCTAAAAACCCCCTATATACAAGTTATTTTTTGTGAAATGAAGTAATACACATACAATTGTAACAATAAATATACAGGTGACAATATGTATACACAAAAAAACATCCATTCATATATAGTCATTAACATAAGTAAACAAATATATTTTTGAACAATAATCAACCCTTATAATATGTATAACAAAATATCCTAGCTTTCATCAGCAAAGTCGTTGAAAACTTTTTCATCTCCCGGATGTAACTCATAAACATTTGATTCACCAATATATGTCATTGTAGCCAATGCAATTATTGTCTCTAAGTCTACCATCAAATGATCAGTAAGATCATATGTCCACTTGTTGTTAGCCCTTTTTTGATACCAACATAAACCAATCTCCACGTTTGATGGACGGTCCATCAAGTCAATTGGATCCCTATACTCCATCCAACGATTACAAAACTTCCTCCGCATCCAATATGAAAACTTATGATATGTAGTATAGTAACAATACCATACAAGTACAATTATTGTATATTTTTTAAAGGCCTTCCATATATGTATGTAACTATAAATTATAACATGTATACCATATGTATACGTAATATGGCAAGGTCCAAATCAATACCCCTCCTATGCACTCACGTATACTCGTACATGTTTAGTACAGTGCACCCCCCGAGCCATACACCACCACCATACTTATCATCCCAGACCCGAATTGGTACCAGAACTTTACACCACATTTAGGTCCCTTCCCAGACACACATGTAATCACTCAAATACCAGCAGACACCACCAAATATGAAGAACCTACAAGACCACAAGAATCCAAAGAGCCACGTATAGAACCACTCACCATAAGAATCCTATGCGTCCATCACCAAAACAATAGTATCGGTAATATAGAACAAATGAACACAATAAGAAATATATGCAACAACCTGAACATATCCCGCACAATCATCCAAATTGCCCCCCCTACCCCACAAAATCTAGAAGTCAACCAATGTAAAACATGGAATACCTTCACCTACCCAACTCCAAGCACACACCTACATAATACAATCCTACAAATTCCCAACTATGAAAACGAAACACCACTCAAATTCCCCTCCAAATATTGTTTCTATACAGACGGATCCTTTAACCCCCCCAAAAAAATAGGAGATAGTTGGCGGAGAGAAGAAGTTGGATACGGTATATATAACCAAGAAAAAAATATCAAACTTGCACTACGACTACCAGGCCTACAAAACATATTTCAAGCAGAACTAATGGCCATTCACCATATCCTTAAAATAATAATAAATAACTTTCCAAATGAACCGGCACATATTTTCACAAACTACCTTAATGGCCTATATGTAATCAAAAACCAAATAAAACACCCCACACTACACAATAACCACCCCAATAAAACTATCTTAGAATAAATAATGAACTTTCTTACACAGAGAACCCAACCCACAACACTATACAAAGTAAGAGCACATGCAAACATCAAAGGTAACGAAGAAGCCGACACACTTGCTAAAAAATGGACATCAAAAGAACACTACAATGCCTCTCAACCACACGAATTTGCCCACTCAACGCCGTTCTACTACCAAAGAGACACATGGCCATCAATGGGAACAACCCCAGACAAAGGACCTATTAGATTCCTAGAAAAACATCCAGTGAAGTACAATAAGAATATAAATTTAGAATTGATCCCTATATTATACCCCAACATAGATAAATGGATAGCCAATGATAAAATAGATAATGAGCTATCAAATAAATTTTGGACAAACAAAAACATAACTGACTCCCAAAAAACATGTATTCTAAAAGTAAGACACGGTCAATACATGGGAAATGCTAGGAAACAGCTGTTCTTCGGAAGAGAAGTTTTTCCATCAATTACATGCCCCATATGTGACTCAACAGACCCGGATACATGGCTACATGTACTTCTAAAATGCAAACAACACCACATTCATGCCCTCTGTACCAAAAGACACAATAAAGCAGTATGGGAATTAAGAAAACTTATAGTGTCATCAAAAAAGTCAAGATGTTATATTCTCATGAATGCAGGAACATTCAATAATAACCCCCCAGAAAACACGGTCCCTTCATGGATATTACCGTGTGTATGTGGCCAACAAAGATGCCATTGCAATGCCAGATTCAAACCAGATCTTTTATGTGTGAAAGGACTACCATATCAGTCCTCACCCCCAATAGAACCTAATGACAACCTAACAATACAATTCATTGAATTTACATACTGTAACGATAGAATACCGGATGAAACTATAAACCGTAAAATAGAAAAATATAAACCATTAATGGACAATATTGCCAACAAAGGTTGGAAGATAGACCCACTAATTGTCATCACTGCAGGTGCTAGGGCTGCCACACATATCCCCTCTATGGATAACATTGAAACAACATTTAAAACCCCTAAGCAAAGCATCAAGAACACATTTGAGGCAATTAATGTCATCGCTATACAATATGCTATGTCCATAATTCTGCACAAAAGAAGGATAGAAAATAACGAGCCAATACCACTTGACACACAACTACCATAAGAATTCCCAAAACACTAGCCAACCAATAAATAAAAGATATCACAATAAACTAATGGAAGGCCCATGACTCAACATCCACCCCACAAATTTATAACCTTTGCCCCTACAAGCACTACAACCGCACCAACACATGGCCAACTTGGTCACCCCAGTTTCTATAGTGCCCACCCCGAGAGGGGTTAGTAGTCCTGCACCACTGATATTATGTCCAGTGGACATAATATCAAGGGTGGGTCGAACGGGCATTTTAATCATGCTGATCCCATCAGGGGTCAGCGTTTCTTCTCTCTCTCTCTGACTTACAAGTGAAAAAGTTGCAGACTTTGGACAACTAGCCAATTAATTCAACTATTAGTTAACTAGTTGCCTTTCGTAATTATAGTTGTTCGCAATTTGACATGTCAAAAAATGTAGTTAACTATAGTTATATCTAGTTAACTAAAGTCGAGTGCAACCTATTCACGGAATTTTGTTGTAATGTTGTAGTGTTGTAGTGTGTTATTTGTGTTGGTGTTCATGGAAGTTGTTCCAGAGCCCATCACTATGAACAGGGCTGATTTTTCACAAAGTTGTTGCCCGTCCACGTCCAAAAACCTTGAATTGAAAGGCAAAAAAAATTACAACCCGTCCCAAAACCTGTAGTTTCTAAACCAAACCATCCATGGAAAGGTTAAAGAAAAAAAACCCCGTCCCAAAAGCGGTTTGGAAATGAAAATAGCGGTCCTGCAATACGTATAAATAAGTCTCTTACAATGTTGGTAAAAAATTTAAAAAAAAACAAAAAAACCAAAAGATGTTGACATGTGACTGTTTGCACTTGGAAACAATAGGATCTTGACAAATTATGCCTTCAATGCCCGTCAGTTATCTGTCTTGTGCTGTCGATTCTCATCTTTCCAGTACACCCCATTCTAATTTCCTCTGCCACCATCATTTCTATTTATTTCTTGTCCTTCAATCTCCCATTTCTTTCCCCACACTCTATCCTCAAGGTGTTTCCATCACCCGTCTGTCACCACCCGCATTCCATCCACAAGAGGGGTTTTTCTAGACAAAACCTAATCAAAAGTCATTTACGTGCTAGTTTGAAGTTAGAGACTTTAGATGCTTTGATGCGCATTTCATGTGCAAATATTCCAGTTGAAAACATCAATTGGAATGCAGTGATGTTTGTTTGGAGAAACATGAAGGATAGGAGAATTCATCCATTTCTTTGAAGGGTGAGTAGTTCTTTATTTTTAAATTTTTGAACATGTTTATATATACTAATTCTTATGCAATTGCTAAGTTTACCTTCAATTATAATCTTTGACATTATATTAAAAAGGTTCTAAATTTTGTGGTTGATGAATTAATGTAGTAGGTGAATCAAGCACTTCAAGATGGGTATTTTGATCGGGTATTAGTGGTTTGATTGCATTATGCTTATATTCACATGTCATATATGACATAATGTAACTGATATTAGTACCACTTATTTTTTTGGAAAAATTATCAAAAAAATTGTTATTTTTAGAACCCGTCCAAAGTGTATTTGACACGTCCAAAAACCGGTTCATTTTCTAAGAATCCGTCCACTTGAAAGGTTTTTTTTTATGAACATGTCCCTGGACATGTTGGGGACCTTGTGAAAAATCACCACTGACTATGAGTGATCGCATAAACACGTTTCTTGATGATTCTGAACGACCTGAGCATATTAAAGACCCTCAACTAAAGCAAATCAAGAGGTGAACTTCTTCGAATATATAATAATACTTGGATTTTTTCTTGTTAACTATAAGTGTTCAAATCAGTTTAAAAAATTTCTACTTAACTATAGTTGTTCCCTAAAATGTATAAAAAACAAATAGTTAACTACAGTTATTTTGGCAGTTGTCCAAGGTCTGAGAAGTTGTCTCATACCTCACTATGAAATCAAAGCTTGGCTTTTATATTACATAATACAACATTGACATTGTTTGGACGTAGTTATGGGATGTGGTTGACGAGCAATTGTGAAGGGGACCTTTCTTTGGAAAGGCTGAAATTTGTTTTTCCCCCTTCCCATGTTACAGGCATTTTTTCACTTTCGCTCTTCTTTCAACAGGCAAGATTAATTTCAAACTTTATATGCCTTTTTTTGGCTTGTGACGGGTGCAAAAAGGAGCCTTGACCCCAGTCGCCAACCTAATGTTGTCCACCCAGCTTTCTAGTTGCACCTGGATTCTACTTCAAGTCGTATTCATACAATCCCATCTTGACTATCCTATATTTCCCCACTATTTTGTTGTGGTGTTGTAGACATGCGATATAGGTGAGCAATGGTAGGCATTCTCCCACACAACTTGCTCACATAGGAATTCCACTTCAGTTTGCACCCTTGTCACATCTTATAGTTGAACTAGAATATTATCCCTAATAAAAGAAAGCCGCTATGAATGACCCAACTGGGCAGGAACTTTCCACACCCGTCTCATTAGTTTCCAATTTTAGGTCACCCAACCAATGCAGTCCAGGCCCATCCTTCTGCTACTCTATTACAGCAATTGATATAAAAATAACCAGTATCCCATCTGACCTGCCCAGGACCCCTCACTATCCCAAATCCCAAGCTCTCTTGCCCCAACAAATTCAACCGGTATTGGCTATGCAACATGTGAAGTCCACACGTGAAGCTTGAGAACAGATCAAGGGAGTCACCTGAAACAAATGATAGATCCCCTTCTCACATAGCTTGACACTTGCATTTATGAGATCCAACCCACAACTCCTCAGTCCAAGTCAACAAAACTTGATCCCAAAACACTTGCTCTGAGAGGAGTCTCTGATTAGTTTCTAAAATAAACTAGGCCAAAACAACATCATACACTGAACATTGATTGTATGGAGCTACAATTGACACTTCCAGATAAAATAATACTGTCAACCTTCTTTCAATTGAGGCTAAATATGGTTCGGTATAATCAAGTGTTTGTGCATTCATTACAGAATTGAAATGAAATCCACCTCATTTAGACCTCAAGCCATTCCCTAGCTGACTGGGTCCTCTGCTAATCATTTGAACTTGTACATCCATGCTGATGTGCACAGACCCTTCAAATAAGGTCTGGCAAGAGTAAAGAAAAGTATCCCTTTGTAACTTGCCATGAAAATGAGAGCTCGTGGCTAAGAACCATGATTTTGTGCATTGTTACCCATTGAGTGCAAAGGCCGCTTCTGCAAATATCCAAGATCTATAGTCTAAAAGCCTCTACTGCATCTGCTGCTGTTGCTGTTCCGTTGCAAAGCCAGCCTACAAAAAAAAGGAGCCACGAAGTAAGACAAACATCCAATAAACCTATACAAGATACCTTTCTTGAATACTGGCCTGCAAACTTCAGCAGGTCTGTATTTCCTGCAAGTAACAGCTAACAAAGCCCTAAGTTTTGTACAAGGCCAAATTGTAATCCATCCATAACCAGGAATCGATTAAATCCAGAATACATCCACACAAGGTTCTGCAATGTCATGAAACTTGTCAGCCATTTTTATACCTGTTGTGGCTGATAAATGAGCTGGGGATTGGACGGTATAGAAGGTTGACCAACCATTAAGTCCTACATCAAAACACATTTAATCAGTATACTAATCTTCCATCTAAATGTCACATGGAACAAAACAAGATAATATTGGCACAGATCCACAGGGACAAGTAGCTGCTTGATTCAAACTAAGACTTCTAGACTCCAATATGGGAAGGGAATTGATGCACTATCTGGGTTGTAGACCGAACTTACAGAAGTTCCCAAGGAATGATGCATTTGCTGGCCTGGCAAGGGTGGATAATACATCCCTCCATATTGAACAGGATCACCTGCAACCCCAGACCATGGTACACCCAAATCCTCTTCCTGAAAACAACAGTGAACAGAACACCATTAAAAGTGAAAAGATATCAAGATCTTCAAAAAAATCCTGTCTCTACCTTGAAGTGTTCTTATTTATTTCCTTGAAATAACTGCACATTCCTACTCTTGAACAACTAGAATTCACAAGTAGCATACAAATATCCTATTTTGCTACATTCGACCAGTTATCTCAGCTCCCAGAAGTTGGGGCAAAACAAAATATAACGAGCTCATGAAGTTTATTCTTGCAAAATGACACACATCAAGAATCACAGTCAGAAACCCACAAGAAACTGAATCTCACCAAGACAGACCTTGACAAGAGTGTCCATCATACACTACCAGGAACTGTCCTCATTTCACATTTTTACATCTTCTATCTCACAATTTGTTCTCAACAAGAGAATATAGGCTACATAGCAAACAAGTCATACTTATACACAGGAAAAAGTTGATTCTGAGAATCTGAGAGCTTCCAAATGTCACCTTCAGCTCATCCCGTGGAACTATATCTACAAGAAAATCAAAAATGTCCCCTCTGGTGATGGCACCAGCAATATCATTTCTTTGAAGAGTTCGACGCTTGTTCTCCTCAGTGTGGATCCAGGAACGCAGTGTTAACTCCAAAATAAACATCTCACATGCCTTTGAAAAGAGTACAGGAGCTTCTGCAGCAATCATCTGCTCATCCAAAAGTCAGTATAACCAACAGCTGTAGACTCCTGCAAATAAAGATTACAAGATTGTAACATGGACTTCTGCACCCCATACAATCAAACACAAGATGATTTACTACACAGGGAATCATTATGGGATTTTATTAGCTTTAGAACTTGAGAATGGTTACACAAAGTTCCCTAAAAACACCAATGGTATGGACATGATCCGTACCCCAATATTCACAATTTCTCAACACAATTTTTTGCTTTCTCACCTTGCATCCTTCATCAATAATTGTGTTCATTTGTAAAAAAGGCTAGAGTCTTTAGAGATTGAGACTGCCAAACTACAATCCACAACAGATAGGAAACTATTGTGCCACGTTGTCAAGTAATGTCAAGTGCATATTTAGATGTAAGCACACTCACATACACATTAGAAATGAATAAACATAATGAGATCTATATGCTCCAATCCAATTTCGAGTGGCAGAAGGATGTCAGGTGCACTATGAACTGGTAATATAGAACATACCTAATTAGAAGTTCATCAAGCATGCAGCATCTGCTCTAAAAGACATGTCCGTTTATTCCTTTTAGTTCTTACAATTCTCCTTGTTCTAGACTCATATTTACCAAAATATCTTTGAATAGAGAGTGCAGTACAGAACACTAAGATCTATTGCTAGGCGTACTGATTGTTTATACAGATATTCAACATTGCCAAAGGACAAAGTAAAATGTGCGCATCAACATCTATGAGGACCACAATAAGGATGAAAGACACATGTGCATGATTACAAAATAGTAGAAGATATAAAGAAATAGGACTAAATACCTTGACATCTTCGTCTGATTTCATTATCTTCTTGATGCGAGCCAAGGGCAGCTGGTGAGTTTTGAAATCTGCACACAAAATATGAATGTGTATCAGGCACTCGCCAAGGACATACTTCACTATCAAGTTGAGGGAGGGAAAGATTGTAGAAGTGGCAATCTCTTTTCCAATTGTGCATCTTCAACATAACTTAGAAATTTTTATGCTCCAAACTACAAGCACCCACTTCACATGTGTGTTTAGTCAGAGGACTAAGTACTGGCGATGAAGATTTTGCATTTCCACCTCACTAAGCAGAAAAATTCTCGTGAGATAGTCTCTTTCTGTTGAAAATTAATTCCTGACCTCCCACTGAAACACATAGTAAGCGTTATGTCCTCACTTTCAGGACTGTTCACCATTCGCCCTTCATAATTCTTCCAATACCCTTCAATTACAAATGTTCTTTTCTTTCAATATATTCTGTCAGTTCTCATAGCCCATGGTCCCATGCATCCCAAATATAAAATCAAGATACAAAATAAGAATACTAGCCAGGTGGGCCTTGAACAAATTCAGCCCTAAACATTCTAAAAGAATATTCATCTAGACAGACAAGTCAACCAGTACCATTAACTTGCTCCATCTCTTGCATCTGCTGACTCCAAAATTGTTGCAACTGTTGTTTCTGAATCTGCTGATAGTGAAGCTGCGGCTGCATCTGTAATTGTGACATTCAATCAGTTTCAGCCAAAAGTATCTACTAAGTGCATGCATTAGGACAAGTAGACCGCTCTTGGGAGTCAAAATAAAACAAAATACAGGTACCTACCTGCTGATCGCCAAGCGGCTGCATCATCTGAAAAGGTGAGCAACAACATTATTAGCCAGGAGAATTCATGAGATGCTTCATTTGATACACAGATACCTGGTGAATGATTATAGAAGCGATCAAGTATCTTCTAAGAGATTTAAGTAGATGCTGAAAAAAGAACATCCAACGTTGACCAAATCAACACTGCTGATGATAAAACAAGTCTGCATAATACTGCGGGAGGGAAGGGGGGGGATAGAGTAAATTGAGAGACGCTATTGAACTCAACACTTTATTCATCCGTGCGCACAAAAAGAGAGAACTAAAACCAGATAAAATACGCGCAGAACAGTAGTTTGATTGAGTAATTCTCATCGTTGAAGTTTTGCATTCTGGACATATCGGCTCGGCTAATATTGACGTTATAAGGGCGTTGTTTCCATCTCGGAAATATTCACCTAATATATTCAACAAATCGGAACCCTTTCATAGACATCCTAAGCCACGTTACAGAGGTCGTGATATGCCAATAAAGGAAATACGCTCTAATCGGCAACTGTCATTTAAAATCATTTGAACCCAGAAAAGGGAGAAGAATCGGTAACTAAGTTTCGGACCCAATTTTATCAGTTTGGAGCAGACTAAGGATTTCAAATGTTACCTGCTGCTGGCCCTGCGGATAGTGCATCTGGATAGGTAAGACGGGACCCGGATGCGACATCTGGGAAGAGGTGGCAGGAGGAACGTGGTGCTGCGGTTGGTGCTGTGCTGCCATGGCGGTCTGCTCTCCCACCTGCTTATCGCGGTGCCGCCTTGTCTTTCAATACCCGTGCACTAGTCTGCACGCATACACTTTATGCATACGCATGCTACTCCAATAGGCATATCTTTCCTAGTGTCGTCCTCCTTTTCTTGTGGAAGTGTAAAACCGCATGTTCAGGAAGTGTCTCATTTCATGCGCAACTGGGCTGTAACGGGGGGCCGCTTTATACTACGTCCCGAGTCCCACTTCGCAAAATCCCACGAAGATGTGAATATTTGCATCCTTCAAGTGAATAAAAAATAGGGCAAGATGCAAATTATAGGACTTCGGGTGTCATAATGTTAAGGGTAAAGTCCCAAGTGCAAGTTTCAAATCCCATGTATTTTGCAAAGTCCAAATTTCCAACCCCTACATAATTCACTTATGACTAGAAAAACACAATTTTTTTGTTCTTACCCTCTTCATGGTTTTGAAACATATTATTATTGGCATCGTATTTGTCTTATAAGTAAAAATTCATTGATAAAATGGCAAATTGCTAGACATACTGTTCTGCATGATTTGACAGGTTCCAATAATAAATGGACGTATGGATTGATTGCTTTTGGGTTCTTATCTACCTGGTAAGTTCTAAATTCATGTGCGGGTAACGCCATCAACATTGAATTTTCTTTAAGGATGAAGAGGTATCGCACATTCTAATATGTGTTATAAAGGTGTATTTTCAAGAGTCTTAAGAAAGTTGTCATCAATGGTCACATCCATATGGTTATAATCATATATTTTTATCATCCCATATTATGTTTATTACCTTCAAAACTCATCATAAACACAAATCTCATTGTTTTGATGTAAAAAATGATATGAATAGCTAGAATCATAAAATGCCAATAATTGTAAATAATGATGGAAGTTACTTTGTTTGATCTTCAAGTGGTAGATTTGTTAAAATGTGTCGCTACATGTGACCACTTCATGAGGCATTGAGGATAACAATTTTGTGATTAAGTTTTTTTAAGTGAATTCTTATTTTAATACCAATGTGTGAGAAAAATTAATGTGTTAAAATACATCATTTTTTAAATTACATATCCATTTGAAGTTGAAAGTTTTTTTTTAAATGTTTCATTAGTTAAGGGGTAAATACTGATTATATCAACAAAAATTGCATCAGACCAAAATCAAGATTTACCTTTGGAGTTGGTCACCACTTTTGGCCAACCTGCCCCTAGGGTAATCCCAATTATTTGGTGTTGAATATGCCACCATGTAGGATATTGAGATTTTAAACCAAGACCAAGTGTAAAGCCAAAAAATAAGGAATTTCTCAAAGGAATAGCATATTTATCTCATAGAAATAAACTCTTTCTTCAGGATATGAATTACATGAGATAAAGGAATGTCTCATTAAAGCTATGAAGTAATGTGCATATTGGTGGAATATTCTATATATAATTGATGATTTTTGGGGAATATATTTGATATGTCCTTACAATATATTTTTGATACTCTAGATTTATGTTGATTATTTTGTAACTTTTTCCCCTTTCAAAAAAAATGCACCCTATATTGTTTTCATGTGATTTTTATTGTTTTACAGAGGGTGACCTCTCCAAATTACATTTTTCACATTAAATTATATTTTAAATTTTAAATGGCAGATAATATGTTGACATGGCAAGAATGATATAACCTAGGAATTCCATACATTTATGTTAGAAGTCCTTGATTTCGAAAACCAAAAAATGATGTTATTGAATACAATCCTATTGATCCGCGGGCACCCTTTTAAGGACATCAAAACTATTATATTTGCTTAAAATCAAGGTCATATTTGATTGAGGTAATTGAAATAGCAATGGAGTAGTATTCTTAAACGTGTTCAAGGGCATGCTAAAAAAATTAAATAAATAAATAAGTAAATAAAAATACAACTTATAAAAAACGTGACTAAATCAGACAAGGGCGGTTTGTGCCACAAAAATGCAAAGACTATTGTAGATAGGTTTTTGGATTGGATCCAATTAAACAATAACACATAAAGAAGACCAAATAAGTGTAAAATTGAACTCTAAGTGTCATTATTAGGTGAAATGATAGATCACAATGACTTTAAGAATAAAACTTGGGTATCAAACCTAGGTAAGTGTGAGCCTCAAAATTGCCCCCAATAGCAATTTGGCTCATAATTGAGGTATTTTAGCAAAATCATTCAATTTATAATAAGGAAATTTGACAAAAAACCATTTAGATCAAGGTAGGTTGGCTAGGGGTGTTTTACCCTTAGAATAAAAGTCTTGGGAAATTAGAAATTAGAACCGAAGGCGTAAAAAAGAAATGCTCTTTACTTGAATCGGAAGTGTGAAAATAGTGGGCTAGTAACTACGTAAGTTAAATTAAGAACAACCAATTTAAGCAAACAAAAGTCAAGTGGCGGCCAAAAAAATTCCGGAAGCAGCAAAAAAAAAATGACAACTACGAATGTAAGGGATCTTACCAATTATGGCAAGGGAACTATGTTGCTACCATTGCCAACCAAAAATGAAGTTCAAACGGAAATGAAAGAGTTTTTATATGGGTTTAAGCAAGTAGGGTGTGAAGTTGCATCCCTCCCCCCTTTCACCACCAAGGGTTTGATTGCCACCGTTCAAAAACCCCTCGGTGAACGCAAGGGATAAAGGGCCCAACCCTTCATTTAAATGATGATTAAAACTCATTTTTTCCCTTTCAATCATCTCTCCGAATTTTTATTTTAGCATAATGAAGCCTTCTAGAATTTTAGTTTAAAAGAGAAAACATCTCATTCATTCAATATAGGCATAAGTTAGCATTTTTATAGTTAGAACTCTTGAGAGAATGTAGTAGATTTTTAAACACACCTCTAAATAGTTGTGTCACTTTCAATCGAATATAGTGGACATAAAAATTAGAATTTAGCATTCAGATTTACGGTGAATTTAGCCCTTTACGTTAGTTTTTCAAAAAACCTAAACTTTTTAAAATCAAAGTTAGAGAGCAAACGTTATAACTGTTTGAATGAAGGTATCTTAGCTGGCACTCAATTTACAAGTGTTAACTTTGTAAGCGCATAACTAAACGACAAATTATTCAGTTGTTTTGATATTTGGTAGTGTTATAGGTCTTGTTGTTAGTTTTTTAAAATATGTAAGCTTGTTAAAATCT
Source organism: Polytrichum commune (assembly GCA_950295325.1). Lineage (NCBI taxonomy): Eukaryota > Viridiplantae > Streptophyta > Polytrichopsida > Polytrichales > Polytrichaceae > Polytrichum > Polytrichum commune. The sequence goes on along the minus strand of OX485806.1, from coordinate 52,097,948 downwards.
AAGTTGATGTGTAAAAGTTATGAGTAGTTGAGTAAAAATGTTTCAGCTGCCTCTTAAATTACAAGCGTTGACTTTGCAAGCGATAACTAAAAGATAAGTTATTCAGTTGTTTTGTTATTTAAGAGTGTTGTAGGTGTTGTTGTTAGCTTTCTAGAATGTTTAAACTTGCTAGAATTGAATTTTATGTGTAAAAATTATAAGTGTTTTAATGAAGGTGCCTCAGCTGCCTCTTAAAATATAAGAGCTGAATTTATAAGCTCATATCTTTAAAGAGATATATGCAATTGCTTTGATAATTGGATGACTTATAGTTCTTGTTGTTATTTTCCCATATTACTAACAATTGTTCCAATTGAAGCTTGTGAGCAAAAGTTGTGGTTGTTTAAGCAAAGGGGTGTCTGTTGCCTTAAGATAAGAGGTTTGTCCATTCAAGGTTGGCGGGTATGAGTTGGTGTTATGGGCGGCCGAGCGTTGGAGTAGGGGTTCCGCACCAACCATCACCAAATCAAGATGAGAGTCAATCGGTAAGTTTTTTAACCTTACACCCTTCAATTTAAGAATGGAAGCAGCGCCGCAAATATAAAATTCTCACCCCAACCTAACTATCCATGTAAGGCTAGGGGGCATCACCCACCTAGCCGCCGAGGAGATTCCAACTTCCATGTGTGCAGAGCCTTTCGGTTAAATGTTCTGGTAGTAGCTTTTCATTCATAGCTCGTTCGTGTATGATGAAGCCAGGTTAATCACCGGCATGACCTCTCTATATGTTTGTAGGTCGTAAGGTAGGAGTATTGACCTACGAAACCACCATTATGTTGTTGGCCCCAAGGGTTGGAGGTGATGGCTCTAACCCTTGAAGATTGTGCAACAGGTTGAACACACATGTTGCCTTATTCTTTGGTCCCATCCTATGTTCGGGAAAAACCGACGGCTAGTTTATTATCAACCGATGGATTTCCCCTCATGGCCAGTCCAAATTTCCAACCATCGGATGGCAATCCCACTGTAATTTCAATCCTCCGGCAATTAGCCAATGGACTAAAAAATGTCCCGGAAATGTAGCCAATTCTTCTTGTGAGTTATTGGATTTCAGTCGGAAGCATCCAGAGCGCTATTTGTCTGGGGCATCTGATAATGCACTTGAGGAAGTACCCTAAACCTTAAACTTTTTGAATTATGCAACCTTTTCATGAACAAATCCAATTGCTTCTATGAAGAATTGGGGGACCCTTGGCATTCAAGCGATGAAGGCATTGCTAGGTTCAATTCTTGCCAAGGATATTAACTCTTCAAATTTAAAGTTTTGAACATGCCTTTCTTTTCACTTATTCAAGAATTTGTACTAAGAAATGATTTCTAATAACTTTTCATACATTTTTTAAACAATTAGTGCCGATATGAATACCATTTAATCGGATATTGGCCAATGAAAATATGAAAATATAGGCAATTGGCCGATTGATTTTACAAAAGACCGGCTCTTGCCAATTTAAATTGGAAAAAATCCGACCCTTCGTAGCAATTACCGGCAATTAGCCACTAAGGCTTCAAAAACTTCCCGAACTCTAGTCCCATCAAGTTGAATTTTCGTGGTCAAACTGTGTTAAACTAATTAATAACCAACAAAATTCGTACAACCCCCGTGGGCAAAAACCAATCGGAAACTTAACTCGGAGGATTGAGACTACCCCTCCGGCAGCAAAGATCGGAAGGTGTAAGTATGAATCAACCTTCAAGAGACCCGTATATGGCCTTGAAAGCTTCGGATTAAGGCATGCACCAAATAATTGGGTGGTAATGCCATAAATTATGAACTTAATAACATAGGTTTTGTTCAATCAATCATAAACTAAAAATGAAGGTTGAGAAGGTGGGATTTAATTAAGGTCCCCCCGTTTAGAGAATTTAATATATAAGAACTAAGGAGTTAAATGTGGCCCAAGGTAAAAATGTAAGATTATTTCATTCATTAGTGTTAGGTTGCCTTGATCCCATGGCTGGTGTGTCTGCGCGTAGACTATGATAGATTAGGCATTAGGTTAGGGAAATTGATAATGACCTTAGGCACTTAAAATCTGGGTACAACCTATCGGAAGGATATGACGCGATTATCAAATCCCTCCACAAATCCAAAACACTGATTAAATATCATAACACCCGAGTTCGGCTTGGGCACCTGCCAAAGCAGGCCATCCTCACCGAAGGGCTTGTATGGTATTTTTAGGCTCCCTCGGAGGGGGGATGTCCAAAAACACCACAATAAGACTCTCTTTCATGTGGTTTTTAGAAAATTATGAGATTAAAAATGATTACGAGGGTCACTCAGTATAGTACATGCAATGGTGCGGTTTCGCCCTTGTAGCTAGTCATAGTCTAGTCGTAATGATTTACTATACCATGGATTATCAATGTAGGGAATCACAACACATCAGTAGTTTTTTATAATAACGAATAATCACATGTAATCAGGGCCAAAGATACCCCGATATGAACAATAATCTTTCCTTAATTTTTTGATAATTTAATAAGTCATGAAATACTATACTAACAACCTTGCAGGTTACATGTTGTAGGTTGCAGGTCATTAAATTGTTTAGGTTTTGATGAGGCCATGGGACCATTGTCCTTACTTGGACCAATTGGAAAACTTCCACCCATAAGTGTCCAAGTTATTGGCCTATAGGACATTAATTCATGTATCAATACCATAGTTTATTCCTTTATTTAGTTATATATAATTACAATTCATGTGGATATTTGGTTCAAATATTCTAACAATAATTCATATGGTGATTTCTATTATCTTTTTTGTCATAATATTTTTAACTAGAATAATTTATATAGTCCATCCCATGTTGTAGAGTTCAATTCATTTATTCTACATTAATTTTCAACTATAAGATTAATTAACCTTGATAAAATAACTATGGAAAAAAATAAAAAACGAAGGCCAATTCATTTGGCCATCAAACACTTAAAACATGTCACCTTGTTGTTGATATGTGGCAACTCATCAATCCAAGTGTTATGTCACCTCAATTGTTTTGTAAACAATGGTCAAGGTGGATCGCATAATCTTCAGGCTTCTTCTGTAATGTGTTCTTGATTAATGGCCCTTCCAGACTTTTTTTTAAGCAATGATTGAGGGTGGATCCCATTGATTATGGGACAATCCTGAATATCAATAGACAATGTCTTGTTAGACTCTTCTTTGAATCAAGTCAGCTCATAATTATTCCCACATTCTTTCAAACCCATGAGTTCCTTATGCACAAGACAATTGGTCATACATAATATTAATACATGCCAAACAATGGAAATCACAAACTTCCATATCCATTCACCTACTTTATTCTCAAAGACTAAAATGTAATCAATGTTTCCAAGAAAATTGTCACACTCATAGATTACTTCACAACAAATGATATAAAATAAAATCAAGGTTTCACTTTAACCTTGGCACAAATTTGACTTTTATTATTGTATTTTATTCTTGAGAATCATCATCTTAATCCTTTGTATGCACATTCACAAAGAAAAAATGGCATACGTTGTACAAACCATGGTGTCAAACGATTCATGTAGTTTATTGCTTAGACCATTCCCAAGGATCAAGACAAATGGGTAGGCAATTAAGATGTTTTCATTGGGATAAATATTTCATAACTTAATAAAGCCCACATTGCATCAAAAATACAAGTTTATCACCTTGAACCTCATTCAATCCCATACAATGGTCATTCAATTTAGGACAAACAAATTGGAAGAATTGCACCCACAAATGTGTCGTGTAAATGATCCTACACCTGATTGAATTTCATGTGAATTAAGGGTCTCACACCTTACACCCGCGCCACATAATACCAAATGAAACCAAGGCTTCACACTTGTGATTCAATTGACTATAGCCATGGTGTATTTATGTTGCCAAAAAATCTTACTATTATCTTCAGGGCTTAGCCAAGGGGTTTCAATAAACACACTCAACCAATACACTCAAATATTGACTTACAATAGATCATTCAACATAAACAAAGGTTCCATATCTTGTTGAAGTATTCAAACTATGGCCTTTGGCCAAATTTCATGATCCAAAAAAACTTTCATTTTTCAATCTAAAATTATGACAATTGCTTACATACATTTTGAGCCAATTGTCATCACCATTTATCATTCGTAACAAAAAAACTCAAAAAATATGGACTTCACATCCAAGAATTCATACAAATTATTACGATGCAAAATGAATTTATTATCTTCCCAAAAGTCATAACTATTCATTTCTCTAGAAAATAATTACACTCAAATGAGAAGAAACAGATTTTTCCTCATAAACAAGGGTTTCACATGCAATACTAAACAATAAACAATTGTATTTTAAACTCAAAAAATCTATGATCTTCTTGAGAAGAGGGGAGCAAGGTGCTCGACCCTTAAAAGTTATGACTGTCCATAGCCACAAACTGAAAAAAGTTTTGCTAAATTTAGACATGTCTACAACCTACTCACTAAAACACTTCTTAACCTTTGCCAATGGTCAATTTGTCCACTTTAACATTATCAAATTTTTTGGCTTAATAATCATTAATATCATTAGAATTTCACTAATTCAATAATCAAAATAAAGATTTGAACTAAAAAATATAAAATTTTGAAATTTGAATTACTCTAACCAAAAAGTTGGATTAAAACTATAAAACTTTAACTTCCATTGTTGGTTCCACAAAGGTATCCAACAAATTCACCAACCTCATTTGTAGCATTAAGGGCCAATTTAATGTGGATCATGGTCACATCACCTCAAAAAGAGGGAATTTTATTAAAAATTAATAATAATAATACTAAAAACCCAAAATTATTCATTGATGTCGACAACCTAAAGGAAAAGGATATCCTTTTGGAAGTAGACTAACGTGTTGGCGCTAAAGGTTATCAGATTCCAATTGTAGCACATGGAGGGATTCACCTAGTAGTAGGTTATTGCAATTGGGTCACTCCCCATCTCAATTAGAATCTTCCATGCCACTAAACCCTGACACCCACCCAACTTCCGTATTTGCAAAAATATTGTATCAAAATCCAATAGCATTAATCAAAAATCACAAAAACAAATGGGAAAACAAATGGACAAACACTATGATGGTGGAGACATTGCCATTTTATTCCTAAAATTTGGAGTAATTATCGAAATAATTTCCAAAATGTATAATTTTTATTATTTTACAACGCTTGAACTTTATGAAGTTGTCCTCCATGGTCAAGGTTGCTATCATGTGAGTGATGAATGGTGATTGTTTACTTGTGAACGATGAGAGAGTGAAATGATATTGGTTTCACACACATTTGTATCATTTAACCATAGAGTTATGACATGTAGCATATGAATATTTAAGATGAAAATAGGGCTGAAGAAATTTTGAACACATTTTATTTATATACATTAATTTGAGAATGTACATTATCGTTGCATTGTTTTGTTATTTGAAACCCAATAGTATTGGCCAACCCATAGTTAAAGTTATGTAATGCCATCATAATCACATTATTATTTATATGACTTCAATGACATAACACTTAAAATCCATGACGACCATATTAGTTTAGAAATTTGAAACGGAAAATGATTTTATTACAAACATATATTCTATGTGTACAAATCTCTAGGTAAAGTAGATTATGACAACGACAAATTCATCCACACTTCAACATATACCTACAACAAATTCATGCAACATCCACACTTCAACAAATTATTTTGAGGTTGTCGATGTTGTTGAACATGAATAATGATGTTATTATAGTTCTGACCCTTATGTCAAAATGTCAAAATATATGATATTAGTTGTTCATAATCTATTTTGGTTGCTATGAGGCCTAAACCCCCACCCTTATGCGTCGTAGTCTAGGTGAGGGTCTAAGATACACATGAATTTGTAGACTCTTGCAACTTGAACTTGGTTCAAACATCTAGTGGCAACTAATCACCCTTGCCTTTATTAATTCCATTCCAAGTGTTCATAAACACCGCACTTCACACGCACACAATCAAATCCAAATCCACTCTCAAGTGCGAGGAGCTAGTTTATTTGTAGATTTTCTATGCTACTCTAATTTTTATATTTGATTTTTGGGTTGGCTCATAGATCCTTGCCACATTGGTTCCAGTACACTGCTGGCCTCTCAATCCAGAGTGCCAAATCTCCTTCCGCCAAGGGCTAGTGCCTCGCCTCTCAATCCAGAGTGCCGAATCTCCTTTGGCAAAGGGCCAGGGCCTCGCCTCTCACCAAAACTGCCGCGCCCAGGAGAGGAACTACACACCATCCTCGCCGAAAATCTCCCTCTTGTAGTTGTTCTCTGCCGGTTCAAAATTTGGCTCCCCAAGCCTATCCACTAAACCCCAACCCCTTAAACCAACACAAGAAGGTTCTAATTCGAACGCTAAAACCCTGGATCTTCTTCCCGTGACATAAACACAACCTATTCCTAATTTAATCAACCCCCACCAACTCTAACAATTTCATAACATTAAATGCACACACTTAGCGTAAAATTTAAAATCCAATCCCACTCCAAACCTCACTCTTTTTATATTTTTAAATGCTTGATCAAACATGCAACCCAAGGTTTATCACAACCAAGGATTAAAAACTCATGTGGGCACCATTTTGGACTCACATAAGTGCACAATAATGTTTAAATAATTACAAAAAATTAACAATTGACTAAATTTTTATTCAATAATCCATGGTAATAAGACTTCTACACTTTTGATTGTTGAAAATGTTAATGCTTTACTATTGAATGAAATAAATAAATATAACACCAAATATAGGTTTTGAACCTTATACTCGTGGAAATATACTAAATTTGATTGGTATGCTCACATTTTAACGCCAATTGCTTGTTATTCACCAATCATTGGTAAAGTAATGTGAATAACATGTCTTAGTTTCCTTCCAATTTGGAAATCGATGTCCAATTGTTTAAAAAATAATTCTTATTGAATATTAAAAAAACAATAGATTTTTGTACATTTGTGTAGTGGATGATCACATGAAGAAAATTTTGGACAATAATACATTTGAGGTTCAATTGAGAGAAATGATGATTTGGCATTATGAAATAACAAAAAAAATTGTTTGGGAAGGATTTCATTTGATGGCATCATCATATTGATGTTTCTTTCGATTAGGTATGGTTTCCAAGCATACAAAGTGTGTTTGTCCATATGTTTGCATTGAGGTTATTTATGTTTTTATATTCTATGTGCACGGGGGTGGCCCTTCCTTTTAGATTAAACACATAATGTAGTATTTTTTGGGTAGATATTTACCTATTTGGATGGATTATATGGCATGTTTTACTCAAAATAATGGTAAATTATTGTGATTATTGGCACTTTATGGGTAATAATAATTTGGTGAATGATTGATTTAATTGTACATTATATTACTTTTATGTATAAAATTTCTCAAATTCCTTAAAATATACAATTAAGTATAAGCCACACAGAGGACACATGTACAAAATGTGGATAACAATCAAACTATAGGGCTTAAGGTTTAAGGTTTGAAATCATAGTGAAGCTTGGTACAATTTAATATAGTGCTATATCAATAACTTAAATGAATTGTCAAATAAAACCAAAAAACAATCGTGTTCATTAACATATTTTAGGGGATTTCAAAATCACGGTGAAGTTAAAAACCTCGATGTCATGCTTCAAAGTTAGCCATATGTGTTTATAAATCATAATTATAAGGTTCCCACATGTTTTATTAAAAAAATCTATATATTATTTATTAACATGAATATAAAAAACAACCATAAAAGTATATGGGAAATCCCCATAGATCCCCAATGTCCTCTAGTGAGATTTTTTTCATCGCAATCAAAGGATCATGAAATGAAATGGTGAATGAAGCGCCAAAGACTTGACAAATCAGTTGAAAGTGAAGCATTAGATTGCTCGTAGTCAATAGAAATGTTATGGAAAAGGCATGAGAAACAATAAAATTATAACAAAACCACAAAGTTGGTTTGAGAGGGATAAGAATTATCCCATATTATTGTCTTAAAAAAATAAACCAATAAAAAACAAAACAAATATAGCATGAAACCATCTCACTTCAAACATTGTTTATATGCCTTTGTGTATGTGTATATGCTTGTGCAATCTCATTTGTAGTCCTATTGACTTCCAATAGGTAATAGGTCCACCACGCAAGTGAAGTGCCTAAAGATTTGATTTCTTTGAGGTTTTGGAGTGGATCTTAAGGAATTTGTGTTTTTGAGCTTTGGAGCCTTGGAGGTGTCCAAGGGTGCATTTGGTTGTTGTAAGTGTTTTTTTTTTTTACTTGAATGTATGTTTGATGCAAAAGCATGTGACTTGAATGTTTGGAATATCGAGAGGTTTATTTGAGAGGTTTGGAGGTGTTTAGATTTCAAAATTGAAAGAAATGTTGCAGACCTTGAACAACTACCAAAATAACTATACTCAATTAGATTTTGTATACATTTAAAAGAACAACTATAGTTAGATGGAAAATTTTCAAATAAATTTGAAGAAACACTATAGTTAAATAGAAAAAAAATCCCAATATTATTATATATTTGAAGAAGTTTGCCTCTTGATTTGCTTTAGTTGAGGGTCTTTAATATGCTCGAGTCACTAAGGATCGTCAAGAACTACGTTTATACGATCACTCGTAGTGATGGGCTTTGGAACAACCTCTATATACACCAACACAAATAACACACTAATGACATTACAACACTACAACAAAATTCCGTGAACAAACTGCACTCAACTTTAGTTAACTATATATAACTATACTTAACTACATTTTTTGACAGGTAGAATTGTGAACAACTATAATTAAAAAAAACAACTAGGTAACTAATAGTCAAATTAGTTGGTTAGTTGTCCAAGTTTTGAAATTTTGTTTGAACACCTTGAATGTAGATAAACTTATGTAAGTGCATTGTATCTGATTTAAAAACGAAAGCATTTTACTTGATTGATTAAAAAGTATGAAGGGCACCTTTAAGAGAAATTGCATCCATTTGAATGAAGAAAAATCTAATTTGAGTATTTAAAAATTTTAACACACATTTGAGAGTAATTGGAGTCATTTGATGTGTGAAAGATCTGACTCAAGTCATTAGAATGTTTTTGGGCATTTTCGGAAGAAAGTGGATTTATTTGAGGTGAAAAAAATCTTACTAAAGATATTTGATAGGTCTAAAGCATATTTAAGAGCCGAAACTCTTATTTGTGGTGAACAAAATATGATCAAAATGACTTGAGAGCCCAAAAACGTTTTTGAAATCACAATATAATTTTTGACTTAACATGGACCTTATTTGAGTGGATTTAAGTGAAGACATGAAGTTTTAAGGTATGAGGGTTCATTAGAGAGTGAAAGAATGTTATTTGATTGCATTGAATTCAAACTCCTTTTGCATAGCCAACTCTTACTCACTCGCATCATTCAATTCAATTGCTTCTCTCAAGTTTTTAGGTTTCCTAACGATTAAAATGTTTGCATGTTTTTTGCCTTGGGGTTGTGGAATTTGGTTCTTCCACCATTTCCAAACGGTTTGCGTGGCCTATCCGGATATCTAGAATTGCCCATGGTTTCATTGCCATATTGCGGTGTTGGGGACACTACAACAAATTGGGTATTTTGTGACTGGGGAAATGTGACTAGGGATGACTGGTGACTACATGATGTCATATTTGGCCAGGCCTCGACCTTTGGAGGGGACAAAATTCAAAAATATGACTCGCAGTCATATAACACTGTAGTATTCGGCAAATGTACCGTATACGGCGTATGGGAATGACGTGTGCCTTCATAGGGAACGACGGGGAACGTGTCTGGTGGACGCCCAATCATATGTGGCAGTCACATTTTTTGTGAGTCATACTCTTCAGTCACATTTGACAAGGGCCATTTTTTTCCTTTTTTTGGATAGCCCTTGGAAATGTAGGCTGTCCTAGACAGGCCGCTTGTGTTTTTGTCCCATGACTCATTATCTAGTATTATGGTTTGGGGTATTTATTTAATAATGACAAATTTTGGTCAAAATTAAGTATTTTTTGTTCTATAATATGAACGACAATGAAAATTGGGAATGGCCCATGTTTATTTATTGAATAATTAATTGATTGATCTTTAGGGAATATAGGGGGGAAATTGGGGAAGAGTATTTAAAGTAATTATTTCCAAGAGACCAATCTCTTTCTCGGACGTGGAGTCAATCACCGTCAGAGTCGCAATACTCTAAGTCATCTACCAATGCGTCGTTCGGTCCCTCTAGACATTCTAATGCTTTAGCAACCACTCCTGGCCCCATTTCCACTGCATCGTCTAATATGGGTGTTTTCGGTACGAGATTGTCATATAAGCCCGTCACTTGCAATCCGGGAAAATCTGAAGTCCTGCCCAATGTTATGCATTGTACTTCATCCGTTCTCTACTGTTTGGAGAATACCCGAACGCCTATAGATTTCTTGCGCAAAACAACTTCCCATCCACATTTGGCTACGTCATGTGAAAAATAAATGTATTCGATGTGGAGAGGAAAGACAAATGATTGTACAAAGTAAGGAATCAATCTGTCAAAGTTTACAATGGTGAAACCATAGTCATCGCGCTTCATGGTGGCCCCATCTCCCTTCATGTTTGCAACCACCCAATTGCAATAGAGGTTCACCACCTCAAAGTGTCCATAGTCTACAGGTAGGATTTCCTCCACCTAGCCCACGTACTCCACCTCTGTTGCCTTTGAATTTGTGTCCTTCAGGCCCGAGCGACATAGTTGTTGAAATGTTGCGGCTACTCCAAAGTCCATTGTTGTCAATTGCGCATGTGCACTTCGGACACGGATGTGGTTTCCAAACGCATACATGGATCAATACGACTTCGTTTGATCTGATGGAGGTAACATCAAGGCCCTAATGTCTTGTTGTACCTCCTTAGTCCTTTCTTCTATGGCGCGCAACATTACTTTTGGAAACCAAATGTGAAAATCCTCGTCGCGCAACTCCGTTGGGTACACTACCCGCGCCTATACTCATGCCGCTCACATTCACGTCGTGATATGTCATCCTCATGTTTCCTGCATGATAAACTAATTATAGCTATATACATGTTCGTACAAAAGTCAAGTTTCAGCGCGACCGCTTTAATCGACTTCCCGAGCTAACGGCAAAATCTACATTGCCCAGAGATTTTGGATATAATTAATCACATCATTACCCGTGATTGGCTAAAATCACTAAGGGCAATTATAATTGCATACAACCGTAGTCATAGGGTATGGACTGGAGTGTTGTTGTAAGAGAAGAGGTGCACGACAAGTTCTTCCCCCCTAACATGAACTCACATCCTCCACTCCTCCAGTGGTGCCACATTGTTCACCACGAACTCGTGTATCCATTATTGAAGGTCGGGTGGGACGCAACGCGCCCGTTTGCCACCTTCGAGGATCTCATCGTACAGTGATGGGTCTTCTTTGTCATTCCACACTCTTTGAGTGGTAACTGTATATTCTTACATATACTCTGTGCAAAATCCCAAAGCCTCAACTATGGCATAGCCTTCAGTCATGCAAGCCTCTGGTCGAGCACGGTTTCGGACGTATCCTTTTAGAGTCTTGAGATACCTCTATATAGGGTACATCCAACGTGTATGCATGGGTCCACAAATTTCCACTTCCTCCACGAGGTGCATAACTAGATGGCTCATGATGTCAAAAAATGATGGCGGGAATTATTTTTCCAACATGGATAGTGCTATGGCCGTGTCGCAACCCTTGCTAGCCCCCTTGACCATCTTGCCAATTTTTGTTTCTAGCAAAGGTTACAAACGCTAACCCTTCGCATTCCGCCATGCTAATGCTTAGCTCCTCCTAACCCGGACCTTATAATTCATAGGAGGGAACCAACCCTCCTACTTGGCTTTCGGGACTCACCCCTTAATCGGTAACCCATTCCTAGATGTGAACTTCCATCCATGGAAGTCCAATCCTATGTTGATCATCGCATTGCCGGAGCAACACTACAACAACTCGAACCATACTAGGCAACTATGGCCTCACATTGGTCCAATGCCCATGGAGGCCGTATCGTTCGGCCTCAGGTGGGTGAGGCCACACCACCTCACCCATGTAAGCCTCAAGGATTCTATGCGGGGCCCCTACCCCACCGTCAAGAAACCTCTTGTCTCTCTACCAAGAGTTGGGGCCAAGTAGATATTTTCCCTTAGCCGTTGGGCCTAGAAGCCCCTAGTAGCTTCAGACCATCATAACTTCCTTGTATGATGTCTGATGCTAACAAATAACCATTCCATCTTCATCTACGCTTCCCGTAGATCCGGATGGACTCCTCACTTGACCCATTCATGCAAGTCTTGACAAAGTTATGCTTGTTTGAACCAGTGTTGAACGGGTATCTGTTAAGCACACGGGTCTATAAAAGGGTATGTACACTGGCTTGTGATACCAGCTTGAACTACCAAGCAGTGCGCAAATACCAGGTTCATACCCGGGCCCTGGACTCACTGCCAACCCTAAACCTGGTCACTAACCCGTATCTTGCTCAACGATGAGCTTGGAAACCCTTAAACATGCACGTCTTTGTTCATTATGCCTGCTTACGGCGATGTACGGGTTTGTTGTGTGCACATCGTACTACAAGTAGTGGAGCTTTGTTGCTGGGGTTAAGCTAGCAACGTTGATTAATGTGGGAGAGAGGGTGTTGCACCTTCAAGAAGAGGTAATTCCGTTTTGTCTTTGCTTGAAGCACCAACTTCATATAACAACTAGGGTTTGTGTTTGCTAAACAAGTTTAGTGAAAAGGAGTTGATTGCAGCGGGTGAGCTAGAGTGAGATTTAGCTTGAGGGCATTGTTTGATTGTTTTTTATCAATTCAACTTTGTTTGATTAAACTGATGTTGGTCGAAGTAGTCCATGTTGATCCGATTCAATACTTGGTCAAGCATGACAATTTAATAAATTCAAATCATGATTCAATTTGATCAGTTTGCTCAAGTTCATGCTTCATATGTTTTATTTTTTATTTTTTATTTTATTAATTAATTAAATTCTCTCTTAAAAACCTTAAAATGACATACCATACCCTTGCACTGGGCACCCTGGTATATGAAAAAAAATCACACCATAACACGTACCCTAAAATTCAAGAAATTTTACAAGACCACATACACATACCCTACCTTGAAAATACAAAACCTTTGTAATATCAATACCTCGATGTTCTACATTTCCAAGAAATTTTCAAAAACCAGGCCTCCCCTGTATGCACTTTACAACATACCCATTCAACACTGGTTTGAACCTTGGCAGTCCCGGGAATCACTCCCAGGCACTGTTGTACCAGGGCGTTGTCTCGGGACAGCGCCCCACTCAAATGGCCATAACTCCTAGCTTACACCTCCGATTGAGGTGATCTTGAGCATTCTAGAATCACCACGCCATGAACTACGCATAGCTTTTGGCCTTACCCTCGTGCCTCCTAGTCTTTGTGGGTGGGAGGCATTCCCAACGCCCGGGGCCGTCACCCACACTAGGATGACTTGGGCCCTCTCACCAACGGCGCCACAAGTCCCGGGGGTCACTCCGGGGTCCCCCTTGTGCCCGCGGTGTTTTGGGCACTCCTCATGGAGAGGTGCGCGACATCTCTTCTATTGCCGCGAAGCTCCCCCAAGTAAGGTCTTCTATGCAACATTAGAAAATTGTATGATAGGCGAGAGTGGGGGTTGGATGTAGTGATTTACTACGATATGGACCTCAATGTAAAAATTAAAAATTAAAAACCAATTGCGGCATGTTTTTATCGATGTTGTGTTTTCATTTTGATGTTGGGATATGGTCGCCCATAGAGTAGATCCTACTTGAGGTAGTAGCTACGTTTTGTGGTATTTTTGGCCACCCACCTCCGAGGGAGTCTAAAAGTACCGCATAAGCCCTTCGGTGAGGGTGGCCTGCCTTGGCAAGTGCCCAAGCCGAACCCGGTTATGATATTTAATGGATGTTTTGTATTAGTGGCAAAATTTGATAATCGCGTCGTATCCTTTCGATAGGTTGTGCTTAGATTTTAAATGCTTAATATAATTATCAAGTTCCCTAACCTAATGCCTACTCTATCCTAGTCTACGCGCAGACACACTAGCCTTGGGATCAAGGCAACCTAATCCTAATGAATGAAATAACCTTATATTTTACCTTGGGCCATCTCTAATTCTTTATTTCTTATATATTAAATTCTCTAAACGGGGGGACCTTTATTAAGTCCCACCCTCTCAACCTTCATTGTTAATTTATGGTTGATTGAACAAAGCCTATGTTATTAAGTTCATAATTTATGGCATCACCACTTACCTGTTTGGCGTATGCCCTAACCCAAACCCTTCAAGGCCCTGTGCAAGTCTCTTGAAGGTTGATTCATACTTACATCCTCCGATCTTTGCCGCTAGAGGGTGGTCTCAATCCTCGGAGTTAAATTTCCGATTGGTTTTTGCCCGTGGGGGTCGTACAAATTTTGTTGGTTATTAATTAGTTTAACACGGTTTGACCACCAAAATTCAACTTGATGGGATGAGGGAATAATGCAACATGTGTGTTCCACCTATTGCACAATCTTCAAGGGTTGGGGCCATCACCTCCAACCCTTGGGGCCAACAACATGATGATGGTTTCGTGGGTCATTACTCCCACCTTAACACCTACAAACATACAGAATGGTCATGTCGGTGATTAATCCGGCTTCACCACACACGAACGAGCTATGAATGGAAAACTACTACCACAACATTTAAACGAGAGGCTCCGCACACATGGGAGTTAGAATCACCCTCGGCGGCTAGGTGGGTGATGCCACCCTAGCCTTACATGGATAGTTGGGTTGGGGTGAAAATTTATCTTTGCCACGCTCCCTTCATTCCTAAATTGAAGGATTAAAAAGCTTATCGATTGACTACCATCTTGGTTTGGTGATGGTTGGTGCGGAACCCCCATTCCAACGCTCGGCCGCCCACAACACGCCAACCTTGGATGGATGAACCTCTTCTCGTAAGGCAGTAGATATTCTTTTGCTTAAACAACCAGAACTTTTGCTCACAAGTTTCAATTGGGACAATTGTTAGTACTCTGGAAAGCTAACAAAAATAACTATAAGTCATCCAATTATGAAAGAAACTGCATGTATCTTCTTAAAGATATGAGCTTACAAAGTCAACATTTAGAATTCAAGATATCTTCATCAAACATCTATAACTTTTATTTTTAACATAGATTCCAACAAGCTTATACTTTCTAAAAACCTAAAAATCAGATCTACAACTGCCCCAAAGATCAAAATAATTGCATGCTTTCTTTTGCGGGTTTGAGCTTACAAAGTCAGCTCTTATATTTTAGGAAGCAGCTGGGATACCTTCATTCAAACATTCATAACTCTCACTTCTTAAATCTAATTGTGACAAACTTATATTTCCTAGAAAGCTAACAACAAGACCTATAACACTACCAAATATCAAAACAACAGAATAATTTCTCTTTTAGTTATGCGCTTGTAAAGTCAATACTTGTAATTTGAGAGCCAGCTGAAACACCTTCATTAAAACACTCATAACTTACATACATCAAATTAGATTCAAACATGCTTACATATTCTAGAAAGCTAACAACAAGACCTGTAATACGCTTAAATATCAAAGCAATTAAATGACTTGTGAGTTAGTTATGCGCTTGCAAAGTCAGCGCTTGTAATTTAAGAGACAACTAAGGCATCTTCAGTCAAACATTCATAACTTTGGTTTTCTAATATAGATTATAACGACCTTAGGTTTTTTGGAAAGCTAACATAAAGGGCTACACTTACTACAAATTTGAAGGCTAAATTATAGTTTTTGTATCCACAACACTCACTTGAAAGTGACACAGCTACTTAGGGGTGTGTTAAAAAACACATTACCTTCTCTCAAGAGTTCAAACTATAAGAATTCAACTTATGCCTATATTGAATGAATGAGAATGTTGTTTCTCCTTCTAACTAAAATTTTTAAAGGGCTTCGACGTGCAAAAAATTAAAATTTAGAGAGAGTATTGAAAGGAGAAGATGGATTTTTATGACCCTTCAAATAAAGTGTTGGGCCCCTTTTCTCTTCCGTTTACCGAGGGGTCCCGTTCTTTGAACGGTGGCAACTAAGCCCTTAGAGGTGAATGGGGGTGAGGGATGTCACCTTGCACCCCACTTTTTCAAGCCCTTAGAAAGGATATTTTATTTCCGTTTGAATTTGATTTTTTGGTTGGCAAGGGTGGCAACATGGCCCCCTTGCCTTAGTTGGCAAGATCCCTTACGCTCGTAGTTGTTATTTTCTTTTATTTTTTAGTTGCCGCCGCTTGACTTTTGGTTGCTTGATTTGGTTGTTTCTAACTTAACCTATATACTGACTAGCCTACTACTTTAACACTTCCGATTCGGGTAAAGGGTGTTTTTCTTTTATCCCTTCGATTTCTAATTTTTACTTGCCCGAGAATTTACTCCAAAGGTAAAACACCTCTAGTCAACATACCTTAATTTAAATGGTTTTTTTGCTAAATTTTCTTCTTACGAATCTAATAATTTTGCTAAAACACCTCAATTGTGAGCTTATTTGCCGTTGGGGCAATTTTGACGCTCACACATTTCTTGCAGAGGAAACGAATGCTCATTGGAGCTTCTTGTGGGGGAGGACCTATCCCCTCCAGAGCCCTACAAAAGACCTACATGATCTCTTTAGTATGATTTCGGACCTTATTCATGGTACAACTTGATGTCTTCAATTTGATTGCGATGCAATGGCAACGACATAGTCCTCCCCCTCAAATGTCCTTGATTGTGAGCAATGAGATCCGTTAGACCCTAACGATGACTTTTTAAGGGGAATCATAGGGCCATTTGAAGTATTGGCCCGCAATCCCTCCGACATAGAATATTGCGTGGGGTATATGGACAAGGAGGTTGGTCTAGCGTCACTACCACCAAGTTGGTAGGTTCATCGACACCCTATGTGTGTGAACCCCACTATGCTAAAGTTCTATTTGGATTTTTCATTTTTTGACAATTATGACTTCGAATGTAGACGCAGACATTGGAGGCCATTCCCCTGTTGTTGGAAGCAGCTCCAAAGTTGTTGGAGGAAGCACCTTCTCCATTGGCCACGGGGTCCAAGGTTGTTGTCCAAGGTCAAAATGTTTGATTAGGACGAGGACAACAAGGCCAAAGCAAACGTGGTAGCTCACGGTGAGCCTTGTAGGATGTGCACTCCACGGGCGGCTTATTGAGGAGGCCAACGTATATGTGAGCGTGTCCTCAATTGAGCCTAGAGCGGAATCCGTGTTGTTGTACGAGGGCAACAACGACGCCGACCGGCCGATGGTGCGTTTGGGCGATGCGTTGAAGTCCACCACCAAGTGGCCTATGAAAGCATTCAAAGCTATCTCGGAGGAATGAAACAAGCCTTTCACAATTAGGTAGTCAACATATTGATGGTAAATGTAGCAAAGACTGATACATTTGGATATGTTTTGAGATATTGACTACAAAATATCATTGAATTTATTCATATTTATTTGTGCAATTTGTATAGTGATATTTAACATCTATCTTATTAATGTGGTAGTATAATTGGGTCCCCATTACCCTTATTCCATATGGATATGAGAAGTACATATCTAGCTACATGAAAGTTCTTGCATTTTATACAAATCCAAATCCTTTAAAATGTAGAAATTAAATGTTGAAAACATTAATGGTATAAGAAAAATGATATCAACCCATTGCACTAAATATTGTGTTTGGTATCACCAATTATAACCATTAACTATATATATATTGTTAATAAAAAATTTATAAAATACTACTATGTAAACTTGGCAAAAAATAGCACATGAATATTGTGAATCAGAGTTCGACATATACATGTGAGATACAAACCCTTAATTACTTATTGGATTACTAAGCTACACCAATGGAAGAACTATGCCCTTAATCATATGCAAGTCAACTCATGCTTTCAACAATATGTACTTCAATCACAATTGTGGCTAAGACATGATTCATGATTAAGGCTATGACATCAAAGTGTAGAATTTTCAATATTGTTGTGAGGTTATTGTGTGCAACAATGAGGGGGGCTAGGTCATACTAGAGGACTATGCTACAAGTTTGGATGATCAAAGTGAGCAATTTTTTGAATGCATTCAAGACACCCAAGTGGCAATTGAACCATTTATTGACTTGGAAAGAGACTATGAGAGTGGGGTAGATTTTGATTTTGATCCCCATGGCGGTAATTGTTTTGTTGAATTTGCACAAATCCTTGAGTTGCACCCCAATTAGAATGTATTTAGAATGGGGATTTCCAATGATATGTGTGGGATCGAGGAGGAGGCCATGACATCCCTTAAGATGTTGGTTACTAAAAGTTGGCATTTTGATGGTCTAAAGACCTAGGTGGTGGGAAGTTCTAGCCAGACTCAATCTCATAATAATGATGGCCTACCCCCAAGGCTAGACTGGACCAATTTGTGCATTGGGAGGCCCATTCTAACGAATTCATTATACTTCACAACACACAATCTCAAAACATGCGTCGGGGTGCGGAGGACATTTGATAGGGTTTTGAGGTGGATAATGGTATACGTTTCTAACCTCCAGTTTAGAAACTTAGAAAAATGGCAACTCAATAGATGATCAACTAGAGGCAACCTTTTTTTGCAGTTGATGGGGCTTCTATAAAAACAATGGCACAAATTTATGGAATACTCCCCACGTCTTTGTGGGACTATGTTTTGGGGAAAACCTTATATGGTAAGTGAAGGGTGTTTTTATATGAGAATGAATTTGTAATTTGAATTATCAAAATGTAAATAATAGGCCATTTGCTAATTGAGTCAATGTTGTTTAAAGGTGGCAAAGATCACCAAGACCGTGACACCCTCTACAAAGGGCATTCCACGATCAGGTTGGGTAAAATGGTTCAAAAGTAGGAACCCCAACTTTGACACTTCGAGTGTTTTTATATGAGGAGAATGAATTTGTAATTTGAATTATCAAAATGTAGAGGTTTGGAACAAGGCATAACAGAGTGTTTATGCCGTGAGAATGGTTTCTTCTTTATACGATAATTTGGAAAATATGTACTCTAGGCATAATTACCCAAACACTCACATCTAGAACAATGATGAGTCCAGGGCCCAAATAGGACAAAATGGAGGTGCTCGTGTTTTGACTAGGAGGGGGATACGAAACATGCATATTGTCACGCCTCACAAAAGAGAAAAATTGTCTATCTTGTTCTGCATCAATGCATTGGGTTTTAGTATTCCTAATTTTAATATATTTAAGGGTAGACTATTAAGGTGCAATTTCATAATTAGGTATGAGGAGGAGGATTGTATGGCCATGGAAAAAAACTTAGATGGCGGGAACACTATTCATTGAGTGGATTAATCATTTCCTACTTCACATTGGTAAAATGTATGGTTTTTCTAATGTGAATCAACATTTACTCATAATGGATGGACACAACTCATATGTCATCCTAGATATGACTAGGATGACATGCAACCGTTGGGTGTTAGTCATAACTGCATCATCTACCGTTTTTTTATCCAACCCCATAAGAAAAGTAGAGGAGACCATTGGCTTATGCTCGTGTAGTACAGTGAGGGTGTTCTGGAAGATTGGATCAGTATTGCCCATTGGGTCCATGGAATTCTTATCGACATACCGAGCATCTTGGAAATTTGGTTGATGAAGATGACCCGATCGGGCTTGACCCCTAGCTTGATTTTGGTTATGACCAAAATTTAAGTTACGGTCAACTCTATTGAATCCTTGGTTCCAGTTGGTACCATGGTTGTAGCCTTGGTTTCCATAAGAAGGTTGTTGTCCGTTGCCTCCATATCGGGGTTGGTTGGGTTGGAACCCTTGCACTTGCTTATCATAAAAAGAATTGGTATTGCTTTGCGGATGCGCATTGTTGTAAGAGTTACCTTGGCTATGACCTAGATTTGGCCGTCTACATCTGTGTGTTGGGTGGTTCCCACTACAATTGGCACATGTCACCCCCGATTCTACTTAGCAAATGCCCAGGCCTATTGGGTGCATTTTGTTGCATGTGGAGCAAGGAATACCTTGTGCGGGTTGATGGGTTGATCCTAAAGGAGGATGCTTTTGAAAATGACCTTGAAGAGGGACCATTGGCATGAGATTCCTTGGTGCTTGACAAAATTGATCACTATGGCCATATTGGTTGCAATTCCTACACCAAATGTTTGACAAATAATTTCCCATTTCATTAAAAGATCCTACATGTGGAGCTTGTGACTTGGTGTTGATGGTCATGGTCAATTGTTCCGTCATGATCTTGAGAGTTTTCATAACATCCTCCTTGAGATCCGCGTTGGCTTAAGTGACCCTCTTCTCGAGTTCGGCCATCTTACCAATGGTAGATGGATCATGATAGGGTGTGGGGAGTATCTCCAATGGCGGTGGCCGTGAGTCTAATGGCGCGATTTGATGGTAAATTGGGGCACTTCCTTGGCCATGAAGGGTGTCCTTCAACATGGAATTATCCCATGTTGGAGGCACACAATGTGCGAGAATGAATGCAAAGACCGGGGAAATCGTGCGGTCCCACATTTGCTCATTCTCCTTGTCTATGGTTTCTACCCGTCGTGCCGCCGTCTTAGCTTCTGCCAAGGTGATTGGATGTGAGTTCAATATCTCTCGCATGGTGTGGTGCTTATTAAATCCTTGGATGAAGTAGTACCGGATAGTATCATCTGATAGGTGGTCTTCTATGAATCGTGTAATTACTGTCTCAAATCTACGGATGTAAGATGAAATGTCCTTGGTTGGGCCTTGGCGCATACCGACAACTACAACGAATGCACTTTGTTGACCCGTCTCAGGCCGAAATTGGTAAAGGAAGGCCGCTTGGAGTGTGGGCCAATCGGCAAAGGTATTGGGTGCATGCGAGCGATACCACTCGTATGCCAGTCCTTCTAACGTGATGGAGAACCACACTAACTGATATGTGTCCTTGGGGATGACATTCGTGACCAATATCTCAATATAGCGCTCAATATGGTTTGACGGGTCTGGGTGGGGGAAGCTTGAAAACTTTGGAAGGTGAATTGGCATCATTCGAGGTGCCAAATTGGGTGGGATGACTATTGGCAACCCTCAAGGTGCAATCATAGGGTCCATTTGGGTTGCCACGTGTGACGAACTAGCAAGTGGAGTGGGTGGCAATTTAATGGGACTTGGTCCCGCTTGTCTTGTTAATTCAATCTCTATTTGACTTCTAGGGGTATTGGTTGGAGATTGGGTTTGTAATTGTTTTAATTTAGCGGATCGGGTCGTGACCATTTGGAAATCATGTGTTCTTCATCTAGTATTTGTCTACTTGTATTGGTAACCACATGAATGAATAACCCTTTATGTAATTGGCGGTGAAGTACAAAAACTAGTTTCTTCAAGGTTAGGAGGAACCTAGGCTGTAAAAAATCACCTTTGCAACCCCAAGCACTCCGCATCCTTTGGGAATAATTTTTTTCCTTCACCTCCATTATATGAAATTTTAATCGTGTAAACAAAATGCCTCCGCCCTTACCTGGATGCGGTGCACAACCCAAAGGTGGAACACTTCAAAACCTCATGCCGGTTATTGAAGTGGCGGAATCACCTTCCCACCTTGGTTAATCCACAAGTGGTTTGTAGCACGATATGGGATTACAATTAATTCTAGTTCATAGTTTCGTTTAATTAATTACACATGGTGGACCACAAAGTATGTGATGGATGGGATTCATGGCAACCTGTATATTCAACCTGTTGCTTTCAAACTATTGGGTGTTGGGGCATCACTGCCAACATCCTAGGGGCCAACAAAAAAAAATCACGCCGGTCATCAACCCGACTTCATTGCCACAAAACTGTTCTAAAAATTTGACAAGCACCCACCACATACACACAAAGGGCTCCAATCAAAATCTTAGGATTTGAAGATCCCCTTGGCATTTAATTAGGATTTTATCCTTGATTGAACTACAATAAAAGATAGATAGGGTTAAGCGTATACCTTTAGGCAACAAGCCTAGTCACGCTCTTTCCTAGGGCCTCCACCTAAACTTAAAAATTTAGTTTGAAACTCAACTTACTCCGCGGTCAGCTTTGTTAGCTCAAAACTCCAAGCTCCAAGGTTCCAACCCCACGCTCCAAGCTTCAATCTCCAACTCCAAGTTCCGAGCTCATGCCATAATTTCACAAACACCCACTCCCAACGGACGCACCAAAAATGTGGTGATAATTGTTACTCCAAATGGAGTAACAACCCACAGTATTGGCCGGATGGGGTGTACTACTCTAGTGCCTCCAAGCAATGACCTTCTAATTCCTATAATGTAGAAAACTAATGTACGACTTGATACAGAGGATTAATACATAACATTACTGAATAACACGCAATACACTATTGTCTAACACGTAGTACATTACTGTATGACATGTAGTACATTACTGCATAACATGCAAAACATGAATACAGAGCACGAATGTAAGATATTGATGTATAAAACTAATGTAGAACAATAACGCAAAATCTAACACAAAACCTAATGCAGAGGAATAATATCGAATATAATGCATGAGAGTATTGTACAAGGCTGATGCAAGAATCTAATATAGAATCTAATACAGGGGACTAATATAGAAGGTTAATGCAGCGGACTGATGTAGAACGTAATACGGAAGTTTATTATAGGAAATTGATACAGGAGACTAATGCGGAATCCAATGCATAACGTAATGCAAAAAAATGAGATAGAAAATTATTTCAGAAGACTGATCTAACATTAATGCAAAGGCTAACACATAAACTAGTGTATAGATTAACACAAGAACTATTAAAGTAAAAGATTAAGTAATAATTTATACATCCAATAACAAATGATATCAAAGCTAATGCAACTACACAATGACACATTTTTCAATAGGGTTTAAAATCTTTTTATTGAACATTCATAAGGTTCAAAAAACTTGTTATTCAACATCCATAGGGTTTTATAAATATTTTTTTCCATCATTCCTATCACTACCTTTCAACAACTCTTTGCATTTACCTATATGAAGAGGGGGGAGAGAGAAGAGTAGTCCTAACCACAAGAGTGAGAGAGTGAGAGAGTGAGAGTTCAACCTTCGTGTTCTTTTTGAGGGACTATCCTTTCAACCACCAAGGCTTCTCGGGCGTAGATCTAATCATACATACATCTAACGGTTGGCATTTATAGCCGCCAACACCCTAGCCGCCATTATCTAAATCCCTAGATCTAACGATCTTGGTTTCCCAACCGTTTGATGTAATGGCTTTCATCCGCTTAATATTATTTTCCATTCGTTGTTGTCCTCCGTTTGCGCCTTCATCTGCTCGACATCTCATGTGTTTGACATCATTTTCCGTTCGTTGTTGTTCTACGTCTAATGTCGTCCTACGCTGTCATTCCCCCATTCGACGTCATCTTACGTTGTCATTCATCCATTTGACGTCATCTTACGTTGTCATTCATCCATTCGGTGTCGTCATACGTTGTCATTCATCCATTCAATGTCGTCCTACGCTGTCATTTATCCATTCGACGTCATTCTACGTTGTCTTTCATCCATTCAATGTTGTCTTTCGTTGTTCTTCATTTATTGGCTAAATTTCTTCATACTAACTAATTAACCTACATCTAATTTTTATTTACTAACTTCATTTTTTTTAGACTACGACCTCACCATGAGCGGTTTGATTGAATCACATAGATAAATAATAATAAGTTTCTAAAGATAAAAAAAATGGAGAATGTTCTACACACACCCGCGTAGTAACTTCTTCTTTGTATCCGCCTTTAGATTGTTCATGCTTAAATACTAGCTTAATTTGGGATAGCACGAGTCTATGTAACCAACCGGATTCAAACCCGGATTGGTCCAAACGTAATACCAGTCTCTTGTACAACTCGCATTCATAGGCGAATGTCTCAAAATCTAGTAGCCACCTATAGTTTAATTATTCTAATAACTAACTTCTTGGTTTTTGTAGATTGTGGGCCTTAATTCAACCCATGAGCGGTTTGAGTGGCTGACACCAACCAATGGTAGCCACTGTAGAAATTGGTAAAATTTAGGTATTTTGAGCCAATGTTTTGTATTATGATAGAAAATCATAAATATGATGGATGAAATTTAGATAAAGTCATGATGATTTAGATTTGATGGAGAGTTGTTTTGTGAAGGATAAAATGATGGACCTATGATGAACTTAAGGTAGAAGCATCTATGAAGAATGGTAAGATGAATGTGATAGATTTGGATGATTATAGGAGATAGAAGCCCATTGGTTGGAAACATTAGAGTAGTCCACTTATCCAGCCAATCTTTTAAGTTGTTATTTTGATTGGAATAGCAATTTTCACTACACTAGAAGTCTCATTAGAGATAGTAGAGAGATTCTTATAAAGAGATATGGTTCATATACATGGATCCAATTGCACTTAAAATGAAAAAATGATCAACACATTGTGCGGGAAGCTAGACATAGATTTTTAGGCCCACATCAAATTACCAAAGGGGAGATAGGTCTAGAAAGAGCCCGCATTGAACCTAAAAAAACAAGCAGGTTGTTAAAACACCAGAGGTTTGTGCGCCAAGGAAGCAAAATCAAGATGTAGAATAACACCTGCAAGTTTCCAGGAACTAAATCTAACTTGTGTGAGCCAGGATCACCCCCACCCTTAATTGCGTTGTGGTCCAGGTGAGGGATCCCCCTTCCGCACTTGTTACCAGTCGTTTATAAGAAAGTATAGCCTATCTCCTCTTCAATAATGAATTGGTGCATTCACACCTTTTCTTTATTATCATTTTTGACTCCAAGCATTCACAATATTGGGTCTCACACCACACAAATCACAATCATCATTCCACCCTACAACCACCAAAGCGCTAACAACCTAGCTTTAAATTTAACTTTAATCCAAACTCAAAGCCCCCATTCTTTTTATGTTTTTGAATAGTTGATGCAATATCAAAGCCTAAGTTTTAGTGAACTTTAAAGGTTAAGAACACATGTGGGCACAAATTTGGGCTCACAGCTTGCACCAACAAAATAGTTGAAAATAGAATTACATTACATACTAACATACGAGAAAAAAAAAAAAAAAAAAACATCTACATCAACAATCTAGATTTTTACCTTCCACCTAAGATTACATAAAGACAAGATATGGAGAAAAATGAGTATAAAATAAGCAAAAAATCTAAAATATCACAATAAGGGCATGGAAGAATTATCTCCCGGGACGAATGGGTTTAATATCTTGCACTCTTAGGGAGGCTCAAAATCACATGGAAAAGAGGAAGAAAAATACAAGGTCTCTCTAACTAGAGAGGATATTGGACCCACTAATATGGAATGGCCTCTACAAAAAATCTCTAGTACGAAAAGACATGCCAATGCAATAGTAGAAGAACACATGGATTATAACAACACCAAACAAAGGTAATTTTAATTATAGTCCTTGTGAATGGGAAGGCTCATCAACCTATTCACCCCAAAAATTTAGTGGGTGGAGGGGGACAAGGTGAAGACTTGATTGACGATTGTGTCCCACAAACCCAAAACTCGGAAAAATACAACAATCAATCCTTTGATGTCATCGCAATTCTTACCAACATGATGGATGGGGGAGGGGATATCAACTCATCCACACCGACCTACAATATTGAAGGATTGGGAAGGTTAACTCATGCTCTATAGGTGGAAGAGGTTTAGCATCCGGTCTTAAACACATCGGTATCATGGAGGATGCTCATGCTTTGGATGATATGTTGCTACCAACCTCACCAACTCCGTCCAAAACTAAAGAAACTAGGATCTTAACACTCAATCTTGAGAATACACTGCCCACCTTGACCCGGAACATAAGGAGTATGGAAGGCCCCTCAATGGTCGGAGATGGTTGCTACAAGGTCAATAAAGGAATACACATTTGGGAAATAAAATCTTCTATGCAAAAGAACATTCAACAAGGTTGCAAGGTTACATGGACAACCTCTCCCCAAAAATGGATATGTTTTGTCTACAAGAGCATAAAATAAGAAGGGATAAGGTGGAAAGGAACATTTAGAGACTATGGAGAAGTGACAATTTTTGGTCCCTCAAAGTAGATCCAAACCAAAAAGTTGAAGATATGAAGATCGGAGCTAAGAGAAAGGGCATTGCTTTATGGTTCTATTTTAGATTCTTGATTAAGGAACCCTTGTTGGTAAGAGAATCCAATGGATTAGATTCAAAGGACTAGAAGACGGACACATTGGCATCCTTAATGTTTATGCATTGAACTTGGTGGGAGAAAGATGTGCAATATGAACATGGTGGAATGAGGTAATTTTATCTCCTCCAATGGATTGTAAATGGATTATGATAGGTTACTTCAATATGGTAGAGAGCCCGTTGGATAGGTCCATATCATCATGTTGTTGACTCATGGGTTAAGAGAAAAATTGGCATGGGTAAATACTAAAAAATAAATATAACATACATGATTATTTTAGTATGATTATTAGCCTTCATTATTCATGAGACAACCTTAGAGAAGATGTCATTAGGGTTATTACTAAATTAGATAGATTTTATTTTTTCTCTAGCTTAGTTCAGAACCCATCATCTCATATTATGTATTATAAAATTTGGGGTGATTCAATTTTCTCCAACCACCACCCAGTCTCCTTTCATATTAATCTTACCAATAGTGCTCTAGGTGGTTCCTCATGGAAAACGAATATTAGATTTCTTTAAGAGGCCAAGGATCTTATTAAAGCACTATGGAAAACCTCCCTTCTCCACATGCCTTTATTCACTAAAGTGAGGAAAATTGTCAAGTATTAAAGACAATCTAGTTTAGCTAAAGCATCTGAGACTAAAGTGGAAGATACTAGACTAAGAAAACATCTAGATTTTTGGAAAATTGTCTTTTATTTGATACAAACAATGAGGCAACTAAGACCAAGGTTAAAAACCTTAGGGCTCAAATAAAAAGCTAAATGGATAGGAAAGATGACGGGCAAAGAACCCAATCTTGAACCCAATATATTCAATCTCGGTATAAAATGAATAAAAATTTCTTCTCCTCAATTAAGGAGTGGTCGGCGGCAGGGCGAATAACGGAACTCTATGATGAAGACAATATTGTCGTGTCCTCAAGCGCGGACCTAACTAGAGCTTGTAATTCTTGCTACTCCAAGTTATATGTATACCCGACCTCAAATGAGAAACAAAAGGAATATGGGGAGAACCTACTTAGTTACGTATTAAGTAAATTCTTACTAGGTACCCAAAAGATACTAGAAGCACCGCTCATTGAAGTGGAACTCGCCATAGTGGTCCAGGCATTTGCAAAATGAAAGAACCTAGGTCCAAATGGATCGATGGCTAAGTTCTTCCAAGCCCATTAAAACTTTATGAGTGGAGAGCTAACAATGATGGTGACATGCATGACCGGTTTTCAAAAGGGATAATGCGGGGATTCATTGCGTTTTTTTTCAAAAAAATGAACGCTTGTGACTAACCAATTGGTAATTGATCATGCTCTTCAGCACCACCTACAAGATCCTTGCTAAAGCCCTGATATGGCAACTACAACCATTTTTGGTGGAAGTAATTGATGGTGACCAAACTTTCTTTTTGCTTTGATTCATCTTAGACAATATTTTGCTCACACATGAACCGATTCAATGGGAAAAAGAGTCACGCCAAAAGTCTATATTCCTTAATGCAATTTCAAAAAAAACTTTGAGAAAATCAACTGGGCATTTATGTTTCAAGTCATGAGGACATTAAGAATATCAAATTTTTTAATCAAAATGATTAGATTGTTGTTTTATGATGCAACGGTCTCAATGAATATCAACAATCAAACAATTAAACGGTTGGAATTCCATAGACTAGTCCGCCAAGGTTTCCCCATAGCCTCCTATTTAGTCATTATTATGGTTGAGGCACTAAACGCAGCAGTTAAACACCAAATGAGAGTCGATAATCTCAAAGGCATTGGTTTTTTCAATGCAGTTCCCAAAATATCTTCTGCCAATATGCTGAAAATACATTGTTTACAATGAGGGCAAGGAAACTGGTGTTGTTAGCTTTGTTGGGATTCTGCACAAATTTTGACATTGCTTGTAGTTTGAAGATCAATTGGCGTAAGAATGTTGCTTATTGGTGCAGTTGAGGTCAATCAGCAAGGTGGGTGGAGAAATACTATTGGAAGTGGGTCGTAAATGGTGAACCATCAAAAATACCAGGTACGCCGTTTGGTCTACAATTGGATCTGTAAGATGTTGAACAATTTTTCAAGATAAAATCAAGAGAAAACTCAAGTATTGGAGCTATATAAATTGTTTGTTTGCATAATGAACCCTCATTGTAAACCATGTCCTATGTCATTCCTATGGTATGTCATTGTAGTATGGACTAAGTCCAAGAGAGTTTTGTAGAACATCAAAGCTTTACTTTCTAATTATTTATAGCTTGTATCAATTAACAAAGTCAAAACACTGTACGCTAGAACAACTACATGATGCCCCAAAAAAATTGGTGGTTTTAGTCTTACTTTGCCAAAGGATGCTATGAGAGCTTTTATGAACAAATGGATTATCCAAGCTTTACTTCCTGGCCAATCAAACCTGCAAATATTTATGAGGTATTTTTACGTAGTTGCAAGCTTCTTACCATGATTTGTGGGGTCATTATCCCTTAACGTGGATCCAAAGGTTGGAACCACATCACTCAATGTTAGAAGGTGATGGCAAGTACGGTTGTGTACCTCTCAATTTCAATTTCAGAGGACATTTTGGAACTTAATCTTTGGTGGAGGGAGGAATATCAACATGTGTACATTGGTCTTACTATGGGAAGGGTTTTTACCTTGTATAGGAAAGGATTGAGATACTATTGAGACATTGAGACAATGGGAGATACAATTTTTTAGAATGGAAGGTTGCCAAAGCCAGATTCTCCCTTGCTGAAATTTACCATGACTTTTGGAATAAATTGTTGGAATTCTGTAGACCTTTTCAAGACATGATGCTCAGCCAATGAAGTACCAAGCTTATTTCATAGGAATGGGTTGGGCTCTATAGGAACACAGAGGATGCATTGCTTGAATGGGTGGTCAACGCTAGGTATCTCAAGGAATTTGGGTTGATCTTTATTTTTGCTCCGAGCTCATGATTAATTTATTTAAATCTACCTTTATGAAGGTTAAACCAAAAACTAAGAATGCGACACCTCCAATGGCCTTATCAACGCATGAACAAACCATATTTGGTCACTTTGGTATACTATCACAAAGTACAAAAACTAAATAAAACTCTTGAAATTTCTTTTCTAATGGGTATTCAATTATGAAATTTTGCGTTGTGTTACGTAACATCAAATAAAAGGAATGTGTGAAGATTTTTTTATCAATGCATAATCAATGTAGGATTTATTGATTAAATAATAATTTAATCTTGTATGGTTTTTAGGAGTTTATACACAACATGCATATCCCACAAAAATATATCCCATTAGTCTATATCAAGATTGAAGTGCCTTTGATTTATTTCCTTACTTATTCCTTAAATTTTGATTTTGGGCACATGGCAGTCAATCCATTGTCAACAGTTCTATTATTGGATTTTGATGTACATGTACATGTGTCCATTCTTTGTAAGGCCATTGTAGAGGACCAAAGGCAATAACTTTGTCAATGTTTTTGAACAAATATGTTTTTTGTTGGACTCCATGTATTTTTTATAGTTGACAAAAATGTATAGAATGTACTTCACATTAGGCACGTCTTGAGCAAAAAATGACCCAGACGTTGTTACATTACCAAGAACAATAGATTAAAATTAGTATCATAACTTCAACCCAAAGATGAAACCTCCCCAAATTGATATGTCATAACACATTTCACGATAGATACTAACAATTAAGTTGAACCACAAATCTCACCAGAACTAAGATTTGAACCTAGACTTGATAGTTGTGCCATCCATATGCTTTGCATAAACCACCAAAACACACCCATTGGAACCAATAGATTCACACTACAAATGAATGCCATTGCTAACACTCTACAAATTCCCGCAATGTACACATAAATCGCACCACCTACGTAGGTGGTGCGATTTATGTTTAGTAATGTATACATTACTAAACATGTAGAAGGTAGAGCATAGTCAATAGAAATATAATGGAAGAGGCATGAATCATTATAATAATGTTATAATAAGGCTACAATATTAATCCAAAGTGGAATAAAGGTTATCCCATATTATTTGTGTGAACCAATGAAAAGAAGAAAGTCAATAAAAGGCAAATTAAAAAGAACATGAGACCATCTCACTCCAAGTATTGTTCATATGCCTTTGTGTATGTGTATATGCTTGTACAATCTTATCTCTAGTCTTATTGACATCCAATAGGTAATGGGCAAGTGAGGTGCCTAGAGATTTGATTGCTGTGAGGTACCGAGTGGATATTAAGGGATTGGCGCTTTGGAGCTCCATAGCTTTGAAGGTGTTCAAAGGTGCATTTGCTTGTTATAAATATTTTTTGGTTTTTTGTTTTGCTTGAATGTATTTTTGGTGCAAAAGTATGTGATTTGAGTTTCTTGAGTGTTGAGACGCTTATTTGAGAGGTTTGGAGGTGTTTAGGTTTTAAAGCAATTGACTTGAGTGTTTTGAGCATTCAAGGGTTTATTTGAAAGTTTTGAAGGTGCCTAGAGTTTTGAACATATGATTTGAACTATTTTGAGGTGTATAACATCCAATTTGAAATATTTGAGAATGTAAAGCATTTGAAGTGAAGGAAATTTTATTTGAATGATTTGAGTGTTCAAATAACTTTCTTGAAGTATAGAAGATCCAACTTGAGATATTTGAGAATGAAAGGTATTTGAGGTGAAGAAAATCGTATTTTAATGATTTGAATGTCTTAAGAGCTATTTTGAGGTGAAGAATTTAATATGAATGATTTCAATAGATTAGAGTTTTTTTAAGAGAAGATTTACACCTCAAGTTAGATGATCTACTTCTCAAAAGAGGTTTTAAAACATTCAAATCCTCTTCTAAGAAGTAGATCTAACTTGAGGTATGCAATATCTAACATTTTAGAGACCAAGAGGTCCATTGGAGAGCATAAGGGCATATTTCTACTACAATGAGGTACAAATGCATATTTTGAATGTAAGAAATTATTTTTTAGTTTGGGTTTGGTTGATTATAGGCCAAGAAAAACTAGTTTGAATTTTTTGAAAGTACATATAAGTGAACAATGGCATCATTTGATAACAAAGCCGCTAGAATCATTCACAAATTCAATGGAGGGAACTTTCAAATTCAATGCCGCAAGTTTTTCATGTGCAAGATGCAAGAAGGTAACGACTTGTTGGACCATGTCAACAAGATCATGGATTAATTGTAATTGCACCACACAAAAAAATTGTACGAAATGGATTTTAGTGAGTTGCACAGAGCAGATGCAGCCAATTTGATGCAATATCCTACGGAAGATGGCACTCGAGCTTTGGTACAGCCCCCTATTGCATTTGAAAAATGTTCATACGCTCCAAAATATGATGAATGACATGAATCTTCGCAAATTTTGGTTACTTTATGAAGGTAGAGCATTGCATTGCTTGTAGTCAATAGACATGTAATGAATGAGGCATGAGAAATAATAAGATTAGAATAAGACTACAATGCCAGTTCAAAGAGACATAAACATTAACCCATAAAATTTGTGTGAACCAATGGAAAAAAGAAAAAACAATAACAAACAAAGGAAAGATACCCTCTCATTCCAAACATTGTTTATATGTCTTTTTGTATGTATATGTATATGGGTAATTTTATATCAAGTCTTATGAACATTCAATTAAACACCCCAATAGACCACAACAAAAAAATGGTCAAATACCATGTTGCGACCCTTGCTAGTTTTCTTTAATTTATCTTCACCACCTCCCAGGTCTAGCAAGTGCCACGAACGCTAACCTACACATCCCACGCACATGCATGGTTAACTCCCAATACTGCGGACCTTCAAGCTTATAGCTTGGTCACCAAACCCTCCTACAATAAAATAAATATAAAAACAACGTCTCGGTTTCTTTTACCCTGACGTGAATGCGAACCTGTTCCTCTCTACCGTGATCATGTTTAACCAAACGTCACTGTAGGGGTATTTCCTCCCTCTTAGGAGGTGGGCTCATGTCGCAACCCTTGCTAAGCCCCCTTGACAATCTTGCCAATTTTCAATTTTAGCAAAGGTTCCGCGCGCTAACCATTCCCATTCCGCCATGCTAATGGTTAGCTCCTTCTACCCCGGACCTTATAGTTCATAGGAGGGAACCAACCCTCCTACTTGGCTTTCGGGACTCACCCCTTAATCGGTAACCCATTCCTAGATGTGGACTTCCATCCATGGAAGTCCAATCCTATGTTGATCATCGCGTTGCCGGAGCAACACTACAACAACCCGAACCATACTAGGCAACTATGGCCTCACATTGGGCCAATGCCCATGGAGGCCGTGCCGTTCCGCCTCGGGTGGGTGAGGCCACACCACCTCACCCATATAAGCCTCTAAGACTCTACGCGGGGCCCCTACCCCACCATCAACCAACCTCTTGTCTCTCCACCAAGAGTTGGGGCCAAGCTGACATTTTCCTTTAGCCGCTGGGCCCAGAAGCCCCCAGCAGCTTCAGACCATTGTAACTTCCTTGTATGATGTTTGATGCTAACAACCAACCACTCCATCTTCATCTACGCTTCCCGTAGATGCCGATGGACTCCTCAATTGCCCCATCCGGCCAAGTATTGAGGAAGTTATGCCTGTTTAAACCTTGGCAGTCCCGGGAATCACTCCCAGGCACTGCTGTACCAGGGCAGCGCCCCACTCCAATTGCCATAACTCCTAGCTCACACCTCCGATTGAGGTGTTCTTGAGCATTCTAGAATCACTACGCCATGAGCTACGCATAGCTCATGGCCTAACCCTCATGCCTCCTAGTCTCCGTGGGTGGGAGGCGTTCCCAACGCCCGGGGCCCTCACCCACACTAGGATCACTTGGGCCCTCTCACCAACGGCGCCACAAGTCCCGGGTGTCACTCCGGGGTCCCCCTTGTGCCCATGGTGTTTCGGGCACTCCTCATGGAGAGGTGCGCGACAATTCCTTTAGTTAACTCAACGGTTCAGTTACTAGCCTCTAGAGGGGATCGACAAGGGATTGTTTGTTGTGTAGTTTTCTTTTGTTTAATATCAAGTATGTTAGGTATTTAATGGCAATTTGGTGTAATTGTTTCATAAGTATTTTGATTTTTCTTTTGGGTATTTTAAGGTATCCTAGTTCTTTAATAGTTCTTGTAATGTATGTATTATTTGGTGTACTGCCTTATTGTGTCGTGCTATACGCAATCCCTTTAAGTGTTGGTTTGAGCATGTGGAGAGTAGGTGTGGCCATGTATCTAGGGCATTATTAGGGCATAGTGTATAGTTCGGGTTTGGGCATATATTGGGCCAAAATATATGTTTACGGTGGTTACCCATGTATTGGGCATATCAAAATTTTAGTGTTTGTGTAATTTGGGCATATGTTATTCCAAGGTTTATCCAGAATTGGTCGTTGGATGTCCATTTATCTATGTATATGAATTTGGATTGGGCCCACTTTAATTCTTGGTTTTTATGTTCTTTGTTAACGTATGTTTGTAGGTTCCGCATGGCACCTGTGTGTGTACCAATTGGAACCCCGTTGAGCCAATATGGCGTAGTATGGGCCGTATGTGTTCTAGGGGTGTTGGTGGGTTTGTTTAGGAGAGCACCATTGTTTGCTAGCTAGTCCACAATTTCATTGCCTATTATTCATGTGTGTGCCCTAACTTTTTGAATTGTGGTTTTGTGTGTAGACCATGTTATGTGGTTGACTATGGCGGAGATGAGTAGCTTATCCAGGTGATTATGTTGGGATGATGGATGTCGTATATGGTTGTGTATTAGATATATATTGTTAAGGCTGTCTGTAAATATGTGTGTATGTTGTGTGTGTTGTTGTGTTTTTTTAACTACTATGAGGAGGGCGTTTAGTTCAACTCTGAGGATATTTTGTAGGCCTAGGAATCTCTGTGCGATGCAAAGGTTGTTGGCAGGGCAATATACGCCTGAGCCAGCTATGTTCCCGATGTCGTTCTCGTCTGGAGGGATAAATGATCCGTCAGTGTATATGCATTGTTGGGGTTTGAATTTAAGGGGGTGGGTGTGGTATAGTTCTATTGGTAGTTGTTGTGTTGAGTGAGTGTTTTCCTTGTGTTCATATATTGGGGCTTTATGCCATGCCTGGGATAATTTCATTTTTTTCTTAGGGGGGTATTTTGTTGTGGGTGTATTTTGGCTTGGATGTTGTAAAGCTCAAGTATGTTGGCTGTGAGTGTGTTGGATATTCTAGATTTGCCTAAGGGGGGGGGTTTGATTGTGTATGCTAATTATGGTGGTGTATTGGTTTTCTAGTTGGTGTAGATATTTTGGCCATTCCGTTGTAGGGTTGTATTGTATGGTGTTGGGCGGTATGCTTGCTATTATGTGTACTTCTGCATGGGTCACTGGGAGAGGGTTTTCTTTATGATTGATTATGATGATGGTTGTGGTATTGCGGTCTTCTTGGGTAGCCATGCAAGCCCAATGGATGGACAACATAGCAGTTTTGAAATCTGGAAGGTGGGCCAAGCCGTTACCTTTCCATTTTGATGCATGTGCCAGTCTCGTCGAGCCAAATAGTATGGCTCGGTTGTGTGGGGAGTTGTATTGGGTAAGTCTTATCGGGCATGTAAGGGGTGAGGAGTAGTATGAATGTGTAATATTATATATTTATATTAGGGCTTGAAGGGTGGAAGGGTGGAGGGTTTGATGGTTATTATTTGGATCGTGTTTTTTTGGTCTATTTTTGGGAGGATTGTAATATATCTTTGGGTTAGCCATAGTATTCGGTGGTAAAATCTTGTGGTGGGGGGTTTAGAGAGTGGGTCATAGGGTGCTTTTGGTTTTGGTTATATCTTTCCCATAGCCATTGTAGTCTTGTAAGTGGCATGGTTAGGATGAATGCTACTGTTTGGTCGCATATGTTGGATTCCGTTCATTAACTTCCACAACTTTGGCCCTCTTGTGAATCTTTGCTAAATCAAGTGTGGTACGACATTGAGGTGCAATGGCCAATAGTTGCCTCATCATAATTTGAGGATGTAAGTTATATAAATCTTTCATAATATCATATTGTTGCAACCTTTTAGCCAATTCCATTGTTCGAGGCTACTTTGAACTTGATTTGGACTCTAAATTCCTCATATGTGGTATTTGATAGGGCATAGGCTTAGACTTGACTTCCATAGGCCTACTATGTGGGATAATTGATGAAGGAATCCTCTCCAAAATGGTATATGGTCTTGGAGGTACAAGTGGTGTTGGTAGAGTTATAGGTACTAGTTGGACCAGTTATACCCTTAGCAAAGTCGTGGATGTAGAATTGGTTCTAGGCACCACATTACGTTCCACAAATAATTTATATTTTGGATCACTCTCGCTTATGTTATCTCTTAGTTCCTCGACACTTGGCTCATTGCTATTTTCATCAATGATTGGGTAAGGTTCTTCTAGGGTTTTTGATATAGTAATTCCCTAGATAGTGGGGTAGAGAAATGTTGAATGTGATTTACATTTCAAGCTCCCTTTTCCTAATCCTTTAGATCTTGGATTCTCACATTTTTTTTCCAATTTCTTTCATTGGGAGGTTAATCTATCTTAGGGTGGGGACATTCATTTGTGGGGTGTCATGCTGTCTTGCAGTTGCCACACAAAGGAACATAATCCTGTGGTTTCTTAGGATTTGGGCGGTTGTTGGCATAATGACCCAAAATTTTACATCTATAACAACAAAATATTTCCTTGAATCGTTTGGGATTGATTCAAATTTCTTATAGCCTGGGTTATTTGATGGAGGTCTGGACCAATTGGAACGACCTTGAAAATTCAAAGGTACTGGTCAACAATTAAAATTCCTTTTGGAATAATAGTTGGCATTAGGCCCTGGTCCATTTTGTTATTGTTGCCAAAGATGAGATTGATAGGTATCAACTTGATTAATAATATTTTGTTGTTTCAGATTCCAACACTCTTGGACGGCATGATTTCCTAATCAAAAAATACATTTGGTTCTAAATCCCTTTGGGGTAGGACACTCATTAGCAAGGAGTCCTTGACCTTTACATTTATGACACCACACATTATGACGTCCTTTTGTGGGTTGAGGTCTTTTGGGTCTGTTCTTGGCTATTTTTACTGACAATTTAGACAATTGTTACATTTAAACAATTGTTTTGTTAGGTTCCATATAGCATTATCATATTTCTCACTTGTGGGATCTTGTTGAGGGGATTTAATGATTGCAAGTTGGGTATATAGTGGTATGTTTGGATTTTGCACATAGGGTGCGTTTGTAACATAATAGTGGTTATTCTTAGTAATGGGAAAAGTTCTTGAGTGTGAGGGAATGATATTATTAGAATAGGTATTTTTGGTGTATATGACCAATTCATTTTCCAATCCACATTCATCCCAAGTTTTTGCTCTTGCATAGATTTGTGCATATGTAGCGATGGTTCTTTCCTTTACATAAGTTCTGAGTTCTATAGGATATAAACCACCAATAAATATACTCATAAGGAAATCATATAGGATTTGATGATCATCCATACGTTGCAAAATATCTTGCATTCTACCATAATAGTTATCAACTCTTTCGTTGATGCCCATTCTTACAGTACGTAATTTTTCCTTCAGACTCGTGGCAAAGCCAAAGGGTCTAAAATGAGCTAGGAATGCAGTTTTTAATGCATTCCAATTAGCAAACGGAGGTTGTCTTTGATACCATGCAAATGCATATTTTTGTAATGACGCAACAAAGACCTCTTGAACTTTAGCAGCCAAAACATCATTGGTTTGACACGTAATTTCAAATTTTGCTACGTCAGTATCAAGATCTGATCCAAGTCTCTCAAGAAAATATGGAATGTGTACTATATTACTGATCCTTGGTGCACCAGGTACATTAGCCATCATAGTGGGGAGTACCGGTACTGGAGATGGTGTTTGTGGTAGTAACGATATTGGCAAGGGTTAAGGTGTCAAAGGATTTTGAATTGTAGGTATTTGTAAAGTTCTTGAGGTTGAACCAAATTGTAATTGTTGTAGCTTCAGAGTTGACAATCCTTCCTCATGCCTTTTATTCTCTATAGGTATTTGATTCTCTACACTAAAGACAATATCAGGACTTTCATTTTGCTATTTAAGGACAAACCTCAACCAACTCTTCCTCCTTTTAGCTTTCTTTGTTTGATAATCTGTAGCAGCTGCACGATCCTCCCTAGCCTTATCAATGGATGTTTTTCTTACTTGTGCGTGTGATCTGTCATGTGCAGATTCCACTATGTAAGGTGCATATGATCATACGTCAACAGGGGCTACATGTGTCTTTACCTATGGGATTTCACAATATTTTTTCCCCCATGCAAGCATAATTTTGCAAAATTTACGAAATTCTTGTCTTGAAGATAAGAATTGGAAAAATCTAGTATGTTGACATTGGCACATGGGTCAAAGGTCTGTAATAAAAACAAGCTTCAAAAGCACTAAACTGCCCACCATTCCAACAACCATAACCGAATTTGTTGATTGGAATTTTTTTGCTTTATGTTGGCTATAAATCAAAAACATAAATCTAAGGTCTACTTTCAATCTAAGATATCCTCTGTTAATAAATACTTCATTTAAAAACTCACCATTATTCCAAATCTTTTCCAAAATCTTCCCTTAACGGTGAGTAGGTAAATTAATGAAATTGGCGAGGAATCCTTTTGGATAAATTGAATGATTTGATCCAATATGGATTCTTGCTCCCCAAAATGATGCTTTATAAAAATGATATAAACCAGTAAACATATGTGGTCCTTGGTATAACCCACTATCAAGGTGCTCAATCCTTGTGCTCAATCCTTGTGGTTTAAGCTCCCACGGCCATATCTTGGAAATTGACACATTAATGTTAAGGGTAACCCACTCATAAGGAAATCGTTTGTGACCCAATTGTATGGGTTAACACCTTCGATGTCAATCTTTCCAAAAATTTAGCTTTGAGCTAAATCTTGTTTACTTCACGATCCCTCGAATAGTGTCCTAGACCTTCGCAAGTCCAACACACTATTTGTGGAGGTGACTCTATTTGACAAATACTTTCAATTAGTTTTTTTTTCAAGTAATAAGTTAACTGATGTTTTAAGTTGACATTTACAAACTCATTTGACAATGCTCACGACAACTTCCTCGAAGCCTACAAGGTTTATCTCTCCCAAAGTAGTCTCGGAGAGTCCAAAGGCTGTATATTTTAGAAGATAATTGTTTGAACTTCGATGACCTCTAGATTTCCATACTTTGGGTTGATCCACAAAATAAACATTTGGTTGTAACTCTAGGCATTTGGTTTTTGATATAATTGCAAATTTGAATTATTACTTTAGGATTGTGAAAAAAATTAGATAATTAACAATTTATTTCTTTACTTTTCTAGAT
The DNA here is from genome assembly GCA_950295325.1 of Polytrichum commune. Lineage (NCBI taxonomy): Eukaryota > Viridiplantae > Streptophyta > Polytrichopsida > Polytrichales > Polytrichaceae > Polytrichum > Polytrichum commune. The sequence continues at coordinate 52,059,171 of OX485806.1, read as the reverse complement.
TTCCCAAAGACCTAATTTAAATTCCTTATTCAAAATCCAAACTTATCAGTATTTCCTTAGAGACTTATCTCCTAGAGTTAAATTGATCGAAGGCTTCCCCGGTAGCAGTGCCAAAATGTAGTCTAGTTTTTGGCTACAAACAAACCCAGAGAAACACTCAAAGAAGGCTTAAAAAGTGACTTGAATGTCATCTAGGTGTTACATATAAGTTTTAGTAGGACGAAAACAAGGTTATTTCACTTGATTTCAGGCTTAAGATCACAATTTAAAGTAGGATTGAGGGATGGAAACTTAAAAATCTCTCTAAATCGGTGCATGCAATTGTAGCAGTCACTCGCTTTACTTTAATTACTCGGGCAATAGTCTAGTAGTGAGTTTGTTTTAATGGGACCAGGTGCGGTGCATAAGCATAGGCGCAACCATCGACAATAGTCTTGCATCAGTATCTCATTTGATTCCTCTGTATCAAAGCCGAGGGCACTTTATATATATATAAAGTGCAAAGGGCGCTTTATACACACACACACACACACACACACACACACATATATATATATATATAAAGCCTTTTCCATGGGCTTGAGAAAATACATGCAAAACTATTTGTTAAAAACATGTGGTGTTCTCATGTATCCTTAAGATGATCATTCAATTAAGCTATGAATTTTATTTTGCATTAATAACTTGAGAGACATGTACTAGTCAAGGGCCCCGATGTGAGCCCAATATGGTACTCACAGTTGTTCTTAAGTGTTGAAATTACTAAAAACTTAAGATTGGTTTTTTATTAATTATTCTAAAAACATAAATAGAGTGAAGTGTGGTGTGAGTGTGAATTAGGATTTTAGTTGCTGATTAGTCCGTATGGTTAGGAAGAGTGGGAAGAATTAATTAGGATTTAGTTGATGAGAAGGGGGAGTGTTAGGATCTAGGAATATTGTTGGTCTTTGTAAGGCCGAATAGGGATAGGCTGGGCTCACATTAAAGAAAAGGTGGTCACCCCTAGAAAATTCCGCTGGAGGCCTGCTGGCTGAGTGTTGGCTCGGTGTGTGTGTGTCTAAGCGGGGAGACTATGGCGGCGGTGCGGGGAACGGATTGCGGCAACCAAACCAGTGATCCCAATAGGGAGTGAGGCTGGCGACTGGGTACGAAAATGCGAGCTGAGCTAGTGGTGAAGGGGCGGCAATATTGGAAGGTTGGGTGAAGGGAGCCTGGTCGTGGATTTAGCTCCCCTGGCTGCGAATTTGAAGTTAAAATTGGGCACTACAGGGCATTTTACAAGGGTCAAATCGATTGAAAAGGAGGAGCTGGGCTGGGATGAATCATTTGGGTTAGCAATGCACTGGCATGGGGCGAAGAACCGCATGAATCAATGTAGGGAAGAAATCTGGGAGAACCGAATTCAAAGACGAATGCCGGGCCGGAAGGATTCACCCCTGAGGGAGGGTGTCCTACCTCCTCGGAATTGGGATCAGTTCGAGCAAGACGGAGTGACCGCAAGAATACTGAGCTGCGTGCAGGTGGTCAAATGGGAATGTTGCGGTGCGAATGCCGCAATGTGCGAATAAACAGGGGATGGTTAGAGGGCCGCAGGTTCGGCGAGTGTTGGTTGATTTAGTGAGGTGCAGTCAGCACTCAAGCCTAAATTGGCTGGCCGAAGCCAGCCACATTACTGAACCAGGGAAGAGGATGGGGTGATCTGATCTCTGCTACCGCAGAGAGGACTGAGAAGGAGGAAGGCTGCTAGCCGATGCTGGCTGGCTGAGACCAGCCGAGACCAATACAGAGGGCAGCGAAGGTTCACCAAGGGCCCAGGTTAATTCGTGCTAGCAGGGGGATCAGACTATTACTCTGGAGAGCGGGTCCAGGACTGGACGAATTAGAGGCGGCAAGGGGCATGACACTGGGCTTAGTGGGTGGTGAAATGATTAATTAGCGTAAGGACCATTAGGGGCATAACTATTAGGCTGGGAAGATGTAGGTTGGTGATTTGGATTTATGTTTATGTTTTAATGTGCACGGCCAAATGTTTTCAACACTTGTGACCTGTGAGCCCTAAATTGTGCTCACATTGTTCTCTAACCATTAGGAGTTGCTAATACCTTGAATATGCGCTTACTCGAATTATCTAAGGGTTAAGAAACGTGAAGGGTCAAAAGTCTTGATTAGATTAAATTAAAGGGTGAATAAGAGCTAGGGAGGGCAATAAATCTGGGAGGATTAATGGAGAGTAAAGGCGTAAGTGTTTAAGCGTGAGTCTAGTAAAAAAACGTATTAAAAACAACCTATTAATACCAATAGAATAATAGAAGGGGTCATAACAATGACCATTGTTTATTGAATGATATGTACACGATAGTTCAAGAAGAGGGGTAGGAGCCGGTTGGTTGATACGATTTTCCTGCCTAGAAATCACTAGCCAAGTCATGTGTAAGACACTAAACGATCAACGGGAATCGAACCCGGACCGTCTAAATGTGATACAAACATCCTTCCTCAACCAACTGAGGAAACATGACTTGGTGACCACAACCACAACGAATCACAAATTATACCATAACACGAGCGTGATTACTTGGTAACAACTATGGTGGGTTACTTTTATCTCATCTATTTATCTATCTATCTATCTATCTATCTATCTATGAGTTTTAGTTATCTAAGAGTCTAGGGGGAGAAGAAGTCAAGTAAAGAAGAGAGAAAGCGGGTAGGAAAATAGGAGATGCCAAAAGAAAAGGTCTTAACCCGTTTTTTCTCTCGGGCGGCCCGAAAGATGCCGGGCAACCCGGGAAAAAAGATAGAGGTTGGAGGGGTCTCGGGAGGTAGGAGGTAAAGAGCTCATTATGCAAGGTTCTAGAGGAAGAGGAGGGGGAGAAAGGTAGCAAGAGGGTGTGAGGCCAAACCTACCACCCTTAAGCGTCATAGTCCGGGTAATAGGTTTGTAGATCACATGTGTAACATAACAACTTGTGGTAACATGGGATGTACGTTCTACCTTGATGAGTTTCTAACTTAATTCAAATCATGACATTTTATTAGTGTGAACCTCGTGCATAGACACATCCTTACCTTTTTCCAGAGTCCACCCCACTGCCTTTGCCACGCATGCCTTTAATGATTTCCCCCTTGCAACTTTGGTTCTGGCTGTCGATTCTTCACTGGTGCATGACACCTCGTTGAGGCTATGATGTGTTGATTCCATGAGGCACATAAGTTTTAATACAAGTGTTGAAAAACACATATATAATCTAACATTGCCTCCTCTTCCACAAGTTCCTCACAAATCCTTCCCAACTTCATCTCATAATGCAACCACTAAACCAACTAGCCTAACCCAACTAGCCTAACCCTCTAGCCTAACTAATTAGTCTATTAATCATCCTCACTAACTAGTAGTAACTTAGCATGTCGATCTAGCTTAGACTCGGGAGTGTACAACTAGTTGGAACTAGATTCCTCCTTAACCCATTCGCTAAATCTAACTGGCTCTACTTAACCCAACCGCTAGGCCTAACTAGCCTCCCTCTTCAACCCATCCGCTAAGCCTAACTGCCTCCAATTTCAAACTAGCAGCTAAGCCCGACTGCCTCCAACTTCAAACCAGCAGCTAAGCCAACTGCCTCCAACTTCAAACTAGCAACTAAGCCGACTGCCTCCAACTTCAAACCAACAGCTAGCCTAAGTGGCCTCCGCCTTAAAGCCTACAAGGTTGAATGCTTTAAATTTAACATGAATCTAGATGCTACAATTCTAAATGTTATAATTGTAAATACTATAAATTTAAATGATATAAGTCTAAATTCTATAAGTTAAACACAAGGAGCTAAGCTCTAAGTGCCTCAAACCAAAGACTACTCCTAACAAATGTCAACTAACTTCAAGGCTAATTAGTCTTAGTTCTTCACCTTGAGACCTTACACACACACGTGCTCCTTTCTTGCTTCCCACACACCCACACTCATAACACATGGGGTGCCAAGGAACACAAAAGAAAGAAAGAGAGGGAGAGGGGAGAGTGAGGATTATATAGTGAAGTGAAAGGGAGTAGGTGAGCACCCCCAAGGCTCAAGATAAACCTTTTGATCCTTTCCTACTTTGTAGGCTCTCATTCTATCTTTTAAGCCTTCAAGGGAGTAGGTGAGCACCCCCAAGGCTCAAGATAAACATTTTGATCATCTCCTACTTTGTAGGCTCTCATCCTATCATTTAAGCCTTCAACTCTTAAACCAACAACATAAATCCTAATTCAAACATTTAACTCAAGGAGCCACCCTTGGTTCACCACACACTAACCTCATCTAACTAAGGAACTTTCTTTACACCGCTAAACTTCTAATCAACCTAAGGTCTAAAAATATCTTCACTCAAGCCTCACTCCTTTTATAATTTTGTGAATAATCATAAAACATCAAAACATAACTTCTAATAGTTTCAAAGGATTAAGAACACATGTGGTGTCGCAACCCTTGCTAGGTCCCTTAATAATCTTGCCAATTTTCAATTCTAGCAAAGGTTACGAGTCGCTAACCCTTCGCATTCCGCCATGCTAATGGATAGCTCCTCTTACCCCGGACCAATAGTTCATAGGAGGGAACCAACCCTCCTACTTTGCTTTCGGGACTCACCCCTTAATCAGTAACCCATTTCCCCAATGTGGACTTCCATCCATGGAAGTCCAATCCTATGTTGATCATCGCGTTGCCGGAGCAACACTACAACAACCCGAACCATACTAGGCAACTATGGCCTCACAATAGGCCAAAGCCCATAGAGGCCTTGCCGTTCGGCCTCGGGTGGGTGAGGCCACACCACCTCACCCATATAAGCCTCTAGGACTCTACACGGAGCCCCTACCCCACCGCCAACCAACCTCTTGTCTCTCTACCAAGAGTTGGGGCCAAGTGGACATTTTCCTTTAGCTGCTGGGCCTAGAACCCCCCCAGCAGCTTCAGACCATCATAACTTCCTTGTATGATGTCTGATCATAACAACCAACCACTCCATCCTCATCTACGCTTCACGTAGATGCCGATGGACTCCTCGCTTGCGCCATTCGGACAAGTCTTGAGGACGTTATGCCTGTTTGAACCTTGGCAGTCCCGGGAATCACTCCCAGGCACTGCTGTACCAGGGCGCTGTCCCGGGACAGCACCCCACTCAAATGGCCATAACTCCTAGCTCACACCTCCGATTGAGGTGATCTTGAGCATTCTAGAATCACCACGCCATGAGCTACGCATAGCTCATGGCCTCACCCTCATGCCTCCTAGTCTTTGTGGGTGGGAGGCGTTCCCAACGCCCGGGGCCCTCACCCACACTAGGATCACTTGGGCCCTCTCACCAACGGCGCCACAAGTCCCGGGTGTCACTCCGGGGTCCCCCTTGTGCCCATGGTGTTTCGGGCACTCCTCATGGAGAGGTGCGCGACACTCACCCCCACCAAACGGAGTCGATGCCCTCATCGACTATACTCGTAGTCGGCACACCAATTCTCAAGTTGCCATCCTCTATGGTGCGGCATTGTGTTTACCTTAGGGCGCGACCCCCACAATGCATCTTCAAATTTGGCATGGTCCCAAAGGTGTCGTTCCTAGGTGCTCCGTTAGTAACCTTGGATCTCTCATCCAAGGACCTAACCTATACTAGACCCACCTACTTTGGGACTCACTTGGGTTGCCCCTCCCTTGGGGCCTCCCCCGTTAGGCTCCACTAGCCTAACGTGACACATCTAGGCGAGACCTCAACGCTTCCACTAAGTTGTCTCGGTTGCAACTCCGAGATGGCTTTCCATTGTTAAGCCACGCCTCGATCGCACGGGGGTGATGCCAAGTCCCGCCCGACTCGGTTCCCACTTTGCTCTTTCGAGACATGGGTTCATGACTCCCATGCGCCAACTCTCGTTAGCTCGTGGGTAGCACTTTTATGAGCACGCGCCATCACCTTGTCCCCGCCCGGACAAGCCCACAACTAAGAAGTTTCTTGGTTTTATCCAAGGCCCCTCCAAGCCATGGCCCCAATTACTCGGCTTACCCAACCTAGTTTGGCATGTCTATTCCCCCTCTTCCATTAACCAAGCACAAGTACAAGACTAGGACCTCATCTCATACTTTTCTCTTTGCACCACTAAAGTTTGGACTTTATTCCCTCAAGCCAAAGAACAAGTGCATGTTGTGGAGCAATTAACCTCGAAGCTATGTTTGCTACTAGAGTCTCTCCCCCACTAAAGGAGATTGATGTCCTCATCAATGCCTACGCTTCTTTCTATTGGAATGTCTAGCCTTAGTTTCTTCAAAGTGCTTCACCAATTCATTGGTGTTGACCATGTCTCTTGCCGCCACCCAAGGGGTTTCTTTCTCATGGTATCCTCACCATTTCACCAAGTATTCCTTTGTATTTTTTCTTTCCTTTTCACTTGGGCTTCCTACACTTGAGGATGCCCTCTTACCTCATGTTCCAAATGACGTCCACAAGGTCGGGAGGTGGCCTAATCACTTGCTTGTGATCGGGCCACAAGGTGTCGTCCTAAAATGATTTTCGTAATGAGACATGAAATGTCAGATGCACTTTGATCTCCGGCGGTAATTCCAACTTATATATGTCCTTGACCACTTGTTCCACAATGGAAAACGAAGCTCCAATTTTGGACATGAACTTTGGAGTGAGGCCTTCCGGCTAAGTGAAGTTGTTCACATTCAACAACGCCTTTTGGCCCACCTCATTCTCCACTTCGCGTCTTCCAGCATTGATTTGCACTCCGTAGCACCTTCGGGCTTTCTCCACCAACAACTTGGTCATCTCCAAGACTTGTTCACGCTTCTTGGCCAAGTCCTCACCATCTTGGTTGAACTCTAGTGTTGAATGTGCCCCCTCGAGAGCTAGGTTAATAGGTTGGAGCGCATCCACTCCATAAGCCACCACCAAAGACCACCCCTTGGTAGCCAAGTGCGTGGCTACATTGCAATTACACTCCGCTCGACCCACATAGTCCGCCCAATCTCCTTGGTCCGCCCCCACCAAGTTCCTCAAGTATTGCTTCAAGACTCCATTCACACGCTCCGATTTCCCATTCATTTGGGAATGCAAGGCCGTGCTAAACCTTAGTTTCATTCCGACCTCCTTAGAGAAATGCATTGAAAATGCACTTGTGAACTTTGGATCTTGATCCCACACAATCACTCTTGGCAACCCGTGGTGCCTCAACCATCCTTTGAGAAAAGGCTATGCGGTCTCCAACGCGGTGGCGGTTCCCACAATCGGCACCATGTGTGCCCACTTGGCAAACCGCTCTACCATCAACAAGATGGCATCATACCCATGTGACTCCGGCAAACTTGTGATCAAGTCCATGCACCTACCATGCCATGGCGCCAACGGGATAGGCAACGGTTGCAAGAAGCCGCCTTGCTTTTGGTAAGAGGCTCGGTTCACTTGGCACTTTGATTCAAGCCTTCACAAAGTGGGCTATATCTTCCTTTATGCACCGCCAATGGTACCTCTTTGACACCATTCTATGGCGGCTTTTTCTTTCTCCTCTATGGCCGGCAATAGGACTATCATATTCCTCCTTCAAAACCGATAGCCTGAACTTGCCTTGTGGCACATACACCCGACTTTGTTTGCACTTGAACAATCCGTCCACCAACTTAACCTCTTTGAGCACCTTGCTCTTGCGAAGCTCACCTCAAAGCTTTTGTGCTTTGGGGTAGTTAATTTACCCCTCCCGTATCTTGCATCACAAGTTTCCTTCGCCGGCACACATTAGCCACAAGGTTTGGATGGTTCTCATTGCTTGGAACTCTTCCGGTCTACTTCGCGCATCCGGCACCACATTTCCACGGTCCGGTTTGTGGATCAAATCCACCTTCATAAGCGCCAAACTATCATGCCACCGCAATGACTTGGCGTTCACTTACGCTTGTATGTCAAAATACTTTTAGGACACATTGTCCATGTAGACCTTTGCTTTGTGCGACCCCATATAATGTCGCCACATTTTCAAGCAATGTACTATGGCAAAGAAGTTCTTTGTCATGAGTTGGTTGTCTTCTTTGACAACCATCGAGCTTTATGCTCCCATATGCAATGGCCATCCATCTTACACATAATCCACCATTGGCAAAGGCACTCACCCCCGTATGCACCTCGAAAGGTTTGTCAAGCTCCGCGAACTTAAGCACGGGCGGCGAAGAGAACTTGGTGTTAAGCTCCCCAAAGACTCGTGACAAACATCATCCCACTCTTGGGATAGCCATTTCTTCCACAAGTCGCACAAGGTGGGACAACCATCGAGCTTCATGCTCTCATATGCCATGGCCATCCATCTTGCCTCAACATCCGCCAATGGTAAAGTCACTCGCCCCCGTATGCACCTCAAAAGGTTTGTCAAACTCCGCGAACTTGAGCACGGGCGGCGAAGAGAACTTGCTCTTAAGCTTCTCAAAGACTTGGTGGCACGGCTCATCCCACTCTTGGGATAGCCATTTCTTCCACAAGTCGCACAAGGTGGGACAACCATCGAGATTCATGCTTTTATATGCAATGGCCATCCATTTTGCCTCAACATCCGCCAATGCTAAAGTCACTCGCCCCCGTATGCACCTCAAAAGGTTTGTCAAACTCCGCGAACTTGAGCACGGGCGGCGAAGAGAACTTGTTTTTGAGCCCCCCAAAGGCTTGGTGACAAGGCTCATCCCACTCTTGGGATAGCCATTTTCCTCAATAAGTTGAATAAGGTCCTAGCAACCTTAGAAAACTCTCGAATGAAGTGGTGGTAGTAGTTGGCTAGGCCAACAAATGACCTAAGCCATTTTTGAATGAAGGGCCAATTATCCTTTTGGATTGCCTTGACATTCTTCATGTTCGTCCACCAACTTCCTTTGTCACCACATACCTTAAGAACTCAATCTCTCGTTGAGCAAAGTTATTTTTCACTCCTTGGCGGTAGCTTTTTGGGCAACACATTGGTGAATACATCCTTGTATCTCACCAACATCACACCAATGTTGTTTGGGGGAGGCCCATCTTTCCTAGCCTCCCCATACGTTCCTTGGAGTTGCTCCAATTGAACCACGACCATTATGCTTTCTATTTTTTATTTGGTCCATTAAAACCAAATTCAACTTAGATCCTCCTACCATAGGAGTCCTTGTCAATTTGAACTTCAATTCTTTGCCATTATGACACATCATAATGCACCGCAAGCACACCGGCTTGCACCTTACATCTATCATGTGAGTTTCAAAGAAGGCGGCCTTCACAATGACATGCATTTCATCTATTTCACATGGTGTGAAATTTTGACAAAAATCCAATGTCCCACATTGAAAGGTTACATGCATCGCGGCCTCCTTTGTCTCATGCGGTTTGCCCTTTCCAAACCGCACCTTGGTGGGCTTGCCCGCTCTACCAATCGGCAAGCCCCAACTCCCTTATGAGTTTTGGGCTCAAGAAGGCATGGCTTGCCTCTTTGTCAACCCATTAGACGTTTGTCCCATTCATTTGAGCCTCAAGATATAAAATAGTTGGCCTTGGCTTAAGGCTACTAGCCTTGGCTACAAAGCCATCGTCTAACATTTGGTCCTCGGCAACACCATGAGTTTGGCTTGGTCCGCAAGGCCAACTTTTAACACTCCGTCCGTGGCACAAATATGATCTAGCTTGTACCACCAAACCACCTTCTCACATTTCGTCCACGGCACGAGGTAGCATGATTTGCCTTGGTATAATGGGCCAAACTACTTGCGCTCATTTCCTTGGGACCTCTTTCGGCTAAACCCACTTTGTGGTGATGTGCCGCCCAACTTCTTCTTAGGACCATCGGCTTCAATGCTCTTCAAATCTTTATGATTCGCACTACGTCCTCAAGAAGCTTTGGGGTCTTGAATATGGTTTTCACCACCCGCTTTTGAAACCCACCTAAAATGATGCATTTCTTAGAAAGCTCGTCCATCCTAGATGTACCATTCATTTGGGTGTGAAATTCGCACATATACACCTTAAGAGACCCCGCGTGCCTCATGTGCCCCAAGTTCATTTCAACATCACCACCTTCTAAGCATTTCGAATTGGAATTTCAATCCAACATTAATGCCCTCCAAGGTTTTGGGTGCATTCGGTATTCTAGGCCCCAAAGACTTTTTGAGGTGTGCGGGAGCCCTTTCAAAGGACTCCTCCATTTTCCTTACCGATCCACCCTCATGCCCACCATTGTCATTAGAACCAATGGTAGGGTCAAATTTCATTTGCACATGATCTTTGTTCCAATTTGAGCCTCACAACCTTTTGGAAACCCCGGGCTCATCAATATGACCCGCATTTTTGATAGCCATGTCTCCCTCAAAGTGCTAGCTCAAATATTGGAACCCTGCTCTGATACCAAGTGTCGCAACCCTTGCTAGGTCCCTTAATAATCTTGCCAATTTTCAATTCTAGCAAAGGTTACGAGTCGCTAACCCTTCGCATTCCGCCATGCTAATGGATAGCTCCTCTTACCCCGGACCAATAGTTCATAGGAGGGAACCAACCCTCCTACTTTGCTTTCGGGACTCACCCCTTAATCAGTAACCCATTTCCCCAATGTGGACTTCCATCCATGGAAGTCCAATCCTATGTTGATCATCGCGTTGCCGGAGCAACACTACAACAACCCGAACCATACTAGGCAACTATGGCCTCACAATAGGCCAAAGCCCATAGAGGCCTTGCCGTTCGGCCTCGGGTGGGTGAGGCCACACCACCTCACCCATATAAGCCTCTAGGACTCTACACGGAGCCCCTACCCCACCGCCAACCAACCTCTTGTCTCTCTACCAAGAGTTGGGGCCAAGTGGACATTTTCCTTTAGCTGCTGGGCCTAGAACCCCCCCAGCAGCTTCAGACCATCATAACTTCCTTGTATGATGTCTGATCATAACAACCAACCACTCCATCCTCATCTACGCTTCACGTAGATGCCGATGGACTCCTCGCTTGCGCCATTCGGACAAGTCTTGAGGACGTTATGCCTGTTTGAACCTTGGCAGTCCCGGGAATCACTCCCAGGCACTGCTGTACCAGGGCGCTGTCCCGGGACAGCACCCCACTCAAATGGCCATAACTCCTAGCTCACACCTCCGATTGAGGTGATCTTGAGCATTCTAGAATCACCACGCCATGAGCTACGCATAGCTCATGGCCTCACCCTCATGCCTCCTAGTCTTTGTGGGTGGGAGGCGTTCCCAACGCCCGGGGCCCTCACCCACACTAGGATCACTTGGGCCCTCTCACCAACGGCGCCACAAGTCCCGGGTGTCACTCCGGGGTCCCCCTTGTGCCCATGGTGTTTCGGGCACTCCTCATGGAGAGGTGCGCGACATGTGGGCACCATTTTGGGCTCACATTATTGGCGACCATCGGGGGATAGATCCCGAATCTCTTACTCCGAAGGTAAGTGCCAATCCACGCTTTGTACTCCTTACATCTACTCCCTGAAGTGCGGGTAGAAAAGAGTTCGCTGTTTAAAGTCTCCAATTTGAGTGAGTTGTTAGGAAAAATTACTTGTACAAGGTAAGGCCCTAACCATACTGCATCAAGTTTTGCAGGGAATTCAAACTTTCTTGCGTCTTGTATCATTACCATCATTCCCGGCTGAAGTGCCCTTTTCTTATGCCTTTTGTCGAAGATGATTTTTCTTCGACGTTGAATCGCCTCGATATGTTAAGCGGCCGTCCATCTTTGTTCGTCAAGCTCCTCCAAGTCGGTGAGCCTATTCTTCAAGGATTGTTTGTCGGTAAGTCTTGAACCTATGGCCACCCTAAGTGATTCTACCTCATATTCGATCGGAATTGTGGCTTCCAAACCATACACCAATGAAAAAGGTGTGGCATGGGTAGTCACCTTGTAGGTTGTCCGGTATGCCCATAGTGCCGCTATCAGCTTGACGTCCCAATCTCGCTTCGAGTCTATAACTGTCTTGCGTAGAATGCTCACCAAAATCCCGTTGATACGCTCCGTTTGACCATTGGTCTGCGGATGGTAAGGTGTAGTTTTCCTATGATCTATTTGAAACCTACTAGTCATCTCGCGAATGAGATCATTCAGAAAATGTGTACCTCTATCACTAACTAGAATTTTAGGACATCCAAACCTAGTGATAATGTTCTCATACATGAAAGTAGCCGCGTGAGCGGCCGTATCCGTTTTGACTGCTTTGGCCTTTGTCCACTTTGTTAAATATTCCGTGGCCACTACGATGTAAACCACTCCCCTTGAGGAATGAGGATGAACCGGTCCCACATAATCTATTCTACATTTTTCAAAAGGAACTAATGGTAAAGAGACATGTAGTGGCATTTCCATCCTAAGATCATTTCTGGCGTACCTTTGGCAAGCATCACAATTTTTCACATAATCGTGTGAGTCTTTAAACAACGTAGGCCAAAAGTATCCGGCTCTAAGTATTTTTTGGCCGGTAAGTTGCCCTGAAAAATGCCCGCCGCATGCGCTATCGTGGCATGGCAATAAAATGGAGGGCACCTCCGTTGCGGACACACACCTCCTAAGTAGGTCGTCGGTTCCCCTCCTAAACAATCTATGTCCCAACACCATGAAATGTCTACTATTAACCCTCACTTTCCTTCTCTCTTCCTTGGACCACTCCTCGGGTAATGTTTGGGTCGTCAAGAATTCCACGATGCCCGCGTACCAATCCGGTCTTGATGTAACCACAAAGAGATCATCATTCATTAGCCTATCGTCCACCGGGTTTTCTCCCATCTTTTCCGACAATCTAGACAAATGGTCGGTTTGCAAGTTAATGCGGCCCGGCTTATATTCCACCGTGTAATCGAATTCCTCTAATAGCAAAACCCACCTCGTTAATCTACCAGTTAGCTCCGCCTTGTTCACCAAATATTTAATGGCCATGTGATCCATAAAGAATATGATGGACGCCGTGGGTCGTTCCTTTGCAAATTAGCTAAGAAGACTCACGATGCACATCATGTAAATTTATATTCGCTTGAGAACTACCGTGCCTCATTAATATGTTCGGTTTCGAATTAATAATCCCTCTCTTCTCTTTATGATATGAATATAATTACTAGAGTGAATACAATCTCATTATCTTAATTCTTACTCTCAATGTAAGGCATTATTGATAATAAAAACCATTAGATTTAAAGAAAGCTTCAAGAGATGTAACAATATCCTTGATAATAATATAGTTTTCAATAAGTTATATGAATCCTTAAGGTTCGTAGTTCATAAACATCAATCACACAAATGATAGTAATCTTATAATGATGAAGAAGATCTAATATTCTTGAGTCTTCCTTTTTAAGCTCAAGTGTTATTACTTATAATAATGTAACTTGACATGTATGCATATAGTAGTTATAATTTCATGAACACATCATTGATTGTTTTGCAATGTCACATTTAACTTCAAAGTGTTTTAATAACAAAAATAATTATAACTCTCTTGAGGTTTATTCAAAAGAAAGAACTCTTCGATTGTCAATGACATCCAACAACTCACAAAGTATCTTAAAAGAAGAAGCATTTTTACTACAAAGTATTTCTTGATGACGAGAAGATTAGAACATTATTCTTACATTACTCTCTTGAGTGTTTGTTCAAGATAGACAACTCTTTCAACTTATAATGACATCCAACAACTCACAAAGTAGAAAGAAATTCCAATTGGATATCAATTGTTATAAGTAGTTTATCAATATTACTTCATTAATATAGAATCAAACCTTGATGTGAATTAATGTCTTCATCATTCTTGTTAATCATAAAATAAGTTCGATACTCAAACATATGTTATATAATATAATATGCATAATACTTGTAAGTCAATTATGTAATTTATAATGATAAGTTCCTCCTCTTTTGAAGGAGTTTGTAATCGTTAAGAAGTTTCACTTTAATCATTCATAACATGCATATAATTCTTCAAACATTCAATCACATGTATATTTATAATTCCCTTTTGAGGAGTTCAATGATAAGTTCCACTTTTGGGAGTTAATTGTAATTCCGACGTTCAAGTTAAATTGACGTTACTACTCATAACAACTCCTCTCAAAGTTCCATTGATACTCCAACTATTCTTGAGCGTTTTGTTTTCACCCTCACACTAATACTTTGAGTTTTTTCTCAAAACATCTACTCTCCTCTCGTTTAACAATCACTTAAGTCACAAGTACCAATTGACAACTCGTAGTTCAATTTGAGAAAGAGAGAGAGAAAGGTCACACACACATTTGTGGAAAAGATAATGTATTGCAAAAGAGCTCCGAGAGGAGAGATACAAAAGTAACTCAAGTGTTTTTGACACTCAAATTTGTGATAACTTCGTTGTGTAGAAAATGAGGTATGATCTCCTAAAATTGCTTCCCTTATATAGTATTTTCTTTCTAACCCAAAATCTATATTTAAAGTGGTTGTTAATTCCACATTCCTAGATAACTACCTATCTCCGACATAGGTAGATGATATCTATCATAAACGGTTATAACCGTTTTACCAGAAGACCACCGGGTTACACAAGAGGTAGTGTCGAAACTTTTTTACCGAGAACACCATTGCTAGGCACTCCCTCTCGGTGGTCGAGTAATTTTGTTCGGCCGGTGTGAATTGCTTGCTAGCGTAAGCAATGGGTTGATCATTTTCTTTCTCTCCCGTGGATTGACAAAGCGCTATACCCACCGCCACGTTGCTAGCATCGCAAAAAATATGGAAGGGTTTACTCCAATCGGGTGGCCTCAAAATGGGATAAGTGCTCAATTTATCCCTCAATTCTTCGAAAGCCCTTTGGCATGCATCCGTCCATTCAAACTTGACATCATTTTTTAACAACTGTGTAATAGGGACCGCTATCTTTGAGAAATTTGGAATGAGTTCCCGGTACCACCCCACGTGCCCTAACAATTTAGAGATCCCTTTGGAATTGGTTGGAGTCTCCAACTCGCTTATGGCCACAACCTTTTCCGGATCCGGTTCCCTTCTTTTTTCGCTAACCACATCGCCTAGCAAGACTCCCCTATTGATTCCTAAGAATATCTTATCAGGATTCAAAGCTAGCCTCATCTTTCTACACCTCACCAATGCCTCCCTAACGCAATGTAAGTGTGTGGGAACACGCGAACACCAACATATCCGGATTGGCGGTTTTAAGTGCCTAATCCGGTCTGTCCGGATGACCCTAGTATCGTCTAGGGATTTTGTGAAGTGTAGGAGGTCTAGAACTCTCCGTACCTGCTTATTTCCTCTTCCTTAGCCAATTTTCCGGAAACCCTAATTTCCGGACTTTAGGTCTTTGGGGACACTCTTAGCCTTTTTCCGGAGTGTGCCTTTCCGGATGGTACCTTTAGGTCTTAATTATAATGCTCACCCACCCCTCTACGTCTACCCTCTAGAATTGGTGGTTTCTTCAGGTGAAGCCGTCCTTGATAAGATTACAATCCGGAAACTCCCTCACAACCAATCCGGATTGATCAGATTCGTCTTGGCAGGTCACACAGAGAGATCCGGATTGTTTCTTGGGACCACAGTGACCAGAGGAGTCCGGATTCCGATCGGAGATCTGACTCAACAGGATGATTGGATGACCCGTACCACTCTTCGGATTGTCCCGTCCACCGGTGATGAGACCTCTTTGGAAGATCAAGTAAGTCTGGATCCCTTCCGAACCTTTGCCTAATCTTCCCCACGGCTGTCTCACCGGGACGTTACCCTGACATCCGGAACAATGAGGATCTCTTCCTACTACACTCCGGAGGTGGCCTCCAACCCGGAACCCTTACTGATCCGGACCTTCCCTTCTCCTTCTAACGGATCTGTCCGGCTATCTCTACCTTGGATTCTACTCAATTTGAGCTAACTGGGCGATCCGTACCACCATCCGGATGGGTCCGTCTAAGGGCGGTGGGACCTCTTCAGAAGATCAGATTGGCGTAAGTCCGGACCCCTTCCGGATCTCACCCAATCTTCCCAGCGGCTATCCCACCTAGACGTTATTCAACCCACCGGATTAGTGAGGTTTCCCTCCCACTACACCCAGAGATGATCTACAAGGCAATAACCGGATCTGATCCGGGTCTCCTCTCTCATGTCCTATCCGGAACTCCTATCCCTCATGCTCTCTCTCTCCTCCGCTAACGATCTCCGGATCATTCACACAAACATCAATAAAGGAAAGTCAAGGAGTGAGAAGCCAAGGCATTTATTTAGAGTAGGAGTAATCACAATACAACAATGGAGAAGGAACCCTTCCCCAACTCCTTATTCAGCCTTAAGTAGAGGCCCAAAATCCCTAAACTGAGGGCGGCGGCCCAAGCGGCCGTCGCTAAGGAAAACCCTAACTACACTCGTTCTCCCGGATTTCCCGGATCAAGATCCGGATTTCCCGCTGACACACCCAAAGGAGAATTTTATTCCTCATTTACAAAAACTCCTAAGTTCTACCTTTCTACCTCACTAATCTAGATGCCTTTCTAAGCTAAGAAGAACGGTGTTTCTTCTGAACCGATCCTTCCTTCGAATGACTGCCGAGTCCGCTGACGGCGGATGAGCCTCCACCCAGCGATGCCTTCTGGAGCCGTGTGAGCATCCTCCTCATGTTTGGACACGGGGCAATCTCGTCCTCCGAGTCCGCTGCTCCCTCGGTCCGGGGTGTCCCGGTCCTTGGTGTTCCGAAGACTGTCCCTGGGGTTCTGGAAACTGTCCCTTTCCGGATGCTCCGGACCGGAGAAGGATCGCTTCCGGTGCCCTGTTCCGGATTCCGCCCGCCCGACATCGAGGCAGTCCGCGGATCCCTGTTGGAGGCCGCTCTTGAGGGTGGCGGAGGAAAGGGGCTAACCATTTGGCAGTCCGGAGCAGACGACGGGGAGGCGTGGGCCATAGGGGCCTTGCCCCTACTCGGAGTTGCCTCTCGATGCGACGTCTGATGCCGGATCGGTGTCCTAGCCCTGTCCGGAGTCCGGGACCGATCCGAGTTCCGTGGAACAGGGGACTGGCCTCTTCCGGATCTGACCGACCCGGTACTCTTCCTCCTCACCTGGGGAGAACGGACCCCTTCCGGAGCTCTCCCGGAACTAGCCGGCCGAGAGCCTCCTCCATGCTTGCTGGGTCCTGCAGACGTTGGCGGGTTCTGAACTAGAGTGACCTCGCTAACTACCTCGTATAGGGTTCCGGTAGGGGACTAAGGCGGACCCGGATAGAGTACCTGCTGGGGTGTTCCGCTTGGCGGAACCACCCTCTGGATTTCCGCCAGGAGGTCCTTCATCGTCCGTGAGTACTTCACGAGGATGGGAAGGATCTTCCTGGCGGAAGCGGGCTCTCCGGACTCCATCATCCGGTCGTAGAGATGCGCCTTGTTGACGATCTCTGCCGGATGCCCCACCAGCTCCCGGATCCAGCTGAAGAACACTGCCTGCTCTGCGTGGTACTTCCGGATCTCTTCACTCTTCTGACTAGGCTCCTGAGTCATGGCCGCCACCTGCGCGGTGAGATGGGCGTTCTCCGTCTTGGCCTGCTCCAACTCCTTCCTGTCCGCCCTCTTTGCCAACTCTCGAAGAATATTTCCAGGCCCGCAGTCGTCCAGAGCCTGGTTCGCCCCTCGGACGATGTGTTCCATCCGGTAGTACTGGTTCTGCAGATCCTCCATCCCTTCCTGGACCCGTTTGAAGGGATTCTCCGGAAAGTCCCAAGCGGATAGATCCACATTTTGCCATGTGGTCTCCCGGCTGGGTCCGGGTTCTGGATGATGATGAGGAAGAGGAGGAGAGAGTGGCCTCGAGATGGTGGGCGGCGGGCTCCCGGGTGAGGAGGGAGGTGCTTCCGGAATGATTGGGTCGCTGGAAGTCTCCGTCTCGAGGTCTCCGGGTTCCGGGAGTAGCTTGTAGGTGACCTCGTCCGCCGCTATCGTTAGCAGGTCCTCCTCCTCCGCCAAGATGCAGTCGAATTGCTGGTAGAGGTGCAAAATGAAGGGGGAGAGAAAGGAGGGCTTCCGGCCAATGTGGGGGAGGGCCCGCCCGACTATCTCCTGGATGATCAAACCCTAGTTCACGGGCCGGACTCCGGACATGGCACCGAATAGGGTGTCAGCCATGGTGAGGCTAATCCGCTTCGGCTTGTCCGGATTGAGGATGGGTAGGAGAAATTCGAGTACCCTCCTCTCCCTCAGGTTCCGGCAGTTCCTGGGATGGAAGCCGTCTTTTGGATCCGCGTTCCCTCTGAACTTTCCGGCGAACAGGCCGTCACGGCGGCCTGCCCACCCCTTTGCAATCCCCCTAGGAAACCCGTAGACCTTGTTCCAAGTATCCGGAGTCTAATTTTCCGGATCCCTCCTCTTTGTTCCTAGCCA
The DNA here is from genome assembly GCA_950295325.1 of Polytrichum commune. Classification (NCBI taxonomy): domain Eukaryota; kingdom Viridiplantae; phylum Streptophyta; class Polytrichopsida; order Polytrichales; family Polytrichaceae; genus Polytrichum; species Polytrichum commune. The sequence goes on along the minus strand of OX485806.1, from coordinate 52,040,819 downwards.
CTGATTTCCTCTCTCGAATTTGAACTCACGTAGGGTGTCTTCCGCCCTGAGGTTCCAGGGTTTGGAGAGCAATCATGCGCAGCCCATCACCCGGAGATCTTCCGCGAGCTCCTGCAGCTCCCTATCCTCCCTCGGAATTGCAGGGGTGAGGGCTTTGAGCGGAATCGGAATGGGTTCCCGCTGATCCTCTTCCCGTGCTTCCGGCATTTTCCTCTCCTTTCTAACTTTCCGGCTTGAAAACTCTCTCCTTCTTCCGGATCCCTCTCTGCCGTCTAACTGCTACAGAGTCCCGGCAAGCCAACTGCCGGTGACTGAAAAAAATGCGGGGCCCCAGCAATCCAACTGCTGGCGGCTTGAAAGGAGTACAGTCTCACCACTCGTTCTCTCAACAAATTTGTCTTTTGTGAATCAGAAAAAAAAGTGGGGAGGAGAAGGGAGAGACCCTCAAATACCTTTTCCCCTCTTCCTTCCCCTGTTACCGTTGGGGTTAACGGAAGACGGTTACAACCGTTTTCCGACAGTTTGCCCTTAACCGTCATAAACCCGTTGTAACCGCTACTTCCGGTCCGTTGGGTAATCTTGGCGCGTCCGTTACTTGGTCCGGACCAGCGGTTCGGACCATGATTAAACGGTCCGCCAATCCATTTTGACAGACCGGTCATAATATTCATTTTAATTCGTTTTATCGCACTATGCGGATTAAGAATGCCCTATTTCCTAGTACAATTAATTTAGCCTAAAGGACCCTATTATCCTCATACAAGCAAGGTAAAATACGGAAATTGAATCCGTATTTCCGTATTTCCGTCGAATTTGGACTCCCACAAAGTGCTCACTCACGTTACTTTGAGTGCTAAAATCATCTACGAACACGGTCATGGATTTAAACAACAAGTTGTTGAAAATATACATAACCAATATTTGGAAAATAGCAGGGGCATTACATAGCCCAAATGGCATTACGACCCACACAAAAGTCCCCAAAGGTGTGGTGAAAGCCGTTTTATGAATATCTTGTAGGGCAATCGAAATTTGATTGTAGCCCGCATACCCATCCATGAAAGTATATCTTGCGTGACCTCCCACCTCTTCAAGTAGCAACGTGATGAATGATAAGGGAAAATGATCTTTCTGTGTGCACGCGTTCAATTTCCTATAATCGACGCACACCTTTAGTTTTCCGTTCTTCTTCTTCAGCAACACCATTGGAGACACCCAATTCGTAATCTCCACCGGCTTAATAAACCCGGCATTCAACAATCTCTCCAATTCCGCTTTAACCACCAATTGTAATTTCGGGTTCATCCTTCTTTCTTTTTGTCTAATTGGCTTTGCTCCCGGAAACAAAGGAATATGATGTTCCACCATCTCTCTAGGAATCCCCTTAAGTTCATCGTATGACCAAGCGAAGGTGTCGCTAAATTCATCTACCAACTCGCTATACTCCCTAACCTCGTTCTCCTCCAATTTCGACCCTATCTTCATTTGGCGGACCTTGCCATTTTTTAACTTCACATCCACATACCGCCAATCTTTTTTCGCCACATGGGTTTGCTCATCATTGTTTCTATACCAATCCGCCGGCAGATTGGGATAATCCTTGATGTCGTGACCAACAACTATCCCCGTGGATGTAGTCCTAAATTGCAAAGGTTCCTCTAACTTAGAAGCCTCCAAGATAGCATCCTCCTCTTGAGTCCCGTCCATGTGCACTAGATTAACGTCTCCATTATCCACATCATCTATTCAAGGCGTCAAACCCCCTAAGATCCACTCCTCTTCGGTGAGCACCTCACATGGCTCTAACAACGAACAATCCCCGCCACTCAAACTTCTCTCGTCGCTCAAACGTGGATGGTGAGATGTCACCAATATATCGAACTCCGACTCGGGATATTCCCTTAACCATTGTGCATACTCCCCATTATCTCCATAATTGTAGAACCTAGGACCTAAACTTCCCGAACCCGAGTCCGTAATGGTGTTGTGACTTCCGGGATGAACAACTCCGACTAAAGCCTCCCCTCCTTCATCCTTGATTTTGTCAAGGTCTTCCTCTTCCAATGGTAGGTACAATTCATTCTTCATCCACCCTTCTAATGACCCAATTGACACTTTGACTCGATTATCCTTAGGACCATAAGTAATGGATGGCTTCGCACCTCCCCAATCTACTATGGCATCGGCTATTCTCAACCAAGGTCTTCCCAACAAGATGGGGAATGAGTCCTTGTTGGAATGCATCTTAATTACATGAAAAGTAACTAAATACTCCTCTCTCCCGGTGGTCATCCTACAATCCTTAATCATTCCCAAAGGTGTGGTTGAGCTTTGATTTGCCATGTTTATAATCAAGGGCGAATGACCCGTAAGACCAAGACCCAATTTCTTCATAGTGTGTTCCGGCAAAATGTTCAAACTACTATCTCCATCCACTAGCACATTTGGGACCACCTTGTCTACTATGTTGACCTCTATCTCTATGGCCTTCACATCTCGACCTCCTTGTGATTGAATTCTAGCGGCCACTCTAGTCTTCACTTTTTTAATTCTCCTATTGACGGGCATGCCATCCTTGAGAGTCTTCCGTGCGACGGGTGAAATTTCCAATAATTGTCCAATGGTTATGTCCGCCTTGAGCGAACTAAGGTCGGCCCACAAATCATAACCATTTGACTTCTCTACTTTTGCATTGCCGACACCATCAAACTCATCCAAAGGAATGTCCGGTCCTTCCCATTCTCCCATATCACTACCGTCTAGATCATAAACGACGTTAGGCATCTTCCTATCATGGAGAATTACATTCTCCTTTTCCAACTCCTTAGTGACCCTCCTAGCCACCCTATCCATCTCATCTAATTTAGACATGTCAATGTTTTCGTCCAAAGAATTCTACTCTTGATCCTCCACTCCTACCTTTAATGGATCCTTCTCTTTCATAGCTCTAGTTGTGACCGCCAACGCCGGTGCTTCACGAATGACTTCATCATCTAGACTCCTCAATTTATAGGTGATGGCATTGGTATGTGGAGGCCATTGACCTTGCTCCTGTCCAATTTCCATTGGGAGAGGAATCGTGTCATCATAATGAGCATCCACCACACCATCCATAAATCTAATGTCTTGAGAATTAGACGGTCCCGGATCCGTGGGAGGGACTTGGCGTGTATTGTCAACGTTTTGTGGACCTTGTTGCCTACCTTGAATTGGAATATAACCGTTTGTCGTTTGTAATCCCGCCGGTGGATGGAACGTTTGTCTTGCATTACCATGGTCATAGTACAAGTTTGGTGGCCTAAGATCGTTCGGTGGTCCACCTTGTGGTCTAGCTCCCCTCATGTTGTCTTGCGTTTGTTGTTGTGGATTGGCCACCGGGTAAGACACACTAATAACTTTGTCCGGTTGACGACATTCGTCCAAAGGATGATTTCCACCACAATTACTACAACCATAACCTTGCCCTTCGGACCAACATTGACCTTGGGCATGCCACCTTCCACAAAATGGATGGAACTCCTTCTTCTCATTATCTTGACCAATTTGATCCCTAGGAGGAGGACCCCTATTGTTTCCTTGACTATATTGAGGTTGTACTTGGACTCGTTGATTTTGTGGAGGTGGACCACCGTTTCTTCGTTGATCACGGTTTTGTCCATTTCTACAAAATTGACGAGTGTGGCTCGGTTGACCACATTGCACGCACCATAAACCCGACGAATGTCTACCCGACTCAATTGGGGGAGGGGGTCCCGGTTGTTGACTCTTGATCATCAAAGACATTTGATCCGTGAGGCTTTGCATTTGTTTCATCATCGCCTCCTGAAATCCCAATTGACTAGCACCTGACCTTCTCTCGGCTTCCTCAAGGTGAGGATCCGCTCTAGGGGCCGGTAATGCTAGAAATGGCGCCGGTTCTCTAACCGCTAAAGGACGTGGACCAGTTTCAACCATAGCATAAGGAACTTGACTCTCATACTTGACCGGTTCTCTCGTGACCACCCTAGGTCGAATGGGAATGAATTGAGGTATCAATTCATCTTCCCTACTCCACAATCTCTCGTGATTTTTATCCAAACTCTCTATCTCTCTAGCCGCCCGCTTGGCATCCGTCAATGTGTGAGGATTTCTCTCAAGAACTCCCCTAATTGTTCTCGACTTAAAAAATCCTTGAAGAAAGAATTGCCTTAGTGTGTCATCACTTAGCATGGTTCCCACAAATCGTGTACATACTAAATCAAACCTCCTAATGTAGGCCGAAATTTCCTTTTTCCTACCTTGCTTGATCGAAGCGAATGCCCTCAACACCGTGCTTTGACCAACCTCCGGACGGAACTCATTCAAGAACTCCCTTTGTAATTGGTCCCATCCTCTAAAATATCCCTCAGCATGATCCCTATACCACTCATAAGCCTCCCCCTCTAAAGTGGTGGGGAACCATACTAGCCAATACCCCGGATTAGTCACGAGTGAGCTAGCTAACCTTTCCATGTACCTCTCCATATGCCTAGAAGGGTCCTCATCCTTAGTTCTATAAAATTTAGGGAGGTGGGAATGCATGTCCACCGCTTGTAAGTTTTGTAGAACCACGATTGGTAAGCCTCTCGGCCTAACCAATGGATCAATGGGTGGCATAGGAGGTATGGGTGGTGGATCCGTACCTCGATCATGATCCATGGTGGCCGGTGCGCTCCCCTGTAACCCCCTATCAACGTTTATTGGAACTTCTTTCCCAAACACGTTATTTTTTTATGAAGTTTCACCACTCAACTTGGAAGAGATAACATGTTCCTCAAGTTGAACCTCCGATTCTAATGTATCTAACAATGATCTAGGCTCAACGTTCAAACAACTTTCTATTCTAACATCCACTTTTTCTAATCCTTCGCTAATTCTAGATGATGTCCTCCTACGTCTAGGTCTTTCTAATCCTAATGTCAAACTTGGTTTTTGGGATCGAGTTTTACCTTGCATTCCAAAATGAATCGATCAACCCTTACTTGACCAAACATATTCCTTACCGACTTCCCTATTTAATGTTATCATTTTTTTTTGTGACTTATAAATTATGGAGGTGAGGAAAGAGATCCTACAAGCCCACTTAAGTGAAAAATCCCAAACATGGGATAGGCATGTTCGTGTCAATTCTTAGTCAAGCCGGAGAATCACCTCCGTATCATTCCTTGAATTGACACTAATCACGATACCGAGAGTGAGGGCTTGACCTTTCTCATGCACCACATTAAGGACCGAGGCATCACCTTCTTGTCTTCAACATGATGCTATGATTCGGGAATTACCCTCTACAACGGATAACGACAAGCACGAGTACGAAAATCCTTCCTTAATTAATTAGTCTTTTCACTTTGAAAAATGTGTTTATCTCAAGCAATTCGCTTCCTCCAATAAGTTAGCACTCGCACTCGACTGTGTTTGATACAACACAATAATCACCCTAGCAATCGTAATTCAAAAGTAACAACCCCTAGTTGAAGAACTTAGACACTCACCCCGAGGTGAATGTCAAAGTTGGATTTCCTAAAATTTAATTATCCCTCTAACTCTTAGTGAACTAATTCGAATCCTATTAGTGTGATCTTGTTATGCCATCCCAAGAGAGTTTAGCATATACCTTAACCGCGCTCCATCCATAAATGAATTTGCATAAATCAAATGCAATTCATTCCAATGAAAAAATAATTAAACCATCCAATCAAAATTTAAACACGAAATATTCACCTCCCTCGAGCGCTCCTTTAGGACTATGTCGCGCACCTCTCCATGAGGAGTGCCCGCAACACCATGGGCACAAGGGGGATCCCGGAGTGACACCTGGGACTTGTGGCGCCATTGGTGAGAGGGCCCAAGTACTCTTAGCATGGGTGAGGGCCCCGGGCGTTGAGAACGCCTCTCACCCACGGGGACTAAGAGTCATGAGGGTAAGGCCATAAGTTATGAGTAGCTTATGGTGGTGGAATTCTAGAATGCTAAGGAACACCTCAATCGGAGGTGCTAGCTAGGAGATATGGCCATTTGAGTGGGGCGCTGTCCCGGGACAGCACCCTGGGACAGCAGTGACCTGGGAGTGGTGCCCGGGACTGCCAAGGTTTGAAGAGCCATAACTTCCTCAATACTTGCCTGAATGAGGCAAGTGAGGGGTCCATCGGCATCTACGCAAAGAGTAGGTGACGATAGAGCGGTCGCTCAATAGCATCAGACATCATATGTAGAAGTTATGGTGGTCTGAAGCTGCTGGGGGGTTCCAGCCCCTGCAGCTAAGGGAAAATGTCCACTTGGCCCCAACCCTTGTAGAGAGACAAAAGGATACTTGATGGTGGGGTAGGGGCCCCGCCCAAAGTCCTAGAGGCTTATATGGGTGAGGCGGCTTAGCCGACCGACCCCCCCGGAGCATACTTGGCAATGTGCTCCGGGTAGTTGTAGTGTTGTTTTGGCAACACGATGATCAACTCAAGAGTGGACTTCCATGGATGGAAGTCCACCTTAGCCATTGGCTACCTATTGAGGGGAGAGTCCCGAATGCATGGGTAGGAGGGTTTGGTGACCTAGCCATGAGCTTGAAGGTCCGCGGTTTTGGGAGCTAACCATGCATGTGCGTGGGATGTGCAGGTTAGCGCTCGTGGCACTTGCTGTCGCGCACCTCTCCATGAGGAGTGCCCGAAACACCATGGGCACAAGGGGGACCCCGGAGTGACACCCGGGCCTTGTGGCGCCGTTGGTGAGAGGGCCCAAGTGATCCTAGTGTGGGTGAGGGCCCCGGGCGTTGGGAACGCCTCCCACCCACGAAGACTAGGAGGCACAAGGGTAAGGCCATGAGCTATGCGTAGCTCATGGCGTGGTGATTCTAGAATGCTCAAGATCACCTCAATCGGAGGTGTGAGCTAGGAGTTATGGCCATTTGAGTGGGGCGCTGTCCCGGGACAGCGCCCTGGTACAGCAGTGCCTGGGAGTGATTCCCGGGACTGCCAAGGTTCAAACAGGCATAACTTCCTCAATACTTGCCCGAATGGGGCAAGTGAGGAGTCCATCGGCATCTACGTGAAGCGTAGATGAGGATGGAGTGGTTGGTTGTTGGAATCAGACATCATACAAGGAAGTTATGATGGTCTGATGCTGATGGGGGCTTCTAGGCCCAGCGGCTAAGGGAAAGTGTCCACTTGGCCCCAACTCTTGGTAGAGAGACAAGAGGTTCGTTGACGGTGGGGTAGGGGTCCCGCGTGAAGTCCTAGAGGCTTATATGGGTGAGGTGGTGTGGCCTCACCCACCCGAGGCCAAACGGCAAGGCCTCCATGGGCATTGGCCCATTGTGAGGCCATAGTTGCCTAGTATGGTTCGGGTTGTTGTAGTGTTGCTCCGGCAATGCGATGATCAACATAGGATTGGACTTCCATGGATGGAAGTCCACATCTAAGGAATGGTTACCGATTAAGGGGTGAGTCCCAAAAGCAAAGTAGGAGGGTTGGTTCCCTCCTATGAACTATAAGGTCCGGGGTAGGAGGAGCTAACCATAAGCATGGCGGAATGCGAATGGTTAGCGCTCGTAACCTTTGCTAAAATTGAAAATTGGCAAGATTGTCAAAGGGGCTTAGCAAGGGTTGCGACACGTGGTATCAGAGCAGGGTTCCAATTTTTGAGCGAGCACTTTGAGGGAAGCATGGCTATCAAATAAGAGGATTATGATGGTGAGCCCGAGGTTTCCAAAAGGTTGTGAGGCTCAAATTGGAACAAAGGTCATGTGTAAATGGAATTTGACCATACCATTGATTCTAATGACAATGGTGGGCATGAGGGTGGATTCGGTGAGGAAAATGGAGGAGTGCTTTGAAAAGGCTCCCGCAAACCTCGAAAAGTATTCGGGGGCTAGAATACCGAATGCACCCAAAACCTTGGAAGGCATTAATGTTGGATTGAAATTCCAATTCGAAATGCTTAGAAGGTGGTGATGTGGAAATGAACTTGGGGCACATGAGGCACGCGGGGTCTCTTAAGGCGTATATGTGCGAATTTCACACCCAAATGAATGGTACATCTAGGATGGACGAGCTTTCTAAGAAATGCATCGTTTTAGGTGGGTTTCAAAAGCGGGTGGTGAAAACCATGTTCAAGACCCCAAAGCTTCTTGAGGACGTAGTGTGAATCATAAAGATTTGAAGAGCATTGAAGCCGATGGTCCTAAGAAGAAGTTGGGCGGCACATCACCACAAAGTGGGTTTAGCCGAAAGAGGCCCCAAGGAAATGAGCGCAAATAGTTTGGCCCATTATACCAAGGCAAATCATGCTAGCTCGTGCCGTGGACGAAATGTGAGAAGGTGGTTTGGTGGTACCAAGCTAGATCATATTTGTGCCACGGACGGAGTGTTAAAAGTTGGCCTTGCGGACCAAGCCAAACTCATGGTGTTGCCGAGGACCAAATGTTAGACGATGGCTTTGTGGCCAAGGCTAGTAGCCTTAAGCCAAGGCCAAGTATTTTATACCTTGACGCTCAAATGAATGGGACAAACGTCTAATGGGTTGACAAAGAGGCAAGCCATGCCTTCTTAAGCCCAAAACTCACAAGGGAGTTGGGGCTTGCCGATTGATAGAGCGGGCAAGCCCACCAAGGTGCGGTTTGGAAAGGGCGAACCGCATGAGACAAAGGAGGCCGCGATGCATGTAACCTTTCAATGTGGGACATTGGTTTTTTGTCAAAATTTCACACAATGTGAAATAGATGAAATGCATGTCATTGTGAAGGCTGCCTTCTTTGAAACTCACATGATAGATGTGAGGTGCAAGCCGGGTGCTTGCGGTGCATTATAATGTATCATAATAGCAAAGAATTGAAGTACAAATTGACAAGGACTCCTATGGTAGGAGGACCCAAGTTGAATTTGGTCTTAATGGACCAAATGAAAAATGGTAAACATAATGGTCGTGGTTCAATTGGAGCAACTCCAAGGAACTCATGGGGAGGCTAGGAAAGATGGGCCTCCCCCAAACCATACTTGTGGGATGTTGGTGAGATACAAGGATGTATTCACCAATGTGTTGCTCAAAATGTTACCGCCAAGGAGTGAATTGCAACTTTGCTCAAAAAGAAATTGAGTTCTTGAGGCATGTGGTGACAAAGGAAGTTGGTGGACAAACATGAAGAATGTCAAGGCAATCTAAGAGGAGAATTGGCCCTTGACTTTAAAAAGGCTTAGGTCATTGGTTGGCCTAGCCAACTACTACCACCACTTCATTCTAGATTTGTTTTAAGGTTGCTAGGACCTTACTCAACTTATTGAGGAAATGGCTATCCCAAGAGTGGGATGAGCCTTGTCACCAAGCCTTTGGGAAGCTCAAGAGCAAGTTCCCTTCACAAGATGTGGTTAAGTTTCCGGATTTTTGTAAGCATTTTGAGGTGCACATGGAGGCGAAGGACTTTACCATTGGCGGATGTTGATCTAAGATGGATGACCATTGCTTATGAGAGCATTAAGCTCCATGGTTGTCGAACCTTGTCCGGCTTGTGCAAGAAATGGCTATTCCAAGAGTGGGATGAGCCGTGCCACCAAGCCATTGGGGAGCTTAAGAGCAAGTTGTCTTTGCCGCCCGTGCTCAAGCTTGCGGAGTTTGCCAAACCTTTTGAGGTGCATACGGGGGCGAGTCACTTTGCCATTGGCGGAGGTTGATCCATGATGGAGGACCATTGCATATGAAAGCAATAAGCTCAATGGTTGTTAAACCTTATCCGGCTTGTGCAAGACATGGCTATCCCAAGAGTGGGATGAGCCGTGCCACCAAGTCCTTGAGGAGCTTAAGACCAAGTTCTCTTCGCCGCCCGTGCTCAAGTTCGCGGAGCTTGACAAACCTTTTGAGGTGCATACGGGGGTGAATGACTTTGCCAATGGTGGATTATGTGTAAGATGGATGGCCATTGCATATGCGAGCATGAAGCTCGATGGTTGTCAAAGAAGACAACCAACTCATGACAAAGAACTTCTTTGCGGTAGTGCATTGCTTGAAGATGTGGCGACACTAGTTGGGGTCGCACAAAGTAAAGGTCTACAAGGACAATGTGTCCTAAAAGTATTTTGACATACAAGCGCAAGTGAGCGCCAAGTCATTGCGTTGGCATGATAGCTTGGCGCTTATGAAGGTGGATTTGGTCCACAAACCGGACCGTGGAAATGTGGTGCCGGATGCGCTAAGTAGACGGGAAGAGTTCCAAGCAATGAAAACCATCCAAACCTTGTGGCTAATGTGTGCCGGCGAAGGAAACTTGTGATGCAAGATACGGGAGGGGTAAATTTACTACCCCAAAGCACAAAAACTTTTAGGTGAGCTTCGCAAGAGCAAGGTGCTCAAAGAGGTTAAATTGGTGGACGGATTGTTCAAGTGTAAACAAAGTCGGGTGTATGTGCCACAAGGCAAGTTGAGGCTATCGGTTTTGAAGGAAGAATGTGATAGTCCTATTGCCGGCCATAAAGGAGAAAGAAAAAACCGCCCTAGAATGGTGTCATGGGGGTACCATTGGCGGTGCATAAAGAAGGATATAGCCCACTTTGTAGAGGCTTGGATGAAGTGCCAAGTGAACCGAGCCTCTTACCAAAAGCAAGGCGGCTTCTTGCAACCGTTGCCTATCCCGTCGGGGCCATGGCATAGTATGTGCATGGACTTGATCACAAGTTTGCCGGAGTCACATGGGTATGATGCCATCTTGTTGATGGTATAGCGGTTTGCCAAGTTGGCACACATGGTGCCGATTGTGGGAACCGCCACCGCGTTGGAGACCGCATAGCCTTTTCTCAAAGGATGGTTGAGGCACCACGGGTTGCCAAGAGTGATTGTGTGGGATCAAGATCCAAAGTTCACAAGTGCATTTTCAATGCATTTCTCTAAGGAGGTCGGAATGAAACTAAGGTTTAGCACGACCTTGCATTCCCAAATGAATGGGAAGGCGGAGCGTGTGAATGGAGTCTTGAAGCAATACTTGAGGAACTTGGTGGGGGCGGACCAAGGAGATTGGGCGGACTATGTGGGTCGAGCGGAGTGTAATTGCAATGTAGCCACGCACTTGGCTACCAAGGGGTGGTCTTTCGTGGTGGCTTATGGAGTGGATGCGCTCCAACCTATTAACCTAGCTCTCGAGGGGGTACATTCAACACTAGAGTTCAACCAAGATGGTGAGGACTTGGCCAAGGATGGCAAACAAGTCGTGGAGATGACCAAGTTGTTGGTGGAGAAAGCCCGAAGGTGCTACGAAGTGCAAGTCAATGCCGGAAGACGCGAAGTGGAGAATGAGGTGGGCCAAAAGGTGTTGTTGAATGTGAACAACTTCACTTAGTCGGAAGGCCTCACTCCAAAAGTTCATGTCCAAAATTGGAGCTTCGTTTTCCATTGTGGAACAAGTGTTCAAGGACATGTATAAGTTGGAATTACCGCCGGAGATCAAAGTGCATCCGACATCTCATGTCTCATTCCTAAAGCCATTTAAGGACGACACCTTGTGGCCCGATCACAAGCAAGTGATTAGGCCACCTCCCGACCTTGTGGAGGTCATTTGGAACATGAGGTAAGAGGGCATCCTCAAGTGTAGGAAACCCAAATGAAAAGGAGAGAAAATGTACAAAGGAGTACTTGGTGAAATGGTGAGGATACCATGAGAAAGAAGTCGTTTGGGTAGCGGCAAGAGACATGATGAACGCCAAGGAATTGGTAAAGCACTTTGAAGAAACTAAGGCTAAGGATTCCAATAAAATGAAGCGTAGGCATTGATGAGGACATCAATCTCCTTTAGTGGGGGAGAGACGCTACTAGCACACTTAGCTTGGAGGCTAATTGCTCCACAACATTAACTTGTTCTTTGGCTTGAGGGAATAAAGTCCAAACTTTAGTGGTGCAAAGAGAAAAGTATGAGATGAGGTCCTAGTCTTGTACTTGTGCTTGGTTAATGGAAGAGGGGGAATAAATATGCCAAACTAGGTTGGGTAAGCCGAGTAATTGGGGGCCATGGCTTGCAGGGGCCTTGGATAAAATCAAAAAACTTCTTAGTTGTGGGCTTGTCCGGGCGGGGACAAGGTGATGGCGCGTGCTCATAAAAGTGCTACCCGCGAGCTAACGAGAGTTGGCGCATGGGAGTCATGAACCCATGTCTCGAAAGAGCAAAGTGGGAACCGAGTCGGGCGGGACTTGGCATCACCCCCGTGCGATCGAGGCGTGGCTTAACAATGGAAAGCCATCTCGGAGTTGCAACCGAGACAACTTAGTGGAAGCGTTGAGGTCTCGCCTAGATGTGTCATGTTAGGCTAGTGGAGCCTAACGGGAGAGGCCCCAAAGGAGGGGCAACCCAAGTGAGTCCCAAAGTAGGTGGGTCTAGTGAAGGTTAGGTCCTTGGAGGAGAGATCCAAGGTCGCTAACGAACCACCTAGGAACGATACCTTTGGGACTATGCCAAATTTGAAGATGCATTGTGGGGGTCGCGCCCTAAGGTAAACACAATGCCGCACCATAGAGGATGGCAACTTGAGAATTGGTGTGCCGACTACGAGTATAGTCGATGAGGGCATCGACTCCGTTTGGTGGGGGTGAGTGTCGCGCACCTCTCCATGAGGAGTGCCCGAAACACCATGGGCACAAGGGGGACCCCGGAGTGACACCCGGGCCTTGTGGCGCCGTTGGTGAGAGGGCCCAAGTGATCCTAGTGTGGGTGAGGGCCCCGGGCGTTGGGAACGCCTCCCACCCACGAAGACTAGGAGGCACAAGGGTAAGGCCATGAGCTATGCGTAGCTCATGGCGTGGTGATTCTAGAATGCTCAAGATCACCTCAATCGGAGGTGTGAGCTAGGAGTTATGGCCATTTGAGTGGGGCGCTGTCCCGGGACAGCGCCCTGGTACAGCAGTGCCTGGGAGTGATTCCCGGGACTGCCAAGGTTCAAACAGGCATAACTTCCTCAATACTTGCCCGAATGGGGCAAGTGAGGAGTCCATCGGCATCTACGTGAAGCGTAGATGAGGATGGAGTGGTTGGTTGTTGGAATCAGACATCATACAAGGAAGTTATGATGGTCTGATGCTGATGGGGGCTTCTAGGCCCAGCGGCTAAGGGAAAGTGTCCACTTGGCCCCAACTCTTGGTAGAGAGACAAGAGGTTCGTTGACGGTGGGGTAGGGGTCCCGCGTGAAGTCCTAGAGGCTTATATGGGTGAGGTGGTGTGGCCTCACCCACCCGAGGCCAAACGGCAAGGCCTCCATGGGCATTGGCCCATTGTGAGGCCATAGTTGCCTAGTATGGTTCGGGTTGTTGTAGTGTTGCTCCGGCAATGCGATGATCAACATAGGATTGGACTTCCATGGATGGAAGTCCACATCTAAGGAATGGTTACCGATTAAGGGGTGAGTCCCAAAAGCAAAGTAGGAGGGTTGGTTCCCTCCTATGAACTATAAGGTCCGGGGTAGGAGGAGCTAACCATAAGCATGGCGGAATGCGAATGGTTAGCGCTCGTAACCTTTGCTAAAATTGAAAATTGGCAAGATTGTCAAAGGGGCTTAGCAAGGGTTGCGACACTTGCTAGGTTGGAAAGGCGGTCAAGCTAAGTGAAGGAAAACTAGCAAGGGTTGCGACAGACTATGCCAAATTTAAAGATGCATTGTGGGGTCGCGCCCTAAGGTAAACACAATGCCGCACCATATAGGATGGCAACTTGAGAATTGGTGTGCCGACTAGGAGTATAGTCGATAAGGGCATCAATTCCGTTTGGTGGGGGCGAATGTTGCACACCTCTCCATGAAGAATGCCCCAAACACCATGGGCACAAGGGGGACCCCGGAGTGACACCCAGGACTTGTGGCGCCGTTGGTGAGAAGGCCCAAGTGACCTTAGTGTAAGTAAGGGCTCCGGGCATTGGGAACATCTCCCGACCACAAAGACTAAGAGTCTTAAGGGTCAAACCATGAGCTATGTGTAGCTTATGACATGCTGATTCTAAAATGATAAAGAACACCTCAATCAAAGATGTGAGCTAAAAGATATGGTAATTTGGATGGGGCGCTATCTCGGGAGAGCACCCTGCTGCTACAGTGGCCTGGGAGTGGCTCCCGGGACTGCCAAGGTTTGAACATGCATAATTTCCTCAATACTTGGCCGAATAGGGCAAATGAGGAGTCCATTGCCATCTACATGAAGCGTAGATGATAAAAGATCATACAAGGAAGTTATGGCGTTTTGAAGCTGCTAGGGGCTTCTAGTCCCAACGGCTCAGGGAGAATGTCCACTTGGCCCCAACTACTGGTAGAGGAACAAAATTTTCTTAAAGGTTGGATAGGGGCCTTGCCAAAGGTCCTAGAGGTTTATATGGGTGAGGTGGTGTGGTCAAATCCACCCGAGGCTGAACGGCATGGCCTCCAAGGGCATTGGCTCAATGTGAGGGCATAATTGCATAGTATGGTTTAGGTTGTTGTAGTGTTGCTCCGGCAACGCGATGACTAATGTAAGATTGGACATTCATGGATGGAAGTCTACATCTGAGAATTGGTTACCGATTAAGGGGTGAGTCTCGAAAACAAAGTAGGATGGTTGATTCGTCTCCTATGAATTATAAGGTATGGGGTATGGGGAGTTAACCATTAGAATGGCGGAATGCAAAGGGATAGCGCTTATGATGCTTGCTAAAATTGAAAAAATGACCAAGTTAGATAAGGGGAGCTAGCGAGGGTTGCGACACTAGGGTTTGTGTGGTGTTAGCCATAAGGTTTGTTGCCCCAGCCATGTTCTTTGGTATTAATTGTGCGAGCCTCAAACTACGTCGCCTAGGCAATTCCTAAAAAGATGGAGATGAAAACTCGGGTTTTTGGGTTTTTTACTTCTTTGATACACTAAATCTACACCTCCACTGCCTTGGATATGGATATTTAATACTCATAGAGGCATATTTAAGGGTTAATTACCTAATGATTTGGAGGAAAAACATCGCACAAGACATTGATCTCCACACAAATTTGGAAGTTATCAATGGGGTTCATACTCCGATATGTAGGATTGAAAACAAAAAAAATCTCTATCATCCACATGTCCTTTTCAAAGTGGCTGGAAACATGTATTGCAGCAATTGTCAATGGCAAGAACAAAAAATTTGTGCAACAATCGTGAACGTTGATACACCTTTGCAACTACAAATCTAGCCAAAATATGTGCAACTCTCCCTGTAATGAAGTGGGAATCTGGCACACCCTAGAGGAATACAAAAATATGAAGAGAAATTAAAAATTGCAGTTCCCATTTCATGCATTATTTTAAAAACTTAAAAAATGATCGGATTTTGCGATGCATTTTTGGGCGGCATTTGGTGATAGCACAAAGTTGCGCCTTCATTGATTTTTAGAAGACATGAAGCATTGGGTGGCTAGTCTTTAAGAATTGCACATCTTTTTTGCGCACAATTAGTCGATGCAAGTCCTCCCACAACTCATAGGTTGTCTACCTCCTTCCCTCCTAGTATTGGCACAAACACATCATGGAAACCTATGTGGTTGTAAAGGGGTTGGCTTGGGTATAGGCATATATGGGTCATTTCCTTGTTTTTGCAAAAAAATTGTCCTCTCTCCAAGAAAACATGTCATACTAAACCAAAGGGATGATTGTCGCACGCAGGTCCAAAACAACAATGGTTGCAAGAGAAGGGGAAGGAGTTTACATAGACTAAGCGGGGAAATAGTTCAAACAATGTCCATCCTAGGGACCCTTATGAGATTGGGAACCCCAAGCAATCCATTGTTCCCTCCACCACCTAAAAAGCCTCGTACACATGTATGAGTTTTTTCATGGTTTTCAATTGGCTTTGCGATTTCTAATTCATAACTAAAAACTAATTGCCCATTGCCACAATCTCATGCTTAAGTTTGTCACCCTCAGAGTTAGACATTACAAAAGGTGGACCACAAACAAGGGTTTTGGGAAGTTGCTTGAACTTGTACTCCTAGAACCCACAATTTTCTCCTACATAAGGATCCCAATTTGACATACAAACAAAAATGCAAGCATCAGTTGCACGTCATTGAAAAGAATGGAATGGAGGCTCCCAACCTCCTAGTTTTCCAAAACATGGCATCGATATAGGTTGCACAATGGAGGATTAGGTATGTGGATTTAGGATTTGGAGGACAATAGGCAAGTATGACTGTGCAGGTGACCAATGACCACATGTCGCAACCCTTGCTAGCCCCCCTTGACCATCTTGCCAATTTTCATTCCTAGCTACAAGAGCTAACCCTTCGCATTCCGTCATGCTAATGGTTGGCTCCTCTCACCTCGGGACTCACCCCTTAATCCGTAACCCATTTCTACATGTGGACTTCCATGGATGGAAGTCCAATCCTATGTTGATCATCGCATTGCCAGAGCAACACTACAACAACCCGAAGCATACTAGGCAACTATGGCCTCACAATGGGCCAAAGCCCATAGAGGCCGTGCCGTTCGGCCTCAGGTGGGTGAGGCCACACCACCTCACCCATATAAGCCTCATGGAGAGGCGCGCAACACCACATGCTATGGACAGCCAAAATCCATAGCATGTGGATTTAGGCGAATAGAAAGAATGAACACCCAAAATAAAAAAATAACAGAAACCCACAAATTGATTTAATTCAGATGCTAGATTTTTCACTCAATAGTAGTTGGATATGTTTTTGGACCCTTGCAGGTGCCCGGCCATTGCACATGAAGGCCTTCTTCCTCAATGTCCCCTCCTTCTTCCACATTCCCTTCATCCTTTGCGCTCCCTTCCTCTTGCGCATTACTTCCACATCACCTTCTACCCTTTCTGTCCTCCTTTCTTTCTACAACCAGTCACCTCCCACCTTTCTACCTCCTTTTGCCCCTAGTTGTTGAAATTGACCTCCCAATCCCCTCACCCTTGGTCGTAATTGCTCCCTCCCACCTGTCCTCTTCCTTCATCTGCATGCCTCAATTTGCAATGCCCTCTCCCTTCGATGCACTGGAATTTTGGTTGTAAGGATCGAGCACTAAGAAGCTTGACCTCTCCACTCGCCTGGTGAACTAGCATGCCGCAATAGCTTGGCATGCCCAAACAACCCCAAACATCGAGGCTTGGATGACTTCTCCATGCGAGGGAAGGATTATACGCATATAGCTCTCACGCGTGGCCACATACAATACCCATGTGGAATACATGGCTAAGTTGGGTACCACCTTCACCATGTTTGGTGACTGTCACCCACATGGGCCACCGTGTGGGTAAACATCACATCACAAGTATTTGCAAGATGCGAGGCCTTTGGTCATGTTCAATTTTTTTTCCCAATAATCCAATGATGATTAGATATTATTGTACAAATTATCCAATGGGACATTATTGCGTTAAAAAACATTATGCATAAATTAATGATAATTTAGTCAATTAAGTATATGTGGATTTATTAAAACACTATATAGGTGTGACTAAAGTGAATGGGTAGTCTTCATGAATGCATATTTAACAATGCTTACAAACAACCAATGCACATGAATAAACTAAAGGGAGAGCAATAAAATAAAAGCACATGCATGTTTAAATTCCATCCAATTTAAAACTTTGGCATGTGACAACCTTCATGGAAACATGCTTATAATAATTTCATAATTGATGCCAATAGCCAACCACCACCTTTAATTGCACAAACCCTCAAAATATAGCACAAAATTAACACCTATAAATGTACATTAAAACATATGATCATCGACTTCTTTGTTTAGATAGGATATGACCATTTGCAAGTCACACCAATGTTGTTGAACTAAATCACTTGAGTCGAGACTCTAGCAATCAATTCCTCTGCTTATAGGGATGGCAATGTCAACTACCATTTGCAAGTTGTGTTTTTACGAGGAAATGGTTTATGTATGCGTATAACAAAAATGTCCATCATCAACATGGCCAACCAAAGCCCTGCAGTACCTCTTGGACAGATTAAGGATTGTATAATTAGTACAGGAGGGAAAGAGTACATTGTCACTTTTCATGTCATTAGGATGCATTCCCACAAGGATTCCATCCCCATTTTGTTAGGTAGGCCTTGGTTAAGGATGGCGGATGCCATAGTGGATTGGGGAGGAGCTAGGCCTTCTATCACTTATGGGCCAAAGGAGAATCGGGCTAAGGTTCCAATAGGGTCAATAGGTAGTTTGACAGTGGAAGAGATCACTACCTCTTCGGATGAGGAGGAAGAAGAAAACAAAGGGGAAACAAAGAATGAGAAGTAGGTAGGAGTCGTCCAGTCAAGTAGAGAGGGAGCTACAATAGATGGTGGGTTGAGCAATCTAGGTCCTAATTTTTACCATTGGAGTGATGAAAAGGAGTACGCCAAGTGGTTGAGGGAATATCCTGATTCAGTATGTGATATAATGGTGACCTCTCACTGTGAGTATTTGAAGGAGGAGAGGAATGGCTAAGGGGAGAAGAGTGGTCACTGTTGGAGCCGTGTGAGGTACTCACGGAGGAGGATTGGCTACAGGGAGGATTGACCCCATGGGTAGATGGAATAGAGGAATGTAGTGTGGGCTTAGTGAAGGTAGATGGGACTCATGATGAAGAGGGATTGTGCGAGGCGGCATTGTTAGAGCAATCTTTGCATTTCAAGATCACCTCCACGATAATTGTAGTGGGCGAAGATGTCAAAGACTATCTTGAAGTTCCTCCGGATTGGTATAGAAATACAACGGAGCAGTCACACGTGGCCGAGACGGATTGGAAGTATGTAGAGGTGAGGACTAAGAATGGGAAGGTCAAACAGATGGAGATGGGCTCCAAGTTAGGGGAAAGTGAGGTTAAGGAGTACAACGCTTTGGTGGATAAATTCAGTGACACGTTTGTATGGTCGTACGACGAGCTGAATGGAATACCTCGTGAAATGGTGGAGCACCGGATCTTGTTGATCCCCGGTGTTAGGCTTGTTCTGTAGAAAGAAAGGCAAATGAATCCATAGTTGCAGTTGTTGGTGAGAGCCGAACTTGAGAGGATGTTGAAGGCTGGGTTTATAAAGCCGGTAGATATTATAGACTGGGTGTCTTCTATGGTGTTAGTGAAGAAAAATAGAAAGCTACGGGTGTGTGTAGACTATAGGAAGTTGAATGCCAACACCCAAAAGGATTACTTCCCTTTGCCATTCATTACTTTGTTGTTGGAAGAGGTAGGTGGTCATGCCCGTTATAGTTTTATGGACGGCTATGCCGGTTACAATCAGATTTCAATAGCATTAGCAGATATTCACAAGACATCCTTCACTACTCATTGGGGCACGTTTGTGTGGGTGGTTATGCCCTTCGGGCTTTGTAAGGCCCTTGCCACCTTTCAGAAATTAGTTATGTTTATCTTCACAAACTTGTTGTTTAAGTCTATGGCCGTATTTGTAGACAATTTTAATACACAATCTAGTACTAGCCAATATCTAGAGAGTGTGAGGGAGGCCTTGATGAGATATAGAAAGGCTCAGTTGGCCTTGAACCCTGACAAAACTTACCTAGGAGTGCAGAGAGGAGTGTTGTTAGGTTATGTAATGAATGAGAAAAGGAAAGAGCCTGACCCGGAGAAGATAGCAGTGATAGACGATTTGGCTATTCCTACCAATGCTAGAGGGCTAGCCAAGCTATTGGGTCACGTAGGGTGGTATAGAGAGTTGATTTCAAATCATGCTAAGATTGCAGTGCTTATGATACAGTTGCTTAGAAAATATTATAATTTTGAATGGACAGGGACATACCAATAAGCATTCCATGAGTTAAGGTCCAAGTTGAGCATTTATCCGGTCTTAAGACCTCCGGATTGGAACAAATCATTTCACGTGTTTTGTGATGCTAGCTCAGTGGCCGTGGGAAGTGCACCGTGTTAGTCAACGGGAGATAAAGGAAAAAATCAACTTGTGACTTACGCAAACAGGCAGTTAACCCCCGTTGAGAAGAATTACTCAACTACCGAGCGAGAGTTTTAGCCATGATGTTCTCTGTGAAGAAATTCCACCACTACCTGATGTGCAACCCAGTGGTTTTCTTCGTGGACCACATGGCGATTAAATTCTTCGTCAACAAGGCAGCATTGAGTGGGAGATTTGTTAGGTGGGTCTTACTGTTGGAGGAGTTTGATTACACAGTGGAGTACAAGCCGAGTCGGATGCATTTGCAAACGGATCACTTATCAAGGTTGTTGGAGGAGGTTGGCTCCAACCCCATTGGTGATAGATTGAGGGATGCCAATCTTTTTGTATTGACTGCTCAAGCAGAGTGGTACTTGGGTATTGTCATGTTTTTTACCGCTGAACAGTGAGCAGAAGATTGGACGAAGGAAAATAAGAGGAATGTGAGTAGACATTTTGCTGTAATAGGACATAGATTGTTTAGATGAACAGCCGATAGTTTGTTGAGGCGATGTGTGTCTAAGGTAGAAGTGCCCTCCATCTTAGCCGTCTGCCACGACAGTGCGTGCGGTGGACACTTCTCGGGACAACTCACAAGGCAAAAGATACTTAGAGCGGGTTATTTATGGCCCTCTTTGATTAAGGATGCTCAAAACTATGTTAAGAAGCGTGATGCCTATCAGAGGTATGCTAGGAATGATCTCCGCATGGAGTTGTCACTACACGAGTCATTGCCTTTTATTCCTTTTGAGAAATGGAGAATAGATTATGTAGGAGAGGTCCACCTCCATTCCTCAAGGATGGCATACATTGTTGTGGCCACCGAGTATTTGATCAAATGGACGAAAGCCAAAGCGGTGAAAACAAACACCGCTGCCAATGCAACTACATTTTTGTATGAGAATATTATCTCACGATTTGGATGTCCTAGAATTTTGGTTAATGATAGGAGACTCATTTCTTGAATTTTTTAATTCAAGAGATGACAGATAGATTCTAGATTAACCATTACAAGACAACTCCTTACCACCCACAGACAAATGGTCAGACGGAGCGAGTCAATCAAACATTGGTAAGTATCCTTCGCAAGACAATCCAAGATTCTAAGAGGGACTGGGACGTTAAATTGACAGCCGCTTTGTGGGCTTACCGCACCACGTTCAAAATAACTACTCAAGCCACTCCTTTCTCATTGGTGTACGGATTAGAGGCTATTCTTTCAATGGAGTTAGATGTAGAGTCATTGCGAGTGGCAGTTGACTCTCGTCCCACAGACAGGTCAATCACTAAGGAATAAATTGACAACCCCTGAAGCTATTGACGAGAGTCATAGGGCGAGCGCCGAACATATCGAGGCCATCTAGAGGCGTAGGAAGATCACCTTCGACAAGAGAGACAAGATTCGGACTTTGAGGCCGGGTATGATGGTTTTACTCCAAGATGCACGGAAGTTAGACTTGCCAAGTAAGTTTGATGTTGTGTGGTTCGGTCCATACTAAATCCGTGATACATTTTCGAACAATTCAGTGCAATTGGAGACATTGAATGGATAAAACTTTCCGACTCGCACATCCGGCAGTCGGCGCAAGGAATATAGGGTTTAAATGCTACATCTCACCTGCAAGCAAGAGATTCTGGATCCATCCCCTGATGATCGCCAGTTATGTGGGTCCAATATTGTGCCACATTTTAATTTAAACTTTAAAAGTGTTAGAACCATAGAATTAGGCTTCCCGTTGAGTTAGTGAGAAGTTAGATAGGTGTGAGGTTTTGAAAGCTTAGATAGATTTGAATTAAGTTCCAAGTTGAAGCAATTAAGCAAAATTAAAAAACCTTTAAGTGTGTTAGGTGTCAAAGTGTTTAATTGCCACGGGTGCATGAGGCCAAAGAGTTTTTTGGGAGCCAACCAGTTGAAGCAAATCATCTGAATTGTAGTTAGGTTTCTCGGAAACTGGAAGCCATGCTCTCATTCTCTCTCTTTCAATTTGCGGCTATGGGGGTTGGCTAAGGGCGGCGAAACCCTGCTGAATTGTGGTCTTTTTGCTAACGGAGCAGGTAAGATCCCTGCACGACATTTCCAATTC
Source organism: Polytrichum commune (assembly GCA_950295325.1). Classification (NCBI taxonomy): domain Eukaryota; kingdom Viridiplantae; phylum Streptophyta; class Polytrichopsida; order Polytrichales; family Polytrichaceae; genus Polytrichum; species Polytrichum commune. Next base: position 52,018,849 of record OX485806.1, on the reverse strand, counting down.
TGGGGTCGGACTTCAGTTGTTGTTCTAAGTTGTAAGCCAATGCTGCAGGGTCTGTAATGAATAAGTCTACAGCAAGGTGGAAGTTCGGCGAAGAAGAATTTGACACAACTAACATGCGGGGATGCCTAACAAACAAAACAACGGCGATTGGAGAGAGTTGGTGTGTGGTGAGAATCTAGAGTTATTCGGATGGGTAGAGAAGTATCCGTTGATAGCACCCAAATCAACATTGTGCATCTGTGAATTCGGAAACGCTGGAGGATTGGGAGGAAGCCCAACATTTTTCCAATCCACAACCTCGAGGGAGGAGTGCGGCAAATTCAAGCGCAGATTTTGTTGATCCAGCTGCAAGTGCTACACTAGGGCGTTGTCACTCGCAATAGATCTCTCCAACATGCTGGAGAGGCTCCGTGAATGGTGGCAAGGAAGGGCAGGCATTTCAAGGGCTCAGTGAGAAGATTCTTGCTGTTGGATGACCTCGGCGAATACAGGGCTTCAGTACAGGAGGGGAAGCTGGTGTTTTAGTTAGGCAGACCTCAGGGGGGAGGAAACAATCTTGGGGAAGTGGCGGTGTGCTTTAGCAGGCTGCAAGTTACAGGGATGAATCTTTGGCCGAAACTGTTGGGCGACGTCAAAATCAGAAATACCAGGTTGCGGCGTGGCCAGGAGGCCTGCCTTCCAGGTGATTTCTATGTTGGTGGGCTCAGTGCTCAGATTCTGAATCCCGTGGAATTTCAGGAGACGCCAAGAGAGGTTAATTGGTTGATTTGTAGGCAGCAAGAATAGGAGGTAGTATTGAAGCTAATAGGTAGTAGTTGATGTTCCCTACTTGGACAATAGCTGAAATGATTAGGATGTGTTTTGGATGATACTGGATTGTGACACAACCATTTTTGAATGCTGAGGAGTGGGTTTCTTTTCATTATTAAGAGTGTGTGCACATTATCCCCATTCAATGGTCTGTTACATGGGATGGAGGTTATAAGTAAGTAATTCATATTCATTTGAGCCGTAGGCTTCCACCCGGACTACAACGTATAAGGGTGGGGGTTTAGGGCTGATAGCTATCAAAGATTTGAATCTAACAGATGTCTTGTTGTTATGCCATCTTTTGTTTGTGGGGGCCTTTGTGATGAAGTTGGCACCACCATGCTCCTTATGACAGTTGTTATGACTATCTACACAATACATGGGGTAAATAATTTATTTTGTGGATGAATTGTTACATAAATACATATTGTCCCAACTAAATTCTCTACCTTCCAACATGTACCATGCTAAGGTGCTCATGGAAAAAACTAGCCACAACTACGAGACCATACATGCTTGCAAGAATGGATGTGTGTTATTCTAAGGGGACACATACAAAGATATGACAAAATATCCTGTTTGCAATGCTAATAAATTAAAAGCCTATAGAAAGTCACAAATGCAAGTGAGTATCCTCAAACACTTCCCTTTAATACCCCAATTGGTTAGATGGTATAAGTAACCAAAAATAGCTAAATTGTTGAGGTGGGCTCATTTGTACAAATCTACCAATGGAAAAATGCATGGTGTACACAACTCACCAATGTGGCATGCAATCAACACCAAGTTTTTTTCATTTGCAAGAGGTTTCCAAAACATCCGTATGGCGTTGTTTGTAGATGGGTTCAATCCATTTTCATCCTTTCTATGCCAATGGTCAACTTAGCCAATATTTGTATTTATATAACTTGCCTCCTTGGATGACTACAAAACATTCTTTGTCATCCCCGTCCTACTCATTCCAAGAAAACATTCACCAAACAGGGGGAACATTGATGTGTACATGAAACCAATCATAAACCGACTAAACAAATTTGGTGGCATGGTGTGTGGACAAATGACCATAGCATACCGCCAAAGCTTACAAAGATGTTCAAACTCAGAGGATGCTTGATGTGGATAATCAATGATGGCTAGAATATGGCCTCTTATCTGGAATTGTACACGCCGGCTATGCTAATTGCCCTCCATTTAGGCTTCCAGTGACATCCAAATAATCAAGGAAACTTCATAAATGTTTGTATACTAGGTCATTGCATTGGTTGCGATCAAAATATCACCCTTACAGAAGACCGGCCTATAATGCTGCATTTAGAAATGAAAGAGAATCACAAGCGCAACCCCCAAGGCCAATTGTGAACAAGCTTTCCCCCCACCTTTTGTGGCGTCTTAATCCGGGAGGGGGTTCCACTCTCACCATTGCTAATCAGTCTAAACCAACTAATGCACTCCAATCAACTCCATGTGAGAACTTGGTGGTGTGATGATTACGCATGTGTTCAACGACCATACAAGTATTCATAAATACTTGAGTTTCATTATAATTCAAAGGAGTGGCAATTCCACTCTCCCCATCAATGTTTTTACTACCCAGCTACCTAACCAATCAGTTACTTACTAGTTACCATGTGTGTTCATTAGTGCGCCTTTATTTGCCAAACGACGTCTCACTGTCTGGCAGCAGTTTCCTTTCCCACACTTGCACTTTGTGGCCTAGCCTTTCTTGTAGTGACCCTCACTTTGCAGCTCCCCCTCTTGCGGCTCGGAGCTACTCCACCACAATGTTATTTAGGAGGCACACTCCAACTGCCCAATATGGAGTGATAGGGATCACAATAGCACGTAACATGTCTCCCAACAATTGGTAAGTCGCACAATTTTGCCTTCCTATAGGCTTAGCAAATCCAGCCAGTTTGCCCCCTCGCCAGCTCAACCCCTTTCGTAATCGGATGTGTGCCTCACCACAGTCACCTCCTATTCAATTCACCATCATCACAGGTTTCGCATCAGATTCGAACTCTTCCCTCAAATTTCTCCTTACTAAATTCACCGTTGCAAGTATATTGAAGTTGCACACAACCTCGTCCTACAATTGCCTTCTTCAAAATCCACCATAGATTATGGATGAGAGAAAAATTCAAGATTGGGAATATGCAAGGTAAGGTTGGTCTCGAGTGTTATCAATGCCAGATTATGGTTAGGTTGCAACCAAGCAAGTTAATACACCAGCCAAGCAAGAATGCATAAGTCCAATCTACTATGCATAGCTAGTCTTGACAAATGATGGCATTGGGACTGTGACACGTGAATCCACATTCCCCTCTTAATAGTTCCTCACCCAACAGCCAACTTCGGAAAGTGATTAGTTTTGCAGGATTTGGAGATTGCATTCATTATGCCACCATGTCATGCATTGGTGCGGGATTGTTTCATTCAACCCTGCACAACAATACTACCACTCGTCCCACTCGAGGGTTGCATTCTAGCGCACAATGACAATGACGGGGGAAATCTCATAAATTCAGGAACACGCGCAAAGTTTAGCGCCAATCAAGATTTAACAAATGTTAGCCTCTGTTGATGCTACTACAATATGATTGAAATGCGTCACACTGCCAACATTTCCAGTTGCAACTTTCATTTGTTTAGTGTTGACCTTCCCTATATGCTTCTACCTATGACCAATTTAGTCAACTTGCTAGAGTTGAGACTGCTAATGGCTCTATCTGTTTGGCAGTCTCAATAATCTCGATTACCGAGGAAACAGTCCAAAATTCATGATATTGATGTTGCGATGATCTGAAACCTAGAAGGGCATAGCAGCCTATCTGCTAGCTATCTAATAGCCGGGCTCTTCCCCTGAACCAAACTTAAGTCACTTGCCTACATCACCCCTACATCTGATGTCACGCTTCCCACCAAACCCGCAAAATGATCTACTTGAATCCCACCTTCTTTTAGCAAAAACACAACATCATCAACCTCCATGGTGCATGCACACATACACTCACATACAAGGGGGGAAAACACCAAACCATATAACAACAACCCGAAAAAAATGGTGGTCCCTCAACGCTCTTTGGATGGCTTGATCTTCATCCACCCGATTGATTCCTTCTACCTGGCCTCCTTCGCCCAAAAGCCACTGCTCTCTCTTCGCCACCTAACTACCCCCGAATCCTCACAGTTTCCTAGTTTCAATCCATAGCATGATGTGCATAAAGCACTCCCTTCTGACTTACACACCATAGCTACCCACCGCAACAAGGTTTCCACTTGCTTGATCTTTAATCTTGTCCCTTACCTAATGAGCCTCTCCTTCCAAGCCCCTTGATACCCCTCCAACTTTCTCCTATTTTTCCGCGTTGCCTGACATCTTTTTATGCCGCTCGAAAAAAACCAAACTATCCTTTGAATATTTCTTTTCTCACTTCTCTTCTCCTTTTGCCTTGCCCTTGCTTTAACTTTCCAACAAGTTTGCCTCAACTTCAATTAAACTTAGGATTTTTTCATCTTTTAGATATTCTTTAAATTCTTATCTTGTTTTCCATACCACAATTACATTACTTTTAAATTAATCACACATGTGTGCACAATCTTAGGCTCATACAAACAACGACAAATATTTGGCTAGAAACGGACAATGTGGGATGGGGAGAGCTAGACCCATTGAGATGGCACAATATCAAAAGAAATTCATCATTCTTTGATTTGCCATGTTTCAAGGTTGGTCTGCAACATATACACTATACATACATCGTTCTCCATAGTTAAGTATATGGGTGTGCACGTGCAGGGAGATTGTGAATATACTTCATATAACTGATATTGACGTGTGATAAGATATATGTTTAGCATGTCCTTGTGCACCATTGCACAGATGTTATGCACGTAAAAAAAACATTTACGAGAATGTGGTGAAGACAATACTTGGGGATGAGGATACCATTGCATCCAAACGAGACATGGAAGCAACATGAATACACGGGGAACTGTGGTTATTCAAGACTACCAATGCCTCGGGGAGTCCTAAGTATATGAAACGATGTCAAGAACCATGCATAACTTGAGAAAACCATGGAATTGTCCAGCATGCATATCTATGTATGTTACGTCCCTATTTCAATTTTAGTTTGGCTTGTTATCTAGTATATTGAAATAGAATTGTTGTAGAATTATTAGGTGCATATAAAAACCAAACAAAAATGCCAAGCCACCAACATGGAAGCTCCAACGCCTCAACGTGACCTAATGGATCCTATATATGTCACAATGTGGGATGAGAAGTTATAACGTCAACTGAAGACCATGTGTGCACAACACCACATTAAATACATGGTTTGCCTTTGAAAACATTGCAAAGGGAGCAAAAAACACAGGGCAATAGTACAATGGAAATCATCTGATGCAAAAAGAACTTAACAAAGTCCTTAGGAGAGAGACAAAAAATTAACTGACGATGGGATAGGGGTCTTGCCCAAACCCACCTAAGGCCAAACGGCATGGCCGTCACGGGCGTTGGCCCAACATGATGGTATAGTTGCTTAGTATGATTCGGGTTGTTGTAGTGTTGCTTTGGCACTATGATGATCAACTCAAGAATTGACTTCCATGGTCTGAGGCCAAACCACCCACCCTTATGTGTCGTAGTCCGGGTGAGGGCATGGGGATCACATTCATGTTCACATAACTCCCTCTTCCCAACGCCAATAAAATCCATTACATTTCCCATCAACTCTTGCACACCAATTTATTCCATAATACGAGTACAAGCATTGAAAAATGCTCTTCTCTATTTATTCCCTTCTTCCTACACTAATTTACAACCAACCCTCAAATCCCTACAAAAAGCTCATCCCCTTAGGCCACCCTCTAATTTATATGAGGCCGAACCGCCCTAATTCACTAATGAGTTGAATTCCTAGTTTAATCTTTCCCCCCCTTTCCTAATTAGCTAGCCCACAATATGAGGTGACATTAGTAACCCTGGCCCTTCCCATAACCGGCCCGGGCTCATAACCGGTCACATATCTGATCCCATAACCGGCAGCCCCCGACCTCTCTTCACATCAGTAGCTCTTCATGCCGAACCCAAGCCTCAAACCAGCAGCTCTTCATGCTGAGCCCAAAGCCTCAAATCAGTAGCTCCTAATGCCGAGCTCAAAACTTCAACCGCAGCTCAATTCATGCCAAATCCAAGCCTCAAACCAGCAGCTCTTCATGCCGAGCTCAAAACTCAAATCAGTAGCTCTAAATGCCGAACCCAAAGCCTCAAATCAGTAGCTCTTAATGCCGAGCTCAAAACTCAAACCAGCAGCTCTTCATGCCGAGCCCAAAACTCAAATCAGTAGCTCCTAATGCCGAGTTCAAAACTCAAATCAGTAGCTCTGAATGCCGGACCCAAGCCTCAAACCGCAGCTCATCATACCGAGCTCAAAACTCAAATCATTAGCTCTGAATGCCGAACCCAAGCCTCAAACCAGTAGCTCTTCATGCTGAGCCCAAAGCCTCAAATCAGTAGCTCCTAATGCCGAGTTCAAAACTCAAATCAGTAGCTATGAATGCCGAACCCAAGCCTCAAACCAGCAGCTCTTCATGCTGAGCCCAAAGCCTCAAATCAGTAGCTCCTAATGCCGAGCTCAAAACTTCAACCGCAGCTCAATTCATGCCAAATCCAAGCCTCAAACCAGCAGCTCTTCATGCCGAGCTCAAAACTCAAATCAGTAGCTCTAAATGCCAAACCCAAAGCCTCAAATCAGTAGCTCCTAATGCCGAGCTCAAAACTCAAACCAGCAGCTCTTCATGCCAAGCCCAAAACTCAAATCAGTAGCTCCTAATGCCGAGTTCAAAACTCAAATCAGTAGCTCTGAATGCCGGACCCAAGTCTCAAACCGCAGCTCATCATACCGAGCTCAAAACTCAAATCAATAGCTCTGAATGCCGAACCCAAGCCTCAAACCAGTAGCTCTTCATGCCGAGCCCAAAGCCTCAAATCAGTAGCTCCTAATGCCGAGTTCAAAACTCAAATCAGTAGCTCTGAATGCCAGACCCAAGCCTCAAACCGCAGCTCATCATACCGAGCTCAAAACTCAAATTAGTAGCTCTGAATACCAAACCCAAGCCTCAAACCAGTAGCTCTTCATGCCGAGCCCAAAGCCTCAAATCAGTAGCTCCTAATGCCGAGTTCAAAACTCAAATCAGTAGCTATGAATGCCGAACCCAAGCCTCAAACCAACAGCTCTTCATGCCGAGCCCAAAGCCTCAAATCAGTAGCTCTTAATACCGAGTTCAAAACTCAAATCAGTAGCTCTGAATGCCGAACCCAAGCCTCAAACCGCAGCTCATCCCAGCTACTCGAGCTCCTCCCCCACTTAACTCAAAAAAGAAGGACCACACACAAACACCCAAGAGGGCTTAACCCATTATGCCTCTCTTACATAATAGGACCTCATCCTATCCACTAAACCCTCACCCCCTAAACCAACACGATAGGTCCCAATTCAAACACTTAAACCCCGAGGTCCTTCCCTTACGTAAACCACAACCACTATGTTCTAAATTTCAACCCTTATTCACACTAATCTTTTAATTAACCATACTAAATAAGCCTAAGGCCTAAAACATAAATCCACACCAAGCCTCATTTTTTTTAATCTTTTTTTAGGTTCCAATAATGACTTCAAATGCAGTAATTTCTAAACATAAAAAAATATGAGCAACCATTTTGGACTCATATAATTGGCGACCATCGGGGGATGGATCCCGAATCTCTTGCTTCGAAGGCAAGTTGTTGTTCAAACTCGATACTCCTTGCACCTACTTCCCGAGGTTCAAGTTGGGAAGCTCTCCCCGTTCAATGTTTCCAATTGCATGGAATTGTTGGGAAATACTTCGCGGACAAGATAAGGGCCCAACCAAACCGCATTGAACTTACCCGTGAAGTCAAGTTTCCTAGCATCTTGAATCATCACCATCATTCCCGGTCGTAATGCCTTCTTTTTGTGTCTCTTGTCGAAGATGATCCTTCTTCGGCGTTGGATTGCCTCGATGTGTTGAGCCGACATTCTCCTTCTCTCATCAAGCTCCTCCAAGTCGGTCAACCTATTTTTAAACATTTGACTATTGGTAAGGCGTGAACCAATGGCCACCCGAAGAGACTCCACCTCACACTCAATTGGAAGTGTGGCTTCCAAACCATACATTAAGAAGAAAGGAGTGGCTTGGGTAGTTACTTTGTAAGTTGTCCGATAAGCCCACAATGCCGCCGTCAACTTCGTATCCCAATCCCTCTTAGAGTCCATCACCGTCTTGCGTAGGATATTTACCAAAATGCCATTGACCCTATCCGTTTGACCATTTGTTTGCGGGTGGTAAGGTGTAGTCTTCCTATGGTCAATTTGAAACTTGTCCACATTCAACAACACCTTATTGGCCGACCTCATACTCCACTTCGCATCTTCCGGCATTGACTTGCACTTCGTAGCACCTTCGGGCTTTCTTCCACCAACAACTTGGTCATCTCCAAGACTTGTTCATGCTTCTTGGCCAAGTCCTCACCATCTTGGTTGAACTCTAGTGTTGAATGTGCCCCCTCGAGAGCTAGGTTAGTAGGTTGGAGCGCATCCACTCCATAAGCCACCATGAAAGACAACCCCTTGGTCGCCAAGTGTGTGGCTACAATTACAACTAAACTCCGCTCGACCCACATAGTCCGCCCAATCTTCTTGGTCCGCCCCCACCAAGTTCCTCAAGTATTGTTTTCAAGACTCCATTCACACGCTTTGTTTTCCCATCCATTTGGGAATGTAAGGCCGTGCTAAGCCTTAGTTTCAATACAACCTCCTTAGAGGAATGCATTGGAAATGCACTTGTGAACTTTGGATCTTGATCCCACACAATCACTCTTGGCAACTCGTGGTGCCTCAACGATCCTTAGAAAAAAGGCTATGCGGTCTCCAACGCGGTGGCGGTTCCCACAATCGGCACCATGTGTGCCAACTTGGCAAACCGCTATACCATCAACAAGATGGCATCATACCCATGTGACTCCGGCAAACTTGTGATCAAGTCCATGCACATACTATGCCATGGCGCCGACGGGATAGGCAACGGTTGCAAGAAACCGCCTTGCTTTTGGTAAGAGGCTCGGTTCACTTGGCACTTTATTCACGCCTTCACAAAGTGGGTTATATCCTCCTTTATGCACCGCCAATGGTACCTCCATGACACCATTCTAGGGCGGTTTTTTCTTTCTCCTCTATGGCCGGCAATAGGACTATAACATTCTTCCTTCAAAACCGATAGCCTCAACTTGCCTTCAGGCACATACACCCAACTTTGTTTACACTTGAACAATCTGTCCACCAACTTAACCTCTTTGAGCACCTTGTTCTTGCGAAGCTCACCTAAAAGCTTTTGTGCCTCGGGGTAGTTAATTTACCCCTCCCGTATCTTGCATCACAAGTTTTCTTCGCCGGCACACATTAGCCACAAGGTTTGGATGGTTCTCATTGCTTGGAACTCTTCCCGTCTACTCAGCGCATCCGGCACTACATTTCCACGGTCCGGTTTGTGGACCAAATCCACCTTCATAAGCGCCAAACTATCATGCGACCGCAATGACTTGGCGCTCACTTGCGCTTGTATGTCAAAATACTTTTAGGACACATTGTCCATATAGACCTTTGCTTTATGCGACCCCAAATAGTGTCGCCACATCTTCAAGCAATGCACTACGGCAAAGAAATTCTTTGTCATCAGTTGGTTGTCTTCTTTGACAACCATCGAGCCTCATGCCCCCATATGCAATGGCCATTCATCTTACATTAACAATCCACCATTTGCAAAGTTATTCGCCCCCGTATGCACCTCAAAAGGTTTGTCAAACTCCACGAACTTGAGCACGGGCGGCGAAGAGAACTTGCTCTTAAGCTCCCCAAAGACTTGGTGACAAGGCTAGTCCCACTCATGGGATAGCCATTTCTTTCACAAGTCGGACAAGGTCGGACAACCATCGAGCTTCAAGCTCCCATATGCAATGGCCATATTTTTTTACATCAACATCTGCCAATGGTAAAGTCACTCACCCCCGTATGCACCTCAAAAGGTATGTCAAACTCCACGAATTTGAGCACGGGCGGCGAAGAGAACTTCGTCTTAAGCTCCTCAAGGACTTGGAGGCACGGTTCATCCCACTCTTGGGATAACCATATCTTACACAAGCCAGACAAGGTTTAACAACCATTGAGCTTATTGCTCTCATATGCAATAGTCCTCCATCTTGGATCAACATCCGCCAATGGCAAAGTGACTCGCCCCCGTATGCACCTCAAAAGGTTTGGCAAACTCCGCAAGCTTGAGCACGGGCGGCAAAGACAACTTGCTCTTAAGCTCCCCAATGGCTTGGTGGCACGGCTCATCCCACTCTTGGGATAGCCATTTCTTGCACAAGCCGGACAAGCTTCGACAACCATGGAGCTTAATGCTGTCATAAGCAATGGTCATCCATCTTGGATCAACATCCGCCAATGGTAAAGTCCTTCGTCTCCATGTGCACTTCAAAATGCTCATGAAAGCCCGGAAACTTAACCACATATTGTGAAGAGAGCTTGCTCTTAAGCTTCCCAAAGGTTTGGTGACAAGGCTCATCCCACTCTTGGGATAGCCATTTTCCTCAATAAGTTGAATAAGGTCCTAGCAACCTTCAAAATCTCTCGAATGAAGTGGTGGTAGTAGTTGGCTAGGCTAACAAATGACCTAAGCCTTTTTAAATCAAGGGCCAATTCTCCTTTTGGATTGCCTTGACATTCTTCATAGAAACTAGGACCTAGACCACGCGATCTTGTGTCTATGATCCTTCCATGACCACCCGAATGAACTACACCTACCAATGCTTCATCATTCTTGCCATCCTCCTTGGCATCACCTTCATCTTCCGAAAATGAAGCAATCACTTGTCTAATTCAACCACCTAACGACCCTATGAGAACTTTGACCCTATTATCCTCATGACCATAAGTAATAGATGGCTTGACTCCTCCCCAATCCACTATGGCATCCGACATTCTCAACCAAGGTCTACCCAACAAGATGGGAAATGTATCCTTGTTAGAATGCATTTTGATGACATGAAAGGTGACCACATACTCTTTCCTTCCGGTGCTAATCCTACAATCCTTAATCATTTCCAAAGACACGGCTGGGCTTTGATTCGCCATATTGATGATGAAAGGTGACTGACCTGTAAGACTAAGGCCCAACCTCTTCATGATATGCTCCGGTAAGATGTTTAGTCCGCTACCTCCATCCACTAACACATTAGGAACCACCTTGTCCACCACCATAACTTCAATATCAATTGGTTTAACATCCCGTCTTCGTCCTTGCATTTGAACTCTAGCCGCCATCCTAGTCTTAACCTTCCTAGTCCTCCTAGTCACCGGCATTCCTTCCTTGAGAGTTTTTCTAGCCACGGGTGAAATCTCCAACAATTGTCCAAAGGTGATATCGGCCTTAAATGAGCTAAGATCAGCCCATAAATCGTAGCCACTCGACTTCTCCACTTTGGCATTGCCAACACCATCGAACTCATCCAAAGGAATCCCCGGTCCTTTCCATTCTCCCACCTCACTACCCTCCAAATCATGAATGACATTAGGTCTCTCTCTATCATGCAGAATCACATTCTCCTTCTCTAACTCCCTAGTGGCCCTCCTAGCTACTCTAGCTACCCTATCCAATTCAGAATGGTTAGAACCCTCATCCAAATAATACTCCTCTTGACCCTCTACTCCTACCTCTAATGGGGTCTTCCCTCTCCTAGCTCTAGTGGTTACCGCTAATGCCGGTGCCTCATGAGTGACCTCATCTTCTAGACTCTTCAACTCATAGGTGATGGCATTGGTGTGTGGAGGCCATTGACAATGTTCTTCTCCAATCTCCATTTGGAGAGGAAGAGCGCTATCATGATGTGGCTCCATGACACCATCCATAAACCTGACATTCTAATAATTAGACGGACCCGGATCCGTAGGAGGAGCTTGCCGTTTATTGTCCAAGTTTTTTGGACCTCCTTGCCTACCTTGAATCGGAATGTAACCATTCGCCGTTTGCAATCCCGCCGGTGGATGAAAAATTTATCTCGCATTACCATGGTCGTAATACAAATTCGGTGACCTAAGCTCATTTGGTGGTCCACCTTGAGGTCTAGCTCCCCTCATGTTGTCCCTCGCTTATTGTTGAGGATTGGCCACCGGGTAATTCACACTAATAATCTTATCCGGTTGACGACATTCGTCTGAAGGATGGTTACCTCCACAATTGCTACAACCATGAGTTTGTCCCTCAGACCAACTTTGACCTTGTGCATATCATCTTCCACAAAATGGATGGAACTCCCTCTTCTCCACGTTTTGACCACCTTGACCTCTAAGAGGAGATCCCCTATTGTTACCTTATCCATATTGAGGTTGTCATTGACCTCGTTGGTTTTGTGAAGGTGGACCACTGTTTCCTCTTTGATCACGGTTTTATCCACTTCTACAAAACTGACGAGTGTGGCCCGATTGGCCACATTGAACACACCATAACCCCAATGAATTTCTACCTGACTCAACCGGAAGAGGAGGACCCGGTTGTTGGTTCTTGATCATCAAAGATATTAGATCCGTAAGGCTTTGCATTTGCTTAATTATAGCCTCTTGAAATCCCAATTGACTAGCTCCCAATCTCTTTTCCACTTCCTCTAGGTGAGGATCCCTTTTAGGAGCCGGTAATGCCAAAAGTGGTGTCAGTTCCTTAACCGCCAAAGGACGTGGACCCGTGTCAACAATGGCATATGGAACTTGACTTTCATACTTGGCCGGCTCTCCCGCCATCACCTTAGGTCGAATGGGAATGAAATGTGGTATCAATTCATCTTTCCTTCTCCACAATCTCTCATGATTTCTATCCAAGCTCTTCATCTCTCTAGCCGCCCGCTTGGCATCCGCCAATGTTTGAGGTTTCCTCTCAAGAACACCCTAATTGTCCCCGACTTAAAGAATCCTTGAATGAAGAATTGCTTTAGAGTGTCATTATTGAGCATGGTCCTACAAATCATGTACACACTAAATCAAACTTCCTAATGTAAGCCGAAATCTCCTTTTCCCTACCTTGCTTCAACGAAGCCAATGCCCTCAAAGCCGTGCTTTGACCAACTTCCGGCCGAAACTCATTCAAAAACTCCCTTTGCAATTGCTCCCATCCTCTAAAATGTCCTTCGGCTTGATCTCTATACCACTCATAAGCCTCACCCTCTAGAGTGGTAGGAAACCACACCAACCAATATCCCGGATTGGTCACCAGAGAACTAGCGAACCTCTCGATGTACCTCTCCATATGCCTAGAAGGATCCTCATCCTTAGTTCATTAAAACTGAAGGAGGTGGGATGGCATATCCACCGTTTGTAAGTTTTGTGGAACCACAATTGGTAGACCTCTCGGCCTAACAAATGGATCAATGGGTGGCATAGGAGGTATGGGTGGCGGATCCACCCCATGGTCCGGCTCCATGGTGACCGGTGTGTCCCCTTCTATTTCCCTATCAATGTGTACCGGAATCTCTTCCCTAAATGTATAAGTCTCCGATAATATCTCACCAGTCAACTTAGAAGGAGTTGCCTCTTTCTCAAGTCGAGCCTCTACTTCTAATGTCTCTAGCAATGGACTAAAACTATACTCAACATTCAAATAACTTTCTAATCTAACATCAATTTTTTCTACAACTTCACTAATCCTAGATAATCTCCTCCTACGTGTAGATTTGTCTAATCCTAATGTCAAGCTTGGTTTTTGAGATCGAGTCTTACCTTGCATTTCCCAAAGAATCGATCAACCCTCACTTGACCAAACATACTCCTCACTATCTTTACTCATTAATATTATCACTTCTCTTGGTGTGCCTTAAGAATTGAGGAGGTGAGGAAAAAAACTTGCAAGCCCACTTAAATAAACAATCCCAAACAGGGCATAGGCATGTTCATGTCAATTTTTGGTCGGGCTAGAGCATCACCTCTAAAACCTTTCCTCCAACTGACACTCACCACAATACAAATTGAGAGGGGCTGACCTTCGCCATGCACTATGCGGAGGACCGAGGCATCACCCTCTTGTCCTAGAGAATTACCCTCTCCAATGGATAACGACAATAATAGTTACAAAAATCATTCCTTAATTAATTTAATGAATTCACTTGGAAAAATGCCATACCTTAAGCAATTCATCCTCCTCTACAAGTTAGCACTCCTGTCGACCGTGACTCAATGTGATAATAACAACAAAATTTCTAAACTAACAATTCTAATCTAGAGCATTAAATGTAAAACCCCCAAGACTTGGAGACTCACCCCGAGGTAAGTGTCTAAGTCTAATCTTCCTAAAGTTAATTATCCCTCTAAGGTCTTAGTGAACTAACGATCATAGATTCTTTTTATATTTTTAGCAAATCCCCAAAAAGGTTGAGGACATACCTTAACCGCGCTCCCTCTTCAAACCGTGACATTAATAACCCTGGCCCTTCCCATAACCGGCCCGGGCTCATAACCGGTCCCATAACCGGTCACATATCCGGTTCCATAACCGGCAGCCCCCGAGCTCTCTTCACATCAGTAGCTCTGAATGCCGAACCCAAGCCTCAAACCGCAGCTCATCCCTGCTACTTGAGCTCCTCCCCCGCTTAACTCAAAAAAGAAGGACCACACACAAACACCCAAGAGGGCTTAATCCCTTAGCCCTCTCCTACATAATAGGACCTCATCCTATCCACTAAACCCTCACCCCCTAAACCAACACGATAGGTCCCAATTCAAACACTTAAACCCCGAGGCCCTTCCCTTACGTAACCCACAACCACTATGTTCTAAATTTCAACCCTTACTCACACTAATCCTTTAATTATCCATACTAAATAAGCCTAAGGCCTAAAACATAAATCCACACCAAGCCTCACTCTTTTTAATATTTTTTTAGGTTCCAATAATGACTTCAAATGCAATTCTAAGTAAATTCTAAACATAAAACAAATATGAGCAACCATTCTGGGCTCATACATGGATAGAAGTCCACATCTATCCATTGATTATTTACTAAGAGAGGAGTCATGACTGCATGTGTAGCAGGGTTTGGTGATCAAGCTATAACCCTGGATGTCCGCGGTATGGGGAACTTACCATGCACATGTGTGAGATGTGCAAGTTAGCACTTGTGACACATACTAGAGTTAGAAAGCGGGCAAGATAAGTTCAGGGGCAAGGGTTGGGACATCGGAGGAAATAGGTAAGGGCCACAGATCATTGATGTACAATATCTGCATTGGTTCTTAACTCTCAACTCCCTGAAAATTGGTCCTTTGTCCACTAGTACAACCAAAAAAAAGTAGGTCATCTCAGGTGAAAGGTTTGTGCACATGTGTGAGGCCAAACCCACCACCCTTAAGCGTCCTAGTCCGGATGATGGGTTTGTGAATCACATGTGTAGTATCAAATCTCAATGATATAATAAGTATCCTTCATCTCAGTGAACCTTCTAGTTCTAAAGTTTATGATGTTTTATTAATACTTGTTTCTTGAACAAATGAGGCCTTAGCCTTCTCCAAAGTCCATCCCGCGGCTTTGGCCACGCATCCCCGTAAAGACATCCCCCTAGCACCATTAATCTTTACTTCCTTTGCCTTGCCATTGCTAGGATCAACCACATTCCCCATTATTGAACAAGTAACTTATTTTGACCAATAAGATGTAAGTGTTTAAAAACACTGTCCTTGATGATCCACCCCAATCACATTCACTAGCAAGCCACGCCTCATGCTAACTAGACTAATAAACCTAACACTTACATACGTACTAGAATAATCTAAAATGCATAATTTAACCTATGCTTAGTTTTAAGCCCTTAAGTTGCCCCAGTAGCCTAATTCGGTTCGTCCCAGCTGCTTAGTAGCACTAATTCAGCCCGTCCGGGCTGCTCCAGTAGCCCTCCTTCAGTTGTCTCGGCTGCTTAGTAGCCTAACCCAGTTCGGTCCAACTGCTTAGTAGCACTAACCCCGTTGTCTCGGCTGCTCCAGTAGCCTAGTTCAGTTCGTCCCAACTGCTTAGTAGCCTAACTCAGTTCGGCCCAGCTGCTTAGTAGCACTAACCCCGTTGTCTCGGCTGCTCCAGTAGCCTAGTTCAGTTCGTCCCAGCTGCTTAGTAGCCTAACTCAGTTCGGCCCAGCTGCTTAGTAGCACTAACCCCGTTGTCTCGGCTGCTCCAGTAGCCTAGTTCAGTTCGTCCCAGCTGCTTAGTAGCCTAACTCATTTCGGCCCAGCTACTTAGTAGCACTAATCCCGTTGTCTCGGTTGCTCCAGTAGCCTAGTTCAGTTCGTCCCAACTGTTTAGTAGCCTAATTCAGTTCGGCCCAGCTATGGTTGAACAGAAATTTAATCAATCCTACAACCGTTCTCAACTCCTAGTAGTTAATCTAACATTCCTCTAATCTATTAACTAATACTTAATCTATCATACTAATTTCCTCAAGTTAACCCCTAATCACACGTGTCTATCTAGTAATTCTAAGGGGTCCCTCCACGTAAGAGAGATTAGAGAGAGAAAGCTTAACTAACTACCTTCACTACAACTAATAACCCACCTACGTGGCTCGAGCTCTTAAGAGCTTGGTCTCTTGAGAGCGCTTGATGGAAAGAGAGGAAAATGAGAGAGAAAACACCTTAAGTAGCAAAGAGGGAGAGAGGGAGAGAGGGAGAGGATTAGCACCTCCAATCACAATCCCTTAACCATCACCTCTAAAGTAGGGACTAATCCCCTTCCACCAAACTTTCTTCTTCCTAAACTAACAAGGTGGATCCAAAAGTGGGCATTTAACCCGCGGAGCTCGCCTTGCCTCACCTTACCCCTTACTCACATAATCAAGGCATTTTCCTATTGAAATCAAACCTTGGAATAATCACACAACACCACCTAATGCCTAAAGTTAAATCCACACCACACTTCACTCTTTTTATGTTTTGTGAATAATCATAATACCTCAAAGTCAAACTAAAATTGGTTTCAAAGAGTTAATCACCACATGTGGGCACCATTTTGGGCTCACAACATGCACAACACTGAATGCACACATCAACTTGCAAATTATGTTGAACCCCCAATGAACAGATCATGTACTCCATGGGGCACAAGCAGTGGTCAAAGAGGAAACAAATAGGGTTTGTGTGCCCAATTTTGGGAGTTTAGGCACATCATATGTTTTGTATGCTCCCTACATTAATACATATAGAAATTGGCATTTGAGTGTAATAGAATATGTATATGTGAGCTTAAATTGGGAAGAAAGTAATGTGCGTGTATAATGGGTGAAAACAAATACCCCAAAATAGATGTACAATTGAGTTGCAGTCCATGTTTGCAAGGACATCCTAGAAACATGGAACCCCTTATAAAAAATGTATTGAATAATGAATGCCAACAATTTTGACACATCCAAACTTAGCAAAAAACATCCTACACATTCAAAACAAGTTGTATATTGATGCCCCTAGATGTTTATATATATGAGTTTCTTTTGAGGGGAAGAAACGAAGACATGAAATGGTAGATACATTGCAACCACAAATGTGGCAAGCAACATCAGTGAAAATTTCCACAATCAACATATAGAAAATACTCATTTCTCAAAGGAAAATGGCATGCCAAAGAATATATACGACAGGATATAGACAAAAAAATTACAACATAGAAAGAACAAAACAAATGCGGTATTTACTGTATCCATGTATTTACTGTATCCATGTATTTACCTAAATCCATGTCCATCAACAAGTGGTGGTGTGTCCTAACTTGTAGACCATAAATCAAGGAAGGTCATTTCATCACCTTCAAGGGCACATTTCAAAAAAGGTTGTAAAAGTATATTAGAGACCAGAATGGGCTCTTTTGTGTCGCACATTGGTTTGCAGTTGCCAACAAAAAACGGTTTAATAACCATATGAATCCCCAAAATCCGCATCATAGAGGTTTCTCCTAGACGATAAGCAAATGTAGTTATCCAAAAGATGCCTGACCACCGGGAAACTTAGTAGTGTGAGCGTAGAGTGAAGAACGGAGTTTGGAGAGCGAAAGATTTGCATTAGGGTGGGCGATTTTTATAGAAGGAGTGCCTATGACCGTGGAATTTGGAGATAATTTCAATTCAATTTGTTGAAAAGGTACCCCATTCCCGTGGATATTATAACGCAATGTAATTCCACATAGAAATAACACATGAAGGCGTGGAAGCATGTATTTGTTATCAAGGATCTTGTAGTGTAGTTCTCAAAAGGTTAAGGGTTAAATTATGGTTGACGTCATTAATTGAAATAAAACATCACCATAAGATGAAGAAGGAATTGAATGGAGTCTGCAAAATGTACATGGAAATCCAACAAATGAACATATAAAAAACTTAAACAAAAACAATACATATGAGATGGAGGTTCTAAACGCACGTGGCGTAGTCAACAACTTGGACTACCATGTCTATCACTATCCTCGCCCTTTTCGGCCTCTATGTCTAGGAAATCCAATACTAGTTTGTTGAAAGAGTGGGTGCGACTAGGAGGTGGGGACGGTGCTTCCGCCAAAAGATGGGCAAACTTAGCAACATACGAAGGGAGCTCGAACGTTCTCGAAGGAGTTGCAAACATGTCCACATTCAGGACACAAATCGGACTCTCAATTTGAACTCTAAACATATAGGACAAAAAAACAAAAAACATAAGCACATGCTAAAAACTTTGATCCGAGAAGATAAAAATGCAAGCAAGCAAGTTAGGAGCCAAGCCAAACTAGTCCACACAAGTTGAACCTATCTACCCATACAAGTTTCACAACCTTGAAAGTATGGAAGTACGCGCGATTGACCCGCCATCCGGAGCACCTGATCCGTAGCTTCGAAGGTGTCGCAACCCTTGCTAGCCCCCTTAGCAATCTTGCCAATTTTTGTTTCAAGCAAAGGTTACGAGCGCTAACCCTTCGCATACCGCCATGCTAATGGTTAGCTCCTCCTACCCCGGACCTTATAGTTCATAGGAGGGAACCAACCCTCCTACTTTGCTTTCGGGACTCACCCCTTAATCGGTAACCCATTCCTAGATGTGGACTTCCATCCATGGAAGTCCAATCCCATGTTGATCATCGCATTGCCGGAGCAACACTACAACAACCCGAACCATACTAGGCAACTATGGCCTCACAATAGGCCAAAGCCCATGGAGGCCTTGCCGTTCGGCCTCGGGTGGGTGAGGCCACACCACCTCACCCATATAAGCCTCTAGGACTTCACGCGGGGCCCCTATCCCACCGTCAACCAACCTCTTGTCTCTCTACCAAGAGTTGGGGCCAAGTGGACATTTTCCCTTAGCTGCTGGGCCTAGAACCCCCCCAGCAGCTTCAGACCATCATAACAACCAACCACTCCATCCGCATCTACGCTTCGCGTAGATGCCGATGGACTCCTCACTTGCCCCATTCGGGCAAGTCTTGAGGAAGTTATGCCTGTTTGAACCTTGGCAGTCCCGGGAATCACTCCCAGGCACTGCTGTACCAGGGCGCTGTCCCGGGACAGCACCCCACTCAAATGGCCATAACTCCTAGCTCACACCTCCGATTGAGGTGATCTTGAGCATTCTAGAATCATCGCGCCATGAGCTACGCATAGCTCATGGCCTCACCCTCATGCCTCCTAGTCTTTGTGGGTGGGAGGCGTTCCCAACGCCCGGGGCCCTCACCCACACTAGGATCACTTGGGCCCTCTCACCAATGGCGCCACAAGTCCCGGGTGTCACTCCGGGGTCCCCCTTGTGCCCATGGTGTTTCGGGCACTCCTCATGGAGAGGTGCGCGACAGAAGGTGGTGTAGCCAAGATCGAAGACTGTGTCTTCCAACATCAGGTTGACTCCAGATTCGCCATCCACAGGAACTCGGAGAATGGTGCATCCTTCGACTACCACAATTAATTTTGGCGCCCCTTGGAGAAAGTTAGTGGCGACAGATGGTAACTTCATCTGTTTCTTCCGCCGTTTGCTCCATGCTTTTTGGATCACCTTCTGGTAATTCGGGTTATCATGGAGTAATTGCCCAATGGTGGCGTCAACCTTGTGCGACTTGATATCTTCTATGATGTCATACTCGTCTACCATGGCGGTTGGGTGGATGATAATTGGGACGTCGTCAAACCTAACCCTTGGCCGGATCGGTGGAGATCCGGTTGCTGCCATCTCCCTCCTTATTTCCTCACTAATGTCTTTCGGTATCTGGTGCTGATCTACCCCATTTTCGGCTTCCACCCTGGGTGTAGGGTTGGGAACCCCCTTAATGGTGGTAGCATCACTGGAATCCGAATTTGAAACTACCTTCTTCTTTTTCTACTCGTATGCCAAATTTTTCTATTCCTACTGTTATCAACTACAACATGGTGGTTTTTGGTGGAACTATGCAAGGTCACACGGAACACTGGTTCTTCTACTTCTCTTGGCAGTTCCACCTCGCCCCGTTATTTTTCCGGATTTTCAGTTCCGATAGTGTGACCATAGTTGAATCACTATATTCGTTAATTTGAGATTTTCTCTTGTCTCAAATTAATATATTGACCACAACAACATGGTCTAATGTTTGGGTCGTCCTACCTAAACCATCTTGATATGAGTTCTTAATTGGGTTCTTGATATGAACACCCGCTTCAAAGTATTTGCATCTTACAACATCCTCCAATATTTGTGTGATTTTATCCATGTTCTTATATTTGTAACTGTCTCAAAATGCTGAAAAAATCCCAAATTAACGAATATAGTGATTTGAGTCCCGTCTGCTCCCGGAGTGGAATGTCCACCTGTTTGAAGATCGTTCTCGCCTGCGGCGGTTTAAGACATTGAGGAGTGGAATGCCCATACTCCTGGAAATTTTGGCACAGAAGAACCTGTGGGGCTCCCTGTCCTTGTCTCCGAAATGGGTAGCTTCTGAGGTAGTGGTCCGGACTTCCACAATTGAAGCAATATCCAAGAAGTCAGCTAGGATAACTTGACTACATCCCCATGCCTTGACTCGATCCGGTTTGCGTGGCATGTGGTCCCATTGGGGTCCTCCAGAATGGTGGTGGTGTTTTTCCCCTTATGTAGGTAGACTGAACCTGGTAAATCGGGGCCAGCTCATCCTCTTCCTCTTCTTCCGGAAAGGTATAGTAGACTTCCTCCTCTGCCTGCACATAATGGATCCGTTTTTGGGAAGGCCGATTGCATTCGGGAGGAAAATGTCCAGCTTCACCACACCGGGCGCACCACACATTCGTTCGATTGGTTGGAACGATCTTCCTGGGTTTCTGGTTTTCCACTTGATTGACCTGGATGGCGGCCAGGGTCTCTTGGATGTTCTTCATCATCTTTCGGGAGTCGTCCTCCTCAACTTTGACTTTTATTAGCTCCTTTATTTTCCTCTCTTTGCCGTGTCCGAAGGGGCGGTCCTTATTTCTAGAACTACTAGCCTCTTTGGCGGAACTAGAGGAATTAAAGGTCGTAACCTCCGATTTACTGCTGGAACCCGAGTCAGTGGTGGAGCTGTATTTCCGCCTTCTCCTCTAGCGATTTTTTACCCCTTTTCCTCTGACCGTTTGAACCTCTTTTCGGAGGAACTGCGCTAAATTTTCGTAATTTTGCGCTGCTTCCATCGCCTCCCGAAGGGTGGCCGGCCCGGTCTGACGGATCTGGAACCCCATCTGTGAGCCCAATATGGTGCCCACATGCGTTCTTAACCTTAAAATTCATTAAAACTTAGACTTTGTGATTGCATCAATTATTCAAAAAAATATTAAAAGAGGTTCGTTTTAAATTTGGATCAAAATTGAGTTGAATGTTGGGTTGTTAGTTCTTTAATGCTTATAAGGTGGTAGGATTAGTTTAGGGATTAGTTAGTTAGTTTATTGGGATTTTGTGGTAAGGCCAAGCAAGCCGAGTTTAATTGATTTCAAAGGGGGTCAAGACTGTCCGAATTAGGGGAGGGGCCACTACACCCTAGTGAATTCCGGGCCTGAGGACAGAGCTGCAGTTGGGGGGAACGACGGCAGGTGTGGGACTCTTCGAATGTGGAGCGACGGAGGAGAGATGATGATTACAAAAGCTATGAGGGATGCAAAGGAGAGTGGGTGTGGCGGATTTGGCCGCGGCAGCCTGGTAGTGAGGTAGCGGCGGAATGCTGACTAAGGAGGGAATTAATCCTGAGCTGCTTCATTGAAACCGAGGGTGAAGGAAGGAAAATGGACTATCAGGAGGGGCTCTGTTCAAGGGAAGGAAGGAGTCACAGATGGGGGGGATTTGGGTGTGCGAACTCAAGATGTTGGAAAATGTGGCTGGATTCACAAGGGAGGAAGAACTGAGGTTGAGCGCTGGAAGAGCCTCTCGAACTTGCCATCCTCGGATGCTTTGAGTTGGAACGTATGAGGAGGCCAGAAGGTAGCTCACTGAATGTCGAATCTTTATGTTTGAGTTGGCTTGTGCGGGTAGGGCCTGCCGGGGATTCGACAACCGGGTACAAGAGGGAGTGAGTTGTCGAGATCTCAAGAGCAACTCGAGGGTTGTGGGCATGCTCAGAAGGCACTGGATGGAAGGCCTCGGCCTCGTGTTACAAAATTTTGAGCGGAGTAATATACCCTATTCTGGTCGACACTGGAACATCTGAGCCAAACCGCCTGGTTTCCATTTTTAGTTGTTGTGCATGGGCGAAAGGGCAGAAGGTTCTCGCTCAAACTTTGGGGTGGATAATGCGCAAACACATTAGGTGAATGCTGATAAGCATTGGGGATGTCGAAGGTAGAGACTACCGATGAACTAACGAGGCTAGGCGATTGAGCCTGGATGTTGAAGCAGCAGATTCACTGCTGGACGGCAGGGCTAAGGTACCTGAACCTTAATTAAGGAAGGAGTTTGTTGGCTGCAAGCCAGGGGGAATCTAGGCCAGCAGCTGCACTTCTCTAAACTCGACAGTTGGGTGGTATTTGGGTGGAGATTACAGAGGCTGAAGGGAGTAGGACTGGGGCAGTTCCCGAAGACCAAGGAGGTTGGCAACTTGGGCAATGGGTAAAAAAGGCTAGTAGGAGCTTGGATGTTGGATTAGTAAATAGTGTAGGGCTTAGTTAGGGCAGAAGTTGGAGCATTAATCAGTGGATTAGTTAGTTCACCATTAGTTCATTAAATCTTAGAGGGATAATTCATTTTAGGAAGAATCAACTTTGACATTCACCTTGGGGTGAGTTTCCAAGTTATGGTTTTTGGAAGTCAATGTTGTTAGAGTTAGAATTTGTTTAGTTAGACAATTGCTAAGTTTTTTGAATCAAGTTGAATCACGGTCGATGATGAGTGCTAACTTGCAAGGGGAGAGCGAATTGCTTCAGGTATGCAATTCTACAAAGTGAATTCATTAATTAAAGAATGTTTTTTTGTAATTGTCTTTGTCGTTATCCATTGTAGAGGGTAATTCCCTAGTTGCAATGTTGTGTCGAAGACAAGAGGGTAAAGTCTCAGTTTTCAACACGGTGCACAACGAAGGTCAGCCCCTTACTTTCGGTATCGTGGTGAGTGT
Source organism: Polytrichum commune (assembly GCA_950295325.1). Classification (NCBI taxonomy): domain Eukaryota; kingdom Viridiplantae; phylum Streptophyta; class Polytrichopsida; order Polytrichales; family Polytrichaceae; genus Polytrichum; species Polytrichum commune. The sequence goes on along the minus strand of OX485806.1, from coordinate 51,995,405 downwards.
CAGCTTGAGGAAGAGTTCGGAGGTGATTCTCCGGCTTGACTGAGAGTTGACATAAGCATGCCCATCCCATGTTTGGGATTTTTCACTTAAGTTGGCCTGCAAGCTCTCTCTCCTCACTTCCTTAATTTTTAATCCACCCAGACAAATGAGAATACCAAAGGAGTGAAGGTAGCAAGGGGTATGTTTGGTCAAGTGAGGGTTGATAAATTTTTCAGGGAATGCAAGGTAAGACTTGAGCTCACAAGCTAGATTTGGAGTTAGGACTAGGAAGAAATTAGCAAAGATTAGTGAAGTTGTCAGGAATGCTACGATGTGAGCGGTGAGCGGTGAGCAGATCTCGCGAGCAGAAAAATTTAATTTAAAACTCTATTGTTCGAAAGTTAGGACCCTTATGACCGTGGATTTTGCACATATTTCAAGTTTAATTTTGTAATTACAAGGCCCATATTTGTGGAGTGCCCAATTTCTAGAACCAAAAAGGTTTTTAAAATTACCAATGAGGCCCTATGACCGTGAGATATGACCGTGAGATATTACCATTCACAAAATTTGTTTATTTCAAATTTTAGAAGTAAATTTGATATGTAAGTATTATAAGAACCTGGAAGTTTTTGGCATTGAAATTGCATATTCTAACCTCATTTGGAGTATATCTATGATCATGATTCTAAAGTAAAGTAGGTCTTAATAAGTGAAAACCTAAGCTATATTAAACAATTCACTTTTTGTCACCTTCAACTTATAGTATTGCCATAATGTTTGATCCTTCATTGGGATTAAAGTTTCATGACACCTACTAAAGGGGAGAGCAAAGAAACTAATTATCATGTAGAACATGTGAATGACTGTTCTAAACCCAATTAACACCTTAATCAAGATCAAAGACCTTGAATTATTCTAGTAGAATTAACTAGAAATGGATCTACATGTACTAAAAGTTTGTTAGACCACGTTGAAGTATGCAAGGGGAAGATATTCTTGAGCATACCAATGTCAAGTGTCGTTGGTGTACACTTTAGTCAACTTGTAGACCATTGTGTAATATAGGTGTGCACCTCATATCATTGTTCAACATACTCATGCCGAGATATTAGTAAAGACACTTGAATGCCAAGTTTCATGAGGTGACACTGATGGTTTAGGGTCATTTATTCAACCCAGCATTCGCCTAAAATCGTAAGCAATCATTGAAAAAATATATGAAAACGATAATAGAATAATAGTGGAAACCCTTAAATTTAAAAGAGAGGGGTATGAACTAATAGGCCGATTATGGAATTAAGTGATGAACAATCAAATTAATCGTAAACTCAAACGTTAATAAGTAACCAAGTGGTGTTCAAAATTATTTTAAACAATATAAGAAAATACGAAGTCAAAAGTTAACTTAAATTATATATGCAATCCCATAAACTCCGAAAGTAATACAAATACAATGAATTTCATGCGGAATGAGTGCACAAACTGAAAAACCAACGGAAGAAAAAACGATATATTAGATAGTACACAGACATTCACATGAAGCTATTACATTAGATCCGAATCACTGTGATCACCTGATGATGAAGACATTCTAGAATCATTAATATCTGCATCAGAGGAGGCCTGACCATCAGATTCTAAAGCTTCTATATCCAAAACTCTAAAACTCTTCCCGGATGATATTTAGATGTAAAAATCTGATAAAAACCTCCAGCTAGTTGAGTAGCAATATCATTTGCATATGTAGGAAGTTGCCAAGACTTTGGAGGGCTGGGATAGAATTTAGGGTCACAAAAAAATGCCGGTGAATAGGATAGCTCAATTTATCGCATCTGCAAATGCCAATGGTACCATGTTCATAACTCAACTTTAGAAGAAATGACAGCAAAAAACATAACACTGGTAAGAGAATTTGTGGACCATACTCACTTAGTAAACCGAGATCTCTTCACAATCCTCTCAACGGGGATATCTTCACCCTCATGATCCTCTAAATTGGTGACACGGTCTTCAAGAGTGACTTCAGAGGCTGCTCTAGAGATAATCAATGGAGCAAGTAAGGCCTCAAAAATATCAACATCAGCCTCTAATGCCGCAATGTGACGGTGCACATTGCGGCATGCATGAATGGAAGATCCTGCAAATAAAGAAGTTGGAAAAATTTAGTACAAAAACCACTATGAATTTTGTAGAGCAAAACAATATTAACCATTAACCAGCTGAAATGGAAGATTACAAAGACATACCGGTCACTGCCGTGCAGTCTAGAATAATATCCCATGGGGAGCTACATGCTTCAATTAGCATTTGCATTAGAAGCATGGACTTTTCACGAGGCCCTCGCCATGGTGTGGATCCATTAGTTAGCTGGTCCTCACGAGAGACCAAGTTCTGGAGAATATCATCATGTGCAACATCCACCCCATAAGGATCCAATTCAAGGACATGGCGAAATGAAAACTTTGATGCAGGTGACCCCGGCAGGCTCCTGACCGCCAATGAAATACCGAACCTCATGGTCTACAATGTACCAAACATAAAGATCAATATTACTTTACAAAGTAAACAACACAACTGCGTGAGTATAATAGTTAGGTGGGTCTACACTCAGAACTACCTCAAGGATGAAATTGAAACTGAATGCGGTGATCAGAAAGAAGATTTAAGCTTTATCTTACAGTTGATGTTGGATTTATTGGGGATGTGAGATGAAGGCGGTTCATTCCCCACCACTCTTTCCGAATTGCAAAACCACACGATTTGCAATATCCAAGAATATTGGACTTTGTACTCATGCGAAAAGGGTGAAACAAAATAATTGCCCCGTCGTCGTGCAGATGTTCGTCGGCAAAGTCAAAGAGTGGTTGTAACCACTCTTTCGATTCTTGATTCCAAATGGGAATAGACGACGGTGGGTTTGATATGCCAGGAACAGGAAGACCTTCCGGTATATCTGCAAGAATCAAGTCCAAACAGGGATGGTCCTCCGGAGAACCCTTGTAATGCCGGGTTTTGTCTTTTGAGTGCTGCACAATCAAAAGAGATTGTCACAATTAATACATGACAAATGACTTCAATAAAACCAAGTTTAGGGTGAATAGAACAAGCATTCAACTAGTTCCATTCAGCCTAACTCTACAACATCCACAATACATAAATCTCCCTGATGATGTGTGACTTGACCAGAAACCTTAAACTTGGACTGAAACTTAAAAACCAAGTTGAGATTAAAACAAAACTTTGACACTGAAATCCTACCCTGAGACTGAAACCTTAAACTTGGACTGAAACTTAAAAACCAGGTTCAGACCGAAACAAAACATTCACACTGAGATCCTGGAATGAGCATGAAACCTTTAACTTGGACTGAAACTTAAAAACCAGGTTTCAGACCCTTATACTTGGACTCAAACTTAAAAACCAGGTTTTAGACCGAAACCTTATACTTGGACTATAACTTAAAAACCAGGTTCGGGACCAAAAAAAACATTCATAATGAAATACTAGACTGAGATTGATTCCTAACTTGGACTCAAACATAAAAACCAAGTTTTAGACCGAAACCTTATACTTGAAGTCTAACTTAAAAACCAGGTTTAAAAGCAAAACCCTTAACCCCCTACGAGACTGAAATCAAATTCACTCAAATATCAAACTACTAACCCCCTACCAGATTCCCCTCAACCCCCACATACCCTCACAGACATATCAAACTCACTCAAATTTCAAACTCCTAACCCCCTACCAGATCCCCTCAACCCACACATACCCTCACAGTCATGTCAAACTCACTCAAATATTAGAGCCTAAAAAAAGTGTCTCGGGGCCGAGACATTCTTTCTGAGACCTAGATTTCAATTTTAGATTACTAACTGAATTCAAAAATGACACCCTTACCCCCTACCAGATTCTACTAAACCCACACTTACCCTTAAATTCAAATCAGATAACTTGGACTCAAACTTAAATACCAGGTTCGGGGACCGAAACCTTGTACTTGGACTCAAAATTCATTATACATTTTTGTACCCTCCTGTAGTTTTGCTACTCTACATATCAATCACAGTTACTCTATCCATGTTTCGGTTCCGAAACAAAATCCTCCGATTGCTGAAATATGAAAGGCAGTACCTACTTAATGAAAACTTTGGACCATATTGAAATGCATAAATTTGAAGGCAAACCTGTTATGACAACATTATGGAAGGGCAGTACCTTAAGCATGAATCTTTTCAACTCGTTGTAGGAAGGGGTGAATTCACCCGTGTCACCGCCAAGAACGTCTTCCATTGAGGAGTTGAGAATGAGCTCTTGAAGTTGGATCTCGAGATCCTCCCCCGATGTCAAAATAGGAATTTGACTCAACTGCTCGTAGGAGGAATCGCGTTTGGTTCCTCTAGAAAATGTTGGAGCATGAGAACCAGATTCATATGTGGGACTTGGAGCAACGGGACTCTTACCTTTTGGCTTTGGGGGGGTTCATCTTCTTTTTTCCCTTCTTGGTGGACTTCTCCAGTGACTTCTGGTGCTTCTCCCGCTCTTCTTGATCAGCTCTCTCCTCAGCCTCCTTGACCCTCAGCGTTTTCTTTCGGTCTTCTTCGATGCGTCGTTTCATTGCCTTTGCCCTCTCATTCTCATCTTCAATGCCCTGTAAATCCAACATTTCAATTCCAGAATCACCTACATCCTCCCTTGACTTTCTGAGCTCAGTCTCAAAAGAAGGAGTAAAACTTGGAGCGCAATCAAGATACTAGGCACCGCCGGTAAGGTGAGAAGTTGTCCACGTGCGTTGTTGAAGAGCTGAGAACATGAACGCTGAATTTGATCTATCAAGCCATGTGGTCAAGAATACAGGAAGGTCTTCTTTGGAAATAGCGCCTTTCGCCAAAAACTCGTACTTAAAGTACCTGTGTTACAAAATAACACATAACATTACATTCTAGAATTCTAGAAATAGCAACTCACATAATATCAACTGAAAGAATTACTGAAATTAATGAGAAGTACTTCAAGATTTGAGACGTACCTAAAAAAAACTCTGCGGACAAGTAGGTCAGATCCGTTAAATCCAACAAAGTCGTCACCTTTTTTGAAGGAATCGTGTCCTCTGAAATATGTGTTGAACTCCTGCTCCCATAACTTCATGCGACAGTCTTCGATATACGCGGGCAACAACATCGGCATACCCTCACAGTCATATCAAACTCACTCAAATATTAGAGCCCAAAAAGAGTGTCTTGGGGCCGAGACACTCTTTCTGAGACCTACATTTCAATTTCAGATTTATAGTAAAATTAAAAAATGACACCCCTACCCCCTACCCCCTACCAGATTCCCCTCAACCCCCACATACCGTCACACTGAAATCAAATTCACTCAAATTTCAAACTCCTAACCCCCTACCAGATCCCCTCAACCCACACATACCGTCACAGTCATATCAAACTCATTCAAATATTAGAGCCCAAAAAGAGTGTCTCGGGGCCGAGACATTCTTTCTGAGACCTACATTTCAATTTCAGATTTATAGCAAAATTTTAAAATGACACCCCTACCCCCTACCAGATTCCCCTCAACCCCCACATACCCTCAGACTCAAATCGAGTTCACTCAAATATCAACTCCTAACCCCCTACCAGATTCCCTTCAACCCCCACATACCCTCAGACTCAGATCAAATTCATTCACAAATCAAACTACTAACCCCTTACCAGATTCCCCTCAACCCCCACATACCCTCAGACCGAAATCAAATTCACTCAAATTTCAAACTCCTAACCCCCTACCAGATTCCCCTCAACCCCCACATACCCTCAGACTGAAATCAAATTCATTCAAAAATCAAACTACTAACCCCCTACCAGATTCCCCTCAACCCCCACATACCCTCAGACTCAAATCGAGTTCACTCAAATATCAACTCCTAACCCCCTACTAGATTCCCTTCAACCCCCACATACCCTCAGACTCAAATCAAATTCATTCACAAATCAAACTACTAACCCCTTACCAGATTCCCCTCAACCCCCACATACCTTCAGACCGATATCAAATTCACTCAAATTTCAAACTCCTAACCCCCTACCAGATTCCCCTCAACCCCCACATACCCTCAGACTGAAATCAAATTCACTCAAATATCAAACTACTAACATAAGAACAAGGATATCCCTGATATTTCAATTGAAACCAAACAAACATACATTGGAAGTAACAGTACTCGGTCCTTATTCTCGGCCCCCAGATTGTGAAATGCCGTTCCTTGGTGCGCCATCCCTAAAGCCGTTGACTCGCACCCTCAACCTCAACCCTCACCCTCAACCTTAACCCTCAACCCTCAACCCTCCTCTTCACCCTCCTCCTCACCCTCAACCCTCACCCTCACCTGAAATGTGGGGTTTGGCACCGATAGGTTTCGCCGAGTCTCTCTCGGGGCCGAGACCTAGAATCCATAATATTTCATTTCACAGCCTTGTCTCTTCGAACACTAAGCAAAAATTTACATTCAATTATTTATGGGTGGGACAACCTACCTCTTCCCCGAAGTGTTGCTCTTCATTGTCAATGTTGGCTTCTCGAAGATCACCCACATCAGCGCCGCGATCAAATTCTCCTAGGCTTTGTTAAGTGTATATGTCCTATGCTCATTAGCTATGAAGTTGGCCTCAGACAGCGTTAGCTTTGGAAAGAAACCTTACCCTAAACCAATAGCCCTAAAAGTCACCAATTGAGTTCAATATTTACAAACCTGCTCCTCACTCTCATCTGATGTGGAGGCACTTGAGGCTGCCCCAGGTTGAAGCTGTGTCTGCGTCAGTCCCTCTTCCAGATGCCCAACCCAAACCCAATTCACAATCCCACACCAAAGATAAAATACAATATAAAGGAGCCGATGGAAGTTAATGTTTGTCAATTATTCTAACTATCCGTGAATACACATAAAAAAAATGTCATTAGGCTTGCAGATAATCAACACCTCACTGCCCCCTTTGTCAACTGGGTTGTCTTCCTCCGATACAGGAAATAAAATGATCGGAGCTACCGCTGAGACATCAAACATTTTTCCCCCTTTGGAACCTCTACCTGTGCCCCTAGCAGAATTAACCCCTCGTCTACCCATTGTTGTCCGCAAGTTGTACGGCGTCCCTAAGCTCTCTCTTTATTCGAACCTTTGCCTTCTCTTAATACGCCTCTATTTTTCAATATTCCTTCTAACTTCTCGATCTGCTCTCGCTCTCGACCTAGTGTTCATCTCTAACAATACCGAAGCAAACATATCTTATATATCATTGTCAAGTCTGTCATAATTAACATCTTTGCGCCATCATTATGTTCACATTTTAGATAATTATGTTCACATTGGTTTTAGATAATTAATCTGAGGCTTCTTAAATTATCCCTCGGTTAATCCACACTGCATTAATACACTACAAAAGGCGGTGTTAAAACCTCTTTTACATATTCGAATCTTGCCATGTTAGATATTTGGTGGTGATAAAGGATTGACTATTGTTGTCTTACATTCTATTCCTACATGAAACAAGTTGTCCAACATTTACATAAATAAATATTGACTATGTATTGATCTAACAGGTAATCAAATATTCGGGCATTGGTGTCTACCCTAGGTGTATATAATACCCGATTGCTTGTTCCCATTCCTTCATGTCATCTCATCATATTCTTCTCCAATGGGTACTGACTCAAGTCTCCCAAGCCTTGCTCCTTTAGGTGCTCCTAGTTCATCTCAAATTCACACCACGTTGTCCATTGATGGTTCTGCAGACGTCAACAACATGAAGATTGCCAACCCACCTGATTGCTCAGTTATTCCGGCGGTCGCAGATCACACTCCACATCCACGGACTCCCTCTTTGCAGGCGGATGATGCAACACTGATAGAGGACAAGTATACTTTACAGACTCATGCCTATTCTAGAGTAGGGGTTATTAAACCGGGCACTTACTCTAGATCTCTATTAAGGAGTGCCCCACGTCCCAAAGGTCAAGAACTCGGTTGCGCAGGATGCACTGCAGTTCATAGTTTAGGGATTGACCGTTGTCATAAACATGACGGTGACAAAAATGGCAAAGGGCCCCATAAGCATCTTCGTCGTTAATCACAATATAGCACTCTATTGTTTAGAATTTATTATTGCATAGCTACTATCATGCTCTCCATATTATTCGTGGCGGCTGTCATTCTTATGACCTTATTTACCAATATATATTATAATGTCCCTTACATCCACTAAATGGTTCACGTGGTCTGGTGTATTTATAAGTTTGTCAGTCGGCATCCAGCCTCATTGTTTGGTATTGATATATCTAATTTGGATTGGCATATGATCATGACTAACTTAAGTAAATGCTGCAGTGCATTTTCAATTTTTATTCACATTGCTATAATGAATCGGCTTATTATTCCACTACTAATCCAAGTCTCCGCCGTCATTCATAGATTCCATCTTGCCATGGCCTTCTAATCACAACACTATATACACCGCCCCACTTTGTGGTCACCTTAAGTCCATTGCCCATTTGGCCACTACCTTCTGTGAACTCGCATTCACGTTGCTTCTACAATGGCCACCATCCGAGCACTGCACCATTCCATCCCGCTTATGATCCCTCTAGGAGATGATGGTCTAGCCAAAGTCACAGAGTCGTTCCTTAGTTTGAGGTTTAGATTCCACCTAGCCTCAATTCATGTCAAAGAAGAGGTCTTTGATGCTAACTGTGACTTGAGTCACACTGTCCTTCAGATATCGTTTCGCAATGACGATGGTAGAGTTTGGTTCTTGATCCCTGGAACGTACAAGGCCATAGGCGTCACCGAGTCGGATATGGCCACCACAACTATGTTGCTAACACCAGGTGTGTCCCTCACGTCCACCACGCAGGTTCCTCTTCTGGCGACGGTCAAGAAGGAGTCCGGCATCGAAGAGGTTACCTTGCTCAGTGACTCTGATGATGATTTGCCACCTGCCTCTGACATTACCCCACCTCCAACGCAAGATCAGCCCTTCATCAATCCTCTAAGGATTCCACAGTCGCCTACTGTAAGTCAACCATCTAACTCCAGACCCCCAGTTCACCCAGGTGTTTCTAAAGATCGTCCGAGTGTTGTCCACCACTTGAAGTTGCTTGCAACCCGACCAGGGTCCAAGAACATCCTCAAGAACATTGATTATGAATCTGTTAGGCATGAGAAGGTTGACTTCCTCCCATCTGTTTTTGACGGCGACGTCATCTTTGAATTCTCTCCCCTCGGAGCTGATGCTCCCCATTCCCATGCTAGACTCATGTTCGGAATGGACAAGCGTTTCGACGGTCATGCTTGGTGTAGGACAAAAACGTCTAATATTACCAATGATCTCGGCTTGACCTTCCGGTTTTCATGTTGTGTTGGCCATCTTCGTGATTATCTCAACCGCCCTCATCGAGCCACTAACGTCAACGAGACCGAATGGGAAGGCTGTACCGCCTCACCCTTCTCCGCAGGTGTTGATCCCCCATCTGGATCATCTCTCGTTTGTAAGGTCTGTAAGACACCACCCTATTGTCTTGATACTTGCCAAGCTAGGATGTACTATGTTCTTGGCAAAGGTGACATGACCCGTGCATGCATCCATATGGGTCATCACCATCACCCCGTTTCGCTAGGTGTATGTAGAGAGTCTAAGGTCGAAATTCATGATCTCATTGGTAGAGAGGTTGAGAGGACTCCCACCGCCACCAACTCTGCGATTGCATTGGCTGCAAGTAAAGAGTTCCTTGCCAAGTATCTTCTACGCACGGGTGATGATCCCAATAAAATTATGGACCTTGAGTCCATGAAGTTTGTCATGGACACGTACCAACACCTCAGCACCCCTAGTATTCGAAACACAGTCACTTCCTTCAAGCGCATTGGGCGAGGGGGGATCATTGACAGCATCACCGGACTCAGAGGTCATAGCAGTTGGCCCTATGTGCAAGAAAATAAATTCCTTGGCCAAAGAAAGTTGTTGGAGAAAGTCTATGTATTCAAGATGTCCGAGGTGGGCCCTGGATCTGGAGTTGACCTTGTCAGGAGAATGCAACCACACGGTGATTTGTAGGATGCTTGGGTCATGTTTGACCATGTCAAGCGTGTCAAGGGGTGGACAACCATGGCTTGCCATGTCTATGACTCGGCCTACTGCCGGGTTATGACTATTGCAGTATGTGATATGCAGTTTGAGGATGTCACGGCGCAGAGCCTTCTTTGGCATGGGCTCAATGAAGTTATGCACAGACATGGCATTGCTAAAGTTAACTTCAAAGGGTTCATGGTGGACTGTGCACAAGAAAATTGGAATGCAGTTAGGATTATCTATGGCAGTGGTGATCCCAAGGTTCCTATGGAGTCTCACGAGAGGACATGTCTATTGCATTGGACAGTGTCTATGGAGCACCACACCGCCACCCACATCAAGCCCGACCTCCAACAACAACACAAGTTGTTATGCAAGCAGTACAAGGATGCCAAGACTCCCAAGCAGTCCGAGTCCCGTTATCTTGCCATTCGGGCTTGGTGGCTTTCTTTTGGAGCTGCATCCGAGGAAGGAATCAAGGACCTTGATACATGGCTTGCATTTTGGCACTTTCGTTACCGTCAATGGGGTGGTTTCATGCAACTAGTGAGTGTACCATCCACTTTCTATTTCGTTTTTTGGTGTCAATTTTTTTTCTCCTATTAAACCTCTTTTGTCATATGTTGTAAATCTCCAGAATACCACTATCAGTTTAGGCTTTTAGCCAGATTTTGTGCAAAGCGTACTCACTGCATTTTATTTATTTCTCTCAGAATTTCACAGATTTCGAGTTGGCGGAGATCTCTTGTTTTTTTCTTGCAACCTCTCTGAGACAGTCCACAACAAATGGCTTTAGCAGTCTGGAAACCGTGGCTCTAATCTATATGTTGCCACCGTGGATGATTTCGTGAGGGCGTTCATGCAATGTACTAACTACTACGCCTACTTGAAGGGTGATCGCTCTGTTACTAGCCCTGGAAAAGAAGAACTCCGCCTCCGTGCTGCACAACGATCCGGTGACGCCAAGAGAATTGTTGCAGCCCTCGAGCACAGGCCTGGAGCAGAGCATTGGTGCACCCGCAAACCCCAACTCGAAGGAGAGGAGGTCTTTGGCACCACCAAGCGCACACTTGATATGCCCCCTGGTTCTGATCAGGATTCACATAGACCTTACAAGGTCAGCTTCTCTCATCCACGAGTGAGCACTAGGTCAACCACGGCCCGTACTGATTCCGCCACACCATCGGACCTGCCCCTAACACAATCACCCGAGAAAGCGATTCCACAACGGGTCACCCACGTCAATAACATTCAGGAGACCCATTGCGATGTCTCCAAGTGGCACATTTCTAGACTGCCCAAGACTTCCGCCAAGGCCTGCTTCGCCATGCAAGCCCGCACAAAGACCAAGTGCACCCAGAAGATCGTTCGGCATGGTAAAAGTACTCCAACTCCTACGTACACCGACTACATGCGCGACTACAAGAAGAACAAAGAATTCTTGACATGGTTCTTCTTCTGCAACGACGACATTGAGAGATGTGTCAAAGGCACTAGGAGGAAGTGGGTGCAGCACCGTCCGGATGTCTCGGACATCTGGCCTGTCCTCACTGGGACAAACCTCACTCTCCAAGAGGTTCTGGCCCTTGAAGAAGGGGGATTCCAACTTCAACAGCGTCAAGATGTTTCACCCAGAAGACTCTTTGGCGACTCCTCCAATGTTGCCTCATCCATGGCCGAACTCCCTACCCCGGCCCAAGCCGATCAATACCCTACGCTGAGGTTTGGAAAGAAGATCCGGCGCAGTAACAACGGACCATGTCTCCAACAACGCAACAAGTGGGAGTCAACCCTCAACATCGACGGACAAATCACCTCCGTCACAATGATACCTCACCCAGGGATCGGGTGCATCATTCTCTTCCAGTCCCGAAAGAAGGCTAAGGTTGAGGAGTACCGTATCACTATCAGCACCTTCCCGTCGTGCACATGCCCGGATTTCGTGGAGATGTCAGCAAGAGCACTTGGGAAGCGGCGCACTTGGGTGAACTGCAAGCACTTGTACTTCATCTTCCGTGTGACCTGCAACTTGGATCAATACCAAGAAACTTTCATCCATGCTTCGAGTCTTAGTTTCAATGAAGTGAAGCACCTCCTCGAAAGTGGCATCATGAAGCATGTGGGACCTTAGCATGGATACCCATAGGAGCTAGGCTGCCCCCCCCTTATTTATAAGTTCACACTAAGTATTTCCTATTGCGTTGAGTATACTATAGTATGAATGCACATTTTCCGAAAATATCGCTGATATATCAAACCTATCATTATCTACATGATGTGAATTGTATTCGCTTCTAAATATTTATAAAGGTTTCTAAATATTTATGGGTCTCTTCTTCCAACGGTAGTTTTAGATGTTATTGAACGGTACGATTTTTGCTACTTTGCTTGAATGCTTGAATTTTATGACTTAGATTTTTTTCTTACATTGTGACCTTAGCCTATGATTAAGAAGCTCTCACCATAATATGGACAGTCAAAAGTTCCCTGGTTTAATTAGATCATGTCAACTAGTCTTTCTGAAAGAAACCCTAAAACCAAGTCTTTGTCCTTAAAGCCCTCAAAATTTACACGGTAATAGGTCCAACGTTTTTACTAAAAAAAGAGGTCCCACAATTTTTTCTATTTAGATTTTCTAAATTTAGATTTTTTTTCTAAGTGTTGATTTTTTTCTGCTCGCCGCTCACACGGTAGCGTCGTTGCATGGCCGAAGCTGCGGCAGGCGAGCAGGTGAGTGGATTAGGCATCGGTTGGATCCGGTTGGGTTGATCCTTGTTGCGCACTTGCGGGATGGTGCCGCTCCGACTAAGCCCTGAAGTGCGGAAGCAATCCTCCCGCCTCCTTCTCTCAATGTACCTCGGAGAGTTGTTGAACTCACATTTTTTTCCTCCCGTCTGCAACCTCTTCTCTAAATCCTCACATCTGAAACCTTCCGCCTCGCTAACTACCGCGCGTCGTTAGATCCTCATCCCAAGTTCACTCTCAGTGTGCTTAGGCACCCCCGCACAGGAGGATTCTCCACAACCTCCAGGCTTCCATGTCCTATCTCTCCTCCGACCCCTTTGATTTTCTTTGTTGTTGATAGCAGGAGGGCTTCCGCCTTCCCCCGCCTCTCTATTCTTCTCTTCCTACCTAATGCATGAATCCCTGATGAGGCAGGGATTCGCCCCCTCTTCTTTCTCTCTCTTCTTTTACACCTTCTGCATGCATAATGATGCCTCAACCTCCTACCTCCCGAGACCCCTGCAAGTTTTTCTTTTTTTCCCGCGTTGCCCGACATCTTTCGGGCCCCCTGGAAGGAAAAATGGGTTTGGATTCCTTCCTTGCCCTTTCCTTCTAAGACCCCACTTGCCACATTCTTTAATGAATTTTTTTTTTAAAAAAAAAAAAAATTTACCTTACCACTTCCCGAAGGTAAAGTTAACATTATTAAAAAAAACCATCTCTTATATTTAAGATGAAGTTAACAACCATGTGAGCACAACTTTTAGGGCTCACACCAAAATGGAAGGCACTTCTATCTCAGACACACAATGCCTCAATAACCCGTCAACCCTTCTCTTGAATAAGATGTGTCCTATTACTATGTAATGCCTACTATTGACCCTGAGTTTCCTCCTAGCCTCTTTCGTCCAGTCTCCTGTTAGCCATTGAGTTGTCAGAAATTCAACAATGCTTGTCTACCAATCCGCTTTAGCAATCACCAAAAAGAGATTGTCATCCCTCAAGCTATCATCAGCTGGATTGGATCCAACCTCATCCGACAACCTGGATAAGTGGTCCCCTTGCAAGTGCATCCTCCTTGGCTTGTATTCCACGGTGTAATCGAATTCTTCCATTAGTAAAATCCATCTGGCCAATCTTCCGCTGAACTTTGCCTTGTTGACCAGGAATTTAATCGCCATGTGGTCCACGAAGAAAACCACTGGGTTGCACATGAGGTAGTGGCGGAACTTCTTGACAAAGAATATCATGGCTAAGCATTCTTTTTCGGTGGTTAAATAATTTCTCTCCGCAGGGGTTAACTGTCGGCTCGCATAAGCCATGGGTTGGTCTTTTCCCTTGTCCCCCGTTGACTGACACAACGTACTACCTACAGCCACCACACTAGCATCACAAAACATATGAAATGGTTTTTCCCAATCTGGTGGCCTCAACACCAAGTAAGTGCTAAGCTTCAACCTCAACTCCTCGAATGCCTGTTGGCATGCCTCTGTCCACTCAAACTTACAATCCTTTCTAAGTAGTTGTGTGATAGGCATCGTAATCTTTGCATAATCCGGGATCAATTCTCTATACCACCCTATGTGTCCCAACAACTTCGTTATCCTCCTAGCATTGGTTGGAGTAGCCAACTCGTCTATCACTGCTATCTTTTCTGGATCCGGTTCTCTTCCTTTCTCATCCATCACATATCCTAACAAAACGCCTCTCTGCACTCCTAAATAGGTCTTGTCCGGGCTCAAAGCTAACTGCATTCTCCTACATCTAATGAAAGCCTCTCACACACACTCTAAATGTTGACTAGCGCTGGACTGAGTACTAAAACCATCAACGAAAATTATCATGGATTTGAATAATAAGTCGGTGAAGATGTACATAACCAATCTCTAGAACGTGGCGAGAGCATTACACAATCCAAATGGCATGACCACCCATACGAACGTGCCCCAAGGCGTGGCGAAAGTCGTCTTATGAATATCTTGTAATGCTATGGAAATCTGGTTATAACCCGCATAACCATCTATGAAAGTATAACGAGCGTGCCCACTTACCTCCCCTAAAAGTAATGTGATGAAGGGTAAGGGAAAATGGTCTTTCTGTGTGCAAGCATTCAACTTCCTATAATCCACACACACCCTCAACTTCTCGTTCTTCTTCTTGACTAACACCATCGGAAACACCCAATCCGTAATTTCTACAGGCTTTATAAACCCAACCTTCAACAACCTCTCTAACTCTGCCCTCACCAACAATTGCAACTGTGGGTTCATCCTTCTCTCCTTCTGTTTAATTGGTCTAGCACCTGGAATCAAAGGAATGCGGTGCTCTACCATCTTACGCGGTATGCCTCTAAGCTCGTCATATGACCATGCAAACGTGTCACTGAACTCATCCACCAAATTACTATTCTATTTGATTTCACACTCTTCCGACTTAGAACCCATCTTCATCTGCCTAACTTTCTCATCCTTAGTTTTCACATCCACATACTTCCAATCCGCCTCAGACACATAGGTTTGGTCGGTCGTGTTTCTATACCAATCTGGAAGAACCTTAGGATAATCCTTCGACATCTTGACCCACTAAAATATATGTCAATGTGGTCTTGAAGTGCAATGGTTCCTCCAACTTTGCAGCCTCAAGCAGTGCCTCTTCATCCTGAGTCTCATCTATGTGCACTAAACTCACACTACGTTCCTCTATCCCATCTACCCATGAGGTCAATCCACCTTGTAACCACTCATCCTCCGTGAGCACCTCACATGGCTCCAACAATGCATACTCTTCTGTCTTTGAACTATCCATATCACCCCTCAAGTATCCATGGTGAGAAGTCACCATCACATCACACACCGAGTCCGGATATTCTTTTAACTACTGAGCATACTCAGCATTGTCACTTCAATGATAAAAACTAGGACCTAGATGATCTAATTTTGTGTCTATCATAGCTCCTTGACTGCTTGACTGGACTACTCCCACTAATGTCTCATTCTTCTTATCCTCCTCTTTGTCTTTCTCTTCCTCATCCGAAGATGTAGTAATTTCTTTCCTCACCCAACCACCTAGTGACCCTATGGATACCTTGACTCTATTATTTTTAGGACCATAAGTGATGGAAGGCTTAATTCCTCTCCAATCTACTATGGCATCCGACATCCTCAACCAAAGCCTACCCAACAAGATGGGAAAGGTATCCTTATTGGAATGCATCTTGATGACATGGAAGGTGACAACATATTCTTCTCCTCCTGTACTAATTCTACAATCCTTAATCATTCCCAAGGGCACCGCTGGACTTTGATTTACCATGTTGATGATAAAAGGTGACGGACATGTTAGGCTAAGACCCAACTTCTTCATGGTGTGCTCTGGTAATATGTTTAATCCACTTCCTCCATCAACCAGTACATTGGGCACTACCTTGTCTATCACCACGACCTCTATCTCCACCGCCTTGACATCACGACCTCCTCCTTACAACTGAACTCTAGCGGCCACCCTAATCTTCACCTTCCTCGTTTTCTTAGTCATGGGCATTCCCTCCTTAAGAGTCTTACGAACCATGGGTGATATTGGCCTTGAGCGAACTAAGGTCGACCCATAAGTTATATCCATTTGGCTTCTCCGCCCCTGCCTTCGTCACTCCATCAAATTCTTCCCTCAGAATTCCAGGTCCTTCCCACTTTTCCATCTCACTAGCTTCCAAATCGTGGATTGGTGATCTTTCCCTATCCTGGAGAATCTCGTTCTCTCGTTCTAAAGCCTTGGCGGTCCTCCTAGTTGTCCTAGCTACTCTCCCCAAATCAGAAATATTGGGAGCCTCATCCAAAGAATATTCTTTTTGCCCCTCCATTCATTTTTCAACTTGAAGATTACCTCGCATTGCTCTAGTGGTGACTGCTAATGCAGGAGCCTCGCATGTAGCTCCTTCATCCAAACCTCTGAACTCATAGGTAATCACATTAGCATTTGGAGGCCATTGGTTCTGTTCTTCTCCAGGTGATATTTAGAGAAAAAAAGACTCATCCGGATGGCCGTCCGCGGTACCATCCATAAATCTGACATCTTGAGAGTTCGATGGACCCGGTTCATTAGGTGGAACTTGCCTCCTATTGTTGTGAGGTTGCGGACCCGCTGGTCTATTCCAAATGGAAATGTAGCCGTTCGCGGTTTGCAAACCCGCCGGCGGATGGAACGTCTACCTAGCATTTGCATGGTCATAATAAAGATTCGGCGGCCTAAGCTCATTAGGAGGTCCACCATGTGGCCTAACACCTTTCACATTGTCTCTTGCCTATTGGTATGGGTTGGCCATAGGTTGAGGCATCCTAATGACCTTGTCAGGTTGGCGACACTCGTCTGAAGGATGATCTCCTCCACAATAACTACACCCATAATTCTAACCTTCATATCAACATTGACCTTGTACGTGCCATCTTCCACAAAATGGATGGAATTCCTTTCTCTCAGCATTCTGACCAACCTGTCCTCTAGGAGGAGGTCCCCTATAATTACCCTGACCATACTGATTCTATCCCTGACCTCTTTGGTTTTGTGGAAGTGGGCCGCCGATCATCCTTTGATCGCGGTTCTGTCCCGCTCTTCGAAACTGCTTAGTGTGTCCCAGTTGGCCACACTGGACACACCACAATCCTGAAGCATGTCTACCCGACTCAACTGGTGGAGGAGGACCTGGTTGTTGACTCCGAATCATCACTGACATCTGATCGGTCAAACTTTGCATTTGTTTCATCATGGCTTCCTGAAATCCCAACTGGCTAGCACCTAACCTTCTCTCGACATCTTCGAGGTGAGGATCCATTCGAGGAGCTGGCAATGCTAACAATGGAGCCGGTTTTCTCACTGCTAAAGGCCGTGGACCTGAATCAATGAGAGCATATGGAGCTTGACTCCCGTGCCTACCTGACTCTCCCTCTACTATCATAGGCCAAATGGGGATGAATTGAGGGTTTGATTCATCCTCCTTCCGCCATAACATGTCATTGTCTTTGTCTATGTGCTCCATCTCCCTAGCCGCCACCTTAGCATCCGCTAAGGTCTGAGGATTCCTCTCTAATACACCTCTGATAGTACATGCCTTGAAGAATCCTTGAATGAAGAATTGTTTCAGTGTGTCATCATTGAGCATTGTGCCCACAAAGCGTGTATAGACCAAATCAAACCTCCTAATATACTATGAGCCCAAAATGGTTGCTCATATTTGTTTTATGTTTAGAATTTATTTAGAATTGCATTTGAAATGTTATTGAAACAATCAAAAGTATAAAAAGAGTGAGGCTTGGTGTGGTTTAGGTTTTAGGCCTTAAGCCTATTTTCTGTGGTTAATTAGAAACTTAGTGGCATTAGATAGTGTTTTGGTTGAGTGAGTAGTGTTTGGTGAAGCAAGGAGAAGTGCCTTGGATTTAAATGTTTGATTTAGAACATGTTTGTGTTGGTTTCGGGGGTGAGGGTTGTGTGGATAGGATAAGGTTGTCGCGCACCTCTCCATGAGGAGTGCCCGAAACACCACGGGCACAAGGGGGACCCCGGAGTGACACCCGGGACTTGTGGCGCCGTTGGTGAGAGGGCCCAAGTGATCCTAGTGTGGGTGAGGGCCCCGGGCGTTGGGAACGCCTCCCACCCACGGAGACTAGGAGGCACAAGGGTAAGGCCACGAGCTATGCGTACCTCATGGCATGGTGATTCTAGAATGCTCAAGAACACCTCAATCCGAGGTGTGAGCTAGGAGTATGGCCATTTGAGTGGGGCGCTGTCCCGGGACAGCGCCCTGGTACAGCAGTGCCTGGGAGTGATTCCCGGGACTGCCAAGGTTCAAACAGGCATAACTTCCCCACGACTTGCCCGAATGGGGCAAGTGAGGAGTCCATCGGCATCCACGTGAAGCGTAGATGAGGATGAAGTGGTTGGTTGTTAGCATCAGACATCATAAAAGGAAGTTATGATGGTCTGAATCTGCTAGGGGCTTCTAGGCCCAGCGGCTAAGGGAAAATGTCTACTTGGCCCCAACTCTTGGTGGAGAGACAAGAGGTTGGTTGACGGTGGGGTAGGGGTCCCGCATAGAAACCTAGAGGCTTTTATGGGTGAGGTGGTGTGGCCTCACCCACCCGAGGCCGAACGGCACGGCCTCCATGGGCTTTGGCCCATTGTGAGGCCATAGTTGCCTAGTATGCTTCGGGTTGTTGTAGTGTTGCTCCGGCAATGCGATGATCAACTTAAGATTGGACTTCCATGGATGGAAGTCCACATTTGGGATTTGGTTACCGATTAAGGGGTGAGTCCCAAAAGTAAAGTAGGAGGGTTGGTTCCCCTCCTATGGACTATGTAGTCCGGGGTAGGAGGAGCTAACCATTAGCATGGCGGTATGCGAAGGGTTAGGGCTCGTAACCTTTGCTAGAAAGGAAAATTGGCAAGATTGCTAAGGGGGCTAGCAAGGGTTGCGACAAAGGTCCTACTAAGTAGGAGAAGGTTAAGGGGGTTTGTGGTCTTGGGTTCCCTCCCCTTTTTTTCCTTTTTTCTCTCTTCTTTCTTTCCTCTCCTCTCTTTCTCTCTTCTCTAGGAGGTTGAGCTCTTAGAGCTTGGGAAAAAATGCGGGAATTAAGTAGGGGACTTAGTGGAATTAGTAGAATTAGGAGGGGAAGTAAGTAGGGGACTTAGTGGAATTAGTAGAATTAGGAGGGGAAGTAAGTAGAGGACTTAGTAGAATTAGGTAGGGGACGGCCAAATTAAGATGGAGTAAGGAGGTCGGACTGAATTCAAGTTAGTTGCTATTGCTGGGCCAAAGAGCTCGGACTAAATTCGAGGTTAGTATTACTGTTGGGCTAAGGAGCTCGGACTCAATTCAAGTTAGTTGCTGCTGCTGGAGCAAGGAGCTCGGACTGAATGCAAAGTTAGTTGCTACTGCTGGGCTAAGGAGCTCGGACTGAATTCAAGTTAGTTGTTGCTGCTGGAGCTAAGGCTGAGACCCGGAGGGAAGACCGGGTATGAGAAGGTTATTGCACCGGGTAGAAGACCAGGCACGAGCCGGGTATGGACCGTGTAGGGCCAAGGGCCTAAGGGGGATATTGCTCCATCATTAGAGGGTGGTCTAGGGATGAGTTTTTTGTAGTGAGTGAGGGTTGGTGTGTAAATTAGTGTAGGGAGAAGGGGATAGATAGGGAAGAGCATTTTTTAATGTTTGTATTCTCATTATGGAATAAATTGGTGTGCAAGAGTTGATGGGAAATATAATGGATTTTTACGAAATTGGTAAGATGGAGTTATGTGAACACAAATGTGATACCCATGCCCTCACCCGGACTAGGACGCTTAAGGGTGGGTGGTTTGGCCTCACATATACGCCGAGATTTCCTCTTTCCTTCCCTGTTTCAACGACGCTAGTGTTCTCAAAGCAGTGCTCTGACCAACTTCTGGCCTAAATTCATTTAAGAACTCCCTCTGCATTTGATCCCATCATCTAAGATGACCCTCTGCATGGTCTCTATACCACTCATAGGCTTCGCCCTCTAGTGTGGTAGGAAACCACACCAAGCAATATCCCGGATCTATAATAAGAAAACTAGCTAACCTCTCAATATGTCTCTCCATGTACCTAGAGGGGTCCTCATCTTTGGTTCCATAAACCTTAGGTAGGTTGGATGGCATATCCGCCGCCGCCAAGTTCTGTGGAACTAGAATTGGTAGACCTCTTGACCTAAGGAATGGATCAATGGGTGGAATGGGAGGAGGACCTCTTCTCTCTCCTTCCTTAGCCATAGCGACTGGTGTGTCTACTCCTATTCCACTATCTATTTCCACATGAATTTCAGTCTCTAACAATGTCTCGCCAATCAACTTGGAGGGAGTTGTCTCCTCCTCAAGTTGAGCTTCTATTTCTAAATTTCCTAACAAAGGACTAACAGTGGTATCCACATTCAAATAACTCTCTATTCTAACTTCCACCTCTTCTACAGCTTCACTAATCCTTGTTTACTTCTTTCTCCTTGTAATTTTTCCCTAGTCCTAACTCCAAATCCGGCTTATGAGATCAGATCTTACCTTGCATTTCCTGAAAAGTCGATCAATCTTCACTTGACCACATATACCCCTTGCCACCTTCACTTCTTGAGCATTTTCATTTATATAGGTGTGGATTAAAAATTAAGGAGGTGAGGAGAGAGAACCTGCAAGCCAACTTAAGTGAAAAATCCCAAACAGGGGATGGGCATGCTCATGCCAACTCTTAGTTGAGCCGGAGAATCACCTCCGTACTCTTCTTCAAGCTGACATTCACCACAATACTGAAAGTGAGGGGTTGACCTTCGTCATGCACCACGTCGAAGACTGAGGCATCACCCTCTTGTCTCCCACGTGACACTATGATTAGGGAATTACCCTCTATAATGGATAACGTCAAAAACAATTACTAAAGACATTCGTTCATTAATTAATCATTCACTTTGTAGTAAAGCGTACCTCAAGCAATTCACTCCTCCATCTGCAGGTTAGCGCTCGCCTTCGACCGTGATTCGATTTTCTTCAACCAACTTGGCTAATGTCTAACTAAAGCAGTTTCTAATTCTAACCACATTCACTCTCCCAGACAATAACTCGGAAACTCACCCCAAGGTGAATGACAAATTCATTTTTTCTAAATTTTAATTATCCCTTTGATATTTAGTTAACTAATGATCTTCCTATTAATGTGAGGTTCTTATGCCATCCCCAAGAAGGTTGTGGCACTTACCTTAAGCCGCGCTCTCTCCTAAAAGACAAAATTATATAAATGAAATTGCCATCCAACCAAAGGAGAGAAAATTCAACTAACCTATCCAACAACAAAAATCAAAACCAAGGTGAGCAACTCACCTCGCATCACGTGCTCCTTCCTCACCCTCAAGTTTTTTGCTCCAAACTCCAATCCACTTACACCTGCTTCTCTCCCGGCGGACGCACCATTTATGTAAGCCCTAAACCCCCACGTTTGTGCGTCATAGTCCGGGTGAGAGTCTATGGCTCACATGTAGTTGATTACTTCGCTTGCCCTTGTATTTATTCAGATGCTCGCACAATATCAATGTCATCCACACAATTTTACTCCAATAAAAACCAGGTTACAAGCATTTAAAAACGCCATTCTCCTAGCGCACTAACCACACACACAAAATGCCTTAATTTGTCAATGCGCCAACCTTAAACCCTAAACCCTATCACAAATGTGTCATCCCAGCCTTGTGTCACTGGTCGCTTCAATATCACAATTGTTTTGCTCGCTACCTAATAACTACCCTTCCTAATGTCCTAGCACGGTGCAGCCATTCCAGACCTTCCTCTCGGTCTCATCCAGCATTAGTTTGGGTCGTAGTTGAGCACCACAGCTCCTGTAGTAGTAGTAGCACTGTGGAATCTCCTGGAGCTAACCTCGAACATACGCCGAAGTGGTCTCCACCCCTGGCTTTTCTCGGCCTTCCCTGTTCTCACTAGGGACGAAGCTATTTTGCGAGCGGTAACTTCTGAGATGTTTTGATTAAAATGTTATTTTAAGCAGTAAATTTATGGTATTTTTGGACTAAATTTTTTTTAGTAATTTTTTTCTTCTAAACTTAGTAAACAGTGTGACCTATGACCGTGGACAATTAAGGGCTCTGATACAGGAAAAAATGTTATTGTATCAATGAAAAATATGGTTTAGGGTGTTAAATTGAACATTTGGAACTAATATCAGTAATAAATATGGGTTTGTCTCAAATCAAACACGTACTGTTTCAGTATAATGAGAATTAGTGGTACTCTAAAAAGGTCACGCAACTTTGGAACAACGAAATACATGTGTTGTGTCAAATGTCTTGTAGTGGCCCTTTTAGTCTCACTACATCATGATCATAACAAATCTTGCATACATATGTTACTTTAAAGAAACAGAAAACTCTAAGAGTCAAGGTACTTCAGCAAACCACCCTCCAAAACTCGCTTCACTTCGTTGAAGCTAAAACTAGCTGCATGAATGAACGTGTATAATTCTGAGTCCAAACCACAGACTATAGTAAACAAATGGTACAAATGCTTACAGTTGGCCCATTGACCCCTTTTTCCAATTTCTTTAGTCGCCATGTCCTTGAAGTTAGGACAAATGCATGCTGGCAGCTGCGAAATCGTCAAGTAGTATTGCTGAACCTTTGGGGGCGTGCCGGAATCCAAGGAGACGATGCATCCTAAGGCAGGGGCTGGAAGCATGCAAAGTTTGTGCACTTTGGCTTTCAGTGATAGGGTTGAGGCACAATTATTGGCGTGTTTTGTTGACGGGGCCTTCTTGTTGCGCCTAATCAACTTCCCTGAACGCCGGGTGGGAAACTCATCCGGATATGCAGGAGTCGTGTAGCTTGCTAAGTCCAAAGGTAATGGGTGGTCCTGAAAAATTCTGGAAGGTGTCATCTCCTTCCGCTGGGGCAGTCTAAATCTTGCGTTTTCTAAAGAGAGGATCTCTTTGCAAGTTAAGTTGGTCCCCAACTTAATCGGCCATACCTCCGGAACGTTCGGGACTGAGACCACCCACCTCCTTTTTGTACCCTTAACGCATCTCTCAATGTCGTCATTGCAAAAAAAAAAGTCTTGAGGGTCCAATCTCTTCTTCCGATAGTTATCCATGAGGCCTGAGTAGGTAGGTGCAGCGGTGCTCTTCCCGTCTTGTACAATCCGAGCGACGCACTTCTTCTTGGTGATTGCTTGTAGAGCAAAGCAAGCCTTCGCAGATGTCTTAGGCAGCCGTGCAATGTGCCACTGGGCAGGGTTGCATAATGTCTCCTCAATCGCGGTGACGTGGTGTCGATCCACCCGCTGCGGAGCGTCGTGTGTTGGAAATTGCGGTTGGTCTTCATCTGCAGTTGTGGGAGAATGTGGAGTTGTCGGAGAATTTGGAGTTGTCACAGGAGGTGGAGAATCGTTCAGTCGGGCAGATCTGGTTTGGACGCGTGGTCGGGATATACTGTGGGGACACGCGAACACCAACATATCCGAATTGGCGTTTTTAAGTGCCTAATCCGGTTTTGTCCGGATGACCCTAGTATCGTCCAGGGATTCTGTGAAGTGTAGGAGGTCTAGAACCCTTCGCTCCTGCTTATCTCTTCTTCCTTAGCCAAATTTCCGGAAACCCTAATTTCCGGACTTTTGGTCTTTGGGACACTCTTCGTCTTCTTCCTGAGGGTGCCTTTCCGGATTGTGCGTCTAGGTCCTAATTATAACGCTAACTTGCCCCTCTACGTCTACCCTTTAGAATAGGTGGTTCCTTCCGACGAAGACATCCTTTATAAGATTAGAATCCGGAAACTCCCTCACAATCAATCCGGATTGATCAAATCCGTCCTGGCAGGTCACGCAGAGAGATCCGGATTATTTCTTAGGACCACAGTTACTAGAGGAGTCCGGATTCCAACCGGAGATCTGACTCGACGGGTTAAGTGGGTGACCCGTACCACTTTCCGGATTGTCCCGCTCTCCGACGATGAGACCTCTTCGGAAGATCAGATTGGCACAATTCCGGATCCCTTCCGGACCTTTGCTCAATCTTCTCCACGGCTATCTCACCTGGACGTTACCCAGACACCCCGAACAATGAGGATCTCTTCCACTACACTCCGGAGGTGGCCTCCAACCCGGAACCCTTACTGATCCGGTCCTTCCCTTCTCCTTCCGACAGATCTATCCGACTACCTGTACCTTGGATTCTATTCAATCTGAGCTAACTGGGCGATCCGTACCACCTTCCGGATTGGTCCGTCTAAGGGCAGTGGGACCTCTTCAGAAGATCAGATTGGCGTGAGTCCGGGTCCCTTCCGGATCTCACCCAATCCTCCTAGCGGTTATCCCACCTAGACGTTACTCAACCATCCGGTTTAGTGAGGTTTCCCTCCCACTACACACAGAGAGGATCTACAAGGCAATAACCGGATCAGATCCGGGTCTCCTCTCCCATCTCCTATCCGGAACTCCTATCCCTCATACTCTCTCTCCTCCGCTAACGATCTCCGGATCATCCATACAAACATCGATCAAGGAAAGTCAAGGAGTGAGAAACCAAGTAATTTATTAGAGTAGGAGCAATCGAAATACAACAATGGAGAAGGAACCCTTCCCCAACTCCTTATTCAGCCTTAAGTAGAGGCTCAAAATCCCTAATCTGAGGGCAGCGGCCCAGGCGGCGGCCCCGAAAGAAAACCCTAACTACACCCGTTCTCCCGGATTTCCGGGATCAAGATCCGGATTTTCCGCTGACACATCCAAGGCAGAATTTTATTCCTCATCTTCAAAAACTCCTAAGTCCTCCCTGCCTACCTCTATTCTCCCTAACTAATCTAGTTGCCCTTCTAAGCTAAGAAGAGCGGTGCTTCTTCAGAGCCGATCCCTCCTTTGAGTGACTGCCGAGTCCGCTGACGGCGGATGAGCCCCCTCCCAGCGATGCCTTCTGCAGCCACGTGAGCATCCTCCTCATGTTCGGAGACGGGGCAATCTCGTCCTCCGAATCTGCTGCCCCCTCGGTCCGCGGTGTTCCGGTCCCTGGGGTTCCGGAAACTGTTCCTGGGGTTCCGGAGACGGTCCCCGGGGTTCCGGATGCTCCGGACCGGAGAAGGATCGCTTCCGGTACGCTGTTCCGAATTCTGCCCGCCTGAGATCGAGGCAGTCCGCGGATCCCTGTTGGAGGCCGCCCTGGAGGGTGGCGGAGGAAAAGGACTAACCATTTGGCAGTCCGGAGGAGACGACGGCGAGGCGTGGGTCATAGGGGCCTTGCCCCTACTCGGAGTTGCCTCTCGATCCGAAGTCTGATGCCGGATCGGTGTCCTAGCCCTGTCCGGAGTCCGGGACCGATCCGAGGTCCGCGGAACCGGGGACTGGCCTCGTCCGGATCTAACAAACCTTTTTCGGAGCTCTTCCGGAACTAGCCGGCCGAGAGCCGCCTCCCTGCTGGCTGGGTCTTGCAGACGTTGGCGGGTTCTGAACCAGAGCGACCTCGCCAACTACTTCGTAGAGGGTTCCGGTTGGGGACCCAGGCAGACCCGGATAGAGTACCCGCCGGGGTGTTCCGCTTGGCGGAACCACCTTCTGGATTTCCGCCAGGAGATCCTTCATCGTCCGTGAGTATTTCACGAGGATGGGAAGGCTCTGTCTAGCGGAAGCAGGTTCTCCGGACTCCATCATCCGGTCGTAGAAATGCGCCTTGTTGACGATCTCTGCCGGATGCCCCACCAGCTCCTGGATCCGGTTGAAGAGCACTACCTGCTTCGCGTGGTACTTCTGGATCTCTTCGCTCTTCTGACTCAGCTCCTGAGTCATGGCCGCTACCTGCGCGGTGAGGTGAGCATTCTCCGTCTTGGCCTGCTCGAGCTCCTTCTTGTCCGCCCTCTTGGCTAACTCCCGGAGGATATTTCCGGGTCCGCAGTCGTCCAGGGCCTGGTTCGCTCCTCGGACGATGTGCTCCAACTGGTAGTACTGGTTTTGGAGATCCTCCATCCCCTCCTGGACCCGCTTGAAGGGATTTTCCGGAAAGTCCCAAGCGGCAAGGTCCACATTCCGCCAAGTGGTTTCCCGGCTGGGCCCGGGTTCCGGATGATGATGAGGAAGAGGAAGAGAGAGTGGCCTAGAGATGGTTGGCGGCGGGCTTCCGGGTGATGAGGGAGGTGCTTCCGGAATGATGGGGTCACTGGAAGTCTCCGTCTCGAAGTCTCCAACTTCCGGATGGAGCTTGTAGGTGACGTCGTCCGCCGCTATCGTCAGCAGGTCCTTCGTCTCGGCCGTGAAACAGTCGAAGTGTTGATAGAGGTGCAGAATGAAGGGGGAGAGGAAGGAGGGTTTCCGGCCTATGTTGGGGAGGGCCCGCCCTACTATCTCCTGGATTATCAGACCCCAATTCACCGGCCGGACTCCGGACATGGCACCAAACAGGGTGTTAGCCATGGTGAGGCTAATCCGTTTCGGCTTGTCCGGATTGAGGATGGGCAAGAGGAATTCTAACACCCTCCGCTCCCTAAGGTTCCGGCAGTTCCCGGGGTGGAAGCCGTCCTTCAGATCCGCGTCCCCTCTAAACTTTCCGGCGAACAAGCCGTCGCACCGGCCGGCCCACCCCTCTGCAATTCCCCTCGGGAATCCGTAGACCCTATTCCATACATCCGGAGTCCAATGATCCGGATCCCTCCTCTTGGTCCCTAACCACTGATTACCTCTTCCGAACTTGAATTCTCGGAGGGTATTTTCCGCTCGGAGGTTCCAGGGTTTGGCGAGCAACCCAGCACAGCCCATAACCTGGAGATCCTCCACTAGCTCTTGCAACTCCCTATCATCTCTTGGAATTGTAGGGACTAGGGTTTTGAGCGAGATTGGGATGGGTTCCCTCTGATCCTCTTCCCGTGTTTCCGGCATCTTCCTCTCTTCTCTCAACTTCCATCTCAATTTACGGAAACTCTCTCCTCTCCGGGTACCCTCTTTTCCGCTCAACCGCTATGGAGTCCCGGCAAGCCAATTGCCGGTGACTAGAAAGTACAAAGTCCCAGCAATCCAACTGCTGGCGGCTCGAAAGAAAAACAAAGTCTCACCACTCTTTCATTCAACAATTCTTCTCCTTGCAAAAAGTGGGGAGGAGAAGGAAGAGACCCTTAAATATCCTCCCCCTCTTCCACTCACGATTACCGTTAGGGTTTAACGGAAAACGGTTACCACCCGTTTTCCGACGGTTTCCCCCAACCGTTATAAACCCGTTGTAACTGCCACTTTCGGTCCGTTGGTTAATCTTGACGCGGCCATTACCTGGTCCGGACCAGCGGTTCGGACCATGATTAAACGGTCCGCTAATCCAATTTGACGGACCGGTCATAATACTCATTTTTATTCGTTTTATCGCACAAGGCGGATTTAGAATGCCCTATTTCCTAGTACAAGTAATTTATCCTAAGAGGCCCTATTATCCTCATACGAGCAAGGAAAAATACGGAAATTGAATCCGTATTTCCGTATTTCCGTCGAATTTGGACTCCCACATATACTGATCTTGTCTGGCCTGTGAGATTCACGTTCGTCACCGAAAGCAGTATCCAGTTTATGCTTCAGAGAAACAAATACCTCTTCCCCTTCGAGGTGGGGAGTCCTGGTGCACCACTCGTCACCGCCAGGCATCTTCAAGATGGCCTCATGCAGCGGTTTCGAGATTTTTGTTTTTACGGCAGACCTCTGAGCACGCCTCAGCTTCAATTCCTCCTTCGACGGTCCAGTTCCAGGGTTCTCTCCCTTCAGGAATGGGAATATGCTGAGCACTGCATGAAAGCACGCACGAAGTCATCGATTGTTGCCACATAAAGGTCGCTGTCCCGATCGCCAGATTGCTGCTTCCACTTGTTGTGGATAGATTCAGCAAGGTTACAGGATGGCATTTCCGCTAGTTCAGCTTCACTTAGATCCTACAATGCCCATACAGTCTGAATTAGAATAATGGCAGAATCAATGTAGTTGAACCATAAAGTGGGAACTATACATGAAATATAGAGGGAAGTATAGACTTACCAACTCCATAAATCCACCCCATTGGCGGTAACGGAAGTGCCAGAAGGCCAGCCAGAGCTCCAGTCGAGGTAGACCTTGTTCAGTTGCTGCCCCGGATGACATCCACCATGCCCGAATTGCCAAATACTTTGTCTCGGCCTCCGCCATCGATTTCGCATTCTTGTATTGCTGGCATAGTTTTCGATGCTGATGTTGCAGGTCTTGATGGATATCGGCCTTGGTATGTTTTTCCAAGGATTGTGTCCAATGGAAAAGACAAGTCCTCTCTCTATCCACCATCTTCTCAGACGCATCTCCACTTCCGTATATGATTCGAACAGCATTCCAGTTGGCTTGGGCACTGTCGGCCATGAAACCTTTAAAATTGACTTTGTCCACTCCATGTTGAGCCATGAGAGCGTTCAGGTTCTTCCATACGAATGTTGGGCGAGGTGAGGTGCTTACACCGATCGAAAATAACTTGCAGCTCGTCCAGCTCCAAGATCTTTTGTGGGTCACCTTCTTTAGCAAGGAGGAGTGGGCCCAGTACTTCCTTTGCAGTTTCAAGCACAATAGCGGAGCGAGTGGCTGATGGGGTGCGTTCGACTTGATCCCCAATCAAGGTGTTTGTCAAATCGATGAAGTCCCGATGATCACCTGACTTGACGGGATGGTCGTGAGATCCCAAGTGCACACAAGCCCTCGTCATGTGAGGTGTCGCGGTAACATAGTAGATCTTGGCAGTGCAGACAACAACACAGGTGGGAGGGACGTTACATGATTTGCAAACAACGGTCAAACTAGTTGGAGGCTTGGACCCCACTTCAAACAATTTCTCATATAATCCTTCCCACTTTGTTTCATTCATTTTGGAAGTCGTATGGTCTCGCTGAAGATACTCACAGGCAGGATTGTCGCAACGGAGGTGTCCCAAACAAGAAGATGCACGAAACAAAAGCTTCAGATCATTCTGAATATTGGATGTAATTGTGCAAGTCCAAGCATGGCCATCGTACCTTCTATCCATTCCACGAAGCAGCTTGGCCTTTGTATTCTGGCCATGGTCACCTAAAGGTGGAAATTCGAAGATAACGTCCCCATCGTAACGAGGGGGAAGGTAATCAACCTGCTGGAGTCTGATTGCATCAAAGCTAATTCGAGATAACACACTTTTGGACCGCTTACGAGCTCCAAGGCGCATCAATGAATGAATGATACTGAGAAGAGGACTTGCCACAACCTTGGCCTAACCAGGATTAGGAGACGGACTAACAGGAGGAGTTGTTTCCTTGCGAACTACTTGTGGAGACAACGAAGCTTGGACTCTGCTCGCTGATTTTAAGAATTCAACATCGCCGTCGGAATCATCACTCAACTCATAAATTGTATTTAGACCGGGCTCAATTTTGACCTTAGACAGCACCGGTCTCTCAATGCTAACAGTGGAAGACTCCTTAGGTGTTAGAAGTTCAGTCGAACACTCAAACATAAACTCGGAGACTCCATATACACGATGTTTTCCAGGCTTCAGCAACCAGAACATACCGACGTCATTATCTACTCTAGTCTGATGAACTGCATGTGAAACTAAACCGGTATGATCGTCAAAAACTTCTTCTTCGACAAAGATAGTGACCTCACGATATTGAAAACTCAAACTCAATGTTGCATAAGTGACTATAGCATGACCGTCTTCACCTAATGGAAAGAGGACCGGAACATAATGAGGTTCAGCACGAAGCAGGGCCATAGTATACCACAGAACTCTGAACAAAACAAATACTGTGAACATTGAAATGGCATGAATATATAAGAGGGAACAAATTACAGTGCAAACTGGTAATTTATGTACCAGCAAGCGGAATTTCAGAAGATAATAGAGAGTCATGGAGAGTAAGCTGAAAGACGGCTGAAAAACCATTCTTGGATGCAAGTCCGAGATAGGTAAGAAACCGATATCTATTTCAAACATAATATTCCAATATAAATAGAGAAAAAGAGGTGGGCGTATCATATACACTCACAAGTTGTTATGTTTACATGTTTTCAAATAGTAGAAACCAAGAACAGACATACATTCTAAACATTGTTGGTTATAATATATATTAGCAAATAAGGCCATAAGAATGACGGCCGCCACGAATAATGTGGAGAGCATGATAGTAGGGTTTAGGATAAGGGGTTTTGGGTTTAGGGTAGGGGGTCTTTCCAATGCTAACACTGTATAAGGCCAACTTCATAGATAATGAGCACAGGGTTAGTTAGCTATGTTGGGTATTTGGGTAATCTGATGTAAGCTAAGTAATTTAAATCTGATATAAGGTTAGTTAGGGTAGTTTGATATAAGATTAGTTTGGGTAACCTGATATAAGCTCTGTTAGGGCCGAGATTCAAATAAGCTTAGAAATTTCTGATTTTCCAGGGCCGAGTTTGAGTGTCTCGGTCCCGAGACACATTTTCTGGTATTCAAACTGTAAACCCTACAATGATATTTGATATTGAAATCTAGATATACTGGGTATAAGGGTACTCTGATATGAGACTTCATATGTGTGTTCAAAGTGAAATCTGATGTGAGGTCTAGATATGCTTGATACAAGTGTAATCTGATACGAGGTTAGAAATTTGTGTTATAGGTGAAATCTGATGTGAGGTCTAGATATGCAAGTATTAAGGTCAAACTGATGTGAGGTTAGATATGTGGGTTACAAGTGCAATCTGATATGAGGTTAGTTTGCAATTGTGGGTATAAGGGTAATCTGATTTAAGCTTAGAAAATTCTGAAATTCCAGGGCCGAGTTTGAGTGTCTCGGTCCTGAGACACATTTTTTGGTATTCAAACTGTAAACCCTACAATGATATTTGATATTGAAATCTAGACATACTGGGTATAAAGGTATCCTAATATGAGACTACATATGTGTGTTCAAAGTGAAATCTGATGTGAGGTCTAGATATGCTTGATACAAGTGTAATCTGATATGAGGTTAGAAATTTGTGTTATAGGTGAAATCTGATGTGAGGTCTAGATATGCTAGTATTAAGGTCAAACTGATGTGAGGTTAGATATGTGGGTTACAAGTGCAATTTGATATGAGGTTAGTTTGCAATTTTGGGTATTAGGGTAATATGAGGCAAGTTTAGAAATTTCTGATTTTCCAGGGCCGAGTTTGAGTGTCTCGGTCCTGAGACACATTTTTTGGTATTCAAACTCTAAACCCTACAATGATATTTGATATTGAAATCTAGATTTACTTGGTATAAGGGTACTTTGATATGAGACTACACATGTGTGTTTGAAGTGAAATCTGATGTGAGGTCTAGATATGTTTGATACAAGTGTAATCAGACATGAGGTTAGAAATTTGTGTTATAGGTGAAATCTGATGTGAGGTCTAGATATGCTAGTATTAAGGTCAAACTGATGTGAGGTTAGATATGTGGGTTACAAGTGCAATTTGATATGAGGTTAGTTTGCAATTTTGGGTATTAGGGTAATATGAGGCAAGTTTAGAAATTTCTGATTTTCCAGGGCCGAGTTTGAGTGTCTCGGTCCCGAGATACATTTTTTGGTATTCAAACTCTACTACCTACAATCATAGTAGATATTGATATCTAGATATGTTTGTTATAAGTGTACTTTGATATGATGTTAGAAATGTTTGTTAGAAGTGTAATCTGATCTAAGGTTAGATATCTGTGTTGTAAGGTCTATCTGAACTAGGGTTGAATATGGGTGATATCACTGTAATCTGATGTGAGATTAGATATATGGGCTATATCTGTTATCTGATGTGAGGTTATATTCGCTTGTTATAAGGTCAATATGATATGAGGTTGAATATGGGTGTCATAAAGGTACTTTGATCTATGGTTAGATATGTGGGTAACAAGTGTAACCTGATAAGAGGTTAGATTTGTGTATTATATAAGGTTAGAAATGAGTATAGATATGTTTGATATAAGGGTAAACCGAAATGAGGCTAGATTTGTGAGTTATAACGGTAATCTGATATAACACTAGATAGGATCGATATAAGGGTAATATGATATGAGGTTAGATTTGTGTGTTTGTATGGTCAATCTGATATCAAACTCTAACCACCTCTACTGTGAGTTGACAGTGGTTACTAGGTATGAATATGACTTTCTCGGGTTTGTTTCTATTAGATATGTGTGCTATAAGTGTACTATGATATGTGTAATCAATAAAAGTGTAACGAAAGGTAGTTATGAAGTTGAATATTACTGCCGATTTTTATAGTCTCGGTCCCGAGACACTATTTGAGACTATCAAACTCTACCACCTCACTTTGAGTTTATGGGTTATAACTGTAATCTGATATGTGTGTACTGTGATATAACTGTAAGGATAGGTAGGTTTGAAATTGAATTTTAGAGTTGATTTGTAGTGTCTCGGTCCCGAGACACTATTTAACACTATCACACTCTACCACATCACTATGGCTTTAGGGGCTATAAGTGTAATCAGATGTAAGTGTAAGGATAGGTAGGTTTAAAATTGAATTTTAGAGTTGATTTCTAGTGTCTCGGTCCCGAGACACTATTTGAGACTACCAAACTCTACCACATCACTATGGCTTTAGGGGCTATAAGTGTAATCTAATGTAAGTGTACTCTGATATAAGTGTAAGGGTAGGTAGTTTTGAAATTGAATTTTAGAGTTGATTTCTAGTGTCTCGGTCCCGAGACACTATTTGAGACTACCAAACTCTACCACATCACTATGGCTTTAGGGGCTATAAGTGTAATCTGATTTAAGTGTACTCTGATATAAGTGTAAGGATAGGTAGTTCTGAAATTGAATTTTAGAGTTGATTTCTTGTGTCTCGGTCCCAAGACACTATTTGAGACTATCAAATTCTTCCACCTCACTTTGAGTTTATGGGTTATAAGTGTAATTTGATATGTGTGCACTCTGATGTAACTGTAAGGATAGGTAGGTTTGAAATTGAATTTTAGAGTTGATTTCTAGTGTCTCGGTCCCGAGACACTATTTGACACTATCAAACTCTACCACCTCACTATGACTTCTGGGGCTCTAAGTGTAATCTGATGTAAGTGTACTCTGATATAAGTGTAAGGATAGGTAGTTCTGAAATTGAATTTTAGAGTTGATTTCTAGTGTCTCGGTCCCGAGACACTATTTGAGACTATCAAACTTTTCCACCTCACTTTGAGTTTATGGGTTATAAGTGTAATATGATATGTGTGTACTCTGATGTAACTGTAAGGATAGGTAGGTCTGAAATTGAATTTTAGAGTTGATTTCTAGTGTCTCGGTCCCGAGACACTATTTGACACTATCAAACTCTACCACCTCACTATGACTTCTGGGGCTATAAGTGTAATCTGATGTAAGTGTACTCTGATATAAATGTAAGGATAGGTAGTTCTGAAATTCCAGGGCCTAGTTTGAGTGTCTCGGTCCCGAGACACATTTTCTGGTATTCAAACTCTACTACCTACAATCATAGTTGCTATTGATATCTACCTATACTTGTTATAAGTGTACTATGATATGAGGCTAGATATGTGTGTTATAAGTGCATTCTGATGTGATTTCTAGATATGCTTGTATTAAGGTCAATCCGATATGAGGTTAGGTTTGTGTGTTATAAGTGTAATATGATGTGAGGGTAATCTGATATAAGCTTAGTTAGTGATATCTAATATAAGCTTAGTTAGTGACATCTAATATAAGCTTAGTTAGGGTAGTCTGGTATAAGCTTGGTTAGTGAAATCTAAGATAAGCTTAGTTAGTGAAATTTGGGATAAGCTTAGTTAGTGAAATTTGAGATAAGCTTAGTTAATGCAATTTGATATAATCTTAGTTAGGGGAGTCTGATATAAGCTTAGATAAGGTAACTTCATATAAGCTTAGTTACGGCCTAGTTTCATATAAGCCTAGAAATTTCTGAAATTCCAGGGCCTAGTTTGAGTGTCTCGGTCCCGAGACACATTTTCTGGTATTCAAACTCTACTACCTACAATCATAGTTGCTATTGATATCTACCTATACTTGTTATAAGTGTACTATGATATGAGGCTAGATATGTGTGTTATAAGTGCATTCTGATGTGATTTCTAGATATGCTTGTATTAAGGTCAATCCAATATGAGGTTAAATTTGTGTGTTATAAGTGTAATATGATGTGAGGGTAATCTGATATAAGTTTAGTTAGTGTTATCTGATATAAGCTTAATTAGTGACATCTGATATAAGCTTAGTTAGTGAAATCTGATATAAGCTTAGTTAGGGTAGTCCGGTATAAGCTTGGTTAGTGAAATCTGAGATAAGCTTAGGTAATGAAATCTGCGATAAGCTTAGTTACTGACATCTGATATAAGCTTAGTTAAGGTAGTCTGGTATAAGCTTGGTTAGTGAAATCTGAGATAAGCTTAGGTAATGAAATCTAAGATAAGCTTAGTTAGTGAAATTTGAGGTCTAGATATGCTTGTATTAAGGTCAATCTGATATGAGGTTATATTTGTATGTTTTAAGTGTAATATGATGTGAGGTTTAGATATGCTTGATACAAGGTCAAGCTGTTGTGAGGTTAGATTTGTGTGTTATAAGTGTAATATGATGTGAGGGTAATCTGATATAAGCTGAGTTAGTGTTATCTGATATAAGCTTAATTAGTGACATCTGATATAAGCTTAGTTAGTGAAATCTGATATAAGCTTAGTTAGGGTAGTCCGGTATAAGCTTGGTTAGTGAAATCTGAGATAAACTTAGGTAATGAAATCTGCGATAAGCTTAGTTAGTGACATCTGATATAAGCTTAGTTAGGGTAGTCTGGTATAAGCTTGGTTAGTGAAATCTGAGATAAGCTTAGGTAATGAAATCTGAGATAAGCTTAGTTAGTGAAATTTGAGGTCTAGATATGCTTGTATTAAGGTCAATCTGATATGAGGTTATATTTGTATGTTTTAAGTGTAATATGATGTGAGGTTTAGATATGCTTGATACAAGGTCAAGCTGTTGTGAGGTTAGATTTGTGTGTTATAAGTGTAATATGATGTGAGGGTAATCTGATATAAGCTTAGTTAGTGTTATCTGATATAAGCTTAGTTAGTGACATCTGATATAAGCTTAGTTAGTGAAATCTGATATAAGCTTAGTTAGGGTAGTCCGGTATAAGCTTGGTTAGTGAAATCTGAGATAAACTTAGGTAATGAAATCTGCGATAAGCTTAGTTAGTGACATCTGATATAAGCTTAGTTAGGGTAGTCTGGTATAAGCTTGGTTAGTGAAATCTGAGATAAGCTTAGGTAATGAAATCTGAGATAAGCTTAGTTAGTGAAATTTGAGGTCTAGATATGCTTGTATTAAGGTCAATCTGATATGAGGTTATATTTGTATGTTTTAAGTGTAATATGATGTGAGGTTTAGATATGCTTGATACAAGGTCAAGCTGTTGTGAGGTTAGATTTGTGTGTTATAAGTGTAATATGATGTGAGGTTTAGATATGCTTGATACAAGGTCAATCTGATGTGAGGTTACATTTGCTTGTTATAAGTGTAATCTAATATAAGGTTAGATATGTGTGTTATAAGGTCAATTTGTTATAAGCTTAGTAGTGCCGAGTTTGAATGTCTCGGCCCCGAGACAGATTTTCTCGTATTCAAACTCTGCCACCTGCATTTCTAGATATTTGGGTTATAAGGGCAATCTGATATGAGGTTAGAAATGTATGTTTCATTAGTAATGTGATGTGAGGTTATATATGTGTTGTAGGGTCAATCTGATATGAGGTTAGAAATTTGTGTTATAAGTGTAATATGAAATGAGGTTAGATCTACGTGTTATAATCTGATATAAGCTTAGTTGGTTGTGCGTTATAAGGGTAATTTGAAATGAGGTTAGATCTGCGTGTTATAATATGATATAAGCTTAGTTGGTTGTGCGTTATAAGGGTAATCTGATATAAGGTTAGATAGGTTTATTTTATGGTTAATCTCATATAAAGTTAGTTTGAACTGTAAGGTAATAGGCTAATATGATATAAGCTTAGATAGGCTTCATATACTATTACTATGATATAAGGCTATTAGTTAAATTTGATATAAGCCTAGTTACTTAAATCTGATATAAGCTTAGTTAGTGCCGAGTTTGGGTGTCTCGGTCCCGAGACAAATTTTTTGGTATTTTCTGGGACCTTCCTTTCTAGATATGTGTGTTATAAAGTCATCTGATATAAGGTTAGAAATGTGTGTTTTATGTGTAATCAAATGTGAGGTTGGATATGCTTGTTATAAGTGTAATATGATGTGAGGTTACATATGTGTGTTATAAGGTCAATCTGATGTGAGGTTAGATATGTGTGTTATAAGTGTAATCTGATATCATGTTAGTTTGCAATGTTGGGTATTAGGGTAATCTGATATAAGCTTACTTAGTGACATCTGATATTAGCTTAGTTAGGGTAGTCTGGTATAAGCTTCGTTAGTGAAATCTGATATAAGCTTAATTAGTTAAATTTGATATAAGCCTACTTACTTAAATTTGATATAAGCTTAGTTAGTGCCGAGTTTAGGTGTCTCGGTCCCGAGACAAATTTTCTGGTATTAGATTTTCTGGTATTTTCTGGAACCTACATTTCTAGATATGTGTGTTATAAAGTCATCTGATATAAGGTTAGAAATGTGTGTGTTTATGTGTAAATCTGATATACGGTTAATTTGCAATGTTGGTTATTAGGATTATCTGATATAAGCTTAGTTAGGGTAATCTGATATAAGCTTAGTTAGGGCCGAGTTTGAGTGTCTCGGTAC
This sequence comes from Polytrichum commune, assembly GCA_950295325.1. Classification (NCBI taxonomy): domain Eukaryota; kingdom Viridiplantae; phylum Streptophyta; class Polytrichopsida; order Polytrichales; family Polytrichaceae; genus Polytrichum; species Polytrichum commune. The sequence continues at coordinate 51,958,259 of OX485806.1, read as the reverse complement.
CGAGACAGATTCTCTGGTATTCAAACTCTGCCACCTACATTTCTATAGATGTGTGTTATAAGGTCATTCTGAAATAAGGTTAGAAATGTGTGTTTTATGTGTAATCTGTTGTGAGGTTGGATATGTTTGTTATAAGTGTAATCTGATGTGAGGTTACATATGTGTGTTATAAGGTCAATCTAATATGAGGTTAGATATGTGTGTTATAAGTGTAATCTGATGTGATTTTACATATTTGGTTTATAAGGGTAATCTGATATGCTTTTAGATTTGTGTGTTATAAGGTCAATCTGATTTGAGGTTAGAAATGTGTGTTATAAGTGTAATCTGAATTGAGGTTAGAACTGTGTGTTATAGGTGTAATTTGAAATGAGGTTATAACTCTGTGTTATAATCTGATATAAGCTTAGTTAGTTAAATATGATATAAGCTTAGTTAGTGAAATCTGATATAAGCTTAGGTTAGTGAAATCTGATATAAGCTTAGGTTAGATTTGAGTGAACATTATCAAGGTAATCTGGTATGAGGTTAGATAGGCTTCATATAAGGGTAATCTGATATAAGGTTAGATATGCTTGCTATAAGGCTAATCTGAACTGTGAGGTAATAGGTTAATCTGATATAAGGTTAGATAGGTTTCTTTTATGGTTAATCTCATATAAATTTAGTTTGAACTGTAAGGTTAGATAGGCTTGATATATGGCTAATCTGATATAAGGTTAGATTTGTGTGTTATAAGGGTAATCTGATATAAGGTTAGATAGGTGTCTTATAAGATTAATATGATATAAGGTTAGGTAGGTGTGTTGTAAGTTTAATCTCATATAAGGTTAGATATATGTGTTATAAGGATAATTTGTTATATGGTTAGATATGTTTGTCCATTTGAAAGCCCATATTTTGGTGGAGATGTACTAATTTCCAGGTGTGCTTGTTTATTGAACAGCATTCCAAAAGCAAAATTCGATTCTACAAGGGGACTACCGGTGTCCAACCTTGTTTGGACTTGATATTTGCTGATATCCCAGAGGGCTTGCCCGTTCCAGGGATCTCCAACCCACCAACGTCGATTCCTGCCTGGAATCAAGAAACTGACGAGTGGCTTCAGCCAATCTTTGATTTTGCAGATAACCATTTGCATGATGACGGGGCCATCATTTTATTTCACCCTTTTCGAATGACTACAAAAGCCATGATTCTTGGATATTGTGAGTGTTTCGGTTTTCAAGTTCGGAAGGAGTGGTGGGGTATGAACTGCCTTCATCTGACGTCCCCGATTAATCAAGGTGTCACTGTAAGTTAATTCTCTAATTTAATTTACTCTTTGTTTTTTGTGCAATTTTAAAACATTGTTTGACACGAATGCTACATATTGATTTTCTCATATTTTTGGTTCATTGTTCTCAGTTGACAAGTTCATTAATTTTGGACCATGGTAGACTATGCGTTTCGGGATTACATTGGTGGTGAGGACCATGCCTGGCAAGCCTGCTTCCAAATTCTCATTTCAACCTGTTTCTGCTCTTGACCGACACGGGGTAGATGTATCAAGAGACGATATTCTACAGAACCTCGTCTCTCGTGAGGATCAGCTCATGAATGGACCCACGCCGTGGCGAGGTCTAAGAGAGAAGTCTACTCTTTTAATGCAAATGTTAATTCAGAGTTCTACCTCCCCTGGAGATGTTGTTTTAGACTGCACTGCTGCTACGGGTATGTTAATTCAATCTGCCAACTCACATCTTTAACTATTTATTGTTATTTCCAGAGAAATCACACTAATTTTATTGTCATTCTTGTTATTGCAGGATCTTCCATCCATGCGTCCCGCAACGTCGAGCGTCACATTGTGGCATTAGAGGCTGATGAGGCCATTTTCCATGCCGTACTTAAACCCTTGATTCGCTCGAGTGTTGCTCCTGAGGTGAATTCTGGAGCAACGCCAAGTAGTGAGGACCTGGAGGGCGATGTAGTTGTGGTCCCGAGAATTGTGAAGAAGTCTCGATTCAGTAAGTGAGTTTGTTGAACATTTTCTCATACATTTGTTTTACTTTTGAGCGTCGTTGTATTTAATATGGAACCCTAACCATGGTGCTTTTGGAATTTGCAGATATGGACCAATGAGCTATCCTAGTCACCGCCCTTTCTTTTGTAACCTTACGTTTTATCCAAATCCTCCAAAGACTTGGGATCTCCCTTCCTATGCAAATGACACTGCAATTGAACGAGGTAGTGGATTTTATCGTACTATTATTCCTAAATCTTATCCATGTAGATGTATTGAGTTCTGTGATATTGAAGCTCTAGAGTCTGATCGTGAAGACTCCTCGGATGGGAGCTGAGTTAATCATTGTACTGACTACCATTCATTTCTCAATGCCGCATATGTTCCCATTTGATGAATAGTATTTCGCCAAATTTTCTACAATATTATATGCTCAAATAGACCAATGTTTGTGAATTCATTGAGTATCCCATAGTAAGCGGTAATGTGCTTCATTATTATCATGCACTGCCATTCAAAAAAATTCCCTCCACCACGGATATAGGTTCTTTTTGTCAATAAAATATATAAATATTTCAAAAGTTAGCGGTCATAGGGTATGTAAACCCTAACAAAAGTTCAATATTCTATAAAACTTACCGCTCACCGCTCACCTTTCACCGCTCGCAAAATAGTTTTTCCCCTCTCACTAGCAGCTTATTATGTTGGTCCCTTGGCTCAAAAGCGGAATGGCCACCGCTCCAGGTTAAGCCTTAAACCCACCAACGGCACCTGGGATAAATGATCCTCCCTGGTCGCATTCTACTCCTGCGCTTAACTAAAAAAATGGATTTCACATATCCGCCTTTAACTCTGAATCGCAAAACAAGTCTCGGGACTTCAACCAGGCTAATCGAATAGTAGCCTCCTTCCCCAAATTCCTTGATTGACCTCGGGCTTCCGAATCCCACTCTGATCACTACTCCGAATTCCCAGATTCATGAGCCTCAGTGTAGGTGCAGCCCACCAGCATTTCAACGCCCCTTCTCCCACTCCGAATTCACGAACCAGAACCATGCCCCTTACTGCAACCTTGCCGTCTTCTTCCACGGCAAAGGAGACTCGCAACTTTTTCCGCACAACAGATCAATGTAGTGGTGATCCAGAAAAATAGCCGGCCTCTCACCTAATTTTTGTTCTCTCAGCTTGCCGCCCTCCAGCCCTGTCTTCGTTTTGAGCTACCTACTTAGGAAGCGAGAGCGCTTTTCCAACTGCCCAGCTGAATCCCTCTTTGGAATGCAGCCCTCAAGCCACCTTTGAATCCCATGTTTCTCACCGTCAAACATCCTCCTTGCTAGTCTGTTCCTCCATCTGCCAGGTTAATCTATAGCGTCCCCTGCCTCGCCTTCTCTCTTCCGGTTAGCAACATAGGAGCCCTCCCAGAGCGATTCTGCTGCCACGCCAAGGGACGTCCCTTCCCTCTCTTCTGCCGCAGACTCCCTCGTTCTTCCGCCACCACCAAAATCTAGCAACCGTCTCTTGGAGCTCTGAACCGAGCCTAATCCCTTTCGGGAGGGATTTAACCTCCCCCCTTCTTAAACGAACAACACCCTAAGCCTAAAACAACTAATACTCCAAGCCTAAAATTAATTGAGCTTAATCTCACCCCTCCTAATTTAAACCACTTCGCTATCCTTTTTAGTTTTTCACTTCTCATAACTTGAGTTTAGCACTTGACTTAACTAAATCCACCTAACACCTAACACACTCAACTAAACCTAACTCTTGCAATTTTTAACTACTCACTCAACACAAATCCTAAGTTTTAATAAATTTTAATGGTGAACAAGACATGTGGGCACAATTTTGGGCTCACTCGGGACAAGATCATCGTCCTCCCTAACTTCTGGCATTGCAACAACCCCTATCTGGCCTCTAAAAAAATCTCATCAATCCAACTGCTAATGATTCAACAAAAATTCCTCACCATTCTTTCTCTCGGCAATGCCGCATGGCGCAAATGGCTCAAGGGGACGGCTGATTTCCTTAAGTGCCTTCGTTCTCCCCGATTTCGGCTCCATAACCATTCGCGGTAATCGTTTGTGGTAACCGTTTTAGTCTCATACAACTGTCATCATCCCAGCCGTTCCAGAACTGGCAGTTATTAAATGGTATTTTTGGTACGGTGTCGGCTCAGCTAAAAGGACCGTTTTAACCATATTATTGCGTTGGACGGATGTACAAAGATTTATTTCCTAATACGGTTAAGCTACCCTAAATTTCCCTAACCTAATTAAAAAACAAATTATTTCCCCTCTAAAGTCCAGTTTGGCTGTTAATCCGGACTTCCATGCATTTACAAGTGGTCCCTTGCCTTTGGGCTCCACTCTAATGTGCAGGATTTGTAAGGAGCCTCCCACGAGCATTGCACCATGCCACGCCAAAATCTTCTACGTCCACAGAAATGACATCACTCAGCGTACGTGCATTCATCTGGGCAACCATCGGCACCCCGTCAAGGTCGGCAACTGCAGAGATAGCCGCAAGCGCATTAATGCTTAATCAAGGAGCACGTCGAGTGAACGCCCCAAGCCACTCATAGCAAAATTGTTCTTGAAGCTAGCAAGGACCTTGTGGGTGAGTGCCTCCTCCGCAATGATAGTGATCCTCATCAACTTCTTTCGTTGGAAGAACTTGAGCCCGTTTTTTACCATTACAAGGAGTTGAATTCCCCCCACCTCCGAAATAAGGTTACCACTTTCAAATACTTATATAGGTTAGGGGTTATGGATGGCATCGCCAAGCTTAGAGGTGTCAGCACCTGGGCCTATGTCCAACGGAATCAATTCCCAAGCTAGGGTGACAAGACGGACAAAGTTTTTGTTTTCAAGATGTCTAAGGTCGGCCCTGGTAGTGGGGTCATCTTGCTTAAGCGCATGCAACCTGGCGGGGATCTTGAGCATGCTTGGATCATGTCCGACCATGTCAAACGCGTTGCCAAATGAACCACTATGGCCTGCCACGTGTACGACGGAACCTACCAGCCCGTCATGACCATCGCTTGCAACGACTTCCAATCCGAGGACAAGGATGCTCAAGTGTTTTTCTGGCATAACCTCAACCGCGTCATGGCTCGCCATGTGTGAGGCCAAACCACCCACCCTTAAGCGTCCTAGTCCGGGTGAGGGAATGGGGATCACATTCATGTTCACATAACTCCCTTTTACCAATCTTCGTAAAACTCCATTTCGATTCCCATTAATTCGTGCACACCATTTTATTTCATAATAAGAATAAAAGCATTGAAAAATGTTCTTCTCCTTATTCCTAAGTGAATTACAAACCAACACGTAAATCCCCAATTACCTAGCCTACCATTTAAAACGCCAATTGAGCGCTTGGGCCTTCCCCCTGCCCGGCCGGTTCGCCAATGGTCCATGCCCGCTTCCATACCCGTCCACACAACAACAGCTTATACCCAGCCAAACCAGCAGCTTCTGCCTGGTCCAACAGCAGCTTCTGCCCAGCCAAACCAGCAGCTTCTGCCCGGTCCCAACAGCTTATACCCAACCAAACCAGCAGCTTCTACCCGGTCCAACAACAGTTTATACCCAACCAAACAACAGCTTTTGCCCAGTCCAACAGCAGCTTATACCCAACCAAACCAGCAGCTTCTCTATCTACCTAATTCTAACAAAACTCCTAACTAAGTAACTCACCTAAACCCACTAATTCCCCTAAGCCTTTCCTTAATTCCCACACATATTTTTAGCTCTAAGAGCTCAAAACTCTAAGAGAGGAGAGAGAGAGAGAGGGGGGAGGAGAAGAGAATGAAGAGAGAAGAGGAGGAGGAGGAGAGGGCACCCAAGACCACAAGCCCCTTAACCTTCTCCTACTTAGTAGGACCTTATCCTATTCACTAACCTTCGCCCTTTAAACCAACAAGAGCATGTTCTAATTCAAACATTTAAATCAAAGGACCTTACCCTTGCTTCCTCAAACACTACCCACTCAACCAAAACACTCCCTAATATCATTAAGCTTCTACTTAACCACACAAAATGGCTTAATGCCTAAAACATAAACCACACCAAGCCTCATTTTTTTTATACTTTTGATTGTTTCAATAACACTCCAAATGCAATTCTAAATAAATTCTAACCATAAAACAAATATGAACATTCATTTTGGGCTCATACCATGGAATCCCCAAGCCTCACTTCAAAGGCTTCATGGCGGACAGTGCGCAAACCAATTGGAATGCCGTGAGGATTGTCTACGGGTCCAGAGATCTAAAGGTTTCCATTGATGGGCGTGAGAGAACCTGCTACTTCCATTGGACCCAGTCTTTGGAGAAACACACCAAATTCTATATCAAGCACGACATGCAAGACCAACACAAGCGTCTATGCCTCTTGTATCGCGACGCATCCTCTATGCTGGAGGCAAAGATGAGGTACCTCGCCATCAAGGCATGGTGGGCTTCGTTTAACTGCACCTTCGAGGATGGACTGAAACACCTTCAATTTTGGCTTGCCTTATGGCACTTCCGATATCAAGAATGGGGCGGCTTCATGAAATTGGTGTGTTTTTAGTGTTATTATTCTTTGTTTTTTGTTTTAACTTTTTTTTCCAAGCTTTGCTTATTTTTTATACTACCATTTCATTGTCAAGAGAAAATCATGTCCGCCGAGGAATTTGCACAAATGCCCAATTGCAACAAATGGCTTCAAATGTCCAACCGAATCCATTCACAACAAATGGCTTCAAACGTCCGGCAAAAAAGGTGGCGATTTATACGTGGCCACTGTGGATGACTACATTCGAGCCTTCCTCCAAGTTGTGGCGTACCATCAATTTCTGAAGGGTGGCGTTGGGGGTGATGGCCCTAGCAAAGAAGAACTCAAGCTTCGATGTGCTCAACGTCGTGCTCAACGTACCGGTAGCCCCGCTATTCTACAAAAGGTTCTCCTCGACATGCCCGACGGGGACGAATTCTGCACCCGTAGTCCCCATCTCGAGGGTGCAGAGATATTCGGCTCGCAAAAACGTAAGCCCGACACTCCTATTGGAGATGACGATGAAACCCACCGCCCGGACACCATCAACTTCTCTTGCCCTCGTGTCGCTCAGAGAACCACAAGATCTCATGCTTCACCTTTGCCTACCATCGTTGAGGAGACCTCTCCGTCAGTGCAAGAGGTTCCACCACCCCCTCCTACTGGTCTTGATTTTCGATGGATCATTGTTGTACAAGAATCCAAAGTGGACGAGAAGCTCTGGCATATTGCTCGTATTCCTTATAATTCATCCAAGGCATGTTGGGCCATGCATGCGGTCACCAAGAAGAAATGCACTGCCAAAATCGTCTCCAACTCCAAAAGCACCCATGCCCGGCATACCTTGGAATTTGGAACTATTACAAATTCACAACATCTAAAGTCGAGAAGTTTTTTTTTTGCTCGGACGACATTGAGTGTTGTGTCAAAGGTTCACGATGCAAGTGGGTCGACAAATTCTCTGTTGACCAAGAACCACCTCTGATCCCTCCCGTGTGGCCTGTCAAGCTTGGTACCAACCTCACTCGTCCAGAGATCCTCAAGCTTGAAAATGTCGGCTTTCAGCTCCTGCAGAAAGAACGCATCATGCCCACTCGCCTCTTTAACACATCCGCTCCTCCCCTCGACCTCTCCGCAGTGGACGTTCCAGCCAACCCAGACGCTTATCCTTCTTCCAGGCAGTCCAAGTCTACAAGACGGTCTGCCGCCGCACCATCAACAAAACAAATGCAGATGGTGGCATTTGCACGAACTATGGACGGGACCATCTTGAAGGTCACCATGATTCCACGCCCTGGATTTGGTTGCGTGATCATGTTGCTGTCCAAGCCTGCACCTATACAATCCATTTACCAACTCATTGTGAGTTCTCTGCCCGAGTGTCATTGCCCGGCCTTCAAGGATATGATATCAAAATTTGGCCGTAAACAAAATTCGTTCCTGCATTGTAAGCACCTCTACTTCATCTTTGTCAAGGTCTTTAATGTAGACCCGGACGTTGATTTGTTCATTCATGCCCCGACATTTAACTTCAATGAGGTCAAATTCATCCTCGAAGGGGGCTTTTGACACAATCTACTTCCTAGAATTCCTCTCAGCCTAGCACTATATTGTGCCCTCATAGATGTGGCCATTTCTGGACCTCATGTGAACTCATAATTGTTTGCTATAATAAATAGAATCTCATGGATTATTCTTATTCCTTTCAAAATGTTGTATTACAATACTCAATTGTGCCATGTGTCATTCGCCTGGTTGAACACTATATATCCAATTTGGAGGTGTTTCCTATGTCTACCAACTTTACTTCCGTGTTGCCAATCTCCTAGATGATTCAGACTTCATTTCATCGTCCCTTCTTGATGGAGGTGGACCCGGTCAAAGCAAATCAACGTACGAAACCGTTTTATCCCTCATTCGATCCTTCAATGAACGACGATGCGGCGATAATCCTCTCATCCTATCGCAAAACGACAAAGACCTCGAATATTTGCCTACCACCTTGACTTCCTGCTTCGTGTCGATTGACTTGTCTTCATTCAAATCAGCTGCATCATTTGCCTCACTATTCATGCACCTTGTTTCGTCCTTCTACTGCATGTCAGCTCGCCTTTTATCATTTTTTGCATATCGTTTCTGCTCCTCCTGCATCCTCCACCTCCATGCTTGTGTGGACTGCGAAAATGGAGTCAGCTCGTAGTCATCACTATATACGATTTGCAGCACCTATGTCATGTTCTGGCGATGAATTAAAAGGAACATGCGGATCTCCTAGACTTCTAATCTCCTTCTCCCATCGTAGGCCAACAAACATGTCTCTCCCCTCTCTCATTGTATGCACGTGTCTCTACATTCATATTGGGTATGAGTCTAAATTATGTCCTCATATATATTCAGCTCAAGATAATCTCTTCGACCACAAATATTAATTGTTCCAGTCCAAGCTCTAGAGTTGACTCACACATAGGACAAAGACAAAAGTGATGGAATAATAACAAAGCAAGTTGGTCGCCCTTTGTATTTTGATTGATTCATTCTTCAATTATGTCAATCTCAGAAAAAAAAATTATTTATTCTTTTTTGGGATCAACATTGGTTTTTATCATTTACTTATCTATTATATCACAATTTTCCTATCATTTTTGCACTTGATTGTCGAACATGGACTCATCTCCAACTTAGAACATGGGCACTTCTTGATAGTAGAACATGGACACTGCTTGATCGTCGAACATGGACTCATCTCCAACGTAGAACAAAGGTTCATCTCCAACGTAGAACATGGACTTATCTCCAATGTAGAACAAGGACTCGTCTCCAACGTAGAACATGGGCACTTGATTGTAGAATATGGACACTGTTTGATTGTCGAACATGGACTTATCTCCAATGTAGAACATGGACACTGCTTGATTGTCGAACATGGACTCATCTCCAACGTAGAGCATGGACACTTAATTGTAGAGCATGGACACTTGATTGTAGAACATGGACACTTGATTGTAGAACATTGACTCATCTCCAACGTAGAACATTGACTCATCTCCGACGTAGAACAAGGGCACTTCTTGATAGTAGAACATGGACACTGCTTGATCGTCGAATATGGACATTTCGTGAACATACGACGCGGACAACTTTTGATCGTGAAACATCGATTCATTTGCAATTAAGAACATGGACACATTTTTTAGTGTAGAACATGGACTCCTTCTTCACGTAGAACAAAGTCAATTTGTTATCGTGGAACATGCAGTACTTGATCACGTAGGACATGGACACATTTCTAAGTGTAGAACAAGTATTTATTTTCCAATTGGAACATTGTCATTTTTTTAAGTATAAAAAATGAATTTTTTGGACTTGGAACATGGACACCTTCACGTAGAACATGTGTATATTTTCAACGTAGAACATTCACTATTTTTCGCGTGAAACACGTACATTTTTTAAAATCGTAGAACATTGTCAATTTCTTGTCGTGTAACATGGACATCTTTTCACTAAAGACATTGACACCTTCTTGAAGTAGAACATGGTTACTCTTTAACGTCGTACGACTGTTGTCCTGTGCAGAGCAGTCCCACGCGACTGTTGTCATGCTCAAACCCTGTCGTAAGCACATGCGCCTTCATGATAGCTGTAGCAATCATGACGACGTGATTTCATTGAAAGTGATTGTTGTGGATTTTAGGTATCATGTGGATGACATTGGCTTGTCTTCAGCAAGTTGAATCGTTTGCATTAGAGCTTACTGTGTGCATTCGAAGGTCTGTGAGGGTTTCATTCGAAAAGTTTTGGAGTGCATTGTCAGTAGGGTCGTGCGAAATTTATGAGTGCGTGTGTATTCGAAGAGTGTTGATAGGGTTTTGTAGAGGTTTGAATGAGAATCGAAGAGTTTTTGAGTGATAATCGAAAGGTTTTGGTGGCATTCGAAGGGTTTTGAATATATGTACATTTCATAACTGCTCCTGGCAGTTATTATTGTAATTATTAGTGCAGTTATTTCCGCGGCCATTCATTTCCTCTTGATCGCAAGTTCATTTTGCATATGTAGCACTGTCGTACTAGTTGCGTTATGGTGTTTGCGAGATTTTGCATAATTCTATAAGGGTTTGCAGTTTAGGGTTGAGTGTTGCTGTCATTTTTCCTTTGCGTTCCTTTTCGTTTTCACACATTTAATGCACTGGATTGTATGCGGTAGTCATTCTAGAGCAGATTGAGTGAAACATATTATCAACGCGTTCGAGGCATATGGTTTGCTCATTGATTTCTCAGTTTCAAATGTAGTGTTGAGTTTTTTTTTAGCACACTTTCATCATAATACCCGCACGCATTAATGGTGACAACCCAAGGAAAAACATCATCCAAGGTGACCAGAAACAGGACCGGGGCAAAACTCCTTCCAAAGGCGTTTGTTGTGGGTTTGCACGTCGTCGAAGATGAAGACGTGATAAGGTTGTTGGGGAGGTACAAATTCTTGCAATTGAGCATACATGGTTCGCAAGGTTGGCAACAAGGGGTAAATACGCCTTCACATAACTTGTGGTGTTGTTTTTTCTTAGCATGTTTCTGTCTTGTTTGTTACAAATTTGCAGTCACACCAATCCCCCCTGTTTAGGGTATTCATGGTTCAAGACAACCAAAAAATGTTTTGCTTCACACAAGATTTGTCACCTTGTGCCATGCAACGTCGTATATTGTGCATATTTACGTTGGCAGACTACTTCATATGTGCACAACTCACATGACATTCTTCCTTCGTTTGTGTTCTACATATTAAATAGGTCTTGTTTTGTAGGTGTTCGCTGGATGGAAGATCTAGGATTTTCCGTTGTACCATGAAACAAAATAGGAAGAACTGTGCAGCTATCTACTGTGAGGAAGAGTATGAAGATCTTGTGTTAGAGGCATATTGGTAGGCGAGGGACAAGAATAAAATGGCAAACAACAGGTACAGGTTCACTTGTATTTATTGCAAGGAGTCACTGAAGGATAAGACCAGTGTCTCTTACCATAGGATGTTTAACCTATGTAAGAGCTACACGGGAGCGAAGCCACTCAAGATGTATCCAACCTGGGAGCCAAACAATCATGGAGAGAAGCATAGGATTGCACAGAAATACGGGAAGGTTTCGTCGCCACATGGTTCACACTCCCACTCCCCATCCACATTTCCTCTGCCTCTAGAATTAGAGTCCAATCCAGGGTGCAGTACATCATTGGCCACTGCCGATGCAGAACATGGTGTTCTATCCAGAAAACGCAAGCTACCAACGAGGACGCCCGTTACTATCATTGGCGGTAGAACTCGCAGCATTGGTGTGGATATTCCTCCATCATCACCACCCCGCAAGGCACAAAACCTTGTACTGAAGGGGCCGCCCAGAGTGCCCAAGTCACCCTCTTCCAGTAAACGACGACCGAAGAACAAGATGCCGTCTTGTAGGACCATACTCTCCTCCAGCGAAGAGGAACTGAATTCGGGCACATCGCCTAGCGAGTCCGACTCAACATCAAAAGAGACGACTCCAAATTTGCAAGACAATGGTTAGAATAGTGGTCAGAACAGTGATCATGGGTAGTCCGTGTTGTGAAGCACGAACATGGACATCTTGCGCAGCCTTCGCCGTTGCGCGAGGAACATATTCAACCACAACAACAACATACCAAAATTATTCGAGCTTCAATTTCGCACGATTGTATAGTTCTAAATACTGCCATAGACACTGTTCCGCAAACAATACCTGTGATGGACATTGTTCTGCAACCTGAGACTCCGCAGGAAGATGTTCTTGGTGTTTTGGTTGCCCAACCCTCAACTAAACCTGTCCAACCTAGCCCCATGTCGCGCAAGGAGTGCAAACAACATGCGTACGAGGAGGCAACAAGTATTTTCCATGCGCCTAAAGAGATTGCACGGCCTCCAGAACCAGTGCCAGTCGATGGTCTTTATGTGCTTATCACAGAGACTGACGAGCAATGGGTGCCAAAAAGTCTCTTAGATGACCCGGATGGCTGCATGCAATACCTCCATAAACAATTGGAAGATGGCACTATTAGAATTCGCATCGGAAGCGCATTCGGGCAATGGTACCTATATGGCAATGCGCAGGTATTGTGTTTTAATGTCATGTTCTTCAATTTTGCATGTGCAAAATCATTTCATGTTCTACTAGTGCAAATTGGTTGTACATTATTATGTTCCTATATTGAGTCATATTTTTATGTTCGTCCGGTGTATACATTGCAGAAAAAACCTGGAGAACATAACGAATTTTTGGATAAAATAAAGGCGCAGGTCAGGGTTTTTAAGACCAATTCCGATGTGAACGTGTATGAAGAGCTCAGGAACCTCAAAGACTACCTTCATTATCGCATCGAACAAAGGGAGTATGATGACAAGGTTGTTGCCGCCAAGGTCAACTTTGAGAATTTCCGAAGAAATCACGTAGAAGACGCGTTACGAAAATTTGACCGCGCCGTGAAAGAAAAGGAGGAGGAGTCCAAGTGGAAATGGTCACCGTTGTACCAGCTATTCAAAAAAGTGGCCTCTAAAAAATTTTGAGGCTGGCCCTTGGGACCACACAGAACATAAGTGGCTGGAGATGTCAGTTGTTCTGCTGGAGAACACAAAGACCGAGCCTCTATCATTTGAGCGTGAGTGCCCGCATATTTTGAGGGCATTTTTGTACCTGGTCAGGACTCTGGAGGGCTTCAATCATCCACTCTCTCACCCAACTAGAGGTCTACACGGGGAATACATATTGGAGTTTGCTCGAGACACACTCCAGTCAGTCGCCTTGACGAGAATTGCGCAGAACATCCTATAACATGTTGGAGTACTTTCCCTGGCATCCAGAGTGCCGTAGAACACATCGATGTCCTATTCACAGACGTTGCAGCTCTGCTTGGACACGAACCAGCAGGGCAAATCGCTATGGTTGAGAAAATGGAGTCCTTCATCGGTAGGATCGCGCAACGAGCCATCGCAGACATAGTCCACATGCACCGTGAAAGTGAGCTTGCTGACATGTTGTTCAGTGTCGACATTGGAGAGCAAAGTCAAGCAAAGTGTAATGAAGTATGTCTTGACACCTGTTCAGCCAACATTCATCATTGGTGTTTTGCGTGTTCTTCACTATTACGCTTGGCAGTTATGTAGTATATGATATGTATAACATGACATTATGAATATTAAATCTAAAACAATATAGGAATATATATTGCAGATTATTGTACGTACAACAACTTCAGAACAGTACTTGTAGAACAACATACGCTGGCCAAAGTAAGTGAAAACTATGTGGCGCAGGTTCTGTGTTCATCAATGGTCTTCCGCGAGGGCGTTGACATAGGAACATTGACGTTGGGTGACCTGCACAAGAAGAGCCTCTGCGTGCAGATGTGGGTGAAGGAGATAGTACAGAGGTTGCAATATGTAAGGTCCAACAATTGCGGTTGTTCAATTGTGGACTGGGAGTGGAGGAAGCAACAGATGACATTGCCCCTGACCTACATTGCACGAGGGCGTTGTTGTTCGAAGAGGTGGCGATGCCGAAGGAAAAATCATCTCGAACAACGTTGGGGTTCGTGGGTGAAGTACATGAGGCCATGAGTTTGGAGAGTTTGGACTTAATACCGATGCATATGGATTTCGATGGCGTCGACCGCATCAACACGCAGGACCTCTCCCTCACACAACTTGGTTCTGAGTTGCAGAACACGCCATTAAGGTTCGTGTCTCGTCCTACACCCTTGTCAGCCTATGAGTTCTTAAGCACCTTCCACCTATGCCTTTTGCTAATTGGTCAACACAAGGACCGTGGTTTTACAGGACTCCGTCTCTTACGCTTGCAATAGGGCCTCCGGGTGGCAGGACAATGGTTTCTCCAGCACGGAGGTTGAACCTCGACAACATTACCCTTCCTGTAAGTACCCACAACAAACAATTGGACTCATGCGGGTGCTCGCAGAACACTGGTGCTGCAGTGGACGAAATATGCGCACTTTTCAATGACGCCTACACATCGGTTCACAACATGGGTGAAGGATTGACGGCGACAAAGTATGGCTCCCCTTCAACTCCCACTATGTGCCCGGTAGTATCAGAGGTGGAGGAACATGTTAAGCCAATGAAGGTCAGTTCCCCTCCTGTCAAACCTGCGGAAGACAGAACTTTGGACGACACCCTGGGCAGTACCACACAAAAATCGAATGGAAGGTAAATTTAATTTAGTGTTCAGGATGCAGAACATAATATTATTACTGTCCTTTGATGTTGCTAGCCACGACTCTAATACAATAAGTTGTGTTTTGCAAACTTGAGGCACTTGTGGACACCATCATTGCTGAAGCAGGTGGGAAAAAAAGTTGCAAGTTTTGAGTTTATGTATCGTGGTGAGAATTTGAGTCTACAGTGGAAAGGGGATATGAAGCCTTTGGTTCAAAATCATGGGGAGTTGAGTAACTACATGATGAAATGGATTAGGGCGTGGCTGAATCCCCAACTTGAGCAAGTAAAGTGTCATGTTTGCAGTCCTTATCTTGGTTCCCTGCTCCTAGCGCATGTTGAGGAACAACGAAAAGACGCCTTAGAGGTATATGTAGCCTTCATACATGACAAGTATAGAGCCCTATCATCGCAAGACATAAAAACCTTAATAGTTCCTTATACCTGCGGAAATCATTGGACGGTTTACATAGTAGGGGAACATGGGTTCTTCCATCTCGATTCCTTGTTAGGGTCAAGTGTCCGTGCCGACACAAGAATTCAAATGAGACTCGCAAAGTTGTGGGTTGCATGGAGTGGCCATGATACCGATGCTGATATGTGGATTGTTGTTAGCTCGTCCCATTAGTGGATACAAGGAATTGTGCCCCAACAAAATTCAGGGTGGGCTTGCGGGTTCTACATGTTGAAGAACAGTATGGAGTACACAAAGACAGTGAGAGATAGACCCCACACCTTGTGTGAGGTAAATGAGTCTTACACCTCTTGAAATACCAAAATATACATAGAGAATACGCATATCAGTAAAAAAAACATGAAAAGTTGAAGTATAATAGCACCACAATGAATGTCCTGATGTTCTTCAACACATGTTCTGAGGTTGTTTGTGATGTTGCAGGGCTTTGCGTTGAACTATAGTAGGATTGATGCATTGCGTACAAGGAAGGTCGTAAGAAATGCCTTGATCGATGTGATTGAGAATGGACGACATTGTTCCACGGAATGGAATGTCAAAATTGTACTGCAGACAACACAACGACAAAGACCTCCGACGAAACGACATCGCAGAGTAAGGCTCAAGGTCGGACCTCAGAAAGTAGTCGACATGAGTTAGGCTGTATTTGTAACATGTGTAACATGTTGTAAAATGGAGTTACAATTTCCATTACATTGTACAACATCAAAAAGCGTGTAGTCATGTAGAACATGATACACAGAACAGGATATACAGAACAGAAAACACATAACAAGATACACAAAACAAATTACAAATAATAGGACACAAAGAACACTTGAAGGTCAAAGACCACACAAATTATAATATAGTTGTTGGCAAACCCTATCATTTGGAGCTAGAAAGCTTTCTTCTCAGCAACGGGAACTCCAGAAAACTCCTCCGGCGTTTTAAAGAGTTGTCGCCTGCCCTTTCTGGAAACGAGGTTGTCATAGGAGTCAATGGCATTTGTGTAAAACCTTGTGCAATAAGCTGGTTCTGCTTGCCCCAAATGTGCCTAAGGCCAGCAATCAAATGATTTTGCAGAACATGATATTGCTCAGCCTTCAATGCAAGGGTGGTATATATGTCGTGCGTGGTTGCGGCAATAGGTGCTTGTGAAGAACTCTCCTAGAAAAGGGGTATTGAATTGAAAGAGTCCATCTGGATAAACCGAGAAGAGAATTGCGAGGGGTTCTCTGAGTCCACAGACACAGTGTCCATAGGAGTTAGAGTGGTTTGTTCTTCATCAACATCAATTTGCAGAACGTTGTCCTGCACCACAGGTTCAACTTCGAATGGAGTGCTGACGTTGTCCGAAACATGGATTTGAGTATTTTGTTGTGACAGCCGTGTGTAGCAACACGCAATTGGAGTGCCGCGCTGAGTTCCATGTCGTGTACCAGCTTCGCGAACTATGGTACCATCTTCAATTCTAGGGTGGAGCATCTTGAACACTTTAATGGTGTGCTTGCAAATCATGCCCTCATTGGCAATGGGGCAGTCGCATTGTGCCCATTTAGAGTCCGGACATTTGATGGTCCACACCTTCGGGCGGTTGTTTACAAACCCCACATATGCAACATCTTCGTCCATACAAATGAGGACGTTAGGGTCAGGTATGTCGTTGGCTCCCATAATTGCCGATGCAACAATACCCTCTTATTTCCTGTTGCGTATAAATCCGTATGCTTTGCATTGGACATTGTACCAGTAATGAGTCAAAACGTCACCCGTTAGATGATAAAAACCAGTCCATGCGCCTACCCACAAATCTCTCTTTGGCAGAGTTTAGAACACTTTTCAAATTGCAATGGTAGAATTCAATAGCAACGTGAGTGTTCTGTCCTGCATGTGGTATCCGTTGAGCTCCAACGCACCACATTGGTATCTTGGCTCGCCAAACATCGTTCATGTATCTCATGAACGCACTCGCCAATGGACGAGTATTAGATATATTGTCAAGTTGGTGAAGGGCCCAGTTGATAGGATCATCATCAACATTGCAACCTTTCCGTACATTATGTTGCCGAGCATTTGAAGAATAGTGGTGCGTTCTGCAGCGCTAGAAATTTTCTTGATGGCATTCTTTGCCCATGACTTCTTGACATGCCACAAGCACAGGAAAATTTTGGCTTGCGGCCACACCATGCTGCGCATGTGCCAAAACAACAGATTATGAGCTGAGATGAAGAACATTGAAGAAACCACTTGTAACAGTAAGAAATTGATCATTCACACCAGTACAGGTTGCAGGAAACTATGCAATACAAAATGAAGTTAGACTACAAAGTAAATTGTGCAGAACATACAAAAAATGTTTACCCAAGCATGTTAATTTCAGCCTGAGCATTGTCAACGATAATAGAGTATGGAAACCAATCATGTTTGATTATTTGAAGCCTGTCATGCAGCGCTTGAAAAACTGGGCAGAGATCTTGTTCACGTGCCCGCGAAATGACAAAGAAAGCCACAAGTATGCCATTTCTCCAATCATCGAATACCATAACAGTGTAGAGTGGGTACTGTAGAAAAAAATTAACATTATTGTTATAATAGGGGCAAAACATGGTTGAAACAAATTGACTGCCAGAATGAGACAATCATTGAAGAACACGATGACGAGGATGAAGGACATGGACATTATTTTACCCTAGTCTGGTTGGTGCCAAATATGGCGTCAATGGAAAAAACGCTGTTGTGACCGAAGTTTGTCATCATTTCAAGTTGCCATTCAGTTTGTATGCCTATGGTGAAAGGTGAGTCGTCTTGTGTTTGAGAATTAAGGTCGATTAGCGAGTGCTATTGGTAGTAGAACACGCTGTCTGGATTCTCTACTGCCCACATATGGACGTTAATCGGGCCGGATGGTTGTTTCTCCCACAGGTCTTCAGCCCTCTTTCGACATATGTTTCTGACGTCGGACGGCAACAAGAACGTGTCGCGAGTCACCAGTCCATTACACACGGCAAGCTCACAAACCTCTTTGGTGTGTTGTTGCATGATTTGGACAGGGAATAATTCATAGGCATGCATTTGAGCAATTTTTTGTTTCATTTCATCTAAAAGACCAGCACCGAGCGCATATCTAAATCCACCAACCATGGTGCCGTGGCATTGTTCTCCAGCGGCATTCAAGAGTTCTGCATTTTCATAAATGAGCAAACACAACGAGTGGTCCATATAGGGCTTCTTCGCAATAAAACAACGTTGGCTCCCTCGTTTCACTAAGTTACCCGCATATGTCTTGCCAATGTGCACAACCTTTGGACGGGTTGATTTGGTCACTGCGAAAGACTCGTATTCCGGTACTACCTTCTTACCTCGTTTTTTCTTCTGCAATATCTTCTGCTTTTTTTTTGGCGTAGATTTCAGTAGAGCTTGCATATCATGTGCCACAATGTCATTCCTATCTCCAGGGCCAAAATTGCACCTGTACCTGCAATGGAAGAACACATGTATTGAATATGTATCATTTCATGAATACAGAAATGAAGAACATGGAATCCATACACCCTCATGAACCGTAAGTACAATGTACTGCCAATTCTGGATTGTAGAATGAAATGCATATTTTTTATATTTGCCTGTTGAGCACATTATGACAAGCAAAACATGAATAGTTTGTGTGGTTTCAATTTCAGAGTAGGCAGTAGGTCAAACCTCAGTACAATTGCAGGATTGTGTGCACGAGGCGTTCGCAAGGAGTGTGGCAAGTTAACACGTACGATTTCCTTGGTGAAAGTGTAGGGAAATTGAAGATGTTGTTGCTCGCCTTTAATGAAATCATCAAGTCTATCCCACAATATGATAGCTAGCTTAGAGCTTTTGTGTATCCCTTGGCCTTGAGTAACGTGGTTGGTCCACACCAAGTCATCCATAGCAAATGCACCTGGAAGAGGATTTTGAACTCTCTCTCTCAGCGAAATTATAAGCTCAACCTACATTGCACGAAATGTTGCAGGAGCAATTTGTGGGAGGTCATCATCGCAATCTACAGTGGATTGAAGATTAAACAAATTGCAGGGAAAATGGGTGGTCGCTTTTTGTTGCACAGAAGTTGGGGAGGCCATTTCCATGGATACGAATGTGATGAGGGAGGGGAACCCTTAGTCCTATGTCCTTGCAATGAAGGTGAAGGCGATGATGAAGATTTGAGCAGTACACAATTACTTCGAACAACAAAACTGGAAACGGAGAGCAAATAACTCAAAATCAAAAAACGCGAGCATAAATGACGAAACCCTAAACCAGCACATACTATGCAAAGAAACGTGTGCTCTGCGTTCCAAGACCCCTAAACCCTAGATCCATAAATCACTCCATTCACAAATCTGCAAGGCAAGTTCTGTATAGGTAGATATGTAGAACGACTCCATCACAGATCTACAGAGCATGTTCTGTATAGGTAGATATGTAGAACTGGGTCTGGATGTACAGAGCCGGGTATACAGAACACAATATGCAGAACTGGATATACATAACCCTATACTTATACCATTGTGTATATACCAGTGTATGTATAAATATATATGTATCTTAGTATATGTGAATGTTGTGTACTAAACCCTATATATGCAGGTCTGGAAGACGCCTTCAACGTGAACGTGGAGGGGATGAACGTGGAGTGGAGTGGATGAACGGCTGGACACTGCTGACGTCACTCCGCGGGCAGCCCTGTCGCTGTCAGAGATGCCCCCTATAAGTTCGTGGGGGGGGATATTTAACGTCCTCCTATATGCACCTAGCCATTAGAGGAACATCTTCAATGGCTACAACACCTACTATAATAGAGACTTATGCTTAATTTTTTTCCTCATGCTAGTGTGGCCAACTTTCTTGCTTGCTGACAATGCAAACCCATGTTATCCTTCTCAACCATTAGAACCATCATCTTCACTCACAAATGCTTCACCCCAACCTTTACATTCCCCTCTCTCATACTCTGACCTCTTGGAATCCCACCTACTTTCCCCTACCCTCCATACTCCTAGCTCCATTTACTCCCTCCTCCACATGGGACGTCTGTATTGCCACTTTGTGGAGTCCCACCTCTAATGCCCCCATCCTCCACAATTTCAATTCCCTTATTCTCACCTTCCAATATCCCACCTCCTTTACTCCCACCCTCTACACTTCCCGAACCCACAACCACACCCTCGCCATCCACCTTTGCCACATTTAGTGTATATTGACTTTTAGTCACCCTATTTTTTGTGGGGGGAGGAGAGGTCGCATTGCCAACCATGGAATGAAGCATGGGACACGTGATAGGCATGTGAGAATTATTACCTTAGAGTTGTAGGGACTGTCGTGTAAATACCGATCGTGTGTCATTGCAGCTCGAGTACCAACCACTACTAACAAACAACACTAAAACATAACAAGGTCACACATGAACAACACATCTCGACAGAGAAGGAAGGGAGTAGAACACTCATAAAAACTCTAAATCTTTCTTCAAATGCACACAATTAGTTAAGCTATCTCTCACTCCACCAAGGGAGAATCCAAAAGTGTAAGTAGAGGGAGAAGAACTCAAGATTTATTGCAAAATTATGCAATCTACACCTCACACAAGCTCTCTCCACACACTATCTCATAAAACTTGATTTGGCAAGAATGCCAAGCTAAGGAGGAGGCTCCTCACTTAGGAGCCTCATTTTCCAAAACTAAGGTTCATCCATCCAACTCTAAATGGATGAAGCCTAACGGATAAGGTGCAGCTGTCGACGCCGCATACTGTGACAGCTGTCGTGTAAATAGCGATCGTATGTCACTGCAGCTCGAGTACCAACCACCACTAACAAACAATACTAAAACATAGCAAGGTCACACATGAACAACACATCTCGACATGCCCCCCTTAGCTAACTATGGAGTCCCACCAAACAGCTAGGACCAATGCCAATCCAAGGGTATGGATAATGACGGATTGCTCCGCAAGCAACTAGCGTGGCAAACGTCATCCTAAGGAACTGTAGGCTGGGTGTAATGTGAGCCCCATCCTTAATCGCCTCTGATGGTTGGCCATCAGATTCCACAGAATTAATTTCACCGCCTCATGCCGATTGCGTTTCTAAGCCATAACTCCTCATCTTCCATTTGGGCAGGCATAAGATGATGAAAACCACACATGATCATTAAGTACGATTGGTGGGAGCACCAAGTACCGAAGATCCTCGACAGCGAGGACAACTCCACTGTCCAGATGGTAGAGAAGTCAAGGGTGGCCTCAAGCATGCCATGCGCCAACCACGTTGACACTGATCACACAAGAGCATAATAGCCGCTCATTTCTTCTCTCCACACACAAAACATGGAAGACCCTCTAGCACGACGGCCACTTCAGGATGAACTGTACCCTCAATAGGTAGATGATATTGGACACAGTTTTTGGAATGCTCGCGACATTCCCTGCCATCCTTGCTTTCCAACAACAACAAACCACTCGGCAACACCTCCTTCACCCGAAGGATAGTGCGCCCCGCCCTGACATCCAATGTCGTAGGCGCCTCACGTTGGAGATAAACATAATCCCCTTGCCGGAATCTCCGCAACTGAGGTCGGTAAGCACCACTGCGAATGCGTGCATAACGCAATGTGTCACGGTGCTGAGCAATTGTCGCAACCCTTGCTAGCCCCCCTTGACCATCTTGGTTATTTTGAATTCTAGCAAAGGTTACGAGTGGCTAACCCTTAGCATTCCGCCATGCTAATGGATAGCTCCTTTTACCCCGGACCAATAGTTCATAGGAGGGAACCAACCCTCCTACTTTGCTTTCGGGACTCACCCCTTAATCGGTAACCCATTTCCCCAATGTGGACTTCCATCCATGGAAGTCCAATCCTATGTTGATCATCGCGTTGCCGGGGCAACACTACAACAACCCGAACCATACTAGGCAACTATGGCCTCACAATGGGCCAATGCCCATGGAGGCCGTGCCGTTCGGCCTCGGGTGGGTGAGGCCACACCACCTCACCCATATAAGCCTCTAGGATTCTACGCGGGGCCCCTACCCCACCGTCAACCAACCTCTTGTCTCTCCACCAAGAGTTGGGGCCAAGCGGACACTTTCCCTTAGCCGCTGGGCCTAGAAGCCCCCATCAGCTTCAGACCATCATAACTTCCTTGTATGATGTCTGATTCCAACAACCAACCACTCCATCCTCATCTACGCTTCACGTAGATGCGGATGGACTCCTCATTTGCCCCATTCGGGCAAGTCTTGAGGAAGTTATGCCTGTTTGAACCTTGGCAGTCCCGGGAATCACTCCCAGGCACTGCTGTACCAGGGCGCTGTCCCGGGACAGCGCCCCACTCAAATGGCCATAACTCCTAGCTCACACCTCCGATTCTTGAGCATTCTAGAATCATCACGCCATGAGCTACGCATAACTCATGGCCTTACCCTTGTGCCTCCTAGTCTTCGTGGGTGGGAGGCGTTCCCAACGCCCGGGGCCCTCACCCACACTAGGATCACTTGGGCCCTCTCACCAACGGCGCCACAAGTCCCGGGTGTCACTCCGGGGTCCCCCTTGTGCCCATGGTGTTTCGGCCACTCCTCATGGAGAGGTGCGCGACAGCAATGGACAAATTCTCCATGGCCATAGGCATGGCCCTCTGGAAGAATTGAGCCCGCTCCTGCAAACACTCTGCCCAAATGTTTGGGTCATCCAAGTCCACAACAGGAGTTAACTTTTTCCGAATAGAGCTCGGGAGAATAGGCGCACGTCCATACAATAACTGATACAGGCTATAGGATGCCAAAGAGGCCTGCCTACTAAATCGATAGCCCATAGCAATCCAAGGCAACATAAGGTCCCAATTCCGGTGGCTTCCCCGAAGTAATCCATACTTCCTCAAGCCTTGCTTGGTTGTCTGAACAACCCGTTCAGCCAAGCCATCTGCCTCCGGATGATCCCGAGAGGTAGTGCGGTGATCTATGAGCGCCTTAGTGCACAATTCCTCAAAAACACCAAGGAATTTCTTCCCTTGGTCCGTCAACACCTCAGCCGGTGCTCCAACACGTGCCAACACACGATCCAAAAAGGCGGCCGCGGCCAACTCTGCAGAGTTTTGGGGTAGAGCAACAAGCTCAATCCACTTGCTAAAATGCTCCACCATCACCAACACGTACTTTGCGCCACGTGATGTAACAACCAACGGCCCTACAAAGTCCAGTGACCAACGGTAGCCCAATCCCATGATAGGTAAGGGCTGTAACTGAGGTGACAAGGTGTTAAAGCTAGACCTGACCCGGTCACAAACTTCACACCTCCCGACATAAACAGCCACATGATGATACATGTCAGTCCACCAATATTGGCCATGCAACATCGAATGTGTCCTGCGTATGCCAAAATGGCCAAGTTCCTCGTGCACTCGTCGCACCAAAGAGGCCCTCTGATCCGGCCTAGGAACAATACGCCTTGTCCCATCCGGCCACAATCGAAATAACAAACCGTTCTCCCAACGGAACCTTGTTATTCGATGTCCAATCCTATCCCTTTTCATTGCCGAAATAGACAAAGGAAAGGTACCCTGTTGAAGCTTATGCAATACGGAAAGTTCCTCCCATATATCCGCAATAGCTTGAGGCCGATCAATCTCATCATCCGAGCCCTGTATCGGAATCTCAACAGATGCACCAAAAAATAAAGTAAGGTAAGCAGCCGCGTGCCAACCTGGAACTGCCTCTCGATCACAATCTCCATGCCACCTGGCCCCAGTCAAGTCCTCATCCGAAGGACTTGGATTGCGTGAGAGTCCATCTGCATCCAGGTTGGTAATTCCAGCACGGTGTACCACCTCAAAGTCATACTCTTGGAGCAACAAAACCCACATGGCAAGTTTGCCAGTAAGCTTATCCGATTCCATGAGCCACCGTAACGGCTGATGGTCAGTCACTAAAGTAAAGTGCTGACCATAAAGATACGGCCGAAAATGGGCAATAGCCCATACCGCTGCCAATGCTTCTCCCTCGTAGGATGAATAATTAGCCTCCGCCGTGTTATTGCTTCGCGAAGCGTAAGCAACAACATACTCCCGACTAAAATCATCCTTCTGAGTGAGAACTGCTCCCAAACCCAATGAACTCCAATCTGTATGCAACTGGAAAGATCTGGAGACATCTGGACGTCGAAGCACTGGAGCCGTACTTAGTTTCTGCTTCAATGTCTCAAACGCCTGTTGTTGTTCACGACCCCAAGTCCACAGTTGGTCCTTGCTCATGGGAATGGTGAGAGGCTTGGCGATCAAGCTAAAGTTCTTGACGAATCGCTGATAGTAATTCGCCAAGCCCAAGAAAGCACAAAGTCTCGGCACATCAACCGGTGCCGGAATCTTCTGCAAGGCATCCACCTTAGCTTGTTGTACCCCAAGACCTCCTGGAACAATCATATGCCCTAGATATGCCAGCCGGTCATGGAAAAACTTGCATTTGTCGTGGTGCAAGCGCAATCCCCACCGCTGCAACCGTTCAAAAATGGCTTGCAGATGCCTCATATGCTCCTGTGGTGTTGTGCTGAAGATGATCACATCGTCTATGTAACACCGAGCAAAGGGCAAGCCAAAGAGAACTTGATCCATCACCCGCTGAAACTCAGCGGGTGCATTCTTCAAGCCAAATGGAAGAAACTTCCAATGATAAAGTTGATATTTCCCATCTTGATCAACTCCCCAAAATGCGGTTTTCACTCGATCTTCCGCAAGTAATGGGAGCTGGTGATAGCCAGATCTCAAGTCTAGGGTGCTAAAGACTCGAGAAAATCCAATGGCATCGAACAACTCCTCGGGGATTGGCATGGGATACCGATCCAACTTGGTCTTCCGATTAACTGGACAGTAATCCCCGCACATCCTGTTCTCCGTCAAATTGCCAAAGATATCCTTCTTCGATGGCATCACCGTAGCACAATCATACTCCCCGTTGGAAAGTTCGATTAGTTTTGCTGCCAAGAGCTCTCGACAACGGGCCTAAACGCCAATCCGCTCGGAAACACTAAGTCTATAAGATCTCCGAAAAATGGGATGGTCGTCCTCCAACTGAATGTGGATGGATTTTCCTTCATAACCTTCAAGACCCTGAAGGCTAAAAGCAAAACACCTACGGTACGAGCGAATAAATGCTCGTATTTTCTGTGCCTCAGCACTAGTGAGATGAGGGCCTAATTCCAATGGCCAATCATCAAACTCTGTGGTCTCCCTTTCCACTAGAAGAGAGCCACCTGGTGCTGGCATGGACTCTAACTGCTAATGGGAGGAGGGGGCATTAACCATGCCCCCAACCTCCGTGCTAGCAATAAAGTCCATCCCCTCTTCATCACCACCAATATATGATGATGAAGCCACCACTGGAGGTGAAGAAACCAAAGCAGTATAAACTTGTTGAGCTCGGAGCTCCTCCATTACCTGCTTCTCGAATCAAAAGATTCGTTCAGCTTCTCCAACCCTGACATCAATTCCCTCCTCCATGGATGTGGACCGTTGTGCCCCCTGACCAGAATCCTTTGCCCCCAGAGACAATAACTGGTCACCATGATGCCGTTGCAATGCAAAGCATAAACTAACAGTCCACACCATGGTATGGAGATCCATGGCTTGACCCAATACGAAGCATCGTTGGCCCTCAGAAAGGCCAGGAGCTGCGGTGGTACCAGTCTGGAAGCCCATGGCACGCTCTCGTTCATCAGCCAAGGGTTCGGTGAGGATTTGGGTGTTAGCTTCCCACACCATACCCAGCCCTCGATCGCGGAAGGCGAATGACTGTGAAAACGTCATAAAGGTGGGAAAGACCCTCCGTGGTGTCCCCACTTTGTTGACCAATGCCAACGGGGATAAATCATCTCGAACAACCGGCAAAGAGGTCCGGTTTGGATCCAAAATGTCATCCACCTTCTGATCCAAAGGTGGAGGCAATGCAGAAAATGCTGCAGCTAAAGTAGATGACGGTGCGAGGTTGGTCCAGATCCACTGAGGCCGGTGGGCATAAGAACCAATGCTCGCGGCATCTACAAAAATGAGATCTCCAAGGTGTTGACGAACATAATGATCGCCTTCCAACACCTTATTTTGAGAGTCTCCCAACAATGGTACATTCTCGAAGATATACCCTGGAGGGGTATGTTGGTGGGAAAACCACCACTGCACGAGGCGGATGAGGTCCCAAAATAGACTAGACCTGGGATCCTCTAGACCTCGGCCGGCTCTAGCACGTGAATGGCCTTGGCATGGCCATCCCGCAATTATCATATCCACCGGACCCAAGTGTCGTGAGTCGGCGTCACTAATGAGTGTGACATCATGAGGGAGACGTGAAAAACACCCACGAATGGCAGTTGGAGGTAACTGCTGGGGGTACAATACCATCAATTGGTGAAGATGGTGACGAGCCACACGGGTGGACACTTGAGAGTTGTCCACATAGACATACCGTCTCACCGTGAGACCAGCCTCCAATACGGCCATTAAACCCGTGCCGATGCCCCTAAACAGTTCGACCAAGGTAATCCCCGTGTCTGGCGGCTGCCATAAAATGGGATATGCCAATGCCGAGAGGGCATCCGGTATGACTGGTGTCCTAGGAGTGAGAGAGTGATCAATATTCTCACACCTCCGAAATAGCTCGGCGGAATCACGCCAAGGAGGAAGGGGGTCCTTAGGATGGCGCATTAATGCACCCTTAGGTGCCATCTCCCATGGATTGTTTGTACTCCCCATGAATGCCAATGACTCTTCCAACAATGCGGAACCATAAGGCAATGTGTCCACAATAGTACCACATCCAAAAACCATGGATAATGGTGCTATGGTCGTGGCCGCCGTGAAAGCCACAGGAATAAGTTCCCTGCAGCCATCCCCAGCCGACCAACCTGGTCGGATCCATGCCTCCTCTGTCCAATTGTCCAAACCAAAACCAAAAGGATAAAGTGCTTGCTGACCAACTAAAATGTCATAGTTGGTCGCATCCGTCACCGCACACCTAAGAAGAAGAGGTGCGGGTGGATCTTCAGGCTTCACTCGGAAGCTAAGTTGTAATGGCTCGCGAGTATAACCCGTGGCCCGCTCCATGTGACCAATGGATGTGACAATGGTGAATGGACAGGGAACCAAATCCTCGGCCGCCAACCCCAATTCTTGGGCAAGCCTCTTGCCGATCATAACTGGTTGTGCCCCTGAATCCATCATCACACAACGGGGAGCAACCCGAGTAGCATTTCTCCCAGTGCGACTAACCACTAAAATGTCGCTATCATTCACCATACGCACAACACCGGATCGAATGCCACGGCGCTCGCGGACAGATCTAGCAGCGACATCAGACAGATAAGTTGTTCTCGCGGATACTGGTGAATCATAAGACGTGGTCGGTGCCCTGTCATCTAAGGTGTGTGTGTCAAAAGACGCAATGGTCTTTGCGGCAAGTTTCGCTCGCCGTTTGGCCACTTCCTCGAGATCTTCAGAAGCAGGGATGTCCGTAGTGGCTTGAGCCACGGTCAGAGAAGGTAAGGATGCCTTCCCTTCCAAAATCCTACCCGCTAAGTGAATCACCTTAGTAGGTTGGAATTTTGGCGACAACCACTCCATTGCCGTAAACAAAGGTGTGTGCAACACCTTGGATGCCAACATATGAGCCACGTCGGTCGTTGAATTGGAAACCTCATCGTGCGGATGACGACCACTGACGGATGGGACGGCATCGGCCAATCCAAAAGATAATGGTAGTCGTGCTTGACCAATTTGGTCCGCGGGCGCATTGTCTTGAGCTCGCAAGCTTGCCACATACTCACATGTGGTCGAAAGTATGGCTTGTGACATGGTTTGAGCACGTGTCACGGCTATGGAACTCACCACCTCGCCCGAGGCTTCGAACATATAATAATCCGGAGTGGAAGAACTAGCGAGCTCCAAAGGAAGATGGTGAGGCCAAGATTTGGCCGGATGACGCCAAGCTTTTGAACCTCTCCTCCATGGCTCCAATCTTCGCCTCCAACGTCTTCTCCCGGTCGGAAGAAGGACGTTTCTCAGGATGGAGAGCAAAGCAGTTCTCCACCGCGTGATTGTTCCGCCCACAATGGGAACACTTCAACTACTTAGGTAAATGTTTACCCGTGCCCTTCGTCGAATCCTTAGCGGGAACAAATGGTTTCCGCTTTAGATTACCTACGATCTGGGCTGGTTTTTGCTTCGAAGGACAATCCTTCTTAGCGTGGCCGGCCTGCCCACAAGACCAACAATACATGGTCTTGTCCACCTCTGCCTCCGCCAATCCAGCAGCTGCAACCGGAACTTTGCGGGATTTGCTAGAATCTACTAGCACGGACACCAAATCAGTGGCATCATACTGATACAATGCACGATCACACTGCTCCACCACGGCGAATGCCTCTGCGAGTGTTGCCCGACCACCAAACTCCATGATGATCCTGGGCAGCGCCAAGTCAAGGAGGCGTTTGTCAATCTTTGACAAAAACACCTTCACCAACTGACTTTCCGCGAACACACCTCCAGATTCCCTGGCAAACCTTGCCAACCTCGTATACATGGTACAAGGTGTATCGTCCTTCTCCTGTCTGAAATCATGTATCCGCTGCATCTGGTCTCGACGGAAACCTCCATATTCCTCCTGTAGATGGAGCTCAAATGCCGACAATGGCTCAAAATCGGGCGGAGCCCCTAAAGAGGCTAAAGCCGCCTAGGTAGCCTGGGCATAACGAGATAGTGGAAGAACTGGGCTCGATGTACTCGCCGCTGCGGGAGCATGACCTTGAGCTGTGGGATCAACAGAAAAAACTCCCTCCACATCTACCACATATACTCCCTCTGGCACCTCCGTCTTCACCTGAGGAACAGCCATCAAACTGGAAGTTGCGCCTTCCTTCAATGCGGATACCAACTCAACTCGAGTCTCCCAGTACCGTTCAATCTGGCGCAACTCCATCCAATGGGCCTCCGTCCACTGCTCATAGGTCTGAAGAGCTTCGTGCTCCAAATGTTGAGGTAGAAGCTCGAATACATACTAGTCGTTGAAATTGGTATTCCATTGACGCTTCTCCCTCATCCATATCCGAACCGAATTTTCCAATCTTGCAGGGAAATGGTCCCCGCTTGACCAGAAAATCGGTCTCGGATGCCGCCTCGCGTCTCCTCCTCCATCTCATCGAAGGATCCCACCCAAAGGACGTGAGACCGAGTGGCAGTCCCCCACGCCGAAGTAGGTTGAAAAGCCTCGTCGGGTGCTACTACTGGTTTAGTGTCCAAAAGGTCCGAGGATCGACCTTACGATGATGTTGGAGATGGAGAACGATAATGTTGGTTTCGCGTTGTAACCATAAACCCGCAATGGGTTCGGTCCCGGAGCCAACAACCTAAACTAATGTGGTGTAAAGGTAAAGGGTTGATAGGTGAAAGGCAACCTGCACCTGCAAACACCACCAAACTTATAATCTGTTGGTCATCAACCCAACCTCACCATAAGGAAAAACAAACACCGCCCACTTGGTGCACACACAAGGGTCTCGTCGGTCATTACTCCGACCTCACCCCCACAATACCCTATTACAATCTAGAACAACACAAAATGGGGTAGTGCTGGAACAATCCAGCATAACTAGCCCACCACAGGGGAAGGTACCACAACAAAATACAAGGAACAATGCAATAACAACACTGGATCCTCTTCCCCAACACAACACTTAAACAAAAATTGAAAGCAACCGCGACCAACCGGCACCCGCCTGCAGTTGGTGGTCAAAATGAAGAGCCCATGTTGCTTAAAATAAATAAATTGCATAAGCACATCTCTCATCTAGTACTACAACATAAAATCCTCTCTTCTATGAAGTCCATGGAATCCGTGTTTCTTAACACAATTCGCTCTTAACAATTATCTTGTTAAGTCAAATGGTGATTCCATATGCCACGCTCCACCCCTAGGCAATCCCTCAACAATCTATAAACCTATCCCAACCAATCTAATAGATCTATCCCCAAATAAATCCCGACAATAATCTAATAAATTTAATCCAAAATAAATCCTACACCTATCCCCAAATAAACCCAATACCCATGTCTTGCCCCTAATTTAAGCAAAAGAAAATGAAAATCCCTCATATTCCCAGTAGCTCTACCAAGTCAATGTGGAAGAAGAAGAAGCCAATTGCGAATTCGCCACAATCCCGCGCCCTCTACGTGTTGCTAGGTGCTCCCGCGAACTTCTCTCGCAATGCTCCACCCCTCCCAACCAAAACGATTTGGTACCAAATTTTGCACAATGCCCAAGGAACTCAAGAAGGTGCTCTCAATATGTTCGCCGAAGTTTGTTATTCATAAATCCAAGAATTTCACACTCTTGAAATTTTGAATACCCCCAACACCCATGGAGCATGTCTCCATCAAGATATATATCTCTTTGACCCAAGGAGTTTGTATTGTAGTTTACACTTGATTTGTTTTTTTTTGGTATTCAAAAATACAAAAAGTAAGGTTCTTGTATTTTGTAGAAATACAAATAAAAAAATGTAATATTAAGAACTACAGTAAACTCTTTTCTCTCTCTTTATTGAAAAAAAAAAAACAACCCCCCGCCCCCCCACAGCAGCTGCTGCAGCAGGGGAGGGGAGGGGAGGCCTTAGGTAAAGGGGGGGGGGCCTTGTACTTAGGCTAGGGGGGTGTAATGGGAAGGGGGGAGGAAGGTGAGAGGGGGATGTGGGAGCCCAATATTCTACGGAAATATGGAAACACGGATCCATTTTCCGTATTTTACCCTGCTCGTATAAGGTTAATAGGGTCTCTTAGATTAAATTAATTATACTAGAAAATAAGGCGTTCTAAATCCGCCTCGCACGATAAAAATGATAAAAAAAAAGGTATTGTTACCGGTCCGGCAAGTTGGACTAGGGGGACCGTTTGATCATGGTCCGGACCGCTGGTCCAGACCAAGTAACGGTTACGCCAAGATTAACCAACGGTCCGGAAGTGGCCGTTACAACGGACTTGTGACAGTTGGGGGAAAACCGTCGGAAAATAGTTTGCAACCGTTTTCCGTTAAAACGAACGGTAACAAGGGAAGGAAAAGGGAGGAAGGATATTTAAGGGTCCCTTCCTTCTCCTCCCCACTTTTTTTTTGTTCACAAGAGGAAAATTGTTGAAAGAACGAGTGGTGAGGTTTTTTTTTTCGAGCCGCCAGCAATTGGATTGTTGGGACTCCGCAATTTCCAATTACCGGCAGTTGGCTTGCCAGGACTCTGTAGCACTTGGGCGGAAGAGAGGGAATCCGGAGGGGAGAGAATTTCCGTAGTTGAGACAAGAGTTGAGGGGAGATAGGAAAATGCCGGAAGCACGGGAAGAGGATCGGAGGGAACCCATCCCGATTCCGCTCAAAGCCCTCATCCCTGCAATTCCGAGGGAGGACGGGGAGCTGCAGGAGCTAGCAGAGGATCTCCGGGTTATGGGTTGCGCGGGGTTGCTCTCCAAACCCTGGAACCTCCGAGCGGAAGATACCCTCCGGGAGTTCAAGTTTGAGAGAGGGAATCAGTGGCTAGGAACCAAGAAGAGGGATCCGGATAGTTGGACTTCGGAAGTTTGGAATAGGGTCTACGGGTTTCCAAGGGGAATTGCAAAGGGATGGGCCGGCCGCCGCGATGGCCTGTTCGCCAGAAAATTTAGAGGGGACGCGGATCCGAAGGACGGCTTTCACCCCGGGAACTGCCGGAACCTTAGGGAGCGGAGGGTGTTAGAGTTCCTCCTACCCATCCTTAACCCGAACAAGCCTAAGCGGATTAGCCTTACCATGGCTAACACCCTGTTCGGTGCAATGTCCGGAGTCCGGCCCGTGAATTGGGAGTTGATAATTCACGAAATAGTAGGGCGGGCCCTCCCCAATGTAGGCCGGAAACCCTCCTTCCTCTCCCCCTTCATTCTGCACCTTTATCAGCACTTTGACTGCATCAC
Organism: Polytrichum commune; assembly: GCA_950295325.1. NCBI lineage: Eukaryota > Viridiplantae > Streptophyta > Polytrichopsida > Polytrichales > Polytrichaceae > Polytrichum > Polytrichum commune. The sequence goes on along the minus strand of OX485806.1, from coordinate 51,926,033 downwards.
GGCTGAGGAGGAGGACCTGCTGACGATAGTGGCGGACGAGGTCACCTACAAGCTCCATCCGGAAGTCGGAGACCTCGAGACGGAAACTTCCAGCGACCCCATCATTTCGGAAGCGCCTCCCTCTTCACCCGGAAGCCCGCCGCCGACCCTCTAGAGACCAATCTCTCCTCCTGCTCACTATCATCCGGAACCAGGACCCAGTCGAGAGACCTTTTGGCGTAATGTGGATCTCTCCGCTTGGGACTTTCTGGAAAACCCCTTCAAGCGGGTCCAGGAGGGGCTGGAGGACCTGCAGAACCAGTACTTCCGGCTGGAACACATCATCCGAGGAGCAAACCAGGCCCTGGACGACTGCGGACCCGGAAATATTCTCCGGGAATTGGCGAAGAGGGCGGACAAGAAGGAGCTCGAGCAAGCCAAGACGGAGAACGCTCACCTCACCGCGCAGGTAGCGGCCATGACTCAGGAGCTGAGTCAGAAGAGCGAGGAGATCCAGAAGTACCACGCGGAGCAGGCAGTGGTCTTCAGTCAGATCCGGGAGCTGGTGGGACATCCGGCAGAGATCGTCAACAAGGCGCATCTCTACGACCGGATGATGGAGTTCGGAGAACCAGCTTCCGCCAGGCAGACCCTCCCCATCCTCGTGAAATACTCACGGACGATGAAGGATCCCCTGGTGGAAATCCAGAAGGTGGTTCTGGCAAACGGAACACCCCGGCGGGTACTCTATCCGGGTCCGCCTGGGTCACCAACTGGGACCCTCTACGAGGTGGTTGGTGAAGTCGCCCTGGTCCAGAATCCACCAACGGCTGCAGGACCCAGCCAGCAGGGAGGCGGCTCTCGCCTTGCCAGTTCCGGAAGAGCCCCGGAAAGGATCCGCTCTCCCCCGGTGAGGCGGAAGAGCACCGGGTCTATTAGATCCGGACGAGGTCAATCCCCTGTTCCGCAGACCTCGGATCGGTCCCGGATTCCGGACAGAGCTCGGACCCCGATAAGGCACCAAACTTCGGACCGAGAGGCAACTCCGAGTAGGGGTAAGGCCCCTGTGACCCAAGCCTCGCCATCGCCTCCTCCGGACTGCCAAATGGTGAGCCCATTCCCTCCGCCACCCTCAAGGGCGGCCTCCAACAGGGATCCACGGACTACCTCGATCTCGGGCGGGCAGAATCCGGAACAGCGCACCGGAAGCGATCCTTCCCCGATCCGGAGCGTCTGGAAGAGTACAGTTTCCGGAACACCAGGTTCCGAAACACCACGGATAGAAGGAGCAGCGGACTCGGAGGATGAGATTGCCCCTTCTCCAAACATGAGGAGGATGCTTACGCGGCTGCAGAAGGCATCGCCGGGAGGGGGCTCATCTGCCGTCAGCGGCCTCGGCAGCCATTCGAAGGAAGGAACAGCTCAGAAGAAGCACCGTTCTTCTTAGCTTAGGATGGTAGTTAGATTAGTTAGGTAGAATAGAGCTAGGAAGATAGGACTTAGGAGTTTTTGAAGTTAAGGAATAAAATTCTCCTTTAGGTTTTTGTCAGCGGAAAATACGGATCTTGATCCGGGAAATCCAGGAGGAAGGAAGCACTTAGGGTTTTCTTAGCGGCCGCCGCCCTCAGGTTAGGGATTTTTGGGCCTCTACTTAAGGCTGAATAAGGAGTTGGAGAGGGGTTCCTTCTCCATTGTTGTATTCTGATTGCTCCAACTCTAATAAACTCTTTGCTTTCTCACCCCTTGACTTTCCTTGATTGATTTTGTGTACGAATGATTTGGAGATCGTTAGCGGAGGAGAGAGAGCATGAGGGGATAGGAGTTCTGGATAGGACATGGGAGAAGAGACCCGGATTAGATCTAGTTATGGCCTTGCGGACCCTCTCTGAGTGTAGTGGGAGAGAAACCTCACTATTCCGGATGGTTGAGTAACGTCGAGGTGGGATAGCCGCTGGGAGGATTGGGTGAGATCCGAAAGGGATCCGGACTCGCGCCGTCCGAGCTTCTGAAGAGGTCCCACCGCCCTTCGACGAACCAATCTGGAAAGTGGTACGGATCGCCCAGTTAGCTCAGATTGAGTAGAGTCCAAGGTAGTGGTAGCCGGATCGATTCGTCGGAAGGAGGAGGGAAGGACCGAAACAGTTAGGATTCCGGGTCCGAGGCCATCTCCGGAGTGTAGTGGGAAAGGAACCTCATTGTTCCGGATGTTTGGGTAACGTCTAGGTGAGATAGCCGTGGGGAGGACTGGGTAAAGATCCGGAAGGGATCCGTATGTCGCCGAGCCGCCGCCGAACCCTAGCGTAGCAAAGGAGCCGGACAGGGGCTTCGGTTCCCGAGTCGGCTCCTCCGCCTCTCCTCCAAGTTCAAATTTTTTAATTTTTTTTTAATGAAAAGTTTTTCAATGCATTTGTACTTGAATGAATCAAGAATGTTCTTCACAAGCTCAATGATATGAATTCAAGCTTGCAAGCGGAAAAATGACAAGAAATTTCGTAGAAGATTGAATATTTTATCACCACAATTCACCTTGAAGTGACCTTCACAAGCAAACATTCTTCATGTTGTTTCGCAAATCCGCAGTGGTCTCGCTCCAAAACTTCACAACTGCATCACTTCATGTCTTCACGCCCCTCTTGCGCGTCAAATCTCAAGAGTGAAGAAGAAAACATCAAAAATGAAGTGCATTCTTGCCAAGTGAGAAGGAAGAGAGTAGAACACTCATAAAAGCTCTAAATCTCTCTTCAAATGCACACAATTAGTCAAGCTATCTCTCACTTCACCAAGGGAGAATCCAAGAGTGTAAGTAGAAGGAGAAGAACTCAAGATTTATTGTAAAATCATGCAATCTACACCTCACACAAGCTCTCTCCACACACTAACTCACAAGACTTTACTTGGCAAGAATGCCAAGCCAAGGAGGAGGTTCCTCACTTAGGAGCCTCACTTTCCAAAACTAAGGTTCATCCATCCAACTCTAAATGGATGAAGCCTAACGGATAAGGTGCGGCCGCCGACGCCGCATACCGTGACAGGACTTAGGCTCAAATTCTTGCCAATATTTGCCCATTTTCTCCATAAACATGAAACAATAGAAAACATGTTATTTAAAACCATGGTGTTTACCTTCAAAGCATGTTGGTTTCTATGGGTAGTGTTCAAGGCTTCTGACAACCGATTCCTAAATTAATTTTGTATATTCTCTAATGCAACGATCCACACTAACATCCTTCCTTATACACCTTGTTAGGCACACCTACACACGACAACGCTTGCTTCCTTGCCTTACAAATGTATTTTGCCTTCTACTCTGTCACTGGATTTGACTAGTGTTCGTTTAACCTTTGCCCATTGATCAGGGGAAGGTTTGAACCCTTAATGGGAGAATAAGGCCATTGAAATGCCTAAATCCCACGTTGGATGAGACTCTTAAGGCCTTGATGTCATCCATCACCCCTTCACATGCACGAGTATGTCATCTCTTTAGGTTGTGACAACTCACCCTACTACCCTTTATTATATGTATCCCATGTGCTATATTAGATCTCCTTCAATTTTAAATAACCTAATATGATAAGCCCCATAGTACATGGAATGTGTTCTAGTAAAATTGTGAAGACCCTATACTGATAACAACAAACCTATAATTATTTTTAAGTCCAATTAATAGCTGGTACCCTATATTGTTTTGTACGTGCTTTTCTAAAACCATCCGAGTGCACCCCTGAAGAAATATCAAGGTGTATATGTCCAACACAAGCTGCAATTTAAATCTTTTAACCATGAGGAACTTCACATTGAAATTGATTTCGTATTTGGGTGAGCATGTGTGTAAAATATTTGCATTTGGTAGACATGTTGGTGCCAATATTGCCAAGGCAAGAATACTAGAAATTGCACCAAATATGATATATCTTTGCAAGCGCAGCCATACAAACTCCAAAATGGCAACAAATTCATGGCGTACAAAGAGCATTTTGGTGCACCTTTTGCGAAGGATAGTTTTGCTATGGATGCCACTGTTTGAACCAAAAACCTTCAGCACAAAGTGACTTAACAACAAGGGCGTTACTTTGATCCCGAGAGTTTAGGAGCCACTAGTGTTCATCCAAGGCTGGAGTTTGGACTTCAAATTTTGACACTGTTTTCGTATTGTTTCCAAAATCTCGGGCATGCACATGATAAATTAAGCACCCCCAAAATCATCCTGTGAAATTACATCCCTAGGATGTGTCCAACTGATATGCCAACTGATATCCTTCGCAAGTGCACTTGAAAGGGTTTAGGTCCCAGCAAACCGTTCCATAATCGTGAGTATTGGCGGATAGTGATATCCAGTTTGATGGAGCTGTTGGCACAATGGAGTTTTTGAAACATGCTTCAGACGTGCCTCACAAAGTATTAGGTTATTTGAGAAACAATCCTCATTTCACAACTCACCCTGCAAAATAAATTTGATATCATCTTTTCGGTGTTCAAATTCTGGTGAAGTTACTCCAGAATTTACAATGTGCATTATATAAAGAATGCTATAGCACACACTTATCATGCATGAAACCTTTGGCAAAATTTAAACCAATTTAAACCTATTGAAGCCACTCCAAATGAGCTTTCGTCAACATACATGGCATTCCAATGGATGACACAAACATATTGCTGCAATATCAAACATTTGTACATGGGACAGGGTATCTATGACATGATATCCTCTATGATTCTCCATATTGCTACATGTCTACATATTTACAAAGTATTTGTAGTGCTACTACACCTTGTTCTGCCGTTATGATAGGTATGAAAAACATAAACACCATTCCATAACTGCACTGTCCAAATACACTAATCAAAAGGTTGCTGCTTCATGCATTGCACAACAGCTCCTTGGCAACAGGTATCGAGATAGCAGATCAAATTCCAAGAGATCAAGAGTCAATTCCACGATGCATGTAGGAGATCTATGTCAGTACTACATGTTTTCATTTCCATGCTAAAAACTACGTAAGTTTTGAACTTTTATACTAACTGTAACAAAATCTCTATTGTGTGTTTACATAGTTGTTATTTGCATAGCATGACACCATTGAACATCTTGCTTTCTTGTGCTGAGTATGGTGAAAATTTGGTTGCTTTGGAACAGTCAACCGTTTCGAAGATCTACATCAAAACATCAAGACCATGTCAGAATCTGATGCTGCAATAGTACAAACAGGGTATTACCTCTATCCCAGACATTGGAGATTTACATGCAGATAACCAGCCTTAACTAACAAACCAAGTGGAGTCTAGGAGCCATGCCTGCAGCTCAGATGATTATATACACCTACTCTGCTATAAAGAGACTCGTACCGATGGGGCATGAAGGGCCGATCAAAGTAGGGCATCAGCTGTGCACGGGGCACCATTTGCCGTCGCAGTCTCTTGATGTCTTCTTCTGTGACAATCTGTAATAGCAACTGTCAATTTTCTGGTAACAAATGCTCACAGTGTTATGTGCTTCCAGCAATAATAAATCTCAAAAAGGAACTACTGTAATATTACAAACACACATACCTGGCGTTGTCTCTCTTCCTCTTGTCTTTGTAGTTCTGACTCTAGCTGCCGCTCAGCAACCTACATAAAGTTTCAAAAAATACATTATAAAGCAAAGAACACCAAATATGAGAAGATTCTGAGAAGATTATTGAAAGTAAATTGTAATGGCAAATCCTTACGTATTTGTCAAACTCTGTGCGCTCTACAGCTCTGAAGCCTGTTTCAAGCCGGAAACCTTCCGCTCTAGTCTGCCCCTTTGCTGGGGGTTTGGGTGGCACCTGGTGGACCCAACTCACATTAGTCCCTAAATAAAAGATACTCCACATGTTTAATGCACAACCCAGCTAAAGTGGTAGAAACAGCTTGGCAAGGACATGCCTCAGGCTCATCAGTGGTCCAAGGTAAACCCTGAGCAATGGGAATTCGCAGTCTCTGTTCCGCAGCCCATAATTGCTGAAGTCTTCTGGAGAATTCTTCCTCTTTTACTGCGCCCCTTTCCTGAAGATAAAATCTCAGCACACCTCACAATTTATCAGTAGTTATGGGCCATGGTTGTGCTCCAAGGATGTGCAGCATGTAGGCCAAGACTTCACAAGAGATGGACTTGTACCATAACTCTCACCTCTGTGCGCAGTTTAAACGGTTGCATTGAAGTGAACTGTTTTCTCTGATAGATGGTCCTGCATCTAGATCGACTTAGCCTCCTATATGTCCATTTTGACATATCAGGTATTCCTGAGTTTGATGAAGTCCCTTTCAAACTGCATGCCTGTTTACAATACCATTTTCTGTTAATTTACATGACAATGATCTAATGAGTTCCTTGCAACGTATAGCTTCAAATGATTTTGATCCTAATTTCACTCGACAAATTCTCCTCCAACGTGTCAATCTTAATTGTACCAGGATCACAGATATCAAGATAGTAAATTCTCGGTAAAGCTAGCAACTTACATCATCCATGCCATCCATGTCTGGATTCTTGAAGGATACCCACTCGTTGCTGCCCAGCTCAGATGACTCTGAGTTGCTGAATCAAAACAGTCATTTTCGCATCAGACGTGAACCTAATCCAGACATTTAATATTACACGTTCAATGTGTGACACCCTTCCTGAAATCAGTATGAAAAGGTACCTTGCAAGTCGGGGAAACCTCTCTTGCTGGATATTCTCAGGGTGTAAGTTCATAATGCCCAGGTCATCGCAATCCCTCGTACTCCTCATCACACCAGAACCACGAGCACATCCACCAGTGTCGCAACCCATACTCCCCTGCTCTACATTCCGATCACTCAATCGATACTCCCTCGCACCAGCCATTGATTCGTCCCTGGCATGGACCTTGCCGATGTTACCTATCTGTGAAACAATACCAGTTAAATTTACATATTCTGATGATTCTAATGGCTTCTCTGTTAGATTGACGCTTTCAAAGGCCTGTACAAGGACATTCACACCACCATCACCCTGAGAGGCCAGCCGCGACACTGCATCTTTCACTGCAGAATCCCACATCCAGTCTCTAGCCTGCTTTCTTTTTATTGCGGCTTGCCTTTTCAATGGTACAGACTCTTTGCCACTGCCAATGCTATTGCTGTCCGTGGAAAAGCGTCTTAAGCGCATTCTTTGGTATCCTCTCATGGAAAGTCTCTTTGGACTGACAGGGCTGCTTCTCAAGTCCTCTCCAGCTAAACTTTTCCCACTACGGCTCAGACGCATAGAGAAATTACTCCCGAAATAAGTGCCTCCACCGCCTGCCATGTCCACGATGCTAACATCCAGCATCACCTCCTTTGAGTTACTAAAACCTGGAGGCTGTTCTAGAGTTTTTTCCCCACCAATTCGCACAGGAGGTATATAATGTATGTTCAGATCATCAGGCATCTCCTGCATGCATGCACCATTCAAACTTTTCATATCCTTTTCCTGCTCGTCATCCATATACATCGGTGCAGATTGTATAGGACCAATCGTGCTGTAGTCGCCATCCGTGCCTCCTTTCTCTCTATGTGCTATATGTCCATGAGTTCTTCTATGGGAGGATCCTTCTGAAGGACGACTTTTTGCATCTCTCCATTCAGCATTTGCACCGTATTCAGCACCAGTTGATTCCTCATGTTGGAGAAGATCCTCCCTTGAATCCATCTTCATGCACCCGTGCTCCACGTTCTTGCTCGATCTATCCTCATCATGCTGCTGCAAAGTGGATGTGGTCGGTCCAAATTCAAGCTTCCTCCTAGACAGACTTTCAGCAGAATAGCAATCGGCAGAAACTCCTGCACAATCCACATTTGCGAAATCCTCACTTAATTGCACATTTTGGTTGAATGCTTCTCTACGTTCCTCTTTCACCAACTCTTGAGAAGATGCTCCTTGGGCGTCACCGAACGTACTGCTTCGAGTTTCATTGATCAATGGTGAAATGGGGACCTTGGCTCTAGCACTGGCGGGAGATTGCCAACCAGGTAGTAAGTGCCTCTTCGACCTTAAATACGTCCGTGCTACAGGAACTGCATAATCAGGATTGTTCGCTGAACATCTTGGCGAACTGCAAAAATGCTTGCGTGGAGGGGTCCCCTTGTGCTTTGCCAACTCTTTGTTCCTTCCGCCTGAAATCCCTGGACTCTTAGCTGCCGTTACCTTCTTGTAACCTTCGTCCTCAATATCCAATGTCCTTAGGAAAGAAGGCTTCACTAAGTCATTTTCGCCGGGTGTTCGATTCTTAGGCTTTCCGGGCGACTTCGGGACATTGCGCTTCGCAGTAGTCATCGTCCTCTCGTTTGTCACATTTGGGTTGCGGTTCTCTAAGGGAAGATAAGAAGCCTCTGCAATCATATCCTCCCTGGTGTAGCTCCCTATTTGACCAGTAGGTTGCAAAGAGGACTTCACCATAGCCATAGCTGCGACCTGCTGAACTTGTGAACGTCAGATTCCAGAAACTTCAACTGGAAATTATGCTCAGCATCATCACAAGCATTTCATAGAGAGTGAAACATTTCAGTAACATGCGCACGGAAGGCATCAACATACGAAATTAGGGGATAGACTGCGATGTTGCGGACTTCCTTGAATGGCTTTTATGTGGCCTGCTACATACAAGGAGAAAGCTGCTCCTGTCAAGTAGAGCAGCTCTGTGAGCAAGGGACAAACCAAGTAGACTATCGGAACAAGAAATGAAGCATCTCCTTTCATTGGATAACTTGAGCAGGAGCTTCCGGTTGTGTTCATCCGTACAGGATGGTCCAAGAATGAAGGTGTTCAGGAAAATCCCCTAAGGAGACCAATTGATCGTGAGAAGCTCACAAGCTGGGAAAGATCTTGCCCTTCTGAATCTTGTAAGGGACAATCGAACTACTCGAAAAGTGTAGCTACCTATGATTGCAGCAAGATTCTTCCACAACCTTGGACGCTACAAGCTTCTCCAATAGTCTCCACAGAACAAGATCGTGTGAATAAAGTTCGATGATTTCGGGCCCGCAAATCCTCGCTCCCAGTCTAAAGAGTAGTAAATAATGTTCTTCGCTACACACAATCACGCTCCCAAAACATAGTTGGAAAGAAACATTCCGATCACAAGATGATCACCACAGGTAAACACATGGGCTGGGGACTCAATAGCAACCACTCCCCAACCAAGAGAAGAAAACTCATCAAACAAAAGCGACAACCAGACATGTCGATAAAAGCTGCTGCTACGCATCGCCAGGTTACGACACATTACCACAATCGGCGCTGGAAGATCGATTTAGGTGGAATGAGGTGTTTGATGAAAGTGAAGCAATATCTCCAGTGAACCTAATTAGTGAAGAAGGTCGACGAAGGTAGGAATTAGTGAGCTTGGGTCCTTCATGAGTGTCATTTTAGAAAGTAGCCGTTACAGTGGGGGGGGGGGCCAACGGTAAGTCTTCTAATAAATAATTTAACGATCGAGCTGCTCACGCCCAGCGGCTTTGGTGCTCAGGCTTACGTGGACTGCCTGCCTAGGCTGTTTTCGGCACATGGGGTTACGGGATGCCCAGCAGCTACGCCAAGCTGCCAGCGTAGCTGCTGGGCAAATAAACGATAAGTATTGAGAATTAAGCTGCTTGGCATTGGGCAAACAAACGATAAAGCATTGAGAGTGGCGTGGTTGGAATTATGTGAGGCGCCCACCAGTGCCCGCTACCAGTCACTGTCATGAACGTTGGGCGAAGACACGGTCCGATTGCGCACACGAACGTTGGACGAAGACACGGCGAGGTGGCGCCCATTGTTTTGCCAACATTCTATTGGATTCGATGAATGTTGAATGGGGCATGTGAACGATATGTTTTTCTTTTCGCACTTGTTTGACTGGCATTGCAGGTGTTGGATTTATCTCAAAAGTTATGCATTTCAAGCGGTGCTGTTGGAGTTAAGATATTTAGTGTGGTAAGAAGCAGTTGAATCTCAGTGCAGGTATGCTCGATGTTTCGGAGTTTGCTCAGCTAAGTCGCAATAGCAGCAGCAGTTGCACCACCACCACCACCTCAATTGCCATGTTGTCGTGCACATCACTCCTGATCTCTCGATTCATATCCCATAGGTTTAATTACTTCACACACTGCATCATAATCATGCTCTTCCTCATTTCTAGAAAAGAATGGGAATCCGATGGACACTTCAACGCTTAATTGCATCTGCTTTAGATTGCTCATTCCTCAAAAGCCGCCTCAAAACCTAGTTTGTAATCTAAATGTTGTCAACCGTATGTGTTTTCTAGCACAACCTTGTTCTTCTCTTTTCTCAATTGCTTCAATTACATTTACTTCCTCCTCGTTTTCTTTATTCTCGAACCAAAACATTTTGATAATTAAGTTCAAGCATAGGTGACACCGAAGCACCAACTTTTATGTGAACCATATACCTATTGCAAGTAAAGTAAACCAACACTCATTCAAAACAAGAACAATACCGGTTGCAACAACAAGTGCAGGTACGCTCATTCATTCAACACATAACCAGCAGCCAATATCCATACGAGTTAAATCACCTGCACCCATTAAGCATGTGACTCAATCACATGCACCTACTCACATAGATGTGAGACACCTGAAGAAATATGTGTATGTACGGTAAACCTGCAAGCAAAGCACTGCAACTTGCATATAACAAAAGGCATGCAGCCAATCACCAAAGTTGATCACCTGCAGTCACAAACGTGTAGAAATACCTGAACTTGATGAGGAGCATCCTAATCACATGCTACTAGCATAAAGTTAATCTGCTGTAACTTAACCGAAATCACACCCAAACTTCTCAAAGCCCAAGTGCATTAGGGTTTCGAGGTCTGGTCTTAGAAACTAACACTAGGATAAATTCGTTCCTCTAGGAGTTTCACCACTTACCAATCGCAGGGTACGTAACATCGCCGTTTATCATGGAGTCGCTCCAAGTCACACCCGGTGTTGATATTAGGCAACTGACAGGCCCACATGTACCTCAAGATGTTCACATCTACCGGGGCACACCTACAGTCTATGTGAAGAGAGGGTCTATATGGAGAGGGTGTGGATGGAATTGGTGCGTGACGAGTCAGAGAGAATCGGCATGCGGGGAGTTTGTCTATGTTTCATCTGTGTGTTGCTTGAATCTCACATTATGTTTCTTCAATCCTTGCAATGCGCCATGGATGATAACGTCAAACTTTGTCGGGCTATGTTTATGACCTTACTCATGTGGCTACAAAATGGGGGGACGTTAAAGTTCCCCCAACGAACTTATAGGGGAGGTAGATTCGGGCAGGGGCAGCCGCCCGCCCATAAATTTTAGATTTTCAGGACCCGACTGAAAATTGCTGCCCGCCCGCCCAACTTCAAAAAAACCATTGCCCTTGCATTCTTGAAGACCACTTATCCACAAATCCCACATTGAGTGCATTTCACCTTTAAGGTCCAAAATCCAATATATATGTTCACTTCCATTGAGTAAATAAGCGATTGATTGGGATTTCATTTTCAAAATGAAATCGCCAATAAAGCATGTAAATAACTAGGAAGTCAAAAATATTATAAAACCCTCATTAGCACCGAGGTTATGATTTTTGTGACTTGCCATTGCAAGGGTCTTTGTCATTCTAAAATGGAACTAAAATTCGTGGTTTAAATTTAGTATGTTAAATATTAGAAAGTATGCTTACCAAATTAATTAAGCCTTATTAATGATAAAATAGACTTACTAGAATTAATCACACTTAATTAATTTAAATGCATATGAATACTCTGTGAAAGTAGAACGTATTAACTCGACTATAATACCAAACATACTAAAAATAAAGCTAATAAGTCGGGCGGGCGGACGGGCATCAGTTTTCGGTCGGGTCCAGAAAATCTAAAAAAATTGGGCGGGCGGCTACCCCTACCCGAACCTACCTCCCCTATAAGTTTGTTGGGGGAACTTTAACGTCCCCCTTACAAAATGTCTTTGGCCAACATAACAATTATCTTGACTTCACTTTGACTTCGGGCAACATAAATACAGTCATCGTGATTTGATTCTACAACACTCTATAATTGTCATACACATCCAAGAAATGGTGACCAATTGTCTCCACCTCTGTTTCTCCATAATATATCACCCATAGCATTTGGGAATGGCTCAGCCAAAGTTCTTCCCTTCAATACAATGCACTAGACACCACATTGTCTCAACCCGCCTTGTGAACCAACTCGATGTCACACAAAGCCATAACATCCACCCACCTTTATTGCTTTGGCATGATCCTTTGTTAACTCTTGAAACACTTAAAACACATTGTTCGTATAGACAATGGTCTTATGCGAACTTCAGTGGTGTGGCCACAACTTGAGGCAATGCACCACCACAAACCTTTCCATCTCATGCATTGGCCACCTTTGTTTGACCTCCAAAAGTTTATTGTTTTTGAAGGCCACCACCCCATCTTCCTACATGGGAACTCCACCAATTGCAATATCTTAGGTGACTTTGTGCACCTCAAAAGGTTTATCTTACTATGGAAATTTTAACATCCTCGGGAGGGAAAAGAAAAATTTTATGCTCCCGGAATGCAACATCGCACATTTTATCTCACTCTTGTAAACCTGACCACTTGTGGAGGTCGGATAAAGACTTAGTAATTTTAAAAAAAAATAGACAAATCGCCAATAATGGTTAGCTAAGGCCAAAAACAATCTTAATTCCCTTTTGGATACATTATTTCTCCCATCTTTTGATTGCCTCTACCTTGCAGTCATCTAATTTGGCCTCAAAATGAATCATGGTATGACCCCAACATCCCATCTCGAATTGTGGGAACTTGTGTTGTTTTATTCACATGAAGTTTGTACCCAATCAACCTTTGGAAAACCTGCTCCAAGTGTTTGGCGCATTCTTTTGTTACATTGGAGTACACCATAATGTTATTAACCCTTAACCTCATGGAGCATATTATGGTACCATTAGATCATCTAAATAATAAGTTTTCCAAATCTTGATTTTTATTGCACCTACAAAAAAAAATTGCTAATGATTTTTAAATCACATCAATATGGTAGCAATATTTAATCATTTGCATGGTTTTTTTGTAATCGTTCAAGAATCATTAAATTGAGGTGTTTTTCTGTAGAAAAAGGTAAGTTGTGTGTTGAGGTTTCAAATGTGGCATTTCTAGAAGTTTTTAATGTGAAAGTCATAAGGGTAGGGTTGGTAAATGTGAATGGGATTGTTGTTGGGGACATCAAAGGGAGCCTTTGCATTGGACTTGGTGAGGGTTTTAGCCCCATCATTGCTTTAAATTCCGGTATGTGATAGGACTTTGTGGGTATGTACTAGGATGGTTAAAATATTGTATTTGTTTGAAGATGTCGTGTAGGAAAACATTTAAAGATGGTGTCTATTAAGAATATAACTAGTTACTCTTACGGTGGTAAGATAACGGCAGAAGTAAGTAAGAAATAGATAAGGATTACAAAAACAAATTAAATAATGTAAATATGGAAGGTTCAATTAAAAAAACCGTATTTCTAAAGAATGGTAGAGAACAAAGTACTAGGATTATTGGGATTTGAAAGAGACATTGTAAGATGAGTAGGGACATTGTTTTTTGTAACCAATTTTATGGAACTATCTTGTTAGGTTACCTTCTTTGAAATATATGTGTGTGGATGTTGATATAAGGATTTGTGTGATAAAAACCATGGAATTTCTATAGTTAGTTACACTTGATTTTGGTGTGAGTAATTGGTTGTGGTGTGAAAACTAACATTTAGTTGATTTTTTAGCTTTTGTAGTAGAATCAAACAATTATTCTTACAGAGATGGTACTTGGTAGCCATGGAGAATCCTAGGATATTTAAAGGGGTTCCAATGGGGATGATTATGATAAGAATGACATACAAAACATATATCAAGGTTTTGTTGGAGGTAAGTAGCAAATACTTAAAGGGGCAAACTTATATCAAGTAGTGGGGATTACTTTGTGTTTTGTTGAGTTGTGGAGGCCATTTGGTCCTATGTAAAAAAAAACATATGATTGGTAGCAACCTTGAAATTGATTCATGTATTGTGGATTACTTGGTAGTTGGAGAGTCGTGCAAGGATTCTAAGTGTAGAGCCATACTAAGGACATAGTCAACAAAATAATCTTCTATTAGTAATCAATGGGTTTTAGATATAGTAAGATTAAATGCACAAAATCAATATTTGATGTACCATTGAAAAGGGGTCAAATTGAGAGTAATGTATTAATATTTTTTGAATTGAAAACTTACATGGATCAAGTATACGGTTACAAAATGAAGTCAAATACAAGCAATGTCTAATTATAGATGGCATTCACCAATGATAAAGGTAAACATAAAATAAAATAATTAAATGAAAATGTATCGTTAACTACTGAGAAAGGATTCCATTTGAAAGTCTTAATTGATACACAAACATAGTGGTGATAGAATTACACAAAGATGTGAAAAAACTAGTAATATAATAAGATAACAAGAGGGAAAAACAAGAAAGCGGTTTTATTAGGGGTAGAATGATGACCCTTAATACACTAAAATTTGGTAACCGTGTAGGGGTTATTTTAGAGGATCAAAAAATGGATATTGACATTGTTTCTTTTTGAAGTACATGCCATCCCTAGAATTTTCTGAAGTGCTACTAGTTAGCATTGCCATCTCTTAGGTTGTTCGGTATAGCTTCATTGGTTTTGCCTAGTTGGTTGATTGGCAAATCAAGTTGATTCCTCTGTGTGTTCATTGACCCAAATGGTGGTTGAAAAACCATTGTCTTTATGCGGTAAGCGTTAGGTGTTTGAAGACCTTGATCTTGATTGAGATTTTTGTAACTCCACATGTGGTTTTATACTAGGTTATCTCCTACCGAACCTTCTAAAAAATTGACTTTGGACTCTTGCAACACAATCTACCCTAAACTCCATGGTTGGTTTTGGATCCGCTTCAATTATTGGGAAGGATGCCCTATTTGGTGTTTGATAATTGGGTTGGGGGGTGGTGATTGTGGTGTAGATGACTCTACTTGTGAGGGTGTAACTCTATTG
The DNA here is from genome assembly GCA_950295325.1 of Polytrichum commune. Taxonomy (NCBI): domain Eukaryota; kingdom Viridiplantae; phylum Streptophyta; class Polytrichopsida; order Polytrichales; family Polytrichaceae; genus Polytrichum; species Polytrichum commune. The sequence goes on along the minus strand of OX485806.1, from coordinate 51,910,989 downwards.
TTTTTTGGAGGGCCCATGTCCTCATTACCTAAATATTTTTGGTATGATTATGGTGTAGAAGGCACTTCAAATTCAAGAAAACAATTTTTTATCATTTTTTATTGAATGTGTCCACTTTGGATAATTATGATGTAGTTTTCTTCTATTTCTTTGGCCCAATTATTTTTTGTAAATTTAGTTCTAAGAAAAAAAATTGTGCCAACAAAGCAATGTAACTCTGCATTATAACATTGAACCCATATAATTTATTCAGAGCAAGATCGCTAACAAGTTCTTTTGATATAATTAATCATTGTTCTAAGATTAGTGAATATACTACCAAATTTGAAAAACTATTACCATTTATCTTTGCATTGGAGATTTTTCTTGTCGTCTTTCTAGTTTGGCTAATCCCCTTCCAACTCTACAATTATCATCACATGTTTGCTTGGGAGCTCATTATACCTTCGTAGTTGCTCAACTAATGTTAATCATTCCACAACCAACTCATTTTTAGCTTTAAAATCAAAATACACTATGTTCATAATTTGTTGGTGATCTTGATTGGCCAACTTAATGCTCATGATCTAAGTTTCACAAACTATAACTTGTGATTGCTTTGGTTTTTTCCTTTTTGCAATCTCATTTCATAGTTAAACTTTCATTTGCTATTCCAATCTCATGGCATCATCATGAAAATTTGTCAATTATATGTTTTCCTTTCACTTTGCCTATCCCAAGATTATCGTAGAGCTCGAGCTACTAGTGGTTGAGCCTTTGCAAGAAATAGATCCTAGGCAAAACAATACCTCAGTTGTTTTTATACTTGATTCCTTAGGCCTACGATTGTACGTTAAATCATGTCCACCACCTCCTCATAGACGTGCACTATCATTCTTTTTAATATGCTTGAAGTTTTTCTCTTATTTCCTCTACAAACATTACGAGGGTGGTTTCCAATTCCACTTTCTCCTTCAATGTAATGGTTGCAATATTCATAACTTGAATTATTACTCAAAGTTGATTTAATTATTTAACTTCCGTATCCAATTGCCTAAGAGCTACTTCGAGCAATGTCTCATTGGGTGGGTCCAAGTAAAATACATCCATGTTGCTCCCCATAGAGTTGGAAAATAGTTTTTTAGTTGGAGAAGGAGGCATATTATTTTTTTGTTGGAGAACCAATACGGGGCTTGGGTGATTGAGTTGTTGTCCTTGACCTCTTGGCCTCTTGGCCTCTTGATTTGTCTTTTGACTTGTGTTTTTTTTGCTACCCTCATTGTTTCCCAACTTGTTTCCTTATGTCGTTATCATTTTCTTTAGACTCTTCTTCCACCTCTTCATCGTCCTCCCTCAACTCCATTGTCCCATGTGAGGCCAAACCTACCACCCTTAAGCGTCCTAGTCCGGGTTATAGGTTTGGAGATCACATGTGTAACATAACAACTTGTGGTAATATGGGATGTACGTTCTACCTTGATGAGTTTCTAACTTAATTCAAATCATGACATTTGATTAGTGTGAACCTCCTGCATAGACACATCCTTGGTTTTTTCCAGAGTCCACCCCACTGCCTTTGCCACGCATGCCTTCAATGATTTTCCCCTTGTAACTTTGGTTCTGGCTGTCGATTCTTCACTGGTGCATGACACCTTGCTGAGGCTATGATGTGTTGATTCCATGAGACACATAAGTTTTCATACAAGTGTTGAAAAATACTTATATAACTTAACATTACCTCCTCTTCCATAAGTCCCTCACAAATATTTCCCAACTTCATCTCATAATGCAACCACTAAACCAACTAGCCTAACCCTCTAGTCTAACTAATTAATCTAATTAACCATTTTCACTAACTAGTAGTAACTTAGCTTGTCGTTCTAGCTTAGACTCGGGAGTGCACAACTAGTTGGAACTAGATTCCTCCTTAACCCATTCGCTAAATCTAACTGGCTCTACTTAACCCAGCCGCTAGGCCTAACTAGCCTCCCTCTTCAACCCATCCGCTAAGCCTAACTGCCTCCAACTTCAAACCAGCAGCTAGCCTAAGTGGCCTCCGCCTTAAAGCCTACAAGGTTGAATGCTTTAAATCTAACATGAATCTAGATACTACAATTCTAAATGTCATAATTCTAAACACTATAAATTTAAATGATATAAGTCTAAATTCTATAAATTGAACACAACGAACTAAGCTCTAAATGCCTTAAACCAAATACTACTCCTAACAAGTGTCAACTAACTTCAAGGCTAATTAGTCTTGGTTCTTCACCTTGAGACCTTGCACACACACGTGCTTTTTTCTTGCTTCCTACACACCCACACTCATAACACGTGGGGTGCCAAGGAGCACAAAGAAAAAAAAAAGGAGAGGGGAGAGTGAGGATTATATAGTGAGGTGGAAGGGAGTAGGTGAGCACCCCCAAGGCTCAAGATAAACCTTTTGATCTTTTCCTACTTTGTAGGCTCTCATCCTATCATTTAAGCCTTCAAGGGAGTAGGTGACCACCCCCAAGGCTCAAGATAAACCTTTTGATCATTTTCTACTTTGTAGGCTCTCATCCTATCATTCAAGCCTTCAACTCTTAAACCAACAACATAGATCCTAATTCAAACATTTAACTCAAGGAGCCACCCTTGGTTCACCACACACTATGATCACCTAACTAAGGAACTTTCTTCACACCGCTAAACTTCTAATCAACCTAAGGTCTAAACATAACTTCACTCAAGCCTCACTCTTTTTATATTTTTGTGAATAATCATAAAACATCAAAACATAACTTCTAATAGTTTCAAAGAGTTAAGAACACATGTGGGCGCCATTTTGGGCTCACATCCCAACTATGCAAAGTTTATCTTGGTCTTATGATCGACTAAAAACCATTTCCTTAAGGTTACATCTATAATGTATGTTGCTACCAAAAATTATTTTGAATTGGATATTTGTTTTCTAGGTTTGATTGGTGTGCACACCCATTCCAAATTTTAACCAAATTTTTTAGCAATATGATTTTTTAGTTAAAATTTTGGTCCATCCTTTCATCTTCACCAATATATGTGCTTCATAAATTCATTTTTTTAGACACAACAACCTACAAAATGGGATATATTATTGGAATGTACATTGGTGCAAACTTGTTGATTGACCATCCCTCTTTGGTCAAAAAATTATCTACTTGATAAATGAAAAATTTGGATGCCCCACTAATCCATTGCATGCCCAGGAGTTTGCGTGACATAATTTTTTTGTGGAAAAACCAAGAATTCTACAACTACCTCATGTGTGATGAGAATCGCCTATTCATTCATCATTGTTTTGATGATCTTTGTATTCAAGGAAATATTGACCTTTCGATGAACTCCCACACCAACTCCCTCGTCAACCCTACTAATCCCACCTTTTTGCCCCCCTCTTATTCAACTAGCATTGTTGCCCATTTGTGGACTTTCCACAATGCCCTCAAAACAATTTCGTTTGGGAAATCGAAGATTTTTAGTGTGAATAGATCCATGATCACCATGATGGGTGTTCTTCTTCTACATTTTTGTTCCAAAGTTTGCTCCCCCATTGCTTTGGTCCCCACTATCTTATGTGATTTCCCTGCTTGGTTGCCTTGCCATTTTTTTTTTTGCTTCTTTTGTGAGCATTTGCAAATGATTACAATGATTCGTTTCCTTTGGATTTTCCAATGTGTGTTCTTCATTTGATAGTTTGGAAATTGACATTTTACAAATAATGATGGTTTGAAATTTAGTTTCTTCCTTTGTCTTTAGATGGCTATAATCATGGGTTTCAACGCCATCATTAACTAAATTTTTTTCTTTATTTTGTTTTCCATAGGTTGGCCTCTTATATATAGGTTGTTATTTAATATCTTGTCAATTTTTTCTCATTACTAGGCCTTATACTTGTTGTTTTTGTAACATTACTTTTTGCTTTTGTGTTTTTGGACTACCTCCCACGGGGGGGTGCTATCATGTGAGCGGTGAGCAGTAAGTTGTGAGCAGTGAAGGATGAAATATATTTGGAATTACATACAATATTATCCTATAACTGTGGTATTTTAGCACAATTGATTGCGTATTTCTCTATAATATTAGAAGTGGGGAGTGCAAACAAAATGCAACAAACCTAATGAATTTATTACGATTCTACTTTCAAAATCAATAAACACAAGATTGGCATGAGAGTTTCAGGATAATTTTGACATTGTTGCTAGATTCAACAAAACAAATGCAAACACATTTCAAATATTGAGAAATGAATTGATGGAGGCGTTTTGGGGGGGGGGAGACTAAATTATTTGGACATATCGTTTATGAATAAGAGGAATTTGCTCAAATAAAATTAGTCTCCACTAGTTGTGGTAATTCAAAAACAATGCAAAGCACTGGCTTCAATTTTTCTGTTTTATTGGAATGCCAAATCCAATATCATTTGACATTTCAAACCAACCATATCCAATCCAATCCAATCAAGCATATGGTGGATGGTATTTTCAACTATCTAAATGCCCCCATTGTCCTCTGATGCCTCTAAATGAAACAACATCTCCACATTGGGATTAAACTTGTGAGATTTGGACCGACGTGGAGGTGTTGATGTGGCCGCTTGTGCAAGAATCACTATATTCGTTTATTTGGGATTTTTTCGGCATTTTGAGACAGTTACAAATATAATATGTGATAAGAACATGAATAAAATCACACAGATATTGGAGAATGTTGTAAGATGCAAATACTTTAAAGTGGGTGTTCATATCAAAAACCCAATTAAGAACTCATATCAAGATGGTTTAGGTAGGACGACCCAAACATTAGACCATGTTGTTGTGGTCCATACATTAATTTGAGACAAGAGAAAGTCTCAAATTAACGAATATAGTGATAAGAGCAATGCTCTACGCATATACAAGAAGCAACAACGACCTGGGAGGAGATGACAATTGCTCCATCTTTTTGCCAACACTGCATTTAGATATACACAACGAGGGTTAGTAACTTTGACGATACACAAGTTTACAAGTAATCATAAATTCCAATAGGTTGGGCAAAACTCATGTACTCAAACGTGATTTCCTTGCTACTTTGCGAGGAGGTTCATCATTCTCCTCCAATGAAGGTGATTATAATGATTGACCAACTACGGGATTTTGAGATGAAAATTGGCAAAGCGGTTGAAGTATTATATTGAAGATTAGATCATCTGCCTCATAAGCAACAAGATGGCGTCCACTTTTACGACATGCGTGCACAAAAGCACCTGAAATGAAAATTTTAAAAACAATATTCAGTATATGTTTTATAAGCATTATAATGCATTGGATGAAAAAAATCTATTGAATCATTGAGGTAGAAAAATTGAATGTCGATGGTACATATTAAGATTGTAAACCCACCGGTGGAAGCTGTGACATCAATAACTACTGCTTCAGGCTTACATAAAGCTTCTATAAACATCTGCATTAAGATATGCATTCTTCTTACAACAATATAACAATATTCGGAATTTGCGTGACTGCCACAAAAAAATACACATATTAATAAAAACTATATAATTTCATTTTTCATAAATTCAAAACCCATTGAAAATGTTGAGGTGAAAAACTGTACTTACTATGGCAGAAACATCGATACCAGAGCACAATTTCATGTCATTTACACCCCACCAATCTTTCAATAAAGTGAAGCCGTAACTGAATATGTATGAACATCTTGACGTACATCTCTACATTCCAAAATGAACAAAAGAATGAATGCTTTGTTGTGAAAGAACAAAAATGCAAACTCAAATATTGATTCAATTTTAGTGGTATTGTGCTTATTCCATTTTAGAACAACCGAAGGAGGATAAGAAATATGCGGCACAAAGAGACTTTCAGGTAAGTTTGCAATTAACAAATCAAAACCTCGGTGCAGGCATGTGTCGTTGGACACATTTATAGTTCTCAAACAATCAAATTGTTGCAAACAACAAAAAAATATCAATATTGCTTACAATAAAACTTAATTTTATAAAAAAATTTGACAATGTAAAAATATATAAATATCAGCAAAATGCTTACATGTTTGACAATTTTGTTTGTCTTCAACAACACTCTAGGAGTTTCTTTAGTAATAACCTTAAAAACGGAAGTATTTTCCAACACAACTTGAGCTTAGATCCGAGGCAATACTTTCATTGTTGATATTCTGGTCATTTGCGAGGTTCACATGATCATCACTTGCATATGCTTCTAATACCATATGTTTTTTTTTTTTTTTATGATGATCTTAAGACCACATTTTCTTGAAAATGAGTGTCAGTTACTTTCAAACCACATTTGCGGTTTCTACGAAACTCTTGAACAACACTTCAAACAACTTCTGAAGGAGTTCATTTTGGAAGAAAAACATCATCGCCAATAGAGTTTTTTTCTTGTTCTTCTTCTGTAGTACAAAATATGAGTGTACATTCTAAAAACCATGTACACGACTGCAAAATTGTTAGAGGCCATGTTTTCATATGGGATGCTTCAAAAATACAAAAATCACTATATTTATCAACCCACGCTACCAAGTATTGAGGTAAACTTTATTCAAGAATAGCTCCCTTTGCCACCAATTCTCGTCGTAAATATCTATAATGAATTTCAATCGAAAGAAGTTAAAAATAATTTGAAACAAATAACTACAAACAAAGTGAAAGAACTTTCATAATTAAATAACATCAAGAATAAATTGTTGCAATGAGCATAATAATAACCAAATTGCATCTCAATATTCACCTGTAAAGAACACGCTTAATGATTAAATCTGCTCCATGAATTTTCGTGAGCTGGGTAAATTTCGTAAATGGTGGATTTCCTTTTATTACTATTAGAAATGTTTTTCTCTATAGCAAAATTCTCCACTTTTCAATGTAATTTGGAAGCGATAGCGCGCTTGTGTTAACTTTGATATTTCTTATTTCATCTTTCATTGATTCAAATTCATTGACAACGGTTGCTTCTGATCTGCTTATATCAAAAAACACATCAATACATTATCCATCCCAATACAAAATCATACATTTTAAAAAACAATTACTTATTATCAATGGAAATAGAGGTACCTGAGTCCAAAATGATGCTTTTGATAACCATGCATCTAGTTCATAGTCTTTGGTATCATTTGAAGTCAAATGCAGGGAAACCCGAGACATAGAACTAGAATTCGACCATTTAAGTCATCTAGCTTTAAATTGGCCAAGTACACGAATAGTGGTTATTTTTTTAAGCTTCTTCAGCGTGAGTTTTGGTTTAGAGTATGATGTCCAGTGTTTATTAATCCGCATACAAAATATTCATAAATTAAAACCAAAAAAATTGAAACACATTATAATGATTTTAGAAAATTTTGCATAAGAACATACTTCCACCATGAAATCATCTCCATTTACAGGATCCACTACTACGAGCATTTTATCAAATTCTTTTTTTTTAAACGATATGACAATTACAATTGTAGTTTTGGCCAATGGTTCTTTCTGGTCATTCATCTAAAACAATGGGCAATATTTTTAAAGTCTTGACTTTCAACCTGCTATTTTCTCAAAGTCAACACGGGAAGTTTTTGGGCATAGTCATACTGGTTTCTAATGTTTCCAAGTCCAACAAGTTACATGTTGATATCTTCAACATTTTCTTTATTTATTTTAGGAATTGTTTTGGATTTATCACAAGTGCATTTGTAAGTGTTTGCAAGTCTCAAACTTCACCTATAATTTGTAAAAATCAACCGGGAGGTTCAACACATAGTCTGTCGCTATCCTAGTGTTTCTAAGTCCCACAGGTTACATGTTGAGAATTTCATATTTGTTTTCTTAATATTTCATGTATATATGTTAGATTTATCAAAACTGCATATGTGAGTGTTTGGAAAGTCTCAAACTTTTCTTGCAATTTGTGAAAAATCAACTGGGAGGTTTCTGAACATAGTTTGCCGCGATCCTAGTGTTTTCAAGTCCCACAAGTTACATGTTGATAAGTTCATATTTTTTCCTCATTTCAAGCATATATGTTAGATTTATCAAAAGTGCATATGTGAGTGTTCGGAAAGTCTCAAACTTTGCTTGCAATTTGTAAAAAATCGACCGGGAGGTTCCTGGACATACTCTGTCGAGATCCTAGTATTTCCAAATCCCACAGGTTATATGTTGATATTTTCATATTTATTATTATTATTATTTCAGGTATATATGTTAGATTTATCAATAGTGCATATGTGTGTGTTAGGAAAGACTTCAATTTTGCTTGCAATTTGTGAAAAATCAACTGGGAGGTTTCTGAACATTGTTTGCCGCGATCCTAGTGTCTCCAAGTCCCATAGGTTACATGTTGATGATTTCAAGTTTGAGTCTTCTTATTCGAGGTGTATTAAGCACAAACTTGGAAGCATTCTGCAAGTGCAGAATTCTATCAGTAGTACTTTCGTTGCCGAAGGTACAACTGACAAAATTCTGCACTTGCAGAATTTTGCCAGATTTATGTTGGGTGAATGTGGAAGGGGGTGATCAACCCTCCCTCCTCATTTAAAGAACAATGGTTTGCTTTAGGGCATTTAAGGCTTTCGGCATAGTCGTATTGGATCCTAGTGTTTCCAAGTACAACAAGTTATATGTTAAAAATTTCAGATTAGTTTTCTTCTTATTTCATGTATATATGTTAGATTTATCAGAAGTGCATTTGTAAGTGTTCGAAAGTCTCGAACTTCACCTACAATTTGTAAAAACCAACCAGGAGGTTCAAAACACAGTCTATCACGATCCTAGTGTTTCCAAGTCCCACAGGTTAGATGTTGATTATTTTGGATTCTTTTCCTCATTTCAGGTATATATGATAGATTTATCAAAGTGCATATGTGAGTGTTCGAAAAGTCTCAAACTTTGCTTGCAATTTGTGAAAAATCGACTGGGAGGTTCTTGGACATAGTTTGTCGTGATCCTAGTATTTCCAAGTCCCACAGGTTACATGTTGATATTTTCATATTTGTTTTATTATTATTTCAGGTATATATATTAGATCTATCAAAAGTGCATATGTAAGTATTCGGAAAATCTCAAACTTCAATTGCAATTTGTGGCTTTGCCCATGGTGTTTTTTGGTCATTGGGTGCAAGCTTGTTCAAAGTGATAGGATTGTCGGAATTAGAGATGGGTGCATCCACAATATTGTTGACAAATGAGTCCATTACACCCGCACCCCAAAGCCATTCTCTGCGCAAGGTTAAATTGGAGGTAGATGATGTGATGGTCCTTAATGATTCAGATGAAGATAGCATCCAAGTGGTGGACATTGCACGGACTTAATCTTATCCATTTCAATCTTTATGTTATTTTTCTTCTACATTTTCTATACAATCTCCGCTTGGCAATGACCCCTCCCCTTACAAACCACTGAACTCGAGTATTTTTTATCAACACATACCCTCCACAAAACCTCATGTTTATCCTGCGTCATCCATATCTAATGTCCATGTATTAGAAGCCCTCAAAATCAACAAGTGTCGTAGAAGATCCAAATCCGATTTCACAAATATTGACTTTGATAACATTGCTATAGAGGATGTGAAGTATCTGCCGTCTTCTTTCAACGGGGATGTCCTTTTCATTTTGCCACCGGTCAAGACTGGAATTCCAGATGCTTATGGCAAGGTGATAGATGGCATGGACAAGATTTACAATGGGCATGCTTGGTGCAAATTCAAAACAACAGGCATTCAAAATGAATTTGGTTTGATTTTTCGGAGGTCTTCATGCGTTGGTCGTCTCCAATGCCCTAACGACTCGTGTGAGTATTTCTCATGAAATGGTGTAGTTCGCAACTCTACTGAATGGATTGGTATTATACCCACTCCTTTCATGGTTGGTACAGACCCACCAGAGAGATCTAAGGTTTAATGCAAGGTTTGTCATGCCGCTCCCATATGTCTTGATGTTTGCTATGCAAAAATTAGATATGTGCATTCACAATCGTCAAACATGTCATGTGTTTGTATTCATTTGGGTGTTTACAACCACCCTTTGTCTAATGGAGTGTGTCGTGAATCACTAGACATGGCTTACCAATGTGTGACAAATGAGGTGGCTAAAACTCCAACTACAAATAATTCAACTATTATTATAACTGCCAGTAAATAATTTTTGGCATATTACATCCTCAACTCCCCTCTCCTAGGAGAAAAAATCCATCTTCATGGAGCATCCTTGGAGGTGGTAATGGATAAATTCTCCACTTTGGCTTCCCCTAACTCAATGAACTTTGTGACGGGTTCCAAACGTTTCATTCGTAGTGGGATGGGTTCCTTGGATAGCATCATGGCGTTGAAAAACCAGTCTAGGTTCAAATATGTGCATGATACTCGATTTCTAGTGCAATCCAAAGATAAGGTCATTGTGTTCAAGATGTCTGTGGATCTTGCTAGAAGCGGAGTCGGTTTGGTGAAGCGCATGCAGTATGGAGGAGACATGGAAAATTCGTGGATCATGTTTGACCATATGAAGCATTTACGAGACTGGACTACAATGGCGTGTCATGTTTACGATAGCAAACATTGCAAGGTTCTCACAATAGCATATTATGATATGCAATCGGAGGATGCTTGGGCCCATACCATTTTTGGGAAATTTTAAATGTTGTCATGTTGGAGAATGGTGTTCCCAATGTCAATTTAAAAGGATTCATGGCGGACAGTGCCCAAGCAAATTGGATTATTGTGACGAAGATTTACGGGGATGATGACCCGTCTATTCCCCTCGAGGGTCGCGAGTGTACATATTTTTTTCATTAATTGGTCTGCCAATTTGGATAAAATAACACAAAAATACATCCGATCTTCATAGCAATATGAACACAAACAACTTTGTAAAGATTACAAGGATGCCAAGAGTTTGGAGGACGCTGACATCAAATACCATGTAATACGGGCATGTACAACTTGTCGGAATGGTTGGGGTTTTGGCATTATCGATATAGACAATGGGGAGGTCACATGCTCATTATAAGTTCTTCCTATACACAAGTGCCCCTCATTTATTATTGATGAAATTGTTGTGTCATTTTTTAAACTAAAAATATCTCCAATATGTACTGCAGGATCTTACTTTGGATCAATGTCTTGAGATGCCAACTTGCAACCTAGCAGAAACAGTACATAACCAGTGGTTGCAACAATCACGGAACAAAATGACATGTTTGTACGAGACAACCGTGGATGACATTATCTGCGCATTCATGTAGATCGCAAATTATCGTTCTTGGCTTAAAAGGGGCTCTTCAGGGAAAGGGCCAGATCAAGCATCATTGAAGCTCAAAGTTGCAGCACACACTGGTGATCCCAAACTTCTTGCAGAGGCAATGAGGTCATACCATGGAGCAAATGATCTTAATACAAGGAATTGTGCATTGGAGGGCTCTAAGTTGTTTGGATCAACCAAGAGGAAACTAGACTTACCACCTGGATCTGAGTATGATTCTCATCGTCCCTTGCTAGCTCCCTTAACAATCTTGCCAATTTTCATTTGTAGCAAAGGTTACGAGCGCTAACCCTTCGCATTCCGCCATGCTAATGATTAGTTCCTCTTACCCCGGACCTTATAGTTCATAAGAGGGAACCAACCCTCCTACTTTGCTTTTGAGACTCACCCCTTAATCGGTAACCCAATTCTTCGATGTGGACTTCCATCCATGGAAGTCCAATCCTATGTTGATCATCGCGTCGCCGGAGCAACACTACAAGAACCCGAAGCGTACTAGGCAACTATGGCCTCACATTGGGCCAATGCCCATGGAGGCCATGCCGTTCGGCCTCGGGTGGGTGAGGACACACCACCTCACCCCTATAAGCCTCTAGGACTCTACGCGGGGCCCCTACCCCACCGTCAAGAAACCTCTTGTCTCTCTACCAAGAGTTGGGGCCAAGTAGACATTTTCCCTTAGCCGCTGAGCAAAGAGGCCCCCAACAGCTTCATACCATCATAACTTCCTTGTATGATGTCTGATGCGAACACAACCCCACTCCATCCTCATCTACGCTTCACATAGATATCGATGGACTCCTCACTTGCCCCATTCAAGAAATTATTGACAAAGTTATGCCCGTTTGAACCTTGGCAGTCCCGGGAATTACTCCCAGGCACTGCTTTACCCGGGCGCTGTCCCGGGAGAGGGCCCCACTCAAATTGCCATAACTCCTAGCTCACACCTCCGATTGAGGTGATCTTGAGCATTCTAGAATCACCACGCCATGAGCTATGCATAGCTTGTGGCCTTACCCTCATGCCTCCTAATCTCCGTGGGTGGGAGGCGTTCCCAACGCCCGAAGCCCTCGCCCACACTAGGATCACTTGGGCCCTCTCACCAACGGTGCCACAGGTCCCAGGTGTCACTCCGGGGTCCTTCTTGTGCCCATGGTGTTTCGGGAACTCCTCATGGAGAGGTGCGCGACAATAGATGAATCCTTCAAGCGTGATGAGAATGTGGTGTTTCACACCACTAATGTGTTGGAATCAGAGTGTCCTGAATCCCAATGGTATATTTGACGATTGCCTTATCCATCCAAGAAAGAGTGTCAAGCATTGCAGGCAAATACTGGACATCCATGTAGGGCTAAAATTGGGAAAAGTAGACATGGCAAACTTGCGCCAATATACATAGGTATGAAGAAAGAATACCGTTCCAACAACCACGTTCCGACAAATTTTTGGTTTTGTGCAGATGAAATAAATCGATGTGTGAAGGGGAGCAAGAAGAAAATGGTGTTTGATTGGCCAAATCTCCCTAAGGTGTGGCCAGTGAAGGTTGGTACAAACCTTACCCAGGAACAGGTGTTTGCATTGAAAGATGTTAGGTTTCAACTGCAATAGAAATAAGCATTGTCACCATGTCGTCGATTGAGAACAATGACAAACCTCCCCATCCCTCGTTCACATTTCCGTGTTCCTCCAAACCCAAATGTGCATCCAAATATACGGTTTTCCAAGGCAGTTCGACGGAACATGGCAACACCATTATCAAAGCACATGAATAAATGGGAGAGCGCATTACACATGGATGGGTACTATGTGGTTGGTGTCACTCCCGTTCCATACTCTCAATATGGATGCATCATAACCATAGTTTCCAAAGAGGAGAAGACATATCTTGTCTCCATTGCAGATATTCCGCAATGCACTTGCTCGGACTTTGCGAAAATGTTGTCTTTGGTAGTGGGAAAGAGAGGTCAATGGGTTTCATGCAAGCACTTGTATTACGTGTTCAGGTATTTGTGCAAGGTTGACTATGCCATTGACAAGTTCATTCATGCACCGACATTTAGCTACAATGAGGTGATGCGACTTCTTGAGCTTGCGGGTGTATATCCATATGAAATGTATGTAGTACAAATTGATGGTACAACTAAATAGTTGTTTGTCACAATAAAGTGCTCTACATTTCAATGGCGTACTTGACATGTCAATAAAATGCCTATCACCGTGGATCAGCAAACTTCCTGAAATCCATGGTAAGAGGGCCAAGTTCAATATTTTGTTTGCCCATAATGTTATTTTCATATTATATAATCCAACTATATTGGATTTTTTTTAAATCCTATAATTGGTCATTTTTTTGCTGACTGCTCACATATTACCGCTCACTGCTCACTGCTCACCGCTCACCACTCAATGTTCACATGCTAGCTTCCCTCCCTCCCACGTTGTTATTATTGTTTGGTTTATGGTGATTATCGGTTTTTTGAATTATATCAGGTTGTATTGTTGAGCTTCCCTCCGTCCCGTAATCTAGATCATCACCTCTGAATGATGAATTGTTGATGTTAACCAGGATTTTTTTAGGATCAAACAAAGCTTCACCCACAAGTAAAACTATATTTTAAGTAGAATGTATTGAACCTTGAACTGTCAAAACCTTGAACGGTCTTAACCACGTTTGGTGACACAAAGAGTACAATCACCAAACTAGAATTGTTCAAGCCAATACTAATCATGGCTCCAAAATGCATGTTTTCATTGGCAAAAATAGGTTTTCATCCAAATGTTTTAATTGATTGATCTATATGTGAATAACACATGTAAAACAATTGTCATGGTATTTTCTTTTGGTAGGGAGGAGATACTTGGTAGGCATCAAAGTTGTAGGACCATGCATTAACAAGAATAGAAAGAACTTAGTAGGATACTCAAATGAAGTTCGATAGTCAAACATAATAGTCGCAAGATGTTCATCCTTGTCCATGCATAATTTTGCTAACCAACTCAATCAATAAGGTAACTCTAAATTTATTTGATGATATGGCATGGTCACGATATGGTAGATAATAAGTCTTGAAAATCCTTTATCTAATCAATTAATAATTTAATATGTATTGGATGGCTTTATTGAGGAATAAAATACCTAGGTTAATCTTTTAGTATATTAGGGAGCCAATACAAGTAAAAATGTTCTTATAGAAGAACCATGTAATAAACTACTATATTATTGGTACCAATAACCTTAGTTTCTACCCATTCGGTAGCATTTACAATAATTATTTGAATATACCAATTTCATGTATAGTAAGCTATTGGTTTGATGGATCCCACAAAATCTTAATCCTACTTCACAAAAATATTCACTAGCATTGTAGTAACAAATTGAGCAAAGGATTTTGTTTGTAACTCACATGTAAGTTAGTGATTATTATAGTTTCTACAATTTTTTGTGGTAACCTTATGCAAAGTAGGCCACTATTATCTTGTGTCAAATTTTGGATAGTTATTGGTGTTGCCAAGTGAACGCCTCCCAATGTTGTATGAAGTAATTATAATACAGTTGTTAAGCAATGATGCTTTAGAAAATCTGGTATTTCCTAGAAAAATTACATCCTTTAAGGAAAACTTGAAATTTTTTAGGATTAACTATTGGTGTTGTTTTTTCAATAAATGAGTTGGAAGTTCCTAGTGTTGAGGTACAAACATAATTTGTCATCCCAAAGAAATCGAATATTGAAAAGGGTGGCATTTGTGGATTGGTCAAGTATTGTTGTTGATGGTTTGGATTTGGCCATCCCGGTCAGACAATGAGCTATGGTGTGGTTTTTCTTGGGCTTGAACACTACTCTAAAATAATATTTAAAAAAACATTTCAAGCCACTAAACTTGACACATGAGGTTTATTGACCAAATGCACTAGGGCCATGTGGTCTACATTAAAATCTACATTTATTACTTAATAGATAATGATGGACCATATTCAAAGCATTTTCTTCCGTGATCGTCTAACTTTGTTTCGCTTTGATATTCTACCATGATGCATAAGCAATGGGTTGGTCACATTTATCAATTAGATTTGCGTTAACTTGGTGCCTACCGCTAGGTTGAATGCGTTTGTATGGACATGGAACTCCTTATTGGTGACCAAATTTGGAACGTTTAGCAGCAACAAAAGAAGTGCAACCAAGAGACGTGATCTAATGGCAATCACGGGACATGAATTGGGCATTGAGGACCACCGAAGGGAGTGGCAAAGGGTAGCAAATGAAAAAACCACATCTACAATAGGAACTGAGGGGTTTATAGGTTAAAAATTGGGTATCAAGGATAGGACCCAAATACCTAGGGGGGCACCACCTGGGCTTACAATAGAGGCAATATGAACGAAAAGATTTGGTATCGGTGATAATGACCAAATACCAAGGGGAACACCACCCAAGGTATGCCGGTTATCAGCTAATGACAAATGTAATATTAGTAAGTTGTATTCACAAATATTCAAGCCACACCAAATTAGTAAGCCGCTTGAGGTAAAATAGCCAATTTCATAATTAGTAAGCCACTCAAAGATTGGTGAAATATGGCTACAAAGAGTGAATTACTTACGACGAGTAAACCATATGTGAGATACTTGGAAGTTAAAAATTCACTTAGGATTAGTAGGCTTCATGTTAGTTAACTACCACTTGAGCCACATAGGTAAGGAAACCGGAGGTGGAAGGAAATGAAGACTAAAAATCGACTTCTTGGGTTACTTTTGGAGCTTTCCCATACATAGATAGTGAACAAGTACATCTTAGGACATTAGCTACCACATTTTAATAATTGAGAATATGTACTATAATTTGAATATTTAAGTGGACATTCTTCAAATTCTTCAAAGATAGGAAAATATAATTGTCTAAGAAAGAGGCACATAATGGAAACAATATTTTCCTATAAATAAAATTTAAGATAAGTGTAAGAGAACCTTATTCACAAGGACAAATTACAATAGCTAGGTCCTTTATATCTTTATCAATTTGTATACAATAAATTCAAGCTCAAACTTTCTCCATAGATATTCAAGGTAGAAAAAATTAATTATTAAGATTGACATCATCAACAAACGGAGTTATGATTGAGAGACTTGATGAGTGCTATGAAAAGAAAAATCACATGAGGTAAGAATCGTCACATGAGTTGGAAAGAAATAGCTTGTATCATTATTATTTATAGAAACTCACATAAGATGTTAATAGTTACATAAGTGGATGAAGATAATTTGTGAAAAATCGATTTTAAAATCGCAAAACGAATGGTTGGAAGTGGTTACTTGAGAATCTTCTAAAGTTTAAGGAATTTTCATATATGTAAGTGATTACCAATTGGAGTTGAAAGACTTGAGTGTGAAAGAGTGATTGAAACACCAAGGCAATTCTTGAATGACAAAGTGAATACTCAAAAATGTGGAAAGACATTGTAATAAAGAGAGTGAGTGTTATTGATGAAATAATACATACAAGGCCAAACAATAATTGAGTGCAATTATTTCTATATTATTTATAATTATTTTAATATAAATCAAAATATATCAATTACTCAACATAAATTCAATCAAAATTGATTTCTTGCGTATCTAAATTATTTCACTATCATTCATCATTTGTAATGATCATCAAACCTATGATATCTAAAGCACAAAATTTAATTGATTGCTTATGAATCATGATTGATATTCATAAAAACAACATGAACATAAAACGTTCCATGATAAATCATTTACCAATATATGATATGATATGATTACATTGGCATAAGTGTTGATCAACCTATATATGGTTGTGCTAAAAAAATCCCAACACCTATTGATGTTCCATGACTTCTTGTTTTCCTAGGATTGGCAAACTATTATTGTCGATTTGTGAGGAACTTCAGCTTGATTGCCAGACCCTTGACTATGCTCACAAACAAGGACCAAGATTGTACTTGGGGCCATGAGCAATGTCATTCTTTTGAGACATTGAAGCAAATTTTGGGTTTAGTCCTAGTGCTTCAACATCTTGATGTTACAAAACATTTGTAGCTCCATAAGGATCAAAGCACATTGGGTTTGGGAACGATGTTGACTTATAGAAATGGTGAATGACAAGAGTATGACAAGTACTGTTATTGCGTAAGCGTCACGCAATAATAACATGGCTGTGTCCAATTATTCATCTTATGACGGAGAGGCAATGCCCACGGTTTGGACCATCTCTCATTTTAGACCATATTTGTGTGGCAAATATTTTCTTTGGTGACCATTTATCAACCTTTAAAATGACTTATGAAGTTAGATAAACTCATTAGCAAGTTGGCTAGATGTTCATTGTTACCTCAAGAATATCATTTTGAAGTTGTTCACAGGGTGAGCATCTCCAACTTGAATGTGGATGGACTTTCATGCAATCCAAATCCTTCAGAACATGATTTCATGGGAGCCAAAGGCACGGAGATTGTGATCGAAAGGTGGTTCTAGGTTGGCATGCTCTGGCATATTTAACCTTGATGGTTAACTCTGCTACTGAGCAACCAACAAAAGGTGCAAATGAGGTGCTTAACAAATTCCAAGTGACTAGAGATTTATGGGAAAATCTTCTAGTCTTACACAAATCACAACAAGGGGCATTTCCTACACCTATTTTGGCTATGGAGCAGGATAGGAGTTCTCATCGAATAGTGCAATTTTGTTGGAAAAACATGTTGCTATGTTGCATATGGTTGAATGGAGTTAGGTGTATAATTCCAATGCTTGATCAATGTGCTTCTTCTGTGTGACAAATACATGAGATATTGTGTTATTTTATGGTGCATAGAACACACTTATTGCTACACAACTAATATTGGTGGATGGCATGTATTAATAGGTTGCAACCTATGTTGATCAGTGTGGAGTAAGTGATATGAATTTGGTGAAGCCTCAACATGTTGTCACCCCAATTATGTCCTTTGCCTATAATGGGCTTGGAATATCAATGGAGTTTGGATTTTGCAAGACTAGTCACCCCTACATCACGTTGTGCAAAATATGTTTTGGTGATGGTGGAGCATTTTAGCAAGTAAATTGATTTTTTTGCTTTACCCCAAAATTCATCGGAGTTTGTGATTTCTTGATCACGTTTTAGCACAATTTGGGGCACTTTTTGAGGTATTAATTGATCAAGCCAAGGATTTTCCTAGTTCATTCAAGGATTTATGAACCAAAGCCCTTATTGATCATCGTACCACATTACAAGATCATGTTGAGGCGGATTGTTTGGCCAAACTTGTTGTTCATATAGTCAAACAAAGTTTGCGCAAATATGGATTATTTTGTGGAAACCATCGTGATTGGGATCTTCCCATCGATTGCTATGGGTTATTGATTCAATAGACATGCATCTTTGGCTTCATACAATCCTTACCAACTATTATATGGAAATTTTCCTATCCTACCAAATATGTTCAAAAGAAATTGGACTTGGACGACCCAAGAATTTGGGCCCAATATCTACATGATCAGGCAGAGTTCTTCAAATGAGTTATTCCTGTGGCCATGGAAAATATGTCCATTTCCCAACAACGCGACACCTTGAAATATGTTTGCATTTGTAGCAGTGTTTATCTCAATTGCAAAGATTTTCTAAGGGAAATTATGTTTATGTTTAACATGAGGCGGCCATGACTTTGGATGTTAGAGCGCAACAAACAATTTTTTGTGTGAAAGTTGTCTTGTCGAGTGGCATGGATGGACAAAAAGGTTGCGATCATTTAAGAAATTGCGCACATTATCATCTTTCTATTGAAGGGACCTTGCATCCCAAATTGGTGGTGCCTAAAGTTCTTTTGTGTTTTATGTGTGGTGAGAAGAAAGGTGCGGCAACTATGTTGTTGTGTAACAAATTTCAACAAGGTTGGCATATGGCATGCTTGACGTTGTCCTTGATTTCTCCATCTCCGATGATTGGGGATTTGTCCTTGATGGCAGAAATCTACGGCACATGCTACGTCTTCGGACAAGAACTGACAACTTTTGAAAGACAAATTCACAATTGGCATGATGACAATATTGCCATTTTTATTGATTACGCACTAGATACATGACAAAGCAAAACTTGGCTTGTAGATTGCAAGAAGATTTGATGACATAAATACTCAAATGCGACTAAGGATGGGGTTCCACATTTGCACCCAACCTACAAATCTCTTTGCTATGTCTTCATTAAATTATCTCTATGCTTGTTGGTTGACCCTTGTCGTCGTCCAAAGATGTGGAGGACTGTTGAGCTATATCTTCATCATGGCAATTGAACCAACTACATTGGTTTATGTAGTCCTAGTTGATAGACATTGACATCATTCTCAGCTAGGGGGGCAATGAAAAGTGTTAGTGACACATTTTTTATTTCATAACAATTGGGTGATTTTCAATATTCTTGACCACCATTTGTGATGTTCAGTGTGTTTTTGGAGGATTTTTCATTGATTTACAATAGGACTAAAAAAATATGGACAAAGACCGTCATAAAAAATGTTTGATCAATTTTCCTCAAGTGAGAAGACATAAAATAACCACATGGAATGTCCAAGTTGTAATGGCAAAAGAAGGAAAACATGCAATATACCCACGGGTAGATCACTTAGTGCATTTTAAAAACGACGTGCGGCATAATATAGAGAGGATTAAAATCATTTGAAATAAAAATTATAAAGGAATTCCAAATAATGAAGGGGCCATTAAATGTAGACAATCCCATTATAAGTAAGTTAGATGGACATAAAACGTGGGCCATTATTTTTTTTGTAAAATTAATATAGGGGCTGAAGATAAGGATCCTAGAAGGTATGTTAAGTATGGTATGTAAATGGGTTTAGGACTCACGGGGATGGATGATAATTGGGGTTTCCGTCTGTCCAAAAATGGCTTAAAAGGAATATAGAGTACAAAAAATTGCAGTGACTTGGACAATATAAGTAATGGAAGGGTGCAAACAAATGGGCCATTTTTGAAATTTAAGTAATTATAGGGAGGCTTTAATTCAACCCTTGAAGGTAAATAACCCCAAAACAAAAAATCCCTAGCCGCACGTGGTGCACAAAAATGCCTTAGAGTGATCTACCCGTGAATATACCAATAATTATAACAACATCAAAAGTTGGATAATAAATAAACTAATCCATATGCCTACCTACAAACTTTTCCTTTGCTAAATTTAAAATGTTCTTCAAATTAAAGTGATAAGATTCAAAGGTTGCTCTTTCATTTTGTCCTACATGTGGTATATGCCAAGCTCCAACACACCACTTTGATTTTGGGCTCTATGTATGTCCTTCATGTATTTCATGAATGTAATTGTTTTTGTACAATTTTTTCCTATTTTTTCAAGTGGCAAAAGGGCCCACTCAACAAAATCCACATCAACATCGCATTTTTCCGTACATGATATCACCAAGAATTTGAAGAACAATGCCACATTATGCAATGCTAGTATTTTTCTCCATAACATTCTCAGCCCAAGCCTTTCACACATGTCAAGGTCACAAAACATTATAGCATTGGGCATAAGTAGCATACATACTATGAGGCAAAGCAATGGAGAATATTGATTTTAAAAACATTTATCTAATATTGAATAGCAAACACAAGATAGGGAAGACCTTGGACAAAGCAAAAACAATGCACCTTGATGTATTAATTCCAACCTAACAAAATCAATGGCAGGCAGGCTCCAATTTCTTTGATAGTTTGAACTTCGTTGTATAAAGTGCAAATAATTCCTAGAGTGAAAAATGAATTTTCTTGTGTTTGAGAGTTAAGGTCCATTAGAAAATGCTCTTGGGTTCTCCATTGTGCACATATAGATGTTGACATGATCAAATCAATGTTTTGCCAATAGTTTTTTGCCATTTGTTTTTAAATGTTCCTAACATTTGTCAACAACAACTATGTGTCATGGGTGACAACTATGTTGGACATGGCCAAATTCTGGGCCTTTTTGGTGTATTGTTATATAGCTTGGGCATATCATAGCCCAATCATAGCCCACATGCATTTGAGAAATTCTAGTTTTCATGTCTTCTAATAGTCCAACCCCAAATGCATATCAAACCCCCGTTGGGCCATGGCAAAATTCCCTTTGGGCATTTTGACTATATCAACATACAAAAATAGTGGTCCATATTGGGGTTTTTTTGCCACAAAACAACATTGATACCCTTGACGCATGAAGTTGACAACAAATGCTTTGCCAATGCATGCCACCTTTGGAAGACCAAAAATGTTTGCTTGAAAATGAGTCATGTCTCGGTATGACCTCCTCCCACCCCAGTTTTTTATTTTCTTATGTTCAACATTTTTTTCCCGTCATTTGGGTGGATTTTAGTAGTGCTTGCATATCCTAGGGTTGGACAAATTAAGCTTGAGAAATGAGCATTACCACAAATAATTCGTTGGATACAAATAAATGTTTTATTGTAGAAAGATATACCAAGGCCCCCAATAGGAAATATAAGATATTCTAGTTAATATGTTTATGAATATGAAGACAATAATAATCCAATATTGATACCCAAGGTATTTTTCATAGTATATGACATTGATGAAATGAAAGGTGCAAAAATAATAATTGATGACATTGAAGAAGTGTTGAATGATTTATCCGAAGTAAACTTTGATTACGAAGGTAAAATTTCATGGTATATATAATATTCATATTGCATAAAAATTTGGACCTTGGAATATCACTTGACACAAAAATGCATGAGAGTAAGTTAAATAATATAGGCAAATTTGACATATAGCTATATGCACGTTTTACTGAATGTCATACCCGAACTAGGGTGAGGGCCCCGGGCGTTGACAACACCTCCCACCCATGGAGATTAGGAGTTATAGCAATAAGGCCATAAGTATTGAATAGCTTATGGCTTCTAGATCTAGAATGCTCAAAAACTCCCCAATCAGAGGTGTGAGCTAGGAGATATGACAATTTAAACGGGGTGTTGCTTAGATACAACACCTTGGGACAACAATGATCTGGGAATGGCGTCTAGGATGGCCTAGGTTGAAACAACCATAATTTCCTCAATATTTGTCTAAATGAAGCAAGTGAAGAATCTATTGGTATATATATCCAAAGAGGTGAGTTTGAAATTGACAAGGACTCCTATAGCAGGAGGAAGCAAGTTGAATTTGGTCTCAATGGACCAAATGAAGAATGAGCAAATGGTGGTGGTGGTTCAAAGGGAGCAACTCCAAGAAACTTATGGGGAGGCTAGGAATGATAGACCTCTCTCACAACACATTTGGGAGAAGTTGGTGAGGTACAAAGTTGTACTCACCAATGAGTTGCCTCAAGAGTTACCGCTAAGGAGAGAAGAAGATCACAACAATGAAATGATACCGGAATTCAAGTCACCATGTAAAGCTTCATATTAATTGAACCAAAAATGACTATTGGAATGGAAAATACAACTCAATGACTTTGTACTGAGAGGCTACATTAGGCCAATCAAATCACCGTATGGAGCCCCGGTGTCCTTCATGAACAAAAAAATGGCAAGCTATGCATGTGCATTGAGTATAGAGCCTTGAATAAGGTGACCATAAAAAACAACTATCTGTTACCTTGAATTTATGATCTTGTCAACTAATTGGCGAAGGCCAAATACTTTAGTCATATAGACTTAAAGTTGGGGTACTACCAAATTTGACATGGAAAAAATGTGAGAATAATGACATGCCACACAAGGTATGGATCTTATGAGTTCTTGGTGATGCCTTGTTGGTTGTGTAATGCATCTTTGACATTCACAATCCTTATAAATATCATTTCTTAAGAGGAGATAAATAGCTTTGTGATAGTCTACATCAAAGGCATAAGTGGAAGAGTAGGCACAACACCTTTGGACGATACTTCGAAGGCTCAGGGACAACTATTTGTACGCCAACATAGACAAAAGTGACTTTGCTCGACAAGAGATGAAGTTCTTGAGCAATATGGGCACAAAGGATGCAATTAAGTTGGACATGCAAAATGTCAAGGCAATTTAAAAGTGGAAGGAGCCCTTGACCCCAAAAATGCTTAGGTAATTATTTGGCCTAACTAATTACTACCACCGTTTCATTCAAACTCTCTTTAAGGGTGTTAGGCCTTTGTCCAACTTATTGAAGAAAGTGATATCCCAAGAATGGGATAAACCTTGTCACCAAACCTTTGAAGAACTCAAGAGCTAATTGTCTTTGCCACTTGTGCTAAAATTCCTAGTGTTTCACAAGCCTTTTGAGGTGCATATGGATGCGAATAACTTTGCCATTGGCGGAGTGTTGATGCAAGATGGATGGCCCATTGCATATGAGAGCAAGAAACTCAATAATGATAAAAAAAAATGGCCAATTCATGAAAAAAAAATTTCCGTACTGTATTGCTTGAAGACGTGGCAACACTATTTAGTTCTACACAACAACAAAATGTACGCAAACAATATGTCCTTGAATTATTTTGAGACACAAACGCAAATGAACGCCAAAAAATTGCGGTGGAACAATACCTTGGCGCTTATGAATGTGGATTTGATCCACGAACCGGGCTGTGAAAATGTGGTGCCAGACGTGTAACATAAATGGGAGGAGTTTCAAGCAATAAACACGACCCAAACCTTGTGGCTAAGGTACAAATGTGAAGGAAACTCGAAACGCAAGATAAAGGAGGGATACATCAATTAGTTGGAGGTAATTTTTAGGAAGGTTGGCACAATATTAATGTTTAGCATGGTTTTCCATCTCCAAACCGATGGGCAAATGGATTGTGTGAATGGAGTCTTGAACCAATAATTTAACAACTTTACGACTGCAGAACAATGAGATTGGGCAGACTATGTGGGTCTACTAGAATTTAGTTACAATGCAGCCATACATTTGGCAACCAAACAACTGCCTTTCAAAGTGGCTTATGGAGTAGATCCGCTCTAGCCTGCGAACCTAGCTCTTTAAGGGGCACATCCAACACTACGGCTTCAACCAATTTTGTGAGGACTTGGCCAAAAAATGTGAATAAGTCTTTGAATAAACCAAGTTTTTGTTGGAGAAAACCCAAAAATGCTACGAAAAGCAAGTGAATGCCAGAATATGTGAATGGAGTATGAGGTGGGCCAAAAGGTGTTGTTGCATGTGAAAAACTTCACAATGCCCAAAGGCCTCGATACAAAGTTCATGTCCAAATTTGTGGGTCCATTTCCCATCGTAGAATGAATGCTCAAGGACGAGTATAAGTTGGAGTTACCGCCCAAGATCAAAATGCATCCAACATTTCATGTCTCACTACTAAAACCATTCAAAAAAGATACATTGTGCTTGATTGCAAGCAAGTGATTAGGCCACATGCTCATCTTATAGGAGATCTTCTGGAATACAAAATAGAAAACATCCTCAAGTGTAAGAACCTTAAGCAAAAAAAAGGGTATTTAGTGAAATGGCCAAGAATCCATGATAAAAAAGCTATTTGGGTAGTGGCAAGAGACATGGTGAATGCCCAAGAATTGGTAGATAGTTTTACGAAACTAGGGCTAGAGGTTCCAATAAAAAAACATAAGCATTGATGGGGACATCATTTTTTTTAATGGGGAACAAACGCTAGTAGCACTTAGCTTAGAGGCAATACCTTCTACAACATACATTTGTTCTTGGACTTAAGGCAATGAAATTCAATTTTTTAAATGTAAAAGAAAGAGTATGAGATGAGGTCCTAGTCTTTGATTTGTGTTTGGTTAGTGGAAGAGGCAGAATAGACATGCCAAACTAGGTTGGGTAAGCCGAGTAATTGGGGGCCATGGTTTGGAGGGGGTTTGGATAAAACTAAAAAACTTCTTAGCTATGGACTTGTCCGAACAATGGCAAGGTTATGTGCGGGCTCATAAAAGTGCAACCCACGAGCTACCGAGGATTGATGCATGAAAGTCATGAACCCATGTCTCAAAAAATAAAGTGGGAACCTAGTCGGTTGGGATTTGGTATCATCACCGTACGATTGAGGCCCTAACACATTAGCCCAAAAAGTTGACAAACCCATAGCACACACCCCAAGAATTACATACCCCATACCTTAATAAAAAAGAATGGGAAAACGCTAAAAAAACATTCCAAAATATAATCAACACATTAAGTACGTGTATCAAGGCAACATGCCTCGACACACAAACTCCCAACCCACTATCACATAGTGTCGCGCACCTCTCCATGAGGAGTGCCCGAAACACCATGGGCACAAGGGGGACCCCGGAGTGACACCCGGGACTTGTGGCGCCGTTGGTGAGATGGCCCAAGTGATCCTAGTGTGGGTGAGGGCCCCGGGCGTTGGGAACGCCTCCCACCCACAAAGACTAGGAGGCACAAGGGTAAGGCCATGAGCTATGCGTAGCTCATGGCGTGGTGATTCTAGGAAGCTCAAGAACACCTCAATCGGAGGTGTGAGCTAGGAGTTATGGCCATTTGAGTGGGGCGCCGTCCCGGGACAGCGCCCTGGTACAACACTGCCTGGGAGTGATTCCCGGGACTGCCAAGGTTCAAACAGGCATAACTTCCTCAAGACTTGCTCAAATGGGGCAAGTGAGGAGTCCATAGGCATCTACGTGAAGCGTAGATGAGGATGGAGTGGTTGGTTGTTATGATCAGACATCATACAAGGAAGTTTTGATGGTCTGAAGCTGCTGGGGGGGGTTTCTAGGCCCAGCAGCTAAAGGAAAATGTCCACTTGGCCCCAACTCTTGGTAGAGAGACAAGAGGTTGGTTGACGGTGGGGTACGGGCCCCGCGTGAAGTCCTAGAGGCTTATATGGGTGAGGTGGTGTGGCCTCACCCACCCGAGGCCGAACGGCACGGCCTTCATGGGCTTTGGCCCATTGTGAGGCCATAGTTGCCTAGTATGGTTCGGGTTGTTGTAATGTTGCTCCGGCAATGCGATGATCAACATAGGATTGGACTTCCCCGGATGGAAGTCCACATCTAAGAATTGGTTACCGATCAAGGGGTGAGTCCCGAAATCAAAGTAGGAGGGTTGGTTCCCCTCCTATGAACTATATTGTCCGGGGTAAGAGGAGCTAACCATTAGCATGGCGGTATGCAAATGGTTAGCGCTCGTAACCTTTGCTAGAAAATGAAAATTGGCAAGATTGTTAAGGGGGCTAGCAAGGGTTGCGACACATAGAGCTAGACAACAAGGTGGTTTCCTTCCACGAAAGCAACAAAAATTATGGAAATACCACCTCAAGATATATCACACCACTAGAAAAGCAATACGAGCGGCGCACTCCACGCCATGCACAAGTTGGCCAAGCCACCAAGATATCCAACAATTATACACCTTTAAAAATCACACACATCCCCCCACCCCCGCCAACAACGCAACCATCAAACAACGAATCGAAGAATTTGCTACTATAGGTCGTACGGCTAAAATAGAAGCACACAAAATCACCACCAAACAAACTGCCATCAATTGTAAAAAAAATCCGTCGC
The DNA here is from genome assembly GCA_950295325.1 of Polytrichum commune. NCBI lineage: Eukaryota > Viridiplantae > Streptophyta > Polytrichopsida > Polytrichales > Polytrichaceae > Polytrichum > Polytrichum commune. Next base: position 51,884,228 of record OX485806.1, on the reverse strand, counting down.
AAAATATAAGCTCCTACTAAACACTAAACCCAAAAACATCCATAAAAAAAAAATTAAACCATCCACTAGCACACCCTTGAATTGCCTCAAAGACTCTACGGGCAACATACTCACAAACCCAATAGACATAAAACAATAAATCCTACTGTCAGCCATAAACCCCCACCCTTCTGCATCGTAGTCCAGGTAAGAGCGTATGGCTCACATGTAGTTTCTCACCTCCTTTATGCTTAGAATTGGACTCCAATCCTTCCACATTGTAAAATTCAAACACACAACTTTTATTAAAAAAACAAATACAAGGTCGCAAGTATTTAGAAATATTCTCCTCCCTTGTGAATGTTGCCTCACTCCCTTAGTCACCAAATCTTAGCACATCACTCTCACTAACCTAAGCTAATCCATGTGGGCATTGGGACAAAGCCATTTTACGCAGTTAGCTTGCCTTCGCCCATTTCTTCAATCCACTAATCAACTAATCACAACACCACTAAATTCCCTACCGATACTTTAACCACCATTAACTCTAATGTCTAAATTGATTACTGCTTGCCTCCAATCCATCTTTGACCTTGATTAAACCCTGCTCCATCTCGGATGAACTTCACTTGTCTCGTAGCCATGACTCCTTCCTAAACCCAGCTGGGCTTGAGATTAGATAGCCTTTGTTGCAAAAGCTGACTCCTTCCAGTATTTCAAAGGTTGATGTAGTCTCTTAGTTCCTTGCACACTCGAATTTTGGTGGCTTTCTCCCAGACTACAGCTGGCAGCTGCACCCACCACTCAATTCCACAGCTTCCCCCTATTGATCCCGAGTGATTCCCAGACCCCGTCACTGCAACCCGTCACCCTCGAGTAGGAAGTCAAAATTGGCACTCCGGGTTGGTCTGCGCAGTGTGAAGGCTGAAGGGAGCGGCAGCAAGACCAAATAATATGCTCCAAATCGGGAGCGAGGTGTCACCTCAATTCCCCCTCAGCTGCCACCACCCAGTAGCTACAAAAACATAGGAAGAATACCTCGCAGGAGGCTTGCACCATCCCCACAACTCCTAGCTCACATCGGCAGGAGGAGTTGGCTGGTTCTTCTCCAATCCTAGGTCAACAACAATCTTACTCCCGGCAGAGCTAGTGCTCAGCCACTCATACTCGCAGGTCACAGCCACACTCCCTGGAATCTTCCTTGCGGCTCCCAAGCTAAGTTCAGAGAGGAATGAGTCCCCTCTACTCATTTAATCCCATTGCGAATTGACCGATTGCCTCGGCCACAGTACCGCCATTCTCGGATCATGATTGAATTTCACAACATCCACAAGTTTCCTCCCACATTCCTCTTCCGTACTGAAATCCTTCCCCTTCTCCAGCAGACAGCCACACACCGAAACTATAACTCACCCTCTTTAAATTTGCTGCATAGCTTTGGTGGCAGCTCCGCCAACCATTTCAGCAGAGAAGGCCAATGAGGCTGCCGCTTCTCGCAGCTTTTCGAAGCCTTCTCTCACATTGTGTGCATATCGAACAAGGTGACATCCCTAGGCCCACTTTGCTGAGGCTCATGCCGCATTCTGCTAGGTGAAGGAAGATCTGCCATTCCACAGGGCTTCGCCGCTCTCCACTTCCTATCCTGAGAGAGAGAGAGAGAATTAGGGGAGGAGAGCCACTGAATAGCCAACCGCGGCTAATCCCGGACTCCGAATTTCACTAGGGCCGACAGTGCCCCCCCCATAACGAACAGTGACAAGTCCCATTCTGGTTAAAATAGAACCAACTTGCAGAGTCTAAGCTTCAAGTCTAAGTAATTAACTCTAAATAATTCCTTTGGACCTACAAGAACTAAAACACTAACATCCAAGTTTAAACTTTAATTCAATCCAAACTTGAGGCCCCCACTCTTTTTATGTTTTTGAATAATTGACGCAAAATCAAAGCCTAAGTTTTAATGAGCCTTAAGGATTAAAAACACATGTAGGCTCACACCTACAAACACAACAAAACTTCTGTAATAGAAAAATCCCCCTTTGTGATGACCCCATGGATTATCCCACAACATGCCAATGCGTAGTTTGAAAATACCCATGGCATGATGATGACGGATTCATTATCGAGAAAAGAGGCCCCCACAACTCCAGAATATCGGAGAACTTCTCTTGAGAAGTGTTTGAGAATTGCCTTAAAAAACTAGCCAAAGGAAAAATCCTAGGCCCTAACAACATCCTAAATGAGATCCTAAAAGCCCTTCATCCACGGGTAGATAACTCTAAGGCATTTTTGTGCACCACGTGCGGCTGGGGGTTTTTTGTTTTGGGGCTATTTACCTTCAAGGGTTGAATTAAAGCCTCCCTATAATTACTTATATTTCAAAAATGGCCCATTTGTTTGCACCCTTCCATACTTATATTTTCCAAGTCACTGCAATTTTTTGTACTCTATATTCCTTTTAAGTAATAAAAGCCAATTTACTTCCTAACGCAATTGACGAGTGTTGAGGGAAAGCATGGAAACAAAGAAGGGTGCAAACAATAATACCATTGCAAACAAAGTTATGAAGAAAACACATAGGAGACCATAGCAAAGTAATACCATTGCAAACACTGTTATGATGAAAACACATAGGAGATGCCAGCACAAATACCATAGCAGTCATTGCAATGCAAGTGACCAAAAACGCAGAGCATAGTAAAGCGGGTCTAGAATTTACAATTTAGGGTGGAGTCCACAATGTTACAAAATAACCCCAAGTACACCACAAATAGGGTAAGGGTGGAAACATCGGACGAAAACGCGGAGCAAATTGAAACCCTAGCCATTTGCAAACGGACATGGGGAAGATAACCCCAACGACGACGCGTTCCCTTTTCATTCATTTTTGGACAGACGAAAATCCCAATTATCATCCATCCCCGTGAGTCCTAAACCCATTTACATACCATACTAAACATACCTTCTAGGATCCTTATCTTCAGCGCCTATATTAATTCTACAGAAAACTAATGGCCCACATTTTATGTCCATCTAATTTACTTATAATGGGATTGTCTACATATAATGGCCCCTTCATTATTTGGAATTCCTTTATAATTTTTATTTCAAATGATTTTAATCCTCTCTATATTATGCCGCACGTCGTTTTTAAAATGCACTAAGTGATCTACCCGTGCCTTCATCCAACCTTCCAAGACATGCTATTTTTTTTTCCGCAATGCTATTATCCAAAAAAATACCCCAATATTGGAAACATAGCACAACCATACTCCTCCACAAGAAAAATGACCTAATACTACTCACCAACTACAGACCGATCGCTCTGGCCAACACCATTTATAAACTCTACATTAGCACACTCACTACGCTCTTCATAAGTTATGGCGAAAAACACAAAATAATATACTATAGCCAAGAAGGTTTCAGACCACAAAGAAACACAACCCGACAAATCCAAACAATAATAGCAACACTAGAAGATGCTCGCTTGACCAACAATGACATCTACATTACCTACATAGACTTTAGAAACTCCTTTGGATCCATAGACCATGCAAGACTCCTCACACTAATGGAAAATTTAGGATACCCCCAAGACATTGTCGAACTAATAGGAAACATATATACAAATTCAACCACCTCCTTCCATGATAACCACTTTGGAACAACTCCTCCCGTTCATATCAATAGAGGGTCCATCCAAGGCAACACTCTAAGCCCCTACCTCTTTATCATTTTCTTAGACCCACTCTTCAGATGGTTAGAAAAAGACAACATAGAATACCACCTCAAAACATCAACAACCATATGTAACACTATAGCATATGCCGACAACCTTGCCATCCTCACCGATAATGTAGTATACATGCAATTACAAATTCACAAACTCCAAAAATTCTCATAATGGGCATACCTAGACCTCAACCTCTCCAAATGCGCAATCACAAGATGTCCAAACAAATCAAGATTAAAACCCACCCTCTTCAAAGCATACATACATGCACAAAATATCCACTTCAAAAACCAACCCTTCCCTATCCTCACACAAAACGTACCATACCCATACCTAGGCACCCATCTTGTCCCCCTCTTAAATTGGAACATCCAAAGAAATAATACCCTTGAAAAAACCAAAAAACAAAGCAAACTATTAATGACATCCCCAGCCATGATCAAGAAAAAAATACACATCCTCAACACAATAATAAAACCAGGAATAACCTACATTTACTATGCAGACCCATTCTCCAAACCAAACATTAAAAAACTAGACAAAATCCTCAGTAAGGTAACCAACGAAATATGCAACCTGCCCCAAAAGCACAGCAAACATACTCACTCACCTCCCCAACGAGGATTTTGGTATTAACACCACCTCCCTCCTCCATCAACTAAATTGGTAAACAATTACTAAACGCCCTCAACGACCAAGGCCAACTAGGCCAAATCTACCAAGGCCTAACTAAATATATCACAGCAAAACACCAAGGGTCCTACCACCTCCCCCACCTAAAATACCAAGCATGTGGTAGATCACCCACAACACGCACATTATACCTACTCGAAAGGGAATACAAAATCCATGTACACACCACTATAAAACATCTTCCCATAAAACAATAAGCAATAGAATTTGCGTGGACACGAACCGCGGGATATGCCCACTTCTCCCCAAAATAGAAGCAAACTTCAAAAAAATATCTCAACAAACTACACACGTACAACATCACCATCCTTCATCAAATCCAAAACCCTGACACCCTCCAAATACTATCCCCTGAAGAATTCAAACAAAAATTTAAAACTACCCCAAAACTCATCATAGAAGCCTTAGCACAAGCCTGATTGCTATTCCCATGTAATCCACCCACAACTCACAACCCACAACAAGAACCAACATGCACCCCACCCACAAACACCAACAATCAAATGGACCCCATATACGAAAGACCTATCTAAGCCATAAAAAATGCCAAAACAACAACACATAAAGACAAATGGGAACCAAAGCTAGAAAGCAACACTTCCTATGTCAATGAAATAACCACCCAATTAACACGACAAAATGGGTGGAAGCATCAATACTCCTTCACCATGACAATATTACCCTAGACCACAATATATTCATACTTCAGAAATTCCTACAAAGCCAACTCAAAACCAACATTCTAGTCACATACAACTCATGCATAAACTCTTCACAATCCCAGAACCGAAGATTCATTTGCCTACCCATCATAGCCACAAACCTCACATTAAACACTAAGGAATGTAACCCAGATAAAGATATCATCAATAACAAACCAACTATACAAATACACAGAACGGAATCCAACATATGCGACCAAACAATAGCATTCATCCTAACCATGCCACTTACAAGACTACAATGGCTATGGGAAAGATATAACCCAAACCAAAAACACCCTATGACCCACTCTCTAAACCCCCCACCACAAGACTTTACCACCGAATACTATGGCTAACCCAAAGATATATTACAATCCTCCCAAAAAAAAGACCAAAAAAACACGATCCAAATAATAACCATCAAACCCTCCACCCTTCCACCCTTCAAGCCCTAATAGAAACATATAATATTACACGTTCATACTACTCCTCACCCCTTACATGCTCGATAAGACTTACCCAATACAACTCCCCACACAACCGAGCCATACTATTTGGCTCGACGAGACTGGCACATGCATCAAAATGGAAAGGTAACGGCTTGGCCCACCTTCCATATTTCAAAACTGCTATGTCGTCCATCCATTGGGTTTGCATGGCTACCCAAGAAGACCGCAATACCACAACCATCATCATAATCAATCATAAAGAAAACCCCCTCCCAGTGACCCATGCAGAAGTACACATAATAGCAAGCATACCGCCCAACACCATACAATACAACCCTACAATGGAATGGCCAAAATATCTACACCAACTAGAAAACCAATACACCACCATAATTAGCATACACAACCAAACCCCCCCCCCTTAGGCAAATCTAGAATATCCAACACACTCACAGCCAACATACTTGAATTTTACAACATCCAAGCCAAAATACACCCACAACAAAATACCCCCCTAAGAAAAAAATGAAACTATCCCAGGCATAGCATAAAACCCCAATATATGAGCACAAGGAAAACACTCACTCAACACAACAACTACCAATAGAACTATACCACACCCACCCCCTTAAATTCAAACCCCAACAATGCATATACACCTACGGATCATTTATCCCTCCAGACGAGACCGGCATCGGGAACATAGCTGGCTCATGCGTATATTGCCCTGCCAACAACCTTTGCATCGCACAAAGATTCCCAGGCCTACAAAATATCCTCAGAGTTGAACTAAACGTCCTCCTCATAGTAGTTAAAAAAACACAACAACACACACAACATACACACATATTTACAGACAGCCTTAACAATATATATCTAATACACAACCATATACGACATCCATCATCCCAACATAATCACTTGGATAAGCTACTCATCTCCGCCATCTCCGCCATAGTCAACCACATAACATGGTCTACACACAAAACCACAATTCAGAAAGTAAGGGCACACACAGGAATAATAGGCAATGAAATTGTGGACCAGCTAGCAAACAATGGTGCTCTCCTAAACAAACCCACCAACACCCCTAGAACACATACGGCCCATACTACGCCATATTGGCTCAATGGGGTCCAATTGGTATACACACAGGTGCCATGCGGAACCTACAAACATACGTTAACAAATAACACAAAAACCAAGAATTAAAGTGGGCCCAATCCAAATTCATATACATAGATAAATGGACATCCAACGACCAATTCTGGATAAACCCTGGAATAACATATGCCCAAATTACACAAACCCTAAAATTCCGATATGCCCAATATATGGGTAACCACCGTAAACATATATTTTGGCCCAATATATGCCCAAACCCGAACTATACACTATGCCCTAATAATGCCCTAGATACATGGCCACACCTACTCTCCACATGTTCAAACCAACACTTAAACGGATTGCGTATAGCACGACACAATAAGGCAGTACACCAAATAATACATACATTACAACAACTATTAAAGAACTAGAAAACCTTAAAATACCCAAAAGAAAAATCAAAATACTTATGAAACAATTACACCAAATTGCCATTAAATACCTAACATACTTGATATTAAACAAAACAAAACTAGACAACAAACAATCCCTTGTCGATCCCCCCTAGAGGCTAGTAACTGAACCGTTGAGTAAACTAAAGGAGCCCACCTCCTAAGAAGGAGGAAATACCCCTACAGTGACGTTTGGTTAAACATGATCACGGTAGAGAGGAATGGGTTCCCATTCACTTCAGGGTAAAAGAAACCCAGACGTTGTTTTTTATATTTATTTTATTGTAGGAGGGTTTGGTGACCAAGCTATAAGCTTGAAGGTCCGCGGTATTGGGAGCTAACCATGCATGTGCGTGGGATGTGTAGGTTAGTGTTCGTGGCACTTGCTAGACCTGGGAGGTGGTGAAGCTAAGTTAAAGAAAACTAGCAAGGGTCGCAACATGGTATTTGGCCATTTTTTTGTTGTGGTTTATTGGGGTGTTTAATTGGATGTTCATAAGACTTGATATCAAATTACCCAAACACATATACATACAAAAAGACATATAAACAATGTTTGGTGAGATGGTATCCTTGCTTTGTTTGTTATTGTTTTTTTTTTCCATTGGTTCACACAAATTTTATGGGTTAATTTTTATGTCTCTTTGAACTAGCATTGTAGCCTTATTCTAATCTTATTATTTCTCATGCCTCGTTCATTACATGTCTATTGACTACAAGCAATGCAATGCTCTACCTTCATAAGTAACCAAAATTTGCGAAGATTCATGTCATTCATCATATTTTGGAGAGTATGAACATTTTTCAAATGCAATAGGCGGCTGTACCAAAGCTTGAGTGCCATCTTCCGTCGGACATTGCATCAAATTGGCCGCATCTGCTCTGTGCAACTTACTAAAATCCATTTCGTACAATTTTTTTTGTGTGGTGCAATTACAATTAATCCATGATCTTGTTGACATGGTCCAACAAGTCGTTACCTTCTTGCATCTTGCACATGAAAAACTTGCGGCATTGAATTTGAAACTTCCCTCCATTGAATTTGTGAATGATTCTAGTGGCCTTGTTGTCAAATGATCCCATTGTTCACTTATATGTACTTTCAAAAAATTCAAACTAGTTTTTCTTGGCCTATAATCAACCAAACCCAAACTAAAAAATAATTTCTTACATCCAAAATATGCATTTGTACCTCATTGTAGTAGAAATATGCCCTTATGCTCTCCAATGGGCCTCTTGGTCTCTAAAATGTTAGATATTGTATACCTCAAGTTAGATCTACTTCTTAGAAGAGGATTTGAATGTCTTAAAACCTTTTTTGAGAAGTAGATCATCTAACTTGAGGTGTAAATCTTCTCTTAAAAAAAACTCTAAGATATTGAAATCATTCATATTAAATTCTTCACCTCAAAATAGCTCTTAAGACATTCAAATCATTAAAATACGATTTTTTTCACCTCAAATACCTTTCATTCTCAAATATCTCAAGTTGGATCTTCTATACTTCAAGAAAGTTATTTTGACACTCAAATCATTCAAATAAGATTTCCTTCACTTCAAATGCTTTACATTCTCAAATATTTCAAATTGGATGTTATACACCTCAAAATAGTTCAAATCATATGTTCAAAACTCTAGGCACCTTCAAAACTTTCAAATAAACCCTTGAATGCTCAAAACACTCAAGTCAATTGCTTTAAAACCTAAACACCTCCAAACCTCTCAAATAAGCGTCTCAACACTCAAGAAACTCAAATCACATACTTTTGCACCAAAAATACATTCAAGAAAAATAAAAAACCAAAAAATATTTATAACAAGTAAAGGCACCTTTGAACACCTTCAAAGCTATGGAGCTCCAAAGCGCCAATCCCTTAATATCCACTCGGTACCTCACAGCAATCAAATCTCTAGGCACCTCACTTGCCCATTACCTATTGGATGTCAATAAGACTAGAGATAAGATTGTACAAGCATATACACATACACAAAGGCATATGAACAATACTTGGAGTGAGATGGTATCATGTTCTTTTTAATTTGCCTTTTATTGAATTTCTTCTTTTCATTGGTTCACACAAATAATATGGGATAACCTTTATTCCACTTTGGATTAATATTGTAGCCTTATTATAACATTGTTATAATGATTCATGCCTCTTCCATTATATTTCTATTGACTATGCTCTACCTTCTACATGTTTAGTAATGTATACATTACTAAACATAAATCGCACCACCTACGTAGGTGGTGCGATTTATGTGTACATTGCGGGAATTTGTAGAGTGTTAGCAATGGCATTCATTTGTAGTGTGAATCTATTGGTTCCAATGGGTGTGTTTTGGTGGTTTATGCAAAGCATATGGATGGCACAACTATCAAGTCTAGGTTCAAATCTTAGTTCTGATGAGATTTGTGGTTCAACTTAATTGTTAGTATCTATCGTGAAATGTGTTATGACATATCAATTTGGGAAGGTTTCATCTTGGGGTTGAAGTTATGATACCAATTTTAATCTAGTGTTCTTAGTAATGTAACAACGTCTGGGTCATTTTTTGCTCAAGACGTACCTAATGTGAAATACATTCTATACATTTTTGTCAACTATAAAAAATACATGGAGTCCAACAAAAAACATATTTGTTCAAAAAATTTGACAAAGTTATTGCCTTTGGTCCTCTACAATGGCCTTACAAAGAATGGACACATGTACATGTACATCAAAATCCAATAATAGAGTTGTTGACAATGGATTGACTGCCATGTGCCCAAAATCAAAATTTAAGGAATAAGTAAGGAAATAAATCCAACGCACTTCAATCTTGATATAGACTAATGGGATATATTTTTGTGGGATATGCATGTTGTGTATAAACTCCTAAAAACCATACAAGATTAAATGATTATTTAATCAATAAATCCTACATTGATTATGCATTGATAAAAGAATTTTCACACATTCCTTTTATTTGATGTTACGTAACACAACGCAAAATTTCATAATTGAATACCCATTAGAAAAGCAATTTCAAGAGTTTTATTTAGTTTTTGTACTTTGTGATAGTATACCAAAGGCCATTGGAGGTGTCGCATTCTTAGTTTTTGGTTTAACCTTCATAAAGGTAGATTTAAATTAATTAATCATGAGCTCGGCGCTAAAATAAAGATCAACCCAAATTCCTTGAGATACCTAGCGTTGACCACCCATTCAAGCAATGCATCCTCTGTGTTCCTATAGAGCCCAACCCATTCCTATGAAATAAGTTTGGTACTTCATTGGCTGAGCATCATGTCTTGAAAAGGTCTACAGAATTCCAACAACTTATTCCAAAAGTCATGGTAAATTTCAGCAAGGGAGAATCTGGCTTTGGCAACCTTCCATTCTAAAAAATTGTATCTCCCATGGTCTCAATGTCTCAATAGTATCTCAATCCTTTCCTATACAAGGTAAAAACCCTTCCCATAGTAAGACCAATGTAGACATGTTGATATTCCTCCCTCCACCAAAGATTAAGTTCCAAAATGTCCTCTGAAATTGAAATTGAGAGGTACACAACCGTACTTGCCATCACCTTCTAACATTGAGTGATGTGGTTCCAACCTTTGGATCCACGTTAAGGGAGAATGACCCCACAAATCGTGGTAAGAAGCTTGCAACTACGTAAAAATACCTCATAAATATTTGCAGGTTTGATTGGCCGGGAAGTAAAGCTTGGATAATCCATTTGTTCATAAAAGCTCTCATAGCATCCTTTGGCAAAGTAAGACTAAAACCACCAATTTTTTGGGGGCATCATGTAGTTGTTCTAGCGTACAGTGTTTTGACTCTGTTAACTGATCCAAGCTATAAATAATTAGAAAGTAGAGCTTTGATGTTCTACAAAACTCTCTTGGACTTAGTCCATACTACAATGACATACCATAGGAATGACATAGGACATGGTTTACATGGTTTACAATGAGGGTTCATTATGCAAACAAACAATTTATATAGTTCCAATACTTGAGTTTTCTCTTGATTTTATCTTGAAAATTTGTTCAACATCTTACAGATCCAATTGTAGACCAAACGGCGTACCTGGTATTTTTGATGGTTCACCATTTACGGCCCACTTCCAATAGTATTTCTCCACCCACCTTGCTGATTGACCTCAACTGCACCAATAAGCAACATTCTTATGCCAATTGATCTTCAAACTACAAGCAATATCAAAACTTGTGCAAAATCCCAACAAAGCTAACAACACCAGTTTCCTTGCCCTCATTGTAAACAATGTATTTTCAGCATATTGGCAGAAGATATTTTGGGAACTGCATTGAAAAAACCAATGCCTTTGAGATTATCGACTCTCATTTGGTGTTTAACTGCTGCGTTTAGTGCCTCAACCATAATAATGACTAAATAGGAGGCTATGGGGAAACCTTGGCGGACTAGTCTATGGAATTCCAACCGTTTAATTGTTTGATTGTTGATATTCATTGAGACCGTTGCATCATAAAACAACAATCTAATCATTTTGATTAAAAAAATGATATTCTTAATGTCCTCATGACTTGAAACATAAATGCCCAATTGATTTTCTCAAAGTTTTTTTTGAAATTGCATTAGGGAATATAGACTTTTGGCGTGACTCTTTTGCCCATTGAATTGGTTCATGTGTGAGCAAAGTATTGTCTAAGATGAATCAAAGCAAAAAAAATTTGGTCACCATCAATTACTTCCACCAACAATGGTTGTAGTTGCCATATCAGGGCTTTAGCAAGGATCTTGTAGGTGGTGCTGAAGAGCATGATCAATTACCAATTGGTTAGTCACAAACGACGTAACTCCAAGTCAAGACCATGGCGCACCAACAATGGATGTAATCATTGACGAGGTGATGGTAGTTGGATTTCAAGTTGACACAAAATCTAGCATCAACCTTATGAATATGGAAACAATGGAAGAATTAGGACTCACAAACATGGTTCCACGTCTATCATTCTTAAAATGGTTGATCATACTCGTACTAAGCCTTTAGGTCAATAAACATGGAAATGTGTTTAGTGTTTTTGTTAACTTAAAAAATGTAAGTATTCCACATAGCATCATAACACGGTTTTTGCAATGTAATATTTGTGAAGTTATCATTCAAACAGAATAAACAGTGTGACACAAAACTTATTTGAAACTATAAATGTATTTAACATGTGTTAATCTATAGTTAATTTAAGTATTAAGCTTTGAGTATTAACAAGTAATAATCTGATTGAAAAATCCAAATTTAATCCCTCAATATTTTCATACAAAAATTGGAAAAAATGGTAAAACTTATTATTTTTCTATTCAAAAAATTAAAAATGTTTGTCATTGTAGCATAAATGTAGAAGGTAGAGCATTATATTGATTATAATTAATAGAAATATAATGGAAAAAACATTAATAAATTTCAAAATAAGGCTATAATGGTAGTTCAAAGAGGAATAAGAATTATCTCATGTTGTTTGCATGAAGCAATGAAATAAATAAAAACATCAAAGGGCAAAGCAAAGAGAGCATAACATAATCTCATTCCAAGCATTATTCATATGCCTTTGTATAGGTTTCTATGCTTTTGCAATTTTATCTCCTATTGAATTTAATAGGTTATTGGCCCACCATGCAAGTGGACTGCCTAGAAATTTGATTGCATTTGAGGTTGCAAGGTGGATCTTGAGAAGTTCGCACTTTGAAGCGTTGAAGGTGTTTGAGGACGCATTTTGTTTTTGTTTTCTTGTTGAATATATGTTTGATGCAAGAGCATGTGATTTGATTTTTTTGAGTGTTGACAAGTTTGTTTGAGATGTTTGGAGGTGTTCAGACTTCAACCATTTGACTTCAATGTTTTGAGCATTCAAAGGTTTCTTTGAGAATTTTGAAAGTGTTTAAACTCCAATAGCACATGACTTGAAGGACTTGAGTGTTGAGATACTTCTTTGAGAGCATTTAAGATCTTTAGACTCCAATAGCACGTGACTTGAAAGGCTTGAATTTTTAGAAGTTTCTTTGAGAGTGTAAAACGCATTTGAATTGAAAAGAATTTATTTGAAATATTTGATTGTTATTAAAATTGTGTTGAATTATAAAAAATCTTATTTGAATGATTTAAAAATGTAAGGTATTTGAGGTGAAGGAGATATAATTTGAGTGATTTGAGTGTCTTTTAAAAAAATTAAAGTTTAGAAAATGTTATTTGGATCATTTGAGAGTATAAGGCATTTGAGTTAAATATCTTATTTGAATGATTTGTGAGTTTTCAAAATTTCCATGAGGTGTAGAAGATCTAACTTGAGAGATTTGAGAGTGTAAGGCATTTGGGATGAAAGATATATTGTTTGAATCATTCAAGTGTGTTAAGGCCTTTCTTAAGGAGTAGAATATTCAAATTGAGATATCGAATACCTAATATTTTAGAAACCAGTAAACCCATTTGAAAGCATATAGGTTGTTTTCAATACATTGAAGAACCAACACATATTATGAATGTAAGAATTTATCTTTTAGTAAAGAATTTATCTAGAATTTAGGCCAAAAAATGCTAGTTTGAATGATTTGAGAGTATATCCAAGTGTACGATGGCATCATTTCTCGGGGGGGGGGGGCACTCCCTTGTGTATTTTGCATACACCTGCAATAATGACCTATTAAAATAAGGGTTATTTACCTATGAGAAAGGATTACAAGGGATGCTAATTTTTGAAATAATGGTAAATTGTTGTGATTATTTGCACCCTATTGGTAATTATAAATTCTTGGATGGTTGATTTTATGGTACCCTATATTACTTACATGTCCAGGCTTCTGGTGGTGATTGCTTGATTGTTTTCGATTGTTTGGAAGCCGAATCCTGCGATTGTTCCAGGGCCTCGGAGAAGCAGAGTGCCACTCTTGCACCAAGTTGAGGTCTGCCAACTAAGGTCGACGGAGGCGGGGGCGAGAGAGGAACTAGGGTTGACGGAGGCGGGGGTGAGAGAGGGCGGGAGCAAAGTCTGGGGAGTTTTGTAGAGGAAACAACTAATTGCCGAGCTTTCTGGAGGTAGCTCGGATTTTTCAAATTCTACCCAATAGTGGGCCTAGAGAGTGCAAAATTTATCGGTTGATAGCCCCCATTTCCTAATGTATTTAGGCAATTAGCCAACATTTTTTTTTCATTTATGCAATTTCCGGAAGGTCTAAAGTGGGGCCGGTTTTATATTTTGGTGGCAAAGTATTTAGTTTTTGAAACTATCGTTTTTTCTCCGTGCTATTTTATATGTACCACTTAGGTAATTTAATCATGTTTTGTCAAATGCTATATTACATATAATCATGTTTCACAATCCCAGAGCACCCTATACTACATCTAATAATTTTACAAAATTTACGCCAATTTTTTATACAAAACCCTATATTTTATCGCACGTAGTTCGTACGTTTTTCGCCAGTGCCCCCCCCCCCCCGAGCATCATTTGAAAATGAGGCTACTATAATCAACCTTTGGAAGTTCAAAATTAAAATGTTGTTGGCATTCATGGATCTTTGGGCCAATGTTGAAAGAGTACCAAAGATGTATTAAAAATTCCATGTTTAACATTGGCTTCAACTTGGCAAACAACCTACATACACACACCAAAAATTGCAAAGAACCCGTGGAGGCGTGGAAAACCTTTTGCAACATTCACAAGACAAAAAAATTTGTTCAACATCCTCTTCATTCACCGCTAGTTTTTCACATACAAAATGCAAAAGGTGCTCAAGGATTAATTTGCTTATTTTGAAATACCCGTAATAGACGAAGACATTGTCATGGCCTTGCTCGAGAGTTTGCTAGCATTGTATGAACATTTGATCACCGCCATGGAATGGTATTGATGAAGAAACTTATGATGGACTAAATGACAATGCGTTTGATGCACAAAATGTCTACGTGTTAAACAAAAAAATCCCAAGATGAAGATGCCGCCATTATGTTAAGATAAAATCAAGGGGGTAACTTATTTCCGCTCCAAGGTGTAAAATCATATTTTTATTGTTGTTAACTGGGCCACATTGCACATTTTTGCTAAAAAATGAATAAATATCAAGAAAATGAAAAAAATACGAAAGACAACGATGATTACACATTAGTAATGTATAATGGAACACATTCCAAGAGTGTGTGCAAATGGATCATGAACTTGGAAGCATCCAAACACATGACTCTGCATAGGACTACATTCAACACAGATAAAATAATTGTTCTACGCAATGTAATAATATTGTTATCAAAGCCATTGGAATGAGATTAATTGTTGTCAAAGCAATCATAAAGGGTAAAACCAAGCAATTTCATATAAAAAATGTGCTTCACATCCCATTTTACATTCCAATTTGTTCTCGGTGAGCAAATTTGTATCAAATGGATTAAAGGTTCAATTCAACCTAAATGAGTGCATTGTAAAATCTTGCAACAATGAAGCCATAGCCACACAAAGGCAATTTGTATGAAATAAATTTTGTAAAGGTGCAGAGCAAATACGGCCAACTTGGTGCAATCTCCAACAAAAATTGATGCATTTGAGCTTTGGTACCGTCACCTTTGCCATTTGAATGTGAAGGATGTCCATATACTCTAAAACATGGTAAGTGGCATAAACCTTGGGTAAATATTTTGCTTCACATTCTCGTTGCTTTGTGAAGCATGTATCAAAGGCAAACAATATAGGACCGCATTTCCAAATGAGAAGGGGAGGCTAGCAACCAAGCCTTTGGAAATCATGGATTGTGATGTGTATGACCCCATGCGGATCACATTCACGGGCGATGCAACGCATTTTAAAACTTTCATTAATGAATTTTCATAGAAGGTGTGGTTGTCTGCGTCGAAGTCCAAAAGAGAGTGCTTTGAGAGATTTAAGGAGTTAAAAACATTTGTTCAAACGCAATTGGAGCACAAAATCAAGGCATTTAGTCAGACAATGGTGAGGAATTTGCTTCCAAGGCATTCATACGTTTTTTGAAATATCATGAAATCGAGAAGCAAACATCCATCCTGTAGAGGCCCCACCAAAATGAAGTGGCGGAGTCTTTGAATTGTACCATTGTGGAAATGGCAAGAAGCATGCTTCATGCTCAAAACCTTAATAAATCATTTTGGATAGAAGTGGTGGCTAATGTGATTTACATACAACATCGATGTCCAATGAGGGCATTGGACTCCATTATGCTTAAGGAAACGTGGAGCGGAATGAGACCTTATATCGCACACATGCGTGTGTTTGAATGCATTGCCTATGCAATGGTGCCAAATGATAAGGAGGGTAAACTCAATGAAAAAGGCATAAAATGATTGTTTTTGGATTATTATGAAGGCACTAAGGCCTTTACGCTAATGTGTATACAAATTAAAAAAATGTAAAAAATAAAGACGTGGTATTCATGAAAGATAGCACAAGTGTTGGAAATAATTTGGAGATTACAATTGAGGAGCAAGTGGGAGAACACTTGGTTGGAAATGAGGAAGCAATCAAAATACCCGCAGAGAACGATAGCCATGTTTGGAGATTTTGGCAAAGATGGAAGATGTTCTAAGAGGGAGAGGCACCCAACCGGAGAACGGCAGAAGAATCACATTCTATTCCAACACAACAAATAATAGGCCAATGTGGCATTTTTGGATCATCCTATGACTTTGTACAAAGCATTGAAATCCAAATATGCAAGCAAGTGGGAGGCCGCAATGCAAGAGGAGTACGACTTGCTCATGGCAAACGGTATGTGAGAATTGATCAACCTCCCAAAGGATCTTTAGAATATAGGACGCAAATGGGTGTTCCGTACCAAGAGGGATGAATTGGATGAAATTATTATATATAAGATGCGGATATTAACGAATAGATATTTTCAAGTGGGAAGAGTTTATTTCAATGAGATTTTTGATCCTGTGGCCAAATCTATCACCATTATATGTATTCTTGCGTTAGGAGCAACTATAGTATAGGAAATCCACCAAATGGAATAAATACGACATTTTTAAGTGGAGTATTGGAAGTAGAAATTTAAATCGATCAACCAAAGGTTTCAAAAAATAAGAGAAAAAACAACTTGTGTGCAAACTTAAGAAAAATTTGCAAGGGCTTAAGGAATCGCTAAGGGTGTGGTACCATTGTATTGATTTGTTCTTCATTAACAAGGGTTCTATAGGAGCCAAGTAGATCATTCGTTGTACAAAAAAAATGAATGAATATTTGTTGGTGGCAATCCTCTACGTGGATGATTTGATTATATTGGCAAGCAATGTAACCCAATTGACATGGTTCAAATCAAAGCTCAATAAAAAATCTAAAATAAAAAATCTTGGATAAATATAGTATTGCTTAAGAGTGGAATTTGAGAGGAATAAAAAAACATATACTATCATCATGTACCAAAGAAACTACATTGAAAAGGTCCTCAAACATTTCAACATGGAGGAACGCAAACCAGTTGGAACTCCATTATGAGAATTATTTAAAGTTTCAGATGAAGAATTTGGAAATGTGCAAAGGAAAATGGAAAGTTTTCTATATAATGTCGGGGGAGGATCTCTCATGTATGCAATGGTGGCCACTGCGCCGATATTGCATTTGCAATGAGGATGGTGAGCCAATTCATGTCGAAGGCCGTTCCACCACATTGGATGGCCGTGAAACGTATCATGAGGTACTTGAAAGACGTTTTGGACTTCAAATTATGCCTCAAAGACAAGAATATTACCATGAGAGGATTTTGCGATGCACATTGGGCGGGAGATGCAAATGATCGACGATCCATCATGGGTACATATTTTTCATTGGCATTGGAGTCATTTCGTGGAAATGCAAGAAACAACCAACCATTGCATTGTCTACAAAAGATGCGGACTACATGGCCACTAGCCATTGCATGGAGAAAATGGTTTGGCTTAAGCAACTTTTGGCGGATGTAAGATATAATAAAGAAGGATTCAACATCCATCATGTGCGATAATTAACGATGTATAGCACTTGCAAAGAATACCACACACCATTCTTGCACCAAACATATCAATATACAACATCACTTTATTAAAGAAAGATTAAAAAACCAAGAGATATGTTTGAAGTACTGTTCAACAATAGATATGATAGTGGACGTGCCAACCAAACCATTTGCCAAGGATAGGCATCAAGCATTAACAATGGCAATGGGTGTAGCAGCCTTTGACTACTCGCAAAGAGGGAATGTAGAAGGTAGAGCATTAGATTGCTCATAGTCAATAGAATTATAATGGAAAAGACATGAAAACAACAAATTTAAAATAAGCCTATAATGGTAGTCCAAAGAGGGATAAAACGTTATTCCATATTGTTTGTATGAACCAATGAAAAGAGCTTGAAATTATCTAACTCCAAACATTGTTCATATGTTTTTGTATAAGTATCTATGTTTATGCAATCCTATTGATTCCAATAATAAATGAGTTTGTTTTTATTATAGAGTTGAAGAACCTTGAGAGGTGAATATTTCATTAGTCAAAACGTCATAGTTTTTTCCATATGTGTAACCTTTGGAAAGCTAGAAAACCAAAATATCAACTAGAATAAAACATAGTTGTGTAGGAATGAAGCTTTTATGAAGAATTAATAGCCTAGTAGAGATATTATATACTTCATGTTGGATAAGTAGAAGTAGTATATACATACTTATAATGTGTTTTCATTTGGATATTTATCACTAATAAATATTATGAAAAAATGTAAAATAATTGAAAACTTTAATGAAGAAAATTATTGATTACCTAATTGAAAAGAACGATTGAACATTTTAACAACAAATAATTGATTAATGTAGTCTACAAATAAACATATTGGATAATAAACATATAAAAGTTAATAATGTTAATAAAGAATGTTTGGATGGTCAGATTATTTGTGGTTGTTAAAATTCTTGATTGGAGATACAAAAATAAATTACAATAGCCGCCTTTCCAAGTGCCAGATTGATGAAAACATGAAATCTTTATCATAGATTTCTCCAATTACATTACCTAGGTAGGGTCATTGGATTGAATCCCATGCTTACATGGCTCTCCCTCCATATGAGCCCAAAATGGTTGCTCATATTTGTTTTATGTTTAGAATTTATTTAGAATTGCATTTGGAGTGTTATTGAAATAATCAAAAATATAAAAAGAGTGAGACTTGGTGTGGTTTATGTTTTAGGCCTTAAGCCTATTTTGTGTGGTTAATTAGAAGCTTAGTGACATTAGGGAGTGTTTTGGTTAAGTGTGTAGTGTTTGATGAAGCAAGGGGAAGGGCCTTAGATTTAAATGTTTGATTTAGAACATGTTCTTGTTGGTTTTGGGGGTGAGGGTTTAGTGGATAGGATAAGGTCCTATTAAGAAGGAGAAGGTTAAGGGGTTTGTGGTCTTGGGTGCATTTTTTTTTTTTTTTTTTAAATTTTTTTTCCTCTCTTCTCGAGGATCTTGAGCTCTTAGAGCTAGAAAAATGTGTGAATTAGGTAAGGAGGTTTGAGGGGAATTAGTGAAATTAAGTAGGGAAATTAGGTAGGGGGTTTGGGAAAATTAGTGGAATTAGGTAGGGGCTTAATGGGATTAACTAGGAATCTGGTTTGAAGGGTAGTTGCCGACTGCTACGAAGGGAATTATGGTTGAAGGGCAGCTGCCAAATGCTACGAAGGGAATTCTGGCTGAAGGGCAGCTGCCGACTGCTACGAAGGGAATTCTGGTTGAAGGGCAGCTGCCAAATGCTACGAAGGGAATTCTGGCTGAAGGGCAGCTGCCGACTGCTACGAAGGGAATTATGGTTGAAGGGCAGCTGCCAAATGCTACGAAGGGAATTCTGGCTGAAGGGCAGCTGCCGACTGCTACGAAGGGAATTCTGGTTGAAGGGCAGCTGCCAAATGCTACGAAGGGAATTCTGGCTGAAGGGCAGCTGCCGACTGCTACGAAGGGAATTCTGGTTGAAGGGCAGCTGCCAAATGCTACGAAGGGAATCCTGGCTGAAGGGCAGCTGCCGACTGCTACGAAGGGAATTCTGGTTGAAGGGCAGCTGCCAAATGCTACGAAGGGAATTCTGGCTGAAGGGCAGCTGCCGACTGCTACGAAGGGAATTATGGTTGAAGGGCAGCTGCCAAATGCTACGAAGGGAATTCTGGCTGAAGGGCAGCTGCCGACTGCTACGAAGGGAATTCTGGTTGAAGGGCAGCTACCGAATGCTACAAAGGGAATTCTGGTTTGAAGGGTAGCTGCCGAATGCTACAAAGGGAATTCTGGTTTGAAGGGTAGCTGCCGAATGCTCTGAAGGGAATTCTGATTGAAGGGCAGATTCCGACTACTACGAAAGGAATTATGGTTGAAGGGCAGCTGCGAAATGCTACAAAGGGAATTCTAGTTTGAAGGATAGCTGCCGAATGCTACAAAGGGAATTATGGTTTGAAGGGTAGCTGTCGAATGCTACGAAGGGAATTTTGGTTGAAGGGCAGCTGCCGAATGCTACAAAGGGAATTTTGGTTGAAGGGCAGCTGCCGAATGCTATGAAGGGAATTCTGGCTGAAGGGCAGCTGCCGAGTGCTACAAAGGGAATTCTAGTTTGAAGGGTAATAGTAGTAAGTTTTTGGATTATTTCAAAACAACAAAACCCAGGGAACAAGGTCTCCAGGAAAACTGAGTTAGTGTCTATAAGGGTTAATGTCACATTGGATTAAGGTTCACAATAACATTATAGGGAATTCTCCACTCTTGTATTTTTTTACTCTCTTCAATCTTAATTTATCCCATTCTTTCTCTTTCTCATTAGTTCATACGTGCTGGTTTTGTAGTGGGTGTTGTCTATCCTATCTTTAGGGAATTTTCTATCACTCTAAATCTTGACCTATGTCTGTCGTGAAGCTCCAAGGCTTTGGCTATAGTCTTTTCGAATCTTTGGCCGTATTATTCCAATGGATTTTCATCCGATTGGGGTTAGTTTCTTCCTCTTTAACTAAATCACCTTTTGAAGCCATAAAACATAATCAAAATTACAATACTCAAAGAATTTGCTCCTTCATTTTATTTTTTTCTTAATTATAATTGAGGTTCACTTATCTCGTATTCTGCATTGCCACACAACACACAAACTCTCGCCTTGATTCCTGCCACATTCTTACACAATTATACAGATCTATAGGCTATAGTCATTAGATCTTGATATCATAGACCTTTACGGCTAGCCTAATTCCTCTCAACATCAAATCCTAGTATCCTCATTACTAATTATCGTAAAGCACGCTCATGGTTTCTTAATTTGCTTATCAACTCGACACCGTCACGGCTCTCCGATTTTAATCATGTCTCGGCAATCCCTCTAACCTCTTATCTTTCCAGATCATGATCATTCTGAACTGCCTTGTCATTTCATCAGGATCCAACATCTTTCTTTCCCTGTTTTTTTCATCTTCCTTTCTCATAGGCTATAGTCAGTTATAAGACCTCTCAGTGCCAAAGCCTACCGGCTCTCAGTCCTCCCTCTTGTGTATCTCCCAGTAACTTGGCTGACTCTGTAATTCCCTTGTCTCTACTACGGCTCTCCTGTCTCTGTAATCTCGACCTTAATATGATCTCCTTGGCTATGGCCTATTGTTCTGACGACTCTTACTCAAGTTCTTATAGATGCTCTCATTTCGCTATATCCCTATTACAGACTATGGCCATTCTCACTTATCTTTACTTCGACGATAGCTCATCTCTCTTTCACTTGGAGTTTATCTCCTGATATTGCTCTTCCTTCTGACTCTATCTTTCTCAACCTTTTATTTCCTCTCTGGTTTCTTTCTTCTCTGATTTCCAATACAAGATGACGTCTCAACTTCAACTCAGCCTGTTCCTTCCATAAAGCAGACTATAGCCTTTTTTTTTTTTTTCAATTGCCTCATGTTTTGATCACAACTACTCTGATGCTCCAGACAGCTTCTTTAATATCGGATTTATTCCACTTCTCACATCAGACTTAATCACTTCACTCGCGTTATATTGCTTTCGTTCACTGTACGCTCATGCGATCCTATCATGCATTGACTCACGATTATTACCATACACAGACTATTGCCATCCATATGGTAATCCGATAATACTCTTTACTTAACCACTTCGATCACAGTTTGTATGGCCGCATCCCCCTATCTCAGGTGGTGATTGCGACAATCCTAATTCTAAATTCTAAAATGCCTTCGGCTCTAGTTCTATGCCTATAGCCTGATTCTCTACGGCTATGGTTTTTAGCAAAATATAACGAGAAGTGTTTTCTTCCATACCATAGCCTGCTTATCAAGACCGGAGCCCTCTCGGTGGTTGTAACTTCTACAACTAATTTCTCTGGCTATAGTCCTCAATGTTCATCCTAAACTAACTTTCATCCGCTATTTTAGTTACTTTACATTTAAAAAAAATCTTTTTCGCTTTCCCTACCAGGCTATGGCCTAAAAATCGGCATTACAGTAACTGTCGAGGCTACAAAGGGAATTCTGGTTGAAGAGCAGTTGCCGAATGCTACAAAAGGAATTATGGTTTGAAGGGTAGTTGCCGAATGCTCCGAAGGGAATTCTGGTGTGAAGGGTAGCTGCCGAGTGCCACAAGGGTGAATTCTGGTTTGAAGGGTAGCTGTTTGAAGGACCGAGGTGATATAAAGGGGGGGAGCCGTAGAGTTACACTAGACTAGGTGCTAGTTGGTTAAGTAGGTTATGACCTAATATTAATTTAGATAATTAGTTCATTAGCAAGCTAGGTGACTACAAGGCATTAGTAGGTGGAATTAGGGGGTGGATTTGTGGTTGAGTTGTGTGGGATTGTAATTGAGGACGCTAATAGTGCCATTATGGAGAAGAGTGTTTCTTAACACTTGTAACCTTGTTATGGAATGAATTGGGGTGCCAAACATTGATGTGAAATGCAATGGAAATTAATGACATTGGAATGATTTAGCTAGGTTAGTATGAATGTGATCCCCACTCCCTCACCCGGACTAGGACTGTAAGCCAAAATTTTTGGCCGAATTGTTCAACTATAGGCTTAAGGTAGAAGCTGGGATGAAACTCATCCAGATGAATGGAAATAGTTGAACAATAGGCCCAGTAGGAAGTTATAACTATAGTCACGGCCTTAGGAGGCCCTAGCAGGTAGTTAGGAAAACTATCGTCTCCCTCAACCTGTAAGAGGGGAGGTGCAGAAGGACAGAGCAGACATTCCTGTGATAATTTTGAGCGCATTGTTTAACTAATGGTCTAGTCTCCCTCGACACAGATTGTGCGAGGTCAATTGCTTAACTATTTTCAGGGTAGATGTAGTGATCAAAGCAGCGATTGCGAGACACTATCTGCTACTGAAATTTATTGTTGTTTTGAATTATGAGTTATGATGAACGGCCGAGAACGGTCGAACTATTGTCTCGCGTAGTGTGATTGCTTGTGAGTCTGGATAACTATCGTCTGTAATCGAAATAGTGATGGACTGAGGACGTGATTGAAAGTATGAGTGAACCAGAGAGGATGAAGCCATGTGGACAGAGATTGGATTAATCTGAGATTGAAGAGGAGAGTTTCTGGGATTAAGAAAGAGTGATGAACTGGAGAGTGGTAATTGTGTGCATTCGGATCATCGTGAGTAAGTAAGGATTGGGAGAGAAGTTGTGAATAAAGAGTGATGGAGAATGTGAGTGAATAAGATGAATCACGATAAGCGAGTAAATGAATAATCTGAGAGGGAAGAGAAATCGAGAAGAGAAACTATTGGCGAGTGATACTGGCAATTGTGCAACCATCATCGGATGAGAGGACTGGAATATAGTGGAATTGATGGAAACTGCAAGTCCAGAGGGTAATCGATTGACCTTATGAGTGACTTGTGTTCGGATTGAGAAGTATATCCTGAAGAGAAGATAAGAACGTAACGAGAGGTTTACCAAGAGTGAAGAGGCGTACAACTATGAGCACACAGACCGAACGATCATAGTTAAACTATCGTCTGAGTGAGAGGGTGACTAAGATTGATAAGAGTAAGTGGAAGAAAACTATAATCTCCCTGAGAGAGGGGCTGCCGAGAGTGGTCGAAGAGGGAGAGAAAACGAGGAGGCCAAACAGAAGGCCAAGTGTCAGCCGAGCGTTAACTGGAATATAATGTAACTATTGGCTATGGTGGTATTTTCTGTAGCCTGAGAGGAAGCTGAGAGGCCAAGAGGCAGGCCATTGTGTGGAATGATTATTGTTAACCTGAGGAAGGAAGGAAGAGATGAAATGAACATAGTTCAGCCTTAAGAAGATTATAGTGAAATCTTGAGTGTAGGCTGTTAGTATTGTAATTGGGAAGAATGGAATTTAAGAGGGAACTTAATCAACTGAAGTGATGAGAAATCACTTCTAATCAGTTGATTGGAGAAAGAAAGTAAGGATTGCAAAAGAGAGATTAAGTGCGAGTTAAGTAAGATTAACTTTGGTTTATTAAGGGAATCTAGGCATAAGTTAATCTCATCTTAATTAAGTTTTAATTGGTAATTAGTCACGAAGAGAGATCTTTGAGTATGGAATGCGATTTAATCCTATCAACTATTGTCTTGTGTGTTACCCTGGTTGTTGTTGTTGCAGGTTGTGCAGGGCGACCAAGACTATAGCTTGACGGATAATGGTTAATTGCTTAAGTTGTGAGTAGAGATTAAATCCGAAGATAAGGAATAAACAATTGCTTTGAATTGGAATTAACATTGACCAAGTAATGAAGAAGTTGTTTTGAATTGAAGATGCATTGGCCAATGGTTACCAAAGACAATTGTGTTACTCAAAGACTATTGTTCTCGAAAGACTATTGTTATACAAAATCTCATGACGAGATGGTTACTACTGAGACTGACACACATACCCTACTGAATGAGACTCAGTGAGAGGAACCCAAGAGAGAAAAGAAGAATAAAAGATATATCAATCATGTTCTAGAGTGAATATAACAAACCTTTGGTCTGATTAATGAACTATGAAGTGACAAATGCCTGTAATAGACACCAATTAAGTCTTCCTTGAGAGTCTGTACCCTGGGTTTTGGGTTATTTAAGTGAGAGCAAAAACTAACTACAAATACGCTTAAGGGTGTGTAGTTTGGCCTCACACTCCACCACCCTAGGACGAATAGTGATGAATTGAGGGATTGACTCATCCTCTCTCCTCCACAACCTCTCATAATCCCTATCTATGTGTTCCATCTCCCTTGCCGCCACCTTAGCGGTTGCTAATGTTTGAGGATTCCTCTCCAAGACGCTTCTAATGGTTCCCGCCTTAAAGAATCCTTGAATGAAGAATTGTTTTAGTATGTCATCATTGAGCATTGTGCCCACAAACCATGTACACACCAAATCAAACATCCTAATGTATGCCGAAATCTTCTCTTCATTTCCTTGCTTCAACGATGCTAGAGT
The DNA here is from genome assembly GCA_950295325.1 of Polytrichum commune. Classification (NCBI taxonomy): domain Eukaryota; kingdom Viridiplantae; phylum Streptophyta; class Polytrichopsida; order Polytrichales; family Polytrichaceae; genus Polytrichum; species Polytrichum commune. The sequence continues at coordinate 51,858,681 of OX485806.1, read as the reverse complement.
TCTAAGAGTTGTACTCTGACCCACCTCCGGCCTAAACTCATTCAGAAATTCCCTTTGCAATTGATCCCACTCTCTAAAGTATCCCTCGGCATGGTCTCTATACCACTCGTATGCTTCACCCTCTAGAGTGGTAGGAAACCACACTAACCAAAATGCCGGATTAATAACAAGAAAACTAGCCAACCTCTCCATGTATCTCTCCATATGCTTAGAGGGGTCCTCATCTTTGGTCCCATAAAACTTAGGGAGGTGAGATGGCATATCCACCACCGCCAAGTTTTGTGGGAACAAAATTGGTAGACCTCTCGGTCTAACCAATGGATCAATGGGTGGTATGGATGGTACTGGTGTGTCCACTCCTACTTCCCTATCGATCTCTATCGGAACCTCTTCCCTAACTGTCTCGGTCCCCAATGGTATCTCCTCACTCAACTTGGAAGGAGTAGCCTCTTCTTCAAGTTGTTCCTCTACCACTAATGCTCCTAACAATGGACTAACAATAGGTTCCACATTCAAACAATTCTCTAATCTAACTTCAACAACTTCCCTAGTCTTAACTAATTTCTTCCGACGCGTAATTGTGTCCAATCTTAATTCTAATTTTGGTTTTTGAGCTCGAGTCTTACCTTGCATTCCCCGAAGAATCGATCAACCCTCACTTGACCAAATATATCCCTTACTACCTTCACTCTTTTAATGTTTTCACTTATCTTGGTGTGTTTTAAAATTGAGGAGGTGAGGAAAAAGAACATGCAAGCCAACTTAAGTAAAAAATTCCAAACAAAGAATAGGCATGCTCATGTCAATTCTAAGTCAAACCAGAGCATCACTTCCGAGCTCTTCCCTCGAATTGACATTCATCACAATACCGAGAGTGAGGGGTTGACCTTTGCCGTGCACCATGTCAAAGACTAAGGCTTCATCCTTTTGTCTTCTACATGATACGATGACTAGGGAATTACCCTCTACAACGGATAACGACAAAAACAATTACTAAAATCCTTCCTTAATTAATTAACAATTTCACTTTGAAGAATGTCATACCTCAAGCAGTTCGTCCTCTACTTGCAATTCAGTACTCAATCTCAACCGTGACTTCGTCCAACACCAATCCCATTAATTATCACATAAAGACTTCTAACTCTAACAACATGAAATTCACAACACCCTAAATATAAAACTCACCCCAAAGTAAGTATCAAAGTTTACTCCTCCTAAATTTAATTATCCCTCTAAAATTTAGTGAACTAATTATCGCCTTATTAATGTGATATCCTTATGCCATCCCCACAAGGTTTAGGACATCACCTCAAGCCGCGCTCCTTCCTCAAGAACAAAATGCCTAAATGAAATTGCAATTCATTCCAAGGAAAAGAAGTGAAATCCAATTAACCTAGCCAATGACAAAAATCATAACCCAAGTGAGGTGCTTACCTCGCACCAAGTGCTTCTTCCTCACTCTCAAGTTCGTGCCTCCAAGTTTCAATCTCATAATCTCGCTTCACTCCTGGCGGATGCACCATTTATGTGAGCCCTAAACCTCCACCCTTGAGCGTCGTAATCCGAGTGAAGGCCTAAGGCTCGCATGGATTCAACCCTTGTGCTTCGCTAGTTTAACTCATCATCCATTGCACCAACAATGTGAATATCACTTGCATAAATTTACTCAAGAGGAATCAAGGTTGTGAGCATTTAAAAATGCTTTCCTTCCTTGTAACTATTGCTAACCAACCCGAATTATCAAGTCTCACACATCACAATAAAAACCCTCAAATGTGAACTGCTAATGTTGAGGCCTTGGCCTCACTAATGCTAACAGTCAACTTACCCTACTCTTACAACCTTTCCTAATCAATCCACACTAATCCCTTAGCTTCCAACCACACTCTCTGTCCTTCAATTCCCTGAGAGGGTTCGTTCCTCCTTCCTGCAGCTGCCGTAGCCCAACCCTCATAGTTGCTGCCACATTCGGCAACCTCAAAACCCAAGGTTGTGCCTAGTTCGATAGTCCTCTCACTCCTGGGACAATCTTCCTTCTTCACTCCTCGGACCGACTACCTTGGGTTCTGAGATTTTAGTGTTCGGCCAGGTAGCCGGTAGGAGATTTATCTGATCTTAGCTGCACCCAAGCTGATAAGTCGAATGGAACCTAATGACTCAGCTACCGGAGTGCCTCTTTGGTGCGTTTGGCTGCGACACAGGAGATCATTCACCAAGCTTCGATTTCCACTTTGGCAGTTGGAATTCTTACCTCCAGACTTCCTCGAATCTCCCTCCGAGCCTACTGATTCAAGTAGCATTGCCCACACAACTGCTCCTTCTGCCCTTACTACCCATATTTAGAACAAACACTTATCTCATGCCCAACCATCTTCTGAATGCCTTTCCTCCCTTCAGTAGACTCCTCATGCCCAACACTTGCATCAAGCTCTAGATTTCCACTACCCAACAATGTAGCACCAGAAGCGCCTAAAAAAACGAATCTCAAAATAAAATAACCCAACTTGCCAATGCCACCTCCCAAAGGAGCCGTCTGTCCCGGAGATGAGGCAGTTGCCGCAGCAGCGCTCTTGTTGCTGGTGCCGCCCCCAGATCACAATTCTCTTTGTGTCGCCGTCCTCCTCTCCCTTACAGATGGTAAGCTCAGTGTGAGGTGCAGATTTCGAAGCCTCCCTTGCCGCAGCCCCAACTCTCACCCTCCTCGAGGGTGGATGCGGCAGCGGTTTCTCATCTCTCCTAATATCTTCCAAGTTCCTCCTCTCTGTTTTTTTTCCACCAGGGCGATGCCCTGCTTCCCCCTTGTTACCGCACACACTCCCTCTGCGGTAGCTGCCGCCTCAACCCCCTGTCCGAGTCCCTAGACCCGCAATCTTCTAGGGTGCAGTGGCACCATACCCAATTCGAACAGTAACCGAGCCCATTTAAGCTACGTAAACCCCAGTTTACAAGGCCTAAGGTCCAAGACTAAGAAACCCCTTTAATTACCTCCCAGATAATTCTCTTATCCCCACTTCCATTATTCAAGTAGTAAGTACGAACATCATGTGTCTAAACTTAATTTCAACATAACTACAAATCTCCACTTTTTTAATGTTTTAATTCATTGATAAAAACCCAAAACGTAAGCTTTAATGTATTTTTCAGCTTGAGAGCACATGTGGGCACAGAGTTTGGGCTCACATAATTGGCGAGCATCAGGGGATGGACCCAAGGTGTCTTGCTTCGTAGACAAGAAATCTTATCAAATTCGATACTCCTTGCATCGGCTGCCGGTTGTGCGGATTGGGAACTCTCACTGTTCAATGTTTCCAGTTGCAAGGAATTGTTTGGAAATGCCTCACGAACAAGGTATGGGCCCAGCCACACCGCATCAAACTTATCTTGAAATTCAAGCTTCCTAGCATCTTGAATCATTACCATCATACCTGGCCTTAGTGCCCTCTTCTTGTGTCGTTTGTCAAAGGTGATCTTCCTTCGCCTTTGAATGGCCTCGATGTGTTGAACACTCATCAATTCTTCAAGTGTTGTCGGCCTATTTCTCAATGACTGACTATCCGTAAGGCGTGAATCAATCGCAACTCGAAGTGATTTCACCTCGAACTCAATGGGGAGCGTAGCTTCCAACCCATACACCAACGAAAAATGAGTGGCTTGAGTCGTCACCTTAAATGTTGTTCGATAAGCCCACAATGCCGCAGTCAACTTGACATTCCAATCCCTCTTAGAATCCATAATTGTCTTGCAAAGGATACCCACCAATGTCCCATTGACCAGCTCCGTCTGACCATTTGTCTGCGGATGATAGGGAGTGGTTTTCCTATGGTCTATTTAGAACATGTCTGTCATTTCTTTAATTAAAGAATTCAATAAGTGAGTCCCCCTATCACTAATTAAAATCTTTGGACACCCAAACCTGGAAATGATGTTCTAGTACATGAATGTAGCCGCATGTGCCGCCGTGTCGATCTTGACCGCTTTAGCCTCCGCCCACTTGGTGAAGTACTCGATGGCGACCACAATGTAAGCCATTCATTTTGAGGAATGGGGATGGACTTCTCCTACATTGTCAATTCCTCATTTCTCAAAATGAACTAAAAATAAGGACACATGGAGTGGCATCTCCATGCGGAGGTCATTCCTCATATACCTCTGACAAGCATCACATCGCTTGATATAATCATGTGAATCTTTAAACAAGGTAGGCCAAAAGTAACATGCTTTAAGATTCTTTTGGCCGGTAAGTTGGCTAGAAAATTGTCCACCACATGCACTATCATGGCATGCGGCTAGAATGGATGGCACCTCCACCTCTGACACACATCTCCTAAGCAAACCATCAACTCTCTTCCTAAACAACCTATGGCATTATGACTGCAAAGTGTCTACTATTGACTCTAACTTTCCTCCTATCCTCCTTCGTCCACTCACCCGACAACTGCTGAGTTGTCAAAAACTTTATTATCCTGGCATACCACTCAGGTTGTGCAGTAACAACAAAAATATTATCATCAACTAACATATCATCCACTAGACTAATGCCTATGTCCTCTGACAACCTAGACAAGTGGTCAGCTTGTAAATGCATGCGACCGAGTTTGTACTCCACCATGTAATCGAACTCCTCTAACAACAAAACCCACTTAGCTCCGCTTTGTTGACCAAGTATTTGATGGCCATGTGATCCACAAAATATACAACCGGGTTACACATGAGGTAATGCCTAAATTTCTTGACTGAGAATACCATTGCTAGACACTCCCTCTTGGTGGTAGAATAGTTTCTCTCGGCCGGTGTCAATTGCTTGCTAGCATAGGCAATGGGTTGGTCTTTATCCTTCTCCCCCGTGGACTGACAAAATGCACTACCCACCGCCACATTGCTAGCATCACAAAACACATGGAAAGGTTTATCCCAATCGGGTGGCTTCAAAACGGGACAAGTGCTTAATTTATCCCTCAACTCCTCAAATGCCCTTTGGCATGCCTCGGTCCACTCAAGCCTACAATCTTTTTTAAGCAACTGAGTGATAGGAACCGCTATCTTAGCAAAATCCGGGATCAATTCTCTGTACCACCCCACATGTCCTAGCAACTTAGCTATCCCCTTGGCATTGGTTGGAGTTGCCAACCCACCTATGACCGCAATCTTTTCGGGATCCGGTTCCCTTCTTTTTTCACTGACCACATATCCAAGGAGCACTCCTCTATCCACGCCCAAGAAAGTCTTATCCGGATTCAAGGCTAGCCGCATCTTCCTACATCTAATCAAAGCCTCCCTAACACACTGTAGATGGTCGCTAGTATTAAACTGAGTGCTAAAATCATCCACAAAGACGGTCATGGATTTGAACAATAGGTCGGTGAAGATGTACATAACCAATCTCTAAAACGTGGCAGGTGCATTACACAATCCAAATGGCATGACTATCCACACAAAAGTTCCCCAAGGAGTGGTGAATGCCGTTTTGTAGATGTCTTGGAGGGCAATAGAAATTTGGTTGTTACCTGCATACCCATCCATGAACACGTGCATGTGTGAGATGTACAATATTCTCCCGGTCCATGCCTCCTCGGATGTCTAACCATCCACAATTTTGGTTGAACACCGGTTCTATACGTACATTGCAGTGCACAACGCCTCCGCCCAAAATTTATGGCCAAGGCATTGGACATGAATCATAGATCGTACTGATTTGGTTTGCTTGCTCAGCCGTGCCCTTTTGTTGCAGCACATAAGGTGACGAGGTTTGCCATGCAATGTCATATTTGCTGGAAAAATCATCAAATGCCTTTGAAACATAATTGTCTGTCCTAAGAACCTTAATTATATGCTCCGATTGCCTCTCCACCAAGGTTTTTCATTTTTTGAATCTTGCCAACACCTTGCTTTTGGCTTTAAGCACATACACCCAAATTTTGCGCAAAAAATTATTAATGAAAATGAGAAAATACCTTGCGCTTCCAATGGACATGGTTTTCATTGGCCCGCATACATTGGAATGCACGAGCTCTAAGATCTTTGTGGTGCGGGTACCTCCATCCATCGGGAACGGTCACCTCGTTTGTTTGCCCTTGGCACATCCATCACATGCAAACGAATGCACATTGTCTTGTGCCGCTCCCACATCCATCCCGCTCACCATGCTTTGAAGCATTCTCACGTTATTTGCGTTGAGATGCCCCAACCTCTTGTGCCAAAGCTCCAAAGAATGCGAGCTCCCATCGGAACGTGCTAAAGAATTTTTTTCGACCCCATTCATCACATTCGTGTCCAATTGGTACAAATAAAAATTTTTTCATTCAAAAAAGTGCTAAATGAATTTAAAACCATCAATAGAACACAACTAAGCCTCTTGGAACTCAAATCGCCTCAAATTAAGTATAGAATGGAGGTATCTTTTAAGTCATAATTTTTTCATTAAAAACAAATGTTAAATGATTCAATAAACATCAAGAGAACACAACCAAACATTTTGGAATTCCAATCACCTCAAAATAAACATAGAATAAAGGGATCTATTAAGTCAAGATTATTTTATTCAAAACAAGTGTTAGATGACTTAATAACCATCAAGAGAGCACAACTGAGCATTTTGGAACTCAAATCGCCTCAAATTAAACATAGAATGGGAGATCTATCAAGTCAAATTTTCTCACTCAAAATAAGTATTTAATGACTCAATAAACATCAAGAAAACACAACTAAACCTCTTTAAATTCAAATTGCCTCAAACTAAGCATAGAATGGACGGATCTCTCAAGTCAATTTTTTTTTAATTCAAAACAAATGTTAAATGATTGAATAAACATCAAGTGGGGACAACCAAGCCTTTTGGAATTCAAATCACCTCGACCTAAGTATAGAATGGGGAAATTTCTCAAGTCAGAAGTTTTCCACTTAAAATACAAATTGATCTACATTCGTGCATTCAAAATGGAATAGACCTCTACCAAATGGGTCCTTTGATGTGGTAACACTCCTACAAGGTGATCCACATTGGTCCAAACCTCCTAGAATGCTCCAAAGTGCTCCAAAGGTCTCCAAAGCTTTAAGATTCCACCAAAAGCTCAAAATTCCTTCAAATTGCCTTTGATCATATCCAGCTCTCTTCTAGCTACTGCTAAGTTGATCTCTATGCTCTAAAGCTAAGTGGGCCCATAACCTATTGGAAAATGAAAGAAGAAATAAAAAAAACCGGCGTAGAAAGGTAGAACACAATGCACAAGGATTGCATACAATGGAGAGAGTGATTACCTCTTCCCCTTATGTTTTTATTTTTTTATGTGGGTTAGGACTAGCGTTGACAACCCATATGGGATAATGTCACCAATGCAACCTAACACTATCTTCCAATAAAGGGTGTCATTAATTCTTTCAATAAAGTTTATGATTGAATTTTGTACTCAGAACACCAATCCTACGTAACGCAACACAAGGCAAGTGTTGGCAATCAAATCCCTCATGGATGGAGATTAGAATTGATTTAGTGCATGGAAATGATATTAGCATAATGCATGTTGACACAAAAATAGTGAAAACAAAGCAAAAATATAAACCTAATGCATTAGACTTTAATTATGTAAGACAATAAATATGTAAACCATGAAACTTCAATAAAATGTTAAAACAATAAATGGTACAAATCGTAGTATTTAAAATATGGAGGTGTAGGAACTTACCACTCCAACAACATACTAGTGTTCCATTGAAATTTGCAATTGTGGAACCCATGCGGGGGGACACAAACAATTCTTTTAGTGAGGATAACAGTTCGACATTGCTTATAGAACGAGTCTTATATGACAATATCCATGTCTCTTTGAAGTAAATACCACAATCCTACACCACTTATTTCATGGGTTTTATCATATTTTTTCATTTTCAAATGGATATTATCTACGTTCAATTGGCCCTAGCCATGTGGAACATGCATCGTCTCTCCAAATCTCCCATCCTCCACTTCAAAGTTCCAAGAAATCTTTGTGGATGGTAGCATCTAGGTTTTTTCCAATTACAATGCATTGGATCAAGAAAAATTCTATTACTTTGAACAACCTCCAAGTTTGTATTGAGTGGTAAAATTGCAATTGGTGAAGATATTTTCTAAGTGGAATGTGTGGAATGTGTAGAACATGTACAACCGGATGATTTTTGCCTATTTTTTTCAAAATGTTACATGTTATTATGTGTGAATCATTGATATTATTTTATGTAACATAGGATGGAGGTGTATCTTTAATATGTCATTAACATGTGGAAAGTACCTAATAGTTTTCTCTTATAAAATGCAACAAGGATTGCCATATGATATATTCATTTATGTCATATATCATTTTTTTCATGACATTTAGAGTATGAGGATGTAGAGCAAACAATTGGAGATAATTGGATGACACAACACAAATGAATCTTCAATATACTAAATTACTTAATTACGAAAGATTGCAATGAAAAACCTTATTAGCACATCACACTAAAAATATATTAATTTAATGTAGAGCAAGGAAGTTTCTTTGCTCCACATTTGCAAATTTCAAAGAATGTACAATTTGGGAGGCTTTTGGAACCTTTTTAGTATGTTATTGTGGTAAAATTGTGGAACGCCCCTTTCCATGGTGCCTCCATTTTGGCACCTCTTTCATTGTTGTATGGGTCAATGTCATTGTTTGGATCTGAGTTGAAGTCATCCAAATCTGAGTCAAATACCTTATTTTTGTTTGTTTGTTATTGAAGATATTTCCAATCTTGCTACATGATCCAATTTTTGTTTTGATATCAATTTTTGTTATGTTTTCTTCCCATGCCCATTTTTTGAAAATGGATATGATTTTAGCTTCAAATGCTAAACCCTTGACATCCACAACACATGTAGAACCCTAAACAAGCCTATAACTATTGACACAAATCTTATTATTTAATTTTTGTTGCAATAAATTCATGTGTAGAAGATGCACAACTTGTTTGGTAAACATTGATGTGACACTTCATGGACTTGAGAAACAACACCTCCTTCACTTAAGCAAATTATAAGTAACATAAACAATTTTCCCATAGATCATCATTTTTTTATGATAGGGTTGAATATTGACATCGTGTAAGCAAATGCTTCCATTGCATCTCCTACATCATTGATGATGCAAATGGAATTTCCCTTGTTGTCAACGTAGATACGTTGTTTTCTTTCTAGAAGTACATTATACAGTTGCAAATAACATTTCTCACCACATTCCAAAACCATTTGGAATATATTTCATCATTTATACATTACTTATGAAAATTTGAATGCCAATATTTCCCCATGAGAAAAATTATACATTGAAACACATAAAACTTTAAACATATAAATAATGAAGAATAAGGGGTTTGCAATGAAAGTATGAGCATATGAATGAATGGAAGCCATGAAAAATGAAAATCCCGATTTTTTGAAAATTCACCTAGCAAATTTTCAAAATTGTGAGGCTACAAATTGAACTTGTTGTGTAGTGTAACATGACCCATACATGTAACATAGATGTGCCACCAAACACATCATCATGACCTAGGATAAGCCATGACCTTTACACACATGAACCATATGGAATTTACAACGCATTCAACATTATTTATGGGAGCAAACATGATCAAATATATGGAAAAATGCTTTGGTATACTAAAACCATAGATGTTTTGGTCAAACGCCCAAAATAATAGCTAAATGTTAGTTCAATTGGATTTATTTTCATGGCGTCTTTTGTTGTTGTGTTGGGTACTCATATATAGAATATAAAAATATGATCCTTAGAATTTATCATTGAAAATACTACTTTTAAAATGGCTAAATTTAGTTTTGAATGTAGATTTCATGACTTTAAATATTTTTAAATTGGATTTTTTGATATCCCTCGAACTCATTATAAACATGTGGGCACCATTACATAAATTTGTAGAAAACATGAATTTCATGGAATTTAATCATATTTTAAACAATGTTTAGACAATTGTGTATTCAATTACCTACTTGCAAACTACTTGCACCATCTTCTAGAATATGGAGATTTTTATTAAAAAAACAATTTATCAATACAAATTGCTTGGCTTTGTAGATCAATGTGTTTCTCATTTTTTTTTGAATTTTTCTTCACAAATTCAAAGTTAGTGTGTAGTTTTGAATCACTTTCACTTAAACTTATGCAAGGTAATGAGTTATGTACTCGACCGTGTTTGCACCTTACATGATACACTTTCTTAGTAACCACCCAATGATTGGCATAGCAAATATTTATTATACAAATCCAGGGTGATATATGTTGCCATTTTCTTGTTAATTATCCGTATTAGTGTGGCCAGATAGATAGTGCGTGCGAAGATTAGTGAGGGTGATACCAAATTTCTTCACGCCATAAAATTCATTTTACCATAAGATTTAGGAAACATTATTCTTCTCGGTACTATTCATTGAAACATTATCGAGAAGAAGTCTATGGGAAACACCGGTTTCGTTAAAAATGCACATAAGCATGTGCATTTTTTTGGGGGATTATTTTTTAATATTTTATTCTCAACTTTTGGAATGATTGCATAATAAATTCGTACTTTGATACAAATACTTTCAAATATTATTAGTTTCAAATATTTCCAAGACAAGGCTAATACACTATATGACCATCATATATATATATATATATATTGTGTTTAACTTTTTTAGTAAAAAAATTTACGTTATGAAATAAATCACGGGAATAAAATACATCCGTTTGTGTATAGCTTAAAATACATTATTTATGAACCTAATGAAAAGTGTGACACATACACCTCACCCTTGGACCAAACACATGAAAATAAATTAAAACTAAGTGATACAACACTTGCTTCATCATAGAAATAATAATATTGAAATTGATGATACCAAAGGAAATAACGACATACTTTTGTCATCTTACACTGAAATATTAATATATAATATAACAAAAATTTTTCTTTCCAAACTATATATATCTATATAATAAAATATGAATATAAACTAAAATATTTTTAACCATCCAAAGAGTCTAAACCTAAGCCTAGAGAAAACATATTTTTGCGTACATCTGGATGTACCAATGCATATTCTCCAAACTCTGTTGCTCCAAGTATACTAGCATTTACTTCAAGTTCTTCATCATGATTGAGTCCAAGACTTTGTTCAACATATTTGTATTTAACAAGATCTTCTGCATTTACAGAAGGAATCGCCTCACGTCTATAAAACTTCACATTTCCATCAGTCCACAATTATGCACATTCATTCCAAAAATATCCATTTTCGTTTGTTTGAGTTGTTGCAATTTTAGATTTTTTTTGAAGTGTCACCTTCAAGAGTAGAAGCATGTTTTTACGTTTCTTTACTAAAGATTCACCTCTTCCCACCTCACATCCGTTCTCACCATCACCATCAACATCATTGTCATCATCTTCATCACCGCTATCGTTGTCATCATCATCATCATAAGTATTTTGAAATTTTTCTTTATCCAACAACAATGGATTTTTGTCAGGTAGAACTTGTTTAATTTTGTCCACATAATGTTTTTTTCATTTCTCAAGCCAAACTTCCATATCCAAATTTGATTCCAACAAAATGAGTTGTTCAACTCTACCACGAACGTTTTCAATCAAATATGAAAACCCTTCCATCACCAACATCCAATCTGAGGAAAAAAAATGACTTATCAACTCGTCAGTAACTTCTGGACAACGAGCCATTTGATTTTTTGAACACATACTCCAACCACTGGAGGGCTCAATATAGTATGACTGAATACTTTGTGGTGTTCCCTTGTCATTGGAAAAAAAAATTCCCAAAGAAGTATTAGGGGGGTGTCGTAAAACCACAACGAATTGCCCAATAGGAGAAAATCAAGCAATACATTTTGGTCCATCTTTCACTACAAAGCCTATAATCTCTGATTGTGAATTAAAAATATACATCCCAATGTGTACAAAAAACTCAAGAATATTGTTCAAACCAATCAAATTTTGAATATGTTCCACATTTTCTCCAACGGGAAGCATAAAAATAACATTCCAACATTGTACATCTCCCATCCACGATTCAATTTTTTTTCATAATTGATGAATATTTTGTTTGTGTCCAATAACCATTTGTAGGCCCATTTCGACAATAAAAAATCCATAATGCACTTATTCCAAAAATACCACTATCATTTTTGAAAACAGAACCACCAATTTTAACTTCTGTTGAGAATCCCAAAGAAATTGTTCCTTCAAAGTTGAAACTCATTTTCCAATTTCCAACATCATTTTGAGAAATAACTTTTCCATTGCAAAAAAGACCCAAACTTCCTTCTATAATAAGTTGATGATGATCAATTACATTACAAGGTATAAAATCATCATGCTTATATTGTTTAACATAAGCTGTTTGAGAATTGATGTGGCTCCATCGTTTCAAAAATTCATTGCCTTTTGGAATGTCTTTGGCGAAATAGTCTAGTGCATCCTTTCCACCTAATCTTTCCACATCTGTCTGTAACCAATGTTTTTTCTCACCAAATGGATCAAGATGTCCAGATTCCAACCACTTGAATGTATTCTGAATACCTGCTTGATGTTTCGCAACATCACACTAATGGGCCAATTCAGGTTCACTTTTTTTTTCCATCAAACCACAATATTTGTTCCTTATCCACAGAGTCTGAAGTTAGCTGCCTACAAAGTAATATATGTTCATTTGTTGTAAAACCTTGTAAAGGACGAAGCCAACCAATGAACATACGTGGACGCTCTTACATTGAATCTTTGATTTTCTACCCTTTGTTTGATATTGATGATCCAAGCTCCACACTTCTATGTTTTTTTGATTTGAATAATAATCCATTGTCATATGCATCGCACATATCTTTCAACGCCTGCCAACAAGTATCTATAAGTGTAGCCATGGATGTATAATCACGAAATTTTTCTCTCATTTGCAAAATTGAAATTTTGCCATCCCCCAACCTTGTGCCTGTAATGCTTGGCATAGAACGTAAGAATTTTTTACGGTTCTCATCTTCAGCATTAGGTCGACCAAGACTTTCCCATAATATTCTAGTTTTTTCTAACATTTCTCTCGTTGTACTATGGTACTTCCTTTCTGTTGTAATGTCATTCAATCTTGTTGATGAAAAAAGATATGTAATTTCATTGTCATACAACACAATTGTTACGGGTCGACATAAAAATATCTTATCATAATCTAGTTGAGAAAGCGATCCACATAAAAGATCATTCTTGGCCAAAATATTGCACGCATGTTCCACATGTTGTCCATCAACAGGTTCCCAAATAATACCGTTGAAAAAACATTGTTTTTTCTCTTCTATAGAATCTCCAAGCATATTCTCCAAGCATTGGAAGAAACGGTCATTTGACCCCACACCCTTGAAGCATTTCGCTTCACTTGTACCTCCATTTGGGTCTTTATAAAACATTGGACGTAATGTAATCCAAGAAGAGTCTACAATATGCTTATCTCGCAAGGCCTTGTAGACTTTTTTAGCGTTCTCTATGTTAATAACACGTTGGTTAGTAAAACTATCAGTAGGAGGCCTTACATGATTCATGCCCACTATAAAAGAAAAATCTCTTCCATAGACATATCCTTCATCAATTTCATCTTGACTTGGAGGATTGAAAGACTCCTCTAAAGAACACTGATTCTGTGAGCTCACCAATTTCTTCCTTTACCTTTTGAACATTCAGCATTTGGTTCTTGAGTTGGAGATATCAAATCTTTTGCAGTCAATTCAAATCTAGTATCTCCCTCTCGAAGATGAGAAGGTGCCTGAGAACATACAATAAGCTCAAGTTGAGAATCAACATCCATACCACATTCATATGGAAATGATAATGCTCTACGCCATCTCAAATCTTTTGATGGTTCTTGTGTTTCATGCATGTATGTTTCAGCTGAGAGATCGTCAATAATTATTGTTTGAAACCGTTGATAAGAATCCATATACTCGATCAATTTTTTCTCTTCAAGTAGACTTAGACCACGAAACACTTCCAACATAGAAGTACGAATAAGTTTTTCTGAATCACTCAATTTCTTCCACCACTTTCGAGCCTTGGGAATTCCAACCACTTTCATACCATCAAGATCAACAACATCTCCAATGATGTTGGCACATTTCAAAACATAAGAAGAAATTGCATTTGAGGCTTTTGAAACAACGAATATCTCGCAAGAATCCATATCATGTGCATAGGCAGGAGTAACAATTTTTTGAACAATTTCTCCTTTGGACCATGCTTTAGAACACCATACTTTGTTTTCCATCCAGGGATAAGTAGAAATCTTTAGGACCACATGCTTATCGTCGCGTGTCAGAAACCATCCATAATCCTTAAAAGCATTCGAAGGCTTCAAGTGTTTATTCGGGGGGGCCCTGGAAGGCCCACCCCCCTTGTCCCGCATGATATCACCTCCAACCTCACTTCTTACAAGCACACATAAACCATTTTAAAGACATAAAAATATTCTTTAAACACATTACATTTTATACAATCACAACAAAATTCGATTTTCTCAGTAAGGGTGACCCATGTGCCTCACCTCTAAGCACAAGCATAAGAAAAAATTGAAATTTCTTAAGGAAGGTGAGGCATGTGCCTCACCCGAAAAACACAAATTTACAACATAGAACTTTGTTTGATAAGGGTGATGAGACATGTGCCTCACCTCTAAGCACAAGCCCAAGGAAAAATTGAATTTTTTTAAGGAAGGTGAGGCATGTGCCTCAATCTAAAAACACAAATTCCAAACATAGAACTTTGTTTGATAAGGGTGAGGCATGTGCCTCACCCCTAAAACAAAAATTCACAACATAGAACTTTGTTTGATAAGGGTGAGGCATGTGCCTCACCCCAAAAATACAAATTCACAACATAGAATTTTGTTTGATAAGGGTGAGGCACGTGCCGCACCCCAAAATCATAAATTCAAAACATAGAACTTTGTTAGATAAGGGTGAGGCATGTGCCTCACCCCTACGTACAAGCATAAGGAAAAATTGAAATTTCTTAAGGAAGGTGAGGCAGGTGTCTCACCCCAAAAACACAAATTCAAAACATAGAACTTTGTTAGATAAGGGTGAGGCATGTGTCTCACCTCTACATAGAAGCTTAAGGAAAAATTGAAATTTCTTAAGGAGGGTGAGGCACGTGCCACACCCCAAAATCATAAATTCACAACATAGAACTTTGTTTGATAAGGGTGAGGCATGTGCCTCACCTCTACGTACAAGCTTAAGGGAAAAATGAAATTTCTTAAGGAGGGTGAAGCACGTGCCGCACCCCAAAATCATAAATTCACAACATAGAACTTTGTTTGATAAGGGTGAGGCATGTGCCTCACCTCTACGTACAAGCTTAAGGGAAAAATGAAATTTCTTAAGGAGGGTGAGGCACGTGCCGCACCCCAAAATCATAAATTCAAAACATAGAACTTTGTTAGATAAGGGTGAGGCATGTGCCTCACCCCTCCGTACAAGCATAAGGAAAAATTGAAATTTCTTAAGGAAGGTGAGGCAGGTGCCTCACCCCAAAAACAAAAATTCAAAACATAGACCTTTGTTTGATAAGGGTGAGGCATGTGCCTCACCTCTACATAGAAGCTTAAGCAAAAATTGAAATTTCTTAAGGAGGGTGAGGCACGTGCCGCACCCCAAAATCATAAATTCAAAACATAGAACTTTGTTTTATAAGGGTGAGGCATGTGCCTCACTTCTAAACACAAGCTTGAGGAGAAATTGAGATTTCTATAGGAGGGTGAGGCATGTGCCTCACATCTGAAAACAGAATTGAGGAGAAATTGAGATTTCTCAAGGAGGGTGAGGCATGTGCCTCACATCTAAACCCACGGTTGAGGAGAAATTGAGAAATTTCAAGGAAGGCTTGTGCCTTACCCCTAAAAAACAAATTCGAAACAAAGAATTTTGTTTGATAAGGGTGAGTCATGTGCCTCATCTCTAAGCACAAGCTTAAGGAGAAATTCATATGTTTAAAGGAGAGTGAGGCATGCGCCTCACCCCAATCAAACAAATTCAAAACATAAATTTTTTTGCCTCTGCTTGAAAAGAAGAGAAGTGATATAATATTTTGTAATCAAAATTGAGGAAAACAAAATTCAACAATACGAATGAGTAATACTGATTTTGGAGGTCTATATAAGGGTAAGGGTCATATATTCTAGAGTTTGAAAAATAAGGATGAGGCAGTTATATTACATGTATATTATATGTATTAAGTATACTGTAATATTTTGTAATAATTAATAAATTGTGTTATTTTGAAAAATGAAATCATATTTAGATCTGAATCCCAAAAAAATGAAGAGTTTAAGAATTACCTGAATGGAGTGCTGAATTGAAGTACACTTTGAATAAAGTTGAAAATAAGTATAAAATACGAGGGTATTTGAATATTGAATAAAAGTTGGTATTGAAGCGCCTATATAAGTTGAAAGTAGAGTCGAAGATCAATTGAGCTGCAAAGGAAGACATTAGAGTTATTGGAGAGTGAATTGAATGCAATAAGATGATAGAGAGCTGAAGGATAAAAAATCTGCAGCAATAAGTTAGATGATGTAGCACTAGAAAAACTTTTGAACTTTTGAGGAATAACAATTAGAAGGAGTGAAGAGGTATCATCGGAGACAAACAAAAAGGTGTTGGACTAAGAGTTGCAAGAGTAAGAGACGCCGAAGTAGATCGGTGTTTGAGAAGAGCGGCGGCTGAAAAACTTGACCTAACCCTGAGCGGCGTTTTAGGTTAGTTCAAATGTTTGTTTTTTAATCTTATATGTGTGAACAAACTTTGTATTGGTCTATCATGCACAGATTTAAGAATTCACACCTGAATTTTTTTAGGTGGGCCGGTGGCACTATTCTACTCTATTTAGTTTTTTGGAAATAAAATAGAATTTTTATAAATATTCAATTTCATCTACATAAATATTATAAATACAACTTTAAAATAAAATTTATTATATTATATATTATAAAAACATATTTACATCAATATCCATATTTTTCATATTCAATTCAAGTATTGCTCATTTTAACGTAAGGATAACGGGAGGTTGTTTATCTTATATTCTCCCGTATTTGGTATTTACCCTTACATATTTTAGAGCAATGAAGCACATGCCACACCTTGTGGAGCCTTAATTGGTTATTTCAAGATTTATAGGAGTGAGGCATATGCCACACCTTGTGGAGCTGTAATTAATTTTTGTTCAAGTTTTAAGGGAGTGGGGCATATGCCTCACTTTGTGAAGCAGTATTTAGTTTTTTTTCAAGTTTTAAGGGGGTGGGGCATATGCCTCACCTTGTGAAGCAGTATTTAGTTTTTTTTCAAGTTTTAAGGGGGTGGGGCATATGCCTCACCTTGTGAAGCAGTATTTAGTTTTTTTTCAAGTTTTAAGGGGGTGGGGCATATGCCTCACCTTGTGAAACAATACTTAGTTTTTTTTCCAAGTTTTAAGGGGGTGGGGCATATGCCTCACCTTGTGAAGCAATACTTAGTTTTTGTTCAAGTTTTAAGGGAGTGGGGCATATGCCTCACCTTGTTAAGCAATATTTAGTTTTTTTCAAGTTTTAAGGGGGTGGGGCATATGCCTCACCTTGTGAAGCAATACTTAGTTTTTTTCAAGTTTTAAGGGGGTGGGGCATATGCCTCACCTTGTGAAGCAATACTTAGTTTTTTTCCAAATTTTAAGGGGGCGGGGCATGAGGGAAGCTATCTTATGAACGTTGAGCAGTGAGCAGTAACACAAGAGCAATGAGCAGTAACATATGAACAAAAATCAAGTAGGTGCATAACCTCATTATACATATATGTAGGTAACTACTAGGTTTTGAGACATCCGCATGTGGATGCGAGTTGTATAAGAGACTGGTATTAGGTCTGGATCAACCCGAGTCCGAATCCTGTTGGTTACATTGACTGGTGCTATCCCAAATTGAGCTAGTGATAAAGCAGGAATAATCTATAGGCGGATACCAAGAAGGCATTACTACGCGGATGTGCATAGAATCTTCTTAATTATTTTTTATTTTTAGAAACTTGTTATTATTTATCCGTATGAATCAATCAGATCGCTCACCTTGTGAAGCGGTACTTAGTTTTTTTTCCAAGTTTTAAGGGGGTGGGGCATATGCCTCACCTTGTGAATCAGTGTTTAGTTTTTTTTTCAACTTTTAAGGGGTTGGGGCATATGCCTCACCTTGTGAAGCAATACTTAGTGTTTGTTCAAATTTTAAGGGAGTGGGGCATATGGTTCACCTTGTTAAGCAATATTTAGTTTTTTTTCAAGTTTTAAGGGGATGGGGCATATGCCTCACCTTGTGAAGCAATATTTAGTTTTTTTTCAAGTTTTAAGGGGGCGGGGCATATGCCTCACCTTGTGAAGCAATACTTAGTTATTTTTCAAGTTTTAAGGGGGTGGGGCATATGCCACACCTTTCATATTCATAATTAGCTTTGTTCCACTTTAAGGGGTGGAAAGGAAAGGTTAAGGCACATACTCCGAAGTAGTAAATAACTTTATCTATAGTCTAAAGAAGTAAGGTATATTTCATACCTCCAATTACACACCATAACTTCATCTAATAGATTGTCAATCGAGTCTTACCTATATATTTTACGGTTCAACAAAAGAAGGCTAATATATGTTTTATTTCTTTCATTACATAATTTGTTACTTAAGTTATATAACTTCTCAACAATTTTTAATATGTACTTATCAATGTTTATTTCTTCTTTTTCATCAGACTTTGATATATCATGAAATAAGTTACATGAATCCTTATTTGGATTCAATGGAACGTGAAGATGAAGGTGGATCTCCTTCATTCATTCGACATCGTGCAAATAGAAGTTTTGAGATGTAAAATGAATATCTTCTTAATTACGAAGAATTATTGGAGGACCAAAGGTTTGTTTATCTTTACGACATTCATGGCAAAGAAGTTGGAAAATGACTCCTACAAGATATGGTTGTCGGTGATATATTACATGATAAACCAATATCTCCAGATGATGCAGTGGTTTTCATACAAGGTATTACAGTCTCGGAAACTCGGGTTCATGAATTGAATTTGACATTTATGAGTGATTGCCTTTACAAGTTTATTCGATGGCCTAGAAGTCAAATCAAACAGATTCAACTACCAACAACTCCTAATTTGCATTTACCTCATATACATTGTACTCCATCACCTCTTATGAGCCAAATGTCAAATACTTTTACTTATGATCGTTCATCTTTTGAACACACTATGGAAGGGTTACCCGAATCTCATGCTCGTCGTCCATATGTTCATAAAACTCGAGCAAACAAAAAATCTAAGGGTCCTCGCATCCTAGGAATTTCCAGAGCTGATAAAATTACTTTAATTGATATACGTGAAGCAAAAATTAAAAGGCCTTGTAAAAAACAATACCTCCAAAATATACATGAACATGATATTTTATCTTTGCGATATCAAGCATTGGGTATGACAAAGTATAAAGATAAAGCATGTTGGATTTTAACAACTCTTCGAGGATTCCAAGTTTCGTGTCCAACTGCACCAATGAAGATGAAATTCGAAGCAATAATAGTTGGACAAAAGATTTGCATTGCATGTTTTGCAAATGCAGTGGAATATTCACTGCGAAGGCTGAATTCTATTTTATCATAAATACGTGAAATTGATGTGATAGATGTTTTTCATGGAAATTGCGGAAAAAGAAAAGAAGCTACTCATATTAGTATGGCCCGAGCACATTTCGAGTCATATATCAAGTTTTTTGGAGAACCTCAACCTTATCGCCAAGTTCGTCGAAAATCCGATGGACAAAATATTGAAGTGATTTGTCTACCTATGAATGTACGTCAATCTGAAGTATGGATTGCTATAAATAATGCATTGGAACATATGGATGAAGCTAATGTTGGATTGTCAATTTTAAAGAAAATATGGAAACAAGAATATACCAATGTATATATTCCCACAGAATCAAGATTTTCAAAATGCCAGATTTGTTGGGAATACAAAGGGAGTATTAAGGCAATGCCTAATGAACGTATGAAGCAGGTTATTCAACAATCTTATAATATCCATATTGATTTGACCATGGAAGAAAGAAAAGATTATAGTCGAGCATGACAAGTAACAATTGAAAGCCCTGATGATATCATGACTCTCATTATTGATGGTATGGACCAAAATACTACAATTGTGCCTAGATTCAAACAAACGGTAAAAAACATTGAGTCTCGATTTGTAAAGACTCATTTATGTGGAGTCCTTGTTCATGACATTGGTTTATATTGTCATATATGGGTGGATTCTCATCACAAGCATGATAGTAATCAAGTGGTTACATCTATTATGAAAGTGTTATGTAATGTAAAGCACCAAAAAAGACGACTACCACCTGTACTCCGCATCCAAGCAGATAATTGTGAGAGAGAAAACAAGAATGTATATATTCTTGGTCTTTGTGCAACTCTAGTAGCCCTTGGATTCTTTAAAGTGATTCAATTATCATTTCTGATAGTAGGTCATACTCATGAGGATATTGATCAACGTTTTAGCTATATATCTTCAGCTTTCAAGCGACAAGATATTGACTCCTTAGAAGAAATGTTGCAAATTTCAAATATCGTGAACGTCCTACCTTTACTGAACCATTTATTCATGCAGATCATCTTGAATATATAAGAGATTGGAAGAGTTTCATTACACCGTATTTGCGAGAAAATGCATTTGTTGGAATTAGTAAACCCCATCATTTTAGATTTTATATGCAAGATAATAAGCCATATGTTCAATACAAAGACTATGCAAGGTCTCTATTATGGATTCCTGAAAATGGATATATTTGTCTTTCTGAAATTCCAAATGTTCGCCTTCAAATTCCCTTAGCACCCATTGCTGAGCCAGAAGATAGGGAATTAATGGCTTTGATTGATTTCATTTTACTAAAAGAACGACATATTGCATGCTATATGGACATTGAGAATAATCTTCTTGCTATTGAAGCAACTGATAGGTTCATTTTTTATTTGAAAGATTTTCCCTTGGAAAATCACTTTGAGGCCACTTCTGCACCATTTTGGCCTCTTTTGGAAAATTTTCCAACCATACATTGTCCAGTACCACAAGAAGTGCAACCACTAGATTCTCAAGTAATGGATATTTTGCAATCACTTCCTCCTGTGATGGAGACATCTTATTTTGGACCTCGTTCCCAAATGCCAAGAGGACATCGCATTCGTGGTTCTTCAAATAATGTACGAGGGCAAGGTAGAAGAAGAGAAGGAAATGTAGAACAAATGGATGAACAAATAAATAGCGGGCAAACAAATGAACGACAAGGAAGTCAAGGCCGTGAACAAGGAGGACGAGTTAGAAGGGGACGTGGAAGAGGACGAAGTGAACGCCAAGGCAATGCACCCAATTTATTCATATCCAATGATAATGCAATTGACCGGTTTTCTACATTTGATCTGCATCAAGATGTAAAGGTGGGAATGGTTGTAGCAATGGAAACCGATGATATTGATCGACACTTAGGGATTCATTTTTTTGTGGCAAAGGTGTTTTCTTTAAGTCAACAAGCTTGTGAGAATGGTGTTGCAAACGTTTTATGGTATCAACCTAAAATGCCAAGAGGTTTACAAGATGAAGAAGAGAAGTTTCACAATCGGTATACAAATTGTATACAACGTGCTTGGAAATCCTCTCGAGAACCACATGATTGTATTCCGATTGGTTTAGTTTTTATTTCTTGGCATAATACTGTTGGGACCCAAAATTTGATTACCGTTTTGGGCATAAGAACTAAGAAATAGTTAAAAATTCCCAATGATGAAAAATTTCATTTTGAATATCACCTAAACCTTTTAGAATAGATTTGTAATATTAACTTCAACTTTGTACTTTTCACATCTTTAAATGTGATGTATTTTTTTAATAAAATATAGTGTTGAAGTTGAAATTTGTCAATGGATTGATGTGAATGAGATTCATTCTATCTTATTGATGACCTATTATTTATTGGTGTTCTTTGTGTAATTAGACATTCAAACTTGTTCATATGCAATGATGTTTGCCCACAGTATAGCATGGAGAAAATACCTGAATTTCTTATCTTGACCATAGAATATGTATTTAATATTCTTGGCTTTATAACCATATTCAAATCAATAAAATATAATTATACATAACTCCCATAAAATGAATTCCTCATCTTATTGTAGGATAAAGTTTTTTTACAAAAATCATCAAATTATAATTTTATTAATGACCAAGCACATTGAACTAAATGTACTCATATTTATAATTTGTTTATTTATACCCAATAAAATTATAATATGATCATATTTTCATTGAAATCTATGCGTTTCCAATAATTTGTTCATGTGCACTTTTACATATTGAATTGCACTTTTAACGAAACCGGTGTTGGGAGGCAAACCAGGGTTCTGGCCTCTCGTGAGGCCACGTCACCTTCAAACCTTGAAAACGTCATCATCTTCTGTCTTCCTCGTTTGGTTCGTCTTCCAACGGAAACTCAAGTCTCTTTGTCCTTCTTTACTCACCTTCTGTGCTCTCTTTGTCTCTCTTTCGCTTCTTATTCTGCTTCTTATTGCTTTCTTTTGTCTTCTCTTTTGCTTGTGAGGGATACCGCCACATCCAAGAAGTCAAGAAGAAGGTGAGATTTCATGACAACACTCATCAATTGAAAGTGCCAACTCTAATCATTAAAATATTTTTCATAGCAACACTATACATTGAGAGTACCAAGCCTATTCATTAAGATTACCACACATTAATCACACTATTCATATTATTCATACCGGCATCAAATATTTCCTATTATCCTATTTCCATAGAGAGAAGACGATTGAAACCTTTGTCAAATGCTACATATTGAGATGAAATTCAACCATAGGGATTGTTATGCTCACCAACATGTGTTTGCATAGCATTGTTTTTTTTATCACTTTAAATAAACTTCATAGCATGCGCCAATTCTTTTGAAACCTATGGTAAATGAGCATGTAGTAATGAATCCAATCTCATTTAGGGTTTGGTCCTCACTAATTTTGTGACTTGGCAAAAAAATGCGTGTTTCAAGTTTTAATACCACACATTCTCTTTGGGATAATCATTGTACATGTTCACCCAACTCTCATCGTAGCAATCTATGATAAAATACATACTATCTTTTTGGCCCCATCAACTTTTTCTATTGCTTTATAACTATTTATATTTGTTTAGAGTTTACTTCAGCCTATAGGAGAACCTTTGTTGCCAATTAGCTTTAGTCTTGTCCTAGAAATCAACATGATTCACTATAAGTAATGAAAGTAATTATTTGAATAGATTGAAAATAGCCTAAGAAGAACTCAAAGGTGATGCTACCTATACTAAACAAAAAACATCAAACGGGTGTGCACTGTTGTAGTGATATTTTGAAGAGGTCATTTTGAGCTTGTTATTTAATGTTATGAAAACACACATTAATTTTCTTGAAACCTATGATAAATGAGCATTTATTCATGAATTTGATATCACCTGGTAGAAATTCAACCTTCCTTAATTTATAAATATGTCCAAATTTTGTGTGTTTC
Organism: Polytrichum commune; assembly: GCA_950295325.1. Taxonomy (NCBI): domain Eukaryota; kingdom Viridiplantae; phylum Streptophyta; class Polytrichopsida; order Polytrichales; family Polytrichaceae; genus Polytrichum; species Polytrichum commune. Next base: position 51,835,026 of record OX485806.1, on the reverse strand, counting down.
GAGAATTTGTACCATGCACACTAAGGGTTCAACAACACATCTTTGTTAAGGCTCTGGGTAGAGTTAATTAACCACTCAAATTAGTTATATTGTGCCCACATTGCCTTGTTGAGAGAATTAACTAACGTGTGCGGTAGCTACTTTGTATAAAAACTAATTAATCCTATGGCTACACCACTTAGAGTTAAAATTAAGGTTTAATCAAAGTTAACAAAATAGAAGTTAACTAACTTTTGGGACCTTGTTTTTGTGAAAAAAAATCTCAACTCATCCATACCCCTATTGCTAACGAAATTTTACAAATGAGTAGCCCAAGTTTTTCTTGAATGCCCGTTTTTCATTTTCCCCACCTTTTTCTTATTTCGTTGTAAGGTGAACCACATTGTTTCTTACAATGTCCTAAATTAGCATATACATTTAAGAATAAAAATGATTAAAATATCATTACAAAATACAATTAGAAATATAATATATAATTGTAATTGTAATGAAATAAAAATGTTGTGGCCCACAAATTATAATGTATCATACGTAGAATCATGTTAAAAACTTGAACAAGTTAAGCAAATCTTCAGAAAATCAATCTTAAGTGTTGTTTTATATTGGTCAACTTTTGATTAATGATTATTGAGATTGCGGGCATATGATTGGTTAGCTAGCATATGAATTAATATATTTCATTAACTCATATTATTAACTAATTCTCCTAACTAATTGGTGTGACAATGGTTTTAGTTACCTAAAATTTTGTTTAGCTAATCTTCACTAACTTGTTAGTTTAGTAATTCTCTTCATTAGGTGGTGCAGCTGGATCCTGATTGTGATAATCGGTGTAGTGATAGAAGCTACGGTATAAGATGCATTTGGTTGGATGGACTAAGGGTGTTGGGTGACCCCGGAATTTATTTCATATGCAGAGTGCAATTGGCTGGGATGGTACGTGTCCAAGCTAGGAATTTACATGAACTTGTGGGCACGGGCATTTGGCACTGGGCCAAAAAGCTTGATCGAGCGAGTCATTTTCCAGTAACTGGAAGAGTTGCTCTTTAGTGTGGAATCTAGATTCTACCAGGAGGGCACAGTTGTTGCCTAGCGCCAGAGCTCTGGCGCTCAGACAACTTAATCGCACCTCACCATCTCCGCTGTTGTCGCCTGCGGATCTGCTCATGCGGAAGGCCGCAGTGATGAAGTTTTGCTCGAAACAGATCATTTCTTGCATACGAAAGCATCTAGGTTTCAGTCCATTTTCAACCCACAGTCCAAGAGTTTCGGAGAGATTTTGTAAATGAGAGCGTGGCTTTGCCGTGGCGATTTGTCGTTTCCAGGGTTAGGGGGTCCCGGAGGTCCAGATTCAGACACTCCGTTGGAGATGTTGCGAAAGGTCATGGATTGAGGATCAGGGTGTGTTTGGGAAGTCCGAGCTTGATGATTATGGAAGCGTAGTGTCTTAAGGAACTTCGTTGGACAGGTCGAGAAGATTGGACAGCTTAGATCACTCTCCGAGAGACGACCATTTATCACAATGGGGACAAGACTGAGGTATTTGTGTTTACTTTCGTTCATCACTTGCGAAGTTTGAATAGTGCAATTGAGATGTTGGTTTAGCTTTTAGCAGCTGGATATGCTTTTATCGTTTGAACGAAGAAGCGAGTCACATTAAACTATATCAGAACGGATGGCCTCTGGAGTTGATGCACTTTATTTTTTTACCAGAAACCCACCTGCCACTTACTCACCTGCATAGAATCGTGTTTGTATCGCCAAACCAAGAGATGGGAGGCGCGAGAATGTCGTAGTTTTGTCTTATTCACTGGGGAGTTGGATAGAGAATCATAGACTATGTTCGATGTCTCCAGATTGAGGCAGAAGACACTTTCCTTGCATCATTTGGTATACCTGAGATAAGAGGGAATGTAGAAAGAAAGTTTTCACCGCGGCTGTCTCCTTCAACAAGTTCCTTGAGCTGTGGACACAAACTACTGAAGAAACTAGTGATAATGTTGCGAACCTCATCCCTGATTGCTGCCATGGATATCCAAATATCTGGAGGCTTCCGTGCGTGCGTATTGTGGATCTGGATTTGATCGCATTCTTGATGGATGTGTGCAGGGATATGATACGGTCCATTCGGGCTTGCAAGACTGCCGCAGAAGAGCGGGGGGTCGTTGCCAAGGAGTGTGCTGTACTCAGGAATGCTTTCAAAGACAATGATCAGGATAATAGGCATCGTAATGTTGCTAAGCTGATGTTCATCCATATGTTGGGTTATCCCACGCATTTTGGGCAAATGGAATGCATTAAGCTGATTGCTGCAGCCAGCTTTCCTGAAAAGAGAATTGGTTACTTGGGTCTTATGCTGCTACTTGATGAGCGCCAGGAAGTGCTCATGCTTGTCACAAACTCCCTGAAAAAGTACTCCAGTACTTCTTTACCCTTCTCAATCTGCTTCTCTTACTTCCATATAACCTGTACAATCTGATTGAAGAAGGGGACCATACGCCTTCATTTTCTCTTATTTCTTTTTTCTGGCATTACTCTCGAGAACCCCTGCAGAATCAGCTTTCCTTCGGAAACAATCATGAAGGTTGAAGCCTCAGCATTTGGATAACACAATATCAATTTTAGGAAGCTGGTCATATTCAGTGGATGTTGTCTGAGTTTCTGGAACCTGTCTTTATCAGGCTTTGCATTCTATGCCGATGAAAATATTTTCGTTTGTGAAAATGCATAAGCTGTGCTGTGGATTTTCGTTGAAAATGTGCAGTGATTTGAGTCACACAAATCAGTTCATTGTTGGATTGGCACTTTGTGCACTAGGCAACATTTGCACAGCAGAAATGGCTAAAGATCTTGCTCCAGAAGTTGAAAAGCTATTACACAGTAACAATTCCTACATTCGGAAGAAAGTAAGTTTGCAATTCTGGCTGGTGATTTGTTGCATTAGGGCTATACTTGGTTTTGAGCTTTTCTAGTGTGATACTCTGATAGAGTTCTCTGTTGCAGTCCTTCAAAAACTAGTGATGTATTATATTCAGGATCCACTTGTGTTGCATCTTCCAGTTGTACCCAGCTGTTTGCTGTACAGCCTCATACAAAGAATATCAGGAAGAAGAGCAGTCGTTATCAAAGCCATAATGAGTGCTCATCACAGTCCTCATTTGTATCTTGGGTTTGGATGTGTTCCTGTAGGCAGCCTTGTGCTCTGTGCGGATTGTCCGCAAGGTACCAGACCTTGTTGAATATATGACACTTCCCGCTACAGGACTTCTGACAGACAAACATCATGGTGTGCTAATCGCTGGAGTGAAGCTCTGTACAGAACTTTGTCAGACCAATGATCTTGCACTTGAACATTTCAGGAAGGTCTGAACACAACAACAGCTTTGAACTGTTTTCCTTATATTCCAGTTAGGCATTTGATGTTCATTTCTTGGCAGCTGTGTATTTGAACCAGTAGCTGCGTTTGTCACCTCAAGTTGAAGTCTTTGGTTTTGTGTCTATTATGCTGCCAATTCCTGATTTCTGCTTGCCTTCTAACAACAGTTAAAGCACTTCATAAGTTCTGTTTGGTTGAATTGTGTTTTTGCATTTGTGCAGCATGTGACAACGTTGGTTCGGGTGTTGAAGAATTTGGTGATAAGTGGGTATGCACCTGAGTATGATGTCAATGGTATTACAGATCCTTTCCTGCAGATTCGACTTTTGAGATTACTACGCATGCTGGGCAAGGGTGATGCTGATTCCAGTGATGTCATGAGCGATATCCTCGCTCAGGTTAGCAACCGTGTCCTCTCATAGCCACATATATCATTTTGTCCTTCTGACTGTTGGTGTTTACTGATTGATATGATTATGGTCAATGTGGACATGCTTAGTACATTCCAGAATCTTGCTGTACATTCCGTGTATGCGTTCCTGAGTATTTCTCATGAGCTCAAGGCACTATATCTTAGCCACATTTCTCAGTACATTTCTGTGAGAATGTTTGTAGTGAGCTCATATGGACTAGGTATGACCTTCCAAGCTTTAAATGAAAAATGAAATGAGTATATATTACTTGTTCATAAATTTAACGTACTTGATGCAGTCAGCTTTGAATTTCTGGGGTGCTTCTGTACTTGGCCACTGGTTCTCAATTCTTGTATCCTATATTTGATAACTCCAGTCGATTACTTGTTTAAGGGGCTAATTATGCCACTTGGGGTAGGTTGCAACAAATACGGAGGGAAACAAAAATGCTGGGAATGCAATTCTTTACGAGTGTGTGCAGACCATTATGGCTATTGAGGCCATAGGTGGTTTACGGGTGCTTGCTATCAACATTCTGGGGCGTTTCTTGGCAAACCGAGACAACAATATAAGGTACATATGTATTCCTGATCATGTAGCTTCTCAGTGAGTTTATGAGTGAGGTTATTCAAGGGTGGCAGGCATTAATTTGCAGTAAAAGCATCTGAATTGGGAAATTTTACTACTTGGAGGTCTTGTGTCCCGTGGCTGTGAAGAATATGTCAGACATGTGGATATTTCATACATGCATTTGTTCTTTCATTGGTTGCAGATATGTTGCACTGAACACACTTGTCAAGGTTGTATCGGTGGACACTCAAGCGGTTCAGCGACACCGCACCACGATTGTTGAATGTGTGAAGGCAAGTATGCTCCCATCTGTAGTCTATATGCTGGATACATTGGTTATTAAATACATTGATACTTGCTGTTGGCAAGTATGCTGGATGCATTGGTTATTAAATATGTCAATATGTAAGCATTGCCTTGGCACACAGGAGAAAAATGAAGGAATGCCTCCATTGGCTGGCAGACATTTAATTTTTTGTGGAGGATCCACACTGGCCATTTGTTCAAATTAAAGAGGACACAAAGTGTGTCTGTTAAGCACTGTCATTAGCTGTAGGTGTATGGCTTTTTGATCCAAAGTCTAAAATCGAGGAAGGGATCTTGTCATGTCCACAGATGATGCAACCAATTTGTAAATCCTGTTGAATCACAGGTCGAAGTCCACAAATGGGAGAGAATAGGGTTTTCAATCATGACAATTGGGTCTATATAAATATGCAGGACTCTGATGTATCTATTCGAAGGCGTGCACTTGAACTTGTTTGTGCTCTAGTCAATGAGAACAATGTCAAGACTCTCACAAAGGAATTGGTTGACTTCCTCAAAGTCAGTGATTCTGAGTTCAAAGGAGACCTCACTGCAAAGATCTCTGGACTTGTTCAAAAGTATTTATCACTTCTCTTCATACTATCTGGATCTTGTCCAACAAGTTGCAGTGAGTGCCTAGGGAAAGCACTTTACTTGCTACCCATATCAAGTAAAATATTAAAAGCACACTCTTAGGCCTTGGTTTAGCTTATTGATTAGAGTTGATCTTGGAGTAAGTGTTGGTATTTCTAATTTTGAACAATGGCGTTTTTGATGCTGAAAGTCTCAAAGGCATTTTGATCTTGATAGAGGCATGCTGTGCTTTAAATTGTAGGTTTGCCCCGAACAAGCGGTGGTATATTGATCAAATGATTCTTCTCATGGTTGAGGTAACTTACTGTCTGATATGAGTGGTTCTTATGACAGGATGTGGTTTGAATGCCTTGAAGATTTCTTTACAAAGTTTCTTTCCTGTGTTTGCTTAGTCTACCTGTGAAGGCTGGTACTTCCGTGCGTTCATATTGTTGGTCTCTGCTTGATAACCTTTTGTTGTTTATGTGAGAGTACATGACAGCCAACATACTCATTGTAGATCCATGCTGTGGTGGGCAGGCTGGGAAATATGTTTCCAGTGATGTGACAAGATCACTTATTGTTGTGATTACCAATGTTAATGATCTTCAAGGTTATACTGTCCGGACTTTGTATCGAGCATTCCAAGCCTGGGATGGACAGGTACCGCGTTACACATCTTTGAAGTACAATGTAATACAGCACTTTGTTAAGTAGATTCTGAATTAGTTTTGTAGCCCTGACTCCCAGAAGTTTTTATGTATTATGCACATAGGTTACTATTTTCTGGGCTTTTATAAACAATTGGGGAAGTTACTTGTGTCTCCAGCCATTTATTGGAAACTCATGAATTTTGTGGGGAGATCTGGATGATCTAATGGTCTAATGGTATATTATTCCAGGTTTGAGGTTAGGACTGGTTTCTAGCATAAATAGCATTAGGTAGAGATTCTTACTTTCTCATTGAGAACCACAAATAGCACATATTTATGAGCCTGCCCTTCCTGTTGTGAGTTAGTCATATCAAGCCTTTAGCTATCAACACTCGTGTAAAGTTCAACTAAGAATGCAGAGGATGTGGTGTGCCCAGGAAAGGATTGTTTTTCTTTGATCCTTTGTGCATGCCTTCTGCAGATTGGGTCCCTTAGCAAGCTTCAGCCCCCACTGATTTATTGGTCAATCTTATATACTTGTATCTAGTCATGTGAGAGGTGAACTGGAACTTTCCTGAGTTTGCCACAGGTCTTGCCACAGGTCTCAAGCTGTTATGGTCGAAATTCAACCTATGTGCACAGGTGGTACTAATCTGAAAATACGATTAATAGGTTTTTGTTTGTTTTTGCAATGAGCAGGAAAGCCTTGGACAAGTTACTGTTTGGTGCATTGGTGAATATGGTGAGATGTTAGTATACAATGCAAATGAGTTGGAGGGCGAGGATCCTCTGATCGTAAGTTTTCTGACCTTACTTGTCCATGACATCCAGTTGAATGTAACTCATGCACCTGAAACAAGATCTAGAATGAGCCCTTGGCAAGTGGCAGGGACCTCTCTAGATTTCTGTATCTGGCTGAGATTGAAGCTGCATGATATGAAATCTTGTCTTGATGTTTTTATTCCCACTGCAAGGGAATCAGCAATCTTGGTTGTTCTTTATGTATTGAGAATCACATCAAATTTTGTGAGGGCTGGCATTTTACTCTTGCTTTTCAAGTGTGGTTCTTTAGGGTGTTTACTGCTGTTGACACTATATTGTTGCAGGTTACAGAATCAGATGCTGTGGATGTTGTTGAATCCATTTTGAAAGACACAAGAGCAAAGTCAACCACTGTAGCATTTGCCCTTACAGCACTACTAAAACTCTCTTCTCGTTTTCCTGAGTGTTCCACGTAAGTCTTCATTTGTTTATCTCATTATAAATATTTGAGAAGTTAGATGGTTCTGGCTTTTGCTTTGAATATTACTGTGAGAATAGGATGATAGTGAATTCCTTTTATCTACAATTTTTTTAGATTGGCTAAACGTCACTTTATTCCTAACATGTTTTTGCTTGGTGTGATGTCTGATGTTTTCTAATCAGTCGCATCAAAGCTTTGATATTGGAATACAAAGGAAATCTTGTACTGGAGTTGCAACAGAGAGCTATTGAATTTGGATGCATCCTTACCAAGCACTATCACATCAAGTAGATTCCTTCCCTACCCTTTGGGTGAAAAAGGCTCTTTATTGATGCTTGGCGCCTTGGGGCTCGTCTCTCTCTCTCTTTTACCTTTGCATCAGCACATGATTTCCTGTTTCATAGCTTTGTGGATTTGTGAACACTGTACTTGCCACTGCTCTGGAAGATCCTGTTGCTGATCTCTCCCATTTTCCTTTTGTTTCTAGAGCTGCCCTCGTAGAAAGGATGCCAGTGTTGGATGAAGCAACTTATTCAGCCAAACATGAAATGGGGGTTGATGGGCATCAAATGACAGCTTCTATGGCATCTCGTTCTAATGGGCATATCCAGCAAGTTAATGGAATCAGAAAAGTGGCTTCTAAAAAAGAACTCGTGGATCTCCTTAGCTTTCTACCCGAAGAGCCGCCCACTTCCCCACAGAAATCTGCTGGGGATGCTTTGCTAGATCTTTTTGGCAGCTCAAATTCTGTCCTATCTCCTGGTACATTCTCTTCATGAAGTCCTAATTTTAGGTTATTGTGCGACTCTGGTTTCTGTTGGTGGCCTTCTTACTTGCTGATCAAATTCAAGGTATTTCGAATTTGTTGGCAATTGGAGTTAGTGACTGACTACTAAATGACATCTTGGAAAAAATGGATGTCCTTTGTAAAATATATTTCTTTGCGTCTTGTTTGATAACTTGTTTCAGCATCGTTTTATTTGCAGCACATCACTTAGCTGGAGGGACAGATGTGTTGTTGGACCTCTTGTCACTAGGTGGTTCAACTGTGCCACCTACACCTTGTACAACCGCAATGCCATCTGTTGGATTAGTGGATGTTAATCCCAATTCTGAGGGTCTGTTACCACTGGGTCAACCATCTCTTGATAGTCGTCAGCCAGCACAGGGTCCATCCACTGTTGTGGATCCCTTTGCTGATCTCACATTTTCTTCAAATCCGGCAACTGCTCCTGGTGAGTTTATTCCATGAATGCCCTTTCTTGAATCTAGTGTGCTTGGGAGTGTGTCAAGGCTATTCCCTTCATGTTTTTAAGGGAATCTTTGTGTTATTAGGTGCCTATATCACATATTCTAGTATGCTTTTATCTATATAAAAAAGAGGCAATGTAAGATTTTACTGGACTCCCAGTATGGTAACAAAATTTGAGGGGCTTGTGGAGCCCGATCTTCATTCATTTCTGTGCAAATGGAAGTTGGTGACAGTTTAAGTGAAAGATTAGACGGAAAGAGATATCCTTGCAGAAGTGTAGATTAGACTTCATGTGCCTATGCATGAACAGGTTTTCTTGAAAAACTTTGAAAAATAATCATAGCATACTTTCAATTCCTTCTATATTCTACATTCTTTATTTGTTCTTCTTTTGTACATCCCATCTCTTTCTGTAGTCTTATGTCATCAAAGTGAAGATTCTTTACTTTCGAAGCATTGAAATTGTCTGTTCAAGTAGGGTTCCTGACAGTTAAGTCCTTTTCGCAGGATTCCCGTGTGTCGTGGGCATGGAAACTGATGGATTAAAAGTGACCTTTGATTTCACAAAACCTCCAGGATGTCAACAAACCACTGTCATTACAGCCTCTTACTATAATTTGTCTTCCATTCCTTACACAGATTTTGTGTTCCAAGCAGCAGTTCCAAAGGTAAAAATCCTCATCATCAGATTGTAAGCCTACCATTTCACAATTCTTTCTCTGGAAAATATCCTGCCGTTCAGATCCTCTGCAGTCCATGTTATTTTGTTTTGGTGCAGGTCCTGGCTAGATTTACTTGAAATCTATAATATTGGGTATATGTGAAATTTCTTAATTTGTTGTATATAGTCAATTGTGAGGTGGCTGACTGCTGGACTAAACTGTGTCTACCCCACCTTTTATACAGTTTTTGCAGCTCCAGTTGGAACCTGCAACTAGCAGCACACTTCCTGCAAGTGGCAGTGGATTAGTCACCCAAGTAATCAGGCTTACCAACAGCATGCATAAACAGGTGCCAGTTTTTGCCACTTATCATACATCTTTTTCTTATCAAGGAATGGAGATGGAGGTTCTTTGTCTGATGCACAGTGGACTAATAATTTTTACCTTTTCTCTCGAATTGTGCAGAAAGCTTTGGTCATGAAGATGAGAGTAACCTATAAATGTAATGGCCAAACTATACTGGAGCAAGGACAAGTGATTAGTTTTCCAGCAGGGTTGTAGTAAATACAAATGCATATTATGTTTTTATTGAATGAACAGCATCGCTACTACTGTGTAGAATCTGTATGCCAGATGTGCAATGAGATTCTCCTACATGTCATTAGCAATTCAATTAGTCACTTGAAGTTTCAATTTTAAGTACCTGCATTGTCTCCCCAAAATTCTGCCCTATCCATAGTGGTATAAAGCTTCTCCAAATTGCCAACTATGTGAAGGGAGATTCCTTCCCTTCCATGATAATATACATACCTACTATGTCATCAAGATTTAGTAATTATCACTGGAGTGTCTTTGCATTCATTGTTGTGACCTGATATTCACATTCAAGTTTTCTAGTACAATCTAAAGACTTCGCTTAGACAAAACAGTTTGCTTTCAAGTGATTTTTGAAATGTCATTTAACTGACATTCAAATTTCTGTGAATCTTGAAAGGATATTCAACTTGAAATAACGAACGGGGTGAAACTTGCATTGACTATTCAAATGGCATTCCACTGCATATTCAACTTGAAACAATGAACTTGATGAACCGAGCAAAATAACTGACCATTTTAGAAGAATCTGTGGAATATTCCCAAATTAATAAGGAAAAAACCAATTAGACATGAAATCACTAGGATTTTACCAATTCCGTCAAATTTATCTCCCCAAACTGACTTGAAATTATATGCGTCCTCACAAATTGAGTGCCAGTGCACAGAAGTGAGGGCCAGCATGACTTCAAAGTTGAGAGCTGTCTTCTCTTTGAGAGAGAAGATACCATTTAAAGCTTGAAAATCAAGTCGAATACAAAGCAAACACAAGGAAGGGCTAACATGACTTCAATTTTGAGAGATTTCTTCTAATTGTGAGCGGAGGTTTCTTTTAAAGCCTAGATTCCAAGTTGGATTTCAATTTTCAATGCCAAGTGTACACGAGAAATAAACTTTCCAACACGTCCCACTTCAAAGTCAATGACATTTCTATGGGGAGTCAACCCAGCCAAGAACCTAAGGGCAGTTATGGCTGGATGAAAATGATAATGCAAGGGAGCAAATTAAAAAAACAGAAGCAAAGATCCGCTACTCAACGGTGGACGGAAGTATGTGCTATCCTATATTGTGCAGACCTCCTAACGACAATACACACCAAATAACCGAGAATGAAAGACTACCTGGACAAAATGGCCCCACTACCCCACCTAATTGCGGACAGACCTTGACTTGGAACTGCAGCAAAAAAGTAGCGATAGCCGACTTCGAGCGCCTCTTTTGAGCCCAATCAGCGAATTTGCCTCAGTCCGGAATGTGTGCTAATGAGTTGCATGCACAAAAACAGTGTGTGGCCATGGCCAGATGGAAAAAGAACAAACTATTATTCAACTGCACAAGAGGAATGAGGTTTGGATTCGTAGAGAGACCAGGATGGGTGTGAGCGCCGTACCTGGTGAGTGCCAACATCGCAGCTTATCTGCAGGTTGATCTTCAACCGGATGCGAGCTCCCGAGCTTGAGATTGCAACCCTTTGCAAAAAGCCACGAATCAATTGCGAAATCCTCCCTCCCACATGCTACTAGGTACAGGGTGAGGCTATTGACTTACTGCCGAAGAGTGGTCGTTCGAAGTCGCCTGGCCGTTAGCTCGCTCCACATTAGGTCACTCGCGTAGGCAACGCCGTAGGTTGCTTGGGTTGGGAAGCAAGCTCGCACCCAAGTTGCGAAGCATCTGCAATGAGCTCACACAGAGGATGACCAAGTCAACGACGGGGGGTGACCGCATATAGAATATGTCCAGGCAGCCTAAATTACATCCGGTCATTCAACCTGAAATCACCAACGTTGCTTTGGAGGGACCGTTGAAAACCCTCCTTTTAGTGTCCTTGCCTCCATTATCCAGGAAGGACATCCCTCTTACAACCTCTAACACGGCCATTCAGACACCGTTTTTGATCCACTGAGTGTGGGTTCCGTTTAGAATTAGAAGACGGTTACTACACCGGTTCCGGCTTGGCACCTCTTGCTGCGGCCAACCCTCACATTAAATGAGCCCATGTTTGTCAAAGGTGAAGTGTAAACCTGCTGCCGCTAGCTGTGGCAATCAGCGGGGTGCAACCTGATTATCTGCGGAGAACAGGTGATATTCTATCAACGTGGAACCCTGACACTCTAGACCCGGCTTTCGTGACCTTGACCTTGACCTACGATTCGTCTGCCGGCGTTTCGGTTGCAGGAGGGGCCTAGATTGCAATGAATACGGAAAAGATTTTTGTTCCAATCCACTCATGTTCCACATCTTATGTCATTGGGAACATGTCCCAATCATATATGTCCTAGATTGAGACAAACGTACATGTTAACAAATTACATCCATACCCATGCATGCGGAGGTTTGTTCCAAACGGCAATCTTCTTTCATTTTGAATGTAGATCTTGAAGTTTGAAAACAAATCTTAGCGCATAAATGAGAGCACCATTTGATTCCATTGAAAACCCTAGATTGTTGGCAGTGCACCGTACCAACGCTTGCTAAGATCAAAGCCATGGTCCTCATTTAATGAGCTCTCGAATATTCTCAAACAATGAGTTTGTTTCAAACGCGCAACATTGTACAAATCTTCCATAGTGTGAGCGATGTTGCATGTATTTCATTTAGGGGGTTCCTTACAACCTTGAACGATTCGTGAATTGGTGGTGATTTTGAAGGCATTATTCAAAGCCATTCTTATTTCCACATCGTGTCATTCATGATCTTGGCACACAACTAGCTAAAAACATTTAGGCGCTCACAAAGTAAATGATAGTTTGAGGGCTTATTTGGGTTTTATATCCATACTTTGCACCGGATGCATTTACAATGCCTACACTGACAATTCCATATTTGACACAAATCGATCTCAAGCCATTTAAGGCTTCACATCAAGTAAAGGCTTCAAAACTCATTGTCCCCATGTCATTTTGTTGATTGGCAAATGATTTCTAAGGGATTAGAGGTTTTCAATGTTTGTTTAGGTGTTCCGTCCACGACACTCAATTTTGTGGATTTGGATAATATTTGGTGTTGATTTGAATGATGTACATCCAAATAATTGCATTAATAATTATTGGCTTTAAGGTTTATGCAATAGTGGGATCCATGTGCTCGGATTATCAAACACATAGTGTTGATCCTCATTTTTTGTTTGTTTGTGATGTGTTTTCAACCTACTAAAAATGGTCATTCGCCACATTGCATTACAAATTTCCTACTTGTACAAGGTTGTTTCACCTTTTTTAACTAGTGTCATTGGCTATTGCTAGTTGCATGGGAGTACCATGCATATATGAATGCAAATATGTGACATTTGATTGGCAAGGTGCTACTCTTGAACCTGACAATCTTCAAAAAATGTAACATGCATTCAACAACTCCAAGAACCTCTTACAAGACCATTCCACCACTTTGCATTGCAATGGGTTTCAAAGCATCGTCAAAACTATTGGATAGAAACATGGATGTAGCACACATCAAATGGGCCCATATGCAATATTTTATTCATGGAAAATAGGACCATGGAAACATTCAATATCATTTTGTCAAACAACACATTAAAAAAATTGGCCCAAATTCATTAAAATCACCTAGGTGGTGTAGCTTTAAAGAATGTGCTAGGTAATTTATTTCCTCAACATATTCTTTTCCTATAACTTTTGTTCTTGTTATCATTTTCATGCTCCAAATTCATTAATGCCGCCGCGTTTAATATTTCTTTACCTTATTGTAGATACCATTGTCAATTTGGCCTTAGGAACACAAACAATCTTTGTTACCCATAACTCTAGCTTTGCTACATCCAAAGAAAAAACTCAACAAGAAAGGTAAATTCATTCCTAAATTAGCGAGGTCATGCATGACCTCACATATTCTCAACAAAGAAAGGGGATACTCACAAAAAGGGTTGTCTCCGAGGCTTTCTAGTAAAACGCCTTTACTTGTTTCCAAATGTTGCTCAAATCTCCCTTATGAAGCTAACTATATCAACAAGGATGGCTAAATTGTACATGGATGTGGGATGGAAGGCAACAAAGGACGGCTTTGTTAGTCAACTCTCATTGGAGATGATCTAGTGGGTTCAAGAACAATTTCAATTGGGTTTAAGTTGTAGCCAAATCATGATTAAGTACAAGTGTCATGTTAAAAAGATAATGGACACAACATGAAGACTTCAAAAAATCATCCTTGAGGAAAATGTGAATAATACATATGGCAAACTTCCAAAGAAAACATACAAAAGGCATGCTAACAATGCCAAAAGTGATTGAATATGGGCATTTCAAAACAATGACAAAAAAATTCTCATTCAAGATCAAAATAACTCCATTACAAGTGGTGTTACTAGTAAGAACATGCTCTTTACAATAGGGCATTCAACCAAATGGCAAAGGACATGATGTTGAAGCACAAACACATGAAATTAATTTCCACCAATGTAACTTTTGGTACCAATGAAAACAATGTACTTCATAGTGAATTTCATGCTTTACAATGCATTTTTTGTATTTTTTATGATATATACCTCTTTAATATCTCTGCGTTTTGTTGTTGTGGTTTCTTTGGTACATTCTCAAGGTGTTTGATGATTTGTACAATACTCTTCCAGTTGTCGTGTAAATAACGATCGTGTGTCACTGTAGCTCGAGTACCAACCACCACTAACAAATAACACTAAAACATAGCAAAGTCACACATAAACAACACACCTCGACATAGAAGGAAAAGAGTAGAACACTCACAATAGCTCTAAATCTCTCTTCAAATGCACACAACTAATCAAGCTATCTTTCACTCTACCAAGGGAGAATCCAAGAGTGTAAGTAGGGGAAGAAGAACTCAAGATTTATTGCAAAATCATGCAATCTACACCTCACACAAGCTCTCTCCACACAGTAACTCACAAGACTTGACTTGGCAAGAATGCCAAGCCAAGGAGAAGGCTCCTCACTTAGGAGCCTTCCTCTCCACATCTAGATTCATCCATCCAAATCTAGATGGATGAAATCCAACGGATAAGGTGCGGCCGTCGACGCCGCATACCGTGACAGCTGTCGTGTAAATAACAATCGTGTGTCACTGCAGCTCGAGTACCAACCACCACTAACAAACAACACTAAAACATAGCAAAGTCACACATAAACAACACACCTCGACATGCCCCCACTCAGCTGACTATGGAGTCCCGCCAAGCAGCTAGGACCAATGCCAATCTAAAGGGCATGGATAATGAAAGATTGCTCTGCAACTAACTAGTGTGGTAAACGTTATTCCAAGGAACTGTAGGCTGGGTGCAATGTGAGCCCCATCCTTAATCGCCTCTGATGTTTGGCCATCAGATCCCAAAGAATTAAATCCACCGCCTCATGTTGATTGCGTCTCTAAGCCATAACTCCTCATTTTCCATCTGGGCAGGCACAAGATGATGAAAACCACACAGGATCATTGAATACGATTGGTGGAAGCACCAAGTACCGAAGATCCTCGATAGCGAGGACAACTCCACTGTCCAGATGGTAGAGAAGTCAAGGGTGGCCTCAAGCATGCCATGTGCCAACCGCGTTGACATTGATCACACAAGAGCATAGTAGCCGCTCCTTTCTTCTCTCCACACACAAAACATGGAAGACCCTCTGGCACGACGGCCAGTTCAGGATGAATTGTACCCTCAATAGGTAGATGACATGGGGCACAGTTTTTAGAATGCTCGCGACATTGCCTACCATCCTTGCCTTCCAACAACAACAAACCACTCGGCAACACCTCCTTCACCCAAAAGATAGTGCGCCCCGCCCTGACATCCAATGTCGTAGGCGCCTCACGTTAGAGATAAACATAATCCCCTTGCCGAAATTTCCGTAACTGAGGTCGGTAAGCACCACTACGAATGCGTGCATAACGCAATGTGTCACGGTGCTGACCAATGGACAAATTCTCCATGGCCATAGGCATGGCCCTCTGGAAGAATTGAGCCCGCTCCTGCAAACACTCTGCCCAAATGTTTGGGTCATCCAAGTCCACAACAGGAGTTAACTTTTCCCGAATAGAGCTCGGGAGTATAGGCTCACGTCCATACAATAATTGATACGGGCTGTAGGATGCCAAAGAGGCCTGCCTACTAAATCAATAGCCCATAGCATTCCAAGGCAACATAAGGTCCCAATCCCGGTGGCTTCCCCGAAGTAATCCATACTTCCTCAAGCCACGCTTGGTTGTCCGAACAACCCGTTCAGCCAAGCCATCTGCCTCCGGATGATCCCGAGAGGTGGTGCGGTGATCTATGAGCGCCTTAGTGCACAACTCCTCAAAAACACCAAGGAACTCCCTCCCTTGGTCCGTCAACACCTCAGCCGGTGCTCCAAAACGTGCCAACACACAATCCAAAAAGGCGGCTGCGGCCAACTCTGCAGAGTTTTGGGGTAAAGCAACAAGCTCAATCCACTTGCTAAAATGCTCCACCATCACCAACACGTACTTTGCTCCACGTGGCGTGACAACCAACGGTCCCGCAAAGTCTAGCGACCAACGGTAGCCCAATCCCATAATAGGTAAGGGCTGTAACTGAGGTGACAAGGTGTTAAAGCTAGACCTGACCCGGTCACAAACTTCACACCTCCCGACATAAGCAGCCACCTGCTGATACATGCCAGTCCACCAATATTGGCCACGCAACATCGAATGTGTCCTGCGTATGCCAAAATGGCCAAGTTCTTCGTGCACTTGTCGCACCAAAGAGGCCCTCTGATCCGGCCTAGGAACAATACGCCTTGTCCCATCCGGCCACAATCGAAATAACAAACTGTTCTCCCAACGGAACCTTGTTATTTGATGTCCAATCCTATCCCTTTCCATTGCCGAAATAAACAAAGGAAAGGTACCCTGTTGAAGCTTATGCAATACGGGAGGATCCTCCCATATATCCACAATAGCTTGAGGCCGATCAGTCTCATCATCCGGACCCTGTATCGGAATCTCAACAGATGCACCAGAAAATAAAGTAAGGTAGGCAGCCGCGTGCGAACCTGGAACCGCCTCTCGATCACAATCTCCATGCCATCTGGCCCCGGTCAAGTCCTCATCCGAAGGACTTGGATTGCGTGAGAGTCCATCTGCATCCATGTTGGTAATCCCAGCACGGTGTACCACCTCAAAGTCATACTCCTGGAGCAATAAAGCCCACCTGACAAGCTTGCCAGTAAGCTTATCCGACTCCATGAGCCACCGTAACGGCTGATGGTCCGTCACTAAAGTAAAGTGCTGACCATAAAGATACGGCCGAAAATGGGCAATAGCCCATACCGCCACCAATGTTTCTCCCTCATAGGATGAATAATTAACCTCCGCCGTGTTATTGCTTCGCGAAGCGTAAGCAACAACATACTCCCGACTAAAATCATCCTTCTGAGTGAGAACTGCTCCCAAACCCAATGAACTCCAATCTGTATGCAACTGGAAAGATCTGGAGACATCTGGACGTCGAAGCACTGGAGCCATACTTAGTTTCTGCTTCAATGTCTCAAACGCCTGTTGTTGTTCACGACCCCAAGTCCACGGTTGGTCCTTGCTCGTGAGAATGGTGAGAGGCTTGGCGATCAAGCTAAAGTTCTTGACGAATCGCCGATAATAATTCGCCAAGCCCAAGAAAGCACGAAGTCTCGGCACATCAACCGGTGCCGGAATCTTCTGTAAGGCGTCCACCTTAGCTTGTTGTACCCCCAAGACCTCCTGGAACAATCATATGCCCCAGATATGCCAGCCGGTCATGGAAAAACTTGCACTTGCCGTGGTGCAAGCGCAATCCCCACCGCTGCAACCGCTCAAAAACAGCTTGCAGATGCCTCACATGCTCTTGTGGTGTTGTGTTGAAGATGATCACATCGTCTATGTAACACCGAGCAAAAGGCAAGCCAAAGAGAACCTGATCCATCACCCGCTGAAACTCAGCGGGTGCATTCTTTAGGCCAAATGGAAGAAACTTCCAATGGTAAAGTTGATCCTTCCCATCTTGATCAACTCCCCAGAATGCGGTTTTCACTCGGTCTCCCACAAGTAATGGGAGTTGGTGATAGCCGGATCTCAAGTCCAACGTGCTAAAGACTCGAGCAAATCCGAAGGCATCGAACAACTCCTCCGGGTTTGGCATGGGATATCGATCCGACTTGGTCTTCCGATTAACTGGACGGTAATCCCCACACATCCGCTTCTTCGTCCAATTGCCAAAGATATCCTTCTTCGATGGCATAACCGTAGCACAAGCATACTCCCCGTTGGAAAGTTCGATTAGCCCTGCTGCCAAGAGCTCTCGGCAACGAGCCTGAACGCCAATCCGCTCGGAAACACTGAGCCTGTAAGGTCTCCGAAAAATGGGATGGTCGTCCTCCAACTGAATGTGGATGGGTTTTCCTTTATAACCTTCAAGATCCTGAAGGCTAAAAGCAAAACATCTACGGTACGAGCGAATAAATGCTCGTACCTTCCGTGCCTCAGCACCAGTGAGACGAGGGCCTAATTCAAGTGGCCAATCATCAAACTCTGTAGTCTCCCTCTCCACCAAAGGAGAACCACCTGATGCTGGCCCAGACTCTAATTGCTAATGAGAGGAGGGGGCATTAATCATGCCCCCAGTCTCGGTGCTAGTACTAGAGTCTGACATTTCTTCATCACCACCAATATGTGATGATGAAGCCACCACCGGAGGCGAAGAAACCAAAGCAGTGTAAAAATGCTGAGCTCGAAGCTCCTCCATCACATGCTGCTCGAATTGAAAAATTCGTTCGGCTTCTCCAACCATGGCGTGAATTCCCTCTTCTATGGGTGTGGACCGCTGTGCCGCCTGACCAGAGTCCTCTGCCCCCAGAGACAACCACTGGTCACCACGATGCCTTTGCAATGAAAGGCATAAAGCAACAGTCCACACCATAGTATGAAGATCCATAGCTTGGCCCAATACGAAGCGTCGTTGGCCCTCAGAAAGGCCGGGAGCTGCGGTGGTGCCAGTGCGGAATCCCATGGCACGTTACCGTTCGTCAGCCAATGGTTCGGTGTGGGTTTTGGTACGAACATCCCACACCATACCCGGCCCCCTATCGCGGAAAGCGAATGACTGTGGAAACGTCATAAATGTGGGAAAGGCCCGCCGTGGTGCCCCATTTTGTTGACCAATGCCAACGGGGGTAAATCATCTCGAACAACCGGCAAAGAGGTCCGGTTTGGATCCAAAATGTCATCCACCTTCTCATCCAAAGGTGGAGACAATGCTGCAGCTAAAGTAGATGACGGTGCGAGGTTGGTCTAAATCCACTGGGGCCGGTGGGCATAAGAACCAATGCTCGTAGCATCCACAAAAATGGGATCTCCAAGGTGTTGACGAACATAATGACCGCCTTCCAACACCTTGTCCCGAGAGTCTCCCAACAAAGGTACATTCTCGAAGATATACCCTGGAGGGGAAGGTTGGTGGGTAAACCACCACTGCATAAGCCGGATGAGGTCCCAGAAAAAGCTAGACCTGGGATCCTCTAAACCTCGGCCTGCTCCAGCACGTGAATGGCCTTGGCATGGCCATCCCGCAATCACCATATCCACCGGGCCCAAGTGTCGTAAGTCGGCCTCACTGATGAGTGTAACATCACGAGGGAGACGTGAAAAACACCCATGAATGGCATTTGGGTGTAACTGCTGGGGGTACAATACCATCAACTGGTGAAGATGGTGACTAGCCACACGGGTGGACACTGGAGAATTGTCCACATAGACATACCGTCTGACCGTGAGGCCAGCCTCCAATACGGCCGCTAAGCCTGTGCTGATGCCCCCAAACAATTCCACCAAAGTAATCCCCGCGTCTGGCGGCTGCCATAAAAGGGGATGTGCCAATGCCGAGAGGACACCCGGTATGATCGGTGTCCTAGGAGTGACAGAGTGAACAATATCCTCGCACCTCCGAAATAGCTCGGCGGAATCACGCCAAGGAGGAAGGGGATCCTTGGGATGGCGCACCAACGCACCCTTAGGTGCCATATCCCGTTGATCGTCTGTACTCCCCATGAATGCCAATGACTCCTCCTACAATTCGGAACCATAAGGCAATGTGTCCACCATAGCACCACATCCAAAAACCATAGATAATGGTGCTATGGTCGCGGCCGCCACGAAAACCACGGGAATAAGTTCCCTGCGGCCATCCCCAGCCGACCAACCTGGTCGGATCCACGCCTCCTCAGTCCAGTTGTCCAAACCAAAACCAAGAGGGTAAAGTGCTTGCTGACCAACTAAAATGTCATAGTTGGTCGCATCCATCACCGCACACCTAAGAAGAAGAGGTGCGGGTGAATCTCCAGGCTTCACTCGGAAGCTAAGCTGTAATGGCTCTCGAGTATAACCCATGGCCCGCTCCACGTGACCAATGGATGTGACAATGGTGAATGGACAGGGAGCCAAATCCTCGGCCGTCAACCTCAACTCTTGGGCAAACCTCTTGCCGATCATAACTGGTTGTGCCCCTGAATCCATCATCACACAACGGGGAGCAACCCGAGTAGTATTGCTCCCAGTGCGACTGACCACCAAAATTCCGGTATCATTCACCATACGCACAACGCCGGGTCGAATGTCGCGGCGCTCGCGGACAGGTCTAGCAGCGACATCAGACAGATAGGCTGCACCCGCGGATACTGGTGAGTCATAAAACGTGGTTGGTGCCTTGTCATCTAAGGCGTATGCGTCAAAAGACGCAATGGTCTCTGCCGCAAGTCTCGCTTGCCGTTTGGCTACATCCTCAATATCTTCAGAAGCAGGGATGTCCGTAGTGGCTTGAGCCACAGTCAAAGAAGGTAAGGATGCCTTCCCTTCGAAAATCCTACCTGCTAAGTGAAAAACCTTAGCAGGTTGGAACTCTGGCGATGACCACTCCATGGCCATGAACAAAGGTGAATGCAACATCTTGGATGCCAATGTGTGCGCCACATCGATTGCTGAATGTGAAACCACATCGTTCGGATGACGACCACTGACAGATTGGACGGCATCGGCCAATCCAAAAGATAATGGTAGTCGTGCCTGACCAATTTGGTCCGCGGACGCATTGTCCCGAGCTCGCGAGCTTGCCACATATTCATTTGTGGTCGAAGGTATGGATTGTGACACGGCCGCGGAACTCACCACCTCGCCCGAGGCTCCGAACATATAGTAATCCGGAGTGGAAGAACTAGCCTGAGCTCCGGAGGAAGACGGTGAGGCCAAGATTTGGCCGGATGACGCCAAGCTTTTGAACCTCTCCTCCATGGCTCCAATCTTCGCCTCCAACGTCTTCTCCCGGTCGGAAGAAGGACGTTTCTCAGGATGGAGAGCAAAGCAGTTCTCTACCGCGTGATTGTTCCGCCCACAATGGGAACACTTCAACTGATTGGATAACTAATTACCCGCCGTCCCCTTCGCCGAGCCCTTAGCGGGAACAAATGATTTCCACTTCGGAGTAATGACGATCTGGGCTTGCCTTTGCTTCGAAGGACAATTATTCTTAGCGTGGCCAGCTTGCCCAAGAGACCAACAATACATGGTCTTGTCTACCTCGGCCTCCGCCAATCCCGCAGACGCGATTGGAGCCTTCCGGGACTTGCTAGAATCCACTAGCAAGGACACCAAATCAGTGGCATCGTGCTGACACAATGCACGATCACATTGCTCTACCATGGCGAATGCCTCTGCGAGTGTCGCCCGACCACCATAATCCATGATGATCCTGGGCAACGCCAAGTCAAGGAGGCGTTTGTCAATCTTGGACAAAAACACCTTCACCAATTGACTTTCCGCAAACACACCTCCAGATTCTCTTGCAAACCTCGCCAACCTCGTATACATGGTACGAGGTGTATCGTCGTTCTCCCGTCTAAAATCTTATATCCGCTGCATCTGGTCCCGACGGAAACCTCCGTACTCCTCATGTAGATGTAGCTCAAATGCCCGCAACGGCTCAAAAATTGGCGGAGCCCCCAAAGAGGCTAAAGCCGCCTGGGTAGCCTGGGCATAACGGGAGAGTGGAAGAATGGGGCTCGACGTACTCGCCACAACGGGAACAGAACCCTTATCCTTGGGTTCACCAGGAGAAGCTCCCTCCACGTCCACCACAAATACTCCCTCCAGCACCTCCGATTTAACCTCAGAGACGGCCATAAAACTGGAAGCTGCGCCTTCCTTCAATGCGGATACCAACTCAACCCGAGTCTCCCAGTACCGCTCCACCTGGCGCAGCTCCATCCAATGAGCCTCCGTCCACTGCTCATAAGTTTGGAGAGCTTCATGCTCCAAATGCTGAGGCAGAAGGTCAAACGCATACCAATCGTTAAAATTGGTATTGCGTTGGCGTTTCTCTCGCATCCACGTACGAAACCGGATTTTCCAGTCTTGCAGAGAAATGGTCCCTGCTTGACCGGAAAACCGGTCCCGTATCCCTCCCCTAGTCTCCTCCTCCATATCGTCAAAGGTTCCCACGCACAGGACGTGAGACCGAGTGATAGTCCCTTACGCCGAAGTAGGCTGAAAAGCCTCGTTGGGTGCTACCACTGGTTCAACGTCCGAGAGGTCCGAGGGATGACCTTCCGATGCTCCTGGGGACGGAGAACGATAGTGTTGAGTACGAGTTGTAACCATAAACCCACAATGGGATGGTCACCGAATCAACAACCCAAATGAATTAGTATCCAGGTACAAAGAGAAAAAGGGTCAAAGGCAACCTGCACCTGCAACCACCACCAAAACTTATGGTCTGTTGGTCATTAACCCAGCCTCACCACAAGTGAAAACAAGCACCGCCCACTTGATGCACAAACAAAGGTCCCGTCGGTCATTAATCCGACCTCACCTCCACAGTACCCTATCACAATCTAGGACTACACAAAATGGGGCAACACTAGAACACTCCAACACTACAGCCCGCCACAGGGGAAGGTACCAAAACAAAATACAAGGAACAATGCAAGAACAACACTGGATCCTCTTCCCCAAAACAACATTCAAGCAGAAATTGAAACCGACCGCAACCAACTGGCACCCGCCTGCAGTTGGTGGTCAACAATGAAAAGCCCCTGTTACTTAAGAAAAAGAAATGCTACCTATGCACATCTCTCATCTTCCCACTACAACCTAAGAATCCCTCCTCAGAAAAATGCCAGGAATATGTGTTGACAAACACAATTCGACCCTAATAATAATTTATTTTAGGCCGAACGGAATTCCACATGCCACCCAATTTCCAATGACATTCCTCTTAGAAATTTCATACAACATAACACTTAAAAAGAAATCCCAAGTATGTTTAATATTTCATAAGAGCTTAGGTTTTTTTCCTTGTATCCTTGATTAATGAGCCTAAGAAATTAACCTCTTAGGGAGAAGAGGAAGGATTAGATGTTGTAAGGAAATTTTAAATTTTAAATAATTTTTTTTAATTAAATTAAATTTTAAAAATCCGGTTTTAATTAATTAATGCATTAATTAATTAAAACAAACACAAACACAAATAAAAATAAAAATAAAAAACAATTGGATAATTTGCGAGCCTGCTACCTTCCTTGGATGTGGTAGCTGTTTCTCGGGCTCCCTCTCCGGAATTGAACCTTAGCTCAAGCCTTGTTGGCCTGGCAGCCGCAAGTAGCAGTCTTGATGGCAGCTGGAGGCAGCAGTCTTGATGGCAGCCACAGGCAGAGTTGGTGGCAGCTGCCGCCGTCAGCCACGGACAGCCGCCGGTAGCTGTGGACAGACGCGGATAGTTGCAGACTAGGGGCCAGCAGCGGAGGGGAGGAAGGCAGGTTGCCTCCCTTTTTTCTTTTTTTTTTGGACTTGTTTCACAAAAAATTTGTGTTTGATGCACAAATTCTTGCACTTAGAATCATAAATCCGCTTCCAAAGCTCAATGTCAAGCATTCAAGCTTGAATGTGAGCCACATAACATGAAATTCCGTGGAAAATGCAACACCTTATCACCACAATTCACCTTGAAGTGACATTCACAAGCAAACATTCTTCATGTTGCTTCGCAAATTCGCGGTGTTCTCGCTCCGGAACTTCACAACTTCGTCACTCCTTGTCCTCACGCCCTTCCTTGCGCATACATCTCAAGAATGAAGAAGAAAACATAACAAAATGAAGCATTCTTGTCAAGTGAGAAGGAAGAGAGTAGAACACTCACAATAGCTCTAAATCTCTCTTCAAATGCACACAACTAGTTAAGCTATCTTTTACTCCACCAAGGGAGAATCCAAGAGTGTAATTAGGGGAAGAAGAACTCAAGATTTATTGCAAAATCATGCAATCTACACCTCACACAAGCTCTCTCCACACAGTAATTCACAAGACTTGACTTGGCAAGAATGCCAAGCCAAGGAGGAGGCTCCTCACTTAGGAGCCTTCCTCTCCACATCTAGATTCATCCATCCAAATCTAGATGGATGAAACCCAACGGATAAGGTGCGGCCGTCGACGCCGCATACCGTGACACAGTAGCATATTGCATTTCATCAAACTGTTGTAAAAGTGACATTTCGCCATGGAAACAGTTCATTGGAAATGGTCCAGCTGGATTGGAAGCCTAACTCATTCAACAACTGTTGCACCCAAGCAATATCCAATAGCATTCAGTAAGTATATTATAGATATTTCATGTAGCATATCTATGTTTTTGACCATGTTTAGACTTGCTCTTATATTTTATACCTCATTGTTTGCAAATATCGAAACTGTCACGGTATGCGGCGTCGGCGGCCGCACCTTATCCGTTGGGCTTCATCCATTTATATTTGAATGGATGAATCTTAGATGTGGAGAGGAAGGCTCCTAAGTAAGGAGCCTCCTCCTTGGCTTGGCATTCTTGCCAAGTCAAGTCTTGTGAATGAGTGTGTGGAAAGAGCTTGTGTGAGGTGAAGATTGCATGTTTTTGCAATAAATTTTGAGTTCTTTTCAATTTTCTTATATTCTTGGATTCTCCCGTGGTGGAGTGAGAGATAGCTTAATTCATTGTGTGCATTTGAAGAGATAATTAGAGCTCTGATAAGGGTTTGACTCTCTTCCTTCTCACTTGATAATAATGCTTCATTTTTATTTTTATTTTTTTCTTCATTCTTGATATATAACACGCAAGGGAAGGCGTGAGGATAAGGAGTAGCAAAGTTGCGGAGTGTCAGAGCGAGAACACCACGGATTTGCGGAACAACAACAAAAAAATGTTTATTTGTGAATGCCACATCAAGGTGAATTGTGGTGATAAATTATAGAATTATCTACAGAATTTCTTGTCATTTGTTTACTTACAAGTTTGAATTCATATCATTGAGCTTGTAAAAAACATTATTGATTTCGATTCAAGTTCAATTTCATTTAAAAAAAAAAGTAGGAGGAGGAGAGGCGGAGGGGTTCATCTAGGAGCTTTTGTTTCTTCAGGTTTGTTGGCAGCCATCCGGCGGTACACGGCATCAATCCGCGGCAGGCCGGCCCCCCTGCCCCCCTGCCCTCCTCCCCCCCTCCCCATCCTCCTTCCTTTCCTCCAACCCCCCCTTTACCTTCCCCTCCCACTCTATCTTAGCCTACCTCTAGCCCAGCTAGCCTACCTAGTTCACTTAGCCTACCCCCCCTACCTAGGTTAGTCCCCGAGCCTACCCCTAGCCTAACCCTTACCCCCCTACCTAGCCCCTTTACCTTCCCCTCCCCCTTATCCTAGCCTACCCCTAGGTTAGTCAACCTCCCCCCAGTTGACTTTCCCCCCCTGGCCTGTTAACCTCCCACCCCCCTCCTCCCGGCCTCCCCTTACCCTGCTACAATTGTGGCAACAATTGCAGAGGGGGTGAAATTTATTTTATTTTATTTTAAAAAGAAATCAAATAATTTTTTTTTGTTTTTCTTAAACCCATACTTAAAAGGGTTAATTAAAAAAACAACAACAAAGCAAATAAAAATCAAGAGTGTTAATTGGAGGGGCATCCAATACAAATTTGGTGAAGTCTTTACCATGGATATTTTTATTGATAAAAAATGGAAATGTGGAGATTTGGAACAATCTGTTGCCGCCATTCATAAGTACCTTATGAGAAATTAAGGTATTTGGGTTTCGGAAGAGGCAAGTATCACAAGGAAAGTTTGTGAGAGCATTTAGAAATACGTGGAAGGCGTGGGATTGCAATGAATGTGCGGTTAACTTATCTTTCTACCACATCGGATTGGAACGAGGTACTTGGCATAAGATGGGGTTTTTATTTTCTATTGCTTAAAAGAGAAAAAAAAAGAAAAAAAACAATTAAACAATCATATAGTTTTTTATTGGGGGCAAGTTGTGGATGTCGTTTCATTTAGGGGTATGTGTATGGGATTATCGAGGGATTGCCATTGAGAGTTGTGTGGCATATAAAATTACCATTCGACTTGTGTTTAGTCATAATTGTTAAGGTCGAATTGTGTTTAGTAATACAAATTCCGGAAGATTGTTATAGGAAAGAGTCTTTATATTGTAGTAGGTATGAATTATGTGCTTATGTGCCAATTCTTTTCCACGACAACAAGAGTATCTCACGTTTGACCACCCACTGCAGGTGAGTGCGGGTTGGGTGCGGTCAATTTGAATTTTTTTTATTTGTTATTTTGGGAAGACAATCGAGTGTTGTATTTACATTGTTTTCCGTATTTCGTTGTGGTATTTTCCTCCGTGGCGGAATGTGTTGCTGGACGTTGTCAACATTGTCCCATTTTGTATTATACTAGTTTGTGATAGGGTATTGTGGGGGTGAGGTCGGAGTGATGACCGACGGGATCCTTATGTGTGCACCAAGTGGATGGTGCTTATATTCCTTTATGTTGAGGCTGGAATAATGACCAGCAGACCATACTGTTGGAGATGATTATAGGTGCAAGTTGTATTTTCCATTTTTTTTATTTTACAATGACATCAAAGTAGTGTAGGCTATTGGCTTTAGTCACCATATTCATTGTGGATTTATGATTACGAGTCGAAGCCAACATTATCGTTTGCCATCTCTAAGAGCATCGGAAGGTCGATCATCGGACCTCTCAAACGTTGAACTAGTGATAGCACCCGACGACGATTTTTAGCTTATTTCGGCGTGGAATATTGCCACTCGGTTTCACATTCTTTAGGTAGGGACCTTTGATAATATGAAGAAGAATACATAAGGTGGAATCCGAGACCGGTTTTTCAATCGAGCAGGGATCATTTCCCTGCAAGACTGGTACCTTGTGTTTAGAATGTGTATGCGGCAAAAACATCAAAGTAATCCTAATTTTAATGACTGATATACGTTCAAGATTTTGCCCCAACATTTGGAGCACGAAGCGCTCCGAACTTATGAGCAATGGAATGATACTCATTGGGAGACTTGAATAGAATTGGTTTCCGTATTGAAAGAGGGCGCAACTACAACTTCATTAGCCCCTCATGTGGTGAAGACAGAGCAAGTGGAGAGCATCTTCGTAGTGGACGTGGAGGAAGTTTTTCCTAATGAATATATAGAATATGTTCATGCTACCGCATCCTCGAGTACGTTGAGCCCAATCTTTTCATTCTCCCGTTGTGTACAAACTATACAGGCGATATTAGTCTCTTTAGGGGTTTCACATGATTTTGCTTCTCTGCAAGAATTCCAGCTCCAATTTGGACGAAGAATATTGAGGTTTTTGTTGGGATCAAATGCAGCGGATCCAAGATTTCCGGCGGGAAAAAGAAGACTCACCTCATACCATGTACATGAGGTTGGCGAGATTTGCCAAGGTATCTGGAGGTGTTTTCACGGAAAATCACTTGGTGAAGGATTTTTTGTCAAAGATTGACAAACGTCTCATTGACTTAACTCTGCCAAGGATCATCATGGATTATGGTGGTTGGGCGACACTTGCAGAGGCTTTTGCCGTTGTAGAGCAGTGCGATTGTGCCTTGTCTCAACATGATGCCATTGATTTGGTATCCTTGCTATTGGATTCTAGCAAATCCCAAAAAGTTCCGGTTGCGGCTGTAGGGTTGGCGGAGGCAGAGGTGGACAAGACCTTGTATTGTTGGTCTTGTGGGCAGGTGGGTTACGCTAAGAAGGATTATCCTTTGAAGCAAAGGCATGCCCAAACCATAGGTAATGTGAAGCAAAAACCAGTTGTTCCTGCTAAAGATTCGACGAAGGGGGCGGGTAATCATTTACCGAAGTAGTTGAAGTGTTCTCATTGTGGGCGGAACAATTACGCGATGAAAAACTACTTCGCTTTCCATCCAGAGAAACGCCCTTCTTCCGAATGGGAAAAAGACGTTGGAGACAAAAATTAGTGCCTTGGAGGAGAGGTTCAAGAATTTGGCGTCATCCGGCCAAATTTTGGACCCACCGTCTTCCTTTGGAGCTCAGGCTAGTTCTTCCACTCCGGATTATTATATGTTCGGAGCTTCGGGGGAGGTGATGAATTTCACAGCGGTGACACGTGCTCGATCCGTGTCATGAGCCACGCCTTCGACCATATGGTAGTCTGTGGATAGCTTACAAGATCGGGACAATGATCCCGCGGATCAGATTGGCTAGGCACGTCTACCATTGTCTTTTGGATTGGTGGATGTTGTCCATCTGTCAGTAATTGTAATTTGAGCTTAGAGGCCTCTAATTCGGCGACCGACGTGGTGCACATTTTGGCATCTAAAGTGTTGCCCACACCTTTGTTCACAACGATGAAGTGGTTGTCATCCAACATCTAACCAGCTCAGGTTTTTCACCTAACAGGTAGGATTTTGGAAGGAAAAACACCTCTGTCTTCTCTGATTGTGGCTTAAGCCACCGCTGACCGTTCTACCACAGAGGATCATAAAAAACCGGCCACACGGCGAGCAAGGCTTACAGTGGAGGCCATTGTGTATTTTGACGCACACGCCTTGGATGGCCAAGAGCCAACCTCATCTTATGATTCACGAGCCTCCGTGAGTGTTGTGGGAACACGAGATCGACCAAAAAATCCGGTTAAGCATTTTTAGTGTTTAATCCGGTTGTCCGGATGATCCGGGTATCGTTCCAGGGACCCTGTGAAGTGTAAGATGGTTGCTCCTCTCCTTCCCTGCTTGAAAATCAACCACCGGGTGGAATGGCCTTTCCGTTTTCCGGATGGGCAGTTGGAAATCCTCACTTCCGAGACTTGCCTTCCGGATGAACCACTAAATCTAAGACTTACTCCTACTCCTACTTCGTCAATTCCTACCTACTCAATTCCTACCTCCGATGGTGATGTGGCTCATCCGAGAAAGATGCCCCGATCTGGCCACTCTCCGGTATTCCCTCACAACCAGTCCGGATCAGCTTCACCCGGCCTGGCAGGTCACACAGAGAATCCGTAACGTATGCCCGGAACTACAACGACAGATTGATCTGGATCCGCCCGGGGTCTATAAATCCGGGATAACTAGGCGACCCGTACCGCTTTCCATACTACCCCTCTCAGATATTGTGGGGCCTCTTCAGAATGTCGGATGGCGTAAGTTCGAGTACCCCTCACACCCCTTATCCATTCCTAACAACGGTTATCCCACATAGAAGTTATACAGGCAAATGAACCAGCGAGACTTCACTCCCATTACACCTCAGAAGTGATCAACCCGATCTGGAATCCTAACCTATCCGGTTTCTCTCCCTCTTCCGATAGACCTTTCCGGCTACAGGTGAATGGGGTCCAGTAAATCAGTGATAACTGGACGACCCGTACCTCTTTCCGTACTACCCTCCCAGATATTGTAGGACCTCATCAGAAGGTCGGATGGCGTAAGTTCGAATACCCCTTGCACCCCTTACCCATTCCTAACAGCGGCTATCCCACATAGAAGTTATACAGGCAAACGAACTAGCAAGGTTTCACTCTCACTACACCTCAGAAGTGATCAACCCAATCCATAATCCTAACCTATCTTGTTTCTCTCCCTCTTCCGATAGACCTTTCCGGCTACAGGTGAATGGGGTCCAGTAAATCCGGGATAACTAGGCGACCCGTACCACTTTCCGTACTACCACTCCCAGATACTGTGGGACCTCATCAGAAGATTGGATGGCGTAAGTTTGAGTACCCCTCGCACCCCTTACCCATTCCTAACAGCAAATATCCCACATAGAAATTATACAGGCAAACGAACCAGCGAGGTTTCACTCACATTACACCACAGAAGTGGTCAATCCAATCCTCTAACTGGATCCGATCCAGGCCTTTCCCTCTCGTGCTATCCTGATTTCCTGACCCTTTTATTCCCTCTGATCCTTGGACACTCTTTGGAGTGTTCATACACAAACACACCAGGGCTATAGAGAATCGAAGATTTATTGAGTTAGAAAGCACAAAACAACACAAAGGGGGAAAAATACCTATTGCCAAACTTTCAAGCCACCTAAATAATGGTCTTTGACCCCAAACTGAAGGGGCAGCGCCGTTGGCCGCTCTACCC
The DNA here is from genome assembly GCA_950295325.1 of Polytrichum commune. Classification (NCBI taxonomy): domain Eukaryota; kingdom Viridiplantae; phylum Streptophyta; class Polytrichopsida; order Polytrichales; family Polytrichaceae; genus Polytrichum; species Polytrichum commune. The sequence goes on along the minus strand of OX485806.1, from coordinate 51,804,965 downwards.
TACCCTAACTGAGAGTGCCCTGGAATCAACGCCTTTGTGGAAATTCTGGATCTCAGATCCTACTTTCACGTTGACACAAAATTTGAACTACCACTACCCTGTATGACCTTCTACTCCTTACTACCCAACTGTCTAACTACCTAATTTAGGTGGTTCGGTGCATTTTCGGTGTTGTCCCTGCCTTGGACAAGCTGACTGTCTTTGCTGGCCCACTGATTCTAGACGCCCCTCCACCTGAAGTCGGGTGAGGATCTTGCGCATGCTGGGAGAGGGGGTGACCTCTTCTTCGGACTCCTCTACTGCTGAAGGACATGTCTGCTCCCATGATCCGTCGTCCGAGCCAGAACGCTCTGGGGTTGGGACCTTCTTCTTCTTCTTGGAGCTCTGCCTCGGTGAAGGTTCACTCTCCGCTGTCCGTCCTCTGTTCCGACTCCTCGGGGTCGGAGTAATTCTCCGCTCTCTAACCGCTCGAGGGGGTGGTTGTCCCCAAGGCTCCACAATCATGCAATCGGGTGTGGGTGGTCACGAAACATGTACCATAGGAGTCTTACCGCGATCCGGCGTCTTTGCTCACTCTGGAGTCCTAGCCCTATATGGGGTTTTAGCCCTTTCCAGCGTCTTGGCCCTCTCCGTCATTGGGGATTGGACCCGCCCTGACCTCGCCGAACGTTCCGTGCTCTTTCTTCGAATCAGAGGTGACCGGGCCGTTTCCGGCTTTGGGGTCTTCTCACTACTAGAGATTGTGTACAATCTAGACATGTAACAAGACATTTATTGAAGTAAACAAAGACGTGACCTAATAGCATATATTACTAGAAAGCGTGTTGTCTACGACATGTCTTGGAGGACCATGCCCTACGCCCCATGGATTGTCTATTTAGACATAGCCAATATATTTAGGACCATTGCTTATGATGTTTAAATATACTAAAAGTTTTACGGGCTCCACACTAAATTATTACTTAACGTTAAAGCGTGCATGCATGTGTAGGGCTATCATTGGTTGATATGTTGAATAATGAGTGGTCCTATTTTATAACAAATGAGTGTCATTTAAAAGAGATATCCATCATTACTAAGTCCAATCCTCACCTCCCGAGCCTTGCCATCTATAAGCACCTATAGTTTTAAGTGCCTAGACACTTACCTAGTAGGCTAAGCCAAGGGCGGGGGCCAAGGGATTTGATCCTTGAACCTCTTGGCTCTCACATAGAGGCCTTAGCCACTAAGCCACCACTCCGCGCATGATATACTAAAAGTATTTGAAACATTTGTATATAGAGGCCCCAAGTTATTTTTTATTTTTGATTTACTATATATAATATAATATCAACTATATACGGCATATATTATTTACTGTCTATTATTTACTGCTTATAATTTAATATCCAGAATTTGTTGTATACTGCCTATTATTTATTATTAAGTGTCTCATATTTTCTATTTACTGCCTCGTATTTACTGTGTATATTATCATATTTACTATGTATCGCCTAATATTCATTGTTTATAGTTTATAGTTTATTATTTATAGTATATATATATATATACATAATTTTCAATATGTTATTATTATCTATTATATATAGTATATTATTTACTATTTATGGAATGATATGATATTTTCTATTTATAGTGTATTATTACTATTAATGGTCTGATGTTTATTATTTATTATTTTCAGTATGTTATTATTATCTATTGTATATAGTTTATTATTTATTATTTATAGTATATTATTACTATTAATGGTCTGATGTTTATTATTTATTACTAATATTATTTGATTCAATTTTCTTTATTCTTTATTCTTTTCAATATGTTATTATTATCTATTGTATATAGTATATTGTTTACTATTTATAGTCTGGTATTTAATTTTCAATATTCATAGTATATTAGTACTATTAATGGTCGTTTGTTTATTATTTATAGTATTTTATTATTTTCAGTATGTTATTCTTATCTAATGTATATAGTATATTATTTACTATTTATGGTCTGATATTTATTTTATTTATTTTAGTTCTATTAATGGTGTGCTATTCTTATTTACTATTTATAGAATTTTATTTTAGTATTAATGGAATTTTATTTATTATATACTAGAAATTGTCTACTATTTAATGTGTACATGATTTTCCACATACGCAATAAAAATTACCGACCATAATTCATACAATCTATTGGGCAAATTGTCTGATTGTTTATAGGACGATGTGAGTTGTCTTATAAACAATATCGGGGCGTCAATGTGTCCACAATGACTATTTTTCAACACTTATACTAGAAACATGTCGATTTCCTTCTTTTCATGAAGTGTTGGTCCAATTAGCACATGCATGCTAAAACACTGTACTTAAAACCCTTGTTTCTCTTGTAGTGTCTCGCGATCCCGGGCTCTTCCGGACTCCTTCTGCCTCGGCGTACCTGCGGCTTGGCTGGGCCTGACAGTGGTCTGGGCGATCGGGACGAGCTTCACCTTGCCTATCACTTCGTAAATCCGGGCCGTGGGCGATTCAGACAAGCTTATGCCCCAGGTTATATCCTCCAGCCGGAAATAATGATTCTGGAGTTGAGTCAGCTCCTCCCGGACTCGCTTGAAGGGGGTCTCCGGATATTCGAAGGAGGACAAGTCAATGTCCTTCCAGTGCGGCTCCCTGCTTGGGCCGGCTTCGGTTCGGGGCTGAGGAGTGGCCACTCTTCTTGCTTCGGGGGTGGGTGCGACAAGAGGTGGCTCAGGGACGGCGGGGTCGCTCAATGATTCTTCCGTTCCGGCGTCTGTCAACTCAACCTCGAGCCCGAGTTTGTAGACGACCTCGTCCTTCGCAATTGTTAAGGCATCCTCCTCTTCTTCCTTAACGCACCCATTCATCTGATAGAGATGAAAAATGTAAGGGGAGAGGGTTTCTTTCCGATGTGGGGGATCGACTTCTCCACCAATTCTTGGATGAGTTGCCCCAGTTGACCGGCCGCGTTCCGGACAGGGCTCCGAAGATGGTATTGGCCATTGTGATGCTCAATCTCTTGGGTTTTTCCGAGTAGACAATAGGGAGGAGAAATTCTATTATCCTACGCTCCCTAGGGTTTTGGCAATCTCCCGGATGGAACCCATCCTTCGGATCATGCTCCGTTCTGAACTTCCCTACAAAATAAGTATCCTTCCGGTTTGCCCACCCTTCGCCCCTCCTCAGTGCGAACCCATAGACATCAGCCCAAACTTCTGCAGTCCACTGTTCCGGAACCTATCGCATTGTCCTCTCCCACTGATTCCTTCTTTCCGACATAAATTCTCTCAATGTGGCCTCACTCCGCAAATTCCAGGGCTTCGCCAGAAGGCCCTCGCATCCCATCCGGGTGAGGTCCTCTATTAGCTCCTTCAGCTCTGACTCCCGAGTCGGAATAGTAGGCGCTACATTTTTAAGGGGAATTGGAACAAGATCCTCGTCCTCCAGCACTTCTGACATTGTGCACTAATCCCTGTCCGTCCTAAAGTAGAATCTCAGTAATCCAACTGCTGATGATTCGACAAAAAAAAAGTTCCTCACCACTATTTCTGTCGGTATTGTCGCACTACGCAAATGGCTCAAAGGGAGGGTTGATTTCCCTTAAGTGCCCCCGTCCTCCCCGAGTTTGGCCCATAACTGCCTAGGGTAACCGTTTACAGTAACCGCCCTATTCCCGTACAATTGTCATTACTCCGGCCGCTTCCGGAGCTGACGGTTATTTAACGACATTTTGGGTACGGTTCCAGCTAGGCTAAGAGGGCCGTTTTAACCATTTTATTGCGATTGGACATACGTGCAAAGAGTTATTTCCTAAAACGACTAAGCTACCCTAAATTCCCTTATTCTAATCAAAACATACTAGTTATTCCTACTCTAAAGACCGGTTTGGCTTTTAATCCGGACTTCCATGCATTTACCGGCTCCCACAACCCTCTCCTCTCTCCTCGTACATTCTCCACCTCTACCAACAGAATGGGTGCGTCAACGAGGCGGAGGAGGATGCTTTAACGATTGCAGAAGACGAGGTCGCCTACAAGTTGGGTCCGGAGATCGAGCCGACAAAGGCCGGAACAGAAGAGTCATTGAGTGACCCCACCATCCCCGAGTCGCCTCCTGCCACACCCACCCCCTTCAAGGAAAACAGCCGCTTCGCAACCCCGAGACGAGGCAGGTCCAAGTAGGGAACCGCACTGGAGGGACATCGACATATCCTTCTTCGAATATCCAGAAACCCCCTTCAAGCGAGTCCGGGAGGAGCTGACCAACCTTCGGAATCAATATTTTAGGCTGGAGCACATCACCCGGGGCATAAGCAGGGCGTTGGACAACTGCGGGCCTAGAAACATTCTCTGGGAATTGGCCAAGAAGACAGACCGGTCGAAGGTGGAGGCACTGGAGATTGAAAAGGCTGAATTGGTCGCACAGGTGGTAGAGATGACTCGGGAGCTTGCACAGAAGAGTGAGGAGATCCGCCGCTATCAGGCGGGACATACGGTAGTGTTGAACCGAGTTCAGGACCTGGTTGGACACCCCAGAGAGATTGTCAATAATGCTCATCTGTACGACAAGCTCATGGAGACGGCGGATCCCTCCTCGGCCAGACAAACCCTGCAGATCCTAGTCAAGTACTCAAGGTTGATGAGGGACATGCTAAAGGAGATACAGAAGCTCCTACCCCTGCGCGGAACCCCGAGGCGGACGATAGATCCAGGCATGCCCAGATCACCCACGGCCACACTTTACAAAGTGATAGGCGAGGTAGAGTTTGCCCCAACCTCCCAGGCCATCGTTGGGCCTAGCCAAGCCGCAAGGACATTGAAGCAGCAGGAATCCGACAAAGTTCCGGATCGTGAAAAGATTCCAGTTCCGGAAAGGGCCCGGTCGCCTCCAATTCGAAGGAAGAATACATAACACTCGGCAAAGTCAGGACAGGTCCAATCCCCAATGTCGGAAAGGGCTAGGACTCCGGATAGAGCCAAGACTCCGGATCGTGGAAAGGCCCATGTTGCACAAGTTTTGCAACTGCCCGCACCCAACTACATGATTGTGGAGCCATGGGGACACCCACCTTCTCAAGCACTAACGATTCGGGAGCGAAGGATCACCCCAACCGCGTGTGGCTGGAACAGGGAGAGGACGGCGGAGAGCGATCATTCACCACGGCAGAGCGCCCGAAAGAAGAAGAAGAAGAAGAAGGTGCCGACCCTGGAGCGTTCGAGCTCGAAAGACGGATCGTGAGAGCAAACAAGGCCCTCAGCGGCTGAAGAGTCTGATGAGGAGGTCAACCCCTCTCCCAACATGCACAAAATCTTCACTCGACTCCAGGAGAGGAGGTTCCTGACCCCAGGTGAAGGGGCGTCCGGAATCAGTGGATCAACAGGCCAGTCTAAGGCTAGGAAGGCGATAAAGAAGCACCGAACCACTTAAATTAGGAATTGGAGATCATGTAGGGATGAGGTAGTTCAAATTTTGTATCAGCGTAGAAATAGGATCTGAGATCCGAGAATTCTGCAAAGGCGCCGTTCCGGAGCACTATCTCAGCTAAGGTTTTTCAGCGCAGCCAACTGCGCTGCCACTTTAGTTAGGGATAGGAGCTACTATTTAGGATGTTGTGAAGTTGGAGAAGGTGTCTTCTTCTCCCTTGTTGTTGTTTTGTGCTTTCTACTCAAAAAAACTTTGATTCTCTAAAGCCCTAGTGTGTTTGTGCATGAACAGTCCGGAGAATGTCAAAGTATCAAAGAAAATAGAATCGTTAGGAAGCCATGACAAAACAAGAGGGAAAGGCCCGGATTGATTCAGACTACCAGATTGGGTTGATCACTTCTGTGGTGTAGTGGGAGTGAAGCCTCGCTGTTCCGTTTGCCTGTATAACTTCTATGTGGGAAAACCGTTGTTAGGACTAGGTAAGGTTGCGAGGGGTACTCGAACTTACGCCATCCGACCTTCTGATGAGGTCCCACAGAACCTGGGAGGGGTAGTATGAAAAGCGGTCGCCCAGTTATCCTAGATTTATTGGACCCCAATCACCTGTAGCCAGAACGGTTTATTGGAAGAAGGAGAGAAACCGGATAAGTTAGGATGCCGGATCGAGCTGATCATTTCTGAGGTGTAGTGGGAGTGAAACCTCGCTGGTTCGTTTGCATGTATAACTTCTATGTTGGAAAGCCGTTGTTGGGACTAGGTAAGGTTGCAAGGGGTACTTGAATTTATGCCATCCGACCTTCCGATGAGGTCCCACAGTATCTGGGAGGGGTAGTTTGAAGAGCGACACGGGTCGCCCAGTTATCCCGGATTTATAGACCCTGGGCGGATCCAGATCAATCTGTCATTGTAGTTTCGGGCATACATTACGGATTCTCTGTATAACCTACCAGGCCGGATTAAGTTGATCCGGACTGGTTGTGAAGGAATATCGGAACATGACCATATCGGGGCATCTTTCTCGGATGAGCCAAATCATCATTGGAGGTAGGGATTGAGGGGTAGGAGTAGGAGTAAGTCTTAGCTTTAATGGTTCATCCGGAAGGTAAGTCCCGGAAGTGAGGATCTCCAAGTAACCATCCGGAAACGGAAAGGCCATTCCGCTTGGTGGTTGATTTTCAAACAGGGAAGGAGAGTATCTACCATCTTACACTTCATAGGGTCCCTGGAACGATACTCGGATCATCCGAACAACCGGATTAAGCATTAAAAACGCTTAACTGGATCCTTTTGTGGATCCCGTGTTCCGACACGTTAAAAATTTGCATTCATGATCTCCCAAACTTTTTGAAATGGTGGGAAAAAATGGTACGATGGCCAACACAACCATCATGTTGTTTGTTGTGTATTGAGCCTTAAAATAACACCAATTGAAAGCAACACCCATGAGTGTGACGATGCATTAAGTATGCCATTGATTAAAATCACTAACCCATATGCAATATTAAGTACAATATACCACCACTTTGGGCAATCTTAATGGCGGTCTAAGAAAAATGTAAAAACGATTTAAGAATAATACCAAATTTGACCAATCACGATGGTTGATCCAAGATTTATTGGCGGTGTAAGGAGTGTTCCACAAAAGGTGAACAATATCCTTAGTCCATAAAGGACTCTTAACGTGGTATAAGGTTGATTTTTGAGATGGTTTTTACCTAATAGTTCAACATTAATGGGACCCCCCCCCCATGTGACACCAAAAGACTTGGTGTTGTAGTGCACATTGACACTTTATAGGAGTCACAAATTTTTTAATTAAAATATTTCCTGATGGGCATGTTTCTCACCCATTTGCTAACCTAAGTGAATTTTCTTGAGAAATTGTTCTAATAAAAAGGCCCAAAATTAGCACAAACCATGTGGGCAACGCTTTAAGGGCCTCTCATTGTAGTAAATAGAGGTTGGGGCAAAATGAAGGATTGCCAGTCGAAAAAAACTCAGAATGTCTTGTCAAATTTCAATAATGATCAATGTGGTGACAACTTTTGATCAACATAGCCAACTTCGTGTGGGGGTATAATGGTGAGTAGACTGTAATCGTGCTCAATCATTCAAACAGACCCAACATAGAGTGTTGATCCCAAGGCATAAACTAGGTGTCTTGGGAAAATTTCAGCAATATAGTCGATAAAATGTCTGAATTGTAAATTTGCATGGTAGTTTAGGGTTCAAAAGCATTTGTATGGTGGTTTACATGGGGAATGAAGCTCTTTGCATATGCGATGTGACATGCGATGTAGTTGTGAGCACACACGATTGGGAGTTTTTTACTTCCTAAACAATCCTTCAATTTTGCACAAGATATTTGTATAAGTGCGGGAGATTCCAACTATTTTAACATAAACATAAATCACAAATATTGAGTATAATTTGCATGACAAGCATGAAGACCACTCAAATTAACATGGCACACCAATTCAATGCCATAGAAAATCAAATATTTGGTATAGCTCGTTTCTAAACAAAAACATGCGTAAGAGAAAATTAAGTTGAATGACCATTGCGTTTGATTCCCCCCTCAATGTAGTTTTTAATGATTCAAAACTCCAAGAATTAGGATGGACACACTTACTTGACAAATGTGTGTAAGTGTTTATGAAATATCCTAGTCCCTTCAAGCTTCACATCATTTTGATTCAAAGATTGATGACAAGATCAATGAAAGTAGAGACTTATGTCCCTTTCCCACTTGACTTTAGCTAAGCCTAAAAGTTGGTTCTAAACACATGGCCTTCACACCATCGACGCTATCTAGTCCCGAGCCTAGTTGGCTAACGATGTAGCATGGTTTAAAAGTAAAATTTGAAACCTCAAGCACCGGCCCGATCATTAGTACCTAGAGATGAGGCAAGAATATAGGACCTTCAAAAGGGTCGCCTCCTACCTTTTTGACTGGTTGCTTTTAGTCTTAGCTATGAGGGCATGAGGAGCTTCATTAACAAAAGCTGATGGTAAGATAGATGAGTGGTAAGGCATTTGGGGATGGGACAAAAACCATCCAACATTCATTGCTTGCTAGATTGTAGAATATAGGATGACATTTTCTTCAAAACAATGACATATTGTTCCCAAGAGCCCATGTCAATTGATGGGAGATTTTTATTTATTTATTTTGACTTTCTTGTCATGTGCAGTTTTGTAGAAGTCTCTTTTAAATGATAGGCCAAGTTGAAATTCTTATGTTTTGTAGGGTTATTTTCACTTTATGACAAATGCAAATTTCAACTTAGACATCGATGTAGTCATCAAGACCTAATCTGATTTTCTCTTTGTTTTTATAGGGCACGTCACTTTAAATAAACTCCCTCTACCTTTCCTGGGGGCCATCGTGTTTTCCCAAAACTCCCACTCATTGTCATAACTCCCACTCACCATGGAAGGTCCTACTGTGGCCACCTTCAAGGACGTGGAAGCTTCCAAGGAAACATGACAAGATCTTTGCGTACAGTAAGGCCCTTGAGACAGGGCATTATCGGAAATAAGGCCCCTCTCTGGGGCTCCCGCCTTTCGGTGTCCATATTTCTGATGATGCCCTGCCTCTCGGGCCTCACCTATTGCCGAAACGCCTTCAGTGATGGTGTGAGACTTCAGATTCAGTTCACAATCGACGAAGTCTTGTCCAAGACCCTACTAAAACTGCAGAGAAACCCTTCCCTTGCACATCCATTCGGCTACTTCACACAACCTGCATCTTCGTTGGTTTACCTGTGAGGTAACAAACCAAGTATGCTACCAACCCAAAACAATAAAGGATGGTAAAGGGTTCAGCAAGTCTTTGATTCATCTCTTGGATTACTGAGCGTACACAGAACGTGTGCAGGACAAGCAATGAGGAACTTCTTCGACAAACTCTTGGTTGCCACCTTGAGGACTCTTGCTCAGGACTAGTTATTGGTACACAACACTCCTCCAACAACTGATGGAATTGATATGCCAAAAAGACGTCGACGGATGGCATGCCTCGTCCTCGTCGACTGTGACCATAGCGAAAAGTTGACCCGTCGGGCCGGTTGCCCAGTCGAGGCAGCGGGCAGGTGGTCGAAAGCCGATCCATGTCACTGGGGCGCTCCATGGCCCCAGGTGCATATTCAATATGGGCCATGGAGGCGCCCCCTCACAATCGACGGCCCAGATCGGGCCGGGCAGCTACCTCGGGCTGCCAACATGGCAACGGGGTAAAGGGGGGCGGGCGGTGGGCCCGGGGATCAGAGAGCAAGCCCCAGGCTGGGGCCACTTCACACAGGAGGTTGAAGGCCACTTCAGGGACTCATAAAACTCGTGGTAACGCTTGGGCTTGAAAGTCGATCAAAGCTCATTTGACCAGACATTCCATTAACTCGATAAATTTGCAAGTTACACAGAAGGCTGAGACTTATTTTGGAAGACATAAAAAAATCGTATTATTAAGATGTCATCTTTTCATTAATATGTTAAATGGTCTTATTATCGTGGTCTTGTCTTCTCATTAATATGATAGATGTCGTAAACTTATCATATTATTGAGGGAATACAAAAACATAAGTAAGATGAGAGTTAAAACATATACAACGAATTTAAGCAATATAAATGTTATGGAATAATATCTCATAGCTCCAAAAAAATACAATTCCAATAATGCAAGGAATTCAATTACATAAGCATATTAAATGACATTAAATAATTGGATTACAATGATGTTACAAGGTCAAGCAAATCTAATGTATTCATCTGGTAAGGTTATCCCAGATATGGATTCGCCATTGTGTTCTATAAGAAGGGTGTAGGATTGTGCATCATTCCCATCTTTTGAGAAGTTGTAGTTGACTAGTTTTCCCGGTTGCTAAATATTTGCATTCTCGTTGTGAAGCTCCACCAACTGCCCAACAAAAGAACCATCCATCCCAATGGAACCGGTTTGAAACTCGCCTCATACAATTGCATTCCCACAATTATGGCATTCCTTAGTTTGCTCCCCTTCACATAACAAATTGTGATCTCCACAAACACGACATTTTTGCTTACACAATTTAGGAAGTAGCATCCGCTTCCGCTTCCGAGCCATTGATTATTGTCGCCGAGCCTCTATTGTTGTTTTAGATCGTGCCAATGCAGTGGTTCTAATTATTGATGGTCCTACATATCATAAGATTCGAAACAAAAAAATCATGTTATTAAATAACAATTCCAATTTATTTAATTCCAATTTCAATAAATCATAATGTAGTATGAGTACCTGATGCTTGTGAGGGGCTCGTGTCCCCATTTGAACCAACTGGATCTTTGTTTTTGGATTTCCTAGCCTCCCATGTCAAAACCTGGTCCTCGATACATTGGCTTCAATTGAAGCAATATTACTACCAGCACGAGGTAAAAAAATACGTCTAGGAACTAATTGAGGGTTGAAGACAAATTGAAGTTCTTTTTTTATGGCATTCAACCTCTTGATTGCATTTTTTATATGTTCTAAACATACAGTTCTGATCTGATCTGTTGTGAAAAAATCTCGACCCAACTCAACATATAGATCATTTAACTTCGCTAACCGAACTTGGATTTGAGGAACATCCTCAACTTCTGATGCTTCACCTTGTACAATACCAAGACTATCGTCTTGTACACCAATATCATCCATGGATTATAATGGAGGGTTAAATTCAGGGCTTTGTGGAAGAGAAACTACATCATCTTCTCCCACATCATCTAAATGGTTTACAAATCCATTTTCTTCAATAGATAATATACGCTTCAAATCTGTGAATTCTTCGTCCACCAACTTTTTTACAACAAGAAGATGTTTGCAGATAGACACTCTATCCTCACACTCACAACACTCAGTGCCTAAATTTACTGCATACCACTGCTCATGTATTGTTTAGCTACGGATGAGGAATTCCATACCAACATCATCGATACCTTCAAGGTTACTTGGTGGATCAGTCTGTATTCTCTCTACCATGACGTTAGCTTTTTGCATGCGGATTGTGTATTGTCAATCTCTTCCGCTTGTTGAATATTTTCATGAATCGCTTAGTGCATTCACATGCATGTAGTGTCTTGGATTCCTAATATAAACTTATGATAGATGTCGTAAACTTATAATATTATTGAGGGAATACAAAAACATAAGTAAGATGAGAGTTAAAACATATACAACGAATTTACCCTAAACCCATGGGCCCGACTCCGAGCGGTGGAGCCGGCGCCCAGAGCTTCCTTTTGCGTCTGGCTTCCCCTCCCAACAGAGCTCATCTGTTTCCCTTGCTGCATATCGCATTATTGTCACATAGTCTGGATTCCGAGACATTTGTTTTCAGGTGATTGTGATTGCAGCCGGCTGTTTTACTTGACGCCTCGAGCAAGGGTAGTCCTTAGTGTTCTTTTGCACAGGATTGCTGATACTTCAATCTTCGTGTGACCTCGCTCCGTGATGTCGTCCCCAAGTAAGCGACGGGAAATGGATGTTATGAAGTTGTAAGCCTCCCCCGCAAACACTATCTGCTATTCTCTGTCCCCCTCTCATGTTGGTTGGCGACAGGCTTTGTGTGCGAAAAGCCGTTCCCCTCTCCACGACTCTCCTTGTGTTTATATACTCTGTCTTGTTTTTCAGGGTATCTTTCTATTGACTCTTGGCGCACGTGCCCCTCCTTTTGTGGTGTAGTCAGGCACGCTTTTTCCACCTTGTTGGTGGGATTAGTAAGTCAGGGGTCACTCCGTATACCTGTACTGCAAACCTCGTTATTTTGCTATTCTCTGCATTTTGTATTCCGATTCCTGTCAAGTCCCTCTGTATCTGACGCTTCGAGTATGTCTGCTTGCTTAGGATGATGAGTGACTACAAAGTGGAGATGGTCAATGATGGAATGAGCGAGTTCTACGTCGAATTTCACGGGCCACGTGATAGTACGCTTCACCTTCCTCCATTTTCGTACATGTGTCCTTTGGAGGCCAAGTAGGTAGCTACTTGATGATTTCTGGTAAACGATGAGATGCAAGGCACTTGGCTGTGATGGCTGGACTGAAGTTCCGAATCTAAAGCAGTGTCTTGGATTCCTAATATAAACTAGGATATTGCTTCTTGCTTTAAAGCACTGTGCGCATGATACTTGTGTGCAAAGTGTATGTGACCAAACATAACGGAGTAATGTTTCAGTCATGAAATGTTCATGTTGTGCACAAGGAAAGAGTTGGAAGATGTTCCTTGTACTCCAATTACTCAGTGTCATTTGGCTTGAAGAATGATATTAGTTGGGGAACATTCTTGACGTTTTCTGTGGCCTTCTAATTTTTAAAGAAATTGTGTTACTTCTGAGACGCAACACTAGTGTCTCTGACGGGACTGTCTGAGCTGGGCATCTAGCTATGTCTGTGGCGCTGACTCGATGTTAATCTTCTGTGTGGCAGGCCCGTATCAAGAGGGGACATGGAAAATTCGGGTTGAATTACCGGAGGCGTATCCGTACAAGTCTCCTTCCATCGGATTTGTCAACAGGATTTTTCATCCTAATGTTGACGAAATGTAACACTTTTTTCCTCTTTTATTTTGTTTCTTCCAGACTGAATATATTATTTTGAGCCTCTATCCTGATTACCTTGACTCCAGCATGGCATCGGAAAGTTACGATCAGTGTGGTGTATGAATTGATTGAGTATCTTGCAAGGATATATTTCATAACCAAGCAGATTAGCACCTTGTTTGAAGCTTTCGTTTTGTGGCCATGGAATTTTGTATTACATCTGCGTCTAGTAGAGAATTAAATGCAGTTGATGTCTATGAATTGGGTTCTATTCTCTGGAAATGAGGAGTGGTAATGATTGCACATTTGGTGGGTGCAGGTCAGGATCTGTGTGCTTGGATGTCATCAATCAGACTTGGAGTCCTATGTTTGGTGAGGGTTTTTGTCAGTCAATGACTAAAACAACCCCCTTGTAACTGGATGTAATTGTCTCACATATGGAATTCATTGGATTTCTACCTTCGAGGTTTGTTCATCAGTGAATTGTCATTTGTTCTCATGCTTGCTCCAGTGGATTGTATACATCAATTTCTCCTGAAAGTTTAATGGCTTGTAAGGCCGCACTGCAATTGTTGACTCTCTGTTGTGCACTGCAGATCTCATCAACGTATTTGAAGTGTTTTTGCCTCAGCTTCTGCTATACCCAAATCCTACTGATCCATTGAATGGTGAAGCTGCTGCATTGATGATGCGAGATCGTGAGCATTATGAGCAGAAAGTGAAAGGTGCTTCCATCTTGAGTTTGAAAGTACTTTCCGTGTATTCCTTTAATATGACTACCTGAGTTTTTGACGGTGATGAAAAGCCTCCCAAATATTTGATATGAATGCCAGGTTGCATGAAGACAGTCTTCTGTTCTGACTATAACAAAGTCTCGTATTTATCTGTCCAGAGTATTGTGAAAGATATGCCAAAGCAGAAGACATAGGAAGGTGCCCAGAGGAAGATAGCAGCGATGGTGAAGCCAGTGAGGAAGAAGAGTACATGTCTAGTGATGAAGAGATGGCTGGTCATGCTGACCTCTAAGGCTTAATCTGTGATTTAGCTTCTCAAAAGCTACAGTTCCTGGTTGTCTCTCCCTTGATGCTAGGTAATTCTGCCTAGGGAATACATTCCTTGGTCCTTGTTTGACATCAAAACCTGGTGGCTAGACTCTTTCAGAGGGGGTCTTGGGGTTGCATTTTCAACCTAATCATGTGGCTCTCGAAGGTTAGCCTGTTGGGTGGACAAGTAGGGATAGTCCTTGAAGTAACATGAGGGTGCTGGTGCTCCTGTCCTCATCTTGAGGATGGACCTGACTCAGAAAAAGGCCTCACTGTAAATATAATTTGTGGCTGTTTAGAGTGGTTGACATTGTTATATTTTCTGCTCTTGTGATCCGCAGTCCTTGACCTTTGTTGTGTGTTTAAGTGGCTAAGAGGGGTTGCAGATGTATACACTGCCTTTGAATTGTTAATATGAAGTAAATGAGCTCAGAAGTTTTGATGCTTTTGAGTAGACTCTCTTGAGGATTTAGAGCTTCCAAATTTGGATACTGTCATGTATTTATGTCGAGACCTCTTTGAATGACATGCTAAACCACCTTCAACGTAGTCTCTAGTTGGATGTTTATTGCTCCAATGACAACTTGACTCTGTAAACACAGAAGTTGCTATAATTGATTCCAATGTTTAAATCTTAATAAGTGACTGTCACGTTTGTTTGAATGCCAGGCACTAATTGAACAAAATTTACAGCTCATAAAACCAGGATTTAAAGCAATTCTAATAAGAGGTATGCTTGGACGCTCATGTTATGTGTGCAACAAAACATTGTACTGGGTTAACAACTGATTTAGTTATCTATCTGAAGTTGTCATTAATTTTTTGCCATCATTTCGAGCCCTAACATCATGTAAGCAAAGGTACGGTAAGTAGCAAGGGGCCAAACCAGCCGCCTCCAGCTGCACTAAATCAGAGTGGGTTACAATTCGGAGTTACGTGTTGCCATAACGTTTTACTGACGTGATCGTTTTTTACCAACTAAGTTATATCATATTCTGGTGTGTGCACACTAACTATTTATGTTATTCGGTTAAGAAATGTCACTCTCAGTAAAAAATTATAAGCAACACGTAACTCCAAATGGTAACCCACACTAATTAGACAAAAATGTGTAGATGAGCGGGGTTTGCACTTTTACCATCTGGAATTTATAAAAGCTACATTTTCATCTACATCAATCTCGTCCTTCATTACCTATAAGATGGCATGCCTGGTTCCTATGTTCTATGTGGTGAGTGTGCAGGTTGGGTTCAAATTTTTGTAAGGGTTTAGGTTATGGCTTGAGGCAACAAGAGCCACGTTTAAAATCCTCCCATTTCAGGCCATGACAACCTTCAGGGCTTCAGGCAAGCTTTTTCTAATATGTAGAGACCTCCATCTGGTCATTTGCATCATAGGCACTTAACTGGGTTCCAAAAACTCGACAAGCAACCAGCAAGCACAAACGGCCCAAAAAGCTGGTGAATGTGGCCTACATTTGATGGAAACGTGTCTGTGACTGATAAGGGTCAGTAAGACAGAGGACATGTCCAGTGTCGATTTATTAAGCGACACACTTGACGAAACCTCCGAACTCTTTGAAGACCCCACCGTGGTATAGCTTTAGCAAATGCACAAGGTACCTTGATAGTATTTTATCTCTTTATTATCATACTTGAAATGTTATTGCATGTAAATGTACTTCATGTTCTAGACATGATTGGTGCAATTTTGACTTTACGTTTTGGCATTGTTCTTTATCTTCAGGTTTCTCTGCTGATCGAAGACTAGGTACAGACCAGAGAACTGTAATAAAGGAGTCCAAATCATCACGCCTCTTACAACCAAAGCGTAAGCTGGACACGAAGGGCAAGTTCATACCAAACAATGAATGTCATGACGCTCCTAGAGTTTTAAAGACCAAAAGGGGAGATTCACCAACAAAGGGTTGTTTACATTTAAACGCCTCTACCTACAACCTAGTGTAGCCCAAATCTCATTCTAAGAGCTGAACCACGTGAACAAGAGCAGATGGGTTGTGCACATTTGCACAATCGAGAATTGAACTGCATCCGCTGATGACCTCACTTGAGATACTAGAATACATCACTGAGCAACTTTAGTTTAGGGTTATCTATCAGCCCAATCATGGCAGCACGCTGGAGGAAGCTAAGACATATCATGGAGAACACTGGATAGTTGCCTCGAGACATGTTCATATGATATCAGGAACATGGCAAGGAAGCTCACCAAGGAGATACATAAGACATGACAACGACATCAAGGGCATCCACATGTGGACAGAGGAGAACCTTTATAGTGTGTTCTTCATGCAAGACCAATGCCTAGATGTGAGGGGAAAATTAACAAGGGTGGACATACCTTTCACACTAGGTATCCAAACCCAATGGTAACGGGAGAAGATTTTAAAGCATGGACATTGCAAGGGCGGTGATATTGGTGCAACCTTTGGGACAAACAAAAACAAGGTATGCTATATTCCACATATTCCTTGGAGCTCATTATGGTGCCTTTGTGAGATTAGCATGTACCAAACTATCTATGACTTCAATCTTTGGTATGCAGTTCCTTTTGTACACCCTAATGGTGTTCGATGATTGGTTCAATGAGTATCATGTGGTGTATGCCATAACATCACGATGCAAGGAGGCCAACATGTCCCCATGGACATGCACACTCAACGAACATCTTAGGGATTATCAAACAGATTGGAGACCAGATGCCTTCATCATTGACTGTGCCCCAGCAGAATTCAACAACATCCAATGAAATTCATGTTCCTCCAATGTTCCAAGTCTATCAGTGATACCAAATAATTTTGTCTTTTGATGTAGATCAGTATGGCCTAGGGTCAAGGTGTTCCTATGTCTCTCGCACGTGCATCCCACGTGGCAATAGTAGGCATGTGCCAAGATTAAGGTTTCCATAACGAGAGCAAGTGCATAGAAGGCATTGGGGAACATTATGTATAACACATCATGTCCACCTGACAAGGGCATTGATGATTGGGCTTGTGAGCAATTGGAGGTGGACTGTGGTCATGAATGCCATGATCAATTCAACCCATTCATTCTGGGAGTATGTGAAAATTGAGTGGCTTGGGAGGACTAAGATGTGGGTGGTAGGTCACCGAAACCTTCCGTGTGCATGATAAAAGACAAATGTTGGCATTGAGAATTATCACTCCAATCTAAAGGCGAGTTTGAATCAGTCGAAAAGGAGAGCTCATGGACATAGAGTTGACTGGACCGTCAATCAATTGATTGAAGACATCCTCTCTCACTACTTGTACTGGGCTCTTCGCAAGGCGTTAGGAATAGTAAACAAGAGCAGTTCACATTTAGTGTTGTATCGAAAGCAAGAGATATCCTTGAATCTTGTTTGACGCTCCCTTCTAATTCCCAATGGAGTGGCAATTATCACATCCAAGAAATTTAATAAAAAGCAGTATTGGGTTTACAACCCAGACAATGAGTGGGTTTGTTACTTGTGTCCTCATTCTTCGAAGGGTAACATTTGTAAACAACAGGTTAAGGTCCTCAACATGCTCCATCACGTTCTTGCACAGGGAAAAATCACGCGGTATTATGGAGCTTTGATTGGCACACTATAGGGAGGATTGCAATACATGCTATCCCCTTGCAAGATCAAACCATCGCAAGAGTTGGCTCCATGCACACCCTCACCATCAATTTGGAAGAAGCCAACCCTCAAGACACATGGAAGACACAATATGTCGTATCGCAGTTGACATCGTTGACACCGCCAGGGACATCGTCCACTTGTTGGAGCACCTCCTAGCTGATTTTCAATATTCACATTATCCGTGGAAAACAACAGACATTTATCGCCGCTATGAAGGCCAACTTGGTAGATCCATCTCAGCCAGAGCCTCTCTTCACCCTAGTCAAGGATGGGGAACAAGGATATAGACTTGGGCGCTGGCAAAATTTCCTCTCTTTGTTAATTGTTTACATGACCACTATAACCTTGTACTGTTCAACGAACCTGGCTAAATCTCCCTTCACAATAAAAATAAAAGGATATTGTGTTCAAACCATGGTTGCTAGAACATGAATGGGTACACGCTATTGGGTTGCTAATGGTGAAATTTTAGTGACTCTTATGTGCAGAACAATGGAAGGTAAGTCCTCATCACGCAAGTGTATGCGGCACATCACCAAGGGTACGGACTCCTCGGATGATGTCCTTCGGAAGGAACTGGAGGACACAAGATTGGAACGTGATCGGTTAATTTCTAGAGGTAGACCGTCTCACAACAAAACTTCTCGAGGTACATGACCACCTAAGCATCGCAATTGACAAAGAGATGAAGGCCAGCTGTGTTTTGGCAAAGAGTAGGGGCAACCATGAGGAACTTAGGCTTGAGATATACAAATAAACTTGCTAAATTGCATGCGTGTCGTCAGGCTATTCGAGATGGTGGCATAGAATAACCCACACTTCGAATTTTTGATCATTAATATAGTTGTGTGGAACATGGATGTGCCTGGTTCTTGTATGTAATTAATATTAGAACTCCATTACAATTTGCGTCTTTGTTGTGTGTGTGTGTGTTTTTTCTTTTTTCTTTTTTCTTTTTTTGGCTGCTTAAAGAGTCGCATTTGGCCATACATGTTTTCAGTGTGCAGACGGGCCAGAGAACTCCACACTTCAGAAACGCATGATTTTAACAAGCACAAGTATGGAGGTTTAAATTTCAGGGACTCCTCCCAAGAAACACCCATTTGTGGATCATATGAATGAGCTCTTCATTGAGCATTTAGAGGAACACAAGTGGCGCGAGATACCTTAAGGTTGACATCACCCGATTAAAAGCTGCACTCAATTGAATCATACACTGTACCGATTAGAAGAATTGTCGCATTGCTATAGAGAGGCTTTAGTTCATATTGACACTTGCCATGCTATTCTAAGGGATAATTGTTTGGATGACCCTGCCCTGTTACGAACACTTTCTGGGACATGTTCATTTGGGTACTACTTAGCTGCTTGCCGGTGCCTATGTCCAAACTCCAACACCACATGCCTGGTAGATATAAGATAGCTTCAATGCCGACCAATCGCAAAGAATAAGACAATAAGAACAATACATCATATGGATCTGATTTTGGAACAATGTTCTATCTCTTAGATGAGTTTACATTAGTGTTTGATAGAATGCATCTTGCCAATCATGTTTAGGGAGAGGCATGTCTACAAGACATTGAGTCGCTTGGTTTCCAGTTCCTTATTATCTTGACACTATGTACATTCTAGTGATTGCCTACCTATTTGGAGATTGGCATGTGGTGTTCAACTTTATTTTGGTGAGCATGTAAACAAAAGAATATATGTGCATAAACAAATGGAATCAGATAAACAACAACAGAAGGGCATGTGAATAAGCTCTCAAAGAAATGCCACTTTCTTGACTGATGAGTCCGTCATTAAGCAGATGCCCTACACCCATGTAAACACTACGCTATAAAACCTTCCAGACTGTTCACAGAGGATACCGTCAGTATATGTGACAAAAAGAGTGCATGCTCACAAAAAGAGTGCTTGAAAGCTCATTAAATGAGTGTGGACAATAATTACATAGCAACGAGTTCCCATATTTTCATATTACAATGCCTAAACAATTGTGATGAGTGCGGCTGCCTCAACCATTACACCTTCCATTGGAGAACAAGAATCCTTCAGTTTCTCCTACAAGTTGTCACCATTTTATGAGAGGATGCCTCACTGCATCTAATTGCTCCCATGCCCGACATCTTGGTCACCCTTGATATAGTTGCTGGCGTGGGTCCTTTGCCGGGACTACATGGTGTTACAAACCACCCTTGTCTGCCGCAAAATCCATGTCACCCTTTAGGTTCCTTTGTATCTCATATATGGGCAGTTTCAGGATATCTTCGGCAAACAGTTCAGGGAAGTCTAACTGCGAACCCAAAGGGCATTCTGAGATAGAATCTGAGTAAGTGGGATGTTGAAACAACAGGGTCACATTTGTTGTTTGTGTCTCCTGTACGCCCAGTTTGTAGACCTTCGGGGACTGATGGCTGGGAGAATGCTCGTGATGGGAAATTCAGTTCAAATAAAGAACATGGGATGTATCTCGCAATGCCAATAGGAAATGATCTTGCACAACATCAAGCATCTGCGATATATGCATACATGGTAAACTAGTAGACATGTATGTCTACCTGATTGTGAACATGTGAAACCGAAATAACTCAACGGGTACATGTGAAACTTTAATACCAAAACAACAAGATAACATGCGGTTGAATGTATCTCACCATCCTTGTTGAGTAGCCTATCTACATCCAAATCTTCTCTCCAAATAAGCCACGTTGAAATGGATGTCAATGTAAGGTTAGAATTGGAATTCTCCTCAAGTTGAGTCTAGGCAAGCTCAAAAATTGGTATATCATGTCTGGCTATGTCAACTCCAGCCTTGCTCAGAATATTGCAATGCCAAATGTTCAATTCGGGAGCCCATATTTCATTTGGACCTTTGAGAATTGCAAACTGTACGTCCACTTGTTGAACCCACGATCACCTATCAGATATGTCCCTAGCGCCCAAGAATAATAGATAGCCTTCAAATTTCAACCACCAGACAACACCATACCAAGCCATTTGTTACATACTCCTGGTCTTGGGCTAAGCCAAGATAACAAATTGCTTTGGGTGGCACCAAGAATTGGATGACTAAGGCATTGACAAGGATAACAAGTGAAAAGAAGGAATGCTCGCAAACACAAAACGCACCAGGGTACAATGTCAATGCGAGTCAGCCTAGGAGTGTCCATCAAAGTTACGCTTAAACAAGTCGCCTCATCGACTTGTGTGGGTTAAAGGAAACTTAGGAGCATCTATATGGAAAGAAGGATTTGAAAAAAACATGTGAAGAAAGGGTGCCAATCCCATTGGATATACAATGCCTCCAGTGATTGCCCGCGGTCAAACTTCTCCAACCTAGCCTGCATGAATACCTTCACCATATTATCCCTTTCAGACTCCCACCCTTGCGAAGATTTGTCTCTTGCTTAGTTGGCCTCAAATCAATGAGGCATGCCACATATGCATAGAGGTCCCCCAACCGAGTGGCAACTGTTTCTACACTTGGCATTCTGCACAAGAGGGGTCTGACTGCCTTGTTAACCTCCTCGGTTATTTCGGATTGATCTTGAAGAAACTTAGTATACTCAAAATGCATGGGTTGAAAGCATGAAAGGGTGAAAGATAGGATAAGATGTAATAGAATTTGAAGTATAAATACAAACCTGAATGTCATCCTGCTAGTGCTGCGT
Organism: Polytrichum commune; assembly: GCA_950295325.1. Taxonomy (NCBI): domain Eukaryota; kingdom Viridiplantae; phylum Streptophyta; class Polytrichopsida; order Polytrichales; family Polytrichaceae; genus Polytrichum; species Polytrichum commune. The sequence goes on along the minus strand of OX485806.1, from coordinate 51,783,615 downwards.
ATGCATCGAGGAGATTCATTTTGAAGTTCTCCAAAGATAACCATTTGTTAACCTCATCTTTGAATCCTACCAGATTCCCTGTCTCTGAACTGTAGTCGTTAAAGTTGCCTTGGATCAAATACCATAATCCGTGGGGTATTGGCAAGGGCATAGGTTGAGGCTTGTCCCAACCCATCTGAACCTTTGAGGTAGCATGTTCCAGAAGCGTCTACTCAGATTCGACTATTCTGTTGTGCATCCCATGAAGAATACATCCAAAGATTTGTCTCTGTTAGGCGGATGACTGCTTTCAGGTTCATGCATGCCAGATTGTAGGGGAGATGTAGGTTGTATTGCATGCTGGGCAAGAGGAAGGACACACCTGGAGTAAATGAGTGCAGGCGATGAAGGAAGGGCGTCTCCAAGAATGTTGCGTGTTGATGTTGATGCATGCAGGTGCATGCAGGTGCGTGCGGCATGGCATGCTCATCCCCTGACATCACTAGCAGAATACGTTATTTCTTCTTTGTTTTGCGACCGTAATGTTAAATTCTTTGAGGGCGTGTAATATGCCGTTGGAAAGGTGCTTTCAAGACCTTTCTAACGGTATATTAAAAGCCCCAAATTCTTAGAATTTCAGGTGGTAAAATTTTAAAAAAATTGCAGTCATTTAGCGATTGCAGAGCAAGCTGGTCAAAAGAACTGTAATGGGAAAACGACTGCAGTTCTTTTTCGCAATGTTTACTACAAGTTCATTGTAGGAAAGTTGGGCATCTGCTTATTATTGGCAATGATAGGATGATTGATCTGATGATCATTTATGTTGAAAAACTAATTGCCAAAGCTTTGGATATTAATGACATTATCAAATTTATTTTATGGGGATGTTAGCTGGATGAGTCCAAATCTCTCAATAAATAATTAAATTCAACCACCTATTCAAATTTGAAAATAAAAAACATATATTGGATATTTCCATATTCTAAGGTCAACCCCCCTTAGATCAAAATCTTGGCTCCGACCTTGGTTATAAACTTCAATCAAGTTGCCTTTGGAACCACTATCACATTCTACTAGTTGTATGGGTTTCGTGTTGGGTAGAGGTAGTTTTTTTGCAGCTGCTATTGGCGGGAGCACATGGCCGGCCTGAGCAGGGGGCGCAGCCTGCCAGGTCTGTGGGAAGACCGGACGGATGTGGAGTTTACATCCACCCCATCCACCAACGGATGGATGTTGCAGCCCTTCCAAGTGGAGGCTTTTTTATTTAGTTTTTTTTTTCTCGTGCCCGCCGCTTTTGGGGCAGCCCAACTAAACCTGTTAGAGACCTAATATGTAAGCTTAACTGGGAGGGTGGCTGCGAGGATACTTGTGAGTGTTTAGTTGCTACCATTTCTTGAGTTTGTATGTTTTTAAGGAATTTTTTGTTGTGGTGATTTTTAGTTATATTATTTAGTGTTTTAGGGTGTAGTAGAGGGAACGGGTCTTGTAAGAGTAGTGGAATGGACACACATGACAAGATGTGGGCACTTATTTCGTCATTTTTCCTTTTCAATGGAGTGACATTACGGTGTATGTCAAGGAAGAGAAAGAGAGTTCTTTTGAGAAGTTCTTCAATTTTGGAAGAACGTTCTTTCATGGTGAGGGTATTCCCAATTATTATAGCCATTCTCTTATTGTTTGAGCCGCAACCTGGACGTGTGTGGTAGAAGGAGCCTCGACAATCAACACAATGGGACATTATTGAAGGCTTGGTATGGCACACTTCACCAGAGATGAGAGATAGAAAATACCTAGAAGCATATCGTATGTCTTATGCATTTTTTATGTATTTGGTCTCCGAGCTTGAGCCTTATTTGCAATCTATTTCTATTCACTTTGTACGTGCTCCTTTAGAAATTAGAAAAGCTGTTGGTATAGTGTTATACCGTCTTGCTCATGGAATCACTGCAGAAATTATAGCGAATAGGTTTAATGTAGGTGCTTCAACAGTACGTAAGTATATGAGAATTGTTTTGGATGCTTTAATATCTAAAGACAAGTTATTTGGGAAGTACATTTCGGTGCCTTCAGGTGCTCGTTTAGATAGGATTATAGCAGAGTATGTTCAGAGTTGTGGATTACCAAATGTGTGCGGGAGTATAGATGGAAGCCACATTCCTCTTCAACGAAGGCCCGATAAACGTCAAACAGCTGTAGTGGCAGATTTCTGGTGTAGAAGAAATTTTTTTAGCTCCGTAGTTCTACAAGTTGTTTGTGACATGGACAAGGTGTTTTGGAATGTATGTTGTTCGGTACCTGGTGGAACTGCTGATGGAGGTCAATTTAAGATCTCACAGATCTATGAGCAGATTCGACGAAGAGAAATATTGGCTACACCAGTTGTCATTGTAGATGGAACACATATCGAGCCTTTTTTACTAGGTGATGCAGGGTATCCTAGCAGAACCTACTTGCTTCGAAATTACAAACCGGCAGATGGAGATGTAGACAAAATAAGGTTTGATAGACAAATAAACGTTGGTAGAGTAAGCATTGAGAATGCTTTTGGATTATTAAAAATGCGATGGCGCATTCTTAATCCTGTAAATTCTAGTGTAGATACTGCACCGTCTATAGTTGTAGGTTGTTGTGTTGTACACAACTTTTGCCAGCTCATGAAGGAACCACTTCTGAGAACGGATCCGGTTTTACTACACATGGTGAGAGGCCGACGGCCAGTTATCAGAGAAGGTCGTGCAGCTAAAGAGGCTGGAGAAGAGATGCATGATATTTTGTTCAAAAATTGGTTAGATGTGCAAGAGAATGTACCAACCTCTTGAATTGTTTGAAACTTGATTGTTATGATCATTTTAGAGGAATTTATATAATATATCCCAATCTAGTAAAGGAAATCCGGAGGATGTGAACATGTCACCGGTTGGACTTGCAAACACTAGGATCTTACTGGTTATGCCCAGGAATCTCCCGGAGCACTGCTGCCTACATCATCTGCTTGATTATTATGAGCAAATTTTTGTAACATTTTAGAGAAATTCTTTAAATGACATATCACTGGTAGTGCTCAATACCACAGATCATACTAGTATGTATGAAGATAGAGCATATATATAAGGGTATAATCTTGAATAACAATAACTATAAATGTAAAAACAAACATACAAATGAAACATTGGCAATGACACCAAACTATCATGGTGTTGAATTGCGTGCACTATGGAGGTTGTTCCTAAACAACTCTGCAATCATGAGTTGCATCACAACAGCTTCACGCTGAGCCTCCATATCAAGTCGCCTTGTCTCCATCTCCATGTCCATCTGCTTCATTGCAATGGTTTTATTGGTTTCCATCTCGATATTGTGCATCCATTCTTGGGCCTCCATCTTGTGCCGTTCTTATTTGGAAAGAACCTTCAGCAAACTTAGTGATTGCATCTGCCATATATGTTGCATTCCCAGTGAGTGCATGCTTACGAGAATTTGGTTTCCCATCTACCCTTGGCTTCATGCATGAAGCGGTCTTGGGATAAACAATCTTCTCCGAGGCAACTGTTGTGGGAGTATTAAAAGAGTGCTCTCCACTAGCTGTAGACATTGGCATCTTAGGAATTCTTCCTTCTTCCAAAACAACAGTATCCTCCTCATCTTTTGACAATAACACACTAGTTTCCATATCCACTCCACCAGGAATTCCTTCTCCTTTTGCTGATCCAGTGAGTATCTTGGGCATTCGCTCAAACCAATGCCACGAAGATCCTTCTCCACCTGTGGCCTCCTCTGAAGAGTTTTTTGAACTCTCCATTCAGCCTTGAGCTTCTCAATCTTCCCCTTGATATGCTCTTCCTTACGACGCACAACTAGTGGCATTTGTCTATGGTGCTCAGTACGAATGTATGTCCAGTGTTTAGGTTTTAGATTACCTTTGTCTATGCGAATCCACTCCTCTTGATACAAGTCCAAAATGTTGTTGATGGCATCGTCGCTCCACCGCCCGCCAACGGTAGCTTCGTCATCTACCAATGTAGAAGCAACAACAACCTTCTTTTTTTGCACCTCTTTGGTTTAGAATTGGGTTGTATACGTCATGGTTTCGGAGTTGTCACTGAAACCACTGGAGGAACTGGTTCAAAGCGCTCCACGTGTGCTACGTTAGCACTACTTCTTTCCATCATAAACTCCATGAATGACCCTGGCAATTCATCCCCCATCTAACAACAAAACTCTTACTATGAACCCTAAGATTTGAAAAATCCACAAAATTGAAACCTCAAAATATGAAGAAATCTTTTCCTAGACAAAAGGCATGATTAGTACAGTTTATTTTATCATGAACATATAAACATAAAGTAGATCTATAGAACTTCCACATCCAAAAAATGAAATTGAAAAAACTTTAAAACTCACCTTGTAGGAAGCGTTTGAAGTTGGCTGCGAAAATGGCACAAATGAGGTTGCTCCCGGCCTCTGGAGTCTGTACAGAGAGGTACAGAGGGGCAACTCACAAAGTTTTTGACCTGCCCGTTGAATTTGCCTTTTTTCCACAACCCGGCGTGGCTACCCGCAGGCTGGGCTGTGGATGTGTTGCGCCTCCTGCCCACGCAGCTCGCGTGAGGCCTCTCTCCCGAGCCCCCAAAGAAGCGCCACTTCTGTGTGCAGCGGGATGGGGGCGCAGCCTGGGCGGCGGGTTTTTGGTCCATGTGCGTGAGCCATATGGTCAACCGTTTTCTTTGCAAGTGCCCGAATTGTCTTCGGAGGTGTGGGCTTTGGAGTTGAAATTTACTTTGGAGGCTCAGGTTTTGTACATGGCTTCTTAGTGTGCTTCAGGGGGGGGTCTTCGATAGTGTCACTATCATCATCTTTGGGAAGCTACTACCAAGATTTGGATCCACCAGACACCTCCAAGTTCCAAATGTAGTGCAAAAGAGATTCCCGACAAATGACATACTTAGTTTAATCAGGCCTCTCCTAGCTGAGAAGCTCAAGGTTTTTTTGCACAAAGAGTGCATGGTTGTTTGCCTTGGAGATGAATTTTGCTCCTTTGTCAAATCGTAAGTGCTTCTTCACTATATCAAATTGAAAAGCATGCATGAGATTAGGGCCAAATGGAAGAGATATTTTCTTCCTACTATCATCTATGGGTCCAAGGCAGTGTTCGGGGAGGATTTTGAGCATAACTGGTCGAGATCCTAGTGTTTCCAAGTCAAATCGGTTAGATGTTGACATCTTTCGGTTTTCTTCATTAATTTGAGGAATATTCTATGAATTCCTATAAAATGATCAATAAATTTCCTGAAGACTTGAACTTCAACCGGTTATTTCTCAAACTCAACCGTTTCATCTGTATCTAGTGGCCGGTTCTCCCCGTTCATTGGTCCAAGGGGGCAGCTGGGCATTCGCTGCTCCAAACATCGCACCTTCTTGGAATGCGCTTGCCTGCAAAATCAATAAGTCATCTTCTGCCTTGCTATCTTTTTCTCAAGCATTTTCTTTACCCTGGATTTTATCAACTGCAGTCTCAACTTGATGTAGACTTGATGGCATATCACTTACCTAATCACCATAATCTATTCTTGCGCTTCACATAATACCAACATAGTATATTTGTCCCAACACCTTGCATTTTTCAACACCTTGTGCAATCAATATGGATGCCACACCACAATCAAAAGTAACCATTCCATACTATGTTTCATCACTGCATAAAAAATGGGTTTCGTACACTTTCATCTTAGAATATAGTTTGGTCACTAGTTTGGGTAAAATGGATAGTTTTTCAGGTCCACATTTGCCATCACAGACCCCCATCTACCAATGTCTCGCTTGGTGTCCCTCATCCACACAATCAAGGTTGAGAATGTGATTGCATAATCTTTGTGTTGTGCTGCTAGCTCAAATGTGTAATTCAACGCAACATATTCGTTGCAAAATAATAAAAGTTGTTAATTTTTCCTTTCATATGTTGGAGTTGTCAATTCATGTTGGTTTAATACAGCATGCAATATGGAGGTGGCATAGAATACATGTATTTAACAAGGCACATACCTACAAAGAGGCTAAAATGAGGTGCAATTTGATAGCATATATTCATGTGCAACATCTCTCAAAGTAAGAATGATGATGGATGTAATTGCAAGCACCTCACCACGATCCATGCCTGAGTTTTATCGCTTCATACTTTCCAATGGAGTGGCTTATAGTCAGTCAAAAACACTGCCACTAGTCCTATAGTATTTTCTAGCACATATGACTTAGCCATGCATGCCTTAGGTCTCGCCATGTTGTTCACATAACCTTTGAAGACTTTGTCATTGTCTCAACGCAGTACATCCAATTTGTGTGCACAAACCTGCAAAATTCAAGCTCCTCCATAGGGTATATCACCAATTGTAATATCACAACAAAGAAATTGGGATGCATGTGTATTTCCAACATGGACATTGTTAATGCAACATCTTTTTTTAGGTTTGGCATGAGTTTGGATCTATAATTTTAGTACATATCTTGTTGAACACTTGTGAAAGTTTCATGATTATTATTTGGGGCCCCTTTTTCAAATGACTTTATATGCATAAAGACAAAACTTATTGCATGAGTACATGCCAATTGTATACTTTCATTTACTAATTTTTTTAGCATTCACATGCTTTGCATTGTGCCACAACCCCGGAGGGAACTTCATAGGTTGTTAATTTGGCCATGAGGTTCAACATTGTTTAGATTGTATAGTACCAACGACTTTATTATTTATTTTTTCTCCTTGTCATTTGTTAGTTTGACTAACCATATATACCACCTCATGCACACAAGTTGCATCCATGTCATGTCTTGATGTAATGGTGCACTCTCTCTAAGCATCATCTTCACATACATTCTTTTCGATGTGCATTGCATCCATACAATCATGTCACACAAACAAATGTTGCACAAAGACCAAGCTGTTAAGCTTTCATTTCCAACATGTTTGATGTGCTAGTGGAATCCATAAAATCAATAGGTTTCCATAGAAGTGTTCACCCACCTTGGAGTATGGAGGTAAAAAGAAATGATTTTTTTTACTCTATGCTAGCACAACGGTTCTAATTTACCTTCGGTCATATTGCCTATAGCCAACCAAATCTTGTACTTAGCTGCTCGATCTAGTATTTTTGTTGTTGTTGGCCTAGAAGAATGTGGTCACAACTTAGTTTATTAGGTTACTTTCATGTAAGAATGATTCCTTGATTGCAACCATTGTCATGAACCAATGTATAAACATTTATGGAGTTCCTTTAACTATTTAGAAGTTACCTTTGGGCCACATGGAAGGCACCTTGCAAAGCATGCATGCACCATTCTTGAAAGGAGGCTACACCTTGGCCAATCGTTGATGGTCCACATACAACATCCCCTCAATTTGAATCACTATGTGAGCTCCGTTGTCATGCTATGGTCATCGGCCTATACATTAAACCACCACAATCTTTGTAGTTGCTCTATGACCATATGCATGTACACATCTATGTTAATCCCATTTAACAAATGTTTCCCACAAATGAGGAGGTCATGGATGACAAAAAATCACTTTGTAATCATCTAGGGGGCCGAATTATATACAAACACAAATATGGGCCAGATGAACCATTGGCAAAGAAATGAAGATAAAGGATTGAAACCATTGGCATTCAATACCATTTGGATGTTCTTGAAACCGTTTGCAAATGATAAGTTTTCTTTGTATCAATCGTGTGTTATGCCCGGGAGTCGTGCATACCATGCATCTTGCCATCAACATATTTGTTCAAATGAGCGCACGTCCACATTTGCGCAATCTGTGGCGACTTTTATAATTTCACCAAACATGTAGTTTGAATGCTATCACGGTATACGGCGTTGGCGGCTACATCTTATCCGTTGAATTTCATCCATTTAAATTTGGATGGATAAATCTTATTTGTAAAGAGGAAGGCTCCTAAGTGAGGAGCCTCCTCTTTGACTTGGCATTCTTGCCAAGTCAAGTCTTGTGAGTGAGTGTGTGAAGGGAGTTTGTATGAGGTGAAGATTGCATGGTTTTGCAATAAATCTTGAGTTCTTCTTCCCCTACTTATACTCTTGGATTCTCTCATGGTGGAGTGAGAGATAGTTTGACTTATTGTGTGCATTTGAAGAGAGATTTAAAGTTCTTATGAATGTTTGACTCTTTTACTTATCACTTGGCAAGAATGTGTTTTATTTTGATGTTTTCTTCTTCACTCTTAAGATGTAATGCGCAAGAGGGGCGTAAAGACAAGAAGTGACAAAATTATAAAGTTCCGGAGCGAGAGCACCGCGGATTTGTGGAGCAACAAGAAAAAAAATGTTTGCTTGTGAAGTTTACACATCATTTTGAATTATATTGAAGTGCAATAGAAAAACCCACTTGGAGCTTGACAATTAAGTTGGTGCACGTGGAGCTTAAGATTATTTTCCGGAGTTTGTTCAATTTCATGGAGTTTTTGGAGCTTTGTTTTCCGACTTTTATTACTTGTATATTCTAAGCGTTGATAGAAGGTGAGAATCCGGAGAGAAAGAGTGGACTTTTGCATATTTGACTTTAGTTAATAAGGATATGACCGTGCATGTGATCACCCTTAGTGACCGTGTATGTATGACCATGATTATGATTGGATGTATGATATAATACATACATACAATACATAGTATGTACGAAAAATATACAATACAATATATAGTATATTACAATATATGATATAATATAACATATATTATATTGTACAATATACAATATAGTACCATATAGTATAATACATTGCAGTATATAGTATAACGTGGTATATAGTATAATACAGTACAATATACAATCCAATGCATTATACATAGTAGTATACGGTGCCGTATACATGGTGGTGTACATGACATAACAATATGTAGTGATACAATACATTGGAAATTGGGTGGCATGTGGAATGTTCGTTCGGCCTAACATAAATCATTATTAAGGTCGAATTGTGTTTGTCAACACATATTCCCGACATTGTTGTAAGCAAAGATTATTAAGTAGTAGTGGAGAAATGAGAGATGTGCATAGGTGGCATTTCCATTTCCTAAGCAACAGGGGCTTTTCATTTTGACCACCAACCGCAGACGGGTGCCAGTTGATTGCGGTTGCTTTTAATTTATGCTTTAGTGTTGTTTTGGAGAAGAGGATCCAGTGCTGTTATTGCATTGTTCCTTGTATTTTATTTTGGTACCTTCCCTTGTGGCGGGCTGTAGTGCTGGAGTATTCCAACACTGCCCCATTTTTGTGTTATTTTAGATTGTGATAGGATATTGTGGGGGTAAGGTCGGAGTAATGACCAACGGGACCCTTGTGTATACACCAAGTGGGCGGTGCTTGTATTCCCTTATGGTGAGGCTGGATTGATGACCAGCAGACCATAAGTTTAGTGGTGTTTGCAGGTGCATGTTGTTTTTCACCTTTTGACCCTTTACCTTGACACTACATTAGTTTAGGTTATTGGCCCCAGTGATCAAACCCATTGCGGGTTTATAGTTACAACTCGGAGCCAACATTATCGTTCTCCGTCGTCGGCATCATCGGAAGGTCGATCCTCGAACCTCTTGGACGTTGAACCAGTGGTAGCACCCGACGAGGTTTTTCAGCCTACTTCGGCGTTGGGGACTGCCACTCGGTCTCACGTCCTTTGGATGGGATCCTTTGACGATATGGAGGAGGAGACGCGAGGCGGCATCAGGGACCAATTTTCTGGTCGAGCGGGAACAATTTCCCTGCAAGATTGGAAAATTTAGTTTAGGACATGGATGAGGGAAAATCGTCAACACAATACCAGTTTCAATGACTAGTATATGTTCGAGCTATTGCCTCAACATTTGGAGCACGAGGCTCTCCAGACTTATGAGTAGTGGACCGAGGGTCATTGGATGGAGGTGCGCTAGGTGGAGCGGTACTAGGAGACTCGGGCTGAGTTGGTATCCGCATTGAAGGAAGGCACAACTTCCAGTTTTATAGTTGTCCCTGAGATTAAGTCGGAGGTGCCGGAGGGAGTATATGTGGTGGATGTGGAGGGAGCTTCTTCTGGTGAATCCAAGGATAAAAGTTTTGCTCCCGTTGCGGCGAGTACGTCGAGCCCCATTCTTCTACTCTCCCGTTATGCCCTAGTTACCCAGGTGGCTTTAGCCTCTTTGGGGGCTCCGACAGTTTTTGAGCCGTTGCAGGCATTTGAGCTGCATCTACATGATGAGTACGGAGGTTTCCGTCGGGACCAGATGTAGCGGATACAAAATCTTAGATGGGAGATAGACGATACACCTCGTACCATGTATATGAAGTTGGCGAGGTTTGCCAGAGAATCTGGAGGTGTGTTTACAAAAAGTCAAGTTGTGAAGGTGTTTTTGTCAAAGATTGATAAACGCCTCTTTGATTTGGTGTTGCCCAGGATCATCATGGACTTTGGTGGTCGGACGACACTCGCAGAGGCATTCGCCATTGTGGAGCAGTGTGATCGTGCATTGTGTCAGCACGATGCCACTGATTTGGTATCCTTGCTAGTGGATTTTAGCAAATCCCGGAAGGCTCCGGTCGCGATTGCAGGATTGGCGGAGGCGGAGGTGGACTCTTGCATTGTTGGTCTTGTGGGCAGGCGAGCCATGCTAAGAAGGATTGTCCTTCGAAGCAAAGGCAAGCCTAGACTATAGGTAATCCGAAGCGGAAACCATTTATTCCCGCGAAGGATTCGACGAAGGGGGCGGGTAAACATTTACCCAAGCAATTGACATGTTCCCATTGTGGGTGGAACAATCACACGGTGGAGAACTACTTCGCTCTCCATCCAGATAAACGTTTTTTTTCCGGTCGGGAGAAGACGTTGGAGGCAAAAATTAGAGCATTAGAGGAGAGGCTCAAAAGTTTGGCGTCATCTAGCCAAATCTTGGACTCACCATCCTCCTCCGCCGCTAAGGCTAGTTCTTCCACTCCGGATTATTATAAGTTCGGAGCCTCGGGAGAAATGGTGAGTTCCGCAACGGTGACACGGGCTCAATCTGTGTCACGAGCCACGCCCTCGACCACAGGGGAGTCTGTGGATAGCTTACGAGCTCGAGGCAATGGTCCCGTGGATCAGATTAGCCAGGCTCGTCTGCCATTGTCTTTTGGATTAGCGGATGCGGTCCAATCTATAAGTGGTCGTCATTCGAGCTTGGACGCTTCGAATCCGGCGACTGGCATGGTGCACTCTTTGGCATCCAAAGTGTTGCACACTCCTTTGTTCACGGCGATGGAATGGTCGTCGGCAGAGTTCCAACCTGCTAAGGTTTTCCACTTAGCGGATAGGATTTTGGAAGGGAAGGCATCCTGACCTTCTCTGACCGTGCCCAAGCCACCACGGACATCCCTGCTTCTGAAGACCCCGATGAAGTGGCCAAACGACGAGCGAGGCTTGCCGCAAAGACCATTGCGTCTTTTGACGCACACACCTCAGATGACAGGGGGCCGACCATGTCTTATGACTCACCACAATCCGCGGGAGCAGCTTATCTGTCTGATGTAGCTGCTAGACCCGCTCGCGAGCGCCGCAACATTCGACCCGGTGTCGTGCGTATGGTGAATGATACCGACATTTTGGTGGTCAGTTAGATTGGGGGCAATGCCACTCAAATTGCTCCCCGTTGTATGATGATGGATTTAGGGGCACAACCGGTTATGATCGGCAAGAGGCTTGCCCAAAACTTGAGATCGGCGGCCGAGGACTTAGCTCCCTGTCCATTCACCATTGTCACATCCGTTGGTCACGTGGAGCGGACCACATGTTATACGCAAGAGTCATTACAACTTAGCTTCCGAATGAAACCTGGAGATCCACCCGCACCTCTTCTTCTTAGGTGTGCGGTGACGGATATGACCAACTATGACATTTTAGTTGGTCAGCAAGCACTTTACCCTCTTGGTTTTGGTTTGGATAACTGGACTGACGAGGCGTGGATCCGACCAGGTTGGTCGGCTGGGGACGGCCGCAGGGAGCTTATTCCTGTGGCATTCGCGGCGGCCGCGATCATAGCACCATTATCCATGGTCTTTGGATGTGGTGTTGTTGTGGATACTTTGCCTTAAGGGTCCGCATTGTTGGAGGAATCACTGGCATTCATGGGGAGTACAAACAAAACGGGTTGTGGCACCTAAGGGTGCATTGGTGCGCCATCCCAAGGATCCCCTTCTTCCTTGGCGCGATTCCACCAATCTATTCCGGCGATGTGAGGATATTGTTTTCTCTCTCGCCTCTATGACACTGGTCATACTTGATAGCCCATCGGCGTTGGCACACCCCATTATGTGGCGCCCGCCAGACGCAGAGATCACTTTGGTGGAACTGTTTGGGGGCATCGGCATGGGCTTAGCAACCGTATTGGAGGCTGGCCTCACGGTCAGACGATATGTCTATGTGGACAACTCTCCAGTGTCCACCCGTGTGGCTTGTCACCATCTTCACCAGTTGATGGTATTGTACCCCCAGCAGTTAGACCCGACTGCCATTCGTGGGTGTTTTTCACGTCTCCCTCGTGATGTCACACTCATCAATGAGGCCGACTTACAACACTTGGGTCCGGTGGATATGGTGATTGCGGGATGGCCATGCCAAGGCCACTCACGTGCTGGAGCAGGCCAAGGTTTAGAGGATCCCAGGTCTAACCTTTTCTGGGACCTCATTCGGCTTATGCAGTGGTGGTTTACCCACCAACCTTCCCCTCTAGGGTATATCTTCGAGAATGTACATTTGTTGGGAGACTCTCGGGACAAGGTGTTGGAAGGCGGTTATTATGTTCGTCAACACCTTGGAGATCCCATTTTTGTGGATGCCGCGAGCATTGGTTCGTATGTCCACCGGCCTCAGTGGATTTGGACCAACCTTGCACCGTCATCTACTTTAGCTGTAGCGTTTTCTGCAGTGCCTCCACCTTTTGATCAGAAGGTGGATAACATCTTGGATCCAAACCGGACTTCTTTGCCGGTTGTTCAAGATGATTTATCCCCGATGGCATTGGTCAACAAAGTGGGGGCACCACGGCGGGCCTTTCCCACCTTTATGACATTTCCACAGTCATTCGCATTCCGCGATCGGGGGTCGGGTATGGTGTGGGATGCTCACACCAAAACCCACACTGAATCCTTGGCAAATGAACGGGAGCGGGCCATGGGATTCCACACTTGCACCACCGCAGCTCCTGGTATTTCTGAGGGCCAACGACGCTTCGTGTTGGGCCAAGCCATGGATCTTCACACCATGGTGTGGACTGTTGGTTTATGCCTTGCATTGCAACAACATCATGGTGACCAGTTGTTGTCTGTGGGGGCAGAGGATTTTGGTCAGGGGCCACAGCGGTCCACATCTATGGAGGAAGGAATTGAGGTCATGGTTGGAGAAGCCGAACGAATCTTTCGATTCGAGCAGCAGGTGATGGAGGAGCTCTGAGCTCAATGGGTTTATACTGCTTTGGTTTCTTTACCTCCGGTGGTGGTTTCATCATCACATATTGGTGGTGATGAAGAGGGGATGGACTCTATTGCTAGCACGGAGGTTGGGGGCATGGTTAATGCCCCCTCCTCTCATTAGCAGTTAGAATCCGTGCCAACACCAGGTGGCTATCTTCTAGTGGAAAGGGAGACCACAGAGTTTGATGAATGGCCATTGGAGTTGGGCCCTCATCTCACTGGTGCTGAGACACGGAGAGTACGTTTGTTCATTTGCTCGTACTGTCGGTGTTTTGTTTTTAGCCTTCAAGACCTTGAAGGCTACAAAGGAAAACCTATCCACATTCAGTTGAAGGACGACCATCCTATTTTTCGGAGACCTTACAGGCTCAGTGTTGCTAAGGAGATTGGCATCCAGGTTCGTTGCCGAGAGCTCTTGGCAGCGAGACTGATCGAACTCTCCAACGGGGAGTATGTTTGTGCTACGGTTATGCCATTGAAGAATGATATCTTTGGCAATTGGACGAAAAAGCAGATGTGCGGGGATTACCGTCAAGTTAATCGGAAGACCAAGTCGGATCCGTATCCCATGCCAATCCCGGAGGAGTTGTTCGATGCCATCGGATATGCTCGAGTCTTTAGCACGTTGGACTTGAGATCCGGCTATCACCAGCTCCCATTACTTGTTGGAGACCGGGTGAATACTGCATTCTAAGGAGTTGTTTAGGATGGAAAGGATCAACTATACCATTGGAAGTTTCTTCCATTTGGCCTCAAGAATGCACCTGTTGAGTTTCAGAGAGTGATGGACCAAGTCCTCTTTGGCTTGCCATTTGCTCGGTGTCACATTGATGACATGATCATCTTCAGGAGGACACCACAGGAGCATGTTAGGCACTTGCAAACCGTTTTTTAACGTTTGCAGTGGTGGGGATTGCGCTTACACCATGGCAGGTGCAAGTTTTTCCTTGACCGACTGGCATACCTAAGTCATATGATTATTCCCGGAGGTCTTGGGGTGTAACAAGCTAAGGTGGATGCCTTACAAAAGATTTCGGCACCAGTCGATGTGTCGAGACTTTGTGCTTTCCTGGGCTTGGCAAAATACTACCAACGATTCGTCAAGGACTTTAGCTTGATCGCCAAGCCTCTTACCATTCTCACGAGCAAAGACCAACCTTGAACCAAGGGTCGTGAGAAACAACAGGCATTCAAAATGTTGAAGCAAAGATTGGGTACAGCTCCAGTGCTTCGACGTTTGGATGTCTCTAAATCCTTCCAATTGCATACGGACTGAAGTTCATTGGGTTTGGGAGTAGTTCTCACTCAGAAGGATGATTTTGGCCGGGAGTATGTTGTTGCTTACGCTTCGCAAAGCAATAACATGGCGGAGGCCAATTATTCGTCCTACATGGGAGAAACATTGGCGGCGGTGTGGGCTATTGCCCATTTCCGACCATATATTTATGCTCAACGCTTTACTTTGGTGACTGACCATCAGCTGTTATAGTGGGTCATGGAGTTGGATAAACTTACTGGCAAGTTTGCCATGTGGGCTTTATTGCTCCTGGAGTATGACTTTGAGGTGGTGCACCATGCTGGAATTACCAACCTGGATGCAGATGGACTCTCACGCAATCCAAGTCCTTCGGAAGAGGACTTAACCGGGGCCAGGTGGCATGGAGATTGTGATCGAGAGGCGGTTCCAGGTTGGCACGCGGCTGCTTACCTCACTTTATTTTTTGGTGCGGTGGTTGAAGTTCTAAGACAAGGCTTGGATGATGAGACCAATCGACCTGAAGCTATTGCGGATATATAGGAGGATCTTCCCATATTGGATAAGCTTCAGCAAGGGACTTTTCTTTCGTCTACCTCGGCAATGGAAAGAGATAGGATTGGACATCGCATAACAAGGTTTTGTTGGGAGAACGGTTTGTTATTTTGATTGTGGTCGGATGGGACAAGGCGTATTGTCCCTAGGCCGGATCAGAAGGCCTCTTTAGTGCGACAAATACACGAGGAACTTGGCCATTTTGGCATACGCATGACACATTCGATGTTGCGTGGCCAATATTGGTGGACTGGCATATATTAGCAGGTGGCTGCTTATGTCGGGAGGTGTGAAGTTTGTGACCGAGTTAGATCTAGCTTCAACACCTTGTCACCTCAATTACAACCCTTACCTATCATGGGATTGGGCTACCGTTGGTCGCTGAACTTTGTAGGACCGTTGGTTGTCACGCCACGTGGAGCAAAGTACGTGTTGATGATGGTGGAGCATTTTAGCAAGTGGATTGAGCTTGTCGCTTTACCCCGAAACTCTGCAAAGTTGGCCGCGGCTGTCTTTTTGGATCGTGTGTTGGTATGTTTTGGAGCACCGGCTGAGGTATTGACGGACCGAGGGAGGGAGTTCCTCGGTGTTTTTGAGGAGTTGTGTACTAAGGCGCTCATAGATCACCGCACCACCTCTCGGGATCATCCGGAGGCGGATGGCTTGGCTGAACGGGTTGTTTAGGCAACCAAACGTGGTTTGAGGAAGTATGGATTACTTTGGGGGAGCCATCTGGATTGGGACCTTATGTTGCCTTGGATTGCTATGGACTATCGATCTAGTAGGCAGGCCTCTTTGGGGTCCTACAATCCGTATGAGTGGTTATATGGATGTGAGCCTATACTCCCGAGTTCTATTCGAGAAAAACTAGCTCGTGTTGTAGACTTGGATGACCCAAACATTTGGGCAGAGTGTTTGTAGGAGCGAGCTCAATTCTTCCAAAGGGCCATGCCTATGGCCATGGAAAATTTTGTCCATTGCTTAGCACCGTGACATGCTACGTTATGCACGCATTCGCAGTGGTACTTACCGACCTCAGTTGCGGAGATTCCGGCAGGGGCCTACGACATTGGATGTTAGGGCGGGGCTCACTATCCTTCGGGTGAAGGAGGTGTTGTCAAAAAATCCTAATACATATTTGAAAGCAAGTGGGTTCATTTGAGGTGTAAGAGATTTGACTCGAGTGTTTAGAGTGTCTTTAAACATTTTGGAGAGGAAGTGGATTCATGTGAGGTGAAGAATATATAGGTTGAGTGATTTGATAGTTCTAGGGCATGTTTGAAAGCATATGCTTTTATTTGTGATGAACAAAATCTAACTTGAGTGATTTGAGAGTCCAAAATCACATTTGACACCACAAAAACAATTTTGAGTTGAAATGGACATTATTTGAATGGATTGGATTGGAAGCACAAAATTTGAAACCAAAAATATCATTAGAGATTGAAAATGTGTTATTTGAAAGCATTGAGTTCCAATGATACATTTAAATAACAAAGGGGTTTATCTTAATTTGACTTTAGTATTTATTTGAGGCCACTGAATGTATTTGGAGATTCAAATGATATGGCTTAGGTTATTTGAGTGTTGAAATGTTTACTTGAGAGATAGGCTAGTCATTTGAGCTCAAAATGAGCATTTTTGAGTATTTTGAGTAATTTGAATGTTGGAAAGGACATTTGAATGATAAGCTAGCCATTTGAGCTCAAAAAGAACAAACTTGAGTGTTTTTGGATGATTTTATTGTTGGAAAACACATTTGAAAAATAAAACTAATCATTTTTGGCCAAGATGAGCATTATTGAATGTTTTAAATACCATTTGAAAGAGAGGCTTGACATTTGATCCCAAATAAATATGACTTCCTTTGTTTGAAAGTACAAGTACTTGATTCAAGATATCGAGGTACAAGAGTGCATTTTAAAAGAAAGTCGACTTGTTTAAAAACACTAGGGTCTAACTTACATGAGCTAATGTGCAAATGAACATTTGAGAAGAAGATAGTTAAACCTGAACGATTTGAGGCATAGAAGGACCTAAAAAATTCATTTGAGAATGAAAAAACCTTCATTGAGTAAGGGCATAAGTTGAATATATTAGGGTGCATATTATGTCCCAAGGGCCTGATTTGAGAATTTTAAGTGTACAAACCCATTTTTGGAGCGTACGATGGCGTATCTCGATAACAAAGGGGTTAGAATCATGGATTAGTTTCATATAGAAAATTTAGCCTTTGAAATTCAAAATGGAGATGGTTTTGGCTTCCGTGGACCTTTGGGACATTGTAAACAGATCCAAAAAGCCTCCACCTTCCAATGCAGATCCAAAAATGTTGAATGAGTACCAAAAGCGTGTCAAAAAAATCATGTCCATCATCAAACATTTGAATGTGAAGAGCGTTTATACATTTCAAAGCATTTTGTTCCATCTCTACATTGGTTTGCGAAGCATGCATCAAGGGTAAACAATATGTGGCAATGTTGGGTAGTGATGCAAAGTGGGTTGTGACAAAACTATTGGAGATTGTGCATTCGCGTGTTTGTCTAACGAAGGCCTTGAGCTTTGTTGCATTCAAAGAAACATGGAACGGGAGGAGGCTTTGTACTGCATATATGTATGTGTTTAGAAACCTTGTATATGCAATGGTTTTGGACAAAAAAAATGAGCAAGCTTGATGCAAAAGGAATCAAATGCATGTTTTTTGGATGTTGCAAAGGTATGAAGGCATATTGGCCAATGTTCTTGGAAGAAAAAAATTTAAATATAGAGATTTTGTGTTTGTGAAAGATAGTAGAAGCATTAAAAATGATTTGGAGAAGTGTCCAAGTGGGAGAAAGAAAGGCTCTATGGTAATGGTGGTGAACAAACATTTCAAGTCATATTTGTTTGATGGCGGTGGATAATTTGTGATTGACAACAAACAAGTGGAAGGTAATGAAGTTGCAATTAAAAAAGCACGTGAAGGACAGGCAAACAACGTCGTTGTTGTTGAGGAATTTGGCGAAGAGTAGTGATATTCCACCAGGGAACAACGACCGTTTGGAGATTGGTGGAAGAACCACATTTTGCCTCAAGGTGGTGAGGAATGTGCCAATGTGGCAATATTTGAAGGTCCTTTGAGTTGGAGTAAAGAAATTAGACACAATATGTGGAAACTTATGGGCAATTCATTATATAGGATTGAGAAACTAAAAACCCAATATTATTATAAATCTTTAACTACTCACAAAGAGGGAGTGTTGAAGGTGGAACATTAGATCGATCATAGTCATAAAAATGTAATACTAAAAGAAATAAGGTTATAATAAACCTATAAGGTTGGTCCGTAGTGGGAAAATAATTATCCCATATTGTTTATAAGAACCAGATTAAAAATGAGCAATAAAGAGAAAAACAAGGGTTGGAGGAGATCATCTCACTTCAAGCATTATTCATATGCATTTGTGTATGTGTTCATCCAAATTTTTATAATTCATGACAATATTTCATCACAAGTTGTTGACAAAAGAATGTAGGGTTTTGACCAATGCATGAAGTCATCCATCATCCATGGCAATATTGTGAACTTATTCATAAGAAGTGCCATCCAAAAAATCACAATAGTGACATTAAATACCATATAATACTAAGTATCATATTTAGCATAGTTTAGGCCCTTCACAAATAGTGTACATGCCATTAAATACCATAACTGATGGATTGAAGAAACTCATGCCAAAATATTACCATGTGCCTTTGAACGTGAAGTGTCATGATGTGACACTAATGATGGAGTTGATGATTGTTAGTCTAACCCAACATACGCCTCAACATAAGATAGGTGACACATTATGCATATGATACTAAAAATGCCGTAAACGGTGTGGTACCAACCGTGTACATTGCATATGCTTGCAAGAAACTAAATCTAATCGTTTTTCAACTCACTTATGTTTCGACCATGTTACGCTATTTTAAACCCGTAAAAAATTTGACCAAATCACATAATACACTACAAAAAAATGATATGTATGAAATTTATGTAATTAAATATGTGTGGTTTGAGGGAAAAAACAAATATAATACCAAAACCATTTTCATCTATTTCAATTGTGAGCCCATTCGTCCAATAATGCCCAAGGAATCTCTTTATCACGAAGCAATATGTATGGTTTATATGTTATCTATCCAATGTGTGCAACCTTTTTGAATAGGGTAGAAAGGTTTTATAGAATTACTCCAACTAGCCCACTTTTCTTACGAGATGAAACACGTCAATTGAACATGATGGTTGGAAAATCCAAATCAAAGTCGTAGCTACAGTCATCATACTTTCGGAGCTCACATGTTTATTTTATTCATTAACAAGGTGAAGAATTATGCACCACTCATTAAATGGTCATAGAGTGCCTCCCGGTTATGTTGATTGTTGAGCCTAATGTGGTTATCATATTTTGGGCACTTAATCCTATTTTTTATAAACAATTATCTTTTTGATATAGTTCTTGAAGGCACACCGCTCAAAAATCGGTGTTCAATTAAAATAAGGAACCAAATTAGGTACATCTACCTTATCGCTAAATGTTTGCTCACCAACGAGTCAAGTTAATTAAATAGTGCAAGAAACTCATCAATCACACACTAGGTAGTATGTAAGGTGTGAAATAGGTATCTCTTAATATTACTCAATGCCTTCATGCAGTTGTGTGGACTATGGCTAAGATTCCCTGAAAAATTAGACCTAAACCTAACCAAATATTCAAGAATCTTAGCCATGGCCCACATAACACCATGAAGGCGTACAATATGTTATAGACTTGTCATCCAAGTTACCTAAGCTTATTAATTCTAATATATAGCTAACACCTTGTTCTTCTTCACGTGTCCGATGAAAAATCAAATGTTGACAAATGATGTGACAATGCAATGCATTTCTAAGATGGTTTTAACGAACCAAATGGTAAATTTAACAATTCCTACAAAAAATGGAAGTCACCTAAAGTAGAATTTGACATCAGAGGCTAATATGTTAACTTACATGCGGTCCTTTGTTGTTGGGTCGAGAATCTTAGTAGTAATGGACAAGGAGAGTGATGTCATACCAAGGGCATCATGATGTCAAGTTTTGCCACTCACAAGTGATGATAAAACTATAAAACTATGATAATTAACCATTGGGATTTGAATCCGAACCAATTTATGACTTGGTTTAATGGACTCTCCTTTCTTTATTAATCAAACCAAAAGTGTTCATAAACACCTCAGTCACACGCCACACTAAAGTCACACCCAAATCCAACGCTATCCAACACTATCTAAATTACTTTAGCCCACATTCACACATTCACACTCCCTTAATGTGGGTTTCACCACGTGAGTTCTCATCATTTAATCATGCTTATTGACTGGGTTTGAACCCCTGGCCTAAGGCCATGGTCAACCAACATGATCAATTCAATTCATTCTACTACCCTAATGAGTTGCCACCAATGCTACAGGCGATGCATGCTCCCTGCACTAATATTCTCAATGATGGCAGTCCTCCAAACTTCGGCCAGCAAGCTATGCCTCCAACCTCACAACACTGGTTCGGCCTAGAATGCAGGTTGCACCCCTCTCGCCCAACGGCCACCTCATTTCATGGCTTCCCACCAGCCATGGTTGCTACAAGGTCTTCTTGCGGCATTCATTCCCAGGTGCTGGGTGGAAGTCCCCTGCTTCCTCAACTGTCACCCAACCAGCTAGGGGATTGCTAGCTTCTTGCGAAACCTAAGTCCCTTGTTAAGGTTGTCTCGTCTCTCAGTCCCCCGGGCAACCTCAATCATCCATGAATCTCATCCGCTCCCAGCACTCCTTGCAATTTTTGCTTCCTCCCCTGCCAAAATTCAACAGCCTACAAGCATCTTGGTTGTAGCTCACTGCCACAGGTGTTTCTACTCCCTTACACCCAGCAATCAGCACACTCAACCTCCGAGATCCAAGCTTCCCGGGCTGGACCCACATGCTTCGCAACTGAATCTGGCTAATTCTGAGATCAATCTAATACTGTAGCCAGCCACTCTTGACAGCTTGTCAAGCCGTAGTCATGCTCTCCCTTCAATCCTGACCCATTTCTAGCCAGCTGCCGCTCGAAGAGTGAATTCAATTGATGAAGCATTTCCGCCCAAATCCCCTCAACCCAATCTCAGCTTGATAGCGTCTTGAATTGTTTCAGTTCCCTTCGCATCACTTCCACACTTGCATTTTCCCAACAGTGTGTGACATCCTCCCAACAGCCCAGTCTTCCTTCTTGCCTCCGACTCCGAACCACCTTATCACACCTCCTCAACTCTTCCTGCCCGTTTCCTACCTTCCTGCTGCCCTCTCCAAAGAGGCTTCCAAAATGTTGGACCAACAGCTTTTATTCACCCGAACCGGCCACTGGCTACCCTGAACAGGGGCATCGAACTACCCCTTCGGCGCAAAATTCCCACACACCTCCCAGCAGCTCTCTGCCTCTCACCTTCACCTGAAAACCCATACCCCCCAAGGACCAGAGTCTCTGCCTCCTTGCACCGTAGCCATCACATCCTCAAAACCCTGGGAACACCCTTGAATGGACAGTGAGGGTCCCAACTCGAACTCTAAAACCCTGAATTGACACCCCTTGTCTTTAACTTCACCTTCTTCCCACTCGTGACATAGCTTTCTAAGCTAATGTTAGACTTCCCTAATTAACTCAAAAACCCAAGCCTAATGTAACTTTGATCTACACTAATAAACATCACCCTTTTTTATGTTTTAAAATTTGATTAACAAATCCAAGACCAGATTGTAATGACTTTTAATGTTCAAGAACATGTGTGGACACAATTTTTGGGCTCACACAATGGTCCCCAAAAATCTTAATCCTTCCTCCATGGTACAAATAAAGAGCCCTAACTTGTAAGTGAAGTGCCAAACTAAACCTTCAATATGCGTTTGTGAATGGGAGAGCAAAAACTAATAAGTAAAAATTTTTAGAGTGAGCATGTATTTTTTAAACTCCATTCCAAAGGAGTTGGACCACTTTCATTAGAAGTCGGTTAATGTAATTCCCGGGAATTTTTTTTGAAATGAGTGGAGGTGGACCCATCCCTTCTGGGCTGGAGCGGACGGTCCGCTTTGCCTTCCACAACCGACTGAGGGCGGGCTGCCATCCACCAGCGGATGATTTCCGTCGCCCACCGCTTGGCTAATTGGCTGGTGGGTGCTCATGTGCGCTCGCCTTCTAGGGCAAAACCCTGCTTTGTTGCTACTGCCTAGGAGAGACATTGCCACTCAGGCTTCCCAAGATCATGAAAAGCCAACCAGATTCAACACAACCCCAATGAACCACAATTTGGAGCAATGTCTGGGGGAGAACCGGTATTTAATGTAATGGCAACTGATTGGTTTTGTGAAAAGTCTGGTTAAATTGGGAAAGTGGAGGATGTGATACCGGTGGTTTAAAATTATTTTTTATTTTTTATTTTAAAAAAAAAACGGATCTCAACCGGGAACCATTTTGAGGAGGAGGATTTTTACCCGGATGAATTGTGAAATAGGCGGATTTCATCCGGTTTGATTCATCTAGGCCAGATTTCATCTGGTTCTAGGGTTTAGGTTATGTGTTCGTTGTAGGCTTGTAGTGATTTGGTGAATGGTGGACATGCAAAGCTTTTGCTTCATTATTGCATTTCATTGTTGACGGCTAGCGTTTAGAATGTTTTATGAGTGTTTCTATCGAAGATCTTTGTGGTGATCTTGATAACGTACTAATGGAAGAATGGAGGAACTCTACAGAGTTTACATGGTTGTTTTCACATCCACAAAGATACCTTTCAAGGCGTTTTCCTCTTGAAGGTGAAGATGATACTCCTAATTTTGACTCTAATAGTTCATGAATTTCATTTTTGTATATAGTATGGTACATTAGGTTACTCTTTTATCATGTTGTGGCCTCAAACCTAATATGAGATTTTAAGACCTAGGTATGATAGAAGAGTAAATCCACGACCATCAACCGGTTGATGGGTTATTTTAGGTTCAACTCCTGCTATGGATAAGTTGTTGATCACTGTTGTTGTTTCTTGTATGTAATGAATTGTAGATCATTGTTGTTGGATGTTGATATCATTACATATTATTGGTGTTTGTTGATGTGTTCTTTGGACATTGTTGTTGAATGGTGTATGTTGTTTGTAGATATAACTTTGCTACATTGGAAAACCGGCTTACTTATCAATGCCCAAGTTTTTGGCTGGTTGTCATTACAATGAAGAGGAAATTAGCCGGCACTTGAAAAAAACTATAGGATATTGGCCGGTCCAAATTAATGGCAACGGGTTTGCAACCGGTCAAATCCTAAAAGACCCGGTAGAAGTTGTGAAGGGGCGGATTTTAACTGGTTGAGCTCAAATATCTCCCGAACCCTGATTTGGAGCAAAAAACAAGGGTATAAATAGTGTTTGCAAATACACCACCACAATTGCTATCCCTGATGATCGAAGTCCACAACTACAGACCCCAGCTGGCCAAATTGACGGGAAAAATTGAGACACCACAACAACGACGCTCTGCTATAAAAACCTAGATCTGATGCCGCAATAGAGTTGTCAAAGCAGGTCTAATCCGTTGTGAATGGACTCACTTTTTGATCCTCAGTAATTTTTTCAACCAACTTAGATCCTCAATTCATCAGTCTCAGGGCCGGTTTACACTATGGAGCATGAAGTTGGACCAAGGAGGATGGCGTTTGTCAATGGTCCGACTCCATGGTCCGACTTCATAAAAAAAAATAGTTTTGAGAGCCATAGGCCCTTCACTAGGTGTAAACCGAATGTGGACCAAGAGGAAAGACCATGGACCAAAAATGAAGGCGTTGATTTTTCTAATATATGCACATAAAGACAGTTTCAAAAAAAATCAACTTTGACCATTCTCTTGGCTTCAATAGTTTTGTCTTGACCTCATTTCTTGTTTTTGCTTGTATTCACTTTGAATTTCAGCAAGCATGGTTGCAATGAAGGAGAGGAGGAGGAACCTTGTTTTGTTTCTAGGATTATGCATGTGTTTGTACATGGTTGTGAAACATGTTGTGGACATTCAAGGCAATGTTTTTGTAAGGAAAGTGGAAGAAGATTGCAATTTTGAGCTTGGAGTACGAAAGTATGGGATATAGAAAGAGAAACATATGGAGTCCAGAACGGATGTCCGGATTTGTAGAAGGCTTGTTGTTGGGATCGTGGGCAGAAAGAGATTTTAGGAAGCGAACTTGAATGACATATAATACTTTTAGATTTTTGTGTGAGAGGTTGGGACCATACAATAATCTCCCGCTTAAGTACGCACTTTGAACTGGAGCCGTTGGTGCGCAATTAGTTGGTAGGTGCTAACTCACTCATATCGCTTTCTAAACCTTATGATTCGATGAATCACAACGGGAAACGGATAAAACTTGAAGCAACCTGAGGTAAACCGATCGATGTGAATCATTGCAAAGTCAAGTAAGCTCAACGTGCTGAGCAGGTGGGCACTAGGGCGGGAGTATGAAGTCAGTAAAGGTGCCATCCAAAAAGTATGGGACAATTGGGAGAGCATACTGCAACAAAATCCAGCCTATTGAGACATTTGTTAAATCTAAAAGTGTTACCGACCTCAATGGCTTTGAAGCTTTACACAACATTGTTCTCGACATCAACAACCAATTGCTTTGCTCCGGTGTTCAAATGAAAGCTGAACAAATGTATGATGAACTGTGATAATTGTTTGAGACATTTCAACAAAACATTAACAAACTAACATTGTATGTCAAACTTAAAAAATCATGCATTTGCGAGAAATGACTCTGCATGACATGTTCAAACAATAAAATGTGAACCCTACCTTTTGTCAAAAAAATTGCGCATTTAACCGGGATGCATACTTAAACGGGAGAATATTGTATTTGAAAAAAAAATCCAATTTTGAATTCATGTACCAGTGCAAGATTTGGTAGCAATGTCATTGCATAGGTTAGGTAGCGACGATGGACTGCAAAGTATAGAAAATTTGTATGGAGTTCATAAGAATATATTATCAAAAATAGTGAGGGAATTTTGTAAGGCTCTTAGGAAGCATTTGCAACCATGTTTTATACAAACTCCGAATGCATCGCAGTTTAGGGTTTTAGCTAGAAAGTTGAGACAACTGCATGGTATACTATACATTATAGGGGCAATAAATGGTTTGCATATTCCTATTTTAGCTTTGGTAGTCGGTGGGGAAGATAAATACTGTAGGAAATTGTTTTATTCAACAATTTTACAAGGGATTGTTGGACCAAATTGTATGTTTTGGGATTATCAATTTGGATGGGCAAAAAGTCTATACGAATGGGTTGTATTCTAGGTGACGAAAATCGGATGGGCATGTATGGAGAAAATATTCCAGCCATACAAATTTATCGGAGGCATTGTGTATCCGGTGAGGCCGTGGATCAACTGTGCGTTCCATGGTGGGAATGTTGCATTGTCCAGAAAAGAAACAAATTGGAATTTCGTACAATTTTCAACTAGAATATGTGTAGAAAAGACATTTGGTATACTGAAAGGTAGATTGAGGCTGATAATGAAGCGATTGGAGAAATCATTGAGGAATATGTCATATATTGTAGCTATGTGTATAGTATTGCATAATTTATGTATTGTGAATAATGAAGGTATCGAAGAGGACCAAATTATAGGAACAGAAAACAAACTAACTCCAAGATTTAATGAAATAGAATTATGAGAAGGAAGAGAATTGTGAAGGAAAAGAGCGGGGCTTGCTGAAGTGAAGAGAAATTTTGGCCAGGGCCGATGCTCCAATTCCAGACGAAATAAATGATGTAGAAATGGATTTATTTTTATTGAAAAAAATGAGAATGCAAATGACCTTTTAAAGGAGGCCATAATTATGCATAATTTACTGGTAAAAAGTCTATGGCAACACAAAATACGGTTAAATGCGGTATACTATATACAAATTGCAAAAATGATAGTGATACAATAGAGTTGTAACTAATATTTATCTAAGAGAGCAACAAAATTTCTATCTATGATTTAAAGGAAATTGGTAGATTATTGGAACGATGCAAGAAGAAGTCCGGAATTGCCGACAATCTGTTCTAAGAAAATTTCAATATTTTTTTAAATTTTTATTTTTTTGGTGATCCACATGTTGTTGGTGTAGGAACTGATGTTGTTTGACAAGAAATGCGTGTAGATAGAATAACATCTTATGTAAATGATTCCGTTGTCTTTGTTGGAATCTGATTTTGTACACATGCTCTATTCCCATGCCATTTGTCAATTTCTTGAAACCATATACATTCTTGCGTTTTATCTTATTCAAAAAATTTATCTATCTTTTTGTCAGATCCATATTCTTTCATGATGTTTTAATATTGTTTTTACAGAACAATGAAGAATGATTCAAACCTTTGATTGCAGCTATCAAAAGAATTTATAATTTAATCCAAGTACTTAAACTTGCACATGACAACAAAAAACTGTAAAAATATACATGAACATATCAATTGTAGTGGTCTGAAAAAATAACGTGCTTTATAAAAACAATGTTAGTATATAAATAAAATAAAAATATAGTAACCACATAATAAAAAAAATTCAAAATCATAATGAACGAAGTAGGTGTAAGGTATTAGTGGTTAACCGGTCAAGCCGGTGAATTTTTAGGATAGATTGAGGGTTTGACACCTCATGCACGCGCGAGTCAAAATACGGGAGAATCTGAATCCGTTTTTTAGAGAGGGTTGACATAGAGGCTATATGGCTAAGGCCAAGGCCTTCTACGGCCTCATTATACGGCCCACATACGCCTTCATACTCCCGCATTAAACCTCATTCAACTTACTTTTTATTCAAAAAAAATATTATTATTATATTTACTATTAATTTGAAATATATTTATTGTTAGAAAAAATTATCTTGTTTTTTTGCAATTTTTGTAAATTCTTCGTTCATCTCGCCTCGAATGGCAATGAGGTGATGCACCTCAAAGTTTGTCTATTTTATCCGCACCATCTTTTTTCTTAATCTTCTTCGGATTCACTGACTTCTATAATATCATTCTTTGTCTTCTCCGGTACCTTTTACTGTTACTCTCATTCTCTTCTTCTCATGAACAAATTTTGTTGTTGATATTGTCATTGATGCTATTGTTGTTGCTGGTTCTGCTGTCATAATTTTTGTTGTTCTTGCTGCTTCAGGATGCTCGTCCATTTATTAACCTTCTATAAAATTGAATATTGACAGATGTCGAAATACACTAGAAGATGAAAAAAACAGATTATGACCATGCATCACTTCCGTAATGGACAATTGTTTACTCCTAAAAAATAAGATTCTCAAATCTTCTATCCATTGCGAATTCTGTGACCACTCTTATTGTGATTTTATACGTGATTCTTCATTTGTAGTAAATCCATTTATTCTTGCAAAAAGAAAATCTCAAACTATTTCAGAATGCCACAACAACTTGGTAAGAGAAATGAGAGCATGTTGTATACAACAACGTTATATACAAATTTTAGTTCATTTCATGTTTTACTATTCTATTGTTGACCGTAATTTGTATTTTTATTGTCTTCATATTAATTATTATTCTTTAATGTTATACTAATTTAGTTTAATTTAACATTATAATGATTTTTTATTTTTTATTTTTTATTTTACCATTTTACCATTTTACTGTCCGTTTAACATTATATTGATTTTAGTTAATTTAAGGTTTTCATACTTTTGGGGATTTAGACATTATACTAGTTTTTTGGATTATACCATTTCTTTGTAATGAAAGGCAGCCACTATATCATGCACAACTCCCAAAAAAATTCATTAAAAATGCATTTCACTGCCATGGGCCCTTGTCTTTTCACCTCTCTTGCCTCTCTCAACACAAAACCCATTGGACCATGTCAATGCATTTATTAGGCTTTAAAATTTATATTTTGGGGACCTCGACGTCCATGGTCCCTCTGCCATTTTTTCTCTAGTGTACACCGAAGTTGTCCCGGGACAAGTTCAGCAAGCAATCAATGCTCTTACATCACCCTAGGATAACTTCATGGTCCACAGTGTAAACCAGTTTTCAATCCGACGAACTAGAATCAACACTGCTGCAAAACATCCCTCGAAAATTTAATGCATTTATTGACACAGAGAAGTTGCACACCTAGAGCATGCATGCACCTGAATGACAAAGTGAGCATCTTAGGCATAACATTATAGCCAAATGAGAGAATTGAGAAGCTGCAAATCTGGAGCTTAGATTCATGGATCCACTAGCAGGAAATCCGGAACTTTTAAGTGGGCAAAATACAAAGGTTTCAATGTCATTCAATGGGGAACAATGCACATAAAGGGTGGTCATTCATTTAGATGTCATTGAAATGTCATGTGTTGTAGTTTATCAAAAAATCATGGAAAATTGAAAATTTAGCTTGTCTTCATTTTGGGCGTTGAAATGAGCCCATGCACTAGACGTAAGAGAGGCGAAACTTCTTACCAATGACATATTAATTTAGCTTGTGACAAAAATTGTATTTGAAATTTTTAATTTTCCAACAATGGAAGCGTGAAAAGATAATTGAACCCTTTCAACACCAATGTAACAGAGACACTCTTGTCAAGATACAGAGAGAGGAAGTGAGAAAAAAATTACTGCTATTTGTTATGAATACATGTTCATGGGGAGCAGAGACATGTCAGATGCAAATTGGGAAGGGACAAATGTTCTCACCCTTCCAATTACCTTGATCAAAGTCTTAGCGGATTCATCTTGAACGTGATGTAAGAGCTGCATTGAGAGGAATCCAATTGTGTAATTTGTGTTGGAATTATTGCTAAAATTTTCCAAGTCTTTTAAGATGTCGTTTTTGATCCATGCATACTCCGTAGGTAATTAGGGATGTCATGAAAAAATTGTTCTCCTTAAGAAATTAGTACACAGATCATCATTAAGGAAATGCTGTCAAGATCAATATTGAAATAGGTCAAAATCCAAAAAATATCCTTCCTACTAGTTCTTCAAATTACACCAATAATTGGCTCAACAGACAAGAATAAGGATCACCAAATCTACAGCTCTGTAACCTAACTAAGAAATGATTAAATATAGATTACTTGCGAAGGGCATATCAAGTTCAAAGTGGGCGTCCATACATAAATTCAAATCCCAATAGCAGGTAAAGCCAACGAACTATAGAAGTTAACACATTTAACTTACAATGTTAGCAACCTGCACACATTCACATATCTATAGGAAAAACAAGCCGCCTAAAAAAACAAAGATAAGACCATGAATTACTTGTTTGGGGCACTTGCACTTCCGGGGCACAAAGGTGGAGCAAGCGATGGACCTTTCTCTATTGGACCATGTTGAGGCACATCTACAGTGGACATGGGTGTATTTGCTCCCCCAATATCATTACGTTCAGAAAAATAAAGCCACACAACATCCCCTACTAACAATCAATCCTACGAAGTTGTGAATATCAGTGAACAACATTGAATATGCGATCAAATAAACCCTGGTATTTAAAAAGTTGAAGTATCTAGAAGTGCCAGAACAAGACCATTACTTCAGGTACGATAACCACCATGGACATCAAATCTCCACGTGAATGGGCACAACACATGGTTTCACCCCTGCAAATGAACATATACCATGTAAGTGGGTCTTAAACAAACATTTTTCTCTCTGTACCCACTTCTCAGAGGATATGAAACACACAATTAGTGTGAGATGATTAGCACATCCGAATTGTGTCCGTATCCACTTTCCTCATAATTTTTGAAGCTTGTATGCATATCTGTTCACTTGAAACTGAAGATTCTACTTCTCATTCAATGATTGTAAAATGTCGATTATTGCCTCTAAAATGGTTAAATATTCTGAGCACATGATCCCATATGTTTTCAACTCATGTCCTTTTGGTGTTTGTTCATGGATTCACACACCCCATACACCACTCAAATTAAGGTGTCCATTTGAGATCATAAACTCAATTACATACATCTACCTTACAACATAAGGAACATGCCCAACAACCCGTCCAGTAAAGGGTTTTTTCTTTTCCAAAAGCTGTCCAATCCAATTGAACTCAACTATGCAAATGTACCACATTGTCAACAGGGAGCTTACCAAATGCTTTGAAGTTCATTTGAGACTTTAGTAGAGAAAACGACCAATCATTCATCTGCAGGAAAACAAAATTACATGAGAACAGGAAAATGATTAGCATCTTCATTTATACAACTGACATTGAATACCCTGATAGAATCATAGCCATAACATAGAATCCACTGACTAAGAAAATGATACACAATTCCAACATCAATGGGTCAACTGCTGCTGCTCAGTTTCAAATTTGCATGCAGAGATTGACAGACCACATGTAGCTTGCAGAAAACTTTTTCTGGACAACTGTTTAAAGGGGGTTTAGCGGATATTTACAAACTCCACTCTCCAAAGGTTTCATAGCAGAATAGAGCCACGTCCTAATGAGGCCACTGTGGTTGAGGAAATACCCTAGATTGGACAGTAGTAGTTGGGGAAATGTAAGTTCTTGGTTTTGTTTCGAGCAACTATTGCTACCTTACAGTGCGCAACATATAGCATGCTTACCATTCAATATGTGTTCCACACAGAACTTGATTTGCCTTATCCTTTTCTGCTAGACACTGGAGAAACTGTCCATACCTTCATTCTATATAGGCTCATATATAGCCTATGTGTCCATACCACATATGCTCATCAGGAAAAGTACTAGAATCCAACTTTCTCCAACACCCGGCATTTCTTCCCACACCGAATTTAAAGCAAGCATGAGCACCAATCAAACCTAAAATACATTCTGCAAATGATTCAATATCCTCTCACAAGACATTATGAACTCCTACTCTAAAGCAATTTCTTTGATGTATTTTACACTACTATTGCCGCCCTTGACACTGCACAACATTTGGCATGCTTCACCTTCAACATGTGTTCTGCAGAGAGCTTGATTGCTTAATCCTCATTTGCTAGAAACCGGAGAACCTGTCCATGACTTAGTTTCGAGATTTTTCTAACCCCAAATAAGTTCATCAGGAATAGAGTATTGGAATCTACATTTCCACAATACCTGGTAATACACACTATATTTATGGGGTTGCATTCTGAACATAATATAGCAGTCCCATGCCACACATGTCCATATCCACCGACACATGAGCCCTCTTCTTCGTAGGTGAGGTGCCATCGAAGCCTTCACGACCGGCATGTTCTAACGCTTTTACGAGGGCTTTCAGAGGGGATGTGACCTCAATTGCATTGGATTGCTTCGCGGCCTGCGCTATGCCCTTGCCTCCGGTCCACGAGGATGGGCCTGGATTCTGCAGAATATCCTCCTCTTGTCATTATTGGAATAATGTTTCAGGGATTGCAGTGCACAACATACTTGAAGTTGTCTCTGCAATGTGTGTTTTCGGTGCAGGGACAGAAGATTTTGTCATCTCCACCGGGGGGGCAATGTGGACATCCCCAGTAGGTGCCCGTCTACGCATACGGCTACTCTCCGCAAACTCCCTTACAGGGGAGTGCATTTCGTCCATACGGCTGCAAATCTAAGCATTCTCAACTTTTTGGTCCTTCATATGTTGTTGGACTGTTTTTCTAAACGCCTTGAACTGTGGTTCTAGTGTTTTGGGAGCAGCTGCCCCCCCGGCATCGAGGCCAGACGCATGCAAATGAGCACATTTTTGGACATGATAGTAAACAAACATTCTGTCCTTAATCACAGAGTATGGTGGCCTATCCAGTGTGCTTCAGAAGCAGAGGTCACCGACCATTTCGTCCACTCGCATGTGCTTCGACTTCTGTCCACAACGGGAGTCTATCTTTCGCGCCTTTTGTGTTTTTTTCCCACGTTCAGATTCCTCCTGCCCCTCCAAACTTCCCCAGTACGCCACCATTTCCCTCCACACCCTGGGGTCACAATCTGGAGGAATGTTTTTCTCGTCCCGACCATTGTTGTTCCAATACACCCTCCACTTATATCTACATGAGTGGAGGTGGGTCTTGCAGTTCTCGCTAAAACTCTCGGGAGACAAAAGATAAGGTTCATAATTAAACATGTTAGCGTTTGCAATAATCAGCAATATCATATCCTCACTTTGGTCTGCGAAGTGCCTCAAGCCCCAATTAAGATGATTGTACATGAGCTCCCGGATGCTTCTCTACCATTTTGTGGGGAATTGAATTACCTCCCCGGAATTTGACGTTTGCAATGTGATGACAGCAGAGTATGGTGGCCTATCCAGTATGGGGGCTCACTTGTGCAGGCAGAGAATGAGGCATAACCTGCATGCCACGTTTTTGGATAATTTCAAGTGCAACTAAACAGCCTTAATTGTGGCTGGTGCCAGATGGTGACATTTACAAAGAAGTATCCTCATTCGACTACATATTTCTACATCAGACTATCACGTGAAAGATGCACATTGCGTTTTAAGGATTGATCCAGAAAAAAGAGGCAGATAGGGGTCAAAAAGACTGATGATTTCTTTAAGGATCTGTATATGAAAGCCGAAATATCACTCCACAAGGGACCTACCTACGACTCTGTTGTGAAAAATATTATTCTTTACGGGTAAAATTTGCCGCTTAAAGCTATTGTACTTTCTGCTTTGCTGCATCCTTCGGCAAAGGTTCGTGGCATATTTCCTGAACTTTCTGGTTAACATTGAGAAGCTATCATGGATGAGGTTCCTGACATGTTAATCTCTTAGCCACATTCTTACCCTTTCTGCTCGCCATTGCAGTGCCTTCAACGTAATGCATACAAGAGCAGAAGTGGACAAGAAGCACATTTGTGAATTAAAAAACTCAAGTGCTTCTGCATCCATGCGCGTATCAGTAATTTGGAAATCTACTACTGGCCTGAAGCGACTCTTCACATCCCGTGCTTCTACAATCCGACCAGGGCACATTTGTGAATTAAAAAACTCAAGTGCTTCTGCATCCATGCGCGTATCAGTAACTTGGAAATCTACTACTGGCCTGAAGCGACTCTTCACATCCTGTGGTTCTATAATCCGACCAAGGCAAGTTATCCTTCACCTCTCAAGGATCCTCTCATTAACATACTTCAACCTTAACGCTTGAATTTCTAGACCCGACTTATGCCCCCTTCCCACTTGACTTTAGCTAAGCCTAAAAGTTGGTTCTAAAAACACGGCCTTCACACCATCGACACTATCTAGTCCTGGGCCTAATTGGCAAATGTTGTGGCATGGTTTAAAAGTGGAGGTTTTTTTAAGCCTCAAACATCGATCCTCCCATCGGAACTGTTGCGACAGGGGAGAAAACGAGAGAGAGAGAGAAAAATAATATCACAACTATGTTTCACCTTGAGGTGAGTGGCTTTTATATTGATGTTGGGGCGACTTTTACAATGTTGTAACTTATAGTAAACTGAATCCCCAATAGTCAGTAGACTGGAGTGGAACATACAGTTACTATTACTTCGCTCAAGTTACTCTTACTTTAGGATAACTCAACACTCCTCCTCGAAGGAATAAGTAACTGTTAAAAAATAAAATTTTAATCTAGTGATTGTGATCTACTAATTCTCCTCCTCAATCCCTAGATACCTCATTAAAAACTACCTCTGAGTACAAAAAAACCTTTCTCATAGGAAAAAATCTCAGATGATAGAAAAGAGTGTATCTAATTGGAACTAATCTCATGTAAAAGTCTCATTCCAGCTGCTTGTACAAGTCGACGATGAGTGTAGGTTGGTAAAGCTTTTGTGAGGAGATCAGCAATATTGTGGGCAGATTCGACGTTTTGTACCTGAATTTGACCACTTGTGATTAACTCTTGTGTGTAACTGAAAATCTATGGATCGATATGCTTCACCCGGCCGTTTTTGATAAATCCAGCACCCACTTGTGCTACACATGCTGCATTATCCTCGTATATGATGGTTGGGTTGATGGGGGTGTTGAGGCCGGTCTGAGTTATCAATAACCTGTGGAGATTTCGAAGCCAAACAGCTTCTTGAGTGGCCTCGTGAAAAGCAATCAACTCTTAATGATTGGTGGAGGTTGCTGTCACCGTCTGTTTGACACTTTTCCAAGAGATGAGTGCATTACTGTAAAGGAAAATGTACCCAGTTTGGGACTTGCCTGTGGTGACATCAGATTTGTAGCCGGCATCCGCATAACCAATAATTTCCGAGGAGCCAGTCTTGACATAGTGAAGTCCCAAGTCTTCGGTGCCACGCAAATATCTGAAAACATGCTTGACAACACGCCAATGCCTTATGGAAGGTTTATGACTGTGCCTTACCAAAACACTCACAGTGAAAGAAATGTCGGGTCTTGTGAAAGTTGCAAGGTATAACAAGGCGCCTACGGCTGCAAGATAGCGGGTTCTGTCCGTGAACTCCTCCTCCTCTTCCTAGCATGGATGATATGGATCATCTTTGGTGCTGCTTCTACCAATCATTGGAGCTGAGAGAGGGTTGGCTTTGTCCATGTCAAATCTCCTTAACAACTTCTGAGTGTAGCCCGTTTGGTGAAGAAAGATGCTGAAAGGCCCAGATTCAGGAGCGATGGGACCGCATATGTCCCCTTGGAGCCGATGGAGTGGTGGAGGGAGCTCCTGCGGCAACTTCCAATGCGAAGGCTTGAGAATGAGTTTTCCCTAAGCACACGCCCCGCACACTCCAAGTTTGTTGGCATCGCTAAGGCAGACCTCATGACCTGTTAGAACCGGTATCATCCTTCTGAACATGGTCACTCCTGGGTGGCCCATCCTCCAGTGCCAGAGCTTGGCTTTCTCAGGTATGGTGACTGAATATGTTGAGTGGTCTTGGTGTCCTGCAGTGAGAGAAGAGATCGGAATCTCATAGAGGCCGTTAGCCCCACAACGTGCGGTAGCGAGGCATGTGCCTCCTTGCATCAGTTTGAGACTCTCCTCATCATCCCTGGTCGCAGTCAGGGCATGAATTCCATGGGCCCGGAGGTCGCAGTCAGGGCATGAATTCCATGGGCCCGGAGGTCGCTGAAGCTGATCAGACTTCGTTGTGCCTCCGGGGCGAACATGGCATTGGAGCAGATGAGGGTGGCGCCTCCGGGGAGCTTCACTCTCGCCCGGCCCTCACGGAAGGTCATCTTCCGTTTTCCGGCAACTATGCTGAGCTCACAGGTTTGCCATGAAGGAGTTTCGGAATCATGTCTCGAGAACTCAAAATACCGTGGGTCACGCAAGATTGTATGTGTTGAGCCACTATCTAGCAAAGCCATGTCACCATCCGTCATCTCAATGACGTTGTGAGTGCTCAATGACTCGACTATTACTGTGTAATTTTCAGGGTTGGTGCCATCAAGAGATGGGGCGTCCAGGGAGTGTGACTCCCTTTGGCCTTTTCCGAAGCTCTTGGAGTTCCTTGTACAACTTCTCCGTATATGCTCCGGCCCGGCACTCGCGAGATTCATGTCCAGTTCTGCCACACCTTTGACATTCATTGGTCTTACAGTCCCGGGTTAGATGCCCGGGGCGACCACACTTTTTGCACTCGCCTGTTCGGCACTCCTTCTGCATGTGACCGTTTCTACCACACTTGAAACATTTGCGAGAACTAGACCGATTGGACTTATTGGAAAAACGAGAGCCAGAGCCAGATGAAGGGTTATAAGACTTATCGTTTGACTTGGAGTAAGGAGCTCGATTCGGCTTCTGTTGATTGGACTTCCAGCCTCCCTTGGGCCTCCTGGTTGGTATCTCCGTTGCGTTGGCCTCATGGGGTGGTTTAGATTCGTTGTTCTTCAGTAGCAACTACTGTTGCTGTTCAGCGAGTAGCAGGAATTGTGTGAGCTCGCAGTAGGTTCGAAACCTCATAGTCCGGTACATTTGGGCCAGCAATGCAGCCGCAGTTGGGAAAGTTGATAAAGTCTTTTCAATCATGCCTTCATCGGTCTTGTCCTCCCCACACAAGTGCAATTGAGACACAATCTTGAATAGCTCGTTGTTGTAGGATGAGAAATATGAAAAATCATAAACCCTGAGGTTTGCCCAATCATTACGTGCCTTAGGCAAAAAGATGGTCTTCTCGTGGCGAAATCTAGCCTCCAGTTGCTTCCACAAGTCTGCTGGGTCTTCAATCTGTAAATATTGCAGACCTTATACCACTACATTAGTTAATTATTTTAACTACTTTTCTTGTACTTGGTTTAGGGCATCACTATAGTTAACTATTGCAAAACCTGGCCCGCTTCTGCAACCACTACAGTTAAATAGGTCCACGAGGCCGACCTGTTACCACACCACTATAGTTAACTACGATGCCGACTCTCATCAGCAGGCTGTAGGAAAAAAATACCAATGCCATCAAGGGACTCGAACCCAAACAAATCCACAACAAACAACCCAACTGAACCATTGCACAGTGAAAGTCCATTTCCGGACGTTACCGTGTTCGACCAATAATATGAATATAGAGTATCACTTTTTTATCAATTCTAGTTCATATAAGCGTCACTTGCCTTTATCACTGTTCTTGATAATTCGATTTTTTCAAATCTCAGGGTTCACCTATGGAACTAACTATAGTTAACTAACTATTTTGAGGCGCTACTTCTCTCACCACTATAGTTAACTAGTTTTTTTGAGGCGATGTTTCTCGCACCACTATACCCCATTTAGTGTAATTAGTGCCACTTTAGTGATGACTACAGGTTTAGTGGTATAAGGTCTGAAATATTGTTGCTCAAGTGAATCATCAATATGCTTTCACATAAAAACTAACGCCCAACTCTTCTGTGATGCTGTAAAATTGTCTGGTACCGGATAATTCAGAATGCCTTCTAGGTCGTCAGCTACCAAGTATGCCTTGACATCGATACACCACTTCAAGTAATTTCTCCCATCGGCCTCCAACTCTGGAAAAGTTAGAGGTTGTATGCTTTTGGCTATCTTCTTCTCTAGCGGAGATTTAGAGGTAGAAGAAGCCATGCTAGTGTAATGATAAAAACAAGGAGACAAGATGCTCTAAGATGAAAAGAAAAGTACTATACTATTCTATCAAGCAAGAGTGAAAAACCCAAGATGCTATAAGATGAAAAGAAAAATACTATATTATTCTATCAAGCAAGAGTGAATACCCCAAGATGCTATAAGATGAGAAGAAAAATACTATGTTATTCTATCAAGCAAGAGTGAAAACCCAAGAGCCTCGTGCTGATAACGTGTTGCGACAGAGGAGAAAACGAGAGAGAGAGAGAAAAATAATATCACAACTATGTTTCACCTTGAGGTGAGTGGCTTTTATATTGATGTTGGGGCGACTTTTACAATGCTGTAACTTATAGTAAACTGAATCCCCAATAGTCAGTAGACTGGAGTGGAACATACAGTTACTATTACTTCGCTCAAGTTACTCTTACTTTAGGATAACTCAACAGGAACCTATACATGGGGCAAGAATGTAGGACCTTTAAAAGTGTCGCCTCCCGCCCTTGTGATTGGTTGCTTTTAATCTTAGTTATTAGGGCTAAAGGCCGGACGCTAAAGAACCCCTATCGAGCTCTGTGCACTTAAGAATTTGCGTCCCTTGGCCCATGTATCAGTGCCCAAACCATAACTTTCTGGACCTGCCCACACTGTTGCCCGCACTTTGCCTGACCGGACGGAACCTTGGACGGACTTAGCTCCAAAACGACGTTAATCATCCTTCGAGCCATGGACCCTCCTCTGAGCATTGGGAACATTCTTTGCTCCCTTCCCATCGGTTCTCAACCACATTTGCTAATGTTTTATGCAAACGATATATGTGGATGTGTTATGCACTTAAATATGTAGAATGTGTTATGCATCGAAATCTCAGCAATGTGTTGTGCGCCAATCCCAAATCTACAAATGTGTTATGCACTAAATCCAAATTTACAAATGTGTCATGCGTCATATTCAAATTTACCAATGTATCATGTGTCATATTCAGATTTACAAATGTGTCATACGTCATATTCAGATTTACAAATGTGTCATGCATCATATTTAGATTTACAAATGTGTCATTTGTCATATTCATATTACAAATATGTCATGCGTCATATTCAAATTTACAACTGTGTCATGCATTAGGGTGTCATTTTGAAAAATGTGTTGTGCGCTAGATCCATATTCACAAATGTGTTATGCACTAAAGTGTCATTTTGAAAAATGTGTTATGCGCTAGATCCATATTTAAAAATATGTTATGCCCTAAATCCATATTTACAAAATGTGTTGTGCACCACAAGGGAAGCGAAATGGCATGACACGCCAAGTGAAGGGACTTGGTGGAGTTATTACCGGTGATGGGCTCTACATTCATCAACATGCCTTTGGGAAACATGGCTTCTGCAGTACAATGCATGTTTCACTCCCCTTCCACGCTGAGGCGATTGGCAAATTTTTGTTATTGCAAGACTTAGGGTTGGGGGAAAAAGGTTTGGGGTTACATGACCAACTGTCCCATTTCCAACCCTGCATTTTAGAGAGCATGCCATGTGTTAGGGTTCTACGCGTCTATAGCCATCGTAAGCTTTCATGCTTTCGAGCTTCAATTTCTTCATTTACTCTTCTAGAGAGTGCCTACAACGTGTTGTTTTAGGCTCTGCTTGTTTGTTCTCTGGGATTTTCGAAGGTTAGGGGAATAGAGTGGGGGATTTGGTGATTAGGCTTGATTTCATCGCTTTAACTTGCGGTCTCTCCAATGTCCATAATTGGAGAAAACTTCCTTGAGGCTCTCCACCTGTTTAGAAGGAAAATTGCACATGGATTTGCCCACACTTGGTACAACCTTGAAGGGGAACTTTCCTTCCTCTATTGATAGAATTGAAGGTTGTTCTTCAAAGACCCTACAAGAAATTTTATGTACTTCGCAATGAACTGAGCTTTTTGTTCATATTTGCAAGCTCATAAATAATGAGCTGCCAGTTTTTCAGCAATGAGGCATTTTTACCAACCAGTTGGGACGTCTATTATTGAAGATTGAGTAGCTTTCTTGAAGCATGAAGATGGCTGTTTTTTTTCAGATTTACAAGGGGAGGTGGCAGCCATGGACAACAACATGCCAGAGGCTGCGCAATAGTATGGTGATGGTGCAAGGCAATATAAACCTTGGGAGAAATATGCCCTTGACCAGAGTGCCGCATGTGGCTTGGAGGCGCAAGGGCCATGGCAAATGATGCCAATGCCACGATGGCTCTCAGTGAGATGCCCAACCTTCAAGTTTTGCAAATTTTAAAGAGGACAAGATTTGTGAGAGATG
This sequence comes from Polytrichum commune, assembly GCA_950295325.1. Taxonomy (NCBI): domain Eukaryota; kingdom Viridiplantae; phylum Streptophyta; class Polytrichopsida; order Polytrichales; family Polytrichaceae; genus Polytrichum; species Polytrichum commune. Next base: position 51,744,027 of record OX485806.1, on the reverse strand, counting down.
GTGATGATTCTTGTGATATTGAGGTTGCACAAACCAATTGACTTTGTGCCTAGTTGGGAGGTATGTTATTCGTGGACCGGTTGCTCCATGGAGTCACACGGATATTAAATGGCGTGAGATGGCAACGATTATTTATGATAATAAAAAATATGATTCTCTCACATTTGAAGTGGATTGTTCGTAGATTGTCAGGGTGCTTAAGTTATTTATGACAAATCCGTATGGTCACACACGGCCTTTAGCCCATCCCTCACGAGGATTAATTTTAGAATTTTAGAATTTTTAAGCTCGTGATAAAGATTGTTCAATAGCAATTAATATCGTTGTCCAATAATTGATGAGGTTTGCTTGGATTTATTTCCCGGATTTGGTAGGCTCTGAATGTATATTGGAATGCTTCAATTTTGATATTATTGCCTTGTTGGATTCTGAATCAATTCAACATGAAGAAATCGCAACGAAGATCAAAGCGTTCATTGGTAGAATTGCACACAGAGTTGTGAGAAATATAATTTATACCAAGAAACACGAGGAGTTGACAACTATATGGCATGAATCAAAGACAAGTAGTCAAATCAAGACCGACGCTGAAGAATCACTACAATTTCCTTAGAAAATCTCATTCAACTGGAATTCCTTAGAAAGAGAGTATGCAAGAAGTCTGTGAGTTAGGAATATGATTTCTTCCCCCCCCCCCTCTCATGGGCATCACTGCAAGGTTATCACAAATTTATTTCAGTCACTGAGATAGATCTTTATAGCCATCTCCTCAGAATATATCTTGCAACTGAGATTCCTTACATAGGAAGTTTGTGACTTAGACTGCATTCATCAGCACATATTTTTTGCCCTTTCTCTCATCCCTGTCATTTCATTGCAAGATTTTTATAGATTTTAAATCATTGAGATTGATATCTTCTCCATTTCTTGAGAGGATTTTATTTAGTTGAGGTCTGATTCAGTATATAGAGAGGTTTATTGCGTGCCTAAAACTAGGGTGAGCTCATTTTGGAGAATTTTGGGTGTTGGACAATTATTAAGGCTAGGTGATGAAGGTTGGTTGCAAAGATCTTACACATAGGTCAAGTTGTAAGGTTTGGGTTCATCTTGGCACAATCCAAGGTGCAATTGTGGTAGTCATTTTGAAGATCTAATGCAATTGAAAATTTCCACTTGTGATGGTTGCATGGTACAAGCTTTGATTGCTTAGGTGCATCAAACTAGTAAATTTGTCTTTGAGTAACTGGCACACTTCGTATTAGGCTTCAAATTGCATGAATTGATCAGATTAATATGAATAATAAAATACATAATATTCCAAGACCACATATTGGACAAGAAAAAATTGGGGGGCATGTTAAAACATGTTTGGTGACTACAAGAAATCACTAAGGTTTGAGCATTTAGCATTTTAAATTTAATATGTTTTGCAATGAATAAATATAATTTGATTCATATCCTACCAAACTCTACTCCCATCCGTAAGCAATATGCTTATTGGATGATCCTCTAGAAGACCCTTCAAGAAAACTTCTATGTATTTTCAATGAACGGTCACCGTCACATGCATGGAAGAATGTTGTGTTATCTTTTTTCCGAAATATCGCCACACCTCTTGTAATTAAATATTTTAATTTTCTTTTTATATGTTTTAAGTCTACAACTAAATGTTCTTGTAGACTAGGGTATTATATCACGGTTTTGGCAAGAGACTCGTATAACAATATCATCGTTTTTGGAATTTTGTGACCTAGGAATTTTGGAATTTTGGAATTTTGGAATTATGTTTCATATGAGAACTCGAGGATATGTGCTGCATCTCCAAGATTTTGATTAGAGAAAGAAACTTGCGACAACATATCAAGTGGATATGTTTTGAAATTGAAGCAAACCGGGTTTTCTACTTGACCAACATTATTAACATTATTACAAAAGTTGATATCATCTTCAATATTTTCCTCTTCAATTGTTTGCAGATTTGCAAAGCACCGAGATTATGGAAGTGTTATTTGGGTTCCATGCACCATGCCAGCATGTCGGACAATGACCCCGTCTTCAATTTCAAGGTGCAATATTTTAAATACTTTCATAGTATGCTTACAAATCATTCATTGGGCAGCAATTGGACAGTTGCACTGTGCCCACTCTAAATTGGGGGAGTAGATGGTCCATATATTAGGACAAATATTGACAGAGCTGATATATGCAACGTGTCGTAGCACAATGGTGGCATATTCATTAAATTAACCTGATAAACGCGTGAAACGTCACAGCCGCGCCAAGTTTGTTCCCATGAAGAACCTGCGGTCGTTCACAACACAGAGGGAGGAAATCTTTCACAAACACACACACCAGAAACACCAGAAACTAAGACAACACAATTCGGATTAAGAAATCTGGGATATTACGGAAAGTATGGCACGGATATTTCCGCCTTTCCGGTAGTGGACCGAGGTAGGGAACACAACACAGGGTATGGACAAGTTCCCACCTTAGAGTAGTAACAACAATAGACTCAGCGTCCTGAATCCATAGTAGAACAACTATATACACTCGATTCTAAGATTCCTTATTACAGGTCATGACTTCCGGGATAAGGTTTCCGCGATAGAGGTAGCGGATCTTACTTGTATTTCCACTATCCGCTAGATTTTCGACCGTGTCACAAGGACCATAATTCTAGTGTTTTAGGCTAGAATGCTCAGAGAGACTTGGTAGTTGTTCATCAGGATTTCACCCTTTGGGTTGATTTCTTAGGGTTGTCTCCCTATCTCCACTTCCTCCTTCTAACTACTACCCCCTTAGACTAGTGTTATGATGGGGGCAGCCCTCCCTCGGGAAGGTGTCCCACTCAAGTATCCGACGCGTGCCACCCCTTTTGACGGGGGAAAGGTGGAGGAAGTTTTGGATCTACAAAACCAACTTGATCCGGTTTCCATCATGGCACAGTTTCCACTATACCACCCGCGGAAACCGAATCCTCCCTCGAGAAAGATGGAAACACAACATCTACGCTCCTATCCTCACAATGGGTAGCTTGTGCTGTTCCACCGGTCACACAGGATAGGACCTAAGGTCTGTTGATTTCCGTGACGACGGGGCTAACATAGGGATGGGGCTACCACGCCTACCATCCGCGGTGGGAACCAAGCGCCAATCGCGGCAGATGCATGAGTGTTCTAGACCAGTCCGTTACTGGTGATCGGTATGATCCACCTCCAGGTCACGGCAAGCGGAAGGCGTAAACCAGAACTCTCCCCCTACTATTGGACAGGTCTATCCACTGCTGCTCATTGTCGGTCCCTAGTTGGACGGAGTAAGTGGGGAAAAACCTACCGTGTGTGCGGAACTCCCCTTGCCCAACAACCCCACGGTGGGGTTCTTTCCCCTTGCTCGTCCAATCATTTCCGCCTTTCTGTGCTTAAGATTTCTCCTTCCATCACCTGCTCACACATGGGCGTTTTAACCACACGCACCTCGAGGTATTACTGACCCCCTGTCCTATCACGGAATACTAACCTAACTAACCTACACAGTGACAGGGAATGGCGGAAAACTCGGAAACCTCAAGTAAGGAAATGAGGGACCACTTGCATTACACATGGACTTAAAACTCAACTCAAACTGAAGGTGGAGTAAAGCATAAGGTCTGAATTGAACAAAAGAACACTTGCATTGCAAAATAATGAGGAAAACACCGAAGTGCTCCCTCTTAAACCAAACTAACACCCACATGCCATGGTTTCCATGTTGGAAATCGTGGGCCACATGGCAGTCCTGACAATCCACCTCAATGAGAGGTCAGAACCTAAATAAAGAAAATGACAAAGCACACAACTCGGGGCCAACTAACTACTTGCCCAAAACAACCCAAAATGGGATCCTAACTAAATCTACTCCTTATCATTCCGCTTCTTCAACTTGGCTTCTTTCTTATTCTGCTTCCGCTCCTCGCGGCGCTCCACTCTGTCCGTTGCCAAAGATGGAGCACGTGGTGGTGGCACTGACACCTCGTGTCCATCGGGTCCGAAAATCACTCCCATGCGGTCCACCGTCTCTGCAACGTCCGGTGCCAATGGTGCGGACAGTTGGTTGTCCGGCGGAAATCCCGAAGCAACAATTGCAAGTGGCGGCGGATCCCGAGCAACCACTTGAAAGTTCGTGGCCAGGCTCGGTGTTGTCACCTCGGCCACGTGACAATCACCCAAGGTTTCCTCTCCAACCGCGGCGGAAACTAGGGTGGCATTGGGAACTAACACCTCAGTGGTGGAAACTGGCAGGGCTGTGATCGCCGTGATGTCCTCCACCTGGTCCACCTCTTCCGCATGTTGGTTTCCACCTTCTACCGCGGCACCCTGAATTTCCACCATGTCATGAGGGTCAAGTCGGAGTAACTCGATGAGGACTCTCTTTCCTCTGATGACTCGACTACGACGGGAAACAACTCCGTGCAGCTAGCAATGAGGGCCTTCATTGCTTTCAAATATGCGTCCATCTTACTCCCTTGATCCATAATGAAGATAATCATTTTCGACCCGGAAACGTGGCCCGCATTCTTCAATTCTGCGTCGAACATCTTGGCTTTCCACCACACATTCACCGGGATATTCACCACATCACTCACCTTTTATACCGTGAGGGTGGTATCATTTACCTGCTTAAGGAGTTTTTCTCGTTTTGCCTCCAACTTCCGCACTCGCTCCGCGGTCTTCCGCTTTTCCGTAGTAAAGTGGTCCACGTTACGCTCCAGCTCTCGCAACCGGCGCGGATCTTGGATGGCCTTCTGTATTGCGGCAACCAAACTCTCCCGCGGAGGATTGCCCACCAATTCTCCTACTTGTTGCATTTGCAGCTCATATTCCACAATTCGGGACCCTACTCCCTCCAAGTCGCGGATAATGGAGTCCACCGGATTGTCCTCCAAGGGGAAGGTGGAGGTTTCACCTCCTACGGGCTTGGTGGCGGACCTGGTCCGTGTCGCACGATTTCCCAACATTAATTTCCGTTTTTTGGTCACGGGCCGCTCTTCGTTGCTCAACTCCACCACATCTTCCTCCTTCAAATCCTCATGACCCATCTCCGGCTCCGAATCGGTAGTCTGGAGCTCCCGCATGAACTGATACGATGTCCATTGGGTTTCCTCTTCGTTTGTGAGTAGGTTTCCGTGTGTGTAAAGATGGAAGAGGAAAGGCCCAATGTAGGAAGGTTGGCCGCACTTAGTGTTGGTTGCCAACTTGTACACCAACTTCCCAATGATGCTTCCCCAATCCACCACCTTCTTCTCGGAGTATGCAAGAAGTAAGGTGGTAGCAAGGGTAAGAGTGATGTTATAGGGCTTCTCCGGACTAAAGATAGGCACTAGAAAAGCTAACATTCTCATTTTCCTCTCGTCTTTACAATCTTTCACAAAGTAGCCATACTTGGGATCCAACCTCTGGGAGAATTTGTCCCTGATACAATCTTCTCTCTTAGTGGCCATACCTTCCCCTCCCTGCTTGAACTCGTAAACCCTACTCCACAATTCCGCATTCCACCTATCCGGTCGGCCCCGGATGGTGGAAGCGTAAACTTGGTCCACCTCCCCAATGACCAACTCCCTCACCATCTCCTCACAGCGTACTCTCCAAGATTTTTCCCATAACCCGAGGCAGCCCATACGCCTCAAATCTGCCTCCAACTCATTGCTCTCCTCTCGACCAGTGGGGGTGACCACGTGCACCTTGCGGAGGGCTAGTGGTTTGTCCACGATCCTCTTCCGAGTTTGGGTCGCCATGGTGGTTGCGGCCCACCGTCGCCTGTGCGGTCCGCTCCGCTCTAAGATTTCCAAGTCGAAACGGAATTCCTAACACTAACTTAATTTGATGTTTTTAACTACTTTAAGGATTTTAATTTTTCTTCTCAATTCTAAATAACCTATCTAACAATCTACTTATAAAGTACTCTACTTATTATGTTTTCCTTGGTCAAACCTATTCTTTAAACTTAAAACAAGGTTACTTAAGATTTTAAGAAAATGCGGGCCGCGACACAACATTATCATCAATGCATATCAGAACGATGAAATCTAGTATGGCATCGGCTCGATTGATAGCTGAAGCGACGATGCCCTCTTGGTTGCGATTGCGAATGAATCCAAATGCCTTACACTGAACGCCATACTAATAATGGATGACAACCTCTCCAGTAATATGATAAATTAGCCAATCCATGCAGCGGCCATCGAAACGTTCTTTCGTAGAGTTCAATATACTTTTCAAATTTGAGTGATATGACTTGATTGCAACATTTGTGTTCAGTCCAACATGTGCAATGTTATGACTGTTGATATACCACATGGAAATTTTATATATCCAAACTTCATTCATGTATTTCATGAATGTCGCTACTTTTGGATGATCATGTTGTATATCACGGAGTTGTTCGTGTGATTATAACATCGGATCATAATCAATGAAACACTCCTTTCCATACATGACAAGTCCAATTTGTTGTAAAACAACTGCTATTTCAACCTTGTTGTTAATTTTTTTTACCGCAGTTTTTGCCCATGTTTTTCTCACATACCATAAGCATAGGAAAATTTGGGCAAAAGGCCACACTTTCCTAAAGAAAATGAATCAAACTCATAATTAATTTTTAAACATTTATAAACTGCAATGAATTACGCATATGATGGTGTGAAAAACTAGGACCCTGAACTAATAACACATGCATATGAAAACCTTAGATGGATATTCATTATATCACCCCACAATAGATGTTTAAGCAATATTGCAACTGTTTTTATGCGATATTTAATGCACAATACATGTAACATGACACATACTTCAAAACATGCAATGCATATGATATATATCACATTAAATACATAACACAATGTATGCATATCACATAATGCATAACATAGAGGCATATACCTGAGAGTGTTGATTTTGGCTTGTGCATTGTCAACAATTATTGATGATGGACTTCATGTCTCGTGAAAGGTTTGAACATTGCAAAGCAATACATCAAACACAAATCTAAGATCACCTTTATGATTTCGTGATACAACAAAAAATGCTACCGGTATCCCATTCCTCCAATTATCAAATACCATGACTTTATAAAGCGGATATTGTACAACCAATAGATCAATAAAATGATGATAAAAAAATTTCATAACGCAAACTTTAGCATAGATTGTACATAAATTCTTAAGTTTAAATGTCAAAGTTAGCAACATACCCTGGTTTGGTTGGTTCCCAATGTCGCGTTGATTGCAATTACATTGTTATGGCCAAATTTGACCATCATCTGTTGCTGCCATTCCGTCTGAATTCCAAGGTTGAATGGGATATCTTCTTGATTAATGTTGTTAAGGTTTAGAAGAAAGTGTTCTTGATAAAACAACACATAGTCAGGGTTCTCATGTATGCACATTCATACGCTGATTGGATCCGAAGGGTATTTTTCCCACAACTCTTCAGCTCTCTTCTTGTAGATATTCCGTACCTCGCAAAAAAACATCTTTTGTCACTCGTTTGTTACACTTTGCCAACTCCTTCACATTTTATTTGTATTGATTCATGTTTTGAGCTAGAGATAATCCCAAGGCATGCATCTGCTCTATGCAAAGTTTCATGTCTTCAAAAATATTTGACCCTAATGCACGAGGAAAACCAACCATTGTACTTCCATGACACAGTTGTTCATCTTTATTTGTATGATTTATAACTCATATATGAGTTGATATAATGAGCCATCAAGATAAGGCCTCTTCGCAACAAAACAACAAAGACACCCACGCTTAATGAACACACCTGTCAGAGTTTTCCCAATCCTTTGTATTTTTTGGCCCGTCTTGCGATTAATAGAGAAAACGTCATAGTCGGGGATAGTCTTGTGGCCTTGCTTGGCTTTATTTTCATATGGTTTATTTTTATATTTTTTTGCGTAGATTTTAGGAGCGCTAGCATGTCATGTGGAACGATCTTTGTCTTATCCTCTGGCCCAAAGTTGCATCTATATCTAAATACGATAGAGAATGTTAAGCATTGATAATTTGGTTGTCGATTTGTCACATAACATCCTAATTATTGATGTTTGCTATTATCAAGCTTGAATCACTCAAATTAGAGACTCAATGTATAGATGGAGACAACAATTATAATTTAAGGCCTTTAAACTTCATGATTTACATCCAAGCAATAGAATGAATAGGCGATGGTGCATTAATTTGAAAAATGGCCAATTGAGAGGATTGAAATGGATAACATTACCTGGTTGCAATGCTAGGATTGTTGGCTCTTGGATTGCTGAGGGAATTTGAAAGATTTTTCTTGATAATTTCCTTGGTAAACTTGCATGGAAAAAGGTCATTATTTTGTTCACCAACTATGAAGTCAAGAAGCCTCTCCCAGGGTATGACTGCATAGTTGATGGTGTTCTAATGACCATTTCCAGACAAAACTTGTTGAGTCCACTAGAGGTCCTCAAAGGCGAATGGGCCTCGTGGTGGATATTGAATCGATTCTTGTAATCTCATTATCACATCTGCATGTACAACTTGAAAAACAATCGAATAAACTTTGGGATCTTTGTTGTCTGTCTCAGTTGGATTTGAGGTCCATGAAGTTGATTCTCCTATAATTAAAATTGCAAGTGTTTTACACAAACTACAACATGTTTCCAACCATGTCTTCGTAATTTATGTTACAACCACAAAACTCAGCAAATTAATATGTAATGTGTAGGCGGATATATATTATTAGATCAACAAGTTTGCGTTATTAAACCAACCACATTAACTGACTAATTAGAGATTCATAAGACTCATTAGTGATGATCCAAGCAAAGAGGTACAAAATAATTATAATCTACATTATTATGAACAATAGATTGTAGTGAATCATCCTAATTATGAAATGTAGCAAATCTCATAAGACCACATCATCTACTAGTACATAATCAAATAGAGTGTGAAAAAAAATACTCATACACAATCTACAAATCATGTGTATGTAATACGGGGCAAAAGAAATGTGTGCACTAAGCTATGAAATTATTGCATCACATGCTAAGAGAGAAAGATCATTTCATTACAATCATTATTTGTACGAAGTAGTTGCTAGCACTAATAAGACTAGATCTATTAATTTTGTTGCACAACACATTTGTAGATCTAGTGCATAACATATTTGTAAATCTGGATTTGGTGCACAACACATCTATAACTGTAGACCTAGTGCATAACACATTTATAGATTTGGATATGGTGCATGACATGTTTGCAAATCTGGATGTAGTACATGACACATTTGTACATTTGAATATGATGCATGACACATTCGCAAATCTGGATCGGGTGTACAATACATTTATAAATGTAGACCTAATACATAACACATTTATAAATTTGGATCTGGTGCATGACACATTTGCAAATCTGGATGTAGTACATGACACATTTGTACATTTGAATATGATGCATGACACATTCACAAATCTGGATCTAGTGCATGACACATTTGTATATCTAGATCTAGTTTATGACACATTCATAAATATGAAGATGACGCATCACACATTTGTAAATCTGAATACGACGTATGACACATTTGTAAATATGAATATGACACATGACATATTTGTTAAGTTGGATCTCGTGCATGACACATTGGTAAATATGAATATGACACATAACACATTTGTAAATTTGGATTTAGTGCATAACACATTTGTAGATTTGGGATTGGCGCACAACATATTGCTGAGATTTCGATGCATAACACATTCTACATATCTAAGTGCATAGCACATCCGCAGATGTCGTTTGCATGAAACATTAGCAAATGTGGTTGAGAACCGATGGGAAGGAAGCACGGAATGTTCCCAATGCTTAGAGGAAGGTCCATGGCTCGAAGGATGACTAACGTTGTTTTGGAGCTAACTCCGTCCAAGGTACCATCTGGTGAGGCTAGGTGCGGGCAACAGTGTGGGCAGGTCTAGAAAGTTATGGTTTGGGCATTGAGACCTGGGTCAGGGGATGCAAATTCTTAGGCGCACAGAGCTCGATAGGGGTTCTTTAGCGTATGGCGGGCTAAAGGAGCTTCATTAACAAAAACCGATGATAAGATAGATGAGTAGTAAGGCATTTGGGGATGAGACAAAAACTATCCAACATTCATTGCTTGGTAGATAAAACAATGAACCTATGTGAAAACTACTTAACTAAAATCTACTCAAAAATCTCCGGAGCAAATTCTTGTAGGTGCATTGGGATAGCCGAATGCCTCTGCTATAACCGAGAGAGGTTTACGCAGGCTTTAGGAGAAAACTTTGGTTATTTGGTAAAGTCAGGTGGGAAGGGGGCATTAGCTTGGCGGTCAGGGGAAATTTTAAGTGTGCGTTACTTGCAAATCCATGTTGCTCTACACTTCCTGTGGTCTTCTTCGCAGTGCAAAGTGACCTCTCCACCACTACTGTGTGCACTACTGTTATTAGCTTACCTGCCGCGATCATAAGTCAAGTGGCACCCATTATGGCGGGGAATGACTTTGAGTGCCGGTGCCTGCTGTTGTCCCCGCACCCGCAGCTTTGGAACTGTCAACATTGGTCGATTCCTTCGCGGTTTCCTCGACCATATTGCGCTCAATCGATTCTAAGCAGGCAGATAGTAGAGCGTTTGTACAAGTCCGAGAATTGCTGTGGCGACAGCACACACAAAGGACATGAAATCAATCAGCGTGAAGAGGCACTGTTGAGAGCCAGCTGCTGGGCGGATGCACTTCCACCGACTTGTAATTGGCAAGACAATGTGGACTATCAAAGCTGCCAGTTTCATAACTTCTCATCTTGAGGTTATTTAATTACCTTTGAGTTGCGGGTACAAGTTGGAGGAGGCTGAACAATGTTCTGCTCTATGTTGTGATTACCTCAGGCCACCGTGGCAATGAGCGGGGAAAACAGACCGCTAGTTGCAGATGAACCGGTTGAGTATGAGAATACCCGGTTGAAGCTGAAGGCTTCAGGAAAGCCACCGATCACTTTAGAGAATATACCTCACATTCATGAAGACAACGGAAAGATGTAAACATGCAACCTGTTGTACTTGTAGACACTACAATCTCCACTGATTATGCCCAAAAATCTCCCCGGTATATTCTCTAAAGTAATCGGTGGTTTTCCAGAAGTCTTAAAAATCCAACCGCTTCATCTGTAACTAGCGACTGGTTCTCACTGTCCATTGATCGAGCTTTGGCGATCCAATGAGTTTGTCTACTTTTGCTGTGGTTCATTTTCATACCTCGAAGACATCAATTGGTGTGGATGACTGTTGATGCTACTTACTACTCTGGTCATTTCAGAAACATTCGGGGGTCATCCCAGTCGATAACGAAGCGGTGAAGCTTCTGTCCCATGCCTTTTTGGATTAAGTTATCATTCATAATTTCGGTGAAGGCAAAAGTTTTCCAAGGAGCTAAAACTTCGATTGCCGTTGCTGCCGCTGCCTTGTTCTGGTGGTGGTAGGTGCAACACTTGAAATGTAGGTCGAGTGCATACTCAGGGGGAGGAGGATTCATGGAGAAAAGTGGCGAAGAAGTTATCACTTAACTTACACTATCATTGTGTCACGTTACCTTACCTTACCTTAAGTTTGGGTTCGTCCCTTCTGTTAGAGGTAGACAGCGAGCGAGCGATCTTATACAGACTACTTGGGGTTTCTAACCAAGGATATTGCTGCGTTTGTTTTCAGCTGGTTGGGGAGTGATACATGGGTGTTCGTCTCGCTGCTGACTCAGATGGGTTTTTCCGAGTCAAGGAGTGCACGTATTTTCAAAATTCCCCCTCTAGCTTTTGATGCTCACAGAAGTTTGCAGGTTTTTTTGGGTGGGACTTCTTCTGCGATCCAAGTTTTAATGTTTGGCCTCTACCTTTGAAAGGGATTCTTGCGTGGGCTTTGAGCATAAGATTCTTGTTTACGCTTTGTTAATTTGACCGGAGTCATGGTGACTCACACAATTGCAGACAACGAACTGAACTTATTCTTCGAGAATCAAATGTCGGATTGGAGGTAACCGGTGCAGTACGACGCGGACGTCTTCGAGTCAAGGATCTACAGGATCCCAAAACTTCGCCATCCTCTGTGCTGGACTCTAGGAGCAGATCTGTTTTTGGCACTGATGGTAACCATGATCTGCCTGTAAAGCTTTTCGAACTGAAGAAGGCACGTCAATTCGCCAACTCCGTCTCCCCTCTTCCCACCCTAAAGGTAAGATCCAAGCACGACATGCACAATACTGAGGAATGCAGAGTTTACGTTGCAAGTCTGAATTTTTCGTGTGAAATTCCGTCGTAAATATGGAGCAGTCATAGTTGCAGATTTGCATGTCCTAGACTGCTACATAACGCCTAAGTGTACATTACAAATTGCGAAGGGAATTCATGGCAACAGTGGAGTCCACCTTTTGGGTTTCGTATATATGAGCACCAGATTTTAATTTTTAATTTTTTTTAGATATGGCTGAATATAGATTATGATGATGATGATGAAGTTTGATTGGCTTGCCAATTGGTTTCGATATGAGTACCCTACACTTATCAAATTCTACCATGGTTGGTCGCATGGTACTCGACCTAATTGCTTGAGAAGTGTACACAAAGTATTAGTACTTGCCCTTGCAGCAGGGCCTGCCGTACCCTATGCTTTATAATGAAACGTAGATTATTTTAATGATGGAATCAATCTGTTGTCGTGATACGTTGGAGGGAGTTGTGTTCCCAAAAGTTAACACCAAGGGAAGTCGGGTTGTACTTTTAAGATGCCTTCCTGGGCCGTTCGCAAATTTTTGACTTAAAAAAGCTCGGACATCCTCACCACGGCCCCTGGCAGCATTTATGTATTCTCTTCTGTCATTGGCATCCTTGAAGCAGAATGGATAATGTATTTGTCTCCTTATGTGGCTTCGGTGAGCTGTACATAATCTATCTGTACTTTATCACGCTTGCTGTGTATGGGCCATGGAAAATCTAAAGTGCTCTCCGAAAAATAATCAGGACAATGGAACTCTGTGGAATTGTTCCAAGGTGATATCTGTGGGGCTGGCCCATCAGGAGATATGAGGCGAGGTGTTAGGAACAGGAGGTTAATCTGGGCTCCAACAATTTATGTTCAGAAGTGGTTATTTGGACCAGTATGTGGTTTCAGAAGTCTCTCCTCCATTGCACAATGCACGTCCTCGAAATAGGTAGATCCTCTTACTTCATTTACAATCATAGTCTTCATTAAGTATACACAATACATTTCAAAGGCTTTGTTGATCTCTATTATGTTCTGGTTGCCATGAACGTTCTGTCTTCAAGTGGAATTTTTCATTTACCCCGTAGGCCAGAGGGTGTGGTAACCAGCCGCACGATTGATATCTCGTTACTGTGAGCAACACGACGGATGGTGGACATTCTAGTGTGAAGATCTTATGAAGTTAAAGGGATATGTATTGGTCGAAACTGGTTGATTACATATGTATTGGCAACGAGTTTTTTTCACCATACTGCATATTTCTGTAGTCAAATATTTCCTGATGTTATCTTTGATGATTGTCCTTGAATATGTATATTGTACAGGGCTTATCAGAAACTTTATACATGTCTGCATGATGCTGGAGGAGCGAAGTCCACAGAAGATGCAATATTGGCTCATGAATACCATGGTATCTCTCATCACCAACATGTGTCAAATTGGGGTTCTCATTTAAGCTTATTGGTCTTTGAAATATAATCTCTCTGACAGCTTGAAGTCAATGGCTTGTAATTATTGCATGTTCAGATACACTCTCAAACAGGTTATGTATTTAGGTCATGATAATTACCTCATGACAATTCAATCCATACTGATACATTTCTTGTCGAAGCTGGTGGTTACTCTTATTGTCATGGATAACCTCAGATATTGACCTTTATGCTGATTTTGATCGTTTGGCCGACAACATATGTTGCAGATGTCTCTGCTTCACTAGTTGACGAATTTGTTTTTGTATCGTTCTGCAGAGCCTTCTACTGGGTATTCACATCATTGCTAGTGCATGTCATGTGCAAACATAGCATGCCGTGAATTTTGATATTCTTCAGGTCATACTAGTGGTTTCTGAAGCTACCTATTTCCATGCTTCTCTGGTCATTTTAAGGTTTTGATTTGTATGATATTGATGTAGAGTTCTGTTGTTGCATTGTGCAACCAAGTGTGCTGATGGATACGAGACTAAAAGAGTGAAATTTTCCTACTTGGGGTGTCTCCTATCAACTGGTAATACTTGTTGCAAGGTTGATGTGGTGTTGTAGAATGGTTTCTGTCAATGATGTTTTGTATGCATTGCACTATTCATAACTGTATAGATTTTAGGATTATAGTATGGTGAGACCTACATTCTTAGGTTTAAGCCAAATTACAACCTGACACCTACAAAGCATGTTTCAAGGTAAGTCGTCCATGGTCTCAGGCCTTTGCCTTTGCACACTTGACATTTTAAAAGCATCCACTGTACATGCATTGGTAGTAGGCACAGGCAACCTCCGGGTTGTTATAGGTGATGGAAACCTCTGGGATGTTAGCCTCTGTGTGGCCCAGTTCTTTTGCAATGTGAGTCTATAGAAGAAGAATGATATGTGTACCTCAATTTATATCAACCAAGGGGCCAAAGAGCATTTCTCAGTACAACTAAGGTACTTTTGAGCAGGTGCAATTGAACATTCAGTGTCATATTCCTAGCATTTTTTTGTGGAGTGATACCAACCAAAGCTTAAAGGACATACCCACGGCATGACTATTTGAAAAGATAATGGAAGGTATGCACAGCACATCCAACCCACGATTCTTTCTTCCTACTGGTTTTGCCGATTTTTATGCGGATGTGTCTTCTGGTGAAATGCCACATTGAAGTGCATAATGAATGGGATTGCTCTTAACATGGACCTGTTGTGCTCATTTCTTGGATACAGGTTATAGTCATATCTCTCATGGTTCTCGTTCCAAAATTGAGGTCTTAGTACACATGATATACAACAATTTTCTTGAGTATTTTTGTTATATGTGGAGATCAAGAGCAGAAACTGATAAGGATATTGCCGCCCATGGGGATTGATGAAGTAGTTAGTGAAGATGTGGAAAGTGGCTTCCTCCAAATACATAGATTGTTATGCATGGCCTCTGCCCATATGGCTTGCCACCGTGTGGCTATTGCCTCTTGTGTTATTTGGTTTTCTGATTCATTCTAGTTTCAGATTGCTTTGTATTGAGTATGTAACTCAAAATACTTGGGACTAGGTTACATGTATCCCAAATTTGCAATTGTTGTTTGCACAACAACAATTATAAAAATGCCTAGACTTCATAGATGAATATAACTCCAGTTATTTTCTAATACAGAGCCAATTTGGTTTGTGGTCCAGTGTAGCGTATGGAAAATGTAGGGCATGTGAGCACTGTACACTTTCAGCAACCTCCAAGTTCCATGTAAGTGAAGTCAAATGCCCTTCTACTAGACCTTGAACTTGTTCTTCAAAGTCTAGAAATGAGTTATTTTCAGTGAACACATCATTTTGCAGTACATACAACTTATTGTTTAGTCTTGGATAGTGCTATGTCTATATCCAATTTTTAATTATAACTCCATGGGAATGTCCTTGCAGCTAATGATGGAGACCCCTGCGAGAAGACCGCTAACTGATAAACCAAGAATTTCAAAGAGACAAGAAATCATGGGTAAGAGAGGAAGTACATGCACACATCGCAGGATACACAAACATGATTTGCAATTGCACTCTATGTGTCGGCACCACAAGGCTCCCTCGCAAGACAACATTCAACAACTTATGTCTACACAGAAGGCATCCCTTGAAGAGGGGCATTAATCTGGTGAGGTGTATTGAACAACCTCTTTGGAACAATGTCTATGCTAGCAAAAACTTCGCCTTTCCTCATGTGGTATGTATCAAGAATAACACTAATGTCCTTGACCGACAAGCTTCAAATTTTGTATAAGACTACATTTTGTATGAAGATATTTTTGTATCAATTTCAATATAGGTGTCAACAACATGGAGGTTTTGCACTCCACTTATATTTTAAAACGTACCACTTATATTTTAAAGTGTAGGTAGACATTGTGGCTTTACAACATGGTAAGCAAACATTTATGTGAACATGATTACAACTGACCTTTAGGACATAGGTTTTTGCGGTATTGCATGCATAGAATTCGATACTGACGAATTAGATGATGAATGGGAGGCATAGATGAGGAGAAGAAGGGAGGCTATGCACGTGCTGGATGCGGCCAATTACTTAAGCCAGATTTATGGCATAAATTGATAGTGGAGGAAGCCATGGATTTTGAATGCAAATTTGAGGATTATGGTTTTGGTTGGGCTAAAAGTATACATGATTGGTAATTATTTCAAAAAAAAAAAACTTAAAAAAAAAACTA
Source organism: Polytrichum commune (assembly GCA_950295325.1). Lineage (NCBI taxonomy): Eukaryota > Viridiplantae > Streptophyta > Polytrichopsida > Polytrichales > Polytrichaceae > Polytrichum > Polytrichum commune. The sequence continues at coordinate 51,727,564 of OX485806.1, read as the reverse complement.
TGAATAGGATATTTTACCATAAAAATTCATTGAAAATGTTGCATATTCAATGTGTCCATGATTTTATTTATTTTTTAAAGAAGAAAAGACAAATCTCTTAAGAGAAAAACAATATAATTTTTTTATCCAATCAAGCACTCAAATGGAAGTTGAACTTGCATTTGACATCTTGAAGGGAAAATGTAAAATGTTATTATAGAGGATTGATATGTCAGTAAGAATTATCTTAGATGTTATTACGGCTTGTTTATTCTTCTATAACTTGTGCATTATATGTGTGATGAATTTGATTTAAATTTAATAAAAAAATTAGAAGAAAAAAAATGAAAAAGATGTCATTAGAAACATTTGATAATCTAAGAAATGTAGATACACTTTATATCCTAAAAGCAAGCATAGCTGAAATGAGGAAGGTACAAAATCAAGATGTGCAAGTAGAATTCAATGACCTTGTAGGGAATGATACAAGTAATTTAAGCATTGTACAATTTTAAATTTTTTTTGTTGAAACAAGAATAAACCGTGAAAAGATTAAACGTATGATAAAAAAAAAACTATCCAAGATCATTTGATGCTAGCAAAAAATTATTACATGGAACAGTTATGATGTGTCGAAGTATGTTAAAATATTTCAAAAAAAAAATTATATCTTAAAAAATGGCCTTGAAATATTTAGAGTAGTACATGCTAAAAACATCTGCTATATAATAAAAAACAAAAATTTAAAATTCCTTAAATAGATGGAATGTTTTAAACACATACCTTGAATACATACTTTGTTTTTTACATTCTTCAACTCCAGTTGTATCTTCCCTCAAAGCGCGATCAAGTGCTTAATTTAGTTGTCCAAGCACATTTTTTTTTTCACATTTTTTTTTTTTTTGCTAGGGCTTTCTTCTTTCCTACTGCATCTCTCTTCTTGTTTGTGGGTTTGGCTTAAGGTTCTACATTTTGTATGACACTTCCTTTATCTCTTTATTTTCCTATGTTGTTTTCACATGGTTCAAACACTCAAATCAAGTTTCTACTAGTTGAAGAAGAATTTGGTTTGTAAGATCAAAAGGTACTAGTTGGGAATTGACTTGGATGTTAAAAAAAATTCACTACCTATGTAGTTCCCATCTTGGCTACAAATAAAAGGAAGATGCGAGTAACCAACCATCTAGTTAAAAAAAATTCTACATACAAATTTTTCACACATAAACCTCCAACTTGCCTCTACAACCAAGCAAGAGAGTGTCGAAGTGAAAGAGGAAGAACCAACCACCTCAATAGGTTTTGAATATGATAAGATTTTAATCTAATGATTCAATTTTTTTTTAAATATTTTATTCAAATTGCAATTTCTTATCCAAGGGTTTGAAGTTGCCCTAGAAACTTGACCTCCGGAGAACTCCCCTTCAAAAAAATGTCGCCACGTCGGCAATCATGTCATTCTTCATTCATGTATAAAGATCTTTACCAAAAGACTCTTGGCCGTAGTGCAAACCACCATTGGCCAATCAAATTTCAAAATTCTCCTAGAATATATGACTGGTGGATTTCTCTACTTTAGTGTAAAGCGGCCCTTAGTCTTCCTAACCTTTGAGATAATCCTAAAGTAAATAAGTAAGCCAAAAATAAATAAGCTCATTTTGATCTAAATCTTTTATAACTAAACACATGTGCATAATGGTTCCAACATACCTTCTTACACACTTAATTACGCTTGAGATAAAAGAGGTCTAATGGACTCAAAATTGAGGGTTTTATTGTTGTTGATATGAACTCTACTAATAGTGCTCAAACAGATCATCACATTGTTGATAGACATGATCGAGCGTCATGTCTTTGATGAGGTTGAGTGGCCTTTGAATGAACTTTCGGGACACGCAATTCGTGAAAGAATGACGTTGTTGCCCCTTCTAAGTGATGAATTGGTGATCAGTCAAATTTGGCCTCGTTTTCATCAGAGAGTGAATATTTCATTCTTGTGGAGACTTTGGCGGGTGAATCGTGTTTGGAGGTATTGTGTTGGTAACACACTGGAATTGGCCGCTTTGGATATGGTTTGAATGGATACTCTAGGTCTTGTCCAGTACCTTGCGAGACATGACGAGCATCGCCCTGCACTACGATAGTAAGTTGAGAGTGAGTTGAGGTCATACAAGTTGTTTTTTTTGGAACATTTAGAATATTTAGAGATACAGTTGGAGAGGGGTGGCAAAATTCGAGGAGGATAGGGATGACTATCATTTGAGTTCTTCTACAAATAGTAAAGAGAAGTGCGATAGTTGGAACAATAGATACATGAAACAGTTTCGTCGATACAGACAAGCGATAGTTTGTGCCTGAGAAATAGTGTATCCAAACCTTGAATACTACTTAAATTACTATCAATAAGATGGAATTTGAAAAGGGAAGGAGAATTACTATAACATAGATACTATGTTTTTTGATGGTTCAATGATAGCTTCCTATCCTCATCATTCTGTAAACTTTTCAGGGATAAGAGGGATAGAATTACAAAGGTAGAGTTTTCTCTTGTACTCTTTAAATTTTGTTCTCCCTAGCGATTTTGTCAAGAGACCTATTGGTTGTTTTTGGGATGAAATATACTCTATTCTGATGGTGTTATTTTCTAATTTATGACGAATGGAATGGTAATCTATTTCAAAATGTTTTGATTTTCCCAAGTTTGGATACCGACGTAGATAGTGGAGAATGTGTTTTGCAGCTTGCAAGTGAGTCTCTTGAGGGTTTTGCATGAATCTGCTAACAACATTAATAACATAGGTGAGATCTAATCGAGTTTCCATGAAAATGAGAAGTTTTCCAACTAACATTTTATAAAAGGTTGCATCAACATGAGGTGTAGTTGCATCTCTCCAAGACTGGGGGTTTTGTCGTAAGTCATAAAAAAATTTGTGAACGAGAGGATTTTCACTAGGTTTGATAAAACCTTGAGGTTGTTGCATGAAGAGATCTTTATTAAGGACACCATTGAGGAAGTTGATGAGCACGTCAAGTTGGTGTATCTGCCAATTCAGATGTACAGCTATGGCAATTAAATTTGGATGGTTTCTCAACATACCATCGGGGCAAAGATATTGGTAAAATCGATCCCAAATTTTTGCTCTTAGCCATGGGCAACGAGGCGAGTTTTGTAGCAATCAGGCCCACCATTAAAACTATGTTTGACCTTGTATAGCCATCAAGAGGTAATTGCCGTTTTGTCCATGGGAAGACACACAAGAGACCATGTGGAAATTTAGTGGAATCAATTTCTTTCTGCATGGCGGCTTGCCACTAGGGATTGTTGCTAGCCTCATGGAATGTGATGGTGTCGGCTTGATCGTCGAGAAGAAAAACAGTAGTGCTAGGTTGTATGAGTTGTACGTGAGCTACAAAGTCCTAGAGGTGTCATGGGAATCGGCGCATGCGGTCTAATCTCCAAGGTTGGAGTTTGGTGGGATCATCAAAGACCTGCGAGATTGGAGTTCGATGGGGTCATTGGAGATTTGCGAGGTTGGAATTTGGTGGGGTCATCAAACACCAAATAATTCATTCAGGGTTTTGTCGGGGTTACCCTTGGTAGACCATGTATTAAGAATGATGTTGGCAGCCTTGACAACTTCCCCCCAAAGGTGGTCTAAAAGAGTTTTATCTAGTAGTAGACATCGTGTAATGTCTAGCAATGAGCGATTGCGGCGTTTTGCCACGCCATTGCATTGTGGTGTGTGTGGCAGGGAAAATTCTCTGATGATACCTTTCGAAGAGCAAAAATCACAAAAACCTTGAAAGATGTATTTGCCACCATTGTCTAAATAAAGAGTTTGAATGGTATGCCTAGTGGAGTTCTCCATAGTATGTACAAACTATTGAAATCTATCTAAAACTTGGTTTTTATTGGAGATGAAATAGACCCATAGTATTTTGGAGAATTCATCCACAAACATAACGAAATATCTTGTTCATCCTATGGATTTGACTCTAAAAGGTCCGCAAACATTGGAGTAACTAAGTCAAGGATTTTTGTGGCGTGGAATGTGGCATCCTTGGGCATCTTTGTTTTAATGTGTTTGCCGAATTGACATCTGCTACATGTTTTTTTTTTTAAATGGATGTTGGGGATGCCGTTGATTGCTTCAAAGTTGATCATTTGCTAGATGCCTCAAGTGTGGAAATGTCCAAGTCTTTTGTGCCAAAAGGTCGTTGGTGATGAAGTAAGTTCAATTCTAGATCTAAGGTTGTCGAATCCGCCCCAAGCTTGTACAAACATTTCTCATTTTCTCTCGGAGAAAATGTCACAATGTTAAGTGTACCATTATTGATTATGAAACATCCTTCCGATTTGAATATAAAGGTCTTTCTTTTGTCGGACATAGATCCTATATTCCACCAAAATAAATTGATACCTTGCATATAGAGAACAAACAAGATTGATTTTATTATTCCAAATGAGATTGGGATATCGACATGTCCACCTGCAAAATGGACACAATCCCCACTAGCTGGGTGAATCGATGTGAGCACTGACAGGTCTCTAGAAACGTGATGTATGGCTCCCGAATCAAGATACCACAAGTTTGTTTGTTGGGGAGACTCTAGCATGTTGAGTTCAACTAGGAAAGCGTCAACTACTTGACCTGCTAGCTCACCATTATAAGAATCTTGTTCATGATTGGATTCTTGAGGTGGTTCTTCCATATTGTATACCTGACCTTTAAGAATTTGATTTCATCATTCAAGAAGACGGTGTTCATAGTCTTTCAATCAGTCCAACATTGATTTCAGGTTGCATTCCCTTCATGCAATATGCCAACACTTGAAAGTTTGCACCTCCGTCAAAATGATTGCCCCCAAGAAGTTCGTTGTCTCTAGCCATGGTGATCCTTTGACAAATGATATGGTTTTGTGTGTTTTTTTCTATACCTTCTTCTAGGTTGTCTACATTGACTAAAGTAAATAGGTAACCCTAAAGTAGATAAAATCTTTCTAACATAATTCCTCTGTAACTAAACACGTGTGCATTTTGGTTCCAACAGTTGGTAGGATTGGTAACCAGAAGGTTAACCAACGGTGAAAGTTGGCTATCAATTAAACGTGGCAATCTAAGAAGACAATGGCATGAGGAGGAAATAAAGTATTGGAAATTAGAAATGGCTAAGTGTTTGAAGGGTAATGTTAGGACCTCTGACATATACATGATTTCACATTGAATATTTTTGGTTGATAAAACTTATTTAGCTGGATTATAAAGGCTAAGTGCATAAGTCAATAATCTAGATTGTACGAAATGAATTGACCACTCAAAGTGTTGAATTATTGACTAAAGAAGAAAAAACAATAGATTGTCCCTAAGAATAATAGGGATAAAATAATGAACATGTTCATGGTTGTTTGACCCTCTTCACACATTGGATTATGTGGCATGTGAAACAAATGTGGATGTTGTGGCTATAATTCAACAAACAACTAGAACATGGTAGCAAATTTAGATTAAAATTATTAATTAATGAATATCGTTGTACAAAAATCTCAAGTTACATTATAAATAATTAATCAGCATGAGATAATTGACCATTCCATAATGCCCATGGCATTGGTAAAAAAACAAAAATGAGATACAATATGCAAGACCATTGACAATGTTTGTGCTAATGTTTACACATTACAAAAGGTTTAATAAAAACGAACTCACTAACATACCATTTTGCCTAGATGATTAGAGTGAGAATGATCAGCGGCTACAAATGCATGTACTTTTGTTGAGAGGTTTTGGAATCATGAACACCACCATTATCTATCCCATTGACCATCTAAACCCTGAATAATTAGAAATAAACTTGTGTTAGTCCTCATTAAATTATCTTAGACACCTAGATGACATATAATCATCTTCTAAGTCTTCCTTGAGTGTTTTTATGGGTTTTTCCCCCATATCCATAAGTTAAACTACAAGAGGCTTTTGGTCATGCATTTTAAATTACTGATGGAAGTGATTTAGGCCATGCAGTTAGAATTGGTGACAATGGGGTAGTTTAGGCCATATGGCCTAAACTTAAGTGGTTTAGACCTTTCGTCCTAAACAATTTTAGATTGCATCTTTGCACAATATACATATTATATATTATGAGTACAATAAGCAAACACTGCAACATATAAACAAAAAAAGCTTAAAATGAATTTAAGAATGCTTGAAAGATATTGCAATTGGGAAAGCCAAAGAATTGCAAGTATTAAATTAAGGAGATTGCTATTATGTGAGGGATGTCATGATATGCGGCGTTGGTGGCCACACCTTATCCGTGGGATTTCATTCATTTAGATTTGGATGGATGAATCTTAGAAGTTGAAGAGATGTTCCTGATTGAGGAGCCTTTCCCTTGGCTTGGCATTCTTGCCAAGTCAAGCTTTGTGAGTAAGTGTGTGAAGAGAGTTTGTGTGAGGTGAAGATTTATTACATGTTTTTGTAATAAATCTTGAGTTCTTCTCCCTTAACTTACACTCTTGGATTTTTCTGTAGTAGAGTGAGAGATAACATGACTCATTGTTTGTATTTGAAGAGAAAATTAGATCTCTTACTAGGGTTCGATTTTTTTCCTTCTCACTTGGTAAGAATCCTTCATTATTATTTTCTACATCTTCATTCTTGAGATATAACATACAAAAAAGGACGTGAGGATAAGGAGTGACAGAATTGCAAAGTGTTGAAGCGAAGAACACCGCAGATTTGCGGAGCAACAAGAAGAAGAATGTTTGCTTGTAAATGGCACATCAATGTGATTTATAATGATAAATTATTAAATTATCCACAAATTTTCTTGTCATTTGGTCATTTAAAAGCTTAAATGAACATTATTGATTCCAATTCAGATACAAATTTATTCCCAAAAAAAAAAAACCGATTGCAAAAGCGAAGCCCTTGGTTAGCTTAAGCTATTGTTGGTGTCAGCCACAAACCCCCACCCTTATGCGTGGTAGTCCAGGTGGAGACATGTGACCAACATGTAATTACTTAAACTTAACTCACCCCTTGGAGGGCGTACCCAATGCTTGGCCACATGAATGTTGAGCACCCATTTTTATTAAAACAACCCTAGGTTACAAGTATTCAAGAATACTCTTTTACTTGTGGTAGTGGCCTTGCATAATCATTCTTAGATCTTTAACAACTACACTCAAAACACTGAACCCTACCACACTAACACAATTCTGAACTTAGGTTGCGGCCATCTCCGAGTCACAGTTCGGTTTGGCTTCAATACCCTGCCTCAGATCCCAATCAGCTCACACCCCTTCCATCCATCCTATGAGAACCACCAACCTTCCATTCAGGTTGCTCGGCTGGAGCACCCAACTACTTCGAGCCCAGCCCTTCGCCTCCAGACTGCTTCCACTGAATGTACATCAAAGAGCTCCTGGACTGCCCTAGGAACTCATCAGAGGCAACTAGCACCCTTTCAGCTTAGCACTGGAGCCGCATACCCAGCTAGCCTCGCACTGGAACCTCGCTAATGCCCAGAACATGGTCGGGAATTCCAACCTGTGATTCTTCATATCATCACCGACCCCCACACACAGCCCCCAGCGATTGCAGTCTCAAATTTTGACATTCATGAATTTGGGCACCCGACATTCCTTTTTTCCCTCCAGTCGTGAAAGCATTCGCAATTGAATCTTGCATTAGTATCCGTCTTTCTACACTGGATTCCCACCGCTATCCAACAATCCCAACCAGAATGTGAATGCTACCACCTCGCCGCCACCTTAGGGGCTTTGAGCCTCAGCTGGCAACTCATGGACTGCCGCTTGCCTTCTCCCTGGCAATTCCACTGATCATCCAATTCTATCATATGGCCTTGGCCTTCAGAGCTTCAAATTCGTAGCATTGGCTGGCGGTCAAGCGCCTAGGAGTCTGCTGGCCAGCGGCGGTGATCCCCGCCCTAAAATGCCAAATCTGCCAACTCAATTCCTCCTCCCTTCGGTGTTCGGGTTCCCTACTTGTCCTGTTCGATCCGAAGGCCTTCGATGTGCCAATGTCACTATGTTAGAGGGTGACAGTCCCACAAGGGTTGGTGAGCTTCAGGGGCTCATCCCCTGTTTCACATTTCTATCTCTTCCTGCCCAGTTACCTTCCAATTGCAGAGCTTAAGTATCTCTGTGGGCGTCGCTCCTCCTCCAAGAGCATTCCTCCTAGCTTATGCCTCTAGTCCCGAGAGCCATTGCCCAATTGTTCTTGTCTCTTGGCCTGATTTCGGCCAGCCTCCTTGCCTTCCTTGCTGCTGCATTCCGTCTCCTTCTCGGCTCAGAAAGGAACCAGTAGTGCTGACCCTGCTCCCTGCCCTCCCGAGCACTCCTAGCCTTTGAATCCAGGGGTTTATCCTCTAAACCCTGTCCCTCCTAAAATGGCCAGAAGGGATACTAATCCCGACTCTAAAACCCTTTCTTGGGCCTTGCCTTGAGCGACCCTTAATTCTCACGAATCTAAAGTCTAATTCCACCAATCATTTAACCTTACTGTAACCAAAAATCAAGCTAATGTAATTTCAATCAACACTAACCATTAACACTCTTTTTATGTTTTTGAAATATCCAGGTCCTAAGTTTTAATGACTTCTAGTCCTAACACAAATGTGGGCACACCCATTTGGGCTCACAGTTGGCTACAAGGGCCATTTGGTGTCACGCGGCGACCGGTTACAAGGGCCGATAGCCCCTCCCCCGGCCCTCCCTTTTCCTTCTTCCTTCCCCCCCCCCCCCCCCCCCCTCTTTCCTTTTTTTCCCTTCTCATCCGCCCCCCCCCCCCCCTTTTCTGCCTTGTACCTAGGTTCCCATCCCCCTAGCCTAGGCTATTCCCTAGGTCCCCAGCCCCTAGGACCCCCGAACAGCGTATCCCATGTTCCGCCCCCCCCCACCCCCCCCAACTCCTGGAGCTGCAGGCCAGGTTGGGCCAGTAACCAACCGCAAGATGTTTCTCCCTCCGAACTGGCTATTATTATTATTATTAATGTTGTCCAGTCTTTTAATTGGTCACACAAAAATAGAATAAAATGAAAATTCATTCAAATAAATTTTATTCAAGGTTCCATTTTTGGATTTATGAAAGAAGCATTTTCTCACAAGAATTTGCCAAAGAAATTTTAATTAATCAAGAACGGAAGTTAGGGTCTCAAAGACAATTTGATACTCACAGGGAGAGTTCGCGGGAGCATCCGAGAACATGCGGAGGGCGTGGGATTGCAATGAACATACGGTTGGTTTTTTTTTTTTCTTCACATCAAGTATGGAGATGTACTTGGCACAAGGTGGTGTTTTTTTTTTGGTTAAAAAAAATAAAAAGAATACATTTAAGCATCCATATACTTGAATCTTTGGGTGGCAAATAGACGGGCATTGGGATTCATTTAGGGATATGTGCATGAGATTGCCGAGGGATTGGCATTGAGAGTTGTTTAGAACATAGAATAACCATTCGATTTAATAACATAATTATTAATGTCAAATTGTGTTTAGCAATACAAATTCCAGGGATTTTTATAGAGAAGGAGATTTTATGTTGTTGTAGAAAGATGAGAGATGCGTTTATGAGCAATATGTTTCCACGGCAACATGGATATCTCACATTTGACTACCAACTGCATGCGGGTGCTAGTTGTGCATGGTCAATTTTAATATTTGCTTAAGTGTTGTTTGAAGAATATGATTTAGTGCTACAATTGTATTATTTTGTATTTTGTTTTGGTATCTTCCCTCGTGACGGGTTGTATTGCTGGAATTTTCAAGCATTGCCTCATTTTGTATTGGACTAATTTGTAACAGGTTATCATGGGGGTGAGCTCAGAGTGATGATCAACGAGACCCTTATATATGCACCAAGTAGGAGGTGTTTGTATTCCCTCATGTTGAGGTTGGTTTGATGATCATCGGGCCATAAGGTTGGTGATGGTTGTAAGTATTGGATATTTTTCACATTTGTCTTTTACACCCTAACATCCAATTATTGTAGGTTGTACTTCCAATAACCGGACTCATTGTGGGTTTATAATTACGACTCGAAGCCAACATCTTCGTTCCTCATTTCCAAAAATATCGAAAGGTTGATCATTTGATCTTTTAAAATTTTGAACCAGTGATAGCATCCAACAAGGGTTTTAAACCTACTTTGGCATGGGAAACTGCCACTTGGTCTCGTGTTCTTTGGGTAGGAACCTTTAACGATATGGGGGAGGAGACGCGAGGAAGAATCCAAAACTTGTTTTCCGGTCAAATAGGGAACATTTCTCTGTAAGATAGAAAGATTCAGTTTAAGACGTCGATAAGAAGGAAACAACGATGTAATAGTAGTTTTAATGACTGGTATACATTCGAGGATTTTCCCAAACATTTGGAACACGAATCGCTCCAAACTTATGAGCAGTGGAGATATGCTCATTGGATGGAGCTGCGCTAGGTGAAGCGAAACTAGGAAACTCGAGTGGAGTTGGTTTCCGCATTAAATGAAGACACGACTTCCAAATCATTGGTCGCTCCTATGAATAAGACGCAGTAAACAGATGACGTCTTTGTGGTGGATGTGGAGGGACCTTTCATTGGTGAACCTAAAAATAAAATTCATGCTTCCGTATACGCAAGTATGTCTAGTCGGGTCGTTTCACTTTTTCGTTATGCCTAGGCAATCCAAGCATCATTAGTTTCTTTACAGCTCCGCCAGATTTTGATCTTCTACAAGAATTTTATTCAATTCCCGGATAAAAAACAATAGATTCAAGATTTTAGGTGGGAAAATGATAACACAATTCATACTATATATATAAGGTTGGCGAGATTTGCCATGGAAACGAGTATGATTTAGCCACAGATGAGTATGTGAAGAGTTTACGAGCCCAGGGCAATGGCCCCACGGATCAAATTGGTCAAGCACGACTACCTTGGAGGCGAGGTTTAAGAATTTTACGTCATCTGACCAATTCTTGGAATTGCCAACTCCATTCATAGCTCAGGCTAGTTCTTCCAATTCATATTATTATGTGTTCAGAGCTTCAATGGAAGTAGTAATTTTGACAGTTGTGGCACGTGCTCAATCCGTGTTATGAGCCATAAGTTTGACCATAGACAAGTATGTGGAGAGCTCGTGAACCCAGGGAAATGGTCCCTTGGATCATATTAATCTGGCATGACGATCATTATCTTTTGGATCATATTAGTCTAGCACGACGATCATTATCAAACATGAAAGCTTGGAATCCGGCGACCGACATAGTACACACGTTGGCATTCAAGGTGTTGCACACACCTTTGTTCACAACAATGGAGTGGTTGTTACCGACATCCAACTGGCTATAGTCTTACACCTAATACACAAGATTTTGGAAGGAAAGGCATTTTTGTCTTCTCTAATTGTGGCTCAAGCCACCGTAGACTTCCCTGCCAAGGATTCCGTGGAAGCGGCCAAATGGCGAGCGAGGCTTGCAACGGAGGCCATTGCGTCTTTTGTCGCACACACCTCAAATGATAAGGGCCGACCACATCTTATGACTCACCAAAATCCACGGGAGTAGTTCATCTATTTAATGTAGTTACTAGATTTATTCGTAAGTGCCGCGGCATTCAACCCGGCATGATGAATGATATCGGCATTTTGGTGGCCAGTTAGGTTGGTGGCAACGCTATTCGGGTTGCATCCCAGTGTGTAATGATGGATTTAAGGGCACAACCAGTTATGATCAGCACAAGACTTGCTTAAGAATTACGGTTGACGACCGACGACTTGGCTCCTTGCCCATTTACCATCGTCACCTTTATTGGCCACGTGAAGCAAGCCACTGGTTTTACTCGGGAGCCATTACAGATTAGCTTCCAAGTGAAACCTAGAGATCCACCTGCACCTCTATTTCTTAGGTGTACGGTGATTGATGTAACCAACTATGATATTTTAGTTGGTCAACAAACACTCTATTTCCTTGTTTTTAGCTTGGACAACTAGACAGAGGAAGCTTATGCCCCCTCCTCACTTGACATTAGCTAAGCCTAAAAGTGGGTTCTTAAAAATGAACGTTCACACCATCGACATTATCTAGTGCCGAGCCTAGTTGGCAAATGATGTGGCATGGCTTAAAAGTAGAGGTTTTAAGCTAAAACTACCGACTCTCCCATCGATACCTAGACATGAGGCAAGAATGTAGGACCTCTAAAAGTGTTGCCTCCCGCTCTTGTGATTGGTTGCTTTTAGTCTTAGCTATGAGGGCACGAAGAGCTCCATTAACAAAAACCGATGGTAAGTATTAAGGCATTTGGGGATGGGACAAAAACTATCCAACATTCATTGGTTGGTAGATAAAACAATGAACATGTGTGAAAGCTACTTAACTAAAACCTACTTGGAAATCTCCGGAGCAAGTTCTTGTAGGTGCATTGGGATGGCCGGACGTGTCCGCTATAACCGAGGGAGCTTTACCTGGGTTTTAGTGAAATCTTTGGTTATTTGCTAATGTCAAGTGGGGATGGGGCATTAGATTCAATAAGGTTGGTCGGCCGGGGACGGCCGTAGGGAACTTATTCTTGTGACATTCGCAGCGGCCGCGACCACAATTCCATTATCCACAATTTCTAGATGTGGTGTTGTTGTGGATACATTGTCCTATGGTTCCGCATTATTGGAGGAAAATTTGGCATTCATGGAGAGTGTTGAAAATGAACGGGAGAGATCAACCTAAGGGTGTATTGGTGCGCCATCCCAAGGATCATATTCTTCTCTGGTGCGATTATGCCAAGCTATTCAAAAGGCGTAAGGACAATGTCCTATTTTTTAGTTCTACAACACCACTCATACGTGATACCCCATTGGCGTTGGCACATCCCATTTCATGGTTATGGTAGACCAAGGGATCACTTTGGTAGAATTGTTTGAGGACATCAAGACAAGATTAACGGCCATGTTGGAGGTTGGTCTCACAATTCGACAATATGTTTATGTGGATGACAACCAAGTGTCCACGAGTGTGGTTTGTCATCAATTCCACCAGTTGATGGTGTTGTACCCACGCCAATTGGTTTTGGTGATAGTAGAATGGCCATACTATGGGCATTCACGTGCTGGAGTTGGCCAAAGGTTGGAAGATCCCATGTCTAGTTTTTTTTGGGACCTCATCCGGCTCATGCAGTGGTGGTTTGCCCACCAACCTTTCCCTCCATGGTACATATTCGAGAATGTACCTCTATTAGGGGACTCTCGGGACAAGGTGTTGGAAGGTAGACATTATGTTTGTCATCTCTTTGGTGATCTAATTTTTGTGGATGTTGCAGGCTTTGGTACTTTTTCTCACCAACCTCGGTGGCTTTAATTTGGACCAACCTTGCACCACTATCTACTTTAGTTGTAGCATTTTTTGCAGTGCTTACACATTTTGATAAGAAGGTGGATGACATCTTAGAACTTAAACCCCAAAACCAGGGGGCATAGCAGTCCGCATCCATGGAAGAGGGAATTGAGGCCATGGTTGTAGAAGCCAAACAAATCTCTTGATTTGAGCAGCAGGTGATGGAGAAACTTCTCAACGGGTTTATACTACTTTGGTTTCTTTGCCTCTGATGGTGGCTTCATCATCACATATTGGTGGTAATGAAGAGAGGCCAGATTTTATTGCTAGCACTGAGGTTGGGGGCATGATTAATGGCCCTACTCTAAGTAGCAGTTAGAGTTTATGCCAACATTAGATGGTTTCCCTTTGGTGGAGAGGGAGAGCATAGAGTTTGATGATTGGCGATTGGAATTAGGCCTTCATCTCACTAGTGTTGAGGCACAAAAATTACGAGAGTTCATTTGCTTATACTATAGGTGTTTTGCTTTTAGCCTTCAAGATCTTGAAGGCTATAAAAAAAACAAATCCATATTCAGTTGGAGGACTACCACCTTATTTTTTTGGAGATCCTATAGGCTTAGTGTTTCCGAGAGGATTGGTGTCCATGTTTGTTGCCGAAAGCTCATGGCAGCAAGATTCATTGAATTTTCCAACAAGGAGTATGATTGTGCTATGGTTATGCCATCGAAGAAGGATATCTTTGGCAATTGGACGGAGAAGCGGATGTGCGGGGATTACTATCCAATTAACCGGAAAACCAAGTCGGATTGGTGTCTCATGCCAATATCGGATGAATTGTTCGATACCATTGGATTTTCTCAAGTTTTTAGCACCCTGGACTTGAGATCTGACTATCACCAACTCCCAGTACTTACTAGAGATTGAGTGAAAACCACATTCTAGAGAGTTAATCAAGATGGGAATGATAAAGGCAACCATCGGAAGTTTCTTCCATTTGGCCTAATAAGTGTACATGCTGACTTTCAAAGAGTAATGGACTAAGTCATGTCTGGCTTGCCTTTTGCTTAGTGTTACATTATTGATGTGATCATCTTCAACAAGACACCATAGGAGCATGCGGGGCATCTGCAAGCCATTTTTTAATGATTGCGACGGTGGAGACTGCGCTTGTACCATGGGAAGTGCAAATTTTTCTATAAACGACTAGCATATTTATGTCATATGATTATTCCATGAGGTCTTGGGGTGCAACAAGCTAAGGTGGACGCTTTGCAGAAGATCCTGATACCGGTCGATATGTCAAGACTTCATGCTTTTTTGGGCTTGGAAAATTACTACCATCGATTTGTCAAGAATTTTAGCTTAATCACCAAGCCTCTTACCATTCTTACGAGCAAGGACCAACCTTGGACTTGGGGTCATAAGCAGCAACAAGCATTCGAGACATTGAAGTAGATACTAGGTGCAGTTCCAGTGCTTCAACGTTTGGATGTCTCCAAATCCTTTCAGTTGCATACGGACTGGAGTTCATTGGGTTTAGGAGTAGTTCTCATTTAGAATGATTATGGCCGGGATCATGTTGTTGCTTATGCTTCGTGAAGCATCAACATTGCGGAGGCCAAATATTTGTCCTACAAGAGAAAAACGTTGGCGGTGGTGTGGGTTATTGTCCATTTTCGGCCATATCTCTATGGTCAGCACTTTACTTTAGGGATCGACCATTAGCATTTACGGTGGCTCATGGAGTCGAATAAGCTTCCTAGCAAATTCTCCATGTGGGTTTTATTGCTCTAGGAATACAACTTTGAGGTGATACACCGTGCTGTGATTACCAACTTGGATGCAGATGGACTCTTACGCAATCCAAATCCTTTGGGTGAGGATTTGACCGAAGCCAGGTGGCATGGGGATTGTAATCAAGACGCGATTCTAGGTTGGCACACAATTGCTTAGCTCACTTTGTTTTCTAGCATTGTTGTTAAGGTTTGGATATAGGGTTTGGATGATGCAATTAATCGACATCAAGTTATTGTGGATATATAGGAGGATTTTTCTGTATTGCATAAGCTTTGGCAGGGGATTTTCCTTTGTCTATCTTGGCAATGGAAACAATTAGGATTGAACATTAATTAACAAGGTTCCGTTGGAAAAGCGGTTTGTTATTTTGATTGTGGTTGGATGGGACAAGGCGTATTGTTCTTAGACCGGACCAACGGGCCACTTTGAACTTGACCATTTTGGCATACGCAAGACACATTTGACATTGTGTGGCCAATATTGGCGGACTAGCATATATCAACAGGTTGTTGCTTATGTCGGGAGGTGTGGAGTTTGTGACCGGGTCAAGTCTAGCTTCAACACTTTGTCACCTCAATTACAACCCTTAACTATCATGAAACTGGACTACCACTGATCGCTGGACTTTGGAAGACCATTGGTTGTCACACCACGTGGAGCAAAATACGTGTTGGTAATGGTGGAGCATTTTAGCAAGTGGATTGAGCTTGTTGCTCTACCCAAAAACTCTGCAGAGTTGGCCATGGTAGCCTTTCTAGATCGTGTATTGGCACGTTTTGGAGCATTGGTTGAGGTATTGACAAACCAGGGGAGGGAATTCTTCGGTATTTTTAAAGAGTTGTGCACTAAGGCTCTCATAAATCGCCGCACCACCTCACAAGATCATCTAGAGACAGACGACTTGGCTAAACAGGTTGTTCAAACAACCAAGCGGGGCTTGAAGAAGTATGGATTACTTTAGGGGAACCACCATGATTGGAACCTTGTGTTGCTTTGGATTGTTATGAGCTATCAATTTGGTAGGCATGCCTCATTGGCATCCTACAACCCGTATTAGTTGTATGGCTTGTGTGAATTTTACCATGTTGAGCCTACCCAAATAGAAAATGAAAATTTATGATTTAGAGGCGCGATCAAACGTGAGACAATGGAATTAATTCTTTGGAACTTGATGACCAAACATCAGAGGTGATTAAGGATGGGATTCACACTGCACCCAGCCTACAATTCTTTGGCATGACATTCAACACATTAGTTGGTTGCAGAGGGATTCTTCATTATCCATGCCCTTTGGATTGGCATTGGTCTTAGTTGTTTGGCGGGGCTCCATAGTCAACTAAGGGGGGCATGTGGAGGTGTGTTGTTTATATGTGCCTTTGCTATATTTTAGTTGTATTTGTTAGTGGTGGTTGATACTTGAGCTGCAGTGACACACGGTCGTTATTTACATGACAGTTGTCACGGTATGCGACATTGGCGGCCGTACCTTATTCATGGGATTTCATTCATTTAAATTTGGATGGATGAATCTTAAAAGTTGGAAAGATGTTCTTAAGTGAGGAACCTCCTTCTTGGCTTGGCATTCTTGCCAAGTCAAGCCTTGTGAGTGAGTGTGTGAAGAGAGTTTGTGTAAGGTGAAGATTGCATGTTTTTGCAATAAATCTTGAATTTTTCTCCCCTTATTTACACTCTTGGATTCTCATGTGATGGAATGAGAGATAACTTGACTCATTTTGTGTATTTGAAAAGAGAATTAAACTTTTTTCTGGGGTTTGATTATTTTTGTTCTTTGTGGATGTGCGTTGTTTATGTGTGCATTTTCTATGTTTTAGTTGTATTTGTTAATGGTGGTTGGTACTCGAGTTGTTGTGACACACGATTGTTATTTACAAGACATGGATGAGCGGTGAGGAAGGCCAAATAATTGGAAATACACCCACTAGTATCCTATAACTATGGTATTTTGGCATAAAAACAACACCCTCGTTTATAATGATGTGAGTGGAGTTCAAAAATATATAATCAACCTAATAAATCCTTTATTTTACTTTTTTAATCAACTAGTGCAAGCTTAGAATAAGGGTTTCAAATATTTTATATCATTAAATTCAACTTTCAATTTCTTAAAAAAACACAAGCACATTCCAAGTACTAAGCAAGTTTTATATTTCTATAAACTATGTCGACTGAGAATTGAATTGACGGAGGCAGTGCAAAAAATTTAGAAACATGTTTTTGGGCATAGATGGAAGTATAAAAGGAAATCGCTTATAGACTTCAATGTTCACAAAATAATGAGCACATTCAATTTAAAACCATGCATAGAACATCCATAAATCACATGTTTAATACATTCCTCCTCCTTGACATCTACGAATGGTAAGATGCAACGATCATAACTTGACAATCTAATGCGATGCGACAATGTTGAGGTTGCAACCACAACCTTTGTGACTAAATCTACATGTAATGGAAGAACATGCAAGTGGGAAGGGATTTTTTTCATTTTTTTAAAATCAAAATAAATAAATAAAGAAATTAAAATGGTAAACACTCAATATTGGAAAATAACTTGTTGATGACTTCAAAATCAAACCAACATGGAACATATGATGATCTTACAATTTTCCGAATAGGTTCCTTATCATTATCAAGGGAATCTTTGACATTGAGCCACCACTAAGAGGTGAGGGTGTGGTATTGTATGATGGTGCCATGATGACATTGAATATGGCAAAGTCTCTCTTAAATGCAATGAAGTAGCACTACTACACCAACAAACATGAATAAATGATAGTGAAATCCACAATTATATTTACAAATAATTACATGTAGATACATAAGCATCAAAAATTGATCCCGGTTTATTAAATACCTCCAATAAAATTTGCAAAGACTTTGGAGTTTGCTAGGGTAGAATGAGATTGTCAAATGAAATTTTGTTCATTCATTGCAATACATACCATAATTCAATAAATGATGCGTACTTCAATTGTTCTGCACAACACATATTGCATGCCACATTGAATAACACACTACACAATACAACTTTAATTATATATTTTTCATAACATAGTCTCCATGATCTATTTTGAATGACACATTATGCTTGACATTGTTTGCATAACATTTTTTGCATGACGCTTTCTTTATAACACTTTGTGCATGACATTTTTCTACATGCTAGAAAAGGTGGATTCATACATATTAGAGTATTTATGGAAAAAAATTCATGATTGAATATCAACTTGACAAAAATAATCAGATCTATAAATCTAATAGTCAATTTAGTTTGCAAATGTTGTAGCTAAGGTGTTTTCTAAAGTTCCTCATAATCAAAGTTGCTACTTCCATGTCTCGGTAATATGCTTTTCCCTTTAACTCTCTTAGAGGCTCGTTGTGATTTTCCATGATGCAATGTTTGTCAATTGTTCTTTGATTGTCTAGAACAATATTCCACTTATGGTCAGATTGTTGGCCATCCTTGGATGAAAACACATGTAGAATGTAGGACTAAAGCATGGGAAAACAAATCATCTTTGGCATATGTGTCGCATATTTCATAGTTGGGTTTGAGGTTCATGAAGTTGAATCTCATGTAATGAGAATTATAAGTGTTTTGAGCAAACTACAATTTGTTTTCAGCCATGTCTTGATCAATTATGTTACAATCACAAACCTCAATAAATCAATATGTTATGTGCACGTGAAGATATGTTATTAGATCAACAAGTCCAAGTTATTAAATTAGTTGGATTAAGTAACCAAATGTAGATTCATAAGCTCAAAAGTGATGATCTAGTTGAATGGGTACATAATAATTGTGTGTCTACACTGATATGAACAATAGATTGTAATGAACATTCGTAGATTGACATTCATAATCAACATAATCATCAAACATAGCAAATTTACATAACACCACATGAGCTATGAGTACATAATCAAATCGAGTGCGATTAGAAAAATATTCATGCACAACCTAGAGATCATGTGAGTGTAGGCACATAATGAGAGGGTGTCTGCACTAAGCTATAATTAAAATATTGGCATCACAGGCTTAGAGAGGAAGAACGCTTGATTACATGCACGATTTGTATGAAATAATTGTGTGCTTAACAAAGTTGGATCCGTTAATTTCATTGCAAAACACATTACCATATATGGTGCATAATACATTCATAGATCTAGTGCATAGCGCAGTAGCATATCTCATTTGCATAACACATCAACAAATTTGGTGCAAAATTGAGGAGATGGAAACATATTCCCAATGTTTAAGGAGGGTTCATGGCTTGAAAGATGACTAACATCATTGAAGTTGAGTCCATACGGTTAAGTAAGTTGTGGGCATCAATGTGGGTAAGACCAATATATTTTGGTGTGGACACTGACATGCAGCCAAAGGCAACAAATTCTTGGATGGACATAGTGAAGATACTAGAGAAAGTTGGTGTATCAATGTAGTTGCTATAACCATTCATAAACGTTGAAAGCACGTTGGTATGATCTATGGTGGTACATTGACATTAGGTACCACTGATACACCATTAGTGACAATGAGTGATTAAGAATGTGTACAATTTGAAGCTCAAGACGATCACACCCCCTTGCGTTTTGTAACCACGTGTGATAATGGGGTATTTAATGGGAGGATGTTTATGCACCTTTCAATATTTTTCCCTCCTTTTTGTAGATAAAGAGCTACTTTGACATAATTTTAGCACCTTATAATTATTTGTAATTGTTTAGAGAGGTTAATTTTTGGCATAATTATTTTTCTATAAATCGTACAAATACCAAATAGTGGATGAAATACTATAGTATTGCAAATCCAACTATGTGAGCAACAAACATTTTATATCATTTAAACTGTCATTCATTTGGTTTCAATAAGTAATACCAATCCTAAATCATTCAAAATACCATTCAAAACACAACCAATAGCACTTGGATACTAGTTAAAATAATACTAATAAACATGGCGATAACAAAATATACGAGTTGAAATAGACAAGTTGTCAACATGGATAGAACAAACCAAGAAATACAATCAATTGTGACAAAATATAAAATTTTGCATAACTACCTACTCCAAAGAAACAAGGTTGCATTCAAATACAAGAAAATTAAATACAAAATAGTAAAAACATTTATTTTAATTGTGTCTACAAACACATTCAACTATAATCCTATTCAAATATTGTAACAAACATTTACAATGTGAAGGGTACGGATACAACTATGCACCCTCCAATACTATCAAGGCACATGTTCAACATCCTCTATAATGTCATGATAAAACTAATAAATTATGAAAAATTTAACACCAATTACAATGAATATTTAAAACTAGTTGATGGCATAAGGGGGACAACCTTTGAAGTCTTTAACTGCTCCACCTTGTCTTCCTCCAAGGCAAAGCGCAATCCTCTAAGTCTATCATGGTGATTGGCAAATGCTATAGCGCTTTATTGATCACATAGAAAGGGTTGTTGTAGCAAGAGGGCAGTCAATACAAGGTTGGCATATTGGACACTACTAGCAAGACAAATAAAAACAACAATGCCACCCTTAATTCTCACAATTTCATGGCCAAAAAATTATGTTCACAAATTTAGAGAATTGAACATGCTCATTATACAAGAAAAAACAATAAGAAAAGATGCAAATTCAAGTCTTAGGAAAATATAATACATAGTTTCCTCCGACTTTGGATTGGGAATTAACCCCAGGGAGTGCACCGTTCAAGTACTGTATTTATACACGTGGGTGCACAAAAGGGGTATTATTTAAAACAAGCATGTACAAAATGTACGTACAAGAGACATATTGCTATTAAGCAAGAAGTAGATATACATGAGGCTATAGAAAAATATATGTAAAGTATGCATTTACGCGTTTACGCGTTCAAGTTAGACCTGGACCAAGAATCATGTGTTTTTTCATCCACTAAGTAACGACTTTATAACTAAAAATCCATGATTTGATATTATACATATAATAGGGCCATATTTTTGCATTTCCAAACATTTGTACACATGTTATATACAATTTCTGTATTTGTTTTTGGACCCTTGTGTATGTATGGAAATGTATTTTGAAGCAATGAGATTTGTAAGTATATTGCTTGATTTTAGCAAAAATAAAATGTATACAGGGGTATTTTAATAAGGGGCATGCACGCACGTGATGCTTGGTTTTAATGAATAGTGCACTCCCTGAGGAATTAACTCATCATCTCACGGGTAGATTACTTAGTGGATTTTAAAAACGACGTGCGGCATAATATAGAGATGATTAAAATCATTTGAAATAAAAATTATAAAGAAATTCCAAAGAATGAAGGGGCCATTAAATGTAGACAATCCCATTATAAGTAAGTTAGATGGACATAAAACGTGGGCCATTATTTTTTTGTAAAATTAATATAGGGGCTGAAGATAAGGATCCTAGAAGGTATGTTTAGTATGGTATGTAAATGGGTTTAGGACTCACGGGGATGGATGATAATTGGTATTACTTTGCTATGGTTTCCTATGTGTTTTTTTCATAACTCGATTTGCAATGGTATTATTGTTTGCACCCTTCTTTGTTTCCATGCTTTCCCTCAACACTCGTCAATTGCGTTAGGAAGTAGATTAGCTTTTATTCCTTAAACGGAATATAGAGTACAAAAATTGCAGTGACTTGGACAATATAAGTACTGGAAGGGTGCAAACAAATGGGCCATTTTTGAAATTTAAGTAAGTACAGGGAGGCTTTAATTCAGCCCTTGAAGGCAAATAACCCCAAAACAAAAAACCCCCAGCCGCACGTGGTGCACAAAAATGTCTTAGAGTGATCTACCCGTGCATCATCTTCATGCATTTGAAAATCCAATATATATTTATTACTTCAACCAACAAAACCAACAAAAAAAAAACCATGAAAACTAAATCGTAAACCAAATACACGTTGAAAACATTGCAAAGGATGTGGCCACTCTGCATCATCAATGTGCATGAAAGAAACCCTAGAAAATGCTCAGAAAAGTGTAAGCTTGTCGATCGACGACTGAGGTTGTGACGAAACCAAAACCGATCGCAAGAAGTGATTGAGGGTGACGATGAAGGTTGTCAAGTTTTAAGCATCCAACGAGGCCCCACATGTTTAGCGTTGTTGCAAAACCCAATGGTTGTTGAGGAACGCCAACACATTCCTACCTCCCAAAACATTTCCCTTCATAGTAACTCATTTGATTCAAATTTGAACAAAAACTACACATTTTTCATCCAAATAATCAAACCCATAATTATTCTACTGATCCTACTACACATTTTTAGGGGGATCCTATGTCTATGACCTTATTTTTTTTCTACTGATTGCTAAAATGAAGGAATTACTCACCACCCTATTTTACATATAATCATGTAGGGGGCATATTTCCAATGCTATGGTAAATATAACAAAATTATAAAATTTACCCTAAACGAATTAAATTGACCCTATTTTTATTTAAACTCGTGTGGCTTTCTAAAATTATGATAGTCAGCTCCCCAAGGTTTGAAGTTGAGTTTGATCTTAATTATTTTAATAAGAGGAAAATATCTTGAATATACTTAGTGCATTAGAGGCATGTGAAATTATTAAAGATGATTAATAAATTAGTGATATGGGAGTTCATAATGTTTCATTTGCTCAAGTGCATGAAGGAATAACAACCTTATCTACATTTCTAGAATAGCAACATAGCAATGTTAGTGAACTTAAAAGTTAAGACAAAGCTTTCGTTTTTAGAAAATTCTATCATTATTTCCCGTTGTCAAGAGTCTCATCAAACAACAATAGATTCTTATTTGATCACTAAGGAAGTGCAAGCAATCTCATTAATTAATTAATGTAATGATATTTTACAAGTATTATTAATGACTCTATTCTTACCATGTGACTGTAAAACTTATAAGTGTTATTTTTTGAATTGCCCACCCTCTCTAATTGGTACAGTACCGTGCTAGAATTTCATAAGTGTTACAAATTTTTTTACTCCCGACAGGTCACAGAGAGGGTAGACTGTAGTGGTCGGTTCTCCTCGACTTCGAAACCCTAAATGTCAGACCACCGTGGTGAAGAGTCCTTCTTGCCAACCCTATTCCGGGTTATGCCGTACGTTGGCATAGTATTTGGACGTGTTTGTTGGTACCACTGTATATGGTGGATAGCGGAAAATTTATCTTTTTCTTTGATTTTCCGTGTGTTTGGAGCTCTGATAAGGTATTTGGCAAATGTTAAAAACATATTCGAAGCAGTTCTGAGGTTTGACGATGACATTAGAAAATGGGTTGTTTGTAAGACGCAGGGGTCAATAGACAGGTTCAACAAATTGTCAGAGAGTGTCGGGCCGGCTTTCTGAAATCTGAACCTTCGCATGCTGATTCCGTTGTTGTGCTTCGATAGAGAAGTGACCAGCTCAAGTCGGAGGGAAGCCATGGAGAATTACAGTTCCTGGTCAAGATGACGGTGAGGATGGAAAGTACCTACATTTTTCAACGTCAATTGGTAAAGCTGTGCAAGAGTGCTGCATCCGGGGCCATAGGACAGCCCTACCATTTAACTCTTCAAATTTTCATGGCCCTCTCAACGAGGGTCTTCAGCCCCTGCCATTTCATTCCTCTTGGAGGTTCATCTATGCAGTTTTGTACTGCGTCCATTCGGCTGGTGCATCCAATCTCAGTTGCGCGCACTTGTCTCGTCCCTTATTCTGATGTCGCATCGAATTTATTTTTTGTGGGGCCTGTCGACTCGAGTCGAGTTTTCTGGCCGAAAGCTTTCCTGTCACAACGAAGGCTATTATCTGTCTGGAAAGGCAGCGGTGAAATTGCGAAGCGCGACTTTGTAAAAGCAGGTATAATGTACTATATTAAGTGAACTTTGCCCAACTTGCATCGGTGTTACTTGAGGGATCTGACTTCAGCGTCTGTCACTCACTTCTATGAACCATAAAAGTGCCATGCAGATGGTAATATCTGAAGACGTAAGTATATCTCATCCAATTTAACGTAGTGTGTATTTATGTTGCTCCACCAGGAGGTCAGAATCCATCTGGGGAGGAGTTGTCGACTGGTGGTCCTGAGTGTGGAGGAGCTGAAGACTCTCTTGACATTTCCGATGGTAGAGGTAATTTTGAAAGTGGGCGAGAGGAGAATCGACCGCAAGATGTACGGGTCGTTCCCATGGAGCTACATAAAGAAGCATCAGAGTCCTACTTGGCATATGCAATGTCGGTGATTGTAGGTCGGGCTCTGCCAGACTGTCGAGATGGCCTGAAGCCTGTTCATCGGCGCATCCTGTGAGTAATCCCAAGTAGGCGCACCAGTGTTACTAATTTCGCTGTACCTGTGTCTCTCTGTCTTTCCCTGAACCTTTGTGAGGGCAGTTTTTTTGTGGCACTTTATTGTACTCACACTGATAGTGAATATTACTGTGTACGTAAGACCTGGCCTATTGCTTGAGTGGCTTGCACTTTCTGTAATAGAGGGGTTGACTGAGTAGGGATTCTTGGTGATAAATGTTTCATGTTGTGAAATTACTACACTCGCGACGTGGATGCCCGGCGTCCGGCACAGGTCTCACCTTTCTGTACAATACTTTTTCGTATGCACTAAATAAACGACTTGGTCGAGGTGATCTTGACTCACTTCACAAGACCGATCAATTACAGGTGGGATATGTACAATGTCAGCAATTAACGATGATTCCTGGTGAGGGCGACAAACAGCCCGAGCGACCCAATACCCGCGATTGAGTTTATGAGTGTAGTTTCGGTCCGGCCAGCAACAAAAAACTTATTCGAGGGTTAGAAACCCAACATACTCCACGACAAAGCGATTTTAAATGCACAAAACTAGCATTGAGTAATATTTTGCCACTGTTAAATGTTCCTTGACTGGACCAATCAGGTCAATAAGTACATGAATCTGCAACTCACGGTTTCTTTGTGATAGGAATTTATGCCAGCTCGTTTGTCATTTTTGTTGAGGAATATTCACATCTCTGTCCCTCTTGCTCTTTGAATGGGCGTAAAACCTTGTCGTATAAATCTGTCCCTTAACTTGAGTTGTATTAATTCTATGTTTGCATGAGAGGAGTAAACTCTGCATGGATCTATGAGCTTATGTACCTATGTATCCTGTATAGATACTATGTAAGCTTCGACTTGAAATTATGTCAACATTTGAACCAGGTCAGTGTAGAACCGAACGATAAACGGAACTTATAAGCAGACTCCAAGGTCGACATTTCTAGAATGAGGATTATATTTTCCAACCAAATTTAGTTATATGATTAGGGGTTATTTCCCTAAGCAATAGTTGGCACATTTGTACAATGCATAGGACACAATACTATTTTCTTTAGATACTTAAAGCTTTGTATGTGAAATGCTTTTGAAATTTACTTTGCGAGATCAGTGAAAGTGGTACATTTCTCGAAATCTGCATCCACTAGACGAACCACTAGTTTTTGCATCCTCTTTTTCAGACTTCATCCGACGTTTTAAGAAGGTTCTGTGAGAAAGGCATGTAGGATATAGAATCTCTTAGTAATGTCAAGCGTTACACTTCAAGAATGGTTTTTGAACTTCAAGAATGCTTCACTCTTGGGAGTGAACTGTGCAATTTGTTTCTGGAATGTTTTCTGAGGTAAAGTATAGATCATTATCCCTATTTAGTGGGGGTAGATACACAGGAGAGGAAGAGCTTTATGGGCATTGCACTCATAATCAGATTCCAATTGCATATTTTGGATGTAAATTCCACAATCGAGGAGTTTGAGATCAAAGATGTTGCATGTGGATAAGATATGTTACTTACTGAGTCCTTTTCATTGGTTTTTTTGTCATATTGCCATGATGACCAGAAACACACTAAGACTTTCTTAGAGGTCTATGGTCCATAGTACACACTTCGTTTCTTGAGTTTTGATTGAGTATGTTTTTCATGGATCTCCAGATTGGCTATTATTCCTTATTCTATACCTTTTGTTTTGTGGTTACCAACATCTGCAAGTGCTGTCTACAGGATGCTTTCAAGGATGTTTTTCTACCCACTATGGTTAAGTAGCAGTTTTATTGGTAGTCAAACTTTGTTGATACATCTACCAAATTGATCACAAACCAATGCATAATGCATTTCCTTTGAAGTATGGAAGTTTAATGATGTGTTGAACATCATAAAGCCTGGAATGTTATAGCACTCACTTGAGGGGTTCAGCTTTGTAGCTGTCTCCTCATTGGGGGAGAGCAGGCTGCAAGCTGGGAAGCACAGTGCAGGTCTTGGTCGATCTTGTGCTAAGTGGTGCCTTCCCAGTGGTTGCCATGTGTGCTGTATGCGTTGTCTAATGCGTGTTGTCTAATGTGTTGCTCTTGGATATTTTTGAGGTTGACTTTAATTATTATTTTTAGTAGTGGACCTCAGTTTTGTTGCAAACACTGAGATAGAGCAGAGCATTGAGGTGGTTGAACCTAAAAATGACATCTTAATGTTTCTGAAAAGGATCTGCTGATCTTTTTTCTTGTGAGCAGACATTACCATTGAGTTTCTTATTACTACGAAATGGGCCAGGAGGCTTGAGTAGGCTTGTGGGGTTACATATGTCCGTATTAGTGGCTCTAGTCAAAATTTTGTTGTGTGACCCCAATTCATATGATGCTGTTATTGGCTCACTTAATCAATCATGATGTAGTGGAAAATGGTCGTTTCAAGAAACTTGGGGTTGCACAAATTACTGAATTCTGACATGCCATAAATTCATGAGATTGTATCAAATTATGTTGTTTGTGAAATGTATACTTTTATATGTTTGCTAATTTGATGTCTAATCTTGGTTTTATCTTTTACTTCCAAACTCAGGAAAAGTAATAGGTAGGGTGGAGAGGAAATTGGAGATGACCAAAATTAAAAGTTTGCAACAGAGGTGGCTGTCCCATTGAGGGTTCTGTTGTCTTTGAGATTTGATTGGTTTCTTAACTGATGACGCATATTTGGTACAGATTTGCCATGCACGAGCTTGGATTGTCTTCAAAGAAACCCTTCAAGAAATGTGCTAGGGTGGTTGGAGAAGTAAGCCTCACATCCGAGAAGGCCTTTGATTTTCATGTACAAGTGACCAGAGATTTTGTACTTTATCATTATCTATGCAAGTTTTGTGAAAGTGATGGGACTTTATTGATCTGATGGATGGACAGTGGTCAGACTTGATCCAGGGTATATTGTCACAAAAGCATATAGTTCATTCTTTTGTTGAAAGGCTAAAAGGCAGCACATACTTCATTGCTTGGAAGCATATCCTCAAGATTTGGTGTTAGTGTTCCAAATTTGAGCCACTTCTGGGCAATTTTTGATATTTTGTCACTGCCATGTATGTCAAGGCTATACGAGTATATGGAGGGCAAAAGGACATCTGTTTGTATTAGTGGTGTTTATGTATTAAGTTCTTGAATGCAAAATTGACCTGTTATTGTACACATTATTTGCAGGTGCTTGGTAAATTTCATCCCCATGGAGATACTGCAGTTTATGAAGCCCTTGTTCGTATGGCACAGGTTTGGGCCTTGGTTTTTTATACATTCCTCAAGTCATTGTTATGATGTGTTTCTTGTTCTTTGTACCTCTAAAAACTTCTAATAGTTGCTCAGAGGATCCTGTCTTCTCCACTCAGATGAGGTGAATTTACAAATATCCCTACTTGAGTTTCTACTCATCTTTTAAAAATCTCAAGGGTCGTGAGATCTTTGTCAGCCTGGAGATCAGCCTCCCTTCATGTTCTAAATCCTTGTGAATCTTGTATGGTTCTGTTATTATTGAGTTTTAATACTCTTTGAATTTCTAACTAGGAGCACTTCTTTACAAGTAGGTAGTAGGCTGTGTTTAGCATCCATGAATCGGTGGATGTGATCTCTGGAGTCTGGATCCAGGAGTCCTATGATCTTTAGTATTCTCCTTTAGCCAGTCGAAAGAGCAGAGACTTCCAGTGTGACATATGCATTTTAGGTTCACTTGTTGTCTTGATGGGTAAATATCAGTATGGAGTCTACAAACGACAACTGTACATTTTGCTGCAAAGGTCAAGTATTATTGCTGCAAAAGGAATCAATTATCTTACACTCAAGAAACTTTTCAAATCTCAAGTTTTGAAGCTGGCTACTTTCTGATGCAGTCCATGGTGACACTCTTGCTATCTGGGCTCGAGCTGATACTGGATGAGGAGCTTACTCGTTTGCAGTATTGTTCTCATGAACTTTTGATTTATAAATGAGATATCTCATTGTTGATAATGGCAAAAATCACAGTGTAGACTCATCCCAAAACGTTGTTCTGCAGAGTTTTTCATTAAGATCCCCTCTTATTAATGGTCATGGGAATTTTGGGTCCATGGATGGTGATCCTGCTGCTGCAATGCGTTACACAGAGTGCCGTCTTCAAGTGAGTCCACACTCAACATCTGGACTTTATGTATGTCCAGAAGATATGCAAACTGACAGTATATGCTGTCCCAGTGGACAGCATTCACTGTCAAACCATTGAGATTGGTCACTGTAGAGCTTTGAAGCAATGAAAAATGTGAGAGTCATCCAATGGCATACTTAGATGTAGTAAACCCTTCTAAGATTCCAAGGGATTCTGTACAATTTCAAGATAAACTGTAAGTGACAATTTTCTGTAGAGAATGTAAAATAATTGTGGAACAAACTCATAATTCGAGATTCCATATGTAGGTTTGATGTGTCCATTTAACATGATTTCCTTATCATCTCTTATGTACTAATACCTTAGTTATTGTTGGTGGTATCTTTTGGAGGCTCTTGTACTTGTATCTACTTTGTTTGTATAACATTGGAAGCTATTTCTAGCGTTTTGGTTTACTAATGCATTCTGGAACATTATTCTACTGATTCCCAGAGCATTCCTTGCTGAATTGCCACTGACCACACTGCATTTTTTTTGTATCCAGGCACTCTCAGAAGCAATGCTACTAGCAGACTTAGAGCTTGATACGGTGTGAATTGACGCCTTTCCCACATTGATTTTAATAATCACTTGGGAAACTATGTGTAAAACCTTGTATTGCTGCTTGAATTGACACAACCTTATGTTAGAAGTTGGATTGTGTTTCAGTTTCAAGTGATATTGTTGCTTTGCTTCCTTTCAAATGTATGCAGAGTATTTCTAGGGACAAACTGCAGTTGGATCCATTATATCAAGAATGGAGCAGTTGCTTCTTCTCATTTATAGATGGTTATGTAAGCCATGCTTGTCAGTTTGTTCTTAAGTTGTGTATATCACTTCAATTATATTCTGACTTCTTGAATTTATATTTCAAGAGCAGATAGACTTCATTCCCAATTTTGATGGGGCACAAGAGGAGCCTGTAGTTCTACCAGCTCGCCTACCCAATGTTCTTCTGAACGGCGCCTCTGGGATTGCGGTGATTTTCATATTTCTGTTCCCTCTACTTTGCAGGAATGGATCAGTCACTGCCACACATATTGTTGGTGATGGTCTCTTATCTGATGAGAGATGATCATTTAATGCATCCTACATTTTTGTTTCTTCTGATTGACAAGGAAATTTTTGTCTTCTAACTTAAGCTCTTATATTAGGAAGAAGAATCTCATTTGCTCCTGCATTGGATATTTCAACATATATTATAGAGTCTTTGGGTAACTTCATTTGTATGTAATATTCTTCTGAATTTCTTACAAGAATAATCCGTTTATGGAAAAAGTGTCACGTAGACCCTAGTTGTCCACATCAACTAAGGTTCTGGTACACAAGAAGTTATTGAGCAAATTAAATTTCTTGTTCTGTCATATGTGTCCACAGAATTATGTATTTTCATGTTGTTGTCTTGCTTTGAATATATGTCTGAGATATTATATCCAACTTGTAATTGGAGAGCATCTCCAACGTGTCCTCTGGGATTTCAGAATATCTTAATTCCATTTGTTGTCACTGTTCCAGGTTGGTATGGCAACAAATATCCCACCCCATAACCTGGGGGAGGTTGTGGATGCACTGATCACTCTGATTCATAATCCAAATGCCACAGTGAGTTTGTGAATGCTCATGGCTTCAGTCCCTCTTCACGTCTTTCCAGTTTATTTTGTACCCCTATTCTGGCAATTTGGAGGTCTACTTCTACACTTGCTGACAAATCTACTGACCTCATAGGTCAACAATAATACTGTGAAGCAATGATTCACTGGTGGTACACTTATAGGAATGTATAGTGGCCACCACTTCTTTAAATCGATGATTTTTTGCAACCGAGTATGAGGAATCCCTGTACTCAGAAATTACTGTTCCTGGCTGGTATGTTTTTATGAGGTCCACTTTACAATTAATGAAGGCTAGGTAGGATATATGGTAGGGATCCTGAGGGGTGAGACTGTTTCCCAGCTCATTGGTGCAGTCTAAGCTGTGGTTCTACAGTAGCTCTCTTGCTAGATAGGCTATTGTGTTATATCTTTCTGAAAGTGTGGGATTCGGAGTTCAATGACACAATGTAGACTACATGTGTACAGATCATATTTTAACACAAAGACAGCCTGACAGGTCTTAGTGGAGAAAGAAATTCGGGGAGGAATGTCTCTTTTGACAGTCTGACCCATTGGAAAATACAACACTAGTATCCCTGTATCTGAGTGCCCATTGAGCTTCTTTGTGCTGTAGGTATTTGCATATAAACTTCCATAATCCGGGAAGTTGATAAAGGACTAATAGACTAATTCAGACTGTTCCCACCATGATGAGGCTCTTTCTCACTATGCTGCATGTTAGGGTTATGAATTATTCATTCATATATAGTATTTGTGCACCTGTAATCCCAGGTTGTTCTTTAAGGTCCTTGGCATATGTTGTGTTCTGTGAATATATCCTCTGAATGGTTTTACCTGTAATCAGAGAACATTCCTCTTACATTTTAAGGATCTTTCAGAAATCCCTAGATTGGTGACCAATGGCCTTAGTGAATTTTTAGTCATCTCAGGTTTGTTTATTGCGACCATGAAAATGCTTAGTCAGTCCAAATGAGCATCTTCACTTCATGTCTATGCTTCAGTCACATAGTTTTCATCATGTCAGAAAGTTAGATATGTTTCTACTTTTCACATGTGTCACTCTAATTTGGACCAGTTATATTGTGGATAAGTGTCCTAAAACGTGTTGAGTGGTGAGACATGTGTAGGTGGAAGAGCTGATAGAGCATATGCCTGGTCCAGACTTCCCCACTGGAGGCCAGATACTTGGAATGGATGGGTTTGATAAACATCCTATATCTTCTGTAACATGTATTTGTAGTCTTGTTTGTCATATTGCAAAAACCTGAGGAGATTTTGTGCTCGTTCCATGGTGCCTTTCACTTGAGTGCTTGATAGTGTTGTGGTGATTGACGTATGACAGAATACTAGAGTCCTATCGAACAGGGCATGGTCGTTTGACAGTGAGAGGAAAGGCTTCCATTGAGCAGTTGGATAGAAAAAGCACTCGGTCTGCTGTAATAATCTCTGAGGTCAGTTATCATGTGGATTTGTATGTTAAGGTTCAAAATAACGCTGTTTTATTTAGTGATATATTCAGAGATTTTCTTTGGATCTGATGTGGAGAATATATAATAGTCATCTATGCTGATTCTAAGTTTTGGATCATTCGTCAATATAGTGCAAAATATGAATTGCGACTGTACCTGTGCTGATTCTTGTATGAGCAGATACCCTATCAAGCAAACAAAGCGGCACTTGTAGAGAAGATTGCAGACCTCGTGAATAACAAGGTCCTAAATAAATCACACCAATGTTTGGTTTCTAGAGTCAGTTTTGATTTGGCAATTTGAGCAGGTTGGCAATATGAATAACCGCGTATCCAAGTATGTTGTGTAAGGCGAGGGAGGGCTGGCAGTGTATTGGGATGATGTTTGTAGTCTTGTTTATTAGGACTTTTGTCATTTGTAATGTAGGCAATTTTTTTTCCGAAGTCGGGGGGCAGGGGGTTCTTTTCTTGTGTTTCAGATTCTTGAGGGTGTGAGCAATGTCAGGGATGAAGTTATAGTCTTGTTTATTAGGACTTTGTCATTTGTAATGTAGTCATCTTTTTTTGAAGTCAGGGAGAGGGCGGGGGTTCTTTTCTTGTGTTTCAGATTCTTGAGGGTGTGAGTGATATCAGGGATGAAAGTGACCGCTCTGGAATGCGAATAGTTATTGAGGTATAAGAGCCTAATTCTTTTTTATTTTAGATATGGCGTCAGTGATCTGTACCTTCGCTACCAGTCCATGTTTGATGGAGAATAAAAATTCTAGCACCCCATGAGGAGATTCTGTATCTTACATTGCAGATTATAATCTTGTCAGAAAGTTTTCATGTAGTTCCTTTCTGGTGTAGATGTTCAGTCTTGATTTTGTCACCTTTGAGATTCTTGTATTGGGAGTTACGTTTCTCCAAACATCAGGTGGAACAAGTATGTCTCTTGCAGGTCAAAAGGGGAGCAATGCCTATGGTAGTTCTCAACAACTTGTACAAGCATACCACATTACAGTCAACATTTAGTTGCAATATGGTTGGGTAAGACGTTGAATGTAGGCATGAACTGTAATGTTTCAGTATATTTATATTTCAATTTTTGTGCCACCTAAGATGTGCATAGAGTCAAGTTCATAATTGGCCCAATTTACATGTTTTCCTCCCAACTTAGAATTGACCATGGTGGAGGTCTTTGTGGGGAACTGTGAGTTGACTAAATTCCGTCACCCTTATATACTGTACAGGCTGGCTGGAAAATCTGATATTTCCAAATATTCTTTTCTCATTGGTTTGTAGGGATATTTCCTGATTTGTAGTATTTTTGCATATCAGAATTGTGAATGGAGAGCCTAAATTAATGGGTCTCAAGGACTTTTTAGAGGTATGAGGAGCCTACCCCTGGTTATAAGGCTTATTTATATTCAAGTCAAAAGCTGTCATAGAGTCCATCCCACCCTTCTGTACCTTATTTGTTAGTATGAGAACTGGCTTACTTGACGTTAGAAGGGTGGAGGTTCTTAGATCTTTGTTTCTGTTCTATTTTTCCTTTTTGGAAAGATGATACCTGAAATTTTCAGTCTAACATTGCTTGAGCAGACATTTTTAGAGTTTAGGTGTTCAGTACTTGAGAGGCGGGCCAAGTTCCAGTTAAAGCGTGCTGAGGATCGCGCTCATATTGTGAAGGCAAGCTCTCTTTGTAAATCTGTGTACACTATCAGTTTTCTTCTACAGGAACATAAGTGCTATTGGAACTGCCTGCTTGAGGATGTACCCGTGTGGACTTCTTTGTGAGTTGCTAATATTATCAATGTTAAAGTAGTTTATTAACAATGACATTTTTTTCTAAGAGATCCTCTTTTGCCTTGAAATTGTAATACTCCTTGAAACAGATGCTTTTAAAAATGATTTGTCCATTTAATCATATTTGTATATGAAGTTGATCACTAAGCTGAGCATGTTGTTGTAAGTACTGGTGGTGCAGGGCATATTGATAGGACTGGCAAATCTAAATGATGTGGTGAAAGTCATCTGCAGTGCCAAGGATAGTGGAGATGCTTCTGAAGCTTTGCAAACAGGTGGGAGATTATTTCCTTCAGAAAGTGGTCTCGGCTAATTAAGAGCATGTGACTGGACCTAGGTGACAGCTTGCAAGTAATTGGTCAAAGATAATCTGACATTAGATTTATCTTCAGAATCCGCTTTCGGGGGGGGGGGGGGGGAGGACAGGAGTTTTACCTTGTAGTATTTAAGCGCTCACCATTTGCCCAAGTCTTTGAAATTGATGATTTGGCTTAACCAATCACAAATCAACACTGATGTACATCGGATTTATCCTGAAGTATTCTAATTGTCGTTGTTGGCCATGCAGGGTTAAAAGTCACCCTTGCCCAAGCTGATGCGTTGTTAGCCATGCCCTTACGAAGACTTACTAGTCTTGAGGTAATTTTCTGTTTGTCACTTCACTGGATTGTTGGTTTAGTAGCCCAACTGCTGCAAGCATAATGTTGCAGAAGTGGATTTTTCTGACAGGTAGTTCTGAAAGTGGTGCAGATTGGAAAGCTAAAGGATGAACACAAGGCATTGACTACCGAAATTGCAGATTTGAAACTGCTCCTAGATAGCAAGCAGAAAGTTCTCCAGGTAATATCTAAAGTCTGCTTTATATTATTTTCTGGGACTAGGGGTATTGCATCGCTATGTGCTGAAAACTTGCTACGAATGTATGCTGTGGGATAAATAGAGAGCCATTCAAGCACAAATGGCTCTCAACTGAGAATGTTGTATCTCAAATTCTTCCTTTATTGTAGGGCAAGATAATATGGAGATTTTTGTACTTGTTCTTTTGCCCTGCTAAACAGATGAATTAATAATCACATCATTTCTACCTTGCAAAGGCAACACAACTTGTATTGCAAGGTGATTGGAGCCTACTAAAATTTAAAGAAGGGTGCTTTGGATGATTGAGCATATTGTTGTAATGCATGGGTTGATGTTCTCAATTTCTGTGTGGGATTGCAACAGTTGTTGGGCAAGTGATGTTGGTATTGGATCTCTGGCCTTATTTACATCAGTTGTGACACTTTTTGCATCCGCCTCATTACATTTCTTGTGCCTGCATAGCACCACCATGTAGACACTCATGAATATAACTCGTTTTGTGAGTAAGCCGCTTACTGCATCTTAGCTTGACTTCATTAAAAGGTTCCCTGAATGTAGCCAACTAGAGCTGGACTTTAGTTTTATTTAGATCTGTCCTGAAGTTTTCAGAGAGGCACCATTTGAGATGTGTACAGCTCCTAGAGACTGTGAGTGAATTGTTGTAATGAGAGTGAGGGTCCAGGTTGTGGAGAAGGAGGCACTGGCACTGAAAAAGGACTTTGGAACACCTCGGCGGACAATGGTTGAGCAAGGTCGTGATGGGGAGATAAGTGACATTGACATGATAGCTAACGAGGAAACAATAGTTGTGAGTTGCCTGTCTTACTTTCTCCATGGTTGGATTTAGTGAGGGTTCGCATTTGATATATCCAAAAGCTGCAAAATTGAGAAGTCTCTCTGGATTAGGGGATTTCTAACTACCCACAAGCTGACAGGTGGGTTGGCAGCATTCTGAGTTGAAGAGTTTACCTTTGCATTTCTGGAATAAGATGAGTGGAGTTATTCTTATTGACACTGTTTTTCAAGTTCGTCATCCTGATTAGTAGACCTAATTTTATTGACAGATGCTGAGCGAAAAGGGTTACATCAAGCGCATGGCATCTGAGACATTCACAGCTCAGAACCGAGGAACCACTGGAAAATCTGGGGGAAAAATGAGGACGAATGATGCTATGTCAGACTTTTTTGTATGCCGCACACATGATTATGTTCTCTTTTTCAGGCCTGCATTCTATCTCTCTATGCTTTTTTCTTTTATTGTACGTTGCTTCATGGAACTATTGCCATGTATGCTCTATACGTACTGAAATGTTCTCAATGAAACTATAATTTGGGACTGCCTTGCAAGGAGCAAGAGAATAGACAAGCTTATTGTTTTCTTCCAGTAAAAGGGTGGTTCACTTGTGGTGGGAGCAGTGAAAAGGGTATAGTGTACTCCATACATGCATATCAAATACCTGAATGCTCAAGAATTTCAGCAGGGAACCCCCTTATTCAGGTGTGTGGGGTACCTCTTGATAATTTTGCCACTTATGGAACTTTGAGACTTTTACGCCACAAATGTTCAAAAGCATCGTATTGATGTTCTAGTCTAAATGTGGTTGACTAAATGCCCCTTCTATTGATTTTGAACTTTGACAGATCTTTATTCTCTTGCTTCTTATGCTATCTGCAGATTATACCTCTACCAGTTGGAGAAAGGATCACATCTGTCCTACCTGTGAGTGATTTTGCAAAGGATCAGTACCTGGTCATGTTAACCACAAGTGGATACATTAAGCGCACTGCACTTTCCTCCTTCTCCACCATCCGCTCTACAGGGATTGTTGCTATTCAACTGGTTTGTCTATTCTGTTCACCAAATAAAAAGAGAAGGCAGACTGTAGAAAATACTTGGTAGATACATACCTTTTTGTTGAATTTGTATTGCTAAATAGAAGGTTAACATTTTATTGTTGCTGGACAAATTGCAGGCCCTTAGTCTTCAAAGCGGAAGGGCCAGTCCTACCTTCCTTGCCCATACTTGTCTTGTGCTCATGTCAATCTGCTCTCTGTTGCTCATAGGGCAATGACAATTTTGAAATTGAGACCTATGACTCCCAAGAGTGACATAATTAGGTCTGCTTTAGGTATCAAAGTTTGTTCTGCATGGGACAATGCTTCTTACAGCTGTACAGATGAGCTTCTGCGTGGCATCATATGTATGACCAGAAATGTGATTCTTTTTGGGGTTTATGTTACTTTGTCAGACTCCCGGAGATGAGCTGAAGTGGGTGCGGAATGCAGCAGAGGAAGATACTGTTGCACTAGCATCCCGCAGGGGTATGGTTGTATGCATTGCCTGTAACAATGACAAGGTGCAATGTTCTTTCTGCAACTAATGCTCTTAATTTGTAAACAGTGTTTCAATGAAATTTCATGCCATTCTGAACTTACTCAAAAGGAATCTATTAGAAAATAATTCTAGCAATTTTGTTGTCCAATAAAATGGAGGGCATTCATGTTCTCTGAGAATAGGAAGCTTGTCATGTCAAAAGAATTCTTTTGGTGTGTAGGGTGTTTTCATTCAACGCTGTTGTAAGATTGTTGCAAAAATCACAAATGCACATAGTTGAGATTTGGTGAAAGTGACCACTGCTTGAGTTGCGAGAAATAATAGAGTCATGGATCAAATTTTCCTAAATGGAGCAATGAGCAGCAAAATGTTGAGAAGTGGACATTGAAGGATAGAGGCCCTTTTCAAAATTCCACTCTACCTAAAGTTGACATATTCCTGGATACTGATGTTTGATTGCTGCTATTAATTTATCATGTGTTGTGTCAATATACTTTATCTTTTAGTTTTTCAAGCATATGCATCCAAATTTGTCAAGAACCAACTGGTCCGCATGGACCTTAAATCTTAAGATCCCTGTTTTTGGTATGATGAATCACTGGTGGTTATGAAACTCTAGTTGCCTAGAGAAACATGTTCTGCTAAGGAGTTCGTTGGTATCAATTAGAGACTACTTGTGTTTGATGTATTTCCTTGTTGAAATAGGACTATTGTTGTATTAACGTTCCTATATCTGTGGAATATACAGTTGCGTGCTCGGGGAAGGGCAACAAGGGGAGTAAGAGCCATGCGCTTAAGGGAGAATGATGAGTTGGCTGCTATGGATATAATACCAGTTTCGCTCATGTGCTTGTAAGATTTTGAATCTCCTGACTTCCTATGTTTTGCTTCTCCTGAGTCTTGTTTTGGTCAATTCATTTTGCATAATATTCGAATGTTAAATTCCTTCTTATTTCCTCATGATTCCTTATTTAGAGTTACTGCTACTGATTTTCTGCATTTGGGAAATATTTCCTTGTAACCTTTTACAGAATGGATGTGCCCTTTGTATCATTATTAGTAACCTTTCTTTATTTTTAATGAGAAACGCCTTCCATTCAGATCACATCACTTGTCAAAAACTACTAAGTCTGACAAAAATTAGTATTCCTTGTCACAGCAGTCATCATTTTTATTAGGTTCATGACTTTTGTGCTGATTCATTTTAGTTTTCTATTATTCTGTAAAAGTATAGCATATTACCAATACCTAGTTTCTTATACTTCAAAGTGGATTCAAAATGCAGAGCAGGTTAGAAGATGTAATATTTCTATAGCACGTCATGCCCTAGAAGTTGATGTTGGTTATTTATGTCGCTTGAAGTTTGAGTCTGACCAGTGGAACTTAAACATCAAGATTTAGAGCTAATTATGAACTTCTTCAATTACTCAGGATCTGTAGAGAACTCTTCAAATGACAAGAAATACCAAGAAAGATATCTAGGAATCATTTCTCTGAGTTTTCTGAACAAAGTCTAAAAAGTTATGTATAGAAATTCCCATTTTAAGTTTGTCTACTAAGGTCTGCACTATGGTGGTCAATCGCATGAGTCTATTTTGGTTGAGGTGTTCTCAGCCCCTTTAACGCATGTGTATATTAGAGTCCTTGATATTCAACAACCTCAACGAATATCACGTGGATGATCAGTCAATCAAGTGATTTATACCATTGGCTACAAAAGCAGTTATTTCCCACTCTCCCAATGTGGCCTTCCAATCTTGTATAGACTGGTAAATTCAGTGCTTAAAGATACTGTAAATACTTCGAATTGGTTTATATTGGTCTGTACTTCAGAGTCTTTGAGGTGTAGATTTCTGGAGAATACTCTGCTGTACTTCATGAGAAGGTGATGTATGTGCTTTGTGCAGGAGGACTAAGGAAACAACAATCCCTTGGCTTCTAATGGTCAGTGAGCGTGGTTTGGGCAAGCGAGTACCTGTTAGAGCTTTTCCTAGAGGTGTTCTGGGTCGTGTTGGGGTGATTGGGTGCAAGGTCAGCTCCATACTTCCTTCATTTACCATGTCACAAATTGCATCTTACTGTTCACTGTATAAAATACAGGGGTTTCTAATGCTTTATAGCATGATGATATGTGCTAATTATTCTAGCTGTGAATATTATGCTCATCAAGGATGTAGGTTGGTGGTCAATACTCTAAAATCTGCAAAGAGCTTGGATCCTTAGTGGTTTATTGTTTATTTAACTTCTGATGTTGCTTGTATACAGTTTCATGAAGGTGACTATCTTGCATCACTCTTTGTTGTGGGGGCAAGTTTGTCAGGTATGTATTACCTCCGTCACAATGACAGATATGAGAATATTCGTCATTGTGCTTCTACCTGTACTTTGTACTTACTGCACTATGTTTATCATGATTATTCTTGATTATAGGTGTGACTTCGTAGTTTTGAATATGTCATACTGGAAAATTTTGAGGACAGAAACAAAACAATTTGAACCTCCATGAAGAATATAATATCTATTTATTCGCCAAGTTCTTTCTTGTGCACTGCTTAATTTCTGCAGCTGATCCAGTGTTTGATGTTTTGTCCTTTGTATTGATCACTTGGACTTTTCTATTCTCATGCTTTACAATCTTAATGAAGAAAACGATGGTGAGAGTGAGGAGCAAGTGGTAGTGGGCAGTTACAGTGGCATCCTGAACCGCCTGCGTGTCAGGGATATCTCCATTCAAAGCCGCACAGCAAAGTAAGTCAATTCACATCTTTAATTTCTCTCCCATGTTGACCAGGAAATCCTTCAGAACCTTTATACCGGAATAGGCTATATCTTGCTAATAGCTGCTTCGAGAAAAATGAACTTATTGACCATAGGTTTACTTGGGTTATTGGAGTTAAAAGTTGGTGATGTATTTGGCTTTGAGAAAGGCTAAAGTAACCCAGCAGTGGGTTGGTATTTACAGCAAAATCTAGACATGTGTCTGAAATAAAAGAAGTATGAAAAATTTAGTTGGTTGATGGAAACACAAATCAATTGGTTCACAAATAGGAGGGCTCTTTCTTTTCATCCTTTGTTGTGGCTTCCACCTATTGTGAAGATTTAGAGAATACCTCAATTCTGTTCTTTGTATCATTATTGATGTGAAGCTCCTCCCTCCTTGGTATGTTCCTAGCTAAGAGCTTTTGAGGTGAAGGAGAGGACCTCTTTCTGTACATGGCTGAATATGGAAATCTTCATTTTTTCAGAGAGAAACTGTAAGGCAAACAATTAGTGGGATTCAATGCCAGATTAGGTCTGACTGAATTAAAACATAATTGAAATTTCCATTCCAGTTCTAGTTAACTACAAACAGAATGGACCACAACATCTTGAAGGTTCATATATAGTATTGTGGCTGAAATTGGTGTGGCAACCATTTATAATGAACTTCCTCATAGTTTGTGCTTCAGTAATAGTGTGGCCCACACTATTACCAACTATACCCCTCTTTTTAGATGCTCTATATTGATCAAGACATAGAAGCGGGTCTTTAATTAAGCAATATATAGTTCAACAAATATATCCAGGTGTGAGTGATAGATGTGTCTTGAACCTTTCTTATCACTTGCCTTACAATAAAGAAATGTTTGCATTTCCACTGTTTGTTTGCTGATCAAGAAAGTTCTGATATCCGGTCCCAAGTTTAAGAGTAGGAGGCCTACAGATACATAATATATTAGTGAAAAGGAGCTTTGTGAGGGAAATGAAGTGCACTCTAGATGTGTACATTGCAATGGATAAAGATTTTGTGAGTGCTTGTCAAGATCTTATACTCCAGTAACCAGAACACAATCACTTGCTTCTTAAAATGGGGTTCCTTCTGATTCAGCTTATAATGTCTCTTCACTGCTGTGGCCATGTAGAAAGCACTATTTCGAGGAAGGAATGCATGGTACAAATATGCTCTTGTTGTTTGTTTGTCTCTGTAGGGGGAATCGGGATTGTTTGAAAGAGCTTAAGCAAAGGATTGTGCTGCACTTGAATACCAACCCATCCTAATAGGGATGGTACATTTCTTGCAGGGGGGTAAAACTTATGAGGCTGGATCCAGATGACAAAGTTAGCTCTGTATCTATCTTAACCACTGCAGACGACATAGAGAGCACAGATATTACACAGGATACTGCGCCTATGTCGGTGCCTAGTGAGTGACTACTACGGATTCAACCACAAGGTATCTGAGATTCAAATACTGGTATGATAAGGATTTCATAAAATGGTGTTTACCTTCCAGAGTCACACTTGAAAGAAAAAATGCAGCTGTTACAAATGTTTTGCAATCTGATACTCAATGTCAGAAAAAAAATCACTTTGCAGACCAACCTTGTCTCGAAATATTGAAGTCTTAGTATACAAAAATCCTTTCAAAGTGAAATGGAATTCCGAGTGCCAGTTGCAAAACCGAGGTGTTTAAATTAGAGTTAAAGGTTCAGGTTTAGGGAATCACATAATAATCGTGTTTGCATTACCCCCAATGCCCTTTCTACTTCACAACTATGGAGCATGTCATACGTAAGTCAAGGCAAGTGCGTTGCGGGATATTGATAATGAATACCCTGTAGGTCTTCTTGGTGTTGGAGATGATGGTGATTTGATCTTGGGTATGTAATCCCTGTCCATGAGTGTTCTGCTCTTGCATTTATTGTTGTGCTTTGCAGTGGGGGAGTTAGAATTATGGCAAACTGTCTATGTGTAGTGAAATTTTAACGTGTATGTTAATGGGAAATCATTAAATAGTGGATCCATCAGAGGAAAAGACAGAAATATCTTATTAATTGAACACACGGCTGAAGCCTAGGTATATACATCTTATCTAAAAAATGAGCTTAGGTGGTGAAAATATTTGTAGAAACAATAAAAGAATTGGAACTCTAAATGGAACTGGGAAGGAAATTACAAAGGAAGATAAGAGATCATTCCCCATTGCTCACCTCTAATGATTGTTAATTATTTCTATAATTGGGTGCAATGTTATCGAACTACAACCAAGAAAATGTAAGTAGCTTTCATCCCATAGTACTAGTAAGACAAAGCCAATTCTCTCCTATACAACAAGAGGTAGTCCAATTTCATTTGATCGTGTGCTCAAGGGAAACAATGGACGAAAATACTTCTAGAGCACTCCTAATGTATGATAAAGATAGAAGCCTAACCAACAACAACGTTGCTTCATTCAGACATGAATACCAAAAATGATGTTCATAAACACACTTATTAAAATCAGCAGATTAGTGCTTTTTTATAGGTAAGGTAGAGAAAAATTGTTTGATGTATCGAAAGAAGTAGTCCAAACCAAATTCATGAAGTGTTGGGAGGAGGCACAAAAGAAAAACCTATTTGGAGCACTGTCAATGTTTTTCCTACGTGGTTGGTTTAAAATGGTTGCCAATTCAAAAGTTTTGGGCATATTTGTTCTCGTTTTTCCCTATTTGCACAACATAAGTGTCATTTTATGTTTTTCCTACTTCAATTTGAATAAAGCACACAACTACATGGACTCAATCCACAATATTGCTATGGTGGTCAGATGGTACTCTCAATTATCATACCATGCCCCTTTTGTAATATTCTAGTTTGGAAATTATCATATATGAAATTTGTCCGTGTTGACAATGGTTTTTGTTGAATTTGCATATGTGTCAATGCTCAATCCACCTACATAGGGTAGATGATAGTGTCCAAAGGACAGACAAAAACAAAATCATGTAGTAAAAGATCTTTGTAGGAGTTGCAGGACTCCTTCAACTTGTCACATGCAATTCCATAGAAGGGATCTTTAGAATTGTCCTTTAGAGTTGTATCTTCTTGTAATGGCTCAAAAACACTTCAATTTGTTGTAGTGTATGATGTGGATGCCCATAAGCTTGCAAGGGGTTGGGGGAAATAGTTATCCAATTCTAATAGGTGATGTAATGCTCCAATTTTTCATGATAATTTTCATTCATTAGACACTGCTCTCCCAAATTTCTATGTATTTCCTTATCCCACTACGAATCCCAACATTCATTTGATTTGCGTTATAAACATCCCTAACAATTATTCTCAAATCATGAATAATTAAAAGATGTTGGGGAGTCCATGTAAGTTTTTCGCAACCCGCAAGAACATATGTGTTGGTTGTTTTGGTTGTTTAGTTAGTTATTGAGATAGATAGAAATAATGGCCTTTCATCAAGTTGTTCAAACAAGTACATGAAATACATGTCTATGTCTGCCTGAGTGTGACCCACAAGTTGCAATTTGACTTGTAGGTTTTCAAATACTTAGATAGCTG
The DNA here is from genome assembly GCA_950295325.1 of Polytrichum commune. Taxonomy (NCBI): domain Eukaryota; kingdom Viridiplantae; phylum Streptophyta; class Polytrichopsida; order Polytrichales; family Polytrichaceae; genus Polytrichum; species Polytrichum commune. The sequence goes on along the minus strand of OX485806.1, from coordinate 51,684,605 downwards.
TCAACACGGACAAAATTACACATAACACATTATTTTTATAATCCCAAGCTGAATTTTTAAATTGCAGATACAACTTTCATTTTAGAGTTCACACAACCTCTGAACCATCTATTCATGTTGAAATTGAAAAAAGACATCCTCATGCTGAAGGTAACACATTGGATATGAGATCAGTCCAGTTTTGCATTGGGAGTTCTATTGATGTATCTATACAATTTGTACCTTAAATGACCAAGGAGGGGATTGGGATGTCTCTTGATGCAAACATCGAATGGCTAATATCTAAGAGCATTGGTGATCTCCCAATGTTGTAGAACCAAGATTGGGAAGAAAATGACAAAGGATTGCATAAGTGGTCACTTGGAGCTGCCCCTCAAAAGTTTCTTGAAAATATCATTCAATGATGGTTCATCCAAATAGCTTCTTCGGGTTGTGCACTAGAGTGATCAATGAACAATGATCACTCATCATAGCCTTGTGTGGCACAGATGAGGCCACAATTCCACAATGTGTTAGTAAGCACATGTTGCACTACGGAAGGACATCCAATACCCCCAACAACTATTGCAAAGAAATTGCAGTACCATCAGCCCAATCACCTAATGTTTGATGGGAAACTCTTAGGTCGCAAGATAACAAACAAATTCTTTGCTTGTAGGTTCCAAACAAGAGGACATTTAAGAAATCCTCACCTTGTTCCACTCTACTTGCTTTGTGGGACATTTCCAAGTGAAGAGAACACAGGAGAGTGCACCAATCCTACCATTGGAATGGTAGCAGACGTAAGAAATTTTGCAACAAATGCCATGTGTACATGTGCAAGTGAAACTTTCCCAACGAGACCAACATCCAGTTCATAAAATTGATCTTGATTACAAAACCATCTGCGAGGGTGGTACTAGATGTACTCAGGCAATTGCAAACAACCATCAATGAGTGTCATTTGATAGCAATGGCCATTGACTACTTCACCAAATGAGGTGGAACTCAAGGCATTGGCGTGAAAAGACTATGAGCTAATAGCATAATTCTTCTTTGACCAAGTATTCATGGCACATGCAACACTCATGCCCCAAGAAAACCTTGACAGAGTTTCAAGGCATTTAAATTTGCTACATTCTAATGGATGTATTGGCCTTACAAATGAACGTGAAACATGTGGTGACTAACCCTTACCATCCACAGTGTTATGGCCTAGTTAAGGGATAGCACAAGACCCTATGCAAAATGCTAGAGTAGACCAAGGAATATGACAACAAATGGGATTAATTATATCATGCCATTCTATTTGTGTACAAAACAAACATGCATTTGAGCACAAACTTCTCTTCTTTTGAGCTCTTAAATGGGAGGAAACCAACCCTTCGTATCTACACTGACCCACTGCAAGACAAAGTGTTTGACTAATCTCACTTGAACCAATATTTGTTTCCTTTGACATGATGAGAAGAGGTATGATGGAAGTTGCACAATGCAACTTCCAAAGGGTGTAGTTTGCACATAAACACAAGCACAACAAGAAGGTCAAAAGATAATCATGTTTTTGTGGTTGAGGACCTCGTAGCCTACCGAAAGGCAAAGAAGTTCGAGAGGAAAGGAAAAATTTGAGCCAATTATCTTGAGGTTACCTTCTAGGTTAGTTTCCTCAGTCTTAGACAGTGTTGCCCGCTATTAACTGGTTAGCACAAATCTTAAAATGTGGGGGGATTAGGTAATTCTAAAAATTTGATATCTTGAGTTCTTATCTTCTAAGAAGTGTTTTTATGAATCTAATAAGTTAGAGTGAGGGTATGGTATCTTCTAGGTTTACTAGGAACTCCTTCAAGTTCAAAGAACACATCTATGTACTCAAAATTAGTTTTACCTATAAAAATCTAGTTTCATTGAATACACAAACTATAGTTCTTTATTAGTGTCCAAATAACCCCTTTATACTCCTCAAAATCTTTATGGGTTTGATGCTCAATACTTTAAAGAATTTGTTCCCTTAAGAACCTAATGTCAAGGTCAGGTGTCTTAGAAAAAAGTAAGTTATGTATTTTCCAAACATCTATTTCCACATATAATATGTAAGTGGGAAAACTCCACCTATCCTAATTCTAATCCCAATTTTACTCTGTCAAAGTTTAAGATCTTCTCATAAGCACCAATTATGATGGAACATATATTCCCTTAATTATTTACATATGATTCCCCTTGATTGGAATGATGTTCTTTATGAGGTGAAATCCTAAGTATGAAGTGTTGAAAGCTTTGGCCTACTTGACGGCTTCACATGGTCTTCCTTCAACTTTTCAGCCTCTTTTCAAAACATGGCCTCCACTTACCTTTATTAGATTTCACATGTCATTCCTCAAGTACATGTCATTGATTAGGTTTTAAACCTAATGCTATATAGGTGCTAAATTTTGTAAGTTACCTCAAGTCTTAGCTTGCCAATTTTTTGAGTCCTTGCTTATGTACACACACCCTGCCTTCATATTTGCATTAGTCAAGTATCTCTTTCTAATTTCTTTAAGTATTAAACATGGCTTAAATTCCTCCATGTTTAGTAATTTCTTGAAGTAATATATTTGTTCTTTAACATAACCAATTTTATTTCACAAGTAAACTAATCTACTATCAGAGTTTAAAAAACAAAACAAAACCAAAAAAAATCTCAACTAACCCAGGTCATTTTTGAAAACCTGAACATTTAAAATTGTAAGTAATCCAACTTCGAGTCATAGTCACAAGTTATTCCTTCTCAAGTTGTGAATCCCAAGTTTCTCATTTAACAAGTAAGTGATTCAAGGCTCAAGTTCCAAATTTAAGTGTCCAAGTGATTCAAGTTCCAAGTAATCTAAGTAGTCCAAATATCCAAGTAATTTAAGTATCCAAGTATCCAAGTCTCAAGTTTTCCGCTTTAGAGAGATATGTAACAAGCAAGTTTTTGGATTCAACAAGTTTCCACCTCAGGCAATGAGCAAGGTTGTCAAACTGCAAACCATGCTTGGTGACAATGGCTTTTTAGAGTTAATATAAAGGCACCAATCTGCATAGACAAGTGGCCTACTTGCATCTTCTCATCCAACGCTTTCTTAGATTCCTCAAACCTTGGTTGATCTAGGTGTTTGGGGTCCGTCCTCCAATGACGTCAGCATGAGGATGTGCCTACAAAAATCACCACCATCCTTACTGGAGCATTGTGGGGCCTTAGGCATGCCGCTGGCATGAAGCCTCCAAACAGGTGGTTGTATAACATTCGCTGGGATTAATTCTTAGCTACCCCTCAAAACTTGGTGCCACATATGCAAGCGAATATTCCACCCCACATGTGATGGGACCTCCTGGGAAAAGGTGATTCAATATTGACATTTTGGCACAGTGTTTATTTATTTGTGCACAACAAACAGGAAACCCATTGAGCACAGCTTGCACCAAAATTTTGGTGTACATTTATACCAATTTGTGGTTGGTGTGGGAGTAGGTAGATCAAGACTCATCTACATGATATCTTATGAACAGAATGTACGTAACTTGCAACTATCCAAGTAACTTGCAACCCTATGGTAATCCTCTAGCAAGATCTGGCAATGAATCTTTGGGGCTATTGGATATGATAGCTATGGGCATGGTGGAGGAATTGTGGGCTGCAAAGACCAGAATGATCCATTTGCATTTGGTAGGCATAACAACAAAGACATTGATGATCTTGTATATGGTCTAACATCATCAATCGGGAATCTCTTACAAAATTAAATGTATGCCCCATTATGCCAAGACCAACATTATCCAAAGAAGAGGTCATTGTGGAACCTAATGTGCATGCCCCAACTGAAGAAATGGCAATGGAGTCATCATGGATGCAGTCCATCCACCCATTGCCAATATTCATCCATCAACCAAGGAGGTCCCAACTTGGATGCCAACACGTCAAAGTCAACAACCCATATTCAAGCCCCCATTCCCACACCACACGTCAAAGGCAAATCCAACAATCACTACAACCCAAAGTGCCAAACCTTTGTGAGGTACTACATTGCAATTGGGAGGAAACCCAGATAACAAATTTTGACTTAGATATTCTTTTGGCATGGAATATTTCCCAAAAGATGCCAACAATACCACACATGGGCAACCAGCTACTTAGTGCCACAAATGACATGCACACACCGTCCACCACACCACATCTACAGCATTGACAAACTCTGGTTAGACCACAACATAGCAAAAAAGTAATTGCCACAGGGAGGTGTAATATTGGAGGCAAACGGTGGTGAATGAAGTTGCACTGGCCCCCCCCCCCCAAAAGCGGCATTGTGGACACAACAGGTTGAACACCTATGGTATCCAAATGTTGGTATTTGGAGGGGTAACCAATGAGGTGGTCAATCCAACTATTGAATGGATGATGAATCGGGTGTAGGGGAGGATCTTAATGATAGTAGTTGCCAAACGTTAGCTCCTACAACTTCGCGGGGGGGGGGGGGGGGGGGGAAAGGGGCGCTAAGGTACATCTACTTTTCAAAATGAAATGGGATTCAGATTCAAGCAGAAGGAAAACCCCCTCTGCACTTGCCAGGTGAGTCTGACCTAATACACAACCAAGAAAACATGAATGCATCCAGTATTTTGCTTCAAATGCACTTCAAGAAAAACAAGCAACTGAAAGTCAATTGCAGAACACTATTACTGCTACTAATTAGTTTAGTCATTACTCATAATACCTCCGGTTAACACAGAGAGAACTTATAATCTCCAGCATAGAGGCCAGGCACCTGGCACCTGAACCACTAGCTCCAAACAACTTGTTGGTAGTGAGATTTGCTTACATGGTGTTATTCAATACCTACTGTCTGGCTGATACTAAAGGGATCAAAATACTGAAAGAAGGGAAATATATCTTAATACTATGTAGAGAGGGAGCACCTACAATGCAAGGAAGCTGCCACCAGTTTCTGGAATAGACATTGGCAGTGTTGTCAATAACTAGAAACGAAAAGAGTTACATGAAGTAGAAGTCTGAAGTCGATGAGTCAATGCAGATATTGTGAGCAGGTTGGAAGCCCAATCTTCTCAAAAACAGATCCAGAAGACAGCTCAGCCAATGAGCTCACTCTTTTGTGGTCCAGGGAGAACTAGGATATCGTCCAATATTTCCAGCATAAAAATCTCGACCCTGCACAACCACCAGGCTGCCCAGGTGTAAGCCATGCCTTCTACACAAAATGTTGTTGTGAAAATGTGGTTTCTCTGCCTGTGACAAATACCAGCTGTTGCTTGCAAAATATGTACTACCCACAGAATTCCCTTACAACCAAGTCTACATTAACTGGAGGCAGTACAGCAATTATTCAAAATGAATACACCACCAGCCTGAAATATGCACTAAGTTGTTGGCTAGTCTCCTTATTTGCAGCTGAGAACATAACACATACCACAAACTACATTACATTTGACATACACTAGAGCCATTTCCTTCCATAGGTTCATCCCTGCTTAAACCCTCGATGTAAGATGCACAATTAGAAACTTGTCTAGTCAAGAAGAAATAGAATAACCTTCATACAGAAGCAGTTAGCCCAGACATCCAACCACAAACCTGAGACTACTTTATTGGCTCTGATCCACCTCAAAAGAAAGAGATTCAACTCCCTTGAGGACACCTTCATAATTCCTCAAGTTAGGCGGCAGATGGCGGTTAGATACCGTCCGCTTGGGATCTGTAGAAGCTATTGGTGAACTCCGCTGCGCTCCTCCTGATGTGCGCAGGCTGGTGGGACCAGTTTTATTTGCTGACGTCCGAGAAGGGTCTAGAACTTCAGTTGGACCTGCTGTCCTGCTACTTGGAAGAACAGCCCGCCTAGATGAGGAACCCCCACGCACAAAGGAAGATGTGTGCATGCTTTCAGCCTCCAGGGCCTGTACAGTTCAATAACTTCAGATAAGAAGCACCACCTTTACATTGAAAAAACATTAGTTGAAGGCTTTTCATCAGATGTTTTCATGTTTTAAGAAGAGCTCACAGTTGATAATTTGTACATTCATTAATGTGGTTCAATTTATTCCAGCTCCTATTTTTTGTCTAAGCAGCAAGTGCCTAGACACATAGTTGGCTATTATGGTCAATATATATAGACATCAATGGATGTAGTGAAACTGCAGAATGTGAGTGTGCCCTAACCATGTTGAACATAAAGAATATGTTCCAAGTACCCACCTTCATTCTGAAGGTAGTCGTAGTTCCAGGGACTTAATTGGTGTGGACCATACTGTAAACTACAATGACTGCAATTGATAAGGAGAAGCTTACTGAATCTTTCATAACTGCCTCATCTAGTCCAGGACTCTTGTGTTTCGGTACTTCAGTAGCATTCACATTCCCAGAGCTTGCTACACCAGAGGCCAGCCTGCGTCTTGCAGCATCAGTTGGCTCAGTACTTCGTTGGATATCCCGACTGTTCTGACCCCCTAATGCTCGATCAACAGCAACTGCAACCCCTGCTGCTCCACTGCTCGTGCCACCACCTCCAGCCTAATATTCATCAAAATGGCAAGTATGAACATCATAATTGCATTTCAATCCCACATTCAACTCCTCACAATAATTGTACATCACTTCCAAGTTTTATCCAGAGAATATATTTTACACAATTAAAAATGTAGGAGCAAGAAATAATCATATAAGTAGCATTTACCAAAGTACGAGATGGAGCTCCAGCAATTTGTGATTGTTGATATTTCAGAATTGTCCAGTCAAAGACATAATCAAACTGGAAACCTATAGGAGAAGATAGGCAGGCCACAATATCCGTGAATAGCACTAAGAGTATACAGCTGAGTAGAGTGTTAACAAATAAACACAAAATGAACACTAGGACAACTTCAAAGTTTTATTGTGCTTTTCAAGTGTTACCATTGCATACAGACCTCAATTAAAGGCATGTATCCCATAATTGCATCCATGAAAGATAATGTAATTTCCATTCATCACAACCAGTCCCACAGCATTTCCAGAAGTCCAAACTCCTACCCTCTCGGATGAAGAGATCTCGAAAGATTCTTTTCAGATATGCATAATCTGGTTTATCATCAAATCGAAGAGAACGGCAGTAGTGGAAGTATGATGCAAACTCTGAAGGGTAAGCTTTGCAGAGTATCTGCAAACACCAAGTTAAAATGGCTATGAGTGCATAATGAGCCAAATCTTTTGAAACTATGTTCCCAACACAATAACAAAGGCTACAATTTCCTAGCTATAGCTCCAACAGGTACAAATTACAAGAAGTGATTAAGGTCATCAACCAACAACAATCTGATTTACTCTCAATCAGAAAAATCTCAGTGCTACAACCTCAATAGGGGTTGACATCTTCTTCTCACTGATCTTCTCATACTTCTGCTTCTTGGTTCCTGCTTTCAGCCCTTGCCAAGGAAGACTGGTCCAAGCCCTTCAATTATCAGTCCCTAGAATAGGAATTGATCATTTAAAAAAAGATCTCTTCACTTGAAAACATTACAAAGAATACTCCAACAGAAGTGCCCATTAAGGTGTAGCTTCACCCATTCCAGGATCCACAAACTACCTCTAAGGCAGGAGGAGACTGTCAGAGAGAACCCACCTTCCTCTGAGGAAGTACATGAGTACATATCCAAGAGACTCCAGATCATCTCTCCTGCTTTGCTCTGTCCAGGGACCACAGTTCTTCTCAGCACAAGTATTACAAAAAAACTAATATATGATAAGGGAAACATGAAGTATAACAAGTTTTAGTATAAACTAAAACTTTAACACCTCAATAAACACTTACCGATACCAAGGTGGGTATTGATACTTGCATATCGAGCAGTCCCTGTCAAATTTTTGTTCTCCCTGAAGACAAAAGTAAGAACTAAAAGCTTTATTGTACAGTTATCAAATTCAGACCAAATACCAATTTCAAAGGTAAAGACTTCCATCCTATGAATGAGGACCATAAGTAGCAAGGACAATCATGCTCAAAAACTATGATATAACAGTACCTGTAGGGTATATGCTGATGGGTAGAGGGATCCCGATACTTCTTAGCAAGACCAAAGTCAATGATGTATACCTGAATAAAATTAAACATCAGCAGGTTTAAGTAACACATAAGTAACATGCAGGCTCCTGCAATCCTAAACCTTGTTCATGGCTGATTACCAAGGTTTCATGTTCCAGATATTCCTTCACACATAATTCACACAGAGATTGTGAGCTATGGACAGTTACTTATCTGCCTAACAATGAAAACCAGTGTGCCTAGCACCATTGGCCCACACTACGACGGATACTTTGAGGAACAACCCATCTTATTAGAAACACCCAGACACCTCCATTTGCAGAATACTTTTTTTGAATTCCTTGTGTTAAGAAACCACATAGACCTCCTTGGCAAAAGGCCCCCATCATGCGATTTTCCAAGGAAAGCACACATGCTTGCTAAGACATGTCACCAGCCTATCAATTTGCAAGACTGCATGGACCCTGGAATTAGTTTCCTGGTCCCTAATTTAGCATTGAAACATGTTCCCATTATACCCTCTGTTCAGGTCAGGTTCAACGTTTGTCAAAAAATAAAAAGCAACACAAAATCATCATTTGATTGGTTAAAAACCTCTTGGAATGTGATGTGAACATTGAGTTTCATGAACGAGCATTGGATCTGACTCACATAGTGCAAAAGACAATTTCTCTATGCATAATCATTTCTGATGGACAAAATCACTTGAAAGTCAAAAAATTAACTTGTCTTTGGTCTAAATATCACAAAACCGACTCAGTGCATCTTTCAGCATGAAGGGCTTGCCAATGGTACCAAGAACACCCCCATAGGACCCACAATCTTGAAGATAGCAAATCCACAAACAAACAAACTCATGTAAAGGTTAATGGAGAGAAACAACCTAAATAAACACCTCCAAAATAAAGTCATCTAAATGCAGATCAATCTCCAAGCTGTAACTCTCTTTGAAAAAACACCCTTTCCTTCATCAGTACTGCAGCTGAGCATGGACAATGTTCACCTTCCACACTGAAATCAACTGTAATACCTGATTTGCTCGCCTTCCCAGCCCCATCAAGAAGTTGTCAGGTTTAATATCTCTGTGAAGAAAACTCTTGGAATGCACATATTCTACTCTGTTAATCTGCAAAAGATTTGAAAGTTCTTGCTCAGTAAACCTCATAAACTCACAGCAAGCAAGGAGAGGCTTTTCAAGAACACAATGAACAGATCTGCTCATCTAAAGAACCTTGTCAGATTCCAAATTTGGTAGAAATTGAATGAAAAGAAAACAACAGAAGTATTATGTGAGACTATGAAGTGATTAATTCTACTACAAACTCCTGCAAACAGAAAGTGAGGAGGAACGCTAGATAAGACTGGTAACGTAACCATAAGCAGATTCCTACAGAAGATATAAATAGTAATGGAAGTGAAGTGTTCATCTATATCCAACTTTCAACTTCATCAATCATGTCATTGTCAAGTTTCTTGATTCTTATTCTCAGACCATAATGGTCAAGTAGTCCAAGTGCTGCACTCTTAAGGCAATCATATATATCTACACAGATAACACCTCGGATACATATGTACAAACATACCATTTGACATTAAAAAAAAATGTTTCATACATACCGAGAGCTAGTGGCAAAGATTGAGTGTAAAGGAGACCACTTATGCCAAGATGTAGAAATAGGAGCAAATAAAATAGATAATATAGCATAAAGCAAGATTAACCAGTTCATGTAATCACCAGCTGGTCAGCAAGCATGAGAACAGTCTTCAATGAGAACTTCCGGCTGCAGAAGTTAAAAAGGTCCTCCAGACTTGGACCCAAAAGGTCAAGAACCAACACATTATAGTCTCCTTCTATCCCAAACCACCTGATGTTTGGAATACCAGCTGCATGGGAATCAGACAATGCTCACTCATATTACAACCGTGCAATTCAAAATCATCAAATATCATGAACCCATCCACGTTTAGGGATATGAGGTTTGTTAATCTTGGAGATGGCACAAAGTGGACTTACTGCTTGTGTCCTCTGTTACTTCATCAATGATTTCAGAAGTGTAAAAGATTGTAAGGGCAGTCAAGGCTCAATGTATAGGAAAACCTCCTATGTTAACCAGTATACTCGAACATCACTCAACACCTAAAGCATAACTTCTTATCCCAGATGTATACAATAAAAAATTCACCAGACAAGCGATAGTACCAACATATGCCCATGTGAAGGTATAATTATGCCACATATTACTTGAACAAACAATACCAGCACCTTCAGAGGATTTGACATTTTTGTTGAAGAAGCTAAGATGCACCTAGAAAAATGCATTGTCAAATAGAATTTATTTTTTCCCAAGTCTACACATGTGACAAAAGCCAATCATCAATTAAAACAAGATGCAGAATCTTTTTTGAGGAGCTGTTGAGACAGCAATGTTAACAACAAATGACATTCTCTTCTCTGTATCTTGGTTGAGAAGACATGAACCCTGCAGTTCGCAAACATTCAACATTTTCTGTGCCTGCACTAACTCCAAGTGCAAGAACATCACAACAACTACACATACTTGGCATAGAACTCTCTGTAGAGTAAGACAGCCAGAGATTAGTATACAAAGCACTTTCACGATATTTCAAATTAATTCAATACTAACACCACAACCCATGCCCGAAGGAGTCACTGAAGGAGTGATTACTGATGCTTACTTCCTCCTTGTAAAATTCGGTACAGCTTTGATTCATACAGCAGCTGTGGGTGCTTCGTCTTGATGCTTTCCTGCAAGATGAGAATGTAACATGAACTTACAAAAACAAATTGCTTCCACTAATGACATTGAATCTGCATAGCATGAGTTTCCTGAAGCATTATAAACATGTATTCTGCTTCCTTAAACTCCTGCATTGGACCAAACTTTTCCTCCCAGGCACTCAAGCCATTGGCTTTGAACTAGAATTGCGTCCAGATATTACGACTTTGCTTTGAGGGATCCCAAAGCCAATTTCATTCCACTAAGCATTCAATTGCTCCCAATAGCTTGAAATACATGTGCGTTTAGATAATTCCACACCATTCGTCTGCCATAGCTGACAGAGTGCATAGAAGGTACAGCTAACATACCAGTTTAATACCAACCTCTTCGTTGGTCTGAATGTTGGTTCCTGCAAATATACGCACCAATGAGTGCAAAATATCAGACTTATCCAAAAGTTACACAAGATCCTTAAAAATAATTTTCCTGTAGAAAATGAAGAAATATAGGTAGGTTATTAATCAAGTAAATGGCACCTTCCCCTTTCGCCGAACGGCCAATGCAAGGGTAACTAGGACTCATCCGATCCAAGAGATCGTCAGCAAGCATTGAAATTAATCTTGCGAGAATGTACTATATATCTTTTAACCCAACTTAGCGACTGTTCCAAGACTCAACTCGAGAGCACCTCCACAAATGGTATCAGAAACAAACAGGACTATCCGTGGTGAAGGGCAATTAAACAGTGCGGATCGTGTAAATTTCTGTTGATGCTCAAATAAAGGTAACCACTCACCTAGATAGATCTCGCCGAAGGAACCACTTCCAATTTTCCGACCAAGGCGGTATTTGTTGCCCACACGTGGTTCCATCGGAAATGACGCCGTTTCAGTGTGCTTCTCTGTACAGTTATCTCTAACTTGAAACTCGTGAGACGACTCAGACGACTTAGGAGGCAAAAACCTGTGAACTTCCACTTGAGCCGCCAGCGAAAGCACTCTCCCAGCAAAGGCTTCAGCTTCTCGTCTGAAACTCCACAACCGTCACATGCCTCCACTGCACGCGCGGCCGCAATTCTACTTTAAAAGGACCACCGGAAGAACAGACGCAAGTTACACAAACCCTTCCTTTGCACCACTCAAACCCTCCCCGTTTATCTCACCACCACAGCTGCACACATGCACCTGCAATCTCCTTACTACTGCATCCCTCACGCGCCCTTCTTCCGATCTGAGTCCTACCGTCTATCATCCCCGATCACCAACAACCAGCCCAACCGCCGCCCGAACTCAAAAAACAAAAAAACAAAAAAAACAAAAAAAACAAAAAAGAAGGGAAAGGCTGAACCCCTCAAAAGGAATAAATCTTACTCCGCGGATCTTCTAATGCGCACTCTTCACTGTAAATCCCTAAAGCGCACACTCCACTGTACATCCCTAATTTATCGGCGAATGCTCAGACTCCTTCCATCAAGTCACCTTGTGTCTTCACATTCGAGATCTTCCTGGTGTATGCAACCACGCGCGAGCCTGCTCTTGCAAATGCTAAGGACGGCTGTGGGGCTAGCGCTACCCTAGCGAGGGTTACCTACGTTGTACTGCCGCGGTCTAGTTCTTCAGTTCTCTATCCCACGCGCCACCTCTACTTTGGGTGAATTGAGATAATAAGGTCGGAGCTAACAACGTACTATTCTAAACGTACTATTCTCAATCTAATGTAATAGCACAGCATAATTCCTAATTGTAATCCACAAATAAGTACATATTTCTAGTGTAATTTTAGTTTGATTATCGATAATCAAAAAAACCTTACACATGACTGCAAAACCCCATCCTATGATTTCTAGTGTATTTATGCAAGGCTTTCAATTGCTTAATACCCTATCCCATGATTTGGAGAGCATAATCTAAATTACACAATCCTAAACTTGATTTTGAATATTATAATCTAGACTGTACCATCTCAAACTTGGTAATGTTGATGTTTAGCAATTTAGACAATCCATCTATATTATTGATGAATTGTGATTTTTGATATAATAATTTTCCATTATGAAGGTACCTTCATCATTGACTTGAAGAAGCTACACGATAAGCATGCTGGAGAATGTTGTTATGATAAGTTCCACCTCTTGAAGCTTAGAAATTCATCCAAATTGGATTTTAGTGTTTATGTAAAGAAATGTTTTTTCTATTGAATTTGTTTAGATTATTGGTTTAGTCCTCAAACTTTGGCCCTCGTGTAAGACTTTAACACTACAAAGACCATCCAAAATCTTTCTTTTTCCTATTATGTAGCTCCATATGGAAAAAATGTGAATTACATGTAGAACGCACAAAGGCCAAACCATATTACATCATTGCATTGATATATGTGCATTCTATTGGGAAGAATGTCTAAAAACACATTCCCAACTTAATCCACATAAGTAATACATAATGGTCTAACATAAAACATTGTGTTATTTTTAAGTTACTTAGAAATCATTGAATTTCTCTTCCATGCAAACATCATAAGAACATGCCATTTCAATTACAACACTACACCATTGATTGGGCCTCCCCACTGGGAGGTCACTTCATTGTCAAATTGACACCACGTGCGGACAAAGTTTGCTACCCCTATATTACATGCCATATATAATTTTAAAATTCATGATATTTTTTCTACATATACATAACCATTGATAGTATATTTTGGAAATTTTTTGGAAATTTTTAGTCATCTTTATTTTTTTAAATAAATGTTCTAGTTCAATCATGTGTCATTCTAGTTAGAAACGGTATGTTTTATGAAAAACACAAATCATCAAATTTAGTTACCACTTTTACCTATGTCATAGGTTTTGTGTATATCTACTCATGATAAAATTTTGATAAAATTTTGACCCATTTTGGTGGTGCAACTTACCAAAAGAAGATTTTTTTTGGTCGCATGTGGTGTTCAACTTGACAATGGAGTGATCTAACCGTGGGTCTCCCATTCCCAATGTGGCATATTTGGTCCCAATCGGGGGAGTCACATGATAAGAAATACATGCCAAAATGAACTCAAGAAATATTGATATGTTTCGAGTGAATTTTTAAATGTTTTCTCCCACCATAAATGGCAAAACATTTTCCTTTGGTGGGGATATCCATAGCATTTTCCAGTTCGAAGGTTGACATGCAATTTTCCTTTCATGTAGATGACAAATTAAAGGTTGCAAAGGTTGAAGAAACATTCCATGACATTCTCAACAAAATTTGCGATGAAATTAGAGTTCACTTTGCCTATGATCAAAATGGCAATGTTTTATATAATGTTTTTTCTTTTTTTAGGAATGACTATTGCCATGGGAAGCATGTAATCCCCATGACATCATAATGATAATGGAAAATAGTTTCATTTGAAGCAAACTAGTCCACCTTGATATGTATGGGTAGTTGAATAAGGTGAAAGAGATTGTTTGACATTTGGAAATGCATGCCTCATGTGCAAAAAATCCTCAACATTTTTGGTGGATATCCCTCAAGACTTAACCAGTGAGTCAATATTGGTGGTGTGTAAACTCATAATGTTTTTAGCCTTTGGTCAATCCCACTCACTTTCATGGTGAAGAAGCCATATCAAAGTTTATAACCTCAAAAAATTATAATACTTGAATTTCTTCTTCATCTTCTTAAATGATGGGTGGGCTCCACATGTACTAAGAGTTAGCGTTGTTTGTTATGGATGTAAATATAACATTGTGTGTATTCCATACATTTGAATTGTGCAGTTAGGCCTCTAGACGTCAAACAATTCATTGATATTGTGAATTATAGTGTTGAACAAAATGAAGTGTTGTTTGTAAAGGTGGATTGTGGAGTGATTTTAAAGTCCCACAAAGCAACAAATGCAAACCTTCCAAAACCATGACAATTAACTCTCCCTTTGCAATGCAATGGTCACCAAGAGTAAAGGGATGAATAAGTGTCTATAACACACCAAACATGTGCCAAAACCCCCACATGTTGTCCAAGGAGGGTAATAATTGTTGTTGTCCCAACCTCCCATGACCTTGGTGGAGATCATTATTCTTGCCATACAATCGCAAGGTTTTATGGAATTCCCGTGCATGAAATACGAGTGAGAATTTTTCTCAAAAGATTTATAGTTCTATGAAATACATCCCAATTGGACTAGGGTCATGAATTGCACTATCCATCAAAGCCTAATAAGGTGTTTAGCAACATAAATTGTATTTGGCCGTATTTAGGTGGCCTTTATGTTCCTTGATGGTGGGTTGCGCTTTAAAATAGGAAAATATGTCAGCGATAGTGGAAAATGGTAGCTAAGTCACATGGTGGTGTTTTGTGATTTCCTTGATTGTAGGAATTAATGATGTTAGCCTCTTTGGCCTCACTAGCTAACTACATTGATAAAGGTGTATCCAATCTCTTGAATGATGTGGACTTAAAGCTAGGATTTTAAAATGGCAATGGTGGATTTCATGGAGTTGGGCATGTTTTTTGTACTAAAGGTTGGATGACTCTCAACATTAAATCCCGTTGACAAAAGGGTTTAGGGTCTCCATTATCATGGTGTGTGCCATGCATGTGCATGTAAAAAATGATGGAAAGTTGAGCTAAAATTTGCATGGCTTTGGTTGCGCATGTTTGTTGACATCACAAACCCATTGAGTTGGATTTGGCCACCACCATTTTGTCCACAACAATTTTGTTTGAGATAGTGCAGGGATGGGTTGTGACATGAGGATGGCTCCTTCAATGAGAACATATGATTGACACTTTAAATTTGTTTGTTTGGTTGTTGGTCTGGGACCATGTTCAATGCAAATAATGGTCTATTGGTGGTTGAGTGTAGGCATTTCTTGAAGGTATTCATTATGATGGGGGAAATTTGGGTCAAGCTGTGAGCCCAAAAGGGTGCCCACATTTAGTCTTAGACCCTTGAAACGTTAGTTGATGCACTTTGAAGTAGCATGTTACTTCACAAAAATATAAAAAGAGTGAAATGTTAGTCTTAGAAGTACCATGTTGTAAGAGGCTAGGATGTGAGTTGTTATTGTGTTTTTACCTTCGGAAGGATTTGAGTGAATGAGGATAGGTAAGGAGAACTTGGATTGAGTAGTTAGTGAGTAGGCTAGTACAAATGGATGGAGACAACCAAAGTGACTCAAGAGGCAAGTGCATTCGAATTGGGATGAATGGAGGATCACATGGAGCGCACAAGTGGACCACCTCATCATGGCCACTTAATGGGGAAGGCCCAAGGAAGAATGCAAGGTGGAGGATAAGCAAATTCTCAAAGCACCAATCAAATCACGAGTTAAGCATCGTGGTTTGAATTAAGTGGTGAGCGACGATTTGGGAAAGTAAGGGGAGAAAGTTATGGCGGCGGAAAGCGAAGGAGGCTAAGTTTGGGTTGAAGCATCCCAAGTTTGGTAAAGTGTGGTAGGTAGAAAGTCAAGGCTAGTTAAATGTTCGAATTAGGATCCTTGTTGATCATTTGAGGGAGGAAGGCTTAGAAGATAGGATTGGCGCCTACTAAGTAGGAGGAAATCTCAAGGGCTTATCGTGAGCCTTGAGGGTGCTCACCCCCTCAAGCTTACTATATAATCCCTCATTCTTCCCTCACTCATCCTCTCTCTTTCCTTTGTGCTCCAAGGCACCCCACGAGTTATAAGTGTGGGTGTGGGAAGCCATATTGGAGCACATGTGTGTGCTTAGTTTTTAGTTTGAGAGCCAAGGCTTGTTAGCCTTGAAGAGGGCTTGACCTCTTGGTAGAATTAGTGTTGACGTGAAGGATTTTAAAGTTAATTCATGATTCCAATTTGTGGTACTTAAAGTTCATGTTTTGAATACACGTGGTTGCAAGTTCCATGTTTAAGAGTTGAGCACTTGATGTTGTGATGAGTGCAAAAATATACTTGTGTGGATTAGTTAGTCTTAGTGAAGTTAGGAAATTCTCTCTCCCCCTCTCCTCTCTAGGATTTTAGGATTTTAGGATTAGAGAAGAATTGTGTGATTAGAAAGGGGTTGTTAGTAGAATTAGGGAAATTAGGTAGGAAGATTAGTTAAGGGCTTGAATAATTAGTGAGGTAGTTGGGGATTACAACTACAAAGTTGTGGGTTTATGAAGGAGCTGGGTTTATGAAGGAGCTGGGTTTGTTTAGTTAGAAAGTAAAGAGCTGGGTTTATGAAGGACCTGGGTTTGTTTAGTTAGAAGCTAAGGAGCTGGGTTTATGAAGGAGCTGGGTTTGTTTAGTTAGAAAGTAAAGAGCTGGGTTTATGAAGGACCTGAGTTTGTTTAGTTAGAAGCTAAGGAGCTGGGTTCATGAAGGAGCTGGGTTTATGAAGGAGCTGGGTTTGTTTAGTTAGAAAGTAAAGAGCTGGGTTTATAAAGGACCTGAGTTTGTTTAGTTAGAAGCTAAGGAGCTGGGTTCATGAAGGAGCTGGGTTTATGAAGGAGCTGGGTTTATGAAGGAGCTAGGTTTATGTAATTAGAAAGTAAAGAGATGGGTTCATGAAGGAGCTTAGTAGATAGCCTACCTAATTAGCTCATAGACAAGTAGTTAGTTACATTATGCTAGTTAGTGTTATGGTGGCTTTCACAAGTAAATGTATTTGAGATTGACTATAGAGAATAGTGGTTTTTTTTAACACTTGCATCCTCTCTTTAAAAATAAACCACGTGCACAAATTAATGGAGAATGTGGAGCACTCTCGCGATGGCAAGACAAAGGAAGCAAAGACCAAAGTTAAATCCAAGACCACTTGAAGGGTGAACCTTGCACTATGGACTCATCCAAGTCCAAATCCAATACCGCGGAGGAATGTGAGCCCAAACCCACTACTCGGACTACGGACGCTTAAGGGTGGGGGGTTTGGCCTCACACAAGCAAAGAGAATGTTGTAATTATGTTTTTCGATTCCACTTCTTTGCCATGCAATGGTCATGATGAGTGGTTGGACTATCCACCTGTGTGCAATGGTGGCAATCATGAGCGGGGTGTAATTGTTATGTTTGCATTGGAAATATATAATTAAAAATTTGTCATGGTAATATGTACATTCAATGAATTGTAGGGAAAATATGTCAAATGTGTGTGAGGATGGCGGGACATGTGTGGGCAAACCATTAACCAAAATTATGTTGGCCATAATTTATGTAGGCATTGGCATTTTGTGTGTGGGTGGGGGGGTCAAGTGCATTAAATCAGGTTTGAACATGGAATCAAGGGTGGAGCTATTATTATTTGTAAAATGGTGAGTGAAAAACATTTAATTGATGTGGAAAAGTGTTTTGTTATGTCTATTTATTTGGAATCCTTTATTGACAAGGTGTTTGCATGTGGCTAAAAGATGAAGCTATGTGTCTTTATTGTGAGTGCCTCTACTGCATAATGTACAATAGATGGAGGGGATTTTTTGAGCCAAAATAGGCATTTCTCATAATTACCCATACATTGACCATTGTGGAACTTGAGGGTTTGGGAGGTTTGGGCGGGGATGTTGGATGGAGTTTTCTTATAGTGCATTGGATAAAATGGGGTCAAGATGCTCATTGTCCAACCATTTTTGGATGTAAAGTTTTTTTTGGCAATAAAAAGGTGGAAAATAAATTAAAAAAAGAGGAAAATGTCAAAGTTGTGGATGGGACCTGAATAAAAAATATTATTATATAGGTATTGGGGGAAATGGTGGAACATATGGACGGGGTCACCGCTGAAAATAACATTGGGTTGGCTAACCTTTATATATGCTAATGTATACTAATGATCATTACCTTTAATTTCTATGTGGGATAAATCTTAGTGTATATGGACTGGATAAAGGTATTTAATAATATTGGTGAGGATTTTCATAAGTAGATGATGATCAAGGTGGTGGCACGGGGGTTAGAAGGTGAGATTTAAAGATTGTGGAGTAGATATTGGAGACAAAGATGTCAGTAAAATTGTAGGTAGGGAGGGTTGGGTGAAGGAGGGATGTGGTGTCGTTTATGGCCATGAGCTCGACTTGTAGGATTTTCTCCCGGTTGGACATGCATGCACAAATTTTAATCTCTTAGTGGGGGTGAAGATATTGAAACAAACCATGGTGGATAATTATATTTTGTAAATCAAGAAGTGTGTGTGTATATGCTTTGGAAAAATGGGTATTCTATTGGAGGATTAATGGAGATATGTGGAAGTGTATGTGTGGGGGGGGGGATTAAAGGAAAATTTATTTGGAATATTGTTATTTTGTATATTTTTGATGAGGTTGTTTTACTGACGGGTGGAAGGAAGGGGCAGGTAGGTGTTTGGATGGGGGGGGGGAACATGAGAATTTCATGAATAAATAAAAACATATGAGCAATAGTGGATGCATTTGAAAGAAATTGTTTCTAATTCAAACATGTGCATGTAATTAGGGAAAGAGTTTGACGTTATCACGCACATATTTGAATTATAAGCTCAATACTTTGATGCTATCATACTCTTGATTATGGCAAAATTACTTCCCCAATACTTAAAGCAACCATAATTTCCTCTATATTTGCCTAAATGTGGCACGTGATGGGTCTAGCGGCATGTACGCAAACCCTTTGATGCTCCCAACAAGTGACGCACTTCCTAGTGTGATTCCTTTTTGCCACCCCTCTGCACATGTTACACCGTTTTTGCCATTTTTTGTGTCCTTCTAAGTCAAGCAAAGAACCTTCGCGAGACTACAATTTCCCTAGAGAAGTGAAATGGGCCACCACTGCAAGAAACAACATAGATGATTGATGACTGCAACACATGATTGTTTTACTATCTAACCTCATATGGATTGACATGTCAAAGAAAATGATTTCCATTTTAGATTGTAAATTCAAGAAACCAAAAAAAAAAAAAAAAAAAACACACCTAGACGGCATGACCATGTTACTTGGTAGTAAATTCCAATTCAATGGTGGATAGGCCTCATGTTGAATTGCTACTATCTCTCGTTTTGAATAATGAAGTGCAAAAACCCACACTTGAGGTTGTGGCCCTGCCAAATTGGAGAATCCCTCAGTCTAGGTTAAATAATGGCCATCTCACATTAAAAAAAACCTCATGGCTACCCTTCCAAAAACCCCAATGACCCGAAGAAAACTTGAGGTTTGGTGTGGTTGCAAATGAAATAAAATAACTGAAGAATGTAACAAAAATAAAAATAGCAATGATATCAAAATATTGCTATTTGAGATGAAGGAGTTTGTCCTCAATCTTGTGACTTCTACCCACAATGAGCAAGCCACACTAACTAGAGGCTGAAATTTTTTTAAAAAAATTGAGTTCTCTACGCACCCAAAAGATGCACTCAGTCTTTTCATCAATTTGCGACCTTGAGTTCTCAAATTCCACCCTCTTCAATATGATCAGAGCATAATTCCAGAAAAAACTACACACACGCATCCAAATGTATGCACCATACACAAGCAATGCTACAACAAAGACATGCACACCACAACCAACAGATGCAACGTGGCAATTGGACCAAACAATATTCAACCACACTTAGGTCAGATTCATTCTCCTTCAACCAATTCAACTCCTTTCATCTACGATAAGAATACTTCACTATCACAATAGCGCCATCTTAATCAACACATGGTAGGTTGGTTTGCCAAGTTGGCACACATGGTGCCGATGGTGGGAACTACACGCGCATGGGAAACTTAGTAGTGTGAGCATAGAATGGAGAGCGGAGAGCGAAGAATTTGAATTATGATGGATAAATTTGATATAAATAGTGCCTATGACTGTGGAATTTGGAGATGTTTAAGTTCAATTTGTTGAAAATGTATCCCAATCCTGTGGAGATTATAACTTAATTTAATTCCACCAGTAAGTATAACGTAAAGGTGTGGAAGAATGTATTTCTTTTTAAAGGTCTTGTAGTATGGTTTCTAAATGTTTTAGGATTAAAACAAGGTTGATGTCAGCAAACAGAATCAAACATCAACATAAGATCAAAATCGAGTTGAATGGGGATTTGCAAAAGGTAGATGGAAATAAAACAAATGAATTAAAAAAAATCAAATAAAAACATAGTATATGAGCTTGAGTCACCAAACCCACAAGGCTTAATTAACAACTTGGACTATCATGTCTATAACTATTATTGCCCTGCTTGGCTTTATATCTAGGAAATCCAAAACTAGGTTGTTGAAAGGGTGGGTGCAAGTAGGAGGTGGGGACGGTGCCTCCGCAAAATAATGGGCAAATTCAGTAGCATATGGAGGGAGCTCAAACATCATTGAAGGGGTTACAAACATGTCCACATAGAGGACACAGATCGGGCTCTCATTTGGAATTCTGAACATACAGGTGGAGAAATAAAAACATGAGCACATGCAGAAAATTGCGATCCGAGAAGATAGAAATGCAAACAAACAAGCTAGAAGCCAACAACGAACTTATGCACACAACAAATCAAAATTCCGCTTTGCCATCTTCCGAGGGGGAGGAGCAAAAATAGACCCCCGTTGTGGGGCAATTTGCCGGGAAATGTGCTCCTATTCAAGCTCACGCATGGGGAGGAGGTGAGACTTGAAGATGTCAATGTCCAACTCAAGCGGCAAACAATGACGTAACCCCCTAGAACATCACAAAAACCAAAAAGTAAGAATAACAAAATGAATGTGAATGCAATATATACAAGAAAATAAAAATAAAAATAAAAATAAAAAAATAATATTAAAAGAGATGAAGAACAAACCAACGCCACATTGCCAATCCATGATAATGTCATCCTTGTCTATGAGGGCAGAGACAATGATGGAGAAAAACTTGTGAAGTTTTTCACGAGCATCACAAGTTCATGAGATTGTAACCCATGTCCTCGAAGTTTGAGGCACAAATATTCAAAACAAATTCAGTACGCACGAGGATCTTGATGAAGAACTTGCGGGTCTGCATGAAACAAACACGGGAGAGTTAGGAATACAAGGATGCAAAATATAAGGGTATAAAAAATGGACGAGGACTAAAGGAATTTACCAATTCAAAAGGATTCATATCCAACTAGAGATCAAGGTCATTCATGCCAAATTAGTCTTCAGCAACGTAGAAGTCCTCAATGTGTGCCCAATCATGAATTGATCAAGAGACATTAGGATCAACGGAGTGCACAAAAACAATGGTGTCATTGTCATGGAGGTTGGCGTTTACAAAGGCAAAAATAACCTCAAAGTATGTGGAAGGTCGTTTGTTCCACGCAAGAACATCCGAGGACGAGGCCGAGATTCTCGACACACGTGCTTCTCGAGCACATCTGCAAAAAACATATCAATGCCCGTGTGAACCTTTGGCTTGGCGTTTGGTCAGGTATGGCCTACTCCAACCTGCAAAGCAAAAATCGAGAAAGAAATAAACAAAAAAATAAGTATTGAATTCCATAGAATGAATGGAGAAAACAAAAGATAGGCACACAAACCTTGGTTAGGAATTCTTGTATGTGGTGGTAGACCAGAGGGGGAACCTCGGTCTTCATGACATCCTCAATGAGCTCTCCCATGTCCACATTCTTAATCAAAGAAAGAGTAGATGGCCTCTCCAAGGAAGTTGCAGATGTATCCAATGCAATGACATTCCTCTTGTAAATAACTTCTTGGAGACGGCCAACTAATGAGAAATAACTTCTTTGCCGTAGTGCATTGCATGAAGACATGGCGACACTATTCGGGGTCGCACAATGCAAAGGTCTACACTAAAAACGTGTCCTTAAAGTATTTTGAGATACAAGCGCAAGTGAACGCCAAGTCATTGCGGTGGCATGATAGTTTGGCGCTTACAAAGGTGAATTTGATCCACAAACCGGACCGTGGCAATGTGGTTCCGGATGCACTAAATAGACGGAGAGAGCTCTAAGCAATGAAAACCATCCAAACCTTGTGGCTAATGTTTATCGGTGAAGGAAACTTGTGATGCAAAATACAAGAGGGGTGCATTAACTACCCCAAAGCACAAAAACTTCTAGGTGAGCTTTGCAAAAGCAAGGTGCTTGAAGAGGTTAAGTTGGTGAACGAATTGTTCAAGTATAAGCAAAGTCGGGTGTATGTGCTACAAGGCAAGTTGAGGCTATCAAATTTGAAGGAAGAATATGATAGTCACATTACCAACCATAGAGGAAAAAAAAAACACCACCATAGAATGGTGTCAAGGAGGTACCATTGGCAATGCATAAAGGAGGATATAGCCCACTTTGTGAAGGCTTGTATAAAATGCCAAGTGAACCGAGCCTCTTACCAAAAGCAAGGCGGCCTTTTGCAACCGTTGCATATCTCGCCGGACCATGGCATGGATATGTATGTGCATGGACTTGATCACAAGTTTGCAGGAGTCACAAGGGTATGATGTCATATTGTTGATGGTAGAATGGTTTGCCAAGTTGGCACACATGGTACCGATTATGGGAACCGCAACCGCATTGGAGACCGCATAGTCTTTTATCAAAGGATTGTAAAGGCACCACGGGTTGCCAAAAGTGATTGTGTCGGATCTAGATCCCAAGTTCACAAGTGCATTTTGGAGGCATTTCTCTAGAGAGGTTGGAGTGAAACTAAGGTTTAGTATGGCCTTCTATTTCCAAACAGATGGGAAAATGGAATGTGCGAATGGAGATTCAAACTAATAATTGAGGAAGTTGGTGAGTTCAAACTAAAGAGATTGGGTGGACTATGTGGGTTGAGCGAAGTTTAGTTGCAATGTAGCTAGGGACTTGGCAATAAAGGGGTCATTTTTTGTGGTGGCTTATGGAGTGGATGCGCTCCAACCTACTAACCTAGCTCTTGAGGGGGCACATTCAATACTAGAGTTCAACCAAGATGGTGAGGACTTGGCCAAGGAGCGTGAACAAGTCTTGGAAATGACCAATTTGTCGGTGGAGAATGCCCAAAAGTGTTACAAAGAGCAAATCAATGCCGGAAAATGCGAAGTGGAGTATGAGGTGGGCCAAAAAGATGTTGTTGAATGTGAAAAATTTCTCCTTGCCGGAAGCCCTCATTCAAAGTTCATGTGCAAAATTGGAGCTCGGTTTCCCATCGTGGAACGAGTGTTCAAGGACATGTACAAGTTGGAATTACCGCCCGAGATCAAAATGCATCCGACATTCCATGTCTCATCACTAAAGCCATTTAAGAAAAATACCATGTGGCCCGATCGCAAGCAAGTGATTGGGCCACCTTTCGACCTTGAAGGAGTTATTTGGAATATGAGGTAGAGGGCCTCCTCAAGTTTAGGAAACCTAAGTGAAGAAAACAAAGAAGTACTTGGTGAAATGGCGAGGCTACCGTGAGAAGGAAGCCGCTTAGGTAGTGGCAAGAGACATGGTGAATGTCAAGGAATCGGTGGAGCATTTTGAAAAAACTAGGGCTAGAGGTTCAAATAAAATGAAGCGTAGGCATTCTTGAGGACATCAATCTCTTTTAGTGGGGGAGAGCCGCTAGTAGCACACTTAGCTTGAAAGCAATGCCCTCTACAACATGTATTTGTTCTATGGCTTAAGGCAATAAAATCAACTTTAGTGATGCAAAGAAAAATAAAATGAGATGAGGTCCTAGTCTTGTTGTAGAGCTCGCAAATCGCAACCATGGAAGCCACAGAAGGTCGAGCGCAAGAAGTTGAAGCAAGTTGGGGCAGGGGAAAGAAGACGACCGGAGAAGGGACGGAACAAGCAGGAGGCCAACGGAACGGGCATGCGGCCAAGGGAACCAGTAGGAGGCCAAGGGAACGTGCAAGGCCAATGGGAACGCGGACTGCTGGCTGGGGCCATTGGAAACGAGGGCCGAGCCGAGAATTGAAGAGGCGGGCCGTCCCTATTTATAGGGCACGTGACCGAATTCAAGGGATGAATGTATTTGCCAATGAATAAGTAACCAAAATGATACCAAGGGGTATGTAGCTAGGAAAAACATTTTAATTAAGGTAGATTCCTAAAAATATAATTAGGACCCTAAATTCAGACTATATTTAGATACAATGCTAAATTTATCTGAAGCTAACATTTACAAAAATCTACAAATACCTAGATGTGAGAAACTATATAAAGAGGCCAACTTGAAGGCCATAATACACTTCATTTTGCCCGAAGATCATACGTGAGTGTCCAAGCTCCCGAGCATTGCATTCGAGTCAAAATTGGCACCCTCGGTGCATTAGGGTTCGGAATCGGCACCCTTGGTGCATTCAAGACTAAATTGGCACCCTCGGTGCATTGGAGTTTAAATTCAACAACCGTAAGGCAATTGGACTCACTTACACATACTAAGGGATTTCTTACAAGCACTATGGCGCGTAGCCCTTAGGACACGTCCGACCAACATCGACTTAAAGGAGGTTGGAAGATTCTAAGTTAGGAAACCAAGACTTACTCCAAAATTTGAGCCGAAGGAAATTAAAGGAGGTGATGGCCTAGACAACCTAAGGGTGGAAATTGTGATCTTGCTTAGGCATGGATACTTTGCGGAAAATCATGGACTACGACCCCCAAGTAAATCTTCACAAGGGAATGTGTTAATCACCCAAGGATTGAAGTGAAGGGTCGAGGTAAGTATCCATATACTTTGGTGATGGCAGAAGTGATGTTTAAGACCTCCCCACTGAATTGACCCAAGTACCTACTTCGGTGATTTGAGGGAAAAAGGGGTCGCCAAGTGGCTCATTCATCATTACCTTAGATATGCAATAGGGAGAGGTTCCACGCCTTAGTCCGAGAAAGCTTAAGGTTATAACTTGAGATTTGCATTGATTACCGAATATTCTATCTTAAGATACCTCTCAGGATATTGATAAATATCGTCCAAGCTCCTTGAAGATTGAATCCACACATAAACTTGATGGCATGCACTTGAGGCTAATAGAATTAAGAGAATTCTATGACCTCAAGTATGTCCAACTTAAGGGAAATTATAGTTGCAAGGAAGCATGCTTGCCTCATAATAAGTGCTTAGGCAAGGATCTTCAAAGGAACCTTGGAGGAACTAGAGAATTCTCATGAGATCCATTTAGTGAGAGAGTATGTTTGAAAACCATAAACTCTCTCTCAAGGGAACATTCTTGAGATACTTTGAGAGAGTAAGGAAGGTTTTAATCATCCAAACCATGAAAGATAGCATATAAGAAGGATTTCCTCTTAAGAACACTTAACCTCGACATTAGGATTTAGGGGAACATAACCTTGAAAACTTAGAGCACTTTCTCCTTGGAGATTCACTAAGAGGAAACATCATATTAGAAACACTATGTATTAGACCACCTTTGAGTTTAGGAGTTATCAACATGCTAATTTGGATAGGTGTAGTGTCTATGTAAACCGGTCGACAGCGGGTTACTCCATCTAAGGCTGAGGGTTGAAGGTGGCCTCGACATTTTGGCGACCATGCTGGGGATTTTGCCACATGGACATTGCACTTACCTAAATTAGAATATCCAACTACAAAAATATGTGGAGAGGTTGGATGACAGGAATCGAATGGAGAACATGTACCACAGATGGTGTGGAAGACTTCAACAAGGCATAGAGGAGGAACGCGAGTCGGCGGAAACATTTGGACCGCGAAGGCAGAACCGTGTGGAAATAGCGGTACAACAAAGATTGGAGCAATTTAACCTTCGAGGATTTTACGTACATATAGATAGAGAAGGTGACGAAGGAAACTCAAAACAACAAGACATCTCAACCATAGGTAGATGGCCATAGGATTATCCAAAATATGGCACAAGAAAGTCAATTATGAGGAAATGGGAAGGAACCAGGAAATTCCACGATCTCATGTGGGATATGCATAAGATCTATGAGGATAGTGTATGGCAAGTATACAAAGAGAGAGAAATAGGTTTTACATATTGGTCACAATTTGAAAGAGACATTGATGAGTTACCGGAAGAGCTGCAAGCAGTAATCTTCTCCAAGGTATGGAATGACGGAAGAGAAGGAATCAACGCTCACGTTCTAGGAGCGACCAGACATCAAGGATACCACTACAAACAGGAAGGTTTGTTATATGATTTGTATGTTAAGAAGATATTTCTACCTTTGTATGGTGGTTTGAATGGCAGGGTGGGAAACTAAAATTTGGAATAGAGGCACAACCAAGAAACAAGACAAGGAGAACCATTACCCCAAATGATCATCCATAGGCAAAGATGTGAAGTACGGATGCAATGAGGCGACAAAGCTAGGAGAGCCGGCCAAGACCATGATCCCAAAACACTCTAAGTAGCATACATGGTTGATCATGAGGATACATCTAGTACGAGAAGTACATCACCCACCCTCAGAGAGCAGGAAGCAGAGAGGAAGCATGTGGAGCGCATGCATTCCAGAGAAAACTTTGTAAAACAGAATGAACAACAAAAGAGATAAAGAGAAGAGAGGTACACCAGGCGTATGCAACAAAGAACTATAGGAGGAGAAGAATATAGAAATGCCTCTGAACCACCGGCAATAGGTTCCCATACCACCAAACCCATCCACCATAGAAGTCAAAGTGAAGGAGGAGGTAACGATAAGACATACAAAGGAGATAAAGACACGAACGAGGACAACTTAGCTCAAGAAGAAAGCGAGGACGAAGATGATTTGATACTAGGAACCCCTATCGGGACCTACGTTCTAAGAACAAAAGGTACAGGTAAAAACACCGGTACGCATACCCCGGTAAGTGGGGCGCAGGATAAAGGTAAAACTCATCAAGCAAACACAACCAAGGAAGACCTTCTCAACCAAAGGAATTGGGAGAAATTGAAAAGGAATTTTGAAGAGCAATTTAGCTATGAAGACTCCGTTTTCTCCGGAGGGAGTACACAAAACCAAACGGACCAAGAAGTCAAGAGGCCTATCAGTCAGGAGGAATTTGACAAACTAAGAAGAAAATTGGACGAGAGACTCAAGCAGTTTCAAAGCTTTGGGAATAATTTAAGTCCCAGGGTCAGCCCACCACCATCAAACAACAACACCTTACCTGGTGTTGGAAACAACCCACCCAACCCGGCCAACATGGCTGCACAACCTCGAAGAACAAAGGTTCCCTTACCGACCTACAAGGGAAAGACCGACCCGGATACTTACATGCAAGAGTTCAACAATGTATGTCTTGCCAACCAAGAAGACACCGATGCGATCAAATTACAACTATTCCATGTCACCCTAAAGAAACGAGCCTTGGAATGGTATTCACAATTCGGTCCGAACCATTTCCCGGATTGGCTAGCCTTAGGAGCTGCTTTCCTTATGAGATTTAAGACCAAGAAGTTAGAGGGATAAATGATTGAAAGTTTAGGATCCCTCAAACAGAAGAAAAATGAAACAGTTGAAGAGTTTTATGAAAGGGTTATGGTGGAATCATCAAAGATCAATCCCCAACCCAGTAATCAATTCAAGAAAACATGGTTCCTTAATGGTCTCAAAAAGGAATATGCCAAACATATTGACCTAATGCTAACCGATGACCTAGACAAAGCAAAGGCCTCAGCTAGGAAATTGGAACTAGGGCAGATGAAGAAAGGAAGATTCCTCGATGAAAGTGACAGTGATGACTCAAGTGAGGACTCAGAAGAAGAAAAAAAAAACAAAGAATAGGAAAACCGATTCCTCTAAAGACGACATCAAACTCCTCAGGGAGGAAATAGAGGGATTGGCTCTAGGGAGTAGAAATTTTCAAACGGGCATTATTTGTCAGAGGTGTCGAAATGAAGGACACTACGTGCAAGAATGTCAAATGAAGCAATGCACAAACTGCAACAACCTAACCCACAACACAAGTGAGTGTGTCTACGAAAGACATGAATCTCGGAGGCCCCAAGATAGAAGATATGGGGTAAATCAAATACAACCCCAATCCAATCGAAGGCCAGGAGGAATAACCCCTAGGCGAGAAATGAATGAAAAAAAAAGTTCGATTTGAACCAAGGACTGAGTTCAGAAGAGATGAAACATCCCCATATAGGTACCGGGAAAATGAATATCGTAGAGATGAACGGCCATACTACAGGCCCAATGACAACTACAAAGATGAGTTTAAAAAGGAAGGATATTACCCCTACAAAAACCAAGATTACCGGAGGGAAGATGGATACCCCTACCGAGGAGGTCCTAAAGGACCTATCAACCATGACATGTATGAACATACCAGGAGCTTGATGGATAGTTACAACACCAAGGCAACGCCGAGAACTGGGTACACTGGTGGACCTCAGCAAGAAGGCAACCCCGATGAGTGTTTTTACTGTCATCAAAAGGGACACCGGAAGCCGGACTGTCCACATTTTATCAAACATCAACAGGAGTTGGATGGGTCTAGTGTAGGTTAGGTCTTTAGAAGAGAGATCCAAAATCGCTAACAAACCACCTAGGAATGACATCTTTGGGACTATGCCAAATTTGAAGATGCATTGTGGAGATCGTGCCCTAAAATAAACACAATACCGCACCATAGAGGATGGCAACTTGAGATTTGGTAAACTGACTACAAGTATAGTCGATGAGGGCATCGACTCCGTTTGGTGGGGGTGAATGTTATGCATTTGTGTTGCACACTTACATATATACCATTCAAGAATGCCCACTACCACACTACCTTACATCCTCTCGGTTATAAGAGGATGGACCACATTTCCCAAAAACTTCAAAAATCTAATTTCCAACACGAATGAGAATTCCATAGATACACATGTAACCAAATAAGACTGCCCACTACCACACTACCCTACACCCTTTCGGTTCCGAAAAGGTGGATCAGTGTTGAGGGCGCCTTCAACCCTCAGCCTTAGACGGAGTAACCCGCTGGTAACCGGTTTACACATACACTACACCTATCTAAATTGGCATGTTTATAAACTTCTAACTTGAAGGTGGTCTGATGCATAGTGTTCCTAATATGATGTTTCCTCTTAGTGGATCTCTGAGGAGAAAGTGCCTTAAGTTTTCAAGGTTATGTTCCCCTAAATCCTAATGTCAAGGTTAAGTGTTCTTAAGGGGAAACCCTCGTTATATACACTATCTTTCATGGTTTGGATGATTAACACCTTCCTTATTTTCTCAATTATTCCAATAATGTTCCCTTAAGAGAGTTTATAGCTTCAAGCATACTCTCTCACTAAATGGAACTCAAGAGAGTTCTCTAGTTTCTCCAATATTCCTTTGAGGATCCTTGCCTAAGCACTTATTACGATGCAAACATGCTTCCTTGCCATTATAAATTCCCTTAAGTTGGACATACTTGATGTCATGGAATTCTCTTAACTCTATTAGCTTCAAGTGCATGCCATCAAGTTTATGTGTGGATTCAATCTTCAAAGGTGCTTGGACGATATTTATCCATATTCCAAGAGGGGTATCTTAAGATGGATTATTTGGTAATCAATGCAAATCCCAAAGTTACTACCTTAAGCTTTCTCAGACTAATGCGTGAAACATCTCATGTCGCGCACCTCTCCATGAGGAGTGCCCGAACCACCATGGGCACAAGGGGGACCCCGGAGTGACACCCGGGACTTGTGGCGCCGTTGGTGAGAAGGCCCAAGTGATCCTAGTGTGGGTGAAGGCCCCGGGTGTTGGGAACGCCTCCCATCCACGGAGACTAGGAGGCACGAGGATAAGGCCATGAGCTATGCATAGCGCACAACTCATGGCGTGGTGATTCTAGAATGCTCAAGAACACCTCAATCGGAGGTGTGAGCTAGGAGTTATGCCAATTTGAGTTGGGCGCTGTCCCGGGACAGCGCCCTGATATAGCAATGGCTGGGAGTAATTTCCGGGACTGCCAAGGTTCAAACAGGCATAACTTCGTCAATACTTGCCTGAATGGGCCAAGTGAGGAGTCCATTGGCATCTACGTGAAGCGTAGATGAATATGGAGTGGTTGCTTGTTAGTATCAGACATCATACAAGGAAGTTATGATGGTCTGAAGCTTATGGGGGCTTCTAGGCCCATCGGCTAAGGGAAAATGTCTACTTGGCCCCAACTCTTGGTAGGGAGACAAGAGGTTTCTTGACGGTGGGATAGGGGCCCCGCGTGGAGTCTTAGAGGCTTATATGGGTGAGGTGGTGTGGCCTCACCCACCTGAGGCCGAACGGCATGGCCTCCATGGGCTTTGGCCCATTGTGAGGCCATAGTTGCCTAGTACGCTTTGGGTTGTTGTAGTGTTGCTCCAGCAACGCGATGATCAACATAGGAGTGGACTTCCATGGATGGAAGTCCACATCAAAGAAATGGGTTACCGATTAAGGGGTGAGTCCCGAAAGCAAAGTAGGAGGGTTGGTTCCTCCTATGAACTATAAGGTCCGGGTGAGAGGAGCTAACCATTAGCATGGCGGAATGCGAAGGGTTAGCGCTCGTAATCTTTGCTAGAAACAAAAATTGGCAAGATGGTCAAGGGGAGCTAGCAAGGGTTGCAACATCTCCCTAGTGCATGTCTATGTTAATGATGAATGAGCCACTTGGCGCCCCCTTTTCTATCATATCACCAAAGTGGGTCATTTTGGTGGAGTTGTCCTAAACCTCAATTTTGACATCGTCAAAGGATATGGGTACTTACCTCTATCCTTCACTTCAATCCTTGAGTGCGTAATACAATCCCTTGCGAAGATTCACTTGGGGCTTTAATCCATGATTTCCAAAGTTCACTCACCTAGGCAAAAAATCATGATTTTCACCATTAGGTCGTCTAGGCCGTCACCCTCTTTAACTTCGTTAGGCTCTAATTTTTTAAGTAAGTATTGGTCTCCCCACTTAGAATCTTCAATCTCCTTAAGTCGATCTTGGTAGGCCGTGTCCTAAGGTGTCACGCGCCATAGTGTTTGTAAGAAATCCCTTAGTATTTGTAAGAAATTCAATTGCCTCACGGTTGTCGAATCGAACCCTAATGCACCGAGGGTACCAATTTTGGACTCGAATAGCTTGGACACTCACGTATGATCTTCACGCAAAATGACGTGTATTATGGCCCTCAAGTTGGCCTCTTTATATAGTTTTCCACATCTAGGTATTTGTAGATTTTTGTAAATGTTAGCTTCACTTAAAATTAGCATTGTATCTAAATATAGTCTGAATTTAGGGTCCTACTTCTATTTTTATGAATCTACCTTAATTAAAATGTCTTTCCTAGCTACATATCCCTTGGTATCCTATTGGTTACTTATTCATTGGCAAATACATTCATCCCTGGAATTCGGCCACATGCCCTATAAATAGGGGCGGCCCGCCTCTTCAATTCTCGGCTCGGCCCTCGTTTCCACTGGCCTCGACCAGTAGTCCGCGTTCCAATTGGCCGCGCACGTTCCCTTGGCCGCATGCTCGTTCCCTCGGTGGCATGCCCATGCCCTTGGCTGCATTCTCGTTCGGTCGGTGTCTACGTTTCCGCCCCTTCCCCTGTCCCCAGCTTGCTTCAGCTTCTTACGCTCGACCTTCCGTGGCTTCGATGGTTGCGAGCTCTACAACCAGATTTGCCAAAAACTTCAAAAATCTAATTTCCAGCACAAATGAGAATTCCACACATACACATGTAATCATTCAAGACCGCCCACTACCACAGTACCGTACACCCTCACGATTCCGAGAAGGTGGACTAGATTTCCCAAAAACTTCAAAAATCTAATTTTCAACATAAATTTGAATTGCACATATACATAGGTAACCATTCAAGACTGCCCTTTACTACACCACCCTACAACCTCTGGGTTTCTAACCCCCCTTGCATCTCATAATGCTCAAACCCAAAGGAGGTTTAGGAAAAAAATCAAACGGATCACACCTCAAATAAGGAAAGAATACCCAGTGGGTTTAAGCATATTACTAAGCGGAGGAGAAAAAACTAACCATAATTTCCCTAGTAATGGCGAGCAAGCCGCAAAGAGCCCAACTTCACATTTGAGTGGTATCACCGTTCCAACTACTTTCTCAAGAAATGCCTTTGCAACGGACCGAACCCTAAACCGTGACCTAAATGAGTGCTTGGAGGTAATGGGGTTGTAGCACCTCAACCAATTATGCCTTGTGTATTACAATGTTCCACATCATCCATGGAATTTTAACTATAACGCACAATCTCTACCCTTTCAATTCCAAGACCCCCGCATTCAGCCCACCCATATTGAAATTCAACAAACAAACCAACCCAAAATTTCATTAAGCCCATCCATTTTAAAATATCAACAAACCAAGCCAAGCTTTTGAGCTTCACGACTGAAATAGGTCAAGACGTAAAGTGATAGAAAATTCCCTAAAGATAGGATGGAATCACTCACGATAGATAAAACACAAAGGAACTATAAGAGTGGAGAATAAGTGGAATTAAGAAGGAATGAAGAATGAAAGACCCTAAGTTGTTATTGTGATCCTTAATCCAATGTGACATTAACCCTTATAGACACTATCTCAGTCTTCCTGGAGACTTAGTTCCCTGGGTTTGTTATTTTGAGTCATAGCAAACACCTAACTACAGTGGGCAACTTATGTGCATGGTGGAGGTGTGACATAGGATTTGTGATAGTGGTATTTGGCATCTAAATGTGGTTGATTCTTGGGTGAAAAGTTCATGGAAGGAGCATGATACAAATAATTATTTCCATTAGGATCTTGTAGTTTGGTGCAAGAAGACCGCAATCACATGTGGTCGATATATTGGGCCATGTAATAATAAATGGATTTTAGGGTTTTATAGATTAAAAAAACCATTGTTGTCGTAGGTATTCCACCAGGGTTTGAAGTTGGGTATAGACCTAATGTATTCTTATGGTGGATAAATCATTAAAATGTTGGATATTTTTAGGTAAAATTGGTAGGGCATGTGTGTGGTCGGACACATATTACTTGGGTTTGGCTAAGTATGACATGAAAATGTGCATTGAGGTGCACATGGTAGGGGTTTGAGTTATGTGTATAGTTGAGGTTTCTATAGCTATGGCCTTAGCCTTGTGATTCCTAGTCTTTGTGGGTGGGAGGCATTCTCAATGCTTGCCGCCCTCACCCACACTACGATCACTGAGGCCCTCTCACCTATGGCTCCACAAATCTCGGGTGTCACTCCAAGTTCCCTTTATGCCGATGGTGTTGTGGATACTCCTCATAAAGAGGTGCGCAACATAGAAATAATACATTGGAAGTTTGCATATTTTATCTACAAATTGTATAATATTTTTATAGTTTTTTTATGCATGATATTGAGATCAATGCCATGTAGAAGGTGTATTCGACATCGGGGCAAATGATGGTGTTACATGTATGGAGTTTTTGATGTTATATGGCTCGGGATTTGGTTATAATAGTGGTTTTGGTCTAGAGTTTGTATAGGGTGATAGTTTATTGGAAGGTCGCTCAAATGATGTAATTGATGTGGTATGTACAGATCCATGTGGATGCGCTAAAAATTATTATTTGTGCCTAGGGGTTACAAAATAAATATAAGGTATGGATATTTTTATTGTGTTTTTGTAAATATACTAAGAGTATTACTCATATAATCCTAGTTGTATTTCTACCTTCAAGCCTATAGTGTTATACTAAAATGGGTAATGTACAAAAGGTATAGATGAAGTCATTGCATTGCATTGTATTGGCTACAATGATTTATGTTATAGAAGCAAATTTGCATCGATTTACATCAAATGGATGAATGAATTTTCAATTATTTAATTAATTATAAAGAAATATGTCTTGCTAAGAGTGTATTAGCCAAATGTTCACATCATCATTTCGGCGTATACCTATCATTGGGATTTCTGGTGGATGATAGATTTTGTTGGTGAGGATATATTTGAGTTACAATTGGTTTGTGACCATAAAGGATTTCACATTAGCACCCGTCATGCCATGCCATAATATGTGAAGGAAATGTGATACAAACCCAAAAATATGGTGTCGGGGGATAATAATTTACCTTAGAGTAATGGGCAAGTAGCAGACAAACTATGTCAGTTATTAAAAAGCAATCAAAAGGGCTAAGTTGATTTCAAGCCCACTCTAAGTAAGTACTAGATTTCTAGAGTAGACAACTACTTAAGATAATTTAGCCAAGCGTGAGGATTGATCGGTAGCAGTTGTTTGCCCAAAGTGATTGCATTTCAACAATCAATACATTAAAACAACTACTCTTCATCAATCAACTCACCAAGGTGGTTGCTCTTCAATAGTCATGTGTCCAAGTCCATTGCAACCAATGCATTCAACAAGGTAGGCAACTGTTTGTTGGAAGTCGATATATGGACTTCATGTCCATCCAAAGAGGCGTGGTGTCCATGGGTTGGGTGGGAAGGGGCAACATTTGATTGATGTTTTTTTGGTGAATGTATATGGACCCCACTTTTATTCCACACCCATTCTGCTTTTGCTATGATGGTCATTGGTTGTTGAATAATTGTTGTCATTTGGAGATTGAGGTGAGTTGGAAGACCCACATTGTGAATTTGTGTCTGGGAATTACATTTGATTGCACCAAATCAACTTACATTTTGTGCTCCACACATTTTGCGTTCCACACATGACACCAAAATCCATTGAGACCAAGTTAATTTATTAAAATTTATAACAATACCAGAACATGCAAAGTGTAAATACTTATTCTAAATGTGTTTTACATAATATAATATTGTTTGAACAACATAAGTGTAGGCTTTATCTCAAACAAACTCAATGGATGGTAATGTTTATTTTGGAATCTCTATCATATTAAAATTAAATTAATTTTGAGCCAAAAAAAAATGGATTAGAGGAAATGATGGCAAATAATGAGAATATTCAACATAAACCTCCACGTGGCATAATACTAGGGTCAAGGAGCCTCCAATATGGACTCCAAGGTTGACATTGAAGGGGGCACCTAGAAAAAAAATACCAAATGCACCGAACGTAAGACCAAAATCTTCAATTTGGAAGTGCGTATGGGAATCCAACGTTTTTACTAATTGCAGATGGCCATATGAGAAAGGTATGTGGAGTGGACATATCTAATGAAGATATTCATTCCAAGTACAAACCTCCATAAAATGTCCAAAAAAAAAAACGGAATATGAAAATAGGCGAGCCATAAGATTTTTGAAGACCCGTTTATGGAGGTCTAGGAATATATATAGAGAGAAGCAAAGCAATTTGTGGTTGGATAATAGTGTTTTAAAGTGTCGTATCATACTATGAGAGCAATGTATTGAGGATTTTATTATTCTAGAAGGTTTAGATTTTGAGTCAACCATAGACAAATATTTGTAGTGAAAATACTTGAGAACAAGAACATTGTTTGTGTAACAGGACGATGATGCACATCACACTAGATAACACAATATGTTCCAAGTGTGCTACATTGAATGTTATAGTATATGGGGAAAAACACTACTGAAACATTTTTGGCACATCATATTTGAACACACTCTTCGTTCCATATGATCGATAGGAAGCAATGATGGAGGCATGCTACAATGGCCTATGAAAATAGTGTTTTTATGTCTACATACATCCTTCCAAATGAATAATTAATCACCTATGTACCTTTAATTAGTCATGCCTTCATATTCTCCTTAATTCTAATCTTAGCTATTGGCCCCACCTTAATCTAAATTACAGCTCAGTGTTACATGTGTAATTCGAATTTAATGGGTGGGAATGTGTTTTCAAATTTAAACATGCTCCCGATGCGGGAGTTTCTATGACACGATATATAGGATGCCACATTCATGATAGATTTGAACAATTTTGGTGATATTTTGCATGTTTTGTTTTGGTGTTTTTGTAGGTTTTTGTTTCAAATTTTTTGCCAAGTGTGATGAGGTCTTATGGTGGGGGTTAATCACGTGAAGGATTGAGGTCTCCTTTTAGGTAATAGATTTTCAAAGCCTTAGATTGCATAATCTGTTATTAATTGGTGAACACAAATCTTATAACTCCACAATATTAGGTTACCTCTAGAACCTTGATATTTTAGTTCCTTTGCATGTGATTTGTTTGAGTGATAATATGCTTCAAGTACACTCTGAATTCCTTATGTATATTCCATGATCACATGTATATATATGTCTTAGGAGTTATTTTATGAAACTATAATGTGGTTTAAAATTTATTGTTTGAAAATCTTATGAGATTGAAGTGCTCTAGTTTTACAAGGTTATGTGTCCTCTAGGGTAATTTTTTTTGCATTTTTCAATACCCTTAATCTCCATAGAATATTCAATATGATTTTTTATTAATATAATTTAACATATAATTATTAGATTAATTTGGCAACCACTTTATTTTATTACTTGATTTATATATACAAATATTTCTTAATTAATTGTGCATGTTTCATGGTTGATGGTTTGTCACCTTATTTAGGTAGACCCAATTACCCTCAATTACAATGTGATCATTCATGTGGTGATATCCAAGGTGGGATGGGACATGAGATTTGCCCACTTGGCGGCCTTAGACGACACTTCTATGTGAGCGGTGAGCGGAAAGTGGACACATAATAAGAATAGTAATCTATGTTTAGTAATCCAATTTTTTTTGACATAAGATTCGAATATACTATGAAGATTTGAAATTTTTAACCTATGACCATGGAGTGGTAAGGCCCAAAAAAACAAAAGGGGCCTGAATTTTTAAATATATTATTCAATTTGGGAAACAATAAATGCTAAAATGATAGACAATTTATGAAATAATAGAAAAATATAGAATTGAAACTGAGGATGATATCAAGAAAGAATAACAAATAATGGTTTTCTCGCGATTGGTGTGAGTGAAAATTGAGTCAATCATAATACAAAAGAGGATCAACTTGTTTTGTTTTTGTTCCACAATTTTTGTCTTTGTCCTATATGTGGCTCAACTCTACATCTTGGACTCCAACAATTATTATTTGGGTCTAGGAACTTATACTTAGCTGAATATATATGAGGACATAATTTTGATTCATACACAATATGAATGTAGAGATGCATGCATACGATGGGAGAGGAGAGTGACATGTTTGCTAGCCTAGGATGGGAGAAAGAGATTAGAAGTGTAGGAGATCCCCATGTTCTTTTTAATCCATTGCTAGAAAGTGATAGAAGTGCGGCAAAGAGATATGGTGATGACTACGAGATGACTCCTTTTTCAAAGTCCACAAAAGCATGGAGGTGGAGGGTGGAGGGGGAGCGGCAACGATATCTAGAATATGATAAAACGTGTGCGGATGTGTTGGAGAAAGACGCAATAACGTGCGTGGATGGCGAAGCGGATGATGCGGTTGATTTGAGTGCTGACAAGTCAATTGACGTGGAGGAAGAGGTCAAGGTAGTAGGAAAATGTGAGCAAAAATCTTCCGCACCCTCGAATGCATCCTAATCCAGGTGTGAATTCCTCTTCTCACCAATGCTAGCTAACCTATCTCACACATACTTTTGTTGCATGCAATTGGAAGTGGAATGGTGTACATAACACCCTTTTTATTAAGAACATGCAAACTCTTATAAATGATTGAGTTACTCACAACGTGCTTGAATTCCTTACAATGCCAGTGGAACCCTATGCTTCATTACATTCCCCTCTCAACCCCCGTGGTCCCACCCCTTCTACCAGCCCCAACCATGGCTCCTTAATTTGGTTTGTACCACTTAAGTCTAGTCCTTGAGGAGCACCCTCCTCCCACAACTTGAGCCCTCCCTTCACCTACCGGTTGTGCAACTTCCTAACCCTACAGGCCACCAGACTTGCTCTCTACCTTGCAGCCCAGGCGAGCACCTTCCTTCCTCCTATGCTAGTCTACTAAGACGGAGCTAGTCTTTCATTGATCAGCAACCTCCCCACATTTTTTTTCCGGTGCGAGAATGGCAGTCGCAAGCATCACTGCCTTGTAGCATCGTTCTCGGTCTTGTGCTGCCCCAGTTCGGCAACTATGTGCACATGCTCATGCATTGTCCCTGCAACAAAGAACGGACCACTCACAACAAATGAGGAATGCAATTTACAATTGCAATGCCCACTGACCTAGACAACTTCGACGTTTACAAGGAGACCTTCCAAGATTGAATATTCAGGAGACCAAATGCACATAGAAGACATGATCGTGTCCACTGGTATTTAAATGTCAAATTCAATGGTAGATAACCTATGGACGGGATTTCTATCGTCTTTAATTTGAAGGATACAATAATATGGGAAAACTAAATTGTAACAACCCACATTGAAGGATATGGCTATGAAAGTCAGCCATACATCATTTTTGTTTCCACCAATTTGCTTTATTGTCCCGGTAGTGTGAACTAGTGTCTAGTCAGTCATGGGTTTGGTGAAATTCTTGAAACCACGGTGTATTTTGTCTCACATTACTAATATCTCTAGGAAAATTCACTAACAAAGAAGAGGAGTAGGATCCAATCACTCATACGCACTATGCACCGTCTCGTACAAACACATGTATTTTTCCACTCAAACAATTCACAACTTACTAAAGAGCGAGGGTTCAACACACCGTAAGCACGGTCATCGGATACACGGTGATGAGTCATGACTCAGCTGAAGCGTCTTGTATATC
This sequence comes from Polytrichum commune, assembly GCA_950295325.1. Lineage (NCBI taxonomy): Eukaryota > Viridiplantae > Streptophyta > Polytrichopsida > Polytrichales > Polytrichaceae > Polytrichum > Polytrichum commune. The sequence goes on along the minus strand of OX485806.1, from coordinate 51,645,351 downwards.
CACCTCTCCTTGATCGACTAAAATAGTAAACCGTGCTAAGATGCCAAACCTCAATGCATTACCGTTGAATCAGACAGTGGTGCTTCTGTAATCGAGGATGGGATAAAGAAAACAAAGGAGATGTGTTGTCTTTTTTAAAACTACCAAGAGGTTAGAAGAGGTCAAGATGTGAACAAATTGTGTAATCCTAACCTTGGCATTTTTCTTGACAACTAAATGGAGCAACGTCTGTTGATGGAATTTCCTAACTACTTGTCCGCATGAAAACTGATGTAAAGATAGGAAGAACGGAGGAAAACATCTATCCCCTAGTCTTGACCTAAAATATTCCTTAAAAATGATAAAAAATACACACCAACAACCCATTAAATGTCTGTTAGAAGCCATTTCTTCAGAAGTTGTTGCGACCTGGTGGTCAAGGGATGAATACTACATGTTCTTCATATCATATGACAATAATTGGAGATAATGATGAGTGGAATGGAGGCATGACCAAATCAAATTGGAGAGTTTTGCCCTCTAGGTTTAGTGATGGCCATCTCTTAGTACTCAAAACCTCATGACAACATATCTGAAAACTACCAGTCCACCAAGAAAAAAACTTGAGGCACAGTACATGTGAAGACAAAAGAGAATACAACTAAAGAGTGTAGCAAGCGAGAGAATAACAACAATCTTATTTTATTACTGCTTGAGATAATAGAAGTTTGTCGTTGATCTTGTTACTCCTACCTACACTTAGCAAGTCACAATGACCAAAAGTTGGAGGCTCTAAAGACTAGGCTCTCCATCAATCATCCCCTTTATCCTTGGGGAGTTCGTCACCAAAAGCAACCGCAAGAAGTCAAACATGTTGCGCCCAATAATTAGTAGCCGGTGACTGTAGGGCCCCGGAGGCACCGATTAACAACACGATTGCCTATGTGATTTTCAACGGCCCACTCAAAAAGATTTGCTCATCTTTCTTCCACTCCGAGTGGCTTGTCGAGGATTTGAATGAACACACCGAACAACACTAATTGAACACACTCAACCGCCTTGTCCAAGCTTCTTTCACCGAGCACCCCAAAAAATGCACGCCCACATCCGACAGTTCCCAACCCGCCCAAGCAACCTATGGCAAAGACATACCTACATCCACTGTAGTCGCATGTGGAGAACCATAATGAAGGGACAACAAACAATGCTTAGGGCATACTTCTTTCCACCGACCGCTTACCTCACCTGCTCTACTGTAAGAGTACCTCGCCACCACAACGGCAACCACAACGACCTACGCAAAACCAATGTTAAACCCACACCAAATCTTTGCCCCACAACCTGTCTGACTAGGGATGTGAAAGGTAAGTGCGATCTTAGCTCAAGAAAATTGCGATGGCCTGAGTGGGACTTGCATTGAGCTCGAAAATGGGGGATAGGCAACTCATCATCCTTGTTGCCACATACATCATGCCCTTGGTCTCCTTCGTTGTGCATGTCTCCTTCCCTCTCACCAATGTATCAATCACGGTGTTTGCAAATTCCCCTTTTATGTCTGGTTACTACCCTTTTGAGCCTTTCCTGCAACCTTTTTCATGTGTCAATTCCCAAAAATTTCTTCCACCCTTGTTTTCCTCCGTTCATCACAACATTCACCTCCCGGAAATGTCCCTTTAATTCCTTGCTCCTATTGTGTTCTCTACCTCCTCTCAAGATCACCCTCATCAAGTACTCTTAACCAACAATCTAATGGATTGCTTGAGACAACAAAAGAGGAAGAAAATTTCCCCACACGGCAAGGCTTCCGCATGCCTCTTTTCCTCTCTCTCTCTCCCCTCAATAATGAGCTCCCATTTCCCTAGCTACCGAGAACCCTCCCAATCTTTTTTTTTCTGCGTTGCCCAACCAAAAAAACGAGATAACCCTTGACTTTCCGTTTTCTCACTCTTCTTTTTCTTTCCCTTGGTTTTTAGTTTATCTTTCCACGAGCTCACCTTAACTTAATATTGAGAAATATTAATATTAATTGCTCATGTGGGCGCAATCTTGGGCTCATAGCAAATCTTCAAGGTCTTTGCCATTTTGCGATAAGATAAAAAAACTATCACCTCATTGTCGTTTGTTGAACGAGCAAACGAAGGACCAAACGGTTTGTCATTTTGATTTACTTTGACTAAGTCCACCTCCATCAAGAACGGACAATGAGGTAAAACCACAAACATCAAGTAAGTTGGCACAATGGAAATAAAGTTGATAGGAAAAGAAGGCATGTAGTATTCAAGTGTGCAAGAAATACATGGCATAGTTGACTATTGTAATGTGACGTTTTCAATGGAATAAATATCATCCACGAAATTATATTCATTATAGCAAACAATTGTGAATACACATGAGGTCCACAAATGGCCGCCTCCATCAAGGCACAATGTAGTCCTAGGCCGAGAGGAATTCTAAGAAGTAAAATGTGTCAAGAGGCCCCCCTCAAAAATGAGTTGCCTCATTGAAGCTAAATGTTGGGGCGTAAATAAATAAGTCAATGTCAAGATCTATATTGGAAACCTTCACAAAAATGAACTTGAGGTGCTTACAATGCATAAACACATTTTGTTTGTGGCCAAATTTTAATATCATTACTTTGAAGGCTGGGAGATTACACTCGTGCAAAAAACTCACTATGAATAAGTAAATTGATTGTGTAGGTGCAAGTTTGGACTACAACATGATTACACAACCAAATCTAGGGTGTGGAACCATGGTCACCTTCAAGATGGTCTCGTCCACAACTCGTACAAATGCGACCATCTACATTTGATTTGCTGATGATGCGGTGCAAAATTGTCACGTAGTTTTGGACTGCCTAGAATCATGGTATTAGTTTAGGTTGGTTGGAGGGTCCACTTCGGAGAGGTCACAGGGAGGAGCGGATGTGTTAAAGAAGGGAGTTGGAAACCAACACTTTAAAGCTTAAGGATCTTCATGCAAGTGAGGTTAGTGCCAAGCTTGATAGGCCACTCGGGCGAGATTAAAGGTTTTTCTTGGACAGTAAAGAATTTGTCGACCCATTTGCGACAAAAGCCTTTAATACAACGCTCAATGTTGTGCAAAAAAAAATAAAAATTCTTGACTTTAGGTGTTATTAATTTGTAATAGTTCCAAATTCTAAAGTATGCCGGGGCATGGGTGTTTTTGTCGTTGGTGACAATTTTGGCAATGCATTTTTTTGGCGACCGCATGCATGGACCAACATGCATTGGAAGAATTATAAAGAACGTAAAAAATATGCCAGAGCTTCTCGTCCACTTTAGATCCTTGTACAACAATGACGCGGGGAAAATCATGACCAATATGTGGGGGTGGTAGAACCTCTAGCATTAACGGAGAGGACACCTCCACAATGATAGGTAGAGGTGAAGCATGAGATCTTGTGGTTCTCTAAGCAACACAAGGGCGAGAGAAATTGACGATGTCGGGGCGGTGGCTCCAATAGGGTTATCGGACTTGCACTTTTACAATCTGAACACCTTGGTACCCTCGAGATGGAGATAATGAGTGTAGAATTTGTCCCAACTGGGCATGCTGAGGAGAACCTTCTACATCACAACGGGGTCACCAATTTGTTGAGCACGATGTTAAGCGCATCAAAGCTTGAGTTTTTCTTTGATAGGGCTATCACTGTCAACGCCATCCCTTAGGAATTGATAATATACAACAACTTGGAGGAAAACTCAGATATAGTCATCCACAACCGCCACATAAAAATCACCACCCTTGTTGTCAAATGCTTGAAGCCATTTGTTGTGAATGAATTTGGCAAGGTTATAATTAGGCATATGTGCAAACTCTTTGGAGGTCATGAATTTTCCTGCGTAATAGAATGATAGTGTAAGAAATTGGCAAAGCTAAAGGAAAAAAATAAATAAACATGAAGTAATAAAACTTCAAACGCACTTGTTCCATAAAGCCACCTCATTGTTGATATTGGAAGTGCCAGATGGTTAGCCAAAATTTAAGGTACCTCAAACCGTCCCTAGAAATGCAGTTGGACTAAGTCCACCAAACCTTGATAGCAAAATACTTTGTTTCTACCTCCGGCATAGAAAAAACGTCAAGGTATTGGAGGCAGAGATGTTTGTGTTGGTCTTGCAAATCGTGTTTGATATAGAGTTTAATATGTTTTTTTGAGGACTGGGTCCAATGAAAATAGGAGGTTCTTTTGTGTCTTTTGATCATAACCTTGGGATTTCTAGAGTTGTAGACGATCTTGATGGCGCTCCAATTGGCTTGCGCACTTGTCCACTATGAAGCCTTTGAAGTGTGGCTTTGGGATTCCATGCCACGCCATGACGTGGTTGAGGTTATGCCAAAAAACCACATGAACATCCTTATCCTCAAATTGGAAGTTGCAGCAAACGATGGTCATGACACGTTGCTACATCCTGTCGTATACATGGCAAGCAATGGTAGTCCACTAGGCCACGCGCTTGACATGGTCAAACATAATCCAAACATGCTTGAGGTCCCCGCCAAGCTACATGTGCCTAACCGAGTCGACCCCACTACCAGGGCCAATGTCGCAACCTTCACTAGCTCCCCTTAACCATCTTAATCATTTTCATTTTTAGCAAGGGTCATGAGAGCTAACCCTTCGCATTCCACCATGCTAATGGTTAGCTCCTCCTACCCCGGACATTATAGTTCATAAGAGGGGAACCAACCCTCCTACTTTGCTTTCGGGACTCACTGTTAATGGATTTTTGCACTCCTTCCTTGCTTCATTAACTAGTTCGCCACTAGTCACGTCCAAGCCTTGAATAAACATCTCCCAAATTAGTTCCTCATCCCTAGACATCTCCTTTGACGTACAATCCCCTACAACTTCCGTTTAAGGCTTGAAACATGCCCTGGACACTACCTACCAGCTCACAATTTTGGCCCAATCAGCCAACTTACGGAGGTTGTTTCCACAATATAAACTTAGATCTGCCATCTCTAACCTCTTACCAACCTACAGTATAGTTTTCGGGCCATTATGACCACTTTCATATTTCCGACTAGCTCACGTTTTTAGGCCAAATCCTCAATTTCAACAAAAAAAAACATGGATCTTTGTGGTTGATGGATTCCCAATTAGGTCCTTAGATCTAGAGGCTATAGAAGAAGAGGTAGATGTAAAAAAAGAATCCAGCTGCACACAATCAGAGGATTGCAGAGAATGTCGCGCACCTCTCCATGAGGAGTGCCCGAAACACCATGGGCACAAGGGGGACCCCAGAGTGACACCCGGGACTTGTGGCCCCGTTGGTGAGAGGGCCCAAGTGATCCTAGTGTAGGCGAGGGCCCCGGGCGTTGGGAACGCCTCCCACCCACGGAGAGTAGGAGGCACGAGGGTAAGGCCATGAGCTATGCATAGCTTATGGCGTGACCGTTCTAGAATGCTCAAGAACACCTTCATCGGAGGTGTGAGCTAGGAGTTATGGCAATTTGAGTGGGGCGCTGTCCCGGGACAGCGCCCTGGTGCAGCAGTACCTGGGAGTGCCAAGGTTCAATCAGGCATAACTTTGTCAATACTTGCTTGAATGGGGTAAGTGAGGAGTCCCTCGGCATCTACGTGAAGCATAGATGAAGATGAAGTGGTCTATTGTTAGCATCAAACATCATAAAAGGAAGTTATGATGGTCTGAAGCTGCTGGGGGCTTCTAGGCCCAACGGCTAAAGGAAAATGTCTACTTGGCCCCAACTCTTGGTAGAGAGTCTTGGTAGAGAGACAAGAAGTTTCTTGACGGTGGGGTAGGGGCCCCGCGTAGAGTCTTATATGGATGAGGTGGTGTAGCCTCACCCACCCAAGGCCAAACGACACGGCCTCCATGGGCATTGACCCAATGTGAGGCCATAGTTGCCTAGTATGGTTCGGGTTGTTGTAGTGTTGCTCCGGCAATGCGATGATCAACATAAGGTTGGACTTCCAAGGATGGAAGTCCACATTTAAGGATTGGTTACCGATTAAGGGGTGAGTCCTGAAAGCAAAGTACGAGGGTTGGTTCCCTCCTATGAACTATAAGGTCCAGGGTAGGAGGAGCTAACCATTAGCATGGCGGAATGCAAAGGGTTAGCGCTTGTAACCTTTGCTAGAAACAAAAATTGGCAAGATTATTAAGGGAGCTAGCAAGGGTTGCGACGGAGAATAAGATAATGATAGAGAGAGTGTTCAAAGTGATTTACAAAATGAGAAGAGAGAATGCTCTATAAATGATGGAAACCGTGTATTTGATTGTAATATATATTTATCACTATCATCAATATGTACCAAATTGGTGTATCTTGACTGAAATTGAAGTTGCTAGTGATGTTGTAATTTTGAACAAAGTGAAGGTGACAATAGTGATAATGGCAATATTTTTGAAAAGAACCATATTGTGGAGTTCAGTTATGAAGAGGAATCAAGAAAATAGATCGAAGTGAGTAGTTCACCCACAATCCAAAGAAAACAAACACGTTCAAAAATGAAAGCAAAGAAAAAAGCAAGGCAAGGCCGAAGGGTGTTACAAAAGGGAGGGGACATGGTTGATAAGATCTCAGTTGAATGAACCCAAAACCCACGACCTTGAGAGTGGGGAAAATAGACCTTGAGATAGCAATAGAGGTTTTGGATGAAGATCGCGAAAGTGGGTGGCTCCAAACCCGAGTTGGAGGAGCATGTCGTGGCACTGGAGGTTAATGCGCAAAACATCATGCATTTGTTTTGAAAATAAAAGGAGTAGAAACGAGTATCATTTTAGAGATGAAATTGTTCATTTTGTAAGTTTTGGGGGGGGGCATGCTGCACTTAGAGTTTGATTTTGTTGCAAGGTAGGAGGCTAAGCAGAAGCCATGAATCCGAGGCCATGCCCAAGCTTTCTAAATCTTAAGGGGGCATGATTTCATTTCAAAAATGAAGGTGTAGGTATTGGAATCTTTAGCGGGGGGCTAGAATGTACTCAAAATCAGATTTTGTTGCAAGGTACGAGACTAAGAGGAAACCCTCGAATTTGTGGCCATGTCCAAACTGTCTGAATCTTAGGGAAGAGGGTTTCATTTCAGAAATAAAGATGTAGGTTTCAGAATGTTTAAGGGGGCATGTTGTAGTAAGAGTCTCATTTTGTTGCAAAGCTAAAAGATAAGAGGAGGCCCTCGAAACCTAGGTCATGTCCAACCTTGCGGAATCCAGGGGGGTTATCTTACATCATGTTTTTCTTGGTTCACTGAGCATGATCATGTTAAGGCCAACCTTCTTGCCAAACTTCTTTGCATTCGCACATTCGGTAAGATGGACCTAATTGACCTTAAGGACCTTATCTTCCCTATAGGCTACAAAATATCTAAGGAAGGATAGGAAAAAAACCCTACAGGGTACAAACTCACAATGGGCATCTTCATCAAATTCTTTAATAAGGTACATCTATATCTTAATATTTCTTTGCAATTATTGTCTTTTCATTTAGGTTTGTCTTTAATGTATTTTTTTCCACTCTAGAGGAAGTTGTTCCAACAAGCTGATATGGATGCTAGGTTGTATCACCAATTCATTCTCATGTCACAATGGACTACTACCCACATTTTAATTGTCATGACCAAAGCCCAAGATAGGATGATCAAAACCATGCACTCCCAAAATTTTGAGAACTACCTTCATTGCCCACAAAGACAACGACAATGATTTTTTTACAAGGTTCGTTACCTTCCAAAGAGGATTCATTGTAAATTTGCCTTGTGCTATGGTTGGTCGAACATTTTTTCTTACCTTGTGTTTTTCTTTTGAACAGATTGAATGTCACTTCTCGTCAAATTTACACCCAACCATGAGTTTTGAAAAACTCCAAAAGTTGCTACCACCTTTAGTGTTTAACCCCAAAAAGATAAAGGTAATTTACCAAGGACTTTGGGCCTTCACTAATAAAGTGAAAAAACTAGGTAAGATAGGATTAGTCAAAAAAAAAACTAACTAGTGGTAGAAAAATTGTCAATTAGGAAAAAAACTAGCTAAATACAAAGACTTGCTAGCTAGTAAAAACAACTAGCTAAGAAGTTAAGTTAATAAAGGCTAGCTAAGAAAGAATTATTTTATTAATTAATGTGCGCCACACAAAACAAATGAAGGTTTTCAACGTAAGAAGGCAAAGTCGGTATGAAATTTTTTCAAAAAAGAGGGGCCATTTCTTCACTTGTCCCTTTGCCAACTTGATGGAAAAAGATTAAAAATAATTAAAAAGACTCCCGTCTGAAAATTTTTGAAATATTCTCGTTTGAATTTTTTTTCTTCTTATAGGTAGTTTAGAATGTATGATTAAAAGTTGAGGCATTATAGACCTTGATTGCTAATGGCATGAATGCTTAGTTTATCACCTAGAACTAAATATATATCATTTTTTCTTATGGAGATTTTCTATAGCTATTCATAGCCGTGTCAGCCCTAAACCCCCACCCTTATGCGTTGTAGTCCAGGTGGAGGCCCAAGGCTCACATGCTCCTTTATTTGAACCCTCCCATAATCTTATAATCCTTTCCCATTAATCCAATGATATAACTAGAAAACACTAATCTTTTTATTCAATACATAGAGGTGCCAAGCATTCACAGATACTTAGGCCTCACTTGCACACAAGTGAAAACAATTCAAGTCTAAGTCGTGATTTAAGAAATTCTAACCCAAGTGCCTTGATCACGTGATGCCTCTCACTGAGGTTCACCACTTGAATAAGCCTCACTTAGACATGCCCACCCACTGAATTTTAACACTAGTCTCAATACTACAGTGTGCCTAACACTGGTCCATCCTTGGCTCCCTCCGCTCTTGGGCCCACTAAGCAGCTTCCTAAGTCCGTGGGTGATGACACTGCCCACTTCTTCCTTCGGCCGAACCCCTGGACTCAACCACTTCACCAATGCAGCCTCCACCGTTGGCCGAACCCCCTGGACTCAACCCAATCCACCCGCGGTTGATAGCTTGAGACCCTAGCCGCACTCCGTTAGTTCTGCCTTCCACGCATTTGCCTTTGAGCCCCAGGTGTGGTCACTGAATCCAAAGGCCCAACTCCATAGCCGGCACCTCAGCAATTCATCTCACTGCATTGGGTAGATTTTGCCTCTCCCTTAGCCCCTTCCCCACATTGCAACCCATCAGGTAAGTAACAGTAAGAATTTACGATTTGTCAGTTATGTGTGCTGGTTGCGGTGTGTTGAGACCAACTCTTCGGCGCCTCCTACAACTGATCAGCGAGCTGCCTCTCCTCAAGAATCTACACATGTAGCTACCAATTCATTAGTTTCCTCCCTTCTAGCCGCATCTCAAGGAAGTTGTTGGGCTCTGCCGCCATCCTTTATTTCTTCCACAGCTCCTCCCCTCGAGGGTGGCTTTCCCCTCTAGCCTTGTGGATTCCAATAAGCAACAACCCCTTGCATGACTTCACATCCAGCCCGCTCTCTCTTTCCCCGAATTGCAGCCTTGTCGACAGTAGCCTTGTGTAATCACCAACTACTCACCCTACAACCCGATGTGGTAGAGCTCTGCGCTCCAGCCGCCACACTCTTTTCTGTTGCCTCCGAACCTCCTTGCTCAACTGCTAGCACAGTCTTCCGAGGAGCCAGAAAACTCTAGGGCCTGGTGGACACCTGGACCCCCATCCCAAAACGAATAGAGTCCTAACACTAAACGACCAATACTCTTCTAACACACACCACATCCCTACCCTAAAACCGTTTGAGCATGACATCCCTTCACTCTAACCAACTTAATTAACTAATTTTTACTTTTTTGCACTTAATAACTCAAGCCAATAGCTTAACAAAACAACAGTCTAACAAGGGAAACAACAACCCCATCTAATCCTCAACTGACTCAGGACATCCTAATTCTCATGTTTTAGTGTTTTATAAAGTTTAACGTAAATTAACCCTAAACTTTTGTTTGTCTTTCGAAGGCCGTTTAGAATGTGTGATTTGAGTTAGTATGGAATTTGATATGGATTTCTGAAGATGGGATACATAGGTTGAGCCCTTTTAGTTGACTGCTCATTGCAAGCTGTTGGATTGATCTCGGCTTACCATGCTAATCTCATGTTTTTCAATGGGTATTTTTGAAATCTATACAATGGTGTATGGCAAGTCCCAATCTAAGTAATAACAAATTAGCTATAAGATTTTAAATTTGGAGGTTAGATAGGTGCAGATGAAATAGACATCGTGCTTTCAAACCTCGTAATTTTTATAATTCTTATCCGATTGAAGTGAATTTTAGATCATCACAAAGTTAATGATGTATCCTAAATGAATTAGTTATGGTGAAACCAAAATTATAGTACATTATAATGATATTTTAACCATCGACTAACCTAAGCTCCACAACCAAGTTAGCTACAAGAAAGAAGACAAAATCAACGTCCAAAAAGTGGAGCAATGCGAGGTAGCGGCTCCGCCTACATGGAGCTCAACCAAATAAAGACCATTGAGGTAAACTAAGTAACCCTAGCTTTTTATTTAGGATTGGAAGGAGCTCAACAAAGGTATGCATTCCTATATCTACTCACCTAACTTGTAAGGTCAAATGATTTGACCACTTGATCGCCAAAGGGGAATTCAACTTCAATGTTCTTAGGACCCCTTGATATATTTTGTAATAGTAATTTTGATTATTAGAAATTTTCTGTATGTGGTGAAGTCGGATTAATCACCAATATGACCACTCTAAATGTTGTTGTTGAAAAAATGGGGTTATTGACCCACAAATCTATTGTTGTATTGTTGTCTACATGGATTGGGAGTTATGGTCCTAATATATGAAGATTGTGCAACATGTTGAACCTACATGTTGCTCATCACCTTGATCTCATTATATTCTATATTCTATAAACACACTTAACAATTAAGAAATATAAAAAATATTGTCAACCCTTGTTGGGAAGAAACCCAAATTGGGAACTTAATTCGATAGGGTGTGGGAGCACACGAACACCAAAAGTTTCCGGATAGGCATTTTTCAATGCCTAGTCCGGTCTGTCCGGATGATCCGAGTATCGTCTAGGGATTCTGTGAAGTGCAGGATGTCAGGGACGCAATTTTCCTGTTTGAAAGTCGACCACCGGCCGGATTGGCTTTCCGGATCCGGATAGTCCTTTGGAAGTCCTTATTCCGGGACTTGCCTTCCGGAATGAACCTCTATAATTAAGTCTTATTCCTACATGCATCTTTCCTCAATACCTACCTACCTACTTCCTACCTCCATTGATGATGGGGTTCATCCGGTGCAGACATCCCTACATGGGTAGAATCCGGATTTCTCTCACAACCAGTCCGGATCGGCCTAATCTTTCCTGGCAGGTCACGCTGAGAATCCGGATGGTTCCCGGAACTACAATGACAGAAAGGTTAAGTTTGGATCCGAGACCTGTTAATCCGGGATAACTAGGCGATCCGTACCACTTTCCGGATTACCCCGCCCAAAGACTGTGAGACCTCTTTAGAAGATCGGATGGCGTAAGTCCGGCACCTCCCGGATCTTACCCAGTCCTAACGATAGTTATCTCACATAGGCGTTACTCAGACATCCGGAATAACGAAGTTTCCCTCCCACTACACTCAGAAAGGAGCCGTAGTACCATAGTCGGATCATATCCGGGTTTCCTCTCCTTTGTCCTATCTGTACTTCCTACTCATCCATTCCCTCTAGATCCGCCACATTCTCCTAACAGTCCGTGCACAAAACAAGTCAGCATAGATGGAAAACTAGAGTTTTATTGAGTAGGGAGCAAAAAAAATACAACATCGGAGAAGAGAACCCTTCTCAAGCTCCTTATTTAGCCTTAAGTAGAGGCTCGGGGGGGGGGGGGGGGGCAGTGTGTTAAAAAGTTAAGGATATAGGTGCGAACAACCACTATTTTATAGGGGGGTATTACTTTCAATTTTTTTTTTCACATGCTATCATTATGTAAATTTCTACTTTGGGTTAATAGAAAAATGGTTTGCATTACTTATAATTCCAAATTACCTATTATTCCATACCCTATAGTACTTTTAAGATGTCCAATGCCATTTTTGATACCCTATAATACTCTTAAGTCCATTTATAATTTTTAACCCCCATGTTTTTAAAATACCCTATCATTTGTTCGCACGTATATTGCTACTCCAACCAATGACTACCCCCCCCCCGAAAGTAGAGGTTTGCAATCCCTAACTATTGGTGGCGGCCCAGGCGGCCGCCGAGAAATCCGGAAACGCGTCCTTCACGGAATTTCCGGATCTCGATCCGCTTTTCGCGCTGACAAAATTTGAATTTATAGTTTTGCCAAAAACTCAAAAGGGTTATCCTTAATTCTTCCTGCCTAATCCTAATCTTCCGAATACTAACCTTCCTAAGCCTAAGCTAAGTGGTGCGGTGCTTCTTCGGAGCCGTCCCGTCCTTGGGTCCGCTGACGGTGGAAGAGCCTCCACCGGGGGTCAAAAGTCGTCGCTACTGCAGCCTTGTAAATACCCTCCTCATGTTCGGGGAGGGGGCGACCTCTTCTTCAGAATCGTCTGCTGCGGCCAGATCCTCTCCCGATCCGGATCGCGCCGTACCAGAAACGTGTTTATCTTTTCGGGACTTCTGGCCAGGCGAGGGGTCACTCCCAGTGGTCCCTTCTCTGTTCCGGCCACAGGAGACGGAAGTCGTCCGGGGATCCCTTGCGGACATCGCGTGTGAGGGTGGAGGAGCCCACAGCTCCATTATCATGTAGTCAAGAGCAGGAACGGGTGAAACATGCGATACCGGTGCCTTACCCCTATCCGGAGTCTTCGTCCGATCCGGCATCCTCATCCTTTCTGGAATTCTGGTCCTTTCCGGCGTTCGGGACCGCCCTGACGCCCTTCCCTGACCCGGATTCGGTGATTGTCCCCGTCCGGACCTGGCTGACCGCTCCGTACTCTTCCGGCGAACTAAGGATGAGCGGGCCCGTTCCGGAACAGGGGTCTTCTCTCGATCCGGAACTCTTCCGGATTCTGGTGCCTGGAAAGTTCCGGCGGGCTGACTAGGCCTCGCACCCGCCTGTGAGGCCGGAACCAGTTCCACCTCTCCAATAACCTTGTATAAAATACCCGTCGGAGATCCCGGTGGACCCGGATAGAGCATCCGCCTGGGGGTACCACCCGGCAGCAGCTTCTGAATCTCCTTGAGTAAGTCTTTCATTGAACGGGAGTACTTTACCAGAATCGAGAGCATTTGCCGGGCGGAAGACGGATCCGCCGACTCCATTAGCTGGTCGTAGAGGTGTGCCTTGTTGACAATTTCTCCCAGATGGCCCACCAACTCCCGGACCCGGCTCAACACCACGGTTTGTTCCGCCTGGTACTTCCGGATCTCCTCGCTCTTCTGGGCGAGCTCCCGGGTCATAGTGGCCACTTGTGCCGCCAGCTATGTCTTTTTCGTCTCCAGGGCCTCCACCTGTTTCCGATCAGTTCGCTTGGCCAACTCCCGGAGGATATTTCCGGGTCCACAATTACCTAGGGCCTTGTTCACTCCCCGGGTGATGTGCTCCATCCGGAAGTACTTGTTCTAGAGCTCCGTCAACTCATCCCGGACGCGCTTAAAGGGGGCTTCCGGAAACTCGAACGTTGAGAGGTCAATATTTGTGTAGCCACATCAAGGGTGAAGTGCAAGAAATCGGAGTGTGAGATACCAGAGCGCAAGAGACCAAAGTGCTAAAGAACGGCCAAGGACTGGGAGCAGTTGAGAACCGGAGGGATCGGCGAAGGAGCAGCGTAGGAAGGCCAGTAGAAGGCGGGCATCGGCAGCAAGACAACTGGGTACCCGGGGAGAGAAGAAAGGACAGGTGGCGAACTGAGGACGAAGAAGGCCTTGAAGACCGGACGAGGATCGGCCTTCTGGTTATATGGGCAGTTCGGGAACGTGCCAAGGAGGCTCGGGAACGCCCGGGAACAAATGGGAACACATCGAGGTGGCCGAGAACGCCCGAGAGCGAAGGGGAACACATCAAGGCAGCTCGGGAACTCGCCAAGGTGGTTCGGGAACGCGCGGGAACAAACAACTAGATAAGATAGGATAGTTAGTTGTTTAGTGAACACTTAAGCAAGGGTAGATGAAAGACATGCCTAATAGGATGAAAGTCCTATTAGATGAACATAAACTATTCCCTATGAATGAATAGTTACATTCCGGATGGATGAGGCTTATGGATGGTAACCGTACCGTGTAGCACATCTAGGTTAAGCCAAGAATTCCAACAAATGAACCTTACAAGTACATTTCACATTCGTACATTGTAATTGCTGTAAATAGATCCGGGCAGGCTAAAATTAGAATGTAACCGTATACAAGGCTAAAAATAGCCTACATGAACATGTGGCATTAGGGGAAGTTAGGCCTAACCGCCACATCCAATTAAAGATAGATGTTGAACACTATATAAGAAGCCAACTTGAGGCACATAATACACTTCATTTGAACACGCAAACTCTACATGAGTGTCGGAGCCTCTAGCACTCTCTCTCAAGCTAGTATATTTAGCCGAGGTTTTCGTGCCCTAACTCGGAGGGCAATCGAGCTAGCATTGCGATTAGCCGAGGTATACTCGAGCCCTAACTCGGAGGGCATTATAAAATAATGCGAGTAGCCGAGGCATGTACGAGCTCTAACTTGGAGAGCAATATAAGTTAATGCGAGTAGCCGAGGTATAAATTATCCTAACTCTGGGGATATTGGAAATACAAATACATCAAAGCAAAAATAGAAAGAGGACTTTGAATTTGGCTTACCTCCGGTAACTAAAGGCTTCATCAAAAAGAAAACTAACCAAGCATCAAAGATCTGAATCAACATGAGGAAGGAAGAATTCGAGCCTAGAGGAATAAAGGACCCGAAGGGAGATAATTACAGAGGGGAGGTAAAGTTACCCCGGCGGTACATTCAAATAAATCTCCGACCTCAAGCCGGCCAAGTAAGATAGATCATTACAGTAAAAGCACAAGTCACTCCTATTTGAGGAAGGTAAGTTGCAGGCTTACCGGCTTACCATCACGTCATACCGGGTATGACTAGATACTTAATTATTACACGGTGTCAAGGCCAAATCAAGGGAATTAGCACTTGGGAATTTTAAGGCAACTAAGGGGAACACTTGGGGAATTTAGGCAATGAGTTTAATACCTCATAAATGAGAGTGATAGTAAACAAACATCTTTGAATGGGAATCGGTTTATCATAGACATTAGAAATCAACAAAGATTCTAATCCCTCAAATATTCTCAAGTGAATTTGGAATGTTGAAGGACCAAGGATACCATCAATACAATATAATCAAGGCTAAAGAGACAAGAAGATTCTCAAGATTTTCATAATGTTAAAGAATATGTTTTGAACTATAAACTCTTTATGAAGGCATTCTCGGAATATTATTAGAAAGTAATGAAGATTAGATGCATTCAAACCATGAAAGATATTGGATGCAACATTTAGAGTTTCCTTTGAAACACTTAACCTCGACATTAGGATTTTGGATAACATAATCTTGAAAACCTAAGGCACTTTCTCCTTGGAGATTGATAAAAGGGATCTTAAAATACAACATTCCGGATTTGAAGAAATAAGATTATCTTGCGAGATCTTTCAAATCATGAAAGATGCAAGAGCGAATAGATGATTAAGAACTAGGGAAAGTAGTTTCTTAGAGAGCACTTTAATATTAGATTTCGGGGAACATAAACTTGTGACCTCAGGTCAACGATTCCAAGAGGATTCAAAAGCAGTAAATTAAAAATTACAAGAATTAGTCAACAAAGAGTTAATGGACACCTTCACAAATATTGGAATCCAAAAGGATCTAATTTTGGTGGGAGTAATTTCCATGTAAACCGGTCAGCAGCGGGTTACACCGTCTAAGTTTGCTGAGGGTTTGAAGGTGACCTCAACAATATCCTTCCAGGGAACTTCCCGGCTGGGTCCAGCTTCCTGCCGGGCCGGTGGTGAGGCGGGTTTCCGGACCTTCGGAGGGGACGAAACTGGAGGTGGTTCCGGAACCGTTGTGTTGCTGGAATCCTCTGTTCCAGTCTCCGGAACTTTGGCTTCCGGACTGATCTTGTACACCACCTCATCTTCCGCTATTGTCAGCATGTCCTCCTCCTCTTCGTTGATGTAGCCGTGGTGTTGGTAGAGGTGGAGGATGTAAGGGGAAAGAAAGGAGGGTTTCCGGCCAATGTGGGGGATGGATTTCTCCACATATTCCTGAATTAATCTACCCCAATTTACAGGCCGGGCTCCGGACATGGCCCCAAACAGGGTGTTGGCCATGGTAATGCTGAGCCGCTTGGGCTTTTCCAGACTAAGGATGGGTTGAATAAATTCTATGACTCTCCTCTTTCTAGGGTTCCGGCAATTCCCGGGATGGAATCCGTCTTTAGGATCCGGGTCCGTTCTGAACTTCCCTACGTAAAAACTATCCCTGCGGCTAGCCCAACCCTCGCCCTTTCCTTTCGGAAATCCATAGACTCCCGCCCATACCTCCGGCATCCATTTCTCCGGCTCCTGCCTCATCGTCCGAATCCACTGATTGCCTCTCTCAAACAGGAATTCCCGCAATGTGGCCTCCGCCCGGAGATTCCAGGGCTTGGTGAGTAATCCCTCGCACCCCATCTGACTAAGGTCCTCTATGAGCTCCTTGAGCTCGGAATCTCTCTTCGGGGTGGCTGGCGATACCGGTTTCACGGGAATCGGAACCTGCTCTCTCTCATCTTCCTCTCGCGCCTCCGGCATTTTGCTTCGCACCCTCAATCCTCTAACAATCCCCGGCTTCTTCCCTCCGGAGTTCTATCTGCCCATGAGTCCTAAACCCATTTACATATCATACTAATCATACAAAAAAATAATGGCCCACGTTTTATGTCCATCTAACTTACTTATAATGGGATTGTCTACATTTAATGGCCCCTTCATTATTTGGAATTACTTTATAATTTTTATTAGAAATGATTTTAATCCTCTCTATATTATGCCGCATGTCGTTTTTAAAATGCACTAAGTGATCTACCCGTGTATCTGCCAATTTACTAAGGAATCCCAGCAATCCAATTGCTGGCGACTCGAAAAACAACTCACCACTTGTTCTCTCGACAATGCCGCTCGTGCAAATGGCTTGGAGAGGGAGAGAAATTCCTTTAATTACTCTCTCCCTCTTCCTCTAACGGGCTTGGGTCCTCAACCGTTTCTGTTGCAACCGCTCTGAGTCCGTTACAACCGTCCGGGTTCCGGTGTAACCGTCCGGGTTCCGGTGTAACCGTCTTCCGGTGTAACTGCCTTCTGGTATAACCGCCTTCCAATCCGGGCGTCCCAGACCGGACCGTTTTGGATCAGACCGTTTAAAAACGGTCTCCCTAGATTAAATTCCGGTCCGGCCAAAGTGTCCGTTCTTACCATTTTAACGCATAAGGCGGATGCTGAGAACCTTATTCCATAAAACAACTATCCTACCCTAGAAAACCCTACTTTGAGACCAACACCATGGTATTATCCGGATATTAATCCAGTTATGAAGCCAATCCGGACTTTTGTGGATTTTTGGGCTCCCACATAGGGTGACACCACCTTTCGGTTCATTGAAGTCCGTAGGGTTTGAGTTGTCACTCGACCTTCAAAGAACCTACACAAGGCCTTAAAAGGTTTTGAACTAAGGGGTACACCAACCAAGTAAAGGTTGATGCCTAATACATGAATGTAATAAGGTAGGATGTATGAACAAAATTAAATAAATAAGAAGGAAATTAGGTAAAAGGTGAAATTTAAGCCAAGTCTCCTTGCTTAGGAAACTTAAACGTAATCAAATGAAGAAATATGAAAGGATTGAATGGTTGATCAAATCGTTGTTATTTCGTTCATTGAGCTAGAGGTTGGATTTTTTTTTCTCAGCACATACGGAATGCCGACCTTAAAACCTAAATCCTAAAGACGGTGTACCTTAAAGAGGTGCTCATGAAAAACCCCACAATTTTTTCTCCATTATTTTCTTTGCACTTACGGACAAGGATGACATTGTCACGGATTTGCAGTGTGGCGTTGGTTTGTTCTTCATCTTTGTATTTTCTAATGTTCAACTTTCTCTTATGCTAATTGCATTCTCCATTGATTTCAGTGATTTCACCTCTTTGCATATTGGTGTTTTGGGAGGTTTCGTCATTGTGTGTCGCTCCATTCAATTCCATATTGTGGCGCTCAAGTCGAACATCAACATTTTTAAGGCCGTCCTCCTGCCCATGTGGGATCCTAAGCCGGAGCCCGTTTTTTGGCACATTGCCCCACAATGGGGATCCATTTTTGCTCCTCTTCTTCAAAAAATGGCAAAGTACAATTTTGATTAGTTGTGTGGGTACGTTTGTTATTTGACTTCTAACTTGTTTGCTAGCATTTTTCTTCTTCTCCATTCTATGTTTTTTGCCCATACTTATATTTTTCCTCCGTCATGTGTGTTCAAAGTTCCATAGGGGAACCCGATCCGCGTCCTCACTACGGACATGTTTGCAACCCTTTTGACGGTGTTTGAGCTCCTTTTGTACATTGTTGGGCTTCCTCGTCAATTAGTGAAGACAACATCCCCATCTCCTCCTCGCATTTGACCTTTCAATAAACTTTTATTGGATTTTTTAGATGTAAAGGTCAAGGAAGATGATGGTGATAGAGATGAAAGCCCTAGCCGTTGATTACGCCTTGTAGGTTTGGAGAGTCAACCTCCAATGCCTTGTTTTGATTTGGATTTTTGTATGAGTTCTTTTGGGTTTATTTACATTTTCTTCTCTCCAAATCCCTCATTTTACTTGTACTTAATTTTGTGTTGTTGATTTTGTTTGATGATGTCAGCCTTAATTTGAACCTAAACCATTTAGAAACCATACTTTACAGTGTTTCATTAAAAATGCATTCTTCCCCACCTATTCGTTCTACTTGCTATTGGTTTCAAACAAAGTTATCATCTCCACAAAATTGGGGTATTTTCTAAACAAAATCAACTCACACTAAATCCAAATTCCACAGTCATAAACACTCCTTCTATCAAAATTGGCCAATACAAAATCAAATTCTCCGCTTTCCACTCTCCGCTCTCCGCTCACAACACTAAATTTCCTTGGCGGCCTCTCACATGACTAGACCTTCAGCCTTCTTTCGTCCACGTCAGTTTGGCCCCTTAAGTCATTATTTTGTTGATGTATATTCAAATTGGAATGTATTAGGATTTTGATCATTATTTTATCCTTACCATTTTTATTATATGTGCGGAGGCACAATACACCTTGTTATTGGGTATTGCATCCGAACCTCATAACTTCAAATATCAAAATTGTCAACGCTATAATTCAGACACTTACATTTTGGATGAATCTTTATGAATACTTAATTGAAATGAAAAATCTATCTTTACATTATTTAATTTGGTTGATTAACACCTCAAATCTTCCTTTGTTGACATTCATTTGGTTGACCAATTATTCTCTAAGTATATTTTTGGTTGATATTTATCTATACATGTAGGTTGAAGGTAACAAATTTTCATTTTGCTATATTTTCCAAGTTTTCACATGGTCTTATACGTTTATTTCTATCTGGTTCTAATGTGTCCTTAAAAGCTTCAAAACTTGTCACATTCATTTTCAAGTTTCTTGGATGGCACAAATTCTAAAGTCTCAAAATAGATTCATCTTTATATATCCAAACCCTCAAAATTTTGAGAGTTTGAATTCTCAATTATGTATGTATCCAAAACTTTACAATTTAGTTACCAAAATCTCAAATTCTTCAATTGTCTTCAATTCCCAAGTTCCAAATACCCACTATCTTCAAATTTATTCAATTTCTAAAAAATTCCAAGTATTTCATGCAAGGTAACAAATCCAGGTCCCAATTAAAATATTCAAGAGCTTTAGATCAAGGAAAAACTCATACATGATCTTCCATGCCCAAATGAAATGTATAAAAGCCTTTCAAGTTGTGCCCTTCATATAATCATCCAAACCTAAATTTACCTCATTTTTTTGTAATTTTCAAAACTATTATATATAGATTACAGATATATCTACAATCTAGATTTTGTGTTGTAATATACCTTCAAATATTACAGCTTAATTTTTTTATTTTTTTATTTTACCATCAACATGCAATGGTTGGGTAGTTTATCTAGTTTAGAATTTCTCTAAAGTCTTGGGTTTTATTATTTTAAGTATTAAGGTCTTCACGTGATTGCAGACCCTAGAAAGGGTAGAGCATTAGATTTCTTGTAGTCAATAAAAATATAATGGAAAAGGCATGAGAAAGAATAAGGTTAGAATAAAATTATCATGCTAGTTTGAAGGGGGATAAGATAAATACCATACTGTTTATGTGAACCAATGAAGAGAAGAAAAAAAATTAAAGGCAAAACAATGGAAAAAATGAGATCATCTCACTCCAAACATTGTTCATATGCCTTTGTATAGGTGTCTATGCTTTTGCAATTTTTATCTCTTATTGATTCCAATAAGCTTGGTGGTCTTTGCTAGATTTTAAAGGCCATGTCTTCAAATTGTCTCCAAAATCATAGTCTTTGGCCTTAGCTCCAAAGGTGGAGTCTTAAATTTGTTTAAAACTAAGGTCTTTGTATTTAGCTCCAAGGATGGGGTCTTTTTTTTTAGTTCCTAGGGCGGAGTCTTTGTCTTTATCTCCACTCCAAGGTCTCAAACCCATTCAAGACCCAAGGCCTTCATATGTTCCAAATTATGTCTTCCATGTGGTGGCCTCAGAGCTTTGTTCCTAGCTTTGTTTTCAAAATCTTTATGGTTCCCCATGATGTTGGGAACTCCGTCTTCCTTCTTTGCCCTTTTAACTTCTCTTGCTATGCCATTTTTTAATTCCCTTTGGTGTTGTTCCTCTTATTCTTGATGTTTGTATTGAATGCCTTCTTCTTAGCTTAATTTTTGGTTGCTATTGTATGTAGCTAGTATCAAGGATAAAAAAATTGATACAAAAGATAATATGTGGAATCAAAGATGTGGTAGAGTGGATAGATGTTCCGTGTGGAGTGGTAAATGTTGAGGTGTTGTTGCCATATGTTTTGAGGAAGCAAGTTAGGAATTTTCTTTGTTGTAATGATCATGTTGTTTGTTGTGTGGGGGGTTGGGTGCATGTTTCATTGATGCATTGGGCCATGATATAAATGATGGACCAAAATGTGTTACAAATAACGGGTCAGTGTTGTGGTAAGTGTTTGGTGAGGGTAATTTGGATTTATAAACATTTGTGGTGTGATTTGTGGAGAAAAATTTGTGGAAACATTGGATATTGGTGGGTGGGATTGGTAAAAAGATGTGTGTGGTTGCGTGGAGGATTTTGTGCGTTGGGTTTTGTACGGTATGGAGGAGATGTTGAGGTGGACAAGGTATGGACCAAAGGTGTGTTTGTGGTTAAGGTTTGTGTAATAACTGTAAAGTTGGGGGTTATGTTTGTAGATGTGAAATCTGTCAATGGGCGGTGTAGTACCTGCATCTTTGTAAGGGAAGGGTGTGTTAGTGGGGATATATTTGAGTTGTAGTTGGTTTGTGAATTGGGAACATTGTGTGTCGATTTGGTAAAAGGGGATGGTAAGGTTGCCTAAATATCATTTTTTAAAGGGGTAGGTCAATGTTGAAGACACCGGATAATTAAGAATATAGGTTAGGCATTGGTTGATGGTATTTTGTATAGCAATATGGATTAAGGGGACAAAGCATAGGTTTGAGGGGTGTGCATGCATGTAGGATTGGATGATTAGGAAGGTTGGTGTTGGTTTGTTGTGTAGGAATATAATCTAAATGTATGGGAATTTGATGTGTTTTAGTTGGGTTTTAGTGTGGTATTTGTAGCCCATGGCAAGTATCCCCTCTCGTGGGTGTGTAATTTATGTAATTAAGGTATGAATATGTGGTGAAGGTGAATGAGATGGTGTTCAGGGAATCATTCTGAAGACACTTATTATTTTGGTTTTCAAGAATTTGGGATTCTTGAAAAAACCATGGAGGGAGGGTTGTGGGTATTTAATAGAGTTTTAGGATTGATATGTTGATTTGCAAAGTCTTGAGGTTCCATGTGATTAAGGTGGGATGTTATAATGTATCAAGCATTGTCAAGTGTGGGGATGGTTGGGTTTGTACGATCATTTTTAATGGTGTGTATAGTATCAATTTATGAATTTTGAAGACAATTGTAAGCATGACTTTATGTAAAACTAATTTTTTTCGTAGTTACTCTAGTATGAAGGAATAAAAGGTTGGAAAAAAAAACAATATGGGAACATGGAATCAAACACTATGTTGAGGTGGACCTCAACCCTCTACCCTGGATAGTGTAAACCGGTGTAGACTGGTGACTTGAACATCATTCCTATAAGAGTTAGATTTTGAGACAATCCTAAGAATTAAAATAATATGAAGGTATAAATTTGCATGCTAGTCATGAAATTAATATGTTTTTGGTAGTCTAGAGGTATTCTAGTTTTTGGCAGTATCTTCTTCAAATATATTTTAAATTCCACAAAGGTTCAAATTATCATTTAATTATAACACTTAGTATCCCAACACTATTTTTAAATCTTGATCAATCAAATCATTTCTTTAAACCTCCTCAATATCATGATTGCATTTTCAACCATAAGTTTTTTTTAGAAAAATGTTTTTGCAAAACTCATAGGATGTAAAGAATTAGGTGCTAAAGAATTCTTAGAAGTTTGTTTTCTCCTAATTATTTATTCCAATATTATTACCAAGTATAATGTTTAAGGTTAGGTGATTTCTCACCCTATGTACAACATGTACCTGGGGAGGGCACTCCATTGTCAAGTTGAAAACCATGTGCAACGGAAGTTTGCTACCCCTATATTATATGCCATAGATAATTTTTCTATATATACATATCCATTGATAATATTTTTTGTATAATTTTTTGAAAATTTTAATCATCTCCATTTTTCTAGTAATTGTTTTAGATCAATTTTGCATCCTTCTAGTTAGAAACGGTATGTTTTCTAGAAAAAACAAATTATCAATTTTGGTTATTAATTTTTACTATGTAATAGATACCATGTATATGTACTCAGAAATTTTTTTGATAAAAGTTTGACCCATTTTGTTGATGTTTTTTAGAAAAAATAGATTTTTTTCCGTTGCACATGGTTTTCAACTTTACAATGGAGTGCCCTCCCCGGGAACATGTATGGAGGAAGTGGACAAATTTCCTATCTTGATTCTAAATCTTTTCGTCAAAGGTTTTTGTAATTTCCATCATGACTTACCAAATATAATTGGTAAGTTTTTCTTTTATTTATTGGTGTTTGATTTTATCTAATTTGATTGAAGTCCCTTATGATGTGAGATCTTAGCCTAATACCAAAGAATTAGGTGACAATTGATTTGGCATACTTGGCAACCTTGTATGAATCACCTTCCACCCTTCATTGTATTTTCCAATGATGGTTTTCACTTTGCCTTGACTAAATCTCATATATCATTTTCCGAGCATATATTTGTTGATGAGACCTAGGTCGTGTGAATAGCGATCATGTGTCAGTGCAACTAGAGTTTCAAACACCACTAACAAATAAAACTAAAACATAGCAAAGGCACACATAAACAACGCACATCCACAAAGAACGAAGATAATCAAACCCTAGCAAAAACTCTAATTCTCTCTTCAAATGCATATATTGAGTCAAATTATCTCTCACTCCACCACAAAAGAATCCAAAAGTGTAAGTAAGGGGAGAAAAACTCAAGATTATTGTAAAAACATGCAATCTTCACCTCACACAAGCTCTCTTTATACACTCACTCACAAGGCTTGACTTGGCAAGAATGCCAAGCCAAGGAGGAGGCTCCTCATTTAAGAGCATCTCTCCAACATAAATAAGACACCTTTACATGTTCCCCTTAGTTACCTATGGAGTCCCGCCAAGCAGATAGGACCAATGCCAATCTCAAAGGCATGAATAATGAAGAATTCCTCCGCAACCAACTAGTGTGGTGAACGTCATTCCAAAGAACTATAGGTTGGGTGCACTGTGAGCCCCATCTTTATTTGCCTATGATGTTTGGCCATCAAATTTTAAAGAATTAATTTCATCGTCTCATGTTTGATCATATCTCCAAATCCATAATTATTCATTTTCCATTTGGGTAGGCACAACACAGTGAAAACCACACAGGGTCATTGAGTACGACTAGTGGAAGCACCATGTACTAAAGATCCTCAATAACGAGCACAACTCCACTGTCCAGATGGTAGAGAAGCCAAAGGTGGTCTTAGACTTGCCATGTGCCAACCATGTTGACACTGATCACATAATAGCATAATAGCCGTTTTTTTCTTCTTCCCACATACAAAACATGGAAGACCCTCTAACATGACGGCAAATTCAAGATGTAGTGTACCCTCAATGGGTTTAGGGCACAATTTTTAGAATGCTCGAGACATTTGCTGCCATCTTTGCCTTCCAACAACAATAAACCACTTGGCAACACCTCCTTCATCCAAAGGATATTGCGCCCCGCCCTAACATCCAATATTGTAGGTGCCTCACGTTGGAAATAAACATAATCCACTATTTGGATGCTTCGTAACTGAGGTCAGTAAACACCATTGCAAATGCATGCATAACGCAACGTGTCATGGTATTGAGCAATGGACAAATTTTCTATAGCCATAGGCATGGCCCTTTGGAAGAATTGAACCTACTCCTGCAAACATTCTTTCTAAATATATGGGTCATCCAAGTCACAACAGGAGCAAGTTTTTTCCAAATAGAATTCGAGAGTACATGCTCATGTCCATATAACAACTAATACGGGTTGGAGGACTTAGAGAGGCATGTCCACTAAATCAATAGCCCATAGCAATCCAAGGCAACATAAGGTCCCAATCCTGGTGGCTCCCCCAAAGTAATCCATACATCCTCAAGCCACACTTGGTTGTCTAAACAACATGTTCAACCAAGCCATGTGCCTTCGGATGATCCCGCAAGGTGGTACGGTGATCTATAACACCAAGGAACTCCCTACCCTGGTCCATCAATACCTTAGCCGGTGCTCCAAAACATGCCAACACACGATCTAAAAGGCTGTCATGGCCAAATCTACAAAGTTTTGGGATAAAGCCACAAGCTCAATCCACTTGCTAAAATGCTCCACCATCACCAACACGTACTTTACTCCACGTGTTGTGACAACCAACGGTCATGCAAAGTCCAACGACCAGCGGTAACCCAGTCCCATAATAGGTAAGGGTTGTAATTGAGGTGATAAGGTGTTGAAGCTAGACCTAACCTCGTCACAAACTTCACACCTCCCGACATAAGCGGCAACCTGCTTATACATGCCAGTCCACCAATATTGGCCACGCAACATCGAATATAACTTGCATATGCCAAAATGGCCAAGTCCATTGCACACTTGTTGCACCAAGCAGGCCCGTTGGTCCGGTCTAGGAACAATACACCTTGTTCCATCCGACCACAAGCAAAATAACAATCCATTCTCCCAACGAAACTTTGTTATCCAATGTTCCCTACTGAAGCTTATGCAATATGAGAAGATTTTCCTATATATCCGCAATAGCTTGAGGTTGATCAATCTCATCATCCAATTTCTGAATGAAAACCTTAACACCAACCCTTGAATATGAAATGAGGTGAGCAGTTGCGTGCCAACTTGGAATTGCCTCTCGATCACAATCTCCATGCCACCTGGCCTCGGTCAAGACTTTTTTTGACAGATTTGGATTGCATGAAAGTCCATTTGCATCCAAATTGGTAATCTCAGCACAGTGTACCACCTCAAAGTCACACTCTTGGAGCAATAAAGCCATTTTGGCAAGCTTACCAGTAAGCTTATTCGACTCCATGAGCCACCATGAAGGCTGATGGTTAATCACTCAAATAAAATGATGACCATAGAGATATGGCTGGAAATGGGCAATAGCCCACACCGTCGCCACCGCCTCTCCTTTGTAAGACAAATAATTGGTTTTCGTAGTGTTGTTGCTTTGCAAAGCATAATCAACAACATACTCCCAGCCATAGTTATTTTTCTGAATGAGAATTACTCCTAAACCCAATGAACTCCAGTCTGTATGCAACTCAAAAGATTTGAAAGCATCAGACGTCGAAGCCTTGAAACTGCATCTAATCTTTGCTTCAATGTCTCGAATGCTTGCGGTTGCTCATGACCCCAAGTCCAAGGTTGGTCCTTACTTGTGAAAATGGTAAGGCTTGGCAATCAATCTAAAGTTCTTAGCGAATCAACGGTAGTAATTTGCCAAGCCCAAGAAAACACGAAGTCTCGGCATATCGACTAGTGTCGGGATCTTTTGCAAGGTGTCCACCTTGGCTTGTTGCACCCCAAGACCTCCTAGGGTAATCATATAACCTAGATATGCTAGTCGATCATGGAAATTTTTTCACTTGCCATGATATTAATGCAAATCCCATTGCCACAATCATTCAAAAATGGCTTGCAGATGCCTCACATGCTTATGTGGTGTTTTGTTGAAGATGATCACATCATCAATGTAACACCGAGCAAAGGGCAAGCCAAAGAAAACCTAGCCTATCACTCTTTGAAACTCAGCAGGTGCATTCTTTAGGCCAAATGGAAGAAATTTTGTAATAGTATAGTTGATCCTTCCCATCTTGATCAACTCCCTCAATGTCGTTTTTAGTCAATCTCCCTCAAGTAATAGCAGCTGGTGATAACCGGATCTCAAGTCCAGGGTGCTAAGGACTCGATGGCATTGAACAACTCCTCCGGGATTGGCATGGAATATTGATTTGACTTGGTCTTCCAGTTAACTAGACGGTAATTCCCACACATAGCCAACTCCGCGCTGGAGAGTTCGCTTAGCTTTGCTGCCAAAAGTTGTCAGCAACGAGCTTGGATGCCATTCCTCTCAGAAACACTAAACCTATAAGGTCTCCAAAAATAAGATGGTTATCCTCTAGCTGAACGTGGATGGTTTTTCCTTTATATCCTTTAAGATCCCGAAGGCCAAAAGCAAAACGTCTACAATACGAGTGAATGAACGTTTCTACCTTATGTGCTTCAGCACCAGTGAGCTGAGGGCCTAATTCCAATGGCCAATCATCAAATTGTGTGGTCTAACTCTCCATCAAAAATGAATCTCTTGATGTTGGCACGAATTTTAATTGTTGTTAAGGGGAGGGGACATTAATCATGGCGTCAATTCCCTCCTTTATAGATGTGGACCGTGTTGTCACGGTATGCGGCGTCGACGGCCGCACCTTATCCGTTGGGTTTCATCCATCTAAATTTGGATGGATGAATCTAGATGTGGAGATGAAGGTTCCTAAGTGAGGAGCCTCCTCCTTGGCTTGGCATTCTTGCCAAGTCAAGTCTTGTGAGTTAGTGTGTGGAGAGAGCTTGTGTGAGGTGTAGATTGCATGATTTTGCAATAAATCTTGAGTTCTTCTTCCCCTACTTACACTCTTGGATTCTCCCTTGGTGGAGTGAGAGATAGCTTGACTAGTTGTATGCATTTGGAGAGAAATTATAGCTTTTATGAGTGTTCTACTCTCTTCCTTCTCACTTGGCAAGAATGTTGCATGATTTTTTATTTTTTTTCAAATCTTGAGCTACAACACTCAAGAAAGAGTGTGAGGACAAGTGGTAGCGGGATTTTGGAGTGGAGAACGACAAACATCGCGGATTAGCGGAGCAACAAGAAGAAAGAGGTGTGCTTGTGAAGTTTACATATTATCTTGAATTGTGGTGAGGAATCTCTAAATACTACACGGAATTTCTTGCCATGAGTTGCCACAAGCATGAATTTGTGAAGTAGAAGGTGTAGGGGCATTTCTGATCCTCAAAGGGGATCAAATTTGTGGGAAAAAAAAGGTACCAAAAAAAAACAAAGAGGAGGCCTGCCTCCCTCCTCTCCTCTGCTGGCCTCTGCTCTGTCAAGCATACTGTGACAGTCGGCGGCTGTGCACGGCAGACTGCGTCAGTTAGCGGCTGTCGGCGGCAGATTGCAACCAGCAAGGCTTGGGGAGACTTTTGGGAGTAAACGGTTGATATTCGAGTGTTTGCAAGTCCAACCGGTTGCCTAACACATTCTCCGTTAATTACCCAATTCCGATACGGGAGGTAGTAACAATGAATAACAACACTCGGCTTTTACAAGTTCGGTAATTGGAATGAGTACAATCTAAATCCCTTAACGAGGATCCATTGGAGGGCAAGTGTGGTGCCAACATCCGCGGTAATTCTAGCTCCAATAGCGCGCATTTAAGTTGTTGCAGTTAACAAGTGCGGAGTTGGATCGTGGTCGAGATAGCACGAGTGTGGCCATCGGAACCGGAGTAATGATTAATATGGACGGTTAGTGGGGTGATTTGTTTGGTTAATTCCGTTAATGAACGAGACCTCAACTTAATAACTAGGAACACGAAGAATCTTCTTTGTGGTTAATTTCTTAGAGGATATTCTTGGTGGCGGCGGCCTCCCTTCGGACATTAAATTTGTTGAGAGATTATGGCGTACAGGATTGCCACTGGGAGTTGGGTGGCATGTAGAATTTTCGTTTGGCCTAAAATAAATTATTATTAAGATCAAATTGTGTTTGTCAACACATATTCCCGGCATTCTTGTGAGGAGGGATTCTTAGGTTGTAGTGGGAAGATGAGAGATGTGCATAGGTAGCATTTCCTTTTCTTAAGCAACATGGGCTCTTCATTTTGACCACCAACTGCAGGCGGGTGCCAGTTGGTTGCGGTCGTTTTCAATTTTTACTTGAATGTTGTTTTGGGAAAGAGGATCCAGTGCTGTTCTTGCATTGTTCCTTGTATTTTGTTTTGGTACCTTCCCCTGTGGCGGGCTGTAGTGCTGGAGTGTTCTAGCACTGCCCCATTTTGTATAGTCCTAGATTGTGATAGGGTACTGTGGAGGTGAGGTCGGATTAATGGCCGACGGGACTTTTGTTTGTGCACCAAGTGGGCGGTGCTTGTTTTCACTTGTGGTGAGGCTGGATTAATGACCAGCAGACCATAAGTTTTGGTGGTGGTTGCAAGTGTAGGTTGCCTTTGACCTTTTTTTTTGTACCTGGATACTAATTCATTTGGGTTGTTGATTCGGTGACCATCCTATAGTGGGTTTATGGTTACAACTCGTACTCAACACTATCGTTCTCCGTCCCCAGGAGCATCGGAAGGTCATCCCTCGGACCTCACGGACGTTGAACCGGTGGTAGCACCCAACGAGGCTTTTCAGCCTACTTTGGCGTGGGGGACTATCACTCGGTCTCACGTCCTGTGGGTGGGAACCTTTGACGATATGGAGGAGGAGACTAGGGGAGGGATACAGGACCGGTTTTCCGGTCGAGCAGGGACTATTTCTCTGCAAGACTAGAAAATCCGGTTTCGTACATGGATGCGAGAGAAATTCCAACGCAATACCAATTTTAACGATTGGTATGCGTTCGAGCTTCTGCCTCAGCATTTGGAGCATGAAGCTCTCCAAACTTATGAGCAGTGGACGGAGGCTCATTGGATGGAGTTGCGCCAGGTGGAGCGGTACTGGGAAACTCGGGTTGAGTTGGTATCCGCATTGAAAGAAGGCGCAGCTTCCAGTTTCCTGGCCGTCCCTGAGGTTAAATCGGAGGTGCCGGAGGGAGTATTTGTGGTGGACGTGGAGGGAGCTTCTCCTGGTGAACCCAAGGATAAGGGTTCTGCTCCCGCTGTGGCGAGTATGTCGAGCCCCATTCTGCCACTCTCCCGTTATGCCCTGGCTACCCAGGCGGCTTTAGCCTCTTTAGGGGCTCCGCCAGTTTTTGAGTCGTTGCGGGCATTTGAGCTGCATCTACATGAGGAGTACGGAGGTTTCCGTCGGGACCAGATGCAGCGGATACAAGATTTTAGACGGGAGAAGGACGATACACTTCGTACCATGTATATGAGGTTGGCGAGGTTTGCCAGAGAATCTGGAGGTGTGTTTGCGGAAAGTCAATTGGTGAAGGTATTTTTGTCCAAGATTGACAAGTGCCTCCTTGATTTGGCGCTGCCCAGGATCATCATGGATTATGGTGGTCGGGCGACACTCGCAGAGGCATTCGCCATTATGGAGCAGTGTGATCGTGCATTGTGTCAGCACGATGCCACTGATTTGGTGTCCCTGCTAGTAGATTCTAGCAAATCCCGAAGAGTTCCGGTTGCAGCTGCGGGATTGGCGGAGGCCGAGGTAGACAAGACCATGTATTGTTGGTCTTGTGGGCAGGCCGGCCACGCTAAGAAGGACTGTCCTTCGAAGCAAAGGCAAGCCCAGACCGTCACTACTCCAAAGCGGAAACCATTTGTTCCCGCTAAGGGCTCGGCGAAGGGGGCGACGGGTAATCAGTTACCCAAGCAGTTGAAGTGTTCCCATTGTGGGCGGAACAATCACGCGGTAGAGAACTGCTTTGCTCTCCATCCTGAGAAACGTCCTTCTTCCGACCGGGAGAAGACGTTGGAGGCGAAGATTGGAGCCATGGAGGAGAGGTTCAAAAACTTGGCATCATCCGGCCAAATCTTGGCCTCATCATCTTCCTCCGGAGCTCAGGCTAGTTCTTCCACTCCGGATTATTATATGTTCGGAGCCTCGGGCAAGGTGGTGAGTTCCGCGGCCGTGACACGTGCTCAAGCCGTGTCACAATCCATACCTTCGACCACAAATGAATATGTGGCAAGCTCGCGAGCTCGGGACAATGCGCCCGCGGACCAAATTGGTCAGGCACGACTATCATTATCTTTTGGATTGGCCGATGCCGTCCAATCTGTCAGTGGTCGTCATACAAACGATGACGTTTCACATTCAGCGACCGATATGGCGCACACGTTGGCATCCAAGGTGTTGCACACACCTTTGTTCACGGCCATGGAGTGGTCATCGCCAGAGTTCCAACCTGCTAAGGTTTTTCACTTAGCAGATAGGATTTTGGAAGGGAAGGCATCCTTACCTTCTCTGACCGTGGCTCAAGCCACTACGGACATCCCTGCTTCTGAAGATCCTGAGGATGTGGCCAAACGGCGAGCGAGATTTGTGGCAGAAACCATTGCGTTTTTTGACACACACGCCTCAGATGACAAGGCACCGACCACGTCTTATGACTCACCAGTATCCGCGGGTGCAGCCTATCTGTCTGATGTCGCTGCTAGACCTGTCCGCGAGCGCCGTGGCATTCGACCCGGCGTTGTGCGTATGGTGAATGATATCGAAATTTTGGTGGTCAGTCGCACTGGGAGCAATGCTACTCGGGTTGCTCCCCGTTGTGTGACGATGGATTCAGGGGCACAGCCAGTTATGATCGGCAAGAGGCTTGCCCAAAAGTTGAGGTTGACGGCCGAGGATTTGGCTCCCTGTCCATTCACCATTGTCACATCCATTGGTCACGTGGAGCGGGCCATTGGTTATACTCGAGAGCCACTACAGCTTTGCTTCCGAGTGAAGCTTGGATATTCACCCGCACCTCTTCTTCTTAGGTGTGCGGTGACGGATGCGACCAACTATGACATTTTAGTTGGTCAGCAAGCACTTTACCCTCTTAGTTTTGGTTTGGACAACTGGACTGAGGAGGCGTGGATCTGATCAGGTTGGTCGGCTGGGGATGGCCGCAGGGAACTTATTTCCGTGGCTTTTGCGGCGGCCGCGATCATAGCACCATTATCTATGGTTTTTGGATGTGGTGCTATGGTGGACACATTGCCTTATGGTTCCGCATTGTTGGAGGAGTCATTGGCATTCATGGGGAGTACAGACGATTCAACGGGGATTACTTTGGTGGAACTGTTTGGGGGCGTCGGCACAGGCTTAGCGGCCGTATTGGAGGCTGGCCTCACGGTTAAACAGTATGTCTATGTGGACAACTCTCAAGTGTCCACCCGTGTGGCTCGTCACCATCTTCACCAATTGATGGTATTGTACCCCCAGCAGTTACCTCCAACTGCCATTCGTGGGTGTTTTTCACGTCTCCCTCGTGATGTTACACTCATCAGTGAGGCCGACTTACGACACTTGGGTCCGGTGGATATGGTAATTGCAGGATGGCCATGCCAGGGCCATTCACGTGCTGGAGCTGGCCGAGGTTTAGAGGATCCCAGGTCTAGTCTATTTTGGGACCTCATCCGCCTCATGCAGTGGTGGTTTTCCCACCAACATACCCCACCAGGGTATATCTTCGAGAATGTACCATTGTTGGGAGACTCTCGGGACAAGGTATTGGAAGGCGATCATTATGTTCGTCAACACCTTGGAGATCCCATTTTTATGGATGTGTGAGTCCAAAATGGTGCCCACATGTGGTGATTAACTCTTCGAAACCAATTTTAGTTCGACTTTGAGGTGTTATGATTATTCACAAAACATAAAAATAGTGAAGTGTGGTGTGGATTTAAGTTTAGGCATTAAAATGTGTTGTGTAGTTATTTCAAGGTTTGATTTCAATAAGAGGATGCCTTCATTATGTGAGTAGGGGGTAAGGTGAGGCAAGGTGAGCTCCGCCGGTTAAATGCCCACTTTTGGATCCACTTTGTTAGTTTAGGAAGAAGGAAGCTTGGTGGAAGGGGATTAGTCCCTACTTTGAAGGTGAAGGTTAAGGGATTGTGATTGGAGGTGCTAATCCTCTCACCCTATCCTCACCTCTCTCTCCCTCTCTCCCTCTTTGCTACTTAAGGTGGTTTCTCTCTCATTTTCCTCTCTCTCCATCAAGCGCTCTCAAGGGAGCAAGCTCTTAAGAGCTTGAGCCATGTGTGTGGGTTATTAGTTTTTAGTGAAGTGAATTAGTTAAGCTCTCTCTCAAGTCCTCTCAAGGGAGCGAGCTCTTAGAGCTTGAGGTTTTATGTGTGTAGTAGCTAGTTATTAGTGAAGTTAGGAAGTTAACCCCCATCATAAGGAGGGAAAGTGTAGAATCATTAGACTACACCTATGGGTGGTTGTTAGTTGGTTAAATTAGTGGGACATGTTAGTCATTAGTTAGGTGATTAGGGGAATGCTTGACTAGATACTAGGTTAGAAGATTGTGGTTACAATGATTAAGGGACATCAGCCTAGTAGCTAAGGGTTTCCCGAATTACAGTCTGCCGGAAGACAGTTGCTGGGATACAGATGTTGGGCCGCAACTTGCTGGAAATACAGATTTCTGAGCTAAGGTGGCTGGGATACAGTTGCTGGGCCGCAGCTACTGGAAATACAGATTTATGAGCTAAAGGTTGCTGGGATACAGTTGCTGGAAATACAGATTTCTGAGCTAAGGTGGCTGGGATACAGTGCTGGGCCGCAGCTTGCTGGGAGACAGTTGCTGGACATGCAGCGGCTGGGACTGCAGCTGCTTGGGTAGTTAAGGGCTCTCAATTATGAAGCTGGTGAAGGGTAGCTAAGGTGGTTGGGATATTAGTGAAGGGGTTAAATAAGTAGGCAGATGGCCCAGCTGGGGTTAAGTTGGGATCAAGGAGCCACCATGCTGTTTGGCTAATTAGGAAAGGGATGGAATTGAATTAGGTGCTATAAATACAAATTGTTGGAAGTTAATGAGGCTAAGGACACTTAGCATTTAGCCCAAATTATAAACCCATAGATAGGGGGTAGTCACATTAGCCTAGGTAGGGGCATGTGTGGTTGACAGACGGTTGTATTTAGAGGCTATTACAAAGAATAGCGTTTTTCAACGCTCACATCTTTTAACCAACTAAATCAATTACACAAGTGATGGAGAAGGTCAAGGACCCTTGTCCACGACGCAGGTTAAGGTAAAGAGGACAAGGGGAGTATCCTTGAAGGCGTGCGTGGCCAAAGCCGCGGGTTGGACTCTTGAGAAAGCCAACGCTACCACAAGCCAATAGGCTAATGTTAATAAAGCACAATGATTCAAAGCCACACGCGCTCTCTTGAACATGAGAGTTACTTCGCACTTGTTTCAAATTTCTAGGCAACACATGTGATTCTCAAAGCCATCACCCGGACTAGGACGCTTAAGGGGGATGGTTTTGGCCTCACAAGATGCTGCGAGCATTGCCCACCGGCCTCAATGGATTTGGACCAACCTCGCACCGTCATCTACTTTGGCCGCAGCAATTTCTACAGTACCTCCACCTTTTGATCAGAAGGTGGATAACATCTTGGATCTAGACCGGACCTCTTTGCCGGTTGTTCGAGATGATTTACCCCCGTTGGCATTAGTCAACAAAGTGGGGGCACCACGGAGGGCCTTTCCCACCTTTATGACGTTTCCACAGTCATTCACCTTCCGCGATCGGGGGCCGGGTATGGTGTGGGATGCTAACACCAAAACCCACACCGAACCCTTGGCTGATGAACGAGAGCGTGCCATGGGCTTCCGCACTCGTACCACCGCAGCTCCTGGCCTTTCTGAGGGCCAACGACGCTTCGTATTGGTCCAAGCCATGGATCTCCATACCATGGTGTGGACTGTTAGTTTATGCCTTGCATTGCAACGGCATCATGGTGACCAATTATTGTCTCTGGGGGCAGAGGATTCTGGTCAAGGGGTACAACGGTCCACATCCATGAAGGAGGGAATTGATGTCAGGGTTGGAGAAGCCGAACGAATCTTTCGATTTGAGCAGCAGGTAATGGAGGAGCTCCGAGCTCAACGAGTTTATACTGCTTTGGCTTCTTCACCTCCAGTGGTGGCTTCATCATCATATATTGGTGGTGATGAAGAGGGGATGGACTCTATTGCTAGCACGGAGGTTGGGGGCATGATTAATGCCCCCTCCTCTCATTAGCAGTTAGAGTCTGTGCCAGCACCAGGTGGCTTTCTTCTAGTGGAAAGGGAGACCGTAGAGTTTGATGATTGGCCACTTGAATTAGGTCCTCGTCTCACTGGTGCTGAGGCACGGAAGGTACGAGCATTTATTCGCTCGTACCGTAGATGTTTTGCTTTTAGCCTTCAGGATCTTGAAGGTTATAAAGGAAAACCCATCCACATTCAGTTGGAGGACGACCATCCCATTTTTTGGAGACCTTACAGGCTCAGTGTTTCCGAGCGGATTGGCGTTCAGGCTCGTTGCCGAGAGCTCTTGGCAGCAGGGCTAATCGAACTTTCCAACGGGGAGTATGCTTGTGCTACGGTTATGCAATCAAAGAAGGATATCTTTGGCAATTGGACGGAGAAGCGGATGTGTGGGAATTACCGTCCAGTTAATCGGAAGACCAAGTCGGATCGGTATCCCATGCCGATCCCGGAGGAGTTGTTCAATGCCATCGGATTTTCTCGGGTCTTTAGCACCTTGGACTTGAGATCCGGATATCACCAACTTCCATTACTTACGGGAGATTGGGTGAAGACCGCATTTTGGGGAGTTGATCAAGATGGGAAAGATCAACTTTATCATTGGAAGATTCTTCCATTTGGCCTGAAGAATGCACCTGTTGAATTTCAGCGGGTGATGGATCAGGTTCTCTCTGGCTTGCCCTTTGCTCGGTGTTACATAGACGATGTGATCATCTTTAGCACAACACCACAGGAGCATGTGAGGCATCTGCAAGCCGTTTTTGAACGGTTGCAACGGTGGGGATTGCGCTTGCACCACGGCAAGTGCAAGTTTTTCCATGACCGGCTGGCATATCTAGGGCATATGATTGTTCCAGGAGGTCTTGGGGTACAACAAGCTAAGGTGGACGCCTTGCAGAAGATTCCGGCACCGGTTGATGTGCCAAGACTTCGTGCTTTCTTGGGCTTGGCGAATTACTATCGGCGATTCGTCAAGAACTTTAGCTTGATCGCCAAGCCTTTCACCATTCTCACGAGGAAGGACCAACCATGGACTTGGGGTCGTGAGCAACAACAAGCGTTTGAGACATTGAAGCAGAAACTAGGTACGGCTCCAGTGCTTCGACGTCCAGATGTCTCCAAATCTTTCCAGTTGCATACGGATTGGAGTTCATTGGGTTTGGTAGCAGTTCTCACTCAGAAGGATGATTTTGGCTGGGAGTATGTTGTTGCTTACGCTTCGCGAAGCAATAACACGGCGGAGGCTAATTGTTGCAACCCTTGCTAGTTTTCCTTCACTTAGCTTGACCGCCTTTCCAACCTAGCAAGTGCCACGAGCGCTAACCTGCACATCCCACGCACATGCATGGTTAGCTCCCAAAACCGCAGACCTTCAAGCTCATGGCTAGGTCACCAAACCCTCCTACACATGCATTCGGGACTCTCCCCTTAGTAGGTAGCCAATGGCTAAGGTGGACTTCCATCCATGGAAGTCCACTCTTGAGTTGATCATCGTGTTGCCAAAACAACACTACAACTACCCGGAGCACATTGCCAAGTATGCTCCCGGGGGGTCAGTCGGCTAAGCCGCCTCACCCATATAAGCCTCTAGGACTTTGGGCGGGGCCCCTACCCCACCATCAAGTATCCTTTTGTCTCTCTATAAGGGTTGGGGCCAAGTGGACATTTTCCCTTAGCCGCTGGGGCTGGAACCTCCCAGCAGCTTCAGACCACCATAACTTCTACATATGATGTCTGATGCTATTAAGCGACCACTCTATCGTCACTTACTCTTTTCGTAGATGCCGATGGATCCCTCACTTGCATCATTTGGGCAAGTATTGAGGAAGTTATGGCTCTTCAAACCTTGGCAGTCCCTGGCACCACTCCCAGGTCACTGTTGTCCCAGGGTGTTGTCCCGGGACAGCGCCCCACTCAAATGGCCATATCTCCTAGCTAGCACCTCCGATTGAGGTGTTCCTTAGCATTCTAGAATTCCATCGCCATAAGCTACTCATAACTTATGCCTTACCCTCATGACTCTTAGTCCCCGTGGGTGAGAGGCGTTCCCAACGTCCGGGGCCCTCACCCATGCTAAGAGTACTTGGGCCCTCTCACCAATGGCGCCACAAGTCCCAGGTGTCACTCCGGGGTCCCCCTTGTGCCCATGGTGTTGCGGGCACTCCTCATGGAGAGGTGCGCGACACTAATTATTCATCCTACAAGGGAGAAGCATTGGTGGCGGTATGGGCTATTGCCCATTTTTGGCTGTATCTTTATGGTCAGCACTTTACTTTAGTGACTGACCATCAGCCGTTACGGTGGCTCATGGAGTCGGATAAGCTTACTGGCAAGCTTGCTAGGTGGGCTTTGTTACTCCAGTAATATGACTTTGAGGTGGTACACCGTGCTGGGATTACCAACATGAATGCAGATGGACTCTCACGCAATCCAAGTCCTTCAGATGAGGACTTGACTGGGGCCAGGTGGCATGGAGATTGTGATCGAGAGGCGGTTCCAGGTTGGCACGCGGCTGCCTACCTCACTTTATTTTCTAGTGCATCTGTTGAGATTCCGATACATGGCTTGGATAATGAGACTGATCGGCCTCAAGCTATTGCGGATATATGGGAAGATCTTCCCGTATTGCATAAGCTTCAACAGGGTACCTTTCCTTCGTCTATTTCGGCAATAGAAAGGGATAGGATTGTACATCGAGTAACAAGGTTCCGTTGGGAGAACGGTTTGTTATTTCGATTGTGGCCGGATGGCACAAGGCGTAGTGTTCCTAGGCCGGATCAGAGGGCCTCCTTGGTGCGACAAGTGCACGAGGAACTTGGCCATTTTGGCATACGCAAGACGCATTCGATGTTGCGTGGCCAATATTAGTGGACTGGCATGTATCAGCAGGTGGCTGCCTATGTCGGGAGGTGTGAAGTTTGTGACCGGGTCAGGTCTAGCTTTAACACCTTATCACCTCAGTTACAGCCCTTACCTATCATGGGATTGGGCTACCGTTGGTCGCTGGACTTTGCAGGGCCGTTGGTGGTTACACCACGTGGAGCAAAGTACGTTTTGGTGATGGTGGAGCATTTTAGCAAGTGGATTGAGCTTGTTGCTCTACCCCAAAACTCGGCAGAGTTGGCCGCGACCGCCTTTTTGGATCGTGTGTTAGCACGTTTTGGAGCACCGGCTGAGGTGTTGACGGACCAAGGGAGGGAGTTCCTTGGTGTTTTTGAGGAGTTCTGCACTAAGGCGCTCATAGATCACCGTACCACCTCTCAGGATCATCTGGAGGCAGATGGCTTGGCTGAACGGGTTGTTCAGACAACCAAGCGTGGCTTGAGGAAGTATGGATTACTTCGGGGAAGCCATCGGGATTGGGACCTTATGTTGCCTTGGATTGCTATGGGCTATCGATTTAGTAGGCAGGCCTCTTTGGCATCCTACAGCCCGTATCAGTTATTGTATGGACGTGAGCCTATTCTCCCGAGTTCTATTCGGGAAAAATTAGCTCCTGTTGTGGACTTGGATGACCCAAACATTTGGGCAGAGTGTTTGCAGGAGCGGGCTCAATTTTTCCAGATAGCCATGCCTATGGCCATGGAGAATTTGTCCATTGCTCAGTACCGTGACACATTGCGTTATGCACGCATTCGCAGTGGTGCTTAACGACCTCAGTTGCGGAGATTCCGACAGGGGGATTATATCTATCTCCAACGTGAGGCGCCTACGACATTGGATGTCAGGGCGGGGCGTACTATCCTTCGGGTGAAGGAGGTGTTGCCGAGTGGTTTGTTGTTGTTGGAAGACAAGGATGGCAGGGAATGTTGCGAGCATTCCAAAAACTGTGCCCCATGTCATCTACCTATTGAAGGTACAGTTCATCCTGAACTGGCCGTCGTACCAGAGGGTCTTCCATGTTTTGTGTGTGGAAAGAAGAAAGGAGCGGATACTATGCTCTTGTGTGATAAGTGTCAACGCGGTTGGCACATGGCATGCTTGAGGCGACCCTTGACTTCTCTACCATCTGGACAGTGGAGTTGTCCTTGCTGTCGAGGATCTTTGGTACTTGGTGCTTCCACCAATCGTACTCAATGATCATGTGTGGTTTTCATCATCTTGTGCATGCCCAAATGGAAAATGAGGAGTTATGGCTTAGAGATGCAATCAATATTAGGCAATGGATTTAATTCTTTGGGATATGATGGCCAAACATCAGAGGCGATTAAAGATGGGGCTCACCTTGCACCCAGCCTACA
Source organism: Polytrichum commune (assembly GCA_950295325.1). Taxonomy (NCBI): domain Eukaryota; kingdom Viridiplantae; phylum Streptophyta; class Polytrichopsida; order Polytrichales; family Polytrichaceae; genus Polytrichum; species Polytrichum commune. The sequence goes on along the minus strand of OX485806.1, from coordinate 51,606,333 downwards.
GTTCCTTGGAATAACGTTTACCACACTAGTTAGCTGTGGAGCAATCTTTCATTATCCATGCCCTTTAGATTGGCGTTGGTCCTAGCTGCTTGGCGGGACTCCATAGTCAGCTGAGGGGGGCCATGTCGAGGTATGTTGGTTATGTGTGACTTTACTATGTTTTAGTGTTGTTTGTTAGTGGTGGTTGGTACTTGAGTTGCAGTGACACACGATCGCTATTTACACGACAGCTGTTACGGTATGCGGCGTCGACAGCCGCACCTTATCCGTTGGGTTTCATCCATCTAGATTTGGATGGATAAATCTAGATGTGGAGAGGAAGGCTCCTAAGTGAGGAGCCTCCTCCTTGGCTTGGCATTCTTGCCAAGTCAAGTTTTGTGAGTTAGTGTGTGGAGAGAGCTTGTGTGAGGTGTAGATTGCATGATTTTGCAAGAAATCTTGAGTTTTTCTTTCCCTACTTACACTCTTGGATTCTCCCTTGGTGGAGTGAGAGATAGCTTGACTAGTTGTGTGCATTTGGATAGAAATTATAGCTCTTATGAGTGTTCTACTCTCTTCCTTCTCTGTCGAGGTATGTTGGTTATGTGTGACTTTGCTATGTTTTAGTGTTGTTTGTTAGTGGTGGTTGGTACTCGAGCTGCAGTGACACACGATCGTTATTTACACGACAGTGTGGTGACAGTTGTTACTCTAAGCGAAGTTATAACCCACAAGATTGGCCGGATGGGTGTATTACTCTAGTGTCTTCAAGCAATGACCTTCTAATTCCTATAATGTTAAAAATTAATGTAGGGCATGATACAAAAGATTAATGCAGAACACTATTGCATAACATGGAAACATTACTGCATAATATGTAGAACATTAGTATATAACATGCAAATCATTATTGCATAACACGTAGTTCATTACTGCATAACATGCAAAACATAAATACAATACACGAATGTAAAATATTGATGTAGAAGACTAATGCAGAACAGTAATGCAGAGAAATAACACCAAACATAATGCATGAAAATATTGTAGAATGCTGATGCAAGAGACTAATGCAGAGTCTAATGTAGAATCTAATACAGGGAACTAATATAGAAGGTTAATGCAACGAACTGATGTAGAACATAATACATAAGTTTACTATAAGAGATTGATGCAGGAAACTAATGCAAATTCTAATGCAAAACGTAATGCATGAGACTATTATAGATAATTAGTGCAGAGCACTGATCTAACAATAATGCAAAGGCAAACACAAAACTAGTGTATAAACTAAGGCAAGAGCTATTGGAATAAAAAATTAAGTAACAATTTATACATCCAATAACTTAGGATATCAAAGCTAATGCAATTAGACAAGAACACGGTTCTTCAATAGGGTTTGGAAACTTTTTTATTCAACATTGATAGGGTTCACAAACCATGTTATTCAACATCCATAGGGGTTTATAAATCATTTTGTCCATCAATCATATTCCTATCCTTCAACAACTCTTTGCATCTACTTGCATAAAGAGGGGGGAGATAGATGAGTAGTCCCACCCACGAGAATGAGAGAATGAGAGCCAAGAGAAACAACCCCTGTGCTCCATTTGAGAGACTACTCCTTCCAACCACCAAACATTCTCCGCCGTAGATCTAATCATACCTACATCTAACAGTTGGCATTTACGGCCGCCAACACCCTAGCCGCCTTTATCTAAATCCTTAGATCTAACGATCTTGGTTTTCCAACCGTTTGATCCAATGGTCTTCATCCGCTTAACATTATTTCCAGTTCGTTGTTATCTTTTATTTATGTCTTCATCCGCTCGACATTTCATTCGTTTGGCTTCATGCTCTATTCGTTGATGTTCTACGTCCAACGTCATCCTACGTTGCCATTCATCCCTTCGACGTCGTCCTACGCTGTCATTTTTCTATTCAACATCGTCCTACGCTATCATTTATCTATTCGACGTCGTCGTAAGTGTCATTTATCCATTCGACGTCGTCCTATGTTATCTTTCATCCATTTGACGTCATCTTACGCTGTCATTCATCCATTCAACGTCGTCCTACGTTGTCATTCATCCCGTCAACGTTATTTTTCGTTGTTCTTCATTTATTGTTTAAATTTCTTCATACTAACTAATTAACCTAAATTTAATTTCTATTCACCAACTTCATTTCTATTTAGATTACGATCCAACCGTGAGCGGTTTTATTGATTTACACGGATAAATAATAATAAGTTTCTAAAGATAAAAAATAATTGAGAAGGTTCTACACACACCCGTATAGTAACTTCTTCTTTGTATCCGCTTATAGATTATTTTTCCTTTAACACTAGCTCAATTTGATAGGACCAGTCAATGTAACCAACCATATTTGAACTCGGGTTGGTCCAGACCTAATATCAGTCTCTTACACTACTCACATTCATAGGCGGATGTCTCAAAACCTAGTAGCCACCTATATATTAATTAGTTCTAATAACTAACTTCTTTGTTTTTTTTGTAGATGGTGGACTTTACTTCAACCTGTAAGCGGTTTGAGTGGCTCACAGACCTTTGTGCCCTCTGACCAGAGTCTTTTGCCCCCAGAGACAACAACTTGTCACCACGATGTTATTGCAATGCAAGGCATAAACAAACAGTCCACACCATGGTATTAAGATCCATGACTTGGCCTAACAAGAAATGTCGTTGGCCCTCAAAAAGGCGTGAAGTTGTTTTAGTGCCAGTGTGGAATCCCATGGCACGCTCCCATTTGTCAGGCAATGGTTTGGTGTGGATTTTGGTGTCACCATCCCACACCATATCAGGTCCTTGATCTCGGAATGCAAATGACTATAGAAAAATTATGATGGTGGGGAAGGCCCTCCATGGTATACCCACTTTGTTGACCAATGCCAACGAAGATAAATCATCCCAAGCAATTGGCAAAAATGTTTGGTTCGGATCCAAGATGTCATCCACCCACTAATTAGAAGGTAGAGGCATTGCAAAAAATGTTGTAGCTAAAGTACATAGCCGTGCGAGGTTGGTTCAAAGCCACTAAGGCCAATGGAAATAAGAACCAACACCTGTAGCTTCCACAAAAATAGAATCACCAAGATGTTGACAAACATAATATTTGTTTTCCAACACCTTGTCCTAGGAGTCTCCTAACAAAAGTACATTCTTGAATATGTACCCTGGAGGGGAAGGTTGGTGGGCAAACCACCATTGCATGATCCAGATGAGGTCTTTAAAAAGGTCAGATTCGCTCCAACACATGAATGTCCTTGGCATGGCCATCTTACTATTACCAAAACCACTGAACCCAACGTGCCTGAGTCTACCTCATTGATAAGTGTAATATTGTGAAGGAGACGTAAAAAAACCCATGAATAGCAGTTGGGTCCAACTGTTGTGGGTACAACACCATCAACTAGTGGAAATGGTGACGAACCACATGGATGGACACCCGACTGTCATCTATGCAGACATAATGTCAAACCATGAAACTAACCTCCAACACGGCCGCCAATCATGTCTCGATGCCCCCAAACAATTCTACCAAAGTTATCCCCTCATTTAGCGGATGCTATCAAATGGGATGTGCCAACACCGATGGAATATTTTGTATGAGTGGTGTTGTAGAATCAAAAGAGATGACAATGTCCTCACACCTCTGGAATAGCTCGACGGAATCATGCTAGGGAAGAAAATGACCTTAGGATCGTGCATCAATGCACCTTCAGGTGCCATTTCCTGTTGATCCTCAACACTCCCCATGAATGCCAATGACTCCTCTAATAGTGCAAAACCATAGGACAATATATCTATAATAGCATCACATCCAAAAACCATGGATAATGGGGCTATGGTCACGGCCGTTGTTAATGCCTCAAGAATAAGTTCCCAATGGCCGTCCCCAACCGACCAACATGGTCAGACCAATGTTTTCTCAGTCCAGTTGTCCAAACCAAAACTATGGAGGTAAATTGCTTGCTAACCAACTAAAATATTGTAATTGATCACATTTATCACCACACACCTGAAAAGAAGAGGTGCGGGTGGATCTTCATGTTCCACTCAAAAGCTAAGCTGTAATGGCTCCTGAGTATAACTAGTGGCCCACTCCATGTGGCTAATAGATGTGATAATGATAAATGGGCAAAGAGCCAAGTTGTCGGCCGTCAACCGCAATACATGGGTAAACATATTGCCAATCATAAGTATTTGTGCCCCTGAATCCATAATCATACACTTGGGTGCAATTTGAGTAACGTTGCCCCCAACCCATTTGACTACCAAAATGCCAGTATCATTCACCATACACACGACGTCAAGTCAAATGCCTCGGCGTTCTCGAGCAAATCTAGCAGCTACATCAGACAAATGTTTTGCTCTCGCGGATTATCGTGAATCATAAGATGTGGTCGGTCCCTTGTCATTTGAGGTGTCTGTGTCAAATGATGCAATGGTCTTCGCTACAAGCTTTGTTTGGCGTTTGGCCGCTTCCTCAAGATCCTTAGGGCAGGGAAGTTTGCAGTGGTTTAAATGTCGCAGCCCGCATTTTCTTAAAATCTTAAGTAACCTTGTTTTAAGTTTAAAGAATAGGTTTGACCAAGGGAAACATAACAAGTAGAGTACTTTATAGGTAGATTGTTAGGTAGGTTATTTAGAATTGAAAAGAAAAATTAAAATCTTTAAAGTAGTTAAAAACATCAAATTGAGTTAGTGTTAGGAATTACGTTTCGACTCGGAAATCTTAGAGCGAAGCGGACCGCACACGCGACAGCGGGCCGCAACCACCATGGCGACCCAAACATGGAAGAGGATCGCGGACAAGCCGCTAGCCCTTCGCAAGGTGCACGTGGTCACCCCCACTGGTCGAGAGGAGAGCAATGAGTTGGAGGCAGACTTGAGGCGCATGGGCTGCCTCGGGTTATGGGAAAAATCTTGGAGAGTACGCTGTGAGGAGATAGTGAGGGAGTTGGTCACTAGGGAGGTGGACCAAGTTTACGCTTCCACCATCCGGGGCCGACCGGATAGGTGGAATGCGGAATTGTGGAATAAGGTTTACAGGTTCAACCAGGGAGGGAAATGTATGGCCACTAAGAGAGAGGATTGTACCAGGGAGTAAGATGGACGCATCTTTGAAAGCAATGAAGGCCCTCATTGCTAGCTGCACGGAGTTGTTTCCCGTCGTAGTCGAGTCATCGGAGGAAAGGGAGTCCTCATCGAGCTACACCGACTTGACCCCTCATGACATGGTGGATATACAGGGTGCCGCGGTAGAAGGTGGAAACCAACATGCGGAAGAGGTGGACCAGGTGGAGGACATCACGGCGATCACGGCCCTACCGATTTCCACCACTGAGGTGTTAGTTCCCAATGCCACCCCAGTTTCCGCCGCGATTGGAGAAGAAACCTTGGGTGATTGCCACGTGGCCGAGGTGATAACACCGAGCTTGGCCACGGACTTCCAAGTGGTTGCTCGGGATCCGCCGTCAGTTGCAATTCTTGCTCCGGGATTTCCGCCAGACAACCAACTGTCCGCATCACTAGCACCGGACGTTACGGAGACGGTGGACCGCGTGGGAATGATTCCCGGACCCGATAGACACGAGGTGTCAGTGCCACCACCACGTGCTCCATTTTTGGCAACAGACAGAGTGGACGGCCGCGAGGAGCGGAAGCAGAATAAGAAGGAAGCCAAGTTGAAGAAGCGGAAGGATAAGGAGTAGATCTTAGTTAGGATTCCATTTTAGGTTGCTTTGGGCAAGTAATTAGTTGGCCCCGAGTTGTCTGTTTTGTCATTTTCTTTGTTTAGGTTCTGACCTCTCATTGAGGTGGATTGTCAGGACTGCCACGTGGTCCGCGATTTCCAGCATGGAAACCATGGCATGTGGGTGTTAGTTTGGTTTAAGAGGGAGCACTTCGGTGTTTTCCTCATCATTTTGCAATGCAAGTGTTATTTTCTTCAATTCAGACCTTATGTTTTACTCCACCTTCGGTTTGAGTTGAATATTAAGTCCATGTGTAATGCAAGTGGTCCTTCATTTCCGTACTTGAGGTTTCCGAGTTTTCCGCCATCCCTATCACTGTGTAGGTTAGTTAGGTTAGTATTCCGTGGTAGGACACGGGGTCAGTAATACCCCGAGGTGCGTGTGGTTAAAACGCCCCTGTGTGAGCAGGTGATGGGCGGAGGAATCGTAAGCACGGAAAGGCGGAAATGATTGGACGAGTAAGGGGAAAGAACCCCACCGTGGGGTTGTTGGGCAAGGGGAGTTCCGCGCACACGGTAGGTTCTTCCCCACTTACTCCGTCCAACTAGGGACCGACAATGTCGCGCACCTCTCCATGAGGAGTGCCCGAAACACCATGGGCACAAGGGGGACCCCGGAGTGACACCCGGGACTTGTGGCGCCGTTGGTGAGAGGGCCCAAGTGATCCTAGTGTGGGTGAGGGCCCCGGGCGTTGGGAACGCCTCCCACCCACGAAGATTAGGAGGCACAAGGGTAAGGCCATGAGTTATGCGTAGCTCATGGCGTGGTGATTCTAGGAAGCTCAAGAACACCTCAATCGGAGGTGTGAGCTAGGAGTTATGGCCATTTGAGTGGGGCGCTGTCCCGGGACAGCGCCCTGGTACAGCAGTGCCTGGAAGTGATTCCCGGGACTGCCAAGGTTCAAACAGGCATAACTTCCTCAAGACTTGCTCAAATGGAGCAAGTGAGGAGTCCATCGGCATCTACGTGAAGCGTAGATGAAGATGGAGTGGTTGGTTGTTATGATCAGACATCATACAAGGAAGTTATGATGGTCTGAAGCTGCTGGGGGGGGGGGTTCTAGGCCTAGCAGCTAAAGGAAAATGTCCACTTGGCCCCAACTCTTGGTAGAGAGACAAGAGGTTGGTTGACGGTGGGGTAGGGGCCCCGCGTGAAGTCCTAGAGGCTTATATGGGTGAGGTGGTGTGGCCTCACCCACCCGAGACCGAACGGCAAGGCCTCCATGGGGTTTGGCCTATTGTGAGGCCATAGTTGCCTAGTATGCTTCGGGTTGTTGTAGTGTTGCTCCGGCAACGCGATGATCAACATAGGATTGGACTTCCATGGATGGAAGTCCACATTGGGGAAATGGGTTACCGATTAAGGGGTGAGTCCCGAAAGCAAAGTAGGAGGGTTGGTTCCCTCCTATGAACTATTGGTCCGGGGTAAGAGGAGCTATCCATTAGCATGGCGGAATGCGAAGGGTTAGTGCTCGTAACCTTTGCTAGGAACGAAAATTGGCAAGATTATTAAGGGACCTAGCAAGGGTTGCGACAGACAATGAGCAACAGTGGATAGACCTGTCCAATAATAGGGGGAGAGTTCTGGTTTACGCCTTCCGCTTGCCGTGACCTGGAGGTGGATCACACCGATCAGCAGTAACGGACTGGTCTAGAACACTCATGCACCTACCGCGACTGGCGCTTGGTTCCCACCGCGGATGGTAGGCGTGGTAGCCCCATCCCTATGTTAGCCCCGCTGTCTCGGAAACCAGCATACCCTGGGTTCTATCCTATGTGATCGGTGGAACAGTACAAGCTACCCATTGTGAGGATAGGAGCGCAGATGTTGTGTTTCCACCTTCCTCGAGGGAGGATTCGGTTTTCGCGTGTGGTATAGTGGAAATTGTGCCATCACGAAAAGCGGATCAGGCTGGTTTTGTAGATCCAAAACTTCCTCCACCTGTCCCCCCGTCAAAGGGGGTGGCACGTGTCGGATACCTGAGTGGGATACCTTCCCGAGGGAGGGTTGGCCCCATCATAACACCAGTCTAAGGGAGTAGTAGTTAGGAGGGGGAAGTGGAGATAGGGAGACAACCCGGAGAAACCAACCCAAAGGGCGAGATCCTGATGAACAACTACCAAGTCTCTCTGAGCATTCTAGCCTAAAACACTAGAATTATTATCCTTGTGACATGGTCAAAAATCTAACGGATAGTGGAAATACAGGTCAGATCCGCTACCTCTATCGCGGAAACCTTATCCCGGAAGTCATGACCCGTAATAAGAAATCTTAGAATGGAGTGTATATAGTTGTTATACTATGGATTCGGGACACTGAGTCTATTGTTGTTACTATTCTAGGGTGGGAGCTTGTCCATACTTTGTGTTGTGTTCCATACCTTGGTCCACTACCGGGAAGGCGGAAATTTCTGTGCTATAATTTCCGTAATATTCCGGATTTCTTAATCCGATTTGTGTTGTCTTAGTTTCTGGTGTTTTTTATGTGTGTGTTTGTGAAAGATTCCCTCTCTCTAGGGTCGTAAACAACCGTAGGTTCTTCGTGGGAATGAACTTGGCGCGACTGTGACCTGTTACGCGTTTATCAGGTTAATTTAATGAATACGCCACCACCGTGCTACGACATTGAACCATAGTCAAAGACGACAATGATGACTTCCCTTCTAGAATCCTACCTACTAGGTGGAAAATGTTAATCGGTTGGATGCTTGGTGATGATCATTTCATTGATGTGAACAAAAGTGTGCGCAACACTTTGGATGCCAACGTATGCACCATGTCAGTCGCCAAATTCAAATGCCGTGCCTGACCAATCTAATTTGCAGGGCTATTGCCCCAGGTTGGCAAACTCTCCACAGACTCCCTTGTGATCGAATGTGTGGTTAATACCACGGATTGAACACTAGTCACAGTTGCCAAACTCACTACTTCCCCCAAAGCTCCGAACATTTAGTAATCTTAAGTGCAAGAACTAGCCTTAGTTTCGGATGGAGCTGATGATTCCAAGATCTGGCAAAATAATACCAAATTCTTGAACTTCTTTTCCAAAGCGCCAATGTTTGCCTCCAACAACTTTTTCAATTTAAATGTGGGATATTTTTCTTACAAAGAATAAAACAATTTTCCACCACGTGATTTTTCTACATTTTAACTGTATTGATAAAACTTTACCAACCTCCTTCGTCGAATATATAGTGGGGACAACTGACTTTCGCTTCGGATGATTCACGATGTGGGCCATCTTTTGCTTTGAAAAACAATCATTTTTAGCATGGTCTAACTCCTCACAAGACCTATACGCCAATCATGTAGTAACGACCAAAGTTCTCCGAGATTTGCTAGAATCCACTAGCAAGAACATCAAGTCACTGGCATTGTGCTCACACAATGCATGATCACACTGCTCTACAATGGTGAATACCTCTGCAAGTGTCGTCCGCCCACCATAATTCATGATGATCTTGGGCAACACTAAGTCAATAAGACATTTCTCAATCTTTAACAAAAATACCTTCATTAATTGGTTCTCTGCAAAAACACCTCCAGACTTTTTGAAAAATTTCGCCAACTTTCTGTACATGGTACGAGGCGTATCGGAGTTCTCCCACATGAAGTTTTGGATCCGTTGCATTTTGGACAAGCAACAAGCAAGGAGGAGCCAGTTAAGGGGTTTTTTAAAATAATAATAATAATTTATATATAATTTAAAATAACAATAACAATAATGTTATAAATAGAAATAGAAATAGAAAAATAATAATAAATTTATTTTTAATTTAAAATGTAACTAATGTTATAAATAGAAATATTTATTATTATTATTTTAATTGATGTCTATTGAAAGTAGAATCAAGAATTCTATGGAAAATTCAATGATTATTCACCACAATTCACCTTAATGTGCCATTTATAAGGAAGCATTTTTCTTCTTGTTGCTTCACAAATCCGTTGTGTACTTTGCTTCGATACTCTGCAATATCATTATTCACTGTCCTCATGCTCTCCCATGCGTGCTATATTTCCAGAATGAATTATAAAAGAAGAAGAATGAGGCATTCTTGACAAATGAGAAGGACAAAAGTCAAACCCTAGCAAAAGTTTTTATTATCTTTCCAAATGCATACAATGAATCAAGTTATCTCTCACTCCACTATGGGAGTATCCAAGAATGTAAGTAAAGGAAGGATATCTCAAGATTTATTGCAAAAACTTGCAATCTTCACCTCAAACAAGCTTTCTCCACATACTCACTCACAAAACTTGATTAGGCAAGAATGCCAAGCCAAGGAGGAAGCTCCTCACTGAGTATCGTCTTTCCAACTTCTGGGATTCATCCATCCAAATCTAAATGAATGAAACCCAACGAATAATGTGTGGCCGCCAACACCACATACCATGACACCTAAGACATCCAATATCCCTCCACCAAAGTACTCTCTTCACATTGGGTGGCGGTTTATCTTAGTCTTTTGTCCTTAAATTCTTACACCTTCTTCTAAATCTAATTTTTTAGTTATTTTACATTATTTTTCTTCACCATGGCTAAAATAAGAATCTCATGTAGATTATAAATTAATCAACTTCAAATGTTAGGTGAACTCAAATGTAAACTCCTTCTCCGTAATGAGAACAAATGTTGAACTCCTTTGTCAACACCAACTTTATACACCTAGGGTTCCAACAAAGTTAATGCACCATGAATGCCCATTATAGATTAATGCATTGCGGGTGCCAACCAAATATTAATGTACCATGGGGACCAATTTCCAACGGAGCAAGGTAATTTTTTTAGGTAACAAGGGAGTATTCCCAAGGTAACAAAGTGACACTCATGTATGATTCGTGGGGCAAAACAAATTGTATTAGGGCTCATGATTTGGCCTTTTATATAGTATTTGATATTTGGGTATTTTCCATATTTTCATAAATGTTCATTGTAGATAAAATAATATTACATTTAATTATACCTTGAATTCTAAAACTTAGTTCTAAATTCACGCATCTAAATCATTCAAAATGTTTTTTATATCTACATAGTTTTTGGTATCAAAAATCATCTAGTGGTTGGATATCCATATAAGGCTCATTCATCCACCAATCCATCTAATCACATGTTCCTATAAATAAAGGTTCTCAATCCCTATTCACACGGCCTTGCTGGTTGTTCTTGAGATTGGGCCTCATTCCCATGTGTAGCCATTCATGCTTGCCCTGCACCGGCAGCGGTGCCACGAGCATAGGGGAGCGACATTGAGCTTGGGGGCAGAGGAAATGAGAGCCCGGGAGGAAGCTAAACGGACGGAGGGAGCAACACCGGAGAAGACTGCAACCCTAGAGGATCCAAGGACGGCAAGCGGGAGTAGCTGAGGAAGGGACCAAGGGCTGGTAGGAAGTGATTGAGCCCGGCCAAGGGAACCAGGAACGGCTCAAGGGGACCGGGAGCGACTTGGGGACGTGACGAGAGAATCGGGAGCGACCGCGAACCGACGGGGCACGCTTTAATTAGGACACGTGATTAATTTTGATGGATGAATAGGGTCGGGATGAATATACAACCGAATAAAATCACGGGATATGTACCTAATAGGTACATCCCAAGGATAGTAGATTTTTAGTATAAATACTGAGACTCTAAATTCCAAACCATTTATAGACACAGTGCTAATTATAGCTGAGGCTAATATTTGTTAAATATGGAAAATTTGTAGATTTGAAAGTCTATATATATAAGGGCATTAATAGGCCCTATTACACCTCATTTCAAACACGCACAAACCAACGTGAGTGTCGAGATGGCTATCTTAAGAATTAACTCTTGAAAGCTTTTGGAAGCTAGACAAGAAACCTTTGGAGACCAAAGGACTTGTAAATCTCAAGCGAATTAGGATTCTAAGCTTTGGAAGGACAAAAAAATTTAAGCCTCGGAAAGGGCTAGCAAAAGTAGTTTCCAAAGGAAATTAGATGAGATTTTTGGAATCCACAAGATTTTGGAAATCAAAAAAAATTTCTTGGAACCCAATTCAAGGGAACAATTACATGGATTCTAAAAAAAACTTGAAGAACGCCCAAACAATTGGAAGGGTTGAACAAGTGAAGTAAAGATAAGAAAATCAAAACGGAAGATTGGCGGATGGGATTACCACAAGGACAATATAGCCTCAAATTCCTAAAACTTAGGAATAGAGAAAAACGGTATCTACCTACAAGAGATATTCGAGCACCCGTGGAGTTGAGACCCGGCCTAGGGAATGTCACCAGCGGACATGAACTCGTTAAAGGCAAAGGAGGGAACGCCAAGGGGCCTACATCAACACCATCCCATCTTACTCAATTAAGATCTCACTTCATCAAACTAAGAGGATTGTGGAATAATTAAGAACGTTATGTAGAGAATATAGTAGCGGTAACCATATGTGATATTAAAACATACACATGAAAGACAAAGAGTTTGATCAAACACCTTGATGTAAGATTTCATGAAAATGACATGTGCTTGATAAATGGATGAAATAAATATATATACCTGTACTCAAGTATTTTTTAATGGGTTGGCATTAGCAAAGGAGTAGGCTTAAATTTCAAAGGACTTGATATTCTCAACTATACATTCTTGGATTTTGAATGGGATAAGAATGTTTGCAAGTCATTCAAATCATGAAAGATACAAAATCAAATCTATAGGGTGATTGGGAGCTAGGAATAGTTTCCCCTCAAAAAAGCTTAACCTTGACATTAGGATTTAAGGGAACAACAACTTGAAAACCTAGAGTACTTACTCTTTCCAAAAGAGAACATTATGTTATATATTAGGAATGGCATGCTATTGTCTAAGCCATTGGCTTAATTGAGTGTCATTGAGTTGAAGGTTCTTTGCGATGCCCTATGCGATTCTTACTATGTTGTGAGGGTGAATTACATAATCGTTTTGTTTGAGGAAATGTAGGATTACAAATTTGTACTTGCTCGTTGATTTGCTCTGATTGGGATTGTAGGCAAAGGTCGTCACAATGTTTCTAGGAGATTGTGTAGTTCGGAACGATGGGGTTGAAATTAGATTTGGACTTTCTAATTTGGGCACATGAAGTTGGATGATGTGTATTGAGTGATTCTAACCACTTGAACTTGAAGAATGACAAAATTGCTTCATATATGAATGTGTAAATGCTTAACAAATTGCGTGATTGGTGTTGGCTAGTTGTGTTCTAAGGTTACATGAATTTATGCAATTGCATTTTAAAATAAAAACTAAAATCATTTGCATATGTTTGTAAATAAAAGAATTTTATCATCATTTTTGTGTATGTTTTGAATGAATAGAGTGTATACTAGGTAACTAATTCGTATGCATGTTGCGTTGATGTGCAAATTATGAGTTTGTAGGTGTAAGAGTTAGATTTTACATGATTTGAACACAAACAATAATGTATAATTACTATATATCCATGAAATACAAAGTTAACCTACCCATAGGGTCCTCAAAATAGGGAATATTAGAAAATTACATAATAATAGTGTTCATAATATTTACCTTCTCCAATATAATACCCACCTTAAACGCACCTTGTGTTCTTACATGTTCCCACTAAATACAACATAGTGAACCCCCCCTTAAGCCATGTAATCATCTTCCAACATCTGGTTCCTCCTGATTACCTTGGTGTAATCGGCCCTAGTTGACTCCAGAAATGTTACCTTGGCCCTCAAGTTTCCATTTGTGCCATCATTTACATCCCAATTTGTAAGCCTTGTTGCTCAATATTGACCCTTGTAAGATTGGTCACGTCCTCAATCTAGGCCTTTAACCCTTTGACCTTATTTGCATGTTCCATGCACACCAATTCAAATTCTTGTTTGTGGTTTGATTTGCACTTTGCCAACTCATCTAAACGCCTACCACATCAATTTCAGCAACTACCGATGGTGGTATTGGGAACCTCCCACGTCCTCTTGTGGGAGCCTGAAAATGCACGGAAATCCGGATTACCGGCCAAACCGGTTCTTAGTGGAGAAAAAGGTTAGGTGTTTTGATTAAGTTAAGGGACTTTAGTGTAGCTTAGCTATTTTAGGAAATAAATCTTGGTGCGTCCAACCAAACGCAATAAAATGGCTAAAACGGTCCCTTTAACCGACCCGGAACCGACCCAAAAATACCGTTAGATAACTGCCAGCCCTGAAGCAACCGGGATGATGGCAGTTGTACGGGAATAGGGTGGTTACCATAAACGGTTACCCTAGGCGGTTACAGGGCCAAACTCAAGGGGGATGAGGACACTTAAGGAAATTAACCCTCCCCTTGAGCCATTTGTGTAGTGCGACAGTGCCGAGAGAAAGAGTGGTGAGGAACTTTCTTTTTGTCGTATCATTAGCAGTTGGATTGTTGAGATTCTGTTTTAGGACGAACAGGGGTTAGTGCATAATGCCGGAAGTTTGGGAAGACGATGATCTTGTTCCGATTCCCTTTAAGAATGTAGCGCCCGCCATTCTGAATCGGGAGTCTGAGTTGAAGGAGTTGATAGAGGACCTCATCCGGATGGGATGCGAGGGCCTCCTTGCGAAGCCCTGGAATTTACGGAGTGAGGCGACATTGAGGGAGTTCCTGTCCGAAAGAGTGAATCAGTTGGAAAGGACAATGCGGCAGGTTCCGGAACAATGGACCGCGGAGGTATGGGCAGATGTTTATGGGTTCGCTCCAAGGAGAGGCGAAGGGTGGGCGAACCGGAAGGACACCTATTTTATAGGGAAATTCCGAACCGAGCACGATCCGAAGTATGGGTTCCATCCGGGTGATTGCAGGAACCCTAGGGAGCGTAGGGTGATAGAATTTCTCCTCCCCATTCTCTACCCGGAGAAACCCAAGAGGTTAAGCATTACAATGGCCAATACCATCTTCAGAACCCTGTCTGGAACGCAGCCGGTCAACAAGGGGCGACTCATCTAGGAATTGGTGGAGAAGTCGATCCCCCACATTGGAAAGAAACCCTCTCCCCACTCCCCCTACCTTCTTCATCTCTATCAGCAGAATGGGTGCGTTAAGGAAGACGATGCCTTAACAATTGCGGAGGACGAGGTCATCTACAAACTCGGGCCGGAGGTTGAGTTGACAGAGATCGGAACGGAAGAGTCACTGGGCGACCCCGCCGTCCCTGAGCCACCTCCTACCGCACCTACCCCGACTCAAGAAGAGCGGCCACTCCTCAGCCCCGAAACAAAGCCGGCCCAAGCAGGGAGCCGCACTAGAGGGACATTGACCTGTCCTCCTTTGAGTATCCAGAAACCCTTTTCAAGCGAGTCCTGAAGGAGCTGACCCACCTCCAGAATCATTACTTCCGGCTGAAGCATATCACCCGGGGAGTAAGCAGGGCATTGGACAACTGCGAACCCGGAAACATTCTTCGAGAATTGGCCAAGAAGACGGACCGGTCAAAAGTGGACGCACTAGAGACTGAGAAGGCACAATTGGCCGCGCAGGTAGCAACAATGACCCCGGAGCTTGCGCATAAGAGCGAGGAGGTCTGCCGCTATCAAACGGAGCAAATAGTGGTACTAAACCGAGTCCGGGAATTGGTCGGACATCCGGGAGAGATCGTCAACAAAACTCATCTGTATGACAAACTCATGGAAACAATGGATCCCTCCTCGGCCCGATAGACCCTGCAGATCTTGGTTAAGTACTCCAGGTCAATGAAAGACCTGTTGAAGAAAATTCAGAAGCTCTTGCCCCTGCGCGGACCCCCAAGGCGGATGACGGATTCAAGCTTGCCCGGATCGCCCACGGCCAAGATTTACGAAGTAATAGGCGAGGTGGAGCTCGTCCCAATTGCCCAGGCCACTGCCGGGCCCAACCAAGTCGCAGCGACATCAAGGCAGCATGAATCCGGCAGAGTTTCGAATCGCGAGAAGACTCTAGAGCCGGAAAAAACCCGGTCACATCCGATTCGAAGGAAGAGCACAAAGCGTTCGGCGAGGTCAGGGCGGGTCCAATCCCCAATGACGGAGAGGGCCAAGACGCCGGAAAGGACTAAGACTCCAGATAGGGCTCAGACTCTAGAACGAGCAAAGACGCCGGATCGCGGTAAGGCCCCTACGGTACATGTTTCGCAGCCACCCCCACTCGACTGCATGATCGTGGAACCTTGGGGACAGTGTCACCAAAAAGCCTCCACCCTTCAATTTTGTCCTAGCCCGAATGGAGAAGTTTATAATGACATGTAGAGATTTCTCTCTTTGTAACACAATGTATGATTCCAATCTATCGTTGGAATATATACAACTTAGCCAAGTCTATACTATGTCTTCTTACACTCCTTAACCTCGGGTAATGTCACATCCTTGTACTTCTCTAAAGTCCACCCGGCCGCTTTGGCCACGCATGCCTTCAAAGATATCCCTCTTGTGAAGTGAGTCCTTGCCGTCGACTCCACACTACTACATGAGTTCTCGCTTATTGATTCCATGAATTACACAAGTTTAAGTATTGATAAATACTTGTCACTTATTGTAGTTTTCTCCTCACGCTTCAACCACTATATTGGTTTAATAAACTAATGGTTATCCCTAATGGAACCAAGCAAACTTTCTTTGTTCTCCTAGACTTTACTAGCTAATAGTGTAACTTTCCCATTACTTCTCGGAATGTCCTGAAATTTTATCTATAACTAGGGAGACAAAGCAAAAAACATCTCACCAATTTGTGAGCCTATCCCATTTTCTGTCCGACAGTTATGACCATTTTAGTGTGTCAGTCTACCCAGATTTCAGAATGTCATAACTTCCTCTCACAGGCTCCAAAGAACTTCAAATTTTGGGAGCAATCACAAAAAACTAATTGTTTATGACCCCCTGAAATTTCAAACTATTTTCATTTTCTGCCAAAACGTTATGGCCTTTTTAGTCTGCAACTCTTGAAAACACTTCAGAATGATATATCTCCTTCTCATCTATTCGGAATGACTTGAAATTTGTACCGCAACTAGGAAACCTAAGAACAAAGCATCCCTCAAAATTTCATGCGTTTCCAAGCCTCTGTCCAGGAGTTATGCCCATTTCAGCTTGAAAATGTAGGCAAAGTTCAGAATGTCATAACTGCTGCTCCAGTACTCCAAACATCCTCAGATTTTGACCATGTTCATATAAACAAGTTGTTTACTAACCCTCTAAATTTCAACGAAGTTTCTTCTTTTGCTTGGAAGTTATGCCCCTTACAACCTAGACTATTCAAGAAATATCCAAGAAATATGAACTCAAGTACTACAACTTGAAACCATAAAATATCTTAAAATTATTCACACCAAAACTAATTCTAACAAGA
This sequence comes from Polytrichum commune, assembly GCA_950295325.1. Lineage (NCBI taxonomy): Eukaryota > Viridiplantae > Streptophyta > Polytrichopsida > Polytrichales > Polytrichaceae > Polytrichum > Polytrichum commune. Next base: position 51,589,268 of record OX485806.1, on the reverse strand, counting down.
GGTCAAACCCTCTTCAAGGCCAACTAGCCTTGGCTCTCCAACTAAAAACTAAGCACACACATGTGCTCCAATCTTGCTTCCAACACACCCACATTTATAACACGTGGGATGCCTTGGAGCACGAAGGGAAGAGAGGATAAGTGAGGGAAGAATGAGGGATTATATAGTGAGTTTGAGGGGGTGAGCACCCTCAAGGCTCACGATAAGCCCTCGAGATCTCCTCCTACTTTGTATACTTTGTAGGCTCTAATCCTATCTCCTAAGTCTTCTTCCCTCAAATGATCAACAAGGATCCTAATTCAAACATTTAACTAACTTTGGCTTTCTACCTACCACACTTTACCAAGGTTTGTCCTTCTCCTACTTAAATCCACTCCATAAAAGCCTAATGCTTCAAACTAAGCTTTCTTCAAGCTTCACTCTTTTTATATTTTTGTGAATAATCATAAATCACCAAAACACCACTTGTAATATTTTACAAGTGTTAACAACCAATGTGGGCATCAATTTGGGCTCACAGACAGCCACCCCCTCTGGCGATTAGGGAGCGAAGAATTACTCCGACCCCGAGTGGCCGGAACAGGGAATGGACAACGGAGAGCGAGCATTCACCGCGGTAAAGCTCTAGGAAGAAGAAGAAGGTTCCGACCCCGGAGCGTTCCGGCTCGGACGACAGATCATGGAAACAGACAGGTCGTTCAACAGCATAGGAGTCCGAAGAAGAGGTCACCCCCTCTCCCAGCATGCGCAAGATCTTCACCCTACTTCAGAAGAGGAGGCTCCTGACCCCAAGTGAAGGGGTGTCCGGTATCAGTGGGCCAGCAGGGACAGCCGTCCAGTCCGACTCAGGGACATCATCGAACCACCTAAGATAGGTAGTTAGACAGTTGGGTAGTCAGGAGTAGGAGGTCATGCAGGGACGTGGTAACACGGGGAGGTCACTTCATTGTCAAGTTGACACCACGTGTGGACAAAGTTTGCTACCCCTATATTACATGCCATATATAATTTTAAAATTTATGATGTTTTTTCTACATATACATAACCATTGATAGTATCTTTTGTATACTTTTTTGAAATTTTTAGTCATCTTTATTTATTTTAGTAAAATTTTTAGTTCAATTCTGTGTCATTCTAGTTAGAAACGGTATGTTTTATGAAAAAAACAAATCATCAAATATAGTTACCACTTTTGACTATGTCATAGGTACTGTGTATATCTACTCATGAAAAAAAATTAATAAAATTTTGACCCATTTTGGTGGTGCAACTTACCAAAAGAAGATTTTTTTTGGTCGCACGTGGTGTTCAACTTGACAATGGAGTGATCTACCCGTGCGTGGTAATTCAAATTTTGTGTCAGCGTAAAAGAAGGATCTGAGATCCGGATTTTCCGCAAAGGCGTCGATTCCAAAGCACTCTCGGTTAGGGTAGGGTAGAGCGGCCAATGGCGCCGCCCCTTCAAATTGGGGTCAAAGACCACTGTTTAGGATGCTTGGAAGTTTGGAAAGGGGTTTTTTTCCCCCTTTGTGTTGTTTTGTGCTTTCTAGCTCAATAAACCTTTGATTCTCTATAGCCATGGTTTGTTTATGCATGAGCAGTCCGGAGTGTGTCCAAGGATCAGGGAGAATAGGAGGGTTAAGAAGTCAGGATAGCACGAGAGGGAAAGGCCCCGGATCAGATCCGGTTACAAATTTGGGTTGACCACTTCTGTGGTGTAGTGGAAGGTGAAGCCTCACTGTTTCGTTTGCTTGTATAATTTCTATGTGGGATAGTCGCTGTTAGGAATGGGTAATTGGTGCGAGGGGTACTCGAACTTATGCCATCCGACCTTCTGATGAGGTCCCACAATACCTGGGAGGGGTAGTTCGAAGAGCGGTACAGGTAGTACGGAAAGCGGTACAGGTCGCCTAACTGTCTCGGATTTACTGGACCCCAGTCACTTTTAGCCGGAAAGGTCTGTCAGAAGAGGGAGAGAAACCGGATAGGTTAGGATGCCGGATCGGGTTGATCATTTTTGAGGTGTAGTGGGAGTGAAGCCTCGCTGGTTCGTTTGCCTGTATAACTTCTATGTGGGAAAGCCGCTGTTAGGACTGGGTAAGGGGTGCGAGGGGTACTCGAACTTACACCATCCGACCTTCCGAAGAGGTCCCACAGTATCTGGGAGGGGTAGTTCGAAGAGCGGTACGGGTCGCCCAAATATCCCGGATTTATAGACCCTAGCCGAATCCAGATCAATTTGTCGTTGTAGTTCCGGGCACACATTACGGATTCTCTATGTGACCTGCCAGGCCGGATTAAGCTGATCCGGACTGGTTGTGACGGAAGACCGGAAAGTGGCCAGATCGGGGCATCTTTCTCGGATGAGCCACATCACCATCGGAGGTAGGTATAGAGGAGGTAGGAGTAGGAGTAAATCTTAACTTTAGTGGTTCATTCAGAAGGCAAGTCCCAGAAGTGAGGATTTCCAACTAACCATCCGGAAACGAAAAGGCTATTATGCCCGGTGGTTGATTTTCAAGCAAGGAAGAAGCGGAACTGCCATCTTACACTTCATACATGATACTCGGATCATTCGGACAGCCGGATTAAGCACTAAAAATATTCAACCGGATTCTTTTGTTGATCCCGTGTTCCGACACCTCTCCACATAAACTAGCAAAGATGGTGGACAAACCAAGTGGACTCTATGTGATGGTGTCATGTTGTTGCAACCCTCACTAGCTCCCTTTAACTAATTTGGTCATTTTTTCAATTCTAGCAAAGTTCATGAGGGCTAACCCTTTGCATTCCACCATGGAACAGTTAGCTCCCCATACCGCAGACCTTTTAGTTCATAGGAGGGGACCAACCCTCCTACACTTGCATTCAGGACTCACACTTGCATTCCTCATGGAGAGGTGCGCGACACGTGTGGTGGTGGTATCATGTGATAGTGTATCCCTAACATCATGTTTGTATTGTTGAGGTCTACATGGTTGGAAGGTGGAGTTTTTAGAGTTTGATGACTTGGCACAAAAAATAACTCAACATATATTTGCACCACTAAAGGTTACAGTGGTGAATTATGGTCATTTGCCATTGTTGCTACTAAACCAAAAGTTTTTATGCTTATAAAATATTTAATCAAATATGGTAATAAAAAATAATACAAATAAGTTATTTTAAATGGATCATACATTTATGTCCTTGAAACAATTCCATATTATGTAAAATATTTCCAAAATAAACGCTTACATTTTATAAGTTCCAGTATGCTCAAAACGTTATCCTAGATAAATAATAGCAATCGCAATGGATTGTGGTATCACGTGTAGAATGGAGAAGGCATGTACATATGTAATTTATAAACAATGTGGTGCAATAAAATATAATTCCTCATGTTAAATATAAATACACAATGTAGGTGTCAGCCCATGAGTGTGCCTCCATGCCTAATTAAGTTAAAGACAATGTAATCTTGGGGTGAAAAACATAATGGAAAATCGGAAGGACATTAGAAGGGTAAGGGCAATTAGAGATATAGTTAAGTAAAAGGTAAGAACAATGTATAATGGAAAATTCATTTTTTCTTTGGGCTACCCCAAGATGTCGGGCAGTGCAAAAAAATGGAGTTGGAGGGGTCTCTGGGGCTAGGAGAAGAGAGGTTCATTAAGCATGTGTGAGGCCAAACCACCCATCCTTAAGCGTCCTAGTCCGGGTGAGGGCGTGGGGATCACATTCATACTCGTCTTAGTTTAATCCTTCCTCCGTAACTCATCTCCGTTACATCGCACATCACTTTGGTCATACCAATTTATTCCATATCATGAGTACAAGCGTTAATAAATGTTTTTTCCCTTTTATTGTCCTCTTAACTATCCTATCAACACCCCACACAAGTACACACCCAATCACACTAATGGCTAATGATCTACACTAATCCATCCTCCTAAGATTAGGTACCTAGCCATCGGGGCTACACCCGTCATCACCCATCATTAAATCCAAGCTTAGCTCAAAATGCAACCCTTGTTGCCGAGACCAGCAGCTACTGAAATGCAACTTGCTGCCGAGACCAACAACTACTGTAATTGCAACCTTGATGCCGAACCAGCAGCTACTGAAATGCTCTTGCTGCCGAGACCAGCAGCTACTAAAATGCACCTTGCTGCCGATACCAGCAGCTATTGAAATTGCAACCTTGCTGCCGAACCAACAACTATTGAAATTCACCTTGCTGCCGAACTAGCAGCTACTGAAATTCACCTTGCTGCCGAAACCAGCAGCTACTAAAATTGCAACCTTGCTGTCGAGACCAGCAGCTACTAAAATGCACCTTGCTGCCGATACCAGCAGCTACTGAAATTGCAACCTTGCTGCCGAACCAACAGCTATTGAAATTCACCTTGCTGCCGAACCAGCAGCTACTGAAATTCACCTTGCTGCCGAAACCAGCAGCTACTAAAATTGCAACCTTGCTGCCAAGACCAGCAGACACTGAAATTGCAACCTTGCTGCCGAACCAGCAGCTAATGAAATTCACCTTGATGCCGAGACCAGCAACTACTGAAATTGCAACCTTGCTGCCGAACCAGCAGCTACTTAAATGCAACCTTGCTGCCGAAACCAACAGCTACTGAAATTGCACCTTGCTGCCGAGACCAGAAGCTACTGAAATGCAACCTTGCTGCCGAACCAGCCAGTTTACCCTAACTATCTACCTAATCCTATCAAGCCCCCTACTTAATTATCCTAACCAAGCCCACTAATTCCACTATTTCTTTCTAGCTCTAATTCCCACATTCTTTTCTAATTCTAAAAGCTCAATTTTTTCTTAGAGGAGGGAGAGAGAGAGAGAGAGAGAAGACACCCAAACCACAACCCCCTTAACCTTCTCCTACTTAGTAGGACCTTATCTTATCCACTAAATCTTCACCCTCTAAACCAACAAGAGCATGTTCTAATTCAAACATTTAAGTCCAAGGCCTTTCCCCTTGCTTCATCAAACACTACTCGCTTAACCAAACACTCCCTAATGTCACTAAGCTTCTAATTAACCACACAAAATAGGCTTAAGGCCTAAAACATAAACCACACCAAGCCTCGCTCTTTTTATACTTTTGATTGTTTCAATAGCACTCCAAATGCAATTCTAAATAAATTCTAAACATAAAACAAATATGAACACTCATTTTGGGCTAATAGCATGCGTAGAAAAGGTGTGTGTGAGAGAGAGTTGAAGGGGGCAAAATGCGGAAGCCCTGCTTTGCCAAGACATTTTGGTACTGCGGATTGTCCCAAGTGCAGGGTTATGGGTCGTTACATAAAGAAGGTTGGAGAGAGCAGTAGAGGCTGAGGGTTTGGGCACCCCTTCACCACCACTAGTAAGGGCTGGAATAGTGAAGAGACCTGGCCAAAGTCTACGCCAATGGCAACGAGTGAAACAATGAACTTGAGTTGGAAATCCAAGGATTTTGCGTAGCTTGCTTGGGCTCTGTTAGGGGTTGGTGTTGTAACAATGAGCCACCCTCTCCATTGGATTCGGATGCGATGACCGCTAGTGGTAGAACCGTGGTAATAATAACAAAACCAATAGCTTCAGTTTGTATTGGTTTTGAAAGAAACATATGATAGTCCCATTCCCATCCATACATGAGGAAAAATCACCAAAGAAAGGTGTCAAAGAGATACTTGTGAGGTAAAGTAGGCACCCCTTTGGTTTTCAAGCCAAAATGTTGAATTGTGCTTACCCTAAGTTCACAAATAACATTTTCTAAGGTTCGAAATTCTTATGAGTGAAAATGTTGTAGTTAAACTTCTAAACATCCAATTAGTCCAATCTAAGTTTAATTACCTTGGAATCGGTAACCTAGACCTTTCTAATGTTGTTCAACTACTAAAACCCAACACAAAGGAGGCCAAACACTAATAAAAGAATTTAGAGCTTCTAATTAATTAAAAAAGAATACGAATAAATGATTTTTATGCAAACTGCTCCACGGAAATGCCTATAACTTTTAGTAAAGATTTTAGATTACAATGAAACTAGTATAAATAGAGTGTCGTGTAAATCTCTCTTCAAATGCACACAATTAGTCAAGCTATCTCTCACTCCACCAAGGGAGAATCCAAGAGTGTAAGTAGAGGGAGAAGAACTCAAGATTTATTGCAAAATCATGCAATCTACACCTCACACAAGCTCTCTCCACACACTAACTCACAAGACTTGACTTGGCAAGAATGCCAAGCCAAGGAGGAAGCTCCTCACTTAGGAGCCTCACTTTCCAAAACTAAGGTTCATCCATCCAACTCTAAATGGATGAAGCCCAACGGATAAGGTGCGGCCGCCGACGCCGCATACCGTGACAGCTGTCGTGTAAATACCGATCATGTGTCACTGCAGCTCGAGTACCAACCACCACTAACAAACAACACTAAAACATAGCAAAGTCACACATAAACAACACACCTCAACATGCCCCCCCTCAGATGACTATGGAGTCCCGCCAAGCAGCTTGGACCAATGCCAATCTAAAAGGCATGGATAATGAAAGATTGCTCCACAACTAACTAGTGTGGTAAACGTTATTCCAAGGAACTTTAGGTTGGGTGCAAGGTGAGCCCCATCCTTAATCGCCGTCGCTAATTTAAATTCACTTAGGTCGATGGAAAACACTTGATGACATGGAATTCTTACCCATTCCATCTTTCACAAGTACATATCAACCCAATTACATGCAATCTTAATCTCAATGTTACTTGATTAATTTCATATACATTTCCAAGTGTATCTCAAAGTGGGTACTTGGTCAAAGCTTTCAGATATTCCTAAGTATCTTCTTTAACCCTTTCAAATTTCTTAGATTGATGTGAGGTGTAATATGATATGAAATCTTAGTGTGTGACCCATGGTAAAGTGGTGATTGATTTAGCCTACTTGGCGGCTTTTCCTTCGTCTTCTTCCAACCCTCTTTTTGCTTGATGGCACCATATTTGTCGGATTAGATTCTATATCTCATTTTGGTAGGCTACCTTTAGAACCTCAAGTCCGATGGTACTTGAGTAGATTGGTAGGTAATTTCAAGTCTTTCCAACACTCAAAGCTTAGTAGTTTTCCATCTACTCTAATGATCCAACCGAGAGTTTCCTTTGAGGCTCATTTACATGATTTTTCTTCAAGTCCTTTCCTTTATACAAAACCAATAATTTTTCTCTAAGTCATATAGGTCTTATATCTTGTAAATTTACCTATGTTCCTTAGATTCTAAAGGTCTTCAAATTTTGATATATCTTTTTTTTCTAATTCTTTTGCTTCTCTACCTAGCTTGACTTTCTTAAGTCTTTCTCCTCCAAAACTATGTAAATTGCCTCGTAGATGCTAATTCAATTTGATTTCACTACGAGAGCCAAATTGTGATGTTTTAGTTTTCTAATGCACTGCAGGTGCTTCACATTCATAATAGTATCCGAATGCACTTTATTTACAAATAATCCAATTCCTTAATAATTCCAAATATTCATTCAAGTCTTCAATTCTAATTATCTGAGTCCCAAGTCCCAAATGGTTTCCCACCTCTATCGAGACATTGGTCGACATGTCACGTAAAGTTGTACGAGGCCAAATGAAGTGTAATATGTAGAGACAACCTGCATCAAACAGCTGCAAAGGTTAATTCGGTGACCAAAACAGGAACAGAGGCTGGGCGACAGCGCAAGGGGGAGCCGTTCGGAGCGCGAGCAAGGGGAGGCCGGGAAGCGAACTGAGAGCAGACTCAGGGAAGGAGACGGGCCACGTGGCGCTCGAGGGTGAGAGCCCAGCTAAGGGGGGAACGGAGATGCTCTAAGGGGAGCTACGAGCCAAGTGGAGAAAGCTACGAAGAGAGGCCGGGACCCTGCCTTTATGGGACCCACCGAGCGTACTTAGGGTAGCGAGTGGTAGGACTAGGGTTGCAGGGTTGCGGGCCCTCCCCGCCGATTATTGAACCTATTAGTAGGAGCCTTTACACTAATAGGTTAGGGGGCCCCATTTTGAGTAGGCTTATTAGTGAGAACCGGTACAATAATAGGTTAGGAGCTACTTAGTAGATTAATAAGTAGAGATAGTAAAGGAGTAGGAGGATGAACCCGTAGAAGGGTAGATGGAAGGACAAAAGAGGATGACCATTTCTGGATGAACTTACCTAATTCCATTACCGTCAATGAATGATGAGTCAATTTTGAGATGAATGGAGGGAAGGGATGATAACCAACTCATGGCACATCTAGGCGGTTAGGACATGGCCGAATGTACCTCATTGACAGATCTATTTTAGGCACGTGATAGTTCTATTAATATATCTGACAGGGACACATTTAGATTGTAGTTACATACAGCGCCCAAATTAGCAAATACATACATTTTAAGACCTAACCGCCACATCTTCATTTCCCTTGAATTCAAAGCCTATATAAAGGGGGGCACTTAGGGGCCCTATAAGCCCTCATTTAAACGCAAGCACTCGAGGTGGTGGACTAGGAGTTTGGAGGCCCACGCAACTGAAGGACCTTGAGACCGGTGCCTTAAGAAATCGGAGGTTTCGAAATACTTAAAGGATCGAAAGATCCTCGGAGGCCTAGGAGATTAAAAGGATTGAAAAATCCTCGAACGCTCAAGACTTAAAGGATCGAAAGATCCTCGGCATCCGAGATTGGAGGATTGATAAATCGTTACGCGCGAAGACTTAAAGAATTGGAAGGCCCTCAAAAACTTAGAGATTTGGAGGACTACAAGACCGGTCGCGCTTGAAGACCTAAAGGATTGAAATACATCCTCGCGAAGTTTAAAGGATTGAAATATATCCTCGCGGAGTTTTAAGGATTGAAATATATCCTCGCGGAGCTTTAAGGATTGAAACATATCCTCGCGGAGTTTTAAGAATGGAAATATATCCTCGCGGAGTTTAAAGGTTTGAAATACAACCTCGGACTTGGATTGAAATATATCCAAGTTTCTAAAATTATAAGAGGCTTCGGAAAGTCCTCAAAAACTTGGAGAATGTGCAAGTAGGAGAATTTGAAGGTGTACGGCCGTAAAACAACACCCAAGCCTAGTTTTGTTTGGAGAAGTTTGAAAACCGAAGGCGGGTTAAAAATAGCAAAAAGAGAAAGACCTCTTTGAGAAATTACATTTTGAACTTGGAGGACACATTTTCGGAATCGGAGCAATTTCATCTAAAGTTAGTTTGGAATCGGAGAATCATGGGTTAAAGAGTACAAGGTACTTTACTTGGTGGAGATATCGGTTTCACCATCAAGAGGAGGACCGAAAGGAGATGGCCGTCGATTAGGCCACGTCAAACTACAATCCAAGATGTCATCTCTAAACACATCTTGTCATTCAAATGAACTTGAAATGATTACGTAGGAATTCCTAAAGATCTCCAAAGAAACTCTAAAATGATGATTTAGGAATTACAAGGAAAAGAACTTGAGTAATCATAGGGCAAACATTTGGAATGAAAGATTTCATGCATATAAATGTGAACTCTAGGAATTGAGTATAGGAAGGAAATCTTATGAATATGCTTTAGTGAGGGAGTATGTTTTGACTTTCAAGGAATTGTAACCTTATCATAAGTACATATTCTTAAATGGATTAAGAATCTTTTATGATCATTCAAACCATGAAAGAGATTGTATGTATGAACGATGTTCTCCCTAAAACACTTAACCTTGACATTAGGGTTTCGGGGAACATAAACTTAAAGACTTGGACACTTTATCTTTAGAGATTTATAAAGGGTTCTTGATTAGAAAAAGGATTATGTTACTAAATCCATATAAGATGCAAAATCTAATAAAGGTTTAGGAACACCTAACCTTGACATTAGATTTCGGGGAACATAAACTTGAAAACTGAGGTCAATTTATCCTTGAGGATTCAAAAGAGCATTAAGATTATGTATCACAAAATTAAAATTATATGAGTGCAAACACCTTCACCAGAAATGGAAATCAAATGAAGGATCAAATTTTGGTGGGAGTAACTTCCATGTAAACCGGTCAGCAGCGGATTACACCGTCTAAGTTTGCTAAGGGTTTGAAGGTGACCTCGACATAATAGGATCCTTTAGCTCCCCTTTTATGTAGTTTCCAAAATCTAAAATTGACCTAATTACAATCTGGTCCTTGGATTTACTAAATAAATCATTAGAATGTTGATATAGATTAAATATGGTAATTGGGATCTTCCATTTTAAGATGAGTGCCCAACCGTTTCTTAACATCTAGCTTCCGTCGATATTAAGCGGTTTGAGTAGTTTCCCAACTCCTTTTGAAATCTTTTGCTCAAGTTTGTAAGTCTTGAGTCTAGGGTCTTTAACTCTTTCCTAAGACAAAAATCTTTGTTGGGGTTCTTGACCAAGGGTCTTGTCCAGGTCTTTAGCTGGGGGTCTTAGTTAAGTCTTCAACTGAGCCCACCTTTGAAGTTCATGTTCTCCCCATTCAAGCTCCAAAACCATCATCGCCTCCTCCCATGTTCCTACATGTATTCTTCTTCAACGGCCATGACGAACGTCCTCCCTTCATTGTTCTGCAACATTGTTCGTGGTTTGCCCTTCAATATTGTGCCCATTCTTCATGTGCTCACAAGGGGTGCCTATAGTACTGTTGTACTTCAATAGGTAATAGGTTATAGGTTATAGTTCTAGAATTAGAGATTTGATTGCTAATTGGTTGAGAAATGGATCTTTAGTGGTTTTAACTCTTGGAGAAGTTTTTGAGGTGTTTTGTGTTAAAGGTGTATTGGTGCATGCTAAAGCATCAGTTGGTACTTGGAGCTTTAAGGATTGGAATATTGTAGGTGTACAAATATATATTTGGAGGTTGTCAGTGTTGATTTGATTGTTTTCATGTTTGAATGCATATTTGATGTAGTTGAATGTTCATTTGAATTGGTTGAGTGTAATTGTGCATATATGAATGTATTGAATGTCATTTGAGTTGAAGAGGGCATGATTTGAGTGATTTGAATGTGCAAAAACACATAAAATTTGAAGAAAGCCTAATTTGAGATGGTTTGAGGGTGCAAAAACACATCTTAGATGAAAATGTATGATTTGGGTGATTTGAGTGTGCAAAAACACAGTAGAATTAAATGGGGTTTGATTTGAATGGTTTGAAGGTGCAATGGCACATTTGAGTTAAAGAAGGCCTAATTTGATTGTACAAAAACATGTTAGAATTGAATAGGGCTTGATTTAAATGGTTTGAGGGTGCAAGGACAAATTTGAAGTGAAGATGGCCTAATGCGAGTGGTTTCAAGATGCAAAAGCATATTAGAGTTGCAAAGAGTTTGATTTGAGTGATTTGATTATGTAAAGGTTATTATACTTGAAAAGGGTTTGTTTTGAGTGGTTTGAATGTACAAAGGCACATCTAAGTTGGAAAATAATAGATTTGAGTGGATGAATGTGCCAAGGCACATATGAATTGAAGAAGACTAGATTTGAGTGGTTTGAATATGCAAATGCACAATTGGGTATAAGGGAATTTGGTTTAAAGAACATGCAAAGGCACATTATGAGAAAAAATGTTCATTTGACTTCAAAAATATATAATTTGAGTGGACCGAAGGCGTGAAAGCATTTAAGTGGATTAAATGTGCAAAAGCATATCTAAAAGAAAAAATGCATGGCTTGAATGGACTCAAAATTCAAAAATTCATTTGAGAGCAAAAAAACTTAATTCAAATGGAATAATGTACAAAAACATATTTGAGAGCAAAAAGACATGATTTGAGTGGATTGAAGTGGAAAATATACAAAAAAAAGAAAAAAACTCACTTGAATGGATTGAGGTGGAAAAATACATTTGGATCGAAAGGGGCTCATTTAATTCAAGAAGGGTTGGTTGAGGCTTATGAAACCATTGAATGCATATAATTTTATTAAAAAAATGATTTGAATGATTAAAGGGTATACCTCCAATCTTTGAGCATAAAATGGTATTAGTTGAAGGGTGAGGGTGTTAAAATCATTGACAAATTCAATGGAGAGAATTTTAATCTTTGGAAGTTTAAATTAGAATTGGGGTTGGTTTCCATGGTTTTCAAGAATATTGTGAATGAATCCAACGAAGTAAACAACAAACAATACCAAAGGTGTATCAAAAAGGGAATATCTATCATTGCACTCAATTTGGTGGACAATCAACTTGTAAACATCAAGGGTTGTAAAAGACTAGGAGAGGCATGAAAGACCTTTTACAACATCCATAAGAAAAGGAATTTGTCTAATATTTTTCCATTTGCCACAAATTTTGCACATGCAAGATGCAAAAAGGTAATGACTTGTTGGATCACATCGATAAGGTCAAGGCTATTGCGGATCAATTTTATTGCTTAGAGGTATTTATGGAAAATGCCTATATTGTCATGACTTTGTTCAAGAGTTTCTCAGTATTGTCCAAACATTTGATCACCGCTACGGAGACCATGGTGATAAAAAACTCGATTATGAAATATTTGACAACATTTTTGATGTATGAAATATCCAAAAAAAAGGATATAAATCTCTAAATTCATGGTGTCACAATGGTGTTGCATCAATGCAAATGGAACAATATATTGTACATAATGACGCTAGGACGTGCTATTATTGTGATAAACTGGGCAACGTTGTATGATTTTGTTGTATGACAAAGAACCAAAACAAATGCTAACAACACCAAAAATGATGATAAGTAGTGGGTTTTAGGTTCAACGAAGAGTTGCACCGTATAGGATGAATTAATGGGCTTAGAATGAATTTAATTGGTTTATTTGGATGAATATAATGTTTGGATGAATGCAACATACATGTGAAGGTTTTTCACGGAGTGTAATTAAACAATAATAACAATCAAAAGGTCATTTCTTCAAAGCACTAGAATAATGCATCCATCCAGCCAATCTTATGGGTTATTTTGCTTTCAATATCAATTATCACCACATTTTTTATGCATCCACCGGGAGTAGATGCTTTTTAAATTGTTGCATAAGCTTGGACCTTGAAGCTTAAAATTTGGAGTTGGAATTTGAAGTTTGATCTTACTATGGGTGAGGACCTTGGGCGTTGGGAACACCTCCCATCCACAAAGACTAGGAGTCATGAGCGTAGGCCATCAGCTATGTGTAGCTTATGGCGTGCGGATTGTAAAATGATCAAAAACACCTCAATCGGAGGTGTGAGCTAGGAGATATGGCAATTTGAGTGGGGCACCGTCCCAAGACAACGCCCAGGTACAACAATGGTCTGAGAATGGCTCCCATGACTGCCAAGATTTGAACAAGCATAACTTTCTCAATACATGCCTGAATGGGGCAACTTAGGATTTCATCGACATCTACATAAAACTTGGATGACGATGCAGTGGTCGTTTGTTAGCATTAGACATCATACAAGAAAGTTATAGTGTTTTGAAACTATTGGGGGGCTTCCAACCTGAGCGGCTAAGGGAGAATGTCTACTTGGCCCCAACTCTTGATAGAAAGACAAAAGGTCTCTTGATGGTGGAATAAGGGCCCTGCCAAAATTCCTAGAGGCTGTGAGCCCGATATTGTGCACCAGATATGATGGTGCTACTTCAAGATGCTAGGAAGCTTGAGTTTCCGGATAAGTTTGACGCCGTGTGCTTGGGCCCATACCTCATTCGTGAGGCATTCCCAAACAACTCATTGGAATTCGAAACATTGAATGGGGAGAGTTTCCCAAGTCGCACATCCGACAGTAGATGCAAGGAGTACATGGCATGATGTGACATTTGCTTGCAAGCAAAAGATTATGGATTCATCCCCTGATGGTCGCTAGTTATGTGAGCCCAATATTGTGCCCACATGTCAACTTAACACTAAAAAATCATAAAGAACTTCAACGTTGTGGTTGCTTGTATGGTCAAAGTGATAACAAATGTGAAGCATTAGAGTTTAGACTTGGTTTTAATTAATTTAGATTTGGATTGAATTAAGTATCTAGATTAGGTTATTAGAAGTGGAAAAATAACCAATTGAGTTGAGTAGTTAATTAGCGGGTGATTGATGCGGGGTTCAAATGGTTGGAGGCAAGTATGTTGAGCATTTAAGCCTAGGACGGTGTCCATTCAAAGGGGGGGGGGGGTTCCCAAAATCAGTAGATAAGCAGCTGGATTTCCGTGGAGTCGGAAGAGGGGTCCAGGAAGTCCCGAGCAGGCTCTCTCTCAGTTCTCTCTCTCTCACTGGGGGTAGAAGGGGGAAGAGAATTGCGGTTAGCTGTGGGAGGCAGGGAGCAATGACCCTACCGAAAAGCGTAGATCTGCTTGTACACTGAGGAGAATGCAACGTCGAGCTGCTGTTGCATTGACTAGAGGGGAACAAACGTAAGGAGGATTGGGAAGCACGGTGAGCAGCAGCCTCACGAGGGAAGACACTGCCAAAATGTGGGCAGAACCACCAACGAATTGCGGCGATCTCAGTTGCAGAGGAGGCTGCTGAAGCAATTGTGGGCCAGTAGTGAGGCCTCGCATCAATATCGCCACAGATTGACAGAGGGGAGGTGGGAAATGTATAAGTTCAGCATTGGTGGAATGAGGTCGCTTGAGGTAGGCCGAACTAATCCTCAACTTGACTGGTAAGGATTCGAAAGGGCTACAGATGAGTAAGCCTCTCTGCTCAAATTTCGAGCCTGAGGTTGTGATTCATACCTTGAATTCAATCTCCCGATTGGGCAAGGCAAGCATTATTGGTGCCAGGTAGTGCGTGTGAGTTCGAGAATTCGGATTTAGATTCAAATCGGGGAAGAACAACCTGTGCCGGGGGCTGCTTGTAACCGAGTTCAGTATGAGTGAATGGCTCACGATTGGGCAGCGACCCCCGAAATTGAGTCAATATTGAGTGGGATACAGGATTCAAATCGGTGTGTGACGGCGAAGGGTGGCAGCTGGCTGCTGGGACAATGCTAAGGTAAGAGAAAGGAGGGACTAGCTGCCAACACTCATCTCGGTTGAGCCTCTGAGGGTCCGCGGCATGGGTGTTTTTTCACAAAGTTTTTACCCATCCACGTCCAAAAACCTCGAATTAAAAGGCAAAAAAAATTGCAACCCGTCCCAAAACCGGTAATTTCAAAACCAACCCGTCCATGGAAAGGTTAAAGAAAAAACAACCCATCCCAAAACCGGTAATTTCAAAACCAACCCGTCCATGGAAAGGTTAAAGAAAAAACAACCCGTCCCAAAACCGGTAATTTCTAAACCAACCCGTCCATGAAAAGGTTAAAGAAAAAAACAAATTGATAAAGATAACCCGAAAGATGTCAGCATGTGATTGGTTGCACTTGGAAACAATAGTATCTTCCTTCAATTCTGCTTTATCTATTTTAGCTGCCACCTGTCCCATTTCGTCCACATAGACTAGTTTAGAGAAACAAACTCAAATCCTTCACAACAACTTGTTGTTTCCTTCATCCTTTTCTCTCTGGTGGATGCATTGAATAACAAGTCTTCAGACTTAGGCATCTTCAATGCATGCAAGCTCTTTAGTCCCAATATCTATCCAACAAATGATGATGAGAGAACTCGTATTACTGAAAAGTGGTTGGAAAGGTTGTTTGTGAAGTTTCAGACTTTTGAAGAAGAACAAGATCGGTGTCGGGGTGAGTGTTTGGAGATGGTGGAGACCATGAGAGAGATGATCCCAAATAAGTTTTTATTTGAAGCTTGGGAGTTTGCATGTACCACTCTAGAGTGGTCAATCAATTGGCCTGGTTTGAATAACTTATGGAGAAGAGTTATGGTGATTCCAGTGAGCACTGCAATATGTGAGAGGGGTTTCTCTAAACAAAACCTTATCAAAAGTCATCTAGGTACTAGGTTGAAGTTAGAAACTTTAGATGCTTTGATGCGCATTTCATGTGCAAATATTCCAGTTGAAAACATCAATTGGAATGCAGTGATGCTTGTTTGGAGAAACACGAAGGATAGGAGAATTCATCCACTTCTTTAAAGGGTAAGTAGCTCTTTGTTTTAAAATTTTTGAACATGTTTATATATACTAATTCATATTCAATTACTAAATTTACCTTCAATTATAATCTTTGATATTATGTTAAAAAGGTTTTAAATTTTGTGATTGATGAATTAATGTATGCAGGTGAATCAAGCACTTCAAGATTGATATTTTGATTGGGTACTAGTGGTTTGATTGCATTATGCTTATATTCACATGTCATATATGATATAATATAATTGATATTTGTACCATTTATTTTTTGGGGATTTTTTAAATTAAAAAACGTTATTTTAAGAACCCGTCCAAAGTGAATTTGACACGTCCCAAAACCGGTTCATTTTCTAAGAAGCCGTCCACTGGAAATGTTTTTTTTTATGAACATGTCCCTAGACATGTTAGGGACCTTGTGAAAAATCACCACTGGTCCGCGGCCACACGGCAAGGGGGTTGGCCAAAGGCAGGAAGCGGAATCGAGATCACAACTTCCCATTGAGGTTGCACATGGGAACTGTTGGGAAACACCAGCAGTGGGCAGGCCAATGCCAAGGTGACTAGAAGCCGCTGGGTGATGAGGGGGCCGTGGAATGAACAGAGCTAGATGATTAGGTAGGATTTTAAATATTGTGGTTTGGAATTGATTAGTTGATTTAAGAGGATGGGCATGGGCAAATCAAATGTTGATGGTGTGCCTTGATGCCATTAGGAGATTGCTTAAGGTAGTTAACTAGCTTGTTGTTGTGGATGGAAGACTTGAGAAGTGATGGTGTTGGGAATGTCCACAAGGGAAATAGAAAAAATATTTCTAAATACTTGTCACGTTGTGATCTTTAAATAAAGAGTTGGGTGTTCAACATTAAGATTGGAGGAGCATTGGGAGTGGGATTCCAATGTCAGGGGGATTAAGCAATGACATGTGAGCCATAGGCTCTCACCTGGACTACGACGCATAAGGGTGGGGGTTTATGTCTGACAGAGGCTTATGTGGATGAGGCGGTGTGGGCGGCCAAACCCACCCGAGGTCGAACGGCACAGTCTCCACGGGCATTGGCCTAACATGAGGTCATAGTTGCCTAGTATGGTTCGGGTGGTTTTAGTGTTACTTAGCATTGGTTACCAATGAAGGGATGAGTCCCAAATGCAAGTGTAGGGGGGTTGGTCCCCCACCTGTGAACTAAGAGGTCCACGGTATGGGGAGCTAACCATTAGCATGACGGAATGCGTATGGTTAGCGTTTGTGACCCCTGCTAGGATTGAAAAACGATCAAATTAAATAAGGGGCGATAGCAAGGGTTGCGATAAAATTGGAGTGGAACTTGGAGCTAAAGAACTTGAACTCTAAATAAGGTAAGTTCCAAATAGAAATTTTAAAGTTAAGGTGCAGGCCCTAGGAAGGGGAGCAGCTAAGCTTGTTGCTTGAACGTACACCTTTAATCTCATATACCTTATATTGTAGTTCAAGCAAGAATAAAAATCCTAATTAAATGCTAAGGGGGATGTCCAAATCCTAAGATTTCGATTGGAACCCCTTGTTTGTATGTGGTAGTTGTTTGTCAAATTCTTAAAACCGTTTTGTGGCAATAAGGTCAGTTTAATGACCGGCAAGATTGTTTTTGTTGTTGGCCCCTTGAATATTGGCAATGATGCCCTAATATCTAGTAGTTCAAAAGCAACAGGTTGAATATACATGTTGCCTTGAATCTCGTCCATTACAAATTTTGTGGTCCACCATGTGTAATTAATTAAACAAAACTATGAACAAAAATTAATTGTAATCCCGACTTTTGCTACAAACCATCTGTGGATGGATGATTCCGTCACTTTGGTAACCAGAGGGGTTTATATATGAGAGAAAATAATACCTTGTATGCAAATTTAAGATAGTTTTGTAGGGGCTCAAGCAATTGGCCAGGGCGTGGTACCACCGTATCGACTTGTTCTTCATCATTGAGAGTTAAGCGGCTCATTCATTATACATCAAACAAACGGGTGCCTATTTATTTTTGGAAATTCTCCATATGGAAAATTTGATCTTATAGGCAAGCAATGTAACCCAATTGAAGTGGTTCAAATCAAAGCTTAAAAAAATTGAGATAAATGAACACAAAGACTTGTGTTATTGCCTAGAAAGGGAATTTAAGAATAATAAAGAAACCATACCACCATCATGAACCAAACAAACTACACCAAAGAAGTCCTCGAGCGTTTCATCATAGAAGAATACAAACCAGTCAAAATTTATTCGATGCGAATTCAAAAATGTTAAAACTCTCCATGAGTGCCCGAAACACCATGCGCACAAAAAAGACCCCTAAGTGTCGCAACCCTTGCTAGCCCCCTTAATAATCTTGCCAATTTTCAATTCTAGCAAAGCTTACGAGCACTAACCCTTCGCATTCCGCCATGCTAATGGTTAGCTCCTCCTATCCCGGACCTTGTAATTCATAAGAGGGGAACCAACCCTCCTACTTTGTTTTCGGGACTCACCCCTTAATCGGTAACCAATCCTTAGATGTGGACTTCCATCCATGGAAGTCCAATCTTATAATGATCATCGCATTGCCGGAACAACACTACAACAACCCGAAGCATACTAGGCAACTCTGGCCTCACAATGGGCCAAAGCCCATGGAGGCCGTGCCATTCGGCCTCAGGTGGGTTCGGCCACACCACCTCACCCATATAAGCCTCTAGCATTCTAGGCGGGGCCCCTACCCCACCGTCAAGAAAACCTTTTGTCTCTCTACCAAGAGTTGGGGCCAAGTAGACATTTTCCCTTAGCTGTTGGGCCTAGAAGCCCCCAACAGCTTAAGACCATCATAACTTCCTTGTATGATGTTTGATGTTAACAAGCAACCACTTCGTCTTCATCTACGCTTCACGTAGATGCCGATAGACTCCTCACTTGCCTCATTTGGCCAAGTATTGAGGATGTTAGGCCTGTTCAAACCTTGGTAGTCCCGGGAACCACTCGGACAACACTCCTATGTGAGCGGTGAACGGAGAGCAGAGAGCGGAGAGGAAGTAAAAATAACAAACTTTATAGACCAAATTTAAAAATACTTTTAAAAACAAATATACTTAGAATATTCCAGTATCTTCCAAAAATGATAAAACATTGGACCTATTTCCGTGGAATGTATAGGTCCTAAATTTCTTTTTAAAAACCTGAGTTTGAAATGGTCTCATTAAGTTTGGAAACTATGAAGTAGTGTCCGAAAAGTTTTTGAAGTTATTGAGGTTAATTGCCTACCTCTTTAAAAAGGCATAGGCTATTTCCCGCATGGCATAGGTTGCATCCTACAATATCAAATTTTTGTAAGTTGAAAACCTTTTGAGTTTTTAAGTTATCCGCCAATTGCCTTCAAAATTAAATTTTAGTAGGTTAAAATCCTTCATATCTTTTAATGTTGTAGGCTTTAAATTCAAAATTTGAGTACTAAGTGGTATCCTTGGCAAGAATTGAACCTGGCTAAGCCTTTGACCACGTTTGAAGGCCAAGGATTAACCAACTCTCTTTTAAAGAGTTGATTATAATTAAAGGTTGCTAAAATTCAAATGACTTTAAGGGTGAAAGTCCTCACCATCTTCTGATTCAACCTCTACTCTTCCTGCAAGATATTTCTCAGGATTAGTAAACAAGAATCGAAACTTTCTTGAATCCTTCCACAAAGATATAGCTTCCTCCAAAATAAACTCAAATTTTTTGGTTGGTCCTTCAATCGCCACCTGCATCACACTATCCAAGTGTGTTGTTGTCATTCGATTCCTTTTCTTTTGCTTGATGTTATTCTGCACAGAGAAACCTCTCTCACAAGTAGCAGTACTAACACATTGGCATTTTGCAATGTTGGCAAGCGTTAGTAGGAGAAAGAGAAAGAGAAAGAGAGAAAGAGGAGTTGATGAGAGAGGAGTTGTGATGAATGGTATTTGTAAAGATTGGCGGGAAGGGAGTTAGGGCTATTATTGATATCCGTCTATGTGCCACCCAAGAACCCCGAGTATTAGCCTAAAGATATATACTTAGGTCAACTAATTTCTCAATTTGAAGAATGATGAATGGCTAAAATCCTCTCTTTTAAAAACTTTGTAGGCAAAATTTCCTACATGTTTTTTATCACATAGGTTGATATTCTATGGTTTTTAAATTGTCCATAGGCTCTTTGTCCTACACTTTCAAAATTTTATAGGCTAAGTCACAAATTTTGTAGGCTGCATTTACACTAGCCTTAGGCTCTTGGCGGACTATGCTATGAAGTGCTTGAATGATAGGAAAATTATAATATAATACATAAGTACATGATTAAAACCAAGGATGATCCCAAGAAAAAATAAATGAAAATAATTTTTTGGAGATTGGTATAATTGAAGAATGAGTCAATCAAAATACAAAGGGGTCAACTTGCTTCGTTTTTATTCCATCACTTTTCTCTTGGTGCTATATGTGAGTCAACTCTAGAGCTTGGACCGCAACAATTATCATTTGTGGTCGAATAGATTATAAATTAGATTCATACCCAACATGATTGTAGATACACTTGTACACAATGGGAGATGAAAGAGACATGTTTGCTGGCATAGAATGGGAGAAGGAAATTAGAAGTCTAGGAGATCCCCATGTTCCCTTTAATCCATCGCCGAAACATGACATAGGTGCTGCAAATCGATATAGTGATGACTACGAGCTGACTCCATTTTCGCAGTCCACACAAGCATGGAGGTGGAGGATGCAGGAGGAGCAGAAACGATCTGCTAAAATTTATAAGAGGCGGGCGGATGTATCGGAGAAGAATGTTGATTTGGATGAAGACAAATCGATCGAAACGGAGGAAGAGGTGAAGGTGGTAGGCGAATCTTTGAAGTCTTTATCGTTTTGCGAGAGGATGAGAGGATTATCGCCGCATCGTCGTCCACTGAAGGATCGAATAAGGGATAAAACGGTTTCATATGTTGATTTGCTTCGACCTGGTCCACCTCCATAAAAAAAGGACGATGAGATGAAGTCCGAATCATCCAGGAGGTTTGCAAAACGGAAATAGAGTTTATAGACATAGGAAGTACCTCCAAATTAAACATGTAGTGTTCAACCGGGAGAGAAACACATGGTACAATTGAATATTGTAATATAATATTTTGAAGGGAATAAAAATAATCCATGAAATTATATTTATTATAGGAAGCAATAATGAGTTCACAAGAGGTCCAGAAATGGACACATCTATGAGGGCACAATGTAGTGTTAGGCTGAGAGGAATTCTAGGAAGTAGATTGTGTCAAGAGGCCCCCTTCTAGGATGAATTTGACCTCATTGAAGCTAAATGTCGGGGCATGAATGAACAAGTCAACGTCGGGGTCTGCATTTTTGAGACCTTAATAGAGATGAAGTAGAGGTGCTTGCAATGCAGGAACGAATTTCGTTTGCGGCCAAACTTTGATATCAAATCCTTGAAGGCCGGACAATTACATTCGGGCAGGGAACTCACTGTGAATTGGTAAATGGTTTGTGTAGGTGCAGGTTTGGACTGCATCATGATCACGCAACCAAATCCAGGGCGTGGAATCATGGTGACCTTCAATATGGTCCCGTCCATAGCTCGTGCAGATGCAACCATCTACATTTGTTTTGTTGATGGTGCGGTGGCAGACCGTCTCATAGTCTTGGATTGTCTGGAAGAAGGATAAAAATATGGGTTGGCTGGAACGTCCACTCCGGAGAGGTCGAGGAGAAGAGCCGATGTGTTGAAGAGGCGAGTGGACATGATGTGTTCCTTTTTAGGGAGCTGAAAGTCGACATTCTCCAGCTTCAGGATCTCCAGACGAGTGAGGTTGGTACCAAGCTTGACAGGCCACACGGGCGAGATTGGAGGTCGTTCTTGGTCTGCAGGGAATTTGTCGACCCACTTGCGACGTGATACTTTGACATAACGTTCAATATCGTCGGGGCAAAAAAAAATTCTTGACTTTAGGTGTTGTAAATTTGTAATAGTTCTAAATTCCAAGGTATGCCGGTGCAAGGGTGCTCTTGGAGTTGGAGACGATTTTGGCAGTGCATTTCTTCTTGGTGACAACATGCATGGCCCAACATGCCTTGGAGGAATTATAAGGAACGCGAGCAATATGCCAGAGTTTCTCGTCCACTTTGGATTCTTGTACAGCAGTGATACGACGAAAATCCATACCAGTAGGAGGGGGTGGTGGAACCTCGATCACGGTCGGGGAGGACTCCTCGACGATGGTAGGTAAAGGTGAAACATGAGATCTTGTGGTTCTCTGAGCAACACGAGGGCGAGAGAAGTTGACGGTGTCGGGGCGGTGGGTTTCATCGTCAGCTCCAATGGGGGTGTCGGGCTTGCGTTTCTGCGAGCCGAATACCTCTGCACCCTCGAGGTGGGGACTACGAGTACAGAATTCGTCCCCGCCAGGCATGTCGAGGAGAACCTACTGTAGGACAGCGGGGTCACTAATACGTTGAGCACGACGTAGAGCACATCGAAACTTGAGTTCTTTTTTGCTAGGGCCATCGCCCCTAAGGCCACCCTTAAGAAACTGATGGTACGCCACAACTTGGAGGAACGTTCGAATATATTCATTCACAGTGGCCACATATAGATCGCCACCCTTGTTGCCGAACGCTTGAAGCCATTTGTTGCGAATGGATTCGGCAAGGTTGCAATTGGGCATTTGTACAAATTCCTCGGCGGTCATGATTTTCTCCTACAAAATGGAATGGCACTGTAAGGAATAAGCAAAGCTTGGAAAAAAAAAGATCAAACAAAACAAACGCACCAATTCCATGAAGTTGTTGCAACCCTTGCTAGTCCCCTTCACAATCTTACCAATTTCCATTCCTAGCAAAGGTTACGAGTGCTAACCCTTCGCATACCGCCATGTTAATGGTTAGCTCCTCCTACCCCGGACCTTATAGTTCATAAGAGGGAACCAACCCTCCTACTTTGCATTCGGGACTCACCCCTTAATCCGTAACCCATTTCCACATGTGGACTTCCATCCTTGGAAGTCCAATCAAATGTTGATCATCGCATTGCCGGAGCAACACTACAACAACCCGAAGCATACTAGGCAACTATGGCCTCACAATGGGCCAAAGCCCATGGAGGCCGTGCCGTTCGGCCTCAGGTGGGTGAGGCCACACCACCTCACCCATATAAGCCTCTAGGACTCTACGCGGGGCCCCTACCCCACCGTCAAGAAACCTCTTGTCTCTCTACCAAGAGTTGGGGCCAAGTAGACATTTTGCCTTAGCTGCTGGGCCTAGAAGCCCCGAGCAGCTTCAAACCATCATAACTTCCTTGTATGATGTCTCATGCCAACAAGCAACCACTTCATCTTCATCTACGCTTCACGTAGATGTTGATGGACTACTCACTTGCCCCATTCAGGCAAGTATAGACGAAGTTATGCCTATTTGAACCTTGGCAGTCCCGGGAATCACTCCCAGGCACTGCTGTACCAGGGCGCTGTCCCGGGACAGCGCCCCACTCAAATGGCCATAACTCCTAGCTCACACCCTCGATTGAGGTGTTCTTGAGCATTATGGAATCAAGACGCCATGAGCTACGCATAGCTAATGGCTTGACCCTCGTGCCTCCTAGTCTCCGTGGGTGGGAGGCGTTCCCAACGCCCGGGGCCCTCACCCACACTAGGATCACTTGGGCCCTCTCACCAACAGCGCCACAAGTCCCGGGTGTCACTTCGGGGTCCCCCTTGTGCCCATGGTGTTTTGGGCACTCCTCATGAAGAGGTGCGCGACAGAAGCCACCCCATTGTCGATATCAAAAGTGCCAGAAGGCTAGCCAAAGTTGAAGGTGTTTCAACCCCTCCTCGGAAGTACAATTAGACGAAGCCCACTAGGCCTTGATGGCGAGGTACCTCGTCTCTGTCTCAAGCATAGAGGATGCGTTGCAATACTTGAGGCAGAGACGCTTGTGTTGGTCTTGCAAGTCGTGCTTGATATAGAGTTTGGTGTGTTTCTCCAAAGACTGGGTCCAATCGAAGTAGCAGGTTTTCTCGCGCCCATCGATGGGAACCTTTGGATCTCCGGACCCGTAGACAATCCTGACGGCATACCAATTGGCTTGCGCACTGTCCGCCATGAATCCTTTGAAGTGAGGCTTGGGAATTCCATGCCTAGCCATGACGTGGTTGAGGTTTAATGAATTCACTTTGAAGAATACCATACCTTAAACAATTCGTCCTTCCCTGCACGTTAGCACTCACCCTCGACCGTGACTCAAGGCGACATCAACACCACAACTCTAAACTAACAATTCTAATCTATTCATCAAATTCAAAAATCCCTTAGCTTGGAGACTCACCCCAAGGTGAATGTCGAAGTTGATTTTTCCTAAATTTAATTCTCCCTTTAAAAGTTTCGTGAGCTAAGTGCGCATCCTATTAGTGTGAGATTCTTATGCCATTCCCAAGAAAGTTTAGGACATACCTTAGCCGTGCTCCTTCCTCAAAACAAAATTGCATAATTCACAATGCAATTCATTCCAAGGAAAGAATCGGGATGAAACTAATCTAATCGAACTCAAACTCAAAAATCAATGTGAACACTTACCATTCCCCAAGTGCTCCAACCTCTCTCACAGGGTCGTGCCTCCAAGTCTTGCCTAATCGCCTCCAAGTCTTGTCTCTTAGTCCCGCTTCACTCCCGGCGGACGCACCATTTATGTGAGGCCTAAACTCCCCCTCCCTTAAGCGTCCTAGTCCGGTTGGGGTTATTTGGCTCACACTTAATTGGGCAACTTTCTTCCAACCTTTAGGCTCCACGTTAAAGATAATGCATATAACTTTATTCCATGGGACCAAGAGATTGAGCATTAAGAAATGCTAAACTTCCCTTGGCCTTGACATTAACCCTTCCCAATCCAAGTCAAACCTACTGGTTAATCCTTTTAGCGTTGGGCTAATAACCTGATTACTCACAATTAATCTACCCTGCCCTAACTAATATGAGTTTAATTAGCTACTGCCTAAGTGCTTCAGCATAAATCCAGCATTGGCCAAGCCTCTGTCCCCGTGACCCTGGGTCAAGCTCAACCGAACCCACGCTGGCCTCTCCTCCAACTCTTCCCTTCAGTCATCTAGTCGTTGCCTCTGCCTCCAACTTCTACCCTCTGCTTGCCCTCGAGAGGTCAACTATCGCCTTACCCTCCCCTGTTCTCACGTCCACCAGCTACTGGCCATGCGCTCGGCCGACTGTCCAACCTCACACGCCTCTGATTGCGAGGTAAGAGTTTTACTTCTTACTCCCTGGATGCCTGCCAGTATAGATCCCTCAAGCCAAGAAGTCACAATTTCGACCTGCTTTTTCCTCCCCTGCTTCTAGCATTGGTGAAGAGAGTATTGATGTGGAGGCCATTGGGCTGCCATCCACCTCGCTCCCCATGTTCAACCCGAACAGTCTAATAATGAATTGAAAATCAGTGCTCCATGCCCGCTCTTCTCTCTACACTTTTCCCGTCCATCTGCAATGTGGGTAGTCTGGTATCCATCTCGGTGTGATTGCTTCGGGTTCTGAAGCGACCCAGTATGGCAGATTTTGAGCTTCGGCCTATATGAATCCTCCTTCAGCCCAAGCCAGTTTCTTCGGACCCAACTGTTCCCCCCAGATTCCATTCAATGCAAGTCTTGTTGCGGCATTGGGTCCTCTCCCCTCCCGCATTACGTCCCTAACTTGCTCGTCGTTTAATCCTCCCCCTTTTCCTTTGATCTAACCTCGCCAGCGTACCTTGACGCCGCAATCCTTCGGCACCTCCTTAGCCGTCCCAACCCTATAGAGAGAGAGAGAGAGAATACCAGAGAGACGCCGCCTTGTTGCCGGACCCCCTTCCTGGCCATCGGAAATCCAGCAACGATAACAGACCGAGCCTAACCCTGTCCGTTGGTCGACCCTTCTCGGCAGCCTTCACACCCTAGAATGGATAGCACTTGGTATCCCTTTCCTTTCTTAACCAGTTCCCCTTCATTCTAACAAAACTAAATTCACTCCGTTAAGCCTAAAGAACCTTGACCCTTAAAAATAAACTACTTCACTCTATTTAATTTTTCTTGTTCTCTTCAACCAACTCCAACCTTGCACCCACACCAATCCTAAATTAATCCAAGCCAACTTTTAATACCTACTGCCCTCCGCATGTCTTTGCTTAGAGACTTCAATCGGCCATCACCCTAACAAACATATAAATTAATTCAATAATAACTAAACTCCACTCACCCCATCTCTCATGTGTCCAACCCCTTACACCCCATTGACAACCTCCACATTTGAGCATGTTGTTAAGTTAATTAAAAATTGTGAGTACCAATTTGGGCTCACATAATTGGCGACCATCGGGGGATGGATCCCGAATCTCTTGCTCCGCATGCAAGTTGTCAATCACGTACGATACTCCTTGCACCGACTTCCCACCATACGCGTGGGGAAGCTCTCGCCATTCAACGTCTCCAATTGAAGCGAGTTGTTAGTGAACACCTCTCTAACCAGATAAGGCCCCATCCAACATACATCAAATTTATCCGGAAAGTCAAGCTTTCTGGCATCCTGAATCATCACCATCATACCTCGTATTAGTGCCCTCTTCTTGTATCGTTTGTCGAAGGTGATTTTCCTTCGGCGTTGGATAGCCCTCGGGAGCACTATTCACTAGGCTGGCAAAAAGAGGTTTCTCTTCCCCAGACACAAATCGTCCCGAACAATCCAAATACCATCCCCCAGCCTGTAAGTAAGACGCAAGAAATTTGGTTGTTTGCGTGGTCATGTACACGCAGAGGCTAGAAAACACGTTCACATAGTCCAAGAGGTAGGTGGGCAAGGAAGATGATGCCAATGCATTCTTTGCAACCAACTTTCTCATCATATAACTACAAAAAAGTAAGATAACCATGGGAAAGAGCATGATATGGAGTGTAAGAATGTAAGAAATGAAGTGCACAAGAGTAAAACATGAAGAGCAAAAATAGAGCATAAGTGCATTACCGATAGACCACGCGTTTGATAGCCAGAGCACCCTCCTCAAACTCCAAGAGGTTATCACCTTTGGCAAAGGGGATGTCAGGCTTATTGCCGAGGTAAGGTTTGAAGGCTCTGTTCCAAAGGAGAATCCTCCAATGATCAACATACTCACGAGGGCGCAATATAGTCTCTTATACGTGCCAATCGATATCGACGGTGAGGTCGTCCTGAAATGATTCAATCTGGACCGATATTTTCTCTCCAACTGAAATGAAGGACAAAGATAATGAAATTAGATATGAAACAAGAGGAATAAAAATCTGCGCACGTCCAAAAAAATGAAATGAGTTCACGAGGGTACACAAATGAAAGGATTATTCAAATGAAGACACACATGGAAGTGAAGAATGGATACCTTGTGAAAGGAGTCCTCCCCATTGTCCGAGTATGTGACCGAGATATATGTTTCAAATGTGCGTGCCCTAATACTCTTGATCGTCCTTTCCTGGGCCTTGGTCATGACATTCCAAATCTCAGTAGTAGTCCTCTCGGCAACCGGAGTGGTTTCACGGTAATGCCTCACTGCAAGGTCAGCTTGAGCCGAAATGTCTCTCTACACAAAATGACCTTGAGAGCAAATGCAATCGGCATGGAAATGCAAAATGGAATGCAAATCGGAAAATGGAAAAGACAAAATGCAAAATCATACCTTATAAAGGAATTTGACGAAAACATCTGCGGTGGGAGTGTACCAAGTAGGGCGACTCTCCTTAATCATCTCGCATTTTTCTAGTCAGCAGGAGAGATGAGATCTTTGAACGTCGATAACTCCAACCTCCCAAACGTACAAATTCGAAAAAACTTGGCAAGAATGTTCCCCTTCACGTAATCATGCTCGGTAGACCTGAGAATCGGCCAATGAAAAGAACGGAGGAAATCAACCAAAAAAAAGTACACTTACCAATTAATGTTGTTCATTGCGTTGAGGAAGATACCGGTGCATCCCCTGGGATCAACCACAATACAATCCACCGAGACATGCCAACTCTTGTCGTCGGCGTGGTTGTTGTTGATATCCCTCCACCATGTTGTAAGTCGATGATTTCCTTCTCACACGAAGAACATCTTCCCATAGAGATGTGCAATATCGGGATCCTCCTTCAGCTTGACATCGAATTCCGCGGATGCCTCTTGCTATAGAGGGCTCCATGAGGCCATAATGGCAGGGGAAACCGAGAGGTCTACGGGAATGTCGTTGAAAACCAAAACGTATATTACCCGATCTCCCTCTTGGTATCCCATAACAAATTCACATTCCAAATACTGCACCTCTACCTCGCTGATTGGACGGACAAGAGGGAGGACTCGCAAGCGGCACAAGGGAATGGAGAAGCGGGACTTACTGGTGGGCTTAATACGGAGGCGTTGGATAACGCCGTTCGAGTCCTCATTTTGTGATTTGCCGAGCTCAAGGTCACACACAACAGGATCCGTGTCGGCAACAGCAACGACGGTATCATGTCCAATAGACATCACCTCTCCCTGCATTTGGCCTTGCGAATTGGCACTCTCAACCTGGGCGGCCTCAACTTCGACCGCGGGGACAGCAATATTAACGTCCTCTGCAGATTGATGTTGCTCCTCCGCAACCTCAAAAGATTGAGAACCCTCAGAACATGAAACCATATTAGACCTTCCCAATGAACAATCTAATGAGAACACATACAAGTTACCAATATCTTAGTAACTATCAAAAAAATAACTCCCAAATTAGTTTGAACACAAAGCAATATAATTATCAATTGGAGACAAACAAGAACCAACCACATTCATATCTGGCATTATGATGAGATACAAGTGTCAAAGAGGTCCTCGCCATTGTAAATAAAAGAAACTCCTGAAAGAAAAAGCAAGGCCGAGCCAGAGTCATGAAGGGTCTCAAAGAGGAGGCCTCAAATCCGAGGCCTCCTCCATTACCTCAAACATATCCACTTAGCAAAACAAGACAAGGCTGAGAGCAAAATTAAGTAGCGAACTCATGTACACCTAACATGTAAATTTCCAAAGCAAGAACTTTCACACAAAGAGGCATCGGATCCAAGGCCTCTTCCCCTAGCTCGTACATGTGCCCTTAGGGAATCCAGAAATGGCCGAGACCAAACAAATGTGCACATAACATTCCGGAAATTTCAATCCCAAATCAACAAACAAAAAAGGCCTCGGATCCGAGGCCTCTACCCCTAGCTCGTACATGTGCCCTTAGGAAATCCTAAAATGGCCGAGACCAAACAAATGTGCACATAACATTCTGAAATTTCAATCCGAAACCTACAAACAAACGAGGCCTCGGATCCGAGGCCTCTTGCCCTAGCTCCTACATGTGCCCTTGGGAAATCCACAAATGGCCAAAAGCAAACAAATGTGCACCTAACATTTTGAAATTTCAAGCACAAACTTACATACAAAAGAGGCCTTGGATCCGAGGCCTCTTCCCCTAGCTCGTACATGTACCCTTAGGAAATCCCGAAATGGCCGATAGCAAACAAATGTGCACGTAACCTTCTAAAATTTTCAATCCCAAATCAACAAACAAAAGAGGCCTCGAATGCGAGGCCTCTTCCCCTAGCTCGTACATGTGCCCTTAGGGAATCCATAAATGGCGGAGAGCAAACAAATGTGCACATAACATTCTAAAATTTCAATCTGAAACCTACAAACAAACGAGGCCTCTCATCCGAGGCCTCTTCCCCTAGCTCATACATGTGCCCTTAGGAAATCCACAAATGGCCGAGAGCAAACAAATCTGCACATAACATTCTGAAATTTCGAGCACAAACTTACATACAAAAGAGTCCTCAGATCCGAGGCCTCTTCCCCTAGCTCTCACATGTGCCCTTAGGAAATCCCGAAATGGCCGAGAGCAAACAAATGTGCACATAACATTCTGAAATTTTCAGTCCAAATCAACAAACGAAAGAGGCCTCGGATCCGAGGCCTCTTCCCATAGCTCGTACATGTGCCCTTAGAAAATGTAGAATTGGTCGAGAGCAAACAAATGTACACATAACATTCTAAAATTTCAATCTGAAACCTACAAACAAACGAGGCCTCTCATCCGAGGCCTCTTCCCCTAGCTCGTACATGTGCCCTTATGAAATCCACAAATGGCTGAGAGCAAACAAATCTGCACGTAACCTTCTGAAATTTTCAATCCCAAATCAACAAACAAAAGAGGCCTCGGATCCGAGGCCTCTTCCCATAGCTCGTACATGTGCCCTTAGGAAATCTAGAAATGGTCGAGAGCAAACAAATGTACACATAATGTGAGCCCAAAATGGTGCCCACATGTGTTATTAACCCTTTGAAACCATTAGGAGTTATATTTTGATGTTTTATGATTATTCTCAAAAATATAAAAAGAGTGAGGCTTGGTGTGAAGTTATATTTAGGCCTTAGGCTTATGTGGTGTATTTAATTAAAAGCTTAGCGGCATGAAAGAAGTTCTTTGGTTAGGTGAGTGTAACATGTGGTGGACCAAGGGGAGCTCCTTGAGTTTAAATATTTGAATTGGGATCCATCTTGTTGGTTTAGGAGTTGAAAGTTTAGCGGATAGGATAAGAGCCTACGAAGTAAGAGAGGATCGAGGGGCTTATTTAGCGGATATGATAAGAGCCTACGAAGTAAGAGAGGATCGAGGGGCTTATTTAGCGGATATGATAAGAGCCTACGAAGTAGGAGAGGATCGAGGGGCTTATCTTGAGCTTTGAGGGGTGCTCACCCCTTCCCTTCCCCTATATATTCATTTCTCTCATCTTCTTCACTCACTTGTGTTCTTATTCACTCTCTCTTCCTTCGCGCTCTTCCATCTTGCACGTGTGGGTGCACACATGTGTGTGGGCACATGAGCATGTTGTAATGAGAGGGGAGTGTGGGTAAAGGGAAGAGGTTCATACAAGGCCTCCTTACCCTCTCCCTTCCCCTCTCCTTCTCTCTCTCTCCCTCTTGTTGTTCCTCTCATAGAATTGAATTTTAGAATTAGAGTTGTGTGGGAATTAGTAGAAGGATTAGTGGAATTAGTAGAATTCATAGAGACTTGTAAGGGACTTAGTAATGTTAAATGTAGTAGTTGGTCGACCCTTGAGAAGGCCAATGCTCTACCTATTCAAGAGACTACCATTAATAAAGCATCATGATTTCAAGTGAGTTGGGAGCTTATTGAGATGGAAGTACATTCCATGTTATGACGAGCTTTGGTATGACACATGTGATTCTCAAAACCATCACCCGGACTAGGACGCTTAAGGGTGGTAGGTTTGGCCTCACACATAACATTCTGAAATTTTCAATCCTTAATCAACAAACAAAAGAGGCCTCGGATCCGAGGCCTCTACCCCTAGCTCCGACATGTGCCCTTAGGAAATCCACAAATGGCCAAGAACAAACAAATGTGCACATAACATTCTGAAATTTCAAGCACAAACTTACACACAAAAGAGGCCTCGGATCCGAGGGTTCTTCCCCTAGCGCCTACATGTGCCCTTAGGAAATCCTGAAATGGCCGAGAACAAACAAATGTGCACATAACATTCTGAAATTTTCAATCCCAAATCAACAAACAAAGCAAGCCTCGGATCCGAGCATAACTACCTGTACAAGAAACAACAATCACCCTGAATAGTTGGCGAGTCGTACAACGCCTGAAGTAAGGTTTTATCATTCACAAGCGGGCATGGCAGCAACTTCAGAAAGCATAGCTGCTCCCAACCTGAAGTGTGTTTGTACAGTATGAGATGAATGCATATCTGCTAATTCTTGTTCTGCAAAGGCTCAACTAGCTTGGCTTGCAATGCTATCAGTTAATGAGAAACTTCATAAGCGGCCACCTCTTAGCCATGTGGAGCGAAGGCATCATCTCTGTGCCTTTTAAAATCCCCCTAGCCATATGAAGAATTTTAGCAGGTTGAAAACATGGGGCCATTAGGTCCATACCTAGAAAGATAGGTATCTGCAATACCTTTCTAACTAAGGTGTGAACCAACTCTTTCGAATTGGAATTCCCGGATTTTAAAGAAGAAAAAAATAGTCATTTCCAATGGGGGGAATCCTCAGCCACACCAAATAACATAGGAAATTGCTCTTGGCCTATAGAGTCTATCGGCCCCGCATGACATATTTGAGGGGGTCTAGCCATAACAATAATTTGGGAAACATCAATATTTCCCGTAGTCTGTGAACAGATGGCTACCGCTTCCACCAATGCTCCTTAGGCTTTGTAGAAAAATGGGTCGTATTGGAATATTGTGAAGGTTGAAATACTTGCCCCCGACCTACGGAAGCACAATTTTTA
The DNA here is from genome assembly GCA_950295325.1 of Polytrichum commune. NCBI lineage: Eukaryota > Viridiplantae > Streptophyta > Polytrichopsida > Polytrichales > Polytrichaceae > Polytrichum > Polytrichum commune. The sequence continues at coordinate 51,556,964 of OX485806.1, read as the reverse complement.
GCAACTTGGGCTGAAGAAGCGATTAGCTGCTTCATTTGCTCCTAAAGCTCATCCATTTGAGCTTGGAGCGAGTTATTCTTCTGAGGTGTAGAAAAGTCGCTCGCAGAGAAAAACGCTCTTAATTCCGGGTGAAGCTCAAAGCAGTGATCAACATTGTGGTTGATTTGATTGTAGTGAGTGCACCGCAATGTCTTCCGTTTTGGCTTCTCTTGGGGGTTCTTACCCTGAAAAGGATTTTTGGCCTTCTCCTTGCTGTTCTTCAGTTTGGAATCAGGACAATCCTTCTTGTCGTGGCCATCCTTCCGACATTTCCAACAATGAAGAGTTGGATTGGCCTCTGTCTTAGCCAAACTTCTTTGCACATGCACATGTTTTGGCTACTTCTTTAATTTTGGCTTGGAGTGTTTGGTATCCATTGTTAAGGCGAGTTTGCCGTTTCTTTGATGCAAATTGCGTTGTCGATACGCCCCACAAGTGTAAACACTTGTAATAACGAGGAATAGACCAACTCTCACACCCTCTTGTCATGTTTGGAACCAAACAGATGGACGAGTTGCTATTGTGTAAAAGCACATCCCGTCTGTCGTGCAAACTGTGCTAGTCTCGTGTACATGGTTTTGGGTATATCATCATTTTCCTTTCGGAAATCTTGGATTTTTTGTATCCGGTCCCGACAAATGCCCCCGTACTCCAACTCGAGGTACTGGACCATTTCATGTAAAAGGTCCAAATGAGGAGGAGTTCCAAGAGCATCTATAGCAGCTTGCATAACTTAGGCCAACCTCGATAAATAATGCATTGGTTCCTTAGACATTAATGACATGGGATCTGCCCTTCCATTGACAGAACCTTTGTCCAATGGCGTTTTGGGTTTCGTGTCCAAGATATCATAATCTTGGACATAAGGCACATCTATAATCACATCTTCCTTCAATGCCGTAATTAATGCGACTCGGCGAACCCAGTTTTCCTCCATTCTGAGGAGTTGGGCCACATGATTTGCAGTCCATTTCTCGTAGTTTTGGAGCGTCTCATGTTTCAAATGTTGAAGGAGAAGCTCAAATGCGTACCAATCGTTGAAAACATGGCACCTTTGTCTCCGCTTATAAGTCTATGTCCAAAAACGGAGCTTTCACTCATTAAGTGGAATGCATGTGATCCCCCTGAAGAATCAATACCAACCTCCACTCTGATGATCGTCCTTCATGTCCTCCCCAACTGCACGCAATTAAAAATTGTGTCATTTGAGCAATCTCCAACATCGAAATAGGTTGAAACGCCTCGTTGGGGTCCGCCAAAGGTTTCTCGTCTTCAACCTCCTCGTTGTCAAAGTCAATTGGTGAGGGGGATGGATAATATTGTCTCCTAGTCCTCACCATGCACTAAATGTAATACTTGCACTTGCAAATTTCTACCCAATGAAAAATAGCAACTTGTAAAGCAGCATGCAGACATATAAGCTTTTATGGTCTACTGGTCATTAATCCAGTCTCGCCACAAGGTTAAACAAATAATTTTCACCTTGATTGAGTATCCATAGGCGTACAAAAATGATTTTGTCGGTGATTAATCCGTCTTCACTACCACGAAACGTCTAAATAATTAAATGTGCTTATAACAAACCTACATATGAGCAAAATGCCCAAACAAAGGTGCCGGAGGGTACCTTACAAAAAGCAACTAGAAATCGGATCCCTCTTCCACAAACATATTTTAGATATGTTAAACAAGACACAATAAATTAACAATGCCACAAGAGATGCCTAAATGACAACTTGTTACGTATGTTGCTTAAATAAATATTTTTCTTGGCTCGCACCTCTCAAAGAGTCCTAAAAACTTAATGGAAATTATTATTAAAAATTTATTTTAAATTTTTTTAAAAATCTCAAATCCCTAGCTGAAATGGAAAATCTAACATCTTCATTGTGTTCCTCTCGTGTTTCCACTCCAACAACACCTAAAGACCACCTATATCGGACACCGGAATCTCCAAAAATAAAAAATATTTCATCTAGGCAAAGAGTATTCTCAGCACTCTGCAATTCCAAAGGGGTTTTGCAGAGTTTTGATTTTTGAGAACTATCTTTTAAAAATCATAAAAAATTTGCCACAAGCTCGGAATTGAACGTAGTAATTGGCAGTGATTAGATCTTAAAGTTTTTTATATGAATATAAAATAAATAAATATGAATATAAAATCTTAAAATAAGTTGAATCTACTAAGTTCAACATATATTTAAAAATAACTAGTTTTGCAATCAAAATTTTGAGTTTTGTTCAAGATTTGTAAAGATTGCAAACCCAACTACACATGTAACATTGATACATACTAATATGTAGAAATACATAAGAAAATAGAAGTAGAAATACGAAATTAAATAGCAAAATTTTAAAAAACTCGGAAAACAAAGAAGGGTTTGTTGTAAAAAGACGTTCATTTCTGACTCTAGGTTGAAATCCACTCCAAATACGAATATTGGTCAATTTTAACTTGCCACACACCCCAAAATTCCTCCAAAAAACCTTTCATTATGACAAGATAACATTTTTCCAACTAAAAGAGATACTTGTCTAGAAACTAAATAATGAAGGAGACATTATATACTTTCAAGATACATAACATCTCTCAAGACTCAATTGATGCAATGCGAGCTATCTCTCACTCCACATGGAAAGAATCCAAGAGTGTAGAAGGAGATGAAAAGAACGCATAAGTTTTACTCAATGACAATCTGTCATGCTTGAAACAAATCCTACACCATAAGCTCTCTCTCACACAACTACAAGACTCAACTTGTCAAGAATGCCAAGCCGAGGGAGCCACCATGCCTTGACCCCTCAAGCCCGACCCTAAGTGGATCTTACGGCAAGGGAGTGAGAACCTGCCAAAGGATGGCAAGGTCCCACAAGGCAAAGCAACTCCTAAACAACCATTTCAACCCGGGTAACTACCTTGAAGGTTGTACTAACATAATGCATAGTCCATAAACTAAGTAACAAGATTAATTAGCCTATAAATTAACTAATCAAAGACGTGGCTTGGTGTTCAATACCATGCCATGTGACATTACGTATAATATGGGAGTTGCGTACCCGGGAGGTTGAAATGACATCAAGAACTATGGATACTAAAATTTCAAAATCATGTCGAGATGAGTTTGGCCATGTCTCACTTTACTAGTTGTAATCTACTCCTTCAAAGTGATATTGATTTTAACTTGATGTTTCTAAACTTCATAAAATTAAGTAGCAATGCTACGACAGTATTCTTTGGGTACTCATAAATTTACCTCAACAAGAAGGGAATAACTTGCAAAGCAAGGGTGAATGAATGGATAATTAATCAAATATAAAAGCTTCAAAAAGGTATCAAAGAGGTTTCCAACGCGGGTGTCAGGAGACTTTTCCAAAAAGTGCAACTACCTTTTTTATCTCACCAACTTTACCGTCGCTTGATAGCTATTTAGATTTTTTTAGATTTTTTTGGCCTAGATTAGAATCTTTACCACCACTTGGCATTAGTTTGTCCTAGAAACCGACATAATTAATTCTAAGCATTGAAAGTAACTACCCAAATAGATTAAAATAGCCTACTCAAACTTAGTGCTACCTTTGCTCTTGAAAGAGCATCAAACCGGTTTGATGCTCTTTTGAGAAGGTCAATCCGGGCTTGCTACTTAATGTTATGTTACAAGGCATTGATTACAATTTTGGAAGAGTATCAACAACTTGGATCCGTATTCAATTATGAATTTATATGAAGCCATGCAACATGAGTGGCAATGCGCACTATGGGGTTTTCTACAAAGAGACATATACTTTGGTAACCCTATTGAGTAGTCAATGTTGATGATGCTTCATCTATCAAATCTTAGAATTTGTAAACAGGCTTTGATAACATGTATGAAAGTTTTAGCTGGATTCCAAGCCAACTTGTGTCTCAGAACACTCCATCTTGACATGATGCAAACTGAGAGCTACTCCAATCCAAGTGGAATGCAAGACAGTTTGAATGCCCAAGTAGATTGCAACACATTTGTTGCTTCCAAATGTATGCATGTGATACACTGGGAGCTTTGCATACGCAGAGAACAAGGTTGCCAGTGTTCTGACAATAAACCTGTCCATTAACTCGAAAAACCGCTAAACCTAGCATGCGCACTGTTCTGGTGTCATATTTCCATGGTGTTTTGAGACTATTCTAGAATCTGAATTTGAATCTTCAGTTTGTCAATAGAAAACAAACTCTTCTAGACAATGTGTAGATCATGCTTGTCCAAAAAAAAAAATGTGATTGAATTGGAGACGTTTATGTGAATACAGTGACATCAAAACCCTCCCAGCACAGGAACTCTTGGCCGTCTGTAAATAATCCATACCATTTTACAAAAAGAAGCCAACGCGCACCTGATCTATGATCATCTGCACAGTCGTGATCAGCATGATGAAGAGAAATGTGACGGATCTCCCAGACGAACAGAATATAGAGTTACTTGAGAAAAAGCTCAAGAAAGCACCAAAAATATTCTAGTTGAAAATTGGTGCATCAATGTCAAAGGCACTAAGTTGGTTGCAAAAATGGTAGAAAGTTGCACAGATTATCAACAAAATCGAGAAATCTGCACACTAACTACATCAGAATCGCTGGGCTTGGAGGTTTTCCTTGTGCTTGATGGCAAAGAAGCTGCAAGATTCCACAAAATCACTGAAGTTGCAACAGGCAAGAGGTGGATAATTGGGGATCCAGTGCAAGATGATCTGCAACCCCTGAACAAACATTGTACAGTTTGTGCCGAAGGATTTCCGAACTAGGTATGCAATTGCTCCGGTGTGAAACTATTTGTGACACTTGTTTCCCAAAAACCAACCTCCCTGCATGTAGGTTGCGACCTATCTAACAGCTTGGAAGGTAGGTGCCAAGGGTGGCTGCCGTGCCTCCCTCCCTCCTCCCTCCTATCGCTCTAATTACTGGATACAAGTGAAGCAAAGTTGGGTGCCGGTTCCCTCAGCAATCCTCCATCCCACACTGCAGCCCCGTAACCCAACCCCTCTCAACTACCGCTATATTTTTATATGAGGCCCCAAAAGTGGAAGAGGAACTTTTGTCCTTCAACTAATGTTATGCCCCGGCCCCCAGTGCATGTGTCTATACAAGAGCATTTTAACTGTAATCCGGCCATCATACATACAAATTCTAGAACGCCTGAGGATTATGGAGAAGAAGTTTATAGAGAAGTTTAAATTATTCCAAAAAAATTGGGATAACAAGTGTCAGGTTTTGAATTGACTCCCTTTAATATACTATGGAAAGGAACACATCCATGGTGAAAACCCCAGACTAACTGGAGCTTGATTTCAAACAGGTGAGAGAGGAACACAGTTCAAATTTGAAAATACAGACCAGGCCAATGAGTACCAAGTTAGAAATAAATCACTCTTTTGACAAATTACATTTGACATGTAGTGGTCCAGTTTTATAACCTAAACCTCATATACAATAACATCAAGGACAACTAGACTTTCTGTATGACAACAGCATTGATAAGACCTGCCACTTCAATGCTTTGCTTCAAATCAGTTAGCTGCTTAGGTGGAAACCCCATTGTTTGTAAAGAATAAGGACTGACACTCCCTGGTCTGGCAGCATCTATAAAGCCCCGAATATCCGAAACTGTGTGTGTGTAATTGAACCGAGCCACCATCCGTGTTCCATCAGAGAGCCGAAGCTGCAGCCATAATCACTCCATCAGTAGCAGAACTTGTTCAAAGTTAGATGCACAAATTAAGAATAACATCAGTATCTTCTTACAGCATCTTCTTGCAGATAAGGTTCAGTATGTAGTGGTTGTGCAAAGTCAACCCTGTGGTAGCAGTCAAATTTACATTATAATCTACACAGAAATAAATTCAGGATTAGAATATCCCAACAACACTAAGAACAACATTTGTCTTTAATCTCTGTAGACTCAGACCTAGGTTGATAGCACTAACCTAGTCAACTTACAGCACAGAGAACAAGCCAGCCATAAGAAATACCTGTATGGAAGTTGAAGGTTTACTCTCGTCCACAACTAAACCCTGAAATGGTTGATTGGCAGCTTCCAATGTTACTGAGGAGGAAGAGGCAGCTTCAGAGGCAGGAGGCAAAGTAGTACTTCCTAATGTCCGACCAGTACCTCTGAATGCTACATACTTTGGTTCCGGAGGGGCCTGATTTGATATAACCAACATAATCAGCGCTCAGAGAAGGTCCATCGACAAAAAATTGGCCAAGAATCACCAGACAAAACGTGATGGATTAGCACAAGAAAGCGATGAACTGTTCTCTACAATTTGACCCATTATCAACTTTCAAACTTTGAATCACCACCACTCAACTATGAATACTGCACATCTTCCTGCAACCCATTAAATATCAACAACGATCATACCTTCCATTCTTCATCTTTCTTAACAAGATTCACATGAATTGCAGTATTCCGATCAGCTGGCTCCAACTCTCTGGGGCACTCCCCTTTATTGATGCTCTGTAGATTCCACGAGATTTTCTTTAGAAATCAACAGACTACCATATGAAACACTTTCTACAAGTGATGGCTTTAATGTGGTAATATCAACTGCATTTAACATTACCACCAACCAAACGAAATGGGTACTGCAGAGCAGACAACATCCATCTACAAAGATAACAATTAGCATGTGTACCCATTATGTCTCATCTATTCGTCATTGATACTAAGGCCTATTACAGAACTTCAATGTCGTGAATGCAAATACTACAAGGGACAGGTACTTTTACCTCCAGAAATGGCTCATTGGCAGCATCATCCAATCTCCTAAGTGGACCATCATCGACGGTGAACCCATTCCACCAAAATGTGATTGTGTGAAACACTGGCTCAGTCACGGCACGAGTTCCAGAACCTCCTGCAGATCCTGATGGAGATACTTGCTCCTGTCGCTGTGATTCACCATTCAATGTTCGAGAAGCACCGACAAACACTCCCCTGTTGCTGGAAGCGGCCACGGGCTGGGGAGGCTCTGTCACACCTTCTTGGGCACCAAACCGCCTCACTCGATCAAACATAGCATCCACATCCCGTGGACCTCGTTTTGTTGGGTCTTGGACCATCATCCCACTACAAATACAGTTTCCTATGTCAATATCTAGGTGATGGATACACTATCCCGAAATGTATGATATGACAACCCCAGAAAAACCGAGGGTCATCTATGCAGATTCACAAAATATACAGACTAACTTGAAGATGACTACAGCAGAATATAATTATCAAAACTGCAAAATATTCCCGCAAGAATGTCAAATAGGAGAATAAATAAACATTCCAAGTAGTGTGAGTACACTAACAGAACTCAGATCTCGATCTTCTTGGAATAAGACGCATAATGTAAGCAAAGGAGGCACCCTAGTTGCCAATTCCCTCAAAGTAGATATGAAGTACCACAAACGCTCATTACTCTACGAATCACCACTCACACTGCTTTATCAACACTACATGTCGTTTACAGCTTTCCAGTCACCGCTCCTATAGCACCGACTTCAGATGGCGGAAGCAGGTTCAGAAGACATCGATGAAAATTAAGCAAAAGCATTAGCTACAGTTACTATGTTGATCAATTGGCATAGTCACGTATGGTGACCCCGAACGCTAGACAGTTACTCGGTTGAAGAAACCGAAACTACAACTCATAAGGTGATAAGAAAGAATGGCGCCAAAACTGTTGTCGACAACAACAACAGCTACCGACACAACTTGCAACACTATCTACATAAGGTCTCATTTTTTATGCATATGTGCTAACCTCTTCTCACCGCCTGTATAATACTCCTGAGGTCCTTCATCAGAATCACCGTCGGAATCAGGTTGCCGGCTCAGATCCGACAAGGTCGTAATTCCGCCTCGTGATGGGCTACCCTTTTTACCCGAACCCTGTTCATTCCCCTTGAAAGGAGTACTACTAGGAAACCTCGTCTGCGTCGAGCCCGACGACCGACCTCGCCACGCCCCGGATCCCTGACGATCGCTTCTCTCCTGCTGCCTTGCCCCCCCCACCGGCTCCGGCACTCTTATCTCCTCGTCCTCATTATCCTCGACGCCTGCATTCGCCAACGCACCGCCCGCTCCTTCCTCGTCCGCGGCCTCGAAGAACGAAATCAGGGCAGCTTCAAGCTCCCAGTTGGTGCTCTCCAGGAAGAAGCGCGCCTGCGCATCGCTGGCCCCAGTCACGACCAAGAAGCTGCTCACAATCTCGTCCTGCTCGACCCCCATCGCAGCGATTTCTGTAGCTGTGGTGATCTATGCCGCCCTTTCCTTTCCTTACCTAATGATGCGCTTCCAAGGTCTTGTTAATGATGTAACTGGTGTGACGAGTGGATGACAAACTGCAATCGCAGTCACTCATCCATCTAATGAAAACACAGTGGGAACCTGGATGAATTCCACGGAGAAGGATAACCAAGATCTACCCAACCTAATTGACTTGTTGAGGAGGCATACGATCCTCGTTGTTCAACTTCGAGTCATTAGTTGAAGGGGCAACATAAATACTACGAGTTTAATTCACAATGGTCATTTGCAAAGGAGAACTACGAGGGGAAAGTCATGTTTTGTGTATCATATTTTTATGGCATAGAGGTGAAGTCTTAACACAAGTGAATTGTTATTGATAATGAGTATTTTCAAGTGTTGTAAAGAGAGCAAGTGAGGTGTTTGGTATCTTTGATGATTAAATTCATCAAGTTTTATTTCACTAACTAGTAGTAGATAATTGAGTTTCATCTTTCCTTGGTTATATCGTTGTGTGTTGCATAATTTTAATGACTAAAATCTATATGAACGCTATGTCTAAGAGGCCAAAAAAATCCAACGAATGCAGAAAGGAAGAAGGAGAATGGAGAATGGATGAAACAATAAGAGGAAAGGGAAGGATGAAGCATTGATTTGCTATGGTTTAATTACATTTGTTTGCTTGTCGTTGGGGTTGATTTACACATATGACCAATGACTGAAGCAAAATTGATGAATAATTTATTATGGTCATGGTCAGCGGTTTAAATACCATGACCGCAATAAATTCACATCACATTTTAACAACCTTGGTATTGTGCCATAGCTTAAAACATATTTAGACCTAGACGTAAGGTTTTTAACACAAAGTACATAATATATGAACATAACAAAATGGGTTAAAAAATTTGTTTTTAAAGTGGTTGATTCCAGGAATAAAATTTGTTAACAAAATATGTGTTTTCTATTAAGGTCACCTTTACTTAATGTTGAGACAACCTATCTTGGGTTCACTTGCCGCAAATTCAAGGTGACCACCAAATATTATCCATTTCTAGACATGTAGGATTATATGTCATTTTCTCATTCATTTTTTTAAATATGCTCAATCAGGTTCATTCATATTCAAAACAACATTGTGTAAAACAAAGTGGGACCACCATTCATTTCCCAACCAATGAATGATTTAGAAAATGGTGATCATGGTCATTGGTCACCAATGTAGATTGGCTCATCGATTGCCAATTTTGTAAATTTAATTGAAGAAAAAATAATCATTGGCCAAAGATGAAAGATGGGAAAGGGCCTATTGCCTCCCTTTGAGCATTTATTGTCAATAAAATAAGAATCTAACTTTGGAATCTTATAAGTATTTATGGTAACCACCTAAAATGGTAATTGGAATGACATGTACATGCCTAGGCTTTGGCAATACATGATTCCAATAAATCATTTATGGTATATTCATCTAAGGGGTACACCATTCAATGATTAGACAAAAATAAACACATTGATTAACTGGTTGTGGAAAACATGCCCTCACATTATTTAAGATGCATGTCTTCAATTCACAAGCAATGTCATGTGCATCTTTTAGGGTTCCTTGGACTAAAATTTATTTTTCTTTCCCATCGTGACCGGACATTACTAAATTCATGCAATCCAACAAGTTTTCATGTCCCCATCCATCTGCAATTGTATATTGATGATTCAATGGACCATGGTCCGCTCCTTTGGGCCAACTAAACATTTGTTCTAGTGCAAAAAACTAGAATTGGAATCGCAAACAACCAAAATTTGAGGGAAATGAAGGGTTATCTCGTACATGTTACAAAATGGAGGAAGCTTGGAGCATCTTAGGAGTGGAGTGTAGGAAACACCTATCAAGTTTTTCTCATTCAAAGACGTGAAATGAACGTGATGGCTTTTATATAGAAAGAAATTTGAGGTGGTGGTTATCAGTTGGAATGCATTGGATGATTTCATTAAGTGGAGGAGAAAGGTCCTAATTGTTGTGCATGGCACATACATATTTTGATCTCGCTCAAATTTCTAAACTCATAAATCCACAGGGATAGGAAATGAATACAAAATGAATTGCATCTAGGTTTCACTGTAGACCAAGTTATATTCAAGCAAGTGGTAAAAAGAAAGCACATCATGGAGACATGTGGGGAGTTTCATCGTCATGTATTCTAATGAACATGATTATCATGCATTGTGCAAGTAACCTTATAAAAAATTTGTACCGCAAGCATGCAAATGATGCCAAAACACCCGCATATGGTGTATTATGACCCAAACATAATTTTTTTACCAAAGAAAACATTCCTTTGACTTCAAGGAATAATGGCATAGGGAAAATATCCCATTCAAATTTGTGCATCCCAATGCAATGGTAGATAGCATCCATGTTGACACACGGGCATAACACTACGGTTGCAATCGACGCAATGTTTGGGACAAACGACAAGAAGGTCAAACATGGGTGTGCATGTTGTCACCTTACTGTGACTTGACCTTCCTTTTGCTCATGCTCTAGATAATTATACTTCCCTCTCCTTTAACCTCATTTATGCCTTGCATGCCCTTATAATATCCACTATACGTTTTGATGGTATTTGATGAATGGCACAATGGCGCATGCATGGCACACATCATTCATCAAATTACAATCAAATGTACCCCTCCTCGTGAATGACGATCCTCAACAACCACTTTTGCACCTTCAAAATAGACCCAAAATCCTAATACATTTATCATTGACAATGCCAAGGTTGAGATACTCATCATCCGGTATTCCCCTATATTGACTCCTTGCGTTGGCCATGCGTTGTTGTCATCATTGTCTCATGTTCACGTTTAATGATCTCACCAACCTTTTCATGCATATAAGGGTCATTGTCAACATCTCATACTTGTAGAATATGGCTAAGTACAAAACTTTTATTCTATGTGTGGCACATGAGTAGAGCATGGTTAAAAACATTTGTGCAAAAATAAAAATGTTTTCCTATGGGCCAATGTGTGAAAACAATCTAGGATGTAACATACATTGGCATTGCCTAGACAAACATTTGACAACACAATAGGCCATTATGGAGCTAACAAATTTTCTAGCTTATTGCCCGTATATAATGGACTAATTGGGAAATGTATTGTTGAGGATGGAAATAAATTGTAGGGATGAATGTTCAAGACTAAGAAGCATGGATGAATGGGAAACCAAGGGACGAGAAGGACGAGAAGTTGGATGATTCTTATCTATGAAAAGCAAAAGGGAAAGTGATTCAAGCTTATAGATAAGGAGACTTCAGTCTATGTATAGAAAGACTTGAGACTTCTAGAAGTATCTCATAGATACTATGTATAAATATGGCTCGGCGGAAAAAACACACACACTATGTTTTGTGGTGTGCCTCTAGGTTGGGAGGTGAATTTTACTCAATAAATCATTGTTTTTATGAACTATTAGCAAGGTACGTTACATTTTTGGTGTTAGAGCGTCGGGTTCATTGAATTGCATTGTGTAGCACTATGCTTAGGGAATATTTTTTTCCCGTGTTGTGATTCCTTGAGCGCTATGGTGTCATTTGGTAGTGCTCCTCTTGAGCAATCTCAAAGCTGAGGGATTCTTGACTCGGAGCCTTTGCCTAAACTAGTTCTCGATGCCATCTCCCAAGCCGTCGTTATAGCTAAGGAGAAACATGCACATGGTCATGAAAATAATAATAAAAAAAAGCTAGATTTCCTTCACGTTCTACCTCTTCTTCTTATTCTATTCACCCATCACACATTTGAGAGAGGTAGAAACACACTCTTGCACGACATTCGTAAGAGTGTGCAACCACCTACATTTTCAGGTGGAGCCAACATTAAACTTGAGGAAGTTCTATCGTTTTTAGGAACGGTAGAAAATTTGTTTGAGGGGGAGCTCTCAGACAAGGAGAAAGTGTTTTTGTTGAGAGAACGAGCCCACCTCTGGTGGACCCGTGTTAAAACTGACAAAGAGGAAGCCAACAAAAATCCAGTGGAAACATGGTCTAAGTTCAAAGAATTGTTCTTAGAATATTTTTTACCACGTGATCATATCCAGAACATGAAAGAGCGTTTGAAAGACCTTTGACAAAGAACATTGTCAATTCGTGAGTACAAAGATAGGTTCGACGAATTAGTTGAATATTTTCCGGATTTGTTTGACAAAGACAAACAAATATTTTTTGATAATGGACTTCAAACTCAATCAAATATGCTGTCAAATTTTTGAAGCCTTGTACGCTTGTAAAAACATATAGCATGGCCTTAACGTTTGAGACTAAAAATGTTGAGATAGCAAAACAAAAGAATTTCTCTTTTAATGTCTCCTGTAAGGATCATAGTAGAGAAAAAAAGATTGGGACATGGAAGAAGTACCAAAAGTTTTCACGTCCAAAAGAACAGAGCAACATTCGACCGAGCAATAAACTCACCTACAAAGATCAAGCATAACACCGAATGAATTGATTGTGCTACAATTGTCATGAGCCAAGACATTTGGCTAAGGAATGTTTGCGACCAGCGAAAAAATGTCCAAAGCAGTCTGTAGCGTTGGCAATGGAGGTGGAACCGCCAATGGTGTCCAAGGGTAAAGAAATAGTTCGTGTGTCAGTTGCAATATGTGAGGAGCGGGTAGCAAGTGACCCTACGGTGCTCCAGGTTCAAGGGTCAATTGATACTCAATCAACTTCTATGTTGATTGATTCAGGATCAACCCATAATTTGACGTTGTCTAAATTTGTATCAAAGTTGGGATTTCCTATCACTAAGATCGAACCTTGTAAGGTTTTCTTACCTAATGGTGAGTCAAACCCGATTGATTGTCGATTATTCGACGTCCCTGTCATATTGCAAAGAACACAAACCATTGCAAATTTTGAAGTTTGGACAGGAAGTCAATACAACGTCATTTTAGGAATGTTGTGGCTCAATGACGTGAATGCATGGATTGCTTGCAAACATGGACATGTTCATGGCAAACTTTCCGACGGTAAACCTTTCACAATCAGAGGTACGAAAGCTCTACCTAAAATACCTTTACTTTCTGCTACACAAATGAAAAGGTGTTTGAGAAAGAAACAAGAAGTCTTTGCAACTGATATTCGTAAGGTTTTAGATTAGTCAGAATCAAGTTGCAAAGAACCAATAAATGTTGAGGGATTTATTGCAAATTATCATGATATTTTTTCTGATGAGTTGTCAATAATGCTACCTCAAAGAGAGGTGGATCATGCCATTGAATTGGTACCTGGTGTGGCACCAATAGCTAAGGCACCTTATAGACATTATTTTAAAAAGGATGTTGAGTTAAACTCAATTAAGATATTCATTTAAAAATGGTTACATTAGGCTTGGTAAATCTCCATGGGGTGCTCCTATATTATTTCAAAATTATATATATTGTAGTTTGAGGCTATGTGTGGATTATAGAGATCTCAATAAGTCTACCATTAAAAAAAATATCCATTGCCCATATTTGGTGAATTGGTGGATCAATTGAGTGGTGCTAAGATGTTTTCAAATTTTAATTCGAAACTGGATATAATCAAATAAGAATCAAAGAAAATGACATTGAAAAAACAACTTTTCGTAGTCATTTTGGCCATTATGAATATTTGGTAATGCCTTTTGGACTTACCAATGCACCTGCCACATTTATGAATCTCATGAATATCATATTCAAAGAATATCTGGGAGTCTTCACCCTTGTTTTCATGGATGACATATTAATATTTTCCAAAAATGAGGAGGAACATAAAGAACACCTTGAGAAGGTGTTTGATGTTTTGAGAAGACATAAATTGTATGCTAAGAGAAACAAGTGCCAATTTCTCCACACCTAGATTGAATACCTTAGACATGTGTTGTCTGGCAAAGGTGTCTCAATTTATCCTAAAAAGATCGAGGCGGTGGTTAGGTGGCCCGTGCCAAAGGATAAGACTGAGGTTAGACGCTTTTTGGGGATGAATACTTACATGCGGACATATGTAAGGGATTTTGCCAAGATTGCAGCCCCCATGACGAATTTGTTAAAGGAAAATTAGAAAGAATCACTTGGACTCATGAAAGCTTTGAGGCTTTAAAGAAAGCTCTGGTAGAAGCCCCGGTCTTGAGGATCATGGATCCTTTGAAAGGCGGATTGTCTTATGCAAGAAGGCAGGGTGATCGCTTATGAGTCCAAAAAACCTAACAATGCAGAGTTGAATTATCATGTTCGTCAGAGCAATGATTCACGCATTAAAAGTTTGGCGTCACTACCTACTAGGTAGTGAATTTAACATAGAGACAAATCATCTGTCATTACAATATTTGATTAATCAAGCTAATCTAAATCGTAGACAAAGTCGTTGGATGGAATCGATGCAAGAGTTCAATTCTAAGATTCAATGAAAGGCAAAGAAAATGTTGTGGCAGATTTTTTGTCACGTAGACGCTTTTTAAATGCAGTGTCTTTAGTGAAAAACACTATACTTGATAAAATCAAAGGATGTTATAAAGATGATGTGTTCTTCTCTATTCATTTTGAGAATTTGTCGAAAGAATCTAGAGCTCAAGAGGAAATTAAAAAGTTTTCAACTTATGCTTTGGATACGGATTATTTATTATAAATCTAGGATTTGTGTTCTTGAGGTGGGAGGATATAGGAAAATATTATTTATTATTTTCACAATATTCCTATCTCAGGTCATCCAAGATTTCAAAAAACATATGGGGCAGTAAAAAAATATTATTTTTGGCCAAGATTGAAAAGAAATGTGAAAGATCATGTCAAGAGGAGTTTGTTATGTCAAATGAACAAAGTGGAGCAAGTAAAACATCTAGGGTTGTTGTAGCCATTGTCAATGCCTAATAGAAAGTGAGAGTCTATATCTATGGATTTTATTGTGGATCTTCCTAGGACTCAAAAGGGCTTTGATAACATTTTTGTGGTCGTTGATAGACAAATTAATGTAGCTCGATTCATACCTACAATTACAATTGTGACAGCTTCGAGAGTAGCTGAGTTGTTATTTTAAAATATATATTTTTAATTATGGGTTGCCGCGAGAGATAATTTGTGACAAAGATGGAGATTTCGTGAGTGAATTTTGGAAATTTTTGTTCAAATTATGTGGCACCAAGATTAGTATGAGTTTGGCATATCATCCAGAAATGGATGGACAGACTGAGAAAACCAACAGGAGTCTTGAAGACATGCTTCCAATGTATGTTCGTAAAAAACAACAGTCTTTGGATAAGTGGTTGTATTGATACAATTTGCTTATAATAAAAAAGAGCATAGTAACATAGGGTTGAGTCCATTTTATGTTTAATATGGTCAAGAATGTAGAACTATAATCTCCTTAGCAACTCCTAACTCTAAAATTGAAAGTTTGAATCAAATGATTCAAGAAATGCATAGTATATTGGAATGTGCTAAGCAATGTATGCAAGGTGCACAAAAAAAATCTAAATTCTATGCTGATCAAAGAAGGAGTGTAAAAGAGTTTGAAGTTGGCTAGAAGGTACTTTTGAAAGTAACGCCTAAACGCTCTGGATTAAAACTTGGAAGGTCTAGAAAATTATCCCCTTGATTTTGCAGTCCATTTCAAATTCTTAAGACAGTTGGTCAAGTGGCGTATGCGTTAGACTTACCCAAGGACTGGAAAAATTCATAATGTGTTTCATGTAAGTCTGTTAAGAAAATACGTATCTGACCCCCAATCATGTGCTTCCAAATTTACCTCAAATAGTTCATGAGGGAAAGATGTTGGCTGAACCTGAAAGAATTTTACAGGTTGATTTGCAACACCTCGGGATCAGGTCATTCAGTAGATTTCTTATTAAGTGGAAAGATTATCTTGAAGATGAGGCATCATGGGAGTTAAAAAATGAATTCAGGGAAACTTATCCAAATTTTGTCATTGCGGACAATGACTTAATTTGAGAGGGGAAGAGTATAATATACTAATTAGCAAATGTATTGTTGAGGATGGAAATAAATTGCAGGGATGAATGTTCAAGACTAAGAAGCGTGGATGAATGGGAAATCGATGGACGAGAAGGACGAGAAGTTGGATGATTCTTATCTATGAAAAACAAAAGGGAAAGTGATTTAAGCATATAGATAAGGAGACTTCAGTCTATGTATAGACATATTTGAGACTTCTAGAAGTATCTCATAAATACTATGTATAAATATGCCTCAGAGGAAGGAGAACACACATTATGTTTTGTGGTGTGTCTCTACGTTGGGAGGTGAATTTTACTCAATAAATAATTGTTTTTATGAACTATTAGCAAGGTACATTACGCCGTAACTCACAGATCTTGAATAAAATTTGCAAAGAGGGGGGTCACACATCCAACGTGTGGTGTATGGGCAACTATGACATGCCTTATGCTAGAGAATATACAAATGTCGCGATAGAAAATTATTATGTTAACTCCAAAGCCATATTACATCAATCCAAATGTCAATAATATGGCACATATTTGAGTAAATTGAAGGCTATATTACATCAATCCAAAGGTAGATATCAAAGGCACGTATTTGACTAAATTTAAGGCCATATTACACCAATCTAAAGGTAGATATCAAAGGCACATATTACATCAATCTAAAGGTTGATATTTGAGGCGCATATTTGATTGGACAATCCATCAAACTCATAGATGATGTGTTGTGTGGTTACTAATACAAGGCATTGATGAGGTTGAATGGATTGGTTTCTAACAAAAAATAAAAACTATCCCTTATCACTGATATCTTGAAGGCCATACTTATTATGTCAACTACGTCACATTGCTAGCTTTCCCAACAAATTTCACGATGTTGGCCTTGTCCAAACACCATCACAAAAGATATTGGTTGCATAATCCAACAACAAAATGGGTTTCATGTGATTGCTCATACGCACAACATGGGAATACTTGCAAACATCAATTGAAGGTGTTCCTACTCATACACCATAATCTAGCCGAGTGCACAATTGCATAACATTGTGGATCAATGAAGGGCACCTGACTTGGGGAGATTTCATGAGCCAAGGCATCCATGCTAACCTAGGAGTCAATGCAAAGGATATTGTCTCCTCCACGACCTTTCCAAAACCAAAGTGTTTGTCTGTCCTAGAAACCAAAGTTAAAAGACTTAAAAACTAGATTTTCCACGTGGCACTCCAACTAGTGACCTAAACAATGGACAACTATGAAATGTTCAACACGTCTTTGCATCCATTCCATGGCAAGCCAAAACCATACGTGCATTTATTAAATTTGGTCTTGTCAATATGGATCGTGATGTGCCATAACATTGGCCCAATCACGACAATAACAAAATGAGCTTAACAAGGTGTAGGAATTACTTGGGGTAAGAAATTAGTGAGCAAGTTGAAATCAATGACATGTTTTACTAGATTTAAAGAGGTTATAACAAGTTGTAATCAATGACATGCTTTACTGTGTTTAAGGAGGTTAGAAAAGTTATAATAAAAATAAAAATATTTTATTTATTTATTTATTCCAAAAATTATTTAAATTATATTTGTGTATTGTGGATTTTCCTGTTTGCACCTATTGACACTATTTAATATATTTACACTTCAATTTTTGTTGATGATGTTTTTGCATTTCCACCTCCTCCACCTCGTTTTCAAAATTTTGGTTTTTTTGTATTATATTAATTTTTGTATTAGACAAAATTGTTGATTCATACTACACTCCACAAGTCCATGGAAATCATGGCAATTTCCTTTGGTTTGTCTACCATGCATTCATCACCATCCTAGCCTTCATCTTCTACACAGTTATTGATAAATGCGCATTATTTTCTTCCACACCATGTTGGTTTGGCAATTTCTAAACATGTCCATGTTTTTGTTTCTTTGCAGTTGGGTCCATTCATATGACCTCCTACCACATAGGGCCTCCACGGTACACTCAAAGATTTCACATGTTCCAACAAATCACTAAAATATCAATCTACCATGCCATTTACATATTTTTCCCATTCTTACTACACTCATTACCTACATAAGTCATTCCCAATATATGATAACAACGAATAATTCAAGACATGGGAATGAAATGTTCTTTGAACTCATGCATTATGTGAAAATTTGAAAATACAATGTCTGCACTTGGTCCACTTGCATTATGGTGTGCAAGTATATACACTTGATAGAAAATTCTAAATGAAGCTTAAGAGCAAGTCACACATTTATTGCCAATTGGAAAATGTTCATGAAAAAACGCCATTGAAGATATTAAAGGAATGGATTTTCACCACACATGGATTGTAGTTCTTTGTATAATGCACTCACTAATGTACATAGATAGTCCTTACATATTATACAACACAAACCTCAAAGCAATGATGTCGTTGCTAAGAAAACTCAAAATGTTTCCATCATCCACGGTTTGTGGCAATGCACAACCTCAAAACCATGCAAATCAAGCACACAAACTCTATAAAAAAATGTGTTACAACAATTTGGCCATCATCATGTGTGGTGTCAGTCATTCCATGGCCATGGCAAATTCAAAACTCACTCCAAACCATTCACAAATAATAGGAGGGTCATGGCCAATAGAAATTGTAAAAACAATTATTCAATGGCCATGGCCACAAAGGAATTCCAAAAGTAAAGTATTCATGATCGAGTTGTCCTTTCAATCCATTTGCAATGATTGATTATTAAACCACAAACTGACTCCTTGGTATGCTTTAATGTACATGGGGCCACAAAATTATTTGGATTGAGGTATTCATTTTTTTATCATCCCAGGTCATAAACAAAATAAATAATTTATTTATTAAAATAGATATAAAAAACCCCAAGTTCAACAAACCCCAATTTGTTTTCTTCTAGGTTTGCCATAATGAGTTTTTGGAATGGACGGGAGCTCTGTCAAGGAATGGTTGACATTCCTAAAATGCACATGATGGGGTGATGGCAATTAATGATGATAGACTAGGCCACATGGAGATGGCTTGGGGGGAGGTCTCTCCTTCTCATATTTTGTATACATGTGTGCTCGAGACCTATTTATCAAGGGGTTATTTACTATCCAAAAAAATTTATAAGGTATGGTGTTTTTCAAAAAAATGATAAATGCTTGTATTTCTAATAACCCTATCAAGAATTATAATTTTGGATAATCAATTAAAAATACCTTATTTTACTTATACTACCCAAAAAATTTGGAAAGAATATTGCAATTCAGACACGCGCTAAAATTTCCCTTCATGGCATGTAGGTAGAGAACATTAACTTCACATTGAATATGTTGGTTTGGTAATGTTCAAGCAAACTAGTTTGTGGAGTCATCCATCCAAGTTTTTTCGATATAAAATTATATTCTTTCATCTACTAGCACAAACCCTACCCTAGACCCACTACCCTAGTAATGGTTTCCACGTTGTTTTTCATGTATTCACTAGATAAATGAGGCCATTACAAGTGATGGTATTTTATATGTAAGCATGTTTCATTATTTTAAAACCTCCTATTTTATATGTACATTTTTTGCAAATTTTATCTACAATGAATATATTAGACCTTATTTTTTTATCTCACGATGTTTCTACAAATTTTGCCAATGACCCTCTCGTAGGCTCGGGGGGGGGGGGGGGCAGTGTGTTAAAAAGTTAAGGATATAGGTGCGAACAACCACTATTTTATAGGGGGGTATTACTTTCAATTCTTTTTTTTTCACATGCTATCATTATGTAAAATTCTACTTTGGGTTAATAGAAAAATGGCTTGCATTACGTATAATTCCAAATTACCTATTATTCCATACCCTATAGTACTTTAAAGATGTCCAGTGCCATTTTTGATACCCTATATTACTCTTAAGTCCAATTATAATTTTTAGCCCCCATGTTTTTAAAATACCCTATCATTTGTTCGCACGTATATTGCTACTCCAACCAATGACTACCCCCCCCCGAGCTCGTAGGAAATGGTGGCAAGAAAATAAAAAGAGTCAAAGGAATAACATAAATTTTCCTAGACTCTCGTTGTGAGATGTTTTCTGCCCATGGTCTCTAAAACCTCATGCAAGATCAACAAATTATGAAAGATTATCATACAAACATAAGTGCACAAATGCATGGTGACAAAACCAAAACTTTGCAACACTAAATTCGGCTAGAAATCATGGAAATGTACACCACATAACATTGAGAAATTTCACAAATTCCAGCCAACCCTTTTTCAAAAGCAATGTGCATTTTTTGCGTCTGGAATGATCACTTTGGCAAAAAAATCCACAATGTTGCTCGGGTGGATTCTCAACATCCATGGGCATTGTATTTAATGGTTGGCAAAGTGACCACACAAACAAACCTCCCCGTTTGACCATGCTAAAACCTCTTTGTGTTTTTTTTTGTAGCCATCAATTTCAATGCATAAGGATTGTTGTCATTGCAATGTCATACACCTGGTAGGACATCTCGCAAATTGTAAGTCACCTTATTATAATTGTTATTCATGAAACTCTTAACCATGGTAATATTGTTGTCCTTTCATTAATCATGCACTTATTAATTCGATCATCCCAATGTTGTCAAAATTGCAATTTAATTTTTTCGACCTCCACACTTAATTTTTGGTCAAGCCATCCCTTAGGAGCCAATGGCACATACTGCAAACCCCAAGTAAACATATCATATAAATGTCACTTACACATAATGACAATCTGTTGTACCAATTGGTGAAATGTCATATACTCATGACATGTGGCATATACATGCCATGAATAGACTTGTGTGTCCCTTCATGCACATGGTTTTGGTTAGGTCCTGGGACACATGTACACATGGTTTATGATAAGTGTTTCACTCAGCACATGACCTCCAAAGATGGAGAAATCCACGGTCCATCGAATCACAAGGGATGAGCGAGTCAGCGGGCATACAATAAGGCCATTTTGCAAAGAGGTTTTTCATCATCCACCAATGAAAATAATTGTGAAAATTGACCAACTATGTTGTTTCGAGGCAAGGATTTGTGAAGTGATTGAAGTATCTCATTAAATATGAGATTATTTGCCTCATAAGCAACAAAATGGAATCCACTCTTATGATATAAATGGACAAAATAATTTGAATGGAAATACAATCACATTATAAATCATATGTTCCATAATGATTACAATGGATGGTAGAAGTACTAGAAAATAAAGGTAGAGTTATTAAAACATGGTAATGCAACTCAAATCTTTAGTTAGAATTTCAAATCATTAATCCACTACTGGATGTTATGACATTGTGATGACCATTACCCCAAACTTACATAAATCCTCAATAAACATCTATATGAAGGTAGGTCATTCTCATTTATGCCTTGCCAAGGTACATGGCCATTTATTGGTTGATGTTTATTCACTAGTGTAGGTAAGAGTGAAATCTTCATGGCCGAAATATGGACCTTGATATGCAAACTCAAAGATTTTGTTAAATGAAACTTTCATATGAGCATTTTTAGCACGGAAAAACAACAAGATTCAAAATTTTCATGACTACCACAAAAAACAATACACACTTCTTTTTTGTCAAATTTGGGAGAAATGTTTTCATAAAAAAATATTTTTTAATACCAAG
This sequence comes from Polytrichum commune, assembly GCA_950295325.1. NCBI lineage: Eukaryota > Viridiplantae > Streptophyta > Polytrichopsida > Polytrichales > Polytrichaceae > Polytrichum > Polytrichum commune. The sequence goes on along the minus strand of OX485806.1, from coordinate 51,535,025 downwards.
CATAGAGGGTTAGAAAATTGTGCCAAAAACATTGATGTTGCAGCACAACTTCATGACATTCAAATCCCATCAATCGAGTAGTAAAATAAAGTTGTATATGACCAAATATGTGTAAACATCTTGATATAAATTTTTATAATATGGAACAAATTAATAAATAAAAAATGCAAATCCAAATACTATTTCAATATCTACGTTATTGTGTTTATTCTATTATGCCATAACTGATGGAAGGGAAAAAATACAAGTGTCACAATTCTTGCTAGCGCCCCTTACGTTATCTTGATCACTTTGCAGCTCTAGGAAGTGTCACAAACGCTAACCTACACATCCCACACATGTGCATGGTAAATTCCCCATACCTTGGACCTCTAAGCTCATGGCTTGGTTACCAACCCTCTTACACATGCATTTGTGACTCTTCCCTTAATAAGTAGGCAATTATTAAATGTGGACTTTCATCTATGGAAGTTCAATCTTGAGTTGATTCGATTGCGTTGCTAGAGTAACACTCAAATCACTCAAAGCATAGTTGCCAATAATGCTTTGGGTGGGGTCGATCAACAATGCCGCCCCGCCCAAGTAAGGCTTTAGGACTTTGGGCGGGGCCCCTACCCCACCCTCAAGTAACACTTTGTCTATCTCCTAAGAGGTGGGGCCAAGTGGACATTTTCCCTTAGCTGTTGGGGCTCAAAGCCCCAACATCTTCAAACCTCTATAATTTTAGTGTATGACTTTTGATTCTATCATAAAACAATTTGATCAACATCTACTATTTGTGTAAATGCCGATAAATGTGTCATTTGATACGTTTAGGCAAAATTTGAAAAAATTATGGTTGTTCAAACCTTAGCAGTTTTGGGCGCCACTCCCAAGTCACTATTGTCCCAGGGCGTTGTCCCTAGGCAATGCCCCACTCAAATTGCCACATCTCTTAGCTCACACGTCTAATATGAGAGATCTTGAGCATTCTAAGCTCCCAACGCTATAAGAAATTCAAAAATTACCCTTGTGACTCCTAGTCTTTATATGTGGGAGGCCTTCTCAATGCCCGGGCCCTCACCCAGACTAGAGTCATTTGGGCCATCTCACCTATGGCGCCACAAGTGTCGGGCATCACTTTGGGGTCTTTTTTAGTGACCATGGTATTGCGGGTACTCCCCATGACGAGGAGTGTGACACCACCCTAGCCTTGAGTTTTGATTATTTGTAGTCATTGAGGTTTTTGTGTACCGATAAAAATTGGATGGGTAGACAATTGTGTTGTTAATCTTCGGCTATGCTATATGTGAATGGTTTGTTAAACTTGAGTTTTTGGTGGAATATCTTCTTTTGATTAAAATTTGGAGTTTTTGGTTATGGAAGTATCCTTTGGTATATGGTGATTCCAATTTTTTAATATGAGTGTGTTTTTATCCAATGTGCTAAGTATTTGTTATATGTCTTTGATCAGGAAATGGACCAGTATTTATTGGATGGTGTTATATGGTGGTAATTTTGATTAAGCAACTTTATTATGATGGTGACAAAATTATAATATGATCACTCTATCATTTGGGATTGGATCACGTTCTAAGATTAAGAAGGCGATTTTCCTCTTTATTACTGAGCTCATTATACTAATTATGTATGAGTATTTCTTGGAAAAGGGGGGTATTTTCTAGTTTTTTCTTGATGAACAAAACTCATGCCTTTGTGGCCCTTGGATGATTATCTCATTATGCTGACAATTTGATTGTTTTTTGCATTCATGAGCTTTGGTTGACCCAAAAACACATGTAATTATGGGGTCCCTCAAGGGAAACAATGTTCCTTAATTTGAAAATCCTTGAAAAAATATCTTAGATTTCCATGGACATGTCTTCCAATAAACCTACATAAATTTTATTATTTTAGTTGCCATTTGAATGTTGTAGGTTGATACCTCTAAGAATGGTAACGTCAATTTTTTTGTATCATTTTAATTAAGATGTTCACCCTTGCCCCGCCATTGATGAATACGTTGTGAATGTACTCATTTTCCATTTTTATAATGACTACATACAATGTCCCCACAAACAATTATGGTGAAAATCTTGTAGGCAATTGGTTGACAGTGGTACATGTGAAGGTTATGCCTATTTCAAAATGAAGTTTATTAATGTGGGGGTAATTTTTAGAATTTGGAAAAACATAAAGATCAATATCCGATATCCGATTGAAAATTCATGTTGTCATGACCTTTGCTAGCTCCCTTTTAATTCATCTTGACCATTATTCAATTTTAATAGGTGACACAAACACTAAGTGTGTACATCCCATACACAGGCAAGATTAGTTTTCTATACCCAAACCTCCAAGCTCATAGCTTGGTGACCAATCTTCCTACACATGCATTTGGGACTCACCGTTTAATACATAGCCAATGATTAGATGCGGATTTCCATTCATGTAAGTCCAATCTTAAGTTGATCACCATGTGATTGGAGCAACACTTTAACAATCCAAAACATACTTGACAACTTTGCCACCACAAGCCAACACTTGTGGAGGCGACGCCATCTTAACATCAAATAACATTTTGTTTGTACTCCAAGAGTGGGGGCCAAATACATATTTTCCCTTAGCCGTTGGCTTTGGAGTCCCCCAACAGCTTTAAAATTCCATAACGTTGTTGTACGATTTCCAATTCTATCAAACAACCATTCCATCAACTTCCATTATGTGCGTAGATGTTGATAGACGACTCATTTGGCCCATTCAGACAAGTATTGCTAAAGGTAAGGTAATTTAAACCACGGCAGTCTCTGGCGCCACTCCTAGGTCATTATTGTCCCCTGCAGTGGTTGATATTGTCTTTAGGCAATGCCAAACTTAAATTAATATATCTCCCAGCTCACCCCTTTGATTGGGATGTTTCTTGAGCATTTTAGAATCCCGACGTCATAAGTTATTCAATGCTAATGGATTTGCCCTATGACTCCTAGTCTCCATAGGTGGGAAGTGTTCTCAGCACCCATGATCCTCACCCAAACTAGGATCATTTGGGCCCTCGTCCCTATGGTGCCACAAGTTGCATGTGTCATTCTAGGGTCCCCCTTGAGCCTATGGTGTTGTGGGCATTCCTTGTGAAAAAAATGCACGTGTTGCAATCCTTATTAGTGCCCTTACCTTATCTTGATTGTTTTCCAATTATAACAAATGTTACAAGTGGTAACCTGCACATCCCATATGCTACATGGTTAGCTCTCCATACATATGCATTCAAAATTCTTTCCTTAATAAGAAGCCAATGGTTTGATGTGCATTTCCATTAATGGAAATTTACTCTTGAATAAATCATCGTGTTCCCAAAACAACACTACAACAACCCGAAGCATACTTGCTAGACATGTTTCAGGTGGGGTCAATGGGCAACGCCGCCCTATTCATAGAAATTTCTAGGATTTTGGATAGGGCCCTTATCCCACCATCAAGAAATGTTTTTGTCTTTCTTCTAAGGGTTGGGACCAAGTAGACATTTTGCTCTTAATTGCAAGGGCTAGAAACCCCTAGCAGCTTGAAGCTACCATAACTTCTTCCTATGAATCCATTCTATTGGCATCTACTCTTTGCTTAAATGCCAATGGCCGCATCTTTTGTCCAGTTAGGCAAATCTTGAGGAAATTATGGTTGTTCCAATCTAAGTTATCTTGAGCGCCACTCCTAGGGCATTGTTTTCCTTAGGCAATGCCCAATTCAAATTGCCATATCTCTTAGTTCACACATTTGATTGAGGTGTTATTAAGCAGTTAAAAATGTAGATGCCACAAACTATTCATAGCTTATGGCTTGACCTTCCTGACTCTTAATCACTGTGGGTGGGAGATGTTCTCAATACCTAGGGCTATCATCCTCATTATGATCAATTGGGCCCTCTTACCAATGGCGCCACAAATCCTGGGTGTCATTCCAAGGTCTTTGTTGAATTGCCTTGACCATTTTGATATATGGTTTAATTTCATCAATCGTCATCAAATGGCCGAAAAACTCAATTTTTTGTCAAGCATAGTTGTTTTTCTCCGCATTGGCATATAATTTGTTGTTTCTTAGCTTTTGGAAACATTGCCTCAAGGTGTTGTGTGTGGTCTTTTGCCATCTTGGATTACACCTAGATGTCATTGATGTAGACTATCACAAAGTCTTCCATTTCCTCTCAAAAGTTTGTGTTCATAAGGATTGTGAATGTCGAGGGTGCATTGCACAACTGAAAGGGCATCACCAAGAACTCAAAAGACCCATACTTTGTACGCCACGCCACTTTTTCCACAACTTCATCCGCGATTTGATTTTGGTAGTATACCAATTTTAAGTTTATACAGCCAAAATACTTGGCCTGCCAACGGGTCAAAAAGATCGTCAATCCAAAATAACGGATAGTTATTTTTTATAGTCACCTTATTCAAAGCCCTATAATCAATTCACATGCTATTTTTTTGGTCCACAAAGAATATTGGGGCTACATACGGTTATTTTCTCGGCCCAATGTGGCCTCTTGATAGCAAGTCATTAAGTTGTTTATTGAATTCTAGCTATTATTTTTGGTTCAGTCGATAAGATGCCTTGGATGGTGGCTTAAACCCCGATATCACTTCCATCTTGTGATGTACTTCTCTTGTTGGCTGTAACTCTTGGGACAAATTGTTGGTATACACATCCTTGTATCTTTCTAACACCTTGCAAATGTGCATTGGGGGAGGCCCATTATTGCTAGTTTTCTTTTGATTTTTTTTTGACTTGTTTCAATCAATCCACCACCATCATTTGTTCATTATACATTTGGTCCATTGAGACCATATTCAATTTACCACCTCCCACCATAGGTAATAAATGGCAATCATATGGATAACTACTATGATGTCCCCCTTGAAAATGATCAAATTTGCCACATTTGTGGCACCGCTTGTCCTTCATGTCGCCTCTTTTGATTTCGCCTTTGGGTGGTCTTCCTCCTTGGTAGTCACCTTTGCTGGAAGTTGTACCTTTGGTTTGTCCTTGCCCGACTTCCTTTTGGGGCCATTGGTTTGTCTCTTCCCCACAAAGTTGATGATCCCCGCCACGTTCTCAAAAAACTTTGAAAACTTGAACAAGACATTCACCACCCAATTTTGTAATCCACCTAAAAAATGCATTAATTAGCAAATAAATACATCTTAAATATATCATTCATTTGGGTATTAAAATCATATACATACCCTTAGGAGACCTCGTATACCTTATTTACATCACGTTCATTCCTTCCTGCAATCCAGGGTATTCTAGCATGAACCTATCAACAACTAATTTCTTGAAGCAAACCAAAGTCAAGCTTGCTTTCTCTTTAGGTTTTTTTAAATACTAGTATATTATTGAAGCACATGGTCTTTCAAGAAAATAACCGCTATAGAGACCTTGTCATCATCATCGAGCCTTTGGACATCATAGTAGTTGTTCATTTCTAGCAAAACTTATTTCACTTTTCTTACGTTGCTAAGTCCCAAGAAGATACTTGGCATGTTTTCTTTGGCCAACTTATTTGTCTAAGAATAAGGCCTAGCACCTTGCATTTTGAGAAGTTCCATCATTTTGTCTTCTCAAACACTCTCTACTTTGCCACGTATAATTTTTTTATTCACGGAGTTCCTAAACTCAAGCATTTTGAGTTGGTATTTCAATCCAATATCACCTCCTTTCAAACTTTTGGGTGCATTGACAAGTTTAGCCCCCAAATTTTCTTTGAGGTTTTCTAGACCCTTACATAACAAATCTGCTACTCCTTCAAACGTTGCACCATCATTGCCATCATTGTCACTAGAATCAATAGAGAGTTCAAAATCAATGACAACTCTTAACAAACCCCTGACTTACCATCATCACCCACATGTTTAATACCGATATTTTATTCAAAGTGCTAGCCCAAATACTAAAACCCCACTATGATACCATGTGTCGCAACCCTTGCTAGCGTCCCTTAACTTATTTTTACCGCTTTCCAGCTTAAGCAAGCAGTACAAGTGTTAACCTGCACATCATACACACATGCATGGTTAGTTTTCCATACCATGGACCTCCAAGCTCATGGCCTAGTCACTAAATATTCTTGCACATACATCTGAGACTCTACCTTTAGTAGGTAACAAATGGTGAGATGTGTACTCTCATTGTCGCAACCCTTGCTAGTTTTCCTTCACTTAGCTTGACCGCCTTTCCAACCTAGCAAGTGCCACGAGCGCTAACCTGCACATCCCACGCACATGCATGGTTAGCTCCCAAAACCGCGGACCTTCAAGCTCATGGCTAGGTCACCAAACCCTCCTACACATGCATTCGGGACTCTCCCCTTCGTAGGTAGCCAATGGCTAAGGTGGACTTCCATCCATGGAAGTCCACTCTTGAGTTGATCATCGTGTTGCCAAAACAACACTACAACTACCCGGAGCACATTGCCAAGTATGCTCCGGGGGGGTCGGTCGGCTAAGCCGCCTCACCCATATAAGCCTCTAGGACTTTGGGCGGGGCCCCTACCCCACCATCAAGTATCCTTTTGTCTCTCTACAAGGGTTGGGGCCAAGTGGACATTTTCCCTTAGCCGCTGGGGCTAGAACCTCCCAGCAGCTTCAGACCACCATAACTTCTACATATGATGTCTGATGCTCTCAAGCGACCACTCTATCGTCATCTACTCTTTGCGTAGATGCCGATGGACTCCTCACCTGCCCCATTCGGGCAAGTATTGAGGAAGTTATGGCTCCTCAAACCTTGGCAGTCCCGGGCACCACTCCCAGGTCACTGCTGTCCCAGGGTGCTGTCCCGGGACAGCGCCCCACTCAAATGGCCATATCTCCTAGCTAGCACCTCCGATTGAGGTGTTCCTTAGCATTCTAGAATTCCACCGCCATAAGCTACTTGTAACTTATGGCCTTACCCTCATGACTCTTACTCCTCGTGGGTGAGAGGCGTTCTTAACGCCCGGGGCCCTCACCCATACTAAGAGTACTTGGGCCCTCTCACCAATGGCGCCACAAGTCCCGGGTGTCACTCCGGGGTCCCCCTTGTGCCCATGGTGTTGCGGGCACTCCTCATGGAGAGGTGCGCGACACTCATCCATAGAAGTCCATACTTGAATTGATTATTGTGTTGCCAAAACAAAACTACAACAACCCAAAGCATAGTTCCAAAATATGCTCCAAGTGGGGCCGGTCGGCAAAGCCGCCTCATTCATATTAGCCTTTAGGACTATGGGCAGGTCCCCTATCTCACCTTCAAGAAACCTTTTGTCTCTCTCCTAAGGGTTGGGGCCAAGTTGTCCCAACCCTTGTTAGCCCCCTTAATAATCTTGCCAATTTTGATTTCTATCAAAGGTTACGAGCGCTAACCCTTCGCATTCCGCCATGCTAATGGTTAGCTCCTCCTACCCCGAACCTTATAGTTCATAAGAGGGGAACCAACCCTCCTACTTTGCTTTCGGGACTCACCCTCTTAATCGATAACCGATCCTTAGATGTGGACTTTCATCCATGGACGTCCAATCTTATGTTGATCATCGCATTGCCGGAGCAATTCTACAACAACCCGAACCATACTAGGCAATTATACCCACACATTGGGCTAAAGCCCATGGAGGTTGTGTTGTTCGGCCTCGAGTGGGTGAGGCCAAACCACCTCCCCAATATAAGCCTCAAGGACTCTAGGCGGGGCCCCTACCCCACCGTCAAAAAACCTCTTGTCTCTCTACCAAGAGTTGGGGCCAAATAGACATTTTCCCTTAGCCGCTGGGCCTAGATGCCCCTAGCACCTTCAGACCATCATAACTTCCTCATGTGAACGTTGATGTTCAAAGACAAACTCTCCATCTTTATTTACGCTTCACGTAGATGCTGATGGACTCCTTACTTGCCCCATTTGGGCAAGTATTGAGGAAGTTATGCCTATTCAAACCTTGGCAGTCCCAAGGACCACTCCCAGGCCACTGCTATACCAGGGCGTTGTCCCGGGACATCGCCCCACTCAAATTGCCATAACTCCTAGCTCACACATCCGATTGAGGTGTTCTTGAGGATTCAAGAGTCTATACGTCATAAGCTAGGCATAACTCATGGACGTACCCTTGTGCCTCCTAGTCTCTGTGGGTGGGAGGCGTTCTCAACGCCCGGGGCCCTCACCCACACTAGGATCACTTGGGCCCTCTCACCAACGGCGCCACAAGTCCCGGGTGTTACTCCAGGGTCCCCTTTGTGCCCATGATGCTTCTGGCAGTCCTCATGGAGAGGTGCGCGACACAAGTAGATATTTTCTCTTAGCCTTGGTGCTAGAAGCCCCCAATACCTTCAAACCACCATAGGGTATTTCTATGATCTTTGATGCCATCAAGCGACATTGGCATCTATGTCTTCAGTTGATGCCAATGGACCCTTATCTACCCCATTCATGCAAGTATTAAGGAAGTTATGATTTTTCAAACCTAGAAACTCCTTGGCGCCACTCTTAAGTCAATACTGTCCCAGGGCGCTGTAGCGAGATAATGCCCCATTCAAATTGCCATATTTCTTAGCTCACACCTTTGATTGGGAAGTTCTTGAGCATTCTAAAATTTGGACAAGATAAGCTATTCATAGCTCATGGCCTTAGCCTTGTGATTCTTAATCTTTGTGGGTGGGAGGTGTTATCAACGCCCGAGGCCCTCATCCACACTAGAATCATTTGGGCCCTCTCATTTATGGCACCACAAGTCTTGGGAATCACTCCAAGGTTCCCGTTGTGTTCATGGTGTTGCAAACATTCCTTATGGACATGTGTGTAACAACATGACACTTGCCCTGATGTGAATACCCTAGTTTGAATCACATTTTTCATTTATTTTGATTGTCCATGGTAGTGTATTAGTTAGAGGTGTAAGTGGTTATGTTGGATGACATTGATCTATCCATGGTATTTTGTTCTCCTTGATGTCAATTTTTTTTCATCACATGCCATTATTGAATGTGTGTTCTTTGAGCATCCCCATTCTTGCCACCCTCAAGTTATTTTAAATATTCACTTTAAAACATGTGTACAACCATTTATTGTTTCATCGACATGCCAAACAATTTGACAACCTGATATATCGTTCAGACTATGCTTCTACATCTTCTATAACTTTCATTTTTTGAATGCTATCATGCTTGCATGTTTGTCTAACATTTCATGTATTTTGGAGCGAATTCCTCTCAAAGTTGGTCCAATGCAAAGTGGGGATGATAATCCGTATAGTTTTTTGTTCCATTCCAAGAAGTATTGCAGAATTCATGGCTATTTAAACCTAGGTTACAGTTGTCCCACCACAACACCCCTTGGAATGTTGGGCGTTGTCCATAAGGAGTGCCCTACTCAAATTGCCATATTTCTTAGCTCACACCTTTGATTGGGGACTTCTTGAGCATTCTATAATCCGGGAACCTAGAACGACTAAATGCTCATGGCCTTACCCTCATGGTTCTTAGTCTATGTGGGTGGAGGTGTTTTCAACGTCCATGGCTTTCATCCACACTAGGATCACTCGGGGTTCCCTTTGTGCCGATGGTGTTGTGGCAACATAGATGAAGACATTTGCTTACAAATTTTGAGAATAAATGATGATAAGATGGGAAATAATGTTGCACAATACACATAAGTTTTGGAGGATATGCTTATGAGCATGGTATGTGAAATAATGGGTGATAACAAAATACCTAAAATTTAAGGTGAGTTTGCCTTAAACAATGTAAATATACATTGGAGCCAAAAAGACAAGACAATGAAGCATGTTAATTTAAATATCCAAACCTCTCAAGGACTTGGACATACACTCCGAACGGACACATAGAGCATTTACAATTACTTGGATGTGCATTAAAAATTTGATGACATGGTGACAAATCATGGTGGCGAAGGCATTCATAGCACAACTTTGGGTATGGAAGAGGTAACTATCCTTTAAGCATGAATCCCATGTTACAGATGCATGTCCATAAGTTCCATGTTTGTTGCCTACTAGATGATTTAAATTTTGTACATTTCATTTTGGATAGAATACACAAGATATGAAAAATGAACACTATCTTTGATATTAATAAATTTGTTTAAACTAAAGAGTTCCATTTATCTGATTTTAGCTCAATGTGTTCATCCATTGTGTGGGTAGTGACATTCATCTAGGTGAATATGTCATTTACATGGTCCGTCAAAAATAGCCTGCAACCCTTTTGGAAGAATAATATGACCTAAGAATAAACCATTTATAATATTGAAATTGAAAACAAATCATGACCAATGTGCCCAATATATCCACCCAGTGTCATGCTGAAATGGATTAGAATGGTGAATTCTGTACTCTGACTAAGTAAATGTTGTTTGGGCCGTTGCGGCTTGCAACACTTTCTACAAAAGGTTGTCAAATTGGCTCGTGCAATCGCATGGAGCACCATGGTCATGGACCACACAAAGCCCTCACCATTTACAAATCTGAAGCATTATACATATGTAGGTTTGGTGCATAACATATTAACAAACCTCATGTGCATAATTGAAGAAATGGGAGCCAAAAAAAATTCCATTGTTCCATGGCTCAAAGGATGACAAACATTGTTGGAATTGACTTTGTTTATTGATCCAATTGTCAAGCAAACTATAGGCAATAGCATGGACAAATTCAATAAATTTAGGTTTGGTCGACATGTGGTGGATTCTTAGGTGGATACAGTTTGATAGAGGTGCATTAATAAATGGCCTTTAGAACAAACACAATATACTAACATCCCAACGTTACCAACAAGATTGCCATCCTCATCCACATTGGCACACATTGCCAACTAGGCGACCACTTAAAACCAAATAACTTTGGTGATAAAACCCATATTTGGCAAGAAACTTACAAAATTTGAGATCCAAAAAACATAGGCCACCGTCAACAACCCCATCCACAATTTGCACAAACATTGGCTAAGCAAATCCTACTCCCTTATGACGCCATAGTGTATAATGGACTTGGAATAAACCCCTCGATTCTTCCAACTCAAATTCTTTTAAATCCATCCATCTTACACCCCCTAAATCACTCCATCCCAAATCATACAAATCCTCATATTTCATATTAGGGCAATACATGACAACTAGTGATGCGAAAATGCAGTGGGTTATTTTCCACTGCTAAAATCAAACAAAAAGAAAACCTAGGGTACAAGGTCTTAAGTTAGATTGGTATAATATCTATAAGGATTAATTTTCAAATTTGAATAAAAAAGCTATAACAATCTATGGTCTTTGATTTCTTTATAAGGTTAATCATAAATTTTCTCTCTTGATTCCATCTTATATTTTAGACTCCTAAATTTTTTATTTGCACGCCTATATATGGGAAACTTAGTAATGTGAGCGTAGAGTGGAGAGCAAAAAACGCACAACAGAATTTGGAGAGCAAAGAATTTGATTTTGTATTGGTTGGTTTTGATAGAACCAATGTCTATGGCTGTGGAATTTGGATTTAGTGTGAGATGATTATGTTTAAAAGCTACCCCAATTATGTGGAGATGATAACTTTGTCTAGAACCAACAACAAGTAGAACAAATAGATGTGCAACAATGCATTTTTTATGAAATATATTATAGTGTAGTTTCTAAATGGTGTAAGATTAAATTAAGGTTGATGTCATCAAACGAAATCAACAACATGAGATGAAGTACAAGTAAAACAAGGAATTTGGAAGAAAAAAAATAAAACCAAAACAAAGCATGGGAGATTGATTATCCAAACCTACAAGGAGTAATCAATGGCTAAGAATATCATCTCTATCACTATCTTTGTCATGCTCGCCTCTACAGAAAATCCAACACAAATTTATTGAAATATCGAGTTTGGGGAGGATGTGGGGATGGTGGCACGCACCTCTCCATGAAAAGTGCCCAAAACACTATGGGCACAAGGGGGACCCCATAGTGATTCGTGGGACTTGTGACGCTATTGGTGAGAGGGCCCAAGTGATCCTAGTGTGGGTGAGGGCCCCGGGCGTTGGGATGCTTTCCATCCACAAAGATTACGAGTCACAAGGGTAAGGCTGTCAACTATGCATATCTTATAGCGTGCGGATTCTAATATGCTCAGAAACACCTCAATCAAAGGTGTGAGCTAGGAGATGTGGTGATTTGAGTGGGGCGCTCTCTCGGGACAACGTCCTGGTACAATGGTGGCTTGGGAGTGGCTCTTGAGAGTGACATTGTTTGAACATGCATAGCTTCCTCAAAACTTGCCCAAATAGGGAAAATGAATAGTCCATTGGCATCTACGTGAAGCGTGGATGCCAATGGAATGGTCATTTGTTAGCATGAAAGACCATCCAAAGAAGTTATGATGTTCTATAGCTGCTTGGCTAAGGGAAAATATCTATTTGGCCCCAACTTTTGGTAGACATACAAAAGATTTCTTGACGGTAGGGTAAGGGCCCTGCCAAAATTCCTAGAGGCTTATGTGGGTGACGTGGTGTGGCTGCCAGACCCACTCAAGGTCATACAACACGGCCTCCACGAGCATTGATCCAACATGACGGCATGGTTGCTTCATAAGGTTTGGGTTGTTGTAGTGTTGCTCCAACAAAACACAATGATCAATTAAAGATTGGACTTCCATGGATGGAAGTCCACATATTACCATTGGTTATCAACTAAACGTTGAATCCAGAATGCAGATGGGGGAGGGTTGAACTAAGATGTTTGCAATATTGGGATCTAACCATTGGCATGGCGAATGCTAAGGGTTAGTGCTCGTGATCATTGCTAGAATTGAAAAATGACCAAAATAATTAAAGGGAGCTAGCAAAAATTGCAACACGTGGTATGAGAGCGCCAAGCCATTGCGGTGGCATGATACCTTGGCGCTTATGAAGGTGGATTTGATTCACAAACCGAGCCCGGGCAACATGGCGTCAGATGCGTTAAGTAGATGAGAAGGGTTCAAAGCAATAGGCATCATATAAATCTTGTGGCTAATGTTTACAAACGACAAAAATTTGTGATGCAAGATAACAAAGGTGTCTATTTACTATTAGTTTTTAGGTTGGCTTTGCAAAGGCAAGGCGCTCAAAGAGGTCAAGTTGGTGGACAAATTGCTTAAGGATAGGCAAAGTTGGTGGTATGTGCCTCAAAGCAAGTTGAGGCTGTTGGTTTTCAAAGCTACATGGTGCCAATTGTGGGAACCACAACCGCATTCGAGACAACATAGTCCTTTCTCAATGGATGGTGGAGGCACCATGGGTTGCCAAGAGTAATTGTGTCGGATCAAGATCCAAAGTTTACAAGTGCATTTTGGAAGCATTTCTCTAGGAAGGTCAAAATGAAACTAAGGTATAACATGGCCTTTCATTCCCAAATGGTTAGGAAAACAAAATGTAAGAATGGAATCTTGAACCAATACTTAGGAATTTGGTGAGTGCATGTTATGTGGGTCTAGTGGAATTTAATTGCAATGTGGCCACGCACTTGACGACTAAGGGGCCGTCTTTCTTGGTGGCTTCTGGAGTGGATGCGCTCCAACCTACTAATCCAACTCTTGAGGGGGCATATTCAACAATAGAGTTCAACCAAGATGGTGAGAATTTGGCCAAGAAATGTAAACAAACATTGATCATGACATAGGCATTGATAAGGACATCAATCTCCTTTAGTGGGAAATAAATGCTAGCAGCACACTTAGTTTGGAGACAACTTGAGAATTTATGTGCCGATTAAGAGTATACTTGATGAAGGCATTGACTGTGATTGGTGGGGGTGAGTGTTGCACACCTCATCATGAGGAGTGGTTGAAACATCATGGATAAAAGGGGGACCCTAGAGTGACACACGGGGCCCTAGGCATTGGGAACGCCTTCCACCCACTAAGACTAGGAGTCATGAGGATAAGGCCAACAACTTTGCGTAGCTTATGATGTTTGGATTCTAGAATGCTAAAAAACACCTTTGTCGGAGGTTTGAGCTAGAAGATATTGCATTTTGAGTGGGGTTGTCCCAAGACAACGCCCTGGTACATGAGTGGCCTGGAAGTAGCTCGAAAGACTGCCAAAATATAAACATGCATAATTTCCTCAATACTTGTCTAAATGGGGCAACAACGGAGTCTATCGGCATCCACATGAAATTTTAATGACAATGGAGTGGTTAAATGTGAATATTGCAGATCATGTGAGGAAGTTATGGTGTTGTAAAGTTGTTGGGGGCTTTTAGTCTTGGCGGCTAAAGGAAAATATCTACTTGGCCCCAACTTTTGGTAGAGAGACAAAAGGTTTCTTGACGGTGGGGTAGGGGCCCTACCAAAAATCCTAGATACCTATGTGGGTGAGGTGGTGTGGCCGGTAAACCCACCCAAGGTTGAACAACACAACCTCCACGGGCATTGACCCAACATTGCGGCATGGTTGCTTAGTATGGTTCGGGTTGTTATAGCATTGCTCTAGTAACACGATGATCAACTACATATTGGACTTCCATGGATGGAATTCCACATGTTATCATTGGTTACCGATTAAGCCATGAGTCTTAAATGCAAGTGGAGGAGAGTTGGGCCCCCGCCTATGAACTAAGAGGTTCGCGATATTGGGAACTAACCATTACGATGGCAAATGAGAAGGGTTAGAGGTGGTTACCCTTGCTAGAATTACAAAATGACCAAAACAATTGAGGGGAGCTAGCAAGGGTTGCGACAGATGTTGCCTTTGCAAATTGATGGGCAAGCCCGACAACATACGAAGGGAGCTCGAACATCATCAAAGGGTTGTCCACAATGAGAATACGAAATGGACTTTCATGTGGAAACTTGAACACACATGACGAAGAAAAAACATAAGCACAAGCAAAAAAACATAGAATGGAGAGAAAAAAATGCTAGCAGAGATATTAGAACTCGAATAACGCACACAACAAATCGAAATTGCGCTTTGCTATATTTTGAGGAGAAGGAGCAAAAATGGATCCATGGTGTGGGGCAACGTGCGAAGAAGTGGGCTCCGGCTTAGGATCCCGCATGGGGAGGAGGCCGACCTTGAAGATGTCGATGTTCGACTCAAGCACCAGAATATGGCATTGAATGGAGCGACACGGAATGACCGATCCTTCCAAAACATCAAAATGCGTAGAGGTGAGATCACTGAAATCAAGGGAGATTGCTATAAGAATAAGGAAAGATACAAAGATGAAAAACAAACTGATGCTAAACTGCTAATCCATGATAATGTCATCTTTGTCCGTGAAGGTGGAGAAAAAAATGGAGAAGATTTCATGGCACTTTTCATGAGCACATCTCCATGGCACACCGTCCTCTTTCATTCTCTTGTTTTTCTCTTCAGTGAAGTTGTAGAGCCAACCAACCCTTTTGAGATTGTTACCTATGTCCTCAAATTCCATAGTACGTACATTCAAAACGGAGCCATTCCGCACAAGGACCTTGATAAAAACTTTGCAAATTTGCACCAAATGTGCACAGAAGAATTAGGAATACATACACAAAAGAAATGAAGCAAGAATGAAAGTGGAGGAGGATTGGAAGGACTTACCAATTCCAAAGCATCCGTGGGCGACCAAAAATTGAGGTCATTCTTACCAAACCTTCTACGGCAACGTAGAATTCTTCTATGTGTGCCCAATTGTAATTTGACCTGGAGACGTCAATATAAATGTTGTGCGCAAAGACAATGACTCCGTCGTCATGGAGATTAATGTTTGTAAAGGCAAAAAAAACCTTGGAGTATGAGGAAGATCGTTTGTTCTATGTAGGAACATTGCAGGAGGAGGTGGAGATCCTTAGCATACGCAGGCTCTTGGGCACATTTGCAAAGAGCAAGTCAATGTACGTGTGAACCTTTGCCTTGGCGTTGGGTTGAGAATGGCATGCTCCAAGTTGCACAACAAACTTTTAGAGAAAGTTACATGACAAGAAAAATAGTGAATCCTTTAGAATGAATGGAAAAACAAAAGAACGATACACAAACCTTGGTGAGGAATTCTTGAATACAGTCGTAGGCTAGAGGGGGAACCTTGGTCTCCATGAGATTTTCTATGACCTCCCATATGTCCACATTCTCAAAGAGAGTGAGAGTAGAAGGCCTCTACGAGGAAGTGGCAGAGGTTTTCGGCACAACAACCTTCCTCTTGCGCGACACATGTGGAATAGAAACATCGCTTTGGGATGGAGCAAAGGCCGAGCCGTGGGGAGCAACAAAATGAGCAAATGACAGAGTGGTGGAAAAAACAACGAAAAGATAAGCAAGGGACATCCTACCATAGGGGTATAAGGGGTGGAAACGTTGGTAGCAGAGCAAGTGGTCATGTCATTAACACATTCTCTTCCATTAACTCTTTCATTAACACTTTCGTTAGCTAGCAATTTTTCTAATTTAGTTATTTTCTACCACTAGTAAATTTTATTTTTTACTAATCTTACTTTACCTAGTTTTTTTTCCCTTCACAAGTTTAGGCCCAGAGTCCTCGATAACAATATAAACTAATTTTTAATGCTAAAATTCTAACCAAAAGTGACCCCGCGGATTGATGGATCACTCTAGGGGTTCACAATGGTTGAGCGGATTTCTTGCCTGAACCCTTTGGCATTGGAGATACCTTAATATTAGGCGGAGGAGGCAGGGGCTCGATGTCTTGGGTGGCCAACTCCACATGGACAACCTCATCTAGGGCGCAACTAACAATGATATCGTAAAAGGGTTGCTCTTTGCCGATGACAAATTTGTCGGAGAAATCCAAGTACCAACCTCCAGCCACCATGAGTGAGAATGGGAAATTAACAATTTGCGTGTTGATGAAGATGGAGAGGGCGGAGTTTTCATTGATCCAATCTTTGAAGGGAGAAATAAATGCAGACGACGGAAGAACATTTTTTCCAACAAGCTCTTGGTGCATTTATTTGGAAATTGAGGAAAATTAGAATGAAGTGTCCAAATATGAATGGTACCAAATGGGGATAGTGGAAATTCATGGATGGGCAAGAAAGAATACAGGTATGCAACACGCTTGATATCCTTTAACCTTTCTACAAATTCCATAAGATTGAGTCCTTTGGAGAACTTGAATTATCTTTTCTTGGGAAAATACCTCCTAAAAACATTGTTCCAAAGAATGAGCCTCCGATGTTCAACATACTCAATGCCATGCAATGTCCCATGCAATGTTGATGGTGGGAGACTCTTTGAATGAAGAAATCTCTACCTTGACAACCTCTCTTAGTTATAACAAAGGAAAGTAGATGTTAGGAATATGATATGATGGATAAAACATGGAGGAGAGAATATTGAGGCCGAATGTATTTGTGCCCAAAACGAAACCTTGTGGAGCTAGTCCTAGAGTCTTGTTTTCTATAAGGTATGTGCTTGGGGACCTATTTTTAATGTGCTCGGGCATGGAAGAGTTCCACCAATGAAGCCATTTGGCCTAAACGAAAACGATCACAAAGGTGGTAGCAACTTTCTAGAGTTTCTCAAAGCTCATGGTTGGGTGTAGATTTTGCGAGACGTGATGGTCAATCTATTTGAAAGCAATGCACAAGGTAAGAAAAAATATTTGACCAACCATAGCACAAGGAAAATTGACAATGAATCCTCTTTGGAAGGCGACGAACCTCGTGAAAGAAATCATTGTCATTGTCTTTGTGGGCAACGAAGATATTTCTCAAAATTGCGGGAGCGGATGGTTTTGATCGTCTTAATTTGGGATTTGGTCATGACACGGTAGTGGACTCGCGGTACAACCTATGAGATTGTTAGGACAACTCCATCTTGATTGGAAAGGGAAATACGTTCAACATGAACCCAAATGAAAAGACAACAATTGGAAAGGAATACTAAACATGAAGATGTACTATGTAAAGGAATTTGATGAAGATGCCTATTGTGAGTTTGTACCATATAGGGATTTTTTTCCTGGCTTCCTTGCATATTTTGTTATTCATAGGGGAGATAAGGTCCTTAAGTTCAATTTGGTCCATATTACCAAATATACAGATGCAAAGAAGTTTGGCTAGAAGGTTGGCCTTAACATTATCATGCTCATTGGACCATGGAGAACATGATGTAAGAGTGAGTGACAGGTGTAGATTGAATTGGAAATGCAATAATGAAAGAGAACGTATGTTTGACACCTACTAGTTGATATCAAATATAGCATTGAGGAAAAATACAGTAGAGTTGCGCAGGTCAACCATGATACAATCGATGGAGATGTGCCAATTCAGGTCCTCGGCATGAAATTTGTAAATGTGCCGCCACCATGCAGTGAACGGGTGGTTACCCTTCCACACAAAGAACATCTTGTCTGAGAAGTGGGCAAGATCGTCATCCATGAGGAATTTATCCTCAAACACCAAGTTTGCCTCCTTCCACAAGTTGTTCCAAGAGGGGGTAATGTCTTCAAAAACATTATGGACAATGTCGGCGTCATTGTAAATAGAGACAAACATGGCCGAATCTCCTTCCATGTAGCCAATTACAAACTCATTCTCCAGCCTCTAGACATCCACCTCATTGATCCGCCAAACAAGAGGAAGAGAGCGCAAACAACAGAGAAAGATCATAGAACTAGATTAGAAATACGCTTAATCTGTAGCCTCTGGATCACCGAGTTTGAATCCTCCTTCTAGGATTTGCACAATGTGTACTTGGTAGATGGACATGGCTTCAATTTTGAGGGCCTCCCCTTAACCTATATCTTTGCAACAAAATCAAACTCTCAGTGGAACCTAGGTCCCCACTAAAATTATGAAACCAACACCTTCATTTTTGAAATGAACCCCCCTCATTTAGAATTCATATTATTTAAACATGGCCTTGGTTCCAAGAGCCTCCCTTTAACCCCTAGTATTGCAACAAAATGAATCTCTAAATGAAATTTGGCCCCCACAAACATTATAAAACACAAACCCTCATTTTTTAAATGAACCCCCCCCCCCCCAAAAAAAAATTCAGACAAGTTGGACATGGCCTTGGTTCCGAGGGCCTCCCCTTCACCTCTAGCTTTGCAGCAAAATCAAACTTTCAGTGGAACCTAGGCCTTAAATTATGAAACCAACACCTTCATTTTTGAAATGAACCCCCCCCTTTTAGAATTCAGATAACTTAAACATGGCCTTGGTTCCAAGGGCTTACCTTTAACCCCTAGTTTGGCAACAAAATGAATCTCAAAATGCAATTCGTCCCCCACAAACATTATAAAACACAAACATTCATTTTTGAAACGAACCTCCCCCTCCCAAAATTTAGACATGTTGGATATGGCCTCGGTTTCAAGGGCCTCCCCTTCACCTCTAACTTTGCAACATAATGAAACTCTTAGTGGAACGTAGGCCCCCACTAACATTAGGAAACCCTCACCTTCATTTGTGAAATAGACCTCCCCCCCTCTAAAATTCAAAGAAATGGGACATGACAAAAATGAACCTCCCTCACCTTAAGATTAAAAAAGGTTAGACATGCCGTCGGATCCGAGGCCTTCCACTTAGCCTCCTACCTTGCAACAAAATCAAACCCTAAATGCAAGCTAGCCCGCCCTAAATATATCAAAACCTACATCTTCATTTTTTATATGAAACCCCGTCTCCCTAAGGTTTTAAAAGCTTTGGACATTGCCGCATTTATGGGGGCATGTGAGCCTCAAAATTGCCCCCAACGGCAATTTGGCTCACAATTGACGTATTTTAGCAAAATCATTAAATTAGTAATAGGTAAATTTAGCAAAAAATCATTTAGACTAAGGTAGGTTGGCTAGGGGTGTTTTATCCTTGGGCTAAAATTCTTGCACAAGTAGAAATTAGAAACCGGAGGGATAAAATGAAAATGTCATTTATCCGAATCGGAAGTGTGAAAGTAGTGGGTTAGTAAGTAGGTAAGTTAAGTTAGGAACAACCAATTTAAGAAGAAAAAAATTCCGGAAACGGACAACAAAGAAAATAAAGAAACAACTATGAATGTAAGGGATTTTGCCAACTAGGGCAAGGGGGCCATATTGCCACCTTTGCCAACCAAAAATGAAGTTCAATTGGAAATGGAAAAGCCTCTCTAAGGGCTTGAGCAAGTGGGGTGCGAGGTGGCATCTCTCTTCCCTTTCACCACTGAGGGTTTGGTTGCTACCGTTCATAGAACGGGACCCCTCAGTGAACAGAAATGAGAAGGGACACAACCCTTCATTTGAAGAGTTATAAAAACCTTTTTTTCCCTTTCAATCATCTTTTCGAATTTTTATTTTAGCATGGTAAAATCCTCTAGAATTTAAATTAAAATGATAAAACATTATCATTGATTCAATATAAGCATAAGTTAGAATTCTTATAGTTATAACTCTTGAGCATTAAATAATTGTGTCATTTTCAATCAAATATAGTGGACAAAATAATTACAATTGAGCCTTCAGATTTTGACTGAATCTAGCCCTTTATGTAAGCTTTCCAAAAAGCCTATAAGTTTGGTAGAATCAAAGCTACGGAGAAAAAACTATGAGTATTTGAGTTACGGTATGTCAACTGCTACTCAATTTACAAGCGCTGACTTTACAAACGCATAACTAAAAGACAACTTATTCAGTTGCTAGGATATTTAAATGTGTTCTAAAAGTTATTATTAGATTTTTATAATATGTACGCTTTCTAGAATTTAATTTGATGTGTAAAACTTATAAATATTTTAATGAAGGTGTTTCAGCTGCCTCTTAAAATATAAGAGTTGACTTTGTAAACTCATATCTTACAGGATATACATGCAGTTGCTTTGATAAATGGATGAGTTATATTTTTTGTTTTTAGCTTTCCAGATTACTGACAATTGTTCCAATTGAAGCTTGTAAGAAAAAGTTGTGACTGTTTAAGCAAAGAGGGATCTACTGCTTTACGAGAAGAGGTTCGTTCATCCAAGGTTGGCGGGTACGAGTTGGTGTTTTCAACGACCGAGCGTTGGAGTAGGGGTTCCGCACAAACCATCGCCAAACTAAGATGGGAGTCAATTGGTAAGCTTTTTAACCCTACATCCTTCAATTTAGGAATGGAGGGAGTACGGCAAAGGTAAATTCTTATCCCAATCCAACAATCCATGTAAGGCTAAGTAGGCATCACCCACCTAGCCGCCAAGGAGGATTAGAACTCCCATGTCTGCGGAGCCTCTCGATTAATTATTGTGGTAGTAGTTTTTCATTCATAGCTCGTTCATTTGTGGCGAAGCCGGGTTTATCACTGGTATGACCACTGTGCATGTTTGTAGGTGGTAAGGTAGAAATAATGACCCATAAAGCCACCATTATGTTGTTGGCCCTAAGGATTGGAGGTGATTGTCCCAACCCTTGAAGATTGTGCAACATGTTGAACACACAAGTTGTCTTATTCCCCGGTCCCATCAAGTTGAATTTTCGTGGTAAAACCGTGTTAAATTAATTAATAACCAACAAAATTCGTACAACCCCCGTGGGCAAAAATCGGAGGGTGTAAGTATCAATTAACCTTCAAGAAACCCGTACAGGGCCTTGAAGGATTTGGGTTATGGCGTGCACCAAACAAGTAAATGGTGATGTAAAAAATTATGAACTTAGTTACATAGGCTTTGTCAATTTACCATAAACTAAGAATGAAGGTTGAGAGGGTGGGATTTAATTATGGTCCCCCCGTTTAGAGCATTTACTGTATAAGAAGTAAGGAATTAAGATGTGGCACGAGGTAAAATGTAAGGTTATTTCATTCAGTCATTAGAATCAGGTTGCCTTGATCCCAAGGTTGGTGCGTCTACGCGTAGACTATGATAGATTAGGCATTAGGTTAAAAATTTTGATAATTACCTTAGGCATTTAAAATCTAGGCACAACCTATCGGAAGGATATGACGCGATTATCAAATCCCTCCACAAACCCAAAACTCTCATTAAATATAATAACACCCGAGTTCGGCTTGGGCACTTGCCAAGGCATACCACCCTCACTGAAGGGCTTGTGCGGTACTTTTAGGCTCCCTCAGAGGGGGGTGCCCAAAAGCACCAGAGGGCCTCCCCTTATCCTCAAGTTTTGCAACAAAATTGAATTTTTACTGCATCATGCCCCCTTTAAACAATCTGGAATCTACACCTTTGATTCTGAAAAGAAACCCCACGTCCCTGAAATTCAAAGAGGTTCGACATGGCTATGGATTCGAGGGCTTCCGCTTAGCATCCTACCTTGCAACAATATCAAATTTTTATTGCAACTTGCCCCACCTCCTAATAGTTCAAAAGCCACAACTTCATTTATATGTAGAAACCCCGCCTCCTTAAGATTTACTAAGCTTGGACATAGCCTTGGAGTTGAGGGCCTGTACTTAGCTTTAGACCTTGGAACAAAATCATACTCTAAGTGCAACTTGCCCCCCCCCCAACATTCCAAAACCAACCACTTCATTTATGAAATGATACCCAATTTCCACTCCTTTTGTATTCAGAACAAATGCATGATGTTTTGCGCATTTACCTCCACCACCATGGCATGTTCCTCCACCTTGGGTTTGGGGCCACCCTCCTTCGCCATCGCCGTATCCTCATCCGAAACCTCTATTGTTGTCTCAACTAATGTTTTCCCGCCCCTTCCCTCCACTAAGCTTTCTTCATTAATGCTTTGCCCTCCTCATCTAGCAATATTATAAAGGATTTCCCTTTCCCCCCACTCTCAAGGCCGTGGGTTTTGGGTTCACTCAACCAGGATCTTGTCAACCATCCTCCCTTCCCCCCTCGCAACACCCTTCAGCCTTGCCCCACTCTTTTCTTTGCCTTGATTTTTGGATGTGTTTGTTTGTCTTGGATTGTGGGTGAACTACTCTCTTCTATTTGTCCTCTCAATTCTTCTTTTTGACTAAAACCCACAATATTGTCCCCTTCAAAAATATGTCCACTACCACTATTTTTGCCTTTTTTGTTCAAAATCACACCATCACTAGCAACTTCAGCTTCAGTACAGATACACCGATTAGGTACATACAGAATGATAATGATAAATACATTTTTAAATCAAATATACAGCTTACATCATTTATAAAACCTTCTCCGGTTTCTTCCTACAAGTCTTTTTGAATGTTTTTTTATCACTTTTGCTTCTCTTTGTCCCTCTTATTGTATGCAACAAGATTCATTATTTGCATCCACTTCTTCCTCTATAGCCTCTTGGTCTGAGGACCTAATTTAAGATTCCATCCTTCACAAAGATCCAAGTTTGTACGCAATGGTTTCTCTCAAGTCTATTGGCATCTACTCTCTCAACTATGCTCAATTATTATTTTTCTTCACTTCTCTCTTCTTCTTTTGCTTCCACGATGCTTCATCCGTCAAGGGTGAATCATGCCATGTTATTTTCATGTGTGCATCCCCAATCCCTTACAATACCTTGATTCCTTCACAATGGCCAATAACCATTAGACTATTTCCGCAAAATACGACACCCTCAGACTTCTCTTGGCTATGCTTTGCCAATTGTATGGGGTTTGGGTTTGGGTACGTCTGTCAACCATTTTTTGAGATTCCCATCGCCTTTAATGATACCACATACCGTTTATAAAACAAATTGTTTTAAGGTTTCATAAAATAAGTTGTTGCACTATTTTTTTGAAGGCTTTTGAGTTCATATTCTATTCCTAGTGCATGTCACTATATCTTGTATCTAACTAATTTTTTACTTCACTTTCATTCAGAAATCGAATACTCTGCAATTCTCTTTAAATTTTGTGGGTTCAGATGATGCCAACGCCCAAACTCCTCGTTGCATAGTCTCAAACTGTCAAGGATTTTATTTCTTTCTGATTCAATTGTTTGTTTTTTCTAAAAGGGGTTTTCATTACCAAAGGTTTGCTCACATTGGTTTCATAATGTTTAAACTTCGATCGTCACCTTTGGTCCCACTCACTTTCCATATTTGCATCCCCACAACTTGCATTTTGTATCCTCTTTGTTTTCCATTGTCATCCTCTTTTGTCCCACTCTCTCTCCATGGCTTCTTCATCGACTTTGCTTTCTGTGTCTAAATGGTTGAGGTTCGTGCCAATGTTCTCAGGGTTCCCATTCTTTTCCATGTGGATGCATCCAAATCTATCATTCATCTCGACATTAGGTTCACTTTGATAGAGAGAACTGTTGGGTGGAGCGTGAAATCTACAATCTTGATATGTCGTTATTGTCTATCACCTTGTGTGAAGACTTGAAGTTTGTCGACAACGGATTGATTGTACAGGAACTTGGCCCTGGCAAGTTCAGGGTCTACGGGCTCCCCGACTCTCAATTGGGTGTATCCACTAAATTTCTTGCCCCTCTCAGATCATCCACTTGCACATTGGGCACTCCTCCCCTTGTGAGAGTGAAGATTGAGCCCGGTGTGCACAATGTCGTCGATTTGTCTAAATCATCTGATGAGGTTGCACCCCCTCAACCTAATCCCCGTTTCAAAGTGTTTTTTTCATCGTAGTGTCCCACATATATGATCCCGTCTCCAAGTCGCCATGTGCCACCGAATCTTCTTCATGTCTTCCCTTTTTGAACGATTCCTTTCCATTGTTCAATATCTACGTACAATCAAGGCCAACAACCTGCAAAATAAATGTTGTTGAGGTAACTTATCATCAAAATGCATGCACAAAGTTATCATTACATAAATTGAAATCATATTCAAGATATAGCCGTACAATTTAATTGGTTCCCATTCCTAGCTTAGACAACAATAAACCATCATAAATATCAAATATTGGAGACTTAAAGAACACTCTATAGGTATAGCCTTTTGATCTATCAATTTTTTCATTTGATTTTGCGTTCTAAATGATTTTGCTCTTATCTTGTTATTTCATTATCATTTAATGATTCCATTGCTTTGATCTCAATACAAAGAATTGCACATTCCAACATGTTTCAATTTTTAACCTTCATATTTCTAATTTTTTGTGACTTTGCAATAATTCAATTTTTATTTTTTTGTCCTCTACATTTGGTTTGACTAAACAATCATTGGAATGATAGTTTTCAATCTATTTTTCATCTTAATGCCAATTTTCTTCAAGGAATCAATGTATTACTGACTTTGTTCTATGAAAAAACGAGCATGTAATAATTCCATTAAAAAAACTCCAAAATCATTGATGATATTGTAACAATGTCCAATAATAAAATGTGTTGAACACCTAATTTCATCACACCACAACCATCTGAAAACCCTTTTTATTCTCCTTGCTTAAAGGTACATAATGTAGGTGAGGTAATGTTCCAAACACAATACTGCCAAGATTACAATGAACATCGTTCCTATGAAAACAATGGGGTCATGATGCTAGGGACGGTCCAAAAGGAATTGCAAGTAATAGTGCAAGTAATTCTTCATGTTCACTAAATGTCCAATTACAATCATCCAAATGTACTCCAATTTGTTAATGAAAATATCATTTGAACATTTTTACTTGCATGGGCAATGGAAAAAATTGTTCGTTATATGGAGGGGTAGAGTGCGGCTTAAACCACCACAAATCAGGCAAAAAACTTGATTTTGACATTATTTTAGGTCAACCTTTACTAATCTTGATAGCGTGACATCTTCAATTATCCAATCGAGCATCCTTCCAGTTGATAATGGATTGATCAATATTTGTATCAAACAATATGTCATAGTCGTCCAATAATTGATGGGCTAATGTTGAAATTCAACGTATTATGATTAAAGTTGAAGGCCATGCATATTAAATTGGGGTTGGAATTGAAGAATATAGCCTAATTATTCATATTTACTTTGATTATGCCCCTTGCTATAAAGTGTGACCTAATTTACACAATCTTTTAACAAATTCATCAAAACTCAATTATTGATCTTAATTTTGGTCCTTAATCTAATTTTTTTTGTTTAAGCAACCTCTTTCAATTGGCATCCAAAGCCTTTTCAAAATAGGTGTCATCCCTTAACCTTACTTTCAATTTTAAGAATATGCCCACCGACTTTATAAAACAAACATAAGATTGACTGACATGATTGTATTATTCATAGTTTAGTTCCAATAATCTAGGGCTATGACACAAGAAGGTGGGTCAGAAAATACTCTCTTATTACTACGTTATAAACAAAATATATATATTATAATTCTTAATTTTTGTGAATAATGTTAAAAATGGCATCACACTCTCAATTGTCCACACCCTTATTTTGATTAGCTTAAGCCTTCTTCTTGTGGGATTTTCTTTGTCCATGTACACTGTGTAACATGTCCATGTTCCCACCATTTATAACATCGACTTAATCAAACATAACAAAACACTCTGGCAAATACATAAAAGTCCTTTTTGCACACTCTAAAATCGGAACACCTTGCTCATGAACATTGGAACCGATTGATAGCACCTTGGACAATAGAAATCCTCCACGGTTTGGTCATGCCGTTGTGTTGCCTAATTCAACCCAACATCCTGACCATTACCATAGATTCCTTCTTAAACACCATCAACTACACACCTCAAAACTCTAATGAGCACTACATCAGGGTTGTAGTTGGTTCAGGATCTCCTTTGTAGTTGTTTTAGGATCATGGGCAGCTGTGAAGTTCCATACATGGTTTTGATTATTTTGGCTGAATGTCTTAAATTTTTTTTAGAGGCGGTATAAGGTTTAGAGTTTCTGTAAACAACTTATGATTTATTATTCCACTTCTGATGGGGTGGCCATGTTGGTGTTTACGGATGGCAACTCAAGTGAAGATGTGGACTATGAAAGGCAATTATATTATGCTACAATATTAGAGCAAGTTGAAGGTTTTTGAGGAGGAAACATACGCCTTTGCTTAAGGTTCATTTGGAAGAGAACTTGACGTTGGAATGGCCGTTTGAATTTTGAACAATGACAATAAATATGGATTCGGCAGAAAATGGAGGGTTTGAACGACGTGGTGGTGAATATGTATGTCATGCCACAACAAAATGAGGTGGATGGAACCCCTAATTGGCGTTGTCTAGATGATGGAAGTCACATAGCAAGTCCAAATCACCAACAAGTGGCCGAAGAGGAGTTTCCACAAATTGAAGAAAACAACGAAGACCAACTTGTGGAGCCTCTCAAAGGCTCTAGTATTATGGGTTCTACATGAAAAACTTTATTATAGACCACCAAATGAACTCAAATCTAATTTCAAATGACATGTGGAAGCAAAATCTTGAACATGCAAAGAAGATGAAGAAGTTGAAATGTTCATTGCAGGTTGACAACCGATTGGATCTTAATGGTAATGGAGTGGAGAAGATTTTCTACATTGAATGTCGCAAAATGATATTGGAAAACAAAAAAATGATAATTAAAACCAACTTTCAAAATTTGTTCAACAATTTCAAAACAAAGCATTTGGAATTTACAAACCATGTGAAAATTTGGTGTGGAAAAAACAACACGAACTATCAAGATTGTCTACAATCCATTGGACCTAAAGGGAAGGGTGTGAATTTCATTATTGAGATGCGCCAAAAATTCATTGACCAGGGGTTTCTGTTATGGAAGAAGTGAACCTAATAAAATAATAATAATAATAATAAACCCTTTACATTCCTGGGGACGTTCAAGGAATCAGCCTTAAAGGGTTTTTGGATGAAGGTTTGATGATTCAACTGGAGGGATTTGATTAACCCATGCCCCCCATAATAACTTGGATGGAATTTATGACATCATTTGGCATTCACAAAGCACTTGAGGGTGGTTGAAGCATCCAAGGCCATCATAAGATGTCAAGCTATAATTTCCAACAGAAAGAGAAGGAGGCCAACGCAATCATTTGGGGATAGTGTTCATTCTAACCAACATAATCTTAAGAGATGGTAGAAGACCGTACTTACTAGTTCAAAGAGCTAAGGTGGTAGAGGTGAATCATCTCTTATTGATTGCAATTCAATTTTTGGGTTGATGTGTTGGGGTTTTGGAGGGCCAATTTTTATGTATTCTTGTGTTTTGTATTTAGTTAAAAAATTGCTCAATGATCCTCGTGTTGGAGGGGTTTGGTATCCTAAACCACATGTTATAGCATGTGTTATTGTACATGAAAGACCATTGTATTTAATGATACGCTTAGGCATAAGTCATGTACTAGGGTGGACACCTCTTGCTCTTGATTTTCAAGTTTTATGTGCCCGATGTGCTCTACAGTCCCCCTGGAAAATAACTTCAAATTTTTTTTACCAAAATAATTGCATTTGAAACAAAGGGACTCGAAACATTGGGGTAGGGCGTAGAGTTGGATATTTGTCAAAATTTGACCTTGCTAAGCATAGTCATAATTTGGGTCGAAAGTTGAAACTAGAGAAATTATTGCACTTGGCAAAGCTAGCAAAAATATTCCATTTGGATTTTTTTCACTTTTGTCTCATCTTTGGCAAGGATAACCAAAACTACACCGACAATATTGTGAGCCAATTTATCATCTAGGTATATTTTTTTCATTGCAAAATATCTCAACAAGCTCACCAAGTTTAAATTGCACATTGTTTTCACATTTCTCTTAACCTCCTGTAGCTTGATAAATTCCACTGCATTTGATAGGAAGTGACTCATACAAGTTGTTTTTTTCAAAAATTGGAGGCATAAATAGGCAAGAGTGTGCATATCACTTCTACAAATCGGTTAACACCACCAACATCTTGAACAATGTTTTTGCAATAGAATGTGGTGAAAGCAAATTAATGTTCAAAAAACAATACAATAAGATGGAAAATGTTTGCAAATCACTTCTTAAACTCCAACTTGGAGAGCAACAATGCAATTTGGATGCCTATATGGCAACAACTTCAAATGAGATGTGATAGCCACATTGGAAGAGATATTGAAAGATACCCATGCCTTTGAACATGGCTCCGAGTACACAATGCCCAACAAAATAATGGTATGAAAAACAATGGCTAGTGGAAAGAGGTTAGAGGTTAGTCCTTCATGGTCATTATTTGAGGGAAACTTGTAATGGGATTTTTTTTTCTTCAACACAAAGGATTTTTTTTGTAGTTTGAATTCTCTATGAAGAGGGAAAAAAATGGTTTGAAATGTTTTCCTCTATAGCTCCAAATTGCTCCCGCAAGGTAGAATGGATGTCTTAAGTAGACACAAACCCAGTCCGGTTGGGGAACATGGCAGCTTTGAATTGTTTTGTGATATTTGTGTTGTATTTTTTTTCTCCATTCCTGACTTTTTTGAAGTAGTATATTACAAAACAACAACAAAATCCAAAACAAAAAAAAATGCGGATGGAGGTGAACGTGTGCCCAAGATTGGCGTGCAAGTTAGAGGTAGAGTTTGCAGCGCATGAATGAACAACTTCCTTAATGGCCATCATATGTGAATCCCCAAAGTGGTCCACCACTCCACGGGGTGACTTTTAGTTGAAATTTTAGAATTAAAAGTTCGAATAAATAAAAGATTGGGGGGAAAAAACAAATTTTTATATTTTGTGCTAAAAAATGGAAGATGAAATACCAAGGATTTTGGGCCTTTATTAGAGAAGGGGAAAAAACTAGTTAAGTTAAAAGAAAAAAATTGCAAACTAGGAAAAAAACTAATTTAGCGGGAAGAAATCCTAGGTAGTCAAAGAAACTAGCTAAAATGTTTAGTTAAAAGAGGTTGGCTAAGCAAGAATTATTTTATTACTTAGTATGGGCCACGCAAGGCAAGTGGAAGTGTTCAGCGAAAGAGGCCAAAATCAACATGAAGACTTTTGGAAGAGAAATAAAAATAAAGAAAAATAGCAAGGGGGCCACTTGCATAGTTGCCCCCTTGCCAACTAGGTTGCAAAAGATTAGAGAGAATTTGAAAGACTCCCGTCAGAGCCACCTCGGTGAGAAGGTGGCAACCTAAATCACAATAACCCCCGAGCCCAAATTTTTTGGGGGCTTTCGAAAGAATGGAACCAGTGGAGGAAGGATCCAACATTTTTGTGAGAAGGATTAAAAACCTCCTCCCCGTATATTTTTTTACCAAAATTTGGGTGAAGCCCTACCTCCATGTAGTTAGGCAAAAAATAATTTTGTTGTCCTTTCATTTTTGTATTAAAGCTTGCGGAAGCTTTATTTCTACCTTCTCTTAGTTAGTATGGGTGTTCGTTAGGACAAAAATATCTCTCTACCCATAGAAGTAGGTTAGAGTATTTTAAAAGTAGAGGCATTGTAGACCTTGGCGGTTGATGATATAAATGATCAATTGACTACATTGAATCAAACAAATATAATTTTCCCATATGAAAGCTCAATTTAAGCTATCTATACCCGTTTTCCATTTATCATCTGGTTGAAAAAAATGAAATTATAAAAATCCAAAGTTAGAGTACAAAGTAAGGTGTTTATTTAGGCAGTAGCTATTGGATTAGACTTGGTGGCATATGAAAACCTTTAATCTTAAATTTTTTTCCCAAATAGAGCTATTATCTAGTCTTCCAAGATTTTTTATAACATATTATTGATCAAATAACAAAATAGATATGAATTTCCAAAGAATGGATACATAGTTTGGACAATGTTGTTATCTAGGTGTGATAACTTAATGTTGTCGTGTTTGGTGGATGGGCAGACCTAGTTGATGTTTTTATATTGTATGAATGTTCTGGATTTTTTTTTCATGATGTATTTGAATAAGATATGAATTAAGGAGGTTTATTTTTTCAAGTTGAATGTAGTCTAGGCTTTTAGCTAATTGCTTGTATTACAATGAGGCCTCGATTCAATTGCCTTTCTTAAGTTTTTAAATTGCCATGTTTGTATGTTTTTTTGTCTTGGGGTGGCAGAATGTGGTTCTTTCATCATATGTTTTGCATGCCCTATCAAAATACCTAGAATTGTCCATGGTTTCATTGCTATATTTCCGTGTTCGAGGTGGTTTGGTTGTGGTTTTCTTACCACAATCTTTAGGACAAAAGGGCAAAATCACCAAAATTGCCACATGAAAAGGATTATGTAATGAGGTTTAAGGTAATAAGGTTTAAAAGGAGGAACCTTGAACCTAATCAACAAAATTAATTGGCCACAATTAGTATGCCAATTTAGACTAGTAGAGTATATGGGAGGTAGGTAACCACTAGTGAGATCATTTGATTAATTAGTAAGCCACTTAGGATTAGGGAACCTTATGGTAATTAGGTCTCACCTAGCCCACATAGGTGAGGCAACCGGAGGTAGAAGTAAGGAAAAGACAAAAAATAACTTCTTGGGTTATCTTTAGAAATCCCTCAAAACCTAGGTAGTGAAAAATAAATTTTATAACATAATCTACTACATCTTGAATGTAAAAAAGATGAGGATTATATGTGTTTTTTTTAGGAATCCGAAAGAATGGAAAGAATTATCTTCTTAGAAAAATTGCAAAATAAAAGAGGGGCACATGTTAGGCACTACTTTTCACTATATATAGAGTTTGGCTTAGAAATAGAATACCTTACTTTATTCACGACGATAGGCTGTACGAGAGCTAGGTTCCTTATATATTTATCATTTTGGAATACAAGAGCTTTAAGCTCAACCCTTTATCTTAGTTATTCAAGATAGAGACAAAATAATTGATAGCATAAACTTCATCAATAGATTATGGTTGAGAGAATTGATGAATGTCATGCATTGAAACTCACATGAGGTGAGATAGATATATGTGTCAGAGATTGAGTGTGATCAAATTTTATAGGACTACCAAGAAGTGAGAATTATAGGAATTGAGAGGCAATTGTGTAAGGAATGATTATGGAATTTTACATGTGATGAGGGAATTGTAGTCATAAAAAACAATTATGTAAGTGTTGAAAGATTATACGAACTCACATGAGGTGAGGATAGTTGTAATGGAAAGTTATGAGTGAAGGGAATTACCAAGAAAGGCTCGTGAAAAATTATAAACTCACATGAGAGAGAGAATATCGGAAGGAGATTGTATGAGTTGCATGCAAGTACATTGATAATTAATTTGTATATTTTCCTAAATTGATGATTGTCATGAGTCTAAAAGGTATGAAGATCTTAATATAAATCAAAATTTATTTCTTGCATATCTATTTCATTCTGCTATCATTCTTATCACAATAAGTATTGAGCTTATGTTAATTATATTTCATGAGTATGATTGATTGTCTAAGAAAATTAAATGTGACAAATAATATATAATCGATGATATGATAAAATTAAGTATATGAAAATGTTACCAACTTTTTTTATTATATTATTCCCAATTCAAATATAGATGATAGATGTTATGTCTACTGCTTAATATCATTAAGAGATTCTACTAAAATTAGATTGTAATCTATATAGTTGAGAATCCAAAGGACACACAAGGAGAAGATGATTAATATAAGAGCAATGACTAAGTTGAGATAATGATTCAAAGATGCCTCCTCAAGAGTTGATAAGAAATTGGAAGATTAGTAGAGGCATTGTGACACATGTGAAAATGAAATCTCTTTTACATGGTTAGAAAATATCTAACAACCACTTCATTATTGTTAAGTTAATATCCACACATGCTTCAACGGAAAGAAGTTCCGGTAATGAAAACTTACAAATAGGAAACTAAAGATAAGTGTTGAGGGAGGAAGTGTTTTTGGAACAGAAGGTAATTTAGCCATTTGGTTACCCGGTGACATGAAGAGAAACTACTCAATTACTTGAAGAAAGGCTACTTGGCTACAATGAACACGGTTTTTTGGCTACATAAAAGATCGTTACTTGAACATTTGAAGACGGTTGCTTGGTTACCCAAAGAAGATTATTTTGATTACTTAAGAGAGTTACTTGGTTATTTGAAGAGAGTTATTTAACCGCTTGAAGGAAGTTACATGCAACTTAAGATACTTAGGAATAAAAAAACTCGATACTTGGCTACTTACCAAATGTAAAACAAAGGACAACTGCGAGATGATAACAATGTACGACAAGGAATTTAGGTAGTTTGGTCATAATAATCTGGACGATGCTCTAAGTCACTACGATACGGTCAACCCTAGGAAAAACTGGAGGTAGTTGAGCTCAACAACACGTTATACAACTTCCCACGATCCCCATTAGCTTGCATGACAAAATATGTGCCGTCAATTGTAGCCAATTGAACCAAATTGTTGTCGTACACATTCATGATCCAAAATGGGCCCAACCACAAGGCGTCAAACTTACATGGAAAATCCAATTTCCACACATATTGGAGCATCACCAACGAGTTGCAAAGTTCTTACCTTCTATTGTTTGTCTAAGTTGATTTTGCGCCTTTGTTGCATTGCCTCGAGATGTTGTACACTAAGCCATTGTCGCTTGCTAAGATTCTCTAACATTAACAACATGTGTAACGATGATTTGGCTACCTTAAATTGTGAATCGACCATAATTCGGAGGGGAAAGGGATTTTGAGCTCAATTGGAAGCATTGCCTTGATCCCATTCACAAGGGACATCATTTGGTTGGTTGTCATCTTAAAAATTGTCATGTAAGTCCAAAATGTTGAGGGCAACTTCACGTCCCAATCCGCTTGTTGTCGTTGATTGTTTTGCGTAGGATCTTGATTACGGTTAGGGTTACTTTCTTAGCTAGCCCATTAATCTGCAGGTGGTAAGAAGTGGTTTTGTGGTGCTCAATGTTATAACCTTCTATCATTGTTTCGATCAATTCGTTCAAAAAATGGGTCCCCTGGTCATTGACCAATACCTTTGGTAGTCCAAATCAAACGATCATGTTCTTGTGCAGAAACACCGCAATGGTCATGACATTTTCTACCTTCACAACTTTGGCCTCTACCCATTTTGGGAGGTTATCTACCATGATTATTTTCTAGGCCATTTTCCACAATGATGTGGAGTGGACGGGTTCTACGTTGTCGATTCCCCACATCTTGAAAGGTGTGAGGGGGAGTGATGACAACAGGGGTAATTCAAGCCTCAAATCATTCTAAGACACGGGTAGATCACTCTAAGGCATTTTTGTGCACCACGTGCGGCTGGGGTTTTTTTGGTTTTGGGGCTATTTACCTTCAAGGGTTGAATTAAAGCCTCCCTATAATTACTTAAATTTCAAAAATGGCCCATTTGTTTGCACCCTTCCATTACTTATATTGTCCAAGTCACTGTAATTTTTTGTACTCTATATTCCTTTTAAGTAATAAAAACTAATCTACTTCCTAACGCACAAGTGTTGAGGGAAAGCATGAAAACAAAGAAGGGTGCAAACAGTAATATCATTGCAAACTTAGTTATGAAGAAAACACATAGGAGACCATAGCAAAGTAATACCATTGCAAACACTATTATGATGAAAACACATAGGATCCTTCTAGGATCCTTATCTTCAACCCCTATATTAATTTTACAAAAAAATAATGGCCCACGTTTTATGTCCATCTAACTTACTTATAATGGGATTGTCTACATTTAATGGCCCCTTCATTATTTGGAATTCCTTTATAATTTTTATTTCAAATGATTTTAATCCTCTCTATATTATGCCGCACGTCGTTTTTTAAATGCACTAAGTGATCTACCCGTGTTCTAAGAGTAGCGTGAGCACGCGTCACACTTCATTGCGTGAGCATGTGCACCCACAAACATAGTTGGCCTGAAATAATTAGCCCTCAACGTGTTTTGGGTAGTTAACCTACCCAAGAAGTGCCCCCCGCACTCGCTATTGTGGCACGCTATTAGAGCTTCAAGGACCTTTGCATATGACAGGCATTTGTGGAGGACCTTGTTAATTCCCTGTCAATACAACATGTTTGCGATTATCGCAAAGTGTCTGCTATGTGTTTGGACATTTTTTCTCTCAATTTTTTGTTCATGATATGTGATATATTGAAGGCATCGTCATAAGACAATAATTTTTAATTCCATATTGTCTGACTCCAACATACTTTCCAATAAAAAAAATTCAGCATACTTAGGTGAGTTCATTGTGTTTAAAAAATAACAATTTACACTAAAACAAATCATTTTCTTGGAAAACCTTGATATTACGACATTTGAAGCCAAAAATTCAAATTATGCAGAATATGACATTTGGACAATACAACATTTTCTACACGACCAAACGGATCATATTAGAGTAGAAAAACAATATCAATGAAGAAATTTAACCTTGGATCCTTCATATATTAATATATTGTGTTTTTTTTTTAAAATTCATATCATAATCATAGGCATAGCTTTGTCAAAATCTTTCATGGCCACAATATATGTCTTAAAGGCTCCTTTCAAGTCTCGGCCGTCCATGCGGATTGCTTCCAATACTTTTTTTACAAAGACCCTAGGTGTTCCCGCATTCGCCAACATTGTAGGTTTTTTTGAATAATTATTTGCTTTGTGTTGATGTATCTAAAAAAATGAGATGTTGGTACTCTATAACCTACTGATGACAATATCAACATTCATGGGCGTTGCTTTCTGTTGTGATAGGCTAATCTACACAATTTTTGGTGCAACTATTTGGCATGTGTTGTCCATCACTGCCTTGGGGTATTCCAATCTTTTGTTCTTAATAGGTCCTCAAGGGCCGCCTTGAGAGAAGTATGCTTTGTTTTTTGGACACTATTGGTTTTGTCAAGGGTATGGTACTTCCTTATTGTATGGGTAATTGTTTTTTACCAGTCTCCTTTCCAACAATCCTACCAGTATATCATTTGTCATTTCCATTATATGCTAAACACATATGTTTGTGTGAATGGCTATGTTTCATCTTGAGCATAGCCATGGGCTCATATTTGAACCATTAGTAGGCCTAATAAAGGGCTGTAGGTTAGAGGTGTTTGATGGATGTAATATTGAGGTTTTTTTGTAAGGTTTTTGGAGTGCCCAAAAAGGGTGGTATTCGTGATATGTATTTGTGCCTTCAATTTCTAGTATGTCTAAGTGTGCATGTATTTTTCAAAAGTGAGGGGATGTGTGTTGTGTTAGTTGTCAGATTATAGTTTGTATGAATAATTTGCCAAGGTGGTTGTGCTTAGAGGAGGGGTGGCTAAGGTTGAAAGAGGTTGAATTATGGATTGAAAATTTGAATTTGGTTGTTTGTGAATATTTAAAAGTAGGTGGTGTTCTTTTTGGTGAAGTAGAGGGATACATAGATGGATGTTAGTGCTATGCTTAGGATATTTTGACGTTCTAAAAATCTATAGACTTGTTGGTTGTTGCCGGCGGGATGGTAGATACCAAGGTTGACGATCCTTTTATCACCTTGGCACAGGGGGGTAAAGAAACCATTGGTATTGTAAATGAAGGTGGTTGTTAATGGATTTCTACATTTTCTTCTTGCTCCATTAATTAGTCCAACTTTATTTTGGTTTTATTTTGGTTTTTTAAGGGTGTTGTTTCATACTATGATACAATTCCATGCTTAGAATTTCTTTTGACTATTTAATTTGCAGTCTCTTATAAGTAACAATCATGGGAATTTTTCATACACTATCATTTCTTCTTCATCGGATAGTCCCACCACCCAATCCTAGACTTCCCAATGTAGGGGTCTCTCAACAAGTGTAAAAGTGGGAGTACTCCTAGTGCAGGTGACCAGTATAGGAAAGTGGAACACAATACACAAGGATTGCATACAATGAAGATTGGTTGGTGGGATTCTTGGCAAGTGTCATAGAACCTTGGTTGTCACACATGATGGTTGTTGCCTCCACTTGTATACAACCTACATCCTCCATTAGTTTCTTAAGGCAAATAACATCCCTCATAAATTGGTTCATTGTCATGTATTCCGCCTTCATTCTAGATTGTGCCACCATTTGTTGTCATTTGCTATTCCACGATACGGTTTGTCGCCAACAAAGAATACATATCCAGAGATGGACCTATGATTTTCCACATCGCCCACCCAATTCGCATTGGAATTATTCTGCTATTTTATTCACAATTTCTTATAGGTAACAATCATGGGAATGCTTCATACTCTATCATTTCTTCTTCATCGGATAGTCCCATCACCAAATCCTAGACTTTCCAATGTAGGGGTCTTTTCAACAAGTGTCAACGTGGGAGTATTCTAGGTGTCAATCTCCACCCTATACCCCTCTAATTTAATATCAATTTGTTGAGAGGCTAGTCATGTAAAGCTTGAATCTCCTTCAACCATGGTCTTTCCAATAATAAAGAATAGTTGTCCCATTGTTTACCATGTCTATGATTGCAAGTGTTGTCCAGATTACGATTCCACTGACATCACATCGTATGTCCTAGATGATTTATTTGGGTTTGACCTTCGTTTGGTCTGCTATCTTTACAGTGAAAGGTGCATGCTCTATTTTTTTTTAATCCAAACTTATTTTTTAATATGTCCGTGATGATGTTCATTCTTAATCCATCATCAATTAATGCATTTGATATGTGTTGAATCTTCACAATCACCGTTATCATGGGCATTTCTTCGTCAAACACCTTTGCCATTACTTGATAGGTTTGGGTCAATTTCTCTTACTTTTTTTTTTCTAACTTGTAAGTATAGCCATTATCAATTTCTTATAATGCGGGGTTATTTCTATTAATTTTTTTATTGAACTATTTTTTTTGGTTTGGTTCATCATATTCTTTAGGAAAATTGTGTACCTTTACTTGGGTTTGAATTAGGATGCTCTTCATCTCAAAGCTCCTGAATTTGGGTTTTTGTAACATTTTTATTTTTCTTCTATGTACCAGGGAGAAAACATTTTGCGTGTTGGTAGCTTTGTTTTCTTCTTCGTGTATTTGTTTAGGTGTTTTTCTCACCTTTTGGTGATTTTTAAATTTTTTTTTTGGTTTTCATTGATCGTTGTTGGTTCCAATTGGCCACTCCTCAACATTTTTAATCTTCATTACTAAGTTCATCATGCTTACTTGCATTTTTCTTCATCATCAAAACTTTCTATTTTTGCTTTGTTTATGGTGGTCTTTCGTTCCTCAACACTGCCACTATTCGAATCATTTTCATCGTCACTATCTTCAATTTCATTATTTTACTTGTTTTCATATATTGCAGTTTGTTGGGCTTTGATTATTACACAAAGAACATGACACATTATGTTAGCTTCCATTGATGTTGCAACCCTTGCTAGCTCCCTCAACTATCTTAATATTTTTTCAATTCTAGCAAGGGTCACGAGCGCTAACCCTTTGCATTTTGCCATGCTAGTGGTTAGCTTCCCAGAGAATGGACATTTTAGTTCATAAAAGGGGAACCAACCTCCTACACTTGCATTGAGGACTCACCGCTTAATCGGTAACCAATGGTTAGATTTGGAATTCCATCCTTGAAAGTCCAATCTTATGTTGATCATTGCGTTGCCAATGCTCGTGAAGGTCGTGCCGTTCGGCCTCGGGTGGTTTTGGTTGGCCACACCACCTCACCCATATAAACTTTTAGGATTTTTGTAAGGGCCCCTACCCCATTGACAAGAAACCTTTTGTCTCTCTACTAAGAATTGGGGCCAAGAGACATTTTTCCCTAGGCGCTGGGGCTAGAAACCCCAAGCATATTCAAAACAACACCACTTCCTTGTATATCTTTGATACCCACATTTAGCCATGCATTGTCATGTACATTTCACGTAGATGTCGACGGATTCCTACTTGCCCCATTCGGATAAGTATAGAGGAAATTATGCTTATTCAAACCTTGGCAGTCCCGATACCCACTCCCAAGCCATTGATGTACTAGGGTGTTGTCCCGAAACAACACTCCATTCAAATTGCCATGTCTCCTAGCTCACATCTCCAAATGAGGTGTTTTTGAGCATTCTAGAATTTGCACGCCATAAGTTATGCATAGTTGTTGGCCTTACCGTCATGACTCCAAGTCTCTGTGGGTGGGAGGCATTCCCAACGCCTAGGGCCTTCACCCACAATATGATCACTTGGGCCCTCTCACCAACGGCACCACAAGTCCCGCATGTCACTCCAGGGTGTTTCGAGTACTCCATGCATTTGGATTTTTTTTCAATCAAATGCTTTGAGTTCTGAGGGCATTTTTGTGTGCTAAGGAACTCAACAATATGGCCATATCATTTGGGGGTTGCGCTTACCACAAACAAATTTGCATTTAGCAATTTGTCCTCAATGTGTTTGGTTCCCAGCTTGTCAGAGATGCATGACAAGTGGTCGGCTTGTTTGTGCATCCTACTCAACTTATATTTGACAGTGTAATCAAACTCCTCAAGGAGCAACACACATCTAACTAAGCACTCGTTAAGGTCTTGTTTGTTCACAAAGTATATGGAAGCAAGGTGGTCCACAATAAATACTACCGGGTTCAAAAAGAGGTAGTGTCTAAAT
The DNA here is from genome assembly GCA_950295325.1 of Polytrichum commune. Lineage (NCBI taxonomy): Eukaryota > Viridiplantae > Streptophyta > Polytrichopsida > Polytrichales > Polytrichaceae > Polytrichum > Polytrichum commune. The sequence goes on along the minus strand of OX485806.1, from coordinate 51,495,787 downwards.
TTCTGGCATTCAATACCATGGCTATGCAATCCTTCTTCGTGGTTGAATTACCCCTTTCCACGGTTGTGAGTTGTTTGCTTGAGAATGCCACTGACCTATCCTTTTTGTCGCTATAGGGTTGGCACAAGGTTGCCTCTCAGCCATAAACCCCCACCGTTATGCGTCATAATCCAATGAGAACCTATGGCTCACATTAACTACCCAATGTCCACCAGACCCTTAGCATGTATGAAGTCCCCCCAAATGTCACATGAACTCACAACTTTCATTTCATAGAACAAAGTACAAACATTCACAAATGCTCCTTCTAATTTAACTTCCCATCCCACAAACCCTCTAATGGGCTTATCAAGCCACACTCAATTCACTTGAGCCTAAATTATAAGCAAGGTGGGTTGTAGATTAAGTGCCCCCACCTTACTTACTAGTTATATTATCACTCCTTCATCAAACCACTACTTAGCCCCCCCTTAATCACCCAATAAGTGGTCCAGACTACGCCCCTTGATGAATAGGCCCCAAATAGTTCCGGCAGTGGCCCTCAGTGTCGCGTGGTTTCTGTGAAATCTACGCTGTCCATATCGGGGAATCACCCGTCAGTGCCTGTCAAGTATCCCTCGACCCCCTCGCTCCAGTGTGTTGGCTACCCAGGGCTTCTGCTCACCTTCGAGCTCTCTCAAGTGCTCGGGATCTTCTCTGCCCGCATTCCAGCAGCCTTAGCTGCCTTTCCCTTCGGAAATCCCATCTTGGGCCAGTGGAGATGGAAGGAGCACCCTGGCTCACCGAATTCCATATTTCTTCCCACCACCCAACATGTTCATCTGGTTCTCCTGCCCTTGTTGAATGCCTGATCTCAGCTCAACTCTGAGCGCCTCCTCAGAGCCTCACTCTCATCCAACAGTCCTTCCTTCCTAGATCCTCAACATTCTTCAAGTCCTTAATGGCATGTCCAGATTAGCAATGAAGGTCCTAGGTTGACCTTGAATCCTTCCACCCACTGTCTAATTGGAAATCCCGCGCCTTGAGTAAGGTATTCTCCGCTTGTGCTCCTAATCATCCCTGGATTACACGCTGGATATCCCTAGCTGAACCCACTGTCGACCTTTTGGCTGAAGCTCTCCTTTTTTTCTCACATTATGAGCCCTTAGCCTCCCTCTCAGGCCCAGCAGTTACCTTCCAGTCAATCTGCCACCCCTCATTGAGAGATTTTTTTGTTCTCCCAGCTGCGCTGGTCTCGCGCCGCTCTCGACCCTCTTTGCTGTGTGTTTTTTGGAGAGAGAGAGCGTCCTCGGCCAGGGGCTTCCCCTTTCTCAGAGGAGCTGGACAAACTCTTCTTTCCTGCCGCTCTCGTCCTTGGAGTTCAGGGTTTATCCGTTAAGCCCAACCCCCTTCCAAAATGGGCAGGGGGATCCCACTTCAAATCTAAAACCCTACCTCCGAGCCTTGCCTTAATGCCCCTACAATCCTTGCTAATCTGAAGTCACATCTAACTAAAATCACATCCTTCTAATTAATCCAAACTCAAACTTAAGCTGACTATGATCAATGCTCCACAACCACAACTCTTTTTATGCTTTTGTATGATTGAAATAAAAATCAAACCTACATTTTAATGAGTTTTTAGAGGTAAGAACACATGTGGGCACTGTATTTGGCTCACACTGCCCCTATTGTGATTGACAAGGCATCAAAGTAAACATGAAATGGCACGTCTTAGTTTGAGGGCACAAGGCAAGGATACGAGGTGAGTTCGGCCTTTAAGGAATCAAATCCTACATAACACTCGGGAGTTTAGATGTATTGAATTTCCCCACAAGCCAAGTTTTGTAAGGGGCAACCTTAGGATAGCATAATCGGACACAATGTCTTGGTACCATCCAAAGTGGCCCAACACACTCAGAATGTTTTTTACCATGGTCGGGGGTTCCAAGTTGGTAATTACCTCTATTTTCTTGGGATCTGGTTTTTTCCCATCTCTGAGACCACATACCCTAGCAAAACTCCCCACGCTATGGCTACACACATTTTGGATGAATTGAGGGCTCTCCCATTGGCCCTACATTTCATCAAACTAGCCCTCAAGGTGAGCTACCTTTTTTGTTTGGGTGCTAAAATCGTCGATGAACATCGACATTGCGAAGTGGAGTAACTCAAAATACACTGTGGTTACCACACGCTAGAAGGTTGTTGGCGCATTGCAAAGCCCAAATGGCATAATGATGTAGATAAATGTACCCCAAGGCATAGTAAAAACGACCTTATGATAATCTTTGGGGTCAATAGATACCTAGTTGTATCCTAGGAAAACATCCACTAACATGTACAATTTGTGGCCGACTACCTCATATAGGATATGGTTAATGGATGGCAAAGGGTGGCCACAATTAACCTTCTATAGTCGATGCACACCTTGACCTTACCAATGTTTTTTTCACCAATTCTATTGGCAAAACCCAACCCGTGGTTTCAATTGGTTGGATGAACCTAGCCTCTAATAGTTTCTCAACTTTGCTTTCACCACCACTTGGAGGCATGGATTCATCTGCCATTTTTTTTGGCGGATTGATCTAACCCCTGGGATTAATGGAATTAAATGTTGGGCTCGATGTGGAAATAATACCCTTGAGGTCCTTACAGGACCAAGCGAAAATGTCTCTGACTAGTTTTCCCAAAAGAGAGATGTCAACCCATCTTGGTAGGTTTAGGTTCCTCACCGAGGAAGCACTAGATGCGTCCAACATTTTTATGGGATTGGTTGGGTTTTTATACCAATTATTTGGCACCAAAGGATATGATGCAAAATTGTGGCCAACCTGAATTTTGGTAGAGGTGTTTAGGGTTTGTAAGTATGGAAGAATATATTCTTTGAGAAAAAAGTCCTCTAGGCCTATAGGTTGCCAAAATAAACATGATATCCATGAATTGCGATAATAAGCCAAATCATGTATGCAGGTTAATAGAATATGGGATTATTTGTTAATTGATTTATTTAATTTGGAATTCAATTTATGCTCTCAATCTCTTATTCTATAGTTTTTTGGATGTTCATTTCCTTTCTTATGTCCCACGACTATTGGCCAGTGTGATCATTTATTATATCTTGATTAATTCCAGGGTACCACTCTAGCATGTTAAAATGAAATCACTCTAATATATCCAATGAAAACACAATACTTATTGGAATTCAAACCATCAAATACTCTCGCCTTCTTGGCTCCTTCACAACCAATGGTCTCGGACCATTGTCCGTTCAAATTCTTTGTTTTGCCAACAATTATGAGACTATTGTCATTTCCAATTGATTTCATTGGTTGTGCATACAACCTACATCACTCGAATTCCACAATACCATTGTATTTACTAAGTCAATTTCCCTGCGTTTTCCACTCAATCATTCTTTAATTAACATTCATGACTTGATGTTTAGCTTCTTCAGGTTTCTCTCAGCATTATTTAGCAACAAGGTCAAACAATTGTTTTCAATCAATTATCACTCGATCTTAATAATTATCAAAGATGTTCATAATGAAAAATAATCCATTTTAATTTTCTTCCATCTATCCTTCCATATGATGTATACTCTGTCAAACTATAAGACAATTGTCTCTCATATGTGAAACTAAGGTGACATCAAAGGTCAATCAAATCACATAAATTTTTCCTCTAGTAGACCATGAATCCACTTACACGCTAGGTGCATTTAGCGGATTTTTTTGCACAGATTGAGTCCTAGTTATGAAGAATTCATTTCACACAATGTTTTATCAAATCTGTTTGTGCCATAGATCATTGACTGCATTTTTTTTAACATATGCAACATTATATGTAAAGCTCTCACAACACAAACAATACCATTTAACTTGCATATAGAAATTGTTACACAATTTCAACAAGATTCGTTCCAAAGTAAAGTTCTTAATTATGCACAAAAATAATCAGGCAATGGACTAAAGAATCACTCTCTGTCCAACAAAACTGCTAGCCTTTACAAAATAGGGTGTTTTTCATTCATAAAGGATCTATCCATGATTATGATATTATCACAAATTTTTTCCAAGTCAATTGTCATTTTATGGTAGATATAATTATGGTAGATATAATTATGGTCTAGGAAATTTTTTTGAGAAATCCAACGCCTATATATACCATTAACAAGGCATTGTGGTGACTCTACTTATCAAACCATGGTTTTTTACAATATTTTAATTTCAATTTTCTAGTCTATAGCTTGGTTCACCACATGTTAATCAATTTTTTTAAAATTTATTTTTCTAATTGACAAAAACTCAAGAAAATTAATTCCACACCACCCATCTATGCAATTGGCTTAAGAATGGGTTTTATCTACTACAACCTCCAAGCTTGGCCGGTAGGCACCTTGTTTTTTCATTTGCATAAGTTTTGAACTGAAATTTTAAAAATTCATTTATGTTTTTTATTATGTATTTGTTTACAATGCCATATGATTTGCCCCACGTTGTATGTCTCCACTTTATACCCTATTTATGTCCGTTCTAGATTTCCCACATGGACAACAACATCCCCCTTTTCCCACCAAGCATTTTTTTTGACAATTTCAAAGATTGTATTTGGCAGTGTTCCATACTAGAATCTCGTGTTTAGTCCATTATGATTTGGGAATGTAGTGTCTTGTAATTTTGTGAATCTTTAAATTAATCACTTCTAGGTTCATGGGCAACTAATGAAATAAACAATCCAAATTCAAAAATCCCAAGCTTGAATTGCAACCATTGAAATTAGAAGCCTAACATATATTCTTAATGCTTTGTTAATGCATTGAGTAAGATAGTTTTATTGGTCAAACTAACAACATACCCATAAACGATTTCTTAAAACAATAGTATTGTAAGTGTGTTGGACCTTGCAAAGATGGAACCCCTTGGTAGCCCCCTTAGCAATCTTGCCAATTTTCATTTCTAGCAAAGGTTACGAGCGCTAACCCTTCGCATTCTGCCATGCTAATGGTTAGCTCCTCCTACCCCGGACCTTATAGTTCATAAGAGGGGAACCAACCCTCCTACTTAAATTCGGGACTCACCCCTTAATCGGTAACCCATTTCTTCGATGTGGACTTCCATTCATGGAAGTCCAATCCTATGTTGATCATCGCGGTGGTCATCACTACAACAACCCGAAGCGTATTAAGCAACTATGGCCTCACATTGGGCCAATGCCCATGGAGGCCGTGCCGTTCGGCCTCGGGTGGGTGAGCCCACACCACCTTGCCTATATAAACCTCTAGGACTTTACGCGGGGGCCCTACCCCACCGTCAAGAAACCTCTTGTCTCTCCACCAAGAGTTGGGGCCAAGTAGACATTTTCCCTTAGCCGCTGGGCCTAGAAGCCCCCAACAGCTTCAGACCATCAGAATTTCCTTGTGTGATGTCTGATGCTAACAAGCAACCACTCCAGCTTCATCTACGCTTCATGTAGATATCGATGGACTCCTCACTTGCCCCATTCAGACAAGCATTGACGCAGTTATGCCTGTTTGAACCTTGGCAGTCCCGGGAATCACTCCCAGACACTGCTTTATCAAGGCGTTGTCCTGGAACAACGCCTCACTCAAATTGCCATAACTCCTAGCTCACACCTCCGATTGAGGTTTTCTTGAGCTTTATGGAATCACCACGCCATGAGCTACGCATAGCTCATGGCCTTACCTTCATGCCTCCCAGTCTCTGTGGGTGGGAGGCGTATTCAATGCCCGGGGCCCTCGCTCACACTAGGATCACTTGGGCCCTCTCACCAACGGCGCCACAAGTCCCGGGTGTCACTCCGGGGTCCCCCTTGTGCCCATGGTGTTTTGGGCACTCCACATGGAGAGGTGTGCAACACCATGGGGCAAAAAATAAAGCCTCCTTATGCTACTATCACATACAACCTCCACAAATGATTTAATTCTACATGATACTATTTTTGACTACATAATCTATTACTAACCACATGACCCATCAAGGCAAAGAAACAATGACATGGATACGAGGTTGCAGCCCGGGGAGATCACTGGGCGAAAATCGTAGAACCACGTGCGATAAAAAATAGGGTCCAATATATTCATTGTAAGTAAATTTTGTAAAAAACTTACATATAATATAGGGGGTTTGAAAATAATGAAAAAGGATTACATGTAAAATACCATCACATATAATGGCGTCTTTTATCTAGTCAGTACATGTAAAATAGCATGGAAACAATTATTAGGGGTAGCGGGTTTAGGATAGGGTATATGCTAGTGGATGAAAAGAGGTAATTTTCATTGGAGAAGCTTGGATGGATGACTTCGCATGCTAATTGGCTTCACCATTACTGAACCAAGGTATCCAAAACTAGGAGGGAAAATTTGAACACGTTGGGTAGTGGACGTTCCAAAGCTGGGAGGGAAAATTTCAACACGTTGGGTGATGGACGTTAGGATTTCTTAGGGTTTAGCGTTTTTGTGAAGTTCCTTCTTTGTTGCCGATGGTCTCTGGGTGTTGAGGAGGTACGTTTACGCTGCTGGAATGAGTTTACGCTGCCATGAATGAGGTCTGGAGGTCAAGATTCCCCTAAAACGATGGGTAAATCTCCTAAGTCTTGAATCTCAACTGGTTATTTATGAAACTCAACCACTTCATCTGTAACCAGCGGCTGGTTTCCAGGGTTTTCTGTATCGCTTCTAATGTTTGTAATGAATGGATGTTTTGTTATTCGACGGAGAATTAGAGCACTGTGCTTGGAAAGAGGGCACTGAGAGGTGGAGCCTATTCATACCATTCGTGTCTACATTAGGAAAAGGTTTGCATTTTCAAATGTAGTTCCTAGAAGAATTTTTTTGCTCCTAAATGAGCAAGGGTTTGATTATGAACATCTGCATTGGTGACACACATGCATCTCGATATTAGAGTTTCAGAAATACACGAGAGTCAAGAATATTTGTAGCAGTATTCTTCGACATCCATACACTAGTTACACATGTGGACTTTCCTGGGCTTGTGCAGATCGAATCTAAGGTTTAGGTTTCGAAGCAACTGCCGATAAAAGGAGAGGTAGTGAGCGATGTTCAAGGGAGGCAGATGATCCAGGGAGTTTATGTACCCGGTTGGTGAATGGACATTCTGAGGTATGAAATTCTTCAGAAGGAATAACTTCTATCTTGTTACAATTCTCAAATGACGCTTGGAAACATGCTTTTAGACAAATTTTAGACACATTTTAGACACATCAGCTAGGTTGGCCATGGTCTTCAGACCTTGTTTTATAGAAATTATGCACTGTTTGGGAACTCGTGGGAGCTGCATCTCGGCTCCTTGACACTAAGCTTCACGTGCAGTCGTTGAAAAACTTGTCAACTGTAGAGTTAAGGAGTTGTGCTACATTTAGGAGGCTTTGGGACTATTTGCGTGGACATCATAGAATGTGGCTATAGTGTGTACGCACATGATCAAATTCGAATGTCCTTCCTACACCAAGTGCATCATTGGTAAGTCTTTTCTTTGCTTATTTTTCATTGTTGTGGAGTTATGTGGTGCTTATGGAGTCCATGTGTTCCAACCCTAAACTGTACACGCCTTTATTTGTTACTAAATTCTAATTTCAAATGTGCAAGTCCAAATTGCCTTGTGCTTTAGGTTTTCCTTTGTTGCTTGGAGTGCTTGTGAAATTATGGGATGTGCTTCGTTTATTTTAAGTTCTCATCCTAGTTTCAATTTTGCATTGGCTGTAGATTTCAAGATTGAAGTTTGGCTACAAGATCTGTGGACATGGCATGTAGTTGTTGTAGAGTTTTGTATGATATTTGCACATTAACACTATTTTTCTGTGATTAGCTTCAGTTTTTGTGGTTACCCTTGTAAATTGCATTCTCAATTTTTTGGGATGTCAGCAAGCTGCATGTATATATTTGAGATTATACACTTTCCGGAAGTATAGGACTTATAGACCTTGTGAAATTGTAAATTCTGCAAACATAAACTACATTGTGTTGAGAAACACAAACTGACTTCTATATCATACTTGAATTTCATTTCAGAGTTTACAACAATGTTTAAATTCCATACCTTTGCCTTAGGTTTATTGTTTTGATTCATTTCATGTAAGTTTAGCATTGTAGTTGAGCTTCACAATTTATGGTTGTAAGAAGAAAAATGTCCTTTATGAAAAAGAATGTTGTGTATAGAACCCAAAAAAATGAAGTGTATTGGAGTATAGTCAAAAGAATTGGATACTTGGAGTATAAGAAAGAAAATTTAGTATAAGTAAATTAAGGTGTTTTTTAATGATTCCTCAAAAAATTATAAGTACTGATAGGGTGTACTAAAATACAAGCATTTACCTTTATTTTGAAAAATACCATACCTTATAATTTTTTTTGCAAGGTAAATAGCCCCCCAAAAAATAGGTCCCGAACGCACGTGTATGCAAAATATAAGAGGGAGTGATCTCCCCGGGGGTTGCAGCTTAGTGGAGAAAAGGGAAAATCATGGTGGAATTAAACTCCCAACTATATGATATTTGCTAAAGACCACGTATGTCGCAACCCTTGCTAGCCCCCTTGACCATCTTGCCAATTTCCTTTTCTAGCAAAGGTTACGAGCGCTAACCCTTCGCATACCGCCATGCTAATGGTTAGCTCCTCCTACCCCGGACCTATAGTTCATAAGAGGGGAACCAACCCTCCTACTTTGCTTTTGGGACTCACCCCTTAATCGGTAACCCATTTTCCCAATGTGGACTTCCATCCATAGAAGTCCAATCCTATGTTGATCATCGCGTTGCTGGAGCAACACTACAACAACCCGAAGCATACTAGGCAACTATGGCCTCACAATGGGCCAAAGCCCATGGAGGCCGTGCCGTTCGGCCTCGGGTGGGTGAGGCCACACCACCTCACCCATATAAGCCTCTAGGACTCTACGCGGGGCCCCTACCCCACCGTCAACCAACCTCTTGTCTCTCCACCAAGAGTTGGGGCCAAGTAGACATTTTCCCTTAGTTGCTGGGCCTGGAAGCCCCCAACAGCTTCAGACCATCATAACTTCCTTGTATGATGTCTGATGCTAAAACCAACCACTCCATCTTCATCTACGCTTCACGTAAATGCCGATGGACTCCTCACTTGCCCCATTCAGTCAAATATTGAGGAAGTTATGCATGTTTGAACCTTGGCAGTCCCGGGAATCACTCCCGGGCACTGCTGTACCAGGGCGCTGTCCCGGGGCAGCGCCCCACTCAAATGGCCTTAACTCCTAGCTCACACCTCCGATTGAGGTGACCTTGAGCATTCTAGAATCACCACACCATGTGCTACGCATAGCTCATGGCCTTACCCTTGTGCCTCCTAGTCCTTGTAGGTGGGAGGCGTTCCCAACGCCCGGGGCCCTCACCCACACTAGGATCACTTGGGCCCTCTCACCAACGGCGCCACAAGTCCCGGGTGTCACTCCGGGGTCCCCCTTGTGCCCATGGTGTTTCGGGCACTCCTCACGGAGAGGTGGACGACAACGTCCTTTGGCCCCTATGTCATCAGGGGCCGCCAAACAAAAACATTTTGCAATAAAATAATACATGAATTTTACCGTGATGTGAAAGGTGAATTGGGATGATCTGGACCAAAGCCAATAAGATTCTTTTGTGAAAAAAAATCCAAAAAATATATAAGAACCAACCAAATTAATGTAAGAAGGTTGTTAGCAAACAAATTTTCCACAAAATAATATTCAATAATAATATTGTATAGAATGAGCAAAACATGGTGCTAGAAATAATTTAATCAACTAGTGGAAGGAAAAATGGATGGTGTAATAAACTTCTTGCTTCAAATATTTACGATATGCCCCCTCTCCACACTGTGATGGGTTGTGGTTAGCACAAAATGAGCCAAGTAAATACTATCCTTAGTATTGAGGAATACAAATAAGAAACCATCAATGGCATTGACCTTTGACAAAATAAACCCTTTCACTTGTGAGGATATTGTAAGAACTTATGCTAACCTCTACATGTACCCTTAGACCATTGTGGTGACAATTGTTATTCCAAGTGAAGCAACAACTCATAAGATTGGTCGGATGGATGTACTACTCTAGTGCCTCCAAGAAATAACCTTCTAATTCCTATAATGCATAAACCTAATGTAGTGATCAAAATATTCATAATCATAAGAGTGAAAGAGTGAGAAGTTATAGATCTAAGCCTTCTTGGCCATGGATCTAGTTCTACCTACATCTAACGGTTGGCATTTACGGCCACCACCACCTCAGCCGCCATTATCTAAACCCCTAGATCCAACGGTCTTGGTTTCCAAACCATTTGATCCAACGGCCTTTATCCACTCAACCCCATCCGCTTAATATCATCTTTCGTTTGTTATTGTCCTACGTTTACGCCTTCGTCCGCTTAACATCTCATCTGTTTCATATCACCCTTAATTCATTCTTGTCCTACATTCAACGTTGTCTTACTCTATCATTCATCCATTTGACGTTGTTGTTCGCGGTTGTGAGCGTCAAAATTGCCTCCAATGACAATTTGGCTCACAATTGAGGTGTTTTAGCAAAATCATTAGATTAGTAATAGGAAAATTTAGCGGAAAAACCATTTAGATTAAGGTAGGTTGGCTAGGGGTATTTTATCCTTGGGGTAAACTCTTGGACAAGTAGAAATTAGAAACCGAAGGGGTAAAAGAGAAATATCCTTTACCCGAATCGGAAGTGTAAAAGTAGTGTGCTAGTTAGTAGGTAGGGTAAGTTATGAACAACCAAATCAAGCAAGCAAAAATCGAGCGGCGGCAAAACAAGGGGAATTCCGAAAACGGCCAAGAAAACGACAAATACGAGCGTAAGGAATTTTTCCAACTAGTGCAAGGGACCATGTTGCCACGCTTGCCAACCAAAAATGAATTTCAAACGGAAATGGAAAAGCCTTTCTAAGGGCTTGAGCAAGTGGGGTGTAAGGTGGCATCCATCCCTTTTTCACCTTCGAGGGTTTGGTTGCCAATGTTCAAGGAACGGGACCCCTCGGTGAACGGAAGGAAGAAGGGGCCCAATCCTTTATTTAAAGGGTGATAAAAACCCCCTCTTCCCCTTTTCAATCTCATCCTAAATTTTTATTTTTTGCACGGTAAAGCCCTCAATAATTGTAGTTAGAAAGAGAAAAAAAAATCTCATTCATTCAATATAGGCATAAGTTAGAATTCTTATTATTAGAACTCTTGAGAGAAGGTAGTATGTTTTTTAATACACCCCTAAGTAGTTGTTTCACTTTCAAGCGGGTGTAGTGGATACAAAAATTATAATTTTACTTTGAGATTTTAAATTAATGTAGCCCTTCATGTAATCTTTCCAAAAGGCCTAAAATTGCTAGAATAAAAGTTAGGAAACAAAACTTATGAGTGTTTGACTGAAGGTGTCTCAACTGCCTCTTAAATTACAAACGTTGACTTTGCAAGCGCATAACTAAAAGAAAATTCATTCAATTGCTTTGATATTTGAATTTTTTATAGTTCTTGCTAATAGAATTTTATAATGTGTAAGCATGCTAGAATATAATTTGATGTGTGAAAGTTATGAGTGTTTTAATGAAGGTGTTTCAACTGCCTCTCAAACTATAAGTACTGATTTTGCAAGCGCACAACTAAAAGAGAAATGATCTTGTTACTTTGATATTTAAAAGACTTATAGGTCTTGTTGTTAGCTTTCTAGAAAGTATAAGTTTGTGACAGTCCGATTTAAAGAGTGAGAGTTATGAATGTTTAAATGAAGGTATCCCAGCTGCCTCTTAAAATATAAGAGCTGACATTGTAAGCTCATACCCGCAAGAGCAAACGAGAAATTCTTTTGATCTTTGGATCAATTGTAGATCAAATTTTAAGGTTTTGAGAAATGCTAAGTTTACTGAAATCTAAGTTAATAAGCAAAAGTTATGGATGGTTGAATGAAGGTATCCCAGCGGCCTCTTGAATTCTAAGAGCTGACTTTGTAAGCTCATATTTCTAAAAATATAGTTGAAGTTTCTTTCATAATTGTATGAATTATAGTTCTTATTGCTAGCTTTCTAGATTACTAACAATTGTTCCAACTGAAGCTTATGAAAAAAAATTGTGATTATTTAAGCAAAAGGTATCAGCTGACTTACGAGAAGAGGTTCGTCCATCCAAGGTTGGCGGATACGAGTTGGTGTTGTGGGCGGCTAAGCGTTGGAGTAGGGTTCCGCACCAACCATCGCCAAGCCTAGATGGGAGTCAATTGGTAAGCTTTTTAACCCTACATCCTTCAATTTAGGAATGAAGGGAGCGCATCAAAGGCAAATTCTCATCCCAACCCACTATCCATATAAGGCTAGGGGGGTATCACCCACCTAGCCGCCAAGGGGGATTCCAACTCCCATGTGTGCGGAGCCTCTTGATTAAGTATTGTGGTAATAGCTTTCCATTTATAACTCACTCGTGTGTGGTGAAGTCGGGTTAATCACCGGCATGACCACTATGTATGTTTGTAGGTGGTAAGGTGGGAGTAATGACCCACGAAACCACCATCATGTTGTTGGCCCCAAGAGTTGGAGGTGATGGCCCGAATCCTTGAAGATTGTGCAACATGAACACACAGGTTGCTTTATTCCCCGGTCCCATCAAGTTGAATTTTCATGGTGAAACCGTGTTAAACTAATTAATAACCAATACAATTTGTACAAATCCCGTAGGCAAAAACCAACCAGAAACTTAACTCGGAGGATTGAAACTAGCCCTCCGACGGCAAAGATCGGAGGGTGTAAGTATCAATCAACCTTCAAGAGACCCACAGGGCCTTGAAGGGTTCAGATTAGTGCGTGCACCAAACAGGTAGGTGGTGATGCCATAAATTATGAACTTAGTAACATAGGCTTTGTTCAATCAACCGTAAACTAAGAATGAAGGTTGAGAGGGTGGGACTTAATTAAGGTATCCCCGTTCAGAAAAAATCAAATATATAAGAAGTAAAGAATTAGAGGTGGCCCAAGGTAAAATGTAAGGTTGTTTCATTCATTAGGGTTAGGTTGCCTTGATCCCGAGGCAGGTGCGTCTGCGCATAGACTAAGATATATTAGGCATTAGATTAGGGAACTTGATAATTATCTTAGGCACTTAAAATCTAGGCACAACCTATCGGAAGGATACGACGCGATTATCAAACTCCTTCACAAACACAAAACATCCATCAAATATCATAACACCCGGGTTCGGCTTGGGCACCTACCAAGGCAGGCCACCCTTACCGAAGGGCTTGTGCGGTACTTTAAGTCTCCCTCGGAAGGAGGTGCCCAAAAGTAGTACATAATTGGTGCGTCCGCCAGGAGGGTGGATGCCCTTGCCATGCTCGAATGATATTTCTTTGAATACTTATACGTTTAGACTAAGAGAAGAAGAGTTTAGCCCAAGAGAAGTTAGTCATACGTCATGGGCCACGTGTACTATGGTTAGTACTAGGGACGATTGTACGACACCCCAACAACAACAACCGCGTCTGCATCGGAGGCAGCACAAGGTAAGAGGTCGAAGAACGAACCACCAAAACCCGAAAAGACTAAGGAAAATAAAAATAAAAATCTGGGTCCAGAGTCCGAGCGTGAGAAGGAGAAATCCCCCACCCCACAAAGTTCGGTTAGAGTGGCACGACCCCAACCCATGGCGAATCCTTTGGATGCAATGATGGCTCCTAGGGGTGGCTCCATTGTAATGCCACAAGCATTAGCGCCAATGGCAATGCCGAGTTATTTTCCGAAGTTTGGTGGCCTCCCGCATGAGGATCCTTCAACCCACATTTAACGATATATTGAGGTAATGTTGGCCAACGTGATAGCCGAAGACACGTACAGACTCGTTTGGTTTTCTACTACGCTAGAGGGTATAGCGTATGAGTGGTACCGATCCCACGATGAGGGGACATTTAGGGACTGGCAGGCATTGCAGACGGCATTCCTTAGACAATTTAGACCCGAAATGGGCCAACAATGCGCACTCGTGGCGTTAACAAACATGCGGCAAGGCCCATCCGAGGGTATTACGTCATACATCCGACGGTTTGAGACGGTAGTAACTCGTTATGTAGGAACCTTTCTCACAAATGACACGATTAAATTCTACTTCATACAAGGGTTCAACAAACAAAGTATAATCCGAGAAATTTTTAACTCCAACCCTCAGGATTTGGAAGAAGCTAAAGCCGAGGCTAGGAGGATCGAAGGTGTAGACAAACAGAATGAGCAGATGTGGAATTGCACTATTGCACCTGTGCCTGCCTTCCTACCCACAACCTACATTCCTCCCGAGCAGAGTAAGCCTTCTCAGCTGGAGCCATCCCAACCGGATGCATACATTGTCCACCGAGCGGCCCCGGTTCCTTTGGCTACGAGGCCACCCCCTGAGCTCTTAGCACTCCCTAGCCCTCCGAGCCACCCCACAATCGAGGAGCTAGAGCATAGAGGTAAGAAGGCCAACGACGAGTTGAGGAGCGATGTCATACAGTCGCTCAAGACCCTCACAGAGCAACTAACAATGGCAATCACGTCTAGGCCCTTAGCACAACCAGTTCCGCCGGCCTCAGAGGCAGGTAATTATGGCACCAACGTTTGGTGTCGTAATTGCAACAAACCTGGCCACAGTAATCAATTTTGCACGGAGCCTAGGTTTACAGGTAACCTAGTAACCCCATCCCCCCTGTCCACAACAAGGCCACTCCCAGACTCAAGCCCGGAACAACGGTAGCACGTGCAGCAAGGTTCACATTTTGGGGCCAGGTAAGTGTTGGATCGAGACGGGGGTGGTGTACAACCGTTGTGGGGGTAATCACCCGGCCGATAATTGTCGTAGGATTCTCGCGGAGCGACCCTCCCATTACTCTCAACTGAATCAACAACTTCCGGCATTCTTCTACGATAGAAACCAACAGAACCAAAGAGTAGGGTCAGGTGATTATTGCCATGGTAACCAACATGGCGGTGGTCAACAAACTTACAGTCCACCCAACCACCAAAGCCAAGGTAATAGGGGTAACCACGACTAGGGTCAACAAAATTCTTACCTGCTAAACCTTCCAAACGGTGGTAGACAAACCAATTTAAATTTGGTAGGAGTAGTAAGCCAACAATGCGTCCCTCAATTGAACCAAAATCAACTAAACAGGTTCAACAACGGGCCTCAGGTTGTGCAGCAAGGTAATACCTTCAATAACTCCCTTAATGAAGGCAACCCATTCTATGGGTACCAAATGAACCAAGGTCAGGCTCATGGTCTTAACGGTCAGTATACCCATATGAGCCCAAATTGAGGGTTCACATGTGTCCTTATGTTCTGGAAGTTATTGGTATTAGTATTAGACATTAGGATTATTTAGTAAAAATATAAAAAGATGGTGAAAGTCGAGTTTGGATTGGATTTAGAGTGAAGGTTGTGCTTTGTGAGTTTTGGGGTTGGCTTGGATTTAAAAGAGGTAGTCAAAGAAGTAGAAGGCTTTAATGTAGGCATGGCTGGGTTTTTATTGACCAAGATAGGATGAGTTTGTGTTCATTTATGGCTGGGTTGCTAGCCCTTCAAAGGTTGGCACTACTGTGCCCTAGTACATCCCGGTAGGGGGAAGACGAGCGGTTAGGTGTTGGGTGCGAAAACAGAGCTCTCTCTCGAAACCAGCAGGGGAAGGCTGAGAGCGCAGCGGAAGGCTGCTTGAGCCCAAGAGCGGCCGTAGGGGAGGAGGCGGCATCAGGACCTCGAAGAAGGGCCACAATTCTCCTTGGAGGCTGCTGGCACTTGAGGCAAGCTCAATGCTTGCTACCACTTCTAGAAGGGAATGTGAACGAGCAACCAGGGAACTACCGAACTAGGGAAAGGCTTGCGGGGATCAAAGGATACGGTTAAATTGAAATTGGTTTACTGGGAGCTTAAGCAAGTGCGCACCAGGGTGTAAGGCTATCTCAGTTGCAGAAGGCTGCATTTGATTGGAAGGATTTAGAGGCTGGATCTAAGGTTGGAGGCTGCCTGACGGGCAGTGACGGGCTGGCCTCAAGCTCGAACAACGTAGAATCATGAGCAGCGGGAGCTGACTGAAGGAGAGTAAGAGTGGTTTACTGGGAGCCTAGGCAAGTGCACACCTGGGGGTAAGGCGATCTCAGCTGCAAAAGGCTGCATTTGGTTGGAAGCATCAAGAGGTTTAATTCGAGGTCGGAGGCTGCCTGACGGGCAGTGACGGGCTGGCCTCAAGCTCAAACAACGTAGAATCGTGAGCGGCTGGAGTCGGCTGAAGGGGAGTAAGAGTGGTTTACTGGGAGCCTAGGCAAGTGCGCACCTGGGGATGAGGCGATCTCAACTGCAGAAGGTTGCATTTGGTTGGAAGCCTCAAGAGGTTGGATCCTAGGCTGGAGGCTACCCTACGTGCAATGACGGGCTGGCCTCAAGGGATTGCTAACTAGGCATTGCCGCCGCTAAGGGGGATGGAAGGCTGCCAAGATGGTTGTGCTTAAAGGTTGCTCATGAGTAGTTAGGAAGAAGAGAGCTCATTTATAGAATAGTTAGATTTAGGGGGGATTGAAGGTGGACTAGTGGCATTAATGCCTTAGTGAGGAGTAGGGTAGTGATTGAGTTGAAGTGATGGATGTGACTCAAGTGATATCTGGTGTTGGTTTATGATAGCAATGTGGGTATGGGTAATCACAAGGTGCCAGGGTGTTCTTAAACACTTATTACCTTGTGTCCTCTAAATAAAAGTTGTGAGATTCATGAATGTTTAGTCCAAGTGAACAGAATCTAGTGATACCAATTAGAGGACGAAGCTATTTTGCGAGCGGTGAGCGATGAGCGGTAACTTCCGCGATATTTTGATTAAAATGTTAAAGTTTAGGGTATATTTGGACTAAATGTATTTTAAGTAAATTTTTTTCTAAACTTAGTGAACAGTGGGACCTATGACCGTGGACAATTAAGGGCTATGATATAGGAAAAAATGTTATAGTATCAGTGAAAAATATGGTGTAGGGGCTTAAATTGAACATTTGGAACTAATATCAGTAATAAATATGGGTTTGTCTCAAGTCAAACACATACTCTTTCAGTACAAGGAGAATTAGTGGTACTCCAAAAAGGTCACGCAACTTTGGAACAGAGAAATACATGTGGTGCGTCAAATGTCTTGTAGTGGCCCTTTTAGTCTCACTACATCATGATTTAAAAAAATCTTGCATACATATGTTTCTTTAAAGAAACAAAAAACTCTAAGAGTCAAGGTACTTCAATAAACCAGCCTCCAAAACTCGCTTCACTTCGTTGAAGCTAAAACTAGCTGCATGAATGAACGTGTCTGAATCTGAGTCCAAACCACACACTACAGTAAACAAATAGTAGAAATGCTTACAGTTGGCCCATTGACCCCTTTTTCCAATTGCTTTAGTCGCCATCTCCTTGAAGTTAGGACAAGTGCATGCTGGCAACTGCGAAATCGTCAAGTAGTATTGCTGAACCTTTGGAGGCGTGCCGGAATCCAACGAGACGATGCATCCTAAGGCAGGGTGTAGTACTTTTGGGCCACCCCCTTTCGAGGGAGCCTAAAAGTATCACACAAGCCCTTCGGTGAAGGTGGCCTGCATTTGCAGGCGCCCAAGCCGAACCCGGATGATAGGTGTATAACGTGAGTAGTTAGATTTTTAAGGGAGATTAAATATGCGTCGTAGTACCTCCGGAGGTTAGGCCTTAGTTTTTTTACTAGTGTGGCTTTAAACTCCACTAACCAATTTCATATCTAGTTCTAACCTTAACCTACAACCTATTCTACGCGCAGACGCACCAGCCTTGAAACCAAGGCAATCCTAATTTGTGAATTGGGATGGTTCTGATACACCCAACCGGGTGTGACTCATACCACCCTAACTCAACGAACGGAATAACGACAATTTGATGGACCATTTAATTCTTCCTATTTCTTTATTTAGTTCTATTTAGTTTTCTAAGCGGGGGAACTTGGCCTAAGTCCCACCCTTCACACAAATTCCTTCTTAATTACTTACTTTTGTTTGCACGTCCTAACTTACTACATTAACATATTAGGCATCACCCCTTACCTCGGGTCTCTTGCCAACAAGGGTTTACGATTTATTTTGTATGTTTTGATTGTTAAATGTGTTTACACTGGATAGACCACGAAATACAACTCAATGGGACCAGAGTGACGGGCGACCTGTAGGTTCAACCTGTTGCGCAATCTTCATAAATTGGGGCCATTACTCCCAATCTATGGGGCCAACAACATAATAGTGGATTCGCGGATCATTAACCCCACCTTTCCACCAACAACATTCAGAGTGGTCGTGTCGGTGATTAATCCGACTTACCACACACGAAACTTGCTAATAAATGAAGCTACTACCACAAAACATACCAAGGGCCCCGAAAACAATGGAATTGGGTACTCCCTTGGCGGTCAAGTGGTCAAGCCACTTGACCTTACGAGATAGGTGAGTGGGTTTAGAAATGCGTACCTTAGCCGTGCTCCCTCCAATCCTAAATGGAAGGCTTAAGGTTAGTTAATTTACCTCAATTTTCCTCGGTTGATTTGGGCTTGATGTAGGCCGAGCCGCTACCTCCTTCCTTGCTCCACTTTCCGAGCGTCGACCTTGCCTCCTTCTTTGTAACTAGTTTGGTAGTAAGCGTACCTTAGTTAACAATTAAAATATAAAGTGTTATTCTGCCCTGTAATTTAATCCTAAGCATAATTTTTATACTTAGTGCACCAAATTATCTTTCCAATGATCTAAAAATCACTCTAATCGGATAAGAAATGCAAAAGTTATGAGGGTTGGAAGTGTGAGGTCGATTCAACCGACCCTTCCAACCCACCTATCTACCTTCTAACTTCAAAAATTCATAGCACATTCCTTACTACTTGGATCTAGGCTTTCCTTATACCATTGGAAAGCTATGAACAAGCTCTAACTAGAAAAATTATGACATCAGCAGGTTAAGCTAATAGAAATTCAGCGGACTCCTTGTAACACAGCAGTCAATCAAGAAGGCTTAAACTATGTATCTCGCCTTCAACAATTCATATCTAATTCAAATCTTAGTCAAATCAAACGTTCTATATGACCCTGGAGAGATATTAAAACGATGTATTTGATAAAAATATGTGATTAGAAAGGTAAGCCGAAGTGAACCCAGCAGGTCCTCTGTAATGCAGCAGTCAACCAAAAGTTCTCAAACTATGTGTCCCATCTTGCACAATTCATATCTAATTCAAATCATGCTCAAATCAAATGTTCTAAGCCATTTTGGAAAGCTACACAAAAGTTCTACTTGGAAAAAATATAATTTCTTGGAATTAAAATTCCTATTGGGCTCGCAGGTCTGATCCAGCAGCCGCTACCCACAAGACCACCCAGTTTTTCTACTCCATCTTTGAAAATCCATAACTAATTGTCATCTCAACCAAATCACAAATGGGAAACGGCTATGGATAGCTATATGAAATCTCTCTAAGAGAAAAATGATAAGTATCTTGTTCTAGCTTTTGAACTAAGCCTTCAGGGCATTGGAAGATGAGGTCTATAATGCCTCTACTCAAAACTCTACCATCCAACCTACCTCTAAAAAAAAAGGAATAATTTTGTTGGTGTGTTAATAAACACACAACCTAACTAGGAGAGAGAGAGTAGAGGAGGTTCTCAAGCCTTTCTTTTAGACCATTGAGAATACATGCTAAAGGATTTTTTCCTAACTACATTGAAGCAGGGCTTCGCCCAAAAACTAGAGAAAGAGAGAGAGCTACAAGGTGGAAGGAGGGGTTTTTAAACCCTCTCACAAAAGGGTTGGACCCCTCCTCCACCGGATCCATTTTTCAAACCCTTTCCCGAAATTTTGGCTCGGGGGTTTTCCCGGTTGAGGTTGCCACCCTCTCGCCGAGGTGGCTCCGACAAAAAACCTTTAGAAATCTTTCTAATTTTTCCGCCATCGAGTTGGCAAGGGGGCAAGTGGGCAAGTATCCCCCTTGCTCTCTTTCTTTTTTGTCTTCAAAAGTCTTCAACCGATTTTATCTTCTTACGTAAAACACCTCCAATAGTCTTGTGTGCCTCACACTAACTAATAAACTAACACTTGCTTAGCTAGCATTTACTAACATTTGCTTAATAGCTAGCATCTACTAATATTTGCTTAGCTAGTTGTTTTTACTAGCTAGTACATTTTTTCTACTTTGCTATCTTCTAGCACTACTTAGTTTCATTTTGACCTTCCTTCTTCTAGGCTAAATGCTAAATGAACTAATTTTCCCTAAATTCCCTATCAATTCTAACTTTTAATGCTAACATTCTAACTAAAAGTGATCCCGCAGAGTGGTGGACCACTCAAAGGGTTCACACAGGGGCTAGAAGCATGCACAATTTGTGTACTTTGGCTTTCAGTGATAGGGCTGAGGCACAATTATTGGCGTGTTTTGTTGACGGGCCCTTCTTGTTGCGCCTAATCAACTTTTTTCCTGAACGCCGGGTGGGAAACTCATCGGGATATGCAGGTGTCGTGTAGCTTGCCAAGTCCAAAGGTAAGGGGTGGTCCTGAAAAATTCTGGAAGGTGTCATCTCCTTCCGCTGGGGCAGTCTAAAGCCTGCGTTTTCTAAAGAGAGGATCTCTTTGCATGTTAAGTTGGTCCCCAACTTAACCGGCCATACCTCCGGAACGTTCGGGACTGAGACCACCCATCTCATTTTTGTACCCTTAACGCATCTCTCAATGTCGTCATTGCAGAAAAAGAAGTCTTGAGGGTCCAATCTCTTCTTCCGATAGTTACCATGAGGCCCGAGTAGGTAGGTGCAACGGTGCTCTTCCCGTCTTGTACAATCCGAGCGACGCACTTCTTCTTGGTGATTGCTTGTAGAGCAAAGCAAGCCTTCGCAGATGTCTTAGAAAGCCGTGCGATGTGCCACTGGGCAGGGTTGCATAATGTCTCCTCAATCGCGGTGACGTGGTGCTGATCCACCTGCTGCGGAGCGTCGTGTGTTGGAAGTTGCGGTTGCTCTTCATCTGGAGTTGTGGGAGAATCTGGAATTGTCAGAGGAGGAGGAGAATCGTTAAGTCGGGCAGATCTGGTTTGGACGCGTGGTCGGAATATACTGATTTTGTCTGGCCTGTGGGATTCACGTTCGTCACCGAAAGCAGTGTCTGGTTTACGCTTCAGAGAAACAAATACCTCTTCCCCTTCGAGGTGGGGAGTCCTGGTGCACCACTCGTCACCGCCAAGCATCTTCAAGATGGCCTCATGCAGAGGTTTAGATATTCCTGTTTTCGCGGCTGACCTTTGAGCACGCCTCAACTTCAATTCCTCCTTCGAGGGTCCAGTTCCAGGGTTGTCTCCATTTAGGAATTGGGAATATGCTGAGCACTGCATGAAAGCACGCACAAAGTCATCGACTGTTGCCACATAAAGGTCGCTGCCTCGATTGCCAGATTGTTGCTTCCACTTGTTGTGGATAGATTCAGCAAGGTTACAAGATGGCATTTCCGCTAGTTCAGCTTCACTTAGATCCTGCAATGCCCATACAGTCCGAATTAGAATAAGGGCGGAATCAATGTAGTTGAACCATAAAGAGTGAACTATACAGGAAAGGTTTGGCAAGTATAGACTTACCAACTCCATAAATCCACCCCATTGGCCGTAACGGAAATGCCAGAATGCCAGCCAGAGCTCCAGTCGAGAAAGAGCTTGTTCAGTTGCTGCACCGGATGACATCCACCATGCCCGAATTGCCAGAAACTTTGTCTCGGCCTCCGCCATCGATTTCGCATTCTTGTATTGTTGGCATAGTATTCGATGCTGATATTGCATGTCTTGACGGATATCGGCCTTGGTATGTTTCTCCAAGGACTGCGTCCAATGGAAAAGACAAGTCCTCTCTCTGTCCACCATCTTCTCAGACGCATCTCCACTTCCGTATATGATTCGAACAGCATTCCAGTTCGCTTGGGCACTGTCGGCCATGAAACCTTTAAAATTGACTTTGTCCACTCCATGTTGAGCCATGAGAGCGTTCAGGTTCTTCCATACGACTGACTGGGCTGCAACATCTTCAGACTGCATGTCGCATACTGTGATGGTCATGGCACGGCAATATGTGGAATCGTACACATGGCAAGCCATTGTCGTCCACGACCTGACCCGTTTGACATGGTCAAACATTATCCAGGAGTTCTCCAGATCACCATCGGATTGCATCCGTTTGACCAGGTCGACTCCGCTGCCTGGTCCAACTTCAGACATCTTGAAGACAAAGACCTTGTCCATGTCCGCTCCTTGCCCTGGAAACCTATTCTGCTGCACGAACCTCCAATTGCTAGCACTGCGTAACTTGGTAATATTGTCCATGACTCCAAAACGACGCATAGTCCTGAACATGGTGACTGTGTTACGAATGTTGGGCGAGGTGAGGTGCTTACACCGATCGAAAATAACTTGCAGCTCGTCCAACTCCAATATCTTTTGTGGTTTGCCAACTTTAGCAAGGAGGAGTGGGCCCAGTACTTCCTTTGCAGTTTCAAGCACAATAGCAGAGTGAGTGGCTGATGGGGTGCGTTCGACTTGATCCCCAATCAAGTTGTCTGTCAAATCGATGAAGTCCCGGGTTATACACGTAGTTTTCTAGTCTAGTGAGTCTATCGGTAAAGATGCTCAACAATTCATAAATTCGGTTGTCAAATCTTACAATGGGTTCGGACACTGGGCAAACATGGCGAGACCTAGGATAAGATGTAGGACTAGTGACAGGTAGGTGATGTTGGTTGTCACTCCTAATCACTTGTGCCTTGTCTCTAGTTCTATGTCCTCTAAGTCTCCATTTGTTTTGTGTATTCATTGTGATTGACACCGGTCATTTGCTAATTATTCCTTTCCAATTTAACCTTAAAAGACGACCACAGCCTTCCCCGGCAGCGGCGCCAAAAATGTAGTAAGTTTTTGCTATGACTTTAAAACAACAAAACCCAGGGAACAAAGTCTCCAGGAAGACTGAGATAGTGTCTATAAGGGTTAATGTCACATTGGATTAAGGATTTTAATAACATATTAGGGTCTTTCTTCCTTCATTACTTCTTAATTCCATTTATTTTCCCACTCTTAAGGTTCTTTTGTGCTTCCTCGGTAGTGAGTGACTCCGTCCTATCAAAAGGTAGTTTTCTATCATTCTATGGTTTCGACATATGTCCGTCGTGAAGCTCAAAAGCTTGGCAAGTAGTCCTTGGCAATTCGTCAGGACCGAAGTCCGGGGTAATGTCTTTTGCATGCCATAACATCTTTCACAACAAGAATTTGAACTTTGCGATAAATTCAAATTAATCCTGTTTAATTCAACTTACGGTCTTTCGGCCATTCCTTTCAAAACTGTAACCATCCTCTTCATCTGCCACTTATCTGGCAATTCATCACCACAAACAACCACAAGATTATATATAATCAATGCATCGACAAATCAGGCGATAATCTTTGATCCAAGCTCAGGATTATTTCCAGCTTAGAAGGGATGCACCCTCGGTAATGTCTGTAGCAGCTCTTGGTCTGCTATTAAAGATCCTTGTCTGTGCAGTCACTGCATTGGTTTCACACCAGGTAATGTCTAGTACCCATGCCCAGGCTATAGTCTATCATGCTAGCCTCTCGGTACCCTTTCCCTCTCAGGGACACACCTGTAAAGCCTATAGTCTAGCCAGTCTTCTCCTCTTCCGACTCCGCCTCTCTCAACGGCCATGAAGACTATTGCTCTCCTTCTCCTGTTAATTGCCTCACTAGTTACATGTAGGCGATAGCCAAATAACACAGGCGATGGCCTTTCTTGAACTCCTTACCTTCTCTGACCTTCCGTCTTCTTTCCCTCTCTCTCTCCATGCTGGCTATGGCCTTTATCCTGTCTCTACCCTGCTGGTCTCTTCCCAGACTCTACCTTTCACTCGCCTAATTGCCAATGCTCCCTGTAGCTTCCTACGGCTATTGCCCAGATACTTACGCTCAATGTCTATAGCCCTTTGTCCTCACTTCGGACTTGAAGGACCCACTTTCTTGACCATGGCCACATTCAGACTATTGCCCTTGCCTTCACTCACTGACAATAGCCTCTCCCTTCTACTTCAGACTCAAAGAAACTTCTCACTTGCCTATGGCCCTTCTCAAATTTTGACCATTGCTCTTACGACAGTCTTTCTCTCAAAGCTCATCGCCCTCTTGGCTGATAATATATCTATTTTAGCACGCAAGACTATTGCCAAACATCACACAAGACACTTTCTTTATTCCTGCACACACTCATACAACAACTACTTCAAAGACACTTGCATTTCCAAGATACTTTACTCCAACTGTAAAAAGTTCCAAGGTCACTTAGAGTCCGAATCACTCGGCTCTTCTCCCTATGTCTATTCCTAAAAGCATATTGCCAGGCTAAGTGTTTATGGCCGAACTCAATCACTGAGCTTCGACGTTCACTGCCTATTGCTAATCTATGCTGAGGCTACGTCAGATTCTACTGCATTGGAAAAATAGCCTGTCTTGGCAATGGCCAGCCTCCTCCCTATAAGCGGAGGAGAAGATGGTGGTTACAACCGCCTGCCCACTGGCTATTGCCCTAGGTTCACACTGGCTAATTGCCCTTGAGTGACTATTGCTATTACTAATCACTAATTTAGCAAGTTGGGCTTCGAAGCCAGGCGATTGCCAAAAAATCGAGCTTACATAGCCCCACGCTAACCTTCTTGCGTCCTGCAAGACCTATCTTTTTGTGCGCTTATTGCCTTCATTCATGTACTTGAATGGCCTCTGTGATGACGGGCCATAGTCTTCAACATATCCAGGGGCCATCACCTCTTCTTGCGGAACTACTGTGTTGTGAATCAATCTTTGATTCTTCAATGCTCTGCTGATCACACCATACCTCGTGGTTCCGAACTCGTTCACCAGACTATGGTGTGGGCCAATGATGAAGTACGTCGCACACATTGCCTCAAGACAACAATACCACCGTGAGGAATTGTAATTTATCTTCGTCAAAAACATTGCCTCCCGGTTAGCTCGACTCAACAAATTGACATTATAAGCGAACTCGTACCTTTTACACCAGAAACCAAGGATAGCTGTAAAAATCGCTGCACGAAAGCAAACTGGATCCTGATGATCGCGGTGTGCGTACGAGAACTGCATATACGACTCGTAACAATCCTGGTAAGTCACAAAACTGCCCGGAATCACTGGCCAATTGTACTCCAGGCTATCGATCAAAGCTTGAGGTGGCCACTTCCAGCGCCTTTGACAGTCGCAAAATCTCGGGTCATTCGTGACAGTAACGGGAGGCTCTGGACTCCATCCATGGCAAATTCGTCGATACACTACGTCGTGTGCCTCCTCTGGTCTCGTGTCGATTTGCCGGGATAGGCCTACGTCTTCTAGAATCCACTCAAGGGCCTTCCAGCTTGGAATTGGCTCTTCGAAAGCAATATCAAAGAGGGGAGGGTAGTTGCCCAAAAACCTTTGAGCTAAAGGTGTCAGAGGGGGTCGTCGTTTGACATGCAAGGCCCTCTGCACCAAGCTGGCGGGTGGCACAAAGAAAGTCACCTGGTTTTGTAACTGAACCTGCACTTGGCCATTCGACTGGGCGATCGTCTGCAAGCTCCTTATTAGCCTATCGCCAATCTGGTCAAACTTGAGCTCATATTGCCCTGGTCCAATGTCCAACCTCTTGGCTATCGCCAGTCGCTCGGATGCTGCATCCATTACCGACTGCAGGTATTGTCGTCTCCCATGCTCAGCCTCAACCTCCCTAGTTCACTCGCCCATACTTCCATCAGATGGGGTGGGCAAATAGTCATAGTAGTGTTGATTGCCTGGTTCCATCGCTGAAGGTCAACCTGCCTGACTACTTCATTCGCCTCTGCTTTCAAGACTAGTTGCCGCTTCGTGCTCAAGGTCAACTCTAGCTGACTATAATATAAAAAGACATGGACTCCTAAATCAGCTATAATCTGAAACCCTTTGAACATGTTGCTTAGCTGGAGCTCCCCCCTCACTAAAATCTCAGTTAGGAGATGCTCATAGCCGTCATTAGTGGCCTCCTCCCATAAATTCTCAAATTCAATAGGCTCTAATATTTGGGATGGCCTAACACTATATACGACAAAAAAGATATCCCTCTGTAGCTCATAGTTTTTAAAGAGAGACTTATAGGGTGGACAGACACTCTCTATTGCCCAGATCCCAGCCTTCAACCTCTCAATTTTTCCTTTTGAAGACTCTATGACAGACGCTTGTGTCTCACTCAGAGATTTTAGACTTTTAACCTGCTGGGTTAGAGTCATAATTGTACTCTCATCAATCAAAAATGCTCGAATTTGAGTCTCCAGGCTCCTAATCTTTTCTGACTTAGCGGCTATGGCATGTTCTTGCCTCTCTTTCATCCTGGCCCATTCTACTCTCTCTTTAGCCAAGTCAGTGACTTCCCTACTCAATCCCTCTTTCTCCTTCAAAACTTGACTGATGAAAGTGACTGCTTCTTCACTTTTTAGCTGCCACTCTCTCTTCTCACTTTCCACTCGGGTTAAACTAGTCTTCAAACTCCGGGTCGACTCAGTCAAAATTGCCTTCTCCGCTTCCACAGTGGCTAGTTGTCTTCGTATTTGGGCAATTTCCTCTTTCTGACTTTCCACTGCTCTCTTCTGAACCTTTAATTCTGCTACCACCTTAGCCATCTTCTCCTTCCAAACCTTCTCCTCAGCTAGGCTATAGGCTGACAGTTCCTCTTCCTCTTTCCAAGACAGACAAAAGAAATCAGGCCTCCTACCAGCCGGGCGATTGCCATGCATCTCTACTGTCTCTTCCAAAATGACAGGCGGTTCAGGACTCAAGGGTGGGCTAATAGGCTGGGGATTAGACATTTCTTCCACAAATCCCTCTGGTTTGGACAGAAAAGGAGCCACTGTGCGCCGAGCTGCCATGGTAATGTCTGGACTAAAGGAAAAATGACAAAGCATACCTATATACCTTGCTGACCTTAGGGGCATTGGTCTCTTCGTCTGTTGATCCTCCAACTCCTCTCGAATTCTTGCTCTTACTTCTCCAGCCCAATTGAACTTGGTGCCCCGAATCCATGCTGCAAGAGCCGCACATACGACGCAATGTTCCATGAATCCGTCATGTCGCCCTAACTCAATCCTCTCCTGAATGAGGAACAACCATTCTCTCCAAAGGGGTAGCGCCTTTTGCAGGTCCCATCCTTGTCTTTTTGGGTCAAAGGCCACTTGCCCATCTTCAAATGCCACTCCCTACTCTGGTGCGTCAATTGCCCGGCAAGACTCGGCCACTGAGACGCTATCCTCGCCAGGTAATGCCGTGACTTGGGCGATCGCCTCGGTGTCGAACCGGACTAATTGCCTACGCGCTGAGCATTGTTGAAAGTCAGTGGCATGTGCTGATAAGACAAACTCCGAGAGGTCAGTTGGCCATGGCCATGGTACTTCCAAATTTGTCAAAAAATTCCATAACCCTGCCGCTCTCAAATGTGCCTCCTTCTCCTTGATTCTCTCTTTGAACTCTTCAGACAATGTAGGAAACACAATAGGCTCAATGGGTAGAGCCCCTCTCTTCCTCCCCTTCTTGGAAGACTCAGCCATCGCTCTTCTGTCTATTGCCTAATCCCTCCGCTGATTGCCACTTGACCTCTCTATGCTCACTTCTACACCAGAATTGACAATAACCCTAAAACTAGCAATGCTCATATATTTTTGCATTTGATTGTTAATTGTCCGTTTAGTGCGGTAATCTTCATGGTTTTCCTTAGACAGTGAATTATATTTTGTAATGCCTTCTTACACTCTTACCCTAAACCCTCCTTGCACTCTATTATTCAATAAGGCATAGAGGTAAACTACCTCATTATCCACCATAGCATCATCCATGTAACAAAATTCAAAACAAAACCCAAAAAACATAAAGAAATGTAGTTGTAAAAATATAGATCAAAACATGAAACAAAGACTAAGGAAAACTAAACCAAAAAATTAAAGATGATAAGTATAGAATATCAATACGTTTTTTAGAATTACAAAAAATAAGAAGATAGACTGGAAGAAGAATGGAAGAATAAGAAAATCAAAAGATAGAATGGAAGAAGAATGTCATAACCCAAAAATGGCTTGTGCATAAAATACGGACATCATCCTATGTTTTTTGTTCAAATGACAACCTCAAATGACAACCTGTAACCATTGAGACCCATTCCCAATCTACAAACCTTATATCCAATCTGAAATGATACCGCAGCCATGAGGCCTCGGATCCGAGGCCTTCTCCAAGTGGGACTTAGTCCACCTCAAATGACAACCTGTAACCATCCGGGACCCATTCCCAACCTACAAACCTTATAAGAGAAGGTGCAAGCAAATACAGTATAGGTTCCTCAACCACGGTTATAGGTTTTTTTGTCAATAAATTTGTCAATAAATATTTCAAAAGTTAGCTCTACACCGCGGTCATAGGGCATGTTTCACCACACAAAATTTCAATATTCTAGAAAACTTACCGCTCACCGTTCACCGCTCACCGCTCGCAAAATAGTTTTTCCCACCAATTAGACACATCCATTAGGTTCATGTTGGCCTTAATTCTCATCCGGAGTAGGATGCAATAAAGGTGGGGGTTTAGGGCTGACATAAATGGTGCGTCCACAGGGAGTGAAGCGGATTTAGGAAGTCAAAACTTGGAGGCACGAACTAGTGAGAGACGAAGGAGCACTTGGAGAATGGTAAGCATCTTACTTAGTGTTTTGATTTTTTCCAATTGCTAGGGTAGTGGAATTTCAAATTCTTTCCTTGGAATGAGTTGCAATTTCATTTATGCACTTTGTCTTGAGGAGGGAGTGCGGCTTAAGGTAATTTTCTAAACTTTCTTGGAAATGGTATAAAGACATAACATTAATCTTGCGAGCATTAGCTCACTAAATCTTAGAGGGATAATTAATTTTAGGAAGAGTCAACTTTGACACTCACCTTTGGATGAGTCTCCAAGTTAGGGGATTTTGAAATTGATGTATAAATTAGAACTGTTAGTTTAGAGTTGTTGTGTCGACGCCACATTGAGTCACGGTCAAGGGTGAGTGCTAATGTGCAAGGGGAAACGAATTGTTTGAGGTATGACATCCTTCAAAGTGAAATTGCTAATTAATTAAGGAAGGATTTTTGTACTTGTCTTTGTTGTCATATGTGAGCCCAAAAACGGGCCCACGCAGGTTATTGAACCTGAAAATTCATTAAGACTTGTGTTTTGACTTTGCATTGATCATATTAAAACATCAAAAGAGTGAAAAACATGTGTGTGTGGTTTTTAGACCATTAAGTTATAATGGTGGGGGTTATTAGTCGGACATAGCGAGGTAGTAGGAAGGAAGGGCTAAATTGTGGTGGTAGGTAGGAAGTTAGTTAGGAGGTTGGGTTCAACCCAGTTTGGTTTAGGCTTAACGAGTGTTTGATTAAGAAGGGGGTGCACCGCACCCCTAACAATTTTCAGACCGGGACCAGGGAGAAGCCCCTAGGCCGCTCTCCTCTTTTTTTCTCTCGACGTCTCGGTGCGGCTATGGAGAATAGGCAGCGAAAAACAGCTGCTGGAATGCGGCAGGGGAATTCTTACAAGGACAGATTGAATGAGGCTGAAGATGGAATTGCGGCTGAGGATTGAGGGTCGCTGAGGATAAAAATGTGGCTACAGATTGAATGTGAAGGGGAATTGAATGCGGCAGAGGGGTGAAGGAGGTTGAGGATTGAATGCTTGTGCACATTGCATAGGTAGCAGGCTGCTTCAAGATTGTTCTAAGGGAGTGTGGATTGACTGGGAGCAACCTGACAATTCCAAGAGAGGATTGTAAGATTTCAGTAAGGAGAAGAGAATGCGAGGATTATAAAGGGAGATTTGCTACATTAACAGGAAAAGATCCCGAGGAAGGTCAGATCTCTTTGGGAAATGGGCATTGTAATCTAGCACGAAGAGGCTGGGTTTTGGGGAAGATGGATTAAGGGCGGCGAAGGGCATTGCACACCGGAATCGGGTGGCAGAGTGAATGCTTGGCAGTCCGGCAAGGACCAGCTTGTTCAAATGCAGCTGGGGGGTAAGACTTCAGGGACTGAGAGGGTGCACAGGGGTTCAAGCCAGCTGCTGCCGGTTGGAAGTACAGAGGCAGTTGGCCACTGTGGCAGGATATTAACATGGATTCATACCCCAAAGTTGACGGGCTGACGGCTTGCAACAAGGAGCAGCCAATCGAATGACTGTTGGCTGCCGGTTGGATCCAGGGCTTAAGCAAAGAAGAAGTCTAAGGATTTAAGATGGAATTGTGGTAGTTAAGGAAGAGAGGGTTAGGGATGGGGCCACTCATATAAATCATTTGTTAATACTTGTTATTTTAAATAAAACCAATGCAGTAAAGTTGTGTGTGCGTTTTTATTTGTGTCGTGGTCACATGTGGTAAATTGGCACCCGCAACTAGGGTTGAAAATTCACTGGTGAGTCCTGAACCTTCATCTGGACTAGGACGCATAAGGGTGAAGGTTTGGTACTCACATAAATGGTACGTCCGCTGGGAGTGAAGCGGGATTAGAGGATCAAGACTTGGAGGCCCAAACTTGAGAGAAAAGAAGGAGCACTTGGTGCGTGGTAAGTGTTCACCTTGGTTTTTGAGTTTTTATGTTTTCTAGATTAGTGGTATTTCAATTCTTTCCTTGGAATGAATTGCATTTTCAATTATGCATTTTATTTTGAGGAAGGAACGCAACTTGAGGTAATGTCTTAAACTTTCTTGAGAATGGCATCAGTTCACTTAATCTTAGAGGGATAATTAATTTTAGGAATAGTCAACTTTGACACTCACCTTTGGGTGAGTCTCCAAGTTAGGGGAGTCTGAATTTGATGTGTAGATTAGAAGTGTTAGTTTAGAGTTGTTGTGTTCATATCACATTGAGTCACAGTCGAAAGTGAGTGCTGACGTGCAGAAGGAAGCGAATTGCTTGAGGTATGACATTCTTCAAAGTGAAATTACTAATTAATTAAAGAAGGATTTTAGTATTTGTCTTTGACGTTATCTATTGTAGAGGGTAATTCCTAGTCATCGCGTCATGTTGGAGACGAGAAGGTGATGCCTCAGTCTTTGATGTGGTGCATGGTGAAGGTCAGCCAATTACTATCGGTATTGTGGTGAGTGCCAATTTGAGGAAGAGTGCGGAGATGATTCTCTGGCTTGACTGAGAATTGTTATGAACATGCATGTTCCCTGTTTGGGATTTTCACTTAAGTAGGCTTGCAGGTTCTCTTCCCTGACCTCCTCAATTTTAAACCACACCAAAGGAAGTGAAGACATTAATGAGTGAAGGTAGCGAGGGGTATGGTCAAGTGAGGGTTGATCGATTCCTTGGGGAATGCAAGCTAAGACTCGATCTCAAAAAACAAGGTTGGAATTAGGAGTAGACAAATTTACACGTAGAAGGAGATTAACTAGGATTAGTGAAGTTGTGGAAGAAGTTGAAGTTGGATTAGAAAGTTGCTTGAATGTGGAGCCTAGTATTAGCCCATTGTTATGAACAGTAAAAGTAGAGGTTCAACTTGAGAAAGTTGAGCGACGAGACACCATCGGAGACTGATACACTTAGGGAAGGCATTCCAATAGAAATTGATAAGGACATAGGAGTGGATACACCGGTTACCATGGCTCAGGAGGGAGGCGGAGACCCGCCCATACCCCCTGTTGATCCCATTGACCCATTGGTTATACTGAGAGGTCTACCAATTGTGGTTCCACAAAATTTAGCGACGGTGGACATGCCATCCCACCTCCCTAAGTTTTATGGAGGTAAAGATGAGGATCCATCTAGGCACATGGAGAGGTACATTGAGAGGTTGGCTAGTTCTCTTGTAACTAATCCAGGATATTGGTTGGTTTGGTTTTCCACCACTCTAGAGGGTGAGGCTTATGAGTGGTATAAAGACCATGCCGAGGGACATTTTGGAAAATGGGAGCAATTGCAAAGGGAGTTTTTGAATGAATTTAGGCCGGAGGTCGGCCAAAGCATGGCTTTGAAGGCATTGGCTTAATTGAAGCAAGGAAGGGAAGAAGAGATTTTGGCTTACATTAGGAGGTTTGATTTAGTGTGTATACGATTCGTAGGCACCATGCTCAATGATGACACACTAAAACAATTCTTCATTCAAGGTTTTTTTAAGTCGGGAATAATTAGAGGTGTTCTTGAGAGGAACCCTCAGACTTTGGCGGATGCTAAGAGGGCGGCTAGAGAGATGGAGAATTTGGACAGGGATCATGAGAGGTTGTCGAAAAGGGAGGATAAATTGATCCCTCAATTCATCCCCATTCGACCGACAGTGGTAGAGGGAGAGCCAGGTAAGTATGGGAGTCAAGCCCCATACGCTCTCATTGACGTGGGTCCACGTCCTTTAACGGTTAGGGAACCGACACCACTTCTAGCATTACCGGCCCCTAAAGTAGATCCTCATCTTGAGGAAGTGGAGAAGAGGTTGGGTGCTAGTCAGTTGGGATTTCAAGAGGCCATGATTAAACAAATGCAAAGCCTTACGGATTAGATGTCATTGATGGTTAGGAGGCAACAACATGGTCATCCTCCTCAATTTGAGTCGGGTAGGCATGCTTCGGGATTGTGGTGTGTTCAGTATGGCCAACCGGGTTACATTCGTCAGTTTTGTAGGAGTGGACAAAACCGGGATTAAAGAATAAATGGTGGTCCACCTCCACAAAATAAAAGGGGTCAAGGACAAATTCGGTATAGACAGGGTAGCAATAGAGGACCT
Source organism: Polytrichum commune (assembly GCA_950295325.1). NCBI lineage: Eukaryota > Viridiplantae > Streptophyta > Polytrichopsida > Polytrichales > Polytrichaceae > Polytrichum > Polytrichum commune. The sequence goes on along the minus strand of OX485806.1, from coordinate 51,462,950 downwards.
CCTCCTAGATGTCAAGGTGGTCAAAATGTGAAGAGGAAGGAGTTCCATCCTTTTTGTGGAAGATGACATGCACAAGGTCAATGTTGGTCCGAATGATAAGGTTATGGTTGTAGCAATTGTGGGGGAAACCATCTTTCAGACGAGTGTCGTCAACCGGATAAGATCATTATCATGCCCAACCCGGTGGCCAATCCACAACAACAAGCTAGAGACAATATGAGGGGAGCTAGGCCACAAGGTGGACCACCGAATGAGCTTAGACCACCGAACTTGTATTATGACCATGGGAATGCAAGACAAAATTTTCATCCTCCGGCGGGATTGCAAACGACGAGCGGATACATTCCAATTCAGAATAGGCAAGGGGTCCCACAGAATTTCAACAATAGGAGGCAAGCTCCTCCCACGGATCCAGGTCCGTCCAATTCTCAGGATGTCAAGTTCACGGAGGGTGTAGTGGAGTCACATCATGATGAGTCTATTCCTTTTCAAATGGGTGTTGGCGAGGAACAAAGTCAATGGCCTCCACACACCAATGCTATCACCTATGAGTTGAGGAATTTAGATGATGAGGTCACTCATGAGGCACCGGCATTGGCGGTTATCACTAGGGCTACGAGAGGAAGTCTTCCATAGGAGGAAGAAGTAGAGGCACCGGAGGATAATTCTTCGGGAAAAACTCTTCTATTGTCAGGAGAGCTAGAAGAGCCACTGAGGCACTAGAGAGGGAGAATGTCATTCTCCAAGATAGGGAGAGGCCTAACATCATTCATGATTTAGAGGGTAATGAGATGGGAGAATGGGAAGGACCAGAAATTCTTTTGGATGAATCTGATGGTGTTGGCAATGCAAAGGTGAAGAAGCCTAATGGCTATGATTTATGGGCCGATCTTAGCTCACTTAAGGCCAACATTACCTTAGGACAGTTGTTGGAGATATCACCCATGGCTCATAAGACTCTCAAGGAAGGAATGTCGGTGAATAGAAGGACTAGGAAGGTGAAGACTAGGGTGGCCGCTAGAATTCAATTGCAAGGAGGAAGGCGTGATGTCAAGGCAATTGAAATTGAAGTTGTGGTAGTGGACAAAGTGGTCCCGAATGTGCTAGTGGATGGAGGTAGTGGTCTAAACATCTTGCCGGAGCACACCATGAAGAGGTTGGGTCTTAGTCTTACGAGTCCTTCACCTTTCATCATCAACATGGCGAATCAAATTCCAGCCGTGCCTTTGGGAATGATTAAGGATTGTAGGATTAGCATCGGAGGTGAAAAGTACGTGGTCACCTTTCATGTCATCAAAATGCATTCTAACAAAGATATATTTCTCATCTTATTAGGTATGCCATGGTTGAGAATGTCGGATGCTATAGTAGACTGGGGAGGAACCAAGCCTTCCATTATTTATGGTCCTAAGGATAATAGGATCAAGGTTTCAATAGGGTCATTAGGTGGTTGGGTGAGAAAAAAGATTGCCTCATCCTCGGAGGATGAACTTGATGATAAAGAAGACGACAATGATGGTGAGGCATTGGTAGGAGTGGTCCACTCGGATGGTCATGGGAAAATCATAGATTCAGGATTGGGTGGCTTAGGTCTTAGTTTCTATCATTATGGGGATGATGAGAAATATGTATAGTGGTTGAGAGATTATCACGAGTCGGAGTTTGATGTGATGGTCACGTCTCACCATGCATATTTGAACGAGGAGATTATTAGTTTGAGGGGTGAAGAATATTCCTTGTTGGAGCCATGTGAAGTGCTCATAGAGGAGGAATGGATTTTAAGGGGTTGACATCTTGGGTAGATGATGTGGAGGAGAGTGACGTTAGTTTAGTACATGTTGATGGAACTCAGGATGAGGAGGCTATTGTGGAAGCCGCAAGGTTGGAGGAACCTCTGCACTTCAAAACTACGTCGATGGGCATAATGGTCGGACAAGATGTCAAGGATTATCCTAAGATTCCTCCGGATTGGTATAGGAAAAAGGATGAACAAATTCATGTGTCGGAAACGGATTGGAAGTATGTGGATGTGACAACACGGACTGGAAAGGTGAGACAAATGAAGATGGGGTCTAAGTTGGATGAGAAGGAAATCCAGGAATATAGCGAGTTGGTGGATGAATTTAGTGACACCTTTGCGTGGTCGTATGATGAGCTTAAGGGGATCCCAAGAGAGATGGTGGAGCATCGCGTTCCTTTGATTCCGGGTGCTAGGCCAATTAGACAAAAGGAGAAAAGAATGAACCCACAGTTATAATTGTTGGTTAAGGCGGAATGAGAGAGATTGTTGAAGGCCGGGTTTATTAAGCCGGTGGAGATTACAGATTGGGTATCTCCAGTGGTTTTGGTAAAGGAAAAGAATGGAAACTTGAGGGTGCGTATAAATTTTCGGAAGTTGAATGCGTGCATATAAAAAGATCATTTTCCGTTGCCATTCATCACACTATTGTTGGAGGAGGTAGGTGGTCATGCAAGATACACGTTCATGGATGGCTATGCGGGCTACAATCAAATTTCTATTGCTCTTCAAGACATCCATAAGACGGCCTTCACCACTCCGTGGGGCACCTTTGTTTGGGTGGTCATGCCTTTTGATTTATGTAATGCTCATGCTACATTCCAAATGTTGGTCATGTACATTTTTACCGACTTGTTGTACAAGTCTATGACTGTGTTTGTAGATGATTTTAGCACTCAGTCAAGTGCTAGCTCACATTTAGAGTGTGTTAGGGAGGCTTTTATTAGATGTAGGAAAATGCAGCTGGCTTTGAATCCGGACAAGACATTCTTAGGTGTCCAAAAGGGAGTGTTATTGGGCTATCTTGTGAGTGAAAAGGGGAGAGAACTTGATCCCGAAAAGATAGCTATGATAGATGGATTGCCGACTCCTACAAATGCTAGAGAAATAGCCAAGTTGTTAGGACTGTGGGTTGATATAGAGAGTTGATTCCAACTTATTCTAAGATAATTGTTTCCATTACTCAATTGCTTAGGAAAGATTGTAGGTTTGAGTGGACAGAGGTTTGCCAAAGGGCATTTGAGGAGTTGAGGGATAAGTTGAGCACCTATCTAGTGTTGGTGCCACCGAACTGGGAAAAACCGTTTCATGTGTTTAGTGATGCTAGCTCAGTAGCTGTAGGTAGTGCATTATGTCTAGCGACAGGAGAAAATGAGAAGAATCAACCAGTGGCGTTTGCGAGGCGACAGTTGATACCGATAGAGAGAAACTATTCTAGCACTGAGAGGGAGTGCTTAGCCATGATCTTCTTAGTCAAGAAATTTCGACATTACCTTATGTGTTATCCAGTAGTTTTCTTCGTTGATCACATGGCGATTAAATTCTTGATCAACAAGGCGGAGTTGAGTGGTAGGTTGGCTAAATGGGTTCTACTCTTGAAGGAGTTCGACTACACTGTGGAGTATAAACCTGGGCGTATGCACTTGCAAGCTGACCATTTGTCAAGGTTGTCTAATGAGGCGGGATACAGTCCAGTGGACGACAATCTCTTTTTGGTGACGGCTAGGGCGGATTGGTACTCAGGCATCGTGGAGTTTCTCACTACCCAACAGTTAATCGGAGATAAGACAAAGGAGGAGAGGAGGAAGGTTATGGTCAATAGTCGGCACTACACCGTGATAGGCCATAGATTGTTCAGGAGGGGAATGGATGGAATCCTCCGGCGTTGTATATCCGAGATTGAGCCGCCCTTTATATTGGCAGCTTGTCACGATAATGTATGTGGTGGGCATTTCTCAAGATTGCTCACTAGATAAAGGGTACTTAGAGCAGGTTACTTTTGGCCAGACTTGTTCAAGAATGCTAAAGAATATATCAAGAAGTGTGATGTTTGCCAGAGGTATCCAAGGAATGATCTCCGCATGGAGATGCCTCTTCATGTATCCTTACCTCTAGTCCCCTTTAAGAAGTGGGGAATCAATTATGTTGGTGATGTTCACCCCCATTCTTCCAAGGGTATGGCTTACATTATAGTTGCAACTGAATACTTGACTAAGTGGGCAAAAGCCAAGGCTGTGAAGACGAACACAGCCGCCAATGCCGCCACCTTTATGTATGAGAACATCATCTCGAGGTTCGGCTGCCTCAAGATTCTGGTTAACGATAGGGGCACCCATTTTCTGAACGAGATGTTTCAAGAGCTGACAGCTAGATTTAAAACGGGATCTTGGTCAGCATCCTTCAAAAAACCGTACTGGATTCGAAGAGGGATTGGGACGTCAAGTTAACATCGGCATTATGGGCGTATCGTACAATCTTCAAGGTAACAACACAAGCAACGCCATTCTCTTTAGTGTATGGGTTGGAAGCTACATTGCCCATCAAATTCGAGGTGAAATCCCTACGAATAGCTGTGTAGACACGTCTCACGGATAGTCAGTCATTAAGGAATGGACTGACAACATTGGAGGAGCTTGACGAGAGAAGAAGGATAAGCGCTCAACACATCGAGGCCATCCAAAGGTAAAGGAAGATCACCTTCGACAAACGACACAAGAAGAGGGCACTAATGCCAGGTATGATGGTAATGATTCAGGATGCTAGGAAGCTTGACTTCCCAGGTAAGTTTGATGCAGTTTGGTTGGGGCTTTATCTTGTTCGGGAATCCTTCCCAAACAACTCATTGTAATTGGAAACATTAAATGGGGAGAGCTTCCCGACACACACGGCGGGGAGTCGGTGCAAGGAGTATCGAGCTTGAATTTACAACTTGCATGCGGAACAAGAGTCCTTGGGATTCATCCCCTGATGGTCGCCAATTATGTAAGCCCAGAAATAGTGCCCACATGTGGCCTTAACCTCAAGGGAGTGTTAGTACTTAGAATTTAATGTCGTGCAATCCTTCAAAAAGATAAAAAGAGTGAGACTCTGGTGTTAGGACCTAGACTGGTTTAAGTATTGGAAAATGATTCATTAGGATTTATGTTTAGGAAGTGGGATGGTGGAGGTTAACTATGGGGATGAGGTACCTCGTGTAGGTGTTGGGATTAAATTAGGTTTAAGGCTTAGGCCAGTTTTAATGTTCATTTTGGGCTTTGAGGTTGGTGGAATACAAAGGAAGGGGCTCCTGGTAAGGTGGGGAGAGGGCCTCCCTCTTCGAAAACAGATCAGGTTCTTAAACCTCGGATCAAAGGAGGGGGGGTGTGTGGTTTTACAACGAGGAAGGGAGCTCTCTGAGCTGCATCCAGGAGGATTCATGCGAAATGTGAAGAATGCGGCCAAGAGGATTCAAATTCAGGAGGAAGGGAGCTCTCTGAGTTGCGGCCAGGAGGATTCATGCGAAATGTGAAGAATGCGGCCAAGAGGATTCATATTCAGGAAGAAGGGAGCTCTTTGAGCTGCGGCCAGGAGGATTCATGCGAAATGTGAGGAATGCGCCAAGAGGATTCAGATTCAAGGTGAAGGGAGCTCTCTGAGCTGCGGCCAGGGGGGTTCAACCGCGGCTCAGTTAGTGAGCAACAACCGCCAAAGGTGGCCGAAGGACTACAATGCCAGCTGACGGGTGTTGACGGGCAGTCTTTGAGGGTGGACAGCGTAGTTTACCGGCTGGGCTACCGAACCCATAATTAGTTGATGGGTCCCGGTCGAGACTGATAGGGGGTTCCCTTAGGTTGATTCCATCAATGTGGTGATAGGAGGGAGTTAAACTAGGAATTAGGGAGGGAGTAGTGAAGAGTGAGCCGCAATGTGTAAGGCTTACTCCTAGAATTTGAAGGATAATGTAGGAGTGTGAGCTTTGAATGTAAGAAGGGTGGAAATAAGGAAAACAAATTCACCTATTAATTCTTGTGGCCCCATTTTAAGACAAACTGGTGTGTTGAATGTGACATAAAAAGGGGTATGACCAAAGCTAGGAGAATAGCAGGTATTAGGTGTTACATGTGGGTCACAAGCCTTCACCCGGACTCAGACGCATAAGGGTGGAGGTTTGGGCCTCACAAGGGAATTAAGAGTTGTATTAAAAATAAATTGTGTTGTTATTTATAATTGGAAATGCAATACAATGATTGTACTATAATTGGACTAAGGCTATTTATATATGAATTATCATACATTAAGAGGTTGCACCATAAATAAACAGTAATAATCATAGTATAGATTTAAATATAATATTGTGAATATGCTAAAAATAGATTTTACCACGTATAATTGAAAATCCAAATGACATTGTTATGAAAAGAAGATTATTTATAAGAGGGATTGAGAAATTAAGAAAAATTACTAAATTCAAGAAAATGACTCAAAGATGCCTCCTCAAGATTTGATAAAGTTAGGAAAGGCATTGTTGTAGAGCTCAACTACCTCCATTTATTCCTAGGGTTGACTGTATTGTAGTGATTTAGGGCGCCATCCGGAATATGATGACTAAACCACCTAGTCTTCTTGTTGTTTGTTGTTTTCCATCTTGGTTGTCTTCCTTGTTGTGTTGATAGGTGTTTTTGTTCTTTTTTAAAAGTTTTTGTTCTTATTCTTTAAGTAACTAGTTAATTCTTCTTCCAAATCATTAATTAGTCTAGTAACGGTCTTCTCCTGTCCAAGTAACCTTCTTCAATTACTCAATAAACCTTTCTTAAGTAATTTTTTTTAGTATCCAAATGGTCGTAAGTTACTGAGTGCTGAAGTAACAAGTAATTTTTTCTTCAAATGTCAAGTATCTAAGTAACATGTACCATTCTTCAATGTATCAAAGCAACCTACTACAAGTGTCCAAGTTGCATAGGACCTTCTTTAAGTAACAAACAACCTTTCTTCATATTATAAGTAACATTACTTCAAAATACCGAATAATTCTTCAAATTTCCAATTAGCCTTTATCCTAATTGCTAGTTACCATTACCATATATTTTTTCCATTAAAATAAATGTAGATAACAACTTAACAATAATGAAGTTGTTATTAGTCACTCTCTTTCCATGTAGAAGAGATTTCCTCTTTACATGTGTAGTAATTCCTCTACTAATCTTCCAATTTCTTATCAACTCTTGAGGGGGCATTCTTGAATCATTCTATGTCAATTTAGTAATTCGTCTTAATTTCCAATCCCTCTTTATAAGAATCCTTTCTCATGACAACAGTACTTAGAATTGTAACTATAAGTGATATAATCTATTTTTAGCACATTTGTTTAATGTATGTTATTCTAGCTATAATTAGCCTCAATCCAATTATAGTGCAATTGATGTATCACAACCCCTAGTTATAAATAAAACACAACAAATTTAAAGAAAATATCTTAATTTTATTAAAACATTAGTTTTAACATCCGTAGTCTATTTTTAGAGCATAAATAATGCAATAATAAATTTGGTAGATATTTATATACTCAACTTATTATGTTAAAGTTTATATCATAATCGTATTACTCATCATATTTAATTTCCTTAGGCAATCAAATATGCTCATGAAATGTAGATTACAAAGGCTCAAAACTTATTATGATAAGAGAGCGGAATGGAATAGATATGCAATAAATGATTTTGATTTTAAGTTAAAATCTTGATGCCTTTTAGACTCGTGACAATCATTAATTTAAGAAGATACACGACTCAATTATCAACGTTCTTGCATGCAATTCATATAATCTTCTTCTGATATTCTCTGTCTCATGTGGGTGCTAGATTTTTACGAGTTTTTCCCGGCATTCCCCTTCACTCATAGCTTTGCATTACAACTATCCCCATCTCATGTGAGTTCCACTTACACAATTGCATTTCATTATTCGCACAATTATTCTCCATTATTACAATTCCTTCACCACATGTATAACTTCACAATCAATCCTTACACATTTGCGTCTCAACTCCTATAATTTTCTCATTTCTTGAAAGTTCTATATAATTCAATCATACTCAAATTTTGACACATATATTTATCTCACCTCTTGTGAGATTTCTATGCATGACACTCATCAATTCTCTCAAACATAGTCAATTAATGAAGTTTAAGCTATCAATTATTTTGTCTCTACCTTGAATAACTAAAATGAAGGATTGAAGTTGAAGTTTGTATATTTCAAAATGATAAAGATACAAAGGACCTAGCTCTTGTGTAGCTTATTGACATGAATGAGGTAAGGTCCTCAAACTCTAATCCTAACTCTATATATAATAGGAGGAAGCGCCTAACATGTGCCTCCCTCCTATATCTCTACATCTCCTATTTTTCTAAGAAGATAAAGATGGCTTTCTCAGACATCCTCAAAGAGAGCACATATAATTTTCATCTTATTTTACATTCAAAATGTGGTAGATTGTATTGTAAAATCTACCTATGTGTTATCTAGGTATGGAAAGATTCCTAAGGCTAACCAAGAAATCATTTCTTGGCCCTTAATTACTTCCACCTGTGTTTGCATTACCTATTTGGCCTAGGTGATTACTTGCCACTTTGAAGCCCACCAATCCTAAGTGGCTTGCTATGTGGCTTATTAATTTCTAATAGTTTCACTAATGTTTTACTTGCCCCCTCCATAACCTATTAATCTAAATTGGCTTACTAATCATGGCCAATCAACCTTACGTAGTATCTTATTTCTATTAATTGGTAATTGGCCCGTTGTATGGCTAAGGTGGTATGTTACCCACTCCGGTTGATTGATGTCCGAGCTTTCTTTTCCATTTCTAATGGTTCTCCTTCCTTTGTTGATTTGGGATTTGTAGTAAACAATTACTACACATGTAAAAAAAAATTCTTTACATGGAAAGAGAGTGTCTAAGTATAACTTCATTATTCTCTAGTTGCTATCTACACATGTTTTAATGGAAAGAAGTTTTAGTAATGGAGACTAACAATTAAGAGACTATAAATAAAAGTCGAGAAAGAAAAAATCTTGGGACAAAAGTTTAATTGGTTACTTGGCTATTTATCAATTTTGAAGAAAAATTACTTGGTTATTGGATTACTTATTGATTTTGAAGAAGAGTTAACTTGTTATTTGGTTACTTGGTTATGTAGTTGATTGGATACTTCGATGGTTGTGGAAACTCGTTACTTGGCTACCTAATGCTTTGGAGGTCAAGTTAACATGTTATTTGGATATTTATATCACTAGGTTACTTAAGATTTTTAGCTATTCAAAGAAATAATTAATTAATTACTTGAGAAAAAGAAGAAATAATTGTGGCACATGAAGATGCACAATGCTACAACATACAAATAGTAGTTCATATAATCTAGATCAATGTATAGAAATAACACTTGAGCTTAAAAAGACAATTACGGCACATGAAGAAGATACAACACTATAACGCATGAAAAAAATGAACAAAATCTAGATCAATGTTTAGAAAGGAACACCTGAGATTAAAGAGACAATTGCAGCACAATAAAAAATTCAACACAAAAAGAAAGTTACATACAAACAATTGATAGATTATAATCAACACATTGTACAACAAGATTACTTGAAGAAATATCACCAAGAAAAATGTCCCTTCCAAAAAAAGACAATTTTAAGGTTATACTTAAAAATCCATCATGTTGAAGACAAGGTAGATGAACTTTTAAAAGACACCTACCAATATAACAAGGGAAAACAACCAAAAATAGATAATAACAAATGACCAAGAAATTAGATGGATTAGTCATTTCAATATGAACGATTACAATACGGTCAACTCCAGGAACAAGTGGAGGTAGTTGAGCTCTACATTGACTTTGATTTTAATTATCATTATATGATAACCAAGGAGAACATCTTGAATACAATTGGTGCATCAAAAATATTTGAAATCGTTAAAAATTATTTAGTAATTGATGAAGAGATATTCTTTAATGTTATTGTTTCAAAAAATAAATGAAGCACATGCAACCATATTTACATTTTAAGAACAACAACAGAAAAATATTAGTGAAGTTAGGACAATGTTTTTTGTCTTTAGAGTAATGCATTATTTATCTCATATTCAAATGCCTCATAGAAAAACAAACTCTTAATTTTGTCACTAATTAAATGTAAATATATTTATTATATTAATGATTTTTACCATTATATAAATATTGATTATAAATATTATTTTTCATTTGGCAATCGTGAGCCATCAAAACCGCTCACAATTTGAGTTAATGCTCATTGTCTAGTAAAGAAGGATGTTAGTTATTAAAAATTAAATTGATGTTAATAAATTAGCATTGTTAATATAATTTCACAATACATGAAAATCTGACATAACATCGAGTAAATGGAAGCATGAGTAGACAATGGCGTATGCAAATAAAGGTGTTAAACATATGAAGGTTAACCGGATGGGGGCTGTTGGATTGATCGGACGACGAATAAAGTCCGTTAGATTTAGGAATTTAGATAGTGATAGTGAAATCAACCATAGATATTAACTATTAGATGTAGGTACAACTAGATCTACGGTAAATAAGGCTTGGTGGTTGGAAGAGGTTGATCCGCAAAAATTAACGCAAAACTTACTTTAATTCTCTTTCACGTTTTGTATATTTTCTTTTTCTTCCCCTCCATGTAGGTAAAGGCACAAAGTTTTTAGAATGCTAGCAAATTGAATGTTCAATAAAATGATTTATCAACCCTATCAATGTTGAATACAAAGGTTTATAAATCCTATTAATGTTGAATAGAATTTTTTGAAACCACGTTGAATCATTGTTGTGCGGATTTGGATTTGTTGGAACAAATTATGTATGGACGTTTGGCTACTGGATGGAAAGCCATTGTTGGTTGCAATTCCAGTTTGTATTGTTGTTATTTGAATAAGTTTCAAATTGCACAATTTTTGGATGCATAATGTTTTTTGCATAAGCTTCTAGTTACTTTAATTCGTTTGCATTAGCTTTTGGTTACATTAGATATTGGTTTAATTAGTTTTTTTGTGTTAAATTTTGTTGTGTTAGCTCCAATTACATTGTTAGTCTTCTAAGATTTTGCAGCGTGTAAGAATAAGAGGCATGAGGTAAAAATATAGATAAAATTATTGATAAAATTAGAGATTGAGTTAGAGATTTGATTGGATTGATGGCTTGGAGGGTGGAAAAGGATCACCCATCCAAGTACTATCTCTAAAAAATGTGGCTTAATTTTCAACCCTTTCATTACTCGGCCAACCCAGCCAAAGGTGGTTGTGAAATTTTGTGGAAGTGAGATACCTTGAGCAAATCCTACTCGAGGTAATAATGCATGAAATTAAGATAAGGCTAAGATATTTTAGGTTGGACAAAAAGCAGTTCCATGAGGGATGAAATAATGGACCTAGGATAATTTTAGATGGTTCACATGAATGAATGTAATGTAATTTAATGATTATAGGAGATAAATGGTCATTGCTTGAACTTACTAGAATAATCTACCCATCCGGCCAATCTTGTGGATTGTTATTTTTATTGGAGTAGCAATTGTCACTGCAACAACCGTCTCTAACTATCATAGTGTAATAATATCCAATGTAAAGCCATCGAACCTTACATTACATAATCAATATGAATGTGAAAGATAGTGGAACATCATGTCAAGAAATTGTTGCTAAAAAGAATGTCCGTCAAGTTGAGGCCGATGATGGACATGGTTTTTTTGACACTTTGGGATCTGAGGAACCTCCATATTCAATCTTTGGGATCCAAAGACTTTCCACCAAATATTGAACTTTCCTCCATTGAACTTGTCAATGATTCTAGCGGCTTTGCTTTCAAATGATGCCATCGTATGCTCGGGTATACGCTCAAAATACTCATACAATATATTTCTCACCCTAAATGCCTTACATTCTCAACTATTTCTAGTTAAATGTTCTAGACCTCGTGGAAATTCTTAATACATTCAAATCATTCAAATAGATCTTCTTCACCTCAAATGCCTTACATTTCAAATTATTTAAATAATATTTTCTAAAATATAAAAGAGTTAAAAAAATATTCAAATCACTCAAATAAGATTTTTTTTTACCTCAAATGCCTTACAAAGCCCTAAATCATTCAAATGCAATTTTCTATACCTTAAGGGAGTTTGAAAAACACTCAAATCATTCAAATAAGATCTTTTCATCTCAAATACCTTACATTTTTAAATAATTCAAATGTATCTACACTCTTAAAGATTTAAAAAAAATTCAAGCCTCTCAACTCATGTACTATTAAAGTCTAAACACCTTCAAAGCTCTCCTAGAAACTCTTGAACTCTCAAAATATTAAAAATAAATGTTTTAAAGCCTAAACACCTCCAAACCTATCAAATAAGTTTCTCAACATTCAAGTATCTCAAATCATGTACTAATGGAGTCTAAACACAACCTTTGAACATTCAAAACATTTAGGTCAGATGCTTGAAGTCTACACACCTCCAAACCTCTCAAATAAACCTCTCAGAATTCAAAGAAACTCAAATTACATGCTCTTGCATCAAACATAGACTCATGCATAAACAAAAAAACAAATAAATATTTACAACAACAAAATAAGTCCTTGGACACCTCCAACGCTCCGAAGCGCCAACTCCTCAAGATCCACTCCACAAACTTAGATGCAATAAAATCTCTAAGCACTTAATGAGGGAAACTATCTTAAGAACAATGAGCAGTGAGCAATGAGCGGTGAGCAGTATGACATGAGCAATGAGTAATAACACATAAGTAGTGAGCGGTAACACATGAGCAATGAACGGTAACACATGAGTAATGATTTCAAAATTAGTAAAGGTGCACAGGTTTAGGGTTCATAAACTAAATATAATACTACATGAATTGAATATTTTCAATTATAAAGATTTTAAATGAAGCAAAAAGGAAGAAAACGTATTACCATGAGTCATTTGAAATACTTTCAGTCCATTGTTAATTTTTATTATAATAATCCAAACCAGAACATGTCATTTATTGACATTCAAATATATGTTGCTTAATAGAATACTTGCAATACTACTCACATTCTACAATACCAGTAAGTTCAAGTAGTCGCATGACCTCATTATAGGTATATGTAGGTGCATGAATGAATTTGTCACTCTCGTAATCCACCTTGCACAAAAATCTAAACACATAATAAAGATGTTTACAATACACCCATTTTCTTTTCTTTCCCAATGCATGAGAGGACATTTTTGTGAAATCCGGACATGTGCAATGCGGGATGTCGCCAATTGTGACATGGTATGTGATATCCTTCTTGGAGACAATGTTGATTATCACTCCACAGCCCGAATATGGAATGGCAGTAACCCCAACCACATAGTAATTTTCCATGAGTCCGGCACTCTCCCATTTGTTTTTGTGATCCGCCAGCGGTGCTGTTGGATTACGACGCACTGTCTTCCCAAACCTGAATGTAGGGTGGGTATCCGGGTTTGGTGGCATACAAAAATGCGAGCAAGGGATGGGGAGAGTTGCGATTGTTGAAAGCCTGTGACGAGGGGACAATGCCTCCCTCTGCTGTAGTTGAAATCTAACATCTTCAAGTGCCAAAACCTCCTCTCTCGATAAACTGGTACCTATTTTCACCGGCCATGTGTTGGGTACTATAGGCCAATTCAACACATATTTCTTCTTACTGACACTCACACAACGTTTGATGTCGTGAGGGCAAAATCAAAATTCATACTCCACATTATTGGGAGAGCGAAATTCCTTCTTGAGCCCTTTGTATGTTGGAGCAAGTGTGCCATGTTTCCCAGTTCCAACTTTGGCATTGCACATAATCCATGTAATGACCTGCAGTGCCCAACATTGTTTGGCTGAGTTGGGTGGTAATCTTGCAATGTACCACTTGGAAGCAAGACAATCAATCTCTAACATGGATGTAGTATGTGCCACACCATGAATTGTAGAACTCAACGATTCCTCTATGCGTTGACGAGTTGGTCGGGTGTTGGAATGAGGAATGGAATAGTTCACTTTGTCGGGTCGCTAAGAATCACAATCAGCATCCGGTGGCAAGTTGAGTGTGCGTTTGGTGGAACCAAAGAGCTCTGACCCTTCCAATGCACAATCTCTAGTGTTGACGTCTTCTGCCCCTGGGTAAGACTTCATGGCATCATCCAACATTTTTGGATCTCCACACATGGCAGCCGCTTTGAATTTTAAGTATGCCAAATCAGGACCTTTACCATCAGATCCCCTTTCAGCCATGTCGATTTGCATGAAGGTACGGATCATGTTGTCCACTGTAGCTTCATATAAACAAGTCATCTTGTTGCCAGACTGTTGGAGCCATCTGTTGTATACAGTCTCGGCAAGGTTGCATGTTGGCATTTCCGCACGTTCTTCTATTGTCATATCTTATGAACAGCACACAAATATGAGGATAAGAAAAATATGATAAATATATAACAGTGGAAGAAAATTGAATGATATTAAATAATGAATTTTGATATGTACTTACAAATAACATATGACCACCTCATTGTCTGTAACGAAAGTGCCAAAAACCCAACCATTCTAAAAGGCCAATGATGCCTTCTTCCGAGGCTGCTCCGGATGACAACCACCAAGAACATATAACATGATACTTAGTATCGGTGTCGTCCATTGTTTTCACGTCTTTGTAATTCTTGCATATTTGTTTGTGTTGAAATTGCAATGATGGTTTGATATACTTTTGGGTCACCTTATCCAGGCTCGCAGACCAATGGAAAAGACACGTACACTCATGTGCAACCATGAATAGACTTGGGTCACCATCCTCGTAAGTCGTCCTCACCGCATTTTAATTAGCTTGAGCACTATCAGCCATTAACCCCTTGAAATTTACATTTGGTACACCATTTTTTGCCATGACAGAATTCAAATTTTTCCAAAAGAAAATTTGTGCTGCACCATATTCAGATTACAAGTCACAACACGCAATAGTTAACACTTTACAGTATCGACTGTTGTATACATGGCAAGCGATTATCGTCCGGTCTTTTAAATGTTTGACATGGTCAAACATAATCCATGAATTTTTCATATTCCCCCCGACTTGCATCTTCTTTACAAGTTCCACCTCTACTTGGAAGGTCTACAGACATCTTGAAAACAAACATTTTATCTTAAACCAATGACGAACTTAAAATCAGAGTGGTCTTTAAGTGCCATAATACTATCCATAGTTCCCATTCCACTACGCAAAAATGCTTTGATCCACATACAATTCATACAAAGTTACAACAATTTGGGGACGCAAGAGTGGTGAATTTGTTCATGACAACTTCTAAAGATGAACCAACCAAGTGATGGTTTTCGCCATTAGCGGGATATTTGAGAAGGTAATCGGCCAAAAATTGTTTGCTCGTTGCGATAACTATGGCTCAATTTTTGTTGTGGATGTTTTCAATACCCCATTTGCAATGCACTGGTATGCCATGTCTAATGATTCAAGGTATGTGCCATTGGCCACAGGATGATCACGTACACCAAGAGAATGCAAGCCTTGAACATTCCAACAGATATGAAGTGGATGTATATTATTCGAGCATGACACAAAACAATGTACACATGTGTGGAACCTTACACTCAATAGTAGACCTAATGGAGAGAACATTACCCACAAGAAATGGGAGAGGAGTTGAACCAGTCCATTCAGTGTTGTTCCGGAGATCCCCATTGCGATGCATGTAATCACAGTAGTCATTAGGACATTGGAGATGACCTGCACAAGTAGACTGCTAGAAGGATAATCCAAAACCATTTTGGATATTTGTGGTTTGGTAGTGCACCAAGGGTGACCGTCGCACATCTTGTCCATGCCGTCCATTAAGCGGCCATATGTACTTGAAACTTTAAGTGTCACAGGGGGCAAGAGAAACAAAACGTCGCCATTAAAAAAAATGGTAAGTACTTGACATCACGAACATCTATATTGTGAAAATCAATGGATGCGAGATCTGACTTTGATTTTTTTTCTTGACTTTGTAAGCTTCAAGGCATCAACGATAGTCAATCCTATAGATGAAGGTAAAGGTTGTAGTGGAGGACGTTGAGAAGGTGAGATGTGGGGAACCAACCTCATGTACATAGGACCACATGGGGATTTGGCTACATGTATAGGGTTGTGAAGGAGTAGAATGAACATTTAAAAATAGAAACGGCGATGTGTTTGAAAGATCAACACATGCATAAATATCATTTTTAGAATCGGATTGCACAAACACACTGTCACCAGTGGGTTTTAATTTAACAGGTACGACAAAGGGAATTTGAACTGTGAATATACCATATTTGTTTGTTAATATGACAGTTGAAGCTTGCATCTGACACTCAAAAAACATATCACCCTAAATGAAACAAGTCTTTAAATCCACATAAAACCAACATCAGTTCTGTTATTTTGAACCAAAATCGTTTCATACACATCTCCATATGAAGAGTACATCTCCTGCTCTAAATACATGGTTCATATATGGAGGTTGAATCTCAAAGTAAACAAATCCTTCGATACATCCATATGACCATCATCTTGAAGTCGCAAAATGAAGGGAATTAAAGATCTATGAGCTCTAATGGTAGCCATGGAGAACAATGAATAGATGAACAACACATCACAATAATATTGGATCAATGTCGTTTTTGTATTGAGTGATGTATAATATAATAATAATTGGAATTGAAAACATGTGATATCATAGCATCTAATAATATAGAAGGAGACAAATCATAATAGTAGTCAGAGAATATTTGCAAGCAAGGCATAGAATCCTAAACCAGATTCTAAAAAATATCTCATTTGGAAACTTAGCCATAGGAAATTCGAACCCACAAAGGAGTTGTGGTTATGGATATCATGGAGAAAACGACATTAAATAGTAAACAAGTTGGCAGAGTTTTAAAATGTGACTGTGTAGGTTGAATGTAGATGCATGAACAATTAAATTTGGTCAAAAAAATAAATAATTGGCCATTATAAATAGAACGAAGTGGATGTGGAAGGTTGGGATATCGGAGAAAATTTGGCGGATATAATAAAAATAGAAGTAGAATGAAAGACGCATTGAAATAACTCAGTCATTGGACGCGAATTGCAACATTAATGATCATAATATGCACCAGGTTTATGTGAGATATAAACACTAGAAGCATATATGAAAGTGGAGTGGTAGAGGACATATCATAGACACCAATGATAGTGGAGGATGTAGAGAGAACACTAGTGAGGCGAAAGAAAAGGTGTAAGAAAGCTTTGTACTTCTGAGAAAGAAAGGTTTGCACTGAATGTAGGAAGGGAAGGGAAAAATATCCTTTTGAGTGGATAGAAAAAATTGTGAAGACACTAGATTTTGATACAATATTAACATTGGCGATGGAGGACGATGAAGGTGCAAAGAACAAAGAACATGCAAACAATCATATATCGGAGTAAAAAATGAAGACGAGACCAAAAAACAAAAAAAAAACAAAAAAAATTAGCTTCACTTTCATATAATTTGATAGTGTATTGAATGAAAATGAGGTAGAATATGACATTTACGTTTAATTACAAATTGTTGAACGGTTTAAAATGATGGAAATGTTACTAAAGTGAATCATGTTTGTTAACGCACAGGGCATGTGGTAGCAACTTAGAGAATTTATAAGTTAGAATGAAGAACCTTGTGCATTGACGCACAGTGTACATGACAACGACTTAGGAAGGTTATAAGTTATGAGGGAACCATGTACATTGATGTATGATGTATGTGGTGGCCAGTAAGAGAGTTTGAAAATTAAGAGGGAAAACCCTATGCGTTAACGCACCAGGTATGTGCCAACGACTTGGAGAGCCGAAAAGTCAAAAAAATACCTATTGTATGAATTTGGAACGACGTATAGAAGGTTGGAGCAAGGAATTTAGCAAAAATGGGGTTAGAATGCAAAAAATGAGGAATATGTATGATGAAATATTGATGCAATATGTGGTAGGGGCTAGAAAATCATAAAAAACAATAGGAAATTTTTTTGTGCCCGCAAACTAAAAATCTACGAGGTGGCCAAAAACAATGAAATACATAGAAGAATGAATAAAGAAAATGATTTCAAACAAGAAAAAAATATTGTAGCTATGCAAATTTAGATAATATAAAATATTTTTATTATTTTTTCTGGACATCATTTGTATTATTTATATATTTTACAAGTTTTAGCATATCTACCACATCCAGACTTTAAAAATAAAAATAAACTTTTCAAATATTTGATATGAATCTTGTGCCTTAGCGCACAGAGGCTATGCACGCAACTTTGCTAGGCCTCCAGCAGGGCACATACACCCCGTGCGTTAACGCATAGGGTCTGCCTTAGTTGTTTAGGGTAAGCCGCCACCCTAATCATACAATACTTAAGCTATCAAAATCATACCTTAGGATTATTTTCCCCTTCTTTTTCTTGTTGGTGGTTGTGTATTGTTGTTATTGGTGTTGCTACTACTATTGTTGTTTCTTTTGTATTGTTCTTGCTCATGTGTTGCTACTACTTCTAGTTCTGTTGGTGTTGGTGTTACTAGGTTTAGTTATTAATATTTTGTTGTTGTTGCTAGTGGTGTTGCTACTACTAGTAATGCTATTATTACTAGTGTTGGTGTTATTGGGTTCAATTACTTATTTGTTGTTATTCTCATGGTGTTGGTGCTCTGTTACTGCTGTTGGTGTTGTTATTTTGCTATTGGTGCTATTGCTCCGGCTCTGTTTCTGCTGTTGTTCTTATGCTAGAATTGGTGTTGTTGTTGCTGCTTTCATTTTGTTGTTGGTGTTGGAATTGATGTTGCTACAGGTATTCTTCCATCTCTACATCCTCTTTTTTTAAACATGCTCTTTTTTGCAATCTTTACATTCAAATATTTATTGACATTTCTAGAACTTAGTTCATCAAAATGATTACTTCATTGTTTGCATTTAGGACCAAACAATGGATGTGGAGAAAACAATTTTTAATTCCATTGATGAAGATTTTACAAAAAATTCAACTCAAGATTGTCCATCTGTACAATTTTATCATGATCATGACATTTCATCAAATCTTCATAATAAGAAAAAAAAAAATTACATGAAACCTTCAATGATTTTGACTCTGATGAAGGCAATCATGGTGATAATAAAACCTATCAAGAGAAAGTGTGGGAGCTTATGGACAAACAAAAAGTCAATTCTACTGCCATAATTTTTTCAATCCGTCTTGGACCCAAATCACGTTTGTTTGTACCTCCATGTCGCATGGTCCCTATGTCTATTGTGTGTCCTAGATTAAAGGGTAATATTACTAAATTACAGCCTGATTTCTTCAACAACTATCGTGATGGTGACCGTGTATTTTACATATCGGCCACTGATTCTAAGGGAGATTTTTAATTTGTGAATAATGAGGCTCGTGCATCTTGAAGCCCAAATTGGACTCAAACAAATGCCGTATTTGAATGTCAATTGTATTTAGACCCTTCATTTACATCATAAAAAATAAAATATTCTTTATATGGGATGATAATCAGAAATTTTCTGCTTGGAAAAATTACATTGACCGCGTACATACCGAAGATTATGAGCATCATGTCTTTGTGAATTCTATCATTTTAGAGCCCAAACCTGACGACATTCCAAGTTTGTTGAATGCTATGCACGACATCAACAAATAATGCTTTTACCTATTAGTTTTCTTTTAATTGTTTTTGGTTTATAATTTAATTTTCAAATTATATCATCCTAAATCTAATCAGTTTAATATTTTTTCAAGTCGACCGAGAACTCTCACGTTTCGACCAATTTGGTGGACAATTTGTATCGGATGCAAAACATTGGCACAATGCCTTTGACTTCCTTTAAAAAAAATTGGATCCAAAAACGATGTGGGGAGAAGTCTGTTGAAACTTGATATTTTTTTACGCGACCTATGTTTTTAGATTATATGTACAATGTAAGTTCATTTAATTTTTTCTATTGTGTTATTTATGTTTATTCATCTTCACTTTAGATTATATCTATTGAATTTTGTTTAATTGTTCAGCAAAAACTTGTTGAGGCTAACGATATTGCTCTCAATCATTACAATGAAACTCATCCCCTTGAAAGAACATCAAAACGAGTTTCAAAAGCAATGTCTACAGCTGTCAACAAAAAACGTACAATGTTGTCTTTTATGTTTTACAAATGAACTAGCGATTGCTGACATCAACTTGACACATGCTTTCCTTGAAGAAGTTAAGCATCATTGGGATTCATTTTTGGTGCCTGAAATATTACAAAAGAAATTTCATCGTGTTGCTGTAAGTAATGTGGATGTAGAAGTCAAATTCGGATGGCTCAAACTTTGGAATGACAATAAGTTTGACAAAAATGCATTGTATTTCTCGAAATCGCCCCTCTCTGATTCTGCACTTGATGATTGGTTATCAAAGTCTACATATTGGGCACTGTTGGAAAAAAAATGTATTGAAGAGCTTCATAGTATTTTTTCATCTCCTCTTCAATTGCTAGCAGATGTGCCTATTCTCTTCGAGTATATCCCAACCTGGAAGTTTGCGGCTTTCAATTCAATATTCAATCGTGAATTCATAAGCATGGAAGTAAAAAAAACACAACGCTTGGGATGAGCAACCTAATATTGATTTTGCTATGAAACGTATATTATACAGGTACAACCTAATTTTTATCGTCTATTTAAGTTTTTTTATTACATGTGTTAAACTATCATTTAATGTTTGGCTCATAATATTTTTGTGTGTAGGTATTTTCAATATGTTTTCATTCCGCACAAGTGTGTTTTATGAGAACCTTGTTCTTTCCGAATTGGCGTGAGATTGGCGCAAGATATTCATCCATGTACACTACTGAAATTTGTTTATATTAATCATTTCTACATTATGAGGATTGTGGTTGGTATCTTAATTGTCCTAAAGATGCATGTTTATCAAGTGAGAAAGCAGTGCATAAGATGAATGATACAAAAAAATGGATCCTCGTAATATTACAATTTTGCAAGCATAAATTGTGCAGCTCAATTTTTACACAAAACATCGTAAAAAAAACATGTTCATAAAAACAAAATACAAGGTTAATAAAAAATTTCACAATATGAAGAATTGTTTGTTCCTTCCAATGATTTGAATAAGAACACCCTTAGAGACAAAAGGTCAAAATCTGGGTGCGATGTATTGGAATTTCATTACTCTAGCACCAATGAATGTTTTGAAAAAACAGTTATTCATACTCAAGAATAATCTCACGCACTCTTTTGTTCGATCTACTGCTATCAAGAACAAGTCTGAAGAGGTGGATGTAAGCCCTCCTGAGTGGATCCAATGACGGGCATTTATTGAAAACGTCAGTAATTTTGATTTTCTATTTTCCATTCTATTCTTATTCTTATATTGTGATGTGTTGTGGTATTTCAGTTGAATGACAATCGGAAATTTTACGTCATGGGAAGTCTGACTCTCTTTGCCGTTGACTTGGTTTTCTTCAATTTCCCGACGGTTTTGACTTCAATATTTCTAATAGACCTATTGAATTTCCTTTATGGAATAAATATGACAAGAACTGGATGATTACAATAATGTCCTTGTGCAAGTCCATCTAATCTGACGATGGCGTCCTCATTGTATTTTTTGCTATTGATATGCAAACCAAGAAGGTTTTGAATTCAACCTCACACAACGGCAACATGAAAGTTCTTAGGACTTTTATTTGCCTAAATTTGTACATGGTTTTCAAGGATCCGGAGTGTCCAACCTACACCATAAGTATAACACATCACAATTGTTTTTATATAATTATTTTGGTGTTATTTGTATTGTATATAGTTTTAATACAATTTATATTTTTTTGTAGACTTCGGCATTTATGGCTTATGTCTTGGTAAGGGATTTTACTACCAAAAAATCTACAAGACAACCAAAATCCACGGTTTTTGGCATTGGATTAAAAAGTTAAAAATTTACTTTTCAATTTTGTGGATGAGAAAAACATGTTTCCTCAAAAATCGATAAGACCTTGGAGGGGTCCATATAAAAAATCGCCGTGTTTTTTTCAAGACCTTATTGAATTGTTTACACCGACAAATGGACGCGTTGTTGATTTGACATATTCAACTAGATTTTCTATTCTGGCAACACGCGCATGTGGCAGACATCTTCTTACATTTGAGGGTGATAATGAAATGTTTGAGCACATATTGAAACCACTTTTGGAAAAAAAATTGAAAGAGAAGTCATCTAATGTCGCAACCCTTGCTAGTTTTCCTTCACTTAGCTTGACCGCCTTTCCAACCTAGCAAGTGCCACGAGCGCTAACCTGCACATCCCACACACATGCATGGTTAGCTCCCAAAACCGCGGACCTTCAAGCTCATGGCTAGGTCACCAAACCCTCCTACACATGCATTTGGGACTCTCCCCTTCGTAGGTAGCCAATGGCTAAGGTGGACTTCCATCCATGGAAGTCCACTCTTGGGTTGATCATCGTGTTGCCAAAACAACACTACAACTACCCGGAGCACATTGCCAAGTATGCTCCGGGGGGGTCAGTCGGCTAAGCCGCCTCACCCATATAAGCCTCTAGGACTTTGGGCGGGGCCCCTACCCCACCTTCAAGTATCCTTTTGTCTCTCTCTACAAGGGTTGGGGCCAAGTGGACATTTTCCCTTAGCCGCTGGGGCTAGAACCTCCCAGCAGCTTCAGACCACCATAACTTCTACATATGATGTCTGATGCTCTCAAGAGACCACTCTATCGTCATCTACTCTTTGCGTAGATGCCGATGGACTCCTCACTTGCCTCATTCGGGCAATTATTGAGGAAGTTATGGCTCCTCAAACCTTGGCAGTCCCGGGCACCACTCCCAGGTCACTGCTGTCCCAGGGTGCTGTCCCGGGACAGCGCCCCACTCAAATGGCCATATCTCCTAGCTAGCACCTCCGATTGAGGTGTTCCTTAGCATTCTAGAATTCCACCGCCATAAGCTACTCATAACTTATGGCCTTACCCTCATGACTCTTAGTCCCCATGGGTGAGAGGCGTTCTTAACGCCCGGGGCCCTCACCCACACTAAGAGTACTTGGGCCCTCTCACCAATGACGCCACAAGTCCCGGGTGTCACTCCGGGGTCCCCCTTGTGCCCATGGTGTTGCGGGCACTCCTCATGGAGAGGTGCGCGACATCTAAGGAGAATACTCAAGATCTTACAAGAGAAGATGATAACCTATCGGATGTGGAAATGCTTGAATTTGAGTGTGAGTAAGTTTTGATACAATAATTGTTCATTCAATTCATTAGTTCATTTTTATTTTTTCAAAATTATTTACATATTTGATCGATTTTATTTTAGAAATACGAATGGAAACATGACATGTCTCCCGTTTTGGGCACATAGACAATTCCTACAAAGTCCAAGCCGTAGCCCGCGTCTCCCATCATATGTTGAAAATGTTGCAATTGCAATGTTAAATATCGAAGATTCGGATCCAAATGAAGTTTTGCTATAGTTCCAAAATGAATTTGCAATGCATAGGTGTTCAAATATATATAGATGACGAGGCAAAAGATAGTTTCATGTCCAATGCTACTAGCGATGAATTAAATATTTGGATTTCATGTTGTTTATCCTTCCCACGGTAGGATATTGGTGGCCCTATTACCAAATATTTCACCTTCCTCACTGCTCACAAGTTACCGCTCATCGCTCACAAGATAGCACTCCCCGGCTCTTCACTTACATGGTGGGCCCATAACCTATTGGAATCGATAGGAGATAAGATTGCACAAGCATAGACACATATACAAAGGCATATGAACAACGTTTGGAGTGAGATGGTCTCATGTTCTCTTGATTTTACTTTTTATTGATTTTTTTCTTTTCATTGGTTTACACAAGTAATTTGGGATAATTTGTATCCCTTTTTGGACTAGCATGATAGCCTTATTCTAATCTTATTATTTTTATGTTTTTTTTTATATTTCTATTGACTATGAGCAATCTAATGTTCTACCTTCTAAAGGATGCAAATGGATGTTCAGCACCAAGAAACATTGGGTGAAATTGTTAGGTATATAACACGATTAATACCAAAAGGATATTCTCAAGTGGCCGGAGTGGATTTTAATGAGACAATTGCTCCCGTGACCAAGTTTATCACCATTAGAAATTCTAAATTGTTAAATTTTTTTGATGAGGAAGTTGTGAATGTACAAAAGAAAATGGAAGGTGTTTTATACAAGACCGGAGTAGGATCTTTCATGTATGCAATGGTGGCCATGAGGGCAGATATTGCATTTGCGATAAGTACGGTGAGCCAATTCATGTCTAAGGCCGTTCCACTACATTGGATGGCTACAAATCGCATCATGAGATATTTGAAGGGCATTGTGGACTTCAAATTATGCCTCGAAGGCAAGGATATTATCTTAAGAGGTTTATGCAATGCAAATAAAGCAAAAGATGCAAACGGCCGGCGATCTATCACATGGTACATATTTTTTGTTGGCGTTGGAGTCATTTTGTGGAAATGCAAGAAACAATCAAGCATTGCGTTGTCTACGATGGAGGCAGAGTACATGACTACTAGCCATTTTACCAAGGAAGCGGTTTGGCTTCGGCAACTTTTGGCGGATGTGGGATATGTGCAAGAAGGATCGACATCCATTATGTGTGACAATCAAGAATGCATAGCACTTGGAAAGCATCCCACACATCATTCTTGCACCAAACATATCGATATACAACATCACTTCATTAGAAAAAAACTTGAAAACCAAGACATGTGTTTGAAGTATTATCCTACGGAGGATATGATAGCGGACATGCTAACCAAACCGCTTGGAAATGATAGGCATCAAACATTAACAAAGACAATGGGTTTAAAACCTTTGACTACTCACAAATTGGAAGTATAGAAGGTAGAGCATTAGATTGCTCGTAGTCAATAAAAATATTAAAAAAAGAAGCACGAGAAATAATAAGGCTAGAATAAGGTTACCATACTAATCTAAAAAGGAATACAAGTTATCCCATATTATAAATGTAAAATAATGAAGAGAAAAATATCAATAAAATGCAAAGAAAAAGAGCATGAGACCATCTCACTCCAAAAATTATTCATATGACTTTATATATTTGTCTATACTTGTGCAATATTATCTCTTATTGATTTCAATAGTTGCAATACAATGGCGTCATCTTCACTTTGGCGTTTTTTATTTTTGCACTTCAACATCTCGTGCATTAAAGGCGTCGTCACGTACTCCATCATAAGTTCTTTCATTGGCATCGTCTCCATGGCGGTGATCAAGTATTCAAATGACGCCGGTAAGCTCTTGAAGAAGATCACGACAATGTCTTCGTCTCTTTCTAAATAAGTGAGTTGATGCATGAACGCCTTGGCTTTGTTAGCATGGTCCAACAAGTCATTGGCTTCTTGCATCTTGCACATAAAAAACTTATTGCGAATGAACATGATCTTAAACAACTCTTTGTCTTAAGAATTTTGCAAAAGATCTTCTATACCTCCGCAGACCCTTTTCAACTATTGTTGTACGTAAGTTGGTTGTCCGACAAATTGACGTTGATGATAGACATGGCCTTCTTAACGCGTCTTTGGTAATCCTTCAACACTTTAGGATCCGCATTGGAAGGTAGAGGTTCCTTGAATCCGTCCACAATATCCCAAAGATCCATGGATACCAACAACATTTCAATTCTGAACTTCCAAAGATTGAACTTCCGTCCATTAACCTTGTCAATGTTTATAGCGGCATTTCTTTCAAATGATGCCATTGTACGCTTGGATATACATTCAAAATACTCAAACAATATATCTTTCACTCTAAATACCTTACATTCTCAAATATCTCAAGTTAGATCTTCTATACCTCGTGAAAGTCCTTAAGACATTCAAATTACTCACACAAAATCTTCTTATTTTTAAATTCCTTACACTCTCAAATCATTCAAATAAGATTTATTACACTTCAAAAGAGTTCAAAATATACTCAAATCATTTAAATTATTCAAATCAAATCTTTTTAATCTAAAATGCCTCACACTCTCAAATCATTCAAATAAACTTTCTATACCTCAAGAGAGCTTGAAAGATATTCAAATCATTCAAATCATTTAAATGTGTCTTGCACTCTCAAAGAATCTTCTCAAAATTCAAACATCTCATGTTATATGCTATTGGAATCTAAACACCTTCAAAGCTCTCAAAGTAACTCTTGAACTCTCAAAATATTCAAATCAAATGCTTCAAAGCTTAAACACCTCCAAATCTCTCAAATAAACTTCTAAATAGTAAAGTCTTTCAAGTCATGTGCTATTGAAGTTTGAACACATTCAAAGCTCTCAAATAATTTTTTCAACGCTCAAAATATTTAATTCAAATGCATTAAAATTTAAACACCTCTAAACCTCTCAAATAAGTTTCTCAACAATCAAGTCTCTCAAGTCATGTACTATCGGAGTCTATGTACATCTTCCAAGCTCTCAAAAAAATCCTTGAACGCTCAAAATACGCAAGTCAAATGCTTGAAGTTTTAACACCTCCAAACCTCTCAAATAAACCTCTCGATACTCAAGAAACTCAAACATACATTAAAAAAAAACAAAAATACTGACAACAACAAAATGCGCCCTCGGACCCCTCCAACGTTCCGAAGCACCAACTCCTCTAGACCCACTCCGCAAACTCAAATGCAATCAAATCTCTAGGTACTTCACTTGCATGGTGGACTCGTAACCTATTGGAATCAATAGGAAATAAGATTGCACAAGCATAAACACCTATACAAAGGCATACGAGCAATGTTTGAAGTGAGATGGTCTCATGGTCTTCTTGTTTTGACTTTTATTGTTTTTATTCTCTTTATTGGTTTACTGTGAGCCCAAATTGGTGCCCACATGAGTTTTTAGTTCTAGTATTTATTAAATCCTAGGCTTGGTGTTGATAATGAATGCGTAAAAACATAAAAAAATGAGGCTTTTACATAAAAGTTCCTAGTAAGCTTAAGGGATTGATTAGGTGTGACTTGGACATTGGATGTGTGAGAATTAGTGCATGTTTTATTATAGGTTAGAGATACAACTTAGAATTAAGGGGGTGGGGTTAGGATTCATGTTGCTTCGGCTCTTAGAGTTAAGGTTTTAGGTTAAGTCTAATTGTTTGTTTTAGGCTTGCGTGTGGTTGGTTCAAGGAGGGGGGGTCCCTCCAGAGTGTGGATGAGGTGCCGCTTGATTTTCGGATCCAGAGAGGGGTCTCAGCCGAGGAGGATACTCCTCTGTTCTTTGAAGGAATACATGCAGAAGAAGTTTTTCGGGGCCAAGCCCTGTCGGGTGGTACTGGTGATCGAAGGGATTAGTGTGCGACGGGGCAGCTCCTTGGCGATGCTGTGTAGGGAAGGGAGATGAGGGAGGCCCCATGACAGAAGGATCAGTTGTTGGGTTGGGCTATAAGTCACCGGCCAACATTGGAAGCTAAACTTGCCGGAGATTCGAGACTGCTGGCTCGCAAGGGTGAGGACGTGCTGCCCAATCAGGGCACCCATTCACAAAAGCGGAGGCATTGCCTTGGACCTGTGGGGATTGTAGGATCGGGAGGTATTTGAATTCGGGGCACCCTACAAATTTTTGGGCGCCGCAGGCATCCAGACAACGAGCGGTGTGAGAATGTAGAAAGAGGCCAATGTCTGGGGACACGGCAACAACATTGCGAGGAGGAGATGCAGAATCTCATCCACCTCTGGTTGAGTGAATGCATCTAGGAGAACAATTACAATTTGGGAAGAGTTTTATGGGGAGTGCAGATGAGCGGGGCCAAGAATTGCTACTATTTGATAACTGGCGAGTGAGGGAAGGATTACAAACTCTGTTGGCCAGCATGGCCGAAGGAAAGCTCAGCTCTCTCGGATATGTAGTCGGCAAGACTGTCTTGACTGGTGTGATGGCTTCAAGAAGTCACAAAACCCAACTTCGAGGCATAGCCTCCTTGGAAACTGCAAGGTGAAAGGGGATCCACGCCGAGACAGGTGAATGGGAAGGCCGAGCGGTTGGGAAGGCTGTGGTGGTGCCCAGCACCCGGAAGGGGACAAGGGACCAGGGGAGCTGAGGAATAAAACAATGGCCGAATGTAAACCTTGGTTGCGGTTAACCATGGCATATGGAGTTGGTATTAGGCAGTTAGCTAACACTGGGATTAGAGGGTGAGGAATGAGGAAGCCCAACTAAGTAGTGGTTTAATGGGTAGGGATGTTGTGATGGATTGGGTGTGATACTCACAAGTGAGGCCATTGATCAAGGCATGACATTTGAAAGTATTTGTTAATGCTTGTAATTTTGGTTGAACTGGAGTAAATCGTGCGTGAGGCATTAATGTGATTGGGACATGGATCTAAGTCAAAGGTAGAGAGGAAGTTGATTGAGTACATGTGAGCTTCAGACTTCCACTCGGACTACGACGCACAAGGGTGGGAGTTTAGAGCTGACATAAATGGTGCGTCTGCCGGGAGTGAAGCGGGATTAGGAGATCAAAGCTTGGAGGCACAAACTTGAGGGTGAGGAAAGAGCACTTGGTGCGAGGTAAATACTTCACTTGGGTTTTGATTTTTTGTCATTGGCTAGGGTAGTTGAATTTCATTTTTTTTTCCTTGGAATGAATTGCAATTTTATTTAGGCATTTTATTATTGAGAAAAAAACACGACTTGAGGTGATGTCCTAAACCTTCTTGGGATGGCATAAGGATATCACATTAATAGGACGATCATTAGTTCATTAAAATTTAGAGGGATAATTAATCTTAAGAAGAGTCAACTTTGACGATCACCTCGGGGTGAGTTTCCAAGTTATGGTCTTGGGGAGTTAATGCTTTTGAAGTTACGATTTGTTTGGTTAGACAAGTGCTAGGTTGTTGAGTCAAATTTGAATCACGGTCGAGTGTGAGTGTTGACTTGCAGGAAGAGAGGGAATTGCTTCAGGTATGCAATTCTACACAGTGAATGAATTAAGTAATTAAGGAACGTTTTTTGTAATTGTCTTTGTTGTTATCCAGTCTAGAGGGTGATTATCTAGTTGTAGCATGGTGTAGAAGACGAGAGGGTGAAGCCTCAGTCTTTGGCATAGTGCACAACAAAGGTCAGCCCCTCACATGTGGTATTATGGCGAGTGTCAATTGGAAGGTGGATTTGGAGGTGATTCTTCAATCCAACTGAAGGTTGACATAAGCATGTCTATCCCATGTTTGGGATTTTTCACTTAAGTGGGCTTGCAGGTTCTCTTTCCTCACCTCCTTAAAATTTTATCCACACCCATATAAGTGAAAATGTTGAAGAATGAAAACGTCAAGGGTTATTGCTTGGTCAAGTGAGGGTTGATCGAATGTGCAGGGAATGCAAGGTAACACTCGATCTCACAAACCTAAACTAAAGTTAGGATTAGGAAGGGGTACACTTAGGAAAAGATTGTCTAAGAGTAGTCAAGTCGTGGAAGAGGTAGAAGTTAGAATAGAAAGTTGTTTGAATATGAAACCCATTGTTAGTCATGTGCTAGAAAGTTTAGAAGTAAATACTCAACATGAGGAGGAGGCAACTCCTTCCACATTGAGTGGCGAGACATCATCAGATACTGATATAGTTAGGGTTTAGATCCCTGTAGAAGTTGATAAGAGAATAGAAGCAGACACACCAGTCACCATGGCCCAGGAAGGAGACAGAGGAGTCCCTCCTCCCAATCCACCCATCAATCCATTAGTGAGGCCGAGAGGTCTCCCAATTTTGGTTCCACAGAACTTGGCTGCTGTGGACATGCCATCTAACCTTCCTAAGTTTTGGGGAACCAAAGATGAGGACCCCTCGAGGCACATGGAGAGATATATTGAGAGGTTAGCTAGTTTTCTTATTATAGATCCAGGATACTGCTTGGTGTGGTTTCCTACCACACTAGATGGCGAGGCTTACGAATGGTATAGAGACCATGCAAAGGGTCATTTTAGAGGATGAAATCAAATGCAGAGGGAGTTCTTGAATGAGTTCAGACTAGAGGTAGGTCAGAGCACCGAGTTGAGGGCATTGGCTTCGTTGAAATAATGAAGGAAAGAGGAAATCTCGGCGTACATTACAAGGTTTGATTTGGTGTGTACACGCTTTGTGGGCACAATGCTCAATGATGATACACTGAAACAATTCTTCATTCAAGGATTGTTTAAGGCATGCACTATTAGAGGTGTGTTAGAGGGAGGACTTACTAATGAGCTCAGACCGCCAAATCTTTACTATGACCATGGGAATGCTAGGCAGACATTCCATCTTCCAGCTGGCTTGCAGACAGCTAATGGATACATTCCCATTCAGAATAGGCTAGTGGGTCCACAACCTCACGACAATAGGAGGAAAATTCCACCCAATGACCCGGGTCCATCGAACTCTCAGGATGTCAAGTTTATGGATGGTACCGTGGATGACCATCGAGATGTGTCTTTTCTTCTCCAAGTGCCACCTGGAGAAGAACAGAACCAATGGCCTCCTAATGCTAATGTGATTACCTATGAGTTGAGAAGTTTGGAGGAGGGAACTACACACGAAGCTCTGGCATTAGCAGTCACCACTAGAGCAATGCGAGGTAATGTCCAAGCTGAAAGAGAAATAGAGGGGCAAGAGGAATACTCATCGGATGATGCCCCCAATCTTTCCTTTGGGAATAGTAGCTAGGGAACCTAGGAGGACTGCAAAAACTCTCGAACGAGAGAATGAGATTCTTCAAGATAGAGAAAGGTCACCCATTATCCGCGACTTAGAAGCTAGTGAGATGGGAGAGTGGGAAGGACCTAGGATTCCAAGGGAGGAATTTGATGGAGTAAAAAAAATGGGTATGGAGAAACCCGATGGATATGACTTATGGGCCGACCTTAGTTCGCTCAAGGCCGATAACACCTTTGGACAATTGTTGGAGATATCACCCATTGCTCGTAAGACTCTCAAGGAAGGAATGTCTATGACTAGGAGAACGAGGAAGGTGAAGACTAGGGTGGCTGCTAGAGTTCAACTACAAGGAGGAAGTCGTGATGTCAAGGTAGTAGAGATAGAGGTCATGGTGGTAGACAAGATAGTCCCAAACGTGTTGGTAGATGGAGGGAGTGGACTAAATATTTTACCAGAACACACCTTGTCTTAGTCTGACAAGTCCATCATCTTTTATCATCAACATGGCGAATCAAAGTCTGGCGGTGCCCTTGGGAATGATTCAAGATTGTAGAATTAGCACAGGGGGTGAGGAGTATGTTGTCATTTTTCACGTCATCAAGATGCATTCCAACAAGGATACATTTCCCATTCTGTTGGGTCGACCTTGGTTGAGAATGGCTGACGCCATAGTAGATTAGGGAGGCGCTAAGCCATCCATAACTTATGGTCCTAGAGATAATAGAGTCAAGGTGTCTATAGGATCACTAGGTGGTTGCGTGAGAAAAGACATTGTTACATCTTCGGATGAAGAGGGGGAGACAAAGAGGATGATAGGAAGAGTGAGACATTAGTAGGATTGGTCCAGTCAGGTAGTCAAGGAGCTAAGCTAAACACAGGATTGGGCCATCTAGGTCCCAGTTTTTATCATTAAAGTGACAATGGTGAGTATGCTCAGTGGCTGAAAGATCATCCGGAATCGGTGTGTGATGTGATGGTGACCTCTCACCACGATTACTTGAAGGATGAAATGGACAACTCAAAGACTGAAGAGTATGCATTGTTGGAGCCGTGTGAAGTGCTCACGGACGAGGAATGGTTACAGGGAGGATTGACTCCATGGGTAGATGGAATAGAGGAATGTAGTGTTAATGTAGTGCACGTAGATGGGACTCAGGATGAGGAGGCATTGCTAGAGGCTGCAAAGCTGGAGGAGCCTTTGCATTTTAAGACCACATCGACAGACATTCTAGTGGGTCAGGATGTCAAGGATTATCCCAAGGTCCCTCCATATTGGTATAGAAACACGACGGAACAAACCCATGTGTCTGAAGCGGATTGGAAGTATGTGGAGGTGAAAACTAGCAATGGGAAAATTAAGCAGATGAAGATGGGGTCTAGGTTGGAGGCAATCAAAATTAAGGAGTATAGTGATTTAGTGGATGAGTTCAGTGACACATTTGCATGGTCATATGACGAGCTTAAAGGCATACCTCGGGAGATGGTGGAACACTGAATTCCTTTGATTCCAGGTGCTAGACCAATTAGACAAAAGGAGAGAAGGATGAACCCCCAGTTGCAGTTGTTTGTGAGGGCTGAGTTGGAGAGGCTGTTGAAGGCTGGATTTATAAAGCCTGTAGAGATCACGGATTGGGTATCCTCCATGGTGTTGGTGAAGAAAAAAAATGGGAAGTTGCGGGTGTGCGTGGATTATAAGAAGTTAAATGCTTGTACTCAGAAGGACCATTTTCCATTACCATTCATTACGTTACTTTTGGAGGAAGTAGGTGGACATGCTCACTACACCTTCATGGATGGTTATGCAGGATATAATCAAATTTCTATCGCGTTACAAGATGTTCACAAGACAGCCTTCACCACTCCGTGGGGGACATTCGTATGGATTGTGTAATCCGCCACATTCCAGAGGCTGGTCATGTATATCTTCACCGACTTATTGTACAAATTCATGAGAGTGTTCGTGGATGACTTCAACACTCAGTCTAGTCTTAGTCAATAGTTAGAGTGTGTGAGAGATGCTTTGATTAGATGTAGGAAAATACAATTAGCTTTGAATCCAGACAAGACCTTTGTAGGTGTGCAGAAATGAGTGTTGTTAGGATATGTGGTGAGCGAATAAAGGAAAAAACCTGACCCAGAAAAGATAGCAGCCATAAATGAGTTGGCTACGCCAACCAATGCAAAAAGAATAGCCAAGTTGTTGGGACATGTAAGTTGGTATAGATAGAGTTGATCCCGGATTATACAAAGATTGCGGTATCTATCACGCAATTGCTTAAGAAAGATTGTAAGTTTGAGTGGACAAAGGCATACTAACGGGCAGTCGAGGAGTTGAGGTCGAAACTTAGCAGATTGGGGAAAGCCATATCATGTGTTTTGTGATGCTAGTGCGGTAGCGGTAGGTAATGCATTGTGCTAGTCGACGGGGGACAAAGGAAAGGATCAACATGTGGCTTATGCGAGCCGACAGTTAACCCCCGCAAAGAGAAATTATTCTACCACGGAGAGGGAGTGTTTGGCCATGGTCGTCTCAGTTAAGAAATTTTGTCATTACCTTATGTGTAACCCAGTGGTTTTCTTTGTCGACCACATGGCGATTAAGTTATTGGTCAACAAGGCGGAGTTGAGTGGCAGGCTGGCTAGATGGGTCCTACTGTTGGAGGAGTTCGACTACACTATGGAATACAAGCCTGGACGTATGCACTTGCAATCAAACCACTTGTCAAGGTTGTCTGAAGAGGTTGGATCCAGTCCAGTTGATGATAGCTTAAGGGATGATAATCTCTTTCTCGTGACCGCTAAAGCATATTGGTACTCAGGCATCGTCAAAATTCTGACAACTCAGCAGTTAACTGGAGATCGGACGAGGGAGAAAAATAGAAGGGTCAAACTTAATAGCCGGCACTACGTTGTGATAGAACATAGATTATTTAGGAGAGGAGCTGATGGCTTATTGAGATGATGCGTGTCGGAGGTAGAGGTGCCCTCAATTTTGTCAGCATGTCATGATAGTGCATGTGGTGGACATTTTTCTAAACTATTAACAGGCCAAAGGGCAAGGTATTTTTGGCCTGACCTGTTTAAGGATGCTAAGGAATACGTGAAGAGGTGTGACGCCTGTCAAAGGTACGCTAGGAATGACCTCCGAATGGAAATGCCACTACATGTGTCCTTACCTCTAGTTCCTTTTGAGAAGTGGGGAATCGATTATGTTGGAGAAATCCACCCCCATTCCTCAAAAAATATGGCGTACATTGTTGTGGCTATGGAGTATTTGACCCAGTGGGCAGAAGCTAAGGCCGTGTAATTAACTATAGTTGTTTTAATTTTGGTCTACCAAAAAAACTAATTAACAATAGTTATATCTAGTTAACTAAAGTTGAGCACAACATGCAGTGTAGTTTCGGTATAGATTGAAGCATCTATATTTTTATTTTTATTTTTTAATTCATAATTTTAAATTTGGGACTTAATTCCATTTGTGACTTGTACTCAATCAACACCCAATCAATACAACCTCATTATCTATAAGTAACTTAGAGTATAATGGGTTCAACAGTTACCAAAAACGGTGGGTTTTATTCCTTCTTGGGATGGGCCAACATGGGTGACAAACATTGATTCTAACATAAGGTTTCATTGAGAATTTATTGTAATATATTTCATTTCATTTTTTGAGACAGATTTTGGGACTCTTAAATTATAATTGTTTGATTTTTCTAATAAATTATAGTTGTTTTTTAATTTGGTCTTAACTTTTCTGGTTAACTATAGTTGGTTTCTAAAATATATTGAGAAAAATCTAGTTAACTATAGTTATTTTGGCAGTTGTCCAAGGTCTGAAGTTGTTGTTAAAGACTCCCTCTTCACGTAAAGAATTTCTCTTTACATATGCGGTAATGCCTTTGCTATCCTTCCATTTTCTCATCAACTCTTGAGGAGGCATCTTTGAGTCATCTTCCTACACTGAGTTTTTTTTAAGATTATCAATCCCTATTATCATTTCTTTCTCATACCAATGACATTTACAAAAAAATTACATGGTTTAATCTATTTATAGCATATTTGCAATAGTTGTATAATAATCTACGCTTTAATTGAATTACAATATATTTTTAGCGTAGGTTCTTAATGTATGTCAATCCCACTATAAATAGATGCATCTTATTTTTAATGTTATTATTGTATCTTGGTTCCAATTATAAATATATTGCAATATTTTTTATGTGCATTTCTTAACTCTAAGGAAATTCAGCTATAATGACCACAATAAAGTTTTCATAACAAAAATAACCCAATAATAATTTTGGTCAATATAATTACATACTTAATTTCATCATAACAAAGATCATGTCATAACACATGTCATAATACATTGTACTTAATTTCCTTAGGCAATCAATCACAATAATGAATATAAAATAATGTAGGTTCAATAACGTAGGCATGGAAAATTGTATTTGTTATCAAAGATCTTATAGTCTAGGTTTCAAATGGTTTCATATTATATTAGGGCTGACATCAACAATTGAAATCAAACATCAACATATGATGAACAACTTAAGTGCGCTTAAATGATTTCCAGAAAGTGATACATTGCCCCAAGTAGTCAGGGTACTCTTTGAAAATACGCTTAGATCTCCAGAATTCCCATACACAAAATATTTGATTGGCCGAGAAAATATAGGTGAACTAGGTGCCAAACTCAAGACTTACAAAAATGTGTATGCAGTTCAATTTTCTATAAATATTTTACTCCAGTTTATTTCCATCTACACCCTATCGGCTGTGCATGTCCAATACGGCACACCTGGATGAAAGCTCATGCCATAGAACTCCACCGCAAAGAATGACATCTTCAATTCACCCCTTAGCGCAGCCAATTTCTGCAATGACAAATCCCCCATGTCCAACATAAGAATCCTCCGCGAAATTCGTGAGCTGACGTGCCGGCTATGTGAGAACCACATCAAGTTCTGTTGAAATTGAGTGATGAGGTTATGTTCGCGTGGAAAACACACCCTTATGACATCATTGGGACACATGGCGTATTCATATTGAGCCAAACGAAAAGCATTGTACTCCGCACTTTTATCCACAATCGTTTTCCATGCTTTGCAAGATAGCCTCAAACTGTGGATTAGCAATAAACGGAATTGGGTGTCCAATGCCGTCTCTGCACCCATATCCACCTTTGCGGCACCCACCAACAAGTTTGGAACAAAGACTCTCAATTGTACATCTAGTTCCAGATACAACACAAGTGGCTCCATCACGTGGGATTGGCGCGATCTTCCCCAACCTGATGCGCCAACTTCATTGAGTTACAAAATGAGACACAGTCATCATATGAATCCAACCTTTATGAGATGTGGCCGAGAGCTGTACCTTAACTCAAACATTCAAGATTTCTGAAATGTGGCCGAGAGCTAAAACTTAACTCAAACATTGAAGCATTCTGAAATGTGGCCGAGAGCTAAACATTAACTTCAAAATCTGGTGTGATGGGCTAAATCCTCTAGCCTATCGGAACCGGGACCCTTAGCCTACACACATGATCAACGAAAAAAAAACATCAAAATATGGTGTAAGGGGCCGAATCCTCTGGCCTCTTGGAATCGAGACCCTTAGCCTACCCACATTCTCAACCAACAAACAACCATCAAAATCTGGTCAAAGAGGCCCAATCCTCTAGCCTCTCGGAACCGAGACCTTGAGCCTACACACATGATCAACCACAAACAACTTCAACATTTGGTCAAAGAGGCCGAATCCCCTAGCCTCTCGGAACCAAGAGGCCTAGCCTACACACATTATCAACCACAAAACAACTTCAAAATCTGGTGTAAGGGCCCAAATTCACTAGCCTCTCGGAACCGAGACCTTTAGCCTACACACATGATCAACCACAAACAACTTCAAAATCTCGTCAAAAAGGCCGAATCCTCTAGCCTCTTGGAACCTAGACGCTTAGCCTACACACAATCTCAACCAAAAAACAATCTTCAAAATTTGGTGTAAGGGGCCGAATCCTCTAGCCTCTCGGAACCGAGACCATTAGCCTACACACATTCTCAACCAAAAAACAACTTCAAAATCTGGTCGAAGAGGCCGAATCCTCTAGCCTCTCGGCACCGAGAGGCCTAGCCTACACACATTATCAACCCCAAAACAACTTCAAAATCTGATGTAAGGGGCCGAATTCACTAGCCTCTCGGAATCGAGACCTTTAGCCTACACACATGATCAACCACAAACAACTTTAACATCTGGACAAAGAGGTTGAATCCTCTAGCCTATTGGAACCGAGAACCTTTAGCCTACACACATTATCAACCACAAAACAACTTCAAAATTTGGTGTAAGGGGCCGAATCATCTAGCCTCTCGGAACCGAGACCTTTAACCTACACACATGATCAACCACAAACAACTTCAAAATCTTGTCAAAGAGGTCGAATCCTCTAGCCTCTCGGAACCGAAACCCTTAGCCTATACACAATCTCAACAACAAACAACTTCAAAATCTGATGTAAGGGGCCAAATCCTCTAGCCTTGTAAGGCACCAAAACCCTTAGCCTACACACATTTTCAACCAAAAACCGACCATCAAAATCAAGTAAAAAAGGCCGAATCCTCTAGCCTCTCGGAACCAAAACCCTTAGCCTTCACACATTCTCAACCATAAACGAACCATCAAAATCTGGTCAAAAAGGCCGAATCGTCTAGCCTCTCGGAACCGAGACCCTTAGCCTACATACCTTCTCATCCAAAAAACATCTTCAAAATTTGGTGTGATGGGCCAAATCCTCTAGCCTCTCGGAACCTAAACCTTAACACAAACATTCAACCTTTCTGAAATGTGGTCGAAAACTACCCTCTCAGAACCGAAAGCTACACCTTAACTCAAATATTCAACCTTTCTGAAATGTGGCTGAGAGCTAAATATTAACACAAACATTCAAGCATTATGTTGTCGTGTTTCCATTAAACTATATCTTACAAATACTCGTTGTTCATATAACCTCAACAACAAACTTACTCTAAGAATCGAATTATCTTTTGTCTCCTCGCGAGACCCGCTTTTATTAGAGTTGTTGTGATGCTCGCTCTCTGCCATAGATGGTGTCGGTGAATCACTATCCTCCAGCTCTTCCTCTATCAGCTGCAGATTCAAATGCCGATTCAAAGATCCTCTCTTGCTCTCTCCACATGTATTTTGCAAGTCTGATGGGGTGCCTCTTCCTTCTATGTATTTCCTTCTTCTTAAGTTCTCTTCCTCTCCTCTGTTTTGAATTGCTGAAACTCGTGCCTCCCTTTCGCTTCTTTCGCTTATTTCCTAGATCTATTGTGGAATCTATAATGTCCGCTGGTTCCTTCATGTGTGCGTCCCAGTTCCCCTCTGATTCCCTTTTTGTGCTCTTTACTCTCTCAGCAACCCTATCCTTCACTTCCAAAAGGACCTTTCCCCAACTCTCTCTGACCTATATAGTACCAGTGTTCAAGGTTGAGTGATTACAATTTTCTGGTAACTGTGACTTGTTTACCCTTTTTGGATTATTTTCATATTCTTCCTTCTCTTTGTCCATGGTTTCCTCGTCCACCGTGCCTTGTGTATCTGAATTGGTTGACCTCCGTGCCAATGGCCTCAAAATCCCTATTTTTTTTCCCGTAGATGTGAACGATTTTGTATTTGTCTCTTCCCTTCACCTTAGTAGCAGGTTTTCAATACAAAATAGTACAATGTGGGTCGAACGCGAGATTTATGATAGTGTTATTTCCTTGTTGTCATTGACCATGCGTGAGAATCCTAGGGTTGCCGACAACGGATCTTCAATGTGGAAATTTTGCGTTGGTAAATACAGGGTGTACGGATCCCAGGTCCTTGCACGAATGTATCCACGGAAATCTGTACCCCTCCCCATTCCTCTGCTTCCACTTTCAACACTCCTCCCCTGATCAAAGTTAAGATTGAATTCGATATGCACACTGTCATACATCTTTCCAATTCCTCTGATGGTGATGAGCCCCCCATATCCACTCCCATTCACAAGCCATCCCCATCCTCTTTCTGTTCCACCTTTGTTACCCCGCCTCTTCTCTCTCTTCTTCCTCCTTCCCCTGCCAAACCTCTCATTTCCATTCTTCAATGTCTACGTACTCTTGCCTCCATGCCCGGTAGGAAAAACATCCTCAAGAAGCTGGATTATGACACCTTACAAATTGAAGAGGTGAATTTCATGCCGCCTCGCTTTGATGGGAATTGGATGTTTGTCCTCCCCCCAGTAGGCGTCTCGTCCTCTCATACAAAGGCCAAATCCATGGACGGCATGGACAAACGCTATGACGGCCATGTTTGGACCAAAACCCATACCACCAATATCACCAATGACATGAGCCTTGCGTTTCGCTCCTCCAGTTGCGTTGGCCACCTCCAATGCCAAAATCCTCTTTGTGATTACCTCCAACGTGCTCATCACACCTCCCCGGTCAATGATACTGATTTCGACGGCTTCACAAAGGAGCCCTTTTCCCGTTGGTGGTCCCTTCCTTTTTGGCTCCACTTTTATCTGCAGGATTTGTAAGTAGCCCCCCACGTGCATTGCACCATGCAATGCCAAAATCTTCTACGTCCACGGCAATGACAGCACTGAGCGTGCGTGCATTCATCTGGGCAACCATCGCCACCCAGTCAAGGTTGGCAACTGCAGAGATAGCCGCAAGCGCATCGACGCCCTAATCGAGGAGCACGTTGAGCGAACGCCCCAAGCCACTCATAGAAAAATTGTTCTTGAAACCAGCAAGGACCTTGTGGCTGAGTTCCTCCTCGGCAATGATAGTGATCGTCATCAATTTCTTTCATTGGAAGAACTTGAACCCGTTTTTTATCGTTGCAAGGAGTTGAATTCCCCCCACCTTCGAAACAAGGTTACCACTTTCAAATACTTACGTAGGTTAGGGATTATGGATGGCATCGCCAAGCTTCGAGGTGTCAAACACCTGGGCCTATGTCCAGTGGAATCAATTCCCAGGCCAGGGTGACGAGACGGATAAAGTTTTCGTTTCAAAGATGTCAGAGGTCGGCCTTGGTAGTGGGGTTGACTTGGTTAAGCGCATGCAACTTGGTGGGGATCTCGAGCATGTCAAACGCGTCGCCAAGTGGACCACCATGGCCTGCCACGTATACGACGGAACCTACCAGCACGTCATGACCATTGCTTGATGCGACTTCC
Organism: Polytrichum commune; assembly: GCA_950295325.1. Taxonomy (NCBI): domain Eukaryota; kingdom Viridiplantae; phylum Streptophyta; class Polytrichopsida; order Polytrichales; family Polytrichaceae; genus Polytrichum; species Polytrichum commune. The sequence goes on along the minus strand of OX485806.1, from coordinate 51,423,134 downwards.
AATCCTAGGACAAGGATGCTCAAGTTTTTTTCTTGCATAACCTCAACCACGTCATGGCCCGCCATAGAATCCCCAAGCCCCACTTCAAAGGCTTCATGGCGGACAGTGCACAAGCCAATTGGAATGCCGTGAGGATTGTTTACGGGTCCCGAAATCCAAAGGTTCCTATCGATGGGCGTGAGAGAACCTGCTACTTTCATTGGACCCAGTCTTTGGAGAAACACACCAAAGTCTATATCAGCACGACTTGCAAGACCAACACAAGCATCTATGCCTCTAGTATCACGACGCATCCTCTATGCTCGAGGCGGAGACGAGGTACCTCGCCATCAAGGCCTGGTGGGCTTCGTCTAACTGCACCTCCAAGGAGGGGTTGAAACACCTTCAACTTTGGTTGGCCTTCTAGCTCTTTCGATATCGACAATGGGGTGGCTTTATGGAATTGGTGTGTCTTTAGTGTTAATATTCTTTGTTTTATCTTTTATTTTATTTTTCAAGCTTTGGTTATTTCTTGCACTGCCATTCCATTTTGTAGGAGAAAATCATGATTGCCGAGGAATTTGCACAAATGCCCAATTGCAACCTTGCCGAATCCATTCACAACAAGTGGCTTCAAGCGTCCGGCAACAAGGGTGGCGATCTGTACGTGGCCATTGTGGATGACTATATTCGAGCGTTCCTCCAAGTTGTGGCGTACAATAAGTTTCTAAAGGGTGGTGTGGTGTTTTTGGGCACCCCCTCCAAGGGAGCTTAAAAGTACCGCACAAGCCCTTCGGTGAGGGTGGCTTGCCTTAGTAGGTGCCTAAGCCGAACCCGGATGTTATGATATTTAATGGGTGTTTTGTGTTTGTGGAGGGATTTGATAATCGCGTCGTATCCTTCTGATAGGTTGTGCCTAGATTTTAAGTGCCTTAGATAATTATCAAGTTCCGTAACCTAATGCCTAATCTATCTTAGTCTACGCACAGACGCACCAGCCTTGGGATCAAGGCAACCTAACCCTAATGAATGAAATAACCTTACATTTTATCTTGCGCCACCTCTAATTCTTTACTTCTTATATATTTAATTCTCTAAACGGGGGGACCTTAATCAAGTCTCATCCTCTCAACCTTTATTCTTAGTTTATGGTTGATTGAACAAAACCTATGTTATTAAGTTCACAATTTATGGCATCACCACCTACCTGTTTGGTGCACGCCTAACCCGAACCCTTCAAGGTCTCTTGAAGGTTGATTGATACTTACACCCGCTGATCTTTGCCGTCAGAAGGGTAGCCTCAATCCTCCGAGTTAAGTTTCCGGTTGGTTTTTTGCCCACGGAGGTCGTACAAATTTTGTTGGTTATTAATTAGTTTAACACGGTTTGACCACGAAAATTCAACTTGATGGAACCAGGGAATAAGGCAACCTGTGTGTTCAACCTGTTGTACAATCTTCAAGGATTGGGGCCATCACCTCCAACCCTTGGGGCCAACAACATGATGTTGGTTTTGTGGGTCATTACTCCCACCTTATCATTTACAAACATACAGAGTGGTCATGCCGGTGATTAACCTGGCTTCACCACACACAAACGAGCTATGAATGGAAAGCAACTACCACAATACTTAACGAGAGGCTCCGCACACATGGGAGTTGGAATTCCTCTCGGCGGCTAGGTGGGTGATGCCCCCTAGCCTTACATGAATAGTTGGGTTGGGGTGAGAATTTACCTTTGCCGCGCTCCCTCCATTCCTAAATTGAAGGGTGTAGGGTCGAAAGATCCTCGAGCGTACTTAAAGGATGGAAAGATCCTTGAGCTTTCTTAAAAGATCGAAAGACCCTTTAGTTTTCTAAAAACATTAAAGAATAAAAAAATCCTCGAGGTTTTCAAAACAAAAAGATCGAAAGATCTTTAGTATTTAGGATATTGGAGGACTTATAAACACTTGAAAACTTAAGGGCTTAAGGCCATGAATAATATTTGGACTTAGAAATATTTGAAATAGGGACTTAGCTAAAATTTGCGGTCAAACAAAAAGAAGGACTTTGGAGTCTAACATTTGGAAAAGCTTGTTACGAGATTAAAATCCAAAGAGGATTATGTTCTGAAATCAAATTAATTGCACAAAGCAAAAAGAACGAAAGGGAGATCTAACGATCATACCGAGAATATGCTAAGCCTTGGAGTTGTAAGCAAAGATTGAAGTACGAGGTGATTTGCAAAGCGGGAGACATCGGAATCGATATCATATCGAGAGGAGGACAAATGAGGTGGCCGACTATTGGGCCACATCAAACATTACATAAGATTTCATTTCAATAAAACCATACCTCATCGATTAAAGAGAATTCCAAATGATGGCATAGGATTTAAAAGAATAAGAACTTGAATACGAAATGAAACCAACTCTTTGATGATGGAAGAATTCATGTAAATTATGAATGATGATGATATGGACAAGGGATTTTTGTAAAATGCTTTAGTGAGGGAGCATGTTTGAATTACATGAAGTCTTGTGACTCTATCAAACATTCTCAAAATATTAAAATATTGAATAAAGCAAGAATTGTAAGTAGATCATTCAAACCATGAAAGATATAAAATAACTCTATAAATTATTAGAGATGAGAATGGTTCTACATGCACGAACACTCAACCTTGACATTAAGGTTTTAAGAGAACATAAACTTGCAAACTTAGGGCAACTACTCCTTGAGGATTCAAAAGAGCCCTAGAGGAACATGCTACACATCTAAGAAATCAATGTTAGTATACAGGCAACCACCTTCATAGAAATAGAAACTCGGAGTAATCTAATTTTGGTGGGAGTGACTTCCATGTAAACCGGTTCAACAACGAGTTACATTGTCTAAGGCTGAGGGTTGAAGGTGGCCTCAACATTTTGGCGACCATGCTGGGGATTCGCCACATGGATGTTACACCTATCTAGATTAGAATATCTAACTACGGACGTAAGATATTTGGACAAGTTGGATGGCAGGAATGAATGGAGAACATGTACCACATATGGTGTGGAAGACTCCAACAAGACATAGATGATGAACGCGAATCAACGGAAACATTTGGACCGCGAAGGCAGAATCATGTAGAGAGAGTTGTGCAACAAAGACTTGAACAATTTAACCTCCGGGGATTTTCTGTGCAGGTAGATAGAGATTGAAATCTCAACCCTAGGTAGATGGCCATGGGATTATCCGAAATATGAGACAAGTAAGTCAACCCTGAGAAAATGGGAAAGAGCAAGGAAATTCCACGACCTAATGTGGGATATGCAAAAATATTATGAGGACAAGATATGGCAATTGTTTAAAGAAAAAGAAATAGGTTTTACCTACTAGTCTCAATTTGAAAGAAACATCGAGGAATTACCAAAATAATTACAAACGTTAATATTTTCCAAGTTGTGGAATAACGGAATAAATGGAACCAGAGCTCACATACTAGGAGCGACCATACATCGAGGATACCACTACAAACAGGAAGGTTTGTTATACAATTTGTATGTTAGAAATATATTCTTACCTCTATATGGTGGTTTGAATGGTAGTGTGGGCAACCAAGATTCAGAGTAGAAGCATGAACAAGGAAACAAGACATTGAAAGTCATTGTAGTAAAGATTTAATAGTAGGGTTCCAACTTAGAAAAAATACCAGGGAAGGCCAAATGAGTGTTAGATGTAACTTTAGTCTGTCACGATAAGGTTGATTGATAGTTCAAATTGATAATGGAATGGATTTAACATTTAATTATCACAGATAATCTATTCTCATGTGACTTGACTTGTCACTTGTGAGGCCAAACCCACCACCCTTAAGCGTCCTAGTCCAGGTGATGGCTTTGAGAATCACATGTATCTCCTACAACCTTGAACCATGTGCAAGGCCATTTTCATGTTCAAAGGAACACATATTGTTTCACTCATTGTGCTTTATTAATATTAGCCTCTTGGCTTGTGGTAGAATTGGCTTCTCAAGAGTCCAACCCGCAGCTTTAGCCACACATGCCCTTAAGGACACTCCCCTCACTTCTTTAATCTTCACTTCCTTTTTCTTGCCACTGCAAGAATCCTCCACATTCTCCATTAACTGTGCACTTGATTTATGGTGACTTGAGAGTGTGCAAGTGTTAAGAAACACTTTACTCCATAGTCAATGTTACATGCAATCACATGTGACTTCCACACACACATCGCCTATCCTATTGAGTTTAACACTTTTCTAGGAACTATTTTAATCTACCAATGGTCTAACACCCTCATGGTTAGTTTAGTGGCACCCTCTACTTAATCTTAGCCTTCGCTTGCTAAACCAGCCAACCGGCTAATTAACCTATCGGTCCAAATCTGGCCTATTTACTGGCAGTCCCTTGGTTAACCTGGAAGCAGCAACTAAGTTTGGTGCAACTAAGCTCGGTGCAGTTCGGCTGCCCAGCAGCAACTAAGCTCGGTTCAGTTCGGCTGCCCAGCAGCAATTAAGTTTGATGCAGTCTCAGCTGCCCAGTAGTCTAATTCCACAGAGTTCCAATACCTGACTAGGCAACCCAGCTACTAGCTGGACCTTAATACAAACCCTCTCATCCACTAATCCAATGTTTTCTAGGTTCTTCTTCTTCTTCTTCTTTTCTTTGCTCCTAAGTCATGAACTAATCTAACACACTAATTTCACTAACTATTACCTAATCACCACGTGCAATCTTAAGCTCTAAGAGCTCACTCACTTGGGAGGCATTGAGAGAGAGAGCAAAAATGAGAGATGGAAGCCTTAAGTAGCAAAGAGAGAGAGAGGTCATGAGATAAGGATAGGGTGAGAGGATTAGTACCTCCAATCACAACCCCTTAATCCCTTCCTCCTAAGTAGGGACTCATCCCATCCACAAAGCTCTTACATTCCTAAATTAACAAGGTGGATCCTAATGTGGGCATTTAATCCGCGGAGCTCACCTTGCCTCACCTTACTCCATATTCACCTAGTCAAGGCATCACTTATTGAACTTAAACCTTGAAACAATCACACAACACCACCTAATGTCTAAACTTAAATCCACACCACACTTCACTCTTTTTATATTTTTGTAAACAATCATAACACATCCAAGTCTAACTAAAATTGGTTTCAAAGAGTTAATCACCACATGTGGGCACCATTTTGGGCTCACATCACTCTCTCACCATAAATGGATCTATTCATTACACATATGATGATACTACTTAACATAATTCCATACTTGTCAAAATTAAGTCTTAGTAATTTTTTATAAAAGTCTAGTTACAAATGACAGAACCACGGACCGGGAACTAATCGAGAAGCATCCTCCTAAGCGAATCAGGCCAGAACAGTAACTCGAATCAAGTAACGAGTCAAAAGTCTAGTATCCAAGTCACAAGTAAGCGTCTAGTAACCAGTAACCAGTTCCAAGTATCGAGTCTTAAAGTGTCAGAGAAGCGTCTAGTCACACTAGCGTACCTGGATGGATGCCCTTTATACTTGCCCTTGGCCTCTATCCCAATCGATATGAAATAAGTAAGCCATGTCTCCTCCTCCCTCCACAGCTACTCCGACATCTTCCTCACCATTTCGTCGATTCCTGATACTAATTTTCCAGCTTTGCTCCGTTGCGGTCTGCTTGTAGAGAAAACCACCGTGCACACCATGGATGGACGAACCATGGATGGACCAACCTCTTCTCGTAAGGCAGCAGACACCCCTTCGCTTAAACGTCCACAACTTTTGTTTATAAGCTTCAATTAGAACAATTTTTAGTAATCTGGAAAGCTAACAACAAGAAATATAATTCATCCAATTATGAAAGAAACTGCATGTACCTTCTTAGAGATATGAGCTTACAAAGTCAGCTCTTAGAATTCAAGAGGCAGTTGGGATACCTTCATTCAAACATTCATAACTCTCACTTCTTAAATTTGATTGTGACAAACTTATACTTTCTAGAAAGCTAACAACAAGAACTATGACATATTTAAATATCAAAGCAACAAGATCATTTCTCTTTTAGTTATGCGCTTGCAAAGTCAGTACTTATAGTTTGAAAAGCAGCTGAAACACCTTCATTAAAACACTCATAACTTTCACACGTAAAATTAGATTCTAGCATGCTTACACATTCTAAAAAAATATAAAAAAAATATATAACACACCAAATACCAAACAACTGAATGAGTTGTCTTGCAGTTATGCGCTTGCAAAGTCGGCGCTTATAATTTAAGAAGCAGTTGAGACATCTTCAATCAAACACTCATAATTTTTGCTTTCTAACTCTGATTCTAATAATTTTAGGCTTTTTGGAAAGCTAACATAAAGGGCTATTTTTGCTCAAAATTAGAAGGCTAAATTGTAATTTTTGTGTCCACTACATTCGCTTGAAAATGACATAGCTACTTAAGGGTGTGTTAAAAAACACACTACCTTCTCTCAAAAGTTCTAACTATAAGAATTCTAACTTATGCTTGTATTGAAATAATGAGAATGTTGTTCTTCTATTAACTACAATTCTGGAGGGTTTTGCTGTGAAAAATATAAAAATTTAAAAAGATGATTAAAAGAGGAAGAGGGGATTTTTATCACCCTTCAAATGAAGGGTTGGGCCCCTTCTCCCTTCCATTCACCGATGGGTCCCGTTTTCTAAACGGTGGCAACCAGTCCTTGGTGGCGAAAAAAGAGGGAGGGATGCCACCTCACACCCCACTTGCTCAAGCCCTTATAAAGGTTTTTTCATTTCTATTTGAACTTCATTTTGGTTGGCAAGGGTGGCAACATGGCCCCCTTGCCTTAGTTGGCAAGATCCCTTACGCTCGTAGTTGTCATTTTTTTTCTTGGCCGCTTTTGGAATTACTCTTGTTTTTTGCTGTCGTTTGATTTTTTTTTTGCCTGATTTGGTTATTCCTAACTTAACTTACCTACTTACTAGCCCACTATTTTCACACTTCCAATTCGGGTAAAGGGCATTTATCTTTTATCCCTTCGGTTTCTAATTTCTACTTGCCTAAGAATTTTACCCCAACGGTAAAATACCCCTAGTCAACCTACCTTAATCTAAATGGTTTTTTTCGTTAAATTTTTCTATTACTAATCTAATGATTTTTCTAAAACACCTCAATTATGAGCCAAATTGCTATTGGGGGCAATTTTGATGCTCACAGGTGGCGTTGGGGGCGATGGCCCTAGCAAAGAAGAACTCAAACTTCGATGCGCTCAACGTTGTGCTCAACAGACTCGTGACCCCGCTGTCCTACAGAAGGTTTTCCTCGATATGCCTGGCGGGGACGAATTCTATACTCGTAGTCCCACCTGCCGAGGTATTCGGCTCGCAGAATCACAAGCCCAACACCCCCATTGGACCTGACGATGAAACCCACCGCCCCGACATCGTCAACTTCTCTCGCCCCCGTGTCGCTCAAAGAACCACAATATCTCATGCTTCACCTTTGCCTACCATCGTCGAGGAGTGATCCCCGACCGTGATCGAGGTTCCACCACCCCATCCTACTGGTCTAGATTTTCGATGTGTCACTATTGTACACTTTGTGTCACCACAAAGTGGACGAGAAGCTCTGGCATATTGCTCGCGTTCCTTACAATTCCTCCAAGGCATGTTGGGCCATGCATGCTATTACCAAGAAAAAATGCACTGCCAAAATCGTCTCCAACTCCAAGAGTACCCCTGCACCGGCATACCTTGGAGTTTGAAACTATTACAAATTTATAGCACCTAAAGTCGAGAAGTTTTTTTTTTTATCCGACGACATTGAACGTTGTGTCAAATGATCACGTTGCAAGTGGGTCGACAAATTCTCTACAGACCAATAACAACCTCCAATCCCGCCCGTGTGATATGTCAAGTTTGGTACCAACCTCACTCGTTCGGAGATGCTAAAGCTGAAGAATGCCGGTTTTTAGCTCCTTAAAAAAGAACGCATCACGCCCACTCGCCTCTTCAACACATCGGTTCTTCCCCTCGACCACTTTGCAGTGGACGTTTCAGCCAACCCAGACTCTTATCCTTCTTCTAAGCAGTCCAAAACTACGAGACGGTCTGCCACCGTACCATCAACAAAACAAATACAGATGGTGGCATCTGCACGAGCTATGGACGGGACTATATTGAAGGTCACCACGATTCCACGCCCTGGATTTGGTTGCGTTATCATGTTGCAGTCCAAACCCTCTACTTCCGTGTTGCCAACCTCCTAGATGTTTCATCGTCATTTCTTGATGGAGGTGGACCCGGTCGAATCAACGTACGAAACCGTTTTATCCCTCATTTGATCTTTCTAAGGACGATGATGCGGCGATAATCCTTTCATTCTCTCGAGAAACAACAAAGGCCTCAAAGATTCACCTACCACCTTGACCTCTTTCTCCATGTCGTTTGACTTCTCTTCATTCAACTCAGCTGCATCATCTGCCTGACTATTCATGCACCTTGTGGCGTCCTTGTCCAGCACATCTGCTCGCCTCTTGTCATTTTTTGCGTATTGTTTCTGCTCCTCCTACATCCTCCCCCTCCATGCTTGTGTGGACTGTGAAAATGGAGTCAGCTTGTAGTCATCACTATATTGATTTCCAACACCTATGTCATGTTCCGACGATGGATTAAAGGGAACATGGGGATCTCCTAGATTTTTAATCTCCTTCTCCCATCCTAGGCCAGCGAACATGTCTCTCTCTTCTCCCATTGTATGCATACGTCTCTACATCCGTATTGGATACAAGTCTAACTTATGTCCTCATATATATTCAGTTGAAGATAATCTCTTCGACCACAAACAATAATTGTTGGAGTCCAAGCTCTAGAGTTGACTCACACATAGGACAAACATAAAAGTGATGGAATAAAAACGAAGCAAGTTGGTCGCCCTTTGTATTTTGATTGACTCATTCTTCAATATACCAATCTCGATAAAATCATTTTTTTTTTTTGGGATCACCCTTGGTTTTAATCATATACTTATCTATTTTATCATAAATTTTATATCATTTTAGCACTTCCCGGTTTCCAAATTTAATGAGACCATTTCAAATTCAGGTTGTTTTAATTTATTTTTGGACCTATACATTCCACGGAAATAGGTCATACATTTTTACTATTTTTGGAAGATTCTAGATTCCATATATATATTCTATTCTATTTTTAAATAATACATAATTTAGTCTGACAAGTTTGCTATGTTTGCTTCCTCTCTGCTCTCCAAATCTCTGCTCACATAGGAGTGTCGTCCGAATGTTAGCATAATGTATTAAATACGCAAAGAATTCATTATGATTTGGTTTATGTTAAGAACTTAATAACTCTTACATTTATAGTGACATTGATTTAGAAATATACATGTATTTCATTATCAATGTCTTTGCATACAACCTCATACATTCTTATTATGATATTTTTAATTTTTTTCTCCCATTAAATTCCTCAATGTCTTTAAAGTATCCAATTCCATTCATCAACTTTGTCATATAACTATTCTCACCTCATGTGAGCTTCTATAATATCTCTTTAAACATTCATATTTTCTCTGACTTCTTGTAAACTCCATAAAAAAAATTACAATTATTCAAAATTTCCAACCCATGTGAGTTTCTATCCATAGCGTTTGTGAAATCTCTCAATCACAATCAATTTGATGATGTTTATACCTTCAATTACTTTGCCTCTAACTTAAATAATTAGGAAGAAGGTTTGAGCTTGAAACTCTTATATTCATAACGGTAAAGATACAAAGGATCTAGCTCTCGCGTAGTTTATTGTCATGATAAAAAGGTGTGCTACAACAAATCCCTACTCTATATATAGTGGGAGGTGGTATCTAACATGTGCCCCTCTCTTAGTTTTTTTAATTTTTTTTTTGTTTTGAGAAGATGAGGAAATCTTTGTGAGAATTCTTATGAAGAGAAAAATTTCCTACATCTTCCTTTTAAAACATCATGTGATAGATATATCCAAGCATCTACCTAGCATTATCTAAGTATGAGGAATTTTTTATTAAAATTGCCAGAAACTCAATTTTTGGTTTTTACTTTCCTCCACCCCTTATTACCTTCATCTAGGTGGCCTAGGGATTATCAAAGTGGCTTGAGGAGCTCACCAATCCTAGATGGCTTACTAATTATAATAGTTTACTATTGACTCACTAATTGGTGGATCATTGCGTAATGGCTCATTAATTATTTTACTTGTATAATAGTACTTCAATGAGCTCATTTGTGTTGGTATTACTCAGGCATACCCTTGAGGTACCCGCCTGTGGTTGATACCCAAATTCGGTTGTTGGTCCCATTCCATCTTATAATCCGCTTTGGCCTTCAAATCCCTAGTATATGGCCTTTCTCCGGGCCTCCAAAATTTTGTCGTTGTCTTGCTCCTCCTAGTTGGCTTCCTCATCGTCTTTCATTCACCGTCACAACATAACGACTTATTTTCACTATCCTTGTCCGCTTTTGGTATCCCTTTGCTCGCTCTTGGTGTCCCTCTGCTCGTTTCCAATCATTTTCTTTGGTATTGTTTTAAAAAACCTCTAATTAATGCCAACATTCATTCAATGCATCGGATGGAGGACATAAAAAAAATATTGCAAGAATCAAAGTTTTCAATGGACCACCAGAAGTCTGTAGGGTTGCTTGCCTAACCGGATACCACAATATTTTTATAGCTTAAGTATACGCACTATTGATTACTATGGCACACCCTAAAATGCTCCCAACGATACATTTATATTCACATACAGCCTCAACAACATATATTGTCTCCTTAGCTACATAAAACACTCATCCTCCATTTGTAACCACCCAATTAAATAATAAATTTGCTAAAAACATCCACCATAATATCACCATCCAAAAAAATCAGAGCTCATACAAACATCATTGGAAATGATGCGGCTATTAAATTGGCCTATGAGGAGCATAACACCTTTGCATTATAGAATTCCCTTTCCATTTGATTGGCCATTAATCATTGTATTGATCATCTACCCATCCAACATCCACACAACATGATGTTTTAGTTTGCAATTTGAAAAATACATAGAGAAAAGATATGTAACCACATTTGCTTCCCATGCAAAAATGCAATACCCTATGTAGAGACAAATGGTTCTCCAATACAAACATACACATAAAATAGTCAAATCTATTTTGAGATGCCCCCTAGATTACCAGTGTGCAAATAATACAAATGCTCAAATTTAGATATAAAATAAACCTAAAGAAATACCACACACACACACACCAGATGGGTGGACTACCTCAAAGTAATGATTTTTTAATCTATAATTATTTGATTTCATTTTGTTCATCCGTGCATTCCATTCATCTATGTGTGACATTCATTTGTACATTCCATTTATCCATGCATTATATTTATCCGTCCATAACCTTCATTCGTATATTATATTCATCTAAACATATCCAATTAAATATATCCTAAGTCCATCAATTCATCCTCGTACCGTAGTGTTCTTCGTCCAATCTTAGAACACCCTAACCGCAATGGGGGTGTATTTAAGCCACCTACTTCCATGGAGTTTTCCATCGGTCACCTTTGGTTAGGTGTTTCAAAGTACCATGGGCTTCGAGTCCCCTCTTGGCTCCGCAACCTCCTTCGTTGGCACTTGTCCTTGTGGGTCGGCTCCCCTCCCTGCTAGCTCGCAATTTTTGTCTGTTGGCCTTCGTTCCTTGCTGGATCTTCCTCTAGCTCTCTTTGGTCAAGTACAAAGGTACATTTGTGTTCATAACATACAATTTTTTTTGTGCTCATGAACACAATGATATCCACATCTCAATGCCAAAAAAATCCAATCCAAAATTGGTAAGGGTTTGGCCCCATCACCAATCTTTCAATTCCCATTGACCTTGTTTGTGCGTTAGGCAAAGTATGCTAGGCCCCAATATTCCACTTGAGGCTGGGGGGTGTCAGCCACAAACCCCCACCCTTATGCGTTGTAGTCCGGGTGAGAGCCTATGGCTCACATGCACTTACGTGACTACCTCAGCAATGGACTACGACTCCAGCACTCCGATAATGTCAGTGGAAAGGCACACTATTTTTTTATTCAAGTGAAACACGGTTCCAAGCATTTAAAAATGCTCTCTTCCTCACACACAATTCCCACAAGGTCACCCAAACCATTCACACTCATGCCTAAGCCCATAACCCCACATTAAGCTACTCGCCAACCCTAAACATTATTTAATCACATTGAGGCCATGTCAACATCACCCTTGGTTGTCGACACCCTAAATGCCACTTACTAATAAATCAGCAGCCACTGTCTTGACTGCCACACAATTTCACGACTTATTACCAACCTTGGACCATATCCAGCAAGCCGTCTGATGCCAGTTCCTAACTCCAACCTCGGACAGGTGTGTTTCCCAGCCCCTGATCCAGCCTGTCAAAATCCCAACAGCCTCACTCCTTGGTCGCAGCCGAATTCACCTTCCTCTCGACAGCTGCTCCGATGCCCAAGGGCTCAATTGAAGATTTTGATTCCAATGCAAGGCCTCTTGATCGTTTACCAGCCCTCTAGCCTCATGCAGCTCTTCCCTCTTTCATCAATCAGTATCCGAGAGGCATCCCTCACTTCCTCGTTTACAACTGAATTTGGCCCAGACTGTGCGGAGGTTTCTCATTCACAACATGATTGAAAACCAAAAAAAATAAATTCTTAAGTCATTTAATGGTGGACATAAGAATGTACATGTTCTTTGTAGATGAAATATGATGTTGGATGTTGGATTGTTTTATGGGCTTCAATGTTTCATTGGTTTGCCAATAAAATCATTATTTTGTGCAATGCATTTACACCTACTAATTCAATATCAATGTTTGCAACTTTAAGCAATAATGGTGTGCATATAATGATGGAGGGCCAAGACAAGTAAATGACATGCACATTTTTTTTGCAACCTCTAGTTGATGAGTCATAATTGCTTTGAGTTGGAATGCCAAATGTTTACAACACATTTACCACAACAAACACTACATTGAGGACACTATTGCTATGAAAAACAATGGAGTTTTCAAGTATGTTGAGGCTATGACACCCTATTTGTTTCTAGATTTATGTACTTTGTTTTAAGGATTATTTTAATTTTGCACATGCTACTTTTATAATGACATACGCCATATGTCCAAGGATGGGTGTATGGGTGTATGGGTAAGCATAACAACAAAGGGGAAAAAACTTGCCTTATTGGTTTCAATGACCTATACCATCACTACAATGCTCACTCGAATAAATGTATTTACCTTAATGTTTTATATAATTTGCCCAAAAATAATACAATGCGACACTCTCCTATGACTAGCTCTTTCAATGGTAACATAAAAGAGAAAAAAAACCTAAACAACCTATTGGGGTCTTTGATTGAGATGATGTAAAAAGACACATGTGGGGACATTAGAAATGGATCTCAATGACATGAAAAGGTTGTTTGTTTCTTGCAACTTGCCATACTAGAAGATATTTGTAGCCTATAAGTTTATTACAATATATTCAACAAGAATTTTACCCAAATAAAATATGGTTAAATTTATGTTTACAAAAACAAAACAAAAATCAACATGAACAAATACGAAAGGTTGGTAATTGCAACAAGATCTTAAAAACAATTAATTTATAAATCCTCCAATAATTGTATAATTGAAAACCCTAGATTGGAATTTGGAAATTGAAATTGATTCCATAATTCTTCTCAAAAATAGATTTGAAATCAATATAATTTGCTATAAAAATGGGAGGCAAAAACAACTCTAACCGCTACCTCACATCCATAGTAAAAAAGAACAAAAAAACATTTAAAATTTAAAACAACAAAAATAACCAACATCTCAAGTAAACCTCTAAAGAGGAATTTTGTATTACAAAAATTGGTGAATAATTCACCTTTAGAAAAATATGTAGAGTCAATGCATTTTCATCATTGTACCTCAGCCATGACCAAATGAGGGGCTCACTTGATTCACTGTTTATTTTGCAATTGTTGCATCCCACGTTCTTCAAGAATTTTTTTTGAGTACACCAATCCTTCGGGTGGTGATGGTTAAAAAAAATGGGAGTGTGACCTTGCCATTTGCAATCATGGCTTTGTTGATTTGTAAAAAATGTAATCCATCACAATCATTGAAGCTCCAAACCCTGCAACAATTTTAGTTTTTTTTTTTTGCGCAAAAGTATCCTTTGCCATGGTCCTATCCCTCTAATTACCACTCATGATGTCCACATATATCATGGATTTATTGTAGGTTACGCAAATAATCCCAATTTGTAGGCATGCAACTACTGTAACCACATGTAATTAAGCCTTGTGTTGACTGTAATTACGGAAGGAATGTAACCCAAGAGGTTGTAATCTGGAAGGAACACATATAAAAACAACCTAATAGTGGAAACAACATAACCGTGCAAGGGGGGTAACCATAGCCATGCAAGAATGTGATCATAGCCATCAAAAGGGTGTGACTTCAACCTTGGGAGGTGTATATTTTTGCAAGGAGCTAGACCCTACATGTAGCATAATTGTGGCATGGGTGTAACCTAAACTATGGGAGTAACGTAACCATGGAAGGACGTAACCTAAACCGTGCAACAAACATGATGTAGAAAAGATAAATAGTGGAATGAGCATAGCCATGCAAGGGTCGTAACTTATACGTGCAAGTAGTTAAACCTTAAAGTTCATAATTGTGGAGCCACTATAACTTGCTAGGTTTATGTAACTATGTGGGATTTCATAACTTGGCATTACAAATGTTATTTTGTAACCCTACAAGGCGTTGTAACCATGTACGACACGTGTTGCATAGGCACACATAACTGTGGAAAGTTACAGAGGTTATAAGGGTTGTTCATAATATAGGAAAGCCAACCCCTTAAAACAACACCATCAAGTTGGGGTCATCGTCCGAAGGAACCCTTTGGGAAAAAACCATAGGAAGAAGCCATGTAAGGAAAAAACCGTCCTGATAGTCAAGGAGGGCCCATTCCAGAGGAGCCAACACATCCTACAATTAAATTTCATGACCCAGTATGAGCCCAAAATGGTTGCTCATATTGGTTTTATGTTAGAATTTACTTAGAATTGCATTTGAAGTTATTATTTGAATCTCAAAAAAATATTAAAAAAAGTGAGGATTGGTGTGGATTTATGTTTTAGGCCTTAGGCTTATTTGGTGTGGTTAATTAAAGGATGAGTGGCATTAGGGGATTGGGTTAGTTAAGTTGATAGCATGTGTGTTAAGTAAAGGGAAGTGCCTCGGGGTTTAAGTGTTTGAATTGGGACCTATTGTGTTGGTTTAGGGGGTGAGGGCTTAGTGGATAAGATAAGGTCCTACTAAGTAGGAGAGAGGTGAGGGGTTAAGCCCTCTTGGTTTTTCTTTGTGTATTTTTTTTGTGTGTGTGGGAGCGGGGGTCCTAGTGGGGGTCTCTCTCTTGAATCCTTGGGAGAGGAGGCTCCGAGAATGTGGTTTAAGGGCCGAAGCCTGGTTGCTTCTGATTCAAAGGTGGCAACCGAAGCTGGTTGCATTCTGATTCTAAGGTGGCCGAAGCCTGGTTGCTTCTGATTTTAAGGTGGCAGCCAAAGCTGGTTGCTTCTGATTCTAAGGTGGCAGTCGAAGCTGGTTGCATTCTGATTCTAAGGTGGCAGCCGAAGCTGGTTGCTTTTGACTTTAAGGTGGCCGAAGCTGGTTGCTTCTAATTCTAAGGTGGCCGAAGCCTAAGGGGTGGGGACCGAAGTGACATAATGGAGGTAGCTAATAGTGTTACACTAGACTAGGTTGTAGTTTAGTTAATTAGTTTCTTTCATAATATTAATTTAGAGAAGTGGTTCAATAACAAGTTAGGGAATCACTAGGCATTAGACGGTGGGATTAAGGGGTGAATTTCGATGTGAGTAGTTGTGGGGTCGCGATATGAGGTGTTAAAATTGTGATAAGGAAGAAGAGCGTTTGTTAACGCTTGTACTCATGTCATGGAATAAATTCGTGTGCAAGAGTTGATGGGAAATGTGATGAGTATTTGCGAAGTTGGGAAGAGGGAGTTATGTGAACATGAATGTGATCCCCATTCCCCCACCCGGACTAGGACGCATAAGGGTGGGTGGTTTGGCCTCACACCCAGATAATGTGAGGGCAATATAAATGGCTCCATAGCAACAACACAAATGATCACCAACCCAAAGGGATACGGTAGCAACCACAAAGGCTTGGAACATCAAGTGGGGATGACATGTGTCACTGGGATAAAAATGATGAATGGGGCTATGATAGGCCGTTTTGTATGGATGAACTATGTGGGCCATGAATGAGAAATAATGGCATGATTTTAAATGCCTATAGAACTTAATGTAGGCTTGCATATCTTCTTGTATTAGAAATAACCCAATGTTTCTACAAAATGAAGATAATTATAACTTTACTACTATGTTTATTTTATATCCCTTACTTTTAAATCATACCTCTTTTGTGTGGTTTCGTGAATAGGGACGATAGTATTGTGTGAACCCCCGGGCGGAACACTAACTTATGAAGTAAATATGAAACAACATTAAAACAAACTAACAAGGCACAAAGAAATAAAAATAAAAATGAAAAACAAAAACTTATAAATGCCATTTTTTGGGACTGGTAGCTTAGATCTCGTGCCATCTTATTATACAAAACCTTTTCAAAGATGTACATGACCATCATTCATATACTAAATTTTTATGGAGTAAAAGATTGCATCTACTTGAGTGACCGTGACCATAACATTATTGAACAATCACATGATGGTCTCTTTCCAAAAACTATGATAAATTCCGTAGTTAAAGGACATTTATGCTCATGGATACCTGGTCCCATGGAAGGCAGCCCAGGAACTGTGTAATGTTATGACTTGACCGCCATGGTCGATGAAGTATACTTTAAAGCAATAACTCTAGGTGGCCGGTGTCAAATACTCAAAGCAACCTTCAACTTCCTGCCAAGTTTGCATCCTTCTTGAGAAACCCATACCAAATCAAGGTGGGACCTTTGTGCATTAGCCGGCTGGCACTGGGCTTTATGACCTGTTCTGAAGAAATGGAAAACCTTGGTTCTCACCACTTACGTTAGGGAGATGAATATGTATTGTGTAATTTCCCATCACTTATATCCTATGAAACCCGACCTCTTCTACCTGTCTATTCGGAAAACCTAGATTTTTCATCAATCACCATGATACATGTGGCATATCCGGAAAGCAGCAGCCATCAAGCTCGGGTATCTATAGCTGCGCTGGAGTGGCGTGCGACTTGCCGGCGTCCACAGTGCAAGATTCCTTAACTGATGCATCGCTTCACGCTCCGCACAAGGCACAGGACCCGAAAATTCTCATTTGGCTAGTGGGTTCTGCACGGATTGGACACAAGATCGTTGGTTTTGGCGGAATTTGGAGGTAGCAAGCATGGTGAAGTTTATCTCGGTGAGGGAGATGATCGAGAAAATCGAAGATTGGTGGCCATGGCACGCTAGCAGCGAGGAGGGTAGCAAGGCGAACCCGGACCTGAACCCCGTGCTGCTGGTGCCGGGAATTGGCGGCTCCATCCTCAACGCCGTGGATGCTAAGGGGCACAAGGAGCGCGTGTGGGTGCGCTTGTTCGAGGCCGACCATGAATTTCGGTTGAAGTTGTTTTCGTTTTACGACCCCGTCACAGGTACGGGGGACTTTGTGGAGCGTATTTCTCAGGAAGTCGTTGTGCTAGGATCTTAATTGCTCCTGCAAGTGGGCGAGTGAGTTTCGGGCTTGGCGGTAGCTTTGCCGACACAACTTCTTGACGTTAAGTTATTCGTTGGATGATCATTGGCTCGTATGAAGCATCCCTTATCACCATCATCACCATCATCATCTCTCTCTCGTGTGGGTCGCGGTGAATTGCTCCTGCAATTGGGTGTTGCCAACCCCTTTTGAGGGTTCTTGTTGGATAATGTGGACGTGACGACGACGTCTGGTTCAGTAATGACGTGCGAGCAGAGAAATTTGCGGGGATGAAGCGTTTGATATCATCATCTTCTCTCTCTCTCTCGTTGGTTTCAGGGTATTTTGTTCCTGCAATTGGGTGACTTGGCAGGGGCAGGGGGGGAGCTTGCCAACCCTGTTCGACGGTTATTTGCTGGATGATGTGGAAGAGATGATGTCTGCTTCAATATTACATGCGAGCATAGACAGTGGCCGGAATGAAGCGTTTTTAATGATGATAGTGATGATGATGATCTCTCTCTCTCTCTCGCTCGTTAGGGTCAGGGTCAATTGTTCCTGAAATTGGGTGAATTGACAGAGAAGGAAGGGAGGTTCCCGACTCTTTTTGACGGTTCTTTGTTCGATGATGTGTAAGAGAAGTGGTTGTGTGGGTGCAGGGAAAACGAATTCTCTGGACACGACAACAAGGATTGAAGTTCCAGAGGATCGACATGGGCTGTACAGTTGTGACATCTTGGATCCTGATGTTGTAAGCTTTTGCTGTCTCTTCTTGTACACGCATCGTTAAGCAATGACCTTCCTTTTCCACGACCACTACTAATTACCGCCTGGATATGGAATTCTGGCAGTTGTTGCGGTTGGATACAGTCTATTACTTTCATGATCTCATCAAGGAAATGAAATCATGGGGTTACAAGGAGGGGACAACGTTATTTGGTTTTGGATACGATTTTCGCCAGAGCAACAGGTATGTTGCCCTTCAGATGTTATGTAAAATCCTAAACGGCGGAGTTGAATGTCGTTGTTCGAGCCTTTAAACCGGTAACTTGTGACTCCTTAGCGTTATGGGGTCCAGTATTTTGGCATGTATCTGTTTATGAAGCCATGGATCTTGCCTTGTACACCCTGAGGTTTCTGATACAGGTTCTTGTCGCAGGCTAGGAGAGCACATGGATCGCTTTAAACTGAAGCTAGAAACTATGTCGGAGGCTTCTGGTGGCAAGAAAGTAGATGTAGTGACGCATTCCATGGGAGGTTTGTTAGTGAAGTGTTTTGTGGCTCTTCATCCTGAGGTGAAATTCTCCCGTTCGTTTGAACATGATGCCTTTCCATGCAGCCTTCTCTTATTGTTTGCAAATTTGGCTTCCAGCCATTTTACAAGTTATTGCTGACTTCCTGATCAGATAGCAATGCTTTCTACACAGTATAGGTTATAGGAAAATTGCAAAACGAAACTGTGCTTATTACCAGTAACCTTGTGGTGGTCTCTGTGTTTTTAACAGATTGTTGAAAAGTATGTGAACTCTTGGATTGCTGTTACTGCACCTTTTCAAGGCAAGAGATGTTGTTCTACTTATTCAAAGACTTTGTGTTAACTATTCTGGATAGTCTTCACTTCACTTCTATATTTATTTTACTACTGCTCTGCGAGGAATGGTGAGACTGAGAATTAGCACAATGCGATGATCATTTCAGACCTTGTGAATTGTAGTGTCAGGTTGCATACAGAAGTTGGCAACATTAGGGTGAACTGGACCCACTCAACTTGGATCGGATTAGATTCCTCTGGTTTGTGTACACATCATCTTGGAGTGTTTGTGGCGCCTCCACGAGGTAGCAGCTAGAGATGGGTAATCATCTCAGGCAATTGTGCAGTTTTTAAGCTTACTTGCATCTCAGGTGCTCCGGGCTTCATAATGGATTGCCTCTTGACTGGCGTGGAGTTTGTAAAGGGCTGGCAACGGGAGCTTTTTATTGCTAAGTGGAGCATGCATCAACTTGTGTGCATCCTATACCTTCCTTCTGCATATTGTCACAGTTCTATGTGCTCTAGGTGCTGGTAATTCTATGTATTTTGTCCTGTAGCTGATTGCTTTAACATGGTCTATTATGTGCTGCAGTTAATAGAGTGCCCATCAGTGTATGAGTTGATGGCTTCTTCACACTTCGAGTGGAGTGAGCCTCCTGAGCTACGATTGTGGCGCAAGCAAACAGAGGGAAATGGTGATAAGGTGGAACTGGAGGCCTTTGGACCTAAAGACAACCTTCATGTGATGATGGCCGCACTAAAGAATAATAAGGTATAGTCTAAAATTATATTCTCATACCAAATCTCGGAAAAGATGACATCTACTGGTTTCCTCAGTTCTGAGTTGTCAAACTTTTGATACTTTGCTGACCACTTGAGTGTTGAGACTTTTATTTTTGGCTTCTTTATTGCAGCTGGATTTTAAAGGTGATAAAATACCTCTCCCTATGAACAAGGACATTGTGGAGTGGGCGATTGAGACTCAGCGAATTATGCACACTGCGAAGCTCCCTGAAGAAGTCAAGTTCTATAATCTCTATGGCACCATGTGTGACACACCATATCATGCCTGGTTGGTCAAACACACCATATTCTCTGCATTGAAAACCCCACAGTTGAGAGAATGAGGTATTATAATATCTTCCATTGTTGCTCTAAGATGCCTGTAACCTGAGAACTTTTTGTTTTTAGAATGAACTAATTTTATCCTTGTCATGCAGCTATGGGAGTAAGAATACACCACTTGAGGAGCTACCTGAAATTCTGGAAACAGAGGTATCTTTTATTTGCAAGTTCCTTCATTTTTACTTAGATTTTATTGATGTATAAGATGGTTGTCTAGTGATTCCTTTGTTTAGGCCTCCTGGTCCATCCTGCAGTGGCTTCAGTTTTGGACAATGTCCTCCTGGAATTCTGAAATTCTGGAAACAGGGCTATCTTTTAGTTGCAAGGTTCTGTATGTGAAGTCAGATTCTATTGAGGTAAGATGGTCACCAAGTAAAGTTTTTATTAAGGTGTCATTGTCCATCCTGTAGTGGCTGCAGTTTTGAACTATGTCCTTCTGCTCACCACTCAACTTCAATAAGCGAGGGATAATCTGTTACGAAATTGCATCATGAAACACACACTCTGCATGGTGCTTTAAGTTTTCAAAGTTGTTTTTTAAAGGACTGAGGGTCTAGTTTTCTGGTTGAACAACTTCCAGCTTGGTAGTACCATCCTTTTAAGTCTGCAATTTTGAACATTTGGATGACACAGGCAGAGTTTTTCTGTGTGGATGGGGATGGGACAGTACCATGTGAATCAGCAATGGTAATTTTCTTCTTCCTGCACTTATTTGCTTCAGAATCTGGTCTCTGATCCTCACTTGTGATTGGTCGACATGCATTGTCGTCCTGATAAATGATCCATATATTTCTTGTCAAAGGCAGGCCCAAATGAAGAGTTACAGCCATGAACTCTGTAGGCCATATTTTCCTGGAAGTAGAGTTTATTTTGCCTAACGAACTGATGGAATGTGACCTTGCCCTTGTCCTTGTTTGTAGGCTGATGGGCTCAATGCTGAGGCAAGAGTAGGAATTCCTGGTGATCACCGTGGTATACTCATGGATGATCGCTTCTTTCGTGTCATTAAGCACTGGCTGAAGGCTGGAGATGCAGACCCATACTATGACCCTGCATCTGATTATGTGATGGTACCCAGGAAAGGCTTTGAATTCGATAGCCACACAGAAGAATCTATTGCTGTCACTACAATCCCAGAGAGTAATGATGGAGGTGTTGAAACTACTTGTAAACAAGTCTATATTGCCACAGTGGAAACAGGTTTGGTTCTTTTCTACATCTGTTTCATTTATATATCAAAATAGATACATTGTGAAACTACACCATGTGATTGTAGTCTGCATCTTGACAGTGCTGAATAATTGTTATGATATGGCAGGATCAAGGTCTTGTGATATACGAGCAGAAGCCCATGCCCATGTTCATCATAAGCCAGGCCAAACCTTTGACTCTGAAATCCAAGTATCGACTGTTGGTGTGGCTGAAGGAAGAGACAGAAGAGAAACAAAGGCTGCTCTAGACCAAGTCATGGTCGAAGCATCTGAAGAGGCTAAAGCTGCTAGTACAAAGAACAAAAGGATCGTCTCTGACAAAACATGCTACTTGAGGCATTAGTGTCCAAAGGCAATCGAAGTGCCTTGCTGGGCTCTCTAAGAAAAATTGGACTATTGGTACATTCTGTAGCATCAACAAGAAGTGGGCTAATCAATGATCGAGCTAGGCCAAAGAAGGCCACAATTCGACATGATGGTTTCTGCAATATGATATCTCTCGTCCTCAAAATTGATTGATACAAAGTACTATAATGTACTTTATATCATTGATTCACAGGGTCATGAGTGCCTTTCTGACTCAGATCATGAAGTAAGTTGGTAGAATCTGAATTTTCAAGTCATATGTTGGAAAATTCCCAATTGGTGGATAGTGTACAGGCTGGGAATCATCTCACATTGGTGATGGCATGGAGTGGTTACATCCCAGTGAGCTCAGTTTGTTTTTGGAGCACCAAAGTCTAAAATGTTTTAGGTGTCTCAGGATCTCAATGAGCACATAGTGTATTTTACCCCTTTTTTTTGCAGAAACATTCCTCAAGGGACTCTACATAGTGATACCCTGCCTACCGCACCTTGTTACCCCCGAAATTAATGTTGATTAGGACTTGGTGGAGAGGAAGGTACTGTAGCTTTGAGATATGTATCACCTTGTATATAAGGTTGTAATCAGCACAATAAAAAGGTTCTGATGTTATAATGAGGATGCTGACCCAATTTGCTGTCTTGATTAAACTGGAATCT
The DNA here is from genome assembly GCA_950295325.1 of Polytrichum commune. Taxonomy (NCBI): domain Eukaryota; kingdom Viridiplantae; phylum Streptophyta; class Polytrichopsida; order Polytrichales; family Polytrichaceae; genus Polytrichum; species Polytrichum commune. The sequence continues at coordinate 51,400,512 of OX485806.1, read as the reverse complement.
TTCTGTTTTTAAGATCATAGGTGTAAGGTGTGTTGTTGTCTTTGCTAATATGTCAGTGGGGGCTTAAGAAGCAACTTTAGCTCCCTTTCAGAACATGAACACTATGAACATGAGCCATTATCATTTCCTCCGAAGACAGACATGCCAATCACCTGGGAAACCTGTGAGGAAGCTAATTTGGTTCCGACCTCTTAGATTTTCAACTGGAGCTGGATTTGTGGCATCAGATGATTATCACATGCAGGTTGCTCCTCCCTTAGCTAATTTTACACATGCTTGGAAATATGAGTGAGATCCGAGTGTGCCAGACAATGCAGATCGACTATGTCTAACCAATTGTCAACCAGGAAAATTGTGAGCAGCTGGACTAAGGTGGGAAGTCCTTGAATTGCTAATCTTCTACTTTATGGTGGTGGCTGTGATAATACATACGAAAATTTCAGCAATCAGCAAATCTTGAAGGAAATGGATGCAACTAGGTTCATGATATGTGGGCCTCGTTCTAAGTTGAGGTCATTAGGTTGGGGGCTCTCATGAATATATCATAAAAAGAAATGTGGTCAGCTGATGCGACGTCAGCTTAGTGCTAGGTATTCATTGTCATGCTTTGTGGGTGGGCGGAGAAACTCAACGACACTCAGTTCTTGCTTACTTAGCCTCATAAAGCCTTTTTCTTGGTCACAAGGTTAGGTTTAGGGTTTAGCCAGGGAGGGTCCAGGAGACACAGGAGGGAGAGGAACCCAACATGAGCTTGAAGTGACAGTTGCAGGACCAGGAAGGCAAGGATGGACCTGCCGACAGGGTGAGTCCTACAACCTGCAGAGAGAAGTTGGTTATCATGAAGAATGTAGCCACCCTAAATATGCGCTCCTAGACCATAATCACGATCCACATCACGATGAAGTCCTTGACATGGAACTAGAGAACATATCTCCGACACAAGGCGGAGCTCCTTACAAATGTCTACATCACATGAGTGCCCTCCTGGTAACCAACTCCAAGCCGACAAATTGCAAGGCATCGTCTACTTGGCGGAGAGTAATTTGACCTTACCATACAAGAGTCCAAGATTGGGAGAAGTTTGCATTCCATACAATGCCAAGAGAAGAAAATCGGAGCTTGAAGGATTCACCGCAACCTCGAACCCAAGCAAACAACACGAGGTCGTAGGCACATAAAGTCAGACAAGACAAAACATTCCAAGTATTAAATTGGTTATACAAATGTGGCTTGGGTTCTCCATACATAAGGCTATTGCAACCCTAAGAGGCTCAAGACTAGTGAAGGAGTACACAAATGATGACTTCCTCACTGCAGGCACACCACTTAGTGAAAGCGACGAATTTCCCAAGAGTACCACAACGACTCTACCCACATAAGTGCCTTGACGCGGTACTGAGAAACCATCTACACTGCACACAACTTCGAAGACATGAGAAGGTGAGCCAAGACACCGACCTTCCTGATGGCTTCCACATTAATATATGCTTCGATGGAGGGTTCAAAAACATAAGTAGGAGTGCGGCCAAAGGAGCATGTCTAGGACAACTGCGCATGATGGACATTCAAGTAGGCTCGGAGTAATTCGTTGGACACTGGCCTAAACATCATGACCAAGAATTGGGTAGGATATTTCAAACTCCACAAAATATACCCTCACAAGGACGGCGTTTCATTCTTGAAGAGCAAACAGAGATTCATGATGGAGATGGAGGATGGAGAGGTGATCAGCAAGTTGGAGAAGGGGTTCGACCACCAATGCTCGGAACCTCTGCCTCCACCTTAAAGGCGACATTCTTTGAGTTAAATCCACACATGAAATCTTCAAAGAATTTGTGAGGGAGCTCCTACGCTGGGTTGATCTGATGAATTTTTGTCATTGGCCAAACTGGATCACGAGAACGATTTTGCGTTCTTTACAATCTCCACTGAAGAAGCAAAAGACGCTATCTTGGAGAGATGACTCAAGTTCAACTACGAGAACCTTATAGTGAGCATCACTCAAGACCGAGAAGCGGGCAACCTGTCCAAATTTCGTATTAGAGCAACATTAGTTGTGAACAATCTTTCTCAAAAAATAATTTCAATCCAACATTGTGAAGACCCTCCAGAAGCTCTTCGGCGAAGACAATAATATTAGACTGATTTTGGGTACGCATCACATAACAAAGATGAAAGACAGTATGATTGGCGCCAAATCCAGTGTTTGAATGTTGTGGTCTACACCAAGTGAGTGGTGAAGTCTGCTCACATCCTTGGGAGACGGAGTGACTTCATGGCTTATAAAAGAAGCATCAACAGGATGGAGCCGAACAACACTGTTGTACGCATCGCATAAGCTTCTACTAACGAAGCAATCACCCAAAAAATCCAAACAAAGAACAACACGACAATCACCAATCCATTGATCACCAAAACACTCTTTAACCATGCCATGTAAGATTGGAAGGAAAATCCTGAAGAAAAGTTTGCCACAATGGTCTTCACAATCAATCTCAACATCGACCGGCACATGGATTTGCCAATTGAAAAAATCATGACTCAAGCATCCAACATCCACACGGTTGTTGGCACTTTTGGCATACAAGATACAAATGTCGAACCAATGCATGCAAGGTATTGTTTAAAACTTGATTACACAATGCCCCAAAATACTTCAATGCCCATTGCCACTGCAAGCTCCTAGTACATCGATGCACACCACTACACCACTGCTCCAACTCCAACCTCCACCATGCTTCTCCAATAAACCTCCACCCTACACCTCCCACAATCAACATCAAGGCTACAACTCGTACGATGGAAAACCTCCTACTTTGTTTTCTTTACCTATATATCAATAAAGAAAACGAACTCATTCTTTGGATTTTTCTCACAATTCCATGGTGCTCTCATCTAAATAAACAACTTGACCAAAACATTACCACAAAACACTCCCCACCCACTCAAACACATACCACTTAAATCCACCAATGCAAAAATCCAACCATCAAATTCCTTCTCCACATCATAATCCTACTTTCCTTTATAACCCCTACATTGGATAGTCTCCCTTCCATTACCAACCAATGACGCTGCATACTTCTACTTTGTTTTATCTATCAATATATTAAAAAAAAACACCAATCCAATCCTTAGATTCTCGCAATATTCCACATCATGCCACCTCAATAAATGCTCAATTAAAATACTACTTCTCACCACAATCTTATCCTCCTTTATATCAATTTACACACAATCAACCAATCCTCAACCAAATCCAACATAAATTAACAACCCACTCAAAATCCACAAGCTTTCCACCACATGCACATACAACTACAATTCCACATATCAACATACCATAATAGCTCTACCTCAATCTAACCTCCACTACCTAAAAGTTCTTTCCCACACCACGCTCTCGTCAACTATCACCTTCTACATACCAACAAAGACTAAACAACTACATAAAGGATCTAAAAATGCTCATACTACTCGGTGGTGACGTTCATCCACAGCCACGACCACTTACACATATCTTAAAAAACCTCCCAAAGAAATACAGATTAAGACAAAAACAATACTTCATGCCCAACATCCTAAGACATAAACCATACTACCTCCACCTAGAAAACATGTTTGCACGATACCTATCACAAAACACTCAAACTAACACCTACCACACCTTCAACATCATAGCTCCTTCCTCTTGAAATATCCACATCACTTTCAACTATATGCTTTCATAATAGCTATTTGTCTCGTCCTTCAACAATACTACCTCCAAATGGCTTAGAATTTAGACCCTTCATGCCTCACCATCCTATGCAGACTAGAATCCCTACCATTGTTAAGGAATTACTTTCTTGCTCACAGTAACCACAGTCACCTTATTGACTCCTTGCCTACTAGTGTTTCCTCTACCGATTAAGCTACTGATTTTTGGATGACGATTCGACATCTACGTTTCATTAGTCACACGATTGGTAGACCCATCCCCATTGGAACCAAACTACATCTAATCTAGAAGATTATTGGTAAGGGTCCCTACATCGGCTTGCTACATGTCTATTTCTATTGTCAATACTATTGGGTATTTCCTTATTCACTATGACTATTGGCTAGTTTGTTTTTCTTTTCTTTGTAGTACACTCCATTTTGGTAGCTCACACCATATTTTTTACCTACTAACCTCTTCCTTGTTTGTTAAGTCTTTTAGATACTCATAACTTTTGGAAATACCTAACTAAATTTCTAACTCTGAGTATGGATAACCCTTTTACTTCTGTTGCTACTACCGTCCTTATATATCCAGATGCCAATTTCCCCATTGACCACCTGTCACCTAGGAAATTCCAACTCTCCAAATACCTCAACACTCGTTTAGGATTAGGTGCTACATCTTTCTACTTAACATATAAAAAATATTAATTCCTACCTCCAATTGTATCATGACCCCATATACTTCTGGACACAACACCTAGTTGGCAATATTGTCTTTACAATTAGTTTAGGATCCTTAATATGCTAACATCATACAAATTATCATAACACCACCAACTACTAGATAATCCTTTAATTCAAGATATACATACTCCTAGTAAGGGTTTCCCACAACATCCTCAGTTTTTTAATTAAAAATTAGAGCCACATAAGATTGCCACACAAATTGGTCATTGTTGACATTGTCCCTTCCACTTAAATACTTTCTTCTAATCAAATCTAAACTTCTTACTTCTAGTTCTAACCACATTTTTAATATTGGTTCACCTTCACTAATATATTTTACCTTATATTTATGAAGTCCATTTTACTACTAACCTTAATCCTTACTGGTTAATTCAATTTCCTTGGATAATTTTGAAAAGATATTTTAGCCTACCATTAACAACCACCCACATGTCCATTTAAGTACAAGGGACCTTACACTGCTCACAATTGATCATGACACGCTCACCATCAACCTTGCCAAGTACACCAACCTATAACCACATTGACCAACAAATCACCAAAAACAAAATCTCACACAACAAAGCATACAACAAAATTTCCCATTCATCCCACCTCAATTAATCCAAGAATGAGTTAAATTTAACACCCTTGTCACCAAATTCACACCAAATCCAAACATCACACCAACACCACAACCGCAATCCCAATACACACAACCCACCACTACAAATACCTATATTATCACATGGAACCCTAGTCACATCAGCTCTAGCCTTCCATGCATCATGGAACTAATTAACTCTACAAACATCAAACACGTATTATCTTCTCGCAAGAAACCAACCTCCCAAGCTACAAATTCACCACCTCCAATCCTGTGAGAGGCGACACACTACCCTTAATTAATAAAGACATTGATTCCACTGAGAACACAAGCAAAATACCTACCCTTAGTAACACATCACTTTATTTATTAAACATCTAAATATCCAAAAAAATTATTTACAATGCTCCTGCTTATGAACCTACATGCCTTCACACACGAACGATCTCCACCTCATCCAAGAAATCAAAGACCAAATTGAAATACCTAATAAAAAACACATTCCCTCCAAAACAATCCGGGGAGGTGAATTTTTTCAAAGACATCCTACTACAAAGCCGCTTATTTGATTGCATGTAGAGATGTGCAATTGGATGTGATGCAACCTCTTGCCGCTTTATCATGTCACAAATGACGTGATGACATCATGTTGTGTCAAGTCTGGGTTTGATGTCTAACAAACATTATGATGGTAATAATTATATTTAACAAAAGGTGTTTTTTTACATCATCACTATAAAGTCAATTGCTACAATAGTGGCTAACTTTAGGATCAATTGCTACTATGAAAATCAACGTGTTAATCGATTGCACACGGATTGGCGGCCTCTAGTTGACTGCCACAGTAGCGGTTGACCTCATACAATTCACTAGCAGTTGCAACCAAGTCTATATGTGGATAAACATAGTTGCATATGGATTTACAAAACATGGAATGGAAAAAAGGGACAACCCAACAATTTTTGGTATTCCAAAAAAAAATTTAGCATTATTAAAATAACATATATTTTACCAAAACCTTGTAAACAAATTCATATCATTGATAGATGCATGTTAAGTATTCAAAACCCCCCTTTATGATTTTGGAAAAACTAAACACTTTTAGCTATCCTTGATATCATATCTCCAACAATTCAAGGGCTCATCCAACCTCATATGGTCCATCTATAAATGATGTCTCTCAAAAGCCAAGTCAATATGGCTTTCCACTTTTTCTTTGCACAAAAGGTTGAGGGTCATGGTCCAAAAATTGTGACCTTCCCTTGATTAGAGAATACAATCATAAATTCAATGTCGAGCAAGTTTGTTGATCGTAAAACTCTCAACTACTTTGGTGTAATATTTAGGCAAGTCTTCATGTCTTCATGTCTAGACCTTAAACAACTCAAGTGCCACCCATAATTTTATTATTATTTTTCTTTGGCCACTTTAGTTTTTGCATGCCATAATATTTCGACAGTCCATTGTTGCTACCAACCTTATTCCCATTGTTGCAATTCAATTTGGTTGATGCACTTTATCTCAAATATACATTTGTTGTAGAGGAGCCCAATTCCAGCATAATGTGTGACCCATGTTGGAACCCTCTAGCTCGTAATTTCCCATCATCCAACTCCGTTCTACTATCGTGTTTAATAACAAGGTTGTTGAGGTCTCCCTCAACCCTTAGCCTTAGACAGTGTAACCCGTTGCTGACCAATTTACACGAACATCACTCCCACCAAAATTAGATTGTTCTTGCTTTTCATTTCTACAAAAATGGTCACATGCATACTATTATTGGTATTTAATTTTGTATAATATACCTCTTGTAAGTTCTCATGAATCCTTAAGGAGTAGGTGTCCTAGATTTTAAAGTTTATGTTCCCCTAAATCCTAATGTTAAGGTTAAGTGTTTTTGGAATGGGATTTTTTCCTATATCCAACATCATGTATAATCATTCCTACATCTTTCATGGTTTGAATGACTTGTGATCACTCTTATGCCATCGAAATTCCAAGAGTGTGTAGTTAAAAGTACCCAAAGTCCTTTTGTAATTCAAGCATACTCTCTCACTAATGCAAATCTACTTAGTTGATGAATGGCACTTAATTACGAGAATTTATTTATTTCATCATTTACCAAGTATATTTCCATATTGATTTCATGAAATCTTACATCCAAAGTATTTGATCAATATTCTTAGTCATTCATGTGTGTGATCTAATATCATCCACGTCAATGTTCTCGTACTTTCTACATATCTTTCTTAATTATTCCCAAAATCCTTTTTCTTGATGTGAGGGGTATGATGAAGTGAAATCTTAATTTGTGCTTGATTGTACAACAATTGATGTACTCCACTTGGCGGCCCCTTCTTTGTCTTCCCTCTCTCAATGCGTCTATGTCCGCCGATTTATACCTCTCCCGTCATTTGATACCTATTCCAAAACTTCAATCCCAAAGATGCTTGCAGGTCTTGATAAGTAAGTGCCCTTAGCTTCAACCTTCAAATTTTGGGTGTTCAACCATGTCTTTTGATGAATCAATCGAGAATTTCTCTTTGAATCTTAATCCCGTGAGTTTCTTCAAGTGGTTTTCCTTTAAAGCCTTGGGGTCTTCACGCTCCGGCAAATCTTCTTAGTCTCGGAATCTTCATGCCTTGGTAACTTTCTAAGTCTCTAGATTTCTTCGTCTCTAAGAGTCTTCATGTCGGCCGAGCCTAAGTCCTTTAGGTCCCTTAGTCTCAAGGATCTTGAATCCCTTCGTCTCTCAAGGTTTTTGAAAACCCTTAGTCTCTTCAAGGGTCTTGAATTCCCTAGTCTTGAAAGATTGGGAATTTCCTTAGTCTTTAAGGGTTGCAAAATCCCTTAGTCGCTAAGGTTCTTTTGCCGTCCAAAGGTTTTACGCCTTGTTAGAATTTTCTAAGTCGTTTTCTTCAAAAGTTCTTCAAGCCTCACATGCCCAATAGGCTTTGTGACAAGTCTTTTGCTCCCAATAGGCATCACGGTAAGTCTTGCGTTCCCACTAGGCTTCGCGGCACACATATGAGATAGTCGACGTAAAATGAGCTCCTTTAGGCCCCCTTTATGTATCTTTAAATAGGATCTAGTATCTACCATTTCTTTGATGTGGTGGTTAGGTCTCTTTCCCCTATTACCAAATGTGTGATTTTTTAAAGTTTTAGCATTGTATGTAACTAATGTCTAATTTTGGTCTAGACAAATCTATCTACAATAATGCCCACATGCTATAAATAGACGTTCTTATAGAGTACATTTGGTGCATTAAACCATTTGCCTAGATGTGCCACGGGATTTGGTTGCATCTCATATAATCTCATCCATTTAAAATTGGTTACATTCATTTAAAACGGTTGAAACAATTATGTCCATCCAAAAAGATTGTCATCCCTTTGGGCATGTTCTTTCATCTACTCATCTTCATTCCAAAAAACAATCCTATAAACTAGATGTTCACACTTAGTTTCCAATTATTCCTAACATGCTTGTGTGGCCGCCTGTGTTCCCATGCTCGCTCCATTCCCGGTCGTGTTCCCACGGTCCTACCCTAACGGCTACCCATCTTATCAAAGCCGGATCTTGGTCTTTGCCAAAACTGCTCCTCGTCTTCTAATATCCAACTGGCGAGCCGACCCTCAGTCTTGCGGTACCCAGGTCCAGGTAGTTGGGCTCCCAATCTTCTCTTAGCTGTAGGTACTTGGGTTCCGAGTCCCCTCTCGGCCCCGCAACCTCTTTCGTTGGCACTTGTCCTCATGGGTCGGCTCCCCTCCCTGCTAGCTCGCAATTTTTGTCTGTTGGGCTTCGTTCCTTGCTGGATCTTCCTCTAGCTCTCTTTGGTCAAGTACAAAGGTACATTTGTGTTCATAACATACAATTTTTTTTGTGCTCATGAACACAATGATATCCACATCTCAATGCCAAAAAATCCAATCCAAAATTGGTAAGGGTTTGACCCCATCACCAATCTTTCCACTCCCTTTGACCTTGTTTGTGCGTTAGGCAAAGTATGCTAGGCCCCAATATTCCACTTGAGGCAAGGGGGGGGGGGGTGAATGTGAGGACAATGAGACCTCCCATCTTATATATAGGTTGAGAGGGTTTCACACTCCATGTGGCCGATCGCCTCAATCCTGACCGTTAAATTCAGTTGCTATATTGATTGTCATATCGACTGCAAGTGGCACTGGACAACCTTCAAAGAAATTCCAATGTTTGTGTCACAATAAACTTGGCATGTGGTTGAAACTACCTATTGGTACAAAAAGATCTTTTATTTTTAGTGCAGATGAATGCATTGAAACTATGAAACCCTCAATTCATTAACACTCAACATTTTCATCCATTTTAATTGATTTTGATTGTCTTTAAGGATTTGTTGCATGTGGAGAGAGGTAGAGGGTTGTATTGTTATGTGAGATGAACAAAATTGTATGTACGTGTCCAGATAATGGATTTGAACGTCCAAGAGTGTGGAGTGCAAGTTTTGCAAGTTGGAATTAGTGTATTGGAAGGCCTGCATGGTTGTCCATTTTTGATATAAAAAAATGATGGCAAGATGCGGGGGGTGACATTATGTCCATATCAAGGGCCAATTGTCAAAGTTTTATTTTCTAGATGCAACGGTGTGTGGCCTAAAATTCTAAGGAAATTTTTGGATGATTACGTTGAGGATGAGAGAATCCATGTAGTTGACTTCAAGCAATAAACTTCATGTGGTACATGGTCCAACATGAAACAATAATCAAACTACTTCATTGTCCCTTGCACCGTCAATAACAAGGAGAGGGGTATTCACATGGATTTCCAGAACTTGCATACCTTTCCAAAGTGATATGGGTCTAAAGAAAGGCATGCAAAATTCCAAAAAATGTAAGTTGGATACAAAATGGTCACTTAAAAGAGTTGTATGAGGTTCATACCTCCATTAGTATTGTTCGCCATCTTGTGTTCATGGAGGTCGTGAAGGCAACCAATAAGGCAAAAAAATTATGCAAACCGCCAGCCTATCATACAATGCGCAAAAATTTATTTGTCGATGCACGGTATAATATCCAAAAATTAGTGGAGTTGAAGACAAAATCATCCATCCACAAATATAGCTATAGTATTTGTTCACACAAATGGGAGAATGTTGTTCGCTAGCCTTAAATGAACATTATGTAAGGTTATCTAGTGGGTGATATGTTCTTTGGTTCTCTCAAGACAATTGGTAACTAAAGGGATCCCTACTACATCACCACTGATATATTGCCAGAGAAGATATAAAATATGTCATCCAAGTGTGTTTCATCAACACGGCAACCATGAAAAACAATGCCAGCAATATTGGCCGTGAATGGGCACAAATTTGTTTGAACTTGTTGTTAAGAAATTGGGAAAACAATTATGCATGAACGACGTTGTGAACAAGGCAAAGAATATTCTCAAATACATCTAGGCCACCAATGCCCTACATTGGTGTGAGGCCAAACCACCCACCCTTATGCGTCCTAGTCCAGGTGAGGGCGTGGGTCTCACATTCATATTCTACCTAGTTTAATCCTTCCATCATCATTCCTCCCCATCACATTACACATCCATTTGGTTACACCAATTTATTCCATATCATGAGTACAAGCGTTAACAAATGTTTTTCTCTATTAGTGTTCTCTTAACATCCCTTATCAACACCCCACACAAGTGCACACCCGATTACACGGATAGTTAATTATCTAGCTAACCCATCCTTCCAAGCTTAGGTGACTAGTCATAACGAACCCATCATTCTAATCTTCCCTAAGCCCAGCTCTGTTGCAGCTCTATAAGTCCAGCTGCCACAGCTCCCTAATCCAACTACTGTTGCAACTATATAAGTCCAGCTGCCGCAGCTCCCTAAATCCAACTACAGTAGCAGTTCTCCAAGTCCAGTTGCCGCAGCTCCCTAAATCCAACTACGGTAGCAGTTCTCCAAGTCCAGCTGCCGCAGCTCCCTAATCCAATTACTGTTGCAGCTATATAAGTCCAGCTGCCGCAACTCCCTACATCCAATTACTGTTGCAGTTCTCCAAGTCCAGCTGCCGCAACTCCCTAAATCCAACTACTGTTGTAGCTATATAAGTCCAGTTGCCGCAGCTCCCTAAATCCAACTACTGTTGCAGCTCTACTCTCTACGCTCCCTCTAACCAGCTCTACTCTCTACAACAATACACACACACACACACACAAAAAAAAAACCATAAACCCGAGGAGGGCTTAACCCCTTACCTCTCCCCTACATAATTTCCCTACTTAATTTCACTAATTCCCCTAAAACCTCCTTACCTAATTCACACATTTTCCGAGCTCTAAGAGCTCAAGAACCTTGAGAGGAGAGAGAGAGAGGAAGAGGGGAGAGGAAGAACAGGGAAGGAGAAAGGGCACCCAAACCACAAACCCCTTAACCTTCTCCTACTTAGTAGGACCTTATCCTATCCACTAAATCCTCACCCTCTAAACCAACGAGAGCATGCTCTAATTCAAACATTTAAATCCAAGGCCCTTCCCCTTGCTTCATCAAACACTACTCACTTAACCAAAACGCTCCCTAATGTCACTAAGCTTCTAATTAACCACACAAAATAGGCTTAAGGCCTAAAACATAAACCACACCAAGCCTCACTCTTTTTATACTTTTGATTGTTTCAATAACACTCCAAATGCAATTCTAAATAAATTCTAAACATAAAACAAATATGAGCAACCATTTTGGGCTCATAATTGGTCTTTTTTATTTACTCGTTGAACTTGAGATTGAAGATGCCTAGGTCCATGAGATTGGCCATCAATGATTGATTTACTCATCAAGTTCAAGTATGCATTGGAATAAGCGGTCATACATCCTAATCAGGCCGCCTATATGAACAAATTGAATCAAAAAACTGATGATCAAAGAAAAACGTCATTGAGGTGTGTCAAATCAAAGCAAAAATGAGTGGTGACAAAGTTTAGGCTAGTTGCAATAATTACACGGAATGTTGGAGGAGGTATTGAGAGTGCTTGATGGTGAGGAGTCAGTAATGGATAAGTCTTGGGTGACAATAAAACATGTGCTTGGCCCTACGAATCATCTTAACTTAATTCACAACCTTGTCACGTTGGCTGAAGAATATTTGTTGGATGACCTTACCATCCATGAAGATGTCATCATTGAATCAAGATTTTTGATCGCCATGAGGAAATTGACCACATGCATTGACGGTCAATGCGATCAAAACATTAAGGTATATTTTCCAACAGTGATCGGGGAGATTTTTGGGCATAACCGGTTGAGATCCTAGTGTTTGCAAGTCCAATGGGTTACATTTTGACATCCTTTGGTTTTCCTTAATTAAATTGGGGTATATTCTTTAAATTCCTCTAAAATGATCGGTAATTTTCATGCAATCTTGAACTTCAACCGGTTATTCTTCAAACTCAACCGGTTCATTTGTAACTAACTGCCTATTCTCCCCGATCATTGTTTTCCAATATGCCTTTAGCCGTGGAAGCCAACATTCCATTCCAAAAGTGGTAAAATCTTGTACGCATATGTGGTACATGCTTAGCCCCTTTGACCAAATGCATATTGGCCTAAGTGTATTATTCTTTGTTGTGTGAAAGAAATGCACATAATTGAGTTTGGTAGGGTCAAACATTTCATTTACATTTATACCGATGTAATATTGGCGTGGGAGAGGGCGGACTGTGATTCGGCCACATGGTATCTAATGAAGACGATGTCTGATGATTTGTACTCCGCAAATGAGGGTATAAACAATGAATTGTTGATGGGATTCAACAAACATTCTTTGGGGCTTTTAAATAATGATAGTGACGACAAACATGGTGGAAAGAGCTTGGAGTTTGACATTCCCAATGATCCTTTTGCATTTGACAATGATGATGCCAAGGTTGATTCTTAAATTCAAAAGTCAATAGAAGTGGCCAACACGTTGTTAAAGAAATGTTATGCCAATAGAGGTACCTTAATGGATAAATGATCTCAATGACAAAGGACTTGAAACCCATGAAGACCAAATTAGTTTAGGACTTTGAAAACAAAACCGAACACATTGCATTCATCGAGCAATCTCCACGTTGTGTCCAACAAAATTGGTAATTTTTTTTCAAAATTCTCAAAATCAAATCAATTGTCAAATCAAATAAAAAAAAACACCAAAACAAATGTATTCATATACTATGGTCTTATGTTGCCTCTAAGAGGAAAAATTTCTTCAATTGTAATAATAACCTCCTTGTTCTCATACGAGGTACGGGTGTGGACGTGGCTGCCTATACAATAGCAATGGTCTTTGCATATACATGAAGCATCATTGCTTTTGGAGTGGAGTCCAATGACTTTATCAACTTTGCACTGCAAACAACAAAGAAATGCCAATGAAAAAATAGAAGCATTAAAAGAAAATTCAAGAAGAAACTCACGTATTCGAACAAGTTTTTCTAGCCATTTTTTTGACAAATTCTTCATCATCCTCCATGACCATGGATTGTGTCGGTATTTGCACTTTAGGACGCTGAGCGGACAATGTACAAAATGGAGCAAGAATGACATTAAAGATACGGGAGTGTGCCTCATACACAATAAGGTGACAACCACTGTTCAAACACACATGAACAGAAGCATATGCAAACACCATTGACATATATTTCAATATGGTAGACTTAGAAATCAATTTGAACAAATGCACCTAGTTTTGTTACAATTTAGAGAATGAACTTGTTAATGCAATGACATCCACAACTACTTCGCCAAGCTTAGTTAATGATTCGATAAACATTTGGTGTATGGCTCCATGTTTTTCTCGAGCGCCCCGCCACAGCACCGAGCCATCCATCAATTGGTCCTTCTCTGAAGTGTTGCTGACAATAATATCATCATCCTTGACACACACACCTTCTTTGTGAATTTTTGGAAATTTTTTGAACCATCTATGAAACTTTCTAGGCAAAGGGGATCATTTATTCATTTGAAAATGGCATCTTGGATCTGAGATGCCATCTTTTTTTTAAACCATCTAATTGCTAGAAAGTTTTACAAAAAAATTTAAATTAAATTATTTTAAAAAATCAAAAATATCACAAAATCTAAGACTATTGAGTTCTTTGTTGAGGATCTTTTTTCAAATTTTTAGATTTTTTAGAAGTTTTTGGAATTTTTTAGAATCAACTATGAAACTTTTGGGGAGGGGGGAATTGTTCATTTTTTTAGAAGTGGTATCTCAAATTCGAGCTGCCACTTTAAAAAAAATAAACTATCCCCCTTGTCTATAAATTTTTACAAATTATTCTAAGACTATTCCTAGATCTCAAAATTGAACATTGAGATTCATACACACCCACATTTGAGACTTCCAAAATATGCATACACATGTTCAAGGTTGTATGGATGTGAGTGTGTGTGAGGTATAATGTTGAATCTAACTTCAATCACACATGCACACACGGATACACACATACGCACACAATCTTTCTATCACATAGACACAAACACATGCAAACATAAACATACCTTGGTCACTGGATTTGGTGGGACATTGGGTTGCTCATTCCAAATTCTTCGCTCTTGGCTTTTCTTTCATCGTTCCTCCCCTCTTCCGATTGGGTGTACAATTTGGGGTTCTTCAAGCTCTTGGCTTGTTGCCTCCACTCTTTGCTCATCGGTTCTCCCCCCACGCTTGCCTCCATTCCCACGTCCCTTTCCTCACGCCAGCACACCTACCTCTTGTTGTTGTCCCTCCATCCAATGTCCAGGGCTCGAAGTTCTCAGTTCGCATCTACTGGCTCATGGTTGCTAGCTCATAGCTTGCATCTCGATGTTGCAGCCCACATAGGCTCATTGTCCTCCTTCCAACCTCCGAACTCGCTCGTAGTTAGGGGTTAGGGTGTAGGGTTAATTAGGTGGATTGGTTCTGCTAGTTGGGATTTAGCTAGGGGTTTAAGTAAATTAAAGATATAATATTTGCCAAGTTTGAAGGTCTTGTATGACTTTTCATTGACCATGAGACATTCAACTAGAACTTCTAGCTATATACTACGATTAAAAGCAAAGTACCGATGACCGATGACTGATGTTTCTTCTAGAGACCGATTACATGCAAAATAACAAGTTGTGTACATGTGTCTCATTATTGGAGTTGAAATCTGAGTCACTTACCATGTCTGCAAAAATATGGAGTTCCGCCTGGTCCGTTTGTTCAGTGCACAATTTTAACCCTCCTTCAAATGGTAAAGTCCTTGTTGTGTCTACAACATTGCCTTTCCCTTCTTGTGATAGACGCTTGCCCATCCTCAACTTCCTTAGTTGTTTCTTGGTACTACACTAAAAAAAAAGATTTTTTCTTCTTTTTTGATGTTGACTCACATGATGTGCTCTCACTTTGTGTTACTTTGAACATTGTTGTTAAATATCATCATTTGCCATAATGAACCACACGATTTACTGTATTCCATTTATTTGAATTTGTATCTTATGAGTTTAGGGTTTCTGTGATTTAGCACCTGCCAATTTCTATGTCCTTCCCCTCTAGAATATATTAGGACTATACGAACTATTATTTTAACCTACCCATGTGCCATGGGTTAGAGGAGGTGGCTAGGGTTTCCAATTAAATATGTATTTTACTATACGACATTTAGTACAAATAAATGCATTTGTCCACATTATGACGTGCATCTCATTTCTTCTTTAATCATGGCTATTATCCGCGCTCGTGGATTGTTTGTGCCCTTTACATTGCCTCTTGAGGATGGTGGTCATGTAAGTGTCTTAGAGGATTTACTTGGTTTGAGGTTCAATCTTCAGATAGGAACCATGTACGTGAAGCAAGAGATGTACACTGTGGATGGTGATATATCATAAACAATATTGATGCAAAAGAATTGGAGTGAGGATGGTCATGTATGGATTTTGGGTTCGGGAACATTTAGGGTTATAGGACTTTCTGTTTCCTATATGCAAAACTTCTACTGTCATTTTAACGAACGAGTCAGTTATATAGACGGTCCAAATCCCAAGAGTTGGCACTTTTAAACATAAACTCTATTGAAGATGGTATTTTTGTGTTTTTTTATTCTACTGATAAAGTTTGTCCATCAGTTGTTTTTTTTGACATGTCACATTTTTCTATTAGAAATACAACTCCGACCCCTTCCAAAGTCTCAGTAAATGTTGATAAAATCCCTTCCAGTCCACATTATATGAGGTTGGCTCACCATGGAACTCCATCTGAACATCCATCTTTGCACCCTTGTGGATCATCTTCAAGTTTGAATATTGTCAAGGCATTGAAACTAACAAAGTCTAGGAAAATGTCTAAATTTGATATTATAAATATTGACTTTGACAACATTGATATTCGTGATGTCAAGTACTTGCCACTATCTTTAGATGGTGACATTTTTGTGTTGCCCCTTTGGCAATGGAAGTCCCAAAGATGTATGGTCATTCCATGGATGGCATGGACAAGATGTGTGACGAACACCCTTGGTGCACAACACAAACAACTAATATCAAAAACGATTTTGGATTATTATTTAGACGTTCTTCTTGTGCTAGTCATCTCTAGTGCCCAAATGATTATTGTGATTATATGTGTCGCAATGGAGGGGTTCGCAACAACAGTGAATGAGCAGGATCAACTCCTATTCCATTTTATGTGAGAAATGTGGTCCCTGAAAAATCAACAGTGAAGTGTAAGGTATGTCGATCAACACATGTGTGCATTGCATTGTGTCATGCTTGCATAATATACGTCCACTCCACATCCTTTGGGATGTTGAGGGCTTGTATTCATTTAGGTGTACATGACCACCATGTGTCCAAAGGTACGTGTCGTGAGTCACTGGACATGGCTTACAAGTGCGTTGCTCAAGAGGTCATGAAAACATTCACTGCCAAGAACTCTGCTTTAGTGTTGACAACGAGCAAACAATTCTTGGCATACTATTTTCTAAAATCTCCATCAAACGGTGAAGGCCATCACTTGGCAAGTTCGTCATTAGAGGTGGTTATGGATAAATTTAATACTCTTGCCTCTCCAAATTGTCGTAATTTTGTGTAAGGTTTGAAGCGTTTTGTTCGTAGTGGAATGGGTATGATGGATAGTATAATGGCCTTCAAAAACAATTCAGGTTTCAAATACATCCATGGTAATAGGTTCCCACGGCAATCCAAAGATAAAGTGTTCATTTTCAAGATGTCATTACATATTCCAGGGAGTGGTGTGGATCTTGTGAAGCGTATGCAAGTCGGAGGGGACATGGAAAATTCATGGATAATATTTGACTATGTCAAATGTTTGAAAAACTGGACCACCTTGGCGTGCCATGTGTAAGTATGATCCCAAAATGGTTGCTCATAAATGTTTTATGTTTAGAATTTATTTAGAATTGCATTTGAAGTCATTATTGAAACCTCAAAAATGATTAAAAAGAGTGAGGCTTGGTGTGGATTTATGTTTTAGGCCTTAGGCTTATTTGGTGTGGTTAATTAAAAGATTAGTGTAAGTAGGGGTTGAAATTTAGAACATAGTGGTTGTGGGTTAAAGCAAGGGAAGGGGCCTCGGGGTTTAAGTGTTTGAATTGGGACCTATCTTGTTGGTTTAAGGGGTGAGGGTTTAGTGGATAGGATGAGGTCCTATTATGTAGGAGAGGGGTAAGGGGTTAAGCCCTCTCGGGTGGTTGTGTGTGGTCTCTTTCCTCTTTTGTGTTGAGCGGGGAAAAAACTCAAGGAGCTCGGAAGAGCTACTAGGAGAAAGCCCAAGCTCGGAATGCTGCTGGGTTTTAAAGCTTTGAATTCGGGAGCTGGTGTTTTTGAGCCTAGCGCTCTGATTCGACTGGGAGGAAGCCCAAGCTCGTCATGCTGCTGGGTTTTGAAGCTTTGAATTCGGGAGCTGCTGGTGTTGAGCCGAGCGCTTTGATTCGACTGGGAGGAAGCCCAAGCTCGGAATGCTGTTGGGTTTTTGAAGCTTTGAATTCGGGAGCTGCTGGTTTTGAGCCTAGCGCTCTGATTCGACTGGGAGGAAGCCCAAGCTCGGAATGCTGCTGGGTTTTTGAAGCTTTGAATTCGGGTTTTGTTGGTTTTGAGCCTAGCGCTCTGATTCGACTGGAAGGAAACCCAAGCTCGGCATGTTGCTGGGTTTTGAAGCTTTGAATTTGGGAGCTGCTGGTTTTGAGCCGAGTGCTCTGATTCGACTGGGAGGAAGCCCAAGCTCGTCATGCTGCTGGGTTTTGAAGCTTTGAATTCGGGAGCTGCTGGTGTTGAGCCGAGCGCTTTGATTCGACTGGGAGGAAGCCCAAGCTCGGAATGCTGTTGGGTTTTTGAAGCTTTGAATTTGGGAGCTGCTGGTTTTGAGCCTAGCGCTCTGATTCGACTGGGAGGAAGCCCAAGCTCGGAATGCTGCTGGGTTTTTGAAGCTTTGAATTCGGGTTTTGTTGGTTTTGAGCCTAGCGCTCTGATTCGACTGGAAGGAAACCCAAGCTCGGCATGTTGCTGGGTTTTGAAGCTTTGAATTTGGGAGCTGCTGGTTTTGAGCCGAGTGCTCTGATTCGACTGGGAGGAAGCCCAAGCTCGTCATGCTGCTCGGTTTTGAAGCTTTGAATTCGGGAGCTGCTGGTGTTGAGCCGAGCGCTCTGATTCGACTGGGAGGAAGCCCAAGCTCGGAATGCTGCTGGGTTTTGAAGCTTTGAATTCGGGAGCTGCTGGTGTTGAGCCGAGCGCTCTGATTGGACTCGGAGGAAGCCCAAGCTCGTCATGCTGCTGGGTTTTGAAGCTTTGAATTCGGGAGCTGCTGGTGTTGAGCCGAGCGCTCTGATTCGACTGGGAGGAAGCCCAAGCTCGGAATGCTGCTGGGTTTTTGAAGCTTTGAATTCGGGTTTTGTTGGTTTTGAGCCTAGCGCTCTGATTCGACTGGGAGGAAACCCAAGCTCGGCATGTTGCTGGGTTTTGAAGCTTTGAATTTGGGAGCTGCTGGTTTTGAGCCGAGCGCTGTGATTCGACTGGGAGGAAGCCCAAGCTCGGAATGTTGTTGGGTTTTTGAAGCTTTGAATTCGGGAGCTGCTGGTTTTGAGCCGAGCGCTGTGATTCGACTGGGAGGAAGCCCAAGCTCGGAATGTTGTTGGGTTTTTGAAGCTTTGAATTCGGGAGCTGCTGGTTTTGAGCCTAGCGCTCTGATTCGACTGGGAGGAAACCCAAGCTCGGCATGTTGCTGGGTTTTGAAGCTTTGAATTCGGGAGCTGCTGGTTTTGAGCCGAGCGCTGTGATTCGACTGGGAGGAAGCCCAAGCTCGGAATGTTGTTGGGTTTTTGAAGCTTTGAATTCGGGAGCTGCTGGTTTTGAGCCTAGCGCTCTGATTCGACTGGGAGGAAACCCAAGCTCGGCATGTTGCTGGGTTTTGAAGCTTTGAATTCGGGAGCTGCTGGTTTTGAGCCGAGCGCTGTGATTCGACTGGGAGGAAGCCCAAGCTCGGAATGTTGTTGGGTTTTTGAAGCTTTGAATTCGGGAGCTGCTGGTTTTGAGCCTAGCGCTCTGATTCGACTGGGAGGAAGCCCAAGCTCGGCATGTTGCTGGGTTTTGAAGCTTTGAATTCGGGAGCTGCTGGTTTTGAGCCGAGCGCTGTGATTCGACTGGGAGGAAGCCCAAGCTCGGAATGCTGCTGGGTTTTTGAAGCTTTGAATTCGGGTTTTGTTGGTTTTGAGCCTAGCGCTCTGATTCGACTGGGAGGAAACCCAAGCTCGGCATGTTGCTGGGTTTTGAAGCTTTGAATTCGGGAGCTGCTGGTTTTGAGCCTAGCGCTCTGATTCGACTGGGAGGAAGCCCAAGCTCGGAATGTTGTTGGGTTTTTGAAGCTTTGAATTCGGGAGCTGCTGGTTTTGAGCCGAGCGCTGTGATTCGACTGGGAGGAAGCCCAAGCTCGGAATGTTGTTGGGTTTTTGAAGCTTTGAATTCGGGTTTTGTTGGTTTTGAGCCTAGCGCTCTGATTCGACTGGGAGGAAACCCAAGCTCGGCATGTTGCTGGGTTTTGAAGCTTTGAATTCGGGAACTGCTGGTTTTGAGCCTAGCGCTCTGATTCGACTGGGAGGAAGCCCAAGCTCGGAATGTTGTTGGGTTTTTGAAGCTTTGAATTCGGGAGCTGCTGGTTTTGAGCCGAGCGCTGTGATTCGACTGGGAGGAAGCCCAAGCTCGGAATGTTGTTGGGTTTTTGAAGCTTTGAATTCGGGAGCTGCTGGTTTTGAGCCTAGCGCTCTGATTCGACTGGGAGGAAGCCCAAGCTCGAAATGCTGCTGGGTTTTTGAAGCTTTGAATTCGGGAGCTGCTGGTTTTGAGCCTAGCGCTCTGATTCGACTGGGAGGAAGCCCAAGCTCGGAATGCTGCTGGGTTTTTGAAGCTTTGAATTCGGGTTTTGTTGGTTTTGAGCCTAGCGCTCTGATTCGACTGGGAGGAAACCCAAGCTCGGCATGTTGCTGGGTTTTGAAGCTTTGAATTCGGGAGCTGCTGGTTTTGAGCCGAGCGCTCTGATTCGACTGGGAGGAAGCCCAAGCTCGGAATGCTGCTGGGTTTTTGAAGCTTTGAATTCGGGTTTTGTTGGTTTTGAGCCTAGCGCTCTGATTCGACTGGGAGGAAACCCAAGCTCGGCATGTTGCTGGGTTTTGAAGCTTTGAATTCGGGAGCTGCTGGTTTTGAGCCTAGCGCTCTGATTCGACTGGGAGGAAGCCCAAGCTCGGAATGTTGTTGGGTTTTTGAAGCTTTGAATTCGGGAGCTGCTGGTTTTGAGCCGAGCGCTGTGATTCGACTGGGAGGAAGCCCAAGCTCGGAATGTTGTTGGGTTTTTGAAGCTTTGAATTCGGGAGCTGCTGGTTTTGAGCCTAGCGCTCTGATTCGACTGGGAGGAAGCCCAAGCTCGGAATGCTGCTGGGTTTTTGAAGCTTTGAATTCGGGTTTTGTTGGTTTTGAGCCTAGCGCTCTGATTCGACTGGGAGGAAACCCAAGCTCGGCATGTTGCTGGGTTTTGAAGCTTTGAATTCGGGAGCTGCTGGTTTTGAGCCTAGCGCTCTGATTCGACTGGGAGGAAGCCCAAGCTCGGAATGTTGTTGGGTTTTTGAAGCTTTGAATTCGGGTGCTGCTGGTTTTGAGCCGAGCGCTGTGATTCGACTGGGAGGAAGCCCAAGCTCGGAATGTTGTTGGGTTTTTGAAGCTTTGAATTCGGGAGCTGCTGGTTTTGAGCCTAGCGCTCTGATTCGACTGGGAGGAAGCCCAAGCTCGGAATGGTGGTGGGTTTTTGAAGCTTTGAATTCGGGTTTTGTTGGTTTTGAGCCTAGCGCTCTGATTCGACTGGGAGGAAACCCAAGCTCGGCATGTTGCTGGGTTTTGAAGCTTTGAATTCGGGAGCTGCTGGTTTTGAGCCGAGCGCTGTGATTCGACTGGGAGGAAGCCCAAGCTCGGAATGCTGCTGGGTTTTTGAAGCTTTGAATTCGGGTTTTGTTGGTTTTGAGCCTAGCGCTCTGATTCGACTGGGAGGAAACCCAAGCTCGGCATGTTGCTGGGTTTTGAAGCTTTGAATTCGGGAGCTGCTGGTTTTGAGCCTAGCGCTCTGATTCGACTGGGAGGAAGCCCAAGCTCGGAATGTTGTTGGGTTTTTGAAGCTTTGAATTCGGGAGCTGCTGGTTTTGAGCCGAGCGCTGTGATTCGACTGGGAGGAAGCCCAAGCTCGGAATGTTGTTGGGTTTTTGAAGCTTTGAATTCGGGTTTTGTTGGTTTTGAGCCTAGCGCTCTGATTCGACTGGGAGGAAACCCAAGCTCGGCATGTTGCTGGGTTTTGAAGCTTTGAATTCGGGAACTGCTGGTTTTGAGCCTAGCGCTCTGATTCGACTGGGAGGAAGCCCAAGCTCGGAATGTTGTTGGGTTTTTGAAGCTTTGAATTCGGGAGCTGCTGGTTTTGAGCCGAGCGCTGTGATTCGACTGGGAGGAAGCCCAAGCTCGGAATGTTGTTGGGTTTTTGAAGCTTTGAATTCGGGAGCTGCTGGTTTTGAGCCTAGCGCTCTGATTCGACTGGGAGGAAGCCCAAGCTCGAAATGCTGCTGGGTTTTTGAAGCTTTGAATTCGGGAGCTGCTGGTTTTGAGCCTAGCGCTCTGATTCGACTGGGAGGAAGCCCAAGCTCGGAATGCTGCTGGGTTTTTGAAGCTTTGAATTCGGGTTTTGTTGGTTTTGAGCCTAGCGCTCTGATTCGACTGGGAGGAAACCCAAGCTCGGCATGTTGCTGGGTTTTGAAGCTTTGAATTCGGGAGCTGCTGGTTTTGAGCCTAGCGCTCTGATTCGACTGGGAGGAAGCCCAAGCTCGGAATGCTGCTGGGTTTTTGAAGCTTTGAATTCGGGTTTTGTTGGTTTTGAGCCTAGCGCTCTGATTCGACTGGGAGGAAACCCAAGCTCGGCATGTTGCTGGGTTTTGAAGCTTTGAATTCGGGAGCTGCTGGTTTTGAGCCTAGCGCTCTGATTCGACTGGGAGGAAGCCCAAGCTCGGAATGTTGTTGGGTTTTTGAAGCTTTGAATTCGGGAGCTGCTGGTTTTGAGCCGAGCGCTGTGATTCGACTGGGAGGAAGCCCAAGCTCGGAATGTTGTTGGGTTTTTGAAGCTTTGAATTCGGGAGCTGCTGGTTTTGAGCCTAGCGCTCTGATTCGACTGGGAGGAAGCCCAAGCTCGGAATGCTGCTGGGTTTTTGAAGCTTTGAATTCGGGTTTTGTTGGTTTTGAGCCTAGCGCTCTGATTCGACTGGGAGGAAACCCAAGCTCGGCATGTTGCTGGGTTTTGAAGCTTTGAATTCGGGAGCTGCTGGTTTTGAGCCTAGCGCTCTGATTCGACTGGGAGGAAGCCCAAGCTCGGAATGTTGTTGGGTTTTTGAAGCTTTGAATTCGGGTGCTGCTGGTTTTGAGCCGAGCGCTGTGATTCGACTGGGAGGAAGCCCAAGCTCGGAATGTTGTTGGGTTTTTGAAGCTTTGAATTCGGGAGCTGCTGGTTTTGAGCCTAGCGCTCTGATTCGACTGGGAGGAAGCCCAAGCTCGGAATGCTGCTGGGTTTTTGAAGCTTTGAATTCGGGTTTTGTTGGTTTTGAGCCTAGCGCTCTGATTCGACTGGGAGGAAACCCAAGCTCGGCATGTTGCTGGGTTTTGAAGCTTTGAATTCGGGAGCTGCTGGTTTTGAGCCGAGCGCTGTGATTCGACTGGGAGGAAGCCCAAGCTCGGAATGCTGCTGGGTTTTTGAAGCTTTGAATTCGGGAGCAGTTGTTTTTGAGCCTAGCGCTCTGATTCGACTGGGAGGAAGCCCAAGCTCGGAATGTTGTTGGGTTTTTGAAGCTTTGAATTCGGGAGCTGCTGGTTTTGAGCCGAGCGCTCTGATTCGACTGGGAGGAAGCCCAAGCTCGGAATGTTGTTGGGTTTTTGAACCTTTGAATTCGGGAGCTGCTGGTTTTGAGCCTAGCGCTCTGATTCGACTGGGAGGAAGCCCAAGCTCGGAATGTTGTTGGGTTTTTGAAGCTTTGAATTCGGGAGCTGCTGGTTTTGAGCCGAGCGCTGTGATTCGACTGGGAGGAAGCCCAAGCTCGGAATGCTGCTGGGTTTTTGAAGCTTTGAATTCGGGTTTTGTTGGTTTTGAGCCTAGCGCTCTGATTCGACTGGAAGGAAACCCAAGCTCGGCATGTTGCTGGGTTTTGAAGCTTTGAATTTGGGAGCTGCTGGTTTTGAGCCGAGTGCTCTGATTCGACTGGGAGGAAGCCCAAGCTCGTCATGCTGCTCGGTTTTGAAGCTTTGAATTCGGGAGCTGCTGGTGTTGAGCCGAGCGCTCTGATTCGACTGGGAGGAAGCCCAAGCTCGGAATGCTGCTGGGTTTTGAAGCTTTGAATTCGGGAGCTGCTGGTGTTGAGCCGAGCGCTCTGATTGGACTCGGAGGAAGCCCAAGCTCGTCATGCTGCTGGGTTTTGAAGCATTGAATTCGGGAGCTGCTGGTGTTGAGCCGAGCGCTCTGATTCGACTGGGAGGAAGCCCAAGCTCGGAATGCTGCTGGGTTTTTGAAGCTTTGAATTCGGGTTTTGTTGGTTTTGAGCCTAGCGCTCTGATTCGACTGGGAGGAAACCCAAGCTCGGCATGTTGCTGGGTTTTGAAGCTTTGAATTTGGGAGCTGCTGGTTTTGAGCCGAGCGCTGTGATTCGACTGGGAGGAAGCCCAAGCTCGGAATGTTGTTGGGTTTTTGAAGCTTTGAATTCGGGAGCTGCTGGTTTTGAGCCGAGCGCTGTGATTCGACTGGGAGGAAGCCCAAGCTCGGAATGTTGTTGGGTTTTTGAAGCTTTGAATTCGGGAGCTGCTGGTTTTGAGCCTAGCGCTCTGATTCGACTGGGAGGAAACCCAAGCTCGGCATGTTGCTGGGTTTTGAAGCTTTGAATTCGGGAGCTGCTGGTTTTGAGCCGAGCGCTGTGATTCGACTGGGAGGAAGCCCAAGCTCGGAATGCTGCTGGGTTTTTGAAGCTTTGAATTCGGGTTTTGTTGGTTTTGAGCCTAGCGCTCTGATTCGACTGGGAGGAAACCCAAGCTCGGAATGCTGCTGGGTTTTTGAAGCTTTGAATTCGGGTTTTGTTGGTTTTGAGCCTAGCGCTCTGATTCGACTGGGAGGAAACCCAAGCTCGGCATGTTGCTGGGTTTTGAAGCTTTGAATTCGGGAGCTGCTGGTTTTGAGCCTAGCGCTCTGATTCGACTGGGAGGAAGCCCAAGCTCGGAATGTTGTTGGGTTTTTGAAGCTTTGAATTCGGGAGCTGCTGGTTTTGAGCCGAGCGCTGTGATTCGACTGGGAGGAAGCCCAAGCTCGGAATGTTGTTGGGTTTTTGAAGCTTTGAATTCGGGAGCTGCTGGTTTTGAGCCTAGCGCTCTGATTCGACTGGGAGGAAGCCCAAGCTCGGAATGCTGCTGGGTTTTTGAAGCTTTGAATTCGGGTTTTGTTGGTTTTGAGCCTAGCGCTCTGATTCGACTGGGAGGAAACCCAAGCTCGGCATGTTGCTGGGTTTTGAAGCTTTGAATTCGGGAGCTGCTGGTTTTGAGCCTAGCGCTCTGATTCGACTGGGAGGAAGCCCAAGCTCGGAATGTTGTTGGGTTTTTGAAGCTTTGAATTCGGGAGCTGCTGGTTTTGAGCCGAGCGCTGTGATTCGACTGGGAGGAAGCCCAAGCTCGGAATGTTGTTGGGTTTTTGAAGCTTTGAATTCGGGAGCTGCTGGTTTTGAGCCTAGCGCTCTGATTCGACTGGGAGGAAGCCCAAGCTCGGAATGCTGCTGGGTTTTTGAAGCTTTGAATTCGGCTTTTGTTGGTTTTGAGCCTAGCGCTCTGATTCGACTGGGAGGAAACCCAAGCTCGGCATGTTGCTGGGTTTTGAAGCTTTGAATTCGGGAGCTGCTGGTTTTGAGCCGAGCGCTGTGATTCGACTGGGAGGAAGCCCAAGCTCGGAATGCTGCTGGGTTTTTGAAGCTTTGAATTCGGGAGCAGTTGTTTTTGAGCCTAGCGCTCTGATTCGACTGGGAGGAAGCCCAAGCTCGGAATGTTGTTGGGTTTTTGAAGCTTTGAATTCGGGAGCTGCTGGTTTTGAGCCTAGCGCTCTGATTCGACTGGGAGGAAGCCCAAGCTCGGAATGCTGCTGGGTTTTTGAAGCTTTGAATTCGGGTTTTGTTGGTTTTGAGCCTAGCGCTCTGATTCGACTGGGAGGAAACCCAAGCTCGGCATGTTGCTGGGTTTTGAAGCTTTGAATTCGGGAGCTGCTGGTTTTGAGCCTAGCGCTCTGATTCGACTGGGAGGAAGCCCAAGCTCGGAATGTTGTTGGGTTTTTGAAGCTTTGAATTCGGGAGCTGCTGGTTTTGAGCCGAGCGCTGTGATTCGACTGGGAGGAAGCCCAAGCTCGGAATGTTGTTGGGTTTTTGAAGCTTTGAATTCGGGAGCTGCTGGTTTTGAGCCTAGCGCTCTGATTCGACTGGGAGGAAGCCCAAGCTCGGAATGCTGCTGGGTTTTTGAAGCTTTGAATTCGGGAGCAGTTGTTTTTGAGCCTAGCGCTCTGATTCGACTGGGAGGAAGCCCAAGCTCGGAATGCTGCTGGGTTTTTGAAGCTTTGAATTCGGGTTTTGTTAGTTTTGAGCCTAGCGCTCTGATTCGACTGGGAGGAAATCTAAGCTCGGCATGTTGCTGGGTTTTGAAGCTTTGAATTCGGGAGCTGCTGGTTTTGAGCCTAGCGCTCTGATTCGACTGGGAGGAAGCCCAAGCTCGGAATGTTGTTGGGTTTTTGAAGCTTTGAATTCGGGAGCTGCTGGTTTTGAGCCGAGCGCTGTGATTCGACTGGGAGGAAGCCCAAGCTCGGAATGCTGCTGGGTTTTTGAAGCTTTGAATTCGGGTTTTGTTAGTTTTGAGCCTAGCGCTCTGATTCGACTGGGAGGAAACCCAAGCTCGGCATGTTGCTGGGTTTTGAAGCTTTGAATTTGGGAGCTGCTGGTTTTGAGCCGAGCGCTGTGATTCGACTGGGAGGAAGCCCAAGCTCGGAATGTTGTTGGGTTTTTGAAGCTTTGAATTCGGGAGCTGCTGGTTTTGAGCCGAGCGCTGTGATTCGACTGGGAGGAAGCCCAAGCTCGGAATGTTGTTGGGTTTTTGAAGCTTTGAATTCGGGAGCTGCTGGTTTTGAGCCTAGCGCTCTGATTCGACTGGGAGGAAACCCAAGCTCGGCATGTTGCTGGGTTTTGAAGCTTTGAATTCGGGAGCTGCTGGTTTTGAGCCGAGCGCTGTGATTCGACTGGGAGGAAGCCCAAGCTCGGAATGCTGCTGGGTTTTTGAAGCTTTGAATTCGGGTTTTGTTGGTTTTGAGCCTAGCGCTCTGATTCGACTGGAAGGAAACCCAAGCTCGGCATGTTGCTGGGTTTTGAAGCTTTGAATTTGGGAGCTGCTGGTTTTGAGCCGAGTGCTCTGATTCGACTGGGAGGAAGCCCAAGCTCGTCATGCTGCTCGGTTTTGAAGCTTTGAATTCGGGAGCTGCTGGTGTTGAGCCGAGCGCTCTGATTCGACTGGGAGGAAGCCCAAGCTCGGAATGCTGCTGGGTTTTGAAGCTTTGAATTCGTGAGCTGCTGGTGTTGAGCCGAGCGCTCTGATTGGACTTGGAGGAAGCCCAAGCTCGTCATGCTGCTGGGTTTTGAAGCTTTGAATTCGGGAGCTGCTGGTTTTGAGCCGAGCGCTCTGATTCGACTGGGAGGAAGCCCAAGCTCGGAATGTTGTTGGGTTTTTGAAGCTTTGAATTCGGGAGCTGCTGGTTTTGAGCCGAGCGCTGTGATTCGACTGGGAGGAAGCCCAAGCTCGGAATGTTGTTGGGTTTTTGAAGCTTTGAATTCGGGAGCTGCTGGTTTTGAGCCGAGCGCTGTGATTCGACTGGGAGGAAGCCCAAGCTCGGAATGTTGTTGGGTTTTTGAAGCTTTGAATTCGGGAGCTGCTGGTTTTGAGCCGAGCGCTGTGATTCGACTGGGAGGAAGCCCAAGCTCGGAATGCTGCTGGGTTTTTGAAGCTTTGAATTCGGGAGCAGTTGTTTTTGAGCCTAGCGCTCTGATTCGACTGGGAGGAAGCCCAAGCTCGGAATGTTGTTGGGTTTTTGAAGCTTTGAATTCGGGAGCTGCTGGTTTTGAGCCTAGCGCTCTGATTCGACTGGGAGGAAGCCCAAGCTCGGAATGCTGCTGGGTTTTTGAAGCTTTGAATTCGGGTTTTGTTGGTTTTGAGCCTAGCGCTCTGATTCGACTGGGAGGAAACCCAAGCTCGGCATGTTGCTGGGTTTTGAAGCTTTGAATTCGGGAGCTGCTGGTTTTGAGCCGAGCGCTGTGATTCGACTGGGAGGAAGCCCAAGCTCGGAATGCTGCTGGGTTTTTGAAGCTTTGAATTCGGGAGCAGTTGTTTTTGAGCCTAGCGCTCTGATTCGACTGGGAGGAAGCCCAAGCTCGGAATGTTGTTGGGTTTTTGAAGCTTTGAATTCGGGAGCTGCTGGTTTTGAGCCTAGCGCTCTGATTCGACTGGGAGGAAGCCCAAGCTCGGCATGTTGCTGGGTTTTGAAGCTTTGAATTCGGGAACTGCTGGTTTTGAGCCTAGCGCTCTGATTCGACTGGGAGGAAGCCCAAGCTCGGAATGTTGTTGGGTTTTTGAAGCTTTGAATTCGGGAGCAGTTCTTTTTGAGCGTAGCGCTCTGATTCGACTGGGAGGAAGCCCAAGCTCGGAATGCTGCTGGGTTTTTGAAGCTTTGAATTCGGGTTTTGTTGGTGTTGAGCCGAGCGCTTTGATTCGACTCGGAGGAAGCCCAAGCTCGGAATGCTGCTGGGTTTTTGAAGCTTTGAATTCGGGAGCTGCTGGTTTTGAGCCTAGCGCTCTGATTCGAGTGGGAGGAAGCCCAAGCTCGGAATGCTGCTGGGTTTTTGAAGCTTTGAATTCGGGTTTTGTTGGTTTTGAGCCTAGCGCTCTGATTCGACTGGGAGGAAACCCAAGCTCGGCATGTTGCTGGGTTTTGAAGCTTTGAATTCGGGAGCTGCTGGTTTTGACCCTAGAGCTCTGATTCGACTCGGAGGAAGCCCAAGCTCGTCATGCTGCTGGGTTTTTGAAGCTTTGAATTCGGGAGCAGTTGTTTTTGAGCCTAGCGCTCTGATTCGACTGGGAGGAAGCCCAAGCTCGGAATGCTGCTGGGTTTTTGAAGCTTTGAATTCGGGTTTTGTTGGTTTTGAGCCTAGCGCTCTGATTCGACTGGGAGGAAACCCAAGCTCGGCATGTTGCTGGGTTTTGAAGCTTTGAATTCGGGAGCTGCTGGTTTTGAGCCTAGCGCTCTGATTCGACTGGGAGGAAGCCCAAGCTCGGAATGTTGTTGGGTTTTTGAAGCTTTGAATTCGGGAGCTGCTGGTTTTGAGCCGAGCGCTGTGATTCGACTGGGAGGAAGCCCAAGCTCGGAATGTTGTTGGGTTTTTGAAGCTTTGAATTCGGGAGCTGCTGGTTTTGAGCCTAGCGCTCTGATTCGACTGGGAGGAAGCCCAAGCTCGGAATGCTGCTGGGTTTTTGAAGCTTTGAATTCGGGTTTTGTTGGTTTTGAGCCTAGCGCTCTGATTCGACTGGGAGGAAACCCAAGCTCGGCATGTTGCTGGGTTTTGAAGCTTTGAATTCGGGAGCTGCTGGTTTTGAGCCGAGCGCTGTGATTCGACTGGGAGGAAGCCCAAGCTCGGAATGCTGCTGGGTTTTTGAAGCTTTGAATTCGGGAGCAGTTGTTTTTGAGCCTAGCGCTCTGATTCGACTGGGAGGAAGCCCAAGCTCGGAATGCTGCTGGGTTTTTGAAGCTTTGAATTCGGGTTTTGTTGGTTTTGAGCCTAGCGCTCTGATTCGACTGGGAGGAAACCCAAGCTCGGCATGTTGCTGGGTTTTGAAGCTTTGAATTCGGGAGCTGCTGGTTTTGAGCCGAGCGCTGTGATTCGACTGGGAGGAAGCCCAAGCTCGGAATGCTGCTGGGTTTTTGAAGCTTTGAATTCGGGTTTTGTTGGTTTTGAGCCTAGCGCTCTGATTCGACTGGGAGGAAACCCAAGCTCGGCATGTTGCTGGGTTTTGAAGCATTGAATTCGGGAGCTGCTGGTTTTGAGCCTAGCGCTCTGATTCGACTGGGAGGAAGCCCAAGCTCGGAATGTTGTTGGGTTTTTGAAGCTTTGAATTCGGGAGCTGCTGGTTTTGAGCCGAGCGCTGTGATTCGACTGGGAGGAAGCCCAAGCTCGGAATGTTGTTGGGTTTTTGAAGCTTTGAATTCGGGAGCTGCTGGTTTTGAGCCTAGCGCTCTGATTCGACTGGGAGGAAGCCCAAGCTCGGAATGCTGCTGGGTTTTTGAAGCTTTGAATTCGGGTTTTGTTGGTTTTGAGCCTAGCGCTCTGATTCGACTGGGAGGAAGCCCAAGCTCGGAATGTTGTTGGGTTTCTGAAGCTTTGAATTCGGGAGCAGTTGTTTTTGAGCCTAGCGCTCTGATTCGACTGGGAGGAAGCCCAAGCTCGGAATGTTGTTGGCTTTTTGAAGCTTTGAATTCGGGAGCTGCTGGTTTTGAGCCTAGCGCTCTGATTCGACTGGGAGGAAGCCCAAGCTCGGAATGCTGCTGGGTTTTTGAAGCTTTGAATTCGGGTTTTGTTGGTTTTGAGCCTAGCGCTCTGATTCGACTGGGAGGAAACCCAAGCTCGGCATGTTGCTGGGTTTTGAAGCTTTGAATTCGGGAGCTGCTGGTTTTGAGCCTAGCGCTCTGATTCGACTGGGAGGAAGCCCAAGCTCGGAATGCTGCTGGGTTTTTGAAGCTTTGAATTCGGGTTTTGTTGGTTTTGAGCCTAGCGCTCTGATTCGACTGGGAGGAAACCCAAGCTCGGCATGTTGCTGGGTTTTGAAGCTTTGAATTCGGGAGCTGCTGGTTTTGAGCCTAGCGCTCTGATTCGACTGGGAGGAAGCCCAAGCTCGGAATGTTGTTGGGTTTTTGAAGCTTTGAATTCGGGAGCTGCTGGTTTTGAGCCGAGCGCTGTGATTCGACTGGGAGGAAGCCCAAGCTCGGAATGTTGTTGGGTTTTTGAAGCTTTGAATTCGGGAGCTGCTGGTTTTGAGCCTAGCGCTCTGATTCGACTGGGAGGAAGCCCAAGCTCGGAATGCTGCTGGGTTTTTGAAGCTTTGAATTCGGGTTTTGTTGGTTTTGAGCCTAGCGCTCTGATTCGACTGGGAGGAAACCCAAGCTCGGCATGTTGCTGGGTTTTGAAGCTTTGAATTCGGGAGCTGCTGGTTTTGAGCCTAGCGCTCTGATTCGACTGGGAGGAAGCCCAAGCTCGGAATGTTGTTGGGTTTTTGAAGCTTTGAATTCGGGAGCTGCTGGTTTTGAGCCGAGCGCTGTGATTCGACTGGGAGGAAGCCCAAGCTCGGAATGTTGTTGGGTTTTTGAAGCTTTGAATTCGGGAGCTGCTGGTTTTGAGCCTAGCGCTCTGATTCGACTGGGAGGAAGCCCAAGCTCGGAATGCTGCTGGGTTTTTGAAGCTTTGAATTCGGGTTTTGTTGGTTTTGAGCCTAGCGCTCTGATTCGACTGGGAGGAAACCCAAGCTCGGCATGTTGCTGGGTTTTGAAGCTTTGAATTCGGGAGCTGCTGGTTTTGAGCCTAGCGCTCTGATTCGACTGGGAGGAAGCCCAAGCTCGGAATGTTGTTGGGTTTTTGAAGCTTTGAATTCGGGAGCTGCTGGTTTTGAGCCGAGCGCTGTGATTCGACTGGGAGGAAGCCCAAGCTCGGAATGTTGTTGGGTTTTTGAAGCTTTGAATTCGGGAGCTGCTGGTTTTGAGCCTAGCGCTCTGATTCGACTGGGAGGAAGCCCAAGCTCGGAATGCTGCTGGGTTTTTGAAGCTTTGAATTCGGGTTTTGTTGGTTTTGAGCCTAGCGCTCTGATTCGACTGGGAGGAAACCCAAGCTCGGCATGTTGCTGGGTTTTGAAGCTTTGAATTCGGGAGCTGCTGGTTTTGAGCCGAGCGCTGTGATTCGACTGGGAGGAAGCCCAAGCTCGGAATGCTGCTGGGTTTTTGAAGCTTTGAATTCGGGAGCAGTTGTTTTTGAGCCTAGCGCTGTGATTCGACTGGGAGGAAGCCCAAGCTCGGAATGCTGCTGGGTTTTTGAAGCTTTGAATTCGGGTTTTGTTGGTTTTGAGCCTAGCGCTCTGATTCGACTGGGAGGAAATCTAAGCTCGGCATGTTGCTGGGTTTTGAAGCTTTGAATTCGGGAGCTGCTGGTTTTGAGCCTAGCGCTCTGATTCGACTGGGAGGAAGCCCAAGCTCGGAATGTTGTTGGGTTTTTGAAGCTTTGAATTCGGGAGCTGCTGGTTTTGAGCCGAGCGCTGTGATTCGACTGGGAGGAAGCCCAAGCTCGGAATGCTGCTGGGTTTTTGAAGCTTTGAATTCGGGAGCAGTTGTTTTTGAGCCTAGCGCTCTGATTCGACTGGGAGGAAGCCCAAGCTCGGAATGTTGTTGGCTTTTTGAAGCTTTGAATTCGGGAGCTGCTGGTTTTGAGCCTAGCGCTCTGATTCGACTGGGAGGAAGCCCAAGCTCGGAATGCTGCTGGGTTTTTGAAGCTTTGAATTCGGGTTTTGTTGGTTTTGAGCCTAGCGCTCTGATTCGACTGGGAGGAAACCCAAGCTCGGCATGTTGCTGGGTTTTGAAGCTTTGAATTCGGGAGCTGCTGGTTTTGAGCCTAGCGCTCTGATTCGACTGGGAGGAAGCCCAAGCTCGGAATGCTGCTGGGTTTTTGAAGCTTTGAATTCGGGTTTTGTTGGTTTTGAGCCTAGCGCTCTGATTCGACTGGGAGGAAACCCAAGCTCGGCATGTTGCTGGGTTTTGAAGCTTTGAATTCGGGAGCTGCTGTTTTTGAGCCTAGCGCTCTGATTCGACTGGGAGGAAGCCCAAGCTCGGAATGTTGTTGGGTTTTTGAAGCTTTGAATTCGGGAGCTGCTGGTTTTGAGCCGAGCGCTGTGATTCGACTGGGAGGAAGCCCAAGCTCGGAATGTTGTTGGGTTTTTGAAGCTTTGAATTCGGGAGCTGCTGGTTTTGAGCCTAGCGCTCTGATTCGACTGGGAGGAAGCCCAAGCTCGGAATGCTGCTGGGTTTTTGAAGCTTTGAATTCGGGTTTTGTTGGTTTTGAGCCTAGCGCTCTGATTCGACTGGGAGGAAACCCAAGCTCGGCATGTTGCTGGGTTTTGAAGCTTTGAATTCGGGAGCTGCTGGTTTTGAG
This sequence comes from Polytrichum commune, assembly GCA_950295325.1. Taxonomy (NCBI): domain Eukaryota; kingdom Viridiplantae; phylum Streptophyta; class Polytrichopsida; order Polytrichales; family Polytrichaceae; genus Polytrichum; species Polytrichum commune. The sequence continues at coordinate 51,367,664 of OX485806.1, read as the reverse complement.
CCTAGCGCTCTGATTCGACTGGGAGGAAGCCCAAGCTCGGAATGTTGTTGGGTTTTTGAAGCTTTGAATTCGGGAGCTGCTGGTTTTGAGCCGAGCGCTGTGATTCGACTGGGAGGAAGCCCAAGCTCGGAATGTTGTTGGGTTTTTGAAGCTTTGAATTCGGGAGCTGCTGGTTTTGAGCCTAGCGCTCTGATTCGACTGGGAGGAAGCCCAAGCTCGGAATGCTGCTGGGTTTTTGAAGCTTTGAATTCGGGTTTTGTTGGTTTTGAGCCTAGCGCTCTGATTCGACTGGGAGGAAACCCAAGCTCGGCATGTTGCTGGGTTTTGAAGCTTTGAATTCGGGAGCTGCTGGTTTTGAGCCGAGCGCTGTGATTCGACTGGGAGGAAGCCCAAGCTCGGAATGCTGCTGGGTTTTTGAAGCTTTGAATTCGGGAGCAGTTGTTTTTGAGCCTAGCGCTCTGATTCGACTGGGAGGAAGCCCAAGCTCGGAATGCTGCTGGGTTTTTGAAGCTTTGAATTCGGGTTTTGTTGGTTTTGAGCCTAGCGCTCTGATTCGACTGGGAGGAAACCCAAGCTCGGCATGTTGCTGGGTTTTGAAGCTTTGAATTCGGGAGCTGCTGGTTTTGAGCCGAGCGCTGTGATTCGACTGGGAGGAAGCCCAAGCTCGGAATGCTGCTGGGTTTTTGAAACTTTGAATTCGGGAGCAGTTGTTTTTGAGCCTAGCGCTGTGATTCGACTGGGAGGAAGCCCAAGCTCGGAATGCTGCTGGGTTTTTGAAGCTTTGAATTCGGGTTTTGTTGGTTTTGAGCCTAGCGCTCTGATTCGACTGGGAGGAAATCTAAGCTCGGCATGTTGCTGGGTTTTGAAGCTTTGAATTCGGGAGCTGCTGGTTTTGAGCCTAGCGCTCTGATTCGACTGGGAGGAAGCCCAAGCTCGGAATGTTGTTGGGTTTTTGAAGCTTTGAATTCGGGAGCTGCTGGTTTTGAGCCGAGCGCTGTGATTCGACTGGGAGGAAGCCCAAGCTCGGAATGCTGCTGGGTTTTTGAAGCTTTGAATTCGGGAGCAGTTGTTTTTGAGCCTAGCGCTCTGATTCGACTGGGAGGAAGCCCAAGCTCGGAATGTTGTTGGCTTTTTGAAGCTTTGAATTCGGGAGCTGCTGGTTTTGAGCCTAGCGCTCTGATTCGACTGGGAGGAAGCCCAAGCTCGGAATGCTGCTGGGTTTTTGAAGCTTTGAATTCGGGTTTTGTTGGTTTTGAGCCTAGCGCTCTGATTCGACTGGGAGGAAGCCCAAGCTCGGAATGCTGCTGGGTTTTTGAAGCTTTGAATTCGGGTTTTGTTGGTTTTGAGCCTAGCGCTCTGATTCGACTGGGAGGAAACCCAAGCTCGGCATGTTGCTGGGTTTTGAAGCTTTGAATTCGGGAGCTGCTGGTTTTGAGCCTAGCGCTCTGATTCGACTGGGAGGAAGCCCAAGCTCGGAATGTTGTTGGGTTTTTGAAGCTTTGAATTCGGGAGCTGCTGGTTTTGAGCCTAGCGCTCTGATTCGACTGGGAGGAAGCCCAAGCTCGGAATGCTGCTGGGTTTTTGAAGCTTTGAATTCGGGTTTTGTTGGTTTTGAGCCTAGCGCTCTGATTCGACTGGGAGGAATCCCAAGCTCGGCATGTTGCTGGGTTTTGAAGCTTTGAATTCGGGAGCTGCTGGTTTTGAGCCTAGCGCTCTGATTCGACTGGGAGGAAACCCAAGCTCGGCATGTTGCTGGGTTTTGAAGCTTTGAATTCGGGAGCTGCTGGTTTTGAGCCGAGCGCTGTGATTCGACTGGGAGGAAGCCCAAGCTCGGAATGCTGCTGGGTTTTTGAAGCTTTGAATTCGGGAGCTGTTGTTTTTGAGCCTAGCGCTCTGATTCGACTGGGAGGAAGCCCAAGCTCGGAATGCTGCTGGGTTTTTGAAGCTTTGAATTCGGGTTTTGTTAGTTTTGAGCCTAGCGCTCTGATTCGACTGGGAGGAAATCTAAGCTCGGCATGTTGCTGGGTTTTGAAGCTTTGAATTCGGGAGCTGCTGGTTTTGAGCCGAGCGCTCTGATTCGACTGGGAGGAAGCCCAAGCTCGGAATGTTGCTGGGTTTTTGAAGCTTTGAATTTGGGAGCTGTTGTTTTTGAGCCTAGCGCTCTAATTCGACTGGGAGGAAACCCAAGCTCGGCATGTTGCTGGGTTTTGAAGCTTTGAATTCGGGAGCTGCTGGTTTTGAGCCGAGCGCTGTGATTCGACTGGGAGGAAGCCCAAGCTCGGAATGCTGCTGGGTTTTTGAAGCTTTGAATTCGGGAGTAGTTGTTTTTGAGCCTAGCGCTCTGATTCGACTGGGAGGAAACCCAAGCTCGGCATGCTGCTGGGTTTTGAAGCTTTGAATTCGGGAGCTGCTGGTTTTGAGCCGAGCGCTGTGATTCGACTCGGAGGAAGCCCAAGCTCGGAATGCTGCTGGGTTTTTGAAGCTTTGAATTCGGGAGCTGTTGTTTTTGAGCCTAGCGCTCTGATTCGACTGGGAGGAAGCCCAAGCTCGGAATGCTGCTGGGTTTTTGAAGCTTTGAATTCGGGTTTTGTTGGTTTTGAGCCTAGCGCTCTGATTCGACTGGGAGGAAACCCAAGCTCGGCATGTTGCTGGGTTTTGAAGCTTTGAATTCGGGAGCTGCTGGTTTTGAGCCGAGCGCTGTGATTCGACTGGGAGGAAGCCCAAGCTCGGAATGTTGTTGGGTTTTTGAAGCTTTGAATTCGGGAGCTGCTGGTTTTGAGCCGAGCGCTGTGATTCGACTGGGAGGAAGCCCAAGCTCGGAATGTTGTTGGGTTTTTGAAGCTTTCAATTCGGGAGCTGCTGGTTTTGAGCCTAGCGCTCTGATTCGACTGGGAGGAAACCCAAGCTCGGCATGTTGCTGGGTTTTGAAGCTTTGAATTCGGGAGCTGCTGGTTTTGAGCCGAGCGCTGTGATTCGACTGGGAGGAAGCCCAAGCTCGGAATGCTGCTGGGTTTTTGAAGCTTTGAATTCGGGTTTTGTTGGTTTTGAGCCTAGCGCTCTGATTCGACTGGGAGGAAACCCAAGCTCGGCATGTTGCTGGGTTTTGAAGCTTTGAATTCGGGAGCTGCTGGTTTTGAGCCTAGCGCTCTGATTCGACTGGGAGGAAGCCCAAGCTCGGAATGTTGTTGGGTTTTTGAAGCTTTGAATTCGGGAGCTGCTGGTTTTGAGCCGAGCGCTGTGATTCGACTGGGAGGAAGCCCAAGCTCGGAATGCTGCTGGGTTTTTGAAGCTTTGAATTCGGGAGCAGTTGTTTTTGAGCCTAGCGCTCTGATTCGACTGGGAGGAAGCCCAAGCTCGGAATGTTGTTGGCTTTTTGAAGCTTTGAATTCGGGAGCTGCTGGTTTTGAGCCTAGCGCTCTGATTCGACTGGGAGGAAGCCCAAGCTCGGAATGCTGCTGGGTTTTTGAAGCTTTGAATTCGGGTTTTGTTGGTTTTGAGCCTAGCGCTCTGATTCGACTGGGAGGAAGCCCAAGCTCGGAATGCTGCTGGGTTTTTGAAGCTTTGAATTCGGGTTTTGTTGGTTTTGAGCCTAGCGCTCTGATTCGACTGGGAGGAAACCCAAGCTCGGCATGTTGCTGGGTTTTGAAGCTTTGAATTCGGGAGCTGCTGGTTTTGAGCCTAGCGCTCTGATTCGACTGGGAGGAAGCCCAAGCTCGGAATGTTGTTGGGTTTTTGAAGCTTTGAATTCGGGAGCTGCTGGTTTTGAGCCTAGCGCTCTGATTCGACTGGGAGGAAGCCCAAGCTCGGAATGCTGCTGGGTTTTTGAAGCTTTGAATTCGGGTTTTGTTGGTTTTGAGCCTAGCGCTCTGATTCGACTGGGAGGAAACCCAAGCTCGGCATGTTGCTGGGTTTTGAAGCTTTGAATTCGGGAGCTGGTGGTTTTGAGCCTAGCGCTCTGATTCGACTGGGAGGAAACCCAAGCTCGGCATGTTGCTGGGTTTTGAAGCTTTGAATTCGGGAGCTGCTGGTTTTGAGCCGAGCGCTGTGATTCGACTGGGAGGAAGCCCAAGCTCGGAATGCTGCTGGGTTTTTGAAGCTTTGAATTCGGGAGCTGTTGTTTTTGAGCCTAGCGCTCTGATTCGACTGGGAGGAAGCCCAAGCTCGGAATGCTGCTGGGTTTTTGAAGCTTTGAATTCGGGTTTTGTTAGTTTTGAGCCTAGCGCTCTGATTCGACTGGGAGGAAATCTAAGCTCGGCATGTTGCTGGGTTTTGAAGCTTTGAATTCGGGAGCTGCTGGTTTTGAGCCGAGCGCTCTGATTCGACTGGGAGGAAGCCCAAGCTCGGAATGTTGCTGGGTTTTTGAAGCTTTGAATTTGGGAGCTGTTGTTTTTGAGCCTAGCGCTCTAATTCGACTGGGAGGAAACCCAAGCTCGGCATGTTGCTGGGTTTTGAAGCTTTGAATTCGGGAGCTGCTGGTTTTGAGCCGAGCGCTGTGATTCGACTGGGAGGAAGCCCAAGCTCGGAATGCTGCTGGGTTTTTGAAGCTTTGAATTCGGGAGTAGTTGTTTTTGAGCCTAGCGCTCTGATTCGACTGGGAGGAAACCCAAGCTCGGCATGCTGCTGGGTTTTGAAGCTTTGAATTCGGGAGCTGCTGGTTTTGAGCCGAGCGCTGTGATTCGACTCGGAGGAAGCCCAAGCTCGGAATGCTGCTGGGTTTTTGAAGCTTTGAATTCGGGAGCTGTTGTTTTTGAGCCTAGCGCTCTGATTCGACTGGGAGGAAGCCCAAGCTCGGAATGCTGCTGGGTTTTTGAAGCTTTGAATTCGGGTTTTGTTGGTTTTGAGCCTAGCGCTCTGATTCGACTGGGAGGAAACCCAAGCTCGGCATGTTGCTGGGTTTTGAAGCTTTGAATTCGGGAGCTGCTGGTTTTGAGCCGAGCGCTGTGATTCGACTGGGAGGAAGCCCAAGCTCGGAATGTTGTTGGGTTTTTGAAGCTTTGAATTCGGGAGCTGCTGGTTTTGAGCCGAGCGCTGTGATTCGACTGGGAGGAAGCCCAAGCTCGGAATGTTGTTGGGTTTTTGAAGCTTTCAATTCGGGAGCTGCTGGTTTTGAGCCTAGCGCTCTGATTCGACTGGGAGGAAACCCAAGCTCGGCATGTTGCTGGGTTTTGAAGCTTTGAATTCGGGAGCTGCTGGTTTTGAGCCGAGCGCTGTGATTCGACTGGGAGGAAGCCCAAGCTCGGAATGCTGCTGGGTTTTTGAAGCTTTGAATTCGGGTTTTGTTGGTTTTGAGCCTAGCGCTCTGATTCGACTGGGAGGAAACCCAAGCTCGGAATGCTGCTGGGTTTTTGAAGCTTTGAATTCGGGAGCAGTTGTTTTTGAGCCTAGCGCTCTGATTCGACTGGGAGGAAGCCCAAGCTCGGAATGTTGTTGGGTTTTTGAAGCTTTGAATTCGGGAGCAGTTCTTTTTGAGCGTAGCGCTCTGATTCGACTGGGAGGAAGCCCAAGCTCGGAATGCTGCTGGGTTTTTGAAGCTTTGAATTCGGGTTTTGTTGGTGTTGAGCCGAGCGCTTTGATTCGACTCGGAGGAAGCCCAAGCTCGGAATGCTGCTGGGTTTTTGAAGCTTTGAATTCGGGAGCTGCTGGTTTTGAGCCTAGCGCTCTGATTCGACTGGGAGGAAGCCCAAGCTCGGAATGCTGCTGGGTTTTTGAAGCTTTGAATTCGGGTTTTGTTGGTTTTGAGCCTAGCGCTCTGATTCGACTGGGAGGAAACCCAAGCTCGGCATGTTGCTGGGTTTTGAAGCTTTGAATTCGGGAGCTGCTGGTTTTGAGCCTAGCGCTCTGATTCGACTGGGAGGAAACCCAAGCTCGGCATGTTGCTGGGTTTTGAAGCTTTGAATTCGGGAGCTGCTGGTTTTGAGCCGAGCGCTGTGATTCGACTGGGAGGAAGCCCAAGCTCGGAATGCTGCTGGGTTTTTGAAGCTTTGAATTCGGGAGCAGTTGTTTTTGAGCCTAGCGCTCTGATTCGACTGGGAGGAAGCCCAAGCTCGGAATGCTGCTGGGTTTTTGAAGCTTTGAATTCGGGTTTTGTTAGTTTTGAGCCTAGCGCTCTGATTCGACTGGGAGGAAATCTAAGCTCGGCATGTTGCTGGGTTTTGAAGCTTTGAATTCGGGAGCTGCTGGTTTTGAGCCTAGCGCTCTGATTCGACTGGGAGGAAGCCCAAGCTCGGAATGTTGTTGGGTTTTTGAAGCTTTGAATTCGGGAGCTGCTGGTTTTGAGCCGAGCGCTGTGATTCGACTGGGAGGAAGCCCAAGCTCGGAATGTTGTTGGGTTTTTGAAGCTTTGAATTCGGGAGCTGCTGGTTTTGAGCCTAGCGCTCTGATTCGACTGGGAGGAAGCCCAAGCTCGGAATGCTGCTGGGTTTTTGAAGCTTTGAATTCGGGTTTTGTTGGTTTTGAGCCTAGCGCTCTGATTCGACTGGGAGGAAACCCAAGCTCGGCATGTTGCTGGGTTTTGAAGCTTTGAATTCGGGAGCTGCTGGTTTTGAGCCGAGCGCTGTGATTCGACTGGGAGGAAGCCCAAGCTCGGAATGCTGCTGGGTTTTTGAAGCTTTGAATTCGGGAGCAGTTGTTTTTGAGCCTAGCGCTCTGATTCGACTGGGAGGAAACCCAAGCTCGGCATGCTGCTGGGTTTTGAAGCTTTGAATTCGGGAGCTGCTGGTTTTGAGCCGAGCGCTCTGATTCGACTGGGAGGAAGCCCAAGCTCGGAATGCTGCTGGGTTTTTGAAGCTTTGAATTTGGGAGCTGTTGTTTTTGAGCCTAGCGCTCTAATTCGACTGGGAGGAAACCCAAGCTCGGCATGTTGCTGGGTTTTGAAGCTTTGAATTCGGGAGCTGCTGGTTTTGAGCCGAGCGCTCTGATTCGACTGGGAGGAAGCCCAAGCTCGGAATGCTGCTGGGTTTTTGAAGCTTTGAATTTGGGAGCTGTTGTTTTTGAGCCTAGCGCTCTAATTCGACTGGGAGGAAACCCAAGCTCGGCATGTTGCTGGGTTTTGAAGCTTTGAATTCGGGAGCTGCTGGTTTTGAGCCGAGCGCTGTGATTCGACTGGGAGGAAGCCCAAGCTCGGAATGTTGTTGGGTTTTTGAAGCTTTGAATTCGGGAGCTGCTGGTTTTGAGCCTAGCGCTCTGATTCGACTGGGAGGAAGCCCAAGCTCGGAATGCTGCTGGGTTTTTGAAGCTTTGAATTCGGGTTTTGTTGGTTTTGAGCCTAGCGCTCTAATTCGACTGGGAGGAAACCCAAGCTCGGCATGTTGCTGGGTTTTGAAGCTTTGAATTCGGGAGCTGCTGGTTTTGAGCCGAGCGCTCTGATTCGACTGGGAGGAAGCCCAAGCTCGGAATGCTGCTGGGTTTTTGAAGCTTTGAATTTGGGAGCTGTTGTTTTTGAGCCTAGCGCTCTAATTCGACTGGGAGGAAACCCAAGCTCGGCATGTTGCTGGGTTTTGAAGCTTTGAATTCGGGAGCTGTTGTTTTTGAGCCTAGCGCTCTGATTCGACTGGGAGGAAGCCCAAGCTCGGAATGCTGCTGGGTTTTTGAAGCTTTGAATTCGGGTTTTGTTGGTTTTGAGCCTAGCGCTCTGATTCGACTGGGAGGAAACCCAAGCTCGGCATGGTGCTGGGTTTTGAAGCTTTGAATTCGGGAGCTGCTGGTTTTGAGCCGAGCGCTGTGATTCGACTGGGAGGAAGCCCAAGCTCGGAATGCTGCTGGGTTTTTGAAGCTTTGAATTCGGGAGCAGTTGTTTTTGAGCCTAGCGCTCTGATTCGACTGGGAGGAAGCCCAAGCTCGGAATGCTGCTGGGTTTTTGAAGCTTTGAATTCGGGTTTTGTTAGTTTTGAGCCTAGCGCTCTGATTCGACTGGGAGGAAACCCAAGCTCGGCATGTTGCTGGGTTTTGAAGCTTTGAATTCGGGAGCTGCTGGTTTTGAGCCTAGCGCTCTGATTCGACTGGGAGGAAGCCCAAGCTCGGAATGTTGTTGGGTTTTTGAAGCTTTGAATTCGGGAGCTGCTGGTTTTGAGCCTAGCGCTCTGATTCGACTGGGAGGAAGCCCAAGCTCGGAATGCTGCTGGGTTTTTGAAGCTTTGAATTCGGGTTTTGTTGGTTTTGAGCCTAGCGCTCTGATTCGACTGGGAGGAAACCCAAGCTCGGCATGTTGCTGGGTTTTGAAGCTTTGAATTCGGGAGCTGCTGGTTTTGAGCCGAGCCCTGTGATTCGACTGGGAGGATGCCCAAGCTCGGAATGCTGCTGGGTTTTTGAAGCTTTGAATTCGGGAGCAGTTGTTTTTGAGCCTAGCGCTCTGATTCGACTGGGAGGAAGCCCAAGCTCGGAATGCTGCTGGGTTTTTGAAGCTTTGAATTCGGGTTTTGTTGGTTTTGAGCCTAGCGCTCTGATTCGACTGGGAGGAAACCCAAGCTCGGCATGTTGCTGGGTTTTGAAGCTTTGAATTCGGGAGCTGCTGGTTTTGATCCGAGCGCTGTGATTCGACTGGGAGGAAGCCCAAGCTCGGAATGTTGTTGGGTTTTTGAACCTTTGAATTCGGGAGCTGCTGGTTTTGAGCCGAGCGCTGTGATTCGACTGGGAGGAAGCCCAAGCTCGGAATGCTGCTGGGTTTTTGAAGCTTTGAATTCGGGTTTTGTTGGTTTTGAGCCTAGCGCTCTGATTCGACTGGGAGGAAACCCAAGCTCGGCATGCTGCTGGGTTTTGAAGCTTTGAATTCGGGAGCTGCTGGTTTTGAGCCGAGCGCTGTGATTCGACTGGGAGGAAGCCCAAGCTCGGAATGCTGCTGGGTTTTTGAAGCTTTGAATTTGGGAGCTGTTGTTTTTGAGCCTAGCGCTCTAATTCGACTGGGAGGAAACCCAAGCTCGGCATGTTGCTGGGTTTTGAAGCTTTGAATTCGGGAGCTGCTGGTTTTGAGCCGAGCGCTGTGATTCGACTGGGAGGAAGCCCAAGCTCGGAATGCTGCTGGGTTTTTGAAGCTTTGAATTCGGGAGCAGTTGTTTTTGAGCCTAGCGCTCTGATTCGACTGGGAGGAAGCCCAAGCTCGGAATGCTGCTGGGTTTTTGAAGCTTTGAATTCGGGTTTTGTTGGTTTTGAGCCTAGCGCTCTGATTCGACTGGGAGGAAACCCAAGCTCGGCATGTTGCTGGGTTTTGAAGCTTTGAATTCGGGAGCTGCTGGTTTTGAGCCGAGCGCTGTGATTCGACTGGGAGGAAGCCCAAGCTCGGAATGCTGCTGGGTTTTTGAAACTTTGAATTCGGGAGCAGTTGTTTTTGAGCCTAGCGCTGTGATTCGACTGGGAGGAAGCCCAAGCTCGGAATGCTGCTGGGTTTTTGAAGCTTTGAATTCGGGTTTTGTTGGTTTTGAGCCTAGCGCTCTGATTCGACTGGGAGGAAATCTAAGCTCGGCATGTTGCTGGGTTTTGAAGCTTTGAATTCGGGAGCTGCTGGTTTTGAGCCTAGCGCTCTGATTCGACTGGGAGGAAGCCCAAGCTCGGAATGTTGTTGGGTTTTTGAAGCTTTGAATTCGGGAGCTGCTGGTTTTGAGCCGAGCGCTGTGATTCGACTGGGAGGAAGCCCAAGCTCGGAATGCTGCTGGGTTTTTGAAGCTTTGAATTCGGGAGCAGTTGTTTTTGAGCCTAGCGCTCTGATTCGACTGGGAGGAAGCCCAAGCTCGGAATGTTGTTGGCTTTTTGAAGCTTTGAATTCGGGAGCTGCTGGTTTTGAGCCTAGCGCTCTGATTCGACTGGGAGGAAGCCCAAGCTCGGAATGCTGCTGGGTTTTTGAAGCTTTGAATTCGGGTTTTGTTGGTTTTGAGCCTAGCGCTCTGATTCGACTGGGAGGAAGCCCAAGCTCGGAATGCTGCTGGGTTTTTGAAGCTTTGAATTCGGGTTTTGTTGGTTTTGAGCCTAGCGCTCTGATTCGACTGGGAGGAAACCCAAGCTCGGCATGTTGCTGGGTTTTGAAGCTTTGAATTCGGGAGCTGCTGGTTTTGAGCCTAGCGCTCTGATTCGACTGGGAGGAAGCCCAAGCTCGGAATGTTGTTGGGTTTTTGAAGCTTTGAATTCGGGAGCTGCTGGTTTTGAGCCTAGCGCTCTGATTCGACTGGGAGGAAGCCCAAGCTCGGAATGCTGCTGGGTTTTTGAAGCTTTGAATTCGGGTTTTGTTGGTTTTGAGCCTAGCGCTCTGATTCGACTGGGAGGAAACCCAAGCTCGGCATGTTGCTGGGTTTTGAAGCTTTGAATTCGGGAGCTGCTGGTTTTGAGCCTAGCGCTCTGATTCGACTGGGAGGAAACCCAAGCTCGGCATGTTGCTGGGTTTTGAAGCTTTGAATTCGGGAGCTGCTGGTTTTGAGCCGAGCGCTGTGATTCGACTGGGAGGAAGCCCAAGCTCGGAATGCTGCTGGGTTTTTGAAGCTTTGAATTCGGGAGCTGTTGTTTTTGAGCCTAGCGCTCTGATTCGACTGGGAGGAAGCCCAAGCTCGGAATGCTGCTGGGTTTTTGAAGCTTTGAATTCGGGTTTTGTTAGTTTTGAGCCTAGCGCTCTGATTCGACTGGGAGGAAATCTAAGCTCGGCATGTTGCTGGGTTTTGAAGCTTTGAATTCGGGAGCTGCTGGTTTTGAGCCGAGCGCTCTGATTCGACTGGGAGGAAGCCCAAGCTCGGAATGTTGCTGGGTTTTTGAAGCTTTGAATTTGGGAGCTGTTGTTTTTGAGCCTAGCGCTCTAATTCGACTGGGAGGAAACCCAAGCTCGGCATGTTGCTGGGTTTTGAAGCTTTGAATTCGGGAGCTGCTGGTTTTGAGCCGAGCGCTGTGATTCGACTGGGAGGAAGCCCAAGCTCGGAATGCTGCTGGGTTTTTGAAGCTTTGAATTCGGGAGTAGTTGTTTTTGAGCCTAGCGCTCTGATTCGACTGGGAGGAAACCCAAGCTCGGCATGCTGCTGGGTTTTGAAGCTTTGAATTCGGGAGCTGCTGGTTTTGAGCCGAGCGCTGTGATTCGACTGGGAGGAAGCCCAAGCTCGGAATGCTGCTGGGTTTTTGAAGCTTTGAATTCGGGAGCTGTTGTTTTTGAGCCTAGCGCTCTGATTCGACTGGGAGGAAGCCCAAGCTCGGAATGCTGCTGGGTTTTTGAAGCTTTGAATTCGGGTTTTGTTGGTTTTGAGCCTAGCGCTCTGATTCGACTGGGAGGAAACCCAAGCTCGGCATGTTGCTGGGTTTTGAAGCTTTGAATTCGGGAGCTGCTGGTTTTGAGCCGAGCGCTGTGATTCGACTGGGAGGAAGCCCAAGCTCGGAATGTTGTTGGGTTTTTGAAGCTTTGAATTCGGGAGCTGCTGGTTTTGAGCCGAGCGCTGTGATTCGACTGGGAGGAAGCCCAAGCTCGGAATGTTGTTGGGTTTTTGAAGCTTTCAATTCGGGAGCTGCTGGTTTTGAGCCTAGCGCTCTGATTCGACTGGGAGGAAACCCAAGCTCGGCATGTTGCTGGGTTTTGAAGCTTTGAATTCGGGAGCTGCTGGTTTTGAGCCGAGCGCTGTGATTCGACTGGGAGGAAGCCCAAGCTCGGAATGCTGCTGGGTTTTTGAAGCTTTGAATTCGGGTTTTGTTGGTTTTGAGCCTAGCGCTCTGATTCGACTGGGAGGAAACCCAAGCTCGGAATGCTGCTGGGTTTTTGAAGCTTTGAATTCGGGAGCAGTTGTTTTTGAGCCTAGCGCTCTGATTCGACTGGGAGGAAGCCCAAGCTCGGAATGTTGTTGGGTTTTTGAAGCTTTGAATTCGGGAGCAGTTCTTTTTGAGCGTAGCGCTCTGATTCGACTGGGAGGAAGCCCAAGCTCGGAATGCTGCTGGGTTTTTGAAGCTTTGAATTCGGGTTTTGTTGGTGTTGAGCCGAGCGCTTTGATTCGACTCGGAGGAAGCCCAAGCTCGGAATGCTGCTGGGTTTTTGAAGCTTTGAATTCGGGAGCTGCTGGTTTTGAGCCTAGCGCTCTGATTCGACTGGGAGGAAGCCCAAGCTCGGAATGCTGCTGGGTTTTTGAAGCTTTGAATTCGGGTTTTGTTGGTTTTGAGCCTAGCGCTCTGATTCGACTGGGAGGAAACCCAAGCTCGGCATGTTGCTGGGTTTTGAAGCTTTGAATTCGGGAGCTGCTGGTTTTGAGCCTAGCGCTCTGATTCGACTGGGAGGAAACCCAAGCTCGGCATGTTGCTGGGTTTTGAAGCTTTGAATTCGGGAGCTGCTGGTTTTGAGCCGAGCGCTGTGATTCGACTGGGAGGAAGCCCAAGCTCGGAATGCTGCTGGGTTTTTGAAGCTTTGAATTCGGGAGCAGTTGTTTTTGAGCCTAGCGCTCTGATTCGACTGGGAGGAAGCCCAAGCTCGGAATGCTGCTGGGTTTTTGAAGCTTTGAATTCGGGTTTTGTTAGTTTTGAGCCTAGCGCTCTGATTCGACTGGGAGGAAATCTAAGCTCGGCATGTTGCTGGGTTTTGAAGCTTTGAATTCGGGAGCTGCTGGTTTTGAGCCTAGCGCTCTGATTCGACTGGGAGGAAGCCCAAGCTCGGAATGTTGTTGGGTTTTTGAAGCTTTGAATTCGGGAGCTGCTGGTTTTGAGCCGAGCGCTGTGATTCGACTGGGAGGAAGCCCAAGCTCGGAATGTTGTTGGGTTTTTGAAGCTTTGAATTCGGGAGCTGCTGGTTTTGAGCCTAGCGCTCTGATTCGACTGGGAGGAAGCCCAAGCTCGGAATGCTGCTGGGTTTTTGAAGCTTTGAATTCGGGTTTTGTTGGTTTTGAGCCTAGCGCTCTGATTCGACTGGGAGGAAACCCAAGCTCGGCATGTTGCTGGGTTTTGAAGCTTTGAATTCGGGAGCTGCTGGTTTTGAGCCGAGCGCTGTGATTCGACTGGGAGGAAGCCCAAGCTCGGAATGCTGCTGGGTTTTTGAAGCTTTGAATTCGGGAGCAGTTGTTTTTGAGCCTAGCGCTCTGATTCGACTGGGAGGAAACCCAAGCTCGGCATGCTGCTGGGTTTTGAAGCTTTGAATTCGGGAGCTGCTGGTTTTGAGCCGAGCGCTCTGATTCGACTGGGAGGAAGCCCAAGCTCGGAATGCTGCTGGGTTTTTGAAGCTTTGAATTTGGGAGCTGTTGTTTTTGAGCCTAGCGCTCTAATTCGACTGGGAGGAAACCCAAGCTCGGCATGTTGCTGGGTTTTGAAGCTTTGAATTCGGGAGCTGCTGGTTTTGAGCCGAGCGCTCTGATTCGACTGGGAGGAAGCCCAAGCTCGGAATGCTGCTGGGTTTTTGAAGCTTTGAATTTGGGAGCTGTTGTTTTTGAGCCTAGCGCTCTAATTCGACTGGGAGGAAACCCAAGCTCGGCATGTTGCTGGGTTTTGAAGCTTTGAATTCGGGAGCTGCTGGTTTTGAGCCGAGCGCTGTGATTCGACTGGGAGGAAGCCCAAGCTCGGAATGTTGTTGGGTTTTTGAAGCTTTGAATTCGGGAGCTGCTGGTTTTGAGCCTAGCGCTCTGATTCGACTGGGAGGAAGCCCAAGCTCGGAATGCTGCTGGGTTTTTGAAGCTTTGAATTCGGGTTTTGTTGGTTTTGAGCCTAGCGCTCTAATTCGACTGGGAGGAAACCCAAGCTCGGCATGTTGCTGGGTTTTGAAGCTTTGAATTCGGGAGCTGCTGGTTTTGAGCCGAGCGCTCTGATTCGACTGGGAGGAAGCCCAAGCTCGGAATGCTGCTGGGTTTTTGAAGCTTTGAATTTGGGAGCTGTTGTTTTTGAGCCTAGCGCTCTAATTCGACTGGGAGGAAACCCAAGCTCGGCATGTTGCTGGGTTTTGAAGCTTTGAATTCGGGAGCTGTTGTTTTTGAGCCTAGCGCTCTGATTCGACTGGGAGGAAGCCCAAGCTCGGAATGCTGCTGGGTTTTTGAAGCTTTGAATTCGGGTTTTGTTGGTTTTGAGCCTAGCGCTCTGATTCGACTGGGAGGAAACCCAAGCTCGGCATGGTGCTGGGTTTTGAAGCTTTGAATTCGGGAGCTGCTGGTTTTGAGCCGAGCGCTGTGATTCGACTGGGAGGAAGCCCAAGCTCGGAATGCTGCTGGGTTTTTGAAGCTTTGAATTCGGGAGCAGTTGTTTTTGAGCCTAGCGCTCTGATTCGACTGGGAGGAAGCCCAAGCTCGGAATGCTGCTGGGTTTTTGAAGCTTTGAATTCGGGTTTTGTTAGTTTTGAGCCTAGCGCTCTGATTCGACTGGGAGGAAACCCAAGCTCGGCATGTTGCTGGGTTTTGAAGCTTTGAATTCGGGAGCTGCTGGTTTTGAGCCTAGCGCTCTGATTCGACTGGGAGGAAGCCCAAGCTCGGAATGTTGTTGGGTTTTTGAAGCTTTGAATTCGGGAGCTGCTGGTTTTGAGCCTAGCGCTCTGATTCGACTGGGAGGAAGCCCAAGCTCGGAATGCTGCTGGGTTTTTGAAGCTTTGAATTCGGGTTTTGTTGGTTTTGAGCCTAGCGCTCTGATTCGACTGGGAGGAAACCCAAGCTCGGCATGTTGCTGGGTTTTGAAGCTTTGAATTCGGGAGCTGCTGGTTTTGAGCCGAGCCCTGTGATTCGACTGGGAGGATGCCCAAGCTCGGAATGCTGCTGGGTTTTTGAAGCTTTGAATTCGGGAGCAGTTGTTTTTGAGCCTAGCGCTCTGATTCGACTGGGAGGAAGCCCAAGCTCGGAATGCTGCTGGGTTTTTGAAGCTTTGAATTCGGGTTTTGTTGGTTTTGAGCCTAGCGCTCTGATTCGACTGGGAGGAAACCCAAGCTCGGCATGTTGCTGGGTTTTGAAGCTTTGAATTCGGGAGCTGCTGGTTTTGATCCGAGCGCTGTGATTCGACTGGGAGGAAGCCCAAGCTCGGAATGTTGTTGGGTTTTTGAACCTTTGAATTCGGGAGCTGCTGGTTTTGAGCCGAGCGCTGTGATTCGACTGGGAGGAAGCCCAAGCTCGGAATGCTGCTGGGTTTTTGAAGCTTTGAATTCGGGTTTTGTTGGTTTTGAGCCTAGCGCTCTGATTCGACTGGGAGGAAACCCAAGCTCGGCATGCTGCTGGGTTTTGAAGCTTTGAATTCGGGAGCTGCTGGTTTTGAGCCGAGCGCTGTGATTCGACTGGGAGGAAGCCCAAGCTCGGAATGCTGCTGGGTTTTTGAAGCTTTGAATTTGGGAGCTGTTGTTTTTGAGCCTAGCGCTCTAATTCGACTGGGAGGAAACCCAAGCTCGGCATGTTGCTGGGTTTTGAAGCTTTGAATTCGGGAGCTGCTGGTTTTGAGCCGAGCGCTGTGATTCGACTGGGAGGAAGCCCAAGCTCGGAATGCTGCTGGGTTTTTGAAGCTTTGAATTCGGGAGCAGTTGTTTTTGAGCCTAGCGCTCTGATTCGACTGGGAGGAAGCCCAAGCTCGGAATGCTGCTGGGTTTTTGAAGCTTTGAATTCGGGTTTTGTTAGTTTTGAGCCTAGCGCTCTGATTCGACTGGGAGGAAATCTAAGCTCGGCATGTTGCTGGGTTTTGAAGCTTTGAATTCGGGAGCTGCTGGTTTTGAGCCGAGCGCTGTGATTCGACTGGGAGGAAGCCCAAGCTCGGAATGCTGCTGGGTTTTTGAAGCTTTGAATTCGGGAGCTGTTGTTTTTGAGCCTAGCGCTCTAATTCGACTGGGAGGAAACCCAAGCTCGGCATGTTGCTGGGTTTTGAAGCTTTGAATTCGGGTTTTGTTGGTTTTGAGCCTAGCGCTCTGATTCGACTGGGAGGAAACCCAAGCTCGGCATGTTGCTGGGTTTTGAAGCTTTGAATTCGGGAGCTGCTGGTTTTGAGCCGAGCGCTGTGATTCGACTGGGAGGAAGCCCAAGCTCGGAATGCTGCTGGGTTTTTGAAGCTTTGAATTCGGGAGCAGTTGTTTTTGAGCCTAGCGCTGTGATTCGACTGGGAGGAAGCCCAAGCTCGGAATGCTGCTGGGTTTTTGAAGCTTTGAATTCGGGAGCAGTTGTTTTTGAGCCTAGCGCTCTGATTCGACTGGGAGGAAGCCCAAGCTCGGAATGCTGCTGGGTTTTTGAAGCTTTGAATTCGGGTTTTGTTAGTTTTGAGCCTAGCGCTGTGATTCGACTGGGAGGAAGCCCAAGCTCGGCATGTTGCTGGGTTTTGAAGCTTTGAATTCGGGAGCTGCTGGTTTTGATCCGAGCGCTGTGATTCGACTGGGAGGAAGCCCAAGCTCGGAATGTTGTTGGGTTTTTGAACCTTTGAATTCGGGAGCTGCTGGTTTTGAGCCGAGCGCTGTGATTCGACTGGGAGGAAGCCCAAGCTCGGAATGTTGTTGGGTTTTTGAAGCTTTGAATTCGGGAGCTGCTGGTTTTGAGCCTAGCGCTCTGATTCGACTGGGAGGAAGCCCAAGCTCGGAATGCTGCTGGGTTTTTGAAGCTTTGAATTCGGGTTTTGTTGGTTTTGAGCCTAGCGCTCTGATTCGACTGGGAGGAAACCCAAGCTCGGCATGTTGCTGGGTTTTGAAGCTTTGAATTCGGGAGCTGCTGGTTTTGAGCCGAGCGCTGTGATTCGACTGGGAGGAAGCCCAAGCTCGGAATGCTGCTGGGTTTTTGAAGCTTTGAATTCGGGTTTTGTTGGTTTTGAGCCTAGCGCTCTGATTCGACTGGGAGGAAACCCAAGCTCGGCATGTTGCTGGGTTTTGAAGCTTTGAATTCGGGAGCTGCTGGTTTTGAGCCTAGCGCTCTGATTCGACTGGGAGGAAGCCCAAGCTCGGAATGTTGTTGGGTTTTTGAAGCTTTGAATTCGGGAGCTGCTGGTTTTGAGCCGAGCGCTGTGATTCGACTGGGAGGAAGCCCAAGCTCGGAATGTTGTTGGGTTTTTGAAGCTTTGAATTCGGGAGCTGCTGGTTTTGAGCCTAGCGCTCTGATTCGACTGGGAGGAAGCCCAAGCTCGGAATGCTGCTGGGTTTTTGAAGCTTTGAATTCGGGTTTTGTTGGTTTTGAGCCTAGCGCTCTGATTCGACTGGGAGGAAACCCAAGCTCGGCATGTTGCTGGGTTTTGAAGCTTTGAATTCGGGAGCTGCTGGTTTTGAGCCGAGCGCTGTGATTCGACTGGGAGGAAGCCCAAGCTCGGAATGCTGCTGGGTTTTTGAAGCTTTGAATTCGGGAGCAGTTGTTTTTGAGCCTAGCGCTCTGATTCGACTGGGAGGAAGCCCAAGCTCGGAATGCTGCTGGGTTTTTGAAGCTTTGAATTCGGGTTTTGTTGGTTTTGAGCCTAGCGCTCTGATTCGACTGGGAGGAAACCCAAGCTCGGCATGTTGCTGGGTTTTGAAGCTTTGAATTCGGGAGCTGCTGGTTTTGAGCCTAGCGCTCTGATTCGACTGGGAGGAAGCCCAAGCTCGGAATGCTGCTGGGTTTTTGAAGCTTTGAATTCGGGAGCTGCTGGTTTTGAGCCTAGAGCTCTGATTCGACTGGGAGGAAGCCCAAGCTCGGAATGCTGCTGGGTTTTTGAAGCTTTGAATTCGGGTTTTGTTGGTTTTGAGCCTAGCGCTCTGATTCGACTGGGAGGAAACCCAAGCTCGGCATGTTGCTGGGTTTTGAAGCTTTGAATTCGGGAGCTGCTGGTTTTGAGCCGAGCGCTGTGATTCGACTGGGAGGAAGCCCAAGCTCGGAATGCTGCTGGGTTTTTGAAGCTTTGAATTCGGGAGCTGCTGGTTTTGAGCCTAGAGCTCTGATTCGACTGGGAGGAAGCCCAAGCTCGGAATGCTGCTGGGTTTTTGAAGCTTTGAATTCGGGTTTTGTTGGTTTTGAGCCTAGCGCTCTGATTCGACTGGGAGGAAATCCAAGCTCGGCATGCTGCTGGGTTTTGAAGCTTTGAATTCGGGAGCTGCTGGTTTTGAGCCGAGCGCTGTGATTCGACTGGGAGGAAGCCCAAGCTCGGAATGCTGCTGGGTTTTTGAAGCTTTGAATTTGGGAGCTGTTGTTTTTGAGCCTAGCGCTCTAATTCGACTGGGAGGAAACCCAAGCTCGGCATGTTGCTGGGTTTTGAAGCTTTGAATTCGGGAGCTGCTGGTTTTGAGCCGAGCGCTGTGATTCGACTGGGAGGAAGCCCAAGCTCGGAATGCTGCTGGGTTTTTGAAGCTTTGAATTCAGGAGCAGTTGTTTTTGAGCCTAGCGCTCTGATTCGACTGGGAGGAAGCCCAAGCTCGGAATGCTGCTGGGTTTTTGAAGCTTTGAATTCGGGTTTTGTTGGTTTTGAGCCTAGCGCTCTGATTCGACTGGGAGGAAACCCAAGCTCGGCATGTTGCTGGGTTTTGAAGCTTTGAATTCGGGAGCTGCTGGTTTTGAGCCGAGCGCTGTGATTCGACTGGGAGGAAGCCCAAGCTCGGAATGCTGCTGGGTTTTTGAAGCTTTGAATTCGGGTTTTGTTGGTTTTGAGCCTAGCGCTCTGATTCGACTGGGAGGAAACCCAAGCTCGGCATGTTGCTGGGTTTTGAAGCTTTGAATTTGGGAGCTGCTGGTTTTGAGCCGAGCGCTGTGATTCGACTGGGAGGAAGCCCAAGCTCGGAATGCTGCTGGGTTTTTGAAGCTTTGAATTCGGGTTTTGTTGGTTTTGAGCCTAGCGCTCTGATTCGACTGGGAGGAAACCCAAGCTCGGCATGCTGCTGGGTTTTGAAGCTTTGAATTCGGGAGCTGCTGGTTTTGAGCCTAGCGCTCTGATTCGACTGGGAGGAAGCCCAAGCTCGGAATGTTGTTGGGTTTTTGAAGCTTTGAATTCGGGAGCTGCTGGTTTTGAGCCGAGCGCTGTGATTCGACTGGGAGGAAGCCCAAGCTCGGAATGTTGTTGGGTTTTTGAAGCTTTGAATTCGGGAGCTGCTGGTTTTGAGCCTAGCGCTCTGATTCGACTGGGAGGAAGCCCAAGCTCGGAATGCTGCTGGGTTTTTGAAGCTTTGAATTCGGGTTTTGTTGGTTTTGAGCCTAGCGCTCTGATTCGACTGGGAGGAAACCCAAGCTCGGCATGATGCTGGGTTTTGAAGCTTTGAATTCGGGAGCTGCTGGTTTTGAGCCGAGCGCTGTGATTCGACTGGGAGGAAGCCCAAGCTCGGAATGCTGCTGGGTTTTTGAAGCTTTGAATTCGGGAGCAGTTGTTTTTGAGCCTAGCGCTCTGATTCGACTGGGAGGAATCCCAAGCTCGGAATGCTGCTGGGTTTTTGAAGCTTTGAATTCGGGTTTTGTTGGTTTTGAGCCTAGCGCTCTGATTCGACTGGGAGGAAACCCAAGCTCGGCATGGTGCTGGGTTTTGAAGCTTTGAATTCGGGAGCTGCTGGTTTTGAGCCGAGCGCTGTGATTCGACTGGGAGGAAGCCCAAGCTCGGAATGCTGCTGGGTTTTTGAAGCTTTGAATTCGGGTTTTGTTGGTTTTGAGCCTAGCGCTCTGATTCGACTGGGAGGAAACCCAAGCTCGGCATGCTGCTGGGTTTTGAAGCTTTGAATTCGGGAGCTGCTGGTTTTGAGCCGAGCGCTGTGATTCGACTGGGAGGAAGCCCAAGCTCGGAATGCTGCTGGGTTTTTGAAGCTTTGAATTTGGGAGCTGTTGTTTTTGAGCCTAGCGCTCTAATTCGACTGGGAGGAAACCCAAGCTCGGCATGTTGCTGGGTTTTGAAGCTTTGAATTCGGGAGCTGCTGGTTTTGAGCCGAGCGCTGTGATTCGACTGGGAGGAAGCCCAAGCTCGGAATGCTGCTGGGTTTTTGAAGCTTTGAATTCGGGAGCAGTTGTTTTTGAGCCTAGCGCTCTGATTCGACTGGGAGGAAGCCCAAGCTCGGAATGCTGCTGGGTTTTTGAAGCTTTGAATTCGGGTTTTGTTGGTTTTGAGCCTAGCGCTCTGATTCGACTGGGAGGAAACCCAAGCTCGGCATGTTGCTGGGTTTTGAAGCTTTGAACTCGGGAGCTGCTGGTTTTGAGCCGAGCGCTGTGATTCGACTGGGAGGAAGCCCAAGCTCGGAATGCTGCTGGGTTTTTGAAGCTTTGAATTCGGGAGCTGTTGTTTTTGACCCTAGAGCTCTGATTCGACTCGGAGGAAGCCCAAGCTCGTCATGCTGCTGGGTTTTTGAAGCTTTGAATTCGGGAGCAGTTGTTTTTGAGCCTAGCGCTCTGATTCGACTGGGAGGAAGCCCAAGCTCGGAATGCTGCTGGGTTTTTGAAGCTTTGAATTCGGGTTTTGTTGGTTTTGAGCCTAGCGCTCTGATTCGACTGGGAGGAAACCCAAGCTCGGCATGTTGCTGGGTTTTGAAGCTTTGAATTCGGGAGCTGCTGGTTTTGAGCCTAGCGCTCTGATTCGACTGGGAGGAAGCCCAAGCTCGGAATGTTGTTGGGTTTTTGAAGCTTTGAATTCGGGAGCTGCTGGTTTTGAGCCGAGCGCTGTGATTCGACTGGGAGGAAGCCCAAGCTCGGAATGTTGTTGGGTTTTTGAAGCTTTGAATTCGGGAGCTGCTGGTTTTGAGCCGAGCCCTGTGATTCGACTGGGAGGATGCCCAAGCTCGGAATGCTGCTGGGTTTTTGAAGCTTTGAATTCGGGAGCAGTTGTTTTTGAGCCTAGCGCTCTGATTCGACTGGGAGGAAGCCCAAGCTCGGAATGCTGCTGGGTTTTTGAAGCTTTGAATTCGGGTTTTGTTGGTTTTGAGCCTAGCGCTCTGATTCGACTGGGAGGAAACCCAAGCTCGGCATGTTGCTGGGTTTTGAAGCTTTGAATTCGGGAGCTGCTGGTTTTGAGCCGAGCGCTGTGATTCGACTGGGAGGAAGCCCAAGCTCGGAATGCTGCTGGGTTTTTGAAGCTTTGAATTCGGGTTTTGTTGGTTTTGAGCCTAGCGCTCTGATTCGACTGGGAGGAAACCCAAGCTCGGCATGTTGCTGGGTTTTGAAGCTTTGAATTCGGGAGCTGCTGGTTTTGAGCCGAGCGCTGTGATTCGACTGGGAGGAAGCCCAAGCTCGGAATGTTGTTGGGTTTTTCAACCTTTGAATTCGGGAGCTGCTGGTTTTGAGCCGAGCGCTGTGATTCGACTGGGAGGAAGCCCAAGCTCGGAATGTTGTTGGGTTTTTGAAGCTTTGAATTCGGGAGCTGCTGGTTTTGAGCCTAGCGCTCTGATTCGACTGGGAGGAAGCCCAAGCTCGGAATGCTGCTGGGTTTTTGAAGCTTTGAATTCGGGCTTTGTTGGTTTTGAGCCTAGCGCTCTGATTCGACTGGGAGGAAACCCAAGCTCGGCATGTTGCTGGGTTTTGAAGCTTTGAATTCGGGAGCTGCTGGTTTTGAGCCGAGCGCTGTGATTCGACTGGGAGGAAGCCCAAGCTCGGAATGCTGCTGGGTTTTTGAAGCTTTGAATTCGGGAGCAGTTGTTTTTGAGCCTAGCGCTCTGATTCGACTGGGAGGAAGCCCAAGCTCGGAATGTTGTTGGGTTTTTGAAGCTTTGAATTCGGGAGCTGCTGGTTTTGAGCCTAGCGCTCTGATTCGACTGGGAGGAAGCCCAAGCTCGGAATGCTGCTGGGTTTTTGAAGCTTTGAATTCGGGTTTTGTTGGTTTTGAGCCTAGCGCTCTGATTCGACTGGGAGGAAGCCCAAGCTCGGAATGTTGTTGGGTTTTTGAAGCTTTGAATTCGGGAGCTGCTGGTTTTGAGCCTAGCGCTCTGATTCGACTGGGAGGAAGCCCAAGCTCGGAATGTTGTTGGGTTTTTGAAGCTTTGAATTCGGGAGCTGCTGGTTTTGAGCCGAGCGCTGTGATTCGACTGGGAGGAAGCCCAAGCTCGGAATGTTGTTGGGTTTTTGAAGCTTTGAATTCGGGAGCTGCTGGTTTTGAGCCTAGCGCTCTGATTCGACTGGGAGGAAGCCCAAGCTCGGAATGCTGCTGGGTTTTTGAAGCTTTGAATTCGGGTTTTGTTGGTTTTGAGCCTAGCGCTCTGATTCGACTGGGAGGAAACCCAAGCTCGGCATGTTGCTGGGTTTTGAAGCTTTGAATTCGGGAGCTGCTGGTTTTGAGCCTAGCGCTCTGATTCGACTGGGAGGAAGCCCAAGCTCGGAATGCTGCTGGGTTTTTGAAGCTTTGAATTCGGGTTTTGTTGGTTTTGAGCCTAGCGCTCTGATTCGACTGGGAGGAAACCCAAGCTCGGCATGTTGCTGGGTTTTGAAGCTTTGAATTCGGGAGCTGCTGGTTTTGAGCCGAGCGCTGTGATTCGACTGGGAGGAAGCCCAAGCTCGGAATGCTGCTGGGTTTTTGAAGCTTTGAATTCGGGAGCTGCTGGTTTTGAGCCTAGAGCTCTGATTCGACTGGGAGGAAGCCCAAGCTCGGAATGCTGCTGGGTTTTTGAAGCTTTGAATTCGGGTTTTGTTGGTTTTGAGCCTAGCGCTCTGATTCGACTGGGAGGAAACCCAAGCTCGCCATGCTGCTGGGTTTTGAAGCTTTGAATTCGGGAGCTGCTGGTTTTGAGCCTAGCGCTCTGATTCGACTGGGAGGAAGCCCAAGCTCGGAATGCTGCTGGGTTTTTGAAGCTTTGAATTTGGGAGCTGTTGTTTTTGAGCCTAGCGCTCTAATTCGACTGGGAGGAAACCCAAGCTCGGCATGTTGCTGGGTTTTGAAGCTTTGAATTCGGGAGCTGCTGGTTTTGAGCCGAGCGCTGTGATTCGACTGGGAGGAAGCCCAAGCTCGGAATGCTGCTGGGTTTTTGAAGCTTTGAATTCGGGAGTAGTTGTTTTTGAGCCTAGCGTTCTGATTCGACTGGGAGGAAGCCCAAGCTCGGAATGCTGCTGGGTTTTTGAAGCTTTGAATTCGGGTTTTGTTGGTTTTGAGCCTAGCGCTCTGATTCGACTGGGAGGAAACCCAAGCTCGGCATGTTGCTGGGTTTTGAAGCTTTGAACTCGGGAGCTGCTGGTTTTGAGCCGAGCGCTGTGATTCGACTGGGAGGAAGCCCAAGCTCGGAATGCTGCTGGGTTTTTGAAGCTTTGAATTCGGGAGCAGTTGTTTTTGAGCCTAGCGCTCTGATTCGACTGGGAGGAAGCCCAAGCTCGGAATGCTGCTGGGTTTTTGAAGCTTTGAATTCGGGTTTTGTTGGTTTTGAGCCTAGCGCTCTGATTCGACTGGGAGGAAACCCAAGCTCGGCATGTTGCTGGGTTTTGAAGCTTTGAATTCGGGAGCTGCTGGTTTTGAGCCTAGCGCTCTGATTCGACTGGGAGGAAGCCCAAGCTCGGAATGCTGCTGGGTTTTTGAAGCTTTGAATTTGGGAGCTGTTGTTTTTGAGCCTAGCGCTCTAATTCGACTGGGAGGAAACCCAAGCTCGGCATGTTGCTGGGTTTTGAAGCTTTGAATTCGGGAGCTGCTGGTTTTGAGCCGAGCGCTGTGATTCGACTGGGAGGAAGCCCAAGCTCGGAATGCTGCTGGGTTTTTGAAGCGTTGAATTCGGGAGCTGCTGGTTTTGAGCCGAGCGCTGTGATTCGACTGGGAGGAAGCCCAAGCTCGGAATGCTGCTGGGTTTTTGAAGCTTTGAATTCGGGAGCAGTTGTTTTTGAGCCTAGCGCTCTGATTCGACTGGGAGGAAGCCCAAGCTCGGAATGCTGCTGGGTTTTTGAAGCTTTGAATTCGGGTTTTGTTGGTTTTGAGCCTAGCGCTCTGATTCGACTGGGAGGAAACCCAAGCTCGGCATGTTGCTGGGTTTTGAAGCTTTGAATTCGGGAGCTGCTGGTTTTGAGCCGAGCGCTGTGATTCGACTGGGAGGAAGCCCAAGCTCGGAATGCTGCTGGGTTTTTGAAGCTTTGAATTCGGGAGCTGCTGGTTTTGAGCCTAGAGCTCTGATTCGACTGGGAGGAAGCCCAAGCTCGGAATGCTGCTGGGTTTTTGAAGCTTTGAATTCGGGTTTTGTTGGTTTTGAGCCTAGCGCTCTGATTCGACTGGGAGGAAACCCAAGCTCGGCATGTTGCTGGGTTTTGAAGCTTTGAATTCGGGAGCTGCTGGTTTTGAGCCGAGCGCTGTGATTCGACTGGGAGGAAGCCCAAGCTCGGAATGCTGCTGGGTTTTTGAAGCTTTGAATTCGGGAGCTGCTGGTTTTGAGCCTAGAGCTCTGATTCGACTGGGAGGAAGCCCAAGCTCGGAATGCTGCTGGGTTTTTGAAGCTTTGAATTCGGGTTTTGTTGGTTTTGAGCCTAGCGCTCTGATTCGACTGGGAGGAAATCCAAGCTCGGCATGCTGCTGGGTTTTGAAGCTTTGAATTCGGGAGCTGCTGGTTTTGAGCCTAGCGCTCTGATTCGACTGGGAGGAAGCCCAAGCTCGGAATGCTGCTGGGTTTTTGAAGCTTTGAATTTGGGAGCTGTTGTTTTTGAGCCGAGCGCTGTGATTCGACTGGGAGGAAGCCCAAGCTCGGAATGCTGCTGGGTTTTTGAAGCTTTGAATTCGGGAGCTGCTGGTTTTGAGCCTAGAGCTCTGATTCGACTGGGAGGAAGCCCAAGCTCGGAATGCTGCTGGGTTTTTGAAGCTTTGAATTCGGGTTTTGTTGGTTTTGAGCCTAGCGCTCTGATTCGACTGGGAGGAAACCCAAGCTCGGCATGCTGCTGGGTTTTGAAGCTTTGAATTCGGGAGCTGCTGGTTTTGAGCCGAGCGCTGTGATTCGACTCGGAGGAAGCCCAAGCTCGGAATGCTGCTGGGTTTTTGAAGCTTTGAATTCGGGAGCTGTTGTTTTTGAGCCTAGCGCTCTGATTCGACTGGGAGGAAGCCCAAGCTCGGAATGCTGCTGGGTTTTTGAAGCTTTGAATTCGGGTTTTGTTGGTTTTGAGCCTAGCGCTCTGATTCGACTGGGAGGAAACCCAAGCTCGGCATGTTCCTGGGTTTTGAAGCTTTGAATTCGGGAGCTGCTGGTTTTGAGCCGAGCGCTGTGATTCGACTGGGAGGAAGCCCAAGCTCGGAATGCTGCTGGGTTTTTGAAGCTTTGAATTCGGGAGCTGTTGTTTTTGAGCCTAGCGCTCTAATTCGACTGGGAGGAAGCCCAAGCTCGGAATGCTGCTGGGTTTTTGAAGCTTTGAATTCGGGTTTTGTTGGTTTTGAGCCTAGCGCTCTGATTCGACTGGGAGGAAACCCAAGCTCGGCATGTTCCTGGGTTTTGAAGCTTTGAATTCGGGAGCTGCTGGTTTTGAGCCGAGCGCTCTGATTCGACTGGGAGGAAGCCCAAGCTCGGAATGCTGCTGGGTTTTTGAAGCTTTGAATTCGGGTTTTGTTGGTTTTGAGCCTAGCGCTCTGATTCGACTGGGAGGAAACCCAAGCTCGGCATGTTGCTGGGTTTTGAAGCTTTGAACTCGGGAGCTGCTGGTTTTGAGCCGAGCGCTGTGATTCGACTGGGAGGAAGCCCAAGCTCGGAATGCTGCTGGGTTTTTGAAGCTTTGAATTCGGGAGCAGTTGTTTTTGAGCCTAGCGCTCTGATTCGACTGGGAGGAAGCCCAAGCTCGGAATGCTGCTGGGTTTTTGAAGCTTTGAATTCGGGTTTTGTTGGTTTTGAGCCTAGCGCTCTGATTCGACTGGGAGGAAACCCAAGCTCGGCATGCTGCTGGGTTTTGAAGCTTTGAATTCGGGAGCTGCTGGTTTTGAGCCTAGCGCTCTGATTCGACTGGGAGGAAGCCCAAGCTCGGAATGCTGCTGGGTTTTTGAAGCTTTGAATTTGGGAGCAGTTGTTTTTGAGCCTAGCACTCTAATTCGACTGGGAGGAAACCCAAGCTCGGCATGTTGCTGGGTTTTGAAGCTTTGAATTCGGGAGCTGCTGGTTTTGAGCCGAGCGCTGTGATTCGACTGGGAGGAAGCCCAAGCTCGGAATGCTGCTGGGTTTTTGAAGCGTTGAATTCGGGAGCTGCTGGTTTTGAGCCGAGCGCTGTGATTCGACTGGGAGGAAGCCCAAGCTCGGAATGCTGCTGGGTTTTTGAAGCTTTGAATTCGGGAGCAGTTGTTTTTGAGCCTAGCGCTCTGATTCGACTGGGAGGAAGCCCAAGCTCGGAATGCTGCTGGGTTTTTGAAGCTTTGAATTCGGGTTTTGTTGGTTTTGAGCCTAGCGCTCTGATTCGACTGGGAGGAAACCCAAGCTCGGCATGTTGCTGGGTTTTGAAGCTTTGAATTCGGGAGCTGCTGGTTTTGAGCCGAGCGCTGTGATTCGACTGGGAGGAAGCCCAAGCTCGGAATGCTGCTGGGTTTTTGAAGCTTTGAATTCGGGAGCTGTTGTTTTTGAGCCTAGCGCTCTGATTCGACTGGGAGGAAGCCCAAGCTCGGAATGCTGCTGGGTTTTTGAAGCTTTGAATTCGGGTTTTGTTGGTTTTGAGCCTAGCGCTCTGATTCGACTGGGAGGAAACCCAAGCTCGGCATGTTCCTGGGTTTTGAAGCTTTGAATTCGGGAGCTGCTGGTTTTGAGCCGAGCGCTGTGATTCGACTGGGAGGAAGCCCAAGCTCGGAATGCTGCTGGGTTTTTGAAGCTTTGAATTCGGGAGCTGCTGGTTTTGAGCCTAGAGCTCTGATTCGACTGGGAGGAAGCCCAAGCTCGGAATGCTGCTGGGTTTTTGAAGCTTTGAATTCGGGTTTTGTTGGTTTTGAGCCTAGCGCTCTGATTCGACTGGGAGGAAATCCAAGCTCGGCATGCTGCTGGGTTTTGAAGCTTTGAATTCGGGAGCTGCTGGTTTTGAGCCTAGCGCTCTGATTCGACTGGGAGGAAGCCCAAGCTCGGAATGCTGCTGGGTTTTTGAAGCTTTGAATTTGGGAGCTGTTGTTTTTGAGCCTAGCGCTCTAATTCGACTGGGAGGAAACCCAAGCTCGGCATGTTGCTGGGTTTTGAAGCTTTGAATTCGGGAGCTGCTGGTTTTGAGCCGAGCGCTGTGATTCGACTGGGAGGAAGCCCAAGCTCGGAATGCTGCTGGGTTTTTGAAGCTTTGAATTCGGGAGCTGCTGGTTTTGAGCCTAGAGCTCTGATTCGACTGGGAGGAAGCCCAAGCTCGGAATGCTGCTGGGTTTTTGAAGCTTTGAATTCGGGTTTTGTTGGTTTTGAGCCTAGCGCTCTGATTCGACTGGGAGGAAACCCAAGCTCGGCATGCTGCTGGGTTTTGAAGCTTTGAATTCGGGAGCTGCTGGTTTTGAGCCGAGCGCTGTGATTCGACTCGGAGGAAGCCCAAGCTCGGAATGCTGCTGGGTTTTTGAAGCTTTGAATTCGGGAGCTGTTGTTTTTGAGCCTAGCGCTCTGATTCGACTGGGAGGAAGCCCAAGCTCGGAATGCTGCTGGGTTTTTGAAGCTTTGAATTCGGGTTTTGTTGGTTTTGAGCCTAGCGCTCTGATTCGACTGGGAGGAAACCCAAGCTCGGCATGTTCCTGGGTTTTGAAGCTTTGAATTCGGGAGCTGCTGGTTTTGAGCCGAGCGCTGTGATTCGACTCGGAGGAAGCCCAAGCTCGGAATGCTGCTGGGTTTTTGAAGCTTTGAATTCGGGAGCTGTTGTTTTTGAGCCTAGCGCTCTGATTCGACTGGGAGGAAGCCCAAGCTCGGAATGCTGCTGGGTTTTTGAAGCTTTGAATTCGGGTTTTGTTGGTTTTGAGCCTAGCGCTCTGATTCGACTGGGAGGAAACCCAAGCTCGGCATGTTCCTGGGTTTTGAAGCTTTGAATTCGGGAGCTGCTGGTTTTGAGCCGAGCGCTCTGATTCGACTGGGAGGAAGCCCAAGCTCGGAATGCTGCTGGGTTTTTGAAGCTTTGAATTCGGGTTTTGTTGTTTTTGAGCCTAGCGCTCTGATTCGACTGGGAGGAAACCCAAGCTCGGCATGTTCCTGGGTTTTGAAGCTTTGAATTCGGGAGCTGCTGGTGTTGAACCGAGCGCTTTGATTCGACTGGGAGGAAGCCCAAGCTCGGAATGCTGTTGGGTTTTTGAAGCTTTGAATTTGGGAGCTGCTGGTTTTGAGCCTAGCGCTCTGATTCGACTGGGAGGAAGCCCAAGCTCGGAATGCTGCTGGGTTTTTGAAGCTTTGAATTCGGGTTTTGTTGGTTTTGAGCCTAGCGCTCTGATTCGACTGGGAGGAAACCCAAGCTCGGCATGTTGCTGGGTTTTGAAGCTTTGAATTCGGGAGCTGCTGGTTTTGAGCCGAGCGCTGTGATTCGACTGGGAGGAAGCCCAAGCTCGGAATGCTGCTGGGTTTTTGAAGCTTTGAATTCGGGAGCTGCTGGTTTTGAGCCTAGAGCTCTGATTCGACTGGGAGGAAGCCCAAGCTCGGAATGCTGCTGGGTTTTTGAAGCTTTGAATTCGGGTTTTGTTGGTTTTGAGCCTAGCGCTCTGATTCGACTGGGAGGAAACCCAAGCTCGGCATGTTGCTGGGTTTTGAAGCTTTGAATTCGGGAGCTGCTGGTTTTGAGCCGAGCGCTGTGATTCGACTGGGAGGAAGCCCAAGCTCGGAATGCTGCTGGGTTTTTGAAGCTTTGAATTCGGGAGCAGTTGTTTTTGAGCCTAGCGCTCTGATTCGACTGGGAGGAAACCCAAGCTCGGCATGTTGCTGGGTTTTGAAGCTTTGAATTCGGGTTTTGTTGGTTTTGAGCCTAGCGCTCTGATTCGACTGGGAGGAAACCCAAGCTCGGCATGTTCCTGGGTTTTGAAGCTTTGAATTCGGGAGCTGCTGGTGTTGAACCGAGCGCTTTGATTCGACTGGGAGGAAGCCCAAGCTCGGAATGCTGTTGGGTTTTTGAAGCTTTGAATTTGGGAGCTGCTGGTTTTGAGCCTAGCGCTCTGATTCGACTGGGAGGAAGCCCAAGCTCGGAATGCTGCTGGGTTTTTGAAGCTTTGAATTCGGGTTTTGTTGGTTTTGAGCCTAGCGCTCTGATTCGACTGGGAGGAAACCCAAGCTCGGCATGTTGCTGGGTTTTGAAGCTTTGAATTCGGGAGCTGCTGGTTTTGAGCCGAGCGCTGTGATTCGACTGGGAGGAAGCCCAAGCTCGGAATGCTGCTGGGTTTTTGAAGCTTTGAATTCGGGAGCTGCTGGTTTTGAGCCTAGAGCTCTGATTCGACTGGGAGGAAGCCCAAGCTCGGAATGCTGCTGGGTTTTTGAAGCTTTGAATTCGGGTTTTGTTGGTTTTGAGCCTAGCGCTCTGATTCGACTGGGAGGAAACCCAAGCTCGGCATGTTGCTGGGTTTTGAAGCTTTGAATTCGGGAGCTGCTGGTTTTGAGCCGAGCGCTGTGATTCGACTGGGAGGAAGCCCAAGCTCGGAATGCTGCTGGGTTTTTGAAGCTTTGAATTCGGGAGCAGTTGTTTTTGAGCCTAGCGCTCTGATTCGACTGGGAGGAAACCCAAGCTCGGCATGTTGCTGGGTTTTGAAGCTTTGAATTCGGGTTTTGTTGGTTTTGAGCCTAGCGCTCTGATTCGACTGGGAGGAAACCCAAGCTCGGCATGTTGCTGGGTTTTGAAGCTTTGAATTCGGGTTTTGTTGGTTTTGAGCCTAGCGCTCTGATTCGACTGGGAGGAAGCCCAAGCTCGGAATGCTGCTGGGTTTTTGAAGCTTTGAATTCGGGTTTTGTTGGTTTTGAGCCTAGCGCTCTGATTCGACTGGGAGGAAACCCAAGCTCGGCATGCTGCTGGGTTTTGAAGCTTTGAATTCGGGAGCTGCTGGTTTTGAGCCGAGCGCTGTGATTCGACTGGGAGGAAGCCCAAGCTCGGAATGCTGCTGGGTTTTTGAAGCTTTGAATTCGGGTTCTGTTGTTTTTGAGCCTAGCGCTCTGATTCGACTGGGAGGAAGGCCAAGCTCGTCATGCTGCTGGGTTTTGAAGCTTTGAATTCGGGAGCTGTTGGTGTTGAGCCGAGCGCTTTGATTCGACTGGGAGGAAGCCCAAGCTCGGAATGCTGTTGGGTTTTTGAAGCTTTGAATTCGGGAGCTGTTGTTTTTGAGCCTAGCGCTCTGATTCGACTGGGAGGAAGCCCAAGCTCGGAATGCTGCTGGGTTTTTGAAGCTTTGAATTCGGGTTTTGTTGGTTTTGAGCCTAGCGCTCTGATTCGACTGGGAGGAAACCCAAGCTCGGCATGCTGCTGGGTTTTGAAGCTTTGAATTCGGGAGCTGCTGGTTTTGAGCCTAGCGCTTTGATTCGACTGGGAGGAAGCCCAAGCTCGGGAGCTGCTGGGTATTGAGACCGGTCATGGGACCGGTTATGAGCTCGGACCGGTTATGGGAAGGGCCATGGGTACTAATGTCACCTCATATGGTGGGCCAGCTAATTAGGAAAGGGGGGAAAGATTAAACTAGGAACTCAACTCATTAGTGAATTAAGGGGGGTTGGCCTCACATAAATTAGAGGGTGGTATATAGGGATGAGCTTTTGGTAGGGATTTGAGGGTTAGTTCGTAAGTTAGTGTAGGGAGAAGGGAATGAATAGAGAAGAGCATTTTTTTAAAGCTTGCACTCGTATTATAGAATAAATTGGTGTGCAAGAGTTGATGGGAAATGTAATGGATTTTTACGAAGTTGGGAAGAGGGAGTTATGTGAACATGAATGTGATCCCCATGCCCTCACCCGGACTAGGACGCATAAGGGTGGGTGGTTTGGCCTCACATAAATGGTGCGTCCGCCCGGAGTGAAGCGGGATTAGTAGTCAAGACTTGGAGGTGGCAACGTAGGAGAAGGGAATGAACGCTTACCTCATGATAAGTGTCTTATTTAGAGTTTTTTAATTTTTTGTCATTGACTAGTTTAGTTCATTTTCCTTATTTCCTTGGAATGAATTGCATATTTCCTTTATGCATTTTGTTTTGAGGAGGGAGCGCGGCTAAGGTATGTCCTCAACCTTTTTGGAGATTTACTAAAGACATAAAAAAAAACTTATGATCGTTAGTTCATTAAAATCTTAGAGGGATAATTAATCTTAGGAAGATTAGACTTCGACACTCACCTCTGGGTGAGTCTCCAAGTTTTGGGGATTTGAAATTTGATGCTCTAGATTAGATTGTTAGTTTAGAAATTTTATTATTATTGTCACATTGAGTCACGGTCGAGAGGAGTGGTAACTTGCTGAGCAGGACGAATTGCTTAAGGTATGACATTCTTCCAAATGAATATATTAAATTAATGAATGAATGATTTTTGTAACTGTTATTGTCGTTAACCATTGGAGAGGGTAATTCCCTAGTTGTGTTATTGTGCGAGGACAAGAGGGTGATGCCTCGGTCTTCCGCATAGTGCATGGCGAAGGTCAACCCCTCACAATTGGTATTGTGGTGAATGTCAGTTGGAGGAAAGGTTTTAGAGGTGATGCTCTAGCCCAACCAAAAATTGACATGAACATGCATATCCCCTGTTTGGGATTGTTCATTTAAGTGGGCTTGCAGGTTCTCTTCCTCACCTCCTCAATTCTTAAGTCACACCAAGATAAGTGATAACATTAATGAATGAAGGTAGTGAGGAGTATGTTTGGTCAAGTGAGAATTAATCGATTCTTTGGGGAATGTAAGGTAAGACTCGATCTCAAAAACCAAGCTTGATATTAGGATTAGACAAATCTACACGTAGGAGGAGATACGTATAGATTATCTAAGATTAGTGAAGTTGTAGAAGAAATTGATGTTAGATTAGAAAGTTATTTGAATGTTGAGCCTAGTTTTAGTCCATTGCTAGAGACATTAGAAGTAGAGGCTAGACTTGAGAAAGAGGCAACTTCCTCTAAGTTGACTGGTGAGATATCATCGGAGACTTATACATTTAGGGAAGAGATTTCGATACACATTGATAGGGGAATAGAAAGGGACACACTGGTCACCATGGAGGCGGACCATGGGGTGGATCCGCCACCCACACCTCCTATGCCACCCATTGATCTATTGGTTAGGCCGAGATGTCTACCAATTGTGGTTCCACAAAACTTACAGGCGGTGGACATGCCATCCCATCTCCCTAAGTTTTATGGAACTAAGGATGAGGATTCTTCTAGGCACATGGAAAGGTACATTGAGAGATTAGCTAGTTCATTTATGACTAATCCGATATATTGGCTGGTATGGTTCCCTACCACTCTAGAGGGTGAGGCTTATGAGTGGTATAGAGATCATGCCGATGGACATTTTAGAGGATGGGAGCAATTGCAAAGGGAATTTTAGAATGAGTTTCGGCCGGAGGTTGGTTGTTGAGAACAACATTAAGAAGTACAAATAAGGCACAAATGGAACTAAGAAGTGAAGACAGATCTCAAAACCATCACCGAATGAAGAAAGCTTGGACATTGGAAGAGGAAGCCGAACACTGGAGAAAAGCTCTCGGCTTCGGGCTTAGGATATCGACACGGGAATAGGCCTCTTTCCCACGGCCTTACAAGGAAAGCGCGCGGCTTTGGGTGCCGCTACTCACGGAGATAGGGTTCCCAACCCCGGGAATGGGCTCCCAGCGGGTTAGCAAAGGGAATTAACTAATTAACATAGGAGACTATTATATGTAAGCATGTTAAGGCTTATAAGAGGAATATATATAGGGATTTTAGCAAGCATTAGCAAGTATATTTATTAGCATAAGTAAGTAGGATTTTGATCAAGGATGATTGTGATTTATATACGGAAAGGCATTATGACGGAGTATATAGGAATGTGGCAATCTTTTGAGAACATGATTATGGAATGTAAAATGTTAGATATGCATTATGAGCATATAGAACAAGTTAGATTTTACAAACCATTTAGAAATCAATCAATTATGAAGACTTGATTGGATTCTTAAAAGCATGTAGCTACAACAAAGATATAGTAAAATCTTCATACCATAAACATTAGGGTAGTGAAACGGTTATAACCGTTTAAGATAGGAGTCATCTACATATATCAAAGATAGCTAGTATCTATGGAAGTGGAAGATAACAACTACTCTTAGTATAGATTTTGGATAGGGAGAAAAGACTATATAAGGGAAGCAAATTAGGAGACTATCACCTCATTTTCTACACAACGAAGTTATCTTAAATTTGAGTGTCAAGATTCACTTGAAGCTTTTGTAACTCTCATCTCGAGGAATTTTTGCAATACACTTATTTTTTCTACAAATGCGTGTGATCTTTCTACCTCTCTCAATTTGAACTACGAGTCGTCAATGGTACTTCGTAGCTTAAGTGATTGAGCAACCGAGAGTAGAGTAGATTGAGTAGACTCTTTTAAGAAAGAACTCAAAAGATAGTGTGAGGGTGAGAACAAAGCGCTTAAGACAAATTGGAGAATCAATGGGACTTTGAGAGAGATTGAATTGAGAAAACGATTGTCAACTTGAGTGAAGGAAACAAGATTATCTCTCAAAGCGGAACTTATCATTAATCTCCTCAAAAGGGAATTATAAATATACATGTGATTGAATGATTGAAGAATTATATGTATGTTATGATTTAAGCAAAACAACTTAACGATTGCAACTCCTTCAAAAGAGGAGGAACTTATTATTGAAAACTACATAATTGACTTATAAGTATTATACATATTATACTACATATTGATTGTTGAACTTATGATTAACAAGAATGATGAAGACATTAATTCATATCAAAGTTTGAATACATATGAATGAAGTAATATTGATATAAGATAATCTACTTACTACAATTGTTATTGAAGCTTCTTACTTTAAGATTCTTTGTGAGTTGTTGGATGTCATTACAATTTGAAGGATTATCTATTCAAGAGAAGATCTCTCTCTCTCTTAAGCAAAACTCAAGAGAGATAGGTTTATCTTCTCGTCATCAAGAAACACTTTGTAGTAAAAGTGCTTCTTCTCTTAAGATACTTTGTGAGTTGTTGGATGTCATTAACAATCAAAGAGGAGTTCTTTCTCTTGAATAAACCTCAAGAGAGTTATAATTATTCTTGTCATTAAAACACTTTGAATGTTAAACGTGACATTGCAAAACAATCAATGATGTGTTCACGAAATTATAACTACTATATGCATACATGTCAAGTTACAATATTATAAATAGTAACACTTGAGTTTAAAAAGGAATACTCAAAAATATTAGATCTTCTTCATCATTATAAAATTACTATCATTTGTGTGATTAATGTTTATGAACTACTAACATTAAGGATTCATACAATTTATTGAAAACTATATTATTATTAAGGATATTGTTACACCTCTTGAAGCTTTCTTTACATCTAACGGTTATTATTATCAATGATGCCTTACATTGAGAATAAGAATTAAGATAATGAGATTGTGTTCACTCCGATAAATATATTCATATCATAAGGAGAAGAGAGGGAGTACTAATTCGAGACCGAACATATTAATGAGGCACGGTAGTTCTCAAGCGAATATAAATTTACGTGATGTCTTACCGTGAGTCTTCTTGAGCTAAATTGCAAGGGAACGACCCACGGGGTGCATCATTGGTCAAAGCACGGCTTTGAGGGCATTGGCTTCGTTGAAACAAGGTAGGGAAGAGGAGATTTTGGCCTACATTAGGAGGTTTTATTTAGTGTGTACACAATTTGTGGGAACCATGCTTAATAATGACACACTAAAGCAATTCTTCATTCAAGGATTCTTTAAGTCGGGGACAATTAGGGGTGTTCTTGAGAGGAATCCTCAAACATTGGCGGATGCCTAGCGGGCGGCTAGAAAAATGGAAAGCTTAGATAGAGATCATGAGAGATTGTGGAGAAGGGAAGATGAATTGATACCACAATTCATTCTCATTTGACCAAGGGTGATGGCGGGAGAGCCGGCCAAGTATGAGAGTCAAGTCTCATATGCCATTGTTGACACGGATCCACATCCTTTGGCGGTTAAGGAACCGGCACCACTTTTGGCATTACCGGCTCCTAGAAGGGATCCTCACATAGAGGAAGTGGAAAAGAGATTGGGAGCTAGTCAATTGGGGTTTCAAGAGGCCATGATTAAACAAATGCAGAGTCTAACGGATCAAATGTCTTTGATGATCAAGAGCCAACAACCGGGTCCTCCTCCTCCGATTGAGTCGGGTAGACATGCATCGGGGTTGTGATGTGTTCAATGTGGCCAACCGGGCCACATTCATCAGTTTTGTATAAGTGGACAAAACCGTGATTAAATAGGAAACGGTGGTCCACCTTCACAAAACCAACGAGATCATGGACAACCTCAATATGGACAAAGTAACAATAGGGGACCTCCTCCTAGAGGTCAAGGTGGTCAAAACGTGGAGAAGAGGGAGTTCCATCCATTTTGTGGAAAATGGCATGCACAAGGTTAATGTTGGTCCGAGGGACAAACTCATGGTTGTAGCAATTATGGAGGTAACCATCCTTCGGACGAATGTCGTCAACCGGATAAGATTATTAGTGTAAATTACCCGGTGGCCAATCCACAACAACAAGCGAGGGACAACATGAGGGGAGCTAGACCTCAAGGTAGACCACCAAATGAACTTAGGCCACCAAATTTGTACTACGACCATGGTAATGCGAGACAAACTTTTCATCCACCGGCGGGATTGTAAACGGCAAATAGTTACATTCCGATTCAAGGTAGGCGAGGTCCACAAAACTTCGACAATAAGCGGCAAGCTCCTCCTACGGATCCGGGTCAGTCTAATTCTCAGGATGTCAGGTTTATGGATGGTGTAGTGGAGTCACATCATGATGACGCTCTTCCTCTCCAAATGGAGATTAAAGAGAAACAAGGTCAATGGCCTCCACACACCAATGCCATCACCTATGAGTTGAAGAGTCTAGGAGATGAGGTTACTCATGAAGCACCGGCATTAGCGGTTACCACTAGAGCTAGAAGAGGGAAGAACCCATTAGAGATAGGAGTAGAGGGTCAAGAGGAATATTCTTCGGATGAGGCTCCTAACCTTTCCGAATTGGATAGGGTAGCTAGATTAGCTAGGAGGGCCAGTAAGAAGTTAGAAAAGGAGAATGTGATTCTTCATGATAGAGAGAGGCCTAATGTCATTCATGATTTGGAGGGTAGTAAGATGGGAGAATGGGAAGGACCGGGGATTCCTTTGAATGAGTTCGATGGTGTTGGCAATGTCAAGGTGGAGAAGTCGACTGGCTACGATTTATGGGCCGATCTTAGCTCACTTAAGGCCGATATTACCTTTGGACAATTGTTGGAAATTTCACCCGTGGCTAGGAAGACTCTCAAGGAAGGAATGCCGGTGATTAGGAGGACTATGAAGGTTAAAACTAGGTTGGCGGCTAGAGGTCAAATGCAATGAGGAAGACGGGATGTCAAACCAATAGAGATTGAGGTTATGGTGGTAGACAAGGTGGTTCCTAATGTGCTAGTGGATGGAAGAAGTGGACTAAACATCTTACCGGAGCATACCATGAAGAGGTTGGGTCTTAGTCTTACGGGTCCGTCACCTTTCATCATTAATATGGCGAATCAAAGTCCGGCCGTGCCTTTGGGAATGATTAAGGATTGTAGAATTAG
This sequence comes from Polytrichum commune, assembly GCA_950295325.1. Classification (NCBI taxonomy): domain Eukaryota; kingdom Viridiplantae; phylum Streptophyta; class Polytrichopsida; order Polytrichales; family Polytrichaceae; genus Polytrichum; species Polytrichum commune. The sequence goes on along the minus strand of OX485806.1, from coordinate 51,331,228 downwards.
CACCGGTGGGGAAGAGTATGTAGTCACCTTCCATGTCATCAAAAATGCATTCTAACAAGGATACATTTCTCATTTTGTTAGGTAAACCTTGGTTGAAAATGTCGGATGCCATAGTGGATCGGGGAGGAGTCAAACCATCTATTACTTATGGACCTGAGGATAATAGGTTCAAAGTTCCCATAGGATCGTTAGGTGGTTGGATTAGACAAGAGATTGCTTCCTCTTCGGAGGATGAAGGTGATGCCAAGGAGGATGGCAAGAATGATGAGGCATTGGTAGGAGTAGTTCATTCGGGTGGTCATGGAAGGATCATAGACACATGATCGGGTGGTCTAGGTCTTAGTTTCTATAATTATGGGAATGATGGGGAGTATGCCCAATGGTTGAGGGATTATCCGGAGTCAAAATTCGATGTCATGATGACGTCCCACTATGCATGTTTGAGAAATGACATTTTTTATTCACGTAGTGAAGAATATTCTTTTTTAGAACCATGTGAGGTGCTCACCGAAGAAAGTGTGGATTTTAAGGGGATTGACACCTTGGGTAGATAGTATGGAAGAGAGTGACTTAAGTTTAGTACATGTGGATGGGACTCAAAATGAGGAGGCTCTTATGGAAGCGGAGAAGTTGGAGGAGCCTTTGCACTTCAAGACTACGTCAACGGAAATTGTTGTTGGACAAGATGTCAAGGATTATCCTAAGGTACCGGCGGATTGGTATAGAAACAAAGATGAGAAAGTTCATGTGACGGAAGTAGATTGGAAGTATGTAGATGTGACGACAAATAATGGCAAGGTGAGACAAATAAAGATGGAGTCTCAATTGGGGGAGAAAGAGATCAAGGAATATAGTGATTTGGTGGATGAGTTTAGTGACACTTTTGCGTGGTCATACGCTGAGCTTAAGGGGATCCCTAGAGAGATGGTAGAGCATCGCATTCCTTTGATTCCGGGTGCTAGGCCAATTAGGCAAAATGAGAGAATGATGAACCCACAACTACAATTGTTGGTTAAAGCAGAGTTAGAGAGATTGTTGAATGCCGGATTTATTAAGCTGGTCAAGATTACGGATTGGGTCTTCCCGATGGTATTGGTGAAGAAAAATAATGGGAAGTTGAGGGTGTGTGTGGATTATAGGAAACTAAATGCTTGCACGCAAAATCACCATTTTCTTTTACCATTCATCACTCTCCTTCTAGAAGAGGTAGGAGGGCATGCTCGCTACACATTCATGGATGGTTATACGGGTTATAACCAAATCGCCATAGCATTACAAGATATTCACAAGACGACTTTTACTACTCCATGGGGCACGTTTGTGTGGGTGGTCATGCCATTTGGTTTGTGTAACGTTCCGGCCACGTTTCAGAGGCTCGTCATGTACATCTTCACCGACTTGTTATACAAATCCATGACAGTCTTCATCGACGACTTTAGCACTCAATCAAATGCTAGTCAACATATAGGATGTGTGCGAGAGGCTTTGATTATGTGTAGGAAGATGCAATTGGCTTTGAAACCGGATAAAACATTCTTGGGTGTTTACAAGGGAGTTTTTTTGGGTTATGTGGTGAGCGAGAAGGGAAGAGAACCGGATCCCGACAAGATCACGGTTATTGACGAGTTGCCCACTCCCACCAATGCCAAGGGTATAGCCAAGTTGTTAGGACATGTGGGGTGGTATAGGTAGTTGATTCCTAATTTCTCTAAGATATTGGTTCCTATTAGCCACTTACTCAAGAAGGATGTTAAATTTGAGTGGACCGAGGCTTGCCAAAGAGCGTTTGAGGAGTTGAGGGATAATGTGAGGCCAAACCACCCACCCTTAAGCATCCTAGTCCGAGTGAGGGCATGGGGATCACATTCATGCTAGCCTAGCTAAATCATCCCAATGCCATTGACTTCCATTGCACCTCACATTATTGGTGGATACCCCAATTTATTCCACAACAAGATTACAAGTGTTAAGAAACACTCTTTTCTATTATGGCATTATTGGCTCCCTCCCTTACAATTCCACAAAACACAACCACAAGTCCACCCCCTAATACCACCTTCTAATGCCGGTGTTCACCTAACTTGCTAATGAGCTATCTACCTAAATAAATATTATGTAATAACTAATTTACTAACTAAACATAAGCTAGTAGAATCTATTAGTTCCTCCCCCCTACACCACTTTGGTCTCACCCCTTAGCCAGCCACCGTCAAATCCCACATTCGGTCCTAACCAGCTGCCTCAACCAGATTCTGGCCCTTAGCCCAGCCACCTTCAAATCCTCCATTCGGTCCTAACCAGCTGCCTCTAACTAGATTCAGGCCCTTAGACCAACTGCCTTCAAATCCCCATTCGGTCTTAACCAGCTGCCGCTAACTAGATTCAGGCCCTTAGACCAACTGCCTTCAAATTCCCATTCGGTCCTAACTAGCTGCCGCTAACTAGATTCAGGCCCTTAGACCAACTGCCTTCAAATCCCCATTCGGTCTTAGACCAGCTGCCTCGAACCAGATTCAGGCCCTTAGACCAATTGCCTTCAAATCCCACATTCGGTCTTAGACCAGCTGTCTCAACCAGATTCAGGCCCTTAGACCAACTGCCTTCAAATCCCACATTCGGTCCTCTACCTAATCCCACTAATTCCCCAAAGCCCCCTACCTAATCTTCCTACCTAATTCCACTAATTTCCCTAATACCCCCTTACTAATTATACATTTTTTTCTAGCTCTAAGAGCTCAATATCCTAGAGAAGAGGGAGAGAGAGAGAGGAAGGAAAGGAGGAGGAGGAGAGGGCACCCAAGACCACAAGCCCCTTAACCTTCTCCTACTTAGTACGACCTTATCCTATCCACTAAATCCTCACCCCCTAAACCAACAGGAACATGTTCTAATTCAAACATTAAAGTCCAAGGCCCTTCCCCTTGCTTCATCAAATACTACACACCTAACCAAACACTCCCTAATGTCACTAAGCCTCTAATTAACCACACAAAATGGGCTTAAGGCCTAAAACATAAACCAAACCAAGCCTCACTCTTTTTATACTTTTGATTGTTTCAATACCACTCCAAATGCAATTCTAAATAAATTCTAAACATAAAACCAATATGAGCACTCATTTTGGGCTCGTAAATAAATTGAGCACTTATTTGGTGTTGAGGCCACCCGATTGGGATAAGTCTTTTCATGTGTATTGTGATGCTAGCAATGTAGCGGTTGGTAGTGCCTTGTGTCAGTCCACGGGTGAGAAGGGTAAAGACCAACCCATTGCCTATGCTAGCAAGCAATTGACACCGGCCGAGAGGAATTACTCTACCACGGAGAGGGAGTGTTTGGCTATAGTATTTTCGGTCAAGAAGTTTCGTCATTATTTCGTGTGTAATCCAGTTGTTTTCTTTGTGGATCACATGGCCATAAAGTACTTAGTCAACAAGGCGGAGCTAATCGGGATATTAGCTAGGTGGGTCTTGTTATTAGAGAAGTTTGACTACACGGTGGAATATAAGCTGGGCCGCATGCACTTACAAGCCGACCATTTGTCTAGGTTATCAGAGAGGATGGGAGAGAGTCCAATAGATGATAGGTTAGTGGATGACAATCTTTTTTTGGTACGGCTAAACCGGAATGGTATGCGGGTATCGTGGAGTTCTTGACCACATAAAAGTTGCCCGAGGATTGGACCAAGGAGAAGAGAAGAAATGTTAGAGTTAATAGTAGGCATTTTGCGGTGGTAGGCCATAGATTGTTTAGGAGGGGAACCGATGGATTGCTTAGGAGGTGTGTGTCAGAGATAGAGGTCCCTACCATTCTAGAGGCTTGTCATGATAGTGCGTGTGGAGGACATTTTTTCGGCCAATTTACCGGTCAAAATATTCTTAAAGTGGAATATTTTTGGCCTACCTTGTTCAAGGACTCACATGATTATGTGAAGCGTTGTGACGCTTGTCAAAGGTATGCTAGGAATGATTTACGGATGGAAATGCCACTCCACATTTCATTGCTTCTTGTACCTTTTGAAAAGTGGGGAATCGACTATGTGGGTGAAGTCCATCCCCTTTCCTCCAAATGAATGGCTTACATTATAATTGCCACCGAGTACCTCACCAAGTGGGCGAAGGCTAAGGCAGTCAAGACCGACACGGCGGCACATGCGGCGGCATTTATGTATGAAAACATCATCTCAAGGTTTGGAGTGCCCAAGATTTTGGTGAGCGATAGAAGGACTCACTTCCTAAATTCTTTGATTCAAGAAATGACGGACAAGTTTCAAATTGACCATAGGAAGACTACACCTTACCACCCCAAACAAATGGTCAAACGGAGAGGATCAATGGCATTTTGGTAAGCATCCTACGCAAGATGGTGATGGATTCTAAGAGGGATTGGGATACGAAGTTGACGGCGGTATTGTGGGCTTATCGGACAACTTACAAAGTAACTACCCAAGCCACTCCTTTCTCCTTAGTGTATGGTTTGAAAGCCACACTTCCAATTAAGTATGAGGTGGAGTCTCTTCGGGTGGCCATTGGTTCACGCCTTACCGAGAGTCCATCGTTAAGAAATAGGTTGACCGACTTGGAGGAGTTTGATGAGAGAAGAACAATGGTGGCTCAACACATCGAGGCAATCCAACGCCGAAGGAAGCTCACCTTCGACAAAAGACACAAAAAAAAGCACTACGACCGGGAATGATGGTGATAATTCAAGATGCTAGGAAACTTGACTTCTCGGGTAAGTTCGATGCGGTTTAGTTGGGCCCTTATCTTGTCCGCAAAGTATTTCCCAACAATTCCATGCAATTGGAAACATTGAACGGGGAGAACTTCCCAACCCGAACCTCAGAAAGTAGGTGCAAGGAGTATCGAGTTTGAACGACAACTTGCCTTCGAAGCAAGAGATTCGGGATCCATCCCCCGATGGTCGCCAATTATATGAGCCCAAAATGGTTGCTCATAATTATTTTATGTTTAGAATTTATTTAGAATTGCATTTGAAGTCATTATTGAAACCTCAAAAATGATTAAAAAAAGTGAGGCTTAGTGTGGATTTATGTTTTAGGCCTTAGGCTTATTTGGTGCGGTTAATTAAAAGATTAGTGTAAGTATGGGTTGAAATTTAGAATATAGTGGTTGTGGGTTAAAGCAAGGGAAGGGGCCTCGGGGTTTAAGTGTTTGAATTGGGACCTATCTTGTTGGTTTAAGGGGTGAGGGTTTAGTGGATAGGATGAGGTCCTATTATGTAGGAGAGGGGTAAGGGGTTAAGCCCTCTCGGGTGGTTGTGTGTGGTCTCTTTCCTCTTTTTGTGTTGAGCGGGGAAAGAGCTCAAGGAGCTCGGAAGAGCTACTGGGAGAAAGCCCAAGCTCGGAATGCTGCTGGGTTTTAAAGCTTTGAATTCGGGAGCTGTTGTTTTTGAGCCTAGCGCTCTAATTCGACTGGAAGGAAGCCCAAGCTCGTCATGCTGCTGGGTTTTGAAGCTTTAAATTCGGGAGCTGTTGGTGTTGAGCCGAGCGCTTTGATTCGACTGGGAGGAAGCCCAAGCTCGGAATGCTGTTGGGTTTTTGAAGCTTTGAATTCGGGAGCTGTTGTTTTTGAGCCTAGCGCTCTGATTCGACTGGGAGGAAGCCCAAGCTCGGAATGCTGCTGGGTTTTTGAAGCTTTGAATTCGGGTTTTGTTGGTTTTGAGCCTAGCGCTCTGATTCGACTGGGAGGAAACCCAAGCTCGGCATGCTGCTGGGTTTTGAAGCTTTGAATTCGGGAGCTGCTGGTTTTGAGCCTAGCGCTTTGATTCGACTGGGAGGAAGCCCAAGCTCGGGAGCTGCTGGGTATTGAGACCGGTCATGGGACCGGTTATGAGCTCGGACCGGTTATGGGAAGGGCCATGGGTACTAATGTCACCTCATATGGTGGGCCAGCTAATTAGGAAAGGGGGGAAAGATTAAACTAGGAACTCAACTCATTAGTGAATTAAGGGGGGTTGGCCTCACATAAATTAGAGGGTGGTATATAGGAATGAGCTTTTGGTAGGGATTTGAGGGTTGGTTCGTAAGTTAGTGTAGGGAGAAGGGAATGAATAGAGAAGAGTATTTTTTTAATGCTTGCACTCGTATTATAGAATAAATTGGTGTGCAAGAGTTGATGGGAAATGTAATGGATTTTTACAAAGTTGGGAAGAGGGAGTTATGTGAACATGAATGTGATCCCCATGCCCTCACCCGGACTAGGACGCATAAGGGTGGGTGGTTTGGCCTCACAGTAAGGTAGCAAATATTGTAAGGTGTTAACAATTGTATGTTGTGACATGCAATCTGAAGATGGTAGAGTACAAATATTGTTCTGGGAAAACTTGAATTCTGTCATGGCGGAGAATGGAGTGCCAAATGTAAACTTCAAGGGTTTCATGGTAGATAGTGTTTACGCTAATTGAAATGCACTGAGGAATATCTATGGGGACGGTGACCCACGTCTACCAATGGTCGATTGTGAGCGCACATGTCTTTTCCATTGGTCTGCAAGTTTGGATAAGATGACGCAAAAGTAAATTAAACCATCCTTACAATTTTAGCACAATAAAATATGCAAAGATTACAAAGATGCGAAGACAATGAACGAAGCTGAGACTAAATATCATGTGTTTCGTTCATGGTGGTTATCGTCTGGAGCTGCCATAGAAGATGGCATTCTCGGTCTTTATGAGTGGTTGGGATTTTGGCACTTCCGTTACAGGCAATGGGGTGGTTATATGCTTATTATAAGTGCATTGCTAAATTCTACTTTTAAGAGTTGTTTTATTTTGAAAATCTAATAAATATATATAATCTATGACAATTTCCAATTGTGGTGTTCGCAAGATATGACTATAGATGAATGTGCAGAAATGCCAGCATGTAATCTTATAGAGACGGTACACAACTAGTGGTTCCAACAGTCCGGCAACAAGATGACTTGTTTCTACAAAGCAACAGTGGATGATTTGATTTGTGCATTCATGCAAATTGAAAAGTATAGATCATGGTTGAAAGGGGGTGCCACTGGTAAAGGCCTTGATTCAACATCCTTGAATTTGAAGGCTGCTGGATGTGGAGATCCCAAGCTGCTAGCAGATGCCATGAAATCTAATCTAGGGGTAGAAGATCTTAACACTAGGGATTGTACTTTGGAGGGATCGGAGTTGTTTGGGTCCACCAAACGGAAGCTTGACTTGCCACCCGGAGCCGATTGTGACTCATATTGACCCAACAAAGTTAACTATTCCATACCTCACCCTAACACTGGTTGGGCTAAAAGAGCATGCATAGAAGAGTCCTTGAATTCTAGAGAGCATGGTGTGGCTCATACCACATCTGTGTTAGAGAGTGATTGCCTTGTTTCTCAGTGACACATTGCTAGATTGCCCCCAAGCTCGGCCAAAAGATGTTGGGCAATGCAAATCAATACATGTTCTTTAGGCAATGCAAAAATCAACATTGGAAAACATGGCACTCATGCTCCAACTTACAAAGGATTGAAGAAAGAATTTTGTTCCACCAACAATGTGGAGCACGAGTTTTGGTTTTGCCCTAACGACATTAAACGTTGTGTGAGTGGCAACCAAAAAAATACGTTCTAGACTGGCCTATAGTCCCCAACACATGGCCGGTGAAGATAGGTATTAATCTCTCGAGGGAGGAGGTGTTGGTGCTCGAAGACGTCGGGTTCCATTTATTATGTTATTGGAATGACTGCCATTCCATATCTAGGATTTGGAGTGATAATCAACATCATCTCCAAGGAGGATATCTCATACCATATCATAAATTGTCGACATCACGCATTGCACATGCCCTAACTTCACAAAAATGTCATCTCAAGCTTTGGGAAAGAAAAGGAAATGCATGCACTGCAAACATCTTTATTATGTGTTTAGATTTCTGTGCAAGGTGGATTACGACAACGATAAGTTTACACACGTTCCAACATATGCCTACAACAAGGTCATGCGACTACTTGAACTTCCCGGTGTTGTAGAGTGTGAGTAATGTTCCAAGTGTTGGGTTCAGCCACATGCTTGAAAATGTCAATAAGTGACATGTATTGGTGTGGAGTGTTATAATAAAAATCAACAATGGACTGATAGTTTTTTAAAGTATCCATGGTAATAGGCCTCCTTCATTGTTGTTCATTCAAAATATTAGTACTTTATAATTGAAAATTGCAATAAAAATATTACCAAATTTAGATTATGGACCCTAAAATCATACATAATTACTAAATATGGCATCATTGCTCACATGTTACCGCTCACTGCTCATGTGTTACCGCTCACCGCTCATTGCTCACTGCTCATCGTTCATATCTTAGGTTCCCTCTTCAAACATGGTTGATCCAACAACACATCATGAGGGGGTTGGGGTTTTCCAACCTAGAAGAATTTCAACTTTGTGATGATAACATGAAAATGGAATTGGAAATATATAACGAACACCATTTTGGTAAATGAAATCTCAATGAAAAGTAGAGTATCCTTTTTAGATACAAAATGGTCAATGAGAAATGAAGGAGATTTCTTATTGAGATAGATTCCAATGAACAATTAGCATATGGAGAAATATTGGTTTCTCATTCACAACATGATTGAAAATCAAAAAAACATAATTCTTAAATCATTTAATGGTGGACATAAGAATGTACATGTTCTTTGTAGATGAAATATGACGTTGGATGTTGGATTGTTTTATGGGCTTCACTGTTTCATTGGTTTGCCAATAAAATCATTATTTTGTGCAATGCATTTACACCTACTAATTCAATATCAATGTTTGCAACTTTAAGCAATAATGGTGTGCATATAATGATGGAGGGCCAAGACAAGTAAATGACATGGACATTTTTTTTGCAACCTCTAGTTGATGAGTCATAATTGCTTTGAGTTGGAATGCCAAATGTTTACAACACATTTACCACACTACATTGAGGACACTATTGCTATGAAAAACAATGGAGTTTTCAGGTATGTTGAGGCTATGACACCCTATTTGTTTCTAGATTTAGGGTTATTTTGTTTTAAGGATTATTTTAACTTTGCACATGCTACTTTTATAATGACATACGCCATATGTCCAAGGATGGGTGTATGCGTGTATGGGTAAGCATAACAACAAAGGGGAAAAAACTTGCCTTATTGGTTTCAATGACCTATACCATCACTACAATGCTCACTCGAATAAATGTATTTACCTTAATCTTTTATATAATTTGCCCAAAAATAATACAATGCGACACTCTCCTATGACTGGCTCCTTCAATGGTAACATAAAAGAGAAAGAAAACCTAAACAACCTATTGGGGTCTTTGGTTGAGATGATGTAAGACACATGTGGGGACATTAGAAATGGATCTCAATGACATGAAAAGGCTGCTTGTTTCTTGCAACTTGCCATACTAGAAGATATTTGTAGCCTATAAGTTTATTACAATACATTCAACAAGAATTTTACCCAAATAAAATATGGTTAAATTTATGTTTACAAAAACAAAACAAAAATCAACATGAACAAATACGAAAGGTTGGTAATTGCAACAAGATCTTAAAACCAATTAATTTGTAAATCCTCCAATAATTGTATAATTGAAAACCCTAGATTGGAATTTGGAAATTGAAATTGATTCCATAATTCTTCTCAAAAATAGATTTTTGAGAACCCTTGGCCTCAAAGCAAGGAGACTACAGTAGTCGAAATGTTATCTACTATCATAATTTTGACACCTGATTGTTACCCCATTCAGATCATCCCAGAAAACATGGACCAACTTCTATCTATACAATATTTTTAGATAATATTATAGGCTACTTATAATACTTAGCATTCACACCCACTAACACTACTAAGTGCACAGCTATATTCCCAAGTGATTTCAGAGAAACAATTTTCACAAACAGCAACTCCAGAAGCTGCATTACACCTATTCTTTAATAGCTTCACATTCTTACCACTATCAAAGATATACAGTGTTGCAAATTTATATCAACATTAAACAGAAAACAAGCATGTGCCCAAGCTAGCTCCACTTGTCACTCATACTCGCAGCCAAAGAATGATTCCCTAGTGTAATACATCCCCAATATACAATAAATTGCACTTTCTAAGGGTGAGGCACAATTAACAGCCACCACTGGCTGGTTCGACAGAACTCAAAAGGCCATTGCTACGCAACTGCAAACAATGCTCCTCAGCATCTTCTTGGGGGCAAATGATGACAACAGCAAGCCCATTAATGTGCGCTTCTTGCATGACATTCACTGCAGTGTCGACAGTCATACCTGGGATCACCTTCATCAAGACTTGGACAACATACTCCCGTTTGTTGAAATTGTCGTTGTGAAGCATAACTTGGTAGGGAGGTGACGTTTTCTTCTGCTTCCTGTTTCACTCAGCAAAGTAAGTGCTGAGGAGAAGAGGCTCAATCCTTCAAGAAAACAACCTTTGAGCAATGGTATCTATGGAAGTCTAATGATATAGTCACTGCCTATGAACTCATGGAAACTTACACCAGATCAAACTTATTTTCTCGCACTGGAGTAGTCTTGTCAAGGATTGGTCTGTCCAATACGCCACTGCCTGGACCAGGAACTTTTGTAGCACACATATTATAACCTCTAATTACACTTCTCTGTATTCTCGGCGGTTTCTCCACACCTGCATAGGCAACCCCGATTGTTACCTCTTAACTTAGTTTGGCAGTTATCTCTTGACTTAGTTGGCTTTACCCGTTCATCTACCCGCCTAGAACAGAAAAGTAAGAATAACATTTAAAAGGTCAAGTAACATCAGGACTGAACTTCATCCTGCTTGTCATTGGCAATTGAAGACTGGCATAAAACAAGCTCTACCTTACTTAATGAACAGCAACAACCAATTGATTCTATCGTTTGACAAAAGAGCATCGACGCTCAACCATCTAAAGGGAAACTCAGCGCAAGCCCTCATACATACCCTTCACACCGGCACCCATAAAGCTTAGTTAAGTGGTACACATCGTAAGATTGTTCAAAAAGTAGTGATAATAAGCATCCTCTTCCTACCAGATTTCAATCATGTCCACTGAACCTTCTAATTTTTCACGATGGTAATATTTTTGACTGCCCAAAGGTGAAGTCATTCCCTCCAGGCACTTCAAAGATTGAAGTGCGCTAGTTGCCACATTCGTAGCAAGATTTAACAAAGTGTGGCACATTGCATGTAGTTTGAAAAGCTCAGAAATCCGCACCTACTGAAGAACAGTTATTTGATTGTTCCAATATGGAGAAGACAAGCTTCCCCTCCACAAAATCGTTGTACATCAGTACTTTTAATGAGACAATTCATCCTTCACAATCATGGCATCGATTTCAAAAACACTCTTGAAACCCCACGAACATCTAGAAGCTCGTTTCTCCAGTTTTAAAAATGAAAAACAAGCATCAAAATGACCAGTCCGGTTGCAACTTACTACATACTTAATGGTACTATAAACAGATATTCAAAATGAATGTGACCCATGGTTGCAAGTAATGGAAGCAACTCAGTCATGTGGTTGGCCTGCTTAAAATGCGCTTCATGAGAAAGAAAACAAGAGAAGAAAACCAAGGCAAAACACAAGCTCCTGACACAGAAAAACTCACATGGAGATAACCTGACAAGCCACTCATACAAATAGTTCGCCTTCAAAGAGGGGATTAACGTGGACTCCTCCTCCATCATAACTCTCACAAAGAACAATGCACAGGGATGTGTCAACGTGGAGGTGCTGCTGACATGGAAGAAGCCCTCAAAATGTTTTAGGTGCCTCAATTGCTTTCACAGTATTTCCATCACATCTCATCAGAGTTATGTTCTGTGGACGAATCAGACATATTATCAACATACCTTTGACACCAGTGTAGGATGCGGTGGGATGGGCAGCAAGAAATAAACGAAGCCCCTCTGCCATGCCTGCAGGCCAACTACACAGAAACAACCAGCATTCGGTATAGAACATTATTGAAATACAAAGAAACTACATAGTCACTTTTACTCACATATAGACACCCATATTACAATTAACCGACCCAGGACTCAGAGAAAGGTAAGAAGTGGAAGTTATCACTAGACGTATACATGATTGACAGGCTGGATAGCCAGCATAAGGCCTCCATGTCGGCTCCTCAGAACATGAACCTCCACCACTTCCTCAAATGTTACAGGTCACAAAACACAAAGTAAGACTCCAGATCTGCATTCCTAATAATGTGCAGTATGCCATTGTGCTCATATTCAGACGTCTGAAAGCAGAGTCAAATTTCAACGGGAAGACATATTCCAACAGTTCATGATTTTCAGGAACAAAAACGATGTAGATTTCAGTGATTTCTTTCCACATTATCCAAATTCCTTCCACCACTGTTAGTCACAAAACCACTTCGAGAACCCCTTCTCATAGAGAGCTCTCTACAGCAACTAAGGAAGATGACATCCGCCCCAAGGTCTGAGAAATCTCAATGTGACAGTTCACCTTCCTACATAAGTGCACTCGAGGTTCTCAAGGTGGCCTGCTGGTGTATCAGGTCCCACATAATGCACTAAGACCAGGGCATTCCATGAGAAGGAATGCTCCAGTACATCACCTTGAATCCCCACGTGCATTATGAAGGAAGGTGATATGTTTTAATTGTCATGTTACGAACACTTGGATTCTGAGGCGTATGGCTCCCAAGGGATCAGAACATTATGCACAGGAATGCACCAGTACTACATCTCAAAATCCAAGGGATCGTAGAATGACAAACAAAACATATCACCTTCCTTCATAATGCACGTGGAGATTCAAGGTGATATGCTGGAGCATTCCATCTCATTGAATGCCCTGGTCTTAGTGCATTATGTGGAGAAATGCAGCAGCTTCACACGTAAGAAGTCCCTCTGGCTCAAGCCCATAGGAACTACTTACATGTGAGTGTCAATAGGGCCATGAATTCCCCTATGCATACAGACATTACAAAGATCAAAATATTAACAGCAGTAGTACAGATGCAACAAATCCGAAGGCCGCTGTGCAACTTGTACCTTGCATAGTAATGAACTCCAACGCATTGAAGAAGCATCCTGTAGAATGAACAGTAAGGCAAATATCAAGAATTGACAGGAATTTGACGCCAAATTACAAGCCTCAACGTCAAGGTTCTGAAAGAAACAGAGCACTACAACCACGTGTAGGCACACAAGATAACTTACCGTGTCCCAAAAGTGCACCTACGTGTCAAAGTGAAAAAAGATAATGACCCGTAAAGATGATGAAGATATAAATTTACGAGATATATTACCAGCCCTTATTTATTCTCTTGGACAATAACTCATTCAATACTAGATTCCAGTGGACAGGCTAAAATAGATACATGGAAAATTTCACCACAGCCAGGTTGGGCTCCAAAAGCCTCCGGGTTAACAAGCCTGTTCCCCTTCCACAAGACTTCCTAGTGACCCGATCGAGCATGCAGAGTACAACATGACTTATCTAAGTGGCTGTAACATGACATGTCTAATACTAACCTACATTCTTAAAGGGGTGCCAAAGGTACTGCAGACCCATCAAGACATTACCACAACACTGTTTATGGTATTTAGTGTCACTTAACATTTGGAGTTACGCAATGCTACAACTATTCACTAAGAAACTAATCTTTTACCAAGTAAACTCATTTATGTCCTCTAATGTCCAGACAACCTATTCAGCTATTTGCTAGTACAAATTGAATTCTAATGTAAAAATTTATTGCATTGCATAATTCCAAATATTAAGTAATACTAAATACCATATACGATGTAGCCTTTTCAGTGGGGACGGTACAGCTGGCTGCAAACAGCTTTGACTGGCGATCTGTACATTTGTATGAGATAAGGTGGGTACTCCATGGATAAGCAGCAATCTTGAATGCAATCATGGGCATTCCAGTTTTAGTGACCTTGAATCTAAATGACCTTGAATGGAATCATGGGTAAGTCACCTGTGACCTGATTGCCTTAAATACGCAGTGACCTTAAATGGGCATTCTAATTCTAGTCACCTTGTATCGGAGAGAAACTTTCCATCTCTCTCGGGAGAAACTAGATTACCTCCACCTCAAGGATTTTATTCAATACGACTGAATTGTGCTTGAAGCAACATTGACTCCACCACCACAACGCAAGACCATTGCTACTTACCACACCTTGAACCATAGACTTGTCATTGAAACGAGACAATGGACAATTATTCCTATCTCTAGAGATAGGAGAATATGTCACTTTTGCTCTTATAATACAATTGAAAATGAAGCACAATTCGTGTTGGAATGTTCCCTATACAATCCCATTAGAGATAAGTTTCCATCACTATTTGAGAATGTAGTTCCAAGAGGACTCAAGTATTTCTTTCACTTAGAACATCAAGTTTCCATTAACCTCTATCTAATGGAGGCTACGCTACTCCGCCACTCTAGAGAATAATTGGTTTGAAACCATCCTGATGTACAATCCCATTAGCTTTGTCGGCTTCCCGGACTCTAAGATCAATTTCATTTCATTCACGAACTAAGATTTTCCCGGAAAAAAAACTTGCCCACCTACTTAAGGTAGTCTTCAAACTTATCATCTCAACAACCAACTCAATGTGTGCACTTTTTGGATCGTTTGTGTGTTGGTTCAATGTCCACTAAACAACCAGCTCTCGCAAAAAAAAAAGATTGTTGATTCAGTCCATTTTCTTGTTTTGTATGCTTTAAGAACTAAAAAGACCCAACGTGAACCAATGTGCGACGATCATGGGTATCCATGCAGCAACCTTGCAGCAGATCGGTCGTGAGCAATTGAGAACCACCCTAGGTCCACGTCTAATTTCCTCGTCAGATAAACTATCTACTTTGACCTCAATAAGCCAACCCACTTCACTAGTTTAAGCCTCTTCTGATGATATGCAGACACCAAATAAAACGACCGCACAGGGTTACCAGGAAGCTGGATGAGCGTGACATTTTAGGTTTCAGGACTCTAAAATGGCCTCTAGCAAACATCACAATCGATGGAGATTAATTATACACTAGAAATCACTGCCATTAAAATTCAGAAAGCGCCACAAAGAGTACGAAAGTGATGCAATATCTGATACAATACCTGTACAACGATCAAAGACCCAAACTTGAACTTAAGAATCAGATTTCGAACCTGCTTGAATTCTAGAATTCTTCCTCCATGCGTCGATAAGCAAGGAGTAACTTGTAGTGCAGTCTCAATATCGAGATTAGACTGTGACCCCGAATCAACAAAGCCTACGAACAAGCCAAATTTTCGCCAGCGGGAGAAAAGTTGAGTGTAAAGACTGAGCAGGACTTAACCAATCACACATCCTAGAGGATGACAGCACCAGGCTCACCACCGGACGGCCAAACCAAGGCAGCTCAAAGGTCATGAGAACTGCCGGACAAAGCCAGGGAGTATCCCGCCAGTATCGGTGCAGCGCTAATGACCACTGTCGAATATTGTACTGGCGCCGATGAGGTTTGTGGCTGTTACGGAGGCACGCTTCTGCTTGAGTGTCCAAGTGGCCCTACCCTATCCGGGCCGTGACATGCATGTAAAGACCTGCCCAAAAATTTTCAGAGTGACCCATAAGCGATCACTTAGAGATTCTGCGCCAAATCTGGAGAAGTATAAGGCGATGCATATTTTTCCAGCGCAAGAAAATAGAAATCAGGATGATTGCAAATTTTTGAGTAATTTTATTCCTTAGATTGAAGTTACTATGGATTTTTGAAGCCAAAAGTTTCTAATTTTTTTGGGTAGTAGGCACAAAAACATGTGGAGATTACATTACGGATTTCTCACAACATTGCCTATTGGTCCTTCTCAAATTTTATTCATAAGAGTTTTTCTTTTAGGGGGAAAACATGGCATTTTTGTTGTAAACCTAATACACATTATCAATGTCTAGAGTTTGCCATAAACACTCAGTTTGAGACGAATTCCTTATCATTTTAACATACAATAATGGGACATGTATCATGGCACTATCAATTCCTTGGTGATACCATAACCGTAGTTGGGGACTTAAGGTTAGTTTCCATGTAGACTACTTTGCCACCAATTTCTAGTGAATATGTGAATTCCACCTAGTGGCATCTACCTTCCCACTACATTTGGTGGGCAAGCGACCTACGTGAAAACTAACTTTTGGAAATTGTGAAACGTGGAACCCTACTTTAACTACCCACAAATTAATACCAACATTAGTCCCAACCTTATTGAAATTATGTCACCCTATAGATTCTCGATGGGGTCATGATTAGGAATAAGTGGTTTGACTCTAATGGGTGTTTGTATTATAATTTATATTTCCCTCCCTCATCACTATCTATAGCATTTTTTTTTTCTCCTAGGCAAAGGGCAAGTCATGCAACATTGGACAAAGGGCATGTCAAGCAATATTGAACAAAGGGCATAATATTTTTGAGGAAAAGATTGGGCAAGGGATCACTTCCTCCTTCCCCCCCCCCCCCCCACCCACCCCTTCCACCTTCTTTATGAAGATTTTGTCTAAATCGCATGATTTAGAAGTTTTTCACATTGTTTATTCAAATTCTAGAAACACAAATGAAGTTAACCGATGATCACAATCATGATATGGAAAGGCTTAGTTCTTGCAAATGGCTTTGGATTTCGGGAGATCAACATTGCATTGTGATCAATACATGTGAGACTCGAACATGACAAATGATTGTCCTGCTAGGGTATCTTAATTTGAAAATGAGACTTGAATGATGGGTTTGAAACACAACAAAATGCCATAGACTTTATATTGAGTTCAAAGATTGATTATATTAAGAGTGGCTTGAAGCTACATGCTACTACTATGATTTGCAATTTCATTACACAATAATAAACCTATAATGTATTTGATTGTTGGGATGTTCGAATTTGTTTTAACACAAATTTGTTGACAACGTAATTTGTGTTTCAAAAATATGATCATTTCCTTATTTTCCTATACTATCATTCCACGTGTTTGGCATAATAGGCCAATCTAGCACGTATTCCTTTTTGTTGTCATTCACAAAACATTTGATGTCGTCAAAGAAAAATCAAAAATCATACTCCATATTATTGGTGAAACGAAATCATATTTTGAGCTTTTTGTATGTTGGAGCATGTGTGCCATGTTTGCCAATCCCAATTTTGGCATTGCACAAAATCCATGTAATCGCTTGCATTGCCCAACATCGTTTGGTTGAGTTGGGTGGCAATCTAGCACTATGCCACTTGGAAACAATACAATCATTTTCTAATATAGATGCCAAATGAGCCACCCATGCTCAATAGAACTTAATGATGATTTTATGTGTTAACAAGGTGTATGGGTGTTAGGATGAAAAATGGAATAATTTTTTTTCCAAATCAATGAGAGTCGTAATCAACACCAAATGGTACGTCAAGATGTTATTTGGTGGACATAGACAATTCGGACCCTCCAGTGTACAGTAGGGTCCAAAAATATTTTGAATTTTGGATGTACTCCCAGTTTCATGCTTCAAAATTAATTGCATTCAAATACATGTAGTTGCCTTATTATACATTTTTTTCTCCACCAAATCAATTGCAACTTGTCATTAATGGTCTTTAGTCACCACCTCTTCATCATGAGCACATGTCAAAAATTGAAAGATTTGGTTGTAATTAGAAAATTATGTTGTCAAGAGCTCAAACATGCAACTTTTTTTTTGGAGCTCGTGGCACCACCTCATTGTTTTGATGGCATGTATTTACTACAAGGTTTAGTGTATAAAGTTCAAGATTACAACATGGACTGTCATTACAATGAAGATTGGCTTGCACATATGAGATATGATGGCTTGAAGTTGTTTTGGAGGTAGTTTGGCCAACAACATTGGAGTTGCCTTTGTTGTTCTGTTGGTGATTGAATCTATTGATTTTTAGATTGTGCATTGGATCATTGAGAGGTACAATGCCATACAAAATCTTGAGTGATGAAGAAAGGGGTCACATTGTAGGAATGCGTGAGGGTGGAATGAAATGTTCAAACATTGCATTTGTATTGAATGTTCCACCACAGTCAATTGTTTCTACTATCTTGACAAATTGGAAGGTCCAAGGGAGTATAGAATCTTCAAAACCCCAATGTGGTAGGCATCGGAAGTTGAGTGATCGTGATGCTAGAGTGTTGGCACATTATGTTAGAGATGATAGAAGACAACCATTGTCGGAATTATCAAGCCTATTGAATGTGAGTTGTAACACAACATAGTTGTACTTACATGACTTGGGTTTTAGAAATTGCATTGCATCAAAAACCATATCTTTGTGAGAAACACAAATTAGATAGGCTTAAATTTTCCCATGCTCATGAAATCTAGAGTTTTGAAGATTGGTGCAATGTGATGTGGTCAAATGATTCATCATTTGAAATTGGTAAAAGTTTGAGGCAAATTAAAGTGTGGTGAAAACCATATGAAAGATATGCCAGGAATTGTATAGCTCCAACCTTTAGGAATGGCCATACTTTGGTGATGATTTGGGGTGCATTTACTAGCTTTGATAAATGTCCTCATGTTATAATGCATCCAAACAAAAGGAACAACAAGAAATTTTGTAATCATTGTTTATGTGGCAACATTAAGCGAATTTTATTCTCTTCATGATCACCTTGAACAATTGAAACTTATGGAAGATGGTGCTTTAGTCCATCGTAGCTCACTTACGTTGCAATGGAAACAAACTCATGGTTTGACAAAACTAATTTGGGCTACAAACTCTCAACATTTGAATCCAATAGAAATTTATTGAAGATTGTCAAAGATTTGTTACGACATTGTCCTAGATCCAAAAACAAAGAGGAAATGGCACAAACCATTCAATCAAAATGGGATACAATATCTTTGGAGCAAATCCAAACTTTGATTAGAACTATGCCTAATAGAATGCAAGCAATTATTTCAGCAAGAGGTGGTAGCACTAGATAGTAGATACTATATTATGATAATTTTTTTAAATATATGATTTTCTACTTTTGTAATGAAAATTTTTCATATTGTCAAAGTAGACTTTTTGAATCTTTCCAATACAATTTACGGTTTGTGAGTTGATGAATTTTTTAGCATGTAAGAGGTTTTTAAAGTTTGTAGTTTTCATTTTCATTCAACTCCAAGCCAAAAATTCAAAATGTTTTTGGAGCCTATTGTACAAACCTTGGTGTTAACGTCTTTGCTCCAAGGAAAATATTGCGGGTTTGGTTAACACCTTAAGATCTCCACACCTAGCACCATTTTTGAGTTTTAAGGATGAAAAAACATGATCTTTACCATCAGAGAATACCTTTCAACCATGCCTTGTAATTCATAATTTTCATGAAGGCAAATGGATCATAACATTCATCGTGGCTTTGTATAATTAGTAAACCATTTAATTGTTAATTTATTGGAGCCATTTATTGTATACAATTTCTACAATGTTGCATGTTGGCATTTCTATACACTTTTTTATTATCATATCATGAAAACAACACATAAATATGTGGATTAGAATCTTGTGAATTCTCTTGATATCAAAGAAAAAAATCAACATTAAGTATTGTAGTGTATGATGCATGTGCAATTGGCATATGACCACCCCATTGCATGAAACAAAAGTATCAGAATTCCAACCACTTTCAAAGTCCAAGTATGTCATCCTCTATGGCAGCTTCAAATGCCAACCAGCATGAACAAATCACATGATAATTAGTCTCAGTGTCATTCATTGTTTTTGTATCCTTGTAATATTTTCATGTTTTCTTCAACTAAAATTTCAACAAATATTTGATATTTGTGCATCACCTTATCCAAACTCACATACCAATGAAAAAAATATGTGCGTTCATATGCAATCATGTGCAAACTTGGGTCACCGTCCTTGTAGATTTTTCTCACTCACATTCCAATTAGCTTGAGCATTATCCATCATAAATTATTTGAAATATACACATGACACCCCATTCTTTGTCATGATAACATTCAATTTCTCCAAAAAAATAATTGTAGTTTCAATCCTTAGATTGCATGTCACAACAACCTATTATCAAAAATTTACAATGTCTATATTCTATTATCATGCACACCTAAATAAATGCAAGCCCTTGACATACCAATGAATGTGAAGTGGTTATATATTATGCAAACATGGAAAAAAATAAAAGCATGTATTGAACGGCATATCTTACACTCCAATCTAGATTTATTCAGGGCAACACTGTCCAAAAACTGAACTAGCTTACTCAATGTTCTTACTCATCTCTCCATGGCGATGTATTTAATTGCAATAATCATTATGGCATTGAAAACGACTTGCGAAAGTGGACCATAGTAAAAACAATCCAAATTATTTTATATATTTGTAATTTTGGTGGTGCACCAAGGGTGTTTGTCACACATCTTATCCATACCATTCATTGAATGGCCATATGCATTTGAAATTCCAAATACTAAGAGTGGAAAATAAAAACAAAATGTCACCATTGAAAAAATTGCAAATACTTGACATCACAAACCTTTATGTTGTCAAAACCATAGGACGTAAGATTTTATTTTGATTTAATATGGATTTTGTTCATTTCAATGCATTCATAACATCCATATTTGTAGATGAAGGAAAAAAGTGTAATGGAAGATGTTGAGAGGGTCTATACTAGCCAACCAACCTCAAGTACAAAGGATTGTAAGAGAATTTTACTTCTTTTTTATTGAGGTTGTACTTATAGATGGCAAAGGTGTTTTGACAAAAAGATCAACACCTTTGCAAATGTCATATTCATAATCAAACAATGCAAACACACTATCACCAATAGGTTCCATTGGCAATCTGTGGCAAACCGGTTGGAAATGCAGTGGATTACGAGAAGTTTGTTGGGAAAATATTTCATGATTGGGAAGGTCACCATTATGTTGCGGCTTGACGACGACATATTGATAGGCTCCATTACTAAGACGTTGTCTTGATTGGAATTATTTTACAATATATGTTGGTCAGAATTTATGTTTGATTAAGGTTTTTTTATTGAGTTGTATTATTTTCAAAAGCATGTTTTTCATGTCAATATATGTATTAGGGATGATAAAGGAATTTTTCCACTTTCAAAATGATTTGCTGAATGTTGATGACACCATCATTTATATGCAAGCCATTCAAAGTATATATTTCATTTTTTTGACATGGGGTCTTAGTATGAAAACCCATTCAAAATCAATAATGTCAATAAATCTTAATCATTTGTCTCATTTCCATTTGTAAAACCTATATTTTTGACTTACAGTGGTAGAAGTTGATGTTCAACCACTAGAAAATAAAATTTTCAATGTTCATGTGTTATTGCTCATCTTTCAAAACTTACATGATTAAGTAGTCGATCTAATGAACAAGGAAAAGAAAAGACAAAGGTGGCAAGAAAATGGATAAGGCAGGGATCCACATTTTTTCCCTTTGTCTAATGTACCATCTAACCAATTTACATATGTAAAGTAATATTTGAGAGCTCCAATTGCAATTTCTTGTTTTGTACTTCATGTTTGATATAATTATATTTTTTTTGTAAATAGGTATTTGTTTTCATCCAATATGGCATCTTCTATTTGGTCTTTTGGCATTTCTTAACACCCACATTTTCATTATTACATTTTCATTATCCTACATTTCTCCAAATATCACAAATCAACAATATTTTTGTCTCGCATATCTTGAACTCAACCTTCATAATTAAACCTTAAAGTTGCACCTTCATTGTCATTTCATTCACCCACACCTAAGCAACATCCACACCCATTTCTATACAACCCTCCCATTGCACAACCAAATGCTTTAAATCCTTTATAAGCGTTTATTTTGGAGTCACTGCTCCATCATTACCTAACAATTGATCTAGTGCACAAATTCATCATTTTTTCTATACATGCATGCATAATTTTGTTTTCTCATAGGTTTCAAATTCAAGATCCTCAAAAAACCTATTTCACAAACTCTCAAACTTACATGAATTCCATCCCCCAAGTATTGCAAGTTCTCGTATTTTAAATTCATAAAAAAAAATTCTCATTCACCTACCCAATCCAACTCAAAACCGTCATACATCCTTAATATAATACTTTCAAAATCTACATGAAAAAAATAAAAAAATAAAAAGGCTTGATAAGTCTTTGAGAGATGCAATTGTGACCATTAGAACAAAATATACCCATCAACATTATTATTCATTATTTGAAATTTTGACCAATTTCAATTCATGATCACTTCTTTGGTTGCCCACAAGTCATAAAAGTAGGCATTGCCTTGGTGTTAACACATCATGATTTGTTCAAAAAATATTTGAGGGTCACAAATGGGGACAAATTTTTAGTTACTATTAATTGAAGGACATGTTCAATAAATCTTGTAAAAAATAATGACACATTTTATAAATGGCATACCTTGATTTTCTTAACAGATGTCATTTAAACACCGCCACTTGATGTGGCATTGCGTTTGACACAAGGATTGGAGGTGAATCATGACGTAATACTCAAAATCATTAATATTTTCAAATAAAATTTGCAAGTTATGTACATTTCATACAAATATCCAACTAATCAAATATGGAATTGTGATGAAATGGACGTACAAACTAGGCAAATTGATTCAACAAAAGGGATACTGACTATGTTCATAGATATATATCAAAATCAAGGGCATGGAGTCTTATTATAATGTGTGTAAACGCAACTCACAATGTCAGTTACAGTTTTTAAATATTTTTGGACAAACCAAAAAAAATCACATTATCAAATTTGAAGATAAAAACAATTATGGGCATCAAAGGTAAGATGTACATAACTTTATTCATTGTTTGCTTGGATCATTTTTTTAAACATTCTCAAGACATTTCTTCAACAAAAAAATATCTATTGATTTAAATGGCCATGGATTTTATTTTTTACAAGAAATAATCACAAAACCATAATTAAAGGTTTCAAAAAAATTATATTACCTTCACATACTAGTTATGCCTTACAACCTTTTGGATGTTCCGTACGACATCAAAAAAAACATAGACCTTTCAAAATTACATTACAAAATACTCATGATATTTGGACAACAATAAACAAGTAATTTTCAAAGAAAACCTTATAGAGTAGGTTAGTAAAGAATTGAAGACATCAAAAATTGCACAAAACATCAAAAAATGATAAATTGTAACATGAATTTGGTTTTAATATGACACGACAATGAAAACACATGCAATATAACAATAATGATGTGGGTTGTAAAACTATATATAAATAATGATTTCGTAAAGACGATGAGATTCAAAAACACAATATAGATCATGATTTTACAAATATTGAATATTCATGATCAATTGAGCTACAAAAAATCCATGATATTATGGAAGATGACCATAAAATGTGCTCAAATGAGTTAGAAAATCACAAACAAATTGATTCCCTCATAATTCCTCCCATTCTTGAAGCATGAATTTTGATGAAAATGTAATAGGATGCAAAACAATTGCTCACAAAAAAATCGTGAGAAATAAATGAATAAATGTGAAAAAACCAAAATTATAGCAAACAAAACAACAAAAATTCTTGCCTGAAGAGGGAAATAATGTATTTCTTTCAAATAGGCTCTCAAAATTGGTTTCAAAATATATTATTTTTAAAGCATATAAGAGAATCAGGTGCCCAATTTCACATTCTTATCAAGAATGCTACAAATACCAACAATTTGCAAAGATAAAAAGTCTTTTATTGTGAGCAAGTACCCAGCTAGTTCATTATCAATAAACATCAACAAATATTAAACAAAAACTTGATAAAAAACATGGAAATTTGTCAATTTGTAGACCATTCAACACACACACACATATGGTGTTAAACCTAATTGTGATACTAATGAATGATTAATGAGCCTCTAGACCTCTACCCATGTTATGATATATTTTTTATAATATATTTAAATATTTAGATTATCACATTGGTTTTCTGAACCTTTATTGTTTTTGTTAAATCTCAAAAATGATTATGGATAGGTTTCCAATCTTTGTAAGATGCTTATGTTGTTTTTTCATTTTACAATCACAAATGGTACATTGATAAAAATATCTCTAACAATAATATTGCTTTTGCATGTTGCTAATAACTACTATGTACGTTCTTGTGTAGTGCATGTTTTCCAAAAAGACTTAGAATAATTCATTAGGTAAGGTGTATTTCCAAAATTTATTAAACATTACAAATTTTCTTCACTAAAATCCTTGTTAGTAATAAATGAAATGAAATAAAATTGAATTATGGTTTTGATGGTGATACTAATATAATGCTTTGATTTTTTCCATCCTAACACTACTAGTATGACTAGTATCTCCCTTAATTTATCACCAAACCATCACAATGACAACTTTCATGTCATTCATTATTTCAGAATGAAACATTGCGTTGATTATGAAATTTTAAAAAATGATACAACACATGATTCCAATTTCAAACAATCTCTTGGACGACCTATTCCTAAGGTGTTTCAAATCAACCTGCAAAATTCTTTCATGTTCAACCAACATCTCCCCCTCAATAACTACTTGAGGTATATCTAGAAGTACATGATTGGGATCGGACATGTATCTTCTTAACAAACTTACGTGAAACACATTATGAATTTTCCAATCCTTGGGTAAATCTAATGCATGTTTCACTTCACCAATTCTCTTAAGAATTTGAAATGGGCCGCAAAATCTTAGAGACAATTTTCTTGACCTCGTAAGTATTAATCCTGAGCGTTTAGGCGTTACCTTCAAAAATACCTTATGAGCAACCTCAAATGCTTTTAAACTCCTTCTTTGATCGGCATAGAACTTGGATCTCTCTTGTGCATATTGCATACATTGCTTAGCACATTCCAATACACTATGCAATTTTTGAATCAAATAATTCAAGCTTTCAATTTAGAGTTAGGAGTTGCTAGAGAGATCGGATTTCTACATTCCTGTTCATATAAAACATAAAATGGATTCATCCCTAAGCTACTACGATCTCGTTGGTTATAAGCAAATTGTAACAAATACAACCACTTATTCCAATATTGTTGTCTTTTTCCAACGTATATTTTGAGCATATTTTCAAGGCTCTTGTTGGTTCTTTTAGTCTATCCATTTGTTTTGGATGATAAGCAAAACTCATACTAATTTTGGTGCCACACAATTTGAACAAAAATTGCAAAGGCAACTCATAATTTGCAAATATCTCTTTTAAAAACAAATCAACTACTCTTGAAGCTATTATAGTTGTTGATGTAGGTATAAATCAAACCACCTTAGTAAGTTTATCAACGACCATAAAAATACTATCAAAGCCTTTTTGTGTCTTAGGAAAATCCACAATGAAATCCATAGAAATAAACTCCTACTTCTTATTAGGCATTATCAATGGTTGCAACAACTTTGGATGTTTCACTTGCTCCACTTTGTTTGTTTGACATAACAAACACTTCTCAACATAACTTTAAACATCTCTCTTCAATCCTGGCCAAAAATAATATTTTTTACAATTGTATATGTTTTCTGAAACCCTAGATGATTTGAGATAGGAAAAATGTAACAATTGTAAAGGAACTTTTTATGATATTCGACCTTAGGAACACAAATTCTAGATCATAATATAAAATATTTGCATCCAAAACATAAGCAGAAATTTATCAATTTTCTTTTGAGTTCTAGATTCTTTTGACAAACTCTCAAAAGAAATAGAATAAAACACATCATTTTCATAAAATCACTTGATGTTGTCAAGCATAATGTCTTTCACTAAAACCATTGTGTTTAGGATTGGTCTTTGTGATAAAGAATCTGCTAAAACATTTTCTTTTCCCTTGACATATTGGATCTCAAAATTGAATTCTAGCATCAATTCCATCCAACGACTTTGTTTATAATGCATATTGCATTGACTAGTCAAATATCGTTATTACTAATGATAAGTCTCAATCCTAAATTCACTATCTGTGAGGCCAAATCCACCACCCTTAAGCGTCCTAGTCCGGGTGATGACTTTGAGAATCACATTTATCTATTACAACATTGAACCATGTGCAAGGTAATTTTCATGTTCAAATGAACATGTATTGTCTCACTCATTGTGCTTTATTAATGTTGGCCTCTTGGCTTGTGCTAGAGTTGGTTTTCTCAAGAGTCCAACCCTCGGCTTTAGCCGCACGTGCCCTTACGGACATTCCCCTCACTCTTTTGATCTTCACCCCATTTATCTTGCCATTGCAAGAGTCCTTCACATTCTCCATTAATAACGCAAGTGAGTTATTTTGACCGGGAGGTTCAAGTGTTGAAAAACACTTTACTCAACGGCTAAACACATTCATACAAACCCACACGTAGCACAAACTAGCCTAATGGGTCTAACTACTTAGCCACCCCTAAAATGGTCTAATGTAATATAGTTTTTTATGTGCTAACACCCACTAATTGGGCGTAGCCTTGCTAACCCCTAGATGGTCTAAAAGGATTTGTTGCTAAACTCCTCGGCTGCATATGCCACAGTCTCGGATGGTCTCCCTCCAACAGCCTAGCTGCATACCCACAGTCGGATGGTTTCAACTCCAGCAGCCTAGCTGCCTACCCACAGTCGGATGGTCTCACCTCCAGCAGCCTAGCTGCATACACACAGTCGGATGGTCTCACCTCCAGCAGCCTAGCTGCATACCCACAGTCGGATGGTCTCACCTCCAGCAGCCTAGCTGCATACCCACAGTCGGATGGTCTACAATACCCGAATGGGTATCACAACTATTAGTTGCATCTTAATGCAACCCCTCCCATTCCCTAATCACATGTTTTCTAAGTTTGTCTTCTTCTTTTCTTTTCCTTGCTCCTAAATAATGAACTACCTAACACACTAATTTCATTAACTACTAACTAATCAACACGTGCAATATTAAACTCTAAGAGCTCCCTCACTTGGGAGGCATTGTGAGGGGGAGCTTAACTAACTAACTTCACTAAAACTAATGTCACACACACATGGCTCAAGCTCTTAAGAGCTTGCTCCCTTGAGAGCGCTTGATGGAGAGAGATGAAAATGAGAGAAAAACACCTTAAGTAGCAAAGAGGGAGAGAGGGAGAGAGAGGTGAGGATAGGGTGAGAGGATTAGCACCTCCAATCACAATCCTTTAACCCTCTCCTCCAAAGTAGGGACTAATCCCCATCCACCAAGCTTCCTTCTTCCTAAACTACCAAGGTGGATCCAAAAGTGGGCATTTAACCCGCGGAGCTCACCTTGCTTCACCTTAGCCCCTACTCAAAAAATCAAGGCATACTCTTATTGAATTCAACCTTGAAATAATCATACAACACATTCTAAAGCCTAAACTTAAATCCAAACCACACTTCACTCTTTTTATGTTTTGTGAATAATCATAACACATCAAAGTCAAACTAAAATTGGTTTCGAAGAGTTAATCACCACATGTGGGCACCATTTTGGGCTCACACTATCTAATAGATAGTGACGCCAAACTTTCAATGCATGAATTATCGCTAATAGTTCTTTCTCATGAACGGAATAATTCAACTCCTCATTATTTAGCTTTCTGGATTCATAAGCAATCGCCCTACCTTTTGCATCAAGATAACACGCGTAACAATATTATTGATATCTATGTACAAAACCAACCCATTTTTCAAGGGATCCATGATCCTCAAAACTGGGGCTTCTGGTAGAGGTTTTTTCAAAGCCTCAAAGCTTGCATATCAAATAGTAATCCAACTAATATTTTACAAATTGGTTTTTTAACAAATCCATTATGAAGGCTGCAATCTTTGCAAAATCCCTTACATATTTCCTCATGTAAGTAACCAATCCTAGAAACCATTTAGCATTAGTGTTATCTTTTGGCACAAGCCAAACCACACTCTCAATTTTTTTAGGATCAACTGAGACACCTTCTTAACACAATACATGTCCAAGGTATTCAATATGGGTGCGGAAAAATTAACACTTGTTTTTCTTTGTATACAATTTATGTTGTTCTTAAAACATTAAACACCTTCTCAAGGTGTTCTTTATGTTCCTCCTCATTTTTGGAAAACACTAATATGTCATCCATAAAAACAAAGGTTAAGACTCCCACAAATTATTTGAATATAATATTCATGAGATTTATAAATGTGGCATGTGCATTGGTAAGTCCAAAAGGTATTACCATATATTCATAGTAACTAAAAAAACTACGGAATTTTTTTTTATCAATGTCAACCTCTTTGATTCTCATTTGATTATATTTAATCTTCAAAACAAAATTTGAAAACTTCTTAGACCCTCTCAATTGATCAATAAATTCATCAAATATTTGCAATGGATATTTGTTCTTGATGGTAGATTTATTTAAACATTTATAATCCACCCTTAATTTCAAATTACCATTTTTTTCTTTTGAAATGATACAAGAGCACCCCACGGAAATTTGCTAGGTGTATAATATCCCTTTTTAAACAAATATTGTAAATAAGTTTCCAATTCAACATTCTCTTTAAAATAAGGTGCCTTGGCTATCGGTGCCACATGAGGTACCATTCAATAGGATGATCTATTTCTCTTTGATGTGGCATCCCTAGCAACTCATCTGGAAGAATATTATGATAATTTGCAAGAAAATCCTCAACAACTATTGGTTCTTTGCAATTTGGTTTGGACTCGTCTAAAATTTTACGAATATCAATTGCAAAGTTTTCTTGTTTTTTCTCAAACATTTATTGAGTTATGTACTAGAGAGGAAATGTACTTTAGGTCAAGCTCTCGTACCTTAAATTGTGAAAAATTTGTCATCAAAAAATTTGCACTGAACCTCTCCATGTTTCCAAGCAATTCATGCGTCCGCATCATTGAGCCACGACATTCTCACTATGACGTTGTATTGATCTCTTGTCCAAATTTCAAAGTTTTCAATAGGTTGTGTTTATTATAGTTTAATTTATAGTGACGTCCAACAATCAACACTTAATCGCGTTTGACTCACCATTGGATAAAAATACCTTACAAGGTTCGGTTTTAGAGATTGGCAGTCTTAATTTTGATGCAAACTTAGAAGACATTAAGTTATGGGTTGATCTTGAATTAATCAATATAGAATTGATTGAATACTAATGGAGTTTTGAATTTGGAGCATTGAAGGTTTGTTCGCTATCCGTTCCTCACAAACTGCAACTAACACACAAACTATTCTTTTACGTTTCAACAATACGGGTGTTTCCACTTCCATTGCCAGCAATGCAGGTTTGTTTTGGCCTTTTTTGTTGGACACAAACAAACCTTAGCCAGATGTCATGGCTCATGACAGTTGTAGCACAAACCTTTTTTAGGGTGTTTTTTTGTCTTTGTAGTTGAGTTTGTTGCTATGTTGGGTGTGGCTTTGTCCTTTCAAATGTGGAATCCTCTGGGACTTCTTCCACTTTCTAATATATTTCCCACTTCTATGATCCTTACGATAGACATCACACAAAAACTTATTTTGTTTAGCTAGTTTAACATTCTTAGTCTTGAATGTTAAAGCTTTACTATATGTTTTTCCGAGCATATAAGGCTTCAAAGCTTTAACATCATATTTGATTGAACTTTGAAGTCCCGTAACAAAGAAAATTTGTTTTTATGGTCAGACAAGTTGGAAAATATTTGAATAACTCATCGAACCTATCTTTGTACTCTCAAACTGACAATGTTCCATGTGTCAAATCTTTCATCCACTATTTTATATTACGGATATGATCATGTGGTAAAAAAATATTCTATTTTTTTTTTTGAACTTAGATCATGTTTCCAGAGGATCTTTGTTGGCCTCTGCTCTGTTAGCCTTAATACAAATCCACCAAAGATGGTTTTTTTTTTCAACAAAAAAAAAACTGCCCTCATTTTATTTTTTCTAAAAGTTCTCCCTTGAACAAATTTTCTACCATTTCTAAAAACAATAAAATTGCCTCACATTTGACATTATTCCCACCAGAGAAAGTAGGTGGTTGCACGTTCTTATGGATGTCATGCAATAGACTATTTTTACCTATATATATATATTTTGTCTTCGCATCCTTCAATTTCTTGTTTTGATGTAGAGAAGGAAGTAGGATATGTAGGATATCTATTTTTTTTCTTGATTATATGTTCATTTTTCCATAGCCACAATGACGGTTTGGGAGATTGCATCAAGAATTGGCTTAGACAACGGCTTAAGGTTGGGAATCCTACCGCTTTGGTTTTCCTTAAGGGAAGCACTACCAAATGAAACCATAGTGCTCCAAAAAAAATCACAACATTATTAAAAAACACGAGCACAACTCAACATAGTACAATTCAACAAAACGAAGCTTTGATACCAAATTTGCAACGTACCTCGTTACAACGTTCATAAATCATAAACATATATGTATTGACAAAAAACTCACCTCCCAACCTGGAGACACACACAAAATATATCATGTGTTTTCCTTCCCCTAAGCCCTATTTATACATAGTAACCATAAGATATTTTTAGAAGTCTCAAATATTTCTATAAAAAAATTGAAGTCTCCTTATCTATATGCATAGATCACTTTCATTTTGTTTATATAGATAATAGTCATCCAACTTCTTGTCCATCAACTTCCCATTTATCCATGCTCCTTAGTCTTGGACATTTATCCCTACAATTTTTTATCTATCCTCAACAATACAAATCCCAATTAGTCCATTACACCAGGTTTTGCAATTGTCGCATAAAATCTTATTTAACTAACCTAATTTTCAAATAATAAAAAGAAACAATAAAAACAATTGGAATTGTTACTATGACAATCACTAGCTATCCAAGAGGAACACTGATAAGTTAAAAATTATGTGGCAGACTCCCTTTTACACTAGTTGCCCCAAAAATAATGTGAACATGTTGCAAATACTTGGAAAGGGCATTCCAAATGGTCTCATGATAGGTAATTCTACTCGCATTATTCTACTCACATTCAGCTCATCCTGAGTAGCTGGTGGTAACCACCACATCTCATTAGAAAAAATGTAGTTTTCCCAAAAACAAAATTAATCTAAAGCAATAAATTGAAAAAAAATATTGAAGTTGATTACGAAGATTGACAACGGACTTACATTTACTTTAAAAAAAACCCAAAAAGGGCATTAGATACCTATTTTGGGGGATTTTGTCTAATTTTTATTTTATTATTTGATGTATATGTGAAAAACTGTGAGCCTTGAAAATGCGCTCATTGTGAATTAACCCTAATCAAATATTGGGAAGTGAAAAGGCAAATTAAAAAGGATAACCTCAACCTTAAAAAAAAAGGAAATGAAACAAATGAAAATAAAAAGAGTGAATGCAAGTGTCTAGCGTGAGAAGGGGAACTTTTACAAGGAAAGAAGAGGCAATGAGGAGGCAATTTTTTTTTTCTTTTCCGAGCGGCTCAAAGATGCCGGGCAGTGCGGAAAAAAAAGAGTTGGAGGGGTCTCGGGAGGTAGGAGAGGAGAGGCTCATTAGGTAAGGAGGAGAGAGAGACTAAAGGTAGGAGGCGAAAGCGTTGCCTTAGGGTGGAGTGGGAAGCGCTAGTTAGTGTGGTTCTCGATAGAAGGGCAGGGAAAAGAGAAGCGCAAAAGGGGTGGGCAGAAGCCCTGCGGCAATGAGAAACGACAGTTGAGCTTGAAGGAAAGAGGCAAGACAAAAGGAGAAGCTTGTGGTAGGGGGAGAAACTCTGCCTATGTGGGAAATTTTTTCTTGCTTCTGCAACCCCGTGAGAGATCAAAGGGGTAGGTCCCATTGATGGCATTCTTGGGGTTGACAAAGGGATCTAGAAAAAAACATTGTTCCATGGGGTGTGGTAGAAAAAAATATAGTGGACATGCAAGGAAAGAAGAGATAATAGAAGAGAGCAGGAAGATGTGTGGCATGGCGTAAGGTGTGGGATGGTAGCGATATTGCAATGGTCGCACGTAGGATGGATGGTGTGAACTGGGGTGTAGTGTGTGCATGGTGAATCAGGTGAGGCCTAAGGCGTTGTCTCAAAAACGTTGGCTAAAAAGTGGATACTGGAAATGAGTGGGCGATGAGGGCCATAATTGTTAGGGTGCTAAATTCTCAAAAGATAGCACAAGAGTTGTTGTCAGGCGCGGAGGAGCGGTGGTCATGTGGATTGCCTCTTCCTTCCTGGTCCGGCAGTGGCAGATGGGGAGTATGGAACAAAAGGGAGAGTGGATATCCTCATCGGGAATAAGTTCAAAGGTGCGTTTGGGGGAAACTAGAGTTGTTCCGAATGCAGGGTAGGAGGAGAGGAGACGGCGCCCCCTACTGTCATAGTCATCGGAGCCATCAAACCAACAATTATAGTTCCAACATCGGGGTGGCATTCATCCGCTGAAGCGGATTGGGTGGCGATAGTGCCTAGAACTGGTGCCGAAGTCCCAAATCTCCCCTATGCAAGAATTCTAGTCACGCTACTAGGTGCTTTGGGAAGGGTGATGACTAGTTCAATGGATTCCTGAGGATCAGAATGAGTTGGGCGAGGATCATAATGGAGCACAACAGACGAGGGGGTCGTGGAGGAATGGTTCATGGAGTCAAGGCAATCAATGCCGCAAGAGGCCCCCACCTATCACTTAGGGCTTTATCAAGCAAGGCAGAGGAGGACATGCACCAAGTTTTCTTCTTTTTTCTCATATGTTTGACTCATGAAGACTGATCATGGCGAGCGACATTGCATTACTCAGGGAAGTTCCCTTACCACTGCTGAATTGCTCAATGTATTGTAATAGAGGGCCGCTATTTACCTTCTCTGCTTGGAGATTCTCTGTGGCGAGGGTGAGTGGTGCTTGTCGAGCTTAACCGTCTTGATGAGCCAGGTGGAGCACTAAGTGGTGAGGGTAGGGTATTATCGTAGGAACCTAGGAGGGAGTGAGGGTTGAATTATATTACAATACAAAGGTGAAGGGGTTCCCCACGTCGTAGGTCAAAGTGCAGCCCACCTCGCCGACCTAAGTCTTATATCACACAGAAATTGTCATCTAGGAGCCGAACATAAATTAACAGTCTTCAATTGTCATGCTCCCTCCAAACCCCACTAATTAAGTATCGAACTCGGGGGAAAATAGTATGGTGAAGAGGTTGCAACCCGCCATGTCTCAGGCCATTGACGGAGGCTATTAACTCGGGAGAGGTCACACCTGCCCCACCGGATGCAGTGTGAACATTACTAGTATAGGGATTGACCCACTCCTTCTTCGTTCTCAATAGAGGACAAGTGACAGTGGATAACCTTGCAGTTGATGGGTGGTAGCACATGGGTTCTCGGAAGGGCTCGGGTTGAGCTTTGTTGATGAATGCATGCTAAGCTTGGGAAAGACCCCACTTATGCGAGCAATTGTTGTTGTTGTCCATTAGTAGCAGTAAGTGGAAGATTGT
The DNA here is from genome assembly GCA_950295325.1 of Polytrichum commune. Classification (NCBI taxonomy): domain Eukaryota; kingdom Viridiplantae; phylum Streptophyta; class Polytrichopsida; order Polytrichales; family Polytrichaceae; genus Polytrichum; species Polytrichum commune. The sequence goes on along the minus strand of OX485806.1, from coordinate 51,297,758 downwards.
TCTTGTTTGTTGTCTGCTGATGATAGAGCAGAAAAAATCGGATGGAATATCTTCATGGAGCAGGGAGATCAATTTAGGGGGCGAAGGCAACATGGGAGTAATCAATGGATGCCTACACACCTATTGAGAGAGCTCGAGTATCGACTCTTTGATTGGCAGTGCAGGGTGTGGTGGCAGTCACTCTAATGTTATGGAAGGGTTATGCTTCCCTTTTGAGCTGAGGTGTTTGGCATTGTTGCGGATGTGGTGGTGTGTGAGTCAAAGGGTTGCAAGGGGAGTTGAGATTGAGTAGTGACAATTGGGAGCCATCAACGAGGGTGTTGAGAGCACAATATAGGCTAGGGCACTAAGGTAGGGTGATAGGGGGGAGTGATCAAAGTAAGCCAGAGGGTGAGGAAATTAGGACTAGGGTAAGTGACCTTGTGAGTCATGTAGGTGTTTGGTGTGTGAGTCAAGAATTTGTAAATGCTTATATGACTTACTAAAAGGGTGTTGTACACACCACTTCTCTTACCCTCAAATGGAACAAGGTCACACATGTGAATGATGATCTTGGTGTGTGAAAAAGGGTCCGCCACCCGGACCAGGACGCAATTAAGGGTTAAAGGAAAATTCCCTACTCGGACAAGGACGTAATTAAGGGGGGGGGGGAAGATACTTGCTCACAACACACCTCAAGTGCTTTAAAAGGGGGATCTACAAATGGACTTAATCAATGCATAAATGAAACCAAGATTACAATCTAGTCCTTGAGAGTTTCAAAAATCTCTTATGGAGTTTTTTTTTTTACTTTGCTAGAACATGTCCTCCACATTGGACTCGATTAGTGTATTGTTATCATAAAAAATGTCTCATTTTTTCTTGTAATCACTTGGTTAACAATACTCCATGTGCACTTAACTTGCCAAGTTTCCAAGGTTGAGCATGTGGGAGTCCAAACTCAATAAGTTTGTCACTCCACCGCGAACTATGTCACATGGGTCTAGGTTGTTAAGCAAGCTAGATAATTCATGCAAGTTTTAAATGTTGCTAAAGCTATTAATTTTGCAAAACATCTCAAATCACTTATAATAGTCTTTTTTATCTACATTGATATCACAAACACATCAAATCAAGTTTTTAATATCAATTTTCTTAGTTCAATGTTTAATTTCTCACCAACTTGGATTATCAACGTGTGCACCATCTTGTGTGAGGTGAGGGTGGGCATCAATAAAATTGTTTCATCATTGCTCACCCGAAGGTTGAGGAAGGAAGTTTTTTTACTAACCAATCTATAAAAGCCTAGATTTGGCCACAATACTCACGTTTAATCCAACCTCAATTCATTGACAACAAATTAAATGACATCCATTCCATGAGTGAAACACATGCATATTTTTTTTCTCAACCACAAAAATAATGTCAGTTTCTACGAGCAACATGAACTAGTGAATAGGTTTGCAAGATGAATTCAATGAAAATCACATGCAGCATTACCTTTGATTGCAAGCAAGTTTTATACCTAGCCACTCAAAGTAGTGATTTCATGTACCACAAAATGATACACTTCCAGTTCCTCAGTGAAAAACTACAAAAAAATGCACCTCTCGAGAATCAACGTGAAGAGCCAAATAAACACTTTTTGGTGCCCAATCTTGGCCAAAAACCTTAAATTTAACTTGTATCATTGAACTATCAACAAAAATTGATTCACATCCATTCCTTCACACCCACATAATGTTTTTCTAGCCATGAAGAAAACAACCTCAACATTCACTGTATTTCCAATTCCTAAATGACATGTTGTGAAAAACATTTCTAAGGATTATAAAGAAATAGACTACTAAATTTTTGTTGTGATTGGACTTTCAACATGTATTTACCACCTTCTTTGGGTCTAATGGTCAAACCTAGTGGGATTCGCATTGAAACAAACATTTTATTTATTAAACTTTATATATCCAATAAACTATATCCAAAACGTACCACAATTTTGGCATTCAATTGAGCAGCCATATGAGAATTGTAATGTACAAAAACAACACATAAGCAATGATTCCATATTATTCAATTATCACACAATTTTTTTGAAAATCGGTCTAGGTTCAATTCCTCCATAAACACAAACAAAAACAAACCTTCCAATATCAATTAACCCACACGCATTTATCCAAATGCCACAAATTCCAAATGCCACCTCCAAAACCACTACCAGTAGCTCCACACATAACCAATAATTCAATAATTTGATCAAACTAGAAAAAAAAAAAAAAAAAAAAAAAAAAAACTCATTCCAACTTCTTCATATGGATTGAATGGACACTCATCATGAATGTAATTAGAATTAAACTAAATTATGACTTTCATATTCAAGTTAAAATTAACAAGCAAAACCCAAAAATATAAATGATATGATCCAAACTACCTTACCAAATCATTTGCAAATCCAAACACCTCCAAATCAAACAATATTCAAAACTTAAAGATAGAAAATGGTGTCCCTATAATGAGTAACATTGATTCTAACAAAGGGCAATGATTTTGTGCTACCTCAAAACCTGAAGATCTTCTAATAGTGCTTAAGAAATTTTTGTGCGTCATTCAATTCTGATTGAATGATTGAAGTATTCAAAGTGTTGCGGTTTGAAAACTTCTTGAAGTGTTTAGTGACATTATCGACGATGTTGTCAATATTTTTTGATAGTTGTCTACAATTTTAATCCTTGGGAGCATGCAAGGTTGCAAGATTAATTTTTTTTGGCATGCACTGAATTGAGGTTAACCATGATTATAGTTTTGAGCATAAAAAATTGTCCATAGCTCGTTATCCTATTAAACTAACTACAAATTGCATCAAAATACCATTCAGATTGTACAACGTAGAGCATTAATTTGCTCGTTATGAGTATAAATGTAATAAAGAACCATGAAAAATAATAAGGTTTGAATAAAGCCACAATGCTAGTTCAAAGAAGGATAAGAGTTATCTCATATTGTTTGTATGAACAAAATAAAAAATGGCAGTAAAAAACAAAGTAATAAAATTATGAAACCATCTCATTCCAAACATTGTTCATATGCCTCTATGTAGATGTATATGTTTGTACATTCTCATCTTTAATTTTCTTGACTTCCAATAGATTATGGGCCCATTTATACGAGTGAAGACTCTAGAGATTTGATTGCTTTGAGGTTGCATAGTAGAATTTGATGGGTTGGCACTTTGAAGCTTGGGAACGTTAGACGTGGTACTTTGGTTGTTGTGAATGTTGTTTTGTCTTTGTTTTTGCTTGACTGGTTTGAAAGGATTTGCATTGATTTGCTAGCACTAAAGGTGCTTAGGATTGGAGAGCTTTTGACTTGGTCTAGAGCATTTGAGGTTTTTAAACTTCAAAAGATCTTCAGGACGGATTTCAAAAAACTCCATTTTCCAATGGAGATCCCAAGGTTAAGAAAAAATATCAAATGTCATGATTGCCATGTCCATCATAGGTCTCAATTTGGTGGACAACCAACTTGCATACATCAGAAGTTACAAAAGACTTGTGGAGGCGTAGAAGTTCATTTGCAATATCTACAAAATGAAGAGTTTATCCATCATTTTTGTCCATCGGAAATTTTTCATGTGCAAGATGCAAAATACAGATGATTTTTTGGACCACGTCAAGAAGGTCAAGGCGTTTGCGGATTAGCTTAATTTTTTAAAAATATCATTGAAAGACGAAGGCATTGTCATAATTTGGCATCGTATGAATACTTGATCATTTCCTTAAAGGTGATGCCAATAAAAGAGCTTATGATAAACTATGTGACAACGTGTTTGATGCATGGATCAAAGCGTACGAAAAAAAATCCCAAAGGTAAAGATACCGCCATGGTGTTGTTACAAATGAAAATGGACGACTCATTTTTGTGCCAAGGCGCAAGGTCATGTTTCTATTACAACAAACAATGCCACATTACACGTTTTTCCTAGAAAACAAAAAACAAAAAGTGCAAAAACATAACGAATGCAAATGACAATGATGATTACGCATTTGCAATGCGTGATGGAGCATATCTTAGGAGCATGTGCAAGTGGATCATGGATTCGGGAGGAACCAAATAGAGGGCTTTGCATAGGGCTGCATTCGACACGTGTGAGGTAATCACTTGATGCAATATGTATTTGGGTAATGATAACATTGTCCAAACCATCATAATGGGATCTTTTGTTGTGGAAGTGATTGTGAGAGGTAAAATTAACTGAATTTATATCAAATATATAATCCACATGCCAAAGTTGTAAGTTAATATGCTCATGGTGGCCAAATTTGTGTCAAATGTTTTGTAAAAACTTGCAATGGTGAAGCCATTGCATTTGTGCCACACGATGGAAATTTATACGAAATGAAATTTACGAAAGGTATACAATATATATGTGGCCAATTTGATGTAATCTCCAATGGGAGATGGTGTGCTCGAGATTTGGCACCGCCGCCTCGACCATTTGAACGTGAAATGTTTTTATATGAGTGGCATGAAGCTTGACAAATTTTGTTGCTCCACTTCATTGTTACTTTGTAAAATGTGCATTAGAGGCAAACAACATAGGGCTTTGTTTTTGAACAAAGGGGGAAAACAAACAATTGAGCTTTTGGAGATTGTGCATTCCGACATGTGTGGCTCCATATAAACCACATTCATGGGTGGTGCAAGGTATTTTGTTATTTTCATTAACAAATTTTTGAGGAAATAATGGTTATATGTATTGAAATCCAAATGATAATGCTTGGAGGGGTTGAATGAATTTAAGGCATTAATAGAAATGAAATCGCAACTCAAAATCAAAGAGTTTTGGACGAACAACACTGGGAAGTATATTTCCATGGCATTAAGAAGGAAAAATCTACCATGTAGTGGTGAAGTGTGCAAATTACACCATCGTGGAGATGGAAAAACCTTTAGAAATCATTTTGGGTGGAAACGCTGGTCAATGCGGATTACATACAAAACCCATGTCCAATGGGGGCGTTGGATTTCATAACGCCTAAATAAAAGTGGTGTAGGAAGAGGCCTTGCATTGCACACATGCGTGCACACTTATGCCATGGTGCCAGTTGAAAATAACATTAAGTTTGATCCAAAAAACATCAATTTTTTGTTTTTAGATTATTGTAAGGGAACTAAAACCTATAAGTTGATGTCTTTACAAACACAAAAAATCATAAAAATTACAAACGTGGTATACGTGGTATTCATGGAGGATAGAGTAGTATTGGAAACGAAATGGAGATGCATCCAAATGGGAGAAATGAAGGCCGTACGGTGGTTGTTGTGAATGAATATGCTAAATTATTTGTGTTATAATGGTGAGGCACCAAATGTTTGTTTTTGGATTATTATGAGGGAATTGAGGCCTATAGGTTGGTATGTTTGCAAATTAAAAATATCATAAAAATTACAGACGTGGTATTCATGGAGGTTAATACGAGCATTGAAAAGGAATTGGAGATACATCCAAGTGGGAGAAATAAAGGCCCTACGGTGGTCATTGTAGGCGTATTTGCTACATCATCTTTATATAATGATGGTGAGGAACAAGTGGAAAATCATTTGGTTACAAACAAAGATGTGACTAAAAGACTAACGGAGAATGACAACCGTATCACCAAACATTCACCAAAAATGGAAGATTTTCTACAAACGAGCGGCGCGCTCCTAGATAATGGTGGAAGAATTAAATTCTATCCCAACATAACAAAGAACGGGCTAATGTGGTATTTTTGGATGATCCATGGAATTTGTGCAAAACATTGAGATTTGAATATGCAAGCAAGTGGAAGGCCACAATGCAAGAGGAATACAATTTGCTTAAGCCCAACGATACGTGAAAATTGACCAGCCTTCCAAAGGATCTCAAGAATATAGGATGCAAATGGATGTTCAACACTAAGAAAAATGCATTGGGTGAAATTGTTAGGCATAAGGCACGGTTAGTAGCAAAAAAATTATTCCCAAGTGGTTGGAGTGGATTTCAACAAGAAATTTGCCCCCGTGAACAAATTCATCACCATGAGATGCATTCTCACAATAGGTGTGGCTATGGAATGGGAGATCCACAAAATAGATGTAAATATATATATTTTTTAATTAAATATTAGAGGTGGAGGTCTACATGGATCAACCAGAGGGGTTTGTACAAGAGGGAAAAAAATGCCTTGTATGCAAACACAAAAACTTTGTACGTGCTTAAGAATTTTCTTAGGGCATGGTACCAGTGTATGGACTCGTTCTTCATCAACAAGGGTTTTTATAAGAGCCAAGCGGATCATTCTTTATACATCAAACATACAGATGAGTTTTTATTGGCGGCAATTCTCTACGTGAACGATTTGATCATATTGACAAGCAATGTAACTTAATTGAAGTGGCTCAAATTGGAATCCACACCATCACAATGCTTCAAAAGAGCTATATCAAAGAGGTCCTTAAGTGTTTCAACATGAAAAAATGTAAATTGGTGGGAATTCCGTTCGATGCAAATTTAAAATTGTTAAAAAAATTGAATGCGGAATTTGGAAATATGTATTGGAAAACAGAAGGTGTTCCATACAAAGCCATGGTAAGATCTTTCATATATGCAATGGTGGGTATGAAAGTTGATCTTGCATTTGCAGTGAGTATTGTGAACCAATTCATGTGGAAAGTTGGGCCAACACATTGGATGGTTGTGAAACGCATCATGAGGTATTTGAAAAACACTTTTGGACTCCAAATTGGACGGAAGATGCAAATAACCGGCCATCCGCCATGGGTTACGTGTTTCTTGTAGGTGTTGGAATCATTTTTTATGGAAATGCAAATAACCACCAACCATTGCATTGTCTACGATGGAGGCAGATTACCTGGCCACTAGTCATTATACAAAAAAAAATGATTTGGCTTAGGCAAAATTTGGCAGACATAGGATGCAACACAAGATGGACCAACATTCATCATGTGCAACAATCAAAGGATGCATATCACTTGTAATGGAGAAATCATGAAAGACACTAAGGTTAGAATAAGATCACAACAATAGTCCAAAGAAGGATAAGAATTATCTCATAATTTTTGTATGAAATAAATAAATCAAAATAAATAAAATGCAAAGCAAGGAAAACATGAGACCATCTCACTCCAAGCATTGTTCATATGCCTTTGTATATGTGTATATGCTTATGCAATCTCATCTCTAGTCTTATTGACTTCCAATATCTTTGACCTTGATGAGGGAACTGATCATTAGGAAATTGGTGGCAAATCTTGAATATTTAAGTAGCCTCAATCCCAAACTAGGTGTGTAAATAATAAATGCCACCATATTACACTGCTGGGCTCATATGTATTTATCAATGTTATTCATTTTATGTACAATATCCTTTGTCCATTGTTATTTTTTACATCCCTCAACAACAAGTTCAAATAATACGTTGTACATCCTTGTTAATGTATGTGTGGTCATTCACATGTAATATTACTAGCCACATTTTCATGGTCACCGTATTGTCGAAGTCCATTTGGATAATATTTTTGGTTCCACTATGGCAATATATATTTTCACCATGATGGTGATGCAATCAATGTCCTTTGTGTTACTAACTGTGTCAATGAAACCAAACAACCCATCAACTGTTCGACAAAAATCTGCATAACATTCACCAAAGGCTAGTGGACAACATTCTCCCATTTGTCCAAACAAATAATGTAGGCATATTTGTGTCTTCAACTCCATTAATTTTTGAATATTGTATTAAGCACTGTCAAGTAAATGCTTGAGCATTCCTTGATAGGCTAGCAATATGGATAAAATATTTTCTTTGTTGGTTGTTGTCATGGCCTTGATGAATACAAAACGAGGGTTAATATTAATGAGAAGATTAACCTTGTAATAGGTTTGTAACCATTTCGTATCTTATCCATAAAAATTGGAAATTTCGATGTTTTTCAAAGGCCCATTGACATTGGGAACATATATGGGTTTGGTAATCCGTTTGAATATGATCCCTTGCCAAGGAACAATGAAGTGGTGTCACTTTTGTTTGCATTAGATTATGCACTGCATGAAACTTGTTTTTGGGAGCCGACTACATCGTTTCTTACGTCCTCAACTTAATCATTCCAAATTGTAGGCTACACTCCATCAGACTACAAAAATAACACCTTGACACATGTTGACACATTGTTATCCCCACATATTGTCATGGTTCTTTTGTATCCCAAATGGACAACCATATACTCTTTTCTATACTTTTAATTTTAACTTTAAAAAATTGCATTTCATTTTCTTGGATATTGGAGTCCACTATTTGGGTAGGTACCAAGGTTTTTATTCATTTTGCATACTTGCAACCATGTGGCCCACTACCTCTTTATACTTGTAACAAATGCTTAAAGGCAATCAAGGTCAAATAAAGTTGGTAGAATTATGAATGAAATAGGAATTTATAGTCGTGACGCATTCACTTGCACTAACTATAAAAGATATTTTGTAGTGATAGTCATGATCAATCCCATGCCAAGCTTATTATGCCAACAAGCCATTGGAAATGTTTTTTCGAGGCTATCAACTTTTGAGAGTAGATGACATGGCAATCAATTATCATATTGATTACTCCAAAAAGATGATATGGCTGTCAACTATCCTATTGACAATTACTAGTAATAAATAGTATACATCAATTGCAAACTAATACCCAACTAATTAGGTTAATTGCTAAACAATAAATGACTATAATAAATGGAGTGATGATTCTTAAATTGATTACAAAAAAATAATCAACTACATTGAGTTGACCACATTAAGAAGCAATTGAATGCCTTTTGTTGATTATTCAAATCATTCAATAATTAGTTTACATGGATCAACTACAATCTACAAGTCAATTGTTAAATAAAAAGCGACTTCCTTAAGTCAATTACTAAGTAAAAATCAATTGTGTTGGTCAACTACAACCCAACAACCGACTCTCTTTAGTTGACTATTACTTAGCAATTATTTGCCTTGATCAATTGCCATTCCGTAGTCAACTAAATGTTTTTTTTATTGTGATTGTTGGATGCAACCACATCTAATGGTTTGGATCAAGTAGATCGACCTCGCGAGGTGTCAAATCCCCTCAACCTATATAAGGTGGGAGGTGTCATTGATCTCACATTTAATTGCCCCATCTCAAGTGAGACATTGGGGCATAGCATGCCAAACATATATTGCCCAATGTACAAAGAAGGTAAAAAATAGTTGATAAGTTGGTGATAAATCAAACCCTTGCCAATTTTGAATTGGATTTTGCGATATTGAGGTGTGGATACACCATGTCCATAACCACATTTGTGAACACAAGTTTACTGTGTTATCAAACATGATAGCGGCACGGAGTTAAATGATGTGAGATGACATGCTGGAAGGTTCCAACAAGGTGTTAAAACGAATTTATGAAAGGCAAAGGCATTTTGGATGTGCAATTAGCTAATTCTATGGGATCGAAACAAAACAACTGCCCAATTCAAAAGATAGAACACCAATCCATTCAAATGTGTTTGATAATTTGTGCGTGCAAAGAGGACCTTCATATGTTTAAAGGGCATGCACTAAGAGTGTGAAACTAGAGGAAGCTATAACACAAAAGAATTTAAGACGCCATCATAGACTAGTATGTGCTCAACAATGCGGATGACATCAATTGGGAATTTCTCAAGTATTATCCAAAAGATTGAGGGACCGACCACATGAAGAAGTCAATTGAGGAAACTATTGGATACGTTATTGAGGATCCAAAATATCACGTATTTTTATTTGTGGGTAAAAAATGACGCCTCAAAATGAAGTTATTAACCTCAGGAAATTGGGTTTCTTTGGTTCAATTAATGCATATAATGTTTTTGAGGAGTGTAGTAAGTTTTTGCTATGTCTCAAAACAACAAAACCCAGGGAACGATGTCTCCAGGAATACTGAGATAGTGTCTATAAGGGTTAATGTCACATTGGATTAAGGTTCTTAATAACATCTTAGGGTATTTCTTCCTTCATCCTTTCATTATTCCACTTATTCTCCACTCTTATGGTTCCTTTGTGTTTTCTCAATCGTGAGTGATTCCGTCCTATCTTCAGGGAATTTTCTATCACTCTATGTCTTGACCTATTTCAGTCGTGAAGCTCAAAAGCTTGGCAAGTTGTCCTTGGCAATTGGTCGGGACCGTAGTCCGGGGTAATGTCTTTTTGCATGCCACATCGTCTTTCACAACAAGAATCGAGCTTTTGCAATAATCTCAAATTAATCATTTTTAGTTTAACTTACAGTCTTTCGGCCATTCTTCTCAAAACTATAACCATCCTCCTCATCTCCCACTTATCTGGCAACTCATCGCCACAAACAACACAAGATCATACATAATCAATGTATCAACAATTCAGGCGATATTCCTTGATTAATACTTAAGTTCATTTTAAGCTTAAAAGGATGCACCTTTGGTAATGTCTTTCACTAAGTAACAACTTCTCTCTCATGAGAGGGTAATGTCTTTTTGCAGCACATAGCCTGCTACTAAGTATGTTTTTGTCCTTACAGTCCTACATCGGCTTCACGCCAAGTAATGTCTTGTAGCCATGCTTAGGCTTTCATCTGGTACACTTGCCTCTCAAGAGCCTTCTCTCTCTCAGGGAGGACACCTGTAAAGGCTATGGTCTAGCCAGTCTTCTCCTCTTCCCACTCTGACTCACTCAACGGCCATGAAGACTATTGCTCTCCTTCTCATGTTAATTGTCTCTTTGGTTACATGTAGGCGATAGCCAAATAACACAGGCGATTGCCTTTCTTGGACTTCCTGCCTTCTCTGTCTCCTCTCCTTCTCTCTCCCTCTTGACTCCTCTCGATGCTGGCTATGGCCTTTATCATGTCTATACTCTTACTGGTCTCTTCCAAGACTCTACCACTCACTCGCCTACTTGCCGATGCTCTCAGTCACTTCCTACGGCTATTGGCCCTGCTTTCGCTCAAGGTCTATAGCCCTTTTTGCTCTCACTTCAGACTTCAAAATGCCTCTTTCTTGACTATGGCCACATTCAGACTTAGGCCACTCTTCCTGTCACAACCTTTCTTTCTAAGTTTCCTCGCCCTCTTGGCGTATGATAAGTCAATTCAAGACTCAAGACTATTGCCAAAAATCAGATAAACACTTCTTTATTCATCAACAACTTTCATACCACAACAACTTCCACTTCAAAGACTATTGCATGTCCAAGATACTTTACTCATATTGTTCAAGATCAAGGTTTACTGAGAATCTGAATCACTCAGCTCTCCACTCCATCCACTACTGCCGGCCTCATGCTCGGCATTGCCTATTGCTAACTTGTTCGGCCTCAATCACTGAGTGCTTGAACGCTCCTAAATTGTCTAATTGCTCCTACCTGAGACTATGTCTGATACTACGATGAAAATAACCTACTTCGGCAATGGCCAGCCTCCTCCTTATTAGCGGGGGAGGAGAAGTTAGTTACAACTGTCTGCAAAATGGCTATTGCCCACTGTTCACACTGGCTAATTGCCCCTAAGTGACTATTGCTGCTAATAATCACTAAGTTAGTGGGTTGGGCTTTGAAGCCAGGCGATTGCCAAAAAATTGAGCTTACATATACACTCACGACTGAGAAAGCACAAAGGAACCATAAGAGTGGAGAATAAGTGGAATAATGAAAGGATGAAGGAAGAAAGACCCTAAGATGTTATTAAGAACCTTAATCCAATGTGACATTAACCCTTATAGACACTATCTGAGTCTTCCTGGAGACATTGTTCCCTGGGTTTTGTTGTTTTGAGACATAGCAAAAACTTACTACATTTTTGGCGCCGCTGCCGGGGAAGGCTGTGGTCGTCTTTTAAGGTTAAATTGGAAAGGAACGTAATAACAAATGGTCAGCGTCAATCACAATGAACACACAAAACAAATGGAGGTTTAGAGGTCGTAGAACTAGGGATAAGGTGCAGGTAACTGAAAGTCAAAATCAACATTACCCATCTATCTCTAATCCTACCCTTCCTCCTAAACCTTACAATATTCGTCCAGTGTCCGAACCCATTGTGAGAATTGACAACCTAATTTATGAACTGTTAAGTATCTTTTCCGATAGACTCACTAGATTAGGATATTACGTGTATAACATGTCGGAGAGATTAAAGAGAGATCAGTACCAAGAGGATAATCTTCCAGGTGCAAAAGCACTGTGGTACCAAATTCAGCGAGGGAAAGCGAGAGAATTTAGAGAGGGGGTTAGTGTGTCGAGTAATCCGATTAGAGTTCAACCTAAGAACCGTAGGAGATATTATAGAGATGATCTGACTAAGTCAACCGGGAAACCTAGAACCATCGACATAACTCAATGTCGATATTGTTCTGGTTAATCCTTGACGAATTAATGGAGTGGTGTTGGCAAGTCCCAGACTCTGCCAAACACAAGATTTATTCAGGGGGATATCTATTCTCAGCCTTATATAGATTTTTTCGTTTCAGTTATCATGGGAACGGAATCTATATCACACCAGAGAATGTGACCCTACCTAAAGAATTTATAGAACTGTTTGTAGCTTTACCATTTGATTTACAGCGCAATATTACCAACCGTATTTGGAACCAAGGGAAGGATTATAGACGGGTAATTGTTGACCGCAACACTCCTGTTTTACCCCTATCACTTAGGTTCTTATTTTCTGTTTATGGAAGATTGAAGAATATAACGTCAGAAGTAGTACCACCAGTTGACGGAACCTGGCAAAGGACTAAGTTGTCTAGAATAGAGTATAAATTTGTGTTTGGAAAACCAAATCCAAGGGCTAAACCTTTTATACCTGACTTCATGGACCGAAATCCCTTGTATTTCAACCCAGTTGATTTTAGAACAATATGCTTGTAGGAAGTCAAGTGGATGATAAGAGACAGTCAAGCTGGAACCCGCTCATGAAAAATCTCATTCTCAAACTGCATCCGTGAGGAGAGCAGCTAGCGCTAAAGCTAGAGAAGATAGAGCGGCAACTAGAGAATATAGACGACAATTACGTGAAAAGAGAAGAAGCTGGGTTAAACCATTTTTAAAAGTAGTGAAGGGAGATTCTGGTGATACTACAAAAGGTGAACATGAAACATCCTCAAATAGACCTACAACAAGTGGTGAGAGAGATTTTTGGTCCCCAACAACTATATTCGCTACAGAGGACTAATCTACTCCCCTGTTGTGGGCTACTGCTTATGAACGCACCCCATCTCCTCATATCAGTTAAATATTAATGTACAAAGCAACCCATTATTTACACCTTACACTCCACCAGTACACATAACACCATTGCTCAATATGGCAGCTAATCCACCTAGAATTAATAGTGTAGTGAATTTGCCTTATTTTCAGGGTAGACCAGGGACAGACCCTGATGTTCATGTGAGGAAATTTGAGATTGCATGTGGTGCAAATAGTGTGCCTCAGAACAAAATGATGGAGGTATTTGCAACAACGTTGCAAGAGAACGCATTCTTATGGTATTCCCGCCAAACACCATTTGCTGACTGGAATGCCCTTAAAGATGCATTTCTTGTCTACTTCAGACCCTTGGGGTTTGAAAATAGTTTGATGGAAATATTAAGAAAAATTCGTATGGGTATAAACGAAACTGTTGACAGTTATTGGGGAAGGATGAGTGACATATTGTTAAGAATGGGCGCTCACCAGATCCCATATAATTTTTTAAGAAATATATTCATAGGAGGATTGTACCCTTTTGAGTTAAAATTATATGTGAGAGAGCGAACCCCAACTACTGCACAGGATGCATTTGCCTTAGCAAAAGCTTGGGAGGAGTCTCGTATAGAGGATCAATATACTTTTGAGAATTACAACTATGACCTCTACGACCAACCCCTGAAGGATCGGACTTACTATCCTATTCTACCTGGTCAATCTCTAACATACCCAGGCGCTAAGCCAATGATAGATGCCACAGAGTTCAAACACCCTAGCACAGATCTGTTTAAACCCCCTAAGGTCATATTAAAACCTCCACCGGTTGCTCAATCTACATCCCAAGAGTTAGCTCTTATGGATATAACCAAGAAGTTAGCAGACTTGGAAGTCAAAATTACCAGAGGAGCTAATAAACGACCACAACCAAGTGAGGAAAGAACCAATGTGTGGTGTAATACCTGTAAAGGTCATGGTCACTTATCCAATGAGTGTCCCACTCCCAAGGGTTTGAGAGTTAAATGCACCTTTTGCGGAGGGAATCATTCGGTCAACGACTGTTGGAATTTGTCTAGAAGTCGTGCGGTCAATCAAATAGGCACCAATCAGTCACGACCTTGGCAACAAGAGCGAATGGGCGATGGACCCACCGCTGGTTATAATCCCAAAAGGAATTTTAACCGTCGGCAAGTGCCTCTTAGTTTTGGGAATCAACCAACTTGGGGTGAGACTAACCAATCACCGAATTGGAGGGAACCTCCATATAACCCCCGAACCCAAAATTATAAGACACCGATGCCCAATCAATATGTAGTGTGTTTCAAATGTGGAGAGATTTGTCATTATGCAGGAGATTGTCCCAATCCTAGGAAGGTTCAACAATATATCCCATTGTGTGGGAATTGTAAGGAGGCAGGACATCCTACAGCTGAGTGTAACCAACCCCGGAAGGAAGGTCCACCATCTGATAGGGATTGGAAGAAGAGTAAGCATGTAACTATACAAGAGGAAGAACGACAAGATCGTAACGTCCATAGAGTTCAACACTCTAAGAGATTAGATGAGGAAGTGAGTGTAGTGACCACTAGATCCCAAAAACCACTTTTAATACAACAAAATGGGTCTAGTACTGAGAGGTTTCATGAACAACACAGTGATGTGGAGACGAGTCTCTCTGAATATTCTCAAGCACCTTTGATCAGAGCTCCAAAAGATAAAACAACTGTGGAAGCCAACGTTGTACCAACAACGATTCTTGAGAAGGCTCACATTCCATCACCATTTGTTGTCATCAACCCTCCAGTTCTCAACCATACACCTATCTTACCCACTAATATTTTTCAACCTGGTCTAAAGACCATTACGAGGAGAGAAAAGCCTAAGGTTAAGACAACATCATCTAGATCATCTCGAACGATGATGTTATCTAAAGACCTTAAACCCTATGATATCATGGAAGATTTAGATACAATACAACCAACGATCACAATGAAACAATTGTTGGTTGTCGCACCACAATGTCGTAGTTCCCTAAGTTCATTCATGATACGTAGACGGCCTAAACCGGCAACAGTACATGACATTACCTTAAGCAGAGATCCAGGAGCCCCAACCATTGATGTCATTATAGGAGGTGCTCTTATACCAGGATTCCAAATCGACACAGGATCAAGTGTCAATTTGATGAATGTTGAAACCATGAATGAGTTAGGGATATCCAATGTAGTCTCTACTACCATTATTTTAAAAATGGCAGACAACAGCCGAGTAAAACCTCTAGGAGTCTTAGAACAGATTCCGACCCTCGTCGCTAATATCGAATATAAGATTGATTACGTGGTCTTTAAAACAATGGACGGTGTACAGTCTTACCCAAGTTTTTTTGGACGTACGTGGTTGTTGGATGCACACGCCAAAGAAGATTGGGGAAAGGGTACACTGACAATTGGTAGTGGGTTAAAGAAAATTATCTTACCCTTGTTTCCTACCCAATATCATGGTGAGACTCAGGAAGAGGAAACCGAGTTTACCACTGATGATGGTTAAAAAACGGAGAAAGAAACCACTATGAGTGAATCCATACATCGTGTAAACGACAAACCATTTCAATATGCTCCCGTAGGAATGGGAGAATATTTTTGTCCACTTGGGGATGGAGATTCTGACGATGCTATTTTAGCATGGCAGAATACATTGCCAGTCAATATGATTCATACCACGCGTAACTCTAAAAAACTAGTTTACATTGTACAAAAAGAAATAAAGTCCAAAACATTGGTTAAGGATGAACTAGCTGAAAAATGGGAGTTTACGATGTTTGAGTCCGATCAGCCCGTGAAGAATTACGTGGTTAAGAATGTGTGTAAAGATATGAACTTGAGTGATGATGATATACCTCGCATTATCAAAGTGTATGAGAAAATAACGGGTGACGAGTGGAAATTTTGGAGAGACTTCTTTAAAAAGAACATTAAAGTCTTTGCATGGACGTATAAAGATTTGAGAGGAGTACCCCCAGAGATTTGTGAGCATAAGATTGTATTGGAGAAGGGAACAACTCTTGTCCGACAAAAACAATACAGAATGAATCCAAAATATTCCTTATTGGTCAAAGAAGAGGTTGACAAATTGTTGGAAGCCAGTATTATTTATCCTGTACCGTATAGTGAGTGGGTGTCACCCATAGTCGTAGTACCCAAGAAAAACGGCAAACTACGAATATGTGTGGATTATAGGAAATTCAATAGTGTCACTAAGAAGGACTACTTCCCTTTACCGTTTACTGATAGTATGTTGGATGGCGTGGCAGGATATGATTGTTATTCCTTTATGGATGGGTTTTCAGGGTATAACCAAATTTCAATACATCCACCCCATCGTTCCCTGACTGCCTTTACCACACCATGGGGTGTCTTTGCACATGCCCGTATGCCGTTCGGTATGTGTAATTCCCCTGCGACCTTTTCCAGGTGAGGGATTAACACATTCCAAAATATCTTCATTGTACAATGGAAGTATTTTTGGATGACTTTGCAGTCTACAGTACTAGGGAAAAACATGCCCAAAACCTTCAGGAGTGTTTTGATGAGTGTATGGCAGTTGGAATTTCTATCAATACTGCAAAATCAATATTCCTGGTACCCTTTGGCAGGTTAGTAGGTCATATAAGATCTAAGCAAGGAGTTGCCACCAACCTAGAGAAGATTGCAATTATTGCTTCATTGCCTATGCTTACCACAGTTTCAGAAGTCAAGGGATTTTTAGGACATACCAGTTACTATCGTCATTTTATCTTTCGTTATTCCGTCATCGCAATGCCACTGACTGAGTTACTAAAGAGAACCGACACTCCACCTGTTTGGACTCAGGCATGCACTGAAGCCTTTAACACCCTTAAAAAGAAATTAGTGTCTGCACCAATACTAGTTGCCCCTAACTGGGAGAAAGACTTCGAAGTATATGTGGACGCGTCAAATGTCGCCGTTGGAGCTGTGTTGAGCCAGAAAGATGAGAAAGGCCATGACCACCCCATATACTTTGCTAGCCGTCAACTAGTTCAAGCAGAGCGTAACTATACAGTTACGGAGACAGAAGCCTTAGGAATGATATTTTCAGTACAAAAGTTTAGACACTACCTACTAGGGTATAAGTTCGTGTTCCATGTGGATCACGATGCCCTTAAGTATATGATAAATAAACCCCAATTAAGTGGGAGAATCGCAAGATGGGTTTTATTGTTACAAGAGTTTAATTTCACCATACAAGTGCGACCTGGTAAGAGTCATGCCAATGCGGACCACTTATCCCGGTTGAGTGAAACGCTAGGGACAGAACCTATCGATGACTCGTTCCCTGATGCAGATTTGTTTTTCATAGAGAAAGTGTCACCTGAGTATGCGGAGATTATTAATTACTTACAAACTAATACATTCCCTACAGACTTTTCTAAGAAACAACAACAACGCTTAGCGTTTAAAACAGCTCCATATTCGATCATTGCCGATACATTGTATAAAAAAGGCAAGGATGGAATATTGAGACGGTGCATTATGAGTTCCGAAATACCTTTAATCTTACAAGGATGTCATAGTGACCCTGCAAGAGGTCACTTTGCGGGTAATATTACCGCTAGAAAAGTTTTACAAGCCGGTTATTGGTGGCCCACTCTTTTCCAAGATTGTGTCACCTATGCCCGACAATGTGATGTTTGCCAAAGAGTTGGTAAGCCTACAGACACGTCAGCTATGCCTTTACATCCTATCCTAGCGCTAGCACCTTTCGAGAAGTGGGGAATTGACTTTGTTGGTCCAATTAATCCTCCTAGTAAGAGTGGACGTCACCGTTACATTTTGGTTGCCACAGATTATGCCACTAAATGGGCTGAAGCTGAAGCTGAAGCCACCAAAAGGGATGACAAGGAAACGGTTGCCAAATTCCTTAAAACCAATATATTTTCACGATTTGGATGCCCACGAGAACTAATTAGTGAGAGGGGCACTCACTTTGTTAATGATGTCATTGAAATTCTCACCGAGCACTATAAGATTAAACATAGACTTACCACTCCATATCACCCCCAAGCAAATGGACAAACCGAGAAAACAAACGGAATTTTATGTAAAATTATTACTAAGACGGTCCAAGGCTCTATGGTTGATTGGGATGCTAAGTTGTTGGACGCCTTATGGGCATATCGCACAACCTATAAAGTTACAACCAAATTTACCCCTTTTCAATTAAATTATGGACAAGAAGCCATCCTACCCATTGAATTGGAGTTGCCATCCTTACGTATAGCGTTAGAAGAAAGATTAGATGACTCCAAATCATTAGAGGATCGAATCGCTATGTTGGAAAAATTGGATGAAATTCGTGGGCAAACCTACCTTAACACTGCTGCTATTCAAAAATGGCGTAAAACTTATTATGACAGCAAGATGAAAAATAAAGTTATTTCAAATAATGATTTAGTTCTGCTTTATGATAGCCGATTTCAAAAATTTCCAGGGAAATTTAAAATCCGTTGGCAAGGACCTTATAGAGTTGTCAAAGCCTACGAGAATGGCTCATGCGACTTAGAAGATTTCCAAGGACGACCATTAGCTACCCGTATTAATGATAACCGCCTAAAAATTTATATTACTAACTGAGGCCAGTTAGTATAATTAAGTAAGGGGAGGGTAGTTAGATGGTGATAAAGTGACTAATAGTTATTAATAATAATATGTTAGTTATTAGAATTAATAAGGGGTCTAATTAGGTTTAAATTTTTTAATTTTAATCTTAATGTCAAAATTTTACACTTGGCAAATATTACAGAAAGCACATCCTAATCATACAACACATCTAACCCGTAAGGGAAAGAATGTTAAAGATATGATCATAAAGGGCGATCAGCAAAGAATGGAATCATAATGGGCAATAATCTTAAGAACATAATTAAAGCGGGTAAGGACGCGAGTTAATCATAACGCGCAAATCAAGATTGAATCATCAATTGCCAAATCAAGAGAAGTAACCCTTGATTTGGTTACAGCTAATCATGACCCTTACAAAAGGGAGGCGATTGGCGACGCAGCCATGACGGCTGGACAAGACTGTAACCACCCTCGCGTCTCTTCGACGAGTCTGTGTGACGGTCCACTCAAATCAGCGCCTCAACAAATTGGGCTATAGCCAGAGATTTAAAGACTAAGTCATTTTAAGCTGAGGTAGCTGAGGCAATGTGCACGCACTAAGGCAATCGCCAGAGAGAGATCACAGGGCAATTGGCTGAGAGATTGAGTGTGTGAGCAGATGCGTAATATTGCACTAAGTCTGAGGGTGTGAGCATTGCTGGTTTTAGGGCTAGTGTCAATTCTGGTGTAGAAGTTGCGCATAGACAGGTCAAGTGGCAATCAACAGAGAGATCAGGCAATAGACAGTAGCGCGATGGCTGAATCATCCAAGAAGGGTAGGAAGAAAGGTGCTATACCCATTGAGCCTATTGTGTTTCCTGCACTGTCTGAAGAATTCAAAGAGAGAATCAGAGAGAAAGAAGCACATTTGAGAGCGGCAGGGTTATGGAATTTTTTGACAAATTTAGAAGTCCCATGGCCATGGCCAATTGACCTCTCAGAGTTTGTCTTGTCAGCACATGCTACTGAATTTCAGCAATGTTCAGCTCGTAGGCAATTAGTCCGGTTCGACACCGAGGCGATTGCCCAAGTCACGACATTACCTGGCAAGGATAGCGTCTCTGTGGCAGAGTCTTGCCGGGCAATTGACGCACCAGAATGGGGAGTGGCATTTGAAGATGGGCAAGTGGCCTTTGATGTGAAGAAGCAAGGATGGGACCTGCAAAAGGCGCTGCCACTTTGGAGAGAATGGTTGTTCCTCATCCAAGAGAGAATTGAACTAGGACGACATGGAGGGTTCATGGAACACTGCGTTGTGTGTGCAGCTCTTGCGGCATGGATCCGAGGTACCAAGTTCAATTGGGCTGGAGAAGTGAGGGCAAGAATTCGAGAGGAGTTGGAGGATCAGCAAACGAAGAGACCAATGCCCCTAAGGTCAGCAGGATATATAGGTATGTTTTGTTAACTTTCTTTCAGTCCAAACATTACCATGGCAACTCGGCGAACAGTGGCTCCTATCCTGTCCAAACCAGAGGGATTTGTGGAGGAAATACCTAATCCCCAGCCTATTAGCCCACCCTTGAGCCCTGAGCCGCCTGTCATTTTAGAAGAGACAGTAGAAATGCATGGCGATCGCCTGGCTGGTAGGAGGCCCGATTTCTTTTGTCTGTCTTGGAAAAAGGAAGAAGAACTGTCAGCCTATAGCCTAGCTGAGGAGAAAGTCTGGAAGGAGAAAATGGCCAAAGTGGTAGCCGAATTAGAGGTTCAGAAGAGGGCAGTGGACAATGAGAGAGAGGAAATTGCCCAAATTCGAGGACAACTAGCCACATTGGAAGCTGAAAAGGCAATTTTGACTGAGTCTACCCGGAGTCTGAAGACTAGTTTAACCCGCGTGGAAGGTGAGAAAAAAAAGTGGCAGATAAAAAGTGAAGAAGTAGTCACTTTCATCAGCCAAGTTTTGAAGGAGAAAGAGGGATTGAATAAGGAGGTCACTGACCTGGCTAAGGAGATAATAGAGTGGACAAGGATGAAAGAGAGGCAAGAGCAGGCCATAGCCACTAAGTCAAAAAAGGTTAAGAACCTTGAAGCTCAAATCCGCGCATTTTTGATTGATGAGAATACAGTTATGACTCTAACCCAGTAGGTTAAAAGTCTAAAATCTCTGAGTGAGACACAAACATCTGTCATAGAGTCCTCAAAGGGGAAAATTGAGAGATTGAAGGCAGGGATCTGGGCCATAGAGAGTGTCTCTCCACCCTACAAGTCTCTCTTTAGAAATTATGAGCTACAGAGGGATATATTTTTTATTGTGTACAGTGTTCGGCCATCCCAAATACTGGAGCCTATTGATTTTGAGAACTTATGGGAGGAAGCCACTAACGATGGCTATGAGCATCTCCTAACTGAGATCTTAGTGAGAGGTGAGCTCCAACTGAGCAACATGTTCAAAGGGTTTCATATTATAGCCGACTTAGGAGTTCACGTATTTCTATACTACAGTCAGCTAGAATTAACCTTGAGCACGAAACGGCAACTAGTCTCGAAGGTAGAAGCAAGTGAACCGGCCAGGCAAATAGACCTTCAACGATGGAACCATGCAGTCAACACTGCCTTGACAATTTGCCCACCCCATTTGATGCAACTGTGGGAGCGTGAGCTGGGGCGGTTGAGGCTAAGCATGGGAGACGACAATTACCTGCAGTCGATAATGGATGCAGCTTTTGAACGACTGGCGATAGCCAAGAGATTGGACATTGGACCAGGGCAATACGAGCTCAAGTTCGACCAAATTGGTGATAGGTTGACAAGGAGCTTGCAGACAATCACCCAGCCGAACACCCAAGTGCAGGTCCAACTGCAGAACCAGGTGACTTTCTTTGTGCCACCAGCGAGTTTGGTGCAGAGGGCATTACATGTCACACGACGACCCCCTCTGACACCCTTAGCGCAAAAGTTTTTGGGCAATTACCCTGCCCTCACTAGTAGAAAACATGGTTAAAAAAAACCGTAGTCATTTTCCCATTGCGGTTCTTTTGACCACTATTTTGTCGCGTGTTCCTCCAACCGACAAATCTTGTGTCACTTGAAGTATTCATTGATTGTCGCATGGAAATACACACACACACACATACATACATATATATAAATATATTTATGTGCATATATATATATATATATATTGTACGTACCTTTACTTATAAATGGTCATTTGGGTTAAAGAAATGCGCGAATAAGTTCACACTGCCACACGTATATGCTGCTCACGAAAGCTTTCCAGAAAACGATATATATTGAATGCGCAAGTGGAATAATCTGTTGTTTAATTAATACATGTACGAATTTGTGTCAATTGAAATGTGTTGTTGCCATTGCATCCCTGCTCTAGCTAGCTAATACTAGCTCGTTCACTAGTACTAGTATAGTACGTGCTCTTTCACTGTTGGTCGGCGACGGTGATTAATAATGTGAAGTGGACTGCCTAGAACGTTGGGTTATCACCATGCACACTGTCAGTTCACCTCCTCACTCACATGCATCATACACTGCGAGCTTTGAAAGCTGAGAGGATCGTGATGACTCACACACAAAATCTAGTTATCTGTGTCCGTGAAATATAGAGGCGCATGCATTATCAAATCCTATTAATTAAGTGAGGTTGTGTACATCAGCTTCGTCTATGGAACGGAAATAAAGGAGTGCAGGGAGTGCAGGGGCTTATTATTTTCCGAGAACATTAAGGGGGCGTGTATTGGTCTGCTGGCAAAATTCTCTTAAACAACTGCTTCGTTACATCGCGTGTCCACAACCTGTTGGGCGTACGGGTTCGTATGGAGGAAGGAAACATGTGGGATTGTTCGACCTCTGTAGTTCGCACTAAACCACAACTGCAGGTGGTTCTCTCTGGAAATTTGGAGTACAGGCGTGGTAGTGGACTATGCGTGACAATGCATATGAGATACCCTCTGAGTTTCGCAGGATTACGCGATTGACTGTGAGGGTTCTTTCTATTTGCAGTCCTCGGTCTCTGTACGTGTTGCGAGTTCCCAATGACAATGGTCTCTTCCATTCCAGAATGCACATATTTGCGGCTTAATATTACAGACACCCCACATAATTAATTGCTTCCTTGCTGCATCCAGGCTCAACAACTCATAGGACTTCTGCTTTGACATAATGCCACAATTCTCATTGGTGAATGTGAAATGAACATCTGAAGGGGATGATTCAAATCATGCCGACACAAGTAGCCCACAAAATAGACAAAGGTGCAAACCATGCTGTCTCACTGATGGCGCTAAATTTTACTGCAAAGGGGCATATATTAATAGAGTGCGTGTCAAAGCATTGGCATATACAATGCTCTCATGTTGAGGAGCTTGGGACATAAACTGTTTATACCACACAAAAAGCGAATGCCACAAGGTACTGCTAACCAAAAAGAGAAGCATTGCTATATATACCCTTCACATACAACAATCGAGCCCTCCAATGAGTACCACATGCACTGCACATGTGTTGTCGAAGAAAAGCTTCCTATTAACTGCACTCCACCAAAACATTTCTATATCAATTCTGGGGAATTCTGTTCCTCTATTTCACGACTTAAGGTGACTTCAAAAGTTCTGATATCTATGTATAAGCCGGCATCATTCTCGATGTCATAGACAAAAACGTAGATGCACATGCGCACTGAGTGCCTTCAGCTGCATTCCATGACTCCTTAATTCGCTGACCTGCTGCACTTCAGTGACGTCTATCTTCCGCAAACATCGTCCGTCCCAACTCTTCAATCTGGGGATACACACTAATGTCATGAGTTATCTCACCCTTAACATGTGATCTGAAGACAACCATTACATGAAACAACTCCCAGAAGCATGCAAAACAGTGCCGTCTACAGCATTTGGGAGGGCTACAAGAATATCCATCTCAGCCCGGGCAAGCACAACTTTGAACAAACGCACAAATAACATTGGTGATCCCCGCCCAGTCGTCTCAATAGAATGGCTAACTTTTCCGCACAGGACCGGACCTAAACTCGCAGGACAATTGAGCTTCCAAGGAGGCCATAAGCAATGTTTCACACGGACCTGGGTAAGATTCCTAGGGAGATCTTACCTTCATGCTACATGGCACACTCCATGTTCCAATGTCATCTCCTCATTTGCGCCTCAATGTTGTGCTATGCGGGATCGTTTCAAGCAATCCCAACATCTTCTTGTCCCCGCAGCTATGTGGTACATGCGTCCTGTACGTACACACATAGGCTGCTATTCACCGTATAGGTGGGCATTCTTCCTACATGTTTCAAATTGCAAAATCGGGCTATATACGTCCTCCGTGATCGCATTCTGCAAGAATGTACAGTATCCACCAGATATGGCGACTATGAATGCATCAGAATTCTATTACAGTCAGATCAGTGCACATAATTAGTAAACATTTATGGAGTGGTTAGATAAATAATTAAACGCCACAATAGCTGATACTTAATATCAAACCTTTTCAGCAAATATGATTTGCTTTGATGCACGTCAATTCACATCGCTTTGCACTCCAATACGACTTCAATTCAACCTGCAACACGGGGGGGCCTGTGGATGACATATGTTCATTTCGGCACAGGTTTGGGGTGTCATCACATGTACCTTTGCACGACTTCGGTGGGGGCCATGCTTAAAAAGGCTATTCCGGAAATCGGAGAAGAGCCCCGAACATGTCACTACTGTTAGTAGTCCACCCAACATACATATCTAGAATGCAACCAAAAGCATGGAAACTCCAATGCCTCGGCCGGGCAGCATGTGTCGTTGTGAACACATTGTGTCTCTCTATGCCCACAATGCGAGAAGTTCTGACACACTGTTTGTGGGCCACGGGGTCACTTCAAATGAAAGGGCGTTGCAACGCAATACATTCTGGTATGCCACGCTCTGTTTTCCACAGACCATTGGAGAAAACATTGTTTGACTTGTAATGTTTGACCATCTCCAAATGTTACTCCCTGCGTGGGTGTTTGACAACTATTGCATGGCCAAATAGGGACTGATACAAAGGGCTATGGCGGAGAGGAGCCCGGTAAAACATGATGTGGTTGCAGCAGGTCACCTGATTCAATTAAATGCAATATCATATCATAAAAAACATAATGCAGATGTATTTTTCAAGTACCAGATGACTCACCTGGTATGGCGTTATGAGGATTTCTTGCTGGACACTTTCGTAGTGTCCATGCGGTTTCTCAGTTGTGAGGTGTCACGAACTTTGGCCGCTTGCGTAGAATCACCTTTCTTGCACTTGGAGTTGGTTGTCTTGCCTTCCTGCCTTTGCTCGGAAGCAATAGAAGTCGCCTTGCCACAGACTGCTGAGGTTACATTGCCCATCATGCGTGTCATCTCTTCCATGCTCGGAACCTGCACGATATAGCAAACACCCCACAATACATGGCACTGTGGCAGTCCCTCCGCTTGATCCAGGAAGGCGATGTGCTTTGGATAACGCCCGTCCTTGTTGAACATCACCGGAGTATCCTTGTAGAAAACTCTTATTACACTAATCATTTGTTGACCTTTCTTACATAGATCGTTCTCGTCATTTAAGCACCTAGACTTGTGGTTGATTCCTGCATATGCCTCCGCCACAACTTTCCCTTCGTATGCAGGGTGTAATACCCATACCTTGACTCTTACTCTAATTGGATTCTGCAACAAAAAAAATGTAATCCCACAACTCCATTATTAACATGACATGCTTGGACTTTGCTGGTCAACTTAAAAAATGAACACATACTTCAATAACATGATGCGTGACACTGCCATGAGAAGGAGGAGGTTTACTCACGGAATTCTGTGGACGTTTGCCGAACTCCAGCTGTGTAATCACAGATGCGTCAATCAATGGTGTCTTGTACTTCTTCACTTGGGGACTTTTAGAGGTCGACCTCCCTCTCTGGCTCCTCTTCTCACTAGACTTTGGCTCGCTCAGAAGCTTCCTTTTCACTGGAACCTTGGGCAGCACTGGCAGTTCCTCACCTTCTGATTGTGCCTCAACTAGATTGCGCCCGAGATCATCATCATCGAATTCATCATCTTCTTGCAGGTTGATATCGTCGTCGACTTCAGCTGTTTTACTCTTCCATTGGGGCTCTTCGTTGCGATGTATAGCATTGTCGTCCTTGTCGCTCCCTGAGCCTCCATCTTCATGTGAATCCCCTGGATCCTTGGGCCAATTCAACTTGGGAAATGTATTGTCAACCTCCTGACGTCTCCCACCAACACTTTTTGTGTCTTCCTCATAGCTGTAGTTCATAACGTGTGAGCTCTCAATAGACCTTGAAGGGCTCTCTATATCTATTCTTATTGACTTACCTTGTGAGCTTGAGTTTCTCAACTTCGCTGCACGGTGCTTTCCCAAAACTTTTTTAGAGATTTTTGCGGTTGGTTTAAGGGTGTCATCCGACGAATGGTCGGAAGACAAAAGCTCATAGGACTGCGGGATTTTACCTTTTCCTGCCTGTGCATTCATGCCACGGCCAATATTATCGTCATCTATCAACAACAGATCGTCAAAGACACTATCCGCATGCCTGGTGCTCTCCGAGAGAGATGCACTGCCGGGTTTCATGTCCTTCATGTGGCGCGAGGTTCTGGGGGAGTCCCTGCCTCTACTCTTCCTATCCTGGAAGTTTGGCTTGGTGTGATCCGTAGGTGACTTTCCTTCTCTATGATTTAAGTCCACCACCTGGGATGCAGACGGCCTTTTCAACCCATGTAACACCTCGCTTGCTGTGCGATTATTTGGCCTGGGACCCTGTGTGGCCTCTGCTGCACTGTCATGTTCAACATAGATACGGGCTTGAGCAGAGACATTGTGAGCTAGAGAGTCACATTCCGAGGAGAGGTTAGATACAAATTCATCAACCAAGGCATGTAATTTGTTGCTAATGTCTAGCATGGGTGGACGTTCCAAAGGACCACCCGAGGAGGAGATCTTCGAGCTGGATGATGGGTGTGTGCGACGCTGCACTACCGTAACTTTGCTGGCATTTTCTGAGCGCTGCTGCATACATTCCCAGCACGCCACTTGGCTTAGATTTTTGTATATACATTAGGAAAATTGAGTAGACAAAATATGCAGTGAATCTCCAGTAGTTTGGATGTTGCAATCAGTGTAAGGCATGGGCGAAGAAAACACAGTCAACTCATTAAAAAGAGGGATTGTTGTTCACATACTTTTGGGGTATACAGTTTATCTTTCACATATGTGGGGTGATGCACACCCTCTTCGCTTCCACTTAATGGTTGTTTCTCTCGAATATCCTTTCTGCGTTTTTCCTGCATATCCGGATACACACAAAGTGTCTTACAATGTGCAAAAATGCTCATAACCATGGTTCAGATGCAGTACAGTAATCGCTATGGTCTACAATAGCACTTGGAACTCAAAGCCAATGTGTTTTCCACATTTGCAACATCATGGCTAATTTGCACAGCAAGAGGTTTAGGGCAAGAAAACGTACTGCTGAGCTATTTTTAGATGATGCATTTGCCTTGTTTCTTTCGCATTCTTTGCTCCCTTCCAATGACTTCCAATAATCTACCAATTGCAACCATGCCGCTGGTGGACAATCATCAGGCCTATTCTTGTCACCGTATAGTGTCCAATGACGATGATACACTGCTCTATTTCTCTTGTAAAGACGTTGAAGAAATCCAGCTACCATGCCTTCTGGGAGAGGCTTCTCTATTATAAACTGTCTCTTCACTTCTTTCATGATTTCTTGCATGGTGCACGGATTTTTAATGTCTATGTCGGCGTTCGGAACAATTGCAAGTGCAGCTAATTTAAGGGAGTTCAGGAACTGCGTTTTGTATTGAACTATGTTTTCAATGTTGTTCTGTTGGAGTCGGACTTGTGGCACTCTACCTTCCGCAATTGACCTTTTCACTTCTTTTAGATAAGATTTCTCTTCTGTCCTAAGTTGTTTTCTCTGTGACAGGATATAAGGTGGGGATGACTTACTATTGTTCGTACTTAAGAGTACGGGAGGATTGCGCGTATGAAGGGGTGGCGACTGCTCCGTCATGGAGTCATTTGCCTCGCGCAGGGTGCCTCCTCCAGATGACGTGTGGGCATTAGAGGATGTATGACTAGCTTGACGCCCGATAGTGGATGGGGCCTGCCATGTGGTTTTTGGTCCCTTCTCTGCGGTGGAATCACCACGAAGCCCACCTGTATCCCGCGACGTGCGCATTTCGTGGTGCACCCCAGATTGACCTTGTCTGTCTGGAGGGCCGACGACTTGCACAGCTAGGCCCCCTGTAGGCTCCATAGGCACACCGCTGGGGCGTTGGCGAGGTTGCGTGGTCTCCTGCCCGGATCCATGCATAGGTTGTGAAGTGTAGTACTCCTTTCCTGGCATGAATCCAGGTTGGGAGCTAATTGTAGCAGCTTGAGGCAGAGTCTGCAACGGCATCAACATGCGGTTGGCATTCGCTCCCTCAAAGTGGTTGTCTCGTTGCTGTGTTGGATATGTATATTGGCCCGTGTATGCATTAGTTGATGCATAAGGTGTCCCCACGCACGGGTTATACATGGTTTGTTGCCGACCACCCATATTTCCGAATCCCGGCTGTGAAGTTTGCCAAGGAATTGTGCCATGCACTTGGTGGTAGGTCGTAGGGTAAGGCATACCAATCATCTGCGTGCAATTCAAGACGACAAAATTGGTAGCAATGTATTTTTTTAAACATTCCAAGTGGTCATATGTCGTTCATGGCATCCAAGGATTTCAACAAAATGCAAAAACCATTACGATACATTAATGTGAATAGCGTTCAAACAAAGATGTGAATGACAGAATGTATAACGATGGATTATTATAACAATGAGAAAGGGACGTGGCGAACTTGTGTTTGATCGAACCGTTGTGGTTGCGCTGCTCCGACTCTAAAAACCTGTACATACACAGGAGGCAATAAATCCAAGGTGAATAGACAGAATTGGCGTATCGTTTCTAACCTCTCCAGATTTGTAGATAGCATGTCTTGCAACTCATATTGCCAGTATGCCACGCATGCAGGCTGTCGAACGCAACGACGAAAATGTGTCAGACACATACCCCAGGCGGAATGTCGTCCACAAATTGTGTGTTTCTCACAACATCGTAGTCGGCCACATTCACATTCTCATACTGTGATTCCATGGTATATCTGTGTAATCTGTCGTTGTCAATGTCAACTGCTAAATGCAGGGTGAAACACAGCAGGTGTGGCGCATACAACTATGATATGCAGTACTATATCAACAATGAACCTTGCATTTCAGCAATGCATACCAAACAGCTGAAGATATCAAGGACTGTCCTCACAGCAACAAATTCATTGGTGGACATCCTACTTTTGATCTTTTCTTTGTCATTTATCATTTTCTCAGCCATGTCTTGCAAATAAAATTTCCCACGTCTAGCACTTCTGTTTCCCAAAAAATCGTCTTTTGTGTAGGACGCAAATGCCAAAGTTGCATACGAGAACCGACCAAACTGCGTATCTAATGACCAAGAGTATGCAGGACACATATGAACACCACAGAACGAGATCCTGTACATTTGCAACTCAGTTGCTTCTGGTTTCATGTTTCATTAGCAGATATACCAGAAAATGTCATTCTTGTTGAGAATGGAGTGTAGGGATACCTGCGTGGACTACCGTATTATTCGGGCACCTTTTTCAGCAAAAACCTGCACATTACATGTTTTGAACTGCATCAGTTGTCACATCCCATGTGCGATCCCATCCACATGTGAATCAATTGAGATTCTATGTGTGCACTTTGCAAATGGTCATCCGCAGAATATACCTGACATTGTTGGCTAGGAGTGCACTGGAAAGTCGTACTATCTACACTTACCGCGAGGACAATGGCATTACAAATGACAAGGACGTGCCATGACAATGCAAATGACACTACTTAGACCGCCTGGGGAGCACAACAAGTCCGAAGCTGAGCACAATTTATGCGACCATCTCAAAATGAGGGTGGGAGATTAGATGTCACCTTCCGCCAGAGCATTGTTGATCTTCATCACAGTTTATAGAGGCCCTGCACGAAGGTGCAGATGGGCCATTATGTAGAAGTAGTCATGTCAACGGAAATCGGCCCTGCACATGTAAGAAGCCCCGAGATCACTGCACGCCCATGGGGAACCGCATCCGCCAAATCCTACACACCGGATCGGGACGTGTCGGGATGCATCCGGAGGTCAAACAGAGTAGGGAGAGATCGGGAGCATGGGAATGACCAAGCCGCACGAAAGCAAAACGAAGACCTGCATCTTCAAAAACATGCGAGGGACCCAATACAATATTCACAACATGATTGTTCAGCCAAAACAAAAATGACAGCGCCTTAAAATCTATTATGTTGGGGCTCCTCCTTCGAGCATCCTGCACATCCACAGCCCACATCTCTTGGGAAACACACAGATACAAACATGTGATTGGATCGGGACCTGAGGCTACAAGTTCTAGTACACGACCATAAAACCAACAAACATCCCTCCATCACAACGCTGGGTTTCCCCTGCGATTTGCAGTATTTAATAAAATTGAGATTTGCGTTGGAGGAAATGACTGCAATGAATTGCAGTCTAATCACATTGAAGTGAACAGAGCGAATGCGACAAAGCCTGTCCGTCGGACTTCCACATTTCCACCGGAATGCGAGGAGAGATTGGTTGCTATAAAACAATGAACTGTCGCAACTTCCTGGCATGTCGCAAGTTCCTGGCGAAATTGCCAGACCCACAAGAAGCTGCACCGGCTACTGTAAAAAGGTGAAGAGAACTGGGGCCGCTGTGCTCCAGACAAGGGGATATGGTTTACATCTTGTCAAGAAGACACAAACAGTTTTCACAATACACAAGTTATCCGAAGTTCATGTAGCGCCACGGACACCAACACCTCAATGTTCCGCGCAACGTTGCGGCAAGTTACTGCCACATGCAAATGTCAGCACAGTGGATGGTTGCAAAAAGAAGAGCTAAACTGCCAAACACATGCTTGTGTTTGAGGCAATACAAGAGTTAGATGGCCACAGCCATCCCGTGCACACTGTAGAACTGGATGACTTGTGGTTGGATGCAATGGATGAGAGGGATACCTCAGCAATACTTAGAATGCAAGACACTGGTTCTAAAAGACTGTCGTGCCTAACGAGTTGCTCCGCCATACCCACCATATCCAGACGTTGTCATTCCCTACCACCCAGGGTGGTCCAGAGGCAAGTGACACTGAAGTTGCCGAAGACAATTGCGACGTGGAGGCCAACAAAAGCAAAAGGCGGTGTTGCGAAAGAGAAATAAACACAAGTTTAATGCAGGTGTCATGAGAATTCACGAGTATACAAACAATCATAGAAGCAGTCGAATACTCCCTCCGTGGGTTGCCGGCATGGTAAGCCAACTGCCCACCTAGCAAGTCTAGTGCACTCCAAAGTTCGTTCACCAAGTTCATGGGGAGAAGTGCCCCTGTGGCCTCACAAAAGCAAAAGAACCTCCAGATGGGGTACGCATGACAAGGGGATCTGGCCCACATCATTGCCGGGGGCTGGGTTAGATCTGGGAGCATGGCGATGGTAATGGCCGAGTTATGGGCAGCCCCCGGCAATGATGTGGGCACATCCAGGTGATTCCCACCACCTCCGCATTCCCTCCCATGAGTGTCCCTACCTACGGCATATGGGCTAGCCCGGTACAGAAGCTGAGATCGACGGTGGGAGCTGTGCCGGGCAGCGTTGGGCTCCCCATCGACGACGGAGATTAGCCCGGGCAGGTGGGATTTTTTTTTTGACGGCGGGCTCATCCTACGGTACACATCATCATCTAGTTCCCGTTGTCATTCCTGTCATTTCCATCCCTTTCATCACCTCCTCCATCCCTTTGCTTTCGCTTCGCCATCCCGTAGCTTTGTGTATCCCATTTGCTTTCGCTTCACCATCCCGCAGCTTTGTGTATAGCATTTTCTTTCGCTTCGCCATCCCGCAGCTTTGTGTATCCCATTTTCTTTCGCTTCGCCATCCCTTTGCTTTGTGTATCCCATTTGCTTTGTGCATCCCTTTGCTTTCGCGAGCACTCTGCACTCGCCATCCCTGCCTCCTATGGCATCTGTTCGTGGTTCTCGATACCCCTCGCCACTAAGCAAAGCTACTGCGCTGTGCACAATGCCATGAATGAGCTCGGCAACACCTGAATTTTATGCAGTTGTGCGATAGTGGAGGTCATGTGGCAGCATGCCGGTGTGTTGTGAGAAGGGATGCCCTCCCTTTTGTTGTCTGTTGGATTGTCCATGACCGGGGTGTTTAGAGTATGCTTCACACAAGTCTTCATAGTGAGGCGCGGCCTGTTAGCTGTAAGATTTTGCAGTACGTGAGATCGTGGAGAGGTCAACTTAATTTGGCGATAGTTTTGGTTGCCTTCTTTAACTGTAAAGTCTCCATTACCTTCAGGCATGAACGCTTCTGCACTCTTACGAGTGTGCACAAATATGGTAGGCCTGTTTCCATGCACGTATTTTATGTAGTGAGGGTTTGTGTAGGGTGCTCAAACAAGCCCATGGCCACCGTGTTCCCAGGTCGTGGGTTTTAGGATGGGAAATCCTTTTTCATAGATAGATTTGTTGGGGAGGAGTTGGGAGGGGTAACCCGCGATCGGTACATGCACATGTCGATACATCTCCCTTGACACAAGTATGGTTCAACGCACGATGTTATAGAATCGGTTGGAAACTTGCTCTGGAATGTGCAGGTTAATGTTGACAATTGTGTTGATGCAAGTATTCAGGTGAACCTAACAGGCGCTTTATGCACAGATTTATCAATGAAACTTGCTCTTTGTTTGATGTAGAATTCCTTCATGTCTGCCACTTGTTTTTGGATTACAAGCTTGCTTGAGACAGTCATAAGGAGACGGTTATTTACTAACGGTGTTGAATGCCTGTCCCTGAAGGATCTGGCTTGTCGACCACACGCAGTACAATAAGGTAGGTACTAAAGTATGAGATACTAGTCTTGGTCGGATACTGTACACCTGTGCATTCATGGCCTTTGGTCATTCTGCATTCATATCTTGATTACATATTGTTAACATATGCATCCGAACCGATGCTTCATTAAGCAAACTCGTATGTGTTCATGTTGCATATGGGCTTTGTGCATGTATTGTTAAATGTCATTATGGTGACTGTCGTTTGATATGTGCAGATCCATTACCAAAGGAGTCGTTACGAGGTG
Source organism: Polytrichum commune (assembly GCA_950295325.1). Taxonomy (NCBI): domain Eukaryota; kingdom Viridiplantae; phylum Streptophyta; class Polytrichopsida; order Polytrichales; family Polytrichaceae; genus Polytrichum; species Polytrichum commune. Next base: position 51,264,626 of record OX485806.1, on the reverse strand, counting down.
CATGATTGATCACAAACCCGGTCTGGGTTCGTCAGAGTGTACTGAGGGTATATGAATATGGAGGGTGAATTGAGAACGCGACTACCACTACATCATCCAGACCGCATCAAGGCAAGGGACTTGAAGTTGCAGCTCCGAGATGAAGTACGTGCAAACAGGAATGAATTGTCGGAGTACAGATGCCCGTGCAATCTTTGTGGGGGTCGGAGGCGACCCTACAAGACTAGCACAGTCGCACGTCACCTAAGGCATCGAGGTAGGCATGGTGCCTTGAGAGGTTGGACCCAGGTAATATTTTTTACTGCACCTGCCATGAGGAACTGGTTTTGTGAGTTTCCATATTATTTTGGTTGTGTTATCCGTATTAATGCAGATGTCATGAGAAGCTGGCTTTGTGAATCTCAATCTATATCTTGGTTGTGCTCAAAGTATTAATGCAGGTGTCATGAGAAGCTGGCTCTGTGAATCTCAATCTATATTTTGCTTGTGGTCAAAGTATTAATGCACACGTCATGAGAAGTTGGGTTTGTGAATGTCAATCTATTTCTTGGTTGTGTTCAAAGTCTCAATGCACCTGCCATGAGAAGCTGGGTTTTGTGAAGTTCCAATCCATCTTGGTTGTGTCCAAAGTCTCAATGCACCTGCCATGAGAAGCTGAATTTGTGAAGTTCCACTACATTTTGGTTGTGCAGAAAGTCTTATTGTGCACAAGCTCCCACTAATGTGTTCGTCATTGCATTCAGGGTGATGACTTTGACTCTTCAGATGAAGAGTGGGACCAACACATTGGGGGTCATGCAAGAGCATTTCTTGGCCTTAATGAGCCCATAGCTGAGATAGCACTAGACGATGGGGTTGGAATTGGAATGATGGTTAGGAACGCATTTGCGCGTGCGGACAATATTCACTTGCGGGCGACCACGGCTGGAAGCTCCCCGACTACAGTTGGGGATCACTCACCCATTCACCATGAGCTGTCTGGAGACGGGGATCATTTTGGCGTTGAGAACACAAACCAAAGGGATAGAGGTGGTGGAGAAATTGAACCTTCAAGCCCGGGGTCGAATCCCTCTGAGTCAGGTGACTCTCACAGCCAGGTACCATTTAGACACGGAGAAGGCAATGGCAGTGGACGATGTAGCGGAGAGGAGGACTTCGATGGCAGGCCAGACAATGTTCACCCGGAGGAGGAGACAAGTGTATCTTCAAGCGAGGATGACTGGGAGGCATCCGATGACAATGGCAGTGATGGGGAGGACGTGGAAGACTTGATGGGCCAAGTTCCAACCGAGCGCATGGGATCAAATCCCGAGATGGATATTGCTGCGACGCTACCATTGTATGAGGGAAGTACCTTGTCAATGTTAAGCGCAACTCTATTGATTGTGAATTGTTGCAAGACACATGGTGTCTCCAACACGTTCATGAACGAACTACTCATGCTTTTAAGCGGGAGCATTTTGCCTGTGGGGAATTGCTTGCCCTCAACAGAGTACGAGGCGAGCAAAATTCTGCGAAGACTTGGTTTGGCGTACAACATGATACATGCATGTCGGAATGGTTGTTGTTTGTTTAGGGGCAATTTAGAGGACAAAGAAACATGTCCAGTTTGCGAGGCTGATAGGTATAGAATGTGCGGTCGTTCAAGGGTACCCACATTGATATTGCGCCATTTCCCGTTAATTCCTCAGCTGCAAAGGATGTTTAGTTCGAGGAAGTTGTCAAAGCTAAACTTATGGCATCATTTTAACAAGTCAGTAGATGGAAATATGAGGCACACAGCTGACTCTCCGCAGTGGAGTTTTGTCCACATAGAATTGGAACCCGAAGCGGGGAATCATGCATTTGGTCGAGATCCACGGGATATACATCTGGGAATTGCCTTGGACGGCATGAACCCATACTCCGAGAAGCGCAGTACTCTGAGCTTGACTCCGGTTATTGCCTTCAACTACAATCTGCCTCCGTGGTTGGTAACCAAAAAATATTTTGTCATGTTGTGTCTTCTAATTCCAAAAAAAGTAAGTCTAACTGGGTTGAATGTTGATGTGTTCATACAACCATTGGTAGATGAGTTGCAGCAGCTCTGGAGTCGGACCGGGGTTCTAACCAGGGACGCTAGAGCGTATATGGGAATGTCACACTTCAATCTGAGGGCTATTTTGATGTGGACTCTTCACGATTTTCCAGCATATGGGCTCATCTCTGGACTGACCACAAAAGGGTTTAAAGCATGCCCTGTATGTCGACCACATACAATATCCCGCAGGTCAAAAATACTTAAGAAAAACGTGTACTGCAAATGCCATAGGAGGTATCTCCCTGAAGACCACTACTTTCGTGGTGCGGATGCTGCATTCGACGGGCTTGCGTGTCATGAAACGTCAGAGGAGCCATTGATAGGGAACCAGACAATTCGACGAGGCCGCCAATCGGAGGCCTACATTGACGGCGGCGGCACGGAGAAGGATGATGAGTTTCCTGCCAAGGAGCACGGTGTGAAGAGGGTGTCCGCACTATACCAGCTACCATACTGGCGGGTTAGTCTTCCATGCCAAAGCCTGTGAATTTTGATGGCTATTGTGCAATTGCATGTTGTCAATTATGTCAATGATATACTTAGTCAACCTATAAATTGTAATGTTGTTTTTGATACCATATTAACTCATAGGACTCGAGATCCTTACTTGATGCCAATTTTCCGGGTTCCATCCAAATTGCCCAAGTCAAACTAAATTAGTTCCTCACATGCCAGGTATGATTTGCATTAAATTAAAAATTTTGTGGTATCTTGTTTGAATATTGTACATCACTGCCTTCTTGTCTGTTAAGAGGTTTAGAACTCTTAATGTTGTCCTGAAATATCATTATAATATCAGGGTGTATCCCTTCCCCATAAATCGATCCTGGACTGGAAGGAAAAACCCTGAACTGCGAACGTGAGTCGCAGGTGACTGCCATGTCACTGTCACAGCTTTAGCTATATCCCTTTGCTTTCTGTTTCAGCATTAGTTTAGCACCCAATGTCAATTATTTTCTAAACACAATCTCTTTTGATGTATTCCCACACAAAAATTGTACATGTTGTAGAATCTGTGAGCATTTATCCCAACCAGTATGGCAAATGCATGTTGTTTAATAGGCAGGAATGAGGTATTGTTGAAATGGGGATACTATAGTGTGCACGTTAATGTCGCGCGATTCAATCCTCATCCATGTTCTGTCATAGTATTCAATTTCCATAGAGCTTATTCAATGATGTTCCAATGTTGTAATATGTTTAACATGCCACATGACCAAGCCGCAGAAGCTCCCAATTCGGCACCTGCTGGATGTAATGCACATAGAGCGCAACATATGCGACAGTTTGTTGAAGTTGCTATTTGGAGCGAAAGATACTGCTGCATCGCGTCGAGATATGGAGGAAGAGAGAGTACGAGAACATTTGTGGGTTCGACGAGGCCCGGTAGCGGGGGGTAATTACTTCAAGCCGGCCGCCCCATATGTATTGACCAAGGAAGAGCAGAAAATCTTTTTGGAGCAATTGAGTGGCATCACAGTACCCACGGGTTATTGCGGGCCAATAAAGAAGAACATACTGCACAACAGAATTGGTAACATGAAGTCTCATGACTTCCACATCTTTTTTCAGTTTCTGCTACCTGTTTGTTTGAGGCATCTTATGGCATGTGGGCCTAGACAAGCCATAATTCGACTGGCAAGGTTGTTCACTATGATCTGCAAGAAAGTCATAAATGTAGCCGAGTTAGAGCTTACACAACATTATGCAGCGGAAACCATGTGTTTGATGGAGATATGGTTCCCACCATCATTTTTTGACATTATGGTCCACTTGCCAATCCACCTTGTTAGACAAGTGAAGATGTGTGGTCCGATTGCTAACGCTTGGTGCTATCCGGTGGAGAGACACTTGAATGTCCTGAAAAAATATGTCCGGAATAGGGCAAATCCCGAAGGTGCAATTGCAAACGCTTATATGTATGACGAGGCTTTAGGTTTCTGCATCGAGTACTTGAAGTTGTATCCTTTCACACGACGAAGGATATGGGACGATGAGGAGGAGCTAGGAGATTGTGGAGAATTTCTGGAGGGAAAAGCCTCGAAGCGAGAACTAACGAGTGAGGAAAGACGAGGAATCCATTCTTGGATTATACGAAATTCTGAAGCTACCAGTGAGCCTTGGAGGTAAACTATTTGTATATCTTGGCAGTCATAATCTCTATCAAGCACGGTCACTCTAATAGTTGTGCTCATGTTTAATGTGCTCATGTTCCGCCAGACTTGAATTAAAATCTGACTTCGCATGTTGTAGGCAGTACCAGGCCCTTGCTGAGCAGCTGGAGGCAGATAGGGAAGCATTCAGAAGGGATGCCGCATCCAGAGGGCTTACACGAAGAGAGCAATATCGATATCCAGATGACATCTTGCACGACCTGCCCGACTTTGTGGAGTGGTTGCCTCAATACACAAACCAACTGGTACATGCCCAGGTTTCGGGCAATGTTGACATTGAGTTACTCCGCCTCTCGGCTCTCCCCTCTAGGGAAGCCGAGACTTACCAACAAATGTGGGCATATGGGAATCACTACAGGGTGGTGAACGAGGGAGACGACTCCGCATTCGTGACGCAGGATAATGGCATCGCCAGTATATTTGGAGCAGAAGAGGGACGAAGTGCTGGCGTGAGCGTGGTAGGCGTCTTGAAGGAGATCATTGTTGTACGATACTCGGCACAAAGGAGAATTGTTTTTCGAGGATCTTGGATCCGCAATGTACCTGGGCCACGATCTTCAACAAAGGTAGACCAGTATGGATTCACCGTGGTACGTTTCAACGACCGGGTTGCAAGAGAAAGGGAACCGTATGTGCTACCGGCAACAGTCCGCCAGGTAATTCATGCACATCTAACATGTGTTTGCTTGCTGGAATGTGGCACCGCTTGTTGAAACGTCCTCCACATGATGTATTGTTGAAGACTGTATTTGTAACTTCTGAACCAATGTCTTGTCATCATTTGGCAATGCTTACTTGCTTAGCAGGTCTTTTTCATCCAAGACTGGCAACATCGAGGGTGGCGCGTGGTGCTCCAGAAGGAACCCCGGTCAAGGAGAGTCGTGGACAACAACGACGAACAAATTTTAGGCATATCAGGAGATTTGATAGGGTTACAACTACCGGTAGACATGAATGCTGTCGAATTCCGCACAAATCTTATGCAAGCTGGGGAAACAGTCCCCGCTGCAGAATTGGCCAGGTTGAATGCACTGGTGAGGGGGGAGGGACATGAGAATGGACCCAAGGCGAGAGGCCCTGCACGAAGGGGCCGAGGTAGGGGAAGGGCAGGCAGGAGGAGAAGACTACCTAGGAGGAATATGAACTAATTCCACAGAATGGAGTTAGCTTCTCTAGTCGTGTTGGCTTCTATGAGTGTAGTCCCATTGCACCTCATTTTTGTGTATAGGGACATGGCCAGGCCACAGTCTTGTTTTTGTCAGATATAACTATTACTCTGGAAATTGGTAGGATGTGTACAGGTAGCATGCTATCACCTGAATATCTTGCAACGCTAACTTAGTTCATTGTGTTCTGCTTCAATACTCATTTAGTGAATTAGTATGAACCTGGCAGCATATAGGCATCCTCAACGGGTATGTGATTGGCAATGTGCACCCTTGGATGATGACAGGGGATTGTTGGTGGGCTTATGCCACATGTGTATCAGTCCCTGTGAATTTGGTTGGGGCAGGCTAACCTATGCCCCCGGTGTGGTTACACTACATATGCAGTACCCGAATGTGTAGAATGCGTGGATGATGAGGCTTGGGATCGTAAATTGATGAGAAGTGATGTTGGTGTTTCTTACATTTGTGATGCCATAGTATGCGCAGGTTGGCGAGCTTGGCAACGTACCTGGGGTCGTGTTATTCTTGGGCCCTTCCCAGAAAAATAATTGTATTCATGCTTTACACCGCACCATTTCGGCTATCTTAATACCGGGTCTTGGGGATCTAGCAGTATTTACCAGTTCCCGAGACGGTGCGGTATGTGACTGTTGAGGAGGTTTGGAATGCGCTGGTTGTGCATGTTCATCCATTCAAGTTGCAGTGACATCGACGAAAATGTGTTCATTGCCCATTAGTCGTTTCTGGGGAAGCTCCCATCGAGCTCAACATCGTGGACTTCCACAAAGAAACATGGCAACCCTCGCACAATTCATGGTAAGGCAGTCATTGTGTTGAGTCTTCTGTAGTCCTGCATGAAATGGTCTTGAGTTTTCAATCAATTATTGTTGGTTTGGTGTACGACTATGTTGCTCATATTGTAATCGTGTAGGTGTTGGATGCGATTTTGGGTGATATGTCGGCTTCGAGCTGGATGGTGAGGTCACATCCGCAGGGAGGTGCATGGCAGAATGGTCTACAAACATAAAGAAAGAGGCTCATTGTGGTGCTTTTGCGCAGATGGAAAACCTAAGCAACCTCACATGGTTGGATTCTGAGAGTCCGAGGATAGGGCTGTTCAGGTAACATTATGTATCCCTTCACACAACAGCTGTATATAAATGTTATGAGCTTGCATGGTGCCATATCTTTGTTCGTTGAATGTGTTTTTATCCTAGTTGTTGCAGGTTGCAAGTGACAGCTAATGAATTGTCAGTACATAATTATATCATTAGTTGTAGGGAAGTGCAGCTTTTAATTGGCGTATTGAGGTTGCCCTTACACACAACATGCGTTAATTTGTCCCAAGAGCTAATTACTGTACAATGCAGCTGAATTTTGCAGTGCCTTATGTAGAGACCAAGCTGCTAAACTCAACCATGCTATCATAGTACAGGTTTCCAGTGAACATTATATTTTGCGTCTTGACATGCATGAAGTGGTCATACATTGGCAGGTACACTTAGAATATGGATAAGACTTGCGAACCGTCACTTGCTGCAGCAGTACGTTTGGAAGTCGCCAACTTTCCAACAAGGGAGCAGGAGATCGTTTTGAGCAGTTAATGTTGTGAAAACTATAGAGGCCGTTTAAAATCCCAATTTATAATATAGAAATGTTCCCCTAGAGTATGTCAATCAAGGGGTGTCTCAGTCTGCGGAGGTTAAGCATGCAGAGTGGGAGTTTACATTTAGTGGTTTCGCCGCGAAGGAAGGCATGCAAACTTTTTAACAGGCTGCATTAATGCGTAGGGAAGACTGCATGGGAAGGGTTAGTTGTGGCAGTTTTGCAATACACCAATGAGGCTAGGGTTGTCAACTTTGATGGAGGCCCGGGTCTTTATGATGGATAGATTCTTCTTCCCTCCATATTTGCATTGTGTACATATAGGCAGAAACCACTCATAGTTTGGCAGGGGATGGACATACCTCAAAAAAGTTGGATTTCGTGAGTCTTGTACAGTCTCACATGTGCATAGTTCGGGTAAGTGTGAAGGGTGTTTTGCAATAGGCTACTTTGCAGAAGGCCTCGGATCCGAGGTCTGTTGTCCTTGGGGGTTGCTAAACTTGATTTGAGGTCAAGTTTATGGCGTCAGGTTGAATGTAGGCATGCCATGTTTGGGTTTCATGTTTAGCTACATTCAACCTGACTCCATAAATTTGAAATCGAATCATTGTATTCTTCATATACAAAGACACGCATGTGTTCATCTAACCGGCCTTTCCAAATTGGGGTGCTATGAACTGCTCCTCTCCAGGTAAAATTTTGACTCGTTATTCGTGCTTGTACTTTTTACATGATCCGTGCTTGCATTGTGGGCTTTATTTGTTCGTTCAAACGGTCTTCAAATAGATATTAATATGTAATGTAGTTTTTAACTTGTTAAGGAGATGACATGGCAATTATCCTATTCATGCAGTATTTGCATCAATTTATAGTGAGTTTAGTGTAAGGTTCCTTCTGTTAGTTGGACTTGGAGCTGTATACTTTGCAGAGTAAATGACAAGCTCCACTAAACTCATGCCTTGTATCTACTTGTTATGTCAGTCAGTAAATGTAGAGTTGTTTAGTGTACAAAGCATAAATCCTGAAAGTGTAATTAATTGTGCAGATTGGCAAGTCTGGAACTCTTAAGGACTGTGGCAGCGGCTTTGAAGCGCTACAGCATCCTGGACCCGGAACGCCAATCCTGTTCTCTGCTCAATGTTCGAAATGTGGCCATAGATTCAATAGCAAATTTGTACTTGTTGGAACATGTCATCCACAGTAGTTCATTTTTTAGAGAAGAAAGGTTCAAACATATTGGGACCATTGAATGCAATTCCATTGAGACTTTAAGAGATGTGGGACGCAGTATTAACTGAGCATGGCAGATAATATTATTGACAGTGAATGCGCAATTTAGTGTAGCTTCATTGGAGTTGCCAAACAATGAAACTCTAGTATGTTGCCCAAAATTTTCATATCGCTGAAATGTATGATGTGAAGTTTGTGTGCAGACTATGACGCTTGATAGACATGTATGTGTGTAATTCTGTGCACGACTTTCTTTCATGGGAATGTAGTTATCATTGCAACCATTGTACAGACCAGTTTTTTCAGTTCCAGTGTCTCTTGCTCATTGACCTGTCCCATTTGTAATCTATGATTTGAATACAAGAGCAAGTAGCATTCGAGTGTAGGTTGAATGCATGTGCAATTGTTCTTGGGTTCAGTCCGCTTGAGGCACAACGCATTGCGGGTGTCAATGGAAATCAAGTGTCACTCGATTTCCAGTGCCAGTGGAAATCGAGTGACACTCGTTTTCAGAAGACAGTGGAAGTTAGCTGCAACTGTATTTTGACTACAAGTTGCATCCAAATGCCACATGTTTCCAACAAGCATTGGACAGCCATCGTCATTGCAGCTAGGGCTGAACCCAATACGTAGGAGCATGTCGGTGTGCGTGGCAGTCAATATAGGACAAACCCGTCCCACAATTAAAGGGAGTGTGTGCACTGTTGGTCGATTGAAACACGCGTAGGAATTGAAGAACAACGATCTAAGAGCGCATTGGGCACGATTGGATGAGATCCGCGGGTTCTCCCCAGGTGTGCATTAATTGTTGCAGAGGCAATCGAGGACATACCTGTGTTTTCACATAATATGGACTTGGCAAGCAATTGCATATCTCCTGAAAGTCATATATATAGCTCGATCATGGAATGACATGGGAGTGTGATTTCGAATTAACTCCGAATCAACGTTTACTCTTTGCGAAAGGCACCAAACACTTGCTGATACGTACATACCTGAACTAACCCAGACATATATATATATATATATATATATTTTACGTACGTAAAGGATGTGTAAACAGTTAAAACCTTGAATGACAGTGACCCAATATTGGTAATTATCGCCCCCCCAAAAAAACTATTAAAATAGTGGTAAAAAGAACCGCAATAGAAAAACGACTGCGGTTTTTTTTAACCATGTTTTCTACTAGTGCCTTTTTGACATTGCTTTTGAGGAGCCAATTCCGAGCTGGAAGGCCTTCGAGTGGATTCTAGAAGACGTAGGCCTATCCCGGCAAATCGACACTAGACCAGAGGAGGCACACGACGTAGTGTATCGACGAATTTGCCATGGATGGAGCTCCGAGCCTCCCGTCACTGTTACTAATGACCCGAGATTCTGTGACTTCCTAAGACGTTGGAAGTGGCCACCTCAAGCCTTGATCGATAGCCTGGAGTACAATTGGCCAGTTATCCCGGGCAGTTTTGTTACCTATCAGGAGTGTTACGAGTCCAATATGCAATTTTCATATGCTCACCACGACCATCAAGACCCAATGTGGTTCCGTGCCGCGATCTTTACAGCTATCCTTGGCTTCTGGTGTAAGAGGTATGAGTTCGCTTACAATGTCAATTTGCTAAGTCGAGCTAACCGGGAGGCAATGTTTTTGACGAAGATAAATTACAACTCTTCGCGGTGGTATCGCTGTCTAGAGGCAATGTGTGCGACGTACTTCATCATTGGCCCACACCATAGTCTAGTGAACGAGTTTGGAACCATGAGGTAAGGTGTTCTCAGTAGAGCATTAAAGAATCAAAAACTGATTCACAACACAATGGTTCCACAAGAAGAGGTGATGGCCCCAGGATATGTTGAAGACTATGGCCCCTCATCCCAGAGACCATTCCGATACTCGGATGCAGGCAATAAGCGCGCAAAGAGGTAGCTTTTGCGGGACGCAAAAAGATTAGTGTGGGGCTATATGTAAGCTCAATTTTTTGGCAATCGCCTGGCTTCAAAGCCCAACCCACTAACTTAGTGATTATTAGCAGCAATAGTCACTTAGGGGCAATTAGCCAGTGTGAACAGTGGGCAATAGCCATTTTGCAGACAGTTGTAACTAACTTCTCCTCCCCCGCTAATAAGGAGGAGGCTGGCCATTGCCGAAGTAGGTTATTTTCATCGTAGTATCAGACATAGTCTCAGGTAGGAGCAATTAGACAGTTTAGGAGCGTTCAAGCACTCAGTGATTGAGGCCGAACAAGTTAGCAATAGGCAATGCCGAGCATGAGGCCGACAGTAGTGGACGGAGTGGAGAGCTGAGTGATTCAGATTCTCAGTAAACCTTGATCTTGAACAATATGAGTAAAGTATCTTGGACATGCAATAGTCTTTGAAGTGGAAGTTGTTGTGGTATGAAAGTTGTTGATGAATAAAGAAGTGTTTATCTGATTTTTGGCAATAGTCTTGAGTCTTGAATTGACTTATCATACGCCAAGAGGGCGAGGAAACTTAGAAAGAAAGGTTGTGACAGGAAGAGTGGCCTAAGTCTGAATGTGGCCATAGTAAAAAAAGAGGCATTTTGAAGTCTGAAGTGAGAGCAAAAAGGGCTATAGACCTTGAGCGAAAGCAGGGCCAATAGCCGTAGGAAGTGACTGAGAGCATCGGCAAGTAGGCGAGTGAGTGGTAGAGTCTCGGAAGAGACCAGTAAGAGTAGAGACAGGATAAAGGCCATAGCCAGCATCGAGAGGAGTCAAGAGGGAGAGAGAAGGAGAGGAGACAGAGAAGGCAGGAAGTCCAAGAAAGGCAATCGCCTGTGTTATTTGGCTATCGCCTACATGTAACCAAAGAGGCAATTAACATGAGAAGGAGAGCAATAGTCTTCATGGCCGTTGAGTGAGTCAGAGTGGGAAGAGGAGAAGACTGGCTAGACCATAGCCTTTACAGGTGTCCTCCCTGAGAGAGAGAAGGCTCTTGAGAGGCAAGTGTACCAGATGAAAGCCTAAGCATGGCTACAAGACATTACTTGGCGTGAAGCCGATGTAGGATTGTAAGGACAAAAACATACTTAGTAGCAGGCTATGTGCTGCAAAAAGACATTACCCTCTCATGAGAGAGAAGTTGTTACTTAGTGAAAGACATTACCAAAGGTGCATCCTTTTAAGCTTAAAATGAACTTAAGTATTAATCAAGGAATATCGCCTGAATTGTTGATACATTGATTATGTATGATCTTGTGTTGTTTGTGGCGATGAGTTGCCAGATAAGTGGGAGATGAGGAGGATGGTTATAGTTTTGAGAAGAATGGCCGAAAGATTGTAAGTTAAACTAAAAATGATTAATTTGAGATTATTGCAAAAGCTCGATTCTTGTTGTGAAAGACAATGTGGCATGCAAAAAGACATTATCCCGGACTACGGTCCCGACCAATTGCCAAGGACAACTTGCCAAGCTTTTGAGCTTCACGACTGAAATAGGTCAAGACATAGAGTGATAGAAAATTCCCTGAAGATAGGACGGAATCACTCACGATTGAGAAAACACAAAGGAACCATAAGAGTGGCGAATAAGTGGAATAATGAAAGGATGAAGGAAGAAATACCCTAAGATGTTATTAAGAACCTTAATCCAATGTGATATTAACCCTTATAGACACTATCTCAGTCTTCCTGGAGACATCGTTCCCTGGGTTTTGTTGTTTTGAGACATAGCAAAAACTTACTACAAGGAATTACCACCATTGGATTCCAATGTGTTCATTGAAACATTCAATTTCATGATTGGTGTTGGTTTGATTTAAGCTGTGATTGCACATGGATTTGTAGATGGACAATATGCCCATTACTCTCTCAATTTCTATTTTCCAAGTTTTAATTAATTTCCATTTAACTTCAAGATTTGGATATGCCTTGAACCTTATCTTCAAGTATTTCAAATTTTAGGAGCCATCCCTTTTTACAAAGCGGTGTTGAGAGTATGTTGATTAACGTGGCTTAGCATAGTATGATATGAAGGGAACTTTGGGATGTTGACACACCTCCAAGATCTTACTCTATCTTGATTATTTCTTACAATCAATGAGCCTTACATTGAGAATGAGATAATTAAGATTGAGATCTTTTAACTCCAAAAATATTTTTAATCAAAACATAAAAAGAAAGGAGGTTTAAAAGTTATTGAAGGGCTTAATAAAGCATGTTAATGAAATACGATAGTGCTTATGCAATTATAAATTAACATGGTGTTTCAACATGAATTATCCTAGCTTATTGCATAGGAATAACCCATGGTGTTGATCATTCTGGCAACGATGTTGGGAAATTCTTGCCATAAACATGCTTTGGTGATTTTGGCAATGCTTACTCAAAGCATGTACCGATCGGAGGACTACAACGGAATATGTACTAAATGAAGTTCTATTTAACAAAGATCTAGCACATTTGGAGAATATGCACTTTAATTGGAAGAATGACAAGTGAAAGGACACATACGAATAACGATCAGGAGATATAAACTACTTTGGATGAACTGAGCTTCCTCAAATTTTGTGAAATTATATTTAAGGGAAGCGAGGCTCAAAATAAATCCAAATAAAATGACCTAGAAAAACCCGATTTTACAAATTATGACAAACCACAATTAAAAATTTCATGAGTGGCAAACAAGAGTTGAAAAACACTCACAACAAATTGGTAGAGGAGATTTTAACAACCAATCAAAGAAAATTTATATAAAGTTGGCCATGGGAATATTCCAACTACATGAAAGCAAGGAATGGACTAGCATCAACAAATGTTTTACCTTAGTATTGTGTATGAGCCGAATAAACATTGATCAAATGTGGAGATGTTTTGAAGAAAATCAAAAATTAAAATAGAATTGGAATTTGAGAGGATTACCAAGGGATTACTTGACAAATTACAACCAATCACATTTTCTACACCGTGGAACAAAATGAAAACCTAATTTGTTGGAATGTATGTTGGAAACAATTCATGTTGCAACCCTTGCTAGCACCCTTTAATTATCTTGGTCATTTTTTCAATTCTAGCAAGGGTCACGAGCGCTAACCTTTCACATTCCGCCATGCTTATGGTTAATTCCCCATTGCGCAGACCTTATAGTTCATAAGAAGGGAACCAACTCTCCTACTTTGCTTTCAAGACTCACCCATAGTTGGTAACCAATTCTTAGATGTGGACTTCCATTCATGGAAGTCCACTCTTATGTTGATCATTGCGTTGCTAGAGCAATACTATAACAACCTGTGATGACAATTGTTACTTCAAGCGAAGTAACAACCCATAAGATTGGCCGGATGGGTGTACTATTCTAATGCCTCCGAGCAATGACCTTCTAATTCCTATAATGTAGAAAACTAATGTAGGGTCTGATACAGATGATTAATGTAGAACATTACTGTATAACACGCAAACATTACTGCATGACATACAAAATATTACTGCATAACACGCAGACATTACTACATGACATGCAGAACACTATTGTATAACACACAAACATTACTCCATAACATGCAGAACATTACTCCATAACACGCTGACATTACTGCATGACATGTAGAACATTACTACATAACACGTAGTACACTACTGTATTACACGCAGTACATTACTACATGACATGTAGTACACTACTGTATAACATGCAAAACATGAATATTGAGCACGAATGTAGGATATTGATGTAGAAGACTAATGAAGATTAGTAATGCAAAGTCTAACACAAAACCTAATGTAAAAGAATAATACCGAACATAATGCACGAGAGTATTATAAAATACTGATGCATAAGACTAATGCAGAATCTAATGTAAATCTAATGCAGGGGACTAATATAGAAGCTTAATGCATCGGACTGATGTAGAACATAATACAAAAGTTTACTATAGGAGACTGATGCAAGAGATTAATCCAAGTTCCAATGTAAAACGTAATGCAAGAGAATAACATAGAAAATTATTGCAGAGGACTGATATAATAATAATGCAAAGGCTAACACATAAACTAGTATATAGACTAAGGCAATAACTATTGGAGTTAAAGATTAAGTAACAATTTAAAAATCCAATAAATTAGGATATCAAAACTAATACAACTAGATAATAACACCTTTGTTTAGTAGGGTTCAAAAACCCTTTTATTCAACATTCATAGGGTTCAAAAATGTTGTTATTCAACATCCATAGGGGTTTATAAAACCTTTTTGTCCATCATTCTTATTCCTACCCTTCAACAACTCTTTTCATCTACCTACATGGAGAGGGGGGAGCGAGAAGAGTAGTCCTAACCACAAGAGTAAGAGTTTAGCCCCCGTGCTCCCTTCGGGGGACTACTCTTCTAACCACCAAGCCTTTTTGGCCGTAGATATAGTCATACCTACATCTAACGGTTGGCATTCATGGCCGCCAACACCCTAGCCGCCATTATCTAAACCCCTAGATTTAACGGTCTTGGTTTCCCAATTGTTTGATCCAATGGCCTTCATCCGTTCAACATCTCATCCGTTTGACATCATTTTCTATTCGTTGTTGTTCTCATTCGACATCGTTTTACGTTGTCATTCCGCCATTCGATGTCATTCTACGCTGTCATTCATCCATTAGGCGTCGTCCTAAGATGTCATTCATCCATTCGATGTCATTCTACGCTGTTATTTATCCATTCGACGTCGTTTTACGTTGTTTTTCATCCATTTGACGTTGTCTTTCGCTCTCCCTCATGCATTGTCTAAATTTCTTCATACTAACTAATTAACATAAATCTAATTTCTATTTACAAACTTCATTTCTATTTAGACTACAACCCAACCATGAGCAGTTTGATTGATTCATACGGATAGATAATAACAAGTTTCTAAAGATAAAAAATAATCGAGAAAGTTCTACGCATACCCGTGTAGTATTTTTTCTTTGTATCTGCCTATAGAATATTTTTGCTTTAATACTAGCTCAATTTGGGATAGCGCGAGTCAATGTAACCAACTGGATTTGAACCCGGGTTTGTCCATATCTAATACCAGTTTCTTGCACAACTCGCATCCATAGGCGGATGTCTCAAAACCTAGTAGCCACCTATACACTAATTATTTCTAATAATTAACTTCTTTGGTTTTTATAGATTGTGGGCCTTAATTCAACCCGTGAGAGGTTTGAGTGGCTCACAATCGGTGCAAGAAAATTGGATGCCAAATGCATTCATTACAATTTGTGCGCAACCTGAGATTGGAGGGTTGCAGTTTGTATGGCCTTGAGTGAAAGTATTCTTATGCATGTGGCATGTTTGTTATGTATGGGAGAAAAAGGCAGTAGCCAAATTAAAGACCATGCTATCCGTGCTAGTGTAGTAAAAAAATTGGGTTGTACTATGTACGACACAAAGTGCTCTCAGGGAGATGGGATGGGGCCTTCGGTTATTCGGGAATTGAATGCTCCTATGGATAGCTTTTCCATTGTGAGCAATATTTGGGCTTATTTCGATGAACAATAGGCACATAAGACCCATATGTGGGTTGTGGACCATCGCACCCTTTCATATGTTGAGAAAATCATAAATGCAGCAATCGAAAGCTACCTTTCCAACCTTAAAATCACCTCGCATGTATCAAAAAATACAATATGTAGTTGTCATTTGGATTGGGTCATATACAAATTGATAGAGGAAATTCTTTCCCATTAATAATACCATGCAATGAAAAAACAACACGGGTTTGTCCCCAACTTGAAACAAAAGAAATTTGTTATCAATGTAGTGCTCAAAGCTCAAGGAATTCGCGACAGTTGTGTCACTCTCCCCATTGTGAATGATTGTCTAGCACTAGTAACTTCCAAAAACAACGCAGCTAATTTGTACTATGTGCACAACCTAGACTATGAGTGGGGTTGTTGTGATTGCGTGTGGGCACTAAAAGAAAACATATGTGTAAACATTAGATAAAGATCTTGATGATACTCCATCATATCCTTGTAGATAGGACAATTACACATTACTATAAATCTCTTATAGGCACATTTGAGGGAGGGTATGGTAACATGCTGGAATTTGTTGTACATTTCCCAAAAAATTGTTATGATACTAGACCACCATGCCCTGCCCTAATGGTGTTGCATGCTAGTGGTAGCCGATATCTCACACCATCTAGGGAGGACATGGGAAAACATGTTTGCAACCTAGACGTTGCCATATGTGATACTTCCATGTTGAAACACCTATTGGCTAACTTGCACGTCGTTTGAAGGAAAAAAAAACATTGTTGGCTCAAATCAAACATGGATAGGTGGAGCCATTCCAAACGTAGCTGCTTTTTTGCCCAACGATAATGGCAATACCATGTCCTTCAAGCATAGGAAAAACTTCTTGGAGCTTTGTCGATAGATGTGTAATGACGCTTGATATTGTTTTGTAACCTATACATGCTATATTCCTTCTCACATGTAGGATGAGCTTGCGATGTTGCTTATATAAAGGTTGGACATGCCTTTCACTTCCACCTTACCTTGTTTCATTTTCCCGTTTTCTATGTATAATTTTTTGAATGCAACTCACTAATGGTTGGCATGTTGGATGGAATCTTGCCAACTACCTCTTTTCCTTCACCTTGGTGTTTTTTGACGTGACACGAGTTAGTGCAGATGTTTGGAAGCGGTTTACAGATGCTTTGATGTCATTGGACTAATTCATGGAATTTCTAATGATGAATTTTACACGCTTCCAAAAACTCATGTGCGTTGTGCCAAAAACTAGTATGTGGCGACAATTCTAGGCTCTGATTCAGCTGTGATATCCTTAACAATTGCCATGCAAAGGCTATTTTCTCCAATGCGGAGCGTTTGATTCAGGTGGTGACATGCTGAGGTTGTTCGGTAGCTAACAATCCCACCTCTTATCATTACGCCTCCCCCACACGATCCACTTAAGGCATACCAAAAACCAACTAAGATGTATAGGCCAAGTTGGGCTCCATAGTGTCATTCCGTCTATTCTCAACAACTCCATGATATTACATAGTAAACTGGGTTTTGAAATCAATAATAAATCGAAACAAGTTTTGGGTATTGGTTTTGGTATTTTACATCAAATGGGAGATTCTATTGAACCCAAAAATTACTCCTTCCTAGCTTTCTCTTCAATCCCCACCCAAACGTTATTCATCAATAAATTTAGACCCATACTATTTATTTTTTGCGACATGTAATTAACTTGTAATCTTGGAGGCAACACTAATAACATTCGTGTTTGTACTCCTAAGGTCTAGAACTTAAGTGAATGATTCTTGTATGGCATCCATGACAACCTCGTGTGCAATTGGGAAACCTCAACAAATGTGTCTATGTCCACGGCTATGGGTGGCGTGGAATTTTGGGGCATGCACACCACATTAAGCTCCTTGTGGTACTTTTGGGCCACCCCCTTTCGAGGGAGCCTAAAAATATCACACAAGCCCTTCGGTGAAGGTGGCCTGCATTTGCAGGCGCCCAAGCCGAACCCGGATGATAGGTGTATAACGTGAGTAGTTAGATTTTTAAGGAAGATTAAATATGCGTCGTAGTACCTCCGGAGGTTAGGCCTTAGTTTTTTACTAGTGTGGCTTTAAACTCCACTAACCAATTTCATATCTAGTTCTAACCTTAACCTACAACCTATTCTACGCGCAGACGCACCAGCCTTGAAACCAAGGCAATCCTAATTTGTGAATTGGGATGGTTCTGATACACCCAACCGGGTGTGACTCATACCACCCTAACTCAACGAACGGAATAACGACAATTTGATGGACCATTCAATTCTTCCTATTTCTTTATTTAGTTCTATTTAGTTTTCTAAGCGGGGGAACTTGGCCTAAGTCCCACCCTTCACACAAATTCCTTCTTAATTACTTACTTTTGTTTGCACGTCCTAACTCACTACATTAACATATTAGGCATCACCCCTTACCTCGGGTCTCTTGCCAACAAGGGTTTACGATTTATTTTGTATGTTTTGATTGTTAAATGTGTTTACACTGGATAGACCACGAAATGCAACTCAATGGGACCAGGGTGACGGGCGACCTGTAGGTTCAACCTGTTGCGCAATCTTCATAAATTGGGGCCATTACTCCCAATCTATGGGGCCAACAACATAATAGTGGATTCGCGGGTCATTAACCCCACCTTTCCACCAACAACATTCAGAGTGGTCGTGTCGGTGATTAATCCGACTTACCACACACGAAACTTGCTAATAAATGAAGCTACTACCACAAAACATACCAAGGGCCCCGAAAACAATGGAATTGGGTACTCCCTTGGCGGTCAAGTGGTCAAGCCACTTGACCTTACGAGATAGGTGAGTGGGTTTAGAAATGCGTACCTTAGCCGTGCTCCCTCCAATCCTAAATGGAAGACTTAAGGTTAGTTAATTTACCTCAATTTTCCTCGGTTGATTTGGGCTTGATGTAGGCCGAGCCGCTACCTCCTTCCTTGCTCCACTTTCCGAGCGTCGACCTTGCCTCCTTCTTTGTAACTAGTTTGGTAGTAAGCGTACCTTAGTTAACAATTAAAATATAAAGTGTTATTTTTCCCTGTAATTTAATCCTAAGCATAATATTTATACTTAGTGCACCAAATTATCTTTCCAATGATCTAAAAATCACTCTAATCGGATAAGAAATGCAAAAGTTATGAGGGTTGGAAGTGTGAGGTCGATTCAACCGACCCTTCCAACCCACCTATCTACCTTCTAACTTCAAAAATTCATAGCACATTCCTTACTACTTGGATCTAGGCTTTCCTTATACCATTGGAAAGCTATGAACAAGCTCTAACTAGAAAAAATTATGACATCAGCAGGTTAAGCTAATAGAAATTCAGCGGACTCCTTGTAACACAGCAGTCAATCAAGAAGGCTTAAACTATGTATCTCGCCTTCAACAATTCATATCTAATTCAAATCTTAGTCAAATCAAACGTTCTATATGACCCTGGAGAGATATTAAAAAGATGTATTTGATAAAAATATGTGATTAGAAAGGTAAGCCGAAGTGAACCCAGCAGGTCCTCTGTAATGCAGCAGTCAACCAAAAGTTCTCAAACTATGTGTCCCATCTTGCACAATTCATATCTAATTCAAATCATGCTCAAATCAAATGTTCTAAGCCATTTTGGAAAGCTACACAAAAGTTCTACTTGGAAAAAATATAATTTCTTGGAATTAAAATTCCTATTGGGCTCGCAGGTCTGATCCAGCAGCCGCTACCCACAAGACCACCCAGTTTTTCTACTCCATCTTTGAAAATCCATAACTAATTGTCATCTCAACCAAATCACAAATGGGAAACGGCTATGGATAGCTATATGAAATCTCTCTAAGAGAAAAATGATAAGTATCTTGTTCTAGCTTTTGAACTAAGCCTTCAGGGCATTGGCAGATGAGGTCTATAATGCCTCTACTCAAAATTCTACCATCCAACCTACCTCTACAAAAGAAGGAATACTTTTGTTGGTGTGTTAATAAACACACAACCTAACTAGGAGAGAGAGAGTAGAGGAGGTTCTCAAGCCTTTCTTCTAGACCATTGAGAATACATGCTAAAGGATTTTTTCCTAACTACATTGAAGCAGGGCTTCGCCAAAAACTAGAGAAAGAGAAAGAGCTACAAGGTGGAAGGAGGGGTTTTTAAACCCTCTCACAAAAGGGTTGGACCCCTCCTCCACCGGATCCATTTTTCAAACCCTTTCCCGAAATTTTGGCTCGGGGGTTTTCCCGGTTGAGGTTGCCACCCTCTCGCCGAGGTGGCTCCGACAAAAAACCTTTAGAAATCTTTCTAATTTTTCCGCCATCGAGTTGGCAAGGGGGCAAGTGGGCAAGTATCCCCCTTGGTCTCTTTCTTTTTTGTCTTCAAAATTCTTCACGCCGATTTTATCTTCTTACCTAAACCACCTCTAATAGTCTTGTGTGCCTCACACTACTAATAAACTAACACTTGCTTAGCTAGCATTTACTAACATTTGCTTAATAGCTAGCATCTACTAATATTTGCTTAGCTAGTTGTTTTTACTAGCTAGCACATTTTTTCTACTTTGCTATCTTCTAGCACTACTTAGTTTCATTTTGACCTTCCTTCTTCTAGGCTAAATGCTAAATGAACTAATTTTTCCTAAATTCCCTATCAATTCTAACTTTTAATGCTAACATTCTAACTAAAAGTGATCCCGCAGAGTGGTGGACCACTCAAAGGGTTCACACTCCTCGTCCAAATTTTGAATTGTACCAAGTGCAAGGATAGGACTAAAAGACATTGAATCTTGCTAATCAAAGTGTAGTTAACTAGGAAATCCTTGTAAAGTCCTCTCCAGTTCATGGGTATGTGGAATGTAGGTCCAACATGCACATCTCCATGCATAGAGGAAGAGTTGTTTGCATCATCTATGGAATGTAGCTCCACCGGGGTTGGACATCCTTTGAGGCCTCTCGTTTGCCCAAATTGCCTATGTTATTCACATTGTTACCAAATACCTCCGCCACCTCACAACATTGAACATCTAGTTCATGCCAAGTATGTGCTGGCGGATACACTTCCAATGTTTGCATCGCTCTCTAACACTATTTTCTACCATATTTTGAAGCTCGTACATGTACTCACTGGGTTCCTATGGTGGGACCATAACGTTTGCCAAACCATAAATACATGGGCATTGTTATGGTGAGCACCTTAAGAAGGGATGTTGTAAACGGAGCATCATGTAACAAATGGGAGTGTGTAAGATTACATGGGTTGGCAAGGACATATCTGATGTCAAGGTCCTTGCAATGTTGTAGCCACCATTTGTAGCATACAAAAGAGGGCGAAAAAATAGTGGGACGATCACAAATCACCCAATCATTGGACCAAAATTGTTTGACGTATTGATTTTTTATACAAACTTCATTGATTTTTTATGCAAGCTTCATTGATTTCTTCTGCAAGCTTCAACCATTTTGTAATGTTGGCAACAATACAACCAATCAAAGCGTGTGATATCAGAGGGGGCAATAGGTTGTGATATCTAAGGAAATAACAAAGAAAAAGGACATACCAAGATACAAGGTAAACCCTTTGAACATGGGATTGTTGCAAGAGTATAGCATGCGCATTCCAACCCTAGACAACTGAATCATACAAAGGCTATGTAGGTTTGATGTTGGCACAAAGAGGATTAGCTACAATCAAAGGATAGAAAACGTGCCAACCCTAAGTAGCTTGCAACAAATGTGGGTAATGCTCGTCATCCCATTATTTCATGGCCTTGGCAATGGTTTCACTAATTTTTTCTTGACTACTACGCTTTTGGGCCACCCCCCTTTGAGGGAGCCTAAAAGTGCTACACAAGTCCTTTGGTGAGGATAGTTTGCACTTGCAGGGTCCCAAGCCAATTCCGGATGGTAGGTGTATACGATGAGTGCATAGATTTTTGGAGGGGAATTGGAATTGCACTTGTAGTACCTCCAAAGATTGGGCCTTAGTTTTTATTATTATGGCTTTAAATTCCACTAATCCATTTCATACCTAGTTCTAACCTAGACCTACAACCTAGTCTAAACACACACACACACAAACCTTGGAACCAAGGCAATCATAACCTATGAATTGAAATTTCTTTGGTACACACTAACCGGATGTGACTCATACCACCCCTAGCTCAATGGACGGAATAATGACAGTTTGAACGACCATTCAATCTTTTCTTACTTCCTTATTTAATTATATTTAACTTTCATAAGTGGGGGGATTTGGCTTAAGTCCCACCTTTACACAACTTCTTTCTTACTTAGTTAATGTTGTTTACACATCCTACCTAACTACATTCATGTAGGGGAATATTATCTTATGAGTGGTGAGCAGTGAGCGGTAACACGTAAGCGGTGAGGAATGAAGAATATTTGGTAATAGGTCCACTGGTATCTTATTAGCGTGGTATTTTGGCACAGTTGTAAGGTTAAAAAGAAAAATTCTAGATTATGAGTAGTGAGAATTAAACATTAAGTAGTGAAAATGACAATGGACATATAAATATGTATCATATAGAAATTTAAATTGTGGTATTGCATCCCATATGACATGATAATAATTAGTATCATTAACATTTATAGTAAGACCAACATAAAAAGAAAATATGACATATTAAAATATAACTTAATATTGCAATAAGTCAATAATACAATACAAACATAGTAAATGCAAGGAAGATAAAAATGGATAGAAAACATGTATAACTCCAAGATATAAATAAAAGTATATTAAAGAAAAAACATCAATTATGGTACTTGAACAAGTGCTACCAAAGAACTAATAAAAAACGAGTCATTTAAAATGAGCTCGAATGAATTCTGATTAGAATTACATGGCGTAAGTTTAGGAGCTTTAGTCTTGATTTAAAAGAGGAGAAAGACTCCAACATTGAATAAATGACATGATTGGTATAAGATGAAGTAGTAGGTTGAAGCACCTTACGTATTTTGGCAGAAGGTTCACCACTCATAACGTCATTTTCCTTAGAATGGTTAGAGACTTGAGTAATTTTTTTTCTCTTTCCTCTTATAGGCTTTGTATATGGTAGATCTTGGTTCAAGATGGTCACGCAATTCCAATTCAAAATGTGAAGTTTTATTAGGTGGACTATCCAGATACCATCCACATTCATACCAATAAACCTCATTCTATTGTTTGTATATTTCAAGAATGAACATGGAATTCTCTGATTGAACATCCTTGAAACTATCAAAGAAATGTGATAGCTTGTCCAAAGCATTAGGAGGAAATAAGATGTGTTTAAAATATATGTCAAAAAAAAATCAAAATTAAAAAATTTGAAACAAAAAAAATTACATTAATGATGCTACAATATATATGAGGGTATCTGTAAATAATCTGTCTCATGGCTTGAAAACCACTAGGTTGTTTTTCAAAGGTTTTGTGTTTTATAACGCCATCAGCCGATTTGAAAATGTGAAAAAAAAATCGTTTTTCAGTATGACACTTTTCAAAACTTCATATAATTAGCAAAAGTTGGCAAAGGTTGAGTTGCATTTGGATCCACGTTGATAATAATGTTCCACTCAAGATCAATGGAATCGTAAAGTGCAGAAGTTTTTTTAGCCAACTATAAAAATGGAAACATAAAAAAAATGATTAAAATGGAAAAAAATAAGCATAAGTACAAAATAGAGAACAAAAACAAAACAAAAATAATATGCACATCTAACTCCAAAGTGTGGCATTGTGTAACCAAATATCAAAAGCCTTATCGGAGACAAACATCTTTGGGAACTTCAAAGCCATCCAAAAAACAGGAGTAAAATTCCAAAGCTCCAACCACTTTACTTTTTGTTAAGAATCCACTTTCGATGTCAAAAGATGTTGAAGTGTTTCTTAATTCATTCGCGGCTCATCGAAGCACAAGTCATAATATTTTTAATTTAAGCTAAGAAATCAAGACCTAAAGAAGGATATGTAATAGGCAAATGCTTTGTAAGATTAAAATCCATCTTGACACATTTAGTGTCCATTGCTGCATTCATAACCTTAGATACACCTTCAGAGGACCGCTCTAGCTTTCGTGTAAGCTGAATTTTTTTTGCAAGATCTCTGGCATCGGCAATCTCACACTGAAAAACTAAATTTCTTTTTTATCCCCCTAGATATTAGTGGCACCGCTAATACCCTGAGGGCCTCTAAAACCAATTTTCATTTTAACCCCCAGGGTATTGTATTGGCAGCATGGCCAATACCCCAAGACCTCTAAACTAGTTTTTATTTTTTCTCCCTTGTCTATTGGTGGCACCATCAATACCCCCGGGCCTCTAAAAATAATTTTCATTTTACTCTTTGGGTATTGGTGGCACCTCCAAATACCTCTAAGGCAGTGAAAATTAATTTTTGTTTATCCCCCACTCTCTACGGTATTGGGGGTGAGGCCAATATCCCAAGGGACTTCAAAACTAATTTTTTCCTTCACCCCATGAGTGTTGGTAGCATTGCTAATACCTCGGGCCTCCAAAACTAATTTTCATTTTTATCCAAGGCTCTCATACGTAATTTTAATTTCGTATTAGGGGGATATTGGCAGTGCTACCAATATATTTTGCATTCCCATACCTCGTTTCTGTTATTTGTACAAACCATGTTAGAAACGCCCATTATCCTTAAACAAATGACTATAATTGTGGCAAGAACAGTTCAAGACATCTGTTTATAGACGCGAGTAATATAAAGAGACTCGTGTGTCAGTCTATATAAACTTGGGTTTGAATCTGGTTGGTTGCATTGACTAGTGTTATTTTCCAATGAGCTAGTGGTTGAGCAAAAAATATAACATAATGGATACATAAAAGAATTTCCTACATTTGTGTGCATAGAATCTTTTTAAATATTTTTTTGCATCAATACAACATATCATGCATCGTTATGTGGGAGTTTTATACTTTTGTCGTGTAGCTCGTTTTCCTCGTCGCATTTTTTGTTTTTGTTATCAGTGTTGGTTTGTCATTTTTCTAAGCTCGTACTGTTGACACTTTGATTTTGGAATTGTTGTACTATATGTTGAGTTGCATTTGCATCCAAGTCTACTTCATGCCCCTCATTGTTCTCTTTCATTTTAGAAAGTTCTATATAGTTTTTTGTTTTAGTTAAATCAACAACATCTTTGTAAACTACGTTTTGAGATTTTTTTCTTCATTTTATTCGCTTACTCACGAGCTCTCTTTGTTGTAAAATACAATAGTCTCCGTCTCATTATTTTTCTCCCACTCAATTCATTACCACTTTCATGTTGTTCTTCGTCTAACATTTGTGATATTGTTGTCCAAATGCTATACACATACCCTTTGTTACACTCATATAATGTTTGGTGCAAAATTCTATATATGAGTATTAGATTTTGTTTTACATCTTCTCTTATTGTTGTATTTAAAATAATTATACAAAATTACTATGATAACGTACAATATGCATGTTATTTAATGATCTACAACACATCCTATATTTTTGGTATCAAAGATCCTAGTACGACGGACTAGAACATGGCCCATTGATTTAGGGTTTCTACGCCAGGGAATCAATTTTGGGACATTTATTATAGTGGTTTTTGGTTTTTTTCACTCTACAATTTTTATTTATTTATTTATTTATTTATGGTATTTGGATATTATTATGTTCGTCTTTGTAATACATCATGCTTATAATAACATGAATGCATTCATTATATTGATATATATGTTCAGCCATTAGGTTTTTCGCCATCTTTTTAAACCTTTTATGTGCTCTGATTTTATAATTATGCAATTAAATCAATCCCATATTGCCAATACAAATAATGGTTTTATTTTGATGTCCAATATCTCATTTCCTCCCTCTTACTTCATCATAGTTATCATCAGAGCTCTTGGATCCTTTGTGCCCTTCACTTTACCGCTTACGGATCAAGGTCATGTGAATGTCTCCGAGGATTTGTTTATCTTGAGGTTCAATCTCCGAATAGGAATTATGGATGTGGAGCAAGATATGTATTGTATGGACATTGATATCTTGGAAACTATTTTGCTTTAGAAGACCATGAATGAAGTTGGCTATTTTTGGATTTGGAGTTTTGGGCCATTTAGAGTTATAGGTATTTTTTATTCATAGGTTCAATCATTCACTGTTGTGCTTACAAACAATTCTTGCACATCTATTGTCTAAGTACCTAACTCTCTAATATGAAGATTAAACCAACTGAAAATATTGTTTTTTTGCTCTCCAATTCGGATGATGATGTTTGTCATGTTGTTGATTTTTTTGATACATCGTTTTTTTTAGAATAGGTGGAACTTCCACTCCACCAAGTGTGTTTCCTACAGATGTTGATAATATCTCTTGCAGTCTACCATTGAAAAAACTACCTCCTCATGTATCTCCTTCTCCCCGTCCACATCTTTACCCTTCTTCATCTTCTTTATGTTTGAGTATCGTCGATGCCTTATAATTGACCAAGTCTAGAAGAAGGTCTAAATCCGATCTTACAACAATTGATTTTGATAACATAGATCTACGTGATGTCAAGTATTTGCGTCCTTCGTTTGATGGTGAAGTTTTGTTTGTGTTGCCCCCATTGTCTATGGATGTTCTTAGTACGTATGGCCGTGCTATGGATGGCATGGATAAGATGTGTGACGGCCATCCTTGGTGCATAACTAATATCAAAAACGATTTTGGATTGTCTTTCAAACATTATTCTTTTGTTGGTCATCTTCAATGTGTAAAAAACTGTTGTGATTATATGTATCGTAATGAAGGTGTTCCTAACAACACTGAATGGGTTGGATCAACTCATGTCCCATTTTTGTGGGGAATGTTGCCCCATAAAAAACAAGATTTGAATGTAACATATGTCAAACTACACCCGTGTGAATTTCATTGTACCATGCTTGGATAATATATATCCACTCTATATCCCTAGAGATGTCAAGGGCTTATACATCTTGGTATTCATGAACACCCTGTGTCAAATGGTATATGCCGTGAGTCACTAGACGTAGCTTATCAATGTGTTGCTAATGAGGTCATGAAAACACCCACTGCCAAGAACTCTGCTATAGTAATAGCAGTAAGCAAACAATTTCTTGCACACCATCTCCTCAAATCTCCATCAAACAATAAAGGGTAACACCTAGCATGTTCATTTTTAGAGGTTGTCATGGATAAATTTAGTATTCTTGCTTCTCCAAATTGTTGTAACTTTATATTAAGCTCTAAACTTTCTATTCATAGTGGAATGATAATGATGGATAGTATAATGGCGCTTCAAGATCATTCGGGCTTCAAATATGTCCATGGTAGTAGATTTCATGGCCAATCCAAAGACAAAGTACTTGTCTTGAAAATGTATGTAGATCTTCAAGGGAGTGGTGTGAATCTTATTAAGCGTATACAAGTTGGAAGAGATATGAAAAACCCATGGACAATATTTGACTATGTCAAACGTCTGAAGAACAAGACTACCCTTGCTTGCCATGTGTTTGATAGCAAATATTACAAGGTATTGACTATTGCGTGTTGTGATATGCAATCTGAAGATGGCGAAGAGTGGTGTGTCAAACGTGAATTTTAAAGGTTTTATGGCGGACAGTGTGCAAACGAATTGGATTGCGGTTAGAAAGATATATAATGAAGGTGATCCAACTTTGCCAATGATGGGTCACGAGCGTATTTGTCTTTTTTATTGGTCACAAAGTTTGGATAAGTTTACACATAAATACATCAAGATATATTTACAATTTCACCACAAAAATTTATGCAAAGACTACAAGGACGCAAAAACAATGGATGAAGCCAAAACTAAATATCATGTCATTTGTTCATGATGGTTGTCATTTGGAGCTGCCAAAGAGGAAGGCGTTCTTGGGCTTTCTGAGTGGTTGGGTTTTTGGCACTTCCGTTATAGGTAATGAGGTGGTCATATGATTCTTGTGTATACATCACCACTTTGTTTTATATAATATTTTTTGTTTATTAATATCGATGGTATATGAAATTTACTATAATTTCTGTAATGTTTGCAGGATATGACTATAAATGAACGTGTTAAAATGCCAACATGTAATTTTGCAGAGACGATGCACAACAAATGGCTCCAACAATCCGGAAATAAAATGACTTGTTTGTACAAAACAACAATGGACGATTTGATCCATGCATTTATGCAAATTGCAAATTATAGGTAAGGGTTGTAAGGTGGTTCAGCTGGTAAAGGCCTTGATTCCTTGTCATTGAAATTGAAGGTTGCTGCTATGTGTGGAGATCCAAAACTATTGGCAGAAGCCATGAAGTTCTATCCACGGGTGGAAGCTCTCAACACTAGGGATTGTACTCTAGAGGGTTCTGAGCTTTTTGGATCTACCAAACGTAAGCTTAATCTACCACTAGGTGCAGATTGCGATTCACATCGATTTGACAAAATGAACTCCTCAATTCCTCGTCCGGTTACAAGAGCTAAAAAGACATGCATAGAGGAATCCTTGAATTCTAAAGAGCATGGTGTGGAACATAGCACATCTATGTTAGAGATTGATCATCCTTCTTTCCATTCGCATATTGCAAGAATGCCACCCAGCTCTGCCAGAGGATGTTGGGCCATGCAAACCAATACCAGGGTTTTTTGCAACGCCAAAGTCGGGATTGGAAAACATGGCATCCCTGCTCCTACGTACAAATGATTGAAGAAGGAATATTGTTCCACCAACAATGTGGAGTATGAGTTTTGGTTTTGCCCTGACAACATTAAACGTTGTATAAATAATAACAAAAAAAACGTGTTGGATTGGCCTGTAGTACCCAACACATGGCCGATGAAGATAGTTATCATTCTCTCAAAGCATGAGGTATTGGCATTCGAAGACTCTAGGTTCCAATTGCAGCAGAGGGAGGTTTTCTATAGTCACCACACTTCCAATCCCTCAAATGGGTTTCTGTGCTCCACCAAACCCGGATGTCCACCCAACTTTTAGGTTTGGAAAGCCAGTGCGCCATAATCTAGCGATACCAATGGCAAAACACAAAAGCAAATGGGAGAACATTGGGCTCATGGACGGTTCTTATGTGGTTGGAGTAACTGCCATTCCATATCGTGGATTTGGAATTGCAATCAACATTGTCTCCAAGGAAGAGACATTCCCATGTGCATTGCGATATGTGCAATTGTGACACGATATGCAATGTTGATATGTGCGATGTTGCATATCGCAATGCACATGCCCTAACTTCACAGAAATGTCAACTCTATCCTTGGGAAGAAAAAGAAAATGGATGTATTGCAAACATCTTTATTATGTGTTTAGATTTTTGTGCAATGTTGATTACAATAGTGACAAATTCATTCACGCTCCAACGTACTCCTATAATGAGGTCATGCGGCTACTTGAACTTGCAAGTATGGTAGACTATGAATTTTATTACAAGGGTTGTCTTCAATCGCATGTTTGACAATTTCAATGACATGTATTAGTGTGGATTGTTATTATAAAAATCAATAATGAATTGATAGTTTTTTAGTTATCCATAGTTATAGGCTCCCTTCATTTATTTTTCTTTGCAAAATGCATACACTTTATACAATTTCTTGCCAAATACATATATCAAATTTAGAATGTGTACATTAAAACCAACTTTATTTTCAAAATATGGTAGTTTTTATTACTCACCACTTATTGCTCATTTCTCATGTCTTAGTTTCCCTTATTCATGTATTACGCATCACCCATTGCATGGTTGATGCACCCCTTAGTTCAGAACCTTCTGAAACCCCTTGAAGGTCGTGTGATAACTCAAGCCATTTGGACTTCAATGGTCCGAAGGGTGGTGTTATCCTATCGGGTTAAATTTCCAATTCAAACTACTTACCAACAAGGGTTCACGATATGTTTTTATGTTTTTTATCGTTAAGTGTGTTTACACTAGATAGACCACAAAATGCAACTTATTGGGACTAGGGTGAAAAACAATACGTAGGCTATTCCACCAACGACATTCAGAGTGGTTGTATCGGTGATTAATCCGACTTCACCACATACAGAACTTTTCAAATAATAAAAAATACTATCACAAAACATACCAAGGGGTCCTGAAAACAGTGAAGGTGGGTACTTCCCTTAATGATCAAGTGATCAAATCACTTTACCTTACGCAATAGGTGAGTAGATTTAGGAATGCATACATTGGTTGCACTCCCTCCAACTCTAATTGAGCGTTTGACAATTCATTTCAATGCTCCTAGTTTGGTTGGGCTCGATGTAGGCCAAGGGGCTACATCCTTCCCTTGCTCCACTTCCCATACATTGACCTTGTCTCTTTGCTTGTAACTAACTTGGTTATGGAGTTTGGGTTATTCAACGATTAAAACATCATTTTAATGCAATATAACTTTGGCCTCACCATAATTAATTTATATAGTACACATCATTAGTTTCTAGAGATATAAAATTCATTTTAGTCGGATACAAATTGCAAAAATTACGAGGTTTGAAAACGCGATATCTATTCAACCAAGCCTTCTACCTCCACCTATCTTAATTATAAATTCAAATACTTATAGTTAATTCATTATTGCTTAGATTGGGGTTCACCATACATCATTAAAAACTATAAATAAAACTATAAAACTCTAAATGTATATATATATATATATATATATATATGAGAGTAGTAAGGTAAGCTGAGATGGATCTACCAACCTATCTGTAATGTAGTTGTCAACTGAAAAACCTCAAACTTTGTATCCCACCTTTTGAAATCCATATCTAATTCATTATTCACTGAAATCACACTTTCTAAATGGACATACAAAGTGAGATAAAAACTCTACATGGAAAATAAAATAAAACTTAAGATTGAATTTTTAATCAGGCTAGCAAGTTTGATCCAGTAGCCGTTGTTCAAATGAACATCCTACTTTTCTTTCCAACTTTGAAAATTCATAACCATTTGCTACCTCAACCAATTTGCAAATGAAAAACGGCTATGGATAGCTATAGAAAATCTCTTTAAGAAATAAATGAAAAACTTTTAGGTCTACATGGTAAACCAATCATTCATGCCATCAACAACCAAGGTCTAGAATGTGTCAACTTGTAAACATGCATTCTAACCTACCTCTAAGAAGAAAAGTTGTGTGTTAACAAATACACATTCTAACTACGAGAAAGTAAAGAAAGGGTTTCCTCAAGCCAAACTACTAGGCAATTGAAAGGAAATTGAAGAATGTTTTTACCAACTACATAGAGGTAGGGCTTCGCCCAAGCGTTGAGAAGAAAATCAATATTACAATCTGGAAAAAAAAGGTCTTTAAACCCTCTAAAAAGAATGGTTGGACCCCATTGCCATTGGCCTCATTCTCTTGAACCACCCCTCCAATTTGGGCTCAAGGATTTTTGTCAATTGAGATTGTCACATTTTTGCCGAGGTGGCTCTAACGGGAGTCCTTCAAATTTTTCCTAATATTTTGCCATCGAGTTAGCAAAGAAGCAAGTGGATAAGTGATCATTTTTTAAAAAAAAAATTATATGTTTAAAAAAAAATTCATGCCTATTTTTCCTTCTTACGCCAAACACCTCCATTTATCTTGTATAGCCCACACTGATTAATAGACTAATTCTTGCTTAGCTAGTTTTTACTTACTTAACATCTTAGCTAGTTGCTTTTAATAGCCAAAAATTTGTCTTACTAAGCTAGTTTCTTTGTTTGTTAGCATTTTTATCTAATTTAGCTAGTTTCTATCACTAGTTAGTTTTTCTTTTGACTAACCCCACTTTAACTAGTTTTTTTTCCCAAAGTCCTCAGTAATTAATCTTTCCATTTTTGGGTTAACTACTAGATGAACAATTTTTTTTATAATTCCCTATCAATTCTAGTTTTTAATGCTAAAATCCTAACCTAAAGTGACCATGTGGTGTGGTGAACCACTTTAGGGGTTCACACTGACGGTTTTTGTTGTATTGTTCTTGTTGTTTTGTCACCTCCCGCATCATATAGATGTGTTGCACGTAAGTGAATAAAACACCAATCTCAATGGCAACAGTAGTAGTGCCATGTACCTTACTAACAATTGCCATGATAGTCTACGTGGTTATTGGTATCATATATGGCCTGGCTTGAATAAGCATAGAAGTGACATGTTACAAAGATATTATCATCCCTTAACACATGTTACAAAGATCAAATACAAAATGAAGAGGATCGGCACAATGACTACAATCCACTATGACCACATCGTCCAATGTTACAACATTGCAGAATATCATAAATTGCAAAGAAGACATGAATGGATGGGAAACAAAATATAGTTTGTACTTGATGTGAAGGAGAGTAAAATCTATTGTAGGCATCAAAGAACTCATCCATGAACGATGGGTCGTCCTTCCACTTGTCAATATTTTCTTGGAAGGCATGAAGTTTGCCGCACTCCAAATCAAACTTCAACAAAGCACATGCCAACAAATGGAATAAACATAGGGGTTGTATTAGGGGCCTCAGGGCCTAGTTTGGGGATGTTCATTTCAAGATCCACGTGTGGCTCTCACATAGAAAGCATGTAGATCCTTTTGCAGCCCCAAAGCCATATCATGCAAACCTTTTGAGGTGTCCATAGGAGAGATATGGGTAAAATGTGCCATAGGGATAGCAGGCCGCACATGTGCAGCAGGATAAAGAACAACATTAATTTCAAAGGGATTGCACGATTGAATAGGCATCACACAAATGGGGGGGGGGAGGAGGTCCAAAGTGGCCACCACTTCTAGTTGGTAGATGTGCAATTTGTGTTGGGTTTTATGCTTGCCGTTCACCAACAACATTTTGTTGCGAATGCAAAGGGTATTGTTTCTTGTGCAAGGTGTTGGACCACCAGCTTGAATGGAAAACTCAATGGTCATCTGCCATCTAAGCATGAAAATGTTTCTTGGGTTGGGAAGGCCGTCATGTTTGAGGTCAACAAAATTTGGTGGCATGGGCCGTGCATTATCTTGTTTGGGAGGGTGTTGTGATTTATTATTGTTGGGCAAGCTGTCAATGTCTCAAGTGTCGGCTCCATGAACCATCACTCATGCATTTTGGCTCCAAAGGGAGGATAAATAATTTTTTTTAGCTCGGGGTTAAGATCTTGCCAAATTATCGTGCAACTTATCCTATAACGAGTTGTTACCATGTTGCAAAGCGAGTGTGAGGTCCTTACCTTGTTTTTTTGTTTTAAAGATTGGGCTAGATAGTGAGGTTTGCAATGGTTGGGGTAGGGGGAGAGGAAAATAAAGGGCAAGCAGTGGAAGCCTTATTATTTTGATAGATGGTGAGGATGACATTGCATAAAGTAGAAAACTAGCTAGGGGTCATGGAAGTCGAGGGAGAGGAAGAGGGAGGGATAGAAATTGATGAGGATGATGAAAGTATAGATGGGAGGGGAGGGGGAGAGGTTCTTTGTAGAAACCATGTGATCATAATAACATCAGGGCAAGATATGAAACAAAGAATTAATCATTGGAGAATTCCGCATTTGATCCAATTTTCACAAGCTTTACTAGACCATATCATGGCCCCACAAATTTATCAAATGACATACCATGTAGCATTGGCTAAGATAAATCAAAATGAAGCTAGTTTAGCTAAGAATTAAAAGAACTACGATTTTAAGATCCTAAGATATTGAAATAAAAATAGAATTAAATTTTAATTAAATTTACATAAGTAGGAATTGTCCCTTACCTTTAGAAAACAAATAGGCATGGTGGTAGACCTTCCAAAGGCAAAGGGAACCCACTTTATACTTAAACAATGTATATGTTTGGGGTTAAATGCCTGGAAGTACCTTATGGTTGGGTGGTTCATGCCAATGCCATGTAGAATTTTGGCTAGATCTGGCTAGAGTTCTAGGTGGACATAGTAGATATTCATTGCATTTGTATCAAAGCCAATTTTAATGTTCTTGGGGGAAAAAATGTTTCTAGAGATATTGTTATGGATAGTGGTTTTAAAAAGTTTTTTTTATAAATTCTTCACTATTCAATGGCTCACGGTTGAGATACATGTGTTGAAGGTGGCAAAAGATCATGCTAAATTGAAGATTGCAATTTTGAAAGTTGCAAAAAAATACAAGTATTTAGGTTCAAGCTAGTGAATCCTAAGAAGTTTCAAGAAGGGCAAGTGCATATTAATGCTTGGTTGGATGTGATAAAGAATCATATTCAAGGTAGAAATATTACCCACAAAATTTGGATTAATTTGGAAAAACAAATTGGAGTTCAAAGCTCCTCAACATGGCAAATTGTTGCTAAGAAGTTGGCACTTAGGCGTAAGGAGCTAAGGATTGAGTGCATTTCAAAGAGGCACATATTAAAGCCTATGGATATGCTAACTCTAAGCCACTTATAACAACCAAACTAGAAAAATTGACTCCAACCTCATTTTGTGGAAAATCATGCAAATAAGTTCCAAAATTTATGTGCACAGATTGTAACTTTACTTATGAGTATTAGAGACAAAATTCAATGAATCATTTTTGGACCGAAACCAAAGATAAGATTAAAAGACCCAATGAATAATGTTTAACCTTGGGGGAATTTTCAAAGTGTTTATAGATGTTGTTTCAATCAATGCTGATTTTTAGCAAGTTAGGGCTTCATTATGGGAAACACCTAGCAAAAGTATCAAGAAGAAAAGTCCTACCACCAAAAAAGGAGTTGTTGGTCCCCTCAAAACTTAAAGGAAATTTCTTATCAAGTCGATGATGGTGATTAGATTGACTACAAAAATATAGTTTTCACAAAGAAAGAAAGAAAGAAAGAAATGGCTATTATTGTGTAGAATAGAGATGTAGAAGAAATAATTGCTCTGAGAATTCCCAAAAGTCTAATGGTGAGAAGAAGGGTATTTGAATCTTCAAAAAACAACAGTGAGCAATTTTTTGAAGAAGAAACGAACTATAGATTTAAATTTTTGGAATCTCTCGTTTCCATCTTACAATCCAAGATAGGAAGTTCTATTGATTTTGTATAGGATTCTAAACTTTGATATGAAATTAAATTGCTTAATCTTCATAGCTCCCTAGAGACCATTTTTTTGCTAAAAATTCTAATGTTTATGAATAATGCTTATAATTTGATCATTTTCTTGAAAATTTAGCCAAATTTATATCAACACAAAAAATTTAAGACAAGTGTTTGTATTTTTTGTTCAAAATAAGAGGGCTTATTCAAAAAATAAAATGATTATGGACAATTGTTAAGATTTTTTTGCTATATGAGTGTAAATACACTTAAAGAGATGCCTTTGGATTGACAAGGAGAAAGATTTGGATGTGTATTGTTATCCACCTAAGCTTAAAAATCTTCAATACTCTAAGTTTGAGTAGTAGTGTAGCCATGCAATATAAAGGGGATGTTTCTAGAATGGATGCGTATGTTTTGTTGTATATCGTTGCTAATCATTGTAATTTGAATCCATCATATGCTAGACATATCGGTTTGCATGTAAGGTTAGACTAAGAAATGGAACAAAAGGGGAGTGTCAAAGTGAATGTCAAGATTCAAAAATATCAATATTAAATTTAACGTTTATTTACAAAATAAATTAAGGTTTTGACTTGAATTAGGGCAATGAATATTTTTTTAAATATAGAGCCTAATTGACTATGCGTCTAAAACATGTATATTGCATTAAAAAACAAATTTCATTATTTTTATTATGAATACTAACAAAAAAAAGTTCAACCCTCAAGATAAAACCCTATCCGCATTACATTTCAAAATTGGCAATAAAAAATGGTTGTCAACCTAAACTTGTCCATTTGAAAAAGATAAAAAGTTGAGAATTATTGAAAATTTCTCCAAAGATATTTGTTTCTCTAAAGGTAGAAGATAGCTTGGTAAGGCCTTTGGTACAAGAATATGGAATCATTTTCTAACCAACACCCCTAGGCTCCCACCTAAAAGAGAGAAAAAACTCACACTATAACATTCAATAAAAAACATAAACACTCTTCTGAACTTATTTATAGGCTTAGTCCATCGGAGATTAAAGGGACCAAAAGGAAATTAGCAAAACACGTATGATTCACACAAGGTGGATAAAACCAAAATCTTCACCTTATGGATGACCAATCTTATTTGTTGAGAAGAAAGTGTAGAAGCAAAGGCTTTGAATGGAGAAAAAAAACCTTAATGTTGCTCTTGGTCAAAGGTTGCATTGGTAAATAAAGAGTCAACGAAAACCAAGAAGTCAACGCTCGGTTTAGGGTTGGCCGAGTTAGGGTTGGCCACCAAGCTAGGGTTGGCCGGCACAATGTAACCTAAACTTATGAATAAAATGCAAGGCCGGGGTGAGGAAAACTATCTCACTCCAAGCATTGTTCATATGCCTTTGTGTATGTGTGAATGTTTGTGCAATCTTTTTTCTACTCCTATTGAATCCTTCAATAGGTTATGGGCCCATTCATGCTAGTGGAAGTAGAGATTTGAGTGCATCCTTGTTGCGGGTGGATCGTGGCGGCCGGAGCTTCGGGAGGTGCGGCATCGACCGGCGGTTGAAGGAGGCGAGGTCTTGAGGTTGTAATCTTTTCTTGCTCACTTGTTTTTTTGTTTTTTGATGCATTTTTGAGGCATTACAATATGATGTGATGCATTTGAGAGTTTGAGGTGCATATGAGGTGAGGAACTCCTCTTTTGAGTGATTTAAGTGCTCTCTTAGTCTCTTTGAGTGAAAAAAGATTTGAATGGACATACTTGAAAGTTTGATGTGCATATGAGGTGAGGAACTCCTCTTTTGAGTGATTTAAGTGCTCTCTTAGTCTCTTTGAGTGAAAAAAGATTTGAATGGACATACTTGAAAGTTTGATGTGCATATGAGGTGAGGAACTCCTCTTTTGAGTGATTTAAGTGCTCTCTTAGTCTCTTTGAGTTAAATTTTTTTTTAATGGACATACTTGAGAGTTTGAGGTGCATATGAGGTGAGGAACTCCTCTTTTGAGTGATTTGAATGTTCTCTTAGTCTCTTTGACTGAAGAAATATTTGAGTGGACATACTTGAAAGCTTGAGGTGCATATGAGGTGAGGAACTCCTATTTTTTGAGTGATTTGAATGCTCTCTTAGTCTCTTTGACTGAAGAAAGATTTGAATGGACATACTTGAGAGTTTGAGGTGCATATGAGGTGAGAAACTCCTCTTTTGAGTGATTTGAGTGTTCTCTTAGTCTCTTTGAATGAAGAAGGATTTGAGTGGACACTCATTTGTTGAGGTGAATTTAACATTGTGAGACTTTTAGAAGATCCAACTTGAGAGCTTTGAATGGAAAGAGGATTTATTGAATGATTCTAGGCTTCTTACACCATCCTTGAATAGAGAGGGATCCTAGTGAAGGCATTTGAGAGATGGCTTCTTTTGAGGGCGAGAGTGCCAAAACCATTGATAAGTTCCATGGAGAAATGTTAAACCTTTGGAAGTTCAAGATTGAAATGCTCTCGGCCTCCATGGATCTTTGGGACATTATTGATGGATCCGAGGAGGCTCCACCCTCAAATGCGGATCCGAAGGTGAAGAAGGAATACGAGCGGCGTGTAAGGAAGGCCATGACCGTGATTGGCCTCAACTTGGCCGACAACCAACTTGCCCACATCAAGAGTTGTAAGGGACCCGCGGAGGCGTGGAAGACTCTTTGTAACATCCATGAGACAAAGAATTTGTCCAACATTCTATTCATCCGCCGCAAGTTCTTCACGTGCAAGATGCAAGAAGGAGAAGATGTTTTGGATCACATCAACCACGTAAAGGCACTTGCGGATCAACTTGCATGCATGGAGGTACCCGTGTGAGACGAGGACACCGTCATAACGTTGCTCGAGAGCTTGCCGCCCTCGTACGAATACTTGATCACGACATTGGAGACCAAGGCGAGGGCGGAGCTTACGATGGACTACGTCACGGTGCGATTAATGCACGAGGTGTCAAAGCGCAAGGAAAAAAACCCGTGAAGTGAGGATGCGGCAATAATGTTGCGGCAAGGTAAGATGGATACATCGTCTTCATGCCAAATTGGGCAAG
This sequence comes from Polytrichum commune, assembly GCA_950295325.1. NCBI lineage: Eukaryota > Viridiplantae > Streptophyta > Polytrichopsida > Polytrichales > Polytrichaceae > Polytrichum > Polytrichum commune. The sequence goes on along the minus strand of OX485806.1, from coordinate 51,226,797 downwards.
GCACACGAACGTGCTTTTATTGTGGCAAACCGGGTCACATTGCCCGGTTTTGTCACAAGGCCAAGAACAAGGAGAGGGAGAACGCCAAGATTGTGAAGGATGACGCCGATTTTGCATTCACCGTGTAACACACACCTCATGCGCGGAGCATGTCGGAATGGATAATGGATTCTGGAGCAATGAAGCACATGACCTCTCATCGCCTCGCATTCGACATATATGAGGTATTCACTTCACGAAGTGTACATTTGGGAGATGATAGCATCTTGGAGGCAATCGGTATTGGATCCATTGTGGCGGAGGTTATGGTGAGAGGCAAGATTAATAAGATCCGCATCAATGAATGCCTCCATGTACCGAAATTGCATGCCAATTTGCTCTTGGTGAGTAACTTGTGTCGAGCGGTTTGAAGGTGCAATTCAACATCAATGAATGCATCATTCAGGTTTCCGATGGTCATCCCGTTGCCATGGCACCTCGGGAGGGAAATTTATATCACTTGCATGTTGTAAAGGTACACGGAATAAATGCGGCCAACTTGGTGCAATCTAATGGAGGAGACGGAGGTCTCCAACTTTGGCACGGCCGCCTCGGTCATTTGAACGAGAATGGCGTACGTGCACTCCGGAGCATGGTGACCGGCATCGACCTCACCAAAGTTTCTTGTCCTTTGCCTTTGGTTTGCGAAGCATGCATTGAAGGCAAACAACATCGGTTGCCATTTCCCACCGAAGGAGCGAGGCGAGCCACAAAGCCTTTGGAAATTGTGCACTCCGACGTATGCGGACCCATGCGCACCACATCCATGGGCGGTGCAAAGTATTTTGTCACCTTCATTGACGATTTGTCGAGGAAGGTGTGGTTGTACGTGTTGAAGACCAAAGACGAATGTTTCATAAGGTTCAAGGGATTCAAGGCGCTTGTAGAAATGCAATCCGAGCACAAGATCAAGGCGTTTCGCTCGGACAATGGCGGAGAGTTCATGTCCAAGGCATTCATGAAGTTTTTGGTGGACCACGGCATCGCCAAAGAAACGTCTACACCGTATCGGCCGCAACAAAACGGAGTGGCAGAACGTGCGAATCGTACCATTGTAGAGATGGCAAGGAGCATGATCCATGCTCAAAAGCTCGACAAATCATTTTGGGCGGAAGCGGTGGTGGACGTGGTTTATACGAGAAACCGGTGTCCAACAAGGGCATTGGAGCGCATGACTCCCGAGGAAGTGTGGAGCGGGAGGAAACCTAGCGTTGCGCATATGCGAGTGTTTGGATGCTTGGCGTATGCAATGATGCCGGAAGAGAAGAGGGATAAGCTTGACACCAAAGGCACCAAATGTTTGTTTCTAGGATATTGTGAAGGTACTAAGGCCTATAGGCTTATGTGTTTGCAAACGAAGAAAATCATAAAATGTAGGGACGTGGAATTCTTAGAGGATTCTACAAGCATGGGGGTGATTCGGAGATACGTCCAAATGGGAGAAATGAAGGACCAAATGTGGTAATTGTGGACGAATCTCCAAAACGTGTGCATAATGATGAGTGTAAGGAGAGAGTGAGAGATAATGTGGCTCAAAATGGAGGACCAACATTGAGTGATGGCACGGATGAGAGAGTTGGTGAGGCTCCGCAACCGCATGCAATGAGTGATGGCAATGGAGCGAATGTTCGTGATGCAATACGCACATTGAGTGATGGCAATGGAGAGAGTTTTGGTAAGGATGGAAGGTATCCTTTGAGGGAATGGCGGCCACGCGGAGAATGGTGGAAAAATCACATTCTTCCCCAACACGAACGAGAACGTACCAATGTGGCACTTGTAGACGACCCGTTGAATTTGTGTGAGGCGATACGATCCGAGGATGCGAGCAAGTGGGAGACCGCAATGCAAAAGGAGTACGACTCGTTCGTGGCCAACGGAACGTAGGAGTTAAGCACCCTTCCCGAGGGTCGTAGGAGTGTTGGGTGCAAATGGGTGTTTCGCACCAAACAGGATGCATCGGGCAACATCATAAGGAACAAAGTGGCGGTGGGATCTCTCATGTATGCCATGGTGGGCACACGGCCGGACCTTGCATTTGCGGTAAATACGGTGAGTCAATTCATGGCCAAGGCTGGTCCGTTGCATTGGATGGCCGTGAAACGTATCTTGAGGTATTTGAAGGGGACTTTGGAACTCAAACTTTCCCTTGGAGGTAACGACATATCTTTGGTAGGATTTTGCGATGCGGATTGGGCGGGCGACACCAATGATCGACGGTCTACGACGGGGTACGTATTTATTGTGGGCTGTGGAGCCATTTCATGGAAATGCAAGAAACAACCCACCATTGCATTGTCCACAACGGAGGCGGAATACATGGCTACTAGTCAATGTACAAAAGACGCGATTTGGCTACGACAACTATTGGCGGACGTGGGATATGTGCAAGAAAGAGCCACATCCATCATATGTGATAACCAAGGTTGCATACAACTTGCTAAGAATCCCATGCATCATTGCCGCACCAAACACATCGGCATCCAACACCATTTCATTATGGAGAAATTAGAGACGAAAGAGATATGTTTGAGTTATTGTCCTACGGAGCATATGATAGCGGATGTACTAACAAAAGCATTAGCAAAGAATAGGCATCATTCATTAAGTACGGCAATGGGCTTAGAAGTCTTTGACAATTCGCAAAGTGGGAGTGTAGAAGGAAAGACTTTGAATGGAGAAAGAAAGCCTTAATGTTGCTCTTGGTCAAACGTTGCATTAGAAAATAAATAGTCAACGAAAACCGAAAAGTCAACGCTCGGTTTAGGGTTGGCCGGGACAATGTAACCTAAACTTATGAATAAAAGGCAAGGCCGGGGTGAGGAAAACTATCTCACTCCAAGCATTGTTCATATGCCTTTGTGTATGTGTGAATGTTTATGCAATATTTTCTCTACTCCTATTGAATCCTTCAATAGAAAGATGGTGGTTTCATAATGGTGATAGATCTTAGAGCTTTAAATGATTTAACCATAAATAATTAATATCCATTACCAAAAATTGATGATTTATATGAACAATTGGCATAATTTTGTATGTTTTGTTCATTGATCTTGCTCAAAGGTATCATCAAACTAGAATTTTAAAAGAAAATGTATCCCAAAATGCATCTATGGTGCCATTTGGTCAATATCAATTCAAAATTGGGTATTTGATTGACCAATGCACCAACATTTCTCCAAGGAGTAATGAAAATAATTTTTGGATATTTTTTGAAAAATTTGAATTGATGTATCTTGATGCCAACCCTCATTCATCCCATCTAGAGATATCAACTACTATCATTGAATCCACCAAATCGACAATACATCAAATCCACAAAGTTTTTAATACTACATATAATATTTAGTGAAAAATAAATCATAATTAAAGCCTAAGCCATATGTTTAGTGTACCCAACTTTTCTTGGTATTTAACAAGACAAAAGATGAAATTTCATAACAAAAATTACATACACAATGACATATGAACAATGTTTGGAGTGAGACGGTCTCCTCCACCCTTTGTCTTGCCCTTTATTCCTCATTTTATATCGCGTACCTCTTCATGAGGAATGCTTGAAACACCATGGGCACAAGGGGGACCCCGGAGTGACACCCGGGATTTGTGGAGTCGTTGGTGAGAGGGCCCAAGGGATCGAACTGTGGGTGAATGCCCCGGGCGTTGTGTCGCAACCCTTGCTAGCCCCCTTAGCAATATTGTCTCTTTTCATTTCTAGCAAAGGTAACGAGCGCTAACCCTTTGCATTCCGCCATGCTAATGGTTAGTTCCTCCTACCCCGGACCTTCGAGTTCATAAGAGGGGAACCAACCCTCCTACTTTACTTTCGGGACTCACCCCTTAATTGGTAACCCATTTTTTCAATGTGGACTTCCATCCATGGAAGTCCAATCCTATATTGATCATCGTGTTGCCGGAGCAACACTACAACAACCCGAAGCGTGCTAGGCAACTATGGCCTCACATTGGGCCAATGCCCATGGAGGCCGTGCCGTTCGGCCTCCGGTGGGTGAAGCCACACCACCTCACCCATATAAGCCTCTAGGACTCTACGCGGGGCCCCTACCCCACCGTCAAGAAACCTCTTGTCTCTCTACCAAGAGTTGGGGCCAAGTAGACATTTTCCTTTAGTTGTTGGGCTTAGAAGCCCCCAGCAGGTTTAAACCATCATAATTTCCTTGTATGATGTCCGATCCTAACAAGCAACCACTCCATCATCATCTACGCTTTACTTAGATGCCAATGGACTCCTCCATTGCGCCATTCAAGTAAGTATTGACGAAGTTATGCCTGTTTGAACCTTGGCAGTCCCGGGAATCACTCCCAGGCACTGCTGTACTAGGGCGCTGTCCCGGGACAGCGCCCCACTCAAATTGCCATAACTCCTAGCTCACACCTCCGATTGAGGTGATCTTGAGCAATCTAGAATCACCACGTCATGAGCTACGCATAGCTCATGGCCTTACCCTTGTGCCTCCTAGTCTCTGTGGGTGGGAGGCATTCCCAATGTCCGGGGTCCTCACCCACACTAGGATCACTTGGGCCCTCTCACCAACGGCGCCACAAGTCTCGGGTGTCACTCTGGGGTCCCGTTTGTGCCCATGGTGTTTCAGGCACTCCTCATGAAGAGGTGCGCGATATCCACCCCCACCAAACGGAGTCGATGCCCTCATTGACTATACTCGTAGTTGGCACACCAATTCTCAAGGTGCCATCCTCTATGGTGCGGCATTGTGTTTACCTTAGGGCGCGACCCCCACAATGCATCTTCAAATTTGGCATAGTCCCAAAGGTGTCGTTCCTAGGTGGTCTGTTAGCGACCTTGGATCTACCCTCCAAGGACCTATCCTACACTAGACCCACCTACTTTGGGACTCACTTGGGTTGCCCTTCTTTTGGGGCCTCCCCCGTTAGGCTCGGGAAACTTAGTAGTGTGAGCGTAGAGCGGAAATTAGAGAGCGGAAAATTTTGAATTTGTAGGGTAAAAATAGGACAAACAGTGCTTATTTCCGTGGAATTTATAAATAGTTTGAATTCAATTTGTTGTAAGGCACCTTAATCCCGTGGAGATATTGACCCAACCTAGGTCGAGGAACAAACGGAACCTAAAGGCGTGGAAGAATGTATTTGTTATGAAAGATCTTATAGTCTAGGTTTTGAAATGGTTTCATATTAAATTAGGGCTGACGTCATCAATTGAAATCAAACATCAAAACATATGTTGAAGAAGAAGTTGAATGGTATGGTACTCATTCCAAGAACTCTTAGATGTCCAGAATTCCCATACACAAAATATTTGATTGGCCGAGATAATGTAGGTGAAGTTAGATGCCAAAATCAAGACTTACAAAAATGTGTATCCAATTCAATTTGCTATAAATAATTTACTCCAGAAAAGAAAAAAATGTGTGCGCAAAAAAATCCATTTGGCTCCTCCACGTGTCTACATCCTATCGGCCGGGCATGTCCAATACGGTGCACCTGGATGGAAGCTGGTGCCATAGAACTCCACCGCACAGAATGACATCTCCAATTCATCCCTTAGCTTAGATAATCTCCGCAATGACAAATCCCCCAAATCCGACATAAGAATCCTCCGCGAAATCTTGTATGCTGACGTGGCGGCTAGTAAGAACCACATCAAGTTTAGTTGAAATTGAGTGATGAGGTTATGTTCGCGTGGCAAACAAACCCTTGTGACAACATTGGGACCCATCGCGTATTTATATTGAGCCAAACGAAGAGCATTGTACTCCGCACTTTTATCCACAATCATTTTCCATGCTTTGCAAGATAGCCTCAAACTATGGATTAGCAAGAAACGGAGTTGGGTGTCCAATGCCGTTTCTGCACCCATATCCACATTTGCGGCACCCACCAACAAGTTTGGGACCAAGACCGTCAATTGTACATCTTCGTCCAAATACAATGCAAGAGGCTCCATCAAGTGGGATTGGCGCGATCTTCCCCAACCTGATACGTCATCCAAACCACAAACATTCATCATATGAATGAAAGTTGAAAATCTGGCTCTCGGAAGTGAGAGCATCCAAAACACACAACCATTCAACACCTGAATCAAAGTTGAGAATCTGGTTCACACATGTAGGCTCTCGGAAGTGAGAGCATCCAAAAAAACACAAAATTCAACACCTGAATCAAAGTTGAGAATCTGGTTCACACATGTAGGCTCTCAGAATTGAGAGCATCCAAAACACACAACCACTCAAAACCTGAATCAAAGTTGAGAATCTGGTTCACACATGTAGGCTTTCGGAATTGAGAGCATCCAAAACACACAACCATTCAACACCTGAATCAAAGTTGAGAATCTAGTTTACACATGTAGGCTCTCAGAATTGAGAGCATCCAAAACACACAACCATTCAACACCTGAATCAAAGTTGAGAATCTAGTTTACACATGTAGGCTCTCAGAATTGAGAGCATCCAAAACACACAACCATTCAAGACCTGAATCAAAGTTGAGAATCTGGTTCACACATGTAGACTCTCGGAATTGAGAGCATTCAAAACACACAACCATTCAACACCTGAATCAAAGTTTAGAATGTTTTTCACACATGAAGGCTCTCGGAATTGAGAGCATCCAAAACACACAACCATTCAACACCTGAATCCAAGTTGAAAATGTGGCCTACCCATATAGGCTCTCGGAAGTGAGAGCACCCAAAAACACACAACCATTGAACACCTGAATCAAAGTTGAGAATTTGGTTTAGGGTTGAAGGCTATCGGAAGTGATAGCATCCAAGAAAACACCCAACTGCCATCATATGAATCGTAGTTGAGAATGTGGCCTACCCATCTAGGCTAACGGAAGTGAGAGCATTTTTAAATTCAAATAGATTCATCACCTGAATCAAAGTTGAGAATCTGGTTCACACAAAGTTGAGAGTCCGAACACTCACTAGGATGGAGCGCTTGTGTGTTCACAATGCTTGTGCTTGGAAGTCTTCCATTGTGCTTGGAGCGCTCACATGTGAAAAAGGTGCACGGGGATGTGACAATAATTGGGAGGATATATGTTTTTAATGCATTAGATTAATGGGCTCATTCTTAACTTAATTAGGGGATCCTACCTAGTACACCACATAATGACCAGGGATGCAATCTATAACATTATGGCTATAATGCCACATGCAAAAATCTGGATCAAACCCCCAACCCGTGGACTCGGATCCGAGAGGGTCCCTACATAGTCCAACCCCTTAACTTGACAAATATGAACCCCACAAAAAAAGGTTCAACCCATCAACCCCAACTTGTCCTACCCGACACTATCAACCAAACTAGTCCACACAAGTCTACACTATCTACACATACAACATAAACAACCTTCAATTCAAAATTTGGTCCTCAAGCCCTGAAATGAAGACCCTCTCGGATCCGAGAGGGTCCCCTCTCTAGTTCATACCCAACTAGGCCGAACTAGTCCATGACCCTCTCGGATCCGAGAAGGTCCCTCTCTAGTTCATACCCAACTAGGCCGAACTAGTCCATGACCCTCTCGGATCCGAGAGGGTCCCTACATAGTCCAACCCCTTAATTTGACAAATATGAACCCAACAAAAAAAGGTTCAACCCGTCAACCCCAACTTGTCCTACCCGACACTATCAACCAAACTAGTGCACACAAGTCTACACTATCCACACATACAACATAAACAACCTTCAATTCAAAATCTGGTCCTCAAGCCCTGAAATGAAGACCCTCTCGGATCCGAGAGGGTCCTTCTCTAGTCCATACTGTGAGCCCACTACGGTGCCCACATTTAGTCTTAACACTAGGATGCATTAGCATTGAGGCTTTGATTGTTATTTAAGATCTTTAAAACATAAAAAGAGTGAATTTTGAGTGGGCGTGTGGTTTTGACCTTGGACTAGGACAAGGTTTCTTGTTATTGGGTAAAATGAAGAGTTTAGTTAAGTATTAGTAAAAGAGTCTTCAACTTAGGCAATTAGATAGGCAGCTTGGCTTTATTTCGTCCTCGTCACCGGAATGTGTTCGTTTAAGGTGTGGTGGTTGGCCAAGAAAGACCCGAGACCGTTGTCCATTATGGGTAAGGCCCTTGAGTCCTGGATCCAGGGAAGAGCCCTGGATCTCTCGGCCAGCAGGTAGAGGTTGCTCTCTTCGAAGCAAGCAAGGGAAAAGGGGTTACGGACGTCGTCAGCTGGAGTGGCGGCAAGGCAAGGCAACATGAGACAGCAAGGTAGGGAGGGGAATTTTGGGATGGGAATGTGACTTCCCCGCCCGAAAGGGGGGTGCCAGGGAAGTGAATAGATAGCCAGGTGAAGGATGAGGCTGAAACAGGCAGCACCGAAATGTGGATTTCGAAAGAAGCTCCGAATTGGCCAAACTGTTGGGAAACCCAGCGGGGTAGAAGGATGGCTCAACCGAGAGGGGAGGGATCCCTCAGGGATAAAGGACAGTAAAAAATGGAGTTGGTGTGTGGATAATAAAAGACCAAGGGCGGAAGAATCGTGAGGGACAGATTAGGTCGGCCTCGGGTTTAGAAGGGGGGCTACAATTTGGTGTGTGGCTAAGTATGCAGCATTGACAACTCTCATACTGAAATCTTTACACCGCGGTTGCGCCGAACTGGCAGCAAGTCGAAGGCGAGGAGGCTCCCCTGATCCCCGAAGGGAGGAGGAGGCCACATTGCGAGTAAGGTCATTCTGGCAGCTGGTTGGATTGGAGGAAGGTAGGGGCAAGCTGGCAAGAGAGTCGAATCCAGCAAGCTGGGCGAGCTGGGTGAGGTCCCCGACTTTAGTGACGGGCTTGATGGGCTTTGACGGCCAAGGGGCCTTGGCCGAACAATGTTGATTGTTGGCTGAGGGGGGACTACTGCTGGGATTTGATTAGGCCTCACCGAAGGGGCAATGGACAGGGCACCTTATGGGCCACTCGGAGGGAGAATGGGTTGATTAGGTAGGAAGTTAGGGCTTAAGAGGGAATGGTAGTTGAAAGACCATTTATCCTCATTAGATTAAGCCTTAGGGGGAGATCGGGTGTGTGTGAGGGTCGAGGGGTGAGGGGATATTAGTGAGGGGAGGACAATCTAGAAGAGCATTTATAAATGTTTGTATTCTGTGTAATGAAATAAACTTGTGGCTTGACATTGCTATGATATGGACTAGAGGCTTCTTGCAATATTGGTAGGCATTAAGTGTTACATGTCTTCCGCCAACTATCATCTGAACTATGACGCTTAGAGGTGGGGGTTGGTGGCTGACATAAATGGTGCGTCAACCGGGAGTGAAGCGGGATTAGGAGACAAGATTTGGAGGCGATTAGGGAAGACTTGGACGCACGACCTTGTGAGAGAGGAAGAAGCATTTGGTCAATGGTAAGTGTTCACATTGGTTTTTGAGTTTTGGGTTTAATTAGTTTAGTTTCATTTTGATTCATTCCTTGGGATGAATTGCATTGTGATTTATGCAATTTTGTTTTGAGGAAGAAACACTGCTAAGGTATGCCTAAATTCTCTTGGGAATGGCATAAGGACATAACACTAAGCTTGCAATCATTAGCTCACTAAAATCTGAGAGGGATAATTAAATTTAGGAAGAATCAACTGAAATGCTTACCTTTGGGTGAGTTTCCAAGTTAGGGGATTTTTGAATTTGATGAGTAGACTAGAATTGTTAGTTTAGAATTGTGGTGTTAATGTCACATTGAGTCACGGTCGAGGGCGAGTACTAACGTGTAGGGGGAAACGAATTGCTTGAGGTATGACATTCTTCAAAGTGAAATTGCTAATTAATTAAGGAAGGATTTTAGTACATGTCTTTGTCGTTATCCATTGGAGAGGGTAATTCCCTAATCATCGCATTGTGTTGGAGACGAGAGGGTGATGCCTCATTCCCTAATGCAGTGTATGGCGAAGGTCAGCCCCTCACTCTCGGTATTATGGTGAGTGCCAATTTGAGGAAGAGTGCGGAGGTGATTCTTCGGCTCGACTAAGAATTGACATGAATATGCCTATCCCCTGTTTGGGATTTTTCACTTAAGTGGGCTTGCAGGTTCTCTTTCTTCACCTCAATTTTAAACCATATTAAGAAAAGTGAAAACATTAATTAGTGAAAGTAGTGAGGGATATGCTTGGTCGAATGAGGGTTGATCGATTCCTTGGGGAATGCAACGTAAGACTCGATCTCAAAAACCAAGGTTGGAATTAGGAGTAGACAAAGTTACATGTAGGAGAAGATTGTCAAGGATTCCCGAAGTTGGAGAAGAAGTTGTAATTAAATTAGAAAATTGCTTGAATGCGGAGCCTAGTGTTAGTCTGTTGTTAGGAATAGTAGAGGAAGAGGCTCAAGTTGACAACGAGGAAACTCTTTCTAAGTTGGGTGACGAGATAGCATTAGAGGTTGATACACCTAGGGAAGGCAATTCAATACGGATTGATAGGGACGTAGGAGAAGATCCACTAGTCAACATGGCACAGCAAAGAGACGGAGATGGGCCCATACCACCGGTGGACCCCATTGATCCATTTGTTAGACCGAGAGTTCTACCAATTGTGGTTCCACAAAATTTAGCGGCGGTGGACATGCCATCCCACCTCCTTAAGTTTTATGGAACTAAGGATGAGGATCCATCTAGGCATATAGAGAGGTACATTGAGAGGTTGGCTAGTTCTCTTGTGACTAATCAGGGATATTGGTTGGTGTGGTTTCTGACTACCTTAGAGGGTGAGGCCTATGAGTGGTATAGAGACCATGCCGAGGGACATTTTAGAGACTGGGAGCAATTACAAAGGGAGTTTCTCAATGACTTAAGGCCAGAGGTTGGCCAAAGTACGGGCTTTGAGGGCATTGGCTTCAATGAAGTAAGGTAGGGAAGAAGAGATCTCCGCTTATATTAGAAGGTTTGATTTAGTGTGTACACGATTTGTGGGCACCATGCTCAATGATGACACACTAAAACAATTCTTCATTTAAGGTTTTTTTAAGTCGGGAACAATTAGGGATGTTCTTGAGAGGGGTTCTCAGACTTTGGCGGATGCCAAGAGAGCGGCTAGGAAGATGGAGAATTTGGATAGGGATCATAAAAGATTGTGGAGAAGGGAGGATGAATTAATCCCTCAATTCATTCCTATTCGACCGAGAATGGTGGAGGGAGAGCAAGGTAAGTATGGGAGTCAAGCTCCATATGCTCTCATTGACGCGGGTCCACGTCCTTTGGCGGTTAGGGAACCGGCACCACTTTTAGTATTATCGGCTTCTACAGTGGACCCTCATTTAGAGGAAGTGGAGAAGAGATTAGAAGCCAGTCAGTTGGGATTTCAAGATGCCATGATTAAGCAAATGCAAAGTCTGACGGACCAAATGTCATTGATGGTTAGGAGCCAACAATTTGGTCCTCCTCCTCAAATTGAATCGGATAGGCATGCCTCGGGATTGTGGTGTGTTCAGTGTAGCCAATTGGATCACACTCGTCAATTTTGTAGGAATGAACCAAACTGGGATCAAAGAATGAACGGTGGTCCACCTCCACAAAACCAAAGAGATCAAGGATAAATTCAGTACGGACAGGATAACAATAGAGGACCTACTTCTAGAGGACAGGGTGGTCAAAACATGAAGAAGAAGGAGTTCCATCCGTTTTGTGGAAGATGGCATGTACATGGTCAATGTTTGTCCGAGGGACAAGATTATGGTTGTAGTAATTGTGGAGAAAACCATCCTTCGGACGAATGTCGTCAACCGGATAAGATCATTAACATGCCTTACCGGGTGGCCAATCCACAACAACAAGCGAGGGACAACATGAGGGGTGTTAGACCACAAGGTGGGCCACCGAATGAGCTTAGGTCGCCAAATTTGTATTATGATCATGGGAATGCGAGGCAAAATTTTCATCCTCCGTCGGGATTGCAAACGACAAACGGATACATTCCGATTCACAATAGGCAAGGGGCTCCCCAGAATTTCAACAATCGGAGGCAAACCCCTCCCATAAATCCGGGTCCGTCGAATTCTCAGGATGTCAAGTTCACGGAGGGTGTAGTGGAGCCACACCGTGATAAGTCTATCCCTTTTCAAATGGGTGTTGGTGAGGAACAAGGTGAATGGCCTCTACACACTAATGCCATCACCTATGAATTGAGGGGTTTAGATAATAAAGTTACTCATGAGGCGCCGGCATTGGCGATCACCACTAGAGCTATGAGAGGAAGTCTTCCACAAGAGGAAGATGTGGAGCCACATGAGGAGGATTTTTCGAGAGAGGCTCCCGAATTGTTGGATTTAGAGAAAGTAGCTAGGACAGCTAGAAGAGCCACTGAGGCACTAGAGAAGGAGAATGTAATTCTCCAAGATAGGGAGAGGCCTAATGTGTCGCAACCCTTGCTAGTTTTTCTTCACTTAGCTTGACCGCCTTTCCCACCTAGCAAGTGCCACGAGCGCTAACCTGCACATCCCACGCATATGCATGGTTAGCTCCCAAAACCGCGGACCTTCAAGCTCATGGCTAGGTCACCAAACCCTCCTACACATGCATTCGGGATTCTCCCCTTAATAGGTAGCCAATGGCTAAGGTGGACTTCCATCCATGGAAGTCCACTCTTGAGTTGATCATCGTGTTGCCAAAACAACACTACAACTACCCGGAGCACATTGCCAAGTATGCTCCGGGGGGGTCGGTCGGCTAAGCCGCCTCACCCATATAAGCCTCTAGGACTTTGGGCGGGGCCCCTACCCCACCATCAAGTATCCTTTTGTCTCTCTACAAGGGTTGGGGCCAAGTGGACATTTTCCCTTAGCCGCTGGGGCTAGAACCTCCCAGCAGCTTCAGACCACCATAACTTCTACATATGATGTCGGATGCTCTCAAGCGACCACTTTATCGTCATCTACTCTTTGCGTAGATGCCGATGGACTCCTCACCTGCCCCATTCGGGCAAGTATTGAGGAAGTTATGGCTCCTCAAACCTTGGCAGTCCCGGGCACCACTCCCAGGTCACTGCTGTCCCAGGGTGCTGTCCCGGGACAGCGCCCCACTCAAATGGCCATATCTCCTAGCTAGCACCTCCGATTGAGGTGTTCCTTAGCATTCTAGAATTCCACCGCCATAAGCTACTCATAACTTATGGCCTTACCCTCATGACTCTTAGTCCCCATGGGTGAGAGGCGTTCTTAACGCCCGGGGCCCTCACCCACACTAAGAGTACTTGGGCCCTCTCACCAATGACGCCACAAGTCCCGGGTGTCACTCCGGGGTCCCCCTTGTGCCCATGGTGTTGCGGGCACTCCTCATGGAGAGGTGCGCGACATAATGTCATTCATGATCTAAAGGGTAGTGAGATGGGAGAATGGGAAGAACTGGGAATTCCCTTGGAGGAATTTGATGGTGTTGGTAATGTGAAGGTGAAGAAGTCAAGTGGCTATGATTTATGGGCCGACCTGAGTTCACTTAAGGCCAGCATTACCATTGGACAGTTGTTGGAGATATCACCTATGGCTCATAAAACTCTCAAGGAGGGAATGCCGGTGAATAGGAGGACAATCTAGAAGAACATTTATAAATGCTTGTATTCCGTGTAATGAAATAAACTGTGGCTTGACATTGCTATGATATGGACTAGAGGCTTCTTGCAATATTGGTAGGCATCAAGTGTTACATGTCTTCCGCCAACTATCACCTGGACTACAACGCTTAGAGGTGGGGGTTGGTGGCTGACACATACCCGACTAGGCCGAACTAGTCCATGACCCTCTCGGATCCGAGAGGGTCCCTATATAGTCCAACCCCTTAACTTGACAAATATGAACCCAACAAAAAGAGTTTCAACCCGTCAACAACAACTTGTCCTACCCGACACTATCAACCGAACTAGTGCACACAAGTCTACACTATCTACACATACAACATAAACAACCTTCAATTCAAAATTTGGACCTCAAGCCCTGAAATGAAGACCCTCTTGGATCCGAGAAGGCCCTTCTCTAGTCCATGCCCAATTAGGCCGAACTAGTCCATGACCCTCTCGGATCCGAGAGGGTCCCTACATAGTCCAACCCCTTAATTTGACAAATATGAACCCAACAAAAACAGGTTCAACCCGTCAACCCCAACTTGTCCTACCCGACACTATCAACCAAACTAGTGCACACAAGTCTACACCATCTACACATACAACATAAACAACCTTCAATTCAAAATTTGGACCTCAAGCCCTGAAATGAAGACCCTCTTGGATCCGAGAAGGCCCTTCTCTAGTCCATGCCCAATTAGGCCGAACTAGTCCATGACCCTCTCGGATCCGAGAGGGTCCCTACATAGTCCAACCCCTTAATTTGACAAATATGAACCCAACAAAAACAGGTTCAACCCGTCAACCCCAACTTGTCCTACCCGACACTATCAACCAAACTAGTGCACACAAGTCTACACCATCTACACATACAACATAAACAACCTTCAATTCAAAATCTGGTCCTCAAGCCCTGAAATGAAGACCCTCTCGGATCCGAGAGGGTCCTATCCAAGCCCACACACAACTAGGCCGAACCACACCACACAAAAAATATACTTAAACATACATGCCTCACACACATTTCTATCAAAATTTGGCCATTAGGAGCCAATCTCTTGACCCTCTCGGATTCGAGAGGGTCCTATTCCAGCCCATACACAACTAGGCCAAACCACACCACACAAGAAAAATCTACTTAAACATACATGCCTCACACACATTTCTATAAAAATCTGGCCCTTATGAGCCAACCCCATGACCCTCTCGGATCTGAGAGGGTCCTATCCCAGCCCACACACAACTAGGCCGAACCACAACACACAAGAAATATCCACTTAAATATACATGCCTCAAACACATTTCAATCAAACTCTGGCCCTTATGAGCCAACCTCTTGACCACCTTGGATCCGAGAAGGTCCTATTCTAGCCTATACACAACTAGTCCGAACCGAATACACACAAGAAATTTCTAGTTGAGCATATATACCTCACACATTTCTATCAAAATCTGGCCCTTTTGAGCCTACCCCATGACCCTCTTGGATCCGAGAGGGTCCTATGCCAGCCCATACACAACTAGGCCGAACCACACCACACAAGAAAAATCTACTTAAACATACATGCCTTACACACATTTCTATTAAAATTTGGCCCTTTTGAGCCTACCCCATGTCTCTCTCGGATCCGAGAGGGTCTTATCCCAACCCATACACAACTAGGCCGAACCACACCACAAAAGAAAAATGTAGTTAAACATACATGCCTCACACACATTTCTATCAAAATCTGGCCTTTATGAGCCTACCCCATGACCCTCTCAGATCCGAGAGGGTCATATTCCAACCCATGCACAACTAGGCCGAACCACAACACACAAGAAATACCTACTTAAACATACATGCCTCACATACATTCAAATCAAAATCTGGCCCTTATATACACCTAGGCCGAACCAGTCCAATTAAGTTCTACCCACCTACACATACAAAGTACCTATCCTTGAAGTCAAAATGTGGTCCTAATGCCCTCCAAGTACAAAAATGTGGTGTGAAAAAGGTACATGGAAATTCAACAAATGAAATTATAAAAAACTTAAACATAAAGAATATATAGGAGATGGAGGTTCCAAACGCACAAGGCGTAGTCAAGAACTTGGAGTACCATCTCTATCATTATCCTCGCCCTGGTCGGCCTCTATCTCTAGGAAATCCAAAACTAGTTTGTTGGAAGGGCGGGTACGACTAGGAGGTGGGAACGGTGCTTACGCCAAAACATGGGCAAGGTTAGCAGCATAGAAAGGGAGCTCAAATGTCGTCGAAGGGGCTGCAAACATGTCCACATTAAGGATACGAATCGGGCTGTCAATATGAACTCTAAAAATATAGAATAAAAAAAAATTTAACACATGACAAAAATCCGGAATGGAGAAGATAGAAATCTAAGCAAGCAAATTAGAAGCCAAGAACAAACTTATGCACACAAAAAATCGAAATTACGCTTCGCCATCTTCCGGGGAGGAGGAGCAAAAACCGATCCTCGTTGTGGGGCAGTATGTTGAAAAGTGTGTTGTTGCTTAGTCTCACGTATGGGGAGCATGATGGACTTGAAGATGTCGATATCCGACTCAAGCGCCACAATATGGCGTTGAATGGATCAACATGCAATGACGGAACCTTCTAGAAGAACGACATGCGAAAATGTGAGCATAAGGTAATGAATGGGAAATGAAACAAGAAAAGAGAAAGCAAAACAATAAAGAACAAAGTCATGAGAAACAAAGAGAAGATAAACCAACCAAGGCCACATTGTTAATCCATGATAATGTTGTTCTTGTCCGTGAAGGCGGAGAAAAGGTTGGATAAGAACTCGAGGCGCTTTTCACGAGTACCTTTCCAAGGCACTTCGTCTTCCCTAGTTCTTCGAATCGGCGAAGCTATTGAACCAATAATCTCTCTTGAGATTGTAACCCATGTCTTCGAATTCCAAGGTGCGGACATTCAAAACATAATCATTACGCACGAGAACCTTGATGAAGAACTTGCGAGTTTGAAAGAAATGAGAATGATAGAAATAGGAATACAAAAATGCAAGGGAAAAAAAATACAAAATGATGAGCCAAGAAAGGAATTACAAACTCCGATGGATTAGTAGGCGATTGGAGTTCGAGGTCATTCATGCCAAACTAGTCTTCGGCAACGTAGAAGTCCTCTGTATGTGCCCAGTTATGTATGGATCTAGACACATCAGGATCAGCGGCGTGTGCAAAGACAAGAACGCCGTCGTCACAGAGGTTGGCGTTTACGAAGGCAAACAAAACCTCAAAGTAAGTCGCACGGGTAGATCACTTAGTGCATTTTAAAAATGACGTGCGGCATAATATAGAGAGGATTAAAATCATTTGAAATAAAAATTATAACGGAATTCCAAATAATAAAGGGGCCATTAAATATAGACAATCCCATTATAAGTAAGTTAGATGGACATAAAACGTGGGCCATTATTTTTTTGTAAAATTAATATAGGGGCTGAAGATAAAGATTCTTGAAGGTGTGTTTAGTATGGTATGTAAATGGGTTTAGGACTCACGGGGATGGATGATAATTGGGATTTCCGTCTGTCCAAAATTACTTTAAAGGAATATAGAGTACAAAAAATTGCAGTGACTTGTATAATATGAGTAATGGAAGGGTGCAAACAAATGGGCCATTTTTTAAAATTAAGTAATTATAGGGAGGCTTTAATTCAGCCCTTGAAGGTAAATAGCCCCCAAAAGAAAAAAAACCCAGCCGCACGTGGTGCACAAAAATGCCTTAGAGTGATCTACCCGTGGTAAGTCGAAGACCGCTTGTTCCATTGGGGAACATCCGATGATGATGACGAGATGTCCGGTACACGGAGGTTCTCAAGCACATCTGCAAAGAATAGATCAAGCCCTGTGTGCACCTTAGGCTTGCTATTAAGACAAGTACGACCCGTTCCAAGTTGGAAAGCAAAAATCCATAGAAAAATATAAGAAAATAAGTGTTGAATTAGAATGAATGAACGAGAAAACAAGAGAATGTCGTACAGACCTTAGTAAGGAATTTTTGGATGCGGCGGTAAGCGCGAGGGGGAACTTTAGACGCCATGAGATCCTCTATAAGGTCCCCATGTCGACATTCTCAATCAAAGAGAGAGAAAACGACTTCTCCGAAGAAGTTACGGAGGTATTCGGAGCAACGGCCTTCCTCTTGCGCGGCACGGAGGGAATGGTGACACCGCTATGGGAAGGAGCGGGAACATGGTCCCGAGGAAGGGCAGAAGGAGTTGCCGTTGGATTTCCTACAACCGTGGTAGTTGGAGCTGCAGTGCCCCGAACGGAGGCCTTAGTGAAAGAACGGGTGGAGTCTTGACTCTCTTGCCTCCCTCTTGCCTTTGGCCTTGGCCTTCACCGGTGCAACCTCCTTGTCAATGGTGGGAGGAGCCAGATTCTCATCTTCTTCCGGCTCTTGCTCCAATTCAATTACCTCAGGGGCAGAGGAAGCGAGGCTGCTGTAGAGGGGTTATTCTACGTCGGGAACGAATCCACGAGAGCAATCCAAGTACCAACCACCAACCACCAAATGCACGCGTAGAAATTTTACAAGTTGCATGGGAGTGTACACACAAAGATTTGAGTTGTCATCGATCCCATCGTCAAGGAATGACGACAATGACAAAGAAAGAAGAGCATTCTAAACAACAAGCTCACGCTGAATGTACCTACACATCGGAGAACATCAGAAGGAACGGAGTTCAAATAATGAAAACAAAGGAAGATATGAAGGAGAAAAGAAAAACAAAAATGAATACTGGTAAGCAACGCGCTTGATAGCTATGGGACCTTCCTCAAACTCCATAAGATCGATCCTTTTGGTGAATTTCAAGATTCCCTTGTCATCAAAATACACCCGAAAAGCCTTGTCCCACAAAATGAGCCTCCAATGCTCGACAAAATGAGCAGGTTGCAAAAGATCTTCCGTAGAAATCCATTCGATGTCGATGGAGCATTCATTTTCAAATGAGGCGATCTCACCCTCAATCCCTTTCTCCAACTAAGATGAGAAAAACATGAAGTTAGAAATCTGGTCAAAATCTGGTCCTCATACGCTCAACAAAAGACCCTCTCGAATCCGAGAGGGTCGTCCTCTAGAGCACACCAAACTATTTCAACATCACAACCCAACATCACAATCCAAAAAGTATAAGGTATGGGAGCACCTGTGCCCAAAAAGAAGATTTGTGAAGCCAGTCATCGAGGGCTTTCTCGCGAAGAGGAAGAGAAGACGTGAACTTGTTTTTGGTTTTGACCTTGGCGGGGAAATTCCACCACCGAAGCCATCTAGCCTTAAAGGAAGCATCCACATGTGTAGTTGCCACCTTTTGCAGTTTCTCAATAGTCATATCCGGGACGACGAAGGTGGAGAAATGACGGTCAATCTGAAAAAATGAATCGTGTAATGTAAGGGAATATACATAAAGTACAAGTAGAAAAAAACGAAGGTGCAAGCAAACAAAAATTGAAGAGGTGCAGGGAGTACCTCTTGGAAGAAGTCATCGCCGTTGTCCTTGTGGGCGACGGAGATGAACTTCTCAAAGCTCCGAGATCGAATACTTTTGATCAATCTATCCTAGGCTTTTGTCATAGTATCCCAAATCCCAGGAGCAGATCTAAGAGCCTCGGGTGTGGCCTCACGGTATAACCGTGCAGCAATATCCGCCAAATTGGAGCTCTCTCTAAAAAACAAACAGAAATGTGTGTAAGGATTAATGCACAAAACATGAGAAAGGAAAAAACTAGAGGTAGGAGAAATATTACCTTGTACAAAAACTTGACAAAGACATCCAATGTGAGGGGATACCAAGTAGGACTCTTCTCCATCTTAGCCTCGCACATCTTGTAGTCGTTAACCGAAATGAGGTCCTTGAAATCCTCAAGCTTCATTTTTCCAAATGTACGAATGCAAAGCAATTTGGCGGGGAGGTTGTCCTTAACATGATCGTGCTCCGTGGACCTAAAAGATGAAGTAATGAGGGTCCAAAAAAGTGAAACATAAAAGAAACCGAAAAAGGAAAAGAAAGAAGGGAAAGAAACGTGAACTTATCTATTGATGTCATTCATGGCTATCAAGAAGACGGCGGTGCAATTTCTTGGATCCACGACAATACAGTGAACAGAGATATGCCAATCTTTATCCAGCGAATGATGCTTATTAATGTGCCTCCACCAAGCCGACAAACGGTGGTTCCCCTCCCACACGTAGAACATCTTGCCAAAAAGGTGTTCTAGGTCAGGGTCATTTTGGAGCATGGCATCGAATTCCTCATTGGGCTCTTGCCATAATGAACTCCAAGAATTGTGGATGTCATTGGAGACATTGAGTACCTCATTGAGGTTGTTGTAGGGAGAGACATACAAGGCTCGGTCACCGTCACGGTAACCCATAACGAACTCATTTTCCAACCGAGCGACATCAACCTCGTTGATGGGACAAACAAGTGGAAGACATTGCAAGCGGCACAATGGGATAGAGAAACGCGACTTATGAAAAGGTTTCATTTGAACCCGGTGAATCACAACATTAGAGTCTTCTTTTTGCGATCTCCAAATCAAGAACTCAGTCTCCTCTTGGTTGGACTCATCAAGAGGACGCAAAGAGTCAGATGCAATTGGTGCATCATTCTACAAGGGCAACCATAAAAACATAAGATAATGCCAAAATTATTAAAAATACAATGAAAGCGAGGCGATGTTTGGGAAATGACGAAAAACTCAAGGATTAAAGCAATGGCTTATTATCATACCAAAGGAACCTCCAATTAAACATTATGGTCATCCATTGAGGGATCCACCGATAGAATGAGATCCATGGATTGTGATTCCTACACAAATGCAAGAAAACATTGAAGTCATAATCTGATCCAAATGTCATATCCCGAGACAATTAAACATACAAGCCTCACAACATTTCAATCAAAACCAGGTCCCTTTTAGCCAACCCCATGACCCTCTAGGATCAGAGAGGGTCCTATCCCAGCCCACGCACAACTTGGCTGAACCACAACACAAAAGGAATATCTAGTTCAACATACATGGCTCATACACATTCAAATCAAAATTTGGCCCTTCAGGGGCCCATTCCATGACCCTCTCGGATCCGAGAGGGTCCTATTCCAGGCCACACACAACTAGGCCGAACAACAACACACAAGAAATATCTACATAAACATACATGCATCAGAACATTCAAATCAAAATCAGGCCCTTCAAGGGCCTACTCCATGACCCTCTCGGATCCGAGAGGGTCTTATTCCTGCCCATACACAACTAGTTCGAACCACAACACACAAGAAATATCTAGTTAAACATACATGCCTCACACACATTTCTATCAAAATCTGGCCATTATGAGCCAACCCCATGACCCTCTCGGATCCGAGAAGGTCCTATTCCAGGCCATACACAACTAGGCCGAACCACAACACACAAGGAATATCTAGTTCAACATACATGGCTCACACACATTCAAATCAAAATTTGGCCCTTTAGGGGCCTACTCCATGACCCTCTCGGATCCGACAGGGTCCCATTCCAACCCACACACAACTAGGCCGAACCAAATACACACAAGAAATATCTAGTTGAACATACATGCCTCACAACATTTCAATCAAAATCAGGCCATTATGAGCCAACCCCATGACCCTCTCGGATCCGAGAGGGTCCTATCCCAACCTATACACAACTAGGCCGAACCACAAAACACAAGAAATATGTAGTTGAACATACACGCCTCACACACATCATAATTAAAACATGACCCTTCAGGGGCCTACTCCATGACCCTCTCGAATCCGAGAGGATTCTATTCCAGCCCATATACAACTAGTCCGAACCACAACACACAAGAAATATCCATTTAAACATATCTGCCTCACACACATTTCTATCATAATCAGGCCCTTATGAGCCTACATGATGACCCTCTCGGATCCGAGAGGGTCCTATTCCAGCCCATTTACAACTAGGCCGAACCAGAACACACAAGAAATATCTACTTAAACATACATGCCTCGCACACATTTCTATCAAAATCTGACCATTAGGAGCCAATCCCTTGACCCTCTCAGATCCGAGAGGGTCATATTCCAGCCCATACACAACTAGTCCGAACCACAACACACAAGAAATATCCATTTAAACATATATGCCTCACACACATTTCTATCATAATCAGGCCCTTATGAGCCTACCCGATGACCCTCTCGGATCCGAGAGGGTCCTATTCCAGCCCATACACAACTAAGGCCGAACCACAATACCCAAGAAATATGTAGTTAAACATACATGCTCTACACACATTTCTATCAAAATCTGGCCCTTATGAGCCAACCCCTTGACCCTCTCGGATCCGAGAGGGTCCTGTCCCAGCCCATTTACAACTAGGCCGAACCACAACACACAAGGAATATCTAGTTCAATTTACATGGCTCACACACATTCAAATCAAAATCTGGCCCTTTTGAGCCTACTCCATGACCGTCTCGGATCCAAGAGGGTCATATTCCAGCCCATACACAACTAGGCCGAACCACAACACACAAGAAATATGTAGTTAAACATACATGCCCTACACACATTTCTATCCAATATTTGAATTAATGGATTATGCTATCCATTAATCTTATAAGCCAACCCTTTGACCCTCTCGGATCCGAGAGGGTCCTATTCCAGCCCATTTACAACTAGGCCGAACCACAACACACAAGAAATATCCATTTAAACATACATGCCTCACACACATTCAAAGCAAAAATCTGGCCCTTTTGAGCCTACCCCATGACCCTCTCGGATCCGAGAGGGTCCTATTCCAACCCATTTACAATTAGGCCGAACCAAAACACACAAGGAATATCTAGTTCAATATACATGGCTCACACACATTCAAATCAAAATCTGGCCCTTTTGAACCTATATACATACATTATTCTAGGGTCCTATTCTAGCCCATTTACAACTAGGCCGAACCACAACACACAAGACATATCTACATACACATACATACCTCACAACATTCACCTCAAAATCTGGTCTCTTGCCCGCCTCCCAACAACTAGCCAAGCTTGTCCACACAAGTGATATGTAGTCAATTCAAAACCCTAAACCTCAATTGAAAAACTAGTCCTTATGGCCTATCCGGTCCTCATGGCCGACTCTCAACTATAAGCCGAAATAGCGTACACAAGTAAACCCTAACTACACATACATGCCTCACAACATAAACCTCAAAATCTGGTTTTTTGGCCGCCTCCCAACAACTAAGCCGAGCTAGTCCACACAAGTGATATGTAGTCAATTCAATAACCCTATACCTCAATTCAGAAAGTAGTCCTTATGGCCTACCCGACACTATCAACCGAACTAGTGCACACAAGTTTACCCTATCTACTCATACAACACACACTACCTTCAATTCAAAATCTAGTCCTTATGTCTTTTCCGGCACTATCAACCAAACTAGTGCACACAAGTTTACCCTATCTACTCATACAACATACACTACCTTCAATTCAAAATATGGTCCTTATGTCCTACCCGACACTATCAATCGAACTAGTCCACACAACTTTGCCTTATCTACACATTGAACATATACAACCTTGAATTCACAATCTAGTCCTCAAGCCCTCAATGAAAGACCCTCTCGGATCCTAGAGGGTCGTTCTCTAGTCCATAACCAACTAAGGATTTTGCTATAATGCAGGCAGGTGGGTGTCAATCCCACCCATGCGCATGCCTCCCACTCAAGGTTCCTTCTTATTTCCTTAGCCCTTTCCATATATTGCTTGTCCTATTCTTTGCAAGTTCTCTTCCATATTTAGATAATTGAATTTCATGTGTCATATTCCCATAAACCTAAATCTTGAAATACCCCTTGTGCATATAAGTTTTACGACAAATTACAGTATTCATCGAATTCTCCCTTCTCTCCTCGCGGGACCCGCTCTGATTGGAACTGTTGCGATGCTCACTCTCTGCCATAGATGGTGTTTGTGAACCACTGTCCTCCCTTTCTTTGTCTATCGACTGCAGATTCAACCCTCCTTTGTCCACTCCACACGTATTCTGCGAGTCTAATGGGGTCCCTCTTCCTTCTATGCATGTTTCCTCCTTCTTTAGTTCTCTCCGTCTCCTCTGTTTCGAAGTGCTGAAACTCGTCCCTCCCTTTCTCTTCTTACGCTTCTTTACTGGATCGATTGTGGAGACTGTATTTTAGTCTGGTTCCTTCATGTGTGCGTTCCAGCTCCCCTCTCTTTCGTGCTCTCTACTCTCTGGGCATCCCTTTACTTCACTCACAAAATGACCCTTCACCGACCTTCTCTTACCTTTATAGTACCACTGTTCAACGTTTAGGGTTTACAATTCTCAGTTAGCCGTGCCTCATTTTTTTTTTGGATTTTTCTATTATTCGTCCCTCTCTTTGTCCATGGCTTCCTCATCCACAATTCCATGTGTATCATAAATGGTTGAGCTCCGTGCCAATGGCAACGGGACCCCTCTTCTTTCCCCCATTGATGCGAACGGATTTGCATTTGTCTCTTCCCTTCACCTTAGTATCAGGTTTTCGTTGCAAGATAGTACAATATGGGTCGAACGCGAGATTTATGATAGTGTTACTTCCTTGTTGTCATTGACCATGCGTGAGAATCCTAGGGTTGCCGACAATGGATCTTCAATGTGGGAACTCTGCGCTGGTAAACATAGGGTGTACAGACTCCCCGTTCCTTGTACGAATGTATCCACGGAAATCCGTACCCCTCCCCATTTCTCTGCTTCCACTTTCAACACTCCTCCCCTGGTCAAAGTTAAAATTGAACCCGGTGTACACACTGTCATACATCTTTCCGATTCCTCCGATGGTGATGAGCCCCCCATATCCAATCCCATTCACAAGCCTTCCCCATCATCCATCCGTTCCACCTTTGTTGCTCTGCCTCTTCTATCTCCTCTTTCTCCTGCCCTTGCCAAACCCCCCATTTCCATTCTTCAATGCCTACGTACTCTTGCCTCCATGCCCGGTAGGAAAAACATCCTCAAGAAGCTGGATTATGACACCTTACAAATTGAAGAGGTGAATTTCTTGCCACCTCGCTTTGATGGGAATCAGATGTTTGTCCTCCCCCGAGTAGTCGTCTCCTCCTCTCATACGAAGGCCAAATCCATGGACGGCATGGACAAATGCTATGACGGCCATGTTTGGACCAAAACCCAGACCACCAATATCACCAATGACATGGGCTGTGGGAGCCCAAAAATCCACGGAAGTCCGGATTGGCTTCCTAACCGGATTAATACCCGGATAATACCTTGAGGTTGTTATTAAAGTAGGGTTTCCTAGGGTAGGTTAGTTGTTTTAAGAAATAAGGTTCTAGGCATCCGCCTTACGCGTTAAAATGGTTAAAACGGACACTTTGGCCGGACCGGATATTGACCAGGGAGGACCGTTTAGGAACGGTCCGGTCCACAGCGTCCGGACCGGGAGGCGGTTACAACGGACTCCGAACGGTTGCGGAGGAAACGGTTACGAAACCAGACCCGTGAGGAGGAGAGAGAGAGTACTTAAGACTAATTTCCCTCTCCTCCGAGCCATTTGCGCGAGCGGCTTTGTTGAGAGAACGAGTGGTGAGTTGTTTTTCCGAGTCACCAGCAGTTGGTTTGCTGGGATTCCTTAGTGATTAGCGGGTAGAATTCCAGAGGAAAGAATTCGGGTATTGTTGGGGGTTTGAGGCCACGAAGCAAAATGCCGGAAGAGCGAGAGGAAGATGAGAGGGAGCATGTCTCAGTCAGCCGGTCGGAACTTCCCAGCCACCGGAATCCGGAATCCGGATCGAGAGGCTCTTCCGCCATCAGCGGACCCGCGAGTCAACCCAAGGACGAGATGGCTTCGAAGAAGCATCGGACCACTTAGTTTAGACTTAGGTAGAGTAGCAGTAGGTAGGTCAGAATTAAGCAGACAAAGTTTAGGATGTTTTTGGCGAGACTGTGAATTCAAAATTCTGTCAGCACAAAAAACAGATCGAGATCCGGAAATTCCGCGAAGGACGCGTTTTCCGGATTTCTCGCTGCCTAGGGTTTTCAGGGCGGCCGCCTGGGCCGCCACCAGTAGTTAGGGATTGTGGCCTTTACTTAAGGCTGAATAAGGAGCTTGAGAAGGGTTCTTCTCTTTGATGTTGTATTTTGTCTCTTTCCATTCAAACAAAGCTCTAGTTCTCCACCCATTCTGACTTGTTTTGTGCACGGACTGTTAGGAGAAGTGTTGCTGATCTAGAGGGAATGGATGAGTAGGAAGTACGGATAGGACAAAGGAGAGGAAACCCGGATCTGATCCGACTATAGTACTATGGCTCCTTTTTGAGTGTAGTGGGAAGGAAACCTCGTTATTCCGGATGCCTGGGTAAGATCCGGAAGGTGCCGGACTTACGCCATCCGACCTTTTGAAGAGCTCTCACAGTCTTTGGGCGGGGTAATCCGGAAAGTGGTACGGATCGCCTAGTTATCCCGGATTAACAGATCTCCGGCCGAACTTAACCTTTCTGTCATTGTAGTTCCGAGAACCATCCGGATTCTCTATGTGACCTGCCAAGAAAGATTAGGCCGATCCAGAGTGGTTGTGAGAGAAATCCGGATTTTGACCATATAGGGACGTCTTCACCGGATGAACCCAATCATCAATGTAGGTAGGAAGTAGGTAGGTAGGTGTTGAGGAAAGATTTGTGTAGGAGTAAGACTTAGTTAGAGAGGTCCAATCCGGAAGGCAAGACCCGGAACAAAGACTTCCAAAGGACTATCCGGATCGGGATATCCGGCCGGTGGTCGACTTTCAAGCAGGGAAATTGCGTCCCCAACATCCTGCACTTCACAGAATCCTTGGACGATACTCGGATCATCTAGACAGACCGGATTAGGCATTGAAAAACGCCTATCCGGAACTTTTGGTGTTCGTGTGCTCCCACATGGGCCTTGTTTTTCGCTCCTCCAGTTGCGTTGGCCACCTCCAGTGCCAAAACCCGAATTGCGATTACCTTCAACGCGCCCATCGTACCTCTAAGGTCAACGACACAGAATTTGAAGGTTTCACTAAAGATCCTTTCCCTCTCTCTTGCATTGTGCCATCCGGATCTATTCTTGTGTGTAGGATTTGCAAAGAGCCTCCCAAATGCATTGCACTATGCGACGCAAAAATCTTCTACGTCCATGGGAAAATGTCCTCCCAAAGAGCATGCATTCATATCGGTACTCATCAACATCCAGTGAAGGTTGGAGACTGCAGAGACAGCCGGAAGTGCATCAATGCACTTATCGAGGAGCACGTTGAGCGTACGCCTCAAGCCACCCACAACAAGATCGTCCTTGAAGCCAGCAAGGACATTGTTGGTGAGTTCCTCCTTTCTGCCGATAATGACACACACCGTCTCCTCTCCTTAAAAGAGCTCGAACCCGTGTTTGAGAGCTATAGAGAGTTGAATTCCCCAAACCTTCGCTCTAAGGTTACCTCTTTCAAATATTTGCGGATGTTCGGTATTATGGATGGCATCGCAAAGCTTCAAGGCGTTAGCAATTGGGCCTACGTCCAACGGAATCAATTCCAAGGACAAGGTGACGATGCGGATAAGGTGTTCGTCTTCAAGATGTTGGAGGTTGGTTCAGGAAGTGGAATGGATTTGGTTCTACGGATGCAACCGGGTGGGGACCTTGAGAACGCCTAGATGATGTCCGATCACATCAAGCGGGTCAAAGGGTGGACCACCATGGCCGCTCAGGTGTACGATGGGACTTATCAACGAGTCATGACCATTTCCTGTTGTGATTTCCAATCGGAGGATAAGGATGCCCAAGTTCTTTTCTAGCAGAACCTCAACCACGTCATGGCCCGGCACGATATCCCACATCCAAACTTCATAGGCTTCATGGCAGACAATGCCCAAGCCAATTGGAACGCTGTGCACATTGTGTATGGTTCAGGAGATCCTAAAGTTCCAATGGAGGCCGTGATCGCACTTGTTATTTTCACTGGAAACAATCGCTCGAGAAACATACGTAATCGTATATAAAACATGAGTTACAAGACCAATATAGACACCTGTGCCTTCAATATCGGAATGCGTCATCTATGGAAGAGGCGGAGACTAGGTACCTAGCTATCAAGGCTTAGTGGGCGTCATCGAATTGTACAAGTGAGGACGGTCTCAAGCACCTCCGGCTCTGGCTTGCTTTTTGGCACTTCCGCTACCTTCAATGGGGTGGTTTCATGGAACTGGTACATCTCCCTTATGATTCATTATTGTATTTTCCTGGATTCACTTTCCTCTCTCTGTACGCCCTCTAATACTTGATTTCTCCAATCATGAAAAAGTTTTGACCCAAGACCAGTTGGCCGAGATGCCGTCGTGTAATCTTGCGGAGTCCGTCCACAACAAGTGGTTTCAAGCCTCCGGCAACAAGGGTGGAGATCTATACGTGGCTACAGTGGACAACTACATTCGCGCCTTCTTACAAATTGTTACATACTACCAATTCCTTAAAGGTGGAATTGGCGGTGATGGTCCAAGCAAAGAAGAACTGAAGCTCAGGGTAGCTCAACGTCGAGCTCAACGTACTGGCGACCCCATAGTGTTGCAGAAGGTCTTGCTTGACATGCCCGGTGGGGAAGAATTTTGCACTCGCGATCCACACCTTGAGGGCGCCAAGGTGTTTGGATTGCAGAAGCGAAGACCGGACACTCCAATTGGTGATGATGGCGAGACCCACCGCCCCGATACCGTCAACTTCTCTCGCCCTTGCCCCGCTAAGCGAGTCACTTGATCTCAACCAGTACCATTACATACTATCATTGAGGAGTCTTCCCCGTCTGTACAAGAGGTTCAAGTGCCTTCTCCAGCAGGAATTGGTTTTCATCGTGTCACTGCCGTACAAGAAACCAAAGTAGATGTCTCTCTTTGGCATATTGCCCGCATACCCCATACCTCTGGGAAGTCTTGTTGGGCTAATCATGCTGGCACGAAGAAGTGCACCGCAAGAATCGTCACCAATAATAAGAGCGTCCCTACTCCAACCTACACCGATATGTGGCATCATTACAAATTCCAAGCGGAGGAGCGCATGGACTTCGTCTTTTTTCCCAGACGACATCGAGCGTTGTGTAAAGAGCCTTTGTCATAAATGGGTCATGCCGTTCTCTGTTGATGATCACAAACCTCCTATTCCCCCAATCTGGCCCGTCAAAATTGGTACCAACCTCACCTGTTCGGAGATCTTCGCGCTTGAGAACGCAGGTTTTCAACTCCCACCAAAGGAGCGAATCACACCAACTCGACTCTTCACCAATTCCGCTCCCCCACTGGATATGTCTAGAATCCGTATTCCAGAACACCCAGACTTCATCCCTCCGACAAGATTGTCCAAGGTTGTTCGGCGATCTAGCAGCGCACCTTCGGCAAAGCAGAGGCAGATGGTTGCCTCTCCTGAAGCTATGCATGGTACTGTTCTGAAGTTAACTGTGATCCCTCAACTGGGATTTGGTTGCATTATCACTTTGCAGTCTAAGTCAGAACCGCAACCCCCCATCTACCAAGTGACAGTGAATTCTCTTCCAGAGTGCAATTGCGCATGCTTCTTGAATATGATTTCCAAGTTCGGCCGCAAACAAAATTCTTATTTGAATTGTAAGCATCTCTATTACATATTCATCAAGGTTTCTAATTTGGATGCGGAAGTGAATTTGTTCATTCACGCCCCGACCTTTAGCTTCAATGAAGTCAAACTCATCCTCGAAGGGGTTTTTTTGACACAATCTACTTCCTAGAATTCATCTCAGCCTACCAATACATTGTGTCCTACTAGATGTGCCAATTGTGGACATCATGTGAACTCATAATTATTTGCTATAATAAATATAATCCAATGGATTATTTTTATTCCCTTCAAGATGTTTTATTACAATGCGGAATTGTATCAAATGACTCTCTCACTGTTGAACGCTACATGTTCAGATTAGCATGCCTACTATGTCTATCAACTATACTTCCGTGTTTCCATCCTCCTACATGCTTCGGACTTCTTTTCGTCGTCCCTTCTTGATCGAGGTGGACCCGGTCGAAGCATATCAACGTACGAAACCATTTTATCCCTCATTCGATCCTTCAATGGACGACGATGCGGCGATAATCCTCTCATCCTATCGTGAAACGACAAAGACCTCGAAGATTCACCTACCATCTTGACTTCTTGCTCCGTGTCGATTGACTTGTCTTCATTCAAATCATGCGCATCATTTGCCTCACTATTCATGCACCTTGTTTCGTCCTTCTCCTGCACATCACCTCGCCTTTTATCATTTTTTGCATATCGTTTTGCTCCTCCTGCATCCTCCACCTCCATGCTTGTGTGGACTGCGAAAATGGAGTGAGCTCATAGTCATCACTATGTTGATTTCCAGCACCTATATCATGTTCCGACGATGGATTAAAGGGAACATTGGGATCTTCTAGACTTCTAGTCTCCTTCTCCCATTGTAGGCCAACAAACATGTCTCTCTCCTCTCCCATTGTATGCATGTCTCTACATCCGTATTGGATATGAGTATAACTTATGTCCTCATTTATATACAGCTGAAGATAATATCTTCGACCACAAACAATAATTGTTGGAGTCCAAGCTCTAGAGTTGACTCACACATAGGACAAAGACAAAAGTGATGGAATAAAAACGAAGCAAGTTGATCGCCCTTTCTATTTTTATTGACTCATTCTTCAATTATACCAATTTCGATAAAAAAAATTTCATTCGTTCTTTCTTGGTTCATCATTGGTTTTATCATATACTTATCTGTTTTATCTTAATTTTCTATCACTTTAGCACTTCCCGATTTCCAAATGTAATGACCCCATTTCAAATTTAGGGCCTTTTGATTTATTTTTGGACCTATATATTCCACAGAAATAGGTTACAATTTTTACTATTTTAGGACAATCTGGAATATTTTGAGCATATTCCAATTTTTAAAAATAATTCTAAATTTGGTCTAAGAAGTTTACTAAATTTAATTCCTCTCCGCTCCCCGCTCTACGCTCACATAGAAGTGTCGTCCCGTTAGGCTCCACTAACCTAACATGACACATCTAGGCGAGACCTCAACGCTTACACTAAGTTGTCTCAGTTGCAATTCTGAGATGGCTTTCCCTTGTTAAGCCACGCCTTGATCGCATGGAGGTGATGCCAAGTCCCGCCCGACTCGGTTCGCACTTTGCTCTTTCGAGACATGGGTTCATGATTCCCATGTGCCAACTCTCGTTAGCTCGCGGGTAGGACTTTTATGAGCACACGCCAACACGTTGCCCCCGCCCGGACAAGCCCACAACTAAGAAGTTTCTTGGTTTTATCCAAGGCCCCTCCAAACCATGGCCCCCAATTACTTGGCTTACCCAACCTAGTTTGGCATGTCTATTCCCCCTCTTCCACTAACCAAACACAAGTACAAGACTAGGACCTCATCTCATATTTTTTTCTTTGCACCACTAAAGTTGGACTTTATTGCCTTAACTCAAAGAACAAGTACATGTTGTGGACGGCATTGGCTCGAAGCTAAGTGTGCTACTAGCGTCTCTCCCCCACTAAAGGAGATTGATGTCCTCATCAATGCCTATGCTTTTTTTTATTGCAATTGTCTAGCCCTCGTTTCTTAAAAGTGCTTCACCAATTCCTTGGCGTTCACCATGTCTCTTGCCGATACCCAAGCGGTTTGTTTCTCATGGTATCTTCACCATTTCACCAAGTACTCCTATGTACATTTTCTTTTCTTTTCACTTGGGCTTCATATACTTGAGGATGCCCTCCTACCTCATGTTCCAAATGACGTCCACAAGGTCGGGAGGTGGCCTAATCACTTGCTTGTGATCGGGCCACAAGGTGTCGTCCTTAAATGGCTTTAGGAATGAGACATAAAATGTCGGATGCACTTTGATCTCGGGCGGTAATTCCAACTTATAGATGTCCTTGAACACTTGTTTCACAATGGGAAACAGAGCTCCAATTTTGGACATGAACTTTGGAATGAGGCCTTCCGGCTAAGTGAAGTTGTTCACATTCAACAACACCTTTTGGCCCACCTCATTCTCCACTTTGCGTCTTCCGGCATTGACTTGCACTCCGTAGCACCTTCGGGCTTTCTCCACCAACAACTTGGTCATCTCCAAGACTTGTTTACCATCCTTGGCCAAATCCTCACCATCTTGGTTGAACTCTAGTGTTGAATGTGCCCCCTCGAGAGCTAGGTTAGTAGGTTGAAGCGCATCCACTCCATAAGCCACCACGAAAGACCACGCCTTGGTGGCCAAGTGCGTGGCTACATTGCAATTACACTCCGCTCGACCCACATAGTCCGCCCAATCTCCTTGGTCCGCCCCTACCAAGTTCCTCAAGTATTGCTTCAAGACTCCATTCACACGCTTTGTTTTCCCATTCATTTGGGAATGCAAGGCCGTGCTAAACTTTAGTTTCATTCCGACCTCTTTAGAGAAGTGCATTGAAAATGCACTTGTGAACTTTGGATCTTGATCGGATACAATCATTCTTGGCAACCCGTGGTGCCTCAACCATCCTTTGAGAAAAGACTATGCGGTCTCCAACGCGGTGGCGGTTCCTACAATCGGCACCATGTATGCCAACTTGGCAAACCGCTCAACCATCAACAAGATGGCATCATACCCATGTGACTCTGGCAAACTTGTGATCAAGTCCATGCACATACTATGTCATGGCCCCGGCGGGATAGGCAACGGTTGCAAGAAACCGCCTTGATTTTTGTAAGACGCTCGATTCACTTGGCACTTCATCCAAGCCTTGACAAAGTGGGCTATATCCTTCTTTATGCACTGCCAATGGTACCTCCTTGACACCATTCTATGGTGGTTTTTTTTTTTTCCTCTATAGCCGGCAAGAGGACTATCATATTCCTCCTTCAAAACCGACAGCCTCAACTTGCCTTGTGGCACATACACCCGACTTTGCTTACATTTGAACTATTCGTCCACCAACTTAACCTCTTTGAGCACCTTGCTCTTGCGAAGCTCACCTAAAAACTTTTTAGCCTCGGGGTAGTTAATTTACCCCTCCTGTATCTTGCATCACAAGTTTCCTTCGCCAGCACAAATTAGCCACAAGGTTTGGATGGTTTTCATTGCTTGGAATTCTTCCCGTCTACTTAGCGCATCCAACACCACATTTCCACGGTCTGGTTTGTGGATCAAATCCACCTTCATAAGCGCCAAACTATCATGTCACCGCAATGACCTGGCGTTCACTTGTGCTTGTATCTCAAAATACTTTTAGGACACATTGTCCGTGTAGACCTTTGCTTTGTGCAACCCCAACTAGTGTCGCCACACCTTCAAGGCAATGAAGTTCATTGTCATGAGTTGGTTGTCTTCTTTGACGACCATCGAGCTTCATGCTCCCATATGCAATGGCCATCCATCTTACATCAACAATCCGCCATTGGCAAAGTCACTCGCCCCTATATGCACCTCAAAAGGTTTGTCAAATTCCAAGAACTTGAATACGGGCGGCGAAGACAACTTGCTCCTAAGCTCCCCAAAGACTTGGTGACAAACATCATTCCACTCTTAGGATAGCCATTTCTTTCACAAGTCCCACAAGGTCGGACAACCATCGAGCTTCATGCTCCAATATGGAATGGCCATCCATCTTGCATCAACATCCGCCAATGGTAAAGTCACTCGCCCCCGTATGCACCTCAAAATGTTTGTTAAACTCCAAGAACTTAGGCACGGGCAGTGAAGATAACTTGTTCTTAAGCTCCTCGAACACTTGGTGGCAAGGTTCATCCCACTCTTGGGATAACCATTTTTTCCACAAGCCGGACAAGGTTCGACAACCATTGAGCTTGATGCTCTCATATGCAATGGTCATCCATCTTGGCTCAACATCCACCAATGGCAAACTCACTCGCCCCCGTATGCACCTCAAAAGGTTTGGCAAACTCCGCAAACTTGAGCACGGGCGGCAAAGAGAACTTGTTCTTAAGCTCCTCGAACACTTGGTGGCAAGGCTCATCCCACTCTTGGGATAGCCATTTCTTGCACAAACCGGACAAGGTTTGACAACCATTGAGTTTAATGTTGTCATATGTAATGGTCATCCATCTTGGCTCAACATCCGCCAATAGCAAAGTCACTCGCCCCCGTATGTACCTCAAAAGGTTTGATAAACTTCGCAAACTTGAGCACGGGCGGCGAAAACAACTTGCTCTTAGGTTCTCCAAAGGCTTGGTGGCAAGGCTCATCCCAGTCTTGGGATAGGCATTTTTTCAAGAAGATGAGTAAGGTCCTAGCAACCTTAGAAAAATATCGAATGAAGTGGTGGTAGTAGTTGCCTAGGCCATCCGATGACCTAAGTTTTTTTGAGTCAAGGGCCAATTCTCCTTTTGGATTGTCTTGACATTTTTCCATGTTCGTCCACCAACTTCATTTGTCACCACATACCTCAAGAACTCAATCTCTCGTTGAGCAAAGTTGTTTTCCACTCCTTGGCGGTAACATTTAGAGCAACACATTGGCGAATATATCTTTGTATCTCACTAACATCCCACAAATGTGGTTTGGGGGAGGCCCATCATTTCCGGCCTCCCCATGAGTTCTTTGGAGTTGCTCCAATTGAACCACGACCCCTTTGAAAGTTTTGGGCTCAAGAAGGAATGGTAGCCTCTTTGTCAACCCATGAGACATTTCTCCCATTCTTTTGAGCCTCAAGGTACAAAATACTTGGCCTTAGCTTAAAGCTACTAGCTTTAGCCACAAAGCCATCATCCAACATTTGGTTTGTGCAACAATATGATTTGGCTTGGTGCAATGGGCCAAACCATTTGCGTTTATTTCTTTGGGACCTATTTCGGCTTAACCCACTTTTTGGTGATGCGCCGCCCAACTTTTTTTTGGGACCATCGGCTTCAATGTTTTCAAATCTTAAAGATCCCCAATACATCCTCAAGAAGCTTTGGGTACTCAAACATGGTATTCACCACCTGCTTCTAAATCCCACCTAAAATGATGCATTTCTTACAAAACTCGTGCATCTAAGATGTACGATTCATTTGGGTGTGAATTTTGTGCATTTATGCCTTAAGGGACCCGGCGTTCTTCATTTGCGCCAAGTTCATTTCAACATCCCCACCTTCTCAGTATCTCGAATTGGAATTTCAATCCAACATTAATACCCTCCAAGGTTTTAGTTGCCTTCGGTATTCTAGGCCCCAAATATTTTTTGAGATTTCCGGGAGCCCTTTTCAAAGCACTCTTTCATTTTCCTTACCGAATCCACCTTTGTGCCCATCATTGTTCCCAACGCCCGGGGTCCTCACCCACACTAGGATCACTTTGGCCCTCTCACCAACGGCGCCACAAGTCCCGGGTGTCACTCCGGGGTCCCACTTGTGCCCATGGTCTTTCAGGCACTCCTCATGGAGAGGTGCGCGACACGTTGGGAACGCCTCTCGTCCACAATGATTAGGAGTCACGAGGGTAAGGCCATAAGCTATGCATAACTTATGACATGTGGATTCTAGAATGCTCAAAGATTCCTCAATCGAAGGTGTGAGCTGGGAGATATGACCTTTTGAGTGGGGCGTTGTCTCGGGAGAACGCCCTGGTTCAAGTTTGGCTTAAGAGTGGGTCCTAGGACTGCCAAGGTTTGAAAAGGCATAACTTATTCAATACTTCACCCTATGGGACACAAGATGATTCCATTGGCATTTACATGAAATGTGGATGACGATGAAATGGTGGGATGCTGGCATCAGACATCACACAATAAAGTTGTGGTGTTCTGAAGTTGTTGGGCGTTTCTAGCTTCAGCAGCTATGGGAAATGTCTACATGGCCTCAAATCTTGGTAGAGAGACAAAATGTTTCTTGAAGGTGGGGTAAGGGCCTTGTGTGGGCAAGAATCCTCCCCACCCTTTAATGTATCCTAGTTCGGGTGGAAAATCCTCTTTAGACAACCACTAGTCAATCATTGACCACGTGTAATTTCAATTGAATTAATTGGGCGGGGTGTGCATAACATCATTATATTAAAAACTTTGAAGCATTCACAAACACTTAAGTCACTTACAATGTTATCAAGCACTACACCTAGCCATATCACATTCCTTCTTAAGTATAAATAACCTACTTCTATGCCTCAAGTCATGGCACCAATTCCTCACTCATGCTTCTTAAATTCATGGTTAACAATCCACCCTAGCTTCTAACCTCTTCCCTTCCTTCACTATTGCTCGTCCTTACTTAGGTTTCCCCTCATGGTTGTTGGGGGATGATAAGTTGGGTAAGCTCCTCGTGTGCATTGACAACTGTTGCCGGCTCCCTTCCCACGCCGATGTTAGACCCAAAAGCAACCACTCCCTGTACCCCAGGTTATTGATGCCTAACCCTTTGGAGTGGGCACCAAATTGTGCAAGCAGGCCATTGATCAACCCATCTCTTTCTCTCCCCTCACTCAATTCATGCCTCGCACGTTGGAAAAGGCTCCGAAAGCAATGCAATGTTGGTTCTTAATCAAAAAAGATTCATCGTCAAGGGAGGATCCATCTACAGTCTCCACACCACATCAAGAGGGAGTTACATGGCCATCACAATGATACATTTGTCCAATGTTCAACCCCTCAGCCTAATAATTATCTCCCCCCCGGGCCCCCCAAGAATTCTCCACTCATAGACCCACACCACACCTGCAAGCATCTGTCTAAGCAACCCCATAGGCGCGGCAACATGAACGCCTTTACATAACTTACTTACGCAATCTTGATGATCCTTCCATATTTTCCTTTTACCTACCCCTGACCGCATCCCTGAACTATTCCTCCTAGATTTGCTAATTGCAGACAAATAGACAAATGTGCTCGACACACAGCTTGCTCCTTTCCGTCATGTTGCTCTTCCTCACCATGTTGCACAACTTCCCAATGCCACAAGCTACATCACACTAAATGATTTCTTGATCCAAGCAAAAGGTACAGAGGATGCATCACTCAAATAGAAAACGAACGGGGTGGGATACCGTAGACATGACCTCTTCGGGGGCCGTGATCATGAAGGTCCGCAAAAAAAGCTTGCTGCCTGGATCTTCAACCTTCCTTCACTATATTATATTTTTACCTCGTTAGTATCTGCATCAATTCCTATTGCGAACGACAACCCCGTCAGGCCTCACCTCGCCTCTCGTTGCCATCCCTTGCTTTGCCGCCTACCTGTTGTGCAATCCCATTAATTGAAATGTTAAGGATTTCCATTAGTTATGGCTCTTCCAATGTCGCCTAACCCCGACCAATTCATTGCCCAAGTCCTAAGGTCACATTGAGATGTGCATGCAGGACTAAAAAATATGAACCCATTGATGTTCATCAAGGCTCCAAGTCCTCTCATATGCCCCACATCTCACTCTGTGACGGCTATTGCTACTAGATAGCGACTGCATCATCATGATTTTTCTTTCTCATTCAGAAGCCTTTGAATGTGAACTGGCAGGCCTCAAAAGCTTGACCCTCGAAGTTCCGTGAACGATTGGGGTGCGGTACTTCTTGGATCCAATCTTAACACGGGAGCACCTCCCGATCTTCAGGAGGGCACAAACTGACTACATAAGCTTGTACATTGCATACATTTTATCTATGCACCAACTTGGTCCCCATAAGCCCAATCTGCTTCATTTTAAGAATTTCACAAAATTCCTAAAGGTATTCACAATCTTTAGAAGGATGCCATACTTAGAATTAATCAAGCTTGCACTCGTCACATCTCCCTTCTATGAATTCACTCCGCATCCTTATCTAGCAATCTCCAAAGGAGATATCATCACCCGAATAATTTAAAAAAAAAATCGATAGTATTGACTTTAGGGGGTACCCAGGAGATTCTCAACCTTATGGCATGATAGACTCAACAAATGGCATGCATTACCACAATTCATTCTCCCCAACGTTTGAAATCCCAACTGCCCCTTATTTTAAAATTGACTTCCTCTGTCGACTGCCTTGACTTGACCCTATAAAACACCGCATGCCTCATATCAAAACCATCTCTCAACATGGTCATCCCCACATCCTATCCTATATTGTTGATTCAAACCAAGAGCGAGTGCCCACAAGCATGAGTTCACCCTGGCTTTGTCTCCCAAACACCACCAAGAAGCTTAAGCCAACCCACTAACCAATCTAGCCTTGTGGCAAGGGGGACCTGTTTCTAGAATCCACCATTGCTCCAGACCCCAAGGATGTCATCACCAAACCTTAACTTTGCAAACTCAAAACTTTATCCCACCAATTCAAACTGCCACTACCCCAACCATGTGAGAGACCAAATCCTTCACTCTGAACTCCAAACTCCCCAACCTTAACACGACGCCAACCCCCAGGATAACCCACTCGGCTGCTCCCGCGATCCTTGTCCTAGCAGCCAGCTGCGACATTTGCAGACATACTGGCACTTCAGGCCTCTGTTGCATGCTTGTTGGTTGGAATACATAGTAGCCGGATCCAATGCATTGAAGGAACAAGCGAGTTGCCTCGTCTTTCTCAAGAACCGCTTCTCATTTTTCTTATTTTCTTTCTCTTTCTTGAACAAGCATGCGACGCGAGACTTTTCCCTGTTTTTTCACAACATTACTTAAATACCACTGGGACAAACACTCACAATACTTCACTAGCGATGCCGCACACCTTTCTTCCACTCTTTGCTCTACGTAGAGATCCTATAGTGAACGTGTCAAGGACACCGGCGCAGGAGAAAGGAAAAAAAAAACCACAAGACTTCTCAGTGCGGCATGGCTTTCACTTGTTGTTTCCTACTCTTTATTTTTTCCTACCAAATGAACTTCCTTCCTCCAAGCTCCCGAGACCCCTTCGTTTTTTGTTTTTTTTGTGCTGCCCGACATCTTTGGGGCAACTTGAATAAACATCCATGCTTTCTTGACTTTTTCTTTTCCTCCTTTTGTTTCTTGCCTCTCAACTTGGTTTAGTTTAACATACCTCAACTTTAACCTAACTAAATTTCCTTTTGTCTTTTGAGTGTTTCTTATGCTCTTAATCTAATTTCATGTCAAAATAGCCTTACCCTTACATTAATCATGCATGTGGGCTCACACCCTGCCAAAAGTCCTAGAGGCTTATTGTCGCGCACTTCTCCATGAGGAGTGCCCAAAACAGCATGGGCACAAGGGGGACCTCGGAGTGACACCCGGGACTTGTGGCGCTGTTGGTGAGAGGGCCCAAGTGATCCTAGTGTAGGTGAGGACCCCGAGCGTTGGGAACGCCTCCCACCCACGAAGACTAGGAGGCACAAGGGTAAGGCCATTAGCTATGCGTAGCTCATGGCGTGGTGATTCTAGAATGCTTAAGAACACCTCAATCGGAGGTGTGAGCTAGGAGTTATGGCCATTTAGTGGGGCGCTGTCCCGGGTACAACATGGCCTGGGTGTGATTCCCGGGACTGCCAAGGTTCAAACAGGCATAACTTCCTCAATACTTGCTTGAATGGGAAAAGTGAGGAGTCCATCGGCATCTACGTGAAGCGTAGATGAAGATGGAGTGGTTGGTTGTTATGACCAGACATCATACAAGGAAGTTATGATGGTCTGAAGCTGCTGGGGTCTTCTAGGCCCAGCAGCTAAAGGAAAATGTCTACTTGGCCCCAACTCTTGGTAGAGAGACAAAAGGTCTCTTGACGGTGGGGTAGGGGCCCCGCGTAGAGTCCTAGAGGCTTATATGGGTGAGGTGGTGTGGCCTAACCCACCCGAGGCCGAACGGCACGGCCTCCATGGGCATTGGCCCAATGTGAGGCCATAGTTGCCTAGTATGCTTCGGGTTGTTGTAGTGTTGCTCCGGCAAAGCGATGATCAACATAAGGTTGGACTTCCATGGATGGAAGTCCACATTGAAAAAATGGGTTACCGATTAAGGGGTGAGTCTCGAAAGTAAAGTAGGAGGGTTGGTTCCCCTCC
Source organism: Polytrichum commune (assembly GCA_950295325.1). Lineage (NCBI taxonomy): Eukaryota > Viridiplantae > Streptophyta > Polytrichopsida > Polytrichales > Polytrichaceae > Polytrichum > Polytrichum commune. The sequence goes on along the minus strand of OX485806.1, from coordinate 51,187,167 downwards.
TATGAACTATATGGTCCGGGGTAGGAGGAGCTAACCATTAGCATGGCGGAATGCGAAGGGTTAGCACTCGTAACCTTTGCTAGAAACAAAATTTGGCAAGATTGTTAATGGAGCTAGCAAAGGTTGCGACACTTATATAGGTGAGGCGGTGTGGCCATTAAACCCACCCGAGGCCGAACAACACAACCTCCACGGGCATTGGCCCAAGGTGGGGGTATTGTTGCCTAGTATGGTTTGAGTTGTTGTAGTGTGCCTCCGCCAACACAATGGTTAACTAAATATTGGCCTACCATGGATGGGAGTCCACATCTAAACATTGGTTACCAATTGAGCCATGAACCCTGAATGCAAGTGTAGGAGGTTGGTCCCCCTCCTATGAACTAAGAGGTCTACGGTATGGGGAGCAAACCATTAGCATGGTGGAATGCAACATGTGGTATCGGAGCAGGGTTCCAATCTTTGAGCTAGCAATTGGAGGAAGAAATGGGTATCAAATGTGTGGGTTATGATGATGAGCCCGTGTCGCAACCTTTGCTAGTTCCCCTTAGCAATCTTGATCATTTTCATTTCTAGCAAGGATCACAAACACTAATCCTTTGCATTTCGCCATGCAAATGGTTAGCTCCCCATACCGCAAACCTTCTAGTCCATAGGAAGGGGACCAACCATCCTACACTTGCATTCAAGATTTTCTCTGTAATCGGTAACCAATGCTTAGACAACCCGGGGTTTTTAAAAGGTGGTGATGATCAAATTGGAAAAAAAGATTATGTACAAGTGGATTCTGATCACACCATTGATTCCAATGACAATGGTGGGGATGATGGTAGATTTGGTGATAAAAATGGAGGAGTCTTTTGAAAAAACTCTCACAAACGTCAAAAAATATTCAAGGGCTAGAATAGCAAATGCACCCAAAAACTTGGAAAATGGTGATGTTGGATTGAAATTCCAATTCAAAATGTTTGGTAGATGGTAATGTTAGAATGATATTGGTGCAAATGAGGCACCCACGGTTTTCTAAGGCTTATATGCACAACTCAACACCCAAATAAATGATACATCTAAGATGGACGAGCTTTCTAAAAAATGCAATGTGACCAAAAGCTAATGCAACTATAGCTAATGTTAGCAAGAGCTAATTCAACCAGAGCTATAGTGATGAGAAATTTATACAACCACGGGTAGATCACTTAGTGCATTTTAAAAATGACGTGCGGCATAATATAGAGAGGATTAAAATCATTTGAAATAAAAATTATAAAGGAATTCCAAATAATGAAGGGGCCATTAAATGTAGACAATCCCATTATAAGTAAATTAAATGGACATAAAATGTGGGCTACTATTTTCTTGTAAAACTAATATAGCGCTGAAGATAAGGATCCTAGAAGGTATGTTTAGTATGGTATGTAAATGGGTTTAGGACTCACGAGGATGGATGATAATTTGGATTTCCGTCTGTCCAAAATTACTTAAGAAGAATATAGAGTACAAAAAATTATAGTGACTTGGACAATATTAGTAATGGAAGGGTGCAAACAAATGGGCCATTTTTAAATTTAAGTAATTATAGGGAGGCTTTAATTCAGCCCTTGAAGGTAAATAGCCCAAAACAAAAAAACCCCAGCCGCACGTGGTGCACAAAAATGCCTTAGAGTGATCTACCCGTGTATACAACTAAAGTTAATGTAGCCCAAAACTAATGTAGGGAGAAGCTTATACAGACAAAACTTCCTAAACTAGAAGCTAATGCAACGAGAAACTTATACAACTAGCAAGTTATACAACCAGCAACAATACAAGTTGGAATTGCAATTGGTTGTAACCTGCACTCTAATAGCCACATATTCAACATTTGTTTACTTCAACAAACACCTATCCATATGACAATTATCCAACAAGGTTAAAATCCCTTTCATTCAGCATTGATAAGGTTTATAAATCATTTTATTCAACGTTCATATTGTTAGCATTCTAAGAACTCTGTCCCTCTACCTACATGGAAAGGGGGAGGGGAGAATGTCCTTATTGAGAGAGAGAATGTGAATGAAAGCTTGACATTAACATTCACAGACCACCTATTTTCATCTTGTTGTAATGAATCCTTGTCTAAGTGATATCTCTTCAAGTAGTCCCGTCGACCAAATGTTGTTTCCAATCAATCAACTTGTTTGTTTGTAACTTTCTTCTTGTGTTGAATTTCTTCATGTGCTGTAGTTGTATTTTAAGCTCAAATGTTACTCTAAACATTGATCTAGATCATATTAGCTACCCTCTATACGTTGTAGCGTTGTGTTGTCTTCATGTGCTGCAATTGTCTCCTCTTCTTTTTAGGTTGGTAGTTAATTTTTTCTTCAAGTAATTAAGTATTTTAGTTAACAAGTTTTTTCTTCTCTCAAATCGATAAGTAACCAAGTAAAGAAGTAACAAATTAATTCTTCTTCTTATTAGTAAGTGGCCAAGTAACCAGGTAATCAAGTAACATTTTTTCTTGGTGACAACTAGCTAAGTACCCAAGTAACCAAGTTGCCAAGTAACCTTTCGTTCCAAATTTTTTCCCCTCAACACTTTCTTTAGTCTACAAATTGTTAGTCTACATTACAAGAACCTCTTTCTAATGTAACATATGTAGAAATATTCTTACTAGTAATCAAATTTTTGTTGGTTACCCACTTACCATGTAGAAGAGATTTATTCTTCACCCAAGAAATATTGCCTCTACCAACCTTCCATTTACTTCTCAACTCTTGAAGAGGCATCTTTGAGTCATTCTCTCGAACTTAGTAATTTGTCTTAATTTCTCAAACCTTTTTATATGCTAGGCCATTTCTTTCTCCCCCATTTTTTGGTATTTGCAGAGGTGAACCAAATCTGTACTACATGGCGGTTGTAGTAATGTTGTAGTTGACTCTTGGAGATTGTTGATTGATGTTGCGACAGGTTATTGGAGAGGTTAGTTAGTCCTCAGTGACTGAAGTTCCCAATGCTTGATATAATACGGGAGCGCTGCCAAATTTTTGTTAAGCTCTGATTCCAACAAAGGAAGAATTATTTATTATGGGTAGGCATAGGTATACCTATGTACACCTCAAAACCATGCACCAGATTAGGCAACAGAAGCATCGGAGGGGACACAAGGCTAGCAAGCAGCGAGGAGGAGAAACCAATGGCCGAGGAAAGACAGAATGGCTGGGAGACTAAGAGCCGAGCAGAAGCGGGACAAGGAGCCGATCGGATGAGACTGAGAGCCCAAGCAACAGAAGCAGATGAGACTAGGAGCCGGCGGGAGCTGGAGAGACCGGGACCCAGCTATACAGTTATCAAGGGGAGCCGGCGAGTAAGAAGACGCCACATGGACGGCGACGACGTGGGGCCAGGAGTGGGCCTCGAGCCGTACTTAGTACTTAGGGAGCGTGCTTAAGCTTTGGGAACGGCCTTAGGCCAGCGGGAACGTGACCCCGTACTTCGGGAGCGACCATATTAGTAAGTAGACTAAAGTAGTGAGCAGGTAGTTACCTTGCTGGGATGTAGATGAAGGATTTTGCCAAGGGAGGATCATCCTCCTTGGATGAACATAACCTTCTTAACCACCTTGAATGAATGCATCTAATTTGGGTGAATGGCATACAACTAAATTCCCCTAAGCACATCAAGGTAATTAGTTAATTACACCAAATGTATTCCACAAATACATTTTTTAAGCACGTGTTATTACTGTTAATAGATCTGACTGAAACTAAAATTAGACGGCAACTTCATTTAGGGCTAGAAATAGCCGATTCATACATATGGCATTAGGGAAATAAGGTCTAACCACCATATCAATTAATTAGTAGATTTTAGACCCTATAAAAGGAAGGGACTTAGGGCACCTAAAGCACCTCATTCAAGCACGGCCCATTCAACGTGAGCGTCGCAAAAAACTACGAAGACTTGAAGACTTTTGAAGACCTTTTGAAGACTTTCGAAGACTGCAAGACCGAAGGACTTCGGGATTGGAGGACCGCGAGACCGGAGGACTTCGAGACTGGAGGACCCCGAGACTGGAGGACCACAAACCGGAGGATTTCGAGACTTATGGAAATTCTTAAAGGGTGGCAGAAATTTTGAAGTCAAAGAACATTTTGGAAAAACTTGAAGACCCAAGGCCCCTTTTGAAGAACTTTTTGAATACTCTAAGGAAATTCGAGGCGAAGGCTAATTAAAGAAGATCATTTTGAAGACATAAAGGCATTTTGAGGCCGAAGCTCATTTTGAAGATTAAGGCATTATTGAAGAAGAAGAAGATCGTTTTGAAGACTAAGAAGATCCTTACGAGCTAAGGCATTTTTTAAGACGAAGATCAAATTAAAGACTAAGGCATTTTGAAGACGAAGAACAAATTAAAGACCAAGGCATTTTGAAGACCGAGGGCATCTTTGTAAGAGTAAGGCGAATTAAAGAGATTCTCTTGAAAACCAAAGGACATTGTAGGAATCTTTGAAAAATCGAAGCCAAAGACATTTGACGAAATACTTAAAAGAAGATTTTGGACACAACAACCAATCAAAGACGAGAAGACTAAGACTCTCGTGAGCCTTAGAGCAATCAAGGATCTCATAATACCTTCGGAAATGAAGAATGAGAGTACGCTGGAAGACTAAGGATTCTTATCATCCTTAGAGGATCTAAGTTCTCTCAAGACCTTTGGAAGATCCAAGAACCTAGGAAAGAGGCAACATGACAAGTTGGAATCGGCCATAATCAAGTATCATCCAACTAAATTTAAGACTAAGAACGGAATGTTCTCATAAGACGTTTGAACTAATATTTTGAATGCATTAGATCATACCCAAATCATTGAGATTGATGGACAAGTAGGGATGATGAAGGAATGAGAAATCCTTGTACTTGAATATTCTCTAAATAAATGGAAATACATTAGTGAGGAAGTATGCTTGAAATCTATCAAAGCTACATTCTCTCTTAAACAAAGCATTCTTAGAATATTTAAAAGAATAAAAATGGTCTTAAGCATTCAAACCATGAAAGATATTGTATACAAGAATGAAATTCTTCTAAATACACTTAACCTTGACATTAGGCTTTAGGGGAACATTAACTTGAAAATCTAGGGCACCTACTCCTCAGAGGTTCCCTAAGGGGAAACATCACATTAGGAACACTATGCATCAAACCACCTTCAAGTTTAAAAGATATAAATTGGTTAACTTGGATAGGTGTAGTGTATGTGTAAACCGGTCAGCAGCGGGTTACACTGTCTAAGGCTGAGGGTTGAAGGTGGCCTCGACAACCTAAAGTTGAGGTCGTGGACACAATGCAAAAACGTCATCCATCCTATCCTAAAAAACTATTCATTCCAATTGCCCTCCATGGCCATGGATTAATAAGTGTAGGACCTCCTATTATTATGGTGCATTGCCTTGGTGTATCTCATTAACCTTCTTAGCCCGAGTAATCCCTATGCTATTGTTACATCCCATCACTTCATAGGAATCTATTGCTTGGAGGTAACAAAATGGCAATCCCCTCGGCCCAAATAAAATGATTTTGGACTGTCCATGCGGTTTAGTGCTCATATTTTTTCCCTTAAGTATTAAAATGTGAACTATTCTAGAGTGGGTAGTTTTTGGTGTGGCTAGGTGCAGACTTCCATATATGTCCATCTCATGTCAAGTTGATCATTATGTTGCAAGAGCAACACTACAACAAACCAAAGCATATTTGGCAACTTTGCCCCTACATTGGGCCAATGCATGTGGAGGCCGTGTTGTTCTACAGCAAGAAAGGTCGGCTAGCACCACCACCTTTTCATATAACCCCCACAATGAATCTTCAAATCTGGCAAAATCCCAAAGGTGTCATCCTTTGGTGGTCTGTTCGTGACCTTGGAGTTCTTTGCCAAAGACCTTAACTCTACTAGATCCACCTACTTTGAGGTTCACTTGGGTTATTTTTTATTTGGGGTACCTAAGTGAAGCTCCACTAGCCTAACTCCACATTTTTTACTAGGCTAAACCTCAATGCTTTCATGAAGTTGTCTCGGTTGCAAATCCGATATGGTTTTCCATTGTTAAGCCATGCCTCAATCGCACACGTGTGATTCGAAGTATTGCATGACATGGTTCCCAATTTTTTTTTGAGACATGGCTTTATAATTCCCATGCACCAAATTATGTTAGCTCATGAATTGCATTTTTATGAGCACGTGCCATCACCTTGTCCTTGCTCAGACAAACCTAAGGCTAAGAAGTTTTTTATTTTTATCCAAAACCCCCCCAAGCCATGGTCCCCAAGTACTCGGCCTACCCAACCTGGTTTGGCATGTCTATTTCCCTTCTTCCTATAACCAAACACAAATACAAGAATAGGAAATCATTTCATGCTCTTCTCTTTGCAACATTATTGTTGAAGTTTTTTGCTTCAATTCATAGAGCACTTACAGGTTGTGGAGGGCATTCCATCCAAGCTAAGAGTATTACTAATGTCTTTCCCCCACTAAAGGAGATTGATGTCCTTATTAATGCTTTTGTTTTTTCTTAGAACCTCAAGCCCTAGTTTCTTTTAAGCGTTCCAATGTTTCTTTGGTATTCACCATGTTTTTTTCCGCTATCCAAGTGGTTTATTTCTTATGGTATCCTCGCCACTTTACCAAGTATTCATTTTTTTGCATGTGGTTCATACACTTGAGGATACCCTCTATTTTGTATTCTAAATGATTTCCTACGAGGTTGAGGGTGGCTTAATCACTTGTTTGTGATCATGCTACAAAGTGTTTTCCTTGAATGGCTTCCATAGTGAGACATGCAATGTTGGATGCATTTTTATATCGGGAGGAAACTCCGATTTATACACATCCATGAACACTCGTTCCACGATAGGCGTGCTCTATGCATAGGTAAGCCCAACTTCCTTGTGAGCTTTGGGCTCATAATGAAGTGCATTGCCCATGTGTCAGCCAAATATGAGACATTATTTTCATTGATTTGGGCCTTGAGGTACAAAAAACTTGGTCTTGGCCACATAAACACCTTCTAACATTTTTGCAGCAGCACAAACACGATTTTCCTTGGTACTTACCTTGTTATCAGGGCACACCGCCTGGAAATGACCAAACTTGCCACATTTGTGGCATTGCTTGTCCTTCATGTCACCTCCTTCGTTTCCAACCTTGATGATGGTTTTCTTCTTTGCCACCCTTGTTGAGAGTTGTACCTTCAGCTTGTCCTATGTGCTGTTTGATGGCCCAAACTTCTTGTGTTCTTTGCCTCATAACATATTATGGCACAAACCATTATGTTGTGAGGGGCCACCTGACTTTCTTTCAAGGCCATCAACTTCAATTTTCTTTGCAGTTATAATGATCCCCACCACGTTTTCGGTAAACTTTGGGAACTTGAACAACATGTCCATTATCCATTTTTACAATCCACCCAAGAAGATGCAATTCTTAGCAAATTTGTTCATCTTAGGTGTAGCATTCATTTGGATATTACAATCGTGCACATAAGCCCGAAGAGATTCGGTGTGCTTTATTTGTATCAAATTCATTATGTCACTTAGAAATAATATAACATTTTTCAATTAAAATTTTTATTGGGCTAGCAGGTCTGATCCAGCAGCCGCTAACCAAAGGAATACCCTATCTTTTCTATTCCATCTTTAAAAATTCATAACTAATTACTACCTTATCCAAATCACAAATGAAAAACGGCTACAAATAGCTATAGAAATTCTCTATATGAGAAAAATGATAATTATTTTGTTCTAGATCATGAACTAAGCATTCAGGCCATCGGCGGCTAAGGTCTACAATGCCTCCACTTGCAATTATACAATCTAACCTACTTCTATACAAGAAAGAAAGAATTCTTTATGTATTAACAAACACACATTACCAAATGAAAGGAGGGGTTTTCAAACCCTCTAATAAAAGGGTTGAACCCTCTCCGCCATCGGCTTCATTCTTCGAATTCTTCCCCAAAATTTAGGCTTGGGGGTTTTCGCGGTTGAGGTTGCCACCTTTTCGTCGCGGTGGCTTCGACGGGAGACCTTAAAAATCTTTCTGAATTTTCGACATCGAGTTGATAAGGGGACAAGTGGGCAAGTAGCTCCCTTGTTTTTATTTTTAAAATTTTAAATGCTGATTTTGCCTTCTTACGCCAAACACATTTAATTGTCTTGTGTGGCCCATATTAACTAATAAGCTTATATTTCCTTAGCTAGCATCTATTAACTTAAATATTAGCTAGTTGATTTTACCAGCTAGCATGTTTTTTCTACTTCGCTATTTTCTAGCACTACTTAGTTTTCATTTTGGCCAACCTTATCCTTCACTAGATTTTTGTTTCTTACGGTTGAAGGCCCAAAATCCTCAGTAATTCACATTTTGTTTTCTAGGCTAAATACTAAATGAACTTCTTAAACTCCTTATCAATTCTTTATTTTAATGCTAGCATCCTAACTAAAAGTGATCCCGCGGAGTGGTGGACCACTGTATGGGTTCACATAAAGATGGAATCAAGGTCCACCCTTGAAAGATTGATACGATGACTAGATGGGCAAGATCCAATAATGTAAGTTAATTACATTCATTCTTAGGTCTTAATAATGATTTCCATCCATTTATTCAAGGTTATTCAAATTTAGTCGCTCATTTGATTAATTTGACAAGAAAAAATATGAAGTACATTTGGTCAGATCAATGTCAAGAATCCTTTGAAGGGGTTAAATATGCGTTAACATACACGCCTGTTTTGAATTTATCAATATTTGGTGAAAAAATTGAAGTCATATATGATGTTTTTTTATTGGATATAAGGGCAGTTCTTTTGCAGAAAGGTAGGCCAATTGCATTTGAAACCTACCAAAAGAAATAATACCACAGGTGAACTAGAATTAACAAGCATTGTAAATGCCTTATAAACATGGTATTGTTATTTAGAAAGTTCAGAATGTGTAGTGATTACAAATCACAATCCATTAACCTATGTAAAATCACAATAGATTTTCTGAAGGTGTCAAGCTCAATGGTTAGAGTATTTGGAGCAAATTTTTCATTATCGATGGGAGTATTGTCATGGGGAAGCAATGTTACCAATCCATTGAGTATGAATCCATTAGATGAAAAGCGGGTCATGTTAGCCTTACTGACAAAAAATACTTCAAATTGTAGCTTGCAACCAGTGATGGCCGACACTAGGAGGAGTGCTCCCATGGAGATGACCAACACTAGAAAACATCCTTCTAGGTTTGATAATAAATTCTTTAATAAGATCATTGCAGGGTATGTTCTAAACCCGTGGTTTAAGGACCCGATTAATTTAGCAAAATTGGTGCTCAAAGATGTCATTTGGTGCTACCAAGATGCAATTGTGGTACCTGATGTGGGTTCCCTTCGTAAAGATATATTCTTTGTATGTCATGATACTTTTGATAGTGAGCATGTGGGTGTTACAAAGACCTTGAAACAAGTTGAGACCAATTTTAGGTGGCCAAAATTGAAGGATGATGTCTAAACTTATGTGAATACATGTGATGTATGTCAACGTAGTAAAACGTCTCTTACAAGAACAACATGATTATTGCAACCCTTGGAAATTTTTGAAAGGAAGTTAAAATGTGTTAGGCTTGATTTTATCATTGGACGAACTTCCAGAAAACAAGAGCATATGAAATATTGGTGTGTGTGGATAAATTGAGCAAGATGGCTCATTTTATAGGCAGAGTGACCACAGTTACTACAAAAAAAAATTCAAGATTATTGATAGATTTTGTGTATAAGTATCATGGTCTTCCTAGAAAACTAATTAATGATTGAGATACTTGATTTACTAGTCGGTTTTGGGTTGCACTATATAATATTTTAGGCACAAAACAAGCTATGTCTACAACTTTTCATCCTCAAACAGATGGGCATATGGAGAGAATTAAAAGTATTCTAAAAAATATGCTAAGGCATTATGTTAGCCCAACTCAAGATGATTGAGATATTTACTTATGTTTGGTTAAATTTTCATACAAAAATTCTTGGCAAGAATCAATTCAAACCATTTTTTTTAATGTTGAATCATGGTCAACATTCCTTGACACCTTTGAACATTGGGATCAGCAAGTGCCATGTCCATGCTACAAAGGACTTAGTGCAATCGATGTCTAGTATTATGCAAGAGGCTAAGAAACATTTTCTAGGAGCACAGAATAGACAAAAATCCTATGCTGATACATACAGATGAGATATCTTTTTTGATGTTGGAACTCAAGTGTTGTTGAGTACATCTAACATTAAGTTAAAGATGCCAAGAGCAAGGAAGTTGTCACCTAGATGGATTGGTCATTTTAAAGGTGGGCAATGTGGCTTACAAATTAGAATTGCCGGAGACTTTGAAAATACATAATGTATGTCATATCTCACTTCTAAAGTCATATAAGACTTCTAGCAAAGTACAACCTCCGCCGCCACCAATCCTAGACGATGATGAATTGTCATTCAATATTGAACGCGTTTTCATACACATGAGGTAAGAGGTAGTCATATGAGGCCTCAAAAAATTTACCTCATCAAGTGGCTTGGATATGGATTTGAGCATAATTCTTAGGAGCCAGAAAAGAATTTGAGTTCAAAAGTGCTCAAAAAATATTGGGACACTGTGGCACGTTCACAAGAACGGCTAACACAAAGTAAAGGTATTGAGAGTGTTAGTGTGTCCAATAAGATCAATAGAAGAAGCAATCATAAACGGAAGCGAGTTGATGGCTTGGGAGCTTAAGGTAGTATACCATTTGAGCAGAGAAGCTCAAAGTTAAATGAAAAAGAGTGTAATATGGGCCACTATTGGTACATGTTGGACTAGAACTAAGATAACGATAGTTTAGAATGAATTTAAAGTGAAGTATAGAGTTCATTATAGTTGAACTTGTTTCTATATCAGTTAAACTTAAGACAATCGGGCATGGTGGGAAGGTATATAAAGGGATTTTGCGCAGAAAATAAGGGTAATTTTATCTTACCTCGTAATTGGGTGGTTCATGCCAAAAAAACTTCCAACAAGGAATTGGAGTTTCGTTACAACTATAGAGATATGGCCGGAAAAGGGCAATAGCCCAGACCGCCACCAATGCTTCTCCCTCATAATTGGCCTCTGCATTATTGTTGTTTCACGAAGCATAAGCAACAACATACTCCCGGTCATAATCGGTTTTTTAACTGAGGACTCCTCCAAATCCTAACGAACTCTAGTCCGTATGCAACTAGAAAGGTTTGGAAACATCAGGACGTCAAAGCATTGGAGTCGCACCCAGTTTTTGATCTCAAATGTTTGTTGTTGTTCACACCTGTTGGTCGTTGCTCGTAAAAATGATGAGATGTTTGGCGATCAAGCTAAAGTTCTTGACAAAACGTTGGTAATACTTCGCCAAACCTAAAAAAACACAAAGTCTCGGCACCTCGACTAGTGTTGGAATATTTTGCATGGAGTCCACCTTAGCACACTCTACCCCAAGACCTCTTGGATTAATCATGTAACCTAGATATGCTAGTCGGTCACGAAAAACTTACACTTGTCATGGTGTAAACGCAATCTCCACCGCTGCAACTATTAAAAACGGCTTATAGATGCGTCACAAGCTCTTGTGGTGTCCTACTGAAGATGATCACATCATCAATGTAACACCGAGAAAAGGGCAAGCGAGAGAGAACCTGGTCCATTATTCACTCAAACTCAGCAGGTGCATTATTTAGGCAAAATGGAAGAAAATTCCAATGTTATAGTTGGTTTTTCCCATCATGATCAACTCCCCAAAATGTAGTTTTCACTTGATCTCCCGCAAGTAATGGGAGTTGGTGATAGGCGGATCTCAATTCCAGGGTGCTAAAGACTTAAGAAAATCCGATGGCATCGAACAACTCCTGTTGGATTGGCATGGGATACCGATCCGTTTTTGTCTTCCAGTTAACTGGATGGTAATCCCCACACATCCGCTTCTCCATCCAATTGCCAAAGATATCCTTCTTTGATGGCATAAGTGTAACACAAACATACTCCGCGTTGGAAAGTCCAATCAGTTTTGCTACTAAGAGCTCTCGGCAACGAGCCAGGACGTCAATCCTCACAAAAACACTGAACCTATAAGGTCTCTAAAAAAATAAGATGGTTGTCTTCCAACTAAATGTGGATGGAGTTTTCTTTTATAGTCTTCAAGATCCTGAAGGCTAAAAGCAAAACACCTATGGTTTAGCGAATGAATGCTCATACCTTCCGTGCCTCAACACTGGTGAGGTGAAGGCCTAATTCCAATGGCCAATTAACAAATTGTGTGGTCTCCTTCTCCACAAAAGGGAAACCACCTGATGTTGGCACAGACTCTAACAACTATTTAGAGGAATGGGCATTAACCATGCCCTCAACCTCAAAGCCAACAATAGGGTCTAGCCTATCTTCTCCACCACCAATATGTGATGATAAAACCACCATCGGAGCCAATATCCACAATATGTAGAAGGTTGGGTCCCGCAATTACCAGATCCATGGGACCCAACCTTCGTAAGTTTGCCTTACTGATAAGTGTAATATCACAAGGGAGATGTGCAAAACATCCACGAATGGCAGTTGGATCTAACTGCTGTGAATACAACACCATCAACTGGTAGAAATGATGACGAGCCACATGGGTGGACACGTGAATGTTATCTACATAGACATAATGTTGAACCGTGAGGCCAACCTCCAACATGGCCGCCAATCTTGTCGCGATGCCTCCAAACAGTTCCACCAAAGTGATCCCTATGTCTGATGGACGCCATGGAATGGGATGTGCCAACGCCGATGGGGTATCCAGTATGACTTGTGTTGTAACATCGAGAAAGAGGAAAATCACTTCACACCTCTAGAATAGCTCGGCGGAATTGCGCCGAGGAGGAAGATGATCCTTGGGATGTTGCACAAATGCACCTTTAGGTCCCATCTCTTGTTGATCCTCAGTACTCCCCATCAATGCCGATGTCTCCTCCAATAAGGCAGAACCATAGGGTAATGTATCAAAAATAGTACTTCATAAAAAAACCATGAGTATTGGTGCTATAGTCGCGACTACCGTGAACTCCACATGAATAAGTTCCTAATGGCCGTCCCAACCAACCAACCTAGTCAGATCCAAACCTCCTTAGTCCAAAACCGAGGGGGTAAAGTGTTTGCTGACAAACTAAAATGTAGTAGTTGGTCGCATCCATTACCGTAGACCTGAGAAGAATAGATGTGGATGGATCTCCGAGCTTCACTCGAAAGCTAAGTTGTAATGGCTTCTGAATATACCCAGTAGCACGCTCCACGTGGTTAATGAATGTGATGATGGTAAATGGGCAAGGAGCCAAGTCATCGGCCGTCAACCGCAACTCTTGGGCAAGCCTATTGCCAATCATAAGTGGTTGTGTTCCCGAATCCATCATGACACACTGGGGAGCAATTCAAATAGCATTGCCCCCAACCTGACTAACTACCAAAATGGTAGTGTTATTCACCATACGCATGACGCCTGATTAAATGCCTTGGTACTCACAAACATGTCTAGCCGCTGCAATAGATAAATATGTTGCTCCTGCATATTTTGGTAAGTCATAAGATGTGGTCGGACCCGTGTCATCTGAGGTGTGTGCATCAAAAGACGCAATGGCTTCCGCTGCAAGCCTCACTTTCCGTTTGGTGACCTCCTCAAGATCCTCACTGATAGGGATGTCTGAGATGGCCTAAGCCACGGTCGAAGAAAATAAAAATGCCTTCCCTTCCAAAATCCTACCTGTTAGGTAGAAAACCTTAGCAGGTTGGATGTCGAGTAACAACCACTCCATCGCTGTCGACAAAGGTGTGTGCAACACTTTAGACACCAACGTGTGGACCATGTCAATCGCCGAATTCAAAGCCTCCATGCTTGAATTACGACCACTGACAGATTGGACAACATCGGCCAATCCACAAGATAATGGTAGCAGTGCCTAACCAATCTGATCCACGAGACCATTGTCCCTAGCTCGTAAACTCTTCATAGACTCCCCTCTTGTTGAAGGTGTGGCTCGTGATACAGATTAAGCATATGTCACAGCTGCTGAACTCATCACCTCATGCAAAGCTCTGAAGTAGGCATATTTCAATTGCTTTGATAAAGCTTTACCAACCTCCTTCGTCACATTCTTTGTGGAAACAATTATCTTCCGCTTTGGTTTTTTCACAGTATGGCCATCATTTGCTTCGAAGGACATTTTTTCTCAGCATGGTCGGACTTCTCACAAGACCAACAATATAAGGTATTGTCCACCTTTGCCTCCGTTAATCCTACAGCCATGACCGGAATCTTCCAAAATTTGCTAGAATACACTAGCAAGGACACCAAATTAGTAGTATCGAACTAACACAAGGTACGATCACACTACTCCATAACGGTTAATCCATTGTGAGTATAGTTCGACCACCATAATTCATGATGATTTGAAGCAGCGCTAAGTCAATATGTCGTTTGTTAATTTTTGACAAAAAAAACTTCACCAACTAGTTATCCGCAAAAATACCTCTAGGTTTTATGACAAATCTTTCCAACCTCGTGTACATGGTACGAGGTGTATCGTCCTTCTCTCACATGATGTTTTGAGTCTGCTACATTTGATCCCAACGTAAACCTCCGTATTTCTTCTTCGAATAGAAATGGAATTCCTGCAAATGATCAGAAATTACCGAAGCCCCTAGAGAAGCTAATGCCACCTGCATGGCCTGGACATAACGGGAGAAAGAAAATATTAAACTCGCCATACTTGCGGATGCGAGAGTAGTAATTTTCTCCTTATGTTCATCAGGGAAGGTCCCCCCCACATCCAATACAAGGACGTCCTCTACTTGGTCCGTCTTAACCACATGAGTGACCAATGAACTAGAAGTCGCGTCTTTCTTCAATGTGGAAACCAACACTACTCAAATCTTCCAGTACCGCTCCACCTAGCGTAACTCCATCTAATAAGCATCTCTTCATTGTTCATAAATCTAGAGCGTTTTGTGCTCTAAATATTGGGACGACAGCTCGAACGCATATTAATCATTAAAATTGGAATTGTGTTTATGTTTTTTCCTCATCTACATTCGAAACTGAATTTTACAATGTTGTAGAAAAATGATCCCTCCTTAACAAAAAAACCGGTTCCGGATTCTTCCTTGTCATTTTTCCTCCATATCGTCAAATGATTTTATTCAACGAACATAAGATTGAGTAGCAGTCCCCCACGCTGAGGTAGGCTAAAAAACCTTGTCGAGAGCTACCACTGATTCAACGTACCCTTTTGATGTTCTTGGAGATGAGGAACGATAATGTTGATTCTGAGTTGTAAGCATAACCCCATAATGAGTTAGTTCACTGAAGCCAACTACCTACACTAATTTGTTGTCAAAATAAAAGGGCATGAATTCAAGCTTGTAAGTAATCAAATGACAAGAAATTTTATGGACAATTTAATAATTTATCACACAATTCACCTCGATGTGTCATTTACAAGCAAACATTTTTCTTCTTGTTGCTTCGTAAATCTGCGGTGTTCCTCGCTTCAGATACTCCGCAACTTTGTCACTCCTTGTCCTCATGCTTTCTCTTGCATGTTATATCTCAAGAATGAAGGAAAAAAAATGAATGCATTCTTGCCAAATGAAAACGAAGAGAGTCAAACCGTAGCAAGAGCTTTAATCTCTCTCTTCAAATGCACACAATGAGTCAAATTACTTCTCACTCCACCACGGGAGAATCCAAGAGTGTAAGTAAGGGGAGAAGGACTCAAGATTTTTTTGCAAAAACATGCAATCTTTACCTTACACAAGCTCTCTCCACACATTCATTCATAAGGTTTGATTTGACAAGAATGCCAAGCCAAAGAGAAGGCTCCTCACTTAGGAGCATCTCTCTAATTTCTAGGGTTCATCCATCCAAATCTTAATGGATGAAACCCCACGGATGCGATATAGCCGCCGACGCCACATACCATGACATGATGGTTGAATGCAAATCTATAAAAAATATGAAAATCATAATCATTGAGGATGATTATAACCATCGTGTGTGGATTGAACGCTTGATATAATGATTTTGCCTATATGGCTTCACTACATCAACGTTGCATTCGCATCACTGAATGCAAGACACTCCATTGCGGCACAAATCCATGATGATCAGTAAATGCCTAGGTTATGATCAATCAGAAGCATGGTTCAATGGAGGTTTGAAAAGCAATCGCTCAACACTATGATCTTGGCCGTAAACCCTTCACTACATCATTGTTGCAATCACATCATTTGATGCAAGACACTCCATTGCGGCAAAAATTCGGAGTATCTAGGTTACAATCAATCAGAAACATGGTTCAATGGAGGTCTAAAAATAAACACACGACACTATAATCTTGGCCATAAACTTTGTACTGCATCATTGTTGCAATGGCATCACTTGATGAAAGTCACTTCATTGCGGCACAATTCTGGAGTGTCCAAGTTATGATCAATCATCATGGGTGGCTGAATGAAGGTTTTAAGAGACATATGGAAAAACCAGTCCCTAAGGGTGATTAGGTTACCTTGGTGGATGGATGTCAACCGTGGTCCACATGGTCCTTATGGTACTACGATGTCATGATGCAACGCATGGGCAACTGATGTGATGTGCATTGTAACAAAGGAGTGGGCATGATGATGGGGCTTCTGACGGCCGCATGACGTGACCTCAAAGGATGACGTGGCCGTTGTATATGACGTGGCAACTTGGCGCTCCAACGTGGTGACGTGGCATCCCAGCGTGCGACATGGCGCTCCAGCCCAAGCTGATACAAGGTTTGCTAAGGTTGAGGCAAGGTCACGGCTTGCAAGGGCACTACACACAAGTTAGGGTTATGACCGTCTTTTGCTGGGCCTCGATTTCTGGTACACAGTAAACACCATTGGGTTTGGTAATGTTAGAGCTTGAGGCTCTTGATCTTCCAACTCAACTCGAAGTATGGGCTCACAACTACCACAAGTCCCATCACTACTAGCTATCAGGCCTATATTAACAATCTATCAACAAAATTGTCACATGTTTATTACCCAATTACAATTGATTTTTGTAGATAATATACAATAAATTGAAAAAAATGCATGACATAACTATAACGATTATGTAACAAAAACATTAGAAAAATGCCATTAGAAATACATGGTATTTTTGGTGCTGAAGTTTCTAATATAAAATGCATTCCAAAATTGAGACTATATTGTTAGTAACAGGATATTTCACTTGTTACAGAATTGTCATAACATCACCAAAAATACCATCAATAGCTATATAATAATATTAAAAAAAATCTACATAGTGAGCAGTCAAACCTACTCGTAAGTAGGGCCCAACATGGATGTTCCAAGTGCCTAAAATGCTAGCTTAGGAAAAATGGGGATAAAGGGAATTGGAACCCCAGATCTTATGGATTCCAAACCTAGTCCTTAGCAATCAACTCCACTTAGATCATATGAACACATGAATAGTAGATAATGATCTGATTGGTAATGAAGTCCGAACTACCACTTAACTTCTGTCATAAATTTGTTAACAAAGCCTTAAAACTAATATTACTAAATCGTTAATGATAATGACAAATTTGTGAGACCAAAGCATTAGAACTAGTGTCACTAAATCGTTAATGATAAAAAAAAAAACAAAGTTGTGAGACCAAAGCATTACTAAAATGTTAATACTTCATCATTATCTTCAGCATGACCACCATCAAGATCAAAATTTGGTAGAAAAAGTAGGTATTGTTCGTTTCTTGCTAGTTGATACAGCTGGTGCAGGCTTTTTGTTGGTGGCCTGTCTTGAGGACTAAGCAAATAAATGCTGAGATTCAGTTCATGGGTTATTCAGTTCTCATGGTGCCTTCTCAACAATGGCTCAACCGTTGGCATTCAATCCCCAGCAAACAGCATTGAATCATTACGCCGCAATTGACAAGAGCTTCAATGAAGCTGAAGAGAAAACCCACGTAGCCATAACCTTTGCGAGCTGAGTTAGATCCAAGCAACCAGATTGATAGTGCCATGTCTCCTCTTAATCATGGCAGGAAATGATGTATACTTGGCAGGTTCGTGCCCTGGCACCAAACATTCCATGGGACCCTCCACCCTCACAAACCCGTGTGCATTTCACAAGCCCATCGTCCTCAAACCAAGTCACTGAGGCGCTGTGGACGGGCCCTGTGTGGTTGCGGGCAGGGCCAATCTGCACCATTAATCCATCTAGGTCCATCTAGCGGCCTCAGTGAGCCGATGTGGCACTATCTAGCTGTGAGTAGAACTTGCCGCAGTGCAGGTGGGGCTTGGCTCGAGAAGCCTGCGAACTCTAGCCTGCCACTTTCTATTTTTACTTCAAACTTGAAGAGTGTCGTCGCGGTGCAGGAGGAGCTTGTTGAGTTGGGATGGGTTGCAAGTTAAGTTGCAAGAGGTGTTGAATTTGATCCTCCCAAGGAAAGTATTTTGGGTTGAAGGACGAGGAGGACTCTTGTGTACTACAAGCGAGAGAGGGTTTACAGTTTTTAAGGATTAAGTTAAGTGGGCATTGAGGTGGTTCTAGTAGATCCGCTCACTAGCGAGGTGTTGATGGTTGAGTTTCTCCAGTGCTCGTGATGAATCTCAAAGTGGTTTGCAAGGTGACTTGATCTCCAAAGAAAATGACTTAGCATTAGAGCTCATAGAAGGCCGTTATGAAACTTGGAGCACTGTGCAAAATCAGGTGGGTAGACATGTTTTTTTGGATTGTTGTTTGTTCTTGCAGATGACTTCTACTACTTTGGGGTGTTGTTGGATACATCAAATATAGCTGGTTGAAATTAAATATTGGATGAAGAGTGGAACAACACAGAGAAGCTCCTCCCGCTGCACATGGCTTGCACGGAGGCCATCTTGTCAATCCTCAAGACTCAAGCTTGATATTTACACCTTTGCAGAAAGAATCAGTAGCAGTGAATTCACCTCCGAGATTATGAGCCTGGTGTTTCTGAACACCGAGTTATCAGATTGTGGTGTCAGTTTCAGGTTCAAGCGCGCACTGCAACAATCATAATTTTTCTCGGTCCAACTAAGTAATCTTCTCTGAAGGTCCGACTTCACCACTTCGTCTGCACATAATTCAATGGATGCATGAACTTGTATGTTCGTCAAATCTAATTTTCTGATGACACCCCTAAATGAAGAAAACTCAGCTCCTCCTCCACCCCAACAACATGCTTCAAGTTTGAAGTGAAAAACGGATGTAGCAGGCTGGACCTTGCAAACTTCGAGCCGGCCCCACCCACACTGCGGCAAGTTTTGTTGGCAGCCAGGCAGTGCCACCTCAGCTCACATGGATTGACAGTGTATATTTGCCCTGCCCGCGACCACACAGGGCCCGTTTACAGCACCTCAGTGACGCGGGACTACCCCCCTCCCATCGTCCACATTTTGGTTGATCAGGCTGTTAAGAGCTAAACAGGCCATTCATCAATCTTCACTGAAAACTTGCAAATTGAGGTAAATTGGCACATGAAGGAAATTTTATGTTGGGGACATGCTCCTAGGCAAATAAGGTGTTCTGAAATTCATTTCCAAGGATATATTGGCCGAAAAAGAATGAAGGGTAAAGTATGATAAATGCTCAACAGCACAGGGAGATGCAAGTACTGTGATGAACAATGACAGGCGGCAAACAAAACGCCTTGCACTACAAACGTGCACACCATTCTCTGGGCATCACTCCAATAAATGATAAGAACAAGAGATAAGTACCCTGAATTCATAGGTTCAAACCACCTAAACAATGTCAAACGTGCTGTAACCAGCACAACAAAGACCAATCATCCAGCTGTGCACCTTCACCAGCTAAAATATCTTCACCTCATTATTGGACTACTAGCATTGCCCATTTTCAGGACTGATCTCTCAAGGTGGACAACACCTTGACTTCAATGCCAAACACCTCAAGGCCTTGATGGCATTGGAGACGATGGGGGCTTCATTCCTGAGTACTGCAACCCACAGGTGAAGTGTATGAGCTGACCATAAAATCTAATGAAATGTGAACTGTCTAAATGACCTTCAAGCATCATGCTGAACTACACTGTTTAATGCCATTTAATGTAGACTACACTGAATTTAACAAGTTACACCAATTTTTGAAAGGGATAGATGTTGAGACTAAGAAATTAAATTGGAAATATGGCTATTTTAGGGGTTCCAAATTTGGCATAAACTTCATGAGCTATCCACTCCAATACTTAGTATAAACACTCTCTGATTCTTTGATGACTCAAGGGATGCAACCAGTGCCTTCTTCTCCAAATGAATTGTAAACATCTACTTTTCAATTGTCTACACTCAAAAACTCATGGATATCACATATCTCTTGCACTCAAAGCACAATTACAAGTGTAACTTCTTACCAAAATTGTAGAAAAGATTACCTTGGTGTATGGTGACAGAGGCGTTAGCGACCTGGGCAAATATTTGGAACTTGTTGAAACCACCTCAGAAACTCCACTATTCTCTTCTGCAACAGCTGGAAATTTTGCTTCAGGAATGAACGGCACTCCATTAGCAGCCATTGAGCCCAACACATTTGCATCTGAAGAGTTTCCCTCTCTGAAAAATGGCTCTACACTAGAAGCCATAAAGTCTACCACGTTTGAATCCAAGGATTTTCCTTCAGCTTTGAGAGTCACGAACTTCACACTAGTAGACATTGAATTTACTATATTCACATCAGGAGAATTCACTTTGGGCGTCACTTGGTTTGCATTCAAAGCCAGTTTGTCTTTCAAACTTTCCAGCTCCACCACCATTTCTTCTGGCAAGGCTTCTGAGACATTTGATTCTACCTCTTGCACCTTTTTCCCAATTATGGTAGCCCCGTTCTGGACAGCTGCTTTATCATCTCCATTAAGTGGAAGAACCTTTGTTCCAATTTCCTAAGACAACAGAGACCTTGCATTGAGTACACATAGATGCACTCTCCATAGAAGCTCAACTCAGAATTTCAAGCATAACATGATACCACAAATGTAGGTAGATGACAGTGCTACACATCACAACAAACTCTACTACCAGTCCTTCATTTCTAATTCAAAAGCTTGTATATGGTATAATCCTTCAGCTCATGAAAATTGTGTCCAGGGAGGGAGAATGCCACATGATATAAATACCTTTAGTTCATCAACCAGATCCATGGGGGCTATTTTAGAATCTAGAAATGTCCAGATGTCCGCAAAAGTTTTCTGCCGATCCTGCATGCCCAAAAGCCACCCCGCCCCCACCCCCCCAAGTTCTATATTCATATAAAATTCCCAAAAGGCACATCTCAAAGATATTTAGTTAGAACTATTATTCTCCCAAGAAAATCAAGGTTAACCTAACAGCTACTAAAAATTTGAAGACATGTTGAATGTGCAACCAATCTAAAAAAAGAAACTGCAATTGAGAGTCCAGATTCTGCCCCTGGACTTAAAAGGTAAGGTCACCTCTGCAAACAGAAACTTATTCACAAACAGCTGCACCAACGCAGCTGATCCCACAAGCTGCAATGCTGTTTCTGCCTGCTCAAGCCATCCAGAACTTAAATCAGCAATTTATACTCCTTTCATTGCAGGAAAGGGTTGTTTCACTTGCACAGAAAAGTTCAGTTGGACAGAATCAGCAAAAATGACTCCTCTCTCTAGATTAAACAAACTTCTCTGTGTGCTGTGAAAAGTACATTTGTACTTGCATGTTTCAGATTCCAATGTATCCACCTTGAGGGCCAGAAGCTGTTCACTTATAAGTCTATAATCCATGTTCACACTCAAAACGACAAAGTGGATATAGACAGACTTGAAGATACTCTTCTCAGTAAAGTCATCATGGATCACCACAAAGTAAAGTGACTTAACAAAGATAGGAGGCCAGCAGGTCGAAGAGTGAAAAGGCAAAGGAAGTGAACCTCTGATAGAACTACAAAACTAGCACCAGCAGCTGCAGCTACTCCAAGTGCTGCTGGTAGTACTCCAGATGTCTCCTGCAAACACACCATGAATCGTTTTTGACACTCCAGGATCTCTCAAGTGTGACAAAATCCCTTCAAGTAAACCCAAGTAACTCAGTCGCAATAGGGAATTAGTATGGACTCAAGACAGGTTACGTAAAGATTTTAGGTCTTACACTTAAAAGAAGTCTATTTTACAGCAACACTGCCGGGATAAATTTTCGCTTCAAAACTGCGTTACATACCATCCTTGACTACTAAAGCCTAGCAATTTCACAATCCGTAAGGTCACATCTCTGTATAACACCATCATTGAAAACTGCCAACAGGTTGAAATTTATACCTTCCTACCTCCACCAACGTCACCCAGAAGATCCCTCAAGTTTAGAGAGATAATTGTCTTGGGCACAGCCCATGGCAATTCATTTTCCTGCGCACTCGAAACAGCTTTCTGTTGGTCAAAAGGTACATAGCACACAAACGGCTTCACCTAGAATACCACCATCGCAGATTGAGAAAACCACGACCAGGAAGATACATTCATCACTAAACAAGTTCAAGTACATATTATCAGGTGCAAATCACTGACCTTCCATGCCTCTCCACCGCCTTTGATTGCATAAGCCCCCTTGAATCCGCACTGTACTAGAAGCTTTGCAACTTTTGTTGCCCTTCCATCAGAACTGTACACAACACCGAATCCCCAGAAGTTCTAATCTCAATGTTTTCTTGATATAATCCTGACTGATCTCAATGACTGAAATGTACAGCAACACTAATGAGAATTGGGGGATTTATAACAACATCTAGTGCAGAGTATGCAGTCACAACTAAAATGTGTTGGTCGAAATTGTTCCACAACTTTAGGGACATTGGTGAGCACCCAGCATCCCGTAACGATTCTGTATCCCATGCTCTCCTTCTGGAACAAAATAGATCCTTAAGAGTTATCTAAATTGTTCGCCTCCGACATTGACAAAGGGTTTCTGTGATATCTCAATTGGGTGGTCAGCCGCAGAATGAAGAGTGACTACAAGGAGATGCTTACCATTTCAAAGAACATATTTGTTGTCTGTGTACGAAGATAAGAAGTCAATGTAGGTGACACGAACTCATTCCCATGTTTCTTGCCGTGACTAGATTGACATCAAACTCCACGATGACAGAAACACTATAGAGCAAATTTATCTAAAAATTGCAAAATATTTTTGTGGGTGAGAATTCAAGCTCACCTGTCTAAAATGTAGAGAACAGTGTTCTCAACATCTTTGCACTTCGCAAGCACAGTGTCGACGAATGTTTCATCTTCAGCTGCATAGGGCACCTGAATAATTCTCTTCCTCAAAGATTTCAGATCAGCTTGACCATTTTCTTTAACTTCCTCGGATGCTCTAATATCAAGAAGCTGAGCATTCTCCTCCTTTCCAGAAAGCTGTGCATACGTTTCTACAGCAGAAACTACACCGGAATTTCGTGGTCCAGCAGATGCTCGGAAAGCTATCAACGGAATCGAAACACCCACGAGGCCCACAATAATGGCAAGAGGGTTGGCAGCAATAAAACTAAAATAAAAATCTGGTAGACTCAAATTTGGCAACTCCATATTCATCAAGCTGAAGCTGTCCGAAGATGAGTCTGCAGCGCCGAGGGCCGTATCCTTAACGTTGTTGACAAAATCGTCATAATTCAGGGCTAGAGCAGTGTGGACTGAATTGACAGAAGCCACTGCAGAAACCAAACCAGCTAATCCTGAACTTGGAACTAAACCACCCGTGCGGTAGAGAGGAACGTTAGACCGTCTTGAATTACCGTAGGAAGGAGACTTGGAGCGAGGATGGGAAGATGAGAAAGGGGATGTAACACGAGATAGAGACAAGGACTCCATCGTCGACGAAGATTATTCACAAAACTCTCCGAAATCACCCGGAGTAACAGAGCGGCCTCTATGTGTACCTAGAAAATATGAGTCATAATTTGCGAGTCCAAATCTCTGGGCAGACACAACAGAATGTAAGTGGTTTGGGAGAGCTGGAAGCATCCTTGACATGACCTCCTTGCCTGCCACGTACTAAGAGAGCATCCATCCATATATTATCCCTTGAGAAGTCCGAGTCAAGTCAAGTCGCCGGCTCCCACTGAGGGCCGGTTTACAGGATGGACCATGGAAGATGCCTTTTTTCCATGGTCCGACTTGATGGCCCAACTTACATGGTCCGATTTCTTCAAAAATCAATTTACAAAGTCTTTGGGCCCCTCACTAGGTCTAAATTGAATGTGGACCAAGAAGAATGACCATGCATCAAAAAATAAATGTGTTAATTTTTTAATATATGCTCTAAAAGGGCAGTTTTGGAAAAAAATTAAGTTTGATCATTCTCTTGTCATCATCTTCTTTTTCCCAAAAATATAATCAATAAAAAATCTATTATAACAACAGTTCTCTATCATGAGCCCCTAGCCTTTTTTTTTTACCAAAGCACATTTTTTGCTTCTCCCACCTCAATATCAATTGGATCATGTCAATGGATAATGTAGGCCTTAAAATATGTCTTTTGGGGACCTTGAACTCCATGGTCACTCTAACCATTGTTTCCTTGGTGTAAACCGAAGTGGTCCTAGGACGAGTTCAACAACCAGTCATAGATTTTACAAGGCCTTGGGATGGCTTCATGATCCCTAGTGTAAACAACCCCTGAAGGGGGTTGTGCAGGGGCATAGGCATCTAACCCGTCAGATGCTCAAATTATTTTTTTGGAAGGGCAGCTATTATAAAAATTGGATGGATGGGGAAATGGGGTCTGGAAGCAGGTTTATCCAAGGCGGGAGAGCAGGGACAAAGTTTCCAATTTAGAGGGAACCCATTGGGTGGGTTGTCCCCGCTCTCACACTCTTAGGGCCAAGTTCCATGTGTTGGTCCCGATCCATTTTTTTCAAAATAAATGGGTGGGCCGTTGAAAAGAGGGTGGTGCCATGTGCCCATCCTTCTCACCCAAGGACCGGTACCCCCCATGGATGGGTGTCCCACATTTTGTGTTGTGCAAGAACGGGTGCCAAGGGACCGGCGGTCCTAACTGTCACAAGAAGGACATGTGCCGGTTAGAAAGCTCCGGTGACCAGATCGGCCGGTCACCTAGGGTACACCCTTGGATACTAAAAGCCACTTTGTTCTTCTAGTCCCTTCTTTTGAGGAGTATTCCTAGGGAGCGTGTATTTTATGATGTTTTTAGAATCTAGATGACCTTCATTGCCGGTGACCTTCATAAAGTGTCATCTCTTATCACTCACCAAATTTAGTTAGAAAGTAGGAAATCGAAGTAAACCGGCACCCCACATAGAAGTACCCTTCCATAAAATGGGTGACATCACCCATTTTTTGGATGATGTCACCCGTTTCTCACCCACTTAAAAAATGAACCGGGACCGGCACATGGAACTTGGCCCTTAACCCTTAAAGGACAATGCTGCCCCACGGGCTTGGTATTATTTTGGGAGAATCTTGTTCAAAACTTCTACTCCATTGCACCAAATGGGGTTTTTAGAATGCCAAATCGAGCACCTTAGCAAGATCTATACTTCTTTAGAATAGAGCCTATGTAAATTAATTGGTTAATCATGCTTAAAATGAATTTTAAAAGATATTTTGGGCGTGGTATTGGGAAAGCATATGTCCTTTAAGGGTTAATCAAGCTCTCTTTAAACAATTAAATGATTAAAGCTACTTGGAGATTGTATCAACAACTTCAGTGAGTGTGTTAATGGCTGAGGCACAATTAGCAGCTTCACAGTGTTCATCACCGGATCTGATTTCTACTCTTGCATACTTAGCATGCTTTGTTTTTATAATGTGGCTTAAGGTCCATCCCAAATGGTTTTCTTAAATAACCAAAGTTTTTCTTAAATACCCAGTAAAGCTCTATCCGTTATAGTGGAGGCACCTTGCTATACGATGCATCTACGATAACTTGCTTAAGAGAGTTATGAGTAGGTTTTAGTTAAGTAGTTTCCACACATGTTCATTGTTTTATTTATTGAGCAATGTCATGTTGGATATTTTTTGTCCCATCTCCAAATGCCTTACCACTCATCTATCTTATCATCGGTTTGTGTTAATGAAGTTCCTTGTGCCCTCATAGTCAAGACTAAAAACAACCAATCACAAAGGTTAGAGGCACATTTTTAAAGGTCCTCCATTCTTGCCTCATCTTTAGGTACCAATGTGAGGGTCAATGTTTGAGGCTTAAAACCTCTATTTTTAAACCCTGCCACGTCCTTTGCCAACTAGGCTTGAAACTAGATAGCATCAATGGTGTGCATGCCATTTTTTTAAATGAACTTTTACGCTAAGCTAAAGTCAAGTGGGAAAGCAAAAATATTATCACATTTAATGTTTGGCTAGCTTATTATATAGTTTACAATTTCAAGGGGATAACTTATAGGTAAGTGGAGAAAATAATTGAAAATTCTTGGTGAATGCCAACTTTGTGGAGTACATGAAGATGACACTACGGATCATTCATTAAGCACTTGTATTTAGGTGGAGAAGCTTCTCATATTAATATGGGGTGTGTTAAACACTATGTCTCATATTATTATGGGGTTCTAACAAGTACATGTGGGCATTTCTTTAAATGCCCATGTGTATTCTAAATTGCCTAGAAAATGCATGAGATGCTTAGTGGATTTGGTTTGTTTGCAATGCATGGGAAGGTTTTTCTTGCATGATCCAATTTGTTATGAATAATTGTGAAAACATAAGATAGTTTGCTAATAGACAAAAATCTACAAACGTCAAAATGATAAGGACAAAGATAAACATCCATTGGTCTCTTTCACCTCCCACTTTGTCCCAATTGGCAAATTTTCCTCAACACCTTTTTACCATTTGCGAGAGTGTGAGATTTTGGGCATGATATTTGCCAAGTTAAGCAATAACTTCTTTCACTACATTTTTGGTTTTTTGTTCTTAGATTACCATGATGACCACTTCATTTTCCAAGAAAACTAAAATCCTTTGTCTATAAGTCATGTAAATGTTTGGACATAGTGAACACATCTATTTGTTAGGATCACATAAACTCAACATAGCAGGGTTTTTGGGCACATGGGAGACATGTTCAAGGAGGTGAATTTCATGCTAGAATTTAGAGTGCCATACGCCCTCTAATCTGCCATGTTTGAAGGAATTCTACTAGAAACAAGTAATGATGTCAACTGCATCATTTATTACCATTAGTGAGCTTCGAAATTTGATAAAGTTTCTCATGAATATCCCTCAAGAAAATGTTGTGGTTTTTTCTGAGGTCAAGAGGATCTCTCAACCTTAAACGGTGTAACCCATTGCATAACCAGTTGCATAAATATCATACCTTAGATATTTAAACTACAAACCTTATCTTGAATCGTACCAAATCATGGATTGCATCATAAATGATGGGGGTGAAATCCCTAACTCTAAGAATGAGTAAAGATGTCATTTTCCAAGTGAACTATGAACTCCTTTGGGTTTCAAAAAATACCTTTACATGACCATAATAGGGTTTCATTTCTCATATTCTAAATGCATGGAGTTTTTGAGTTATACTTCAAAATCTAAACGGGTTCATAGTTCACAGTAAGATATTGAAATAAATACAAGATTGTGTTCTTATAAATCTTAATATCATGGTTAAGTGTCTTAAAGTGAAATAGATTTGAATTTTTCAAATCACAAATTTTTCACATAAATATGGTGTAAATAGGTCCATCCCTTGTATAAGCTAGTCAAAAATCTAATTATCGTAACCTTAATTGCAAAACTCATTTTGTCATTATCCCTCACATTCTCTCACATGTCATTGATCATAATGAAGGACATAATCCTTCATTATTTAATAAATTTCTTTCATTACAATTACTTATATTGTGAGGGGATGGAAGATGTGGCCCACTCGGCAGCCTCACATTATTTTGTTGTCACCTTGAATCCCCTTTTCATTTGATGGCCATTTTTTGTGATGATTTGATTTTCCCTTGCCTACTCCAAGTACACCTTGTGATGAGGTCTTGAGCCTAAGGCTACTTGAGTGTCGAACTGGATAGGATATTTTTCCACCCTAGTGTAAGTCATGATCTCTAAGTCTTGATCAATCTTGATTCGTTTACTTGAGTTTTTAAAGGGGAAACTTGAATTCATTTCTTGAGTATTTATTATTTGGATTTCAAGTCTTCCTATATACATATATATTTCTAAATGCGGGTCTGATAATTTTCTAAGTCTTGATGTTGAAACACCTTCGGTGAATTGTTTTGAGAATTGAGGCCGAAAGTCTTGGTGAATCTCTAAGTCTTAAAGCATTTTATGTCCCCTAGTCTTGAACCTTTGGTAATTCTTTAAGTCTTGAAGCTTTGGTAAATTTCTAGGACTTAAAACCAGAAATTGTCCATGAAACCCTAAGTATTTTAGTCTTCAAGGGTTTCCAAGTCTCAAAGGTCTTCATAATAATCTTTAAGGGAGGGGGGAGGGTTCTTCACAACATGCATCCAATAGCCTTTGTGACATTAATTTGAGACGTTTCATGTTGAATGAGGTGTTTTATGTGTTCAATGGGGTCCTTTTATATAGTCTCCAAAATTGATGAAGTATTGGAATTGGTTGTTATTTTTCCTTCATTTATTACTAAACGTTCAAATCACCTAATCCTAATTGTGTATGATTTTTTTACTAATTTTGTCCCTATATATATATATATATATATATGAATATATTTAGCTTATTTTAGGTCACATGAATTTATAACGTATATGGAATTTATTTTATGTGCATACATAGATATTTTATCCATCACATTCATTCAAAAAAAATGGTTAAAGTATATATATTCCCAAAGTTCTTGTTGACTCCCTAAGCATACTATTAATCACGATACCAATTCTCGTTGCCAATTCTTGAGCCTTGTTGTTGTTTCCAAACCTTGTTGCAGGTTCCCAAACCTTTGTTGGCGTTGTCAATGAAAGGAGTTATGTCCCCCTCATTTGGCTCCAATTGTGGCAGCTCTCCTCAACTCTCCTCCAATTTTGCAATTCTTCTTCCATCTTTGCAGTATTTCCTTATGTTTGTTACTTAGATTGAGCATCTACAAAAATCACTTGTCTCCCACCGATAATTTCTCTAGGATCAATGTGTAGAGTGAATTAATCAACTTTTAGATCAAATCACGATTTAGCACCATGAGTGTCAATATTGCACTGAACATGCAATACACTCCAGTGGAAATTGATATTATTGGAGGTGAATGGCATAACACCATCCACAGGATGGATGTTGGCATCCTAAGGAAGATCATCACAGTCCTTAGATGTCACAATTTTTGTTTAATGTTTTGAACTTGGATATCAACATAGAATAATTTTGGAGTTCATAGAGGTCATTGGTTGTTGCATTCCTGAGTAATTTGTGCAGGTCCAACTAAATGTTGTAGAGTTAGATTGACCATGCACTTTGGCATCTAATTGTTTGAACACATGTCTGAGTATTGAATGCATGTGCAAGTGCTAAGATTGTCAAATGAAATGTATATGTCTCCAAATCTTGTTCAAACAAATTTAAGAGTTTTGTCAAATAGTGTTGGGATAGAAAGAATGCGAAGGAACAATTGTTTACATGAAATATTGTTGGGTGAGAAAATAGGATGAAAGAGGTCAAAGGGTGACATGTTGTGGCATCACAAACATTGAAACAATACCAACGTAGGGAACAAACCTTAAAGAATGGTTTTGAATCCCATGCCAACAAGAAACCCTCTCCTAAGCCCATGTTTGTGTAAATAAACCCAACCCTAGAAATAAATTGGTTCTTAGTATTAAAGCATAATAGAGTAAAATATCATATTGCAAAAGTAAATATACATATGCAAAGGCATATGAACAATGTTTGGAATGAAATGGTCACTTCCGCTTTTTGCTTTGTCCTTTATTGCATTTTCCTCCTTGGTCCAAACAATGCATATGGGATATCTTAAAACCCACTTCTCACTAACCATATGAAATCATTCAAACCTTATTCAATCTCATAACTGTAACAATAGCCATCTTGAGACTATGAGCAATCTGATGCTTTACTTTCAACATTTTTCACTTTACAGGTAGTCAAAGAATTGCAACTTCATTGCTTTGATAGTGATTTTTTCCTCTCCTTAGCAAATGCCATGTGTTTGAATGACATGTCTTCACAAAACTTTAAGGAATCACCAAAAAATGCAACATTGCCCATTTTTTCACCATGTTGGGGCAATATGTGGGTTTTCCATCATTCTCCAAACGGTTGACGTTCCCTTGTAGAGTATCTTTGTTTTTCTAAAGTTGTACCTCCCCATGAACACCTTAACTTGGTTCCATTCCATCATTACAATTTTGTTGGAATGGAGGTGTTAAACATTTTTTGCTTATTGGTCGTCCTCTTGGTTCTTAAAATATCTTCCACTTGCTCCTCACACTCCTCAATATTTACACTAAGATCAATCAAAGTTCATTTGGAAGATTAATCCACCCTAACCACCATAGGGATTTCATTTATCCCATTTGGATGCCTTTTCAAATTCAAATCATTTCCAACATTCATCCTATATCATCTCTATTTTCATCTCTATATCATCTCTATTTTCATAATTTTGTTGGTTTTCATACACATGAATCTATACACATTGGTACCTTCACAACAACCAAAAAACAAATCTTTAGTGTTTTTTGTATTAAGTTAACTCCTCTTTACGTTGGGCACCATCGCATATGCAATGCATATGTGCAATATGCTTCACGATTTTTGGATGTAATGGATGGCAAGGTTTTGTTGGACATTGATTATGTATGTTAACCGCATTTACCACCGTTTCCAAAATGATCTATTGAATTTTTAATCATGAAACATCTGAAATTCTTTGCCATCTCCACAACACAACAATTTGCACACTCCGCCACTCCGTTTTATTGGGACCTATATTAACTGGATGTTTGCTTCTCAATGCCATGTTCATTAAAAAAATTATGGAATTTGTCCAAAGTGAATTCACCACCGTTATCCGATTGAAGTACCTTGATTTTGTATTTCAAATGTATCCATACAAGGGCCTTCAACTCCTTGAAATGTTCCAAACACTACTTTTTGGACTTCAACATGTACATTCACACCTTTCACAAAATACCTTGCACCATCTACAAATGTTTTCATTATAGGGCAATACACATTCAAATGCAGAATCTTCAAAGCATTGAATTTTTGCCTCTCCCAATAGTTGATAAACGTTTTTTTATATTTGTTACCCTCAATGCATGTTTTACAAATCAACTTAGATATGAGATAAAGATTTTTCCAAGATTTATGCCACTCATCATGCTTTGAAATGCGTGAATATTTTTCACATTCAAATGCCCAAGCCAACAATGTCAAAACTTTAATGCACTTTCTTTCATCAACAATTGCATCAAATTGGTCACATTTGCTCCATGCACCTTAATAAAGTTCATTTAGTATAAATTGCCTTCACGTAACGTTATTGCAACAACTTCATCATCAGTTCCTCTCACAATGCCTTTGTGTAGGTTGAATTGCACTTTCAACCCTTCGACAAAAGCTTGTCCATTGAGAGAAAATTTGCTTGCAATTTTGGACACACAAAAAAATATTATTGATGCAAATCCTTTTGGTTTCACCTTTCACTAGCACCATTAACTATAATGGATTTGATTTTGATAGTTTCCACATTGTTGTAATTATCCAAATGGACATTGAATAAACCAATTACCTCATGTATATCAAATTCCACCCTATAGAAAGTCATGTGTTTTGTTACTCCCAAATCTATGATCTACTTATACAAATGGATTCCATGTTGCATTACAAATACTTAGGCATCAACTCTCTTGGTGTTGTTATCATTTTCATTGTTCTTGTTATTTGTTTTATAGCAAAATTGTACA
The DNA here is from genome assembly GCA_950295325.1 of Polytrichum commune. Taxonomy (NCBI): domain Eukaryota; kingdom Viridiplantae; phylum Streptophyta; class Polytrichopsida; order Polytrichales; family Polytrichaceae; genus Polytrichum; species Polytrichum commune. The sequence continues at coordinate 51,155,181 of OX485806.1, read as the reverse complement.
ATGTGGTCTGGTTTGATACAATAGTAGCATGTTTTGATATTTTTGCGTGAAAATCGATTGCCTCTTTTGCCTTGATGCAACATCATTGCTACATCATCACCTTGGCGTTCCCTTTTTTTTCTCTCAGACTTCTCATGTATTAAACGTGTCGTTACATAATCCATTTATGGTTCTTATACCAACATTGTCTAAGGTGGTGCTCATATATTTGTACAAGGGTGGAAAATCCTCGAGCAAAATCATGACAACATTTACATTTCTCACGGTTTACCTCCAAGCAAGCAAGGTAATCCACATGTACTTTGAGCTTGTTGATGTGGTCCAACAAATCATCATTTTTTTGCATCTTGCACATGAAGAATTTGTGTCCAATGAAAAAGATGTTGGACAAACTCAACATCTCGCAGATGTTGTAAAAGGTTTTCTATGCCTCCGCCAGTTCTTTGCAGCTTTTTATGTGCACAAGTTGATTGTTTGCCAAGTTGAATGCAATGATATATATTTTTTCTTTGGTATTCATTTTCACTTTCAAATAAGAGTTGGAAGGTCGAGCTTCCTTGGATTTATCCACAATGCCCAAAGGTTTGTGGAAGCTAACACCATCTCCAAAATGAACTTCCAAAGGTTAATTTTTTCTCCATTGATTTTTTCAATGATTATAGTACCATCCCCCTCAAGTGATGCCATATTATACTCTAAGGTTCGAAATATAATTTCAAATCATTTAGATCAAACCTTTGTACTAATTATATGCACAAAATGGTTTCACAAGTTTCAATCAACCCTCCTTAAATTTAATTAGTTTTTCTTGGATTTTAATATGTTTTTGCATATCAATCCACTTGAATCAAACCCTATTGCTGTCAAATGGCCCTTGCACACCTAATCCACTTAGATTAAATGATTTTGAACTATAATGAACCCTCTTCCTTTCAAAAATACCTTTGCACCTTCCATCCATTCAAGTCAATTTCTTTTGAATTGGAATGACTCTTCCTACTCTCAAATATGCATTTGCACATTCAAATTAGTAATTTTTTCAACTATAATGTGCAGTTGCACCTTCAACTACTCAAAGTATGTCCCTCTCAATTCAAACATACATTTCCCCCCTCAAATCATTCAAATCAAGCTCTCTGTAATTGAAATGCATATTTGCACTCCTTAATAAATCAAATCAGGCCTTCTACAATTCAATTAGTTTTAATGCCCTTAAATGTGTACAATTGCACTCAACAACCTCAAATCAAATCCTATTAAAGTCAAATGAATTTAATACCTTCAAAACCATATGATTGCATTTAACAACCTCAAATTAGGTTTTATTCAACTCAAATGATTTTATTACCCTCAAATGTGTACAATTGCTTTCAACAACCTCAAATCATGTATTTTTCAACTTAACTGACATAAGTACATTCTAATGAGCACAACGTATTTCAACAACCTTACAATCATGTCTTCTTATTTTCAAATGACCTTGATACCCTCAAATATGCTTCGTTGCGCTCCACCAACTCAAATTAGGTCTTCTTCAACTTAAATGACATTCAATACTTTCAACTATGCATAGTTGCATTCAAACAACTCAAATCAAATCCTCTTCAATTTAGATGACCTTCAATACCCTCAAATATGCACAATTGTACTTGTAGTTAGCTTTTTGGATTAGAAACAAAACCAGGGAACAAATTAGGGAAGACTTAAAAGGTGATTCTTATATCATCTAGGTGTCTTAGATAAGGTTTTGTTAGGGAAAACACAAGGGTACAACACTTCATTTTAACTTCGGTATGACAATTAATTTATGGGCAAGGGATAAAAACATCTAAAATATCACTCCGTTCCAGTACATGCAAAAGTGACAATCTCTCACCTCACTTTAAATTCCCTGGCAATTGTCTAGCAATGAGTTCATTTTATTTGGACCAAGTGCGGTGCACAAACATAGGCACAACCATTGACTATAGTCTTTTCAAGAGTAACATCATTGAGTCTTATTTGTCAAAGCCAAGGGCACTTTGATCTTTGCTATAGTCTTTAGTTCCACATTAGCATAATTCACATCTGGTTATAGTCTTCAATGGATTCTTAGTTCATTAGGAATCGCAATTGCAATAAGGCCATAGACTGGAATTACATAAATTCGATTATTACCAAGTTATGGATCCAAAAAAGGTTAGAGTTACCATCCTCTGGAATGGGAAACGTCCAGCCAGTGACTGTGTTGTCCTTTCGGCCTTCCTCCAGAGCAACTGTTCAAGGCTATAGTCTTTTCACTAGGACCATTCATCTCCCAGCATGACTATTGCCTTCCTAAGATATTGAGTTCCATTATGATTAAGATCACAAACACCATCACTGGTGCTTAAGTAAATTCATTGAATTCACTCAATTCTCATATTAGATCTTGTCATCAATTCCTTTAATGATCTTCCACACTTACTTCAGCATCGTTGGTATCCCAGGATTACACTCATTTACATATTGACAATCCTCTCTCAAAGTTCCTCTTCATTACAAAGACTATAGCCTTGCCTTATGATTTCTCCTATCTCTCAGGGAAATTCACTTATCAATCACAAAGACTATAGACTTCACTCAAAGTGATCAAATATGAAATCTCATTATCTCTTTCTATGAGAGATTAATTACCCAGGCCATAGTCTTGACATATTATTAGAGATGATAGTATCAAATAAATACAGACAATTGCCTTGCCATGTTCAATTCCTCTAAATCATTGTATAATGATAACTCAGAATATAGCATGATTAGGTAATTGTATCATGCAATTATGTCATTTCAATTTGTCTTGTAATCACTTACACTTACTGCACATGGCTATGGACTGTCATTACTGTAGCAAAGTAAAAACAGTTCCTACAAAAATAATTCCTTCACTTTGCAATCTCTACAAAGGGTACTGTCACGTGAGGTGACATCGGGGGCTAAGTTACGTCAATTTAGGAGTAAATGGACCCCATTAGGAGTCCATGTGTGTTGGGATGAGTAACGGACTCCATTGGGAGTCCTAGTTAGTTGTTCATCCACTCCATGGATGAACTCCACATAGGATTGGGGTTGTATGGAGAGGAAGGCCTCTTGACTTGCCATTGTTGTCAAGTCAAGTCTTGTGAGTGTGTTTTGAGAGAGAGAGAGAGCTTATTGTTGCTTTCTCATGGCTATGGTGTAGTAGATTATGAGTAAAGCCTTTGCATTCTTTCTCCACCACTTGCACTCTTGGATTCTTCCTTCATGGAGTGAGAGATAGCTTGACTCTTGTGTATGAATTTCAGAGTTTCTTAAGCTTTGTAAGAAGACATTTTAGTTTCTTAAGCTTGGAGAGAGAAACCCTCATCTTGAAGAGGTGGTTGTTTAGCATTTTAGTTTGCTATTTTATTTTGCTAATTGATGTTGACAACGACACTCAATCTGTTGTGTTTAACGATCTTAGTTTACACGATAGTAGTGATACACAATCTCAGACTATAGCCCTGACACTCACTTAGAATTAGTCTTCCATCCCAATATCAAGACTATTGCCCGAACGTGCAAATGATATCCAATAGACACAACAAAAGGTCAAGATAAATCTTTCAAACTATCACAATCCAGGACTCACACCTGGAAAGGGATTACATTAGTATTGATAACCAATAACATCCAAAAGACAATTGCCATGCACATCAGAAGTGTATTCAATTACAGAATTTTACAAAAGTTCTGAATGACTATGGAGTTCAATCTCTCTCCCAGAGATAACTGATTTCTATCTCTCCTCCTCCTCCCTTTATACTCTGTGAGGAGTCCTCCCCACCTTCCATCCATTCATATCAGACTATAGCCTTGAAAGTTGTGCTTTTCGGAATCTGAAGACTATAGCCTATTTACATTGACAATGTTTTAGGATTCTAATACCGAATTTAACCCTTTTTACACTGAAATCTGATTTGCAAAAAAGGTAAACTAAAATTTGTCATCACAGTACTCATCACACTCAATTAGGTCCTCTTCAACTCCAATGACCTTAAATACACTCAAATACGCACAAATGCACTCAACCAATTCAAATCACCACTCAATTGCATCAAATATGCATTCAAGCATTACAAACACTCAAATCACCACACACAACCTTCAAATATGCATTTGCACACTTCCAATGCTCTAGTCTCCAATCCTCTAAATACCAATCAATGTTCCAAATGTGCACCAATGTACCTCCAACATGAAGTACCCCAAACACACCTCCAAGCTCTAAAACCTCTTTGGATCCACTCTGAAACCAACTAGCAATCAAATCTTTAGTTGTAGAACTTGCGTGAGTGGGCTCATAAACTATTGAAGCACAATAGAACTAGGGATCAGATTGCATAAACAAATACACATACACAAAAACATATGAACAATGTTTGAAGTGAGAGGGTCACCTCCACCTTTGTTTTGCATTTTATTGCAATTTTCCTACTTGGTTCATATAATGCATATGGGATATCTCAACTCTCACTTTCTACAAACCGTATGGGTTTATTCAAACCTTATTCATTCTTATACCTTCAGTATTTACAATTTCGTGATAATGAACAACCTAATGGTCTACCTTCAACACTAAGATTTAAGAGTGCCACTGGTCAAAATCATGTGGGATTAGGTTTTCACTTGTGCCCACAATTGGGATAATAGATGGGTGTTGCCCCTTAATGGGGTCCACATCTATTCCATGTTGAAACAATATTTTTGTTGCTCAATTTTGCCTTTACATAATAAAAACGACATTTATTATATGTTGTCTCAATGCACATGGAATCAATATCCAATTCATAGAAAATGAAAAAATACCCCATCCACATGTCAACAATGGATTTCATTGAATACACAATTTTATTAATTGACTTGACATTGAGTGCATATCAACAACTCTCAATGCATGTTATTTGATGATTAAACTTTTATGTTGTAAGAATATCCACTTTACATGAGAACAATTGGTAGTGACCCGCAAAACATAATAACAATATTTTTTTATAAAATCAATGTTGATTGAATGAAAGTTAATTGGTAAACCAATCTTTAAATTGTTGATTATTCTTACCATGTACTCACCTATAAGGTAGATGTGCCTAATTAGGTTATTTATCTATAATCATATACTTAAATTTGACTGATATGTGGTTTAACGTGGCTCCAAAAACACATTCCAATTTCTTTTGTGTAGATATAGATTGAACTACATACTCAAAATATGGTAACTATTTAAAATTCAATAACCAATATCTTAATCATAAGACCTATATGACCACTTAATGAGCACAAGAATGTTCATTTTGAATAGCTTTAAATATCATGAGGAAAAAATCTACATCCTTGATTTGGATTTGCTAACCATCTCACCTTCATTGAATGTTTCATATCATAGGAAAACGTCAAAAAAATAACCATTCAAAACCATCTACCTTGTACTGGTCCAATATTGGCTTTTGCGACATTTTTTTCACCTCAATAAAATTGGAGGAAACTCAAATAACTAGGCATCTAGCACATGTGGCATGCCAAATGTCAGTAGTCAATCATGATCTACAAAATGGCTTGATTTCATGTCCAATAATCTACCAGACTAGGGTTCCGTTCAACTCCACTTTCATTTTCCTCTTGTTGCAAGTATTCATTGTTGTTGTTGTTTTCTCAAATTTGAACAAATTTCCTCACCCCCACTTCCCCTCCTTGCCCCAAGAACAACATCCAATCAGGTGTGTAAGCAAGAATCATCCACCACCCTAAGTGCGTCCTAGTCCGGGTGGGGACTCCTTGTCCACATGAACTAAGTTAGCATTCGCATAGGCACCCTTGTTCCATTTAATTGAGAGAGAAGTGGTGTATATAAAACCCTTTAATTAAGTAATGCAAGCACCCAAAAATGCTTGGCCACCAAACAATGTCAACACAATTGAACCAATTAAGTCCTAACCACATCCTAGCCTAATTCCACCTTCCTCCACAAGTGGAGGATTCGGTCCAATTCCTACCAAAAGCCTTCCGCTACAACAAGCTCGTCTTGATCCCCCATTCTTGGCACCTCCGTCCATGCCGTCCCTTTGTTAAGCGAATCAACAGACATGGAGGTGAGCTTCCAACCCAACTCCTGAATTCCCTCTGCCTTCTTGCTATAATTGAATTCGGCTCGAGCCACAAGGAGCTGCAGTCTCCTCCCTACCCGCCTCAACACACTGATGATCTTCGCAAGTAAGCACCCGATGAACAGAGAGAGAAAGAGGTTGGGAATGCATCCTTCTTCCCTGCGATCTAGTGGCCCCCCATTGACTGAGGAGGTCCGCCAAAATTTAGTAACAGAAGGGTGCCATCTAGAGTTGATGTGAACTCCCAACCCTCTAGCTGCAACTTGACAAGAATGAATGCTTACCGCCCTAATCCCACTGCAGTCCTCGTGCCATACTGGTTGGGACTCCGAGTTAGGATGCCTTGGTGAGGATGAAGATCCTACGCCACTTGATTGCTAAATTGGGAAGAATTTACCAAAGCCTCCACGTCCAAAATTTGGCAATGACTTCAGGTCCTAGAAAGAGGCGAGAATGGGGGAGGTGCCGGCCAGGCAAACTTCTAGGGAGGATGAAGAGTTGAGGCAAGACGTCAAATACTCTGATGATTCCATGAGGGAATCTGAGCCAGTGCCGCGTCTGCAACTAGATCCCTGTTGCAAGCCTCACCCGAATCCCACTCCCCAAATCAAAAACAAGGTCGATATAGGATTGAGAGCTGACAAAAGAAAATGAACCCATCGTTCAAGAGTTGTGGTGCCGAAAAAATTGGAAGTGTGTGTGGCCGCTATCATGCGGTGGCGGCCTAGAAATGCTCCACCCCAGCAGGGTCCCTAGAGAGCTACGTCACTCCCCTCGTCATCTATCTTGTGTTTTCACTCCTCAATCATCATCAACTCGATCCACCTCCCAGCCCGCAACCTTGCCATGTAGGCTCGACCTTCCAAAAACCGTGCCGAACAACATGCATACATACCTCGCTTCCACTCCCTCTTAGGACCACGGCGCAAGTTCACGTACTCTCAGCAATCGAGGCAACATCAAGCTTGCCAGCCTCCTAAAACTCCTAGTCGTATCCCTAATCTTGATTATCTCTTCCCTGTTGTCTTGTCGGGCTCACAATGTTAGTTGTTTTTGCCTCCTCTCCCCTCGCGCTTGATCCTTCACACATTGGTCTCGCACTTCTCTTGCTCCTCACAGGAGCATCGTGACCGATGATCAGACCCTTGGAACGCTTACGACAACTTCATACCTCCTTCAAATGGCCATGGCCAGGAGTGGAGGCTTTGTTCCCACGCCGCAGGCTTGAATTGCTAGAGATGCTAGGCGACACCATGTCGCTCTTCCGTCCTAGGACCCATTGCATTGTGAGTGGTTTGTGGACTCTTCCGCAAGAATGTTGTTGACAATGCTCACCCAGTCGACGTTTCTCTCTTCCCTTCTCCCTCTCTTGTCATTCACCTGGTCTGGTTGCATCGTCAGAGACTTGGGCGACTTGCCTCCCTCCTTTGCACTTGATCCACGCCTCCCCTAGCACATGTCCTCTCCTCCGCCTCTCAACGCCACTCCTCTCCATTTCGGCAGGGCTTCCGCCTCCTATCCGGTCTCTCTTCCTCCCTGCTGCTAACTAAGCCCTCTCCCTCCTACTTCCCGAGACCCCTCCAACTTCTTCCTTTTTTGTCGCACTGCCCAACATCCTCGGGCCGCCCGCAAAATTATTTTTCTCCTTCTTAACTTCCACTCTTTTGCACATAGCAATTGCATTTACCTTTTTATTTTAATTTATCTCATTTTCTCTCTTCTCAAGGGTGAGGTTCACCTCCCGGGCTTGCCTTTACACTTCCCAACGCTTGCATTAGGTTTAATTAATATGTGAGCACCTTTTTCAGGCTCACAAGGGGATTTCAAACTCTAAAGCTACAACAAGAGAGGAATACATGTGTTAATAACAAAAAGAACATACATGACACATGCAAGTCAAAGTTAAGTGAGGAAAAATTGATCAAACAACCTAGGAGATTCACAAGAAAAACCAAATTTTCATTCTACCAAAAAATTTCAGGTGAAGGCACTAGATTTTGATGATGCCATGTTGCTATGGTGAGGTTTGGATTGTGAAGTGGTTTTTCTCACTTTGGAGGATGATTTTTTATGTTTTCTTCCTTGAGAAGATCTCAATTGTTTGTGGCATGTTGTATGAAGTTCTTGTTAGATTAGCATTTTAATTGAGGGCCGCAATTTCAAATCACCATTCAACACCTTTGAATAACTAGTTGAGCCAGTTGAGGACTATAGAAACTACAAGAGGAACTAGGAATCGTGACATGTGGGAGGGGTCGAAGAGGAGTGAGGAATTTTTGCAAGTGAAGCTGCCAAGCAAGAAACACATAGTTCCCAACCACATGAACGTGTGTGGGAGCTTTGGGAATGAGGTAGCGGTCGGGAACACAAAATGGGAGTTGTGGGAATGAGGCAATAGACTAGGAGCATAACAATGAAAATTCATCAAGAGTATAAATAAATGAAGGATGGCTAAGACGCCTTTAATAGGATGAAATCATGGATGGATTTCGTAGGACCCTAAAGGATGAAAAAATTAGAATTCCAACAACAAATGGGAATAAATAACAAGAGGTATTTAATTTTTCAATAATCTAGGATTTCAGATATATATATAATATGTCATATTCAAACTAAAATATCCATACTTCTATCTTTGGCCAAATGTAATGTTTTGGAAAATCTAAAAACATATAAATATTAAAGCCTATATAAAAGAAACACATAGGGCACCTAAGACGCCCCTTTCAACATCTCATGTGATTGTCACAAAGAATTATTGAGAACCCATTATCTTTGAGACTATTGAACATTATTAAATACTCATTCAGAGATGTTTTGAAGACCCCCTTAGAAGCTACAACATGATTCACCTTTCACCTTTGTGTATACTTTGTGGATAGCAAGTGTTGATCCACTCTCTAAAGCTACTCACCCCCCTTTGCATTCACAGAGAGTTTAACCAAGTGGGAAGTCATTCTTTAAATTCACATCTCAATCAACATGTATACATTCTCAAAACTGAGCTAGTTCTCAAGCTGTAGATGACATTAATATTCAAATTTTTTATATCATGATATGTTCCTCTATTGTCATTGCTTTGATAATAACATGTAAATAATGAAGAACAAGATCGGAATATATTGATATTAAATGTTTTTTTATATATTCAAAATCATTGCTTTAAGGGGCATGTGATCTTTGCCTACATTGTGACTTGTAGCCTTTGATATAAGAACAACACAAGTGAACAAAGTGTCCTTTGGATTTGCAGTCCTATGTCATGATGGTTTTCTTGACAACTAATAACCTAGAAATTTGATAGTGTTGCTAGTTGAGCAAGTAGGATCCTCTAGTCAAACCAATCTATGGTTCAAGTAGACAAATTATTGCAAATCTTTCACCTAATGCTAGGATATGCCATTCATGTAGGCTCTAATTTATTACAAATCTTTGACTTCACCGTAATAGACTTTTGAATTTTTTGAGTTGATATCCTACTTTTCGCGTTCAAATGAGTTGGTGTTGCATGTAGATCAATTGATACATAAATGATATGGTAATGTCTTCTCATAGGTTTCTAAAAGATGGTGTATTGGCAGAGGGCATATTTTGGGATGATGTTGAAAGCATACCAAGATGACCATGAAAGTGAATTTGCAAGTCCAAGTGAAGATATTTTCACAAGATTATCCATTTGTTAGCTTCATGTGTTGTGCATTGCAACACTTTGTATACTCCAGTAGCCCTTATTACTCCCGATTTGTTCTCTTGTAGGAGAAACCTATTGGAAACATTTTTTTGAAATCTATATGATTTTTTGCATGAATAAAGACTCTCAATTATCTTGATTAATAATTGGAAGCGATATGGGCAAGACAAGTTTGCGACAACCTTTCATTTGTGAACTAGGAAATATGGTAGCCAAGTGTGAAATACAAAGAGCTTTATTATCATTTTTATACATTGTTTGCACATTTTTATATTGAATGTGTAATCAACATATAAACATCATTCTTGTTAATAAAATCAAGTTGTTGAAAAACTTTTTTTATGATAGATCCTCAATATCAAGCAGAAATTGAATCAATGGCAATTAACAATAAAGTGAAAGTTTTATCAATGTGGACACAAATTTACTTCCAAAAATTACTTGCTATTGACCAAACATCAAGTGAATACAATATTGCTATTGCTATTGCATTTAGGTTTTCATCAATGTATTAACAATGAGGAGACAACATTGTTCATGATAGTTACCAATATATTGAGTAATTGTTTAGTCAATAAGGCCCATCCATGCATAAAGAATGCCCACACAATACCATTATTGTTTGTGTATAATACACTTCCAACATTAGACTTTGAAACATTGCACTATACATTGATTCATTGTCCATAAAGAATTGAGTATTTGGAAGAGAGACTTTGAGATGCTATCGTTGTTGGCATACATTTGGGTAAATTTTGAAACTCTTAGGATAAATCTTGGATTCGCTCAACATTCCTCTAATTTGCTTCCCTTCTTGCCACGTGTGCTATTTTTTGTGCAGCATGGGGGCGAACGCTTCATTGAAAACCTAAATGACTTGCGTGAGTGAATATGGAACTAAACCCCTTATATGCGAGAAGTTTATTAAGGAAGAAAAATGTATACATACTAATGGCAAACTAGAAAACAAAGTCATGTATTTATACTAAGATGTGCAATTTAATGCAATAAATACCTCTACTATATATACAAAACATATATCATGAACTAAATAGACCTTTATTACATATACAATTCACTTTCCAATGAAAAAACCATTAAACATTTTTTCATTCATAGCATGTAAATCAAGTATATCATTGGATAGACAAAGACAAAAGACTACTAAAAAAACCATGACCATAACAATAGATTTGGTGCGCAAAACAATTGAGCGTCTCAGTTGATGGGAAGGGCGAACCAACAAGTACATTGGTATTTTTCCGGATGATTGCAGTGGATGGTGCCGTCCAAATCTCATACACTTCCCAACCGGGGAGGCCGAACCAACAATTACACTCGTACCTTTCCGGATGATTGCAGTGGATGGCGCCATCCAATTCTTATCCATTCCCCAACCCAAATGGACTTAATCATGATTAAGTGGTGGCCTAAGCGGAATACTCTAACTTTCTTTGTCATGTGTGAGGAGAACTATTTTTGAGCATCACTTTTTGGATACACATCTCATGATGCCGACTATTATTATTATAGTTTTCTTTGGCATGTGTTAGGAAACTATTTTTTAGCATCATTTTTTGGCTCCACTCCCATGATGTCGGCTCTTATTATTATAACTTATAACTTATTAATGAATGTCACATGCCAACTATAATTACTATATATCGAAAAGAAATTAATGGTGTGTGATGGGTATTGCCTCTACTTTCAAAAATAAGTCAAATATGCAATATCCATCGCGAAACAAACAATGATACAATTTAAAAAACAAAATTGGTTTGTGATGGGTATTGCATCAATAAAAATTTGTGATGCATCCTTCCGGTGCGTGATGAGTATTTAATCTACTTTGAAAAAATAAGTCAAATATGCAATACCCATCGCGAAGTGAACAGTGATATAATTCATAAAACAAATTGATTTGTAATGGATATTGCATCAATAAAAGTTTGTGATGCATCTTTCCGGTGCGTCGTGGGTATTGCCTCTACTTTGAAAAGTAAGTCAAATATGCAATATCCATCATAAACCAAACAGTGATACAATTCCTACTTATTCAATTCCAACCAAATATTCAGTCCATTATGAATTTAATACTTTGGAGAATACAATATTGCACTTGTAATTCCATTATTTTTCAGGATGTTCTTGTTTTATATACATAAAATATATGTTACATATTCAATGTGTAATGCGTATTGCCTCATGTTTTTTTCTTGAAGTATGCAAAGGCCAAGATGCCGAGGCTTCCATCATTGCACAACAACCCAAGCTAGGGCCAAAATCTTTTTAAGATATTCAATAGGCGCCAAAAACAAGGAAGGGTTTTGGGAAAATATTAACTATTATGGTAGCATATCTTATTTTAAATAGAATTGCAGACTTAATAATTGGCCAGACATGTGCAGATGGAATTGCTATTGAATGGATTGTAGCTACCAAAATTCGTGGGATACAAGTGGGAATACCTCAAATTGATTCTTATATTGAGCATGTTTATTATGAGTGTGCATTTGGACCAAAAGACCATATAGGAGATCCTCAGGAACCTCATTCACAAAAATATGGATGCATTTCTAAATTTTCCATCTAACAATTTTTTTTGTTTCCAGATGTAGTTGAGGTTGCTTACTACCATGTTGACCATATAAGGAAAGATGGATTACTTGCCCATAGATTAGAAGAAAAATTTTCAATAGGGAAGAAGTGGGCTTATCAACCCCATATATCTAAAGAATTGAAGGCATGAGTGAAGGCACAATTGGATATGGGGTTCACTCCTAAACAAATTTATAAAAAACATAAAAATAATTGGATTCTAAGGAGGAAGATGAAATACCCGGACATACATGATGATTTTGTTCAGCTTAAGGATATTGCTTAATATGAAAGTACATTGAAAATAAGAGTATGGCGCCGCGACAACAATGAATTTGACAGTGTAAAAATGTGGGCTTTGGAGGACTCAAATGATGTCTTCATATGGCACAAAAAAACGATATCATAGATTTTCCTTTCATGCTAGGTATACAAATACGTTGGTAAAAAGAAATGATTATCAAGTATGGACACAATGGAGTCATTGCAATAAATGCAACATTTGGAACCAATGTTTCGAAATATTCATTGTTTTCTATGTTAGCGTTTGATGATTGGAGAAATAGTATTGCCATAGTTTGGGTTTTCTCTCGTCAAATGACAAAAGAAGATTTAGTCATGTGGTTAGAGCCACTATGAAAGCACCTCCACATGAATAAAGAGAATTTTCTTCCTTCCTACTTCATTATTGATGATGCAGATTATCAAAGGAATACAATTAAGCAAGCGTGGCCTCAAGACCAAATTTCCATTTACTTCCATGTTTTGAAGAATTGGAAAAATCATATTTGGACAAAGAACCCTAACTTGGATACTTTCAAGGATTTTATTTACAAACAATTGGATTTTTTAATGTACCTTTGTATTGAATATAAAGAGAGTGAAGAAGATTTTCTTACAAATGTTCGCGTTATTAGAAAAAATTTGTTCATGTTTTTATACGTGGAAAATATGGAAGAGTTCATTGAAATGCACTACAAACATCAAAGTGAGTTTTCACTATCATTACTTATTTTCTTTAATTTCAAGTCATATACATTTATTCATTTAAAGTTGTATTATGTTGCATTCAATCATAATTCTGATTAAAGTATATTTCCATCGAAATGATACATTATTCTTATGAATTATTTATAGTTATGTTCTAAATCATGGTTTCTTATTATTTATATTATATAGAGATATATCTTGTAGGTCAAATTAAGATACCGAAACAAATATTGAGTCTTATCATACAACTCTAAAACGTTGAATGAAGATTGACAACCATCAACTTCGAGGTCGGAGAATGGATTTCTTAATGTGGTATTTAATTACTCATGTAGTTACACATTACATGTACAATCACGGAAAAAAATTAAATGGCTTTATTCTTAACAAGTGGATGGAAAAAAATATGGCTAATGACATTACAAAAGTAAAGAGTATTCCGTCGCCAATAAGCACATGTAAAAGAATAGCAAGTATAATCTTAAAGTACTCCGGGATGTTGGTATGATGTTATTGATCTATGTATGTCGTATACGTCATGCTCATGTGAGTAGTGTATTAGAGAAAATATGTGCAAACACCAATTTGTTATTATTAAGACATTCACAAATACTTTATAGGATATGATGTTGGAGTTCTTTGGTACATATTATGAATATATTTGTGGTAGAATTTAGACTATGTTTGAATTAAACATATCAATTAATCCATTTAAAAATGATGATGTTTATTATTATAGAGATTACATAGTGAACACAAATTATATGAAAAATACAGAAGAGAATATGGTAGATGTCACATTTGTTAGTGAAAATTTTGATAATACTCATATTCAAATTTTAAGACAAACTCAACCATACACAGAGGGATGTCTTTTGGCTATAAAAAATTTATAATATGATGCTAGAGAAGAACCAATAGGAGGTGGTCTTCTATTTGTACAATAATTACAAGCAATGATGACAAATATTCTCACCGATGTCACATGAATCCGGGGTCAAATAGAATATGACAACTTACATCCTCAATGCTTGTTTGAGGTAGTTGATGATGGTTAAGGAAATTTCTATTATAATTTTTTTTTTGTAACCAAACAATGTTTGCGATGTCTTCTATGAGATAAAAAAACTAGAGTACTTTAGATTGATAGAATTCCTTAGCCTATGGAAAATGTGTTGTAAAAATAATGAGACAACTCTTATATTTGTTATAATTTTTATATTTATAAAGATCGTATATTTATTAAGGTAATTTATCATTGTCTATAATATTATGTAGTAAATTCTTATGGAATGAATTATAAGAATATATATGCAGACTATGAATATGATAACTTTAAATTTCTTAATAAGAAATGTATAAGGACAATGTACTTTATATAAAATCATATAAGTAGGTTTCATTTCAAAGATACTCACCGCCCGCCAATAAAATACATAACAAACTTTGATTTGGGCAATACCCATTACGAACTAGAAAATAAAATAAAATAATTTTACTGTTCGGTTTGCGATGAATATTGCATATTAGACTTACTTTTTAAAAATAAAATAAATATTCATCACCAACTAGGATTTTTTTAGAATTATATCATTATCTGGTTTGCGATGGGTATTACATATTGTAAAAAATTTAAAGAGTAAGTTGAACAATTACATATCAAAGTTTTTTTTAAAAAAAAAATCATCATTAAAAGAAAATAAATTTGCATTTAAGATTATTGTATGATAGAAGGCTAAATTCTAAATCCTTACAATAAAAAAAATATAAGGACTATTTCATAATTATTCATGAAAATATGATTATAATAAACTAAAACACACTTGAATTCCTATCAAATGTTTTATATTATTTTTCATTGACATAGTCTTCATCTTTATTGTCTTCATTTTTTTCTCTCGTCCTTCATATTTGTCATCTTTCAGCTCTTCACTTCCTTCTTCTTTTTCCTTCTATTCCTCCACTATTTATTCAATAACTTCCTCTCCTTTAATATCATTGAGACAATTTTATTTGTAATTCTAATACGCTACCTCTATCATCCCTATGTAGTCAAATTTTTCATTTCATAAATTTTTTTGTGAAGATTTATGTTTAAAAAAATCCATTTATCCTTCTTAATATAGCCTTATTAGAAAAATGTAAAAATTAGACATAAAGAACCAAAAAAAAAATTCAATTACAAATATTGCAGACAAATAAGAAATAGGAAGTTAAGAAGTAAACATCTAGAAAATCAATAAGATAACTCAAATAAAAATAAAGATATTTGTATATTACAGAAGAATTTAGTACGATGCTATGTCAAAATTGTAGCCATGAATTCCTTTCTTATATTTTCATTTTTCTTTCAATCCTTGGATATAAATGAATTGCTCGTTGCCTTGGTGACTCTTTTGTTAGATGTAGATCAAAAATTAAAGTAGCCAAAACTTGAGAATAATATAATTTCTCAAATTTGATTACATCAATCACACCTTTGTCTAAAAATACTATTCCTAAAAGCTTTTCAAGGTTATGAAAATTTTAAATTAGAGTTAAGAGTATAGGACAAGAACCAATATGTTTGTTGTTATTATTTTTTTCTTCCAATTTTTTCCATGGTAACTTGATGATTCATGAATTAAATCCAATCTTGCTTCTAAATGGCTTGCTCCAGGTTGCCTCCGTTAGTGCCACCTCTTCGCCATCACATGTCTCCCTCGTCATGACTAAATTTTTTAAAACACAAAATGCAAAAAAAAAATCTCTAAAACTTGAATATGAGCTGTAAAAATTAGAGGTACCTAATATGAGCCCAACCAAAATCAAAGTTATAAAAAAGATACACTGTTCATAATTACAATCACAATCAAACCTACAATTACAATCACTATACAATGATAACCATTACAATCACAGTCCCTGAATAAATTGAAGTGTTTTGAAATTGTTTGTACCTCAAATTTGAAACGAGCAAAACAATGCACTTGAGTTGTAAGAAGAAACAACACACATACATATTGTTGAAGATGTTCGATTTTCAATATACTAGAAATTAATTTGTACATGCGCGATCTTGTTAATAAATTAAATGGCTTGAGAACTAGGAGTACCTATAACCATTTAATGATAACAAGAATCTTCACTTAACTTAAGTACAATTAACTTAGGTTGTGAAAATTAACCAAGCCTCATCCTCAATCTAAAGTGCAAATTTGAGGAGAATTTTGCATTACATTCAAGAATATTACATTTTTGTTAGAACACCTCAACTTGAACATTGCACTAGAAAATATTAACGCATCAAACACAAAGATTCAAAGCCTTGATTCAAATCCTTTGTAAGTCTGTAATAAAAGAATCTTGACAATCACATGCTTCTCATCAACTTACTCATAATCAAGTATTGACATAAAAATTCTATGAAGGTGGTGTAAGTCTGTTGAGCACAGTCAACCATTTTCATGTCCACAAATATATCTTCAATACCCACAAGTCAACCTCCAGCTTTACGTACAACAAGGACTAAAAAAAACCCAAAAGTGAACCACATATTCTACAATATGGAGAAGCCATCCCCGTGGCAATTTGTTTGACCATAAATAATTCTGTAATAAACCTGGTGTAGGCTATCAGTGCTTCCAAATGGGGATCTCAAAGGTGAATTTTTTCGCGTGCGAGTGGGACTGGTGGCATCTAATCCTTCAAGCTTGGTATCAAACCTTGACTTTCTTCGTTGAGCACCAGCAATAGAAGCCTTAAGATCCACAAATCAAACCTCAACCTCATCTTTATCTTTGCAAATCTGCACAAAAACCCCAATGAAGAGATAAGATAGTATATAGTTTGAGTGTTGTATCCTTCATTAAAGAATCACAAGAAAAACTCATTTGGTTCCCACTGCCAAGGAGTAAATTTGAAGGGCTATTACCCTTATTTTGGGGTCCAGCCCTTCACTTTCCCTTCAAAATATTTTGCAACCCTTCAAAAAGGAAGGGTTAATTTTCTATAAACCCTTCAAAATGAACAACAAAAAAAAAGTAACCCTTCCCTAATAATACTTTGAGAAAAATGAGATCACTTGCTCATTTCACATATGTCACCCCTCAGTCTGACAAAATTGCAGTAGAAATTGAGAGTCTGAGAGAGTATGGCCTCACAGAGACAGGTGGAGACTCGAGAGAGTTTGGATCCTAAAGTCACGGAAAAAGAAAGGCCAACAAAATGAGATCGCTTGTAGCCTTGCACCTCTCTCTCACCCAATTATGCAAAAATCAAGCTGGATGCATAGGAGTCTCAACGTAAGCAAGTTATAGATTTGACACTCAAGAATCACAAAGTGGTGCTTCATTGTCAAACAAAAAAACTTGGAATATGGAGATGACTTTCAGTACTTACGAGTGCAAAGGTAAAATGAGATCGCTTGCACCTGTCTCTCACCCAATTCTGCAAAAATCAAAGTTGGGTTCATAGGAGCCTCGCTGCCTCAAATCTTATGGGAGATGTGCTCTAAATATCACCACCTTGGACACTTTGATGAGGATTGCGATGGCGAAGATTCCTATGGAGTCTCTTGATTTTGAAGATATTTGGGAGAGGTAGATGAATGTGAAGGATAGAAGATTTCAAGAATGATTTAGATTGTGAGTTTTGAGTTTTGAGTTTCTTACATCTTACTACTATTGCTTTCTTGTTGTCCTCAAGATTATCATTGATGCCAATATGTTGAGATGTCATTACCATTTCAATATATTCAAACATCAATGTTTCATTAATGAAATAGTTCTATCTTTTCACCATGTGTGTTCTTTGGTCTCACTTATATTATATTTTTCAACATCGCTTAAATGATAAATATGATAATGTGCACTTTCAACAAAAACTTCAATACATACATGAAGGGCAATTTTTGAGGTAACCCTTCATTTTGAAAGGGAAAATTTTGAGTTACCCTTCCCTATGAAATACAAGCAACCCTTCAAATTTATGCCCTGCCCACTGCTTCCTACACATACTACAACACACATTGACATTAATAAAGGCTAATATATGATGATGCATACACCAACTCATAGATATAGCTAGCAGTTAAGACACAGGTGCATGGGATTGTGTGTGGCATTTACCAAGTCAAGCAATTGTTCATCATTTGTATGTATAAAAAAAGTATTGGTACTCTTTTTCTGGCCTTGGATACCGCTGGAATATAGGCTGGTGCAAGAGAAAGCATATGTGGTCAACACTTACTAATAAGCAATAACATAAGATATGAGTCGGCACCAAGAGCAAGGATCGACCCAAAATAAGGAAAATGTTGTTGACTTCACCCTCGTTTGAAGGCCTATGCATGCCATACCACACATTTCAAAATCAGCCACATCAATCACTCTAAATTTGTGCAACACTCAATATATATCGTGGTTATAATACTTATAGTACGTTGGCCAGGTATTATCCTAGACATAGTGCTCAACGGGGGACGTTAAATACCCCCCACAAACTTTTCGGGGTGTCAGATCCGGGTTGGGGCAGCTGCCCGTCCTGAAACTTTGGATTTTTTGGACCCGACCGAAAACTACTGCCTGCCCGCCCGATTTCGAAAAAACCATTGCCCTTGCATTCTTGAAGGCCACTTACTCACAAATCCCATATTGAGTGCACTTCACTTTCAAGGGCCAAAATCCAATATATATGTTCACTTCCATTGAGTAAATAAGCAATTGACTGGGGTTTCATTATCAAAGTGAAACCGTTAATAAAACATGTAATTAACTTGGAAGTCAAAATTATTACAAAACCCTCACTAGCACTGAGGTTATAATTTTTGTGACTCACAATTTGAAATTGTCTTTGTCATTCTAAAATAACACTTAAATTTAGTGTGATGATTTAGTATGTGTATTTTATAATATTTTAGGTAATGCCGTCTACTTTCACAAGTATTCATACGCATTCATTATTATAATTAATTCACGGAAAGGTCAGTAAGTCAGTACCACAAAAATTCTCAAAAAACACA
This sequence comes from Polytrichum commune, assembly GCA_950295325.1. NCBI lineage: Eukaryota > Viridiplantae > Streptophyta > Polytrichopsida > Polytrichales > Polytrichaceae > Polytrichum > Polytrichum commune. The sequence goes on along the minus strand of OX485806.1, from coordinate 51,135,764 downwards.
CAAGTGGAGCTTTAGAAAACATTTTCCAAATCCATGTGGCAGAAAGTCACATACTCTTTGTACAAAATCCTCACATTCCATAAGAGTCTTAAGCTACCACTAGCATAGTGTTCCAATCTTGCAGATTCAGGAAATTGCAGGCAATCACTCAGATTCCATCAACAACAGTCTGTCAAATCTCTCTTTAGCTTTTGGAACATACCAATATCTCACTTCAAAGAAATAGGCAGGTTACATGGATGAGTTTCCAAAGTGAAGCATCAGTGTTCAGACTACGCTGAGCATCGCATTAATAGGTCTGGAATTTCAGAGGAGGTAAAAGGAGAGACAATTCACCCATTTAAAAAACTCACATTAGAAAGTTTGAACGGAAGAAACCTCGGCTTTCCTCTCCGGCCATACTTCAATGGCTGCGCCCCTTTCGTCAATGCAGTTATGGCCTTCGCAAGACACCAATCGACCAACAGCGGCGGCATCGGAAGGACGAGCTGGAGCGGGAGGGCAAGCGGGAGCAGGAGCAGGAGGGCGAGCACGAGCATGCAAAAGTGGGCCCCAGTTAACCACTTCAAGTCGTTAACCCAATCTGGATGAGGGGGGCTTGGATGACGAGGCATGGATGACATGCGTAGCTCGAGTGTATGTGTTGATTCGCCCCGGGCCCCACGTTGTCACTAAGGGCCCCTCAAAATGGGGCCCCCGCCTCTGCCCCCCTACCTGCCCGCCCGAGCCAGCTGCCCTGCCCGCCCTGCTCTGCCCGGGAGGTGGCTCCCCCCTCAGGAGCAACGAGCGAATTCAAACGAATTCTTGGGTGGCTATGGCAGGGAGTATCTCAAAGAAACAATTCAAGCCTCCGAGGTCATTTTCCTGAAGTCTTGAACTTCAACTGGTTAATTCTCAAACTTGCCTGTTGCATGGGACACATTTGCTCCGAGTGTGGGCATCTTCACCAGAAGTGAGTGTACTCTTTCCTCAACCAATTTTTGCTTTAGATTTCTGAGGATTTTTGTGGGTTTTTCCATTTTGTGTATGGTACTTTTGGAAGAACAACATGTTGTATCGAACTGTTGAGTTTTCGGAATGGCTAGTAGCACTCTCTGGAGTCTGGATTAATGCGGCACTTACGTTCTCGCATTCTGGCGGTTCTATGAAATTTCAGGGGTAGGAAACTCATATTTCATTCTGTTGTCATAGGATAGTAAGAGAGAGATAGTTGGCTTGGTGAGAAAAAACTCATCCTGGACTCGGGTTTACATTTGAGTTTGATAAGTCAAGCTGTTCAGCTCCGTGAGAAATCTCATCTTCCATAGCTACTGTACTTAGGTATGAAGTCTTCCCTACATCCTTGAGGAAGGTTGTCCCGAACTTAACTTTCCCAGTTAAGAGGATCTTGACACTCAAATCAATTGCAGCTATTCTTGTGCAGATCAGTTGCGAGTAATAGCCTATAGGAATTTCATAAGAGACAAATGGTCAGTTGGTAGTAACTTTTAATACCTTAGAAATGTATGTTCTCTTGAAAGCCTGTTTAAGAAATACAATGTAATCTACCTTGAGAGAGATAGGCAAAAACCTTTTTTGGTCTACCCAGTAGTACAACGAATTTGTAAAGTGGGTACATTTATCAGCATCTCAGGTTTTCACACTAGTTTTCACGGTGTTGTGTCGATCAACTTGGTTGCCCTGGCTTGTTTATGGAGTTGGAAATTGAGCATCTGTACAAGTGGCTACTCTTGACTATATGTAATTGGTCATATAGTCTGAGTAAGTCACACCCTCGTTTTCAGAGCCTCCGGTGAGTTCAACAGTTTAGGTTTCACTCAGTGGGTGAGATCTTTTTTATTGAAAATCTGCCAGTGTAGGTCATCTGTAGGGAAAACGGAGCTGTGGGGATAGTTTCAGGGATCGATCCTTGTCTGAATTCATAGGGTTCAAGAGCATTGCCATTGAATTTTTGCGTGGGGATACAAATGAGATCGATTCTTCGCTGAATTCATAGGGTTGGAGAGCAATTTTTTGTACTACCCTGCCATTGAGTTTACATTTTGTGAACATGAGCCAACATCACCACATTGTCAGGAATGCTCAATGTGACTTGGGCAAGCTTGGTGTATCTTTTTGCAGGATCTTCCAGTTTCATTTAAGAATGCTCCATCAAAATGACAGTAGCTTCTTCCATTTGCTGTGTGGGGTGCAATTCTGTTCAATGCCTTTGTGCAATACAAGATTCTCAAGCGTCTGCTAGGCATTCCTCAAGGACTCAAGTAGCTTTCTCCTTCCATCCTTCAAGCTCCACCTGAAGATTCTCCACTGCATTTTGAAGTTGTAGGTGACGGGCCTCATCATTGCTTGCTGTGCTTTTCCAGACCTCCACATCCATCTGCAACTCCTTCACCGAGCGATCAATGATTCTCCTGTTCATCGCACCTCAAGCGGTGACATCTTGTGATCTTCAAGTTTTCTTGTGGATTGAGGTTTGTTTCATGGATTCTTCTGAAATTAGAGGTCATTGTCCTGAAGCCTTGAACTTCAACTGCTTAGTTCTCAAACTCAATCAGTTCATCTGTGAGTAGCGGTCGGCTCTCCATGTTTGGTGTTCGAGGTTTAAACATCAATAAAATTGCTCTCTCGTGCCAAGAGGGGTGTCCAAGGGGGATTTTGAGATTGTATTGAGTGTCCAGTATTGAAAATAAATTTGAACTTTTTGATTCTGACCTTCAAGTCAGAATACATAACAAATGAAACATGAGCGGGTGCATATATAGTCTCTATGGCTTTTGGCGATCGTTGGCGATAATTTGTTTGAGGGCAGGCTGAAAGGAGAAGATGAGCAATTCAGGACGAGGTTTTGTGGATGTTAGAATGACAAGGTTGTTTAAGGGTTCAGTTCCTTTCTTAGATCAGTGTGGTCATTGTCCTAAAGCCTTGAACTTCATCTGGTTAGTTCTCAAACTCAACCAGTTCATCTCTGAGTAGCGGTTGGCTCTCCACGTTTGGGGTTTAAGGTTTAAGTATCAAGAAAATTGTTATTTTGTGCCAAGAGGGGTGTCCAAGGAGGATTTTGAGCTTATATTTAACTTAACTATATTCCACAACTAAGTCAGGTTTCACACATGAAGGTGATTCAATAGAAATAAGCCTAACTTTAGAGGTTAAATTAACTTTCTTTGCACTTGTTACGGTGTCAACTTGAATATAAAATAGCCTATCATTATTAAAAATAAGGTAGCCACAAATAGCTAGAGTTTTGTGGTTGAGTTGCCATTTGCTCAACTTCAGGGCTAAAGCCATGATTAACCTCAGAAGAAGAAGAACTCCAACCCCGCAAAAGGGGGCCGGAGTGAATAAAGTGTTTGTTCATAAGACAGCCTTAGCCATACCCCAGGGTAGTGGCGTTGGATGTAATACTACTTCACCCTTTTCAGGGAGTAGACACTATTTTGGCGGCGGTTAAATAGTACCACTGGGAGAACCGGTGGAGGAGGAGGGGGGGGGACATTGAGTTCAGTGAATTAAGTATGATTTTGTAGATTTTAAATGGGTTGTTTATTTTCAAGCCGTCTTTTATGAATTAAAATTGTATGTGCATTTTGTATGGCGATTATGTTGATTTGGCTAAATGTGTTCTTAATTTGTTGAGTGGGTAGTTTGAGTTGTGTTTCTAACGCATACATGGAGGGGATGTGAGTAGTGGCTCTGGCACCGGAGGCCAGGACAAGGAGTGGGGCTACCTGCCATCCGTTTGAAATGAGGTTGTCAATAAGTGGTTGATACTTGGTGGTTTTTCTTTCAATTGTTGCTACAGGGAACCTATCATTGCAGTATGTAAATTCTATGTATTGTATAGTAATTGCTGGTGTGGGTGTAGCCGGTGGTGGAGAATTGTATGGATGGCCAAGGACACATAGGATGTCGGGTTTGAGCCGGGCATTACAGTGACAGCGTGGCGTGTCACATGTGCATGATAGTAACCATGCGGGAACTGTGTTTTCTTGAGGGGATTCATTATATATGCCTGCATTCATGAGTGTGTAATATCTCGTAATTTTGTTGGACATGAGAAGTTTCCGGATTTCCCAGACTGCTTTATTATGTCGGTTTGTAATTAGCGCATGGATGTGTTGTTGTTTACATTTAAGGAGTGTGTGTAACCATGTATCCGCTTCAGGCGAGTGACAGATTGGGCATGTACGAGAGGGGTATCCGGTCCGACCAAAGAAAATTGTTTACGGGCATGGCCCATGTATTGTCCAGTTCTGAATTTTATTAGGCATGTTTTTTGTTTATCTGTGATAGCCGGGTTATTCCAAAAGTCATTTGATAATGCCTTGTCGATGTCATTGTTGGCAAGCCATTTGTGTAGTTGGTGTGTTTGGGATGCCATAATTGTCAAGTTACGTTTTTTGTCATGTTTAATGATGTATTGTTGAAGATGACGAATAAGGCCTTTATCTGGTGTAGCCTGCATTGAGTGCCACCAGTTTTTATGGAGGTAATATGGTGTGGGGTGGGCATGTTTGTAAGTTTCTATTGCATTTCTGTGGTGAAGTGTACATCCAAGTTTAGCTAGTTTATCGGCTTGTTCATTGCCACTTATGTTGGCATGGGCCTTAACTTTATGGAGTGTGGTGGTTTGTGTACGAGTTTGTAACATCCGAACTATAGATGCAAGTATTTTCTTGTCTGGGTGGCTGTTATGTAAGGTTGGGTGTTTTGTTTGTGTGTTTATGAGATATAGGACGTTAAGACAATCCGTGAAGATGTGAGCAGGTTCGTTTCGATATGTGGTAGTAAGGAGGCATAGGGTATGGTGTATGGTCATGAGTTCTGCTCTTAGAATATTTTGGAGTCCTGGTAGTCGTTCTGCAATTTTGAGATTTTTGAATGGATTATAAATCCCATAGCCTGTTTTTTCGCGAATCCATTGTTCTTGGGTAAGTGCTTTGGGAGGTATAAATGATCCATCTGTGTAGTAACAGAATTGCGATTGGTATTTGAGAGGGAGGCATATGTTTTGATTGTTAATTGGTGGGAGATTAGTAGTAAAGGTCGGAGTTGGGGAAGGCATATATGGGAGGTGTGACCAGGTTTTACTGCGATTCACTGGGGTGTTCAATGGTGTGGGTGAGGCTGTTGTGTTAAATATGAAAGGTATGTGTAGTGTAGTGCCAAGGATGTCCATGTGCTATGCATAGTCACGCATCGCCGGAGGGGAGGTTTGATGGTGTATACATAATACATGGACGTCTCGACTTTCGATTCGGGGTTCAATTCGTAATTCCGGGGGTATTGTGGGTTCGTCATATGTAATGGTATCTGCTTTGAAGTGGGTGATGACATGTGAGTCCAAGAAGGGGCCTTCATGGGGATGAAGGTTATGGTACCAGTTGGGGTCGGTTGTGATGAGTATCGTTATTGTGTTAGGGTCGTTTTGTGCTGCAAGTCTTGCCCAGTGGAGGGTTTGGTGGGTGTCTTTTTCTGTATGAGGGTGAGCATATCCGTGCCCTTGCCATTTATGTTGGAACGCGGTTCCTATTGACCCGAATACTTTATCTCGAAAGTGTGGAGAAGATAATTGTCTTAAGGAGGTGGGGCATGTGACGGGTGATGAGAAGTGTGAGTGGGTGATTTGGAATGAATCAATGATGTTTTTAAGGATGTCATGTGGGAGTATGTATTGGGAGAATTTAAAGGGGTCATTCTTGGGTATTTTGTATTTGTATCGTTGGTACAACCAGGCGACTTCTTGTTCAAAGGATTGTATTGGGGGTTCTAAATTATGTGATAGATGTAAGGCGTTGTGGTATTGTTCCCATAACCATTGGAGTCTATGCTCCGAGATTGTAATTAAGTGACGTCCATCAGCGTCGTATATATGCGAAGCTCCATGTTGGCTTTGGATGGTGGGTTGGGTGCGGTCGATGTCATTATCCGGGTTGCATTCATTGATATGAATGTGACATAGAGGGATGACTTGCGGGGGGGGGGGAATGTGTCTTGTGTCTCGTATTTGTGCGTCTTGAAAATTTGAATTTAAGATGTGGGTAAAGTATAGATGTTGTTTGTGAGTATAGTAGTGGGTTAGGAGGAAGATGTTATGGTTGATGGTATTTTGATTCTCCCATGGGAATAAGTTTCTTTGAGGAAGCCATTTGTTATATATTAAGTCATTGGGGGTTATCCATTGGCATAGATAGGATGTGTATTTTTTCGTGATGTGGTTTTTATCTATGTAAGTGTGGGAGCGGTTGTTTATTATAGAGTGAATTGGGTAGAGGATGTGGTTTTTTTGGATGTGTAGTGGTGTTTTAGGGTGTTCGGGTGGTGATAGGGGAGGGGGATTGTAGATAGGTTTTTAGATTGGGTTCCAATTAAGAAAACCACACAGGGAAGACCAAATGAGTGTCAGGTGTCGCATCTAGGGATCACCATTGAGTTAATTGATAGATTACAAGAGAATTAGGATGTATTTAGGACAACAAACACAGGGAAGAAGACTTCTAGAGCGAGTTTTAGGATTGATTCAATTAAGGTTGAAGGTCACTCACAGCAGTACATGCAATTGATCAGTCACTCCCTCACAACCCACTCTCATAAGTTACATCACTCTTATAATGTGTTTTGCAATTCAGGGAGTCACAGCTTAGCAATTGTCATTTGGTGACGCCATAGTCTTAGAAAACCCAAGGCATGAACTCCTTGAGTGAACCATAGTCTCTTCAGTAAAGTAACCAAGTACCAAAAGGCCACACCACAATTAGTAAGGATAGCATGTTCACACTTGACTCCTCCTATGGTTAAGTGATTGATTTAATTAGATAAAGACCACAGAAATGAATTATTTCCTTAGTCAATTTTAGACTTAACACTTTCACAGTGGAATTGAATGCATTAAAATAAATTATTAAAATTAACAAAAGTCTAACGTGTGACAGTAACCTAATGACCGAGTCTAAGCGAAGCGAACTGAACCGGACCGGGACCGTAAGAGTCTAATCGGTAGGACCATAGTCTGCACGGCACGGCCATAGTCTAGTCACCAGTAACAGTCACAAGTAACCAGTGTCAAGTCACGTCTCATAGAGAGGGCCATAGTCTTAGTATCCAGTAACCAGTAACAAGTAGCCAGTCACCAGTAACCAAGTCAACGTCAAGTTCTCGAAGGTGATGCTGGCCACTCCTCCTTTTATGCTTGCCCTGTTAGCCTCATCCAAACCATATGGGTTAATGGGCGGCTTAGTTCTCGCTCACGGCTTCTTCCTCGCGATCAGCCGCGTCGGCTCCGTCAGCAGACTCCACTCGCACGCGGCACCTTCTTCTTCTTCGCCAGGCGCATCATTCTTTTCACATGCAATCTTCTCCTTGTGAAATTGAACTGATCCTTCGTCTCCACGTTTCTACCAGTGCACTCTTAGAGAATTCATGGAACTAATTCCGAAGTTCCACTAGCTCACATCGAGAACTATCCTCATTAGTAGAAAAAGAGGACCATCACATTCACTTTCTTGTTTCTCAAACTGCAATCCACCTTCATCGGGGAGAATCACTCGTCCGGTGGCATTCGATCGTTCTCCGATAAGGTGCTTTATTCATATGTTGATGAACGAACCAGGGTAACAATCTGCCACCTTTTTTCTGCGAAGGGGAGACAAACAGGAGATTGCTTCCCTCTCCTTTTCGGTGCAAGATTATAGTTTGAACGAATTAATTCTCACAGACTTTTCAATCTCTCTTCACAGAAGTTAGATCTCAACGTGCGCATTGATCGAAATTTCAGATTGGGTGGGAAGTTGGTGCTTAAGCATTTGTTATGACTTCACATCAGATAGCTCGAGATTGCCACAACCAAATCACATGGCCGAACACACCCAGAGAGAATTAACTTCACACTCACAAGATTCATTCACTTCACTACCAAGGGAGACGATACACCACTCGATATTACTTCTCACCGTGCTCATAAGATTAAGGGTAGTTACATCACCCCTTTCACAGGAGAAATCCACCGCACCATCATACTCAAACTCAAACAGATATCAGAATTCTATATCTGAGGTTCTCTCAGACTGATTTTGCAAGACCACTTCAATGGGTGGACAATTATCCTCGACTAAAGTAGGTGTTCACACTTCTGAAACCTACGAATATGTTGCAACATCAACTGCAGTAGCACGGTGACAGCATCTCCCTCTGACATTCTATGCACCAGACAGAGGGACACTTACAAACTATCCCAATTTACTTTGACAGGATTCGAGACACAGTCCGTGTATATTCTCAAACAAACTCCTTTCACCGGACTACATTGTTAAAGCACTTCCTCGTACTTAGATACATTCACAACACGACTTATTACAACTAGAGGCTTTCAGGACAATTCATGGAATTCCATTCACTCCAATGAACCCGGAAGGATCTCTTCCTTCTCAGAAGAGACTCAACATTCCCACAAGCAATTCCTCTCAATTCCCTTGAGAGAAACAACCACACATCAAGACTCACTCCCTTCATAGGAATAAGGTATCACAAATTCAATCTGGATTCTTCCCGAACCAGGAAAGTATGATTTTGGTGTAAACGATTCACGACCAACACCAACACAACATATTTAATCCTCACACACACAAGTAATAATATAACTTCACGCTTATGATATTATGCAAAGTAAAATGTACATTCAAAAGGGCTTCACACCCAAGCCAGACTCGCTCAAAAACTAAAAGACGAGGGAAACTCTCTTCTCGAAAGGAACTACTTTTTCCTCCCCCTCTTCTCCTCTATATCCCCTGAACTAGCTACTTTGTCTCTTGGGGCCAGATTTCATAAGGCTCTTCGACTTGGTCACATGTCTATTGCCCTGCCCAAAAGACTCTTCCTCTTGGAAACTGTTTCATATGAACTAAATGTCTCACCCTTAGCTCATTTCGGATAATTGGTCACTAATGACTTACTTTAGTGTCCATTTCACATTTTGAGTGTCGATATGAATTCACATCCTATCAAAATCCTAAAATAACTATTCTGAAACCAAAAAGTTGTACCACAGGGATGTTCACCGGGGGTCTGTGGTCTTGGATGTAATTGATGGTTTAGTATTTTGTATGAATCTTTTAGGGTGTTTGGTAAGGCATGCGTTGGACAATTGTGAGGGCATTGAGTTTGACATGTGGGTTCGCAGAAGAGTATCCTTGCGTGGTCTAGAGCAATTTTAATTGTTTTGGTGAGTGCGGTATAATAATATTTAAATTCGTCATTGGACAGTAAGTGTGTGCCATTAGGGTGTATGATTTGTGTGAGGTCGGTGATGTTGTGGAGTATAAATGTTTGTAGGTATTTAAGGGAGGTTGTGGAGGTTAATGTGGGGAGATTGTGAGCTTGCTGCATCCAGTGTGTCTCAAGTGGTGTGGGGAGGAGTGGGAATTTGGCAAGTGTACTTCTTAGATGGGCTCCACTAGTTGTTTTGAGTAAATATAGTGTTCGTGTGATTGGTGATCTTATACAATCGTGTTGGAATATGCGTGGTAGGTTTAAGGATCCTCCGTATTTGGCAAGTATATATGTGGTTAGTCCGTTGTAGATTCTGCCAAGTCGCCCTTTGTTATTGAGGGCGTTTATGAGTTGTTCACCTATGCATATGATGTATGCGTTTTTTAAGGAAAATGCTCCTTTGCCAAACATGTTGTGAGGGAGTTGTGTGACTGCGTTCGACATACATTTTGGGAGGCCACATATAGTTTTGTGAAGGGCAATTACTTTTTTATCAAGTTTCTTAATGGCGGGGAGTGAATATGGGACTACATAAAAACTATAGGCGATGCCAGCTCTTATGACAGTGTCGACCATTTGTATCTTTTATTTCATGGTGGCTGGGCACGTTAATAGGAATTTATATTGTTTAATGAGTTTGGTTGTGGTTATGTGGGTTTGTGTTTTCCATTGAAGTGATGGGACAAGGTTGATTCCAATATATACGTATGGCTCGTGTTGATTTAGGGTAGGGATGAGTTGATCCCTGAAATTTATATTAGCGTTTTCTAAGTATATTTTGAACGCTTGGGGGTTGAATTTTGATTTGTTGGGGCATCCTGTGACTGCACATTTGGGGATGCCTAAGTCCATACCTGCCCATGCGCAATATTTGTCGAATTTGTTTAGTTGAAGTTGGAGGGATGTTAAATTGTGGGATATTGCCGCCAGGTCGTCGGCGTAGGCTGCAAAGCTGAGTTTTGTATTGGAGGTGGTAAAAGTGTATCCATTATTTCCCCGTTGTAGCCACCTTAGGAGTGGTTCAAGAAAAATGATAAAAAGATATGGGCTTAATGTGTCTCCTTGTATAGTTCCTCGTTGAATATGTATAGGTTGGGTCTTACCAAAATGTTCTCCGGTAAATGTGGTAGTAGAGTGTGAGTAGATATTTCCTACTAGGGTCACCGCATCAGACGGGTAGCCTAGGTCATTCATAATGGCAAAGAGTCTAGCGTGGTCGATAGATCCAAATGCGTTTTTGAAGTCTATGTAGAGGATGTAGATATCTTGGTGGGTAAATCTGGCGTCTTCTAGTGCAGCTATGATAGTTTGTAGTTGTCGGGCGGTGCAGCGTTCGGCTCGAAAGCCCTCTTGACTATCGTGTAGTATTTGGTATCTTTCTCCGTATGCGGAGAGGATGCTTGTAAAAGTGCTAGTGAATAACTTATATATTGTATTAGCGAGTGCAATTGGTCTATGGTTGGTAAGGTGGTGCGGGTTTTCCTTTTTGTATAAAAGTATGTTGAGGCTAGTCTTCCAAGATTTTGGGATTTGTCGTTGTTTATAACAGTGGGTAAAGAATAAAAGAAGTAATTTGTGAAATCAAGGAGGCATGGTTTTTAGTATGGCATTTGGAATTTGATTTGGGCCAGGAATTTTACCATTGGCCAAGTTTTTAAGGCATATGTCGTAGGTCTCTTGGTCTAGGTATGTGTGTAAGGGAGTAAGGGGATCACCACGTTTTTCAATAGTGTACCCATTTAGGTCATGCCACGGGTATTGCCTTACTCCGCATATACATTGTGGCGGGTGGTCTGGTTGATAGTGGCATGTGGGAACGGTGGGACGATTACTAATTGATTGCTGAACATGTATTTCGTGTGCGATTTCGTGTGCATTGGTAAGGATGTTATTGTATCTGTCTGTGAGACAGTCTAGGGGAGGGGTGTCGGTACTTTTGAAAACTTTCGGTTTATTTTTTTGGGGCTCTTGGTGTAGAGTTGTTGGTATTTGGATATGGCTTTTGTAATTTTAATTTTGGTATAGGTAGTCGTGATTTTGCGGGCTTTGGTTTTAGCATCTTTTGCGATTGTGGCTAGTGTTGTGATCCATATGTCATACTCTATTGGAGGATCAAGTGGAGGGGGTAAAATAGTGTATGGGTGGTTGATGAGTCCTTGTGTAATAATAGGATGGGAACGCCACCTGGGATTATTTTTTACGATGTATATTACTTTACGAATTAGGTGGTAAGTGGATAGATGTATTTTCCATTGTTTTTGGGATTTCTTTGGTAGGTATCCACCTTGTGTAGCAATGTGAGTAGGTAATATGGATATTGATGGGGCGCTACATGTGGCGAGGACGGCTGTGGTGATGTTATCGGTAAGTGTAGTAAACGAGTTGTAGGCTAATTGCCATTGGTCATTAGTCAATTGATTATTGTATAAGAGTTGAATGAGTTCATCTATTTGGTTGGAGTGTTGTTCGAAAAACAGTGTGTAGAATTTTTCTAGGTTTTCTTTGGGTATGGGGTTGAGTATGCGGGGGGGGGGATCAGTAGTAGTAATTGGGTCTTTGACTATGAGTGTGTTTGGGAGGATGTGTAGATGTATGGGGAGGTGGTCCGAGTTAAGCTAGGTAATTTGGTTTGTAGTTGAGATGTATTGGTTGTGGTTGGGAGTTTTTATGAAGAAGCCGTCAATTAAGCTATTTTGTGTGTAGTTGTGTCCTCCTTGTCGTGAAAATGTTGTGTTTGTCGGGACATAGTGCAATTCGAGGTTTGTTGTAAATGTGCGCCAGAGATGGTCTTCATCTTGGGGTGGCGTGATTTGGCGGTCATTTTGTCTGCCTATTAAGGCTATGTCTCTATTGAAGTCGCCACACATTATGCATACATGAGTGGGGTGTAGGCAGTTCTGATTAGTTATGGTATTTTGGATGATGAGGATAAGAGGGATGTCCTCTTCGTGGGAAGGCATGTATAAGTTAAATAGAAGCCAGGGTTGTAAGGGTTGGTTGACTATGCTTATGATTTGAAGGAACGGAGAGATTTCTGCGGGAGTAGGGATTTTGGCAAGGTTGCCTGGAAATGCGTGTTTTTGTGGATAAGGAGTAGGAGACCCCCTCTGTAGCCTCTATAAGTCATTCTTTGTTGTGTGACTCTTGTGATGCTGTGTGTGTTGTTAAAAAAAAACTTATATTGTGGGAATAATCGTTGGATGTATTTTGTGGATTTGGTGGCGGATAGCTTGGTTTCTTGTATGTTGATAATTGAAGGCGGATTTTGGGGAGTGGTAATTAAGTCTTGTAAGCATGGCATGGATGTGTTAAGTGAGGAGGCATTCCATGTAATAGCATGTGTTTCTTTGCTTGTTAATGGAAGGGGTCTATTTCATGGTGGCAAGTGTTGGGTCGGGAGAGGGGTTGGATGGGTGTATTCATTTAAAGGTTCGTTGTATCTTAAGGCCTCTACTAGTAATTGCTTTGGTAGATACGGGAATGTTTCATTCATATTTTGAATGTTTATAGTGTTGGGGTTTGAATGTATGTAGTCATATATTTTTTTGTGAATTGTGCTAGGGGGTGTGATTATGTCTTTATATATGTTGCAAAATTGTGTGTATGGGTGAGGGGTAGCTATGTGTCTCTCTGGGGGATTGGACAGTGTTGTCATTGTTTCTAGGAGTTGTAATGTCCAATCTGGAGTTGGTGGGAGTTGTAGGTATGTATTACATGTGTCTATGGAGGGGCTAATTGTGACGATTAGTGCGTAGATGATTCGTGAGGGAGGTTGGTTCATGAGGAGTTGTGTGTAGAGATATAAGTTTCGGAATGAGAGTATGATTTGTGCGTGTAAAGGGTGCGAGGTTTGGAAGAGAGGTTCGAATGTGTAGGCTAGGTGATGGTATTCCGGTTGGAATTTGATTGTGCTAGGGATAAAATATGTTTTTTGTCTTCTTTTGTGAGCGGGAGGATATGTTTTTAGTAGGTCAGGCATAGGTCCAGGGTTAGGGTGAATGTCACCACATTGGAGTAGAAGTAGATGGTGTGAGGTATGGCTATGGGGTGCTATGCGCAATTGTGACGTAAGGGGGGAAACTGTGGAGAGGTAGGTAAATGTGAGTATTAATGGGCCCGGGTTGGTTTGGATATCCCCGCTTAAGAGGATGACCGCATAGTTATGCCACGTATAATATTTTATGTTGTTGTTCTTTGGGGTTTGAAGATGTGTGTGAGTGATGTAAAGGATGTTGCCAATGAGTGTGGTGGTGTGGATGAGCGGGATTCGGACCATTGGGTTTGGGAAGATTATGTGTGTGGTAATATGGTGTGCGGTATAAGGTCTGTTGTAGTATTGGTGTGGTGTAGCATTATGCCATGTGGAATTGTGTAATGGTTTATGTTTTAGGGATTTGATGTGGGTGTGGGTAGTATCGTAGGAGTGACCAATGTAGGTTATGATTTGTATGGATGGGGTTATGTGGGTATATTTTGAATGTGATGTGTGTTGGGTAGGGAATAGTGTATTGTGAGTGTGGATATGGAATGTGGGGGTGATCGAGGAGTTGTGGTTATGTTGTTGTGCTTGGTTTTGACATTGGTTTATTTTGTGGGGATTGAGGTGCGGGGTTGTGAGTTGGGTGTTTGGTGAGGGTGAAGTGTGGTAGCGATTATGGATTATAATAAGGGAAATGATGAGTGTGGGTTTTTATTGGGTGGTGTATATGTGGTACAGGGTGTTTGTTGGGAGAGTCTCGATGTGAATAGGTGTGGGTTTGAGGGGTGTGTGTGTGGGGGTTGGGGTTATATAGGCGGGTATTTTGGATTGTGAGGGGATGGTTGGGGAGATTTTGTTTATATGGGGTATGAGTAGTTTTAGCAAAGGAGGAGTTGTGTACTATAAGCGAGAGGGTAGTGGTTAGGAGATGAAGAGTATATTTTGTAGATATGAGTATCATCCATGTTGCGATTGGCGTGTGAGCAAGGGCGTAGGCTTTAATTATAGTAAGGTGGTTAATATATTTCACGTATATAAGGGTTTTTAGTGGACATGGTAGAAGGTTTTTGTACATGTGGGGAAGGGGATGATGTTTGTGAAGGAAGTTAGGAAGAGAGTTTTTTGGGGTTGGGTGTTGTATGGTGTATGGATGCGGTGTATGTGGTGGTGTGATATATAAGTTAAGAATAAGAAAGTGTATCCATAGTATTGAAATAAAAGTGGAAGAGATGTATGTAGGAGGGAAAGTCGTGGTGGTTGTGCAATTTTTATTTATATAAATAGAAAATAGAAAACATACATTGTATGCAACTAACGACCATGTGTATGTTATGGAGGTGCTAATCATTGAGGGAGTTAGGGCCTTTGTGGTAGCTTGATGGAGAGTTCCGGTAGTGACTAGTGTTAAACCCCAGTGGTGCTAGTTGAGACATGTGGGTGTTGTCCATTGGATTGGGCGACATGTTGGGGAGGCGTGCGGGGGGCGGCGGGTCCGGTAAGGTGGCGGCGATTGTTTGCATGATGTTGTGGATGCGGTGATTCGATTGTTGAAACTCCGTGGCCATTGCACTCATGATGTTATGGATGTTGGCCGTGTGTGATTTGAGGGTTTCCGTGGATGCCTCGATTCGCACGTCGGTGTTGTGATTAATGTGGTTGGTGATGGTGTTGAGTTTAACATCCATTGTTTCGACTAAGTCTTTCATAGCTTTGTTGAAGGTCTTCTCCGAGACTAGGGGGGTCGCGGCAGCATGATTACTCATGGCTTGAGCTTTTTGTGCAATGGCCTCCCGTACCGGTGCGTGAGCAAGACGAATGGCGGTTGAGTTTGGTGCGGAGCCGTCTATACTACCTTTGTGTGGAACAAAATCCACTCGTCTTCCAAAGATGTATACGGACCTGTGTAGCTAATCCGTATACACAGCCGCATTTAGGCACTGGATATGGCACCATCTAGCTTGCCTATCGTTATCGGGTTTGTGTTGGTATCCAAACGTGATGTCGGTGACATTGTCCTCGCCCATAAGTTCCTTGAGAGATTTGGTGATGGTGGATTGAGATTCTCATTGCGGGAGATTCTCGTTGCGGGAGATTACGAGTGTTGTACTAATCCTTAATTCGGAGGGGTTGCCCATTCCTTTGTCCTTGGTGGTGCTAACCTTGAGTCGCTCGGAATGGTAGGTGAGGCCATTGTTGAGGATGTCCTCTCGGGCTTCTTCAGTGGTCAACGTGATGAATGCGAAATATTTGGCTTCCTCCGATTTGGTAAGAGAGAGGATCTCTATGTCACGACCATCGTAGTAGGAATCCCGCATGATGCTCCTCATGATGTCGGCAGCCGTGTGATCTCGGAGAGCCTCGCCCTTAAGGTGTAACCTCGTATTGCGAGCCTTGGTGATGAGTTCGAAACCCTTTTCAACTTTCCCTATAATTCTTTCCCCATCCCCCATGGTCATGACAAAGGCCCTCCCTCCCCTAAGTAGAGCCAAACCGTCCGTCTTTGGGTTTTGGAGATGGATTTTGATAAATCCAGCCCAATTCCTTGTGATTGTGTTAATACCTATATCCACGGGGTTGGAGTAATAAGAGCCTAAAGGAATGTTCATGAGTTTAAGTCTCTCAATGCAAGCAATTTTGACCTCTCTACGACTAAGTGTCTTGTAGTCACCGTCAAACCGTATGGTAACATGAAAGCCTTCGGTAAGTCCGGTGTCATGAGATATTTTCTTGTACCTTGGTAATTGTGTGAGATGTAGATGTTGGCCCGGTACCGCGTCCGGCCTTTCGGAGGGGTAGAGAGATTGTCGCGTCCTTGGGAAGGCATGTCGGAGCAATCGGAAATCATGGATTTCGGATGGAGGTGTACCTATGGCAAGGAATTCTTCATCCGTCCGAGACTCCTTCAAGATGCTCTTGCCACGTTGGATGAAGAGTACCTCATGCATTTGGAAGCCTAGCCACATGTGGCTAAGCATGTCAATGCCCAAGGTGGGTATGCGTGTGTTTAGAGTGAGTGGAAGGTGTGGTGTGCTTGCTTGAACCATGTGGTGTGGATGTGGCCATGTAATCATCCGTTTTTTTTCTCTTTGTGCTTTGACTTTCCAATGCGTCTCCAATTCTGGGGTGGCGATATTGTAATGTTGGCGGTATGGTATCAGCAATGCGGATGGATTTTTGCGACGATGCTTGGGCAGCTTGTAGCGAGTGTTTGTCGAGTGAGGCTTGTAGTGAGCTCCCTCCTCTTTCGGGGGAGACGTTCTCAAGTTGTGCATCCATGTCCAAGTCTTCCTTTTCATCAGTGTCTTTTCGAAGTGGACCTTGAAGTGATGTGTGAGGCATTGGCGGCAGAGCTTGAATTTCATGTCGAAACGCGATGTATTGAGTGTCCATCGCACTTGGCGGCTGCGACATGAAACTTGGTGGGGGGCTAGTGAGAGAGGCTCCTCCTAGCTGGTCTTGGTAGAGCCTGTAAGTGTTAAAGGGGGATCCAGGGAAATACAGTTGGAGACCGGTAGGAGTCCACCTTGCTAGAAGTCTGTAGGGCGTAGCAGTTGATTGTCGGGGGGGTTGTCTGACTGTGTGCTACGTAGCAGGAGTGTGGTGTGGGTGCCGAAGTCGGGTTGTCATCCGCTGCTGGAAGCTTGTTCTTGAATGGGTGCGGGGGCGAATTGCTGGGGGCCTGGGAGTTTGGGGTCGGAGGTGATGTGTTGATAGTTGGGGTCGGATTGTGTCAGAGTTGGTGGTCGGAGGCGGTGTAGCGTTCCGCGGTGTTGGTCTGCTGCTGGTTGAGCTGTGGGCGTTGTCCAATGTTGTTGTGTGAGTCTTGATGTATCTGTGTGAGTGCGAGGGTGGGGTGAGTGCATTGGTTGGTGGAATGGAGGTGGGGGGGGGGGTAGAATGATGTGTGGTTGGGTTGGATGCTTACCTGAGATGCGGGAAGTCTGCGTCCTGTGTCGGATGGAGGTTCGGAGATGCGTGCGCTAATATGTGGCGTGGTGGTTGCAGGTGGTACTTCGATGGTGGCTGTGATGGTTCGGCGTGTGCGGCGTTGTGCAGCAGGCAGTCGAAGGAGTGGAGAGCTTGCGACTGGGGTGCGGTGTGGCAGCGGGGTCTTCTTCGCTACGGAGTTTGTGTCTGGGTGTCGGATTGCTGTGTGTGTGGTGTGGCAGGTACCGACTGGAGTGAGGAATCAGACAGTTAGGGTGGGTAATTTTGGAAGCAGAGAGTGTGAGGCAGGGAGGAAAGGAGGTGAGTGTGTGAGGAAGGGATTGTGTGACAGGGGGGCAATACTGTGGGTGTCGACTGGAGGGAATTGTAGGATAGATACGGAAGGTGAATGGGAGTGAAGAGAGTGTAGGGCAGGAGGGGTAGGAGATGTGTGGGTAGGAGAGAGATTGTGCAATTGATGGAAGAGGTGAGTAACATTGAGCGTTGGGGTGGGTGGATTAAATAGGTTTATGTGTCTGCGAGTGAATGTGTCTGTGTAGAGGCGTGGTTCAGTGGTAGGTGTTTGGTCAGTTGTCGAGTGGCGGTTTTTGTGCAAGGTTGTGCGGTGCGGGGCGGTGCGGGAGTTGTGTAATGTAGGGGATACGGTGTGTGTTGCGGTGAGGGGCTGAGTGGGGCGTGCGGTGCGGAGAGGAGCGGTGCGAGGGTTCTGTGTTACGGGGTCTTTGCGGTGCGGTGCAGTGCGGTGAAGGATGCGGTGGTGCGGGCGGCGCGGGGAGGGACGGTGCGAGGCTGTCTGGGTTGGCTGGTGTTGCGGATAGAGGTGGCGGTGGGGGCTAGCTGTTTAGGAATTCGCGGATGGGGTGAGCGGTTGTGTGTGACCGTGCTCAGTGCTGTTGTGTTGCATTTGGGAGCTGGAGGGTGTCATGAGATGTGGAGCTGCGTGTGCGAGGTAGAGGAGGAGTTCGTGAGGTGAGTGTGTGGTGGAAGGAAGGTTGTCTGAGTCGATGTGGGGTTTGTTAAAGGTATGAGAATTTTTGGGTCAGTGGGGTTTGTGTGTGCTGTGTGGGGGGTGGATGGTGAAGTTAGATATGATTGTTGTGGTCGGTGCGGGGAGGAGGTGTGGTGGAACAGTGAGGCAGTGGTGCTGGAGAGTAGTAGTTGGCGTTGGTGCGGAGCAAGCGGCCGTCGGTGGTGTGGGCAGGTACGTGGTATGGCGCGATGGTGGTTGTATGTTTTGTCTGTGTGGGGGCATTTTTGTGGGGTGTGTTGTGTGGGGATTGAGATGTTTTTCTGTATGGTCGGTGTACGAATGTCTGTTGAAATGCTTTGTGTGGTGTGTTGGTCTGGCGAAGTGAACTGTGTGTGGGAGCGATGTAGGAGTTTGGGGCGTAGGGGAGTGAGGTACCTTTGATGAAGTGAAGCAGCATGTGATATTTGGAGTGGGGCTGTGCATGTGGTGTTGGAGCAATGTTGGAGGAGGGGCGGGAGGTGCTTGATGCGGCGTCGTCGAGGTTTGCAGTCGCGCCATTGGTCAGCTACAGTGGGGAAGGATGGATGCGTCAAAGGCTGGATCTTCGGCGGGGGTTGGAGCTGCTTGGAGGGTGGAAGCTGCGCATGTGGTTGCTACGAGGCTTGGAGCTGGATTTGCAGTCGCAGCGGGGCTCTGGCATAGTTAGGAGGAGGGCAGGCACAGCTTGTGTTTGTTGTAGGGTTTGTAGCAAGAAGTGTATACAACATTATTGAAATAAAAAGCGGACGATTTCGAAGCTGATTCCATCTTTGTCTACCGAATATGTTGTTGAATGTGTTGAATGTGTTGCGTGTTTCCGCGGCATCATCAATTTGCTTCGGTCTGGTGTATGTGATTCGGGCAGCAATCGCAGTAAGAGTCTGCGGTCGGGGGGCTGAGGGTCGTGGCTGCGGTGCGGCCCAGCCCAGCGCCATCGCTCCTCGCCACCGTCTGTTCGATGACGAGTCAATGATTAACCTCACTATAGCTGCGAAAGCCACCATGTGTCCGCGTAGTATGTGAAGTAATACGTGAGTATGAGGGAAAATTTCAAGTGGAGTAACTTTACATGTTATGTTATGAGACCGGGTGTGGTAAGTTACCCACATGTGTGAAGAGAGATATGTTAAGCTTAATGTTTGGGCGGTAACTTAAGGGTCACTTCACACACGAGCCATGAGCTGTGACCATGAAATTATGAGAGCCCAAAAGAAAGTGTCCAAAGGCTGTCCCAACACACATCCAGTATTGAGTGGATAAAACTACCTCCATTTGTGAACCATGCATCTAACTTATGTCGCAGAGTTACATAACTTGTTTAGATATGGTTCAAATATATCCAAAAATGAATAAATACATAAAATAAACCCACTTTAAGGTATTTATCATCAAGCACCCTGCGGATTTGGAAGATATCTTATTCATTCCAAAACTAACAGAGTTCAATTCTCGTGTAGAAATTGTTTTCTATCCCTCATCCCGACCACTATACAATCTAAACTCATTAGTACGACACCCTCGATATTATTGTTATCCCTCTTTAGTATGACACGTTTGGGAAACGCATAAAATGTTGTATTATCGAGGTGTTGTCTTCTCGTTAATATGACAAATGACATAAAATTGCCGTACTATCAAGGGAATACGAAAACATAAGCAATATAGATTGTATGACATAATAATTTTTAACGACATACAAATATTCTCAAGAACTCTTGACATAGGAGCTCAAAGATCTATGGTGTTGCCTACCTAGGTTAGCAATTGTCAACTTATCTAAATTCCCTACTAGCTTTTGAAAACTAATAATTGTATTAACATGTTGCAGGTCCTCCAACAATTTACGACTATCTATGCATCCAACTCACTCCATACTTCAAAAAATTGAGACAACGGTAACTTCACCAACACTTTCAAGTGTCATGCAAAATTATGTAAAATATGGCTCCTTCACGGAGTTGTGTAGTTTATGTACGGATAGTGTTGGCTTTTAGTGCAAAGAATTAGGTTTTGAGAGATTACAAATACAATTTTGGAGATAAGTACTTCACATTGTTGTTCCATTATGTCTATGTTGTCAAAGATATCCATGATTTGATCTTCATGTATATGACATTTCGATCATGCGACTTTAGGAATGTTAGAAGTAAACAATGAATTGTAATTGAAGAATAAGACACACAGATCATACCATTGACGAATTCCTTTTACATGAATGATTTGGTGGGTGTGCAAGCTTGTAACCATTACCAATATTGAGTTTTTTTAACCGCTTTCTAAACTTGTTCATATTCTATGGTTTTTTTTTTAAGAAGTGAATTCTAGACGAATAAAGGAATAAGCTTTGGATTCAAGACATCAAACATAAGAAGTTTGGAGGTACATATTTAGAGGGTTTATATTTCTATTTGTGTACTTTATAGGATATTTATATTATGTTTCATAATGAATTGTAATGTATATTATCATTGTGTAATTAGGAAATATAAACTTTGTGGTTTATGTTGGTTAGTATTTGTCACATTTTGGGTTTAAAGAAGACTAAGCATGAAAAAATGATATTTGTAAGATTGAAAGGAATTCAACATTTGTTTGCGTGGGTGTATGTAGGTTCTCTTTCAACATGTGTTTGTGAACACATTAAATTTGCTCCAATGGAAGAAGAAACTGAAGATTTACAAGACGACTACATTTATCCATCAGATTTTGAGGAAGAACTTGATTATGTTGTGCAAGTGGAGGACATCGTTGGAGGATCTTTCGAGAATCACGGGGAGACGTACTTCAACTTATCGGATTATGACTCCGAATTTGAAGGCCATGAAGAAATTCATCAAGGATTACATGAAAGTGATGTGGACCATGCAAGTTTTTCATGTGCCAACGTCAACAATTCTAAAGATGAGCCTTCTTCTCTTTTTTTGGAGCATAGTCTTATTGATACTTTTCTAAAGTATGTGCATTTTACATTTGGGAGTATGAAGCTCATGATTAATTGTTTACAAACACAATCAATTCCTACATTTAAGCAAATTCGTCAATCGGATGTTAGTTTTCGACCCCTTCAAAAAATCATGGACATTATGTTAATGTCAATGATGTTGGTTATACCATAGAAAGATGGAAAAAACTTCAAGAGAGCGTCAAATTGGTTAATATCAATGACGAAGTATTTTTATCGCCCATGAGACAAGATTTAATAGAACGGCAAATTCCTCCCATTGAGTTGTGGCCTTCCATAGTTTAAAAGTGTCGTGTAAATGTTGACGACAAACATTTACCGTTAACTTCCACACTTAATGCGATTTGAAAGAAGTGGACAACGGATATTAGAGTTGGAAGAATTCATAGTTCATATGTTAAAAAATGTCTTCGTTATTGTGCAATTTGTGATAATGTCAAGTTATGGGATGAGGTTCATAATATTCCCCATCACCTTTTGGATGTCACACTTGACCAAATATACACAAAGTATATGGTCTTCCGTAAATTGCGAAGAAGTTATAAATGTAAATATCAAATTGTGAAGTACTATCATTGTCATCGGAGTGGAAACAAGAAGCGTCCTCATAGAAAGACATCTTTTATTAGTTAATTTCAAGAAAAATATGCAAATCAAGATAGGAAGTCTAGGTTGTGTGGTTGTTTTTTTTAATTGAAAACGGTGGAAGCCATTACACATGATAATTGTGATCGTGACCTACAATTGGGAGATGTTACAATTTCTGTGCATACGCAATACACGGGATACGTTCCAAGTTCGGAAGCCGATATCATTTTTCTACATGTGCATCCATTGGTTATGGTTATGACGAAGGAAAATTTAAAGATGATGATTTCCACATTGACAGTGACGCTTGCTTTCAATCGAGAGGCAAACAATATTAAAGGTATTGTGACGGAGTCGGAAAGAGTTACATATCGATTTTTCATCATCGCAAAAGAAGTGGCGCAATTGAGGCATTCTATGAGATTGAATGGTACGTTATATTTTTCATAATGTATGTGTCATTTAAAATAAATTAAAATATTCATTACATATTTTGATATGTTGTCATGATAATATGTGTAGATGCTTTGCGAAAGGACGATTGGGATGCCGCTCAACTAGAATGCGAAAGATTACAAGATCAACCAAAGGTCATATTCTATCAACCATATTTGCCAAAAGAGAAAGATCCAAGAAAACGTCTTTTTATTGTAGTCATACAAGATGAGTGGATGCGAAATATTAGGAGAAGATTTTCACATGACAATTCGTGGGCTATTGTTCTATTTTTTGTACCAATCAATATGGTCTTCCTTGATATGCCGCAATTGTCCCAAACCAAGATGGCAAAGGAATTTCTATATTTTATATGTTATGCACTAGAGATGAGAAACGAGAACAAGGACAAAGTCATAAAGGTATCGCATTGGAACTAGTTCTTACTGCTGCATTTGCATCTATTGGAGATGTGAGACCTTCTGCTATTCTTATCGATAAGCATAAGACGTCTTTAAATGCTATTAATGAAGTTGTTGGCAAGGATATTCATTGTTGGCGTGTAGAGAATGGAAAAAAATACAAGTTGGTGGAAATGTGTTACTATGTCATTTCCATGTTATGAAGGCTTGGAGTGAGAATCTTCTTACTCGTGTTCCCGCTATTGACAAAGATAATATTTGGAGAGCGTTGGATTTTTTAATGTATTGTCCACAAGAACAACAATTTGACAACAGTCTCAAGAGATTTTACGAAAATTTTCAACATATACCGAATGTAATAGATAACATGGAGAAAGTATGGGCCGATGAGAATGTACATTGGAGAAGATTATAGCCACGATTTGGTCGTTTATTTACCTATGGAGGTATGAATACTACAAATCACATCGAAAGACATTGGGAATGGATTAAGTATACTTTGCTTCAAGAAAAAGTCAATCGTACGCTTAAGGATCTCATTGTTGCAATTGTGGGTAGCGCGGCGAATGGAAGTCGAATTGGTGGACATACTCTTCTTGATCATTTTCAAACTGTACAACTTATTAGTAAGTAATTTTTTTGTTCAATTCATGCATAATATTTTAATATTTAATATTTAATATTCCAATAATTAAATTTTGGGATTAATTAGTCTTACTTAATTTGGAAAGAATACTTTCTGATTTATTTGGGATTAATTAGGATTAATCAGAATTAATTAGACATAATTACATTAAATCACACTTAATTAGAATAAGTGCGTATGAATATTCTTGAAAGTAGCCAGAATTATCTAAAATATTATAAAATATACATACCACATCATCACACTAAATTTAAGTGTCATTTTAGAATGACGAAGACAATTTCAAATGGTAAGTCATAAAAATTATAACCTCAATGTTGATGAGGATTTTCTAATTTTTTGACTTCCAAGTTAATTACATTCTCGGTTGATGGTTTCACTTCTGGAATGAAATCCCATTTAATGCCTTATTTACAAGGTGGAAGTGCACATATATATTGGATTTGAGACCTTGAAGGTGAAGTGCACTCAATATGGGATTTGTAGTCAAGCGGCCTTCAAGAATGGAAGAGCAATGTTTTTTTCGTTTTCGGGCGGGGCGGGCAGCTATTTTCGGGCGGGTTTGGAAAAAATCCGGGCGGGGGCAGAAATTTCGTGGGAGGGCTGCCCCCGCCCGAATATGGAATCCCTATTAGTTCGTGGGGGGGTATTTAGCGTCCTCCCTCCCATGCCACCTGCTGTCTTGGGAATCTAATGTTAATACTAGTCATTTATGAGTTGCAAAATCCGACCTTTACATATGATATTCCAATTTACATATTTGGAATAATCGATTTTGCACATATATATAGGATATATATATCCTATTAGCTCTATGCTTCTCCAGTGCATACGAATATGCTCTCTACTAATACTCAGATGGTTCACTGTGAGGGAAACTTCTGCAGAGTTGTTGTGATGACCAGATGAAGAGACTTGCAAGAGACTTGAAGAGACGGATGAAGAGTCTTATGTTTATGACCTGCATATTGCCATATAAGCATTATCCAACGCCACACTTTGGTTTAAGTTCTAACCAGCATCTGGAAATGAGCACAATTATAGAATTCGAATTCTCCTTCTACATGTCGTCATGCTAAGTGTGGTTGCCTCCTATTAATTTCATGACTTTCAGGTGTTGTAAGTAAACTTGGATTCAAGATACAAGAGTTCTTTGCGTGTATTGAGAAGTGTTACTTTCTTTTGTCCTAGATGTTCCAGTCAATGCTGCTTCATGATACTCACATCGACACCACGATCATATTACACTACCAATAGAAAAATGACAATGCTTTATTAACACAAAATGATATTGCATCAGCCAATTCTTGCAATAAAATCACTAGGTCACCACACTGCTAATTACATTCTCAAGAACCTTCTCACTACACAAAGAATAATTTGGCCGTACCAACACTACTTCGAAGTGTGGCTCCAATACATACATATTTAGTCTACAACCTAAATATGTAGACTCAACCCAACCAATGTAGTGATGAGATGATGTTGTATCTACTCATACACAAAAGAAACCATTTTCACCCAAATTTACTATACACTCTCAAAGGTGTACGCAAAGGTTGGGGTCTTGTTTAGGTTCAGTGGATCAATTTCTTCCCCTTACCATAAACAACTATATGATGTGAAGATATTGCATATAGATTGGAGATAAGAGTATCATTGTGGATGGTCCAAGATATCGATGTAATGGTAATAACAAGTAATACACCATGTGAGATATGTTTGATGGTTATGGTAGTTGCTAACCTTAGTTTCTCGTAGGCCTACTATTATTAGGGGTCGACATAGCTGCACGTGATCTTGGTATACTCTTTGATGATGATCCATATTCGATGTCAACTCTCAATCTTCAATTTCAGCCTTCAATCTTGTGATATCATCATCTTTGAACAACTCGTTTTCTGCAAAATTGCTTGGAATTTATGCTATGCATGTTGTGGTACCTGATACAACCCCCTTATGATTGTGTCTTTTGCCTAGATTTCTTTGCATTTTCTATCCAACCCCAAACATGCCCACCACATTATTAATTGTATATGCATTTGCAAAACGAGTTGTAGTATGATTAAGGTCAAGAAGGTATAGGCTGACATAAACCACAGGCTGATCTTTATTGTTAAAATTCACGCTTCTAATAT
Source organism: Polytrichum commune (assembly GCA_950295325.1). Lineage (NCBI taxonomy): Eukaryota > Viridiplantae > Streptophyta > Polytrichopsida > Polytrichales > Polytrichaceae > Polytrichum > Polytrichum commune. The sequence continues at coordinate 51,110,373 of OX485806.1, read as the reverse complement.
GATCTCACCTCTTTTTGCATCTCCCCACAATAGATGTTGCCATCTCCTACATCACTCGAACCTTGATCGGATATGGCAATTAGTGGCAATTTTGAACCCGTGTCATCTTCTGAATGCTGTTCCTCCTGCGATCTTTTTTTCAGTTTTACAAGAGCGGGATTTATTTATTTTTTTGACCTCCATATCCTTTATCTCGTTGAACCTCTTCTTGAACCTCATCTGGATCAGGGGACCTCCCAAATAACTCTCTCAAATTTTCATGTACACCGTTGACTCCTCTTAATCTAGTCCTTCCGTAGGTTTTACGACAAGAGTTTGCATATCTCCCTTGCTCCGATTTGTTTGCTGAGCACATGTTAGCTTCACCATACGCCTCCACCGGTCGAGACTGCTGTGCATCGGTTGACTTCCTCCCTCCTTGATCACTTTCATTAGCTTGCTTCTTCTCTTGGACACAGCACGCCCTATTACGGCTCGCAAGTAATCGTTGTTAAGATTACTAGAGTAGTCAAAACTTTCATTCAATCTGTCCTTGAATATTGTGATAGCTGCATATGTTTGTCTTTTTAAGTAGGTGCATGTTGGGTCCAGGCACATTACAGAACAATGCCTAATTGAACCCCATGAGACACAACATGTCATGCTAGACTGTAAGGTTTGTACAACAATGTACATTACATTGCAGTGTTTTTGATTGCATAGCATGTAGACACAAAGCAAATAAGAACATGTTCTGACCACTACAAAATTCAGAGTCAAATTCAACATGTAGTAGATTGAATGTAATGACCTTTTTGTTTTGTTTTTACAGCAATCTGTGCCTACACATGCGAGGAGGACATCTTATTGGGCTATAAAAGCAAAATATACGGAACAGTACCAAGATGGATTCGAGAAGCACCAAGTTTATTTAACATACAAATCACACAATCATATTTGCTACAATACATGAGCGGAATCGAATGAGTAAATTCGAATACTCACATTGTCCATCTTGATGTTCTTACAAGAATTAGGGTTTGGACTCGCCAGATTTAGATGTTTTGCATCTTTTGAATGCCTTCTTTTACTCTTTGGAAACATGGTTAAAACACCAGTTGCCTATGCACCTAAAGCTCTTCATATCCATGGTGTACAAAGCTGAGTTGTACTTGGTGTATAAAGCTGAGTTATACTTGGTGTATGAAGTTGAGTTATACTTGGTGTATGAAGCACCATGAATTAAATAAAAATGAAGTGCTATTACCCTAACCAAAACCTAACCAAACGCACCCAGTTTACAAATCACCACCGTGAGTGTCATGACCTAAACACTAAAGCACTGATAGCAGTCACATTGAGACACGGCTCTGGTCACATTGAGAACATCTACAACTACAAGATGTATTACTTTTATTCTACCCATTGAAAAACTAATTACGGCCGTACTTTCAAAAATGACCATACTCATAACTCCATCACCTTTCTCTACATATTGAACCCCATGGGAATACAGGAGAAAGGGGCATGGAAGTGCCTTACAATGTTGGTCTTCGTTTGTAAAGGCGGTTGATTTCTACACTCCCTAGGTGGTTGTGCAAGTGTCCATCCTCGAAAGGGGAGAGTATTATTGCCCCAATGTCCCCTTGTCTGGTGGGCATCGGGTCATTCACATTATGAACGGACACTTTATTCACGCCGGCCCCTTGCTAAAAAGGGACCGGAGTTTCTATCTATCTATCTGGTTGTGCAAGACTCTTGATGCCGGTATTTGCAGGAGTGTCTCTTTGGGATAACAGTCAAAGCAACTTGTTGAAGTAGTGTGAGGTATCCGAAACAGAAGTGAAACTAGGTGCACCTTGCCTGCAAGATCCCTATGCCTAGTACACTGATTCTCCCAATTAGTGCGGGTGGTACTAAATCTCGATTACGCATTATTTAGCCAAATATGAAAGTCACCGAGGGCTGAAATTTTTACTGTGACACTAAATTCATGATACATGCAAATTCATAAACTACCAACAATCACAAATTCTATCAATGGAAATGAATAGATAGTTGAACGAGAGTGCACAGCTTAAACCTGGTGCTTGGCTAGCCATATCTGTCCTCAATCCACTTGCACTCGTAAATATCAAAGAGAATAGGATAAAGTTGGATGTTATTGTTTGTTTGCTCTTGCTTTAAAACAAGGCAAAGTTAATGCACCAACGCATAGGGTAAATTCTCTTGCCTTCCATCAAACGACCAAAAGATGATGGATTTCAACTTAACTGAAAGCAAAAGGGATCACTACAGGGATGGATTTGTAAGTTTCAGTGTAGACAAGTTGTTAGTGGTAGATTTTGTGATGAGCCCAGGTTATAAAGAAGAAACTAGATCTCATCTTGAATCATACACATAAACAATATGTTGCTCTAATCAAGCTTTGAAAGATCATCTGAATGCTAATTCTAGTATACTAAGCATGTACTGCACGAGCTCTGGCTTAATAAAGAACGGAGAATTGGGTGGTTGTCCTGTAACAATGTATAATTTGGGTTCAAATGGTAGCATGCTCCATGGATGCCTTTTGTTTATTGCGTTCAAGTTTGCTTCAAATACATTCTAAATCCTATATGCTAATGAGCGGAATCGATCGGTAGAATCGAATACCCACATTGTCCATCTTGATGTACTTACAAGGGTTGGGACTCGCCACATTTAGATGTTTTGCATCTTTTGAATGCCTTCTTTTGCTCTTTGAAAACATGGTTAAAACACCAGTTGCCTTGATGCACCTGAAGCTCTTCATATCCATGGTACATTAAGCTGAGTCTGCTTGATGTTGGTAGGTGCTGGTGTGAATTCTTGCTCGTGCAATTCAATTATACAGTTTGAAATAAGGCAAAGACTGGCCAACGAACTGTAATGGTCTTATGGATTATTTTCACACTAAGGATCTAAAACGTGAACTCCTTGAGCAACTGACTGAAAATGCGTCTGTCAATGCAAGTCATGGTGGTTCCCGAATAGCTGAATGTTGAAGAAGAACTTGTTTAGCAACTTGTTGACTCACCCCAAATTTTCTTAGGGACGCCAGAGCTGCTATTGGTATGCATAATTAACTTTGTACTATAATTGTTCAACCTCTTTTAGTCATTCTTCAATGTCCCAGTGTTATTGATGTTGGAATTCATTATTAAAGTGAAACCAACAGATTGCTTTCTTGAAATCCTCCAAAATTTGTTGATCAAAGTGAATATGTTGTAGTCTTGGAAGTACATTAAATTCAAGAATGTAGATATGAATGTTCATAATTTTCTTGCTATGGAGTAGCTTCACATGTACATTTTCTTATGTGATCTTCTGTCAACCTTATATTCTTTCTGAGTTGACCATTGAATCGTCATATTTCGGTTGTAGAAAAGCTCGTCGTCTGACAATTATGATGTTACTATTAGTAGCTCCCTATCACAAATGAAACACAAGTTTATGATTTCTATCAAATAAGGTCTGTGTCCTCAATTTCAACTACATGGACAATCCAAACTCGAGATTGTCTAGCATACGTACACTCCGAGGTCAATAACATCATTTATTGCATCAAAAGTTTGCTCATATATGGCACATTGGATCTGTGCACACATGCTCCGTAAGACTTTGCGAGTAGGGGCAGTTTGATCCAGTAAAATGGAGACTTTGACTTCGGAACCTGAGAGAATCACTACTCAACACATGCATTGATAAAGAGATCAGATACCAAGAGAAACGGGGAAATGAATTATCCTCTCAAGGCACAAAGAAATATGCGAGTCCTGACATCTTCAAGCTAATTCCAAATTGTGTCTTCAATATTGAGCACACCATGTCCACTGGCATGTACATTCAGGGAATATCATTTTTTTGGTTTTCTCCCAGCACTTTGTGTACCCATCACATCGCATCTCCATTTTAGACTCCTGCAAGGCGTGAGCAATTCGTGCAGCCAAAATTTAAAGGATACAATTCTACCTACCAGAATACAAGCATGAGTTGTGAAAATTTTAACAGACCATGTGTCTGGCAGTTTTGAGATTGAGTATAATTTCTTAAACCATGACCAAAGTAGGATGTCAGGTACTTTATTCATGGTATAACAAGCATCTTAAACAAGTTAGCCTGGTATCAAGAAGAATGATCTTAAATACATAGCATTGAGTAGATTGTTCACCAAGTTTTGGTCAGTCTTTTGGCTCTGACAACAATACCTAAGACAACAACAATTAAGTAGGAACTAAAATAAAAGGTTTATTCTGTATCTAATTTTTACGCATTTTTTCATTTTTGACAAAATATATTACACTTGGTATGACCTGTCAATCTGCAAAACAATAGCATGATATCAAGAAAAATGATCTTAAAATACATAGCATTGAGTAGATTGTTCACCAGGTTTTGTTCAGTCTTCTGGCCTCTGGCAACAATACCCAAGACAACAACAATTAAGTAAATATTAATATAAGTGCTTTATTATGTATCCAAGTTTGACAAAGTATATTACATTTAGTATGACTTGTCAATCTACAAAAAAAAAATTTATATCCATCTACAAGTTCCTTGGCATAGTGATTTATCCCAAACTTTTATACCTATAATGGAGTCCCTAGCCATTTCTTAGTGCTTAACATCTCTCAATCTAATAAAGTATTGGAGCTCAATATCTTCAATAATATTTTTTTTTGCATACGCCATCATTAACATAATTTGTATGCCTCAAATCAAAAATTATATATCATATACAACAAAATATGCAGTAGTAAATAGTCAATTTCATAGATTCATTAGATTGTGCTCCTCCAAAGGTAATTTTATTTCTCAAATGGCTAGTTTTTTCTCAAACGGTTTATTTGTTGATTTATTTTATTTTATTTTATTTTAGGCTTTAGTAAATCTCATCACATCGGTAGAAGTAGTGTGTTGTGTCTCTAATGTTGGTACATATAATTACATAGTACCTTCATAAGGATTTTTTTGGGTTTACAAACAAGAACCATGTGGTACTTTCTCCAATGAAGGTGGTAGTGGAAGTATTTTCTTCATCACGCATTCTTTATGAGGAGGTTAGTTGAGTAACCCAACATCAACATCAAACTTTAAGAAACCTCCATAAATCCAACACCCAACACCTACATGGTCAATTCATCATGCATATTGTATGAATGCAAGTTGATATGGACTATGAATGGATCAATGGTTCGGTGCCATAGAGGGTTTAGTTTTTGTGACAAAATCAAAATAATTTATTTCACATGTCTTTGTGCTTCCGGTCCCCATCATCAATAGCCCTATGGCAACACCAACAACCTCACAAGCTATAGAATAATGAATGTGATGGATAACTTTGTGGTCAACGTTAATTACATTGTTGTAGACATGTTCTTCAATTTGCTTTGTCATGTTGCACTCTCCTATGAAACACACTTCCAGGTTAAGCATGAGCAATTCTCCAATAGATTAATCCCTCAAGATTCAAGGGACCCATTCTCGGTGTCGAGGTGTCATACACTGTGGGATTTAAGAACGATTATTTATATTTTTAGCTTAAATGTCAAATTTGACCTTATCTAGAATTGGTTACATAATCATATGCATGATTCCAATCAAAGTATAAATTGAATCATAGGAAAATTTGATTTCTTATAAATCATTTACACTCAAAAACACACCATGTATATCTAGTTTATCACCTTTATCACATATGAATTTATAATTACTTCTTTTCTCTAGTAAGTTATACTAAGTATGGATCCAATATCATGGACCAATCAAATGATGTTGATACTTGTTTGGGAGTTCATACAAATCTTTGCATATCATGTATAACAAGGGGGGTAACCAACATTCTACTAGAAAATGTGGTGCGATAAAAGATAGGGTCTCATTTGGAGTTTCACAGTATAGATTATTAGATAATAAAAAATACAGAGGATACATATCGGAAATTTCTTTTCAGAATATGATAGGTATATTCTAGAACATCCACAAAATATGTGGAATATCCCATGAAGATGTACATTTCTTTATAACCCTTTGGAAATACCCCAATATCGCATGTGACATTTTCAAAAGTTCACTCATATATGCAGGATTTCAATGGAAACTAAAAATTGACTTGAAAACTAGGAATGACATTGTGTATCCCACAAGGGACATCAACAGTGTAAACCTTAAGCATATTGACAACATTCTTAGATTTTAGCCCCTGTATGAATTTTCATTATTAATTTTTTTTAAAGATCTAGTTCACCTTCAATATACTTAAAATTTTATTGGTAAGTAATGTAAACAACACCATAAATAGACATGATGATCTTTGTGAGTGTGTTGAGTAAACCTTTACAACTTTCCTCCCAATACTCAACAACCAACTTTAATTAGAAGAATTAATGATTTGAGTTGAGTTTCTTCAAGCATGACATCTTAACCTTGCATGTGTCTAAACAAAAACCATAATTATACAACATCATTTCAAACATGGACAACCCTCGCCTACAAGATATTTTTCATATCCGTGGTTGAGTTGTTCCATTGTTTTGTTGTTGATTCCTTTGTGTAGTGGTCAAATATGATCATGTATTTAAACACAAAGAAATAGAGGTCCGTAGGCATCATTTTTTTTTTTTGTCTAGCAAAATCATCACCAACGAGTAATTTGAATCTTGGCCACGCGGGGTGACTCTATAGGCAGTTTGTATATCACATGTAACCGAAGAGTAATTTTCTAGGGGGCATTTTGGTGGAGGGGCCTAATTAAACTGACCATTTCATTACCTAATTGTCTAAATTGTTATATTTCTTTATACCATACATTTAGTTCAAATTCTAGAAAGATTGGACTTTATAGTACCATAACTTCATTATAATAAAGAAAATTAGAAAATTAGCGTGGTGTTTGGATTAAGGATTTGGGTTTAGGAAGGTTTTGAGGAGGTAAGGCTGCAAAACTTAATGGACACATATGAAGAGGGTTGTCGCATGAAGTTAATATACTATACATAGCAAAGTATGAGGCACAAAGTTTATGACAACAACAAAACAATCTTAAACCATCATCATCCATAATCTCAAAGTCTAACCATTGCAAAAGCTAATGTTAAGAACATGTTAATAAGACCAATAGAACAACATTCACACCTCAAAAACATGGACCAACACATTTACAGCCGTGAAACAAGATCCCATATGAGACAAAGTGTATTTTTAGGGTGTGTTAAAGAATACAACATCTACAAAACAAGCTATGATGAACCATAGTTTACGATTCCAATGTGTTCAAAAACATGGGAAACACAAAATATATCTAAGGGTTATGTATTTTTTAAATTTTTATTTGAATAAATTTTTATTTTTATTATATAAAATAAAATAAAATAAAATAGTTTCATAGTGAGGCACAAACAGAAACAAAGCCTAGCGCAAAAGGTTTAGGAGCATACGAAACCTATCCACAATGCTACCGAACAACAACTCAATTGTGGTGCAATGGAGCAACCCAAAGCAACTCAAAGTCACGCCAATATTGTCCCTTCAGGACGGACGCCTTCAATTGCATCATCGCACAAATTGGTCATGCAAACAAAAAAGGTCCAATGTTGACAATTCACATAATTGCATAAAGTGCAAGTGATTTGGAATTGGCTTCAACAATGCCCACATAACTGTGAACACCTCCAATGCATGGTCAAAACACTCGAAAACATAATGATCACGAGAAACGCCACTTCTAAACCAAGTCAAATTGCGTCAACCACAATGCCGCATGCTCAACTGTCATTGCAACCATGTCCCACCATACTTTGTTCATCACCATTTATTTTTTCATGCACCTAATCATGCACCCCACTTGGTAAAAAATTCACTCATGATTTGTAGTAGTGGCATGTTACACGAACGCAAGTAGCAACATGACAAGATCAATCGCCTCCAACCACGCCAACCTCCCCAACAGATTTAAGTCACCATAATTGTTTGCCCAATTCCTAAATAAACAACACCTGCACAAATAAAAGATTGAGGAACTTTCCTTCCATGACATTGGAATGCAACTTTAAGGTTTAGGCTCAAAGCATAGAATCCAACCGTGATCAACAAAGGCCACTTTCAAAACCCAATGTAATGGTTTGGGAAGGGGTCAAACCTAAACTCTTCTACAGTGGTGCCCATGTCTACCTTGGTGAGCTCCGAGAGCAACATGTTTAGGGTTTGTGACTTTGGCCGTGTGTGTAGTGCATCTGCTGTAGTCACGCCCGGCTAGTCAACAATCTGGAGCAGTGCAATCTGATATTATGTTTGTCAGAAAATCCCAAAACCCTAATAAGATAGCGGTGAGATGGCGGTCTTATACACCACTGTAGGAATTGAAGAGGGGAGAGAGAAACACCAATAATGCAACAATAATAATGGAGGGTTGGTTATATAGAAAAATGTGTGAGGAACAAAAAAATGTACCCAGACGTAAAATGTAGCCCCAAATCAACCATTGAATCTAGGGACAAAACAACAAACTCACACATCACCTCTGAGTTGCATCCATATTGGAATATCATTTCTAAGCATCATGGACATCAGATGTGAGCTTCAATCCTCTCCCCCCATTGTAAAGAGTGATGAAGATTCCACTGAGTTTCAGCCTCACCTCCCTTTCACCCCCTAACAACATTTTTGCCTATCCATTCACAAGGACAATTGTATAACCGCAAAAATTACCACTAATTATCCATTGTAATGGAGTTTTAGATCCCAATTTAAACCTTGATTACAATACCCTAATCCATCAATTATGGCAATACCACAGCCATTGATTCAACCAGTAACAATTCCTTCACCAAACTTCCTTTGAACAAAACCCCTTAATCTTAAACCCTAATAAATTCTAACTTAATTAAATGCAGACCATAATTCCAATGAAATCCTAGGAAAAATAGCCTTACTTGAAACCTAAAGCCCAACACATCCATATGCATATAGTACCATACCTTAATCATTTCTTCAAACCAAAAATCCCAATCCAACATGTGTTTTATAGCTCATGGGTTGCATTTTTATGAGGACGTGCCATCACCTTGCCCATGCCCGGACAAATCCATTGCTAAGAGTTTTCTTGGTTTTATCCAAACCCCCTCCAAGCCATGGCCCCTAGCCTAGTTTGGCATGTCTATTTCCCCTTTTTCATTAACCAAACACATGTATAAGACTAGGACCTCATCTCATACTCTTTTTTTGCACCATTAAAGTTGAATTTTATTGCCTTAAGTAAAAAAAAAACAAGTACATGTTGTGGAGGACATTGCCTCGAAGCTAAGTGTGCAACTAGCATCTCTCCCCCATTAAAGGATATTGATGTTTTCATTAATGCCTACACTACTTTATACTGGAACTTCTAGCCCTGATTTCATCAAAACGCTCCACTACCTCCTTGGCATTCACCATGGCTCTTGCTGCTATCCAAGTGGTTTTTTCTCTCATGGAATCCTTGCCATTTCACCAAGTACTCATTTTTTTCCGCTTGTGATTTGTACACTTGAGGATGCCTTCTACCTCATATTCCAAACGATCTCCTACAAAGTCTAAAGGTGGCCTAATCACTTGCTTGCGATCGGCCCATAAGGTATCTTCCTTGAATGGCTTTGATAATGAGACATGGAATGTCGGATGCACTTTGATCTCAAGCGGTACTTATACACGTCCTTGAACACTTGTTCCACGAAGAGAAACGGACCCACAATTTTAGACATGAACTTTGGAGTAAGGCCTTCAAACATTGTGAAGTTTTTCACATTCAACAACACCTTTAGGCCCACCTCAAGCTCCACTTTGCGTCTTCTAGCATTGACTTGCTTTTTGTAGCACTTTTGGGTTTTTCCCAACAACAACTTGGACTTCTCCAAAACTTGTTCAAACTTTTTGGCCAAATCCTCACCATCTTGGTTGACCTCTAGTGTTGAATGTGTCCACTCGAGAGCTAGATTAACAGGTTGGAGCGGATCCACTTCATAAGCCACTTTGAAAGACGACTGTTTGGTCGCTGAGTGCGTGGCTGCATTGTAAATAAACTCTGCTAGACTGTCAGCCACAAACCCCCACCCTTAAGCGTCGTAATCCGGGTGAGAGCCCATGGCTCACATGTAATCACTTGACCACTTCAGACTGGGAATACAACTCCCAATACTCCAACAATGGGGATCATTAACACACTTCCTTTATTTGATCAATGCCAGGCCCAAGTATTCAGAAATACTCTTGGTCCTAACCCTTACGAAATCCTAAAACCCACAACCCACAAGTCCTATCCTACTTTCTTACTTGAATGATCTCACCCAACCTCGGTATGTGGGTTAGCATGTACCCAAGGTATCTTGATTAACCATTACCTAATTAGAGCCTGATGCTCACAACCCGGCTTATTAACTAGCTGCACTGACTAACACCTAATTCCCCTATCTCCGCTTACTACTTGTTGGTTGCCCCCTGTCTTCCTTCTGCAACTCGTTCTCGGCTGATCCAGGTCGACAGCTTGTCTGAACCCCTTGCGCGTACACTGACTGACCCTCACCAGCTGAACTGGGAACCGGGGAGCTCAGGCCCCGTTGGGTGCTCGGAGCAGCAGATTATCAATCAATCCCTCAGTCATTCGGCAGTATGGAGGCTTGTTGACTGAATCACCCAGCCTATAAACCCAACGCCCACCTCTTGGCCTCACACAGGCATCCTTTCGACCTGCATCCTCGCACTCCAGTGCCATCGATTCCAGTCGTCCAGCTCCTTGTTCGCCTTTCGACGTTGCAATCAAATCTCTTACTACCCACATTGCCCACTGAACCACAACTTTTTAAACCCCAGACAGTAATGCATCGATTCACGCCCAATAATTTCAGAACCTGAGTGGAAATTCAGGAGGTTCTCCCTCCATAGCAGCTCGCTTCTTGATCTACCCGCGCCCTTACTCCGCTCCTTACTGCCACTGACTTTCCGAATCTCCTTCACGCATCAGTCGCGGCGGCCCCTGATCTCCAGAACCCACCTCCCATTTCCATGCGGCCGTCATCTAGATTTCCAGTCTCCAACCCTCCTGACCCATCGATTCTCCTAGTCGGCCTCAGGCTTCGTGGCGTCCCATCCCCCGACTGGGCTTATCACCCAGAATTGGCCTAACTTGTTCCAGCAACAACGAACCCTGCCATCGGTGGCCCAGCGATGTCGCAGCTCTTCCCGTGACTCCCCAACATTACCTCTCCCCCACCACAGGAGCGCAGTCCCTTGTCCCCGGCACACACACAAACAATACGAGAGAGAGAACAGGGGAGGAGCCGCAGAGGCTAACCGCCTGCTGGTCCCGGCTCCCGGATAATTCTAGGTTCAAAAGTGTCTCCTACGCTTAAACGGGCACCCCCGCATCCTTTTCCAGCCAATATAAACTCAGTCTCCTCAAGTCTAACCTAGGCCTTATTAACTTACTAACCAACTCCTACTCACTCTCTCTACTTATTAAGGATAAAACAATCGCTTCAAGTTTAAAGCCTAATCCTAACTAAGAACTTTAAGCCTTTCCATTTTTTATGTTTTTAATATTGTGCTAACAATTCAAAGTCCAAATTTTAATGACCCCTAAGCTTAAAACACATGTGGGCACATAACTTTGGGCTCACATAGACCCACATAGTCTGCCCAATCTTGTTAATCCGCACTCATGAAGTTCCTTAAGTATTGGTTCAAGACTCCATTCACACGCTCTGTTTGGCCATCCGTTTGGATTTGGAAGGTTGTGCTAAACGTTATTTTTGTCTGACCTTTTAAAGAAATGCCTCCAAAATGCACTTGTAAACTTTGGATCTCGATTTGATACAATCATTCTCGGCAACCCATGATGCTTCAACCATGCATTGAGAAAGAGCTTCACAGTCTCTAATGCGGTCTCTAATGCAGTCTCTAATATGTCCCAACTTCCTAACCCAATCCACCATCACCAAGATGGCATTGTAGCTTTATGACTTCGACAAACTCATGATGAAATCCATGAATATACTATGCAATGGCCGCGGTGGGATAGGAAACGGTTGCAAGAGGCCGGCTTGTTTTTGGTAAGAGCATCTATTCACTTGGCACTTTACACAAGTCTTCACAAAGTGGGCAATTTCTTCTTTCATGCACGGCCAATAGTACCTCCTTAACAATACCGCTATAGTGGTTTTCCCTTTATGGCTGGCAATAGAACTATCATGTTTGTTTTTCAAAACCAATAACCTCAACTTGCCTTGTGGCACATATACCCAAGTTTGCTTACACTTGAGCAATCTGTTCATGAAGTTGATCTTTTTGAGCAACTTGCCTTTGCGAAGTTCGCATAGAAGTTTTTGTGTTTTGGGGTCGTTGATGTAACCCTCCCTTATCTTGCGTTACAAGTCTCCTTCACCATTGTAGATTAACAACACGGTTTGGATCGTGCCCATTGTTTGGAACTCCTTCCATATACTTAGCACGTCTGAAACCACATTTTCACGGCCATGTTTATGGATCTACTCCACATACATAATCACCAAGGTATTGTGCCACCACAATTATTTGGCGTTTCCTTGTACTTGTGTTTTAAAATACTTCAAGGACACATTGTCCGTGTACACCTTGGTTATGTACAACCCCAAATATTGTTGCCACATGCATTACGGCAAAGAATTTTTGTCATAAATTCGCCATCTTAATGTTGTTTTCTTGACACTTACCTTGTTGTCGGAACTTGCCACTTGAAAGTGGCCAAACTTGTCACATTTGTGGCAACGTTTGTCCTTTATGGCACCTTCTTTGTTTCTAATATTGGGTAGTTTTCATCCTTTGTAGCCATTTGTATTTATCCTTTGTATTGGTTTATCCTTTGTAGCCATACTTGTTGGAAGTTGTATTTATCCTTTGTATTGGTTTATCCTTTGTATTGATTTGGTCGCCCCTTGCCTTGAGATATATTCCGGATCAAACCACTTTGTTGTGATGGGCCAGCCAATTTTTGTAGGGGCCATCAATCTTAATTTTCTCCCCTCCTTGATGATTTCCGGCACATTCTCGGGAAGCTTTGGGAATTTGAACAAAGCATCCACCACCCATATTTGTAATCCATCTAAAAAAGGCATTTTTTAGCAAATTCATCCATTTTAGGTGTAGGATTCATTTGGGCATTAAAAACGTGCACACAGGTCTTAAGAGACCAAGTGTATCTTATTTGCACCAAGTTCATTCACTCCCGCAATTTTTGATACTCCGGCATTAACCTATCAACAATAAACCTTTTGATGCCAAACCAAATTAAGTCGTTTACTACCTCAGTTTTTTTTCTCTTACAAATCTACCATTAAAACACATGGTCTTTTAGAAAGGATAGAACTATAGAGACTTTGTCATCTTTCCCGAGCCTTTCAACATCATAGTAGTTGTTCATTTCCAATAAGAATTTTTTCACATTTCTTACCTTGCCAAGTTCTGAGAAGGTACTTGACATGCTTACCTTGGCCAATTTCTTTGTTGAAGAAGAAGGCCTAGCACCTTGCATCCTGAAGAACTCGATTATTTTGTCTTGTCAGGCCCTCTCATCCTTGCCTTGCTTAAATTCTAGATTCACAAAGTCCATGAAGTCAAGCATTTAGAGTTGGAATTTCAATCCCACATCACCACCTTCCAAGCTCTCAGGTGCATTTGGAAACCTAGCCCCCAAATTCTCTTTGAGTTTTTTGAGACCCATTTCAAATGACTCCTTAATTTCCTCACTCGTTGGACCATCATCCCCACCATTGTCATTAGACTCAATAGCGGGGTCAGAATCCTTTTGGACATGATCTTTGTTTTGTTTTGAGCGTCACAACTTTTTGGAAGCCCCGAGCTCACCATTTTCACTCGCACGTTTGATGGCCATCTTTTCTTTAATTTGCTAGCTCAAAGACTAGAACCCTATTCTGATATTATATGTCGCAACCCTTGAAACTACCCTATAACTTATCTTGACCATTTTCCTACTTTAGCAAATGTCACGAGCGTTAACTTGCACATCCCACACAGGTGCATGATCAGCTATCCATATTATGGACCTCCAAGCTCATGGCTTGGTCACCAAACCCTCTTACATGCATTCGAGATTTTTTCCTTAATTGGAAGCCAATGGTTAGATGTGGACTTCCATCTATGTAAGTCCACTCTTTAATTGATGATCGTGTTGCTAAAACAACACTACAACAATCTGAGGCATTGTTGCCAAATATGCTTTGGCGATCCATATTCACCCAAATAAACCTTTAGGACTTTGTGCAAGACCCCCACCCCACTATCAGAAGCCATTTATCTTTCTCCCAATGGTTGAGGCCAAGTAGACATTTTCCCTTAGACGTTGGGGCTAGAAGCTTCACACCATCATAACTTCTTTATGTGATCTCTAATGCAACAACTTTATCAACATCTACTCTTTGCGTAGATTCCAATGGACCCCTTACTTGCCCCATTCAACCATGCACTGAGGAAGTTATGGTTGTTCAAACCTAGGCAGTCGTAGGCACCACTTCCAGGTAATTGTTGTCTCATGGCGTTGTCTCGAGACATCGCCCCACTCAGATTGCCATATTTCCTACCTCACACCTTTTAATTGAGATATTCTTGAGCATTCTAGAAACGGAATGCCATAAGCTATTCATTGCCCATGGCCTTATCCTTGTGACTCATTGTCTCTTTCAGTGGGAGGCGTTCCCAGCGCCCGTGGTCCTCACCCACACTAGAATCACTTGGGCCCTCTCACCATTGGTGCCACATGTCATGGTTGTCACTCTAGGGTTTTGTTTGTGCCCATGGTGTGGCAGGCACTCTACATGGAGAGGTGCACGAGATTATAACTTGAAGTGTAACAAGAATGTAATGTACGGACCCCATTTTTTTTGGAAAATAATAATATAGAATATATAACAAGAAAAAAAAGAATTTAAACTCTAATTTTTAAATCCTAAACCCTAGACATTATAGTTCTTTGAACTCACAATTTCATTGAGTGCATCATCGTTATTAGAATCTAAGGTGTATTCAATAGTTGTGGAGTTATATTCTAAAGTGACTATGGATGTTATGGTATCTACTTTAATTCACGTTGTGTCCATATGATTATATTTGAATATCAAATGACCCGTGAATTGCCTAAAATATTGTAGCAAAACTTGAAGGTCACATCTGCTAGAATTTAGTTTTTCTTTATGTTTCTTTGAGGTTCATGAGGTCCATTGGCTGCCAAAGGAGGCCCCATTGTTTTTCATGAAGTTTCCTCATAGACTGAATTTGTCTTATCCACCAAAATCCATACTCAATTCTTTGGAGGATGTAATAGGCATCCCAACCTTTGATGATTTTGGTTTTGCCTTTTTTTCCTCTTCAATGTTGACTTTACAGTAGACAAAATGTAGTTGTACTACGTTGGATAAAGTTTACCCCACAATCTGATCCAATACCTAAAATGCAAATACTTGAAAATGCACCAGCATTAAGATAGTTGTCATGATTGTACATGGAATGTTTGACCCTGGTAAGTTTGTCTTATGAGAAAAACAGGTTTCCATTCCATTGGGATACCAATGTAGACTTGTAAATGAAATGGCCACCAAATTCTACAACTACTTTGATGCTAAGGGTGGGAAGGGGGTTGCCACAGTTGTCTCCTGCTCCTCATAAGTGTTTAGCATATTTGCAACAACATCTCACACCTCACCTTCAACGACCATCCCAATATTTTGTCCATCATCAAAGGGTTATGATTTGAACTGCACCTAGCTAGAAATCATCATATGATTTTCTTCCTCAAGAAACATTGCATGTTGTTGCGTATGCATGTTAACCTTAGAATCACCATCTTTTTAAAATATAAGTTTGGACGTGGATTTATTTTTCATAGATTTTTCATTTGTTGTTTCTCGCCCCCGTGGCATGTAGAATCAAAATTTAAGATTTGCTTTAGCATGTCCGGAAGGTGCCATGTCATAGAAGTCGTTGGGCCTCTGTACGACCCTCATCCTGAGCCAACACCACCTCTACATTTGTTGAAATCTCCAAGTAGTCCCCAAGGTCACATAGTGTTTCACAAATTTTAAGTGGGTGTAGTTTGGCCCATAAGTTTCCCATTTTATTATGTGGTTTATTAAACTTTGGTCCATTACCAACATATTATACATCAAGAAGACGATTAAGGGTGTTTTTTGTATTCAAAAATAGATGAAAATCATAGGTTTTGTCATTCCCATGCAGACCCTCAATCTTGAAAAAATAAATTCACAAGAGTTCAATTCAATGAGATGCATCGGACTGGGACATGGGCATACCTATCGCAAAAGTGGGATGTAATGAACACATCAAAATGAAAAGACACTTGAATGTCAATGAAACATTGTTGATTACCAAAATGACGGGCCTCAACGATCTCTATTGAATTACCCTACATAGTGTAATACCCATGTTTCAACCACAACCTCCATTGGTGAAAAATGAAATACAACTTTGCAGCTAGAACTATCCTAGACTTCAAAGAATGCCTTGTAGAGCAAAAAATATCAATATAATATGCTCAAATTTGCAAATAATATTCAACATCCAACATCTATTCACTATGTATACAATTTTTTTTAGATTCTTACAATTATTAAAAATTAATTATTTTAACATCTCATGCACATGTACATGTGAAATTTCTTTGACCAACTGATTCTTGAGTTTTGTGGAAATCCTTAAGTATATATAGTATGAGAAATTTGGTTCATGTAATTTGGTTTTTGACATTTGAAGCTCAACAAAATTCAATCCTCTTGAATTTTGGTTTAAGACATTAAGATTTTATCAAGTGTTTGTAAAAACGTTATTGTTGTAGTGTAGTGCAAATGGACAAACCACGGCCTCTAGGCATCACATCTCATGATGTCTAGGCTTAACACTTTGCAATGCTACTATGATAGCAAATGTTTTTACAACATGATGTTGTTTAAATAACACCACCACAAAGTTAATAGCTTATGGGAAGAGTCAACATTTTGGTAAATTGCTTATAAGAGCACTAGAGGCTACAATTGACATTCTTTAGTCATCACCACATAATCAATCGGCTCCCTATTTCACTACATTCATTAGTAGTTGATTAGGGAGTCCATAATTTATTTGAGCATATGACACACTAGTTGATTGTTTATTTTTAATAGTTGACTCCATATGTAGATGGGATATATGGGTTTATAGAAGGTGAAATGAAAAAGAGACAAATATAGTATAAATATATCAAAATTATACACAAATGTATATTTCATTCATACATGCATACTCTGGAATTCTCATGATGAAGCCAAAACTAATAGCCGTTTATACATCACTAAACATCAAATAATAGCCAAAACTACCAAACATCCTTATAGTATTCTTGATCTTGGATCTTTAACAGTCTATGGTTTTATTCATTTACATTCGAGGATTTGTTAAATCAAACCTGATTTTGTTGCAGAAAAAAACAAATGTAAGGTCCCAATTTTTATGACTTTCATCAAAAAAAATGTTAGGTCATCATTGCAAAATTGTTGTGGAATGCAATAGCCATATAACACTTTGTTTATTTGTTTCCTTTGGATCTTTATGCCTTTTACTATGGATGTAAAAATGCTTGAGTGCCACTCAAAGCATTTATTTCTTCAATTATGTTTTCTTTTCTTTTCTTTTTGCATGCCACAATGATTACATATTGTCATCCAAATTTGTTGCGCACCCCCAATTGCACACTCCAAACTTAAGGTTTGTGGCATGTTCCCAAAAGAGCATAATGTTTTCTATGGAAAGATTTAAGTGTTGTAAATTCAACTTGTGTTTGTCCATGATCCATAACAAAGCCCATACCAACTTCATGTTTTGAGCCGGAGCCTTAAATTTTGGTCTTAGAGATACCATTCAATTGGATCCATAATCAAAATGTTGGCATCTGGGTGATGTGGTGTATCTCGAATATGCATTTTTTGGCAAATGACCCATATTCCACCACAATGTATAGCCCTTGTTGGACAAATTGATCATCAACCAAAACTTGATGGTAGGAGGATACATGTTCTTTGAAATGCATACTTCAACACTAGTTTGGATCTGAGATTTTTGTAGATTGTCAGTTTAAGAGTTTTTCCAGCCCACATAAAACTTGGAAACAAATGTTGATCATCCTTGGGATCCTTCATGGAATTCCCCCAAAGCCAATTCTTGCCATGTGGAGGTTCCAATGTATATTCTCTTCATCTGTTGTGTTGTCGTTAAACAAACTATAATTTTTTCTTTAAATTCTCTTTATGTAATATATTAGCAACTCCAAAATTAGCATTACCACCTTTTTTTCTTTACAATGATGTTTACATTGAAATTGACGCAAGAAAATACTATGATGCAAAACACTTTAAATATAAGTGTTTACATTTTACACATCCTGATAGTGTTTCAAAATGTATCCTATATAATCAATAAATTAAACCAACCATAATATTGTGGAATGGAGAATGTATGTAGAGTTTACCCTATCTGAGTGTTCCCTCTTTAAGTGTTATTTTGCCATAAGTCTTACAATTTTTATAGTCCCTTGAAAATATATATATATATATTTTTAAATTTACAAAAAAATCCCTCCTTTGTTTGGTTGTTTACAATGCATAATTGTTATTTGCACCAAAATCCATAAAACATATATTCTATCCATGTGAATTTATAACCATTACCTTAAATGACAATGTTGGAACGTAGAAAATGAGCCCCTACTAGATACTGGATAAATGCGGAGAATAGATAAATTATGGAATTATTTGATTATTCAAATTAAATTACAATTGGAATCAATAGGAGATAAGATTGCACAAACATACACACCTATACAAAGACATATGAACAATGTTTGGAGTGAAATGATCTCATGTTCATCTTGCTTTGCTTTTTATTGCTTTAATTCTTTTCATTGGTTCATACAAAAAATATGGGATAAGTTTTATCCCTCTTCATACTCGCATGCTAGCGTTATATTAATCTTTTTTTTCATGTCTCTTTCATTACATTTTTATTGACTATGAGAAATCTAATGTTCTATCCTCTACACTCCCACTTTGCGAGTAGTCAAAGGTTTCCAAACCCATTGCCTTTGTTGATGTTTGATACCTATCTTTTGCAAGTGGTTTGGTTAGCGCATCCGTTGGATAATACTTCAAACATATCTCTTGGATTTTTAGTTATCTTCTAATGAAGTGATGTTGTACATCAATATTTTTGGTGCGAGAATGGTGTGTGGGATTCTTTGCAAGTGCTATACATCCTTGATTATCACGCATGATGGATGTCGGTCCTTCTTGGACAAATCTCACATCCACCAAAAGTTGCCTAATCTAAACCGTTTCCTTAGTACAATGGTTAGTAGCCATGTACTCCGCCTCCGTCGTAAATAATGCAATGGTTGGTTGTTACTTGTATTTCCATGAAATGACTCCAATGCCAACAAAAAAACACATATGTCGTGTAAATTATGATAGTGTGTTACTACAACTCAAGTACCTAGTTTCACTAACAAACAAAACTAAAATCGCCAGTTGTTTACATCTCCCGCCCAATCTGCATTGCAAAATCCTTTCAAGAAAATAGCTTTGCCTTCGAGGCATAATTTCAAATCCAAAATATCCTTTAAATACCTCATGATACATTTCACGGCCATCCAATGCGGTGGACCGGCCTTTGATATGAATTGGCTCACCGTAGTCACCACAAATGCCATATTGGCCCTTGTGGCCACCATTGCATATATGAGAGATCCTATTCCGACCTTATATGGAACATCTTTCATTTCCCTTTGCACACTTAAAAATTCTTCATCCAAAAAGTTTAACAATTTTGAATTCACATTGAATATAGTTCAGACTGGTTTGCATTCTTCCATGCTAAAACGCTTGAGGATCTCTTTGATGTAGTTTCTTTGGTTCAAGATGATGGTACAAGATTCTTTATTCCTCTCAAATTCTACTCTTAGGCAATAATACAATTCTTCAAGATCTCTCATCTCAAATTGTTTCTCGAGCTCCAGTTTGAACCACTTAAATTGGGTTACATTGCTTACCAATATATTCAAATCACATCCACGTAGAGGATTTCCACCAAAAAATACTCACCTGTTTGTTTAACATACAATAAATGATCCGTTTGACTCCTACAAAAGCCCTCGTTAATGACAAACGAGTCGATACAGTGGTACCACGCCCTTGGTGATTGCTTGAACCCGTACATGAGTTTCCTTGAATTTTTATGATCTTATTTCCCCTCTTGTACAAAGCCCTCCGGTTGACCATATAAATTCCCACCTCCAATATTCCATTCAAAATCGCAGTTTTTACATTCATTTGGTGGATCTTCAAATCCATGGCCGATCCTAATAAAAGAATGCATCTTATTGTGAAAAAATTGGCCACAGGAGCAAAAGTCTCGATAAAATCCACTATGGCCACTTCAAAATACCGTGCTATTAACCGTGCCTTATAACTAACAATTTCATCCAGTACATCATTCTTGGCGCAAAACACCCATTTGCATTTTACACTCTTACGATCTTTTCAAAGGTTTGTCAATTCTCAAGTACTGTTGGCCATGAGCGGCCTCCCACTTGCTCACATCTTTGGATCTCAACGCTTCATACAAATATAAAGGATTATCCATGAATGCCACATTGGCCCGTTATTCACCATGTTGGGGTAGAATGTGATTATTCCTCCACTCTTCGGGTGGACGTTGCTCCCTGTTAGAATATCTTCCATCCTAGCGGAATCTCTCAACGTGGCCATCATTCTCAACGGGAATTTTAATTGCCTCTTCAATTACAACCAAAAGATCTTTTGCTTGCTCTTTATGCTCCTCACCATCATCACACAAAGATAATTTGGAAGATTCATCCACAACAACCGACATAAGGCCTTCATTTTTCCTACTTTGACGCATTTCCAAAGCATTTTCAATGCTTATGTCATCCTCCATGTATATCACATCTTTATTTTTTATAATTTTTTGGTTTTACACACTAACCTCTAGGACTTAGTTTCCTCACAATAATTTAAACACAAACAATTACTGCCATTTGCATCAAGCTTATTCATTTTTTAATCTGGCACCATTGCATACGCAACGCACCCAAACACACGAATGTATGCAATGCAAGGCCACCTTCCGCTCCATGCTTCCTCAGGCATAATGGAATCTAATGTCATTGTTGGACAACGGTTTTGTGTGTAAACTGCATTAGCCACAGCGTCCGCCCAAAATGATTTTTACATATCTTGATTATGAAGCATTTTTCTTGTCATCTTCACGATGGTTGATTCTCACACTCCGCCACTCCATTTTGTTGAAGTGTATACGGGATAGACGTTTGCTTCTCGATTTTATGATCTTTCCAAAAATGCTTGAATGCTTTGGAAATGCACTCCTCATCATTGTCTGACCAAAATGTTTTGATTGTACTTCGATTGCGTTTCTACAAGTGCCTTGAACTCTTTGAGCTTCTTAAACCAATCCCCTTTGGATTTCAACATATACAACCACACTTTCTTTGAATAAACATCAATGAAGGTTATAATAATACCTTGCACCACCAATGGATGTAGTCCTCATGGAACCACACACACTGGAGTGCACAATTTTCAAAGTCTTGGTCGCTCACCTTCCCCTTTGTTCGAAAACGCAACCTTATGGTTGTTTTTGATTCATGCCTCACAAAACAACGAGGATGTAGGCCAAAAAAATTGCCAAGTTTCATACCACTTACCATGTTTTGGAGGGTGTGAACACTCTCTATATTCAAATGGCCAAGGCGGCGGTGCCAAAGCTCGAGCATACCATCTCCCGTTTGACATTGCACCAAGTTGGCCGCTACTGCTCAGTGCACCTTCATAACATTGATTTCATAAAAATTGTGTCCACGTGCCACAATCGCAAGATTTGACAATACATTCATTTAGGTTGAATTGGATTTTTTGACGATTTGACACAAGGTTGCTCATCGAGAGCAAATTGGCATGCAATTTGGGCATGTGAAGCACATTTTTTATACAAATTTGGTTGATTTTATCCTTGAAGAATTTTTTTGATTATTGCAACGAGTCATGCACGCCTCTGCGGGTCCTTTACAACTTTTAATGTGCGCAAATTGGTTATCCATCAAATGAAAGCTAATAATGTGCCAACAACATTTCCATTTTGAACTTCTAAATGTTGAACTTCCCTCCATTGAATTTATCAATGATTCTAACGGCCTCACTCTCAAATGATGCCATTGTACATTCAAATTATTCAAATAAGATCTCATTTGCTTCAAATACCTTATACTTTTAAATTATCAAATAAGATTTTCTACACCTCAAGAAAGTTTGAAAGACATTCAAATCACTTAAGTAAGATTTCATTCACCTCAAATGTTTTACACTCTCAGGTCATTCAAATAAAAATTTCTACAGTTCAAAAGACTTCAAAGGACACTCAAATAATTTAAATAAGATCTTATTAACTTAGATGTGCCTTATATTTTCAAAAAAAACTTCTCAAATTCAAGTATTTCAACTTATATACTATTGGAGTCTAAACACCTTTAAAGCTTTTAAAATGAACTCTTGAACGTTCAAAATATTCAACTCAAATGCTTTAATATCTAAACACCTCCAAACCTCTCAAATACACCTTTCAACACTCAAGAAATTCAAATCACATACTCTTGCATCAAACATACATTCAAGCAAAAACAAAAACAAAGAGATATTTATAACAACAAAATGTGACCTCAGACACCTCCAATGCTCTGAAACGCCAACTCTTGAAGATCCACTCCGCAAATTCAGATGCAATCAAATATCTAAGCATTTCACTTGCATAGTGGGCCCATAACCTATTGGAATCAATAAGAAATAAGATTGCACAAGTACAAACACCTATACAAAGGCATATGAACAATGCTTGGAGTGAGATGATCTCATGCTCTCCTTGCTTTGCATTTTTTTTTTATAAATTTCATAGGTTCATACAAACAATATGAGATAAGTTTCATCCCTCTTTGGATAAGCATAATAACCTTATTCTAGCCTTATTCTTTCTCGTGCCTTTTTCATTATATTTTTATTAATTATGAGCAATCTAATGCTCTATCCTCTACATTTATATGTATGCCTCATGAGCGTGGTGAGGAATATCATTGTTGAGTCTTTAATATGTTCATTGACATTTGTTTTTTTGCCTCAATTTATTTTCTTATGACTTTCAGTTTTTTTATTGCACACGTATCAAATGTTATTCACTTGGTTTGTTGTATATTCCATTCAAGTATTGCAAATGCAAACTACCACTAGATTTTTTGTTGTAAGATAAATGTTTGCATGGATACAAAAAAAACCCATATTTTTCTGGTATTTTTCATATAGTTCATCGTTTCAAGAGTTTGTAAAGAATGTCGACGAATATGTAGATATCATGAACAATTTAAAAATCCAATATTGGAAATCACGCATTCAACACATGATCAAATGTTTGATGTCTGCAAAAATAGTTCACTATAGCAGTGACAACTACCAACCAGTGAAGATGATAGAGAAAGTTGGTTTATCAATGTCACTACTATAAGTACCCACAAATGTTGGAATTACGGTGGTATGTCTCTAATGGTGTAGTGACATCATGTACCATTGATACATCATCAAGAATTATTTCTCAAAATGTTCAACTTGCAGATCTTTCGATGTTTTTCGATAGATTATTTTTAGTTATCAATCAAAACAAGGGATAGTGAGGTCATATTTAAATTCATGTACAAAAAAGGATGTACATTTGGAAGTTTGGTTTCATCTCTATAGTCCTTGTGTTCCTTTGAAAAAATACATGTTGAATATATTTAGTGCATTAGAGGTGTATACAGAGGTATGTGAAATCAATGAAGATGATTGATAAATTAATGAAATGGGAGTTCCTTATGTTTCAATTTCTCAAATGCATAAAAAAATAATAACCATGTTTACATCTAGAACAATAATAAGGAATTTAAGAATTTTTAGGGAAATCCATCACTATTTCCCATATTCAAGAGTTTTACCAAACAACAAGAAACCCTTGTTTTAGTCACTACATAAGTGTAATCTTATTATTCAATAAATACATATATGATATTTGTTTTATAAGTTTTACCAATGAGTTTATTTTACCACATAATGTTTTTTCACAAGTTTTATTTTTTGAATTCCCCGCCCTCTCAAACTAGTATTATTTATAATTCCGTAGATGTAACAAATTTTATACTCCTAAAAAAAACCTTAGAGAGCGTAGATCATTTGTATGTGAGGTGATGCGGTGCAATAAAATATAATCCCAAACCCACAATGTGGGTCTCCAACTCACGATGATTTCATTATGGCAACAAATCCTTAAAAATCAATAAAAAAAACCATAGTGAAGGTGGAGTGAGAATGGAAATGGGGTCCATTTATACCCATAGGGTGGGCATTGATTGGGTGTAACCCCTCCTAGGCTTACCTGTCGATGTCCATGGGGTTGTGGGCAATCGACATGGCAATTGCTCATAAGCAATCGCTTGACTTGTTTATTGCAAAATTAGAAATTGACTATGCATGTGAATATTGATGAACAATTGATACAAGAAATGGACCAATAATGTGCAATCATCTTGGAATTTTAATGTTTATTCGCAAATTTTTTTAAAGGCGACTGCAGTGAAGTAGGTGACATGCCATGATAGGCACCAACATGAAATACCCAATTGGCATTTTGGATATGAAATTTTAAAACAATCTAGAAGTGCAAAGCTAGAAGGATGGTGAGAAAAATGGCAAAAAATATCCACTACCCAATTTGTTTTTCAAATTTGAGTGTCACCTTAGTTGTTGCCCACCATGCATTTAATTACCAACAAAAATTTGGTCATGCTAATATTGGTGAAACATGTTGATGGAACTCCATGGGATGTGGTGTGAGGCCCCACACCTCAAGCTTAAGTGCAACACACCTTATCTCCCATGTAAAAAGTTGTCTATCATCATCTTAGTGACGGTAAATCTCAAAAATAAGGTGACACATAATCACCACAAACACCAATAAACTCCTTTTGTAGGGTTTTCTGCCAAGAATGACTTCCTTTACACCCTCTTCCACATCAGCTCCCCATGTGCACCGAACGTAAATAGTGTTGTAACACTAAACTAAAGAAAGGCAAAGATATTTTTACATTACTTCCACACCACACAACCTCGGACCCATTTGCACCGTACATTGTCCATCTACTGATATTTTGGATACATCTTATTTTCCTTTTAGATATATGATGCCCATTATTTTTAGAATCTTAGTTTCAATTTTTTTAATTCAAATATTCATAAGATTTAATATAAAAAATATCTAACACATATATGAATGAAATGAAAAGGCTTGAGATGCACATCCAACCAATTTGAATCCAATAATGTTATTGGTTTCATTGGGAAGAAATACCATAATTATGTTTGAAATTGTGACCGAAAAAAGGGCAACATATAGTTGACCATGATTAAAAACATGCCCCAATATATCCACACCCCATTTGTTGCAAAAACTACCTATGTGACTTGTTGCTAATCATAGCAAATGCCAGACGCATCAACATTCATGTTCCATGAGTTCAAAAGGCCATCATGCCAACATAAGCAACATTAAAATGTTTTTCCCCAATACTTGGTTTGAAGCTCTTGTGAGAATCATGCGCGAGCCATTACAAAAAAATATGTTTTAAGGCCAAATCCTACAAATGATGATAGGACACTTGGTTTTGAGACCCTTGGTGGCCAACGGTAAGGTTGTTCAAGTATTCATTAAAATAAGTAATGCGTATGTCTGCAAAAATTCCATTCGTTTAAAATCAACAAGTGGAAACTCAACAGGAATTCATTACCTCGTTTGAAAATATTTTCAACATTCATTGTTGAATATGTCAACATCATTAGGATGACACAACTACTATATTTGTATATTTATTGTTAAATTCAAAAACTTCACGAGGACACAAAGAGAATATTTACCTCGATATGCTCACACTGTTTGAACTTTAGATCCTTTTGGAACAATGGGCAAGATTTGACAAAAAATGCACTCATATACTATAGTGACACCTACAATAGGGGTGTCAATATCACAAATATTTCTTATAGCTTTGTTCACAACCTTGGAACAATGATAATATTGCATGGGTACCTCATCACAGATTACCAAATGCATAGTTTGCAACAATGTTGTATCTTTGAAAAAACAATAATGCTGCTAAAATATATATCACTCATTTTGATGGGTATTTTGAATGAAAAATAGGTGGTACAGCCACATTCAAGAAACACTACATTTATTCTAGACAAAGGAACAATAATAACAAATTTAATCTCACTACACATGCCCGTAGCATGTTGTAAAGAAAAATATTCCTTGTGCATGTAGGTTCATTCACAAAAAACAAAGGACCAAAGGCTTTCAACAAATGATCTAAGATGGTGTCATATACATATTTTTTTCTTTGTGCCCGCTTTACAAAATTCAGCTGAAGCTCATTGTTTAATTATAAGATTTTGATGGTTCCAAACAACTGCTCATTTATGTAATGATTACAATGTTCACAATTGCAATGAACATGTGGTAGAGGCGATAAAGGGAAATTGGAGAGGTTTTTCATAGATTGATAGCATAACTTTCCAAGATGAGGAACAACCCAAGATTATAAAGCCATGTACTTTGAGGAATTGATGGCTGAGGTCATTGCAAAAATTGGCCCAAAATTGTTCCTATAATGTTTCTAGATGGGTAGGATGACATTCATCCCATGTGAATGCTGAACAAATTTGGAATGATGGTCCTCTATGAATGATGAATGTTTCATCCAACTATTGCATCCATTCACTAACATTTTCCAATAAGCCCAAAGTTGTTGCATGTTACTTTGAAAGGAACATTGCTAACCATGCAAACGTTCTCAAATGAAATAGGGCCCAACACAATTGTCAATAGCAACCAAACACAAAATTACTTGCCCTTAGAAGGGTTTCCAAAATAAGCCTTACCAAGAGCAAAATCTCTTTATTTTGGCATCCATTGTTTCATTTAAAAAACCATACATAGTGTAATGTGTATTTACTTAATTGTTATTTATTTACTATTTACAACCTCTAGTTCAACTAAACTCCTTTATTATAAGACTAGAGGTGTCACCCTAAATGCTCTAGCAGTTCTAAAGGTAAAGGGAGTCACTACTAGTTGAGACTATGGTCTTACCCTAGGTTATCACCTCATAAGTAACAACCATGAATTAAGCGTACTTAAAATTATCCTAAAGGCATGGAGGGAAAACTAGCTAAGATATCTGGAATTGTTAGTTGAAGGGAGCCTCAACTCATAGTAGTATTTAGTATATAAGCTCTAAGGTTGGGTGGAACATGCCTCTTGAATCTCATTATTATGAGATATGTTACATTGGTATCAAAGCTCTTGAACCTTGTTCATTTTTGGGTGTTGCTATTATTCCGCTTGTGCATTTTGTTGTGTTGAGATTTGGGGAAATGGGGAGCAGAATTTGGGGAATGGTGTGATTTTATTTTTTGTATTCTGAGCCGCATAGGCATACGAACCGTCGCGTACGCATATGTGCATACGAGCAGTGTGACGGGCGACGGCCGTGAGCTCGCAAAAACATTCCGTTGATTTCCATTCAGATTATCGACTGTGTGATTTGCACACACGAATGCCAATGTATTGATCGCATGTGGTCCGCATTACGAGGAAACGAGAGATCGGACACTTCAGTCGAACACGCAGAAACGACTGACGTCAGCGTGACGTCAACAGACCGGCATGCTGGTCACCGGTTCGGCCGGTCACCCGGGTGAAAAACTTTTGCAGCGCGACTTGAGTACTAAGTCAGCCGGTCATTAACTAAAATTTTATTTTCATTTGTAATTGAAGCAATTTATATAATTTTGAGAAAATTTTCTGGTATTTTATTTTCGATTTTTTTCAAAATTTGAACGTTTTATTTGGGTTTTGGATGTTTGTTTGGTCCAATGGCCACTGACATGGACACATCTAATCCATCAACTGAGGGTAGCCCTCCTATAGTTCCTCCCGTGGTCACATCTCCCACATCCGTAGATACACATGAAACTATGGGTCATCTGGTAGCCAGAAAGATCCAGGAATATTGTGAGGGAAACTCATTGATGACCATGATCAGTTTCAACGGATAGAGACGCAGTGTGACCAATTAATATCTATGTATGCTAAACATGACGGGCATTTGGATACGCATGAATATAAGTTGACTGTCTTACAAGCATACCAAAACACGGACAAGGTCCGGTCCACCACTGCGTTTGCTAAACCGTAGAAATTCAAAGATAACTCGATTTTCTAAATGGTGGTTGCAGAGGCTATGCAAAGTGATCCCAGACAACGAGACAACAATATGAATGGGTACTCGAAGTTCGTCAGTGATCAGAAGTTATATCAAACTATTATTGTCGGGTATGCTCTTGATCCTTGGTTCTCAAACCCGCACAATGTGAAATATTTTGTTTATGAGAACCACATCTGGTGGTATGATAAGGCGGTTGTGGTTTCAGATGTGTCCTTCCAAGGATCGAATATCAGGTCATTTTTGCTCCGTGAATATCATGACGCAATGTATAGCGGTCATGTAGGAGTAACTAAGACATATAAGAGGGTGCGAGTAAACTTTTGGTGGCCTGAGATGCAAGGGTTCATCAGAAGCTATATAAAATCTTATGATATTTGCCAAAGGAGTAAGGCCCCTACTTTTAAGCCAGCATGCATGTTACAACCATTGCAGATTCCTAATCGTAATTGGGAAGTGGTAAGCATAGATTTTATTTATGGTTTGACTCCATCTGCTAATGGTTATGATGTCATCTTTGTGTGTATGGATAAGTTGTCCAAGATGGCCCATTTTATGCCAACCACCACACATGTTATTGCTAAAAGAACGGCAAGGTTATTTCGTGATTATGTTTATAAGATTCAGGGTCTACCCAAGGTAATCCTAAGCGATAGGGACACTAGATTCACAAGTAGGTTTTGGGATGCGTTGCATGGTCTTTTGGGGATAAAGTTGGCCATGTCCACCGCGTTCCATCCTCAAACTGACAGGCATACGGAACGGGTAACCCGTATCCTAGAGGGTATGTTGCGGCATTATGTCAACCTAGTGCAAGATGATTGGGATGAATTCGTTGCAGTGGTTGAATTTGCATATAATAACTCCTGGAAAGAGTTAGTACTGAATATATACTTCGTTTGTTTAGAATTATGGTCAGCATCCCCGGACACCAATAAGTGGGAACAACATGTGTCAAGTCCTTGTTGTGCAGAATTCTGTCGAACATATGACAGATGTAATTGGTATGACCAAAAAACATTTGATTGTTGCGCAACAATGACAAAAGTTCTATGTTGACAAGCACAGACGAGAGGTATCGTGTGAGGTGGACCAGCAAGTGCTTGTAAGTACTGCCAACATTAAGCTGAAGGTCCCATGAGCTCGAAAACTTTTACCAAGGCGGATTGGTCCATTTCGGATAGTCAAGAGGATAGGGTTTATAGCATACCGCGTGAAACTGCCAAATACATTTAAGATCCACGATGTTTTTCATGTATCACTTCTTAGGCCTTATGTGGCCGATGGCAAGGTACAACCTCCCCCTCCGCCAATCTTTGCGGAAGATGCATCTTATGAAGTAGAACGTGTGCTTTCACATGAGGATAGAGGGTCTCATTCTCGCCCCAAGAAATTCTATCTTATCAAATGGCTCAAATATGCACTTGAACATAATTCATGGGAGTCGGAATGCAACTTGAGTGTAGAAGTCCTCAAGGAGTATTGGGATGCGGTAGCCAAGTTGGAGGACATGCTAACACGTAAAGGTGTCAAGCATGACTGCGAAGCCCCAGCTGCACATAAACGTTTGAGGAGGAATAAATCTTCAGGGTAGACGCTTTCTGTTCTTTCAGGCTTGCACAAGATCATGTAAACGGGGTGTTATTATTAAGTTGTTTCACCTTGCCAATTGGCATAGAGCATGGGTACATATATAGATCCTAGGGCTCGCTTTAATTAGTGGTGGTCTGGATTCTATGTCTTGATGCACTACGATTTGGGATAATACATGAACGCGAACGTTTATTCCTAAGTGGGGAGGTGTGTAACGTGTATTATTTATTTATTTACTATTTACTATTTACAATCTCTAGTTCAACTAAACTCCTTTACTAGAAGACTAGAGGTGCCACCCTAGGTGCTCTAGCAGTTCTAAAAGTAAAGGGAGTCACTACTAGTTGAGACTATGGTCTTACCCTAGGTTATCACCTCGTAAGTAACAACCATAAGTTAACTGTACTTAGAGTTATCCTAAAGGCATGGAGGGAGAGCTAGTTAAGATATTTGAAACTACTAGTTGAAGGGAGCCTCAACTCATAGTAGTATCTAGTATATAAGCTCTAAGGTTGGGTGGAACATGCCTCTTGAATCTCATTATTGTGAGATATGTTACACATAATTTTGCAAGAATTGATAGTAGGTGAGGGTATGATCATGTTGATTAGATGCACACACAACAAAAAAAAATTAGTCAAAATTGGTATTTTAATTTTTGGGCTCCGCCAAATAATTACAAGTGGCATTGTTAATAACAAAATGCATGTTGAATAGGTGCAAGTGCTAAAAAAACATCACTTTGTTAAGCTAAAAAGTGTTTCACAACCTCAAAATCCCCAATGTAACGAGCGTCAATATATTGTTTTATATAATTATAATCTTTCCCCCAAATTCATTGTTGCTTTATCATGACCTTTGTAAACATAGTTTTGAATATATTTTATAATTTGCATTCATGAGAAAATCTTGATGTCGATGGGATTATCATATTTGCGGATTAGGCATGGAGTGTAAAATACCACGTGGTTATTATTGATTAACACACCATTCTTCTCAAAACTTTGTCCATCATTGCAACTTTGGTATGGCAGGTCACCCTCCAAATCCAATTTACTATGTTCCTAAAAATGCTTTGGAAGTGTTTGGTGCATTGACCATGGACCATAAATTTCAAAATAATATTGAAAAGGAGGGGATCTCATTTTCATTTGGGAACTTGGCACACACAATGGGATGAATTTGTGCAATTTCATAGATTTTGTTACACATTGTAAGAAAAAACAAGAATTACATATAGAACAATGTTATTTCCCAAATCTTTTTGATGTAAACGTCTACAACATATATGCCAAACCATATGTTTTTTTTTTATCAAAGCATGTCGTTTTTGCTCAAAGACTTGCCTCACGATATCCAGTTGACTTGTGGCAGTCTACCTTAGAAATAGAGTTTTTTGTGTTTCAAACAAATTAAGATTGGCTGTCATTATGCTAAAATATACGGATGTTGGGGAAACATGGTATTAGTCAAGAACTCTTTGAACATTTCAAACATGTTATGGTAATTGGCGTTGTTCAAAGAAAGTATAATCACCAGCCTACCAATTCTAAAAATATTTAAATTTTCATTTACATCATGCTCCACAACTTTTGTGAAGCCATGATAAAGATCTACGCAAAAATCATATCATGGGAGAGGCATTCTATAAGATTTTTTGTGCATCACATGCGGTGGAGGACTTTTTGTTTAGGGGTTATTTACTTCCAAGGCATGGATTAAATGTTCACTATGATTATTTATATCTATAAAATGACCTATATGTTTTTATCCTACCATTACAAATATTTCCTATGGTAATGCAATTAATTGCAGTGTATATTTCTTCAAGTAATAAAAAATAATCTATGTCCATACACATCATTGCATACATACAAAAACCTTGTTCATATATATTATTCTAAACCTGATTTCATTGCTTTGTGGTTGAGGATCAGATTACATAACACACCAACATGTTTTCACGTATGTCAAACGCATTTTTCATCCATCCAATGTGCAACATGCTTACAAACATATCATATTAATCATTAAGCTTAGGATCCCAAAGCTCAACCACTAATTAATTCTACTAGAAAGTGGTGTCCCACATTTTATACCTATGTACTTTACATGTTATGGGATTGTCTACTTTTAAGTGACCCTTCAATAATAGAAACTCCTTTATTAAAAATTATTTCAAATGAATCTAATCCCCCCACCAAAATTATGTTGCACATTGTTTGTAAAATGCACTAAATGACTCACTTGAGGACTAGATTGATTGTATGTAAGCTACTCCCCTCAAATTTGCTTCGTCAATGCCCAAACATTCACCAAAAATTGTTGGAACAACTTCCCACCTTGGATAATGCTTAAGAAATGTAAATTGGAGTGGTACTCCCCCCGTCCCAAAATTATTGTCCTACTCCCCGGAGTTTAATATCCCAAGATGTTTGTGGGACAAACATTTTGGGATATTAAACTCCGGGGAGTAGGACAATAATTTTGGGATGGAAGGAGTATATCCTATACGCAAAATACCTTCTTTGAGTTGAACGTTGTCAACCGTCTATGTGTCGCAATTTACCATACCAACCAAGTTTTTCATAGGGAAAGGGGAATATACATAATGGAAAGGTGAATATGTTAGGTGACATTTGTTGATGTGTTCCATTTAATGTCCATCGCTGTGAGAACGCAAGACCACATCACAATTACTTTGGGAACTTCTCTTTCTCATGTAAGGAGCACAAGCATTTCACTGCCATATGGAAGGTTGTATTGTTTGCAATTTGTGGGAGCTTTATAGTGCAAATGATCACCAACATTCAATCATAAAGCACCCCAACTCCCTCACCATCACGTGTGCTTGCTTGTAGTGTGCATAAAAAACATGGTGATTCTCAATGTGTCCTACAATTCTACCATTGTAGGCTGCATGCATTCAAGAATTCTTAGCATTTTCATCATTGTTGTTTCATGTGTATCATTAATAGAATGTTGAGAGTAAACAAAATTCATGCCCTTTTTTAAGAAGGACGACCTTAAAGTTGCCTCAACTCCCCTTCAAAGTTGAAAACATTAGGCCCAACATTGTTGACTCGTGTCAGAGCGGCACAAGCTCCAATATAATTAAAAGTGCGACATTGTACATTTGAATGTTTTGTCCAAACCCTTTGCTTTATGAATCATCACATTTGAAGAAATATCGTAGGCAATGTGGTAAGTTTTTGCAAGAAATAAATTTATAGTTTTCCATGCTGACAACAATTGCCAAACTTTGGAGTGTACTCACAAGAAAAAATGATCATTTTCTCAAGCCAAAAAATGCTCCTCACAACTTATTAATGCAATTGAGGTAGTGTGGACATTGTCTTAAACTCTATGAGGAACATTTTCTCCTCTGTCATTCCATTTAGAAGTAGAATGGGTCCAATGCACACATCATTTAACCAAACAAATAAAATATATTGATTCAACCTCTCAAGCATGTTCAATATGGTGTTTAATTAAGCGCCATTCCAGAACCCCAAGTCATGCAACTCGTCGATTGCCCAATTGTTGTTCATGAACCTCCAAATTTCCTCCATTGTTTGGAACACATTGAGTGCCTAAATGTGCTTTGCACGCATTTTGAACCCCTCAATCCAACTTTACTCATGCAAAATATATACATAGACGAGAACCTAAATTTTTTCGATATTCTTCATTCTTTACGAACCTCTCATTTTCACATTTATGTTTTTCATCCATATAAAACCAACACCTGAAACATAAATAGCAACATTAAAGTGAGTTTAGTTATTCCCAAGTACATGTTTTATGTCGTTTAAATGGGATTCAATATAAGTGTATGATTGAAATAGTACCCGAATTGGACAAAACCTTATCACTACACAACAATTGATGTTGTCATACTTTTTAGATACTTTGATTGATCATGTTGAGCACACTATCATCGTGTGCCATTATTTGAATTAATCCATTCCATGTGGTTCTTAGGCACAAAAAAAAACATATACACAAATCACCACTTTAAGAACCATAAGATAAATCATTTTCTAAGACGTACTATAATATAACATGTCCAAGGGTTTCTTTGAGATGTGTCACAAGAAATAAGTTGTGACTTGTGAACTATGTGAGCACAAGAGTCTTCACTTTTCATAAAAAAAACAATAATATATGACCTAAGGTAATTTGTGTGCATAAAAATGCAAACTATTCGTGAAGGCAACCTTCTTGCACATATCATTGTAGATTTTGGGCTGTGTCTTTGAGTAGGGTTATTGCAGTTGAATGATGATGCATGTGAATATTCGCTCCTATAGTGTGAAGCCCTGAAGGTTATGACCTTGTACATGTGGGAGTGACTCCATGTTGATCATACGATGAACAATTATATATGTATCCATTTTGGCATACAATTCAAAGATATTGTTTAGTAAATGGAAAATAAAATTTTGTCTGTTTAGGATTGTGCAAGTATTGCCTGATTGAGCGTTTCCTTCTTATCATGATTGAAAATTTAAACATATACCTATAATCTTGGTGGTATTTCTTTAGATGGATCCTACTTATTCAAAGAAATGAAATAACAAAATGCAGTGAGTGAACACACACCCCATGTATGATTAAGCTTTCTGATCACATAAAAGCAACTTTTTAAAACATCCCAAATGTTGTCTCTACTGATTACACATTTCATTGCAGTGAGAATTTTCACACAGGCTTGGCCAAACCTAGATTCTTTGCTATGTAAGGGCCTAATATAATTATTTCCTCTAGGTATATGATTTCTTTATTAGACCAATTGGAATTATTTATTAGTACCAGACTTATTAGCAGGAGATATTAGTAGGATATGATTAATAGTTTACCAATGGAGAATTTATTAGTCTAAGACTTTGTTGGTCATAGTGAACTCATGGTCAATTTCAATGTTGAATCAATTAAGAAAATGATGCATGTGTTGTATTATTGTGGGGTGAATTTTTGCCTTAGGTAAAGCCAATGGGTCCAATTCAAAGAGCAAGACATCTAGATACATTTTTATAATATATGGTATTGTCTACTATTCAAAGTTATATGATATTATATCTTCTTACATAGAATACAAGTTTTACTAGAAATAAATTTTATGTATATAGATACATACGTAAATATAACTAAAAGAGGTTATAAGTTAAAATAATAATTGACAATGAATATTGTAAACGATGTTGCCTTGGCCCACATGGTTGATGTCTATTGGTGAATTGGAGATTGAGCAAATAACAGGTGAATAAAGGTGAGATGAGCCATGGTTTGTCATATTTGGAGCATGCAATCCGGACTCTTTTAAATATAGAACTTAATTTTTCTAGAATAAAATAATATTTAGAAATGATCAACCATATTTTATTATTCAAAACCTTCAATTTTTTTCTAATGCACTAATCATTATATATAGATTACCAAAATTGGATAACACAATATGATCAAAAACACCACACAAAAACACCACATTCATATGAATATGATATTTTCACAAATTGGTCAATTTTTGTGTGAAATACAAAAGTGAATATTACAAATAATGAATAAATGTACACACACAATATCACCAAGAAACAACATGTAAAATAGTAGCAAGGGTGGGTGCAAATATGATCAGTTGCGATGAACATTTGATGACATTTTGAAAAACTTTTGAGGAACTCTTGAGATAATGGGGAATTTCTGGGATAATTATGTGATTTTTTGAGAAAAAAGAATGGGAAATTTATGAGAAATTATGGAAAAATGTTGGATTAAAAAAAACTACAAATTGCGGATTGTGGATTGTGGACTGGGAATGAGAAATACTAGACCTTAAATGAAATTAGAAACTAGGGATGAAACTAGAAACTAGATGAAATAAAAATTTGGATGAAAGTGGATTAAATGTATGAAACTGCATGAAAATGAAAGACATGGAAAAAAACCCTATAGTTCTAAGAAATGTTCAAAAATAAGCTTAATTAGAGTTCTAAGGAATCTCCAAGAGTTTCTAGAATCCAAGCCATGAGAATTTTCCAGAGTCTACATTTGATGTAGTTTCTAGTATCTATTGCATACCAAGTTTCTAAATTGTTTTAAAAGAAGACTCTAGCATCTAATTCTCCAAAGATTTTGAAATCTACATTTCATAACATTCTAATGGCCACTTTTCAAAAGACTATGAAATCTTCATCGCTACAAGATTCTAAAATTTTTTGCGCACATAGTTTCTAGAATCTATGGTACAAGAAGTTCTAGAATTGAAGTGTTTAAAACTTCTAGAACATACTTATTAAATAGGTATTGAATTTATGTATCATAAGAATCTAAAATTGATCAATGTCAAATGTTTATATAATTAAGAGTTCCACCATTAACACTTTAGAATTTACCACTCCTCTTTCACCCTTTTTACTTTTTACTAGCACGTTTTAAACCTTCTTTATTGGATAAGGACTTTGTCATGCCAGAAAACCTTCACATAGGTTCTGACCCCAAGGGGACAGGGGCAACAAACCTTCTTCATGAAATAAGAAATCCAATATTTCAGTGGATTTTTTTTTTGTAAATCACATTGGACATGCAAAAGTCGTATGCCAATGCATGTGTAACCAGCGATTGGGGAGATTTTTGGGCATAATCGGTTGAGATCCTAGTGTTTGCAAGTCCAGCTGGCTACATGTTGACATCCTTCGGTTTTCCTTTATAAAAGTGGGGGATATTCTATGAATTCCTCTAAAACGATCGGTAATTTTCCTGCAGTCTTGAACTTCAACCGGTTCATCTGTAACTAACTGCCGGTTCTCCCCTATCATAGTGTGTAACCCCATTATATACCAATCTAACTACCTGATGTCCTACTTACCTACCTACTGAAATACCTCCTAATCCTAGACCCCTAGCCTACCGTCCCCAACACCCCTAGCACCTAGCCTGGCTGCCCCACCCCAGCCCCTAGGACCCCACCATAGCCCGGTCGTGGCCCAATTGCCAGCTGCCAGCTGCCCTCAGCCCATTGGCTTCGCCCCCCCGGGACTCTGCTCCAGGGGTTGATGGGTAAGGCCGTCCCCCGCGGCTGGCCACCAGTGTGTATGTTTGACAAATTTCATTTGACGTCCAACTTCAAATCCAAAGTGTAACCTGAAGTTTTCAAAAAAAAAATGTGTCAATTGACATTTATATTTTATTCTAAAATGTTGTCTCAATTTTGGATTACATAATTTTTTTTTTAAATCAATATTTTGAATAATCAGATTACAATTTTGATTTGTAACAAAAAAAAAACTATCAATTGAACATAGGTATTCTTCCTTCTTGCATGTTTCTTGGATTGGTGAAGATGGTAGCCCAATTTAATGCATCCACTTCAAGCCCACAAAGAGAGACCTGCATAAGAGCATCAAGGTTCTTCAAGTTCAACTTATTGCGCAAGTGGGTTTTGATTGCATTTGGTTTGGAAAATCCTCTCTCACAAATAGCTATACTTGATGAAATGAGTATAATTTTTTTTGCCAAAGTTGCATAAGTTTAGGCCAATTTGTGTGCCATTCCAAATTGCTACCACATATGCACTAAGCCTCAAATATCGTTTTGTTCTCACACTCATGTCGAAGTGTTTCCGTAAATTCTAGGAGTTCTCACTTACACGTGTCACTTTCTTCTTCGGTGTATTGAAACTTCAACAATATCCTTTCCAACCACAATTTGGTATTTGTGATGCGGTCACTATCATCACTTGGATAATTACAAGGGCTGAAAAGTTTGGCTACATTGAATATTGGAAGGTTTGGGAAATGATCATTCAAAGCATGAACAATTCTTTGCACACAAGATGCACCCAATAATATGCATTGTTGTAGTTCGTTGGGCCCATTAGTTGCTTCAGGAGTGAGTGGCCATGTTTGAAAAGAAGAAGCATCCTCTTCAACCTCACCAAAAACCAATTATGCACTCTACAGACACCTTAGAGCATGCACTAATTATCTTGAAATGTATGGTAAATGGGCGTGTATTCATGAATTCAATACCATTGAGTAAAAAATTCACTCCTAATTAATTTTCATATTTGGCAAAATAATGCATGTTTCGGGAATTAGTACCACACACACTACATGGGACAATCGGTGTAGTTGGTCATTGACCAAACAAAGTATCTACCACAAGTTTAGAGGGTAAAACTAAGGAGAATGGAATATAACCCAATAGTTTAGATATTGGGATAAATCAGGTGACAAACTTCATGGCCTTTTGAACACTGATGAAAATCCAATATCACACCCAAGTGTACACTTACTGCTCTTCCCCCTTTGATATAATCATGCAACTCTTCTTTCTTCATATCCTATGTGATCCCTCAAACTTCAATTCAAGAATTGTATTGAAACATTCTGATTTTCACAGTGTATATTGGACTCAATTAAAATGAATCATGTACTATGCAAGTCTACCACCTGAAATCATCATGTCAAGCTCAAACAACTAATCAACCTAAATGACTAGAGATTGGACTAGGTGGGAACTGACCAAAACATAGTATCTAGCATGAGTGTAGATGGTATCATTGGTGAGAGTGAAATATCTACTATTATCCTAGATATTGGAACAAACTTAAGGATTGAACTTCAGGGCCTTGTGAACACTGATAGCATTCCACTCACAGACTCAACAACACTATGATTCCAATCTAATGTCAACTCAAGCATTACATTGAATCAATGATAATTATACGTTGTATATTAAATGAATTGAAGGGATCTCTACCCTATGCAGAACCTCAAAATTCAAATCAATATGAGTTGAGATGGTTACTTTCCCCAATTTTAATCAAACAAAACACTATAGATCTCTTCCCATTTTTTAAACTTCAAATCTAGTGACTTAAGAATTGACCATACACAAGTATGTATCATAGATGTAGGCGGTGCCACTGGTGAGAGTGGATTATCTACCACTGGCCTAGAGTACGTGATGAACTTTAGGGATTTGTGAACGTTGATGGCATTCAAATCATAGACCCAACAACACTACTACT
The DNA here is from genome assembly GCA_950295325.1 of Polytrichum commune. Taxonomy (NCBI): domain Eukaryota; kingdom Viridiplantae; phylum Streptophyta; class Polytrichopsida; order Polytrichales; family Polytrichaceae; genus Polytrichum; species Polytrichum commune. The sequence continues at coordinate 51,071,293 of OX485806.1, read as the reverse complement.
TCCAATCTAACTTCAATTCAAGCATTGTGAATTGTACATTGTACATTAAACTCAATTTGAAAGGAATATATCCAATATGCAAAGTCTACCTCAAACCATCTGATGTCAAGTTGAGACACCTATGAATTAACCCAATATTTAATAAGCCAAAACATCATTTTTTGAGATTTGCTAGGGCAAATTGTTCATTCACATACTTGCACAAAATAGTTGTGGAAATACATCCTTAAGAGACCAAGAACACTGGTCTTGTTGGCCTTGTACTTAGCCTCCACCACCTCTTTGATCATCGTCTCAGTTGTAGAACCTTCTTAGTTACGAAGGAAAATTACAAGAACAAGGTTGAACTTAAGTATGTAAGTGAGTGTAGGAAGTTCTTTTATTATTATGGGTTATGTTTTCTAGATACTTGAGCTATAGTTTATAATACATAAGTTGCCTAGTAATACGTGTCATTTCAATTTCTAGTGTGTCAATTGACGTGTGTTTTTTTACACCAGTCACAATACGTGTCAACTTGTAAATTATGCATGTCAATTGACATGCATTTTTTTCTGTGCAAGTTTTTGTGTGTCAGAAGTGAAAAACTTGCAAAACTTTGTCAAACACACACACTGCTGCCCACCCCACCATGACAATTTCTACATTTTTGTAGGTGTGTCAAGTGAAACATATAGATTGTTTTAATTTTATTTCTGTGAAGTGTCGTTTTCTCCCATACGACCACCACCATGAGCTCCGTTGTATATAGAAAAATGACCTTGAGATTGCAAACCAATACTCCTCAAAATATAAGAACAAACCAACTATGAAACCTCATGAACCCACATACTGACATAAATTCATGGTTATAACATTACTTTCAAATTTGACAAGATCAATCATTTCCAGATGAATAGATGATCAAAAGCTTAACCTATTATTCGAGCCATGCATAATTTCATTGAAGGTCTATGTGCATCCATGGTAGCCCACATATGTATTTGGCTATGGAGAAGACAAAAATTGGTTCGAGAATTTTAATTTTATATATAGTGGTATTTATGTGACGAGCATGTGTGTCCTTAAAGAATGAAGTTTATTTTATTTCAATAACGAAGTTGTGGTCTTCATAAAATTTGTATAGATGTTGCTTCTGACTCAACTTTTTAACATTGTTTTTCTGTACATTAGGTTCTAGACATGCACACTATTTCCCATTTATGCAATCATCCTTATGAAAATCAACTTACAATGCAATTCAATTTATACTTCATCCAAATTTTGTAAATATTTCCAAACCTCAGACTTTTACACTCTGCAATAATTTAATGGAGAAAATTCTTCATGTGAGTCTGGTAATAGAGCCAAATTTCATGTGAACATATATATGAAAATCTTATTCTGTTTATTGGATCTTTTAGGAAATGTTTTTGCAGGATAATGTACTTGGCTATATCTAGAAGGACCTTATAGTATTTGAACTAAAAATTTGATGATGTAGATTGTTAGCAAATCTAAGATTATGGTTTGGCTTTTTAGTTCATGATTTTGCAGGGTTCTAGTATATATTCAGCACTTTGGTTTTTGAATGAATCATAGAAATTGTATATACCTTATTGTTAAATTTACAATTATACATAAATGTAGAGCTCTTTGCCCTAGTTGCACGGTCCCAACTTCGCTGACCAGTTTGAGAATTACGATTTTAGAGATAAATGTACCAAATACATGTCCTGTGCTCCATGCTAGCTGATAACATCTGGACCTTAACGAAATATTGTGGGGAGTCTAAAAACAACACATCAATACTGCAACTCAACAAGTCTTTTAGCACCTTTCTTAATACTTCTTGTTGTTTCTGTGCATTAAGTTGGGACTACGTTTGATGGGCATTGATATGTTTGCAATTTGCTGATTGAATCGATGCTGATCTAGAGATTTGTAATGCACGATGATACTCTAGTGGTTGGTGCGATGAAATTCAATGCAGTGCAAATTGTAAAATTCGACGGTTGGGTGGGGGTCGTGGGGAGTGTGGGTTTCTGGGTCAAATGGCATTCGAAGGGATCAGCACAAGTCCTAAAAGACCACCTTGCCTGTTCAAGCTGGTCAAAGTCAACGGTCAACGTCCGCTTTTGGGCTTTCGTCTTCCACCTTGGCGGCTCCTGGCGTCTTTTCACCTTTCTCAGCTTCCTCTTTCTTTTGTAAAATTATTATCTTCTCGTGCCTTATAAACCAAGGACGGATGTTCAGTCTTCGTATTTGTCAGTAGCAAAGTGGCGTTTGCTCCGCACACCTGTGTATAGCTGCTAAACATACAGTTAGCAACTCTCTGTGCAAATCTAGCAGATTCACAGAGAGGGTGAGGGAGGGAGGAGGATAATGGTTGTTCTTCATTCCTGCCCCTTCTTTTGCTCTTTTGCGCTTTTGCTGCACCAGCACCAGCACCAGCACTAGTATAGCTCTGACGGAAACACGAATATTTTAGGAACGCTGTGAGGGGAGTGCCACGAACTGCAAGTTTGAAGCCGTTACCGGCTTTCTGTTACAGGTGTGATTCTCAAATGCTCTATATATTTCCAAAATTGTTAATTAACAGTCCGCCGGGAATGTGCCAAGTTTGTAAATTTAAGGTTGGAGTATCACCTGTCTCATAATAGTGTCGCGAAACATTTTTCTTCTGACTCCCTTTCCGACCTCATTGACCAGCCGATGTGTACTCAGTATCTGACTGGATTATGTATCCTTGAGGCGTTTCTACCACAGGCGTTTCACTTTTCTCCTTCTCTCCTTTTGTAGGTTTATAAGAGACTGGCAAAGCTTATCTATATTGAGGCGTTGGCTTGACATCCTCATCTACGAAGGCTCAAGTTTATAGAGCCTGTGTCTGCCTTTAGTTAAGAAGGCAGTTCTTAGGACAGAGGCGTGGAGAAGCCCTCTGACGACCTCTTGCAAGGCTTCCTGCCGACCTGTTTGCAAAAATTTCTTGAGTAATCATTATGCAAACCGAGCTCCAATCCTTTTACGCAACCTTGTCGCCTTCTATTTTTTACTCCCTTGGAAAGTCCCGACGTTTGATTTTGCGAACCTGTGGAGTTGATGACCCTTTACATGCCCTTATTGACGTCTAGCATGTACCGCCTAAAGCAGCTAGAAGAACAACGATCATTCGCTCTTGGGCCTTTCATGCCAGTCCTCCATTTTGTTGATCAAGCCTGCTCATTGAGTTTTTCTCACCGTGGGGATCAAATTTTTTGCAGGTCGAGCTGTAAATGTTGTAAATCAGCTTCGAGTTGCCTACAGAGAGGAGTTGTTCTGAAGAAGCATCACGTATCAACGTTCATATCTGGAATACCAGGTTTTGCCACTTGCTTCTGTCATTGAAGTGATTTCTTAAGGGAGGGCTACGATCATGGTGGCTGAACGGATGCACAGCCAGGTGGCCGCAGACGGTCTTTCAAGTATCGGTGTACATCAAACTGTGAAGAACGCCGCGAACATCTCGCAGGTAGAAGAGTACTGCAATGCTCTCGGAGGCACCCACCCAATTCACAGCATTCTTATTGCCAATAATGGTATGGCGGCGGTGAAGTTTATGCGCAGCATACGGTCGTGGGCATATGAGACGTTTGGGGTCGAGAGGGCTGTCCTGCTAGTTGCTATGGCTACCCCGGAGGACATGCGAATCAACGCGGAGCATATTCGCATGGCAGATCAGTTCGTTGAAGTTCCTGGTGGCACCAACAACAACAATTATGCCAATGTGCAATTGATTGTGGAGGTTTGTCAAACTGCACCTCTAAGTCCCCCTCTCTCACCAAATTGTCCAACCTGACAGCTTCCCTACTTCACTGTGATGAAAATGAGATTATAGCCATCCGCTATTCCATCAGAAAGCGGTATTACAAAGCGCCTTCCTCATCAAGCTGGCCAGCCAGCTTTGTGATGCGGACTTTAGCATCTTGGTCGTAACATTCTCAAGTTATTTGTAGGCTGAACTTTTGTGCTACAATGTAGTTATTAGTTTCTGAGAGGTATATCGACGTGGCTTAGTGGCAGACACAATGATGTGAAAGCTTCAATGGCGACTATGCTATTAATTTTGGAGTCGTTTCTTTGTGGGCACGTTCCTCGTCCATGGCCTATCAACTCTGCTTTAGTGGGGTTCTGCACAATTCTAGCGATTTACCGACCTGAAATCTTGGATTGATGGACCACTGGCTTCCAAGGCGATGATTGGGCATAGGTGATGGGCCAAATCTGATAGCGTTGCAAGGTTCTTACTACGACAGGGTATCATCAGTCCGCAGTGCAGAAGTTGCTTGGAAGAGTATCCTGTATCTTGTGCGGAGTGGTAGGGTGAGGAGCTCTCTCTGTTAACATTGTGGCTGGAGAGTAGCATATTATGGCCAAGTTAACCCGCATCTTGTTCCTGGTTGATAACTTATTGTCATGGTCTGGCAGATCGCTGAACGAACAGGAGTACAAGCAGTATGGCCTGGTTGGGGCCATGCCTCTGAAGTCCCAGATCTTCCAGACTCACTTCAGGCACGGGGAATTCGCTTCTTGGGTCCTCCCTCAGGCCCAATGAGTGCTTTAGGGGACAAAATTGGCTCATCTCTGATTGCACAGGCTGCTGGTGTACCCACGCTTCCATGGAGTGGGTCTCATGTTAGTCTCAGTCCTGACTTTCTCTTAAACAGCTATGGTACTCTAATTCTGTATGCCTAGAAACTCATATCAGATTATACAACTCAAGGCCTATAAACCTACATAGAATACTCCTTTCCTAATTTTGAAGCCCATCTAGGTGTCCTCGCATCATCACATCTTTAAGAATGCTGCTCATTTAAGCTCTAGTGAATCTTTCAGTAATATGGACAATTTGTGCAGTGTGGAGCTTTTCAGAATAATGTAATATGTATATTTTCTTTTGAAACAGGTAAGTGTGCCTTTTGAATGCTGCCAAGATGCCATTCCAGAAGATTTGTACAGACAGGCATGTGTCTACACTACGGATGAGGCTCTAGTATCTTGTCGAACTGTGGGCTACCCAGCTATGATCAAAGCATCCTGGGGTGGCGGCGGGAAAGGCATCCGCAAGGTAAGTTGATTGCCTTACTCAAGGACGTTGGAGAGAATATGCTGGACAGCTGTAATATGGGTGGGCAAATTATGGCAGGGTTCAGACTGCCCCTTGAAGAATGTGTACTTGAAAGTGGCAATGTGGGATACTCATTTCGGTTTATAGCTTGTCACCGTTTGCAGGTACATAATGATGAAGAAGTGAAAGCTTTGTTCAAACAAGTGCAAGGAGAGGTGCCAGGCTCCCCGATCTTTATTATGAAGGTTGCTTCTCAGGTGAGTGTTCAGCAATGGTACAGTCTGATTATCACACAGAGGAATTCAGGTCAGGGGATTGTCCTGTTTAAGTGGCTGCGGACGAGAGAAATTGAACAACTTCTTTGTCACTTTATTTATGCATCTTCTGTGTTGTTTTCTGGTCTACAGAGATAAGTGTACCAGGCCTATGAACCTAAATGTCTGATTGGCTTCTGTTTCTATTTGTTTGGTGTGTACAGAGTCGACATCTTGAGGTTCAATTGATATGTGATGAGCATGGGAATGTGGCAGCCTTGCATAGTCGTGATTGTAGCGTCCAAAGACGCCATCAGAAGGTGTTGTTTGTACCTTATGAGTAATCATCTTCATATCTGATTCAGTATTTACCTTGAGAGGTGTGTAGTAATTTACTTGCAATCAGTTTTCAGAAGGAAAATGACATTGGCCGTTCCTTTATTCTGTGTTCCTTGGTGGCTTATTATTGAAACCTGTACAATCGTACACTTTTTGATCCCAGCTACTTTGCAGAATCTTCAAGAGATGTGCCAGTACAAATCTTGCTGTTTTGACACTGATATTGGCAGATTATTGAGGAAGGTCCCATCACAATTGCTTCACCAGAGATAGTGAAACGCTTAGAGCAAGGAGCTTGTCGGCTGGCAAAATGTGTCAACTACATTGGAGCTGCAACAGTGGAATATTTGTACAGCATGGACACTGGGGAATTCTATTTTCTTGAGCTTAACCCCCGTCTTCAGGTGAAATGCTATACTCTATATAGCCTCACTCTATATACTCCAATTATATGTTTATTGTGAAGTGGCGGTATCTGATGCTTGTCATATCCTGTGACCACTACAATTGGCAAATCTATTGAATTGATGACTTCTTGAGTCAAAGGTGCGGTCATTCTCGGGGCTTCAATGTAATAGCAGTACTGAAAGTTTGAAGCTTGTGACCTTTCCTATAAAGTTGACCATTCCTTAAAAGCATCTTTGCATTATGGACTAAACCTCATGGATATGGACATACGTTGAATATATTGCAGAATTGGGTATGCCCAAGATACTAAGGCAATGCTTCTTAACTTTCAGGTGGAGCACCCAGTCACAGAATGGATTGCTGAAATCAATCTGCCAGCAGCCCAACTTTGCATCTGCATGGGCATCCCCCTCTGGCGAATGCCTGGTACCTTTACAGATATGGATATGCTAGTATTCTGGTCCTCATATCTAGACTCAGCTCCCAAATGTTATGCTTCATTGCAAATATAGGAGATTAGAAGTGCAGTGATGCTGCTGAAGTTTAATTTCAGACTTTGTGACTATACTGGCAGAGGTTCGGCGTCTTTTTGGTCAAGAGGCTGGAGGAGGCAATGATTCTTGGCAAAGGGCTGCCATAAAAGCAGTGCAATTTGATTTGTCTAAGGTGGACACTGTGAAACCCAAGGGTCATGTAGTGGCTGTGCGTGTCACCAGTGAAGATCCCGATGATGGGTTTAAGCCAACTAGTGGTCACGTGCAGGTTAATTTACTGGCTTTCTTGTCTATTATGGCATTTATATATTCCCAGGGTAGATATCCTTGCAAGGTTATAGTGGCCAGGTTGACAAGGAAAATAACCATTGAAGACAATGGACTCATTGAAGGATTTTTTTTCTTGAATCACTTTGCTTTGTACAAGATTTGTTGGTGCAATAAACTTGATTGTAATGTGACATCAGCTAATCCAGGTGCATAATCTTTTTGGGCTCTGTACCTCTTGGAAATTGTCTGAGTGATCAAATTGTAATCTTTGCAGGAGCTCAGTTTCAGAAGTAAACCAAATGTGTGGGCTTACTTTTCTGTCAAGGTAATGAATACTACTTATGACATGAGTTGTTTGTGTGTGTTCCATTCCTCTTGGTAAATTTGGGATGTGGGGGACGTCTAGACAGGAAGAATATTAAGGCCTTATACTGCAGATTTGCGACCTCTGCATTCTTGTGTCCTTTTTCAATTGCTATGTCCTTATTAATGCAGGTTTCTAAGCTATCAGAGTATTTTATAAGAAGTTATTTGGTATGGTGTTTTTCTGTTGTGTGGAGTATGGGGTATTGAAACACATTATATTGCTAAGTGAGCTATCCATAAGGCTATGGTGATTCAGGGATGCCTAACTATGTCTATTAGGCATGTGAACTTTAGATCCTGAAGCCTATGATCAGGCGCTCAAAAGCCACTAGATGATAGATCAACTTGGGTTGCCTCTACTGATGTAGAATCTTGAAATCAAGGATCCAGCAATATGGAAATCTTCCAAATTTAATTTTGTTGTGATGGATGTGATGTCTGCAGTCCGGAGGTGGCATCCACGAGTTCTCAGATTCACAGTTTGGTGAGGAATTTTTTCTAAAACCGCTTCAGTGCAAATCCAATTCTTACTAGGGTTCACAGATCCCTGTTTCTGTTTATGTAATTATCAAATGCAGCCCCTGAGGATCAAAATACTCCCTTAATTGCAAGTTGAGGAGATTATTAATCTAGAGTCTCATCTAGATTACTGTTGGTTCGATCAAGTATTTGAAAGTCAATGAATTTGCTTGAGTTGTGACGACCTGGTTGAATTTAATGTAGGTCATGTATTTGCATTTGGAGAGACACGAGCCACAGCCATTGCAAACATGGTGCTAGGTCTTAAGGAGCTACACATAAGGGGCGAGATTCACACCAATGTGGACTACACAGTTGACCTCTTGCATGTAAGGTGCTACCTTGTATGTGTTTACCTGGATGTGTATGGTTGTTATAGGCTTGTTACAGACTTCCATCAGGCAAATTTGATTTGCGGCCATTTATAGCTGTTTTCCAGGAATTTCTTTGACAATAATTGAACATGTTGTTGTAAAGTGACGAAGGTGTTATGTCATACAACAGGGGTACATGTTCAAACCTCTCTGATATTATTGTGCAGGCACCAGAATACAGAGATAACAAAATTCATACAGGGTGGTTGGATAGTCGAATAGCCATGCGTGTTCGAGTGGAGAGGCCTGCTTGGCATATTTCAGTTGTTGGTGGTGCACTTTATGTAAGTCATCCTCCATTTTCTACAGATGTCATAGCCATCCTAAAGGGGTAGTTGCTACTCAAAGTACTGAATATGCTCTGTGATTTGTTAGGTAGTGCGGTGTTGCTTGGCATCACCTGGATGGGATTTGAGGAAGGATCCATTTTTAGATGACAATTGTGGTGTTCTCATGGGGTTATCTTTATAGTAGGTAGTACTTGCCTCAAGACATCATCAAATCATAAATCTAAGCTCAAGGATCATTGTGAAGCCTCATTGACCTGTTCTAGTTGATTGAATGTCCTTGTTGTAGGTGTGAGCAACTAAGGTGTTTTCATGCCATGCAGAAAGGAACCAGATTAACTGCTGCTAGAGTCACAGAGTACATAGGCTACTTGGAGAAGGGGCAAATTCCTCCCAAGGTACCATCCGCTTCTGGCAGTCTTGGGTTGAATACAAGTTTTGCTGATATCTAGCCCTTTGCGGTTGATGAGTAATTGATACCTGAAGGCTCAAGTTTATGGCCACGTTCGAACCTTTGATTGGGCGAATGAAATTGAATGTAAGATATTTTGAAAGTAATTCTGGTACCTTGTGTAAGAACAGATTCCTAATTGATGGCCAAAAGTCGATAGATTATTATTACTCTAGAAGCTTAGAAATGCCATGACTGTGTAAATCAAGGTTGTTCAAATCAAAATCTCTAGATTGGTAAGTAGTAACACCTTCCTACATTCAGAAGGCTTTTGATTGTTTTTTTCGTATTTTGGTTCTAACAAAGTTGTTGGTATCAAATACATTCTCTGAAGCTATGAGTTGGACCTCATGGTGTCCAAAAACTGTGTTTCTAAAGCACTGAACATCCATGATTCATATAAAATGCAGATCGAATCACTGTTGATTCAAATTTGCAGACTGCATTACTATGTTCATGCAAACTAGTACTTTGTATATATTCACATATTTTAGTTTCACTGACAAGAAACGTGCACATGGAATAGCAGGACTCACTGAATTCCACCCGACTTATTTAGTCTAAATTTACAATGAATATAAAAATATTCAAGTTTGAAAATTTGCATTTTGTTGTCACTGAGTTAATTGGGAACATCAACTGTATAGATGTGAGCCATAAATGAAATTCATTAAGTTTGATGCATGATAATCTGCTTTGGCCTTGCTAGCTTTTTCCTTGGTACTGCATGGACAAGAGTAGGAAGTGCTAATGTTGCAGCTAATGAGTACATAAACTGGCGATATTCCTTCATCAATTTGGCATCTGCTAATGAAATATGTGTGCTTTTGCTAGAATATATCCCTTGTTGATTTCGAAATTTCTCTCAATATTGAAGGAAGCAAGTACAAAGTACGTGGTTCTCTCCTTCAGCATTATGGAAATTGAAGTTTCTTTCTGTAGTTTTAGATGTAGTGGAGCAGCAGTTTTTTTGGAATGTGTAATGCAACTCCATGCAGTATGGCAAATTCTAGTAACGAATTTGTCATCTGAATGTGTGTTGTTGATTTTCAAATGTAGCCACCAGCAACAATATCTGCATTCCTCGCTGTGCTCTGGAAACTTCCTTGTATAGCAAAATTTTCTTGAAGAGAAGACCGTGCATTTGTGGTCAGCTTGGCAGCATTGACTAAGTATCGATTGAAAGTGGTGCAGGTGAAGTTGACAAAGGGAGGACCTGGAAGCTATCTTTTGCGGTTAAATCAATCTGAAGTGCAAGCTGAAGCTCACACCCTTCAGGATGGAGGACTTCTTGTTCAGGTCAGTTTTGCCTTTGATTATTACTGTGCTTACTTGAAATTCATCCTATGCTGTGCCAGCCATATGGGATTCTTGGTTTTGAGTGTCTAAAACCCAGCTTAGAGCTTCTTAAATGTTAAAATTAGGTAATTGTCTGAATGTTTGCAAACTACAATAGTCATCTTAGCAGATACTGAATAGATCACATGCAGTATCTGAGATGAGTTTTGATGCAAGTGAAGAAGCTTCTCTAAGGAGAACAAGTTCTATGAGAAGGAGAATGAGTTGGGCTAGAGGCTGCAATGATCATGAAACCTTTGGATCTATTTAAAGCTTACTCCGTAGTTTGGATGCTGGACGGGAAAAGAATGAGCAGAATAAATCTGCTTCACCTGTGCAATGCTTGCAGCAGGTGCCAAATCACCACACTGCTCGTGCTATCTAGTGCACCCCCCACCTGGATTGAATCCTTACTGATCAACCTTGGGGAGTGATCATTTATTTCTTTGGTGACTAGGAGACATTTATGACCCTGTAGTGAGTAAACAAACAAATTACTCATATTCACAGCTTGGTGTTTTCCTTTGAACAGCTGGATGGCAACAGTCATGTGGTTTATGCTGAAGAAGAGGCAGCTGGCACACGCTTACTTATTGATGCACGCACATGCCTACTTCAGGTCCGTTTGCAAAATTTCCAGTGATCTTATTGTAAGTCGAGGCCTTGACCAGGCAGCTGGGTTGTCACCTTGGAGTTTTTTAAAAGGTGCAAGATTGCAGGGAGGAAGTCAAAATTGCAACAAGTTGTTGGTACACTTGTATATTAATCTATTAATCTTTTCAAAGGACTGAATTTTTTGTTTGCTATGAGGTGTGGTCTTTTGCAAACTATTCTGGATACATTGAAGCATTTCTTACCCCTGAAGTATTAACTAAAATTTCTCCATGCAGAATGACCATGATCCTTCACGATTGATCGCAGAGACTCCTTGCAAATTGATGCGATTTTTGGTACCTAATGGTAGCCATGTTGACACAGATGTGCCATATGCAGAGGTGGAGGTCATGAAGATGTGCATGCCCCTTTTGGCCCCAGCCTCAGGGACCATTCAATTTAAAATGTCTGAAGGTTCTCCTATGTTGGTATGCGTCTTCCAAACTTATTGCACTGCCACTCTTCAGTCTTCTTATTAGGTATGGGTATAGGTAATTTACTCTTTGGGAATATTATCTGCGGTGGGGCCTCTGAAGTTTGGGCAATAGCTTTAGTGGTGGATTATGGGGGCAATTTTTTTGGGAAAGACTATATGGTGCAAGGATAGGGAAATGTCAACTAGTCAAGCTACACCTTCCTGTAAATTACACTTTGAGACAGTTTAGGTCTGTAGGACATTATGAAGCACTGCGATATTGTGAATGAAATTGGCACATATTCTGGGAGCATGTTGACCTGCTAAAGCCACCTTGTTCTCCTCAAAGTGCAAGTACCAAAAGAGGGAAGCTTAATGGAAAGTTATAATGTCCTTCAAAAAAAATGCTTACTCTTGTTTGTCTTGCAGGCTGGGGACCTCATAGCAGGTCTAGACCTGGATGATCCTTCTGCTGTGAGAAAGGCAATACCCTTTGAAGGAGGCTTTCCACCCTTGGGAACTCCCACAGCTGCTGCTGCGAAAGTTCACCAACGCTGTGCAGATAGCTTCAATGCTGCTCGCAACATTCTTGCAGGTTACGAGCACAATATCAATGAGGTAAAATAGAAAATCATAGTTGAGGTAAGGCTATCTAGGGGCATGTATGTGTGTGTGCAGGTAATGTCATTAAGAGGGTTGAATTTCTAACAGTAGTGTCACTCAATCAAATAGTTATGGGATCTAACAAACAACAGTTTGGAAAGTTAATTCTCACTAGTGAGCTAGCATCTATGTGTTTTTATGATTGTGTATATGCTTTCACAGACAATGACATCTACAAAGTTGGGTGCTTGCAGGTTGTGAAGACTTTGCTAAGCTGTCTGGACGATCCACAGCTGCCTCATCTTCAATGGCAAGAGTGCATGGCAGTTCTGGCAACTCGGCTTCCGAAGGATATGAGGGCACAGGTACTTTCTACAACTCAGTGCTGTCCCCTGCACTCCAAAGAGTATGGGAGCCTTTCAGCTTATACTGCTTACCCTCTTGGATCATAACCTTAGACCTTGTGACCTTGTGGTTTGCATAAATGAAAAGTGGAGACACTCTCTACTCAGAGTGAGGACTGTGTTCACCTTGTCCATTCTGGTTTCTTTTTCAATGAAGACTATGTTAAACTTTTTCAGGTTCTGATTGGATATATTGTGTGTGGCTTGCATAATCAGCTTGATGCAAAATTCCGTATTTATGAGACCAGTTTCCAACACAAGGGAGAAGGTTCAGACTTTCCAGCAAAGGCTTTTTGCAACATAATAGAGGTATACCTTTTTTGATGACTTCAGCAATGTAAAAAGATATATCTTTCACTCTATTCAATGATGCTTTTTACTAGTATATGATTCTTCTGATGTTTCTGCTTCCTATTCACAGAGCTGCTTGGCAGCCACTCCTGAGAAGGATCAGATAGCACTAGAACGGCTTGTGGAGCCCTTGCTACTACTAGCTAAATCCTATGAGGGTGGAAGAGAAGGCCATGCCTGCAGCATTGTGCGGACACTTTTTGATGAGTATCTTCTTGTGGAAGAGCTGTTCAGTGAGAATCATCAGGTAGAGTATCTTTCACTTAATGTTTCTATTGTCTTTTATGGGACTGGTTTGAAATTGTAACTATGTGAATGTAATTGTGTTAGTCTCTATTCAATGGACTCCAGAGGTGCACAGGCTTGTCCTTTCCTACCAAGTAGGCTTGGTCTTAGTTATTACTTTTAATAACATCTGGAGGTGTGATGAGGAACCTCCTCATTGTCTTACATTGACGATTTTTGTCACTGTCTGCAGGCTGATGTCATTGAGGGGTTAAGGCAACAGCATAAAAAGGATCTGTCAAAAGTTGTTGATATGGTGCTGTCTCACCAGGTCAGATTGTCAAACAACTCCTACATGCTCTGAAGCAGTTCACCTACCTGAGACAAATCTCTTTTTATGGTGTACCTAGAATGTATGCTGTAGGTGGGTTAGGAAAAGAACCTGTTGACCATATTATCCTAGCCCCTCAATATTTGGTTGGGGAGTGGCCTGTCCAGGTTGTATCTTACCACCTTGATTTATTTGCAGGGTGTAAGGAGGAAAAATCAGCTGATTTTAAGACTCATGGAAGCTCTAGTATATCCTAATCCAGCTTTCTATCGTGAACATCTCATCCGATTTGCAGCTCTGAATCATATCAATCATTGTGAGGTATGTGTTGTGAAGTAGTTGCAATGCCTGTATTCTAGTAGAAGATGCTCCCTGGTTATGGTCATTTTGGCACCAGCAAGTTCCATTCTAGCCCTCTGTTGCACCTTCTGAGGGAAACATTAGGCCACTGTCAAAGATCCCATACACTTGGTTAGGTGTCAGTGATGTTTTACGACCATTTCCTTGATTTTAGTGTGGAAGGTCTTAGGAAGATTCTGGAAACATTTTACTTTGAGGACCTGGCATATGCCGTTGTAGTTGTACATATCTCAATACATGTGCCATTGTCTTGCACAAAAAGCTGAAGCACCAGCTGTTTGGATGCAGCTTGCATTGAAAGCAAGTCAGCTACTTGAACAAACAAAACTGAGTGAACTCCGGTCAAACATAGCTCGAAGCCTATCAGAGTTGGAGATGTTTACTGAAGATGGGGGAGAGGGCCACCCTGGCCGCCGACGCAGTGCAATGGAGGAGCGAATAGAGGCCTTGGTGGACGCCCCTTTGCCAGTTGAGGATGCCTTGGTGGCCTTGTTTGATCACACCGACCATACCTTGCAACGCCGTGTCATTGAGACCTACATCCGCAGGCTATATCAGGTTCAGTTCACATACCCATCTCCTGTCAATAGAAAACATTGTCAAATTTGAAACAAATTCAGATTGGTTTGCCTACCTATGATGGGGATGCACTGAACATTGATCAACTTCTCAAAGTGAGGTAGTACCAATCAACATACAATATTCTTGATGCCCGGCATGGCAGCAGCATCTCGATGGATTTCTTACCTTTTGATGCATATGGTTCCTATGGTTGTTAGTATAGTTACTAGGATCTAATAAAGTGCTTCGTTTATGAGTGCAGCCCTATTTGGTGAAGGGATCAATCAGGATGCAGTGGCATCGCTCAGGTTTAATTGCATCCTGGCAATTTTGGGAGGAGAATCAGCCCCCTACTATTGATGTCTTGAGAAATACAAAAGCTTCTGTGGATGATAATCGAGGTGTAATACGGTGGGGGACTATGGTGATTCTGACTTCTCTTCAAGTGCTTTCCAATGCTGTTGGTGCAGCACTGAAAGACACAGAAAGCAATCTCACACAGACCAATAAATTAAGTACACTAGACCACTATGGCACAACTACCAGTCCTCGCAGAAACCAGTCCTTTGTGGGTGCTCCTAGTGGGTTTGGTAATGTGCTTCATGTGGCACTGGTGGGTATCAACAACCCCATGAGTGCCTTCCAAGACAGGTGGGTTTGTCATTCACTTGAACATGTCCTTGTTCCTGTTTATCTTGGTGTTATGCAATTTCTGAGATTATTGTTTGTGGTCTCCTCCAGCACAGTAGTCCATATGTGACTTCTCTTTGTACTAGATAAACCACTCTTAACAGTGTGTGCATTCCATTTATTGATTATTAATTTTCATGTCCAGTGTACTCCACACCATCCTTATACATGTACTAACTCACTGGGTTGCATAAAACAGTGGGGATGAGGATCAAACCAAGGAGCGTGTGGGGAAACTTGCAAAGGCGCTGAAAGGGGAGAGTCTTGGAGCGATGCTTCAAGTATCTGGTGTAGGATTGGTGAGCTGTATCATCCAAAGAGATGAAGGTCGAGCACCTACTCGCCATTGCTTTCAGTGGTCCCTCGACCTCCAGCATTTCTTAGAGGAGCCTCTCTTGCGCCATGTGGAACCACCTCTGTCTAATCTCCTTGAGCTGGTACCTCTTTGCCCTGAACCTTCAATGTGTGGTTCTTATGTACAAGAGGCCAGAAAGCATTTTATGTCACTTTTTATGATTGAATCTGATTATGATCTTCAAACATTCTGAACTTTCAATTACAGGACAAGCTGAAGGGTTACAGAGGCATGCTCTACGCACCATCTCGGGACCGACAATGGTATATGTATTCAGCAACGGATGCTAAGAGCAACATACGAAGGAAGTTTTTGAGGGCACTTGTTCGGCAACCCAAATCCAGGGAGGACAATGAAAATGTTGGTATCCTGCCAGAGTCTCCAGGAGGTATCACCTTAGTGGAACAAAGTGTAATGAAGGCTCTGCAGGGAGCACTAGATGAGTTGGAGCTAGCTGCTTATGACACCAATGGGAAAGCTGACCATATTCATATGTACCTTTGCATTTTGCGGGCTCAGGAGCTTGGCAACCTTACTGGCACCTTGAGGAGGTTTCTTACTTTGACTACATCATACCCTCAGACCCTAGGCACCAAATACAACTATCTACCTTTCTCTAATGTCTCAAAAAAAAATTTAATGTGAAAAAGGTGGATGCAGACTGCTTAAAAGTCCAGATAAGGCACCCGTGAATCAAAATCCTAGATAACATTTGGGGTTCAACAATCCATGTAGTTTGTTATATATCTTTACAATTTTGTGTACAAAGGGTGTCGGTGATGAACTGCAGAGGCATGTTGTCAATATGTTACAGGCTGTCAAAGTAGTCAGGGAAATTATGAATATAGACAGTTAAGTCTTTCTTAATTTTGTTCTGAAAATTAATAGCTGATTTATCTTCTTCCTACATATATATGTCAACATTCCTGGATCATTCCTGATCCATGTAATGAACTTTGCCATGTATGCGCTGGACCTCAAGATGTGGGAATATAGAATTAATTTTTTTTGCCGGTAGTAGTGAAGACCTTGTACAAGAGTGTCGACTTAGATGGGATAACATACCTGTAAATTTCCAGCAGAACTGAAGACATGGTGGATGAGGTAGCGAGAGTGGTGGATGTTCTTGAAGGATTGGCTCATGAAGTCTATGGAAAAGTGGGGGCGCGTATGCATAGGCTTGCCATTGCTATTTGGGAGATCCGTGTGCGGCTGAAAGAAGTTGGGGTTGCCAATGGCGCATGGCGAGTTGTTGTCTGCAATCCAACTGGCCACACCTGCACCGTCCAGGTAGATTGAGCTTTTGTTGAATTTTGGTTGCATCAGTAACAAGCCAAATTGAATTTAAGGGAATGCTTGCTTGTTATTTTTCATATGAAGCAATTGAGGGAGAATAAATTCATCCAATGGAGAATTTTATCTTTCATACCAAAGTAGCTAGCTTAAGAACAACCCTCCAGTCATTTAGTTTGCCCTCCTCTGCTCTTTGCGTTCCTTCATGTGTTGTGTCTAACCTTTTTGACCTTCCTGCGTGAGCACCAACATTAGCCATGAATATTACTTGTAGGAACTGTTCAAGTGACAGGTGATAGGGCAGATGACTCAGTCATAGGAGTTCCATGCATATTGTTGTTGGTAATCTCTGGGTCAGCGTCAATTTAACTTATACCATCTCTTTGTGTTTAAATCAATATTTAAGTGGGACTAAACCTTATTTCTCAGGCTTCTACTTCGGAATGGTTAAACCAGTTGATCTTCTCTTGTTTCTGGTTGTCTTCATTAGTCAGTGTTAGTGATTTCAAAAGTATGGATAATCCAGCGGAAAGAACCTGCCACTTGGCTCACAAGTAAGCTCTTGAATGTGCTGTCGTGATGGACTTTGTACTCTTCTTTTGTTGGCAGGTGTACAGAGAAGCACAAGATTCAACTGTGGGTTGTGCTGTGTATTGCTCACCCTTCAGTTCTAGTCCTGATCTGTTACATGGTGTGCCGCTATCAACTCAGTATAAGGCATTGGATTCAGTTGATATCAAGAGATTGGCTGCCAGACGCCAGAATACAACCTATTGCTACGACTTTCCTTTGGTATGTTCTGCACTACAACGTCAATTGCCCATCCATCCCTGTCAGCAAATAGGGGAGATTGCTGGGTTTTACTGTCACCTAATAGAACCAACATGGAACATTGAACAAGCAAAAAATTCATTGATATCACTCCTAGCATTAATGGAATAGAACATCCACATTGTACCTTAATCAAGCCAGTGATTGACTTACAACATTTAAATTTTAACTGACTGCTGTATGCCATGAAATTGCAACATGGGATGAACTAAAGTTAGTTTAATCTGTGTCACAAATACATGATTTTGCACAACAAATTTGAAATATAAAATATAGGATGGACATAATCTTCTCAATGGTTATGAATGGTCAAATTTAACTTGACTTACACCTCGCTTTTTGATGCCATTTGTTGATAGTGGTCGTTTTTCTGATTGGGCAGTAAGTCTTTGGTGTGTTGAAAAAGCCCACACTATGCCTCTTGGGCAGTTGGGATTAACTAGAAGGACCAGTGTGATTGACTCCATGGTCATGGTTGGTCTCCATCCTGTAGGTGTTCGAAACAGCATTGCGACAACGATGGACAGAAGCATCTGAAAGCCTGCATCTCAAAGAATCATGGTCAGAGAGGACCATCTTCAATGCAACTGAGCTTGTCATGTCTGATCCCTGCGGGACCTGGAATACGGAACTCAAAGAGTTAGAGCGTCCAGTCTCTATCAATGATGTTGGCATGGTGGGCTGGTCCATGCACATGTGCACTCCTGAGTTCCCCCTTGGCCGTACTTTGCTGGTCGTTTCTAACGATGTCACATTCAATGCTGGCTCTTTTGGTCCCAGAGAGGATGTATTTTTCAAGGCGATTACAGATTTAGCATGTCGAAGGAAACTTCCTTTGATCTATTTGGCAGCCAACTCAGGTGCCCGTATTGGTGTCGCAGAAGAGGTCAGATCGTGCTTCCGTGTGGGTTGGTCTGAAGATACTACTCCAGATAATGGATTCCAGTATTTGTATCTCACATCAGAAGATTATGAACTATTATCTTCCTCTGTAATCGCACATAATCTAAAACTGGCATCTGGAGAGACCAGATGGGTTATTGAGGACATTGTTGGGAAAGAGGATGGACTTGGTGTTGAGAATCTATCTGGCAGTGGTGCTATTGCTGGTGCATTTTCACGTGCATACAGGGAAACCTTCACATTAACCTATGTTTCTGGGAGGACTGTTGGAATTGGTGCATATCTCGCTCGACTTGGCATGAGGTGTATTCAGAGGGTGGACCAGCCCATTATCTTGACAGGATTCTCGGCTTTGAACAAGTTGCTGGGTCGAGAGGTTTACAGCTCCCACATGCAGCTTGGGGGGCCAAAGGTCATGGCAGTGAATGGCGTCGTGCATATGACTGTGGCTGATGATCTTGAAGGAGTTTCAGCCATCCTGACCTGGTTAGGATATGTGCCAGCACATGGAGGTGGTCCACTGCCCTGTCTAAAGCCCATTGATCCTCCAGAACGGCCAGTGCAATACACCCCTGAGACAGCTTGTGATCCTCGTGCTGCCATTCGTGGTGTTGAAACTGGCAATGGCAAGTGGTTGGGTGGAATCTTTGATAGAGGTAGCTTCACTGAGACTCTTGAAGGCTGGGCTCAGACTGTAGTGACTGGCAGGGGAAGGTTGGGTGGTATTCCTGTGGGCATTGTTGCTGTTGAGACACAGACTGTGACACAAAAAATTCCTGCTGACCCTGGTCAACCAGATTCTCATGAGCGTGTGGTGCCACAAGCTGGCCAGGTCTGGTTCCCTGACTCAGCACAGAAAACTGCACAAGCACTCATTGATTTCAATAAGGAGGGGCTGCCCCTCTTTATCTTGGCAAACTGGAGAGGGTTCTCTGGTGGGCAGCGTGATCTCTTTGAGGGCATCTTACAGGCAGGTTCAATGATTGTGGAGCACTTGAGGACCTATGAGCAGCCTGTGTTTGTATTTATCCCAAAAACTGGCGAGCTTCGTGGTGGTGCTTGGGTTGTGGTGGATAGCAAAATCAATCCCAACAAAGTGGAAATGTATGCTGAAAAGAGTTCTAAGGGTGGGGTCTTAGAACCTGAAGGCTTGGTAGAGATTAAGTTCCGGATGCGTGAGCTGATTGACTGCATGCATAGACTTGACCCACAACTAAACAACTTGAGACAACAGTTGGAAATCCAGGTCACAGGGAACACTGATTCCTCTTCATTAGAGAAGATCAAAGAAGAAATTAATTCCCGTGAGAGAATACTCCTTCCTGTGTACAAACAGATTGCAGTCAAATTCATGGAGCTTCACGACACTCCCAATAGGATGGCAGCTAAAGGGGTGATCAAGAAGGTACCATTACATTGACCCTTGGAGAAAATCTTGGTATTTATTGAGGTCCAGTTTACCCATTTTCTTGAGGTGCATGATTTCTATGATTAGTAGCAGAGTTTCTAGGAGTAATGGATTGTGGTTCTTTTGGACGTTTTCTGGACCTTTATTCTGTGGGAGGAGGCCCTTGTTCTGGGTATGATAGAATGGGACTATTTTTTGTCATAAGAACTCTTGGCAATGACATTGAATTTCTGTACTAGAATACTGCTTCCTGCCCATGCAGGCTGTTCTCAGAAGATTACCCTATTTTGGATCACAAGAAGTTTTATGTTCTGGGACTCCTCAAGCAGGAAATAATGAACAGGAGGTAATCGATCCCGTATCTTGCAGGTTGACCCTGGAAAGGCGCATGTACATTTGTGGTTCTTACTTTGAGTTGCAACTTCTGCAGGTGATTGATTGGGGCGAATCAAGATCATTCTTCTACTGGCGGTTAAAGAGAAGACTGGCCGAAGAGCATCTCATTCGCAAGGTTAGGGATGCAGGTGGGCCGGATTTCCTTTATGGTGATGCTTTGGCCCTGATTCAAAGGGTCTACCTGGAATACAAAGGGTTAAATGTGCAGAAAGATTGGACAAATGATGCTGCTGTTGTGGCGTGGATGAATAGTCCACCTGCCCTGGATGTGCACTTACAACAGCTCCGGGAACAGCGTGTCATGCAGCACCTGATGGCTCTTGGGACTTCTGAAAGGGATATGAAAGCCTTTCCCCAGGGTTTGTGTGCACTTTTGAAATCGGTGAGTTTTTCTGGGTCACCTGGTCAACTCTACAAGCCCATCTAAATTTCAGATCGCAGGTTATGATTTGTTTCTATGAAAGTGATAGGATTTTCCTTTTCTAGTGGGGCACAAACAGTTCTATACCTTGGAACATACCTGGCCACACAAGAACAGTCCTTTCACTAATGATGTTATGGAAGGGCATCTGCTAGAGTCAAAATAAATTTTCTGGATGCTGATTTGGCAGAGAAATCAAGCAACATGACTTATTATTGAGGAGCCCTTGTACTGATAATGACTAGCCTCTCCCTCTTGATCCTTTATCCCTCCAAGACGACATTCTGCTTGTTGAAAACTTGGCAGTGTATCTGTGAGGCTGCTCTGTGAGAACAATGACTATTATAGATGTATACTGAATCTTTTAATAACTATTCCAAGCTTGGGAGGATAATGGATTTGGGTAGGTTGATTCACTAATTTCTGCTCCAATTTGAATGTTATTAGCATTCAGAGGTGGCCAGCTCACTAGATTGTAACCAAAATTCAGATTATTCAGAGACATGTAATTTCTGTAATGGTATTTCGGAGGCATCTGCTTGAATGGGTTAATGCCAATTTCAGTTCAAGTAACTAAGCTTGCTCCAAAACTGCACGTAGTTCACGCCCACATCAATCAATATGATTATGAGCACATACAAATGAAGTAAACTCTTCACATGTACCTTGCAATATTTTGAGTGGTACAATGCTCTTCTTGCAACTCATGTATTTCAAGCCATACGCCTAGTGCATGGATGTGATCTTAGACCGGATAGGACCTTTGTGTTAGATTCCACTGTTTGAAGTTGGAACGTGCAATTTCTTTTGGTGCCCCTGTGGACAGAGATTTGGGACCTGGATATGCTGAGTTTGTTTTTGTGGTATTTGTTCTTTTTCTGGCTGTAGGTGGACACAACAAGGAGGGCACAATTGGTAGAGGAGCTGATGCATGCTCTCAACACCTTGGAGTGAAGGCTGCTTGACATATTTACCTTCTAGTGTACCGTGCATGCTGTTGACCACTAACTTCAGGAGTAAGGATTCAACAACTGTATCATTAGCAAAAGATGAGAAACCATATTACTTTATTTAGAAATGATTTAATTAGTATGCTCAACCAGCAAATGTTCACATGGGAAAGGGAGGAGCAAGATATTATCAGCTCCATTCCATACATTAATGCACTTGGTGCTTATCAATGATGTAAAATTTCACAATCATGTGTGCTACAAGTGACTGGTATTTGAAGGTAGTGCGCTTGATGTTACCAGTTTATGTCCTGCACTGCCATGACCTTCTGGTTATGCATGCCATCTCCATGCATCCAGTTGTGGTCAGCATAAACAACCACTACTGAAGAAATATTGAACTCTTAATTACTTCTCATTTTATGGAATAGGTATATGCATGGTGTGGCAAGTTGCTGGAGAGAGGGAAATATTCGCATATTCGCATACCTCTCATCCATCCAACATAAGAACCTGACCCCTTATAGGACTGTGGCTGATTTATCTGCAATGATTTGGACTAGAATAATTCGGGGCCTTTGATGCTAATCCCGGTGTCAAATCAACTTCAAAAAGAAACCTCTGGACTACATACTATTTCAGGATTTGTAAGCTAGATGAATGAGAGGTACGCTCGTATGCAATAATTCCCTCTCTCCCAAGTTGCCTACTGTGCTCGACTCCTTTACTATTTACTCTAAGATGGATATGGAAGCTTTACAGAAAGCACTGTGAGACAATTGGTGGCTCTTATATAACCTATGTCAGTGAGAGGTCTTCTTTCAAATTTTTCTATCGGATACTAACAAGTGGGATACTGGGGTGTAACTTCCAACAGTTTCCCTTACTCCAATATCTCACTTCTGTACCTTGTTGCCATGAACATCTCTGTATGAATAAAAATTATCTACTCTTCAAAACCTAGTTTTTTTGTATGGCACTGTTGGTAGTGTTCGATTGGGAAGTCATTGTTGTTCTGGACTTCGCTCAGTGTAAGCTCGTGCAGTTCACTGGGGTTTTTGACACCTTGGAGGTTCGTAATGACCTGTTGCCAGGGCTGCCAGATTCTCTCATAAGGGAGCACATCTGGTCAAATGCGAGTCCTGTTCACGTTCCCTGACTTCTGTTTCAACTTTATCAAATTAACAAAAGTTGGTGTTGCAAAATTGATGTACCAGTCAATTGGTTCGCGACTAAGTTCGCCAGGCTTGATAATCCTTGATACAAGCAGCATCCTAAGAAGACACATGTCACTAACAGAGTTGGTACAAAGGTAGCATACTAACTTGCCTATCTATTGCAGGAGAATCTAAGCAGGTAAGCAAAGAAAGTGAAGAGAGAGAGAGGGAGCGAGAATTAGTACTCTTGGACCAAGACACCACATTAATAATCGTAAATAGTCATTTACTATTTGGAATTACACAATGCTATAACTATTTATTCTGTATTTCAATTTTTTTTCCAACAAACGTCAAATTGGGCATTTGGACATTATAAAACATTAACATCTTTACTTGGTAGAAAACTACATTAATAGTAAAAAATATAGCATTGTGTAACTCCAAACACTAAGTGACACTAACACTAGAAGGAATCCTATCCAAATCAACCCTGCAGGGTAGCAGGAATTTCACTATAAAAGGGCACCGGTATGGGTGGGTAGTAGTACGTCGGTGCAGTCTTGATGGCCTAGTTAAAAGCCGGGTGATGCACCCAATAATGCTATTTTCAACCCCTTGGGGCTTCTGTGGGTGACGATCCCCATTCTAAGGGTGATGCATGCCCTTTGCCCATTCTACCACAATGGGTGGGGTGGAGTGGGTTTTGGGTGACATTAGTTGGGTGCCTTCTAGGTGACGTGCGCTGGAATTGGGTACTTTATGGTGTGCACCATTTACCCGCATCGGTGGACATACCAAGATGGCCACCATTGTTGGTGCACACATGGCATTCACCTATCATGTGTTGACATGTCCCACATTGGACTATATTTAGGGTATGACAAGTTACCCGTCCACGGGTGGTGCATACCGGTCACCAACCGATCCAATTGAGGGTGGATGGGTAAGGGTTGGGTGGGTGTTGGGTGGGTGTTATTGGTGGATGGGTAAGGGTCGGGTAGGTGTTGGGTGGGCGCTATCGGTGGATGGGTAAGGGTTGGGTGGGCGTTACCGGTGGATGGGTAACGGTCGGGTGCGTGTTGGGTGGGCGTTACCAGTGGATGGGTAATGGTCGGATGCGTGTTGGGTAAGGGTCGGGTGCGTGTTGGATGGGCGCTATCGGTGGATGGGTAACGGTTGGGTGGGCGTTACCGGTGGATGGGTAACGGTCGGGTGCGTGTTGGGTGGGCGTTACTAGTGGATGGGTAACGGTCGGATGCATGTTGGGTAAGGATCGGGTGCGTGTTGGATGGGCGCTATCGGTGGATGGGTTAAGGGTTGGGTGGGCGTTACCGGTGGATGGGTAACGGTCGGGTGCGTGTTGGGTGGGTGTTATCGGTGGATGGATAAAGGTCGGGTAAGGGTTAGTGTTGGGTGGATGTTGGGTGGGCGTTGGGTGTGTGTTGGGTGATTGTTGGGTTGGTGTTGGGTTAGTGTTGGGTTAGTGATTAAGGTTGGTGTTGTGTGGGCGTCTTCGACGATGGGTTAGTGTCGGGGGGGTGTTGGGTGGGATTGTATTAGTTCAAATGATCCGTGGATAGCAAATTCGAGACAAAATCCACAAGCTACATTATCAAAGTCCATCTCAGGCCATTTTTGCCACAGTGCTTCTTCCTGCAAAGGATTTCATCGACGCACTTGTTCACCACACCAACAATGTCATTCTCTTGCGAAACATATGCCACTCCATATTTAGGGAAGTCATTGGTGACATATTATGCATCTTGTTCAACAGGTGTGCAAGATCAAATTTCACAATTGTGCTTAGAATGAGTAACGTGCCTACAAAATTCAAGTTTTTGCACCACCACTGTGGTGAGATACTACGTAGACTGCGACCCAAAAACTAGGCCTTCTGTATGTGCGCCTAAACTTCACTACTTGGCAATCAAGTTCATGAGTTGTTTTAGAAGATTGTATGAGTATCCCCGTAGTTTGCACCTCAGATTGCACATAGGCACACTCATAAACATCATAGTCACCATCTAGAGCACGAATGCAGGACTCGGCAATTCTGGAAGCAGCTTATGCTTGCACAAATCAACAGGATCAAAACACATCCAATCTCAATACTGCCCACATAGGCACATAGAAGCAACAGACTCAGAAGTAGAGCATTCTGAGATGGATGCAAAGCAAGGACATAGGTTAGCAACATGTGTCTTTCAAAGTATGGCCACTGATGTCGGAAGTTGTAATCCATTCAAAACAACCAGCTGCCATGAACAAACCTTCACCTTGCTCCACCTATTTGAAACAATGCACTTGCTTAAAAAGAACCATGACACTCACCATTGATAGGGTAGCAGAACCAACACCAACCTTTGCCTCCACAACCTTCGTACTAGCATTTTGGTTTGTACCGTCAGCTCCTCAATCTCTTCGGGGGAGAATTCCACAATGGGCTTTGTCTTAGAAAGCAAGGGTAAGATGGTGATGCCCGCATGTCCACCGATGACAGGTACATCTACATCAATCAGACCCAACTTCTTAATCTTTGCCACAAAGGTGTCGGCACAAACCACATCTAGAGTTGTCACTCCAAACAACTTCCGTGGGTCATACACACCCTTGGACTTCAGAACCTCAACAACGATAGGGATGGTGGAGTTCAGGGTTGCTGATACATATGTTACAAACCATCTCAAGAGAGTGCTCCTCATCATGCATTGAATGTGAATACTCTAACAAGATTGTAAATCATACTTTTAAGATATAAAATCCAAAGTTTACACTAAGTTCAAATGAAGCAATAGAAGTCTTTTGAAGTTTATACTAGTTGTAGGTATAAAAGCCTTTCAAGTCATGTTGTGATGGGCAAAACCTATACCTTGACAACAGACTCAAAAGAAGCATTGCGCATTCTTTCTTCCAAGCTACCCACAACTCGCATGCATTTGAGCTCTGCCTCCATAAACACCTTTTGTTTGTATTCCTGAATTGCGTAGATTATCAGGATAGGCTTTGTAATGCATTTTGAGGAAATAACATGTACACAGGTTGAAAGCTTAACCAAGTTTCTTGGGACTAATTTGAATGTTCTTCCACCCCTTCAGTATGTGATACAAGATAAGCGGGAAAACTTCCAAAGACATACTTAAGAGAACTCTTTGAATAAACAACCTCTTGTTTGTCTGCAATGTTAAAATTATCCAGAATCCTGGCAAAGTAATCTCTCATACAAAAGAAACCACACCAAAAAAAATTCATACTTACCTCAAAGTGTTTTTTGACAGTTGTATGAAGTTGTCTTCATACTGCTTCCTTGTTGTTCCTCCACCCACAACCTCAATGTTGAAGATGTTCAATGCTACTTGAATAGAAGGTTTAATAAAAACATACCACATTACCAGACTTGTCACGGACAACACATTGAATGTTATCCCATGCAACTGTAAGACACCGATGGGGGCAACAGAAGCATTGCCATCCTCGAGCTCTTTGTTCTCAACTTGATCGCCATTATTTCTCTGTACATCAGGTTTCCTTCTGAATGCTACAAACTTCACCGTAAGGGCTGCCACGCCAGCGGCAAGTACGGTTGCCACGTTTGGTGGCACCATGCTCCTCTATTGCCAATTCCAAACAAACCAATGGAAACCAAATTAGTACCGGCAACTTAACCCCTATAATCAATCTTGGAGCGGTTTTTTAGCTCCTTGTATGTATACGATAATTTGAGATTGTACAACATCAATATCCATCCGGATATGATTCTTCGGTAGATAGTAATCTCATGTTGTATTGCAAGGTGACACTGCTTGACACCCACACAAAGTAACTTAGAAAGAATTGATGAAGATGATTTCGAATCATCACATATAAAGAGAGACTACACACTTGGTATGAAACTGCCAAGACTCTCGTTTAGGGGTTAACAAAGTATACCAAACATAAAATTCTCAATCAAGAGTGAATTAAGATTGTTCAAGAACTCCACGAAAGAAAAGATTAAATAGAAAGAAAACTTGTCATCCCAATTAGTTATTTGCAAGGCAAGAGTTAGTGAACAAACTGTGGAAACCCAAGGATTCAACAGCCACATGGCAAGTACCCAGGATCACTTGCAGTCCTAGTTCTAGATCAACTTAGCCACATCCAATATTTATTGATGAAGGATACTATAATCTGCTATGATACAAACAATTCAACAATGTGACATTCACTTGAGGAAAAACTGGCAACCAATTTTATTGTTTTGCATATAAGTCTTTGCTTAGCTTGAAAGTGATGCGTGTTTGGTTGATGTTGAATGTTGGCCATCCCAGGGGTCGTTCATGGATACCGTAAGAGTAAAAGCCCACTTGTAAGCGTCACTTGCACTATCCCATTGTCCAACACAACCTACAGTTGCACTTCACCCAGATTATACTACTTCCAACCTAAAACAAATATATCACCCCAATAGCACACCAAATTCACTGGACCATTTCTTGCAAATTAATTGCACAGCTTCCGCCAAACCACCATGACTAAGTACAAGATTGAGACAATGTATACACGTTCACATGGCATAGTGCTGATTTCTCATATGAATCAATCAAATAACCAAAGCAACAGGCTCACGTATTTATCTTGCTCAGTCAGCACAACATCTGCAGCATCATCTCTCTTCCCAAGAGGATGTTGTTGGTGGTCCTTCAATATGCCCTCCATCTTCACAATCTTGAAACTTAGAATTGAACCATTCCAAATTGAAAAAAACTACAAATTACGTATTATATCTACCATCTTCTCTGCGTCGCATTAATCCACTCTTGAACCTGAGTCAACTTCAGACTCAAACCCTGGGTTTATTGAATATCCTATTTCTAGAGAATGTTTACTTTCAGAACTTGAGCAACCTTGACTCATGCGCTATAAGCTGGAATTGGGGAAGGCACGAAAGATACGCATATATGAATGATGACATTCATATATTAGCATAATTGAACATCATAAGGTAGATGTGTCTAACTCAATTACTTATCTTAATCCGACACCTAGTATATTGTTATGCAATTTGGTGTGATTCCAAGAACAGACACCAAAAAGACATGTGATTAAAAGGATTGGACTATGCAAAATATGTAACTTAACCATTTTAGGCTCGAAAGCCAACATAATAGGGGAGGGGCCCTACATGACCACTTGATGAGCACAATAATCTTCACTTTGAGAATGAATAACATATTCATATGAGCTCTGAAAATGATGAGGAAAGTGGCTACAGCCATGATTTGGATTCGCTGACCATCTTGTAGTGTGTGTTGTATATTTGGGGAAGTGGGCTACTTGGAAAAAGTAACCATTCAAGATCCATCTGCTATATGCGGAATCATATTTTCTTCTTGGTCTCTCTCCTGCACAGAATAAAAAGCATGACAAGCATCGTTATACAAATAATCGTGTGACATGCAAGGAATAATCAACGAGAATGAACCAAGTGAGAGGATATTGTTGTCACCTTTGACTGCAGCCCACACGTCTTTGAGCACCTTCGATATTCGGGGAGCCTACAATTTAATGTAGAGTGATTAGGTAGCTAGGAGTTTAAATGCGGCTCTCTCAAAAACTGGTGCTACTATAATGGGGGTGAGCTCCCAGTTTTTATAGTCAGGGTGTGGTGGTGTTCATCGCGTGGATTGGAAGCCAAATCAAATTAAACGTCAGACGCAGGTCCGACATGGTGAGGGAGCAATCTGGAAGACGAAGAAATGAGGCTCCAGGTTTCGACAAAGTTAGCACGTTTGGATTGCAATGAAAGTCTCAATTTCAGATCAAGTGGTTAGCAATCCAACAAATTTAATCAATCCGAGTCAAATGTAAGGTATGCGTGCAACCCTATTGTGGGCATTTCCAACTCCATGGACAATTTCTTGCACCAAATTGGGAATTTTCCCTTTTGGTTAGCAATTGTGAATCATGAAGATGGTCACTCCAAGCCCAAGAATAACTCAATTGTAGAAATGGCAATCAAGGAAAACATACCCAAGAATGAATGCTCTGCCAATGCTCTTCAAACGGTCATTGAGGAAGTAGACACAAGCACCAAGCGTAACAGCTACGTACTTGAGGACAAAAATAGTCATCAATGTTGATGTATTCATAATGCTTATTTTCATAAAAACACAAAAACTGTAGTATTTGCACCTATACTTGAAGGAGATGTTAAGATGATTGTAGACCTACAAGGCTGGTCCTCTCTTTGCAGGATTGAACACACTCCACGTTTGGACAAGTCGTTTGGACGTTTCCGAGAATCTGTACTGTCTGTAGGATGGATTGTTGTGGTAATGCCAACCCCACCAAGACATTTGTCCTCAGCTTCACGTTCTTGCAAAGAACCGGAATTACGAAGTTGTGTGTTCCCAACCATAGTATCCGATGCCTCCGCCATGTTTCGCTTGTGAAACTTGCTACTAGACTTTCCAAGGGAAGAAGGCACTGCATGCTCCAAGTGGTTAATAGGTTATGAAAAAATCAGTGAGAGCATTCATCAAATTCTCTTTAAGCTCTGCTTTCAAACTTCAATTCTTATATCCCGGAATCCATTCACAAAATCGATTGTTGACCCTTGGGGCATGCCCACCATCTTCTCTCACCCAAAATTGCTGGGAGATTTCAGAGTCACTTGTTAGACGTTCAATTCCTGTTTGAATTCAGACTCCCAAAAGTTTGATTGACAAATGTTTAGATGGGTCAATTGTGGATTCGTTTCTGTCTCTTTCAACTCCGTGCCCAGGGTTGAGGGGTGATGAATACGGCATTATTTTTGTTAGTAGTCTGGTTGTTGGTTCCTAATTTGCAGAGGACGAGCAAAAGATGTGAAGAAGGGTATCAATCAATGACATGGAAAAATGTGGAGGGAATGGGAGTTCGGATTCTGCCCCTCATCCATGCTCATGCACCTGCACCTGCATGCCTACACAATGTCTAGACCGGAACGCCAGAAATGATATATGTATATCACAACAACTTAATGTCAGGATGGAAGGGCAGGAACCCCAGTGCCAGTGTGGTGGGGGTTGAATTTTTGCTACCTTCTTTCTTGTTACTGGAAATGCTCGGAGTCCGTCGACCTTATGATTTCCTCACAAGCAGGAACTTGATCGGAGCTAATTAGCCTCTTCCGGCTTCACCTCACGAAGCCTTGCAGGACATACAAACCCCCCGCATTTGATCATTATTGAGGCACCCTCAGAAGGAACGATGAAAACAATGGTTCATCCGAAGTGACCACCAATACTCGTCGAATAAAAAACTTCTTAGTTCTACCCAGCCGTCTCTCCCACGACTAACCTGCAAAACGAAGACCCATGATGATGAACGTCCGAGTGATTCAGAGCATCAAAGACAATAGGATGCATGTTTCAAATATCCCTAGTCACTCGCTGTATTGCGAGACATAGCAACCCTGACTTATCCCACCTCAAGCAGTGGCCATTTGGAAGCTAATCACCAACATATCATACGAAGAAGATTTGACTATAAGTTCTTTTGTCTGTAAGATAATGGTTTTTTAACACCATGGTACCATGTGACAAATTCTTACATCATAGATTGATAAATTGCAATACTAAAAGATCTACATTTTCACATTGTAATGTTGTGGTCTTAGTATGGCCATTGCTTTGACTTTTAGAGATATTATGACCTAAATCCGTGTGGGTCACAATCACATGCCAAACCTGAGAATTACTATGAACATTTAATATTAGTGTAATATCCACGTTACAGTGTCCTTCAAAGCTTTGAAAATACGCAGTGGTCATGTTGTTGGGATTTGATATCCCTGCCTCTGTTCACAATATCGATCACTAAGTTAACCCTTAGATACTTTAGTGAAACGTATTCCTGATTCATTGGACAAAACCATGGAGTTCAGTTTAACCGAGAAAACACCCTATGCAAGAATAGGTAAACGAGGCATTCTCTCTATGCATTTTGTGCCCTATCGTCAATTAACAACAAGATGTATCGAAGACCCGATTGAACTACTAAGATACATCAAATAGCCCCCATCCCTGGTGTTAGGGCCTTGATAAGATATAGGTTTGCAAATTCAGCTCAATGGAAGCATAGAGATTATGTCGCAACCCTTGCTAGGTCCCTTAATAATCTTGCCAATTTTCGTTTCTAGCAAAGGTTACGAGTGCTAACCCTTCGCATTCCGCCATGCTAATGGATAGCTCCTCTTACCCCGGACCAATAGTTCATAGGAGGGAACCAACCCTCCTACTTTGCTTTCGGGACTCATCCCTCAATCGGTAACCCATTTCCCCAATCCTATGTTGATCATCGCGTTGCCGGAGCAACACTACAACAACCCGAAGCATACTAGGCAACTATGGCCTCACAATAGGCCAAAGCCCATGGAGGCCTTGCCGTTCGGCCTCGGGTGGGTGAGGCCACACCACCTCACCCATATAAGCCTCTAGGACATCACGCGGGGCCCCTACCTCACCATCAACCAACCTCTTGTCTCTCTACCAAGAGTTGGGGCCAAGTGGACATTTTCCTTTAGCTGCTGGGCCTAGAACCCCCCAGCAGCTTCAGACCATCATAACTTCCTTGTATGATGTCTGATCATAACAACCAACCACTCCATCCTCATCTACGCTTCACGTAGATGCCGATGGACTCCTCACTTGCCCCATTTGAGCAAGTCTTGAGGAAGTTATGCCTGTTTGAACCTTGGCAGTCCCGGGAATCACTCCCAGGCACTGCTGTACCAGGGCGCTGTCCCGGGACAGCGCCCCACTCAAATGGCCATAACTCCTAGCTCACACCTCCGATTGAGGTGTTCTTGAGCTTTCTAGAATCACCACGCCATGAGCTACGCATAGCTCATGGCCTTACCCTTGTGCCTCCTAGTCTTCGTGGGTGGGAGGCGTTCCCAACGCCCGGGGCCCTCACCCACACTAGGATCACTTGGGCCCTCTCACCAACGGCGCCACAAGTCCCGGGTGTCGCTCCGGGGTCCCCCTTGTGCCCATGGTGTTTCGGGCACTCCTCATGGAGAGGTGCGCGACAGATTACCTGAGTCAAAAGGCAACACCATGTGATCCTTATTCAATTTAAAGTGCAACATAGACCCTAACTTGCCAGCAAGTTCTTCCCTACCAAATGATGAAAATGAGTACCTATCAAACCTCTTCGAGAATCTTCGCAGCTAGAGAAGAAGGTTCATGTTGTGTGCATCTTGAAAACATGATGGCAAGGGCCCTACATAGTAAAAAACGAAGTACCAACAACTCAAAAGTCTATGCAGATTTGAGAGTCAATTCGAAATTGCATAGAAATTATATGGCAGCAACATACATGCTGATATGTAGCTAATAGTTTGTACCCTAAACACAACTGGCTACAGTTTAGGGTACTCTCTCCCTCTCTCGTCAAATAAAACAATGTACACAAATGTGTGTCTGCCATATGCATTTTTGCTATAGAAGACTAGATAAATGTGATTCCCGCATACATAGCCATGGCGAATTCATTCAATTTGAACTATGCCTTATTGTTCCAGACACAAAGCCTTTCCTTACGAGATTCACTAGAGGCTTCATTCACAGTATCACTGTGACTCATCCAATCGCATTATTCCAAGTCTCGTCCAAATTAACCATATCCTTGATTGCAGACCCCATACACAAGCATGCTTTTGCACTTAGAGATACAAAATCTTTGATCCACAAGCCTTTCCTCGCCACATTAACTACAAGGCTTCAATCACAGCACCACAACGACTCGTCCTACCGCCACAATCCAAACCTTGATGTCACACAGAGACAAGATAAATCTTTGATTTACACAATCTTTCCTAATGATTAGGGAACCACAAGGTTCCTGAAGCAATTCTACCCACCTGCCATTGGCAATCTCAATCTTGTGCGTTCGCCCGAAGATACACTCGCCTCGCACCTTCTCCTTGTACTTCTTGTCCAAAAAATATTCTTGGAACTCCTTCACTTGCTGCCTCTAGTACTGAATGTTAACGGCGGATCTCACTTTCCCCTGACATAAGCAAGGATTGAAAGATTCATGGCTGCCGCTCGTCCTCGTCACCTTCCAACACCCGCTCATAGCACCGCTCCCTGGTCACCCCATGACTACCCCAGCCGTCCCTTTTCGACCTTCACCGACCCACTTGAACCCCCAGGCCGGCCCTTGGCAACCCTTGCTGTGAGGCCAAACCCCCCACCCTTAAGCGTCCGTAGTCCGAGTAGTGGGTTTGGGCTCACATTCCTCCGCGGTATTGGATTTGGACTTGGATGAGTCCATAGTGCAAGGTTCACCCTTCAAGTGGTCTTGGATTTAACTAGCTCCTTCATAAACCCAGCTCCTTCATAAACCCAGCTTCTTAGCTTCTAACTAAACAAACCCAGCTCCTTCATAAACCCAGCTCTTTACTTTCTAACTAAACAAACCCAGCTCCTTCATAAACCCAGCTCCTTCATGAACCCACAACTTTGTAGTTGTAATCCCCAACTACCTCACTAATTATTCAAGCCCTTAACTAATCTTCCTACCTAATTTCCCTAATTCTACTAACAACCCCTTTCTAATCACACAATTCTTCTCTAATCCTAAAATCCTAAAATCCTAGAGAGGAGAGGGGGAGAGAGAATTTCCTAACTTCACTAAGACTAACTAATCCACACAAGTATATTTTTGCACTCATCACAACATCAAGTGCTCAACTCTTAAACATGGAACTTGCAACCACGTGTATTCAAAACATGAACTTAAAGTACCACAAATTGGAATCATGAATTAACTTTAAAATCCTTCACGTCAACACTAATTCTACCAAGAGGTCAAGCCCTCTTCAAGGCTAACAAGCCTTGGCTCTCAAACTAAAAACTAAGCACACACATGTGCTCCAATATGGCTTCCCACACCCACACTTATAACTCGTGGGGTGCCTTGGAGCACAAAGGAAAGAGAGGATGAGTGAGGGAAGAATGAGGGATTATATAGTAAGCTTGAGGGGGTGAGCACCCTCAAGGCTCACGATAAGCCCTTGAGATTTCCTCCTACTTAGTAGGTGCCAATCCTATCTTCTAAGTCTTCCTCCCTCAAATGATCAACAAGGATCCTAATTCGAACATTTAACTAGCCTTGGCTTTCTACCTACCACACTTTACCAAACTTGGGATGCTTCAACCCAAACTTAGCCTCCTTCGCTTTCCGCCGCCATAACTTTCTCCCCTTACTTTCCCAAATCGTCGCTCACCACTTAATTCAAACCACGATGCTTAACTCGTGATTTGATTGGTGCTTTGAGAATTTGCTTATCCTCCACCTTGCATTCTTCCTTGGGCCTTCCCCATTAAGTGGCCATGATGAGGTGGTCCACTTGTGCGCTCCATGTGATCCTCCATTCATCCCAATTCGAATGCACTTGCCTCTTGAGTCACTTTGGTTGTCTCCATCCATTTGTACTAGCCTACTCACTAACTACTCAATCCAAGTTCTCCTTACCTATCCTCATTCACTCAAATCCTTCCGAAGGTAAAAACACAATAACAACTCACATCCTAGCCTATTACAACATGGTACTTCTAAGACTAACATTTCACTCTTTTTATATTTTTGTGAAGTAACATGCTACTTCAAAGTGCATCAACTAACGTTTCAAGGGTCTAAGACTAAATGTGGGCACCCTTTTGGGCTCACATAATTGGCGACCATCGGGGGATGAATCCAAACATCTCTTGCTCCAAGGGTAAGTTGCCTAGTCAAGCTCGGTACTCCTTACATCTACTTCCCGATGTACGGGTAGGAAAGAGCTCACCATTCAACGTTTCCAATTGAATTGAATTATTAGGAAAGACCTCATAGACAAGGTAAGGTCCTAACCATACCGCATTGAATTTCGCCGGAAATTCAAGCTTTCGTGCGTCTTGAATCATGACCATCATTCCCGGTGTTAGGGCCCTTCTCTTATATCGTTTGTCGAAAGTAATCTTTCTCCTTCTTTGGATTGCCTCAATATGTTGAGCCGCCATTCTCCTCCCTTCGTCAAGTGCTTCCAAATCGGTTAGTCGATTTCGTAAGGATTGACTTTCGGTAAGTCTCGTACTCACGGCCACCCTAAGTGACTCGACTTCATATTCGATTGGTAGTGTCGCTTCAAGACCATAGACTAAGGAAAATGGTGTAGCACGCGTAGTTACCTTATAGGTTGTACGGTATGCCCAAAGTGCCGCCATTAGTTTCGTATCCCAATCCCGCTTCGAGTCTATAACCGTCTTGCGTAGTATACTCACCAAAATTCCGTTAACCCTTTCCGTTTGTCCATTGGTTTGTGGGTGGTAGGGAGTAGTCTTCCGGTGATCAATTTTAAATTTCTCTGTCATCTCTCGAATCAAGTCATTCAAAAAGTGAGTACCCCTATCGCTTACTAGGATCTTCGGCACCCCGAACCGCGAAATTATGTTTTCGTACATAAATGTTGCCGCGTGTTCCGCCGTGTCGGTCTTCACCGCTTTGGCTTCCGCCCACTTGGTGAGGTACTCGGTTGCCACCACAATATATTTCATTCCTTTTGAAGATTGGGGATGGACCTCACCCACATAGTCGATGCCCCATTTTTCGAAAGGAATTAAGGGTAATGATACATGTAAAGGCATCTCCATTCTAAGGTCGTCTCGGGCATACCGTTGGCAAGCGTCGCATTTCCTTACATAGTCATGGGCGTCCTTAAATAGTGTAGGCCAAAAGTAGCCCGCTCTAAGTATTTTTTGCCCGGTGAGTTGACCCGAGAAGTGACCGCCGCAAGCGCTATCGTGGCAAGCGATTAAAATCGCTTCAACCTCCGTTTTTGACACGCATCGTCGTAAAATACCATCGGACCCCCTTCTAAACAACCTATGGCCCACTACAACAAATTGCCTACTATTTACCCTCACCTTCCTTCTCTCTTCTTTTGTCCACTCTTTGGGCAACTTGTGGGTTGTTAGAAATTCCACTATGCCCGCATACCACGCCGGTGTAGAAGTGACCACAAAGAGGCTATCATCTACTAACATATCATTTACCGGATTTTTTCCTATCTCCTCCGACAACCTAGACAAGTGGTCCGCTTGTAAATGCATACGACCCGGTTTATATTCCACCGTGTAGTCGAATTCTTCTAATAACAAAACCCACCTAGCTAACCTACCACTTAACTCCGCCTTGTTAATTAAATACTTGATAGCCATGTGGTCAACAAAAAATACAACCGGGTTGCACATGAGGTAATGCCTAAACTTTTTAACGGAAAACACCATGGCTAGGCACTCCCTCTCCGTTGTAGAGTAGTTTCTTTCGGCGGGGGTCAATTGCTTACTCGCATAAGCTATAGGTTGATCCTTCTCTTTTTCTCCCGTTGCTTGACAAAGCGCACTCCCTATTGCCACATTACTAGCATCACAATAGACGTGAAAAGGTTTACCCCAATTGGGTGGTATCAACACCGGATAGGTGCTCAACCTATCCCGCAATTCCTCAAAGGCTTTTTGACAAGCATCCGTCCACTCGAATTTGACATCCTTTTTGAGCAAATGGGTAATGGGCACCGCTATCTTTGAAAAATTAGGAATAAGTTCCCGGTACCATCCCACATGTCCTAACAACTTAGAGATCCCCTTGGAATTGGTTGGAGTTGCCAAGTCGCTTATGGCCGCAATCTTATCCGGATCGGGTTCTCTACCTTTCTCACTAACAACATAACCCAACAACACTCCCTTATTCACTCCCAAAAATGTCTTATCCGGGTTCAATGCTAACCTCATCTTCCTACACCTAACCAATGCCTCCCTAACACAATGTAGGTGATCATCCACATTACTTTGTGTGCTTAAATCGTCCACAAAGACGGTCATGGATTTGAACAACAAGTCGGTGAAGATATACATTACTAATCGTTGGAAAGTAGCCGGGGCATTACATAACCCAAATGGCATCACTACCCACACAAAAGTACCCCAAGGTGTAGTAAAAGCCGTTTTATGGATATCTTGGAGGGCTATGGAAATTTGATTATAACCCGCATACCCATCCATAAAGGTATATCGCGAATGACCTCCAACCTCCTCAAGCAACAAGGTGATAAAAGGTAAGGGGAAGTGATCCTTTTGTGTGCACGAATTCAATTTCCTATAGTCGACACAAACCCTTAATTTCCCATTTTTTTTCTTTACTAAGACCATAGGAGAAACCCAATCCGTGATTTCCACCGGCTTGATAAACCCGGCCTTCAATAACCTTTCCAATTCCGCTTTCACCAACAATTGCAATTGAGGATTCATCCTCCTCTCCTTTTGTCTAATTGGCCTCGCCCCCGGAATTAAAGGAATCCGGTGCTCTACCATTTCCCTAGGAATTCCCTTAAGCTCATCGTAGGACCATGCAAAAGTATCACTAAACTCATCCACCAAATTGCTATACTCCCTAACCTCTTTCTCCCCCAATTTGGAGCCCATCTTCATTTGTCGGGTTTTTCCATTCTTTAATTTCACATCCACGTACCGCCAATCCGCTTCCGACACATGTGCTTGTTCCTCTTTGTTCCGATACCAATCGGAAGGCACATTGGGGTAATCTTTCACATCTTGACCTACAACTATCCCCGTAGACGTGGTCTTGAAATGTAAAGGCTCCTCCAATTTCGATGACTCAATAATCACATCCTCCTCTTGAGTCCCATCTACATGAATTAAACTAACCTCACCCTCTTCCACGTCATCTACCCAAGGTGTTAACCCACCGCTAATCCACTCTTCCTCGGTGAGCACCTCACATGGCTCCAACAATGAGCCCTCTCCTAAACTAACACTAGGAAATTCACTCCCTAAGCCTACTTGGTGAAATGTAACCATCACATCAACCTCGGACTCGGGGTACTCCCTTAGCCATTGGGCATAATCCCCATTATCCCCATAATTGTAAAAATTAGGACCTAGACTTCCCGAGCCCGAATCTATAACAACCCTTTGACCTTCGGGATGGACGACTCCCACCAATGCCTTGCCAATCTCATTCTCGTTTAAGTCATCAATTTCCTTCTCCAATGGCAAATACATCTCCTTCTTCATCCATCCTTCTAATGAACCAATGGACACTATGACCCTATTACCCTCCGGACCATAAGTGATGGATGGTTTAGGTCCACCCCAATTGACCATAGCATTCGCCATCCGCAACCAAGGCCTACCTAGCAAAATGGGGAAGGTGTCCTTGTTGGAGTGCATTTTAATGACATGGAAGGTGACCAAGTACTCCTCACCTCCCGTAGTCATTCTACAATCCTTGATCATCCCCAAAGGCGTAGTCGAACTTTGATTTGCCATATTTATGACCAAAGGTGAAGGCCCCGTGAGTCCAAGTCCCAATTTTTTCATAGTATCCTCCGGTAGTATATTTAGACTACTCCCTCCGTCGACTAGCACATTAGGAACCACCTTATCTACTATAACAACTTCTATTTCTATAGCTTTCACGTCTCTTCCACCTTGTGATTGGATCCTAGCGGCTATTTTAGCTTTCACCTTCCTCATCCTCTTGTGTACCGGCATTCCCTCCTTTAATGTTTTCCTTGCCGTGGGTGAAATTTCCAATAGTTGGCCGAAAGTAATATCCGCCTTGAGTGTACTAAGGTCCGTCCACAAGTCGTACCCGGTACATCTTTCCACCTTAGAATTACCCACTACGTCGAATTCGTCTACGGGAACCCCCGGTCCTTCCCATTCACCCACATCGCTATTATCCAAGTCATGTACCGCATTAGTCCTCTCCCTATCTTGTAAAATTATATTTTCCCTCTCCACATCCTTAGTAGCTCTTCTAGCTACCCTATGCAACTCGGAGAGATTAATCTCTTCATCCGAAGAGTAATTTCCTTGCTCTCCTATTCCTACCTCCAACGAGGCATCCCCTCTCCTAGCCCTAGTAGTTACCGCTAGTGCAGGTGCTTCTTCAACCACACCCTTACCCTTCACTAACTCATATGTAATAGCATTGGTGTGAGGAGGCCATTGACTTTGCTCCTCTCCAATTCTCGTTGGGAGAGGAAGCATGTCATCACATGTGGCCTCCAACACTCCATCCATGAACCTAACATCTTGGGAGTTAGATGGTCCCGGATCCGTTGGAGGCGCTTGTCTCCCGTTACTACCATTAGGTGGAACTCCTTGTCTATTTTGTATTGGAATGTAACCGGTTGTAGTTTGCAAGCCCGCCGGTGGATGAAAAGTTTGCCTAGCATTACTATGGTCATAGTATAAGTTAGGTGGCCTAAGTTCATTGGCCGGTACTCCTTGTGGCCTAGCACCTCGCATATTATCCCTTGCTTGTTGTTGTGGATTAGCCACCGGGTAAGGGACATTAATTATTTTGTCCGGTTGGCGACACGTATCCGAGGGATGACTTCCTCCACAATTGCTACAATTAAACTCTTGACCTTCGGACCAACATTGTCCTTGAGCGTGCCACCTTCCACAAAAGGGATGAAATTCCTTCTTCTCTAAATTTTGGCCACCTTGCCCTCTAGGTTGTGGTCCTCTATTGCTTCCATTTCCATAGTGAGGTGGCGCTTGACCTCGTTGATTTTGTTGAGGTGGGTTACCGTTTCCTCTTTGGTCACGGTTTTGTCCACTTCTACAAAATTGACGCGTGTGGCCCGGTTGGCCACATTGGACACACCATAATCCGGAAGAATGCCTACCCGACTCAACCGGGGGTGGAGGCCCCGGTTGTTGACTCCGGATCATTAATGACATTTGATCCGTGAGGCTTTGCATTTGTTTTATCATAGCCTCTTGGAATCCTAGTTGGCTAGCACCTAGTCTTCTCTCAACCTCCTCCAAGTGTGGATCCGTTCTAGGGGCCGGTAGTGCCAAAAGAGGTGCCGGTTCCCTAACCGCTAAAGGTCGGGGACCGGTGTCCACAATGGCATATGGAATTTGGTTCTCATACTTAGCGGGTTCTACCGCTACCACCCTAGGGCGTATGGGGATGAATTGTGGGATCAATTCATCCTCCCTTCTCCATAGCCTTTCGTGATCTTTATCCAAGTTTTCAATATCTCTAGCCGCACGCTTGGCATCCGCCAAGGTCAAGGGATTCCTTTCTAGAACACCCCTAATAGTTCCGGACTTAAAAAACCCTTGAATGAAAAATTGCTTTAGCGTGTCGTCGTTGAGCATGGTACCCACAAATCTAGTGCACACTAAATCAAACCTCCTAATGTAAGCCGAAATTTCTTCCTCCCTTCCTTGCTTCAATGACGACAATGCCCTTAATGCGGTACTTTGACCCACTTCCGGCCTAAATTCGTTAAGAAACTCCCTTTGTAATTGTTCCCATCCCCTAAAATGTCCCTCGGCATGATCCCGATACCATTCATAGGCTTCCCCCTCTAGAGTGGTAGGAAACCACACTAACCAATAACCCGGGTCGGTTATGAGGAAGCTAGCCAACCGTTCGATATACCGTTCCATGTGCCGAGAGGGGTCCTCATCCTTGGTCCCATAAAATTTAGGGAGATGAGATGGCATATCCATCGCCGCTAAATTTTGTGGAACCACAATTGGTAGGCCTCTTGGCCTAACCAATGGGTCTATTGGAGGTATAGGAGGTATGGGCGGAATTGGGGGTATGGGTGGTGGATCCATCCCCCGTTCCTCGGCCATGGTGACCGGTGAACTATTCAACAATCCCCTATCAACTTCTACCGGGAATTCTTCTCTAAGTGTGTAATTTTCCGAAGAAGTCT
This sequence comes from Polytrichum commune, assembly GCA_950295325.1. Taxonomy (NCBI): domain Eukaryota; kingdom Viridiplantae; phylum Streptophyta; class Polytrichopsida; order Polytrichales; family Polytrichaceae; genus Polytrichum; species Polytrichum commune. The sequence goes on along the minus strand of OX485806.1, from coordinate 51,031,014 downwards.
CACCACTCAATTTGGAGGGAGTGATCTCCTCTTCAAGTTGAGCTCCGAGTTCTAAGGTGTCTAGAATTGACCTAGTCCTAGGTTCGACGTTCAAACAACTCTCTATTCTAACATTATCTTGTTCTAATCTATCACTGATTTTAGAGGACCGCCTCTTTCGAGTAGATTTCTCTAGTCCTACTATCAAACTTGGTTTTTGTGAGCGAGTCCTACCTTGCATTCCATAAGAATCGATCGACCCTCACTTGACCACACATAATCCTAGCAATTCCCCTCTTAATATTTTCACTTGTCTTGGTGTGGTTATAATTTTTTTAGGAGGTGAGGAAAAGAACCTGCAAGCCCACTTAGGTGAAAGAATCCCAATAGGGGATAGGCATGTTCATGTTAATTTTTTGGTTAAGTCGGAGCATCACCTCCGCACCTTCCCGCAAATTAACACTCACCACAATACCGATTGTGAGGGGGTGACCTTCCGAGTAGATTATGTTAAAAGTCGAGGCTTCACCCTTCAACTTCTCACACCATCCACAATTCGGGAATTACCCTCTACAACGGATAACAACAATCACGAGTACAAAAGGCATTCCTTAATTAGTTAATGAGTTCACTTTGAAGAAATAAACATACCTTGAGCAATCGCATCCCCCTGTGAGTTAGCACTCCCCTCAATCGTGACTCAATGTAACAACACCATAAACTTTGTGAAATATTAATTTAATCTAGAGCATGAAATGACAACTCCCAAAACTTTGAGACTCACCCCGAGGTGAGTGTCAAAGTTCAATGTCCTAAGGTGAATTTACCCTCTAATGTTTTAATGAGCTACTCGGTTATAGGTTCCTTTTAAGTTCTTAGCAAATCCCCAAAAAGATTGAGGACGTACCTTCGCCGCGCTCCTTCCTCAAAAATAAATTTGCGTAATTGACAATGCAATTCATTCCAAGGAATAGTTGAAATACAATGAATTCAAATGTAACCCAAAGAGAGAATACTTACCGAGTTTCGGGTGCTCCTTCCCTTCTCTCAAGTTTGTGTCTCCAATTTTTCCTAGTTGCCTCCAAGTCTCCTAGTCGCCTCCAAGTCTTGTAACTACCTTCCGCTTCGCTCCCGGCGGACGCACCAATTATGTGAGGCCAAACCCCCCACCCTTAAGCGTCCGTAGTCCGAGTAGTGGGTTTGGGCTCACATTCCTCCGCGGTATTGGATTTGGACTTGGATGAGTCCATAGTGCAAGGTTCACCCTTCAAGTGGTCTTGGATTTAACTAGCTCCTTCATAAACCCAGCTCCTTCATAAACCCAGCTTCTTAGCTTCTAACTAAACAAACCCAGCTCCTTCATAAACCCAGCTCCTTCATAAACCCAGCTTCTTAGCTTCTAACTAAACAAACCCAGCTCCTTCATAAACCCAGCTCCTTCATAAACCCAGCTCTTTACTTTCTAACTAAACAAACCCAGCTCCTTCATAAACCCAGCTCCTTCATGAACCCACAACTTTGTAGTTGTAATCCCCAACTACCTCACTAATTATTCAAGCCCTTAACTAATCTTCCTACCTAATTTCCCTAATTCTACTAACAACCCCTTTCTAATCACACAATTCTTCTCTAATCCTAAAATCCTAAAATCCTAGAGAGGAGAGGGGGAGAGAGAATTTCCTAACTTCACTAAGACTAACTAATCCACACAAGTATATTTTTGCACTCATCACAACATCAAGTGCTCAACTCTTAAACATGGAACTTGCAACCACGTGTATTCAAAACATGAACTTAAAGTACCACAAATTGGAATCATGAATTAACTTTAAAATCCTTCACGTCAACACTAATTCTACCAAGAGGTCAAGCCCTCTTCAAGGCTAACAAGCCTTGGCTCTCAAACTAAAAACTAAGCACACACATGTGCTCCAATATGGCTTCCCACACCCACACTTATAACTCGTGGGGTGCCTTGGAGCACAAAGGAAAGAGAGGATGAGTGAGGGAAGAATGAGGGATTATATAGTAAGCTTGAGGGGGTGAGCACCCTCAAGGCTCACGATAAGCCCTTGAGATTTCCTCCTACTTAGTAGGCGCCAATCCTATCTTCTAAGTCTTCCTCCCTCAAATGATCAACAAGGATCCTAATTCGAACATTTAACTAGCCTTGGCTTTCTACCTACCACACTTTACCAAACTTGGGATGCTTCAACCCAAACTTAGCCTCCTTCGCTTTCCGCCGCCATAACTTTCTCCCCTTACTTTCCCAAATCGTCGCTCACCACTTAATTCAAACCACGATGCTTAACTCGTGATTTGATTGGTGCTTTGAGAATTTGCTTATCCTCCACCTTGCATTCTTCCTTGGGCCTTCCCCATTAAGTGGCCATGATGAGGTGGTCCACTTGTGCGCTCCATGTGATCCTCCATTCATCCCAATTCGAATGCACTTGCCTCTTGAGTCACTTTGGTTGTCTCCATCCATTTGTACTAGCCTACTCACTAACTACTCAATCCAAGTTCTCCTTACCTATCCTCATTCACTCAAATCCTTCCGAAGGTAAAAACACAATAACAACTCACATCCTAGCCTATTACAACATGGTACTTCTAAGACTAACATTTCACTCTTTTTATATTTTTGTGAAGTAACATGCTACTTCAAAGTGCATCAACTAACGTTTCAAGGGTCTAAGACTAAATGTGGGCACCCTTTTGGGCTCACACTTGCAAACCCCCATCCCCACACATGCCAACCCACTCCAACCCACGTCAACCCACTCCAACCCGGTTCAGACTTTGCACTACAAAGCTTTAAAAGTGAAAACAACAGAAAGGAACCAATCATCTAGAGATTGACAAGAGAGTATGTGTTTCACAATCTTCACCAAGTTTCATAGTTTTTTGTATAATGTGCTTTGTGCAACTTGGACTTGTAAATCCTCTAGATACCCACAGCTTGTGGGTTAAGAGAAGTCACCAACATGAGTAAATGCAAGTTTTTTGTGACTCCAAATCTCAATATTGCCTGAGCTCATAATAATTTGCTCACTAACTTATTGTATCCTACAAACCACAATAGAAATCGTCCCACTATGAAGAGCCACTTGAATTCCAATATCCCTAGATAGTACCACTCCAGTCAATGGCTGGTGGACTTGATTAGAATTGAATCAAATAACCAGAGATCTGCAGCACCTCAGATTCATCTTACAAATTTGTGTTGCTTTCTACAAATCGACGCAACATGCAGGTCAGAGACAGGCAACTGATAATCTAGCATCTTTCCAAGCCAAATGAATCCCAACTATTTGATTCCAACTGATTACTGCGAAAACGGCATGCTCTTCCCCAAAGAATGTATTTTTAACAAGAAAATAATGCAATGTACTAACTTCCAAGATTCAAGCTAGCCTTATCAAGTAGCATCATCATCACTATTGTTTTGTACAGAAGCACCAAGCTGCATAAAAGTTGAGAATGACTTCTAGAGCTGCGATTGAAATGAACTTCCTTCTGCATTAGTGGCATCTTTGGAGATCAATTCCACAGGGACAGCAACAGACAAATCAAGTTTCTTCAATCTTACTGTTCCCAGATTTCGCTCTAGAAATTCTTCCTCTGCCTGTCCTTCAATAAGGAAAGCCCTATCAACAGTGAGGGAACTTACGTAGCCGATGGAAACATGCACAATTGCATTGGCTACAATTGAGGAACCAATATCCACATCAACCTCAAGGAAGTTGGTTCCTTGTGAGTACTTGCAATTATGAGGTGTGGATAAGTCAAAATAATCAGGATAATTCCACACAGGTGCACCATCCATAATCAACTTGGCTTATTATAGAAAAATAGCAAAGGTGTGGGAGTCCAAATTTGACGGAAATACAGAAATACGGATCCATTTTCCGTATTTTTGCTTACCTTAGTGAGGACAATAGGGTCTCTTAGGTTAAAATTTAGGGTACTGGGAATTAGGGCGATCTAAATCCGTCTTACATGGTAAAAAGAAAAAAAAAGGTTATGATTACCGGTCCGGTAAATTGGATTAGGGGACCATTTGAACATGGTCCGGACCGCTGGGCCGGACCAAGTAACGGTTATGCCACGTTCAACTAACGGCCCGGAAGAGGAGAGACAGTTACAACGGACTTATGATGATGCGGGGGGGAAAGAACGCCGTTGGTAAAACTGTTAATTATACCGTTGGTAACAACCGCTGGAAAACGGTTGGCAACCGTTTTCCGTTAAACCGAACGGTAACAGGGGAAGGAAGAGGGAGGAAGGATACTTAAGGGTCCCTTCTTTCTCCTCCCCACTTTTTCTCTCTTTCATCACAAAAGGCAAGTTGTTGAGAGAACGAGTGGTGAGTTTGCCGTCATTTCGAGCCGCCAGCAGTTGGATTGTTGGGACTCCGCACTTTCCAGTCACCGGCCGTTGGCTTGCCGGGACTCTGTAGCCATTAGCCGGAGCAGAGGGAACCCAGAGGGGGGAGAGAGAGTTTCCGTAGTCGAGCCGGAAAGTTAGAAGGGAGAGGAAAATGCCGGAAGCACGGGAAGAGGACCAGAGGGAACCCATCCCGATTCCGCTCAAAGCCCTCATCCCTGCAATCCCGAGGGAGGATAGGGAGCTGCAGGAGCTCGCGGAAGATCTCCGCGTGATGGGCTGCACAGGGTTGCTCTCCAAACCCTGGAACCTCCGAGCAGAAGATACCCTCCGAGAGTTCAAATTCGAGAGGGGAAATCAGTGGCTAGGGACAAAGAGGAGGGATCCGGAAAATTGGACTCCGGATACCTGGAATAGGGTCTACGGGTTTCCTAGGGGGATTGCGGAGGGGTGGGCCGGCCGCCGCGACGGCCTGTTCGCCGGGAAATTCAGAGGGTACGCGGATCCGAAGGATGGCTTCCACCCCGGGAACTGCCGGAACATGAGAGAGCGAAGGGTGTTAGAGTTCCTCCTGCCTATCCTTAACGTGGACAAGCCGAAGCGGATTAGCCTTACCATGGCTAACACCCTGTTCGGTGCTATGTCCGGGGTCCGGCCGGTGAACTGGGGGCTGATCATCCAGGAAATAGTAGGGCGGGCCATCCCCCATATTGGCCGGAAACCCTCCTTCCTCTCGCCCTTCATTCTGCATCTCTACCAACATTTCGACTGCATCTTGGCAGAGGAGGAGGATCTGCTAACGATAGCGGCGGACGAGGTCGCCTACAAGCTCCTTCCGGAAGCCGGAGACCTCGTGACGGAGATTTCCAGCGACCCGATCATTCCGGAAGCACCTCCCTCCTCACCTGGGAGCCCGCCGCCCACCATCTCGAGGCCACTCTCTCCTCCTCTTCCTCATCATCATCCGGAACCCGGACCCAGCCGGGAGACCACTTGGCGGAATGTGGACCTCGCCGCTTGGGACTTTCCGGAAAATCCCTTCAAGCGGGTCCAGGAGGTGATGGAGGATCTTCAAAACCAGTACTACCGGTTGGAGCACATCGTCCGAGGAGCAAACCAGGCCTTGGACGACTGCGGGCCCGGAAATATTCTCCGGGAGTTGGCCAAGAGAGCGAACCGGAAGGAGCTCGAGCAGGCCAAGACGGAGAATTCTCACCTCACCGCGTAGGTGGCAGCCATGACTCAGGAGCTGAGTCAGAAGAGCGAGGAGATCCGGAAGTACCACGCGGAGCAGGCAGTGGTCTTCAGTCGGATCCGGGAGTTGGTGGGGCATCCGGCGGAGATCGTCAACAAGGCGCATCTCTACGACCGGATGATGGAGTCCGGAGAACCCGCTTCCGCCAGGCAGACCCTCCCCATCCTCGTGAAGTATTCACGGACGATGAAGGATCTCCTGGCGGAAATCCAGAAAGTGGTTCCACCAAGCGGAACACCCCGGCGAATACTCTATCCGGGCCCGCCTGGATCACCAACCGGAACCCTCTATGAGGTGGTTGGTGAAGTGGTCCTGGTTCAGAATCCGCCGACGTCTGCAGGACCCAGCCAGCAGGGAGGCGGCTCTCTGCCTGGTAGTTCCGGAGGGGCTCCGGACAGGGTCCGTTCTCCACAGGTGAGGAGGAAGAGCACTAGGTCCGTTCGATCCGGACGAGGCCAGTCCCCTGTTCCACGGACCTCGGATCAGTCCCGGACTCCGGATAGGGCTAGGACGCCAATTCGGCACCAAACTTCGGATCGGGATGCAACTCCGAGTAGGGGTAAGACCCCTATGACTCAAGCCTCACCGTCTTCTCCTCCGGACTGCCAAATGGTTAGTCCCTTTCGTCCGCCACCTTCAAGAGCGGCCTCCAATAGGGATCCGCGGACTGCTTCGATCTCGGGCAGGCAGAATCCGGAACAACGTACTGGAAGCGACCCTTCTCCGGTCCGGAGCATTCGGAAGGGGAGTACAGTTTCCGGAACCCCAGGGACTGAGAGAACCGCAGACTCGGAAGATGAGATTGCCCCTTCTCCGAACATGAGGAGGATGCTTACGCGGCTGCAGAAGGCGTCGCCGGGAGGCGGCTCATCCGCCGTCAGCGGACTAGGCAGCCATTCGAAGGAGGGATCGGCTCCGAAGAAGCCCCGCTCTTCTTAGCTTAGAATGGCAGATTAGTTAGATAGAATAGAGGTAGGAAGGTAGGACTTAGGAGTTTTTGAAGAGGAGGGATGAAATTCTCCCTTGAGTATGTCAGCGGAAAACCCGGATCTTGATCCGGGAAATCCGGGAGAACGGATACAATTAGGGTTTTCCTTAGGGGCGGCCGCCTGGGCCACCACCCTCAGGTTAAGGATTTTAGGGCCTCTACTTAAGGCTGAATAAGGAGTTGGAGAAGGGTTCCTTCTCCATTGTTGTATTTCGATTGCTCCTACTCTAATAAATTCCTTGGATTCTTACTCCTTGACTTTTCTTGATTGATGTTTGCATGGATGATCCGGAGATCGTTAGCGGAGGCGAGAGAGCATGAGGGATAGGAGTTCCGGATAGGACATGGGAGAGGAGACCCGGATCTAATCCGGTTATTGCCTTGTAGATCCTCTCTGTGTGTAGTGGGAGGGAAACCTCACTAGCCCAGATGGTTGAGTAACGTCTAGGTGGGATAGCCGCTGGGAGGATTGAATGAGGTCCGGAAGGGATCCGGACTCACGCCACTCTGATCTTCTGACGAGGTCCCACCGCCCTTAGACGGACCAATCCGGAAGGTGGTACGGATCGCCCAGTTAGCTCAGATTGAGTAGAATCCAAGGTAGAGGTAGTCAGGTAGATCTGTCGGAAGGAGAAAGGAAGGACCGGATCAGTAAGGGTTCCGGGTTGGAGGCCACCTCCGGAACGTAGTGGAAGAGATCCTCATTGTTCCGGATGTCTAGGTAACATCTAGGTGCGATAGCCGTGGGGAAGATTGAGCGAAGGTCCGGAAGGTATCCGGAATTGCGCCAATCCGATCTTCCGAAGAGGTCTCATCGCCGGAGGACGGGACTATCCGGAAAGTGGTACAGGTCACCCACTTCACCCGTCGAGTCGGATCTCCGGTTGGAACCCGGGCTCCTCTAGTCACTGTGGTCCTAAGACATAATCCAGATCTCTTTGCGTGACCTGCCAGGACGGATCTGATCAATCCGGATTGATTGTGAGGGAGTTTCCGGATTATAATCTTATAAAGGACGTCTTCGCCGAAAGGAACCACCTATTCTAGAGGGTAGACGTAGAGGGGTGAGTTAGCGTTATAATTAGGACCTAGGGGCACAATCCGGAAAGGCACCCTCCGGAAGAAGGCGAAGAGTGTCCCAAAAAAACCAAAAGTCCGGAAATCAGGGTTTCCGGAAATTTGGCTAAGGAAGAGGAGATAAGCAAGAACGGAGGGTTCTAAACCTCCTACACTTCACAGAATCCCTAGATGATACTAGGGTCATCCGGACAAAACCGGATTAGGCACTTAAAAACGCCAATCCGGATATGTTGGTGTTCGCGTCTTCCCACAAAAGGAAATTATACAAATCCATGACAAAAAAGGAGGAATCTGTATTGAAGAAGTCACATAGTTTCTAGAATTAGGTTGATCCTTGCGTTGTTTCCAAACATGTGAAAAAAGAACTGGACTACACATCTCGTAGATAATGTAGCACACACTAGTCCAAAATGTTGAGCAGATTCCAGATGAACAATATCTAGATTAGGCTGGTTTCACCACATACATTCACTGTTTAAGACGATCTTTATCAAAAGAATAGATAAAAGATGAAGCATATAGTTAGAGGTCCACATCAAAAATCAGAGCAAGAACGAATATGAATAAAGTGATATTATTATATCATTGATTATTCAGGTTAAGCCAATTTTTTGTCAAAGCAGTCTAAGGTTTCAAAATCCATGAGCCTCATTTCAAGCTTCAGGCTCCAAAACTTGCATTTGCATGTTCTAATTTCTTAGGTTTGACTACTTTTAAAATCATATTTGAGTGCCTTCAGTAATAGTTCTTATTCCACATGTTGAGAATGTGACCTGATTACCTGAATGAAAGTAAAATAGCCTTATTATGTTTTCAACACATAATCCTTTATTTCATGACTTCACCAGATTGGTCTTCATAATGCATTCAAGAAATTCTGAACTTTCCATTCCCCCTCACCTTCAAATGGTATGTATCTATGAAATTATTGTGTAAACAACACTAAAATATATCAGTAATCATGTAACAAAAGACTTAGAAAAATGAGAGATAACCAGCCCAAAGATTAAAAAAATTTGCAAACTCCATTCAGGCTCTTTAGTGCTAAAGCAGAGGAAAGAGCAATGAACAAATTTTGTACGAATCAACTGCAGCAATAATTGAATGCTCCATATAAGAGTCAGTTTTCTTAACAAACCTTTCATTCCAAAAGTTGAAGTGTGATCCTTCCTTGCTTTCAGTGTTTATGGGATTTAGATATAAGAAATGTTCCAAGAGTTTAAGCATTTGGATAAGAGCACCAAAGTTGTGACGACTACACCCGATCATAGCAACATTTTATAAGCATTGTTCAACGATGTGACAATGATCTGAAACTTTGAAAGTCCACCTGCAAGTAAGGGATCTTCCAAGAATGCAGATTGCCTGCTCTCCAACAACCGTCTTAACAATCCATGGCCCTTCCGATATATTTGCAATGAGCTTCAAGTGTGAGTTCATGTACGTATCATCAGCTTTCAGAAATCGATCCCACACAAAACCGTCTTCAAATTTGTCGTACGCTACAAAGTACAATACAACACTGAAGTGTTCCTTGCTAGGAACCTGCAAAGGAAAGTTTAAGTAAAGTCAGGAGCACGAGACAAGACTAACAGACGAAGCTATTTTGCGAGCGTAGAGCAGTGAGCGGTGAGCGGTAAATTCCGAGATATTTTGATTAAAATGTAACTTTAAGCAGCAAGTTTAGGGTATTTTTGGACTAAATGTAATTTTAGTTATTTTTTTCTAAACTTAGTAAATATTGGGACCTATGACCGTGGACAATTAAGGGCTCTGATACAGGAAAAATGTAATTATATTAGTGAAAAATCTGATAAATGTGGTAAATTGAACATTTGGAATTAATATCAGTAATAAATAATTTATTGTCTCAAGTCAAAGATGTATTGTTTCAGTATAATGAGAATTAGTGGTACTCTAAAAGGGTCATGCAACTTTGGAATAGAGAAATACATGTGGTGCGTCAAATGTCTTGTAGTGGCCCTTTTAGTCTCACTACATCATGATTATAACAAATCTTGCATATATATGTTTCTTTAAAGAAACCGAAAACTCTAAGAGTCAAGGTACTTCAATAAACCACCCTCCAAAACTCGTTTCACTTTGTTGAAGCTAAAACTAACTGCATGAATGAACGTGTCTGATTCTGAGTCCAAACCACATACTACAATAAACAAATAGTACAAATGCTTACAGTTGGCCCATTGACCCCATTTTCCAATTGCTTTAGTCGCCATCTCCTTGAAGTTAGGACAAGTGCATGCTAGCAGCTGCGAAATCGTCAAGTAGTATTGCTGAACCTTTGGGGGCGTGCCGGAATCCAATGAGACGATGCATCCTAAGGCAGGGGCTGGAAGCATGCACAATTTGTGCACTCTAGCTTTCAGTGATAGGGATGAGGCACAATTATTGGTATGCTTTGTTGACGGGGTTTTTTTGTTGCGCCGAATCAACTTCCCTGAACGCTGGGTGGGAAACTCATCCGGATATGCAGGAGTCGTGTAGCTTGCTAAGTCCACAGGTAACGGGTGGTCCTGAAAAAGTCTGGAAGGTGTCATCTCCTTCCGCTGGGGCAGTCTAAAGCCTGCGTTTTCTAAAGAGAGGATCTCTTTGCAGGTTAAGTTGGTCCCCAACTTAACCGGCCATACCTCCAGAACGTTCGGGACTAAGACCACCCAATTCTTTTTTGTGCCCTTAACGCATCTCTCAATGTCGTCACTGTAGAAAAAGAAGTCTCGAGGGTCCAATCTCTTCTTCCGATAATTCTCCATGAGGCCCGAGTAGGTAGGTGCAGCGGTGCTCTTCCCGTCTTGTACAATCCGAGCAAAGCACTTCTTCTTGGTGATTGCTTGTAGAGAAAAACAAGCCTTTGCAGATGTCTTAGGCAGCCGTGCAATATGCCACTAGGCAGGGTTGCATACTGTCTCCTCAATCGCAGTGACGTGGTACCGATCCACCTATTGCGGAGCGTTGTGTGTTGGAAGTTGCGGCTTCTCGTCATCTGTAGTTGTGGGAGAATCTGGAGTTATCACATGAGGTGGAGAGTTGTTCAGTCGGGCAGATCTGGTTTGGACGCGTGGTCGGGATATACTGACCTTGTCTGGCCTGTGAGATTCACGTTTGTCACCGAAAGCAGTATATGGTTTACGCTTCAGAGAAACAAATACCTTTTCCCCTTCGAGGTGGGGAGTCATGGTGCACCACTCGTCACCGCTAGGCATCTTCAAGATGGCCTCATGCAGCGGTTTTGAGTTTCCTGTTTTTGCGGCTGACCTCTGAGCACGCCTCCGCTTCAATTCCTCCTTCGACGGTCTAGTTCGAGGGTTCTCTCCCTTCAAAAATTGGTAATATGCTGAGCACTGCATGAAAGCACACATGAAGTCATCGACTGTTGCCACATAAAGGTCGCTGCCTCGATCGCCAGATTGCTGCTTCCACTTGTTATGAATAGATTCAGCAAGGTTACAAGATGGCATTTCCGCTAGTTCATCTTCACTTAGATTTTGCAATGTGAATACAGTCCAAAATTAGAATAATGGTGGAATCAATGTAGTTGAACTATAAAGAATGAACTATAGAGGAAATATAGAAGCAAGTATAGACTTACCAACTCCATAAATCCACCCCATTGGCGGTAACGGAAATGCCAGAAGGCCAGCCAGAGCTCCAGTCGAGGTAGCGCTTGTTCAATTGCTGCACCGGATGACATCCACCATGCCCGAATTGCCAAATACTTTGTCTCCGCCTCCGCCATCGATTTTTCATTCTTGTATTGCTGGCATAGTATTCGATGCTGAGATTGCAGGTTTTGACGGATATCGGCCTTGGTATGTTTCTCCAAGGACCGCGTCCAATGGAAAAGACAAGTCCTCTCTCTGTCCACCATCTTCTCATACGCATCTCCACTTCCGTATATGATTCGAACAGCATTCCAGTTGGCTTGGGCACTGTCAGCCATGAAACCTTTAAAATTGACTTTGTCCACTCCATGTTGAGCCATGAGAGCGTTCAGGTTCTTCCATACGACTGACTGGGCTGCAACATCTTCATACTGCATGTCGCATACTGTGATGGTCATGACACGGCAATATGTGGAATCGTACACATGGCAAGCCATTATCGTCCACGACCTGACCCGTTTGACATGGTCAAACATTATCCAGGAGTTCTCCAGGTCACCACCGGATTGCATTTGTTTGACCAGGTCGACTCCGCTGCCCGGCCCAACTTCAGACATCTTGAAGACAAAGACCTTGTCCATGTCCGTTCCTTGCCCTGGAAACTTATTCTGCTGCACAAACTTCCAATTGCTAGCACCGCGTAACTTGGTAATATTGTCCATGACTCCAAAGCAACCGAAAGTCCTGAACGTGGTGACTGCGTTACGAATGTTGGGCGAGGTGAGGTGCTTACATCGATCGAAAATAACTTGCAGCTCGTCCAGCTCCAAGATCTTCTGTGGATCACCTTCTTTAGCAAGGAGGAGTGGTCCCAGTACTTCCTTTGCAGTTTCAAGCACAATAGCCGAGCGAATGGCAGATGGGGTGCATTCGACTTGCTCCCCAATCAAGCTGTCTGTCAATTCAATGAAGTCTCGATGATCACCTAACTTGACGGGATGGTCGTGAGATCCCAAGTGCACACAAACCCTCGTCATGTGAGGTGTTGCAGTAACATAGTAGATCTTGGCAGGGCAGATAGCAACACAAATGGGAGGAACGTTACAGGATTTGCAAACAACGGTTGAACCAGTGGGAGGCTTGGACCCCACTTCAAACACTTTCTCAGATAATCTTTCCCACTCTGTTTCATTCACTTTGGAAGTCCTGTGGTCTCACTGAAGATACTCACAGGCATGATTGTCGCAACGGAGGTGGCCCAAACAAGAAGATGTATGAAACAAAAGATTGAGATCATTTTGAATATTGGATGTAATTGTGCGAGACCAAGCATGGCCATCGTACCTTCTATCCATTCCACGAAGTTGTTTGGCCTTTGTATTCTGGCCATAGTCACCTAACGGTGGAAATTCGAAGATAACGTCTCCATCGTAACGAGGGGGAAGGTAATCAACTTGCTGGAGTTTGATTGCGTCAAAGTTAATTCGAGACAACACACTTTTGGACCGTTTACGAGCTCCAAGGCGCATCAATGAATGAATGATACTGACAACAGGATTTGCCATAACCTTGGACTGACCAAGATTACGAGAAGGACTAACAGGAAGAGTTGTTTCCTTGCGAACTACTTCTGGAGACAGCGCAACTTGGAATTTACTCTCTAATCTTAGAACTTCAACCTCACTGTCGGAATCATCACTCAACTCATAAATTGTATTTAAACCGGGCTCAATTTTGACCCTAGACAGCACTGGTCTCTCAATGCTACCAGTGGACGACTCCCTAGGTGTTAGAAGTTCAGTCGAACAATTCAACTCAGACTCGAAGACTCCATATACACGATATTTTCCAGGCTTCAACAACCAAAACGCACCGACGTCATTCTCTCCTCTAGTCTGACCAACTGCGTGTGAAACTAGACCGGTTTGATCGTCAAATTTTTTTTCTTCGACAAAGATAGTGACCTCACGATATTGAAACCTCAAACTTAATGTTGTACAAGTGACTCTAGCATGACCGTCTTCACCTAATGGAAAGAGGACCGGAACATAATGATGTTCAGCACGAACCAGGGCCATAGTATTCCACAGAACTCCGAACAAAAAAAGTACTCAGAACATTGAAATGGCATGAATATATAACAGGAAAGAAATTACAGTGCAACCTGGTAATTTATCTCAGAGTAAGATGAAAGACAGCTGTAAAACCAATTTTAGATGTAAGTCGGAGATATGTAAGAAACCGATATCATATTTAAACATAGTATTCCAATATAAATATAGCTATAGAGGTGGTCGTATCATGTACACTCATAAGTTGTTATGTTTAACTGTTTTCAAATAGTAGAATCCAATAACAGGCATACATTCTAAAAATTGATGGATATAATATATATTAGCAAATAAGGCCATAAGAATGACGGCCGCCACAATTAATCTAGAGAGCATGATAGTAGCTCAGCAATAATAAATTCCATACATCAGAATGCTACATTGTAATTAACGACGAACACGCTTATGGGGCCCTTTGCCATTATTGTCACCGTCATTGTTATCACAATCGTCAAACCCTAAAGTATGAACTGCAGTGCATCCTGCTGAACCGAGTTTCTTTCCTTTGGGACGTCGGGTACTCCTTACTAGAGATCTAGAGTACGTGCCCGGTTTAATAATGCCTACTCTAGAATAGGCATGGCTCTGTAAAGTATACTTGTTCTCTATCAGCGTTGCTTCATCCGCTTGCAACGATGGAGTCCGTGGATGTGGACTGTGAACCACGACCGCCGGTGTAACTGAGCAGTCAGATGGGTTGGCAATCTTCATGTTGTTGACGTCTGGAAGACCGTCTATGGATAACGTGCAGTGAATTTGAGATGAACTAGTAGACCCTAAAGGAGAAAGGCTTGGAAGACTTGAGTCAGTTTCCATTGGAGAAGAATATGAGGAGAGGAGATGAAGGAATGAGTACAAGATTTCGGGTAATATATACACCTAGGGTAGACACCAATGCCCGCATCTATGACAACTTTTTAGATCAATTAATAGTCAACATTTATTTATGTCAATTTTGGACAAGTTGTTTCATCAAGGATTAGAATGTACTACAACAATAGCCACCAAATATCTAATATGGCAGGATACAATTATCTAAATTAGATTTTAGCGCCGGCTATTTTATTGTATTATCGCAGTGAGGATTAATCCTAAAATAATTTAAGAAACCGTAGATTAATTTTCTAAACCCAATGATTGCGCATGGATGTTAAGAATGACAGACTTGACAATGATATATAAGATCTGTTTGATTCAGTATTGGTAGAGTTGATCACTAGGTCGAGAGCAAGAGCAGATCAAGAAGTTAGGAGGACTATAGAAAAACAAAGGCGTATTGAGAGAAGGCAAAGGTTAGAATCAAGATAGAGCTTATGGTCGCCGTACAACTTGCGGACAACAATGGGTAAACGAGCGGTTAATTCTTCTAGGGGTACAGGAAGAGGTTCCAAAGGGGAAAAGACGTTTGATGTCGCAGCGGTAGCTCCCATCGTTTTATTTCCAGTATCAGAGGAATACAACCTAGTTGACAAAGGGGGCAGTAAGGTGTTGTTTATCTGCAATCCTAATGATATTCATTTCTTTGCAATCGCAATGTTAACCACTCTCACGGATAGTTAGAACAGTTGAGACCCAATAGTTTCCCTTTATGTTTTTTTTTTTTTAATCTTTGGTGATGGGATGTGTGAGCCCAAAATGGTGCCCACATGTGTTCTTAACCCTTTGAAACTATTAGAAGTTATGTTTTGATGTTTTATGATTATTCACAAAAATACAAAAAGAATGAGGCTTGAGTGAAGTTATGTTTATTAGAAGTTTAGCGGTGTGAAGAAAGTTCCTTAGTTAGGTGAGCATAGTGTGTGGTGAACCAAGGATGGCTCCTTAAGTTAAATGTTTGAATTAGGATCTATGTTGTTAGTTTAAGACTTGAAGGCTTAAATGATAGGATGAGAGCCTTCAAAGTAGGAAAGTATCAAAAGGTTTATCTTGAGCCTTGGGGGTGCTCACCTACTCCCTTAAAGGCTTAAATGATAGGATGGGAGCCTACAAAATAGGAAAGGATCAAAAAGTTTATCTTGAGCCTTGGGGGTGCTCACCTACTCCTTTTCACCTCACTATATAATCCTCACTCTCCCCTCTCCCTTTCTTTCTTTCTTTTATGTTTCTTGGCACCCCACGTGTTATGAGTGTGGGTGTGTGAGAAGCAAGAAAGGAGCACGTATGTGTGCAAGGTCTCAAGGTGAAGAACCAAGACTAATTAGCCTTGAAGTTAGTTGACACTTGTTAGGAGTAGTCTTTGGTTTAAGGCATTTAGAGCTTAGCTCGTTGTGTTCAACTTATAGAATTTAGACTTATATCATTTAAATTTATAGTGTTTAGAATTGTAGCATCTAGATTCATATTAGATTTAAAGCATTCAACCTTGTAGGCTTTAAAGCGGAGGCCACTTAGGTTAGTTGTTGGTTTGAAGTTGGAGGCAGTTGGCTTAGCTGCTGGTTTGAAGTTGGAGGCAGTCAAGCTTAACTGTTGGTTTGAAGTTGGAGGCAGTTAGGCTTAGCGGTTGGGTTGAAGAGGGAGGCTAGTTAAGCCTAG
The DNA here is from genome assembly GCA_950295325.1 of Polytrichum commune. Taxonomy (NCBI): domain Eukaryota; kingdom Viridiplantae; phylum Streptophyta; class Polytrichopsida; order Polytrichales; family Polytrichaceae; genus Polytrichum; species Polytrichum commune. The sequence goes on along the minus strand of OX485806.1, from coordinate 51,015,060 downwards.
CGGCTGGATTAAGTAGAGCCAGTTAGATTTAGCGAATGGGTTAAGGAGGAATCTAGTTCCAACTAGTTGTGCACTTCCGAGTCTAAGGTAGATCGACAAGCTAAGTTACTACTAGTTAGTGAGGATGGTTAATTAGACTAATTAGTTAGGCTAGAGGGTTAAACTAGTTGATTTAGTGGTTGCATTATGAGATGAAATTGGGAAGGATTTGTGAGGGACTTGTGGAAGAGGAGGTAATGTTAAGTTATATAAATATTTTTCAACACTTGTATTAAAACTTATGTACCTCATGGAATCAACACATCATAGCTTGAGCGAGGTGTCATGCACCAGTGAAGAATCGACAGCCAGAACCAAAGTTGCAAGGGAGAAATCATTGAAGGCATGCGTGACAAAGGCAGTGGGGTGGACTCTGGAAAAAGCCAAAGATGTGTCTATGCACGAGGTTCACAGTAATAAAATGTCATGATTTGAATTAAGTTAGAAACTCATCAAGGTAGAACATACATCCCATATTACCACAAGTTGTTATATTACACATGTGATCTCCAAACCTATTACTCGGACTAGGACGCTTAAGGGTGGTAGGTTTGGCCTCACAGGATGTAACCTAGCAGGGTTGTCTATCCCGACGTCATGACGGTGTCGTGCCGTCATGACGTGTCGTGTCGTGACGGACCCCTCCGTCACGACACAATAGGGTCCACGTAGGGTCAACCTAGGGGGAAGCTAGTAGGGTGGGTAAAATACTTACCTTCTTGCCAAGGTGGCGTCCTATGTGGCAGAAAAGGCCGACGTGGACGTGGATATGCCTAGCGCCAGGTAAACCATTTTGCCATTATGTTATCATTGTGTTAAAATCAAAGTAGTAAAATATGACTAAGGAATGTGTGGGGCGGACGGGGGCGGACGGGGGGGGGGGGGGCCGGGAAAGGGGGGTAGGGCGGGAACGGGGCGGACCGGAGGGGGCGAGAATGAGGGGGGGCGGGAAAAGGGCGAGAACGGGGCGGGAACGGGGGCGGACGGGGGTTAGTAATTTTTTCCCCACTTTACCTCTACTTTGCTGACATGTCATCACACGTGGACATCTTACATCCTACATGTCCGAAATGGGGTAATGTAATTATACATAGAATTCGGTAAAATTCAAGTCCGTCAGGATAAAACCAGCATCCGGCATAATGTTGTGACGGATACGTGTCATGACGGCACGACATTATGCCGAGATTAGCCTCCGTCACGACACAATAAACAACCCTGTATCCTGGATTTGATTTGGGCATCTAGAACAGGGAGTGATGCAGACACAGCTTCAACCTGGTGCAGCCTCGAGTGCCTCAACATCAGTTCATAGTGAGCAGCAGGTTTGTGAAGATTGTTTTCAATTGGTGATTTTTAGGGTTTAGGATTTAGGGTAATGTTCCTTTCCAATGCCAACAGTTTATTAGGCCAACTTCATAGCTAAGGAGCACATGACATATCCACTTAACAGAGCCTAGGAGATTTCGATCGGGACGCTGAGGTTGCTAAGTTAAGCCTAGGAGAACCCAAAATTTTATGGATTGTAAGTATCGGACCCGAGAGAGACTTTCGAAGGCTCACTGGCCATTGTCTGAATGATAAAGGACTGAACCAAAGGAGTCTATCAGTGCTGGTTTGTTTTATTTTTTGAGTTTGTTTATGCATATCAGCGCCGAGGGGGAGATTTGAGGAATCCAAGTCAATTCTGCCTTGTGTTGAAGGTGAGGGCGATTTAGTCGTTCATGTAGTCTCAGGACCGAGACATACTTGTAGGCAATGTTCGCTTTATTGAGGGATGTTTGCAATGTTAGCTTTATTGAGGGGTTAGGGTATTGGGTTTTAGGGATTTAGTAGGAAGCATATGCATTTCACTCTGTCGGGATTGCCGCATGCACTGATGTGGTCTGAATTAGTCTTAAGTGGTCTGAATTGGTTATAATTGAGTTTAGTGTGGATGATTCTGGGTAAGTGATTAGGGTCAAAATGTTGTTTGAAGAGGCTGCTTTAAAACTTATTGTGTGTCTCGGTCCCGAGATACTTACAGGGAGGGTCTAGCTTCAAAATTAGTTTGTGATATGATAGGTGATTCAGAGCACTGAAATGAGTTTAGTTTTGATTGCCGCATGCATTGATGTTGTCTGAATTGGTCTTAAGTGGTCTTAAATGGTCTTAAATGAATTTAGTTTGGATGTTTCTGGGTAAGTGATTAGGGTCAAAATGTTGTTTGAAGAAGGCTGCTTGGAAACTTACTGCTATGCTTTTGCTTTAACTAAAGTAAAAGCAAGTTCAATTATAATGAACTCTATGCTTTACTTTAACCTAAGTAAAAACAAATTCACTTGGGGCCCCAATTCCTACACTCGGGGCCTGAAGTGTCTCAACTGGGGCCCCAGATGAGACACTTTAGGCCCCCAGTTGCAGAACTTGGGCCCCGCGTTTGTCTCTTGTGACCCTAAGCACTCTGAAGATCACGGACATCAGCATCCCCACTGAACCTCTTTGTTGTGTGAAATTCATGTCGGTAGGGGTCGCTTTATACTATTCTTTGAAACTTATTGTGTGTCTCGGTCCCGAGATACTTATAGGGAGGGTCTGGCTTCAGAATTAGTTTGTGATATGATAGGTGATTCAGAGCACTGAAATGAGTTTAGTTTCGATTGCCGCATGCACTGATGTTGTCTGAATTGGTCTTAAGTGGTCTGAAATGGTCTTAATTGAGTTTAGTTTGGATGTTTCTGGGTAAATGATTAGGGTCAAAATGTTGTTTGAAGAAGGCTGCCTGGAAACTTAATGTGTGTCTCGGTCCCGAGATACTTACAGGGTGGGTCTGGCTTCAGAATTAGTTTGTGATAGGATAGGTTATTCAGAGCACTGAAATCAGTTTAGTTTCGATTGCCGCATGCACTGATGTTGTCTGAATTAGTCTTAAGTGGTCTGAAATGGTCTTAATTCATTTTAGTTTGGATGTTTCTGGGTAAGTGATTATGGTCTTTATGTTGTTTGAAGAAGGCTGCTTGGAAACTTATTGTGTGTCTCCGTCCCGAGATACTTACAGGGTGGGTCTGAATTGATCTGAAGTGGTCTGTCTCAGTCTCGAGATACTTACATGGAGGGTCTATTGCTTAGCATCCAATGGCCGCTTTGAAATTTCTTGTGTGTCTCGGTATACATTTTGCGATGGATTAGCAATGCCTGCCTGAATTTTATTGAAATGTTGTTATACACTGTATAACTGGTTTGATCATAGAAAGTATCGAACCTGCTGTCTCCTGCAGGTATAGAACAACGCAAAGGATGTTGTTCCTAGTGTTTCTTAGGTTTCTCAAGACAATTCTGAAGAGGGGAAAAATGAGGATGAAGAGGGGCTTGGAGATAGAGATCCATATGAAGGTGATGAAGATGATATCAGGACCCGACACAAACTCAACTCCGTTGCCACGATTTCTCGACTGAGAGTTCAACCCCTGAGTTCCTCAAGGTTCCATATTCCCTTGTGCAGAATGTTGGCCATGCCTATGGTGAGGCCAACTCTCTCAAGTGATCTTGCTAAATTGGAGCAGGAGTTTGTCCATGTGTATAGAGAGGGTGCCTCGGTATTTTATGTCACAATAACGGATGAAGAAGGCAAAACACATGAGGTGACTGAAGCGCATAAGGCATCGTGGGGCCCCATTTGGAGTGCCAAAAATGAAGAATTCAATTCCTTTCTTCTATCCGTTCCGGAGTTAGCCAGTTTGAAGAACTTGATGTTCTTTGTTTGTGATGGGAACCATAGGCGGCAGGCTTGGCTCAATCATATTCAAAGACTTCACAAAACAGAAGAGGCCTGGCATTGTTCGGTGGATAGCATCCTCCTTGACACGAAGGGGAAAATTGGTGTTGTTATGCAAGTTATGCATAACATCAACAAGTAAGTTTTCATTATGTAATGTTTTCATCCATGTAAATTACTTTGAATCTACATATATTATGATGTGCTAATATTTACTCTATGATTGTTAATTGTAGACATACTGAAGACTCTCACGTCAAGACCAACACAATTCACACTCTATTGAGGGTGTAGAAGTATGGACTTATGCCGCTCGAACAATTCCAAGACATATTGACTCCAGCGGACATTAAAAGGTGCAAGAAATCTCCAAATGCGAAGAAGACGTGGTATTCATTAAATCTACATGTTTTTACGAACTTCATCTTCCAGGTATGATCTCTATATTACTCACTCGTTTTTTATCTGAAATTTCATTTCACATAAATCAGGCTGCGGCTCAAGTCTTTGTCTATTTGTCTTTGTCAGAAACTGTTATAGATTTCGGAGGACTTTGTTGGAATGAGAGGATTTCTTTCCTTTCAAAGAATAGACTATGATGAATTACCTTTCAGAATCTGGATGCTTATCCGGGTCATTCTCTTTTGCTGACAAAACATAATAACTAACCTCACAACCAATGTTGGCTAACTGATCACTTGAGTTTGGTTTTTTTTTTACATTTCTTCTGTTTCCGTTTGATGCGAAGTGGGAAATTTGTGTTATTAGACTAAGCTACTTTGCTTACGTAAAAATACCGCCTGTGCTATTTTTTGTTTTGGCCAGAATTCAAGAGTTGAGTCTCGGGACCGAGATATAGTTTCTACACTAGCTCTGGCTATCGAAATTTCATATGCATACGTCTTTCGTGCTTGTTATCTATTTCAACATTATATTGCTCCTGATCTACTTCATCATCTTGATGACAAACTAACTAAGGTAATCCCTTTGCAACATGAACTGGGACTTGCTGCATATGAGGGTGTTTGTCAACTTGTTGAGCAAACGGATGGAGAAGTGTGTGCTGTTGAGAAAGCAGCCGCTATGAAGGTAGTTTCTTCAAAAAAAGCTGAGGCACTTCATAAGAAAATGTCAAAACTAGTTTGTGTGGCAAACCCAGATTTGACAGATGGATGGCTTCGAGAGGTATGTCCACTCCTTTAAGGCCCATTTTTCATTCTTCAAGTAAATCAATGAACTCCATTATTCTAATATATTGCTCTATGGTTCACAGATTGCGCATCACTATACTCTTAACTCAATTACACCGGAGCTCAACTTAGAGAAATTGCAGTTGATCGCTACTACAAAAGCATCACCCGCTTCTAAAATCAAATGGTTGGAATATTTCAATTCCTTTGCATCAACACGTGAGGCCCGCAAACTGCCAACCAAGCCCACCAACGAGGAGAAATTGCATGCGTTCGTAGCCAAGGCATGCTTTTGGGACGGAGTGAGTACATAACCCCCTATGTACCCTTTAGTTGTGTGTGACCTGATTTGAGCAGTTATATTAATTCGATCTTCCTTTCGGTCATCTTTTTGGTCTTCCTCACTCTAATTTCAATGCATGAGTCGGTTTTGTTCTCAGTTTTGTTTTCGGCCTTGGTCACTCTATTTCTACAAATATCCGATCAGGCTTCCATTATCTTTGAAGACACTTTGCGCCAAGACAGACTGGCTATCAACTTTGATATACCCAGCGAGCCCTTGACCTTGGCTGCATACATCGAGGACTGTAGAATGAAATTATGGGACAATGCGTTCCCTACCTTCTTCCGAGGGCATGATGCTTTTAACAAAACTCTCGAATTTGTGGGATTTAACGGGACGGACTTGATTGTGCGAAGAGTACTCTTTCGGTGAGTAATCCTCCTTTAACAACTAGAGTTCTTTTATTTGGCATAGTGATTTGGTTTTTCATATGACAGCTATTCCGATTTTGTCAATAGATGTTTCATTTATTCCAGATCCCTTGTTCCTTGTTCCTTGTTCCTTGTAATTTTGACCGCTACCTAATATTTTGGTGGTTACCCTTGTAGAATGATGCACCGGTTGCAACCGACTCTTTGTGTCCTCTTGATGAGTCCAACCCACAGAAGACTGAGCTCTTGATTCGAAGATTGCAAAAAGAAGACTCTAATGCTGTGATTCACCGGGTTCGAATGAAACCTCTTCATAAGTCGCGTTTCTCTATCCCATTGTGTTGCTTGCGATGTCTTCCACTTGTTCGTCCCATCAACGAGGTTGATGTCGCTCAGTTGGAAAATGAGTTCGTCATGGGTTACCGTGACAGTAACCGAGCCTTGTATGTCTCTCCCTACAACAACCTCAATGAGGTACTCAATGTCTCCGATGACATCCACAATTCTTGGAGTTCATAATGGCAAGAAACCAATGAGGAATTCGACGCCATGCTCCAAAATGACCCTGACCTAGAACACCTTTCTGGCAAGATGTTCTTCGTGTGGGAGGGGAACCACCGTTTGTTGGCTTGGTGGAGGCACATTAATAAGCATCGTTCACTGGATAAAGATTGGCATATTTTTATTGATTGTATTGTCGTGGATCCAAGAAATTGCACCGCCGTCTTCTTGAATGCCATGAATGACATCAATTGGTAAGTTCATGATTCTTTCCCTTGTTTTTTTTTTCCATTTTCCTTTTATATTTCATTGTTTTTGGGACCCTCATTACTTTGTTTTTTAGGTCCACGAAGCACGATCATGTTAAGGACAACCTCCCCACCAAATTGCTTCGCATTCGTATATTTGGAAAATTGAAGCTTGAGGATTTCAAGGATGTCGCGCACCTCTCCATGAGGAGTGCCCGAAACACCATGGGCACAAGGGGGACCCCGGAGTGACACCCGGGACTTGTGGTGCCGTTGGTGAGAGGGCCCAAGTGATCCTAGTGTGGGTGAGGGCCCCGGGCGTTGGGAACGCCTCCCACCCACGAAGACTAGGAGGCACAAGGGTAAGGCCATGAGTTATGCGTAGCTCATGGCGTGGTGATTCTAGAAAGCTCAAGAACACCTCAATCGGAGGTGTGAGCTAGGAGTTATGGCCATTTGAGTGGGGCGCTGTCCCGGGACAGCGCCCTGGTACAGCAGTGCCTGGGAGTGATTCCCGGGACTGCCAAGGTTCAAACAGGCATAACTTCCTCAAGACTTGCTCAAATGGGGCAAGTGAGGAGTCCATCGGCATCTACGTGAAGCGTAAATGAGGATGGAGTGGTTAATTGTTATGATCAAACATCATACAAGGAAGTTATGATGGTCTGAAGCTGCTGGGGGGTTCTAGGCCCAGCAGCTAAAGGAAAATGTCCACTTGGCCCCAACTCTTGGTAGAGAGACAAGAGGTTGGTTGATGGTGGGGTAGGGGCCCCGCGTGAAGTCCTAGAGGCTTATATGGGTGAGGTGGTGTGGCCTCACCCACCCGAGGCCGAACGGCACGGCCTCCATGGGCATTGGCCCAATGTGAGGCCATAGTTGCCTAGTATGGTTCGGGTTGTTGTAGTGTTGCTCCGGCAACGCGATGATCAACATGGGATTGGACTTCCATGGATGGAAGTCCACATCTAGGAATGGGTTACCGATTAAGGGGTGAGTCCCGAAAGCAAAGTAGGAGGGTTGGTTCCCCTCCTTTGAATTATATGGTCCGGGGTAAGAAGAGCTAACCATTAGCATGGCGGTATGCGAAGGGTTAGCGCTCGTAACCTTTGCTAGAAAGGAAAATTGGCAAGATTGTCAAGGGGGGCTAGCAAGGGTTGCGACAAAGGACCTCATTTTTGTTGACGACTACAAGATGTACGAGGCTAAGATGGATAAGAGTCCTACTTGGTATCCCCTCACATTGGACGTCTTCGTCAAGTTCTTATACAAGGTAATATTTCTCCTCGCTCTAGTTTTTTCCTTTCTCATGTTTTGTGCATTTATCCTTACACACATTTTTGTTTGTTTTAGAGAGAGATCTCCAATTCGGCGGATACTGCTGCACGGTTATACCGTGAGGCCACTCCCGAGGCTTTTACATCTGATCCTGGGATTTGGGATGCTATGACAAAAGCCCATGATAGATTAATCAAAAGTATTCGATCTCAGAGCTTTGAAAAGTTCATCTCCGTCGCCCATAAGGACAACGGCGATGACTTCTTCCAAGAGGTACTCCCTCCACCTCTTTAATTTTTGTTTGCTTCCACCTTTGTGTTTTTCTACTTGTGTTTTATGTATATTCTAGTACATTACACTATTCATTTTTGCAGATTGACCGTCATTTCTCCACCTTCGTCGTCCCAGATATGATTATTGAGAAACTGCAAAAGGTGGCAACTATACATGTGGATGCTTCCTTTAAGGCTAGATGGCTTCGGTGGTGGAATTCCCCCGCCGAGGTCAAAACCAAAAACAAGTTCCCGTCTTCTCTTCCTCTTCGCGAGAAAGCCCTCGATGACTGGCTTTACAAAGCTTATTTTTGGTAACAGGTGCTCCAATACCTTATACTTTTTAATTTGTTCTCTTTCACTCTTTGTCATCTCTAACTGTATGTTTGTTGAGGGTGACATTGCCTCATTTCAACCTCGAGGGCATTAGGACTACATTGTGACCTCAAGGTTGTAAAGCTTGTAAGGGTAGATAGGCTCAACTTGTACGAAGTAGTTTTTTTGATATGTTGTATTAGTTGGGTATGCACATGACCTCGACCCTCTCGGATCCGTGAGGGTCTTCGTTCATAACAATAGGACCAAATTTTGACTTCATGGTTGGGAAGGTTTGATGTGTAAATTGGTTCAATTTCAGTGGACTAGTTTGGTTGATAGTGTGAGGGTAGGGCATTAAGACCAGATTTTGGCCTCAAGGTTGGGTACATTGAATGTGTAGTTAGGGTCATGTTGTGTGGACTAGTTCGGTTGTGATGTTGAAATAGTTGGGTGTGCACTAGAGAACGACCCTCTCGGATCCGAGAGGGTCTTTTGTTGAGAGTATTTAGACCGGATTTTCATTCCAAGGTTGGGTGCCTTGAGTGTGTATATAGGTTCAACTTGGGTGGCCTAGTTGGGTTGTGATGTTGAAATAGTTTGGTGTGCTCATATCTTCGTTTGTTTTCATTTTTCAACTCCATTTCTTTGTTCTCATGTTCTCCGATGTGTAGGTATATTCACCATGAGCTTGTCGTGAAGAATGTTTTTCCTTCTTCGTCCTTGCCGTCATTCCTTGACGATTGGATCGATAACAACTCAAATCTTTGTGTGTACACGCCCATGCAACTTGTAAAATTTCCATGCGTGCATTTGGTGGCTAGTGGTTGGCACTTGGATTGTTCTCGTGGATTCGTTCCCGACGTAGAAGAACCCCTCTACGATAGCCTTGCTTCCTCTGCCCCTAAGGTCATTGAATTGGAGGAAAAACCGGAAGAAGATGAGAATCCGGCTCCTCCCACCAATGACAAGAAGGTTGCACTGGTGAAGGCCAAGGGCAAAGGAAAGAGGGTGGCCTCCAGTCAAGTCTCCACCCATTCTGTCACCAAGGCCTTCATTCAGCGCACTGCAGCTCCAACTACCAAGGTTGTCGGAAGTCCAACGGCAACTCCTTCAGGCCCTTCTCGGGACCATGTTCCGGCTCCTTCCCATAGCGGTGTCACCATTCCCTCCGTCCCCACCTCCTAGTTGCACCCGCCCTTTCAATAAACTAGTTTTGGATTTCCTTGACATAGAGGTCGACCAGGGTGAGGATAGTGATAGACATGGTAGTCCAAGTTGTTGACTACGCCTCGTGCGTTTGGAACCTCCATCTCCTATGTATTCTTTATGTTTAAGTTTTTTATAATTTCATTTGTTGAATTTCCATGTCCCTTTTTCAAACCACATTCAACTCCTCCTTCATCTTATTTTGTTGTTTGATTTCAATTGCTCTTGAAGGTTGACAACTTGTATTTGTACATATATTCAACTAGTTGGTTGATAGGTTAAACTAGTTTGTTTTTTGGCTGGAATTTGACCCTTTGGGAACCGAGAGGGTCTTAGTGTAAGAATCAAAAATGAGATTTAAGATAGGTTCAGGTGGATGGGGTTGTATCTTTTTTGGTTGGGTTCATATTTCTCATGTTAAGGTGTTGTGCAATGTAGGGACCCTCTCGGTTCCGAGAGGGTCCAGGGGTTGGGGGTTTGCACCACATTTTTGGGTGTCTAAACAAGTTGGGATTGACGGGTTGAACATTTTTTTGTTGGGTTGATATTTCTCAAGTTAAGGGGTTGGACTATGTAGGGACCTTCTCGGTTCCGAGAGGGTCCACGGGTTGGGGGTTTAATCCGGGTTTTTGCATGTGGCATTATAGCCATAATGTTATATTTTGCATTCCTGGTCATTATGTGGTGTACTAGCTAGGATACCCTAATCAAGTTAGGATTGAGCCCATTAATCTAATGCATTCAAAGCATATATCCTACCAATTATGGTCACATCCCCGTGCACCCTTTTCACATGTGAGCGCTCCAAGCATATGCACTCCAAGCACAATGGAAGAGTTCCAAGCACAAGCATTATGCTACTCCATCCTGGTGAGTGTTCGGACTCTTCCCCATAGTGATTCTTCTTTATTTTTTGGCCACATTCTCAACTTTGAATCATATGATGAATGTTTGTGTTTTTTTGGATGCTCTCACTTTCGAGAGCCTAGATGGGAAGGCCACATTCTCAACTTTGATTCATGTTATGAATGGTTGTGTTTTTTTGGATGCTCTCATTTTCGAGAGACTAGATGTGTGAACCAGATTCTCAACTTTGATTCAGATGATGAATCTTTTTGATTTTTTGGATGCTCTCACTTTCGAGAGAGTAGATGTGTGAACCATATTCTCAACTTTGATTCAAATAATGAATCTTTTTGATTTTTTGGATGCTCTCACTTCTGAGAGACTAGATGTGTGAACCAGATTCTCAACTTTGATTCAGATGATGAATCTTTTTGATTTTTTGGATTCTCTCACTTCCGAAAGACTAGGTGTGTGAACCAGATTCTCAACTTTGATTCAGGTGATGAATCTTTTTGATTTTTTGGATGCTCTCACTTCCGAGAGCCTAGATAGGTTGGCCAAATTTTCAACTTTGATTCATATGATGAATTTTGTGTCTTTTTGGATGCTCTCACTTCCGAGAGCCTAGATGGGTAGGCCACATTCTCAACTTTGATTCATGTTATGAATGGTTGTGTGTTTTTGGATGCTCTCACTTCCGAGAGAGTAGATGTGTGAACTAGATTCTCAACTTTGATTTAGATGATGAATCTTTTTGATTTTTTGGATGCTCTCACTTCCGAGAGCCTAGATGGGTAGGCCAAATTCTCAACTTTGATTCATATTATGAATGTTTGTTTTATTTTGTTGGCTCTCAGTTCGGAAGTGAGACTAGATATGTAGGCCAGATTCTCAACTTTGATTAATGTGATGAATGTTTGTGTCGCAACCCTTGCTAGCCTCCCTTGACAATCTTGCCAATTTTCAATTCTAGCAAAGGTTACGAGCGCTAACCATTCGCATTCCGCCATGCTAATGGTTAGCTCCTCCTTCCCCGGACCTTATAGTTCATGGGAGGAAACCAACCCTCCTACTTTGCTTTCGGGACTCACCCCTTAATCGATAACCCATTCCTAGATGTGGATTTCCGTTCATGGAAGTCCAATCCCATGTTGATCATCGCGTTGCCGGAGCAACACTACAACAACCCGAACCATACTAGGCAACTATGGCCTCACATTGGGCCAATGCCCATGGAGGCCTTGCCGTTTGGGCTCGGGTGGGTGAGGTGGTGTGGCCTCACCCACCCCAAGGCCGAACGGCACGACCTCCATGGGCTTTGGCCCATTCTGAGGCCATAGTTGCCTAGTATGGTTCGGGTTGTTGTAGTGTTGCTCCGGCAATGCGATGATCAACATAGGATTGGACTTCCATGGATGGAAGTCCACATGTAAAAATGGGTTACGGATTAAGGGGTGAGTCTCGAAAGCAAAGTAGGAGGGGTGGTTCCCTCCTATGAACTATATGGTCCGGGGTAGGAGGAGCTAACCATTAGCATGGCGGTATGCGAAGGGTTAGCACTCGTAACCTTTGCTAGAAAGGAAAATTGGCAAGATTGCTTAGGGGGCTAGCAAGGGTTGCGGCAACTAGATTCTCAACTTTCATTCATATGATGAATGTTTGTGGTTTTTTGGATGCTCTTACTTCCAAGAGACTATATGCGTAGGCCTGATTCTCAACTTTCATTCATATGATGAATGTTTGTGGTTTGGATGACGTATCAGGGTGGGGAAAATCGCGCCAATCCCACGTAATGGAGCCACTTGTATTGTATTTGGACAAAGATGTACAATTGACGGTCTTGGTCCCAAACTTGTTGGTGGGTGCCGCAAAGATGGATATGGGTGCAGAGACGCCATTGGACACCCAACTCCGTTTGTTGTTAATCCATAGTTTGAGGCTATCTTGCAAAGCATGGAAAATGATTGTGGATAAAAGTGTGGAGTTCAATGCTCTTTGTTTGGCTCAATATGAATACGCGATGGGTCCCAATGCTGTCATAAGGGTTTGTTTGCCACGCGAACATAACCTCATCACTCAATTTCAACTAAACTTGATGTGGTTCTCACATAGCCGCCACGTTAGCTCACGGATTTCGCGGAGGATTCTTATGTCGAACTTGGGGGATTTTAAAATTGCGGAAATTAGCTAAGCTAAGAGATGAATTGGAGATGTCATTCTCTGCGGTGGAGTTCTATGGCATGAATTTTCATCCAGGTGCACCGTATTGGACATGCCCGGCCGATAGGGTGTAGACACGTGGAGTAGACCGTTTATAGCAAATTGAACTGGATACACATTTTTGTAAGTCTTGACTTTGGCACCTAACTTCACCTACACTATCTCGGCCAATCAAATAATTTTTGTATGGGAATTCTGGACATCTAAGAGTTATTGGAAAGAGTACCGTACCATTCAACTTCTTCTTCATCATATGTTTTGATATTTGATTTCAATTGCTGACGTCAGCCCTAATTTAATATGAAACCATTTGAAACCTAGACTATAAGATCTTTGATAACAAATACATTTTTCCACGCCTTTAGGTTCCGTTTGTTCCTCGATCTAGGTTGGATTAATACCTCCACGGGATCGGGGTGCCTTTCCAACAAATTGAATTCAAACTATCTATAAATTCCACGGAAATAGGCACTACTTGTCTTATTTTTACCCAACAAAGTCAAAATTTTCCGCTCTCCAACTTCTGCTCTCCGCTCTTCACTCTACGCTCACACTATTAAGTTTCCCAGGTCATTTATTCTTTCTTTGATTGAGAATGTGGAAATGGAAGAGTTCATTGAGCATCTCATGAAGACCAAGGTTCCCCCTCCGGCCTACAGCCGCATACAAGAATTCCTAACCAAGGTTTGTGTGTCATTTTATTATTTTATCCATTCATTCCATGGAATTTAACATTTGTTTTTTTCTTCTTTGCATTTTTGTTTTTTAGGTTGAAACGGGCCGTACTCGTCCAAATACCAAGCCTAAGGTTCACACGAGTATTGATCTACTATTTGCAGATGTGTCCGAGAACCTACGTGTACCGAGCATCTCGGCTTCATCCTCGGATGTTCCTCAGTGGAACAAGCGATCTTCTACATACTTTGAGGTTTTTTTTGCTTCGCAAATGCCAACCTCCATGACAACGGTGTCTTTGTCTTCGCACATGCCGTTGATGTCTCTAGATCAATTCACAACTCGGCACACACTTAGGAATTCTACATTGCCAAATACTAGTTTCGCATGAATGACCTTGATCTTCAATCGACCACTAATCCTTCTGAGTTGGTAAATTCCTTGTGTCCTCATCCGTTTTTATTGTCATTTTTTTTTTCTTTCATTTTTATATTCCTAATTCTACCGTTCACATTTTGTACAGACTCACAAGTTCTTCATCAAGGTACTCGTGCGTAATGAATCTGTTTTGAATGTTCGGACCTCAGACTTCAAAGACATGGGTTACAATTTCAAGAGAGATGGTTGGCTCAACAGCTTCGCCGATGCAAAGAACCAGTCGATGAGGGAAGACATAGTGCCTTGGAGAGGTGCTCGTCAAAAGTGCCCCGAGTTCTTCTCCATCATTTTCTACGTCCTCGCGGACAAGGACGATATCATCATGGATTGGCAATGTGGCGTTGGTTTTTTTTTCATCTCCTTTTTTTTATGTCTTTGTTTTTTAATGTCTTACTTTCTTTTATACTTGTTCCATTTCCCATTCACTTCTTTATGCTCACCTTCTCGCATTTTATTGTTCTAGGAGGTTCCGTCATTGCATGCCGCTCCATTCAACGCTATTTTGTGGCGTTTGAGTCGGAGATCGACATCTTCAAGTCCATCCTCTTTCCCATGCGTGAGCTTGAGCAAGAGCACACTTCTCAGCATGCTGCCCCACAATGAGGGTCAGTTTTTTCTCCTCCTCCCCGGAAGATGGCGAAACGCAATTCGATTTGTTGTGTGCGTAAGTTCGTTCTTGGCTTTTAACTTGCTTGCTTGCATTTCTATCTTCTCGGATTGGAATTTTTGGCATGTGCTCATTGTTTTTGTTTTCTTTTCCTATATATTCAGAGTTCAAAATGAGAGCCAGATTCGTGTCCTTAATGTGGACATGTTTGCAACCCCTTCGACAATGTTCGAGCTCCCTTCGTATGCTGCTGACCTTGCCCATCTTTTGGCGGAAGCACTGTCCCTATCTCCTAGTCACACCCGTCCTTTCAACAAACTAGAATTGGATTTCCTAGACATAGAGGACGAGCAGGGAAATGATAGTGATAGACATAATAGTCCAAGTTGTTGACTACGCCTCGTGCGTTTGGAACCTCCACCTCATATGTATTGTTTACGTTTAAGTTTAAGTTTTTTATAAGTTCATTTGTTGAATTTCCATGTATCTTTTGCAAACCCCATTCAACTTCTTCTTCATCTTATGTTGATGTTTGATTTCAATTGCTGACGTCAGCCCTAATTTAACCCTAGAGCATTTGAAAATACACTACAGGATCCTGGATAACAAATACATTCTTCCACTCCTTCACGTTCTATTTTTTCTTGAAGTAGATTGTGTTATAATATACACCGGAATGGGGTCTCTTTTCAAAAAATTGAATTTAAAGTATCTCCAAAATATACGGTCATAGGCAGTCCTTCTATGAAAATCGCCCACTATAATTCAAATTTTCCGCTCTCCACGCTTCGCTCACATTACTAAGTTTCCCATCAGAGACTTTCCAAAGTCTCAAAATAAAATACGCCTATAGTTTTGGATGCCAATATTGTGAGCATACGGAACATTGGGAACATTGAGAACATGACAATTTACAAATCCGCACACAGAGAATATTCATACTACTAAAAATAAAGAGTCTTCAAATCATAATCAAAACATGAACTACACGTAGAAAAAACAATCAAATCCCAAAAGAAAATGATTTTATGTCATTATAAAGTTTAGGGTGTGCATTTTATATATAAGGGTCTTATGGAATTGGATGGCACATCCCAAACGTATGTATAAATTTGAATATTATAAATTTGAATATAATAGT
Organism: Polytrichum commune; assembly: GCA_950295325.1. Lineage (NCBI taxonomy): Eukaryota > Viridiplantae > Streptophyta > Polytrichopsida > Polytrichales > Polytrichaceae > Polytrichum > Polytrichum commune. Next base: position 50,999,616 of record OX485806.1, on the reverse strand, counting down.
TGCAATAAAACCAAGTGTATAAAGTGCCCATATGTTTTGCCATTCATTCCAACCTATGTTATGTTTTCTCGTCTTCATTTTCCGCAGCCACAATACGTGCCAAGTTGTCTTTGGCAAAATCTATATGTATTTAGGGGATGGTTATTGTTTCCGATTTGGAACCCTTGCGTGACTTCCAAACACAAAGTATGGTATCCGTGTTTATCCAAACCGATATGTATGTTGAGTCCACTGTCCACTTGAAACCTTTTTTGGTGTCCCAACCTAAATAGGTGTGGAAAATACTTTGGTCTTTGGTGCTAAGACGGTAATATTCCACTTCAATTTGACAAAAATTGGGGCTAGTTTGAACAAATTTGGATGAAGACAATGCTTTCACCAACCAAATTGGCTTGGGGTGTTCCTCATCTCTTGCTTGTACGAGGACCATATATAACCTTCGTGGCAATTAACACCCACCCAAAACGATGGTGTTGGTTGATTGTGCACATGGCCAATGTAATGCTCGTCCATTGCAAACTCTTCACGGATGTCTCCATTGTTGAAGAACATAGTGTCAAACTCCACAACCGTCAAACAACTTTGTGGCCAAAATCTTTGTATCAAAATCGTACGGGTGTCGCCACTAAGTGTCATCAAGGCCGAGCAAATACGATCCTAATACACGATCAACGGTTCATTAGTATCCTTAACACGTTTGGTGATGTCTTCCTCACATAATTTTTCTCTATATTCAATGAATCCGGATATGCCTTTGATGATTTCTAACTGATTCTTCATGGGGTTGGGTTTGCAAGGCTTTCGATCCCCATCTAGGAGGAAATATTTCCCATTATTGTCTTGACGCCACACGAGTATACCATCCTCCGGGCCCCAATTAGGAGATGTGCACAAAATCTTGAATTGCATGGCGGGGACACCATCATCCCTCATATAGAAACATAATTGTTGTGCTTTGGTATGTCCCACCAAACGGTCCACTCCCTTCAATATGTATGGCTTGATGAAGGCCTTGAAATTTGGTACTTCCTCAATCATGTACAGAATCACTAGCACATTGTCCAAATCCATGTATGATTTCATGAGAAGTGGTATGGTGGGAAAATCCTCTTCATGCAACTTCATGCTCCAACGACCGAATTACGCATCAATGTCGTCGCGTATGTGCCCCACCATCAAGAAAGACACAAATACCTCTTTGAATATGCATTTTGCCATGAACAATGACTAGAAACAAAACATGTATCAAAATTTGTTGTCTTTAGGACAATTATCAAGTTGAACGTGGAGAGTTGGAGGCAATGGTTTTCCGAAAATGGATTCTTCGGATGGTTCCGCCAATGACAATATACCAACCTCTTTCCCCTGAAGGGGTGTTGTTCCACAACCATCAAAAAGGGCATGGGAAGAATGCACCGACGACTTCTCAAGATTGCGCAAGAGTTTTGCAAATGAACCGATCGTGTGGTTAGCATCACCAAGGTAAAATTCAAGCCATAATGGGCATATTTAACGTCACTATGGCTGTGGATGAACATACCTGAGAAAAAAAATGATGCGTGAACAATAGTAATATGAAATAAATACTATGTGGATAGATGAAGTTGTAGGTTTGAAAAATACACCCAATAAAATTGGAGAGCATTTCAACACACATTTGTGATTCTATACGAACATGTGACATCTACGAGCAACTTGAAAAGACCATCCATGGCCTTTATTTTGCGTGCATAACAAGGGCATGCGGTCTTAGCATGGTCCATTTTATCATGGATCACTGTTAGAGCCTTTGCGGGCATCATTATGGATAGTGCACGATTCTTGTAGTAATCTGGACGGGGCTCCTCCTAATTGTTAACATGCTCAATGTATTTTATTTGGTGTCTAGTGTGAGATTCGATGCCTATAGGATGGGCGTCTTGAAGACCTTTGTATTTCTCACATGTACACCTAGCAAACTTGTCCCCATGTTTCTTCAAAATGTATTCCGCAAACTATTGGTTTTTAATTACACTCAACTTGGATAAATAAATGGGATCACATCTTGCTTTGCGACCCACTTTGTTGATGTTCATTAAGATGTTCTTTCATTTTTTGAGCCCGTAGGCAACACCATTTGAACAACTTTCTCCCCTGATGACAATGTACTTGTTTTGTAGGGCATTGCATCAGCCAAGGGTACTATGATGATGGAGAGTGTCGCGGAGGCTTGAAGTGTAGCCTCCCTAGGTAACTGTGTGCTTAAGTTGCCATGAAATCGAGAGTCAGCCTTGGAGACTACATGGATTATATTCCACGTTGTGCAACAAACTTCCACACTCTCAAGGGTCACCACCTTATGGCCATGGGTATCATGTGCAATTTTTTGTGGACCTGAAGTATCTTTGCTGACCTCATACAAAAATCTGCAAACCACATCTTTTGACGAAAAGACATGATATTTTCACGTGGAAAAAATTGGCAACATTTTTTCACGCAACAGTTCTTTGTGGACACGAGACGGATAAAGTCGTCTCCTAATATGCAATCCCATCTACGTTTTTTTTCTTTGCAAGATACACGACTAGAATTGTATCTACGCAGACCTTTGCGAGGACGTATTGTGGCCAACAAAGTTTACTGCATTTATTTATATTGTCGCCCATGATCCCATAAGCTTACTTCTTCATGCAAAACTCGACGAAGGGGCCATCGTTGCAAGGAAAATCTCCACGTCAATAGGACCTCCAACGGAAGCAAAGAAATCAAGATGCAAACACCAACATCATCGTGACCAAGGGGGTTGGCATCAACATATTCACAAAGATTGAAGATTCTACAAATGCCATTTGCCACCGGGACACCAAGTTTGTTAAGTAGAACAACATCAAGGCCCACCCATTGCTCCCTACCGAAAATGGCACACAATGGAATGTCATCATGGTCATCTCCAGAATGTTGAGATTGTTCGTGCACTTCCAAAGAATCATGGGAGAATGTATCCCCATACACACCTAGCACGTTTGTCCCATCAGTATTGTCCACCGACGAGGAAGAGAGTTCACATTCACTATCAGAGGACGATGCATTTGTCAACAACTCAAATGCACTGTCTCCCATATCCATTGTCATTCCACCTAAACAATCCACCATGAAATGACCAACCCCACAACTGATGTCATACATACAAGAGCGGACTCACTATATGTGTATATATATGGCTTGAAATTCACAAAAAACTATTTGGATACCATTAGAGGACCTCATGCATAAACGCAACGAGCATTTTGAAACAATACAATGTCATGTGCAAATAATATTTATTCTCCCATATCAATTGACATGGCCATGTCATTATGATATATATTATTCTTGAAGGGCGTTGAAATGGTTTGTGCACTCCCCATGGAAATGGTTACACACAAACAAAGGACATGATTTTGACATATGTTTATAAACGCACAGTCATTAAACCCATCATTTTTTATAATGAAATGTGCATGGGACAAAACACACGCAATTCTCAATAGCAGACTATACAAATATATACATCGGTGTCCATGAACCTTATGAATGCCCATGGCAAATGGTAGAATGATATAGATGTAAGTAATATAAATCATTTACACAATAGACAAGATTTATGTCGATCAAAGTCACGATAGAGAAAGAGTATGAGTTGGGATATATGAATGGTCGTTTGTATACATTCCCACGTATGTTTGAGTTGGGTATATATATGAACGGGCATTCATATGTTCCAGGCCATATCGTATATGTCAACTAAAACATGGACCATCGCCATTGTGGTATTTAAGGCCCTCCGTTCACAAAAAACATGCCATCCTATGTGTATTCCAAGCAAATGGATACGAGTGCGACATACCAATGTCCATTCATAGATCTTTCTATGACATATATATGAACGTCCGTTTGTATATATCTCTGCAATACTATTTGTGTCTATGCATAGATATATGTGAATGGAGGGATGCATGATGGATGTGTAACCCATACTCCCAGGTGGAGTTCACGAACGCACGTTCGTAAACTGGGACATCCTATGTGTATTTGGGGCAAATGGATGCGTGTGCCACATACCCAAGTCCATTTCTAGATCCTTGCAAGGCATATATACAAACACACGTTCGTATATATCTCTGCAATATTGTTTGTGTCTATGCATAGATATATGTGAATGGAGGGATGCATGCTGGATGCGAAACCCATACTCGTGGGTGGAGTTTACAAACGCACGCTTGTAAACTCAGACATCCTATGTGTATTTGGGGCAAATGGATGCGTGTGCGACATACCCAAATCCATTCCTAGATCTTTGCAAGGCATATATACGAACGCACGTTCGTATATATCTCTGCCATACTGTTCGTGTCGATGCATAGATATATGTGAATGGAGGGATGCATGCTAGATGCATAGACCATACTCCCAGGTGGTATTTACAAACGCACGCTCGTAAATTAGGACATCCTATGTGTATTTGGGGCAAATGGATGTGTGTGTGACATATCCACGTCCATTCCTAGATCCTTGCAAGGCATATATACGAACGCACATTTGTATATATCTTTGCCATACTGTTTGTGTCTATCCATAGATATATGTGTATAGAGGGAGGCATGCTAGATGCTTAGACCATACCCCCGAGTGGCATTTACAAACGCACGTTTGTAAACTCTCGTCATCCTCTGTGTATTTGGGACAAATGAATGGCATATTTATGAACGTTTGTTCGTATATCATTGTCATATTGTATGTGCCTATGTATAGCCATATGTATATGTATATAAATTTATGGATTTAAGAAAATATGCCAAGGTGGAATTTACAAACGTATGTTCGTAAATTCCCCACCATCCTATGTGTCTGATCCATTCTTACAAATGCATGCACTCCAGCATTACGAACGCTTGTTCGTAAAGCTATGGTATTTTTGTTGGTATATGGGGTGGGTGCAGGTTGTCTTGTACCTGAGAGTGTACGGTTGACGTACAAGAAATTGGCTTGAACGCCCTCCGTCGGGTCTCTGGAACGCACACTTGGTGTCTGCCGCAAAAAAAAACTTTGCTATAGGGGGGAAGAGCTTTAAGTACTCCTCTAGGGTGGTTCAAAATTCCTTGGATGCTCTTTAAAAAGAAAATCATTTCTGCCTACTTTGACCTAACAATATGTCAGTTTATTCATGTGAAACATAAATAACTTTATGTATGGAACAAGTTTGGCATGCATGCATTAAAAATATGTACATCTGTCGCACACCTTAGGTGTTACCAAGGTCTTTCGAACAAAAAAAAAATTTAATTTTAAAAATATATATATACATAGGTATATAATAATACTGATATATAATCTACATCATCAGATTAATCATAGAATAAATGATTTGTGACCAAGGTTTGAAGTCCAAGTTTTTTAGCAAATGTTACCTATATGTTACTAAGGTCTAAGTGATATATATATATATAATAAGTATACACAATAAGGTAAAAGTGGGTAAAAATCTATTGTGGAGGCCTCTAAAATAGTAGGTATTATATGATTCACATAAAAGCATGCCAGTAATATGCTCACCAAATGCATGAACACTAATCAAAAGTTGGGTTAATTCATAATGGCTTGTAAGCTAGATTAAGGATATGAATTCAAACCATACTTAGATATAATTTACGTCTTAATTCAAATACAACTCTAGATTTGAAAATAGTGAATTAATCCGGCATGTATGAAAATGTTGAATTAATTTGGAATGGTGCATAAGATAGAGTAATCATATGAATTGAAACCATATCTAGGTCAAGTCCTACTTATAATTATGTGTTTTGCATCCTACGATAAGTAGCTGCATAGCTTAAATAATTGATTTAAAATGAAGTCTTAAGAAATGCATGTTATAATAAGATTAAGTATGAATTATGTGATTAAAATGCACTCAACATTATTAAGGTGAAAGAGGGACTCAGAACTTCAAATTTCACTTTTGACCTAAACCAACAATTGAATCTTAAATCCAATTTTGAATCTTAAAATGATAATTGGCATGATTTTCAATTATAGTTGTTATTAACCAAAAGAAGCAATTCTCAATCCAACCAACATCAGTAGATCAGTTGGACATGCCTATGGACCACAACATGGCCACATATAAAAAGGGTTTTGTAAGATAAAAAAATTTAAGGATGTAGGGTTTGGGATTAGGGTATAGGGTTAAGGGTTTGGGGTTTGTGAGAGTTGTGCATGTCTAGTGGTTAATACAATAGATTACACACACAAACTATATTGACTACACAAAAATCTATATTGCAATAAATTAATTTATGTGCACGGGGAGGTCACTTCATTGTCAAGTTGACACCACATGCGGACAAAGTTTGCTACCCCTATATTACATGCCATGTATAATTTTAAGATTTATGATATTGTTTCTACATATACATAACCATTGATAGTATCTTTTTTATATATTTTATATATTTTTAGTCATCTTTATTTTTTTTAGTAATTGTTTTAGTTCAATTTTGTGTCATTCTAGTTAGAAACGGCATGTTTTATGGAAAAAAACAAATCATCAAATTTAGTTACTACTTTTAACTATGTCATAGGTACTGTGTATATCTACTCATGAAAAAAATTTGATAAAATTTTGACCCATTTTGGTGGTGCAACTTACCAAAAGAAGATGTTTTTTGGCCGCACGTGGTGTTCAACTTGACAATGGAGTGATTCCCCTGTGTTTATGTGTAGCTAACATTTAATGCTAGCCAAACATTCAACCACATGGCTCAAATGCACTAGTTCAAATTGATACATAATTAAATGAATCGACGATGTATTCAAAATTGAAAATTCCTCCACCTCTTGTAAGAAAATGAACAATCCCTCCTCCCAATTTCAAATTGGGTCCTTTATGAATCTAATACTTATTTGAGGAACCATTGAACAACTTAAAATATTTTTCATTCATGAAAACACCACATATTTCCAAACACGATCTGAACATCCTTGGGGGTGGATTGTTCATTGAATACCTATGGCTTAGGTTTGATGCTAGCCAAACATCCGATCATATGGCCCAAATGTATTTAGATCAAGTTAAAGTCAAAGGTACTTACACTATAGGAATGTTAGTTCAAGTTGACACCTAATAAAATGAATTGAAGACCTATTTGAAATTGAGTTTTCTTCCATTTTTTGTAAGAAAACAAACAACCCCTCCCCCAAATGTCAAATTGGGTCCTTTATGAATCTAATATTTATTTGAGGAACCATTGAACAACTTGATTGATATTTTGTTTATGAAAAGATTATATATTTCAAAACACCATATACACATTCTTGGGGGTGGATTCTTCATCGGATCCGTACTAAATGACGTGCATTGTTCACTATAAATTTATACTCCCTATTTAGAAGATGTTTACAAGGAATCCAAATGTAGAAAAACTAAATGAATGTTACAAACAAAATTTATGTATTTATACTAATTTCTTTAAGTTAATGTGATAAACGTCTCCATTACATATACATATTATAAACCTTGAAATGTTTTTATTGCTTCTAATTTCATCCCATCCCCCCTCCGTCTCCCCATGTTGACCTCCCATTGCATCTTTCCATTCCATCACATCCCAGCCCTCCCCACTGGGAGGAGGCTACGTGGCAATCCGCGGAGAAACCCTAGAAGCGTCGGCTACCTCCCCGTGCTCCTTCCTTTCCTCTCTTCATTGTCATTTGAAGCAAAGAGAGGAAAAGCGAAGTGCTAAGCATATGCGGAGCAAAACTCTTGTTGTTCTTAATTTCACATTTATTATATTAGTTTTGTTGGCGTAAGTGTTGAGAATTTGATATTTCCTTTGAGAGTTGCAGGCTTGAGAGCTACAAGCTTGGGAGTAGCATATATATCAAAGTATTTTCTAGGGTTTTTACATAGCATGTGAGGGTTTGAGAGTGTGAAGGAGCCTTGAGTGGTGCAAAGGTGCATTTTTCATTCAGTACAATGCGCATTTGTGGGGTTTGTTGGTATTTTCAATAAGGGATGAAGAACAAGTTTTGGGTGTCCAACAATTCAATGTGAATACTACATTCCTTCTTAATTAATTTCCCTCATATTTTGAATTTGTTCATTATTAAATTACGTTTGTTTTGTTACATGCATGCTGAGATTTGACATGTTTTGTATGAAATTTAGGCTATGAATTCCTTAGTGTGTACCCAGTTGTGAATTGATCTAGAGACATCAGGATCAGCGGCGTGTGCAAAGACAATGACTATGTCGTCATGGAGGTTGGCATTTGCGAAGACAAACAAAATTTCAAAGTATGTGGAAGATCGCTTGTTCCACTAAGGAACATCCGAGGACGAGGCTAGGATCCTCGGCACATGTAGGTTCTCAAGCACATCTGCAAATACTAGATCAATGCCCGTGTGAAACCTTAGGCTTGGTATTTGGACGAGTACGGCCCGCTCCAACCTGAAAAACAAAAATCCAAAGAAAATTAATTTAAAAAAAACAACAGGCGTTCAATTCCATGGAATGAATGGGTAAAACAATAAAACGACACACAAACCTTGGTTAGGAATTCTTGTATGCGGTGGTAAGTCGGAGGGGGAACCTTGGTCTTTATCAGATCCTCAATAAGCTCTCCCATGTCCACATTCTCAATCAAATAAAAACTAGATGACCTCTCTGAGGAAATTGCAAATGTATCCACTGCAACAACCTTCCTTTTGCGAGGCACCAATGGGATGGTTGTGCTGCTTAGAGAAAGAGCGCTAATAGGATTGGGGGCAGGGGCAAAAAGAGTGGCAGTGGAACTTCCAACCACGGTGGTGGCTGGAGCAGTAATGCGTTGAACCGAGGCCTTTTTGAAAGAACAAGTAGACACTTGAGAAGAGGCATGTGCATCGACCTTCCTACTTTTGCCCTTGCCCTTCACCTACGCAACCTCTTTCTCATTGGATGAAAGAGTTTGATTATCTTCTTTCGGTTCTTCCTTTAATTCAATCACTTTGGGGATAGAGCTTACAAGGCTGTTGTAAAGGGTTTTTTCCACATTGGGCACAAATCCACGAGAGCAATCCAAGTACCAACCACCAACCACCAAGTGCACGCGTGGAAATTTTGCAAATTGCATGCCCGTATACACACAAAGATTGGAGTTGATATCGACCCAATCTACAAGGGAAGTGGGCAAGTTTAAAGAAGGAACAACATTCTTTGCAATGAGTTCACGGTGAATGTACCTACAAAATGAAGAAAATCAGACAAAAGAAAAGCAGTGGCAAGAAGAAAACGAAACGAAGATAGTTTAGACTAAATGACAATTCAAAATATTACCGGTAAGAAACGCATTTGATTGCTACGGGACCTTACTCAAAATCCATGAGATCAAGGCCTTTAATGAACTTCAAAACTCCCTTGTCATCAAAATACATTCGGAAGGCCTTGTCCCACAAAATGAGCCTCCAATGCTCAACATAATTGGATGGTTGCAAAATATCCTCCATAGAAATCCAGTTGATGTCGATCGAACACTCGTTTTCAAATGATGCGATCTCAACCTCAACCCCTTTCTCCAACTATGTTAAAATAGACCAAAAGTTAGAAATGTCAAAGAATGAAAAAAACAAATGAAAAAAACAAAACTTAAAGATGTACCTGTGCCCAGAAAAAAGTTTTTTTAAGCCAGTCGTCAAAGACTTTCTCACGGAGAGGAAGAGTAGAAGGGAATTTATTTCTGTTTTTGAGGCCTAAACCCCCACCCTTAAGCGTCATAATCCGGGTGAAGTTCACGAGATATCCCACCAAATCAACCCTTCCATTTCTTAACACAAAGTACAAGCATTAAGAAATGTTTTTCTCTTCCCATCCACATCTCTTTACCCACTAACCCACTCACTACCCTATCACACCTAGCTTAGACTCAATGTTTTGCAACCATTTGTGCCACATATCAGAGTCAAGAACCACGGCCCCACTAAGGACCAGTCCAAACCCTTACTAACTACCGTCTAACTAAGCCTAATCCCACTTATCCTTGCCTAATCCCATACACAACCCAACTGGCCCATGGGCCTTCCCCTTCCGCTCCTTATGAGCCTCGGTACCCGGCTTCAGTAGTCCACAGTACTCGTAGAATTTGCGCTGTTTGCATCAAGCCCGACCCGTCAACGCCCGTCACCGGGCTGTCTGCCGGCAGGTGGTTAACTGTCCGTGCTACGGAGCTAGATCTTCCTCTCTGAGCCACATAGTTAAATCCTTGTGGTGATTTTATTGTTCTTGCGATCAATTCCGACTCCGAATTCGAGTCATGCAGCTAAATTTTGAGCTTCAACCGAGAGGTGGCGATTCCAGCCACCTCCCCTCACTCACAGTCAATGTTCCACCCTCCCCATCCACTGGAGCATCGATGTGGCTTCATTCAGGTCCCAACTCCCCAGCATTACTCGCCTCCTTGCCGTAAACCTCCTTGCTTCTTGGTTGCTCCCCCTTCTCCTCCTTGCGGAGGTGCCTGCAAGCCGGTCAGCAGGACTCCCTTGTGTGTTCCGGTTGCCGCAACCCTCCTGGTTGCGGCATTGTGTAGAAGAGACCCGGCAGCGGCCACTGAAACCTTTTGGGTACCCCTGGACCCAGTTAAAACTAGGTCACAGTGACCTTGTCCCACAATGAACACCGAGCGAGCCTTATTTGGACATCCCTTCACTCTAATTCTAACATACCCTAGCCTAATCTAAACATTTAACCCCGCTCTTACCTCACGACAAGACCCACTCCACACTTTCATTCTCCCTCATTAAACACACTCACACCCAACCTATCAAAACACCTAAACTCGCAGTAAAACTCAACTCCAAACCAAAACCCATCCTTGCACTTTTTTTAAGTTTTCAAGTAACTAAAAGAATTTCAAAATCAAATCAAAATGACTTTGCAGGATCAACTGAACATGTGTGCACCAATTTGGGCTCACAAGCCCCCTCTATCCACTCCCATTCTCAAGCCATCCCCTTCCTAACTCAATTCCCCCTTTTTGACCCCCCCCTCTTGTATGCCTTGAACCTTTATGTCCCATTGTTGCACCCCCTCCCAAACCCTGCATTTCCATTCTTCAATGTCTACGTACTTTAGCTTCTATGCCTAGTAGGAGGAACATCCTCAAGAAACTAGATTATGACTGTTTGCAAATCAAGGAGGTGAATTTCCTCCCACCTCGTTTTGATGGTAATTAGATGTTTGTCCTCCCCCCCGTTGGTGTCTCATCCTCTCATACGAAGGCCAAATCTATGGACCACATGGACAAACGCTACGATGGCCATGTCTGGACCAAAACCCAAACCACCAACATTAGCAATGATTTAGGCCTTGCTTTTTGATTCATCCACATGTTTTGGCCACCTCCAGTGCCAAAATCCTCATTGCGACTACCTCCAACGTGTTCACCATATCTCCTCAGTCAATGATACTGAATTCAATGGATTCACCAAGGAGCCCTATCAAGGTTGAGCGAACGCCCCAAGCCACTCACATCAATATTGTTCTAGAGGCCAGCAAGGACTTTGTAGGTGAGTTCCTCCTCCACAATGATAGTGATCCTCATCACTTGCTTTCATTGGAAGAACTTGAGCCCGTTTTTGCAAGGAACTGAATTCCCCCCACCTCTTTAACAAAGTTGCAACCTTCAAATGCTTGCGTAGGTTAGGGGTTATGGATGGCATCGCTAAGCTTAGAGGTGTCAGCACCTGGGCCTATGTCCAGCGGAATCAATTCTCAGCCCAAGGTGACGAGACGGACAAAATCTTAATATTCACGATGTCTGAGGTTGGCCTCGGAAGTGGGGTTGACCTCGTTAGGCACATGCAGCCTGGCGGGATCTTGAGCATGCTTGGATCATGTTCGACCATGTCAAGCGCGTGGCCAAATGGACCACCATGGCTTGCCACGTATACTACGGGACCTACCAATGCGTCATGACCATCGCTTGCTGCGATTTCCACTCCGAAGACAAAGATGCTCAAGTATTTTTATGGCATAACCTCAACCATGTCATGGCTCGATATGGAATCCCAAAGCCACACTTCAAAGGCTTCATGGCGGATAGTGCACAAGCCAATTGGAATGCCGTGAGGATCGTCTATGGCTCCGAAGATCCCAAGGTTCCGATCCAAGGGCGCGAGAGAACTTGCTACTTCCATTGGACCCAATCATTGAAAAAACACACCAAACTCTATATCAAGCACGACTTGCAAAACCAACACAAGCATCTCTGCCTCCAGTACCGCAACGCCTCCTCTATGCTGGAGGCAGAGATGAGGTACCTTGCTATCAAGGTGTCGGCCCTAAACCCCCACCCTTATGTGTCGTAGTCCGGGTGGAGGCCCAAGGCTCACATGCTCTTTTACTTGAACCCTCCCATAATCTTATAATCCTTTCCCATTAATCCAATGATATAACTAGAAAACACTAATCCTTTTATTCAATAGATAGAGGTGCCAAACATTCACAAATACTTAGGCCTCACTTGCATACAAGTGAAAACAATTCAAATCTAAGTCGTGATCTAAGAAATTCTAACCCAAGTGCCTTGATCACGTGATGCCTCTCATTGAGGTTCACCACTTGAATAAGCCTTACTTAGACATGCCCACCCACTGAACTTTAACACTAGACTCAATACTACAGTGTGCCTAACACTGGTCCATCACTGGCTCCCTCCGCTCTTGGGTCCACTGAGCAGCTTCCTAAGTCCGTGGGTGATGACACCGCCCACTTCTTCTTTCGGCCAAATCCCCTGGACTCAACCCAATCCACCCAGCGGTTGATAGCTTGAGACCCCTGCTGCACTCCGCTAGTTCTGCCTCCCACGCATTCGCCTTTGAGCCCCAGGTGTGGTCACTGAACCCAAAGGCCCAACTCCATAGCTGGCACCTCAACAATTCATCTCACTACCTTGGGCAGATTTTGCCTCTCCCTTAGCCCCTTCCCCGCATTGCGACCCATTAGGTAAGTAACAGTAAGAATTTATGATTTGTCAGTTTGGTGTGCTGGTTGCGGTGTGTTGAGACCAGCTCCTCGGGCCTCCTACAACTGATCAGTGAGCCACCTCTCCTCAAGAATCTACGCTTGTAGCTACCAATTCATTAGTTTCCTCCTTTTTGGCCACATCTCGAGGAAGTTGTTGGGCTCTGTCACCATGCTTTCTTTCTTCCATAGCTCCTCCCCTCGAGGGTGGTTTTCCCCTCCAGCCTTGTGGATTCCAATCAGCAACAACCCCTTGCATGACTTCACACCCAACCCGCTCTCTCTTTCCCTGAATTGTGGCCTTGTCGGCAACAGCCTTGTGTAATCACCAACTTCTCACCCTGCAACCCGATGCGGCAGAGCTCTGCGCTCCAGCCGCCACACTCTCTTCTGCTGCCTCCGAACCTCCTTGCTCAACCACTAGCACATTCTTCTGAGGAGACGGAAAACTCTAGGGCCCAGTGGACACCTGGACCCCCATCCCAAAACGAACAGAGTCCTACCACTAAACGACCAATATTCTTCTAACACACACCACATCCCTACCCTAAAGCCATTTGAGCATGGCATCCCTTAACTCTAACCAACTTAATTAACTAATCTTTATTTTTTTGCACTTAATAACTCAAGCCAATAGCTTAACAAAACAACAGTCTAACAAGGGAAACAACAACCCCATCTAATCCTCAACTGACTTAAGACATCCTATTTCTCATGTTTTAGTGTTTTATAAATTTTAACGTGAATTGTGAGCATGAATTCGGGCTCACACAAGGCTTGGTGGGCCTCATCCAACTGCACCTTCAACTCTGGCTAGCCTTCTGGCACTTCCGCTATCGACAATGGGGTGGTTTCATGGAACTGGTTCGTCTTTTGTTTTTTCACTTCATGTTTTTTTTTAATTGTTTTTTAAATGATTTTTTTATCCTTTTTGGTTTTGCAAATTTCTTATACAGTCATTCCATTACACAGGAAAAATCATGACCGCCGAGGAGGTTGCACAAATGCCTAATTGCAACGTTTCTGAATCCATTCACAACAAATGACTTCAAGCGTTTGGCAATAAGAGTGGCAATTTATATGTAGCCACTGTGGATAACCATATATAAGCATTCCTTCAAGTCGTGGCGTATCGTCAATTTTTAAAGGGTGGTGTTAGGGGTGATGGCCCTAGTAAAAAAATTTCAAACTTCGATGCGCTCAACGACGTGCTCAACAAATTGGTGACCCCCCTGTGCTCCAAAAGGTTTTTCTCGACATGCTCGGTGGAGGAGAATTTTGCAATCATAATCCCCAACTCAAGGATGCTAAGGTGTTTGGATCGTAGAACCGCAAGCCTGATACCCCCATTGGAGCTGATGAAGAGACCCACCGCCCTGACACCATCAAATTCTTTCGCCCTCGTGTCGCTCAGAGAACCACACGATCTCATGCTTCCCCTTTGCCTACCATCGTCGAGGAGTCCTTTCCATCAGTGCTAAAGGTTCCACACCCTTACTGACTTGATTTTCCCCACATCACTGTTGTACAAAAATCCAAAATGGACAGAAATCTTTGGCATATTGTTCATGTTCCTTATAATTCCTCCAAGACATGTTGGGATATGCATGCAGCCACGAAGAAGAAATGTACTACCAAAATCGTCACCAACAGCAAGAACACCCCGGCCTCGGCATACCTTGAAATTTGGAACTATTACAAATTCATAACACCTAAAGTTGAGAAGTTTGTATTTTACCCACACAACGTTGAGCTTTGTATTAAGGGCTCTTGTCGCAAGTGGGTCGACAACTTCTCTCCTGACCAAGAAAAACCTCCAATCCCGCCCGTGTGGCCTGTCAAACTTGGTACTAGTCTCACTCGTCTAGAGATCCTTAAACTTGAAAATGTCGGCTTTCGACTCCCCCCGAAAGAACGTATCACTCCAACTGGACCTCTTCGGTGTGGACGTTCCACTCAATCCAGACTCTAACCCTACTTCTAGGCAATCCAAGCTTACGCGACGGTCCAACATGGCACCATAAGCAAAACAAATGCAGATGGTCGCCTTTGCACGAGCTATGGACGGGTCCATCTTAAAGGTAACCATGATTCCACGCCCTGGATTTGGTTGCGTTATCATGTTCCAGTCCAAACCTGCACCTGCACAATTTGTTTACCAACTCACAGTGAGTTCTCTGCTTGAGTGTAATTGGGACGACATTCCTATGTGAGCGGTGAGTGAAGAGTAGAGAGTGGAAATGATATAAAAATAGCAAAGTTATCGGACTAAATTTAGACATATTAAAAAATCGTATATATTCAGAATATTCTAGATTTTTTGCACTAAATTTGAAATGGTCTCATGAAATTTGGAAACCAAGAAGTGCTAAAATGATAGAGAAATTATGATATAATAGATAAGTAAATGATTAAAACCAAGGATGATCCCAAGAAAGAATAAATTAAAATGATTTTTTTGAGATTGGTATAATTGAAGTCTATATCATCCAGGATGTTGGCAACACGGAAGTAAAGTTGATAGACATAGGAAGCATCTCCAAATTAAATATATAGTGCTCAACCGGGAGAGAAATACATGATACAATTGAATATTGTAATACAACATTTTGACGGGAATAAAAATAATGCATGAAATTATATTTATTATTACAAACAATTATGAGTTCACATGAGGTCCACAAATGACCACATCTATTAGGGTTAAGAGGAATTCTAGAAAGTAGATTGTATTAAGAGGCCCCCTTCGAGGATGAGTTTGACCTCATTGAAGCTAAATGTCGGGGCGTGAATGAACAAATCAACGTCGGGGTCTACATTAGAGACCTTGACAAAGATGAAATAGAGGTGCTTACAATGCAAAAATGAATTTCTTTTGCGGCCGAACAATTACACTCGGGTAGAGAACTCACTGTGAATTGGTAAATTGATTGTGTAGGTGCAAGTTTGGACTGCAACATGATCATGCAACCAAATCCAGGGCGTGGAATCATGGTGACCTTCAAAATGGTCTTGTCCATAGCTTGTGCACATGCCACCATCTGCATTTGTTTTGTTGGTGGTGCGGTGATAGACCGTCTCGTAGACTTGGATTGCCTGAAAAAAGGATAAAAGTCTGGGTTGGCTGGAATGTCCACTCCGGAGAGGTTGAGGGGAGGAACGGATGTCCTAAAGAGGCGAGTGGACGTGATTCATTCTTGCTGCGGGGGCTGAAAGCCGACATTTTCAAACTTCAGGATCTCCGGACGAGTGAGGTTGGTACCAAATTTGACTGGCCACATAGGCGGGATTGGAGGTTGTTCTTGATCAGCAGAGAATTTGTCGACCCACTTGCGAGGCAAACCTTTGACACAACGCTCAATGTCGTCCGGGCAAAAAAAAAAACTTCTCGACTTTAGGTGTTGTGAATTTGTAATAGTTCCAAACTCCAAGATATGTCGGGGCAGGGGTGCTTTTGGAGCTAGAGACGATTTTGGCTGTGCATTTTTTTTTGGTGACCGCATGCATGGCCCAACATGCCTTGGAGGAATTGTAAAGAATGCGAGCAATTTGCCAGAGTTTCTCGTCCACTTTGGATTCTTGTACACTAGTGACGGGGCAAAAATAAGGACCAATAGGAGGGGGTGGTGGAGCATGACGGAGATGACTCCTCAACGATGGTAGGCAAAGGTGAAGCATGAGATCTTGTGGTTCTCTGAGTGACACGAGGGTGAAAAAAATTGATGGTGTCGGGATGGTGGGTTTCATCGTCATCTCCAATGGCAGTGTCGGGCTTGCATTTTTGCGACCCGAATACCTCGGCACCCTCGAGGTGGGGACTACGGATGCAGAATTCATCCCCGCCGGGCATATCGAATAGAACCTTCTGTAGAACAGCGGGGTCACCAGTACGTTGAGCACGATGTTGAGCACATCGAAGCTTGAGTTCTTCTTCGCTAGTGTCATCGCCCGTAACGCCACCCTTTAGAAATTGATGGTACGCCACAACCTAGAGAAACACTTGAGTATAGTCATCCATAATGGCCACGTATAGATCGCCACCCTTGTTGCCAGACGCTTGTAGCCATTTGTTGTGAATGGATTCGGCAAAGTTGCAATTGGGCATTTGTGCAAATTCCTCGGCGGTCATGATTTTCTCCTAAACAATGGAATGGCAGTGTTAGAAATAAGCAAAGCTTGCGAAAAGAAAAGATAAAACCAAAAACAAGAAGTAATAACACTAAAGACGCACCAATTATAAAGCCACCCCATTGTTGATATCGGAAGTGCCAGAAGGCAAGCCAAAGTTGAAGGTGTTTCAGTCCATCCTCGGAGGTGTAGTTAGACGAAGCCCACCAGGCCTTGATGGCAAGGTACCTCGTTTCAACCTCAAGCATAGAGGATACGTCGCGATACTGGAGGCAGAGACGTTTGTGTTCGTCTTGCAAGATGCTGACCTCTAAGCTTGGCGATGCCATTCATAACTCCTAGCCTACGCAAGTATTTGAAGGTGGTAACCTTGTTTCGGAGGTGGGGGGAATTCAACTCCTTGCAACGATAAAAAACAGGCTCAAGTTCTTCCAATGAAAGAAGTTGATGAGGATCACTATCATTGCGGAGGAGGAACTCACCCACAAGGTCCTTGCTGGCTTCAAGGACGATTTTGCTGTGAGTGGCGTGGGGTGTTCGCTCCAAGTGCTCCTCGATTAGGGCGTCGATGCGCTGGCGGCTATCCCTGCAATTGCCGACCTTGACGGGGTGACGATGATTGCCAAGATGAATGCACACCCGCTGAATGGTATCGTTGCCGTGGACGTAGAAGATTTTGGCAACGCATGGGGCAATGCATTTGGGTGGCTCCTTGCAGATCTTGCACACAAGAATGAAGAAGGTAGGCATGGGACCATCAACGGGAAAGGGCTCCTTGGTAAATCCATCGAATTCGCTATCATTGACTGAGGAGGTACAATGAACACGTTGGAGGTAATCGGAATGAGGATTTTGGCACTGGAAGTGGCCAACATAGGTGGACGAGCGGAAAACAAGGCCTAAGTCATTGCTATTGTTGGTGGTTTGGGTTTCGGTCCAAACATGGCCGTCGTAGCATTTGTCCATGCCGTCCATGGATTTGGCTCTTGTATGAGAGGAAGAGACACCAACGAGAGGGAGGACAAACATCCGATTCCCATCAAAGTGAGGTGGGAGGAAATTCACCTCTTCAATGGAAACAAAAGTACGTAGACATTGAAGAATGGAAATGGATGGTTTGGTAGGGGATGGAGGAAGAGGACATAAAGGTTCAAGGCGTACAAGGGGGGTCAGAAAGGGGGAATTGAGGGAAGAATGGGATGGCTTGAAAATAGGAGTGGATGAAGGGGGTTCATCACCATCGGAAGAATCTGAAAGATGTATGACAGTGTGTATACCAGGTTCAATTTTAACTTTGACCCCGGGAGAAGTCTTTAAAGTGGAAGAGGAGGAATGGGGAGGGGTACGAATTTCCGTGGATACATTTGTGCAAGAATCTGGGAGTCCGTACACTCTGTATTTACCAATGCAAAGTTCTCACACTGAAAATCTGTTGTCGGCAACCCTAGAATGCTCACGCATGGTCAATGACAATAGAGAAGTAACATTATCATAAATCTCGCGTTCGACCCATATTGTACCATTTTGCAACGAAAACCTGATACTAAGGTGAAGGGAAAAGACAAATGCAAATCCGTTCGCATCTATGGGAAAAAGAAGGGGGATCCTGACGCCATGGACACGGAGCTCAACCATTTCTGACACACATGGCATAGTGGATGAGGAAGTCATGGACAAAAAGAGTGATGAATAAGAAAAAAATCCAAAAAAAGAAAACGAGGCACGGCTACCAGACAATTGTAAACCCTAAACTTTCAACAGTGGTACCATATAGGTAAGAGAAGGTTGGTGAAGGGTCATTTTGTGAGTGAAGTAGAGGGATATCTAAAGAGTAGAGAGCAACAGAGAGCAAGAAAGGGGAACTGGAACGTACACATGAAGGAACCAGACCAATATATAGTCTCCACAATCGATCCAGGAAAAAAAAAAAATAAGAGAAAGGGAGGCATGAGTTTCAGCAATTCAAAACAGAGGAGATGGAGAGAACTAAAGAAGAAGGAGGAAACATGCATCGAAGGAAGAAGGACCCCATCAGACTGGCAAAATACGTGTGCAGTGGAGAAAAGAGGGTTGAATCTGCAGCCGATAGACAAAGAAGGGGAGGACAGTGGATCACAAGCACCATCTATGGTAGAGAGTGAGCATCGCAACAGTTTTAATCAGAGCGGGTCTCGCGAGGAGACAAGAAAGAATTCGATTATTATAGTAAGTTTGTTGTAGAGGTTATATGCATGAAGGGTACTTGAAGATTTAGGTTTCTGAGAATATGACACTGAAAAATCAATTATCTAAATATGGAAGACAACTTGCAAACAATAGGACAAATAACATATGGATAGGGGTCTCAAAATCAAGAAAGAACCTTGAGTGGGTGAATTGAGCCTCGATGGGTTTGACACCCAACTGCCCGCAATATTGTAAGAAACCGTGGTTCTTGTATACTAATCAGCCTCGGCCCCTGTACGTAGCACGAGGCAAAAAAACCCACCAACAAAAACTTTTGGGAATTCAAAATTAAGAAAGATGTGCACACCATATTCTGCAATCTTGATGAGGTAGCTAATATGTGCAATATCGGGGGTCGGGTAGGATCCAAACATTAGATTTTGCTTGGTTGAGTGTCTCAGTTCCGAGACGGAAGAAGGCTATACCATATTTTTAAGTTTGTTTGACAGGTTGAATGTGTGTGTTTTGGTTGAGGCTCCCGGTTCCGAGAGGATAGAGGGTAAGCCACATTCCTGATAGGTTGAATGCTTGTGTTTTGGTGGAGGATATCGTTTCCGATAGGGTAGAGTGTATGCTAGATTCTAGATAGGTTGAATAAATGTGTTTTGGTTGAGGCTCACGGTTCCGAGGGTCGTTGGGTAGGCCGGATTCTTGATAGGTTGAATGTGTGTATTTTGGATGAGGTTCTCGGTTCCGAGAGGGTAGAGGGTAGGCCTGATTCGGACGACACTTGTATGAGAGCGGAGAGCGTAGAGGAAATAAAAATAGCAAACTTGTCAGACTAAAATAAGGATATTTCAAAAATAGCCAAGAATATACTTGGAATATTCTAGAATCTGCCAAGAATAGTAAAAAATTGGACCTATTTCCGTGGGATATAGAGGTCATAAAATAAAAACAAAAGGCCCTGAATTTGAAATGGTCTCATTAAGTTTGGAAACCGTGAGGTGGTTGAATTATTAATACCAATGATGATTACAAGAAAAAATCAATGAAAATAGATTTTTTGAGATTGGTATAATTGAAGAACGAGTCAATCAAAATACAATGGAATCAAAATAATCAACTTGCTTCGTTTTTTTCCCATCACTTTTCTCTTTGTCCTATATGTGAGTCAACTCTATAGCTTGGACTTCTGCAATTATCGTTTTTGGCTGAATAGATTATAAATTGGACTCATATCCAACATGATTGTATATACACTTGCACACAATGGGAGATGAAAGATACATGTTTGCTGGACTAGGATGGGAGAAGGAAATTAGAAGTCTATGAGATCCTCATATTCCCTTTAATCCATCGCCGGAATTTGAGTTTGCTGTTGGAAATCGAGGTAGTGATGACTACGAGCTGACTCCATTTTCGCAGTCTACACAAGCATGGAGGTGGAAGGTGCAAGAGGAGCAGAAACAATATGAGAAATAGGAAAAAAAACAGGAAAATGTGCCGGAGAAGGACGTTGATTTGGATGAAGACAAATCGAACGAAACGGAGCAGGAGGTGAAGGTGGAAGGCGAATCTTCGAAGTCTCTTTCATTTCGCGAACGGATGAGAGGAATGTCGCCGCATCATCGTCCGCTAAAGGATCAAATGAGAGATAAAACAGTTTCTTATATGGATTTGCTTCGACCGGGTCCACCTCCCTCGGAATCATCCAAGAAGTATGCAAAACGGAAATAGAGTTGATAGACATATGATACATTGTAATACGATACTTTGAATGGAATAAAAATAATCATTGAGATTATATCTTTATTACATCAATCAATTATTGCTTCACAATAGGTTCAGAAATGGACACATATATCATAGCCTAATGTAGTGCTAGGCTGAGAGGAATTCTAGGAAGTAGAATGTGTCAAGAGGCCTCCCTCTAGGATGAATTTGACCTCATTGAAACTAAATGTCAGGGCGTGTATGAACAAATTTACTTCCGCATCCAAATTAGAAACCTTGATGAAGATGTAATACAGGTGCTTACAATTCATATAAGAATTTTGTTTGCGGCCGAACTTGGAAATCATATCCAAGAAATAGGCGCAGTTGCACTCTGGAAGAGAACTCACTGTCACTTGGTAGATGGGTGGTTGCGGTTCTGATTTGGACTGCAGTGTGATAATGCAACCAAATCCTGGTTGAGGGATCATAGTTAACTTCATTACAGTACCATGCATAGCTTCAGCAGAGGCAACCATCTGCCTCTGCTTTGCCGAAGGTGCGCTGCTGGATCTTCGAACAAGCTTGGACAATCTTCTAGGAGGGATGAAGTCCGGGTGTTCTGGAACACGGATTCGAGACATATCCAGTGGGGGAGCAGAGTTGGTGAAGAGTCAAGTCGGTGTGATGCGCTCCTTTGGTGGGAGTTGAAAACCTGCGTTCTCAAGGGCGAAGATCTCCGAGCGGGTGAGGTTGGTACCAATCTTGACGGGCCAGATTGGGGGAATAGGAGGCTTCTGGTCATCAGCAGAGAATGGCATGACCCATTTCCGACGAGGGCCCTTTACGCAACGCTCGATGTCGTCTGGGCAAAAGACGAAGTCCGTGCGATTCATGGATTGGAGTTTGTAATGATGCCACATACCGGTGTAGGTCGGCGCAGGGACGCTCTTATTATTGGTGACGATTCTTGCGGTGCACTTCTTCTTCGTGCCCGCATGATTAGCCCAACAAGACTTCCCAGAGGTATAGGGTATGCGGGCAATATGCCAAAGAGAGACATCTACTTTGGTTTCTTGCACGGCGGTGACACGATGGAAACCAAGTCATACAAGTGAAGGCACTTGAACCTCTTGTACAGAGGGGGGAAGACTCCTCAATGATAGTAGGTAGTGTTTCTGGTTGAGATCGAGTGACTCGCTTACCGGGGTGAGGGCGAGAGAAGTTCACTGTATCGGGGCGGTGGGTGTCGCCATCATCACCAATTGGAGTGCCCGGTCTTCGTTTCTGCGATCCAAACACCTCGGCGCCCTCAAGGTGTGGATCGCGAGTGCAAAACTCTTCCCCACCGGGCATGTCAAGCAAGACCTTCTGCAACACTGTGGGGTCGCCAGTACGCTGAGCTCGACGTTGAGCACCCCTGAGCTTTAGTTCTTCTTTGCTTGGACCATCTCCGCCAATTCCACCTTTAAGGAACTGGTAGTATGCAACAACTTGTAAGAATGCTCGAATGTAGTCATCCACCGTAGCCACGTATAGATCTCCACCCTTGTTGCCGGAGGCTTGAAGCCACTTGTTGTGGACGGACTCCGCAAGATTGCACGACGACATCTCGGCCAACTGGTCTTGGGTCAAAAAAATTTCTTGATTGGACAAATCAAGAATTAGAGGGAGTACACAGAGAGGGAACTACATGCAGGAAAAAACAACAAGGAAACATAAGGAAGATATACCAGTTCCATGAAACCACCCCATTGAAAATAGCGGAAGTGCCAAAACGCAAGCTAGAGCTGGAGATGCTTGAGACCGTCCTCACTTGTACAATTCGATGACGCCCACCAAGCCTTGATAGCTAGGTACCTAGTCTCAGCCTCTGCCATAGATGACGCATTCCGATATTGAAGGCAAAGGTGTCTATGTTGGTCTTGTAACTCATGTTTTATATACGATTTTGTATGTTTTTCGAGCGATTGTTTCCAATGGAAAAAACAAGTGCGCTCACGACCCTCCATTGGAACTTTGGGATCTCCAGAACCATACACAATGCGAACAGCGTTCCAATTGGCTTGGGCACTGTCCGCCATGAAGCCTATAAAGGTTGGATGTGGGATACCGTGGCGGGCCATAACGTGGTTGAGGTTCTGCCAGAACAACACTTGGGCATCCTTATCCTTCGATTGGAAATCACAACATGAAATGGTCATGACCCGTTGATAAATCCCATCGTAAACATGAGCAGCCATGGTGGTCCACCCTTTGACCCGTTTGACGTGATCGGACATCATCCACGCGTTCTCAAGGTCCCCACCCGGTTGCATCCGACGAACCAAATCCACTCCACTTCCAGGACCAACCTCCGACATCTTGAAGACGAACACCTTGTCCGCATCGTCACCTTGTCCTGGGAATTGCTAATGCCTCTGAGCTTTGCGATGCCATCCATAACACCGAACCTCCGCAAATATTTGAAAGACGTAACCTTCGAGCGAAAGTTTGGGGAATTCAACTCTCTACAACTCTCAAACACAGGTTCGAGCTCTTTTAAGGAGAGGAGACGCTGTGTGTCATTATCGCCAGAAAGGAGGAACTCACCAACAATGTCCTTGCTGGCTTCAAGGACGATCTTGCTGTGAGTGGCTTGAGGCGTACGCTCAACATGCTCCTCGATAAGTGCATTGATGCGCTTCCGACTGTCTCTGCAGTCTCCAACCTTCACTAGGTGTTGATGAGTACCGATATGAATGCAGGCTCTTTGAGACGACTCCTTCCCATGGACGTAGAAGATTTTCGCCTCGCATAGTGCAATGCATTTGGGAGGTTGTTTGCAGATCCTGCAGACAAAAGTAGATCGGGATGGCACAATGCCAGAGAGAGGGAAAGGATCTTTAGTGAAACCCTCAAATTCCGTGTCGTTAACCTTAGAGGTACGATGGGCGCGTTGAAGGTAATCACAACTCGAGTTTTGGCATTGGAGATGGCCAACACAGGTAGAGGAACAAAATGCAAGGCCAACGTCATTTGTAATGTTGGTGGTTTGAGTCTTCGTCCAAACATGGCCATCATATTGCTTGTCCATGCCGTCCAACGACTTGGCTCTGGTTTGAGATGAAAAGACTTCTGCGGCAGGGAGGACAAATAATTGGGTACCATCAAAACGAGGGAGAAGGTGAATAACCTCTTGGATTTTGAGTTTATCGTAATCTATTTTCTTGAGGACATTCTTACTACTGGGCATAGAACCAAGACAATGAAGACATTGAACAATAGTTTGAGGAGGTTTGGACGTAGACGGTATGGAAAGAGTTGAAGGAACAGAGCGAGAAGGAGAAGGAAACAAAGGAGAGGAATCATGGAAAACAACCTTCTGCAATGATACATCATCATTCGAAGAATCAGACAAGTCTATAACGTTGTCTACACTAGGCTCTGTCTTGACACTTATTACCGGCGGGGTGCTTAAGTCAGCAGTGGACGATCGAAGAGGAGCAAGGATTTCTGTTGACACTCCCATCTGAGAATCTGGAAGGCCATAAACCCTATATTTTCCCGCGCCAAGCTCCCACACTACATGGCCATTTTCTGTTAGCTTGGAGGTCTCATGGAAGGTTTGAACAAGCAATCCAATATCAGGATGGAAGATCTCACGTTCTACCCATATTGTACTAGCTTTCAAAGAGAACCTAATGCTAAGATGAAGGCATGAGACAACAGCAATACTTTCTACATCAATAGGGAATAGAATAGGGACCCCGATGCCATGGGAACGAAGTTCGGCCATCTCAGAGACGGGAGGAATAATTGAGGTGGAAGCCATGAAGGCAGAGAACGTAAACGTAAAGGAACAAAGATGAAAAGATCCATAAAGAAGGAGAACGGTGATAACGATGAAGTTATAAACAAATAAGCATAATTATCAGAAAGAGACAAAATTGTCAGGCATCCTAAAAAAGGATACCCCTAATTATGAAGACGGTTGTCAGATAGTGAAGCGCGCCTCCCATCGAGAGGTATTGCAATTATATACTGAGAGGAATGGGATTGCTCACTTTCTTTCCAATGTGTGAGTTTGATGTGGTGAGGTTGTGGAAAGGAAATAGAGCGAGTAGGTCTGAATTGCGGGAGGGTTGAATACATGAAAGAAATAGGCAATTCACAACCTCCGACAGCGGAACCATCTAAGAAAAAGAAGAGGAGGCGAACATCTACACATTACACTGATAAAAAGAGAAAGACAGTGAGGACACAGAAGACACATGCAAGGAAGGCGCCAATCGAGGGCCGTGGGACGCCCCAGGATTTGAGCGAAAACATAAAGGACCTGCGGAAACCTTCGTGGAGGCTAGACTGTGAAATTCGGCCTTTTCATTTATCACCGATTGTAGAAGAGGCGGACGGAAGTAAAACGAAGACAATGGCAGAAGTGGAGGAGTTGGGAAATGACAGCATCCAAGAGGATTCACACGAAGAGACAAACTCTACCAGTGTCGTACGTATTCTTCGGGTTCTCCATATATTCAGTTGTTTGAGTACATAATGAAAATGGTAGAACATATTCAATAGTGAAATTACTTTCTTTTAAATATTCCGGTTTGTTATCATTGTTATAAACATTGGGACGCTGTTAAATATACGGGGATGGGGGGAGTGGAGATAGTGGAAATATCTATGAGGAAGACAACGAGGAGGCAACACAACAAACTGAGAAGGCGTTAGATGAGCGAGAACCGGTGTCGGGACAGCCAACGAATCAAGTAAGAGAAAAAATGAAGGCGTCCAAGAGGAAAGCGGCAAAGGAAGATCTCAAATCAAATTTGGTGGGAGGCCGCGAAAGATCTGAAGGAAGAGACCCAGGCACTGAAACCGTGGTTCAAGATAATGTGACCCCTGCTTCAAGATTTCTGCGAAGCTTGGCGGGTGGAACACAACAAACATCAAGGCGAGGGCGTGGATGCGGGAGAGGAATGGCGCAGGTAAACCTCGGCGATTCGAGGAGCACTCCAATAACGCCGACAGGGGACGGGACCTCGGAAGATAGTGGCGCCGATATTGGGGCTTCAATGGAGGGCATACTCCAAATTTTGGTAAGGTGTCGGCTCTCGGCCAAGCTATGTTGGCCGAAGTTTTTGGTTTGTATTACCTTGATTTCTAATAGTATGTGGAATATTAGCTTGACTTGCTCTCGGCCTTGTCTTGATATGGGTTTAGGAATATGTTAGAGATAGGGTTTTGAGTTATCAAACTAGTACATGGAAAGTGCAAGTGGCATGCTCTTGGCCATGTCTTTATTTGGGTTTTGTGAGTAGGTAAGGGGTAGGGTTTTGAGGGAGGTGAGGTTCTTGATTTTCAAAGCACATGGAATGTCCACTAGACTTGCTCTCGGCCATGTCTTGTTTTGGGTTTAGGAGCATGTGAGAGGTAGGGTTTCGAGGTAAGGAGAGGGATTTTGAGTTCTCAAACTACACGGAATGTTCAAGTGGCATGCTCTCGGCCATGTTTTGATTTGGGTTGTGTGAGTATGTAAGAGGTAGGATTTTGAGAGAATGTCATCATTCTTACTTTCTTGATTCCACACTCTCCGCCATTCCTTACTCTCGGCCATTCCATACTCTCGGTGTGCTTGAAAATTTAAAATGTTATGTGCATGAAAGATTGCTCTCGGCGTTCTTGGTTTGGGTAGTACATAAGGAAGAGCATTCGGAAGAGGCCTCGGATCCGAGGCCTCATTTTTGAGTCAAGGTATGTGCTAGAACCCCCCAGCAGCTTCAAACCACCATAACTTCTACATATGATGTCTGATCCTATCAAGAAACCACTCAATTTTCATCTCCTCTTTGTGTAGATGCCAATGGATCCCTCACTTGCCCCATTTGAGCAAGTATTGAGGTAGTTATGGCTCTTCAAACCTTGGCAGTCCTGGGCACCACTCCCAGGTCACTGCTGTCCCGGGAGCTTTGTGAAGAGGCCTCGGATCCGAGGCCTCATTTTTGAGTCAAGATTCATGTTTGAAAGATCAAAATGTTATGTGCATGTAAGATTGCTCTCGGCCTTCTTGTTGTGGGTAGTGCATAAGGAGGAGCATTGGGAAGAGGCCTCGGATCCGAGGCCTCATTTTAGAGTCAAGGTATGTGCTTGAAAACTTAAAATGTTATGTTCATATTTGAATGCTCTCGGCCTTCTTGTTTTGGGTAGTGAATAAGTAGGTGCTTTCGAAAGAGGCCTCGGATCCGAGGCCTCATGTTTGAGTCAAGATTCATGTTTGAAAAATCAAAATGTTATGTGCATATTTGAATGTTCTCGGGGTTCTTGTTTTGGGTAGTGCATAAGGAAGAGCATTCGGAAGAGGCCTCGGATCCGAGGCCTCATTTATGTGTCAAGGTATGTGCTAGACCCCCCCAGCAGCTTCAGACCACCATAACTTCTACATATGATGTTTGATGCTATCAAGCAACCACTCTATCTTCATCTACTCTTTGTGTAGATGCCAATGAACTCCTCACTTGCCCCATTTGGGCAAGTATTGAGGGTGTTATGGCCCTTCAAACCTTGGCAGTCCCGGGCACCACTCCCAGGTCACTGCTGTCTCGGGAGCTTTGGGAAGAGGCCTCGGATCCGAGACCTCATTTTTGAGTCAAGATTCATGTTTGAAAAATCAAAATGTTATGTGCATATTTGAATGCTCTTGGGGTTCTTGTTTTGGGTAGTGCATAAGGAAGAGCATTCGAAACAGGCCTCGGATCCGAGGCCTCATTTTTTAGTCAAGATTCATGTTTGAAAAATCAAAATGTTATGTGCATATTTGAATGCTCTGGGGGTTCTTTTTTTGGGTAGTGCATAAGGAACAGCATTCGGAAGAGGCCTTGGATCCGAGGCCTCATTTTTTAGTCAAGATTCATGTTTGAAAAATCAAAATGTTATGTGCATATTTAAATGCTCTCGGCCATTTTCTGTATTATGTATTGCATAAGGAAGAGCATTGGGAAGAGGCCTCGGATCCGAGGCCTCATTTTTTAGTCAAGGTATATGCTTGAAAAGTTAAACTGTTATGTGCATGTAAGATTTCTCTCGGCCTTCTTGTTTTGGGTAGTGCATAAGGAGGAGGTATGGGAAAAGGCCTCGGATCCGAGGCCTCTCATTTGTAGGTAGGTTAGTGTTAGAAATATCAAAATGTTATGTATACTTGAGTTGGCCACTTGACTTTGCATTCAGCCATTTCTTGCTTTGTGTTGTGCATAAGAATTAGCTATGGGGAGAGGCCTCTTATTTAAGTGTTGTTTGCTCTCGGCCTTGTTGTCGCAACCCTTGCTAGCCCCCTTTGACAATCTTGCCAATTTTCAATTCTAGCAAAGGTTACGAGCGCTAACCATTCGCGTTCCGCCATGCTAATGGTTAGCTCCTCCTACCCCGGACCATATAGTTCATAGGAGGGTAACCAACCCTCCTACTTTACTTTCGGGATTCACCCCTTAATCGGTAACCAATTCCCAAATGTGGACTTCCATCCATGGAAGTCCAATCCTATGTTGATCATCGCATTGCCGGAGCAACACTACAACAACCCGAACCATACTAGGCAACTATGGCCTCACATTGGGCCAATGCCCATGGAGGCCGTGCCGTTCGGCCTCGGGTGGGTGAGGCCACACCACCTCACCCATATAAGCCTCTAGGACTCTACGCGGGGCCCCTACCCGACCGTCAACCAACCTCTTGTCTCTCTACCAAGAGTTGGGGCCAAGTGGACATTTTCCTTTAGCTGCTGGGCCTAGAACCCCCCAGCAGCTTCAGACCATCATAACTTCCTTGTATGATGTCTGATCATAACAACCAACCACTCCATCCTCATCTACGCTTCACGTAGATGCCGATGGACTCCTCACTTGCTCCAATCCAGCAAGTCTTGAGGAAGTTATGCCTGTTTGAACCTTGGCAGTCCCGGGAATCCCTCCCAGGCACTGCTGTACCAGGGCGATGTCCCGGGACAGCGCCCCACTCAAATGGCCATAACTCCTAGCTCACACCTCCGATTGAGGTGTTCTTGAGCATTCTAGAATCACCACGCCATGAGCTACGCATAGCTCATGGCCTTATCCTTGTGCCTCCTAGTCTCCGTGGGTGGGAGGCGTTCCCAACGCCCGGGGCCCTCACCCACACTAGGATCACTTGGGCCGTCTCACCAACGGCGCCACAAGTCCCGGGTGTCACTCCGGGGTCCCCCTTGTGCCCATGGTGTTTCGGGCACTCCTCATGGAGAGGTGCGCGACACTTGTATTGTTTTTGGATGTTTAATCTTGAGGATGTAATGAAGTCTCTCTATCGAGGCCGTTGGTTGGATAATCTAAGTGTTCTTCATTGATTAACAAGACTAAGGTACGGAATGTAGGCTTCCAAGCGAGGACGTGTGTGACACCTTCTATCTCATCATGATGGCGGATTTGAATGTGGTCGGTTCTCGTTTGATACCCCTTTCATAATTGAGTTACTTTGAGTTCAAAATAGTTTGTGAGTATTTGTTTCTTTATATTTACGAAGATATTGACTTTTCTTTGGGAAATTCTAATTTTCTCCATGTTCTTAGGATTCGGACTCTTTTCAGGTTGCACAATCGCAACTCCAATCTAGAGAGGATGTTGTTCTTGCGGCCCCCGCGGTTGAAGTTGAAGCCATCCAGGTTGAGAGTCTCAATTCGCAAGGCCTATTGCAAAGAGAGGTGAGTTGGATAGTTGTTGAGTAAGTTGTTGAGTAAGTTGTTGAGCAAGTTGTTGAGCAAGTTTTTTGAGTTCTAGCTTTCTAAGCATGGTTTTATTGTTTGTGTTTTTGTTAGGCTCTCGCAATGAGCCAAGATGCCGTACAAGCAGTTGCGGACACGGATCCTGTGGTGTGTGAGCTTAAGCTTCGGAAATCACAAAAGGAGGACTCCATTGGTGTTATCCAACGCCTCCGGATTAAGCCAACCGGTAAGTCCCACTTATCCATTCCTTTGTGCCGCTTAAGACCCCTCCCTCTCGTCCGTCCTATCAGTGAGGTTGAGGTGCAGCGCTTGGAATGTGAATTTCTAATGGGATACCGAGAGGGTGATCGGGTTCTTTACGTGTCTGCTTTCAACGACGTTCCCATGGATCTCCCCATTCCCCCTGGCATTATGGACTCCGCAGAATTTGACGCCAAGCTCAAGGAGGATCCGGATCTTGCACATTTTGCCGGGAAGATGTTCTTCGTCTGGGAAGGCAATCATCGTCTCACTGCGTGGTGGAGGCACATCAATAACCACCACGTCGATGACAAGAGTTGGCATATTTTGGTGGAATGCATTGTTGTTGACCCTAGGGGATACACCGGTGTATTTCTCAATGCCATGAACGACATTAATTGGTGAGCTCATTCATTTTTTTCCATTTTTTTTCCACTTTTGTTTCAATTATTTTCCACTGTTTTCACTGGACGTTCCTCACATCTTTTCTCTCAGGTCAACCGAGCATGATTATGTGAAGGCAAACATTCCGGCCAAGCTCCTTCGAATCCGCACTTTTGGGAGGTTGGATTTGTCGACCTTCAAGGATCTCATATCTCCAGCTGACCACAAAGCATGCGAGAAGATAAAGGAGAGTCGCCCAATTTGGTACAACTTGACGGCGGATGTCTTCGTTAAGTTTCTTTATAAAGTATGGTTTTGTGCATTCAATCATTTAGAGCTTCCAACATAGATAATTTCCATGCCAATTATATTGGCTCACAAGGTCATTTCTTGTAGAGAGACATTTCGGCTCAAGCAGACCTTGCAGTAAGGCATTACCGTGAGACCACACCCGTTGTAGAGACGTCGTCCACTGAGATTTGGAATGTTATGACCAAGGCCCAGGAGAGGACAATCAAGAGTATTCGGGCACGCTCTTTTGAGAAATACATATCCGTTGCATACCCTGACAATGGAGATGTTTTTTTTCATGAGGTATCTCGTCGTGATTTCCATGTTTCCAATGCTATGAATGTTCCTCTTGAACTCTCTTGAACTCATGTACTCTCTTGAACTCAAATTACGCAAATCACTCTTGAACTCTAGTACTCTCTTGAACTCAAATCATTTTTTCTATGTGTATAGATTGACCGTCATTTTAATGAGTTCTCTTCGATGGACATGACAATTGAAAAATTGCAAAAAATTGTCACATGCCCGGTCGAAGCTTCGTTCAAAGCTAAGTGGCTTCACTGGTGGAACGTCCTCCTTCGTGAAAGGTTGGATAACAAGTTCCCCGTCGACAAGCCTATGAGGGAGAGGTCTTTGGACGACTGGCTACACAAGGCGTCCTTCTGGGCTCAGGTAAATCCATCCCTCGGCCTTCTTCATTTTAATTTTCCTTTATTCCAGTTGTCTCATATCTAATCATCTCCCTCTATGCAGTTGGAGAAGGACGTCGCGGTTGAGATTGAGACCTTAGAGGAGAGCCTCTCCATTGACATTGACTGGGACGCATCGGAAACTATCTTGCGCCCTCGTGAATACGTTGATCATTGGCGGATTGTCCTTTGGGACAAAGCCTTCAAGCCTTACCTCGGCGATAAGCCTGACATCCCCTTTGCCAAAGGAGATAATCTCTTGGAGTTCGAGGAGGGGGCTCTTGCTATCAAGCGTGTGGGCTATCGGTAATACATCTATACTCCACTTTGCTCCTCTTTTTATTCTCATTTCTTGCTCGTTTTCTTGGTTTTCTTACATTCTTGTTTTGTCATGTAGGTATATCATGAGAGAGTTGGTTGTAAAGAATGCATTGGCATCATCTTCCTTGCCCGCCTACCTCTCGGACTGTGTGAACGTTTTTTCTAGCCTCTGCATGTACACAACTGCGCAAACAAACAAGTTCTCCGAATTGCACTTGTAAGGTGGTGGATGGTACTTGGATTGTGCTGCAGGATTTGTCCCCGGGGAAGAGAAGGCTTTGTTTGCTAGCCTTGTGGGTAGTGCTCCGGATGATAACATTGTCACCTTTGAGGAGCCTGACATCGTTGAGCTTCCCCCTCCTCTGCCTAAGGCACCAAGGGGAAAGGGCAAAGCAAATAAGACCGCCACTCAAGCATCTTCCCAAGTTCTCATTCGGTCTGCTTCAAAGACCCCGGTTGAGCCACCCACCTTCCCACACAGTCCATCTATCGCTCCCTCCGTTGCTCCCTCTCTTGCCCCCTCTGGTACTCCATCGGCATTTCGTCTACAATCTCTTGCCACTCCATCTCATAGTGGCACTTCTCTCCTCTCCTTGCCTCGCAAGAGGAAGGCCGCTCTCTTGGATACCAGTGCCACCTCTTCGGAATCGCCTAACACTCTTGCCCTCATCGAAAATGTGGACATGGTTCAACTAATGTTGGATTCCGAGGTTGCCGGAGGTCCCCTCCCCGCATATACCCGCATCCAAGAGTTCATTGCCAAGGTTTGTATACTTCCTTTCGTCAATTCTCAATTTTCTTTTCTTTGGTTTGCTACTTTTTTTTCTTCTTGTTTTCTCATGAAATTTTAATTGCAGGTTGGGGCAGGTCGTTCCTGTGTGAACACCTTGACTACAACTCATAAGGGCCTCGATTTGCTCTTCGCCGACATTCCCGAGAATTTGCCGGTGCCCAACATCTCCACTGATGTTCCTGCTTGGAACAAGCTCCATAAATCATACTATGAGTGTCTTTTTGCATTTGCAAAATCTAACCTCTATGATCATGGTGTCCTTGTCTTTGCCCATTGTGCGAGTGCCAGTGTTTCTAGGAGTATTTTCGATTGGGCACACACTTACGACTTCTACGTCGCCGAAAATTGGTTCGGAATGAATGATTTGGACCTCCAATCTCCCGTTGTTCCCTCTGGAGTGGTAAGCAACTTTCCCTCTCTTCCGCTTTCGTATTGCTTTTCATTTCAATTCAAATGAGTCTTATGAATTTGTATTCATATGCAGATTCGGAAATTCAGCATCAAGGTTCTTGTTCGTGTTACCTCCGTTCTTAGACTACGAGAGGAGGCCATGCAAGAGTATGGTTACAACCTCCAGCAAGATGGATGGTTGAATACCTTCACTGATGAGAAGAGCCAGGCGATGCGCAGTGATGGAGTACCTTGGCGAGGTGCCCGTGAGAAGCATCCTATTTTTTTTCCATCTTTCTCGCTATTCTTACCGATAAGAATGATGTCATTATGGACTGACAATGTGGTGTAGGTACGCCTTCTTTTTCAGCTTCATCCTTACTTTGAATTTTCCGTTATTTTTCCTTGACTAGTTTCCATACTAACCTTTTACCTCTCTTTGCTTTAGGTGGTTCGATTACAGCATGTCGCTCCCTTGAGCGGCATATTGTGGCCCTTGAGAGTGACCCCATCATTTTCAATGCACTCCTACTCCCCATGCGCGATCCCCAGCCTGCGCGTATATCTCGCTCAGTTGCCGCACCGTCTACATCTATCTTTGATCCTCCTCAGAAGATGACCAAACGGGCATTCGGATTCCTTTGTGCGTAAGTTTGCTTTCTATATTTTGCCATGTTTGCCTTGATTTCAAGTTCTCATTTTCCAGTGTCATCCTATTTCTAATCCTTTTGCTTGGGTGTTTAGAGAGGCAACGGAGGACGCAGTCATTCGTCGAGACATGTTTTCAAGTCTTCCGAAGCCATTTGAGCTTCCCCCGTATGCTAGTGCAATGGCGGATTGCTTTCCGAAGGCAGAGTCCCCACCTCCTCCTCGCGTTCGTCATTTTTCGCGTGGAACACGAAATCTTTTCTTGTTAGAAGCAAATGAGGGTGAGGAGAGTGATAGGGAATGTTCTCCAAGCCCTTAGTTTATCATTTTGGTTTTGGAGATTATAACTCAGTTTGTTGTTGTTTTCCGGCTTTAAAAAAAATTGTGTGTTGGTTTTATTTTTGATATCCGGCGCAAGTCTCATTCTTTCTCTCCATTATTTCATATTTATAATGTCAACCCGCATTGCATTCTTCATTTTTTCTTCATTGTTCGGATCTCTTAACTTCTAGTCACAAAACAATCTAGCATACACCCATTCCAATAAAAAGTTGGTGCCTCACACACCTCCTCCTTGTTTCATTAAATCATAAGTATTCAATAATACTTAAGTTGCACACCACACAATACACTCCAATTCATACTACCCGCATTGCATTCTTCATTTATTACTGCTAATCTAATTCGTTTGTGGATTAGCCCTTGAGTATAGTTAACTCCCTTCTCTAGAAGTCTGAGCTCTTAGAGCTAGGACAATGTGTGAATTAGGAAGGGATGTTTAGGGAATTAGTGAAGTTAATTAGCGGTGTTAGTTAGGGGCTTAGCGGGGTTAACTAGCAAGTGTGGATTAGACTATTGCAGCTTAAGGTTGTTGCTGGACTACTGCAGCTAAGCTGGGTTCTGGTTGCAGTCAAGCTGCTGGTTGCTACTAAGGCTAAGCTGGGTTAGTTAATATCGATGCCTAAAAGGGTTGAACCCAATGTGAGATAACGGGGAGGAAGCCCAAAACAATACAATAGATGATGGAATAGTTAGTCATTTAGATTGTGATGTGACATTGATACTAGGGTGTGTTAGGATTGAAATAATAGAGAAGAGCGTTTTTCAACGCTTGTACTCATGGTATGGAATAAAAGTTGTGCATGCTCGTATTTATGATTGGGTTACCCCATGGATTCAACAAGCGCGAGTGGTGCATTGGAAGTTGAGGTTAAGTTTCATGCCTCTTCACTCGTTGATATAAGACATATGATTCTCAAACCCACACTCGGACTAGGACGCTTAAGGGTGGTGGGTTTGGCATCACACTGTCCGCATTGCATTCTTCATTTATTACTGCTAATCTAATTAATTTGTGGATTAGCCCTTAAGTATAGTTTAAGTATCTCTAAACAATATGGCTCTCACAATCTTAACCGCTAATCACAAAACAATGTAGCATAAACCCATTCCAATAAAAATTGGGTGCCTCACACAACTACTCACATGAGGCTCCCATCTGGGCTAACCTTATGCTTGACTGAAGGCCATTTAAATCTAACTCCACCCCTGACATGTGAACCTCCTTAATCAAACACTCACCACCAAGGGCTTTATAAGTTTTAATGTTAAGAACGCATGTGGGCACGATATTGGGCTCACATAGTGCTGACGTCAGCCCTAATTTATGTATATTTCAACGGAATTAGGCTCCCTTTGCAACAAATGTTTCTACTAATACCCCCTAAACCCATGGTAATACACCCACTTTCTGTCAAAATTTATACCAAAAATTTATGCTCTCCGCTCACATACTTGAGTTTCCCGGCCTGATTCTTTAGTTTGTATCAAAGGTTGAATGTGTGTGTTTTGGTTGAGGCTCTCGGTTATGAGAGGGTAGAGGGTAGGCCAGATTCTTTAGTTTGTATCATAGGTTGAATGTGTGTGTTTTGGTTGAGGCTCGCGGTTCCGAGAGGGTAGACGGGTAGGCTAGATTCTTTAGTTTGTATCATAGGTTGAATGTGTGTGTTTTGGTTGAGGCTCGCGGTTCCGAGAGGGTAGACGGGTAGGCTAGATTCTTTAGTTTGTATCATAGGTTGAATGTGTGTGTTTTGGTTGAGGCTCTCGGTCCCGAGAGGTTGGAGGGTGGGCCAGACATAAATTTGATTCATAGATTGAATGTGTGTGTTTTGGATGAGGTTCACGGTTGCGAGAGGGTAGAGGGTAGGCCAAATTCTTTAGTTTGTTAGATAGGTTGAATGTGTGTGTTTGGGCTGAGGCTGTCGGTTTTGAGAGGGTAGAGGATAGGCCAAATTGTTTCGTTTGTTTCATATGTTGAATGTGTGTGTTTGGGATGAGGCTCTCGGTTTCGAGAGGGTAGAGGGTAGGCCAAATGCTTAAGTTTGTTTGATAGGTTGTATGTTTGTTTTGGTTGAGGCTCTCGGTTCCGAGAGGGTATAGGGTAGGCCAGATTCTTTGGTTTGTATCATAGGTTGAATGTGTGTGTTTGGGATGAGGCTCTCGGTTCCGAGAGGGTAGAGGGTAGGCTAGAATTAAGTTTGTTTGATAAGTTAACTGTGTGTTTTGGTTGAGGCTCTCGGTTCCAAGAGGGTAGAGGGTAGACCAGATTCTTTAGTTTGTAACATAGGTTGAATGTGTGTGTTTGGGATGAGGCTCTCGCTTCCGAGAGGGTAGATGGGTAGGCCAAATTCTTAAGTTTGTTTGATAGGTTGGATGTTTATATTTTGGTTGAGGATGGGGGTAGGCTTTTCACACATCTTTCATGCTTTGGTGTAATTTGTTTTCTATTTGTGCAAGAATCACAAGCTATGGATCTCATTCTATCTGAAGAATCCTCAATAGAGGACTGTAATCTTCAATTGGAGCCTCCCATGTTAGGAGTTGGGACCCTAGTTGATGTCTTAGATGGAGAGGTGTTTCCTTCATAAACTTTTCATTTGGTTTTCAATCACATCGGGTTCTTTAAAAAAATTATTGTTTTGGGCTCTACCTCATGATTTTGTGTTTACCCTTGTAGAATGATGCACCTATTGCATCCGATTCTTTGCGTCCTCTTGATGAATCCAATCCACAAGAGACTGAGCTCTTGATTTGGAGATCCCAAAAAGAAGACTCCAATGTTGTGATTCAGCGGGTTCAAATCAAACCTCTTGTTAAGTCACGTTTCTCTGTTCCATTGTGCCATTTGCAATGTCTTCCTCTTATTCGACCCATCAGCGAGGTTGATGTCGCTCGGTTGCAAAATGAGTTCGTTATAGGATACTCTGATGATGACCGTGCCATGTATGTCTCTTCGTACAACAACCTTGATGAGGTGCTTCATGTTTTTAACAACATTCGGGCCTCCTAGAGTTCATTATGGCAGAAGGCCAATGAGGTGTTTGATTCCATGCTCCAAAATAACCCCGACCTTGCTCACTTTGTTGGCAAAATGTTCTTCGTCTAGGAGGGCAACGATCGGTTGACGGCTTGGTGGAGGCACATTAATAAGCATCATTCCATGGACAAAGATTGGCATATCTCCGTAGATTGTATTGTTGTGGACCCGAGAAACTGCACCGCCGTCTTCCTTAATGCCATGAATGACATCAACTGGTGAATTTTTGGTTCTTTTTTGTTATTTTTTTCCTATGTTATTCTTATTTTTTTCTCACTTACTTAATTCTTGTAGGTCCACGGAGGATAATCATGTCAAGGACAACCTTCCCGCCAAGTTACTCTGCATTCATACATTTGGGAAAATGAAGATTGAGGAGTTCAAGGACCTCCTTTCCATCGCCGATTACAAGGTGTGCGAGTCCAAAATGGATAAGCATCCTACTTGGTATCCCCTTACCTTGGACGTCTTCGCCAAATTCTTATACAAGGTAATCCTCCCTTTCTTTATGCTTATGTTTTTTTCTTCTCGTTTTTTTTCATTCGCTTACATTCTTTTTTTTGTTTAAGAAAGAGTTATCCAACGCAACAAATATTGCTGCAAGGTTGTACCGTGAGGCTACACTCGAGTCACTTAGATCCGCTCCTGAAATATGGGACACTATGACAAAGGCCCAAGATAGACTGATCAAAAGTTTTCGGTCTCAAAATTTTGAGAAGTTTATTTCCGTCGCCCATAAGGATAATGGCGAAGATTTCTTCCATGAGGTGCACCTCCTGTCTCTATCTTTATTTTGCTTATTCCCTTATCTTTAATTTCTACTTGATTTATTTTTCTTACATTGCACTCTTCTATGTTGCAGATTGACCATCATTTTTCCACCTTCCTCGTTACAGATATGACAATAGAGAAACTCCAAAAGGTGGCAACCACACATGTTGATGCCTCCTTCAAAGCCAAGTGGCTTTGGTGGTGGAACTCTCCCGCCGAGGTCAAAATCAAAAACAAATTCCCCTCTTCTCTGCTTCTCCGAGAGAAAGTCCTCGATGATTGGCTCAACAAAGCTTCTTTCTAGGCACAAGTACATCTTCAAGTTTTTTTTGCCCGTTTGTTTCTTTTATTCTTTGACATTCCTAACTCATTCTCTCTCTTGACATAGTTGGAGAAGGGGGTTGAGGCTAAGATCGCATCATTTGAAAACGAGTGTTCCATCGACATCGACTAGAACTCTACAGAGGATATTTTACAACCATCCAATTATGTTGAGCATTGGAGGCTCATTTTGTGGGACAAGGCTTTCCGGGTGTATTTTGACGACAAGGGAGATTTGAAATTTGTTAAAGACCTTGATCTCTTAGACTTTGAGGAGGGCCCCATAGCTATCCAACGCGTCACTTACCGGTAATATTTTTAGTTTTCATTTATTCTATATTGTTTTCGTTTCCTTTCCACCACCGTTTTTTTCTCTCATGTTTTACATTTTCCAGATACATTCATCGTGAGCTTGTTGTGAAGAATGCTCTGCCTCTTTCGTCCTTGCCCACGTTCCTCTTAGATTGTATCGATGTCAACTCCAATCCTTGTGTGTACATGCACATGCAACTTACAAATTTCCACCCGTGCATTTGGTGGTTGGTGGTTGGTACTTGGATTGTTCTCGTGGATTCATTCCCGAGGTGGAAGCAAAGCTTTACAACACCCTTGTTAGCTCTGCCCCTTAGAAGGATGTTGCTTTGGTCAAAGACAAGGGCAAAGGTAGGAAGATTGTTACTCATGCTTCTTTTCAAGTATTCACTTGTTCTTTCACAAAGGCCTCCGTTCAACGCAATGTTGCTCTAGCCGCACCGTGGCTGGAAGTCCAACCGCCACTCCTTCTGCCCCTGCCCCCGATCATGTTGCCGCTCCTTCCCACAGCGATGTCACCATCCCCTCCATGCCGCCCAAGAGGAAGGCCGTCGCACTGGATACATCCGCAACTTCTTTTGAGAAGTCAGCTCCTCTCTCTTTGATTGAAAATGTCGACATGGGGGAGCTCATAGAGGATCCCATGCGGACCAAGGTTCCCCCTCCGGCCTACCGCCGCATCCAAGAATTCCTTACTAAGGTTTGTGCGACATTCTCTTGTTTTTCCATTCATTCCATATAATTCAACACTTGTTATTGTTTTAAATCTTTCTTTGGATTTTTACTTTGCAGGTTGGAATGGGCCATACTCGTCTAAATATCAAGCCTAAGGTTCACACAGGGATTGATCTACTCTTTGCAGATGTGCCCGAAAACGTCCGTGTGCGGAGCATCTCGTCCTCATCGTCGGATGTTCCTTAGTGGAACAAGCATTCTCCCACATACTTTGAGGTTTTGTTTGCCTTCACAAATGCCAACCTCCATGACGACGGTGTCCTCGTTTTTGCACACGCTGCTGATGTCTTTAGATCAATTCACAACTGGGCACACACTTACAAATTCTACATTGCCAAAGACTCGTTTCGCATGAATGACTTCGATCTCCAATCGCCAACTAATCCTTCCAAGTTGGTAATTCCTCTGTAGCCGCATCATTTTTTATTCTTATTTTTTTTCCTTTCAGTTTTGTTTTCTTAATTCTATCATTCACATTTCGTGCAGACTCGCAAGTTCTTTATCAAGGTGCTCGTGCGTAATGAATCTGTTTTGAATGTCCGGACCTCAGACTTCAAAGACATGGGTTACAATCTCAAAAGAGATGGTTGGCTCAACAGCTTCGCCGATGCAAAGAACCAGTCGATGAGGGAAGATGAGGTGCTCGTAAAAAACGCCCTGAAATCTTCTCCATCATTTTTCCGCCCTCACGGACAATGACAACATTATCATGAATTAGCAATGTGGCGTTGATTGGTTTTTCATCTTCTTATTTTTCATGTCTTTGTTTTTTAATATTTTCTTTTCTTTTATACTTGTTCTATTTCCCAATCATTTTCTTATGCTCACTTTCTCGCATTTGGTTCTTCTAGGAGGTTTCGTCATTGCATGCCGATTCATTCAACACCATATTGTGGCACTTGAGTCGGACATCGACATCTTCAAGTCCATCCTCCTCCCCATGCGTGACCTTGAGCAAGAAAATACTTCTCAACATGCTGCCCCACAACAAGGGTCGGTTTTTGCTCCTCCTCCCTGGAAGATGGCGAAGCGCAATTCGATTTGTTGTGTGCGTAAGTTTGTTCTTGGCTTTTAACTTGCTTGCTTGTATTTCTA
Source organism: Polytrichum commune (assembly GCA_950295325.1). Classification (NCBI taxonomy): domain Eukaryota; kingdom Viridiplantae; phylum Streptophyta; class Polytrichopsida; order Polytrichales; family Polytrichaceae; genus Polytrichum; species Polytrichum commune. The sequence continues at coordinate 50,959,497 of OX485806.1, read as the reverse complement.
TCTTATCGGATCAGAATGTTTGACTTGTGCTCATTTTTTTTTTCTCGTCCTCTATGTTCAGAGTTCAAAATGAGAGCCCGATTCGTTTCCTTAATGCAGACATGTTTGCAACCCTTTCGACGACGTTTGAGCTCCCTTCGTATGCTACTGACCTTACCCATCTTTTGGCGGAAACACTGTCCCCACCTTCTGGTCGCACCCGTCCTTTCAACAAACTAGTATTGGATTTCGTAGACATAGAGGCCGAGCAGGGCGAGGATAGTGATAGACATTGTAGTCCAAGTTATTGACTACGCTTCATGCGTTTAGAACCTCCATCTCATATGTATTGTTTATATTTAAGTTTTTTATAAGTTCATTTATTGAATTTCCATGTACCTTTTGCAAACCCCATTCAACCTCTTCTTCATCTTATGTTGTTTTTTAATTTCAATTGCTAATGTCAACCCTAATTTAACCCTTAACCTTTTGATAACTACACTACAATAACCTTGATAACAAATACATTCTTCTACTTCTTCACTTTCTATTTGTTTCTCCAATTAGATTGTGTTAAAAAATCCACGGGAATGGAGTACATTTTCAACGAATTGAATTTAAAGTATCTCCAAAATCCACAGTCATAGGCACTTCTTCAATGAAAATCGTCCATCATAATTCAAATTTTCTACTCTCCAAACTCCGCTCTCCGCTCTATGCTCACATTACTAAGTTTCCCAGTGTAATTGCTCGGCCTTCAAAGATATGATATCAAAGTTCCACCGCAAACGAAACTTTTTTTCTACATTGTAAACACCTCTATTTTAGTTTTGTCAAGGTCTCTAATTTAAAACCTGACATTCACTTGTTCATTCACGCCCCAACATTTAGCTTCAATGAGGTTAAACTCATCATCGAGGGGGGCCTCTTGACACATTCTACTTCTTAGAATTCATCCTGGCCTAGTACTATATTGTGCCTTAATGGATGTGGCGATTTGTGCACCTCATGTGTATTCACAATTGTTTTTCATAAAAAATATAAACTCATGGATTTTCTTTATAGCTTTCAAAATGTTGCATTACAATATTCAACTATGCCATGTGTTTCTCTGACCGTTGAACACTACATGTTAAACCTACCATGCCTTCTCTTTTCATGAACCCTACTTCCGGTTTGCCAACCTCTTAGATGTTTGGGGCTTCATTTCATCGGTTGTTCTTGATGGAGGTGGACCCGGTCGAAGCAAATTATCATAGGATACCGTTTTATCCATCATCCGGTCCTTCAATGGACGACGATGTGGTAATAATCTTTTCATCCTCTTGCAAAATGACAAAGACCTAGAAGATTTGCCTACCACCTTGACCTCTTTTTCCATGTCAATCGACTTGTCTCAGCAAATCAACCGCATGGTTTGCCTCTTCATTCATGCCCCTTGTGGCGTCCTTCTCTAGCACATCCGCTCGCCTCCTATCATTTTTTGCATATCGTTTTTGCTCCTCTTGCACCTTCCACCTTCATGCTTGTGTGGACTGCAAAAATGGAGTCAGCTCGTAATCATCACTATATCGATTTGCAACACTTATGTCATGTTCCGGCGATGGATTAAAGAAAATATGAGGATCTCCTAGACTTCTAATCTCCTTCTCCCATGCTAGTCCAGCAAACATGTCTCTCTCCTCTCCCATTGTATGCATGAGTCTCTACATTCATATTGAGTTTGCGTCCTCATATATATTCAGTTCAAGATAATTACTTCAACCATTAATAATAATTGTTGGAGTCAAAGCCTTAGAGTTGATTCACACATAGGACAAAGACTAAAGTGATGGAATAAAAATGAAGCAAGTTGGTCACCTTTTGTTTTTTGATTCATTCATTCTTATCCTAAACCAATCTTGAAATTTTTATTTTTTTATTTTTTTAAGATCATCATCAGTTTTAATTATATACTTATCTATTATACAATAAAATTTCTATTTTTTTAGCATTTCCCGATTTCCAAATTTAAAGAGACCATTTCAAATTCAGGATATTTTTTATTTTTGGACCTATCCATTCTATAGAAATAGGTCATAAATTTTTGCTATTTTCAAAATAATATGGAATATTCCAAGTATATTTGAATATAGATCCCAAAACATCTAGATTTAGTCTTGACAATATGTTTTTTTTACTTCATATCCGTTCTCCGCTCACCGCTCACATAGAAGTGTTGTCCAGTTTTAGATTATCGATGGTTAGCACAACTTCAAAGCGTGGCAAATCATCGTCAAGGATGACAATTTTGAACACGAGCTCAAGGCAGACATGTGATATTGGAAGGTTTTCTTGGTGTGGTCAAACAATTGAGACAAGTTCAAAAAATTATCCACATTTCTGAATTCCGGAAACAAAATCAAGGCATTTGAGGCGTCGTGGGCAGCAAATATAGTGGCGGCGAGAGATGATTGGGTTGCACATGGATGCCCGCCAAAGGAGAGGAAGAACGGGAATACCCAATCTCCACATTGGAAGGTAAGTTTATGAACGTTCGTACAGTTTAGATTGGAATTGGAATTATGAAAATGTATCAACTTGCGAACGAGTGTTAGTATTTATGTTGCTGGTGTTCTGTGATGTGATGGTAGACAAATTCTCCTCCATCAACATGAACTTCACAACAACAAAATCAGTCTTAAAACTCAAGGGTGAGTTTTGTCTGATTTGCTGCAATAGAGACACCTGGGAGTTGTGGACCTCGATTTTTGACGTTTACAGCTCGGGCGAGCTGGTCAACCTCTATACTGAAGAAAAATACAACGACTACAAAGCAGAGAAGCCCCACCAACAATGAGGGAGTTTTTCAGGGCCTTGCAAGGACTGACAGAGTCAAAGTTGCAACGATGTGCTGTGCACGTTCTTGGGAACACCGTCGAAAGGACCATCCCTTATCCCAAGACAATTTTTAAAAGACCAAACTACAAACCCAGCATGTACTCCATCAAGGAGTGGTGCGATTACAACAAGTTGAAGACCATTGCGATACGGGAGTTGAGTGGACTCTTGCCAGAATTGCACCTCTACTATGCCAACGGCGACGTCAACTAGGAAAAATGGAATGAGTTCAAGGCACTATACAACATCAACGGTGCCTCGATGCGCAGTCTGGTCAAGGAGCACATCTCCATTTTCAAGCTCAAAGGAAACAATAGATCTAAAAAAACAGAGACGGATCCCAAAGAATTGCAGCGGTACATCTCTTTCTTGGAGATGAAGAAGAATAACACATTTGAAGATGTGCCAAGATTTTGTGTGGTGACAACATGGTTGGAGATAACAACGTTCTCCAAATGGGACGACACCGTCAGCAGGGCCGAGATAAAGGAGGATCGAAGGGATTGCCCCTTCGCGCTTATCGATTTTAGGGAGATCAAGGCAGGAGGCGAAGGGGGTGTTGTTTTATAAATCCTTCATGGCGAAATTCATGGAGGCCAAATCGCCAGCCATGAGGGAGCCACATGCAAGGGTGTGGATTGTGGAACATGAGAATGTCTCCATCGTCACCGAGCTATACGAGGACACGATCAAGTTCAAGTACAACATCCTCCACAGCACATACGTGCCTTCAAAGATGCAAGGGATCGTGGCCATCAACAAGGCCAGGGGCTACAGCAGGTGGGAGAGGTGAGCCTCATTTTCTTGACGTACAATACGTTTAGGAATGGGCAAGTACCCATAAAGGCAATAAGAAATATCTATAGCATCCTCCACCTTTTTCCAAAGGATCTCTTCCATGAGACGTTGTACACGGTCTTCCCGGCGTTGAAGCTTAGGATGGAGTTCTACATCTCTGTATTGCATGGTTTGGCAATGAACGGAGAAACAATTTACAATGTGTTTGGAGGCTATAAATTTATATATATCTTGCCATGGTAAGCCATCTCCTAGTATGTTTTACGAACGCTCACTTGTAAAACATTGTATGCTACACTTTTCAATCATCTCCAACATTCAATGTTTTATTCTTTGTTATTTTTAATTGGTCTAAAGTTATTTTCTCACTCATAGCATTGACTCATTTGCCTCTGTGTCTAAGATGTCGGAGTTGTGCGTCAATACATATGTTGATGTCATCGATGAGGAAGAGTACAAGTTCCACAGGTCTAAGGTATCAACGATGAACTTGGATGACATGACCGCCCCCAGGACAGAGTTCAACATGCATGTTTTGGAAACAAACGATGATGAGCCCGTCCTCTCTATCGACATGGATCCAATTGTCTATGTTCTTGACATCATCCTACTCCAAATGATGGCCCCAATAGTGAGTGCATCCGACCTGCAAGGGACTCTGAGTGGTTATACAGGATCGTCGACGGGCACCACCCAATTTGCATTTCTCGCGCGAACCTCTGGCACGGAGGCCCTCGACACGCCAGGCGGCTATTCCACGTCAGTGCCCCCCATGCCCAAGCTGGTGGTCCCTAAAATGAAGAACATGGATGTCCTCGACCAACACTCCCGTCCATTGCTGAACCACTTCCCCAACACGCAACGAAGGACGAAAAAAACCCCGTATGTGGAGTTACCCGAGAGAGCAATCATCGAGGTCTTTGACGAGAACGAGGGAGACATGGACATCATGGTCGAGCTTGGGGTGGAGTTCGACAAAAACAAGAGGGTGAAGGGGGAGGCGTTTTTTGTCGCCGAGCTTAACGCCAAGCTCGAGCAGAAAATAAAGGAGGACATGGCGACAACTACAGTGGAGAATGCCAGGAAGATGTCTATCATTCAAGAGGAGTTGATGGCCTCCAAACCAAAGACGAACGCAATATTAGAGATACTGAGCAGGATGCAGAGTTTTGCGATGGCCCCTCAACCAACGTACCCATTCCTTGCTAGATACCCCCTCACAGTATGTTCATGAGTGGACCTTCCTACCAGCCAGTGCCCCACCCTACGCCAGTGGGGACTCCTCCGTCCCCTGCAGTGTCGGCAGACACCACCATCTACAATGCGGCCATCTGAAAGAATAAGGGTTTACAAATGCTAGTCCGTGAAACTTCAGGTCCAGCAGTCCTCACCCCTCCCCCACCAAGGGTAGGACTGCCTTCAGACATGGACACAGCCTCTTTCACCATCGTCCCCAGGTTAGTTGATAGGCAATACGAGCCCGATTGACTCGGTGTCATTGTGGAGGACACGCATGGGAGCTTGATTGACATGACAAGGGTCCAAAGGATGGACGTCAAAGACAACCCTGCGCAAGCTCGACATCCATCCGCATCCATGGGGAATTACACATGGAGACACTCGACCTAGGTGGCAAACATGACGTCTCATGCGAAGTGTAAGAACGACATCATGGAGACAAAGGAGCTTGCACCGGTGGAGATTACAAATGCGTGACCGTTAATTGCTGAGGAGGGAGCTTTTGTTTGGTCCAGCATCGCTGCCCTTATCCCCGATGACAAGGTAACTGATCTTTAAGAATACCACATGCATTGATGAACGCGCATTCGTAACATCTCTAACCACTTGCGTTATGTTTGTGGCACGTTCTTTTCATCGACATCCAAGACTTGCAATAGCCTTTTTTTTGCGTACTCCCTTAGGTCGATCAATTTTATAGGACACGTCATCATGTTGGCTTAGGAACCTCTGTGAAAGAATATCACATGAGACAAATTGTACATTTTCAGTGAATTATATATGATCAAATGAGCTTTACATTGGATCGTCCAAATCGTGTATCATCTCACATTTTTTGTATTGTGTATGTTCATGTGGATGCACTTTCTTGTGCAATTCTACCTTATTCACGAACGGATGGTTGTAAAAGGGTGCGACCCCGCGTCCACCTCGTTCACAAACAATTGTTCGTAAGTGTTCATGAATGATGCGCCTCGCCACTGTCAACCTTCATTCATGACCGCCCATTCGCAAATGTACCTTTCAACACATTTTCCCCACAATCTTGTTCTTGTTCCTCGTTTTTTTCTATAATGCATAGTCTTCATGTTTGATGCAAATTTCCACACTAAACTAGCATTGAACTAGTCAATTTTTTAATCACATGACACATGCATTGATGAATGTCCCTAGAGGTTGTACAATTTGGCCTCGGGTGGGTGAGGCCACACCACCTCATCACTATAAGCCTCTAAGATTTTTGGCAGGGCCCCTACCCTACTGTCAAGAAACCTTTTGTCTCTCTACCAATAATTGGGGCCAAGTAGACATTTTCCCTTAGGCCCTGGGGCTACAAGCCCCGAACGGCATCAAAACACCATAACTTCCTTGTACGATCTTAGACGTTAACAAGAAACCACTTTATTTTCATTTACACTTCACGTAATCGCTGATGGACCCCCCATTTGCCCCATTTGGCAAAGTCTTGAAGAAGTTATGCTTGTTCAAACCTTGGCAGTCTCGGGAGCCACTCCCAGGGCACTATTGTATAAGGGCGTTGTACCAAAACATCACCCTATTCAAATTGCCATATGTCTTAGCTCACACCTCCGATTGAGGTATTCTTGAACATTCTAGAATCTGCACGCCATAAGCTACGCATAGTTGATGGCCTTACCCTCGTGCCTCCTAGTCTCCGTGGGTGGGAAACGTTCCCAACGCCCGGGCCCTCACCCACACTAAGATCACTTGGGCCCTCTCACCAACGGTGCTACAAGTCTCGGGTGTCACTCCGGGGTCCCCTTTAAGCCCATGTTATTTCGGGCATGTGATCCTAAAAATTGCCCCCAACGGCAATTTGGATCACAATTGAGGTGTTTTAGCAAAATCATTAGATTGGTAATAAGGAAATTTAAAGAAAAACCATTTAGATTAAGGTAGGTTGGCTAAGGGTATTTTACCCTCGGGATAAAACTCTAGGACAAGTAGAAATTAGAAATCAAAGAGATAAAAAATAAATGACTTTTACCCGAATTGGAAGTGTGAAGGTAGTGGGCTAGTAAGTAGGTAGATTAAGTTAGGAACAACCAATTTAAGCAAGTAAAAATCAAGCGCCAGCAAAGAAAAAAACTAATTCCGGAAACGGCAAAAAAAAAATGACAACTACGAGTGTTAAGGATCTTTTCAAGTAGGGCAAGGGGGCCATGTTGCTACCCTTGCAAACTAAAATGAAGTTCAAATAGAAATGAAAAAGCCTTTCTAAGGGCTTTAGCAAGTGGGGTGCGAGGTGGCATCTCTTCCCCCTTTTCATCACCGAGGGCTTTGTTGCCACCGTTTAAGGAACGAAACCCGTCTGTGAACGGAAAGGAGAAAGGGCCGAGCGTTTCATTTAAAGGGTGATAAAAACCCCTTCTTCTCCTTTCAATCCTCTCTCCAAATTTTTATTTTAGCACGGCAAAGCCTTCTAGAATTTTAGTTAGAAGGAGAAAACATTCTCATTCATTCAATATAGGCATAAGTTAGAATTCTTATAGTTAGAACTTTTGAAAGAAAATATTGTTTTTTTTAATACACCCCTAAGTAATTGTGTCACTTTCAATCAAGTATAATAGACACAACAATTATAATTTAGCCTTTAGATTTTAGGTGAATCTAACCCTTTATGTTAGCTTTCCCAAAAACCTAACTTTGTTAGAATTAGAGTTGGGCAGCATAGTTATGAGTGTTTGAATGAAAATATCTCAGCTGCCACTCAATTTATAAGCGCTGACTTTGCAAGCGCATAACTAAAAGCAAAGTTTTTTAGTTGTTAGGGTTTTTAAGTGTATTATAGGTGTTGTTGTTAGTTTTCTAAAATAAGTAAGCTTGCAAGAATCTAATATGATATATAAAAGTTGTAAGTGTTTTAGAGAAGATGTCTCAACTACCATTTAAAATATAAGAGCTAATTTTATAAGCTCATATATTTAAGGGAATACATGTAATTATTTTGATAATTGCATGAGTTATAGTTCTTGTTGTTAGCTTTCCAAATTACTGACAATCATTGCAATTGAAGCTTGTGAGCAAAAGTTGTGACCGTTTAAGCAAATGGGTGTTTGCTCTCTTATGAAAAGAGGTTCGTCTGTCCAAGGTTGGCGGGTACGAGTTGGTGTTGTGGACGGTCGAGCATTGGAGTAGGGGTTCCGCACCAACCATCGCCAAACCAAGATGAGTGTCAATTGCTAAAAATTTTAACTCTACACCTTTCAATTTAAGAATGCAGGGAGCACGGCAAAGGGGGGCATAACTCACCTAGCCACCAAGGGGGATTCCAACTTCCATGTGTACGGAGCCTCTCGGTTAAGTGTTGTGGTAGTAGCTTTCCATTCATAGCTCGTTCGTGTGTGGTGAAGCCGGGTTAATCACGGTCATGAACACTCTGCATATTTGTAGGTGGTAAGGTGGGAGTAATGACCCACGAAACCACCATCATGTTGTTGGCCCCAACCCTTGAACACACAAGTTGTCTTATTCCCCGGTCCCATCAAGTTGAATTTTCGTGGTCAAACCGTGTTAAACTAATTAATAGGGGCCATTCACGGTTGGGGTACTACTTTTGGGTGTCTAACGGTTTAAGGACTTTTTTTGATAGCTTCACATACTTGGTATAATTGGATTTGTATTGTGGAGCATATTTTGGATCATACCTACATTTCATCCTCCATATTGAGTACAACGACAAAGTTAATTTAGAAGGAATAGGGTCATCTATGATATCCATTTTATTCTTTAAAGGACATTCAGGAGTGTTGTCTTACTTCCTAACCTTAGGATCAAGGAACGAAAAGGACAACAAGAATTAATTGAAATGATCCTAATTTTTTTCCTCACAATTATCGTTCAAGTGTGTACCAATAGAACCAAATATGTATTGAATAGCAATTGCCCAACTTTACATGTGGCACCAAACATGTCCAAATATACATATACTCACGGCCACACGTAAAAGGAACGTCTAGTATTAGAATTGGACAAAAAAAATTATATGAATGGACACATGACACTTTTACCAAGGTACCAAGATACATAACAGGAAATAATTGACCACCAATGCACACCTAAATAGCAAAAAAATGCCATTGATGTGGCCTAGGGTTTAGGGTTTAGGATTTAGGATAATTATTAAATAATAATAAAAATCTTTCTTGATAAAGCTTATGAACTATCTACTTATTTATGTAAAATTTATTGATCAAATAATAATAAATCATGATAAAAACCAAGATCAATGCGACAAAGTCCTTAAGTCCTTTGTCCCAAAAGTAGTACCCCAACCGTGAATGCCCCCAATAACCAAATTTCTTAAAGCCCCCATGGACAAAAACCAACCGGAAACTTAACTGGGAGGATTGAGAATACCCCTCTAGCGGCTAAGATCGGAGGGTGTAAGATCGTACAGGGCCTTGAAGGGTTCGGATTAGGGCGTGCACCAAACAAGGAGGTGGTGATGCCATAAATTATGAACTTAGTAACATAGGTTTTGTTCAATCAACCATAAACTAAGAATGAAGGTTGATAGGGTGGAACTTAATTAAGGTCCCCCTGTTTAGATAATTTAATATATAAGAAGTAAGGAATTAGATGTGGCCCAAGGTAAAATGTAAGGTTATTTCATTCAGTAAGGTTAGGTTGCCTTGACCCCAAGGCTGGTGCGTATGCGCGTAAACTAGGATAGATTAGGCATTAGGTTAGGAAAATTGATAATTACCTAAGGCACTTAAAATCTAGGCACAACCTATCGGAAATGAACAACGCGATTATCAAATCCCTCCACAAACCCAAAAGACTCATTGAATATCATAACACCCGGGTTGGGTTTGGACACCTACCAAGGCAGGCCACCCTCACCGAAGGGCTTGTGCGGTACTTTTAGGCTCCCTCGGAGGGGGCTGCCCAAAAGCACCACATGGCACTCTTAATGGTGAGGTGCATGACAAATAGAAATTATTATAAGTATATCCAAATACAACAAAAACTAATATAATAAGATATTAATGCAACAAAAGTTAATATAACCAAATTCTAATGTATCAAAAGCCAAGGCCAATATGAAATTATGAAAATGAAAAGTTAATGCACCTACAAAGTATTACAACCTTGGAAAACAAGGGGCTATGGTTTATACTCCAACAACCATATGTCCACTCCTAATTTGTTTTAGCAATACACATCTGTACAATATTTATCCAATGGTTCAAAAATGATCCTATTAAATTATTAATAGAATTTATAAAATATTTTGTTTAACCTCCATATTTATATTTTATTTAGAACTTTGCGCATCTACCTACATAGAGAGGGGGGAGAAAGAGTGTTCTAACCGTGAAAAAATGTGAGAATGAGAGTCACATTATCCTTGCGGATTAATCCCCCCCAACCACAAAGCCTTACTAGCCATAGATCAAGTTGCACCTAAATGTAATAATTAGCATTTACGGTAGACTTCAACCTCCCTATCCTTCCTTAAATCTCTAATGCAATAATCTTTGTTTGCCGCCTTGTGGATCCAACAACCTCCATCTGCTAAATGCTTCATTTGTTCGATGCCATCCTCTGCTTACGCCTTCATCCGCACGAAATTGTATTGGTCTTCGTATATTGTCTAATTTTCATAATAATGCTAACTAACTTTCATTGACCAAATTCCTAATAACAATTTTTAACTAATCAGTGAGCTTTTATCCAAACCGCGAGTGGTTTGGGTGATTTACAAGCAACAACCATTTAGAGAATGATGGACGGCCCACATTTTGTCTACAAATGGTGAGAAACATGTTAATGTGGCAATTTTGGAAGTGTCTCTGAGTTGCGATAAAGCAATTAAGCATGATATGGATAAACCTATTAGTAGTGTAACAATCTCGTTCTATAGGGTTAAAAAACTCAAGAGTATTACAAGACTTAAACTACTTGCAAAGTGAAAATGTTGAACATGGAGAATTAGGTTGCTATATATAATATAATACTAGAAGAAATAAGGTTGTAATAAGCCTACACGGCTGGTCTTAAGTGGGAGAATATATATCCTTTATTGTTTATAAGAACCAAGTTGAAAAAATTAAATAAATGGCAAGGCAAAGGATGGAAGATACCATCTCACTCCAATGTCGGGGATTCAATGATGGTAACAAGAGCATGGCAACTAAATGGTAGATCCAAAACTCTTTCTTGGTGAATGTAGCTTCAATATTATGGAGCATGTGGTTGATATAACGTTGAATGTCAATTTTGAAAAACTTCAAAGGAAATGAATTATTGTAATATCTTTGAAGTCATTGGTGGCATTTGGCCACGTTTGCAAACACCGATAAGTCTTCTACCGCAAACCTCTCTTTAATTCTTGCAAATTCTCCTCCATTTTTCTTTATTATTGTATTTATTAGGTCCAATTCCCTTGGTGTATACTAGGCTAAAATTTGTAACTCCTCCTTAAATGTGGGGGTAGTGAAAAAACCTCAATGGTGATTGGTAATCTATGTCATAGCCCGAAGGCAATACCTTGCAAAATAAAAACTTTGATTCACTGTGACCAACTCTAGTATTCCTAATGGAATGTTCAATTCTCCTATATCCCACATGAATACAAGGCTTACCTTGCACGTTAGTCTTGTTTTTTCCCAATGTTTGTTGAGTTCTTCATGGGTAAGTTTTAATCCTCATGCAAGGTTTGGCAACCCGTTACTTAATAAGGTTAGGCATCAAATGGCTTGGTAATGTTGGTTGACTAAGATCATTGGTGGAAATTAATGTAGAATTGTGATGATTTGTTCTAGCTTGTTGGTTATTTTTGGGGGTATTGTTTGGGGGCTAATTAAGGCTTCCTCTAAAATTTTTGTATTTTTTGTTTTTCATTCAACAATCTCTCGATTTTTGTGTGCAACATTTGGATCGTGTCTAGGGTCATGTCATTTTCCCTATTCTATAACCCTTTCATTCTTTCAGTTACAAATTTTATAAAAGCTCTTACATATCTTTCATCCTTTCTTTGATATGTTTTCATTTTGTCTTCTAAATTTTGGATCTGTGTGTTGAAAGTCTTGATATCTTCTAGGCTATGTTTGTCAAGCCTTGCAATTTTCCCTTGGAGTTTTTTTCCACATCTTTGTTCCATCTCAATATATTATTTGTGAATAAGGATATATTTTTTAATGTCCATTGTAAGTTTTTCCATTCTGTTGTGACACTAATATGGCCTTGAATTCTAGATTTTCATGTGCAACTAGTTTGTCTATATAATGTGGTGGTCCTAAAGCCAGTGTTGCGCAACTCTCATATTATCACACATAAAATAGGTATTTTTACGACGTCAATCAAGTTTGAAGCCACCTCATCTATAACTAGGTAACTATCCAATATGTCAAATTGTATTGGTAAAATTATATATTTCAAAATTAACAAATTTTGGAATATATAACCTTAGTATAAAATAAAAATAGAAATTTATGATTATAAATATCTAAGAGGCTTAATGTTTGTAACCGTTTGCACTTAATTCTCTTTGAAGAATGTTAAGATATGATATGATATAGAAAAAAAAAGATATTTATAATTCGGAATATAGATTCTAGTAAAAAGAAAGAAAAAAAACTATATATAAGGAGATATTTTAAGGAAAATTATTTCTTTCCATAGCAACAAAGTTAAGACTTGAGTTATTCTTGTATGTCACCCCCTTTGAGGCATCTTCTACAATACACATGCATATTTTTTTAATTCAAGAAGTATTGGTCATTCTGTCAATATTCTTTGTAAATTGTGATACTTTAATGATTATCAATTGAGAAGAAAATACCTTTTGTTAGCAACATTCAAGAGAGCAGTATAAGGTTGAGATTGAGGCGTTCAAAAATTTGAAAAATTGATGCAACTTTGAAAAATAAAATCATGTTGAATCAAATTTAAATTCTCATAAATTATTTAATAAAATAAAAAATAAACTCTATTTTATTTTCAAGGAGGAACATTTTTTATCGACTTCCTAAAAAATGAGTGTTGAAATTCGTTGTTTATAACTATAGCTTGTGCTTTGTAAAGAAATAATAAACATATATTTTGGTTATCATATTATCAATTAAAAAATTATGATGATATATGATTTACTATGAATAAAATTGTATTTATAATTATGCCAATGTCATAGCCCTTTCTAATGCCCCTTAATTTATTGTGACCGTTTTCCAATTCCAACAATTGTCATGAGCGACACCTACACAACTCACACACATGCATGATTAGGTCTCCATACCGCGGACCTCCAACCTCATGGCTTGGTAACAAACCCTCTTACACATGCATTCAGGACTCTCACTTTAGTAGGTAGCGAATGATTACATGTAGACCTCCATCTATGGAAGTCCATTCTTGAGTTGATCATCGTGTTGCCAAAGCAACACTATAACAACTTGAAGCATAGTTCCCAAGTATGCTTGTGGTGGGGTCGGTCGGCAATGCCGCCTCATCCATATTAGCTTTTAGGATTTTGGATAGGGTCCCTATCCCACCGTCAAGTAACATTTTGTCTCTCTTCTAAGAATTGGGGCCAAGTAGACATTTTCCTTGAGCCACTTGGCCTGGAGTACTCAAGTACTCATTTAATGACTCGGTCGCGCGCCACAATCAATTCTGCTGACGTGTACAAACGTTTAGTCATTGTTCAGTCACGGTTGTGATTCTTGGATGAAATGTATTCAATGGGACCCCAAAAAACATACATCTATGAGGTGTACCTTTCAGTTCATCCACTGCATGGGGATGCGCGAAGACAAATCCTATGTGGCAATTGTGCAATCATTTACTTGTTGGCCCTGACGCGGGCATGACTCTACAATGGTTTTTTACCAAACCTAGACCCATGTGTAAATTGAGGGATGTGTCACACAGAAATTCATTAAATTATGGACCATCATCGTGGTGGTGACGTGTCACCGTAATGACTTAAAACACAACCGATAATGAGTAGACATTTTTGAGACAATGAGGTGGCATGCCACTTATTAATGGTGTGAAGAATTAACAAGTATTCATTGATATGGAAGACATTCATAGACAAAGTGCATGCATAGATGTCATCACTGCTGTGCTTCAAAATCAATTTCAGTCGTTTGCAATGTAGCCAGCTTTCCACTTCGAGGGCCATGCCACATACACAATGTCGTCCACCCACAAGTCATATTGGACTCATTCTCTAGTCATATTATAATTTACCATACTTGAATGTATTTCCCTCCAAAATCAGTGTTCAACGTGTTTCCACCTAGAGTTAATTTTACCATGTATCCATGTACAAATGATAGCAACCAAAATCCCCCCTACATTGCCTGCAACCGCCCCTACTCTCCACGAACCGATTTTTTCTCAGCTCAACCATAAATGCGATCATATGTTCTCACACACACCTAAAATCTCGTTAGTGCCAGTAAGTTCTCGGAATCTAAAAGTTCTATGGCTCCCACTAGGGAGACGGTGGTGGGCGATGGATTCAGACGGTCTGTTGTGTCCATTCCATCTACTTGTGTGCCTATAGTGATGAATACATCTATCGTGCATTGTTCATGTCTTCTTGCGCGTGCCTCTTTTGCCAACACAACTCTCCATCCCGGTCTACCCGCTTCTTCTGACCAAAATACTTGTGTTGCTTGGCTGGGGAAAATAAATGGCTCCGACATCTTTGGTACTTTGTGACGGAAATTAACAACCAAGAATCCATCTCTGACATACATAGGATTACCCCGATTGTCGTAATGTTTCATCCACTCGCACCTAAAGAATATAATAGGGGTACGAAGTGGACCATAGTTCAATTTCAGTATATCTTTTAGTAAATCTGCAGTGTTTCCATTTAATAATCAACAGATGGTGGTGAGTGGATGTACTACTGGGCATTCGAGAAATGCGTAATTTGTTTATGACTGTGTTTTTAATTGTAGGGGTCCACAATGACTGTTGGTATTTATGTTATTGTGTACTACTTGTTTTGAACACACAGTCATTCCCTAGTTTAAGATAGCAGAAAATGACTCACTTGTGCCAAGGTTCCATGAGAGACAAATTTGACAGTGCACATTGGTGGGCAAGATCTCTCAGCGCTAGTGACATCAAGTACTTCACTCCAACCCCTTCTACCACCTCCTCTGCATCTCCATACTCTTCATCCGCGTCCCAAACTCGGCGGTCAACAACCTCGAGCCTTTGTAAATACACCGTTATGAATCCTAGGCATTTGTCCTTCACATATCTTTCCGCCATACACGCCTTCGGTCTCGCCATGTTCCTAACATGATGCTTTAATGTCTTCATGTATCTTTCAATAGGATACATCCACCTTGAGGATACAGGTCCACACACGTCCAATTCATCAACGGGGTGACATACTAAATGTGTCATAACATCAAAAAATGATAGTGGGAAATGAATCTCCAGAAGTGCCATGCTCCATGCCACGTCTGCTTGTAGAGCTTGTGTCTCCGATAGATTCCACACGCTACTGCATATTTTGCGAAACACCTTACAAATTCTCATGACCGCCAGTCTTGGTCCATGTTGTAAAAGACCGCGCAGGGCTAAAGGCATGACTTGTTGCATAAGCACATGGTAGTCATGTGACTTCAATCCCCAAATTTCTTCTTCCGTATGTATTGTGCCATGTTGGAGACTAGGCCTAATGGAGGCTTCAAGGACTCAATAGTGTTCGCAAAAACGTCAAATTCATCACTAGTCAGCACATACGGGCCAGCAGGTTTCAACATTTTGCAATTCTTTTTTGGATGGGGAGTAAGCCACAAATGTCTCCTAATGCCTCTGCGTTGGAGGTCCTGCCTAATCTTCACCGTGTCCTTGAGGCTGGTCACGGTCTTCACAATATTTTTGGCAACATTTTGCTCGCAATGCATGACATCCAGCGTATATCGTATGAGGAGGTCCTGCATATCCATAAACTTCAGAATATGTCCTACACACACCACAACCACTACAAAAAAATCGGCAAACAACAACTATGTTTATGACTGTGATTTTTGTTGTAAAGGTTGGCAACTTAGTGATTGAATGAGTACCCACGCACACCCAATCATTGATTCCATGCTCAACCTGGACAAGTCTTCTGATAGTGCCCATACGCTTCATCTACATTCTTGACTTTTAAAAGTGCAATGCGAGCATCAATACAATATATGTGGAAATTCAAATATTAGACATCCAGAACATTAATTTGTTATAGGCCACATCATCTTCGAATCCTACAAGCAATATGTAAATGCAATTCACCCATTACCTTCCAATAGGACAGGTTGTGTAGAATACTCCTCCTTTTGACACCATGTACTTTTGAAGGATCTCCCACACCCCCTTCTTTGTTGCCCTCATATAGCCAAGTCTGGTACTCTAAGGCTCGTTGCACCTGCTCCTCCGCAGTGACTACCGTGGGATTGCCTTGGTCTTCTTCACGGCCATTATAGTGGTCCACCATTGTCGTGGACCTCCAGGGCTCGTCATGTGGTAACCACCTCCTGGTGTCCATATACGTTTGCTTTCCAAGTTCAAGTGAGCCCGGAAGTCGTGATTTTTCAACACATCGTAGGCAACACACACCCTTCCAAAGCTCCTCAACCAAGGGCTCCAAGTACACATCAAAAAATTATGAGGTCATAGATTGTTTTCCAGGAATCAACAAAGCCAACATGATGAAAATTTTCTTTGTGCTCAACCAAGGGGGGATGTTGTAATTCAACAACATTCCCGGCCATGTACTCCAACTGCAGCACTGCAATTTGAAAGGGTTCACGATATCCGCTGCCAATCCTAGGTGAATGTTACAGTCGTCATTGCCAAAACTGCAATCTACAACTTCGTGTACATGCCTCCATGCCTTGGAGTCACAAGGATGTCTTACTAGTCCATCTATACTTTTGTTCTTTGCATGCCACAACATAAGCTTAGATATTGCAGGAGTGCGAAACATACGTTTAAGCCTCGGAATCAAAGGAAAGTGCCTAAGGACTTTCCATGGTCTCTGTTTTTTGCCCTTGTCTCTATATCGAGGTTTCTTGCACTTTGGACAACGTGTGGCATCTTCATATTGCCCCCTAAATAAGACACAACCTCCTTGGCATGCATGAATTGTGTTGTAATTCAACCCCAATTTCTGGATCAAGGTTTTTGCTGCATAATAGTTTTTGGGCAATTGATTCTCACTAGGAAGAAGGTGCACAAAAAAAGGTGAAGAGCTAGTCCGCAAATTTGTTACTCATGCCATGTATTGTGCACAAGGTCATGATCAAAATGGTGGCAGCCAGTACGGACGACTACGCTCCGTGGTACACCATTTCCATGGCTTCCTCCAATGCGCGTGGGTCGTCATGATTCTCTTTTTCCGGATTGCTACACCCATTGTCCCCCAGAGGTTTGTCATCCAACTCATCATCAGATTGATCAGTTCCTATATTGGCCAGTTCGTCGACGATTGCAAATGCATCCATGACGATGTCCTCCAATTGTCGTTCCGTTGTAGGCAGGTTGGGTGGGGGCTCATCGAATGATCTAAATGCGTCCTCAACCATGCCGGCCATATCCAGCCGTGCATCAAGTTGCTCATCATGTGCAACTGAAGGTCACCTAAACTCTTGCTCCCATTTGTCATCGGATGAGTCTTTGTCTCCAGGCCCCCGCCAAACTCGAAATGTCGGTTCTCTTCCATTTTCTATAAGGTGATCCTTTACCTTTGGCAAAGAGCATTGAACTCGACCTTTGCATTTGCAGCAAGGGCAATGGAGTCGTTTCAATTTGTACATTGTAGCCTTCTCTTGCTCCCTCCTCCACAATCGGTCATCACGATGATGTTGGCGTATCCTGTCATCAAGAGGGAGTCTTCTTTCGTCCATTCAAAGAGAAAAATCACTGCCAACGAACTGAACTAAGTCGTGGAACATTGTGCTCAGGGAGAGCCTGCAGTTCCTTACACATGAACCCAACTTTCTTGGTCAGATTTCTACAGTTCTCAAACCAATAGAGAAGCCAAACCTTCTAAGAGCATTCTCGTTTGAATTAGCCTTGTAGTTCAATGATTTGCGTTATACTCTTGTTATAATATCTTTAGTGCCAGACTAAGAAGTCTACATAACTATAATAACTTATAAACCCAAATTATGTGCTCATATGTGTTGTTATGCTTAGGGAATGTTAGAATTAGGATTTGATGTTCTCAACACTATATCAAAATATAAAAATAGTGCAATTGTTAAAGTTGGATTGGATTTAAGTTAAAAGATAGTGTTGTAGTTCAGTGGAATTAGTTGGGATTATGGCAGATAATTATCAAAGCAGGGGGACTAGACTTAGGTAGAGCTGGGTTTTATTAACCATGAATGGTTAAGGGATGTTTGTTTAAGGCTCGATGGGGGTTAGGAAAGGGCTAAGGGCATGGCTGAATTAGGAGGAGGACCATTATCTTTGCTCAAAATCCGGATCCATGGAATGTGAGTGGGCGGCGGCCGAGTTGTCTCCTCTCTTCGGTTGGTAGAGCTTCGGAGGTGTGGGCGGAGGTGGAGCCCTGCCCAAGTGGTGAGTTTACTTGCTGGTTGATGTGAATGGAATATGGGTAGAAGGGAGGGGGATTGTGAGCACCCTCGGAATCCCGAAAACCCACTGGGCGGAGCAAGGCTCAAGAAGGTAGTTAGCTAGGAGGCGAATGGGTGAAGTAGAAGTGCTGAAATTCAGAATTACATCAAATTACAACCGCCGCAGGGATTGAAACCAGCGAGGAAGGTGAGGGCAACATTCATCCGTATTTTTGAGGCAAGATCAGTGAACATTAAGGAATGGCTGAAATTCTACTGTGGCAAAAGAGAGGTGGTTGAAGGGGACTCTGCCCACATCAGGTGTGAGCTGCAGAAATCAGAAGCGTGGAAGGTGAAATGAATGGATTCAGAGATGCCAAGATTAAGCCCACGGATTCATCAGGGCAACCACACATGTATGTGGGAAGAATGTTTTTGACAACAGGGGAACGACTCACTTTGAGCTGCTTGTTGCTCTCTGGCTCAACTGGCTACAGAACTGGAGGGAGGAAACCGAGGGGGACGCTACAGGCTGAACTCGGTGAGTTAGCTAGGTTCACATCTAAAAGGTCACCAACGAACAAGTGGCTTGGCTTCACCTGAGGCCGCCTGGAGGAGTCAGGTGGCTCCCTAGGCCGATCTGACGGGCAGTGACGGGTGATTGAAGGGCATTGACGGGCGGGTCCCAGCATGAACAACGCAGATTATCTCTTAGAGCACCGAGACTAAAGGCTTAAGATTTGTCCCTAAGGTAGGTAGTAAAGAATAGTATCTGGGATTAGGAATTAAATAAGTGACTTGTTAGGGGTATGAGCAATATCATGAATTAGAAGCTAGTTGAGTAGGTTGGAGGTTGTAATAGAAGAGGGAAGTGAATCTTAAAACTTAGGAGGGATGGTGTAGGTGGTTAGGAAAACGACTAAGCATTTGGATAGGTAGAGAAGTGTTAGAAGGTTGTGTGTGTTTGATGGGCACAAGGTGTGCCAGTATTCTTAAATACTGATTACATTGTGGCCCATAATAAAGAGTGGAGTTTGTTTTAATGCATGATCACTGTAACTTAAATGGGATTGATTAGTTGAGAAAGAGAGGAAGGGCATGTGAGCTCTAGATCTTCACCTGGACTAGGACGCAACCAAGGGTGGAGGTTTAGGGCTGACATAACTCACAAGCTGAAGGCCCACGTGAAATCCAGCTGACCATCTTGTTATGTCCACACTCAGAGTGAACAATGAGGAAGTCTGAGGTCTAGCACCAGAAAACCCATCTTTTTCAGCACACAACCAGTAGCAATTAAAGCATAGAACACCAAATAAAGGATGACAAGACCAATCTCCCAATTGTTTGGAGTCACATGTGACCATCATGTGGAGTAACACATGAAGAACTGCCCAACATGACCAATTTGAGAAGATTCAATACATAGGACTTGTGCAGTACAAGTCTTGTAGCAAAATAAACGCTAGGTCTAAGAGGGTGAGAGATCTGAAGACAATTCACATCACATATAAGGTTGCCTTCATAGATGTAATGAACAAAACATGGTTTGTAATGTTTTGTATCCTCAAGTCCTCATGTGAATCAATTTTTATAGGTTGTGGCTTAAGCTCAGAATATGTCAAAGGGAGATCATATGCAAGGGTATGTAGGATATCCTCACCTCCTAATAACATCTCATAGATACATTGTAATTAGGCTATTGATTATGACTGCAACTGGTATGTACACATGTAGGATAACGACACCTCTTGATCAAATTTGTTGACATCATAATTAGACTTCACCGGACTACCGTAAATTTGCACGATTGGGCATAGGAGAGAACATTGTAAAATTTATAGGATCAATTTCTAGCAATGTGTGTCAAAAAAATCGTCTGCAAGGCTATCTCAGGAACCGTTCTTGGGAGGCCTAGAATGGGGCAAGGAATAGTACAAACTAATTACCATTTGACTCTTTATTTTCTTTCATTTTTGGGTACTTTTAGCGGTTTATGTACATAAGATTTGAACCACTTTTATTTTGTAGTAAGTTTAAAATTTGTATGTGAAGCATCTTCCGCAAACGATAATTATGTTTTCAGGTCTGACTGCGTTACATAATAAGTGTGCGGATTCATAATGAAAGTGACTCAGACTCCTAAGTAATAAATAACTCCGCACTTAGTGGTTGTGACCTAAGACGGCAATGTGCACTAAATGTGGACTCAATGGTACTAAGGCACCAATTTGCACTCAATGGCACAGTTAGCAATTATATCTCCGTGCATAAGCTCCACGCCTGTCAACTTCAGCCATTTGTAGGTGCAATGACAACACCATAATTGACAAAACGTGTGCTATGTTCACAAAACTACAAAAGATTGATGCCACACATGTAAAGAATTCATGTTGGCCGAGCAGACCGATAACTTTTTTTTTTCCTCCGCAAATTGGTGCTCTAATTAACACATCCACACAGCATTGTGGCGATGAATTGTCCTATATTAGTCATTTATTAGTCGTTCTAGCAATGTTGCCAACCATTTCTTCATGTAGTCGTTCATTAGTCATATACTTAGTCATATCCCTACTCTCATACTTAGTTTTATAGTCATTTAGTAATTTGTACATGCCACGGATGAAACCTTGCCACATCAGTAGTGTGGCCTTACATGTGCAATGCTAGCAAGTTGTAGCCGTTGAGAGGCCAAATCCAAATACCACAATCCACATGGACATGGTGCAGTCTGCAAGAATGTGCTTGTGCTGTGAGTGGATTCCTTAAACTATACCGTCTTGGCCCATTGAACTAAGTTGGACAGTTAGTGGGAGGCACAAAGATTGTGCAAATTTGTGCGTATATCCTTGTAGAGCACGCGCATATATCCTTGTATTGCCGTGAAAGAATGTCGTGTGCACCACCACGTGGAAACGCACAGTGGTGTGCGGAAAATGCGCCGTGGATTGCACCTGCCGACCGCCACGAGGATGCGGATGGTGGGGAAGACAGGTGCTCCTATGAGGAGAAACGCGACAAAAGGGTGGCAAAAATGAAAGAGCTAATGAAGCCACTAGAGCAGGCATCCAGAGAGATGTAAATGAAACTCACCTTCTAGTGTCTTGATACGCCGTTGTGGCTAGATCGCTTCGCCGCTCGGTGCGCACACTCCTGGCGCCACGGAGGTGCGGAATTGCGGAGGCTGCAAGCGCCATGCCCTTGATTTTGGTTTTTGGCTATAGTATCTTTTCAGTCACTTAATGTGCGCGTGGTTGGTGGTGGGGCACACAGATGTACGGTCATGATTCTGGATGTTGAACGACCTCTCTCGCCAGACCTCGCAGTCCCCCATTGCAAGCTCTGTCGCTGACGGTCTCGTGCTCTCCAAGCACTCTGTGTGTCCTTAAGTGCGTTGTGCATCTCTAAGTGTGTGATGCCTCTAAGTGTGTCTCTAATTGACTGCATCTCCAACTGTGTGACGACTCTTGCACTCACAGCACTCTGTGTGTCTCCAAACGTTGTGCGTTGTTGTACTGTGCTATGCGATATGCTCCTGTGAGTTGCGTTGTTGTGCTGCTGCGCCGTGCGTTGTGTGGAGTGCTGCTGGTCTATGCGCTCCTCGCTTGCAACAACTGTGTAAGCTGTGTGTCTGCAAGTGCCACCCTAAGTGTTGTCTTTGCGGCGTTCTGCTGCATATCTAATCACTCCTCGTCTCTCGTGGCTCAACTGTGTATCTTGACGTATGATGTGCACATGTAGGCAGTTTTTATATGTTGCGGGCTCTGGTTTCAACTGTCGAGGTATAGTGTATAGGTTGGTAGCAATCCTCGAGGTGGTTTTGTCAACTAAAATCACCTGCCAAGGTGACTTTGACCTTCTCCACAACACCCACCGAGGTGATTCCTCCGAACTTAAGCACATCTCACATACCCTATATAAATATTGCCTTCATTCACTTTGCATTTGTTCTCATTAGTTGATGTCATTTGCTATTCTGAGAGGTGATGGCTATGAGTTGAGTTGAGTTCGATGCAGGCGTGAGAGGCCAGAAGCCGTCTTCGTGCATTATTCTGCCAGGCAACCTCGAGGCAGTGCGGCGTAGCCGAAGACTGCAGCCAAAGACAACAGATTTGGGAGCTCTGGAAGATCTTCACCAAATGGATGGAGAGGAGGAGTCCGCAGAGACGAAGACGAAGGACGAGTACAGTCCAGGTGAGTTTTGTGGACGTCCATCACACATGCATTTTCTTGGTTTAGGGTTGAAGTAGTTGGCTTTCTTGCAAGTGGCATGTCGTGCAAGTGTGTGCTCGTGCTTCCTGGAAATGGTCAGGATTTGGGGGGTGGCTGTTGTTCCAGTCTGATTAATATTTAGGATTTGGGCGGTTTTTTCATAATGTAGTTTGTGGGTTCATGGGTGGCATTAGCTGATGTATGCTCACCATCTTTCATGTGGAAGGTTTTTTTTTTAGCATGTAGTTTGTAGTCTTGATGAATGAAGTAATTAACAAAAACAAAATTGCAATTGTCAAGGAATCATCATCTTCGATTCACTAAACTTGTCTTCTCTCTAAAAAACAATAAACATCTCTTACTTTGGTGAATGATAATGCCCACAACACCACTTTACTGTTTCCAACCCAAAGAAAAATAAATAACTTAACTCAATGTGATATAAATGCCCCGCTCTCACCTTTCGGAATGTGGTGGGTTTGTTTGATTTTGGCAATGGAGCGAAAAACATGGTATTTTGTTTCTTTCCCCCTTTCATCTTTTGATATGTAAGACAGAGAGGGTGCACACTCTCTACAGTCTAAGTATGTTTGAAGACCCTTTGTTGGGCATCACAGTGTGTTTGGCAAGATAATTCTCAACTCTTCACACCTTAGATGCTTTGTTGGGAGGCAATAATTTCCCCTACTACCCATGTAACTCTAACATTTTAGCCTGATTTGTACATATAGCCTTTTTGAGACAAGTGAAACAACATTCATTTCATTGTCCAAAACCATACAAGGCCACTGGGATTTGAAAAATGAGTGAGAAAACACATTTGGATTTTGTTCCAGTTCGCAGCCGATTTTGGATGTGGAAGTTTAATTTTTTTCTGCAGTTTGTGGAGATGGAGGGTTTAGTACGTGCAAGGGTTTAGTATACGCTTGGCATATCAAGACTATCTCTTTTCTCTAAACATGTTGGAGACATCACGCCGTGATTGGCTGACTGACTGCTTGACCATTTGTGTCGCAACCCTTGCTAGGTCCCTTAACAATCTTGCCAATTTTCGTTTCTAGCAAAGGTTACGAGCGCTAACCATTCGCATTCCGTCATGCTAATGGATAGCTCCTCTTACCCCGGACCAATAGTTCATAGGAGGGAACCAACCCTCCTACTTTGCTTTCGGGACTCACCCCTTAATCGGTAACCCATTTCCCCAATGTGGACTTCCATCCATGGAAGTCCAATCCTATGTGGATCATCGCGTTGCCGGAGCAACACTACAACAACCCGAAGCATACTAGGCAACTATGGCCTCACAATAGGCCAAAGCCCATGGAGGCCTTGCCGTTCGGCCTCGGGTGGGTGAGGCCACACCACCTCACCCATATAAGCCTCTAGGACTCTACACGGAGCCCCTACCCCACCGCCAACCAACCTCTTGTCTCTCTACCAAGAGTTGGGGCCAAGTGGACATTTTCCCTTAGCTGCTGGGCCTAGAACCCCCCCAGCAGCTTCAGACCATCATAACTTCCTTGTATGATGTCTGATCATAACAACCAACCACTCCATCCTCATCTATGCTTCACGTAGATGCCGATGGACTCCTTGCTTGCCCCATTCAAGGAAGTCTTGAGGAAGTTATGCCTGTTTGAACCTTGGCAGTCCCGGGAATCACTCCCAGGCACTGCTGTACCAGGGCGCTGTCCCGGGACAGCACCCCACTCAAATGGCCATAACTCCTAGCTCACACCTCCGATTGAGGTGATCTTGAGCATTCTAGAATCACCACGCCATGAGCTACGCATAGCTCATGGCCTCACCCTTATGCCTCCTAGTCTTCGTGGGTGGGAGGCGTTCCCAACGCCCGGGGCCCTCACCCACACTAGGATCACTTGGGCCCTCTCACCAACGGCGCCACAAGTCCCGGGTGTCACTCCGGGGTCCCCCTTGTGCCCATGGTGTTTCGGCCACTCCTCATGGAGAGGTGCGCGACACTCACCCCCACCAAACGGAGTCGATGCCCTCATCGACTATACTCGTAGTCGGCACACCAATTCTCAAGTTGCCATCCTCTATGGTGCGGCATTGTGTTTACCTTAAGGTGCGACCCCCACAATGCATCTTCAAATTTGGCATAGTCCCAAAGGTGTCGTTCTTAGGTGGTCCGTTAGCGACCTTGGATCTCTCATCCAAGGACCTAACCTACACTAGACCCACCTACTTTGGGACTCACTTGGGTTGCCCCTCCTTTGGGGCCTCCCCCGTTAGGCTCCACTAGCCTAACGTGACACATCTAGGCGAGACCTCAACGCTTCCACTAAGTTGTCTCGGTTGCAACTCCGAGATGGCTTTCCATTGTTAAGCCACGCCTCGATCGCACGGGGGTGATGCCAAGTCCCGCCCGACTCGGTTCCCACTTTGCTCTTTCGAGACATGGGTTCATGACTCTCATGCGCCAACTCTCGTTAGCTCGCGGGTAGCACTTTTATGAGCACGCGCCATCACCTTGTCCCCGCCCGGACAAGCCCACAACTAAGAAGTTTATTGGTTTTATCCAAAGCCCCTCCAAGCCATGGCCCCCAATTACTCGGCTTACCCAACCTAGTTTGGCATGTCTATTCCCCCTCTTCCACTAACCAAGCACAAGTACAAGACTAGGACCTCATCTCATACTTTTCTCTTTGCACCACTAAAGTTTGGACTTTATTCCCTCAAGCCAAAGAACAAGTTCATGTTGTGGAGTAATTAACCTCGAAGCTAAGTGTGCTACTAGCGTCTCTCCCCCACTAAAGGAGATTGATGTCCTCATCAGTGCCTACGCTTCATTTTATTGGAATCCTTAGCCTTAGTTTCTTCAAAGCGCTTCACCAATTCATTGGTGTTCACCATGTCTCTTGCCGCCACCCAAGCGGTTTCTTTCTCATGGTATCCTCACCATTTCACCAAGTACTCCTTTGTACATTTTCTTTCATTTTCACTTGGGCTTCCTACACTTGAGGATGCACTCCTACCTCATGTTCCAAATGACCTCCACAAGGTTGGGACGTGGCCTAACCACTTGCTTGTGTTCGGGCCACAAGGTGTCGTCCTAAAATGACTTTCGTAATGAGACATGAAATGTCGGATGCACTTTGATCTCCGGCGTTAATTGCAATTTATACATGTCCTTGAACACTTGTTCCACAATGGAAAACGAAGCTCCAATTTTGGACATGAACTTTTGGAGTAAGGCCTTTGGGCAAGGTGAAGTTGTCCACATTCAACAACACCTTTTGGCCCACCTCATTCTCCACTTCGCGTCTTCCGGCATTGACTTGCACTCCGTAGCACCTTCGGGCTTTCTCCACCAACAACTTGGTCATCTCCAAGACTTGTTCACGCTTCTTGGCCAAGTCCTCACCATCTTGGTTGAACTCTAGTGTTGAATGTGCCCCCTCGAGAGCTAGGTTAATAGGTTGGAGCGCATCCACTCCATAAGCCACCACCAAAGACCACCCCTTGGTAGCCAAGTGCGTGGCTACATTGCAATTACACTCCGCTCGACCCACATAGTCCGCCCAATCTCCTTGGTCCGCCCCCACCAAGTTCCTCAAGTATTGCTTCAAGACTCCATTCACACGCTCCGATTTCCCATTCATTTGGGAATGCAAGGTCGTGCTAAACCTTAGTTTCATTCCGACCTCCTTAGAGAAATGCATTGAAAATGCACTTGTGAACTTTGGATCTTGATCCCACACAATCACTCTTGGCAACCCGTGGTGCCTCAACCATCATTTGAGAAAAGGCTATGCGGTCTCCAACGCGGTGGCGGTTCCCACAATCGGCACCATGTGTGCCAACTTGGCAAACCGCTATACCATCAACAAGATGGCATCATACACATGTGACTCCGGCAAACTTGTGATCAAGTCCATGCACATACGATGCCATGGCGCCGACGGGATAGGCAACGGTTGCAAGAAACCGCCTTGCTTTTGGTAAGAGGCTCAGTTCACTTGGCACTTTGATTCAAGCCTTCACAAAGTGGGCTATATCTTCCTTTATGCACCGCCAATGGTACCTCCATGATACCATTCTATGGCGATTTTTTTCTTTCTCCTCTAAGGCCGGCAATAGGACTATCAAATTCCTCCTTCAAAACCGATAGCCTCTACTTGCCTTGTGGCACATACACCCAACTTTGCTTGCACTTGAACAATCCGTCCACCAACTTAACCTCTTTGAGCACCTTGCTCTTGCGAAGCTCACCTAAAAGCTTTTGTGCCTCGGGGTAGTTAATTTATCCCTCCCGTATCTTGCATCACAAGTTTCCTTTGCCGGCACACATTAGCCACAAGGTTTGGATGGTTCTCATTGCTTGGAACTCTTCCCGTCTACTTAACGCATCCGGCACCACATTTTCACGGTCCGGTTTGTGGACCAAATCCACCTTCGTAAGCGCCAAACTACCATACCACCGCAATGAGTTGGCGCTCACTTGCGCTTGTATATGTTAAAATACTTTTAGGACACATTGTCCATGTAGACCTTTGCTTTGTGCGACCCCAAATAATGTCGCCACATCTTCAAGCAATGCACTACGGCAAAGAAATTCTTTGTCATGAGTTGGTTGTCTTCTTTGACAACCATCGAGCCTCAAGCCCCCATATGCAAAGGCCATCCATCTTACATTAACAATCCATCATTGGAAAAGTTACTCACCCCCATAAGCACCTCAAAAGGTTTGTCCAACTCCACGAACTTGAGCACGGGCGGCGAAGAGAACTTGCTCTTAAGCTCCCCAAAGACTTGGTGACAAGGCTAATCCCACTCTTGCGATAGCCATTTCTTTCACAAGTCGGACAACCATCGAGCTTCATGCTCCCATATGCAATGGCCATTTTTATTTTTTTACATCAACATCCGCCAAATAAAGTCCCTCGCCCCCGTATGCACCTCAAAAGGTATGTCAAACTCCGCGAACTTGAGCACGGGCGGCGAAGAGAACTTCGTCTTAAGCTCCCCAATGGCTTGGTGGCACGGCTCATCCCACTCTTGGGATAGCCATTTCTTGTACAAGCCGGACAAGGTTCGACAACCATGAAGCTTAATGCTCTCATAAGCAATGGTCATCCATCTTGGATCAACATCCGCCAATGATAAAGTCCTTCGTCTCCATGTGCACCTCAAAATGCTTATGAAAACCCGGAAACTTAACCACATCTTGTGAAGGGAACTTGCTCTTGAGCTTCCCAAAGGCTTGGTGACAAGGCTCATCCCACTCTTGGGATAGCCATTTTTTCAACAAATTGACTAAGGTCCTAGCAACCTTAGAAAAACCTCGAATGAAGTGGTGGTAGTAGTTGGCTAGGCCAACAAATGACCTAAGCCATTTTCTTGAGTCAAGGACCAATTCTCCTTTTGGATGGCCTTGATATTCTTCATGTTTGTCACCAATTTCCTTTGTCACCACATACCTCTAGAACTCAATATCTTGTTGAGCAAAGTTATTTTCATTTCTTGGCGGTAACTTTTGGGCAACACATTGGTGAATACATCATTGTATCTCCCCAACATCCCACCAAAGTGGTTTAGGGGAGGCCCATCTTTCCTAGCCTCCCCATAAGTTCTATCGAGTTGCTCCAATTGAACCACGACTATTATGTTGGCCATTTTTCATTTGGTCCATTAAGACCAAATTCAACTTGGGTCCTCCTACCATAGGAGTCCTTATCAATTTGAACTTCATCTCTTTGCCATTATGACACATCATAATGCACCGCAAGCACACCGGCTTGCACCTCACATCTCTCATGTGAGTTTCAAAGAAGGTGACATTTCCAATGACATGCACCTCATTTATTTCACATAGAGTGAAATGTTGACAAAAATCTAATGTCCCACATCAAAAGGTTACATGCATCGCCACCTCCTTTGCTTCATACGGTTCGCCCTTTGCAAACCGTACTTTGGTGGGCTTGCTGGCTCTACCCGTCCGCGAGCCCCAACCCCCTTGTGAGCTTTCGGCTCATGAAAGAGTCCGTTGCCTCTTTGACAACTCATGAGACATATCTCCCATTCATTTGAGCCTCAAGGTATACATGACTTGGCCTTGGCTTAAGGCTACTAGCCTTGGCCACAAAGCCACCATCTAATTCTCCGTCCACCGCAACAATATGTTTTGGCTCGGTCCGCAAAGCCAACTTTTAACATTTCGTCCGTGGGACGAATTGGTTTAGTGCCACAAAAGCAATTTCCAATAATTTGTCCACAAAACAAACATGTTTTCCCTTGATAGCACAAAGCCACCTTCCCACACTCCGTATGCGGCACGAACATGAATTGCCTTGGTAGGACAAACCCACCTTCCAACATTCCGTCCGCGGCATGAGTATGATTTGCCTTGGAAGCATAAAGCCACCTTTCAACATTCTGTTAGCGGCACCAACATATTTTGCCTAAGTAAAATGAACCAAACAATTTGCACTCATTTCTTTGGGACCAACTTTGGCTAAAGCCACTTGTGGTGATGCGCCGCCAAACTTTTCTTCGGGACCATCGGATTCAATGATCTTGCAAACTTGATGATCCCCACCATGTCCTCAAGAAGCCTTGGGGACTTAAACAAGGCATCCACCACCCGCTTTTAAAACCCCACCTAAAACGATGCATTTCTTAGAAAGCTCGTCCGTTTTAGGTGTATCCTTCATTTGTGCGTTTGAATAGCGCACATAGGCCTTAAGAGGCCCCATGTGCCTCATTAGCACCAAGTTCATTTCAACATCCGAACCTTCGAAGCATCTCGAATTGAAATTTCAATCCAACATTAATACCCTCCAAGGTTTTGGGTGCATTCGGTATTCTAGGCCCCAAATACTATTTGAGGTTTGCGGGAGCCCTTTCAAAGGACACCTCCATTTTCCTCACCGAATCCACCCTCATGCCCACCATTACCATTAAAATCAATGGTATGGTCAAACTCCATTTGCACATGATCCTTGTTCCAATTTGAGCCTCACAACCTTTTGGAAACCCCGGGCTCACCATCATACCCCGCATTTTTGATACCCATGTTTCCCTCAAAGTGCGAGTTCAAAACTTGGAACCCTGCTCTGATAATTTGTGTCGCAACCCTTGCTAGGTCCCTTAACAATCTTGCCAATTTTCGTTTCTAGCAAAGGTTACGAGCGCTAACCATTCGCATTCCGTCATGCTAATGGATAGCTCCTCTTACCCCGGACCAATAGTTCATAGGAGGGAACCAACCCTCCTACTTTGCTTTCGGGACTCACCCCTTAATCGGTAACCCATTTCCCCAATGTGGACTTCCATCCATGGAAGTCCAATCCTATGTGGATCATCGCGTTGCCGGAGCAACACTACAACAACCCGAAGCATACTAGGCAACTATGGCCTCACAATAGGCCAAAGCCCATGGAGGCCTTGCCGTTCGGCCTCGGGTGGGTGAGGCCACACCACCTCACCCATATAAGCCTCTAGGACTCTACACGGAGCCCCTACCCCACCGCCAACCAACCTCTTGTCTCTCTACCAAGAGTTGGGGCCAAGTGGACATTTTCCCTTAGCTGCTGGGCCTAGAACCCCCCCAGCAGCTTCAGACCATCATAACTTCCTTGTATGATGTCTGATCATAACAACCAACCACTCCATCCTCATCTATGCTTCACGTAGATGCCGATGGACTCCTTGCTTGCCCCATTCAAGGAAGTCTTGAGGAAGTTATGCCTGTTTGAACCTTGGCAGTCCCGGGAATCACTCCCAGGCACTGCTGTACCAGGGCGCTGTCCCGGGACAGCACCCCACTCAAATGGCCATAACTCCTAGCTCACACCTCCGATTGAGGTGATCTTGAGCATTCTAGAATCACCACGCCATGAGCTACGCATAGCTCATGGCCTCACCCTTATGCCTCCTAGTCTTCGTGGGTGGGAGGCGTTCCCAACGCCCGGGGCCCTCACCCACACTAGGATCACTTGGGCCCTCTCACCAACGGCGCCACAAGTCCCGGGTGTCACTCCGGGGTCCCCCTTGTGCCCATGGTGTTTCGGCCACTCCTCATGGAGAGGTGCGCGACAATTTGTTTGGTAGCATGTGCAAATATTTACCATGCACACCTGTGAAATTGGATGCAATGATGGGTAGAGGGTCCCAAAGCAAAATGGGGTGTTTTGAGGGTCCTAATGTGAGATGGGTTGTCCTAATGCAATGAAGGTGAGAGGGTATTCATTTTGAGTCAGATCTCCTTAGCACTAGATCCAAGTTAGGTCATATACTTAATCATTTACTAGTCATTCATGCCAGGTAACATACATATTGTTGACAACATGTTCATTAGTGTGGCCGGCTCCATCAAGTACAATTGGACCAAGGCCCAGTCCAGAATGACAACATCCTTGAGTTTATAGTAGGAGTACGTGGTCTGAATTGCATTTGAAAACATGATTATGAATATATTGAACAATTTTTATGTTGTAATTACCAATCTTCCAGTTTCAGTATTATATAGATCAAACATAGTGAGGTGGATTGGTCAATCTGCTTGTTGTTAGATGCTCTCAAGCCTCCTCTCCACGGCATTGTCCTACACAAGTTCTTTACATGTCATTGGACGAATGGCAAGAATTGTAGGCTTGATCTCAATTGCAGATGAGGAGGAGGACGAAGATGACCTTTCAGTGCAGGAGGCCACTACGGAAGTGCCCCGATCGAGCACAACAAAGAGGAGGCCAAGGTGAATATTCAAGACCCCCCCCCCAAGAAGACGACTTCAGCTCCAACCCAACCACACGCGGAGCCCAGCAATAGTGCACCTTGGATGCAACAACCGTGGTTGCTGCCTTCATCCACACAGCAAACAAAGTGGATGATGGGCCAAGCCGCCCCATGGTTGATGGGTCAACCCGGCCCGTGGATGATGGGACATCAATTCCCCGGCCCCTGGGTGCAGCCACAACAACCGCCCACAAGCCAGTCAAGCCAGGGTCCTCTATGGTGCGGCATTGTGTTTACCTTAGGGCACGACCCCCACAATGCATCTTCAAATTTGGCATAGTCCCAAAGGTGTCGTTCCTAGGTGGTCCGATAGTGACCTTGGATCTCTCCTCCAAGGACCTAACCTACATGAGACCCACCTACTTTAGGACCCATTTGGGTTGCCCCTCCTTTGGGGCCTCCCCCCGTTAGGCTCCACTAGCCTAACATGACACATCTAGGCGAGACCTCAACGCTTCCACTAAGTTGTCTTGGTTGCAACTCCGAGATGGCTTTCCATTGTTAAGCCACGCCTCGATCGCACGGGGATGATGCCAAATCCCGCCCGACTTGGTTCCCACTTTGCTATTTCGAGACATGGGTTCATGACTCCCATGCGCCAACTCTCGTTAGCTCGTGGGTAGCACTTTTATGAGCACACGCCATCACCTTACCCCCACCCGGACAAGTCCATGGCTAAGAGGTTTCTTGGTTTTATCCAAGGCCCCTCCAAGCCATGGCCCCCAATTACTCGGCTTACCCAACCTAGTTTGGCATGTCTATTCCCCTTCTTCCACTAACCAAACACAAGTGCAAGACTAAGACCTCATCTCATACTTTTCTCTTTGCACCACTAAAGTTGAACTTTATTGCCTTAAGCCAAAGAACAGGTTCATGTTGTGGACGGCATTGCCTTGAAGCTAAGTGTGCTACTAATGTATCTCCCCCACTAAAGGAGATTGATGTCCTCATCAATGCCTACGCTTCTTTTTATTGGAACCCTTAGCCTTAGTTTCTTCAAAGTGCTTCACCAATTCCTTGGCGTTCACCATGTCTCTTGCTGCCACCTAAGCGGTTTCTTTCTCATGGTATCTTCACCATTTCACCAAGTACTCCTTTGTACATTTTCTTTCATTTGGGTTTCCTACATTTGAGGATGACTTCTTACCTCATGTTCCAAATGACCTCCACAAGGTCGGGAGGTGGCCTAATCACCTAGTTGTGATCGGGCCACAAGGTGTCGTCCTAAAATGATTTTCGTAATGAGACATGAAATGTTGGATGCACTTTGACCTCGGGCAGTAATTCCAACTTATATATGTCCTTGAACACTTGTTCCACAATGGGAAACAGAGCTCCAATTTAGGACACGAACTTTGGAATAAGGCCTTCCAAGGTAAAGTTGTCCACATTCAACAACATCTTTTAGGCCCCCTCATACTCCACTTTGCATCTTGTGGCATTGACTTGCACTTCGTAGCACCTTCGGGCTTTCTCCACCAACAACTTGGTCATCTCCAAGACTTGTTTTTGCTCCTTGGCCAAATCCTCACCATCTTGGTTGAACTCTAGTGTTGAATGTGCCCCCTCGAGAGCTAGGTTAGTAGGTTGGAGCGCATCCACTCCATAAGCCACCATGAAAAACAACCCTTTGGTCGCCAAGTGCGTGGCTACATTACAACTAAACTCCGCTCGACCCACATAGTTCGCCCAATCTCCTTGGTATTGCTTCAAGACTCCATTCACACACTCCATTTTCCCACCCATTTGGGAATGTAAGGCCGTGCTAATCCCTAGTTTCATTCCGACCTCCTTAGAGAAATGCATTGAAAATGCACTTGTGAACTTTGGATCTTGATCCGACACAATCACTCTTGGCAACCCGTGGTGCCTCAACCATCCTTTGAGAAAAGACTATGCGGTCTCCAACGCGGTCTGGGTTCCCACAATCGGCACCATGTGTGCCCACTTGGCAAACCGCTCTACCATCAACAAGATGGCATCATACCCATGTGACTCCGGCAAACTTGTGATCAAGTCCATGCACATACAATGCCATGGCCCCGGCGGAATAGACAACAGTTGCAAGAAACCGCCTTGCTTTTGGTAAGAGGTTTGGTTCGCTTGGCACTTCATCCAAACCTTCACAAAGTGGGCTATATCATCTTTTATGCACCGCCAATGGTACCTCCAAGACACCATTCTATGGCAGTTTTTCTTTCTCCTCTATGGCTAGCAATAGGACTATCACATTCTTCCTTCCGAACCGATAGCCTCAACTTGCCTTGTGGCACATACACCCAACTTTGCTTACACTTGAACAATTCGTCCAGTCCACCAACTTAACCTCTTTGAGCACCTTGCTCTTGCGAAGTCACCTAAAAACTTTTGTGCCTCGGGGTAGTTAATTTACCCCTCCCGTATCTTGCATCACAAGTTTCCTTTGCCGGCACACATTAGCCACAAGGTTTGGATGGTTCTCATTGCTTGGAACTCTTCCGGTCTACTTAGCGCATCCAGCACCACATTTCCACGGTCCGGTTTGTGGATCAAATCCACCTTCATAAGCACCAAACTATCATGCCACCGCAATGACTTGGCGTTCATTTGCGCTTGTATGTCAAAATTCTTTTAGGACACATTGTCCATGTAGACCTTTGCTTTGTGCGACCCCAAATAATGTCGCCACATCTTCAAAGAATGCACTACGGCAAAGAAGTTCTTTGTCAGGAGTTGGTTGTCTTCTTTGACAACCATCGAGCTTCATGCTCCCATATGCAATGGCCATCCATCTTACATCAACAATCCACCATTGGCAAAGTCAGTCACCCCCGTATGCACCGCAAAAGGTTTGTCAAGCTCCGCGAACTTGAGCACGGGCGGCAAAGAAAACTTGGTCTTAAGCTCCCCAAAGACTCGTGACAAACATCATCCCACTTTTAGGATAGCCATTTCTTCCACAAGTCAGACAAGGTGGGACAACCATCGAGCTTCATGCTCTCATATGCAATGGCCATCCATCTTGCAACAACATCCGCCAATGGTAAAGTCACTCGTCCATGTATGCACTTCAAAAGGTTTGGCAAACTCCGCAAACTTGAGCACAGGCGGCGAAGACAACTTGCTCTTAGGCTTCTCAAACACTTGGTGGCAAGGCTCATCCCACTCTTGGGATAGCCCTTTCTTGCACAAACTGGACAAGGTTCGACAACCATTGAGCCTAATGCTCTCATATGCAATGGTCATCCATCTTGGATCAACATCCGCCAATGGTTAAGTCCTTCGCCTTCTTATGCACCTTAAAATGCGTGTGAAAACCCGGGAACTTAACCACATCTTGCTTTTGAGCTCCCCAAAGGCTTGGTCACAAGGCTCATCCCACTCTTAGGATAGCCATTTTTATTCTTATTTTTCAACAAGTTGAATAAGGTTCTAGCAACCATAGAAAAATCTCGAATGAAGGCTTGAATGTAGTCATCCACAGTGACCACGTATAGATCGCCACCCTTGTTGCCGAACGCTTGAAGCCATTTGTTGTGAATGGATTCGGCAAAGTTACAATTGGGCATTTGTGCAAATTCCTCGACAATCATGATTTTCTCTTGCAAAATGGAATGGCACTGTAAGGAATAAGCAAAGCTTGAAAAAAAAATGATAAAAAAAAAAATTAAAACAAAACAAATGCATCAATTCCATGAAGCCACCCCATGTCGATATCGAAAGTGCCAGAAGGCCAGCCAAAGTTGAAGGTGTTTCAGCCCCTCCTCGGAGGTGCAGTTAGACGAAGCCCACCAGGCCTTGATGGCAAGGTACCTCGTCTCTACCTCCATCATAGAGGATGCGTCACGATACTGGAGGCAGAGACGTTTGTGTTGGTCTTGCAAGTCGTGCTTGATATAAAGTTTGGTGTGTTTTCTCCAAAGACTGGGTCCAATGGAAGTAGCAGGTTCTCTCGCGCCCATCGATGGGAACCTTTGGATCTCCGGACCCGTAGACAATCCTGGCGGCATTCCAATTGGCTTGCGCACTGTCCGCCATGAAGCCTTTGAAGTGAGGCTTGGGAATTCCATGCCTAGCCATGACGTGGTTGAGGTTGTGCCAGAAAAACACTTGAGCATCCTTGTCCTCGAATTGAAAGTCACAGCAAACGATGGTCATAATGCACTGGTAGGTTCCGTCGTATACATGGCAGGCCATGGTGGTCCACTTGGCGACGCGTCTGACATGGTCGGACATGGTCGGACATGATCCAAGCATGCTCGAGATCCCCATCAAGCTTGGCAATGCCATCCATAAATCCTAACCTACATAAGTATTTGAAGGTGGTTACCTTGTTTCGGAGGTGGGGTGTCGCGCACCTCTCCATGAGGAGAGCCCAAAACACCATGGGCACAAGGGGGACCCCGGAGTGACACTCGGGACTTGTGGTGCCATTGGTGAGAGGGCCCAATTGATCCTAATGTGGGCGAGGGCCCCGGGCATTGAGAACGCCTCCCTCCCACAGAGACTAAGAGGCACGAGGGTAAGGCCATGAGCTATGCCTAGCTCATGGCGGGGTGATTCTAGAATGCTCAAGAACACCTCAATCGGAGGTGTGAGCAAGGAGTTATGGCCATTTGAGTGGGGCGCTGTCCCGGGACAGCGCCCTGGTACAGCAGTGCCTGGGATGATTCCCGGGACTGCCAAGGTTCAACCAGGCATAACTTCGTCAATTCTTGCTGGAATGGGGCAAGTGAGGAGTTAATCGGCATTTACGTGAAGTTTAGATGAAGATAGAGTGGTTGCTTGTTAGCATCAGGCATCATACAAGGAAGTTATGATGGTCTGAAGCTGCTAGGGGCTTCGAGGCCCAACAGCTAAGGGAAAATGTTTACTTGGCCCCAACTCTTGGTAGAGAGACAAGAGGTCTCTTGACGGTGGAGTAGGGGCCCCACGTAGAGTCCGAGAGGCTTATATGGGTGAGGTGGTGTGGCCTCACCCACCCGAGGCGGAACGACACAGCCTCCATGGGCTTTGGCCCATTGTGAGGCCATAGTTGCTTCAGGTTGTTGTAGTGTTGCTCCAGCAATGCAATGATCAACATAAGATGGGACTTCCATGGATGGAAGTCCACATCTAAGGATTGGTTACCAATTAAGGGGATGAGTCCCGAAAGCAAAGTAAGAGGGTTGGTTCCCCTTCTATGAACTATAAGGTCCGGGGTAGGAGGAGCTAACCATTAGCGTGGCGGTATGCGAAGGGTTAGCACTCGTAACATTTGCTAGAAATGGACATTGGCAAGATTTTTAAGGGGACTATCAAGGGTTGCGACATGGGGGGAATTCAACTCTTTGCAACGATAAAAAACGGGCTCAAGTTTTTCCAAAAAAAGAAGTTGATGAGGATCACTATCATTGCGGAGGAGGAACTCACCCACAACGTCGTTGCTGGCTTTAAGGACGATTTTGGTATAAGTGGCTTGGGGCGTTCGCTCGACGTGCTCCTCGATGAGGGCGTCGATGCGCTTGCGGCTATTGTTGCTAACCTTGACAGGATGACGATGGTTGCCCAGATGAATACAGGCACGCTAAGTGGTGTCATTGCCGTGGACGTAGAAGATTTTGGCGTGACATGGTGCAATGCATTTGGAAGGCTGCTTACAGATCTAGCACATTAGAGTGGATCCCAAAGGCAAGGGACCACCAACATGGAAGGGCTCTTTGGTGAGTCCGTTGAAATCAGTATCATTGACCGGGGAGGTCCGATGAGCACGTTGTAGGTAATCGCACTGAGGATTTTGGCACTGGAGGTGGCCAACGCAAGTGGAGGAGCAAAAAACAAAGCCCATGTCATTGGTGATATTGGTGGTCTAGGTCTTGGTTGAAACATGGCCGTCATAGCGTTTGTCCATGCCGTCCATGAATTGGGCCTTCGTATGAGAGGAAAAGACACCAACTGGGGGTAGGACAAACATAAGATCACCATCAAAGCGAGGGGGGAGGAAATTCACGTCTTCAATTTGCAAGGTGTCATAATCTAGCTTCTTGAGGATGTTTTTCCTACCGGGCATGGAAGCAAGAGTACGAAGACATTGAAGAATGGAAAGGGTGGATTTGGGAGGGGATGGGGGAAGAGG
Organism: Polytrichum commune; assembly: GCA_950295325.1. Classification (NCBI taxonomy): domain Eukaryota; kingdom Viridiplantae; phylum Streptophyta; class Polytrichopsida; order Polytrichales; family Polytrichaceae; genus Polytrichum; species Polytrichum commune. The sequence continues at coordinate 50,921,967 of OX485806.1, read as the reverse complement.
ACACATGGGATCAAGGCGTACAAGAGGGGGGTCACGGAGGGGGGACCGAGGGAGGACAAAGATGGCTCGACCATAGGAGTGGAATGAACGGGCTCATCACCATGAGATGAATTAGAAAGATGTATGACAGTATGAATACCAGGTTCAATCTTGAGACGAACGGCGGGAGGGGTGTTGAAAGTGGAAACGGATGAAAAAATAGGGGTACGGATCTCGGTGGAAACGTGTGGCCGAGATTCAGGGAGTCCGTAGACTCTGTATTTACCTGCGACAAGTTTCCTCACAGATGATCTGTTGTCGGCAAGAATGGGATTCTCGCGCATGGTCAAGGACAACAAAGAGGTAAGGGGATCATAAATCTCGCGTTCAACCCAGATTGAACCATCCTGTGAGGTGAACCTGATACTAAGGTGGAGGGAAGAGAAATGTGCAAATCCGTCTGCATCTATAGGAAAGAGGATGGGCACTCCGAAGCCATTGGCACGGAATTCCGCCATCTCTGACAAAGAAGGCACAAAATACGAGAAAACCATAGAGATATATACGGAATAGATGAAGGATGCCAAAAAAAAGAAAACGGGGAACGTCTGTTGTCAGTCATAAACCGCCACCCTTGGGCGTTGTAATCCGGGTGAGAGCCCATGGCTCACATGTACTTGCATGGCTTTCCTTAGCCATTGGAATCAAGCTCTCAATGCTCCATCCAAGTAAATATAAAACACACAACCTTTATTGGAAGAACACAAGGTCACAAGTATTTAGAAATACTCTCATTCCTTGTAGTCATTACTAAATACAATCACCCACTAAACTTCAACACCCGCTCTCAAGCCTCCAACCTACAACAAAGAGCTAATTAACTAACCTAAGTTATTTCATAATGGCATTGAGGCAACACCAATTATACCTTTGGCTTGCCTATGCCCACTACCTCAATTTCACCAATCATTCCAAAGCCACACCTGTACATTCCAACTTCTAACCACGCTACTGCAATGAAGGAGATCATAAAAAAAATGCCAATAGAGTACTCTGTCTTCCACAACAGCAATCGGTATGACTCGCCTCAGCAACCACCTTTGGAAGACTCCCTTCCTCTCTGCCACTTGGCATTGATGAGGACCTCCTGGACCCCTGCTGGTTGAGATCACCTCCTGTGTTCTCCCTGCTTCTGGCCTTGCAGCAACTGCCCCATGCTCGGCACAAGGCTAGCTGGGATTAAAGAATGCCTGCCTCTGTCTAAGCCGCAGCTGAGATTACTACAGCTCCGAGATGGCTCGCAACAAGTGTCTGATTAGGTGAGGCGTTGACACAGCCTGGCTTTGCTAGTTGGCTTGCTCCGCCGCATCTATTGTCGATTCTTCCCAAACGATCTAGAACGCAGCAGCATAATCGTTTGAATGCCACCCTCTGTTGTGCAAGGAGTCACAGAGCCGGTTGATGCGACAATGGTAGTCAACTAATTCGCTCTGTCTCAATGTGGACAACTGCTAGCTCGCCTCTCCACTCCACCTCAGATTGTCCAGGACTGCTCCTCATTCTTCGTGAAACACGCTGTCGACTACATGTAACTCACCTCTTGCAACTTGCCATTAATGTCCTCGCCTATTTTGAATCGTCGACCGAAGATGCGCCTTGCTCCTTCACATGTGTGAGCCCTAAACCCTCACCCTTAAGCGTCCTAGTCCGGATGAGGGTATGTGGATTACATCCACCACTCAACACCTTCTACCCCACTAGTATGATTCGTACCCTCCCAACATGTGAATATCAACACAATAATTTATTCATGGATGAAGGTACAAGCATTTAGCAATGTTTCTTTTTCCTTGGTCCTCCCTTCACTGTTTCTCAACATTAAAAAACTCAAAACCCAATTCCACACTATCAATCCTAGGGTGTAAGCATCACATTTTGAAGCTCATTACCCCGCTAACCCCACACTTCCCTAGCCTAACCTTTTTTTCTACTTAATTAGTGAGTTCAACCTTTGGGGGAGCCCCCTCAGAGTCGGCCGAGCCCCCGTAAAAACCTTCAGTCCCGGTCCCCCAGCCCCAGATCTACGTTGTTCCTGGTGGTTGACACCCGTCAACGCCCGTCATGCATCCTCTCTGGGCATCCTTCTGCACCTCCCCTCGGCCTAAGCCCTTAGCTGCCGGTACCTTACCCCTTTCCTGCAGCTCGAAGTTCATCCCGTCTTCACTGGATGCTGAGCCCATTGCCTAAGCTGATTCCCCTGCATCTGCCACACTTCGGTGCTTCCCCATCCCGTCGATTGACTACAACCCAGCTCAACCACAATTCGTAGCAATCTGTCCGAGGATGTTGCTCGTCGAATCCCCGTACTCAGGCATCAATCCGAACCGCAGGGACCGAGCAACCAGAATTTGAAGTCGCTGCACCCCTTGGCTTAATCGAGCTGCCTGCAGAAATCCTTACCGGAAAAAAAAACCAGTGCAATGTGGCTCGTTGAATGCGGTGCCACCCGCATTGCACTTCAGAAATTGATTATCCCAATGTCGTGGGCGCTTTGTGCGTGGTTCGGCACCCTGCCTCTTCCCTGGTCGTGGATCCTTCATTTTCTACTCCAATTCCTCGCCCTCCTCTTGCTGAACTGCTATTCGTACCAGCTGCGCAAGCAACACCTCCTTCGCATCCAACCATGTCCCCCGAGCGTGATCAGCTTCAGTCCATTTCTTCCTCAGAGATCTCTCTAGCCGCATTCCCTCGACTGCCCCTTGCTTCCCCTGACCGTAGCCGTCCCCAGACGCATTGAGAGAGAGCCAACCGAAAACAGACCATGGGCTTCTCTTCGGTCCCGGCCCGAAAATTGTTAGGGGTGAGGTGCACCCCCCTTAATCAAACAGTTGTTAAGCCTAACTCAACTGGGTTGAACCCCGCCCCTATTAACTAACTTCCTACCTACCACTACGGCTTGGCATTTCCTTATTATTGCCTTACGAAGGTCGACCAATAACCCCCACCATTATATTTTATGGTCTAAAAACCACACACACATGTTTCTACTCTTTTTATGTTTTTAATATTATCAACGCAAAGTCAAAACTCAAGTCTTAATGAACTTTCAGGTTAAATAACCTGAGTGAACCTGTATTTGGGCTCACAACCTGCCTGCATTCGCAGACCAAGCCGCAAATTGCCGAAGGTCCTGGTTCAGCTCCGCACACTCCCCCTCATCATGTGTGTCGGGGCTGGAATCTGCAATCTGTTCTTGGTTTGAAGTCGCACTGAGCTGATGGAGACAGCCGATAGAAGATTCGGCATCCGGCCTCTCTTCAAGCAGCTAATAATCCATCCTCTTCCTCCCTCATCGAGGACGGCCTCCCACATCCAAAATTCGGCAGCTCTTCCGCATCGTTTAAACCTCCCTTGTTCACTTCTCCGAGAGTGAGAGAGGTCTTGGGGCCTCTTCCATGGATCCGGAAATCCAGAGCCTTACCCACCGTTGGGTAACGGCCTCCTCGAATCACAAGCATGGCCATTGCCCAAAATGAACACCCCAACACCCAAGCATGGTTACTAAATCCTAACTTGAGCTACTCCCTTACTAGCAATTAAGTGCTAAAGTCCTAGCCTAATGCTTAATTCAACTTCCAAATTCAAAGCTCATTCTTTTTATGTTTTTGCACATTTGATGAAAATCAAAGCCTAAGTTTTAGTGAATTTTAAGGTTTAAGAGCATGTGTGGGCTCCATTTTGGGCTCACATCTGTCAGAAAGTGGAAAACCCTAAACATGAATTATATATTGAGAAGAATGCAAGCTCATTCTCTTTCCAATGTGTGAGTTTGATGTGGTGAGGTTGTGGAAAAAAAAAACGATTTGGTCTGAATTACAAGAGGGCTAAACACATGAAGGAAATAGGCAATACACAACCTCCGACAACGGAACCATCAAAGAAGAAAAAGAGGAGGCGATCGTCTACACATTACACAGATAAAAAGAGGAAGACAGTGAGGATACAAAAGATACAGTCAATGAATGCGCCAATTGAGGGCCGTGGGACGCCCGAGGATTTGAGCCAAAGCATTAAGTACCTAAACCCTAAACCTTCGTGGAGGCTAGACTGTGAGATTTGGCCTTTTCTTTTATCACCGATTGTAGAAGAGGCGGACGGAAGTAAAACACAGACAATGGCAGAAGTGGAAGAATTGGGAAATGACAGCATCCAAGAGGACTCACGCGAAGAGACGAACTCTACAAGCGTTGTACATATTCTTCGGGTTCTCCATATATTCAGTTGTCTGAGCACATAATTAAAATGGTAGAACAAATTCAACTGTGAAATAACTATCTCTTAAATATTATGGTTTGTCATCATTGTTATAAACATTGTTATCTCTTAAATATAGGAGGATGGGGGAGTGGAGAGAATGGAAATAGCTACGAAGAAGAAGACAACGTGGAGGTAGCACAACAAACTGAGAAGGCGTTAGAAGAGCTAGGACTGCTGTCAGGACAACCAACGATTCAAAAAAATGAAAAAATGAAGGCGTCTAAGAGGAAAGCGGTAGAGGAAGATCTGAAATCAAATTTTCTCGGAGGCCGCGAAAGAGCTGAAGGAGGAGGCCCAGGGACTGAAACCCTAAATGTGGATATTGTGACCCATGCTTCAAGATTTCTGTGAAGCAAGGCGGGCGGAACACAACAAACATTGAGGCAAGGGCATGGCCGCGGGAGAGAAAAGGCGCAGGTAAACCTCGGTGACTCAAAGAGCACTCCAATAACGTCGACAGAGGACGGAAGCTCGGAAGATAGTGGCACGGATATTGGGGCTTCAGTGGATGGCATACTCCAAATTTTGGTAAGGTGTCGGGCTTTCGGCCATGCTATGTTGGTTTAGAAGTGTGCATAATGAGAGGTTGGGGGAAGGAGGCCTCGGATTCGAGGCCTCCATTTGGCCGAGGGTTATTGTTTTTGTAAATGTAAATGACTAGTCTGCATGACTATGGCTATCGGCCTTGGTATGTTTAGGGTAAGTGAATCAGGTGAGGTAAAAGAAAAGGCCTCGGATCCAAGGCCAAATGTTGGCCGACAATTTTGCTTTGTAAAACTACCTGTTGGCCGAGGATTTTGCTTTGTATTAACTTGATTTCTCAAAATACATGGAATGTCAACTTGACTTGCTCTCGGCCTTGTCTTGATTTGGGTTTAGTGAGTATGTGAGAGGTAGGGTTTTGAGTGACGTGAGGTTCTTGCTTTCTCAAACTACATGGAATGTCCACTTGAGTTGCTCTTGGCCTTGTCTTGTTTTGGGTTTAGGAACATGTGATAGGTAGGGTTTTGAGTTGAGGAGAGGGTTTTTGATTTCTCAAACTACATGGAATGTTCACTTGGGTTGCTCTCGGCCTTGTCTTGATATGTCAAGTTAGTATGTGAGAGGTAGGGTTTTGAGTGAGGAGAGGTTCTTGCTTTTTCAATTTATATGGAATGTCCACTTGACTTGCTCTCAGCCTTGTCTTGTTTTGGGTTTAGGAACATGTGAGAGGTAGGGTTTTGAGTTGAGGAGAGGGTTTTTGATTTCTCAAACTACATGGAATTTCCACTTAAGTTGCTCTCGGCCTTGTCTTGATATGTCAAGTATGTGAGACGTAGGGTTTTGAGTGAGGAGAGGTTTTTGTTTTCTCAAACTACATGGAATGTACTCTTGACTTTCTCTCGGCCTTGTCATGTTATGTGTACATGTGTTGGTACTTGACATTGCTTTCGACCATTTCTTGTTTTGTTAAGTGCATAAGTAAGAGCTAGGGGAAGAGGCCTCTTTTGGATGTAGGTTTGTGCTTGAAAAATGTTATGTGCACATTAGTTTGCTCTTGGCTTTGTCTTGTTTTGCTAAGTGCATATGTAGGAACTTTGAGAAGACGCCTCGGATCCGAGGTTTTTTTTAAGTGTATGTTTGTGCTTGAAAAATCAAAATGTTATGTGTTTATTAGTTTGCTCTCGGCCATTTCTTGTTTTGCTAAGTGCATATATAAGAGCTAGGGGAAGAGGCCTCGGATCCGAGGTTTTTTTGAAGTGTATGTTTGTGCTTGAAAAATCAAAATGTTATGTGCACATTAGTTTCCTCTCGGCCATTTTTTGTTTTGCTAAGTGCATATATAAGAGCAAGGGGAAGAGGCCTCGGATCCGAGGCCTCTTTTGGGTGTGGGTTCTTGGTTTGGAAATCTACATGGAATGTCCATTTGACTTTACTCTCGGCCAAGGTATGTAGGTTCTTGGTGTGTAAATCAAAATATTATCTATACTTGAGTTGGCTACTTGACTTTGTATTCGGCCATTTCTTGTTTTGTTAAGTGCATATGTAGGAGCTAGGGGAAGGGGCCTCGGATCCGAGGCCTCTTTTGGGTGTAGGTTTGTGCTTGAAAAATCAAGATGTGATGTGTAAAGTAGTTTGCTCTCGGCCATTTTTTGTTTTGCTAAGTGCATATGTAGGAGCTAGAAAAAGAGGCCTCTTTTGTGTGTAGGGTTGTGCTTGAAAAATCAAGATGTGATATGCACATTATTTTGCTCTTGGGTTTGTTTTGTTTTGCTAAGTGCATATGTAGGAGCTAGGATGGGAGGCCTCGGATCCGAGGCCTCTTTTTATTGTATGTTCTTGGTTTGGAAATTTACATGGAATGGTTGGCTACTTGACTTTGTGTTCGGCCTTGTCTTCTTTTGTTTAGTGCATATGTAAGAGTTAGGGAAGGAGGCCTCGGATCCGAGGCCTCTTTGTATGAAAGTTCTTGCTTTGGAAATCTACATGTTAGGTGTACATGAGTTTGCTACTTGACTTTACTCTCGGCCTTATCTTGTTTTGCTAAGTGCATATGTTTGAGGTAATGGAGGAGGCCTCGGATCCGAGGCCTCTTCTTAGAGAGCCTACATGACTTTGGCTTGGCCTTGCTTTCTTTTCAGGAGTTTCTTTTATTTACAATCGCAAGGACCTGTTTGACACTTGTATCTCATCATGATGGCGGCTTTGAATGTGGTCGGTTCTCGTTTGTCTCCTATATGATAATTATATTAGTTTGGGTTCAAACTAAATTGGGAGTTATTTTTTTGATAGTTAGTAAGATATTGGTAACTTGTATGTGTTTTTTTTATTGTTCGTTTGGAAATTCTAAAATGGTTTCATGTTCTTAGGGTTCTCAATCTTTTGAGGTTGCGGAGGAGCAACATCAGTCTGCAGAGGACAATGTTATTGCTGTGTTTGGAATGTGAGTTTGTTATGGGATACCAAGAGGGAGATCGGATAATGTACGTTTCGGTTTTCAACGACATTCCTATAGACCTCTCGGTTTCCCTTGCCATTATGGCCTCATGGAGCCCTCTCTGGTAAGAGGCCTCCGCGGAGTTCGATGTCAAACTAAAGGAGGATCCGGATCTTGCACATCTCTTTGGGAAGATGTTCTTCGTATGGGAAGGAAATCATCGACTCACAGCATGGTGGAGGCATATCAACAACAACCACGCTAACGAGAAGAGTAGACATGTCTCGGTGGATTGTATTGTAGTCGACCCCAAGGGATGTACCGGTGTCTTCCTCAACGCAATGAGCGACATTAATTGGTAAGCATATACTTTTTTTATTTCCTCCGTTCTTTTTATAGGCCGGTTCTCATATTTTTTCTCTCAGGTCTAAAGAGCATGATTACGTGAAAGCGAACATTCATGCCAAACTCCTTCGAATTCATACGTTTGGGATATTGGAGTTATCGATGTTCAAGAATCTCATCTCTCCTACTGACTACAAAACATGCAAGAAGATTACAGAGAGTCGCCCTACTTGGTACAATTTCCACCGCGGATGTCTTCGACAAATTTCTTTATAAGTTATGATTTTGCATTTCGTCTTCTCCATTTCCCTACTTGCATTCTATTTTGCATTTACATGCCGATTGTATTTCCTCACAAGGTTATTTTTTGCAGAGAGACATTTCGGCTCAAGTTGACCTTGCAGTAAGGCATTACCGTCAAACCACTCTGGTTGCTGAGAGGACTGCTACTGAGATTTGGAATATCATGAGCAAGGCCCATAAATAGACAATCAAGACCATTCGAGCACGCATATTTGAAAAATATATCTTGGTTGCACATCCTGACAATGGGGAGGACTTCTTTTACGAGGTATCCCTTCTTCACTTCCATGTTTCTTTTTATATGAATAATCATTTCATTTATGTACCCTCCTGAACTCATTTCATTTTTTTGGACGTATGCAGATTGACCGGCACTTTAATGAATTCACCTCGACAGACATGACAATTGAAAAGTTGCAAAAAATTGTCACATGTCCGGTCGAAGCTTCATTCAAATCCAAATGGATTCATTGGTGGAAGGCCTCAATTCGTGAGAGGTTGGAGAATAAATTTCCCATCGACAAACGTATGAGGGAGAATGCCTTGGATGACTGGCTTCACAAGGCTTCATTTTGGGATAAGGTATATCTATTCCTTGGCTTTCTTAATTTGATTTTATTCCTCTTGTTTCATATTTAATTTCACTCTCTCTCCCTCATTTCAGTTAGAGAAAGAAGTCTCGGTCCAGATTAAAACATTTTAGGACAACCTCATCGTCGATATCGATTGGGACGCATCGGAGATTATCTTGCACCCTCGTAAGTATGTTAATCATTGGAGGATTCTTCATTGGGACAGAGCCTTCAAGCCTTACTTCGGCGATAAGCCTGATATTCCCATTGCCAAAGGTGATAACTTCTTGGAATTCGAGGAGGGTGCTCTGGCTATCAAGCGCATCGCCTATCGGTAATGGTATTATCCTCCATTTTTACTCTTCACTTCTTGCTCTTGTGCACTTCATTTCTTGCATTTTTGCACTCCATTCCTGCTATTTTCCATGGTTATCTTATTTTTTTTGTATTGTAGTTATATCTCGGACTGGGTGAACGTGTTTTCTAGCCTCTGCGTGTACATGACCACGCAAACAACCAAGTTTCTTGAGTCTCACCTACAGGCTGGGTGTCCCGCACCTCTCCATGAGGAGTGGCCGAAACACCATGGGCACAAGGGGGACCCCGGAGTGACACCCGGGACTTGTGGCGCCGTTGGTGAGAGGGCCCAAGTGATCCTAGTGTGGGTGAGGGCCGGGGCGTTGGGAACGCCTCCCACCCACGAAGACTAGGAGGCATAAGGGTGAGGCCATGAGCTATGCGTAGCTCATGGCGTGGTGATTCTAGAATGCTCAAGATCACCTCAATCGGAGGTGTGAGCTAGGAGTTATGGCCATTTGAGTGGGGTGCTGTCCCGGGACAGCGCCCTGGTACAGCAGTGCCTGGGAGTGATTCCCGGGACTGCCAAGGTTCAAACAGGCATAACTTCCTCAAGACTTCCTTGAATGGGGCAAGCAAGGAGTCCATCGGCATCTACGTGAAGCATAGATGAGGATGGAGTGGTTGGTTGTTATGATCAGACATCATACAAGGAAGTTATGATGGTCTGAAGCTGCTGGGGGGGTTCTAGGCCCAGCAGCTAAGGGAAAATGTCCACTTGGCCCCAACTCTTGGTAGAGAGACAAGAGGTTGGTTGGCGGTGGGGTAGGGGCTCCGTGTAGAGTCCTAGAGGCTTATATGGGTGAGGTGGTGTGGCCTCACCCACCCGAGGCCGAACGGCAAGGCCTCCATGGGCTTTGGCCTATTGTGAGGCCATAGTTGCCTAGTATGCTTCGGGTTGTTGTAGTGTTGCTCCGGCAACGCGATGATCCACATAGGATTGGACTTCCATGGATGGAAGTCCACATTGGGGAAATGGGTTACCGATTAAGGGGTGAGTCCCGAAAGCAAAGTAGGAGGGTTGGTTCCCTCCTATGAACTATTGGTCCGGGGTAAGAGGAGCTATCCATTAGCATGACGGAATGCGAATGGTTAGCGCTCGTAACCTTTGCTAGAAACGAAAATTGGCAAGATTGTTAAGGGACCTAGCAAGGGTTGCGACACTGGGGGATTGTACTTGGATTGTTATGGAGGATTTGTGCTTGGGAAAGAGAAGTTTTTTTTTTGCCAGCCTTGTAAGTAGTGCTCCCGAGGAGAACATTATCCCCTTTGAGGAGCCTGACATCGTTGAGCTTCCTCCGCCCAAGGCACCAAAGGGAAATGGCAGAGCAAAGAATACCGCCATTCAACTTCTTCCCACCTTGTCACTCGGTCTGCTTGAAAGACCCATGTTCAGCCACCCACCATCCTACGGAGTCCATCTAGCACTCCCTCCGTTGCTCCATCAGCTGTCCCCTCTGGTATTCCCTCAGCCTTTTGTCCACAAACTATTGTTATTCCTTCTCACAGTGGTATTTCTCTTCTCTCCTTGCCTCACAAGAGGAAGGCGGCCTTCTTAGATACGAGTGCCACCTCTTCGGAGTTGCCTAACACGCTTGCCCTCATCGAAAATGTGGACATGGTACAACTCATGCTGGATTTTGAGCTTGCAGGAGGTCCCCTCCCAGCACATACCCGTATGCAAGAGTTCATTGCCAAGGTTTGTATCTTTCCCTTCATCATTTTTCAGGCTCCTTTCCTTTTGGTTTGCTTCTTTTTTTCCTTGCTCTTGTTTTCTCATGAAGTTTTAATTGCAGGTTGGGGCAGGTCGTTCCCGTGTGAACACCTCGACTACAACTCACAAAGGCCTCGATTTGCTCTTCGCAGACATTCCCAAGAATTTGCCGGTGCCCAACATCTTCACCGATGTTCCATTCTGGAACAAGCTCCTTGAATCATAATATGAGTGTCTTTTTGCATTTGTGAAATCTAACCTCTATGATCATGGTGTCTTTGTCCTTGCCCATTGTACAAGTGCCTTTGTTTCCAAGATTATTTTTTATTGGGCACACACTTACAATTTCTATGTCGCTGAAGATTGGTTTGGTATGAATGATTTGGACCTCCAATCCCCTGTGGATTCCTCTGGAGTGGTAAGCAATTCTTTGTCTCTTAGTACGCTTATGTATTGTCTTTTATTTCACTTGTTTTGAGACTTATGAAATCGTTTTAATTTTTTCAGACTCGGAAATTCAACATCAAGGTTCTTGTTCGTGTTAACTCCGTTCTCAGAGTGTGTGAGGAGGCCATGCAAGAGTATGGTTGCAACCTCCAGCAATATGGATGGTTGAATGCCTACACCGATGAGAAGAGCCAGACGATGCGCTCTGATGGGATACCTCGGAGAGGTGCTCGTGAAAAACATCATGTTTTCTTCTCTATTCTCCTCGCTACTTTCACCGACAAGAATGATGTTATTATGGACTGGCAGTGTGGTGTAGGTACGTGTAAGCCCAAAATGGTGCCCACATGTGGTGATTAACTCCTCGAAACCAATTTTAGTTTGACTTTGAGGTATTATGATTATTCACAAAACATAAAAAGAGTGAAGTGTGGTGTGGATTTAACTTTAGGCATTAGGTAGTGTTGTGTGATTATTTCAAGGTTGATTTGAATAGGAAAATGCCTTGATTATGTGAGTAAGGGGTAAGGTGAGGCGAGGCGAGCTCCGCGGGTTAAATGCCCACTTTTGGATCCGCCTTGTTAGTTTAGGAAGAAAGAAGCTTGGTGGAAGGGGATTAGTCCCTACTTTAGAGGTGAGGGTTAAGGGATTGTGATTGGAGGTGCTAATCCTCTCACCCTATCCTCACCTCTCTCTCCCTCTCTCCCTTTTTACTACTTAAGGTGTTTTCTCTCTCATTTTCGTCTCTCTCCATGTTGCAACCCTTGCTAGTTTTCCTTCACTTAGCTTGACCGCCTTTCCAACCTAGCAAGTGCCACGAGCGCTAACCTGCACATCCCACGCACATGCATGGTTAGCTCCCAAAACCGCGGACCTTCAAGCTCATGGCTAGGTTACCAAACCCTCCTACACATGCATTCGGGACTCTCCCCTTCGTAGGTAGCCAATGGCTAAGGTGGACTTCCATCCATGGAAGTCCACTCTTGAGTTGATCATCGTGTTGCCAAAACAACACTACAACTACCCGGAGCACATTGCCAAGTATGCTCCGGGGGGGTCGGTCGGCTAAGCCGCCTCACCCATATAAGCCTCTAGGACTTTGGGCGGGGCCCCTACCCCACCATCAAGTATCCTTTTGTCTCTCTACAAGGGTTGGGGCCAAGTGGACATTTTCCCTTAGCCGCTGGGGCTAGAACCTCCCAGTAGCTTCAGACCACCATAACTTCTACATATGATGTCTGATGCTCTCAAGCGACCACTCTATCGTCATCTACTCTTTGCGTAGATGCCGATGGACTCCTCACCTGCCCCATTCGGGCAAGTATTGAGGAAGTTATGGCTCCTCAAACCTTGGCAGTCCCGGGCACCACTCCCAGGTCACTGCTGTCCCAGGGTGCTGTCCCGGGACAGCGCCCCACTCAAATGGCCATATCTCCTAGCTAGCACCTCCGATTGAGGTGTTCTTTAGCATTCTAGAATTCCACCGCCATAAGCTACTCGTAACTTATGGCCTTACCCTCATGACTCTTAGTCCTCGTGGGTGAGAGGCGTTCTCAACGCCCGGGGCCCTCACCCACACTAAGAGTACTTGGGCCCTCTCACCAATGGCGCCACAAGTCCCGGGTGTCACTCCGGGGTCCCCCTTGTGCCCATGGTGTTGCGGGCACTCCTCATGGAGAGGTGCGCGACACTCCATCAAGAGCTCTCAAGGGAGCAAGCTCTTAAGAGCTTGAGCCACGTGTGTGGGTTATTAGTTTTTAGTGAAGTTAGTTAGTTAAGCTCTCTCTCAAGTTCCCTCAATGGAGATGAGCTCTTGGAGCTTGGGTCCACGTGTGTGGATTAGTTAGTGATGTTAGGTAATTAATTAGCTTATTAGCCGACGAATAAAAGAGTTAGCAATTGTCCGATTAAGCATCTTGAGGAATTACATTTAAGAGTGTAGCTAAAGGCTCGCATGTGGGCCTTTGAGCAATTAGTTGCTCAATTGGTTATGGTGAAATTTAGCGAGGTGGCTAAGCCGACTGTTGGACCTTGGACGAGGTGGCTAAGCGACTGCTGGACCCTGTGACGATGTGGCTAAGCGACTGCTGGACCTTGGACGAGGTGGCTAAGCCGACTTCTGGACCATGTGACGAAGTGGCTAAGCCGACTGCTGGACCCTGTGACGAAGTGGCTAAGCGACTGCTGGACCTTGGACGAGGTGGCTAAGCCGACTGCTGGACCCTGTGACGAGGTGGCTAAGCCGACTACTGGACCTTGGACGAGGTGGCTAAGCGACTGCTGGACCTTGGACGAGGTGGCTAAGCGACTGCTGGACCTTGGACGAGGTGGCTAAGCGACTGCTGGACCTTGGACGAGGTGGCTAAGCGACTGTTGGACCTTGGACGAGGTGGCTAAGCCGACTGCTGGACCCTGTGACGAGGTGGCTAAGCCTCGGAGTTGCCCGGAAGAGGATTGATGTGAGAAGCATTAGTTTATCTACACATCAACTTAACATAGAAGCTAGTCAAGGCTAGTCCTAAACAACCTTACATTAGTACTTCTATAAACCATTACATTAGGTGTTAGATTTTGTAGTGCAAGCCAAATAGTTAAAGCATTAGTTTATCTAGAATTCCGTGTGGCCTCAAAGGCAATTGTACTTGTGATCAACCATTGAGGGAGTGTTTTTTTAACACTTATGTCCTTTTTGGGAGATTCAATCGCTTATAAGAAATGGATAAAATGGAGGACTCTAGCAAGGGCAAGTTGAAGGAAAGGATAATCAAAGGCCAAAGGAGAATATCCTTGAGAGTTTGTGTTGCCAAGGCCGCCGGTTGGACCCTAGAAAAGGCCAACGCGACCACGAGCCAAGAGGCTACTTCTAAATAAACAAAGTAATTCAAAATGACACGAATGCTTAATGATGTGAAGAGATCAATTTTCATGCTACATACACTACATGTGATTCTCAAGACCATCACCCGGACTAGGACGCTTAAGGGGGGTGGGTTTGGCCTCACAGTACAATTCTCTTTCAGCATCATCCTTACTTTGAATATTCCCTTATTTTTTCTTCACTAGTTTCCATACTAACATTTTCCCTCTCTTTGCTTTAGGTGGTTCGATTACAGCATGTCGCTCACTTGAGCGGCATATCGTGGCCCTTGAGAATGACCCCATCATTTTCAATGCAATCTTACTCCCCATGCGCGATCCCCAACTTACGCGTACTCCCCGTTCAGTTGCCCCACCGTCTACCTCTATTTTTTATCCACTTCAAAAGATGACCAAACGCGCATTCGGTTTTTTTTGTACGTAAGTTTACTTTATATGTTTTGTCATGTTTACCTTCATGTCATTTTCCCATCATCATGTGTCATCTTGTTTCTAATCTTCTTGCTTGGGGGTTCAGAGTGCTAGGGGAGAACGCAGTCCTTCGTTGAGGCAAATGTTCGAGTCCTTCCAAGATGTTTGAGCTCCCTTCGTATGCTGCTGAGCTTGCCAATCTTTTAGCGGAAGCTTCGTCTCCACCTCCTAGTCGCATCCGACCTTTCAACAACCTAGTATTGGATTTTCTAGACATACAGGCCGAGTAGGGCGAGGATAATGATAGACTATAATGATAGTCATGGTAGTGCAAGTAGTTGACTACGCCTCGTGCATTTGGAAACTCTATCTCAAATGTATTGTTTTTTTTATAAATATTTTCTAAGTTCATTTGTTGTATTTCTTTGTGCATTTTGCAAATCCCCATTCAACTCTTTCTATATGTTTTGTTGATGTTTGATTTCAATTGCTGACGTCAGCCCTAATTTAATATGAAACCATTTCAAACCTAGACTATAAGATATTTGATAACAAATACATTATTCCACGCCTTTAGGTTCTACTTGTTTCTCGAACTAGAATGCGTTATAATCTCCATGGGAATGGGGTACCTTTCCAACAAATTGCCCTCACACTATCTATAAATTCCACGGAAATAGGCACACATTGTCCTAAAATTATCCAACAAACTCAAAATTTTTTGCTCTCCAATCTCTGTTCTCCACTCTCCGCTATCTGCTCACACTACTAAGTTTTCCTATATTATACAAGGAGATAGAAAATTTGAAAATATTGTCAAGGAAAAAAAATGGCACCTTCATGATGATACTTGAGGTGGTGGGTGCTAAGAACTTTACCAAACATTTAGGACCAAAGATGGTTGGTGGTAAGAAGATGAACAACACTGAAAAAATCATAGAGATAAATTTTAGGCCTTCAAATAAGATAAATCAAAGTACATCGAGCAACCCACTAAGTATTGGGGGCTTTTGCTATTGGGAAACGAGAGAAGAAAACAAAGAGACCAATGTAAGACTGTAGAACACAATGCACAAGGATTGCATACAATGGAAAGAATGATTGGTTCCTCCTTTTATGCTTTTATTTATATGTGTAGGTTATGATCAATGTTGACAATCCATATGGGGCAATATCACCAATGCAACCTAACATTATCTTCCAATACTCTTATTTTGCGTGGTGACATTCTACTCCAACCCCATTATTTTACTAGAAAAATCATGCGTATGTCTTGCTAAAGCCTTTGTTAGAATATCCGCTACCATATATTGAATTGGACAATATTCTAGCTTTACAACTTTGTTTTCAAATTTTTTCTCTTAGGAAATGATATTGCACGTCGATATATTATGACCTATCATGGTCTATGGGGTTCTTGGCAAGTGCCATAAAACTTTGGTTGTTGCACATAATGGTCGTTGCTTCCTCTTGCACACATCCTACGTCCTACATTAGTTGACTAAGCCAAATGGCCTCCCTTGAGCATTGGTTCATGGCCATGTATTCCACCTCCATTGTAGATTGTACCATTGTTTGTTATCGTTTTCTATTCTACAACATGGCCCCCTCTCCAATAGAAAAAACGTATCCAGATAAAGACCTATGGTTATCCACACCACCAGCCCAATCCACATCCAAATAACCTTTAAGGTTTATGTGTTTGCGTCCAATGCGCAACCTTATACCTAAAGTGCCCTTCAAGTACCTTATGATTCGTTTGATCGCCATCCAACGCATTGAACTTGGTTTCGACATAAATTGGCTTACCATGCTTATCGCAAATGCGACATCCGATCTTGTGGCCACGATTGCGTACATCAATGACCCCATCGCTTTGTGATATAGAATGTCACGCACCTCTCCATGAGGAGTGCGTGAAATACCATGGGCACAAGGGGAATCCCAAAGTTACACCCAAGACTTATGGCGCCGTTTTTGAGAGGGCCCAAATAATCCTAGTGTGGGTGAGGGCCTCGGGCGTTGGGAACGCCTCCCACCCACAAAGACTAGTAATCACAAGAGCAAGGCCATTTGCTATGCATAGCTTATGGTGTGCACATTCTAGAATGATCAAGAACATCTCAATTGAAGGTGTGAGCTAGAGGATATGGAAATTTGAATGGGTCATTATCCCGGGACAACGACCTAGTATAACAATGGCTTGGGAGTGGCTTTCAGGACTGCCAAGGTTTGACCAGGCATACCTTCCTCAATATTTGTCCGATGGGACCCAGTGAGGAGTCCATCGGCATCTAAGTAAAACGTAGATGACAATGGAGTGGTTGCATGTGAGCATCCAAAATCATACATAGATATTATGATAATCTAAAGCTATTGGGGGCTTCGAGTCCCAACGGCTAGGGGATATTGTCTATTTGGCCCAAACTCTTGGTAGAAAGAAGAAAAGTTTCTTGATGGTGGGGTAAAGTCCCTGTTGAAAGTCCTAGAGGTTCATATGGGTGAGTCAATGTGGCTAGCCAAATCCACCCGAGGTCGAACGGCACAACCCCCACAGGCATTGGCCCAACATGGGGGCCTAGTTGCTTAGTATGGTTCGGGTTGTTTTAGTGTTGCTTTGGGAACACGATGATTAATTAAAGATTAAACTTCCATGGATAGAAGTCTACATCTTACCGTTGGTTATCAATTAAGCGTTGAATATTGAATGCTAGAGTAGGTGGGTTTGTCCCCCTCCTATGAACTAAGAGGTCCGCAATATGGAGAGCTAACCATTAGTATGGCAGAATGCAAAGGGTTAACGTTCATGACCTTTGCTAGAATTGAAAAATGACCAAGTTTTGTTAGGGGAACTAGCAAGGGTTCTGATACGGAATGTCTTTCATTTCGTGTGAATGATCCTCATACTCCTCCTTTGAAAGCATTGCTAATGAGGTCTTTGTGTTGAGCGGGATTGCAATGGGTTTACAATCCCCCATTTCAAATCGTTCCAAAATGGTTTTGATGTAGATCCATTAATGGATGGTAATGATGGGGGTCCTATCCCTTTCAAAATGAACTTTGAAGAAGAAATGGAACTCACTAAGGTTATTCATCTTGAATTTGTACTTGAGGCTAGATATCAACTCGTTGATCATGTTTGAATTGCTTCCCAAAATGATTAGGTCGTTTACATATAAAATTACAATTACTATGTAGTGGCAAGTTTGTAAAACATACAATGATGGCTCCTCATAAAGCCTTTATTTTCAAAGAATATGTGAATGCATTCATACCATGTTCTTCCGAATTGCTTAAATCCGTAGAGCAATTTAATGGGTAGAAATCCACATCTTACCATTGGTACCGATTAAGTGGTGAGTTCCGAATGCAAGTGTAAGAGGGTTGGTCTCCCTCCTATGAACTAAGAGGTCCGTGGTATGAGGCGCTAACCATTACTATGGCAGAATGTGAAGGGTTATCGCTCCTAACCCTTGCTAGAATTGAAAAATAACCAAGTTAGTTTAGTAGGGGCGTTAGCAAGGGTTCTGATACGTCGTATCAGAGGAAGGTTCCAATCTTTAAGCTAGCACTTGGAGAAAGGGATGGCTATCAAATGTGCGGATTATGATGGTGAGCCCGAGGTCTCTAAAAGGTTGTGATGCTCAAATTAAAACAAAGATCATGTACAAGTGGATGTTGACCAAACCATTGATTCTAATGACAATGATGGAAATGATGATGGATTCGGTGAGGAAAATGGAAGAGTCTTTTGAAAGGGCTCCCACAAACCTCAAAAAATATTTGGGGGCTACAATATCAAATGCACCCGGAAGCTTGGAAGGTGATGATGTTGGAATGAACTTGGTGCAAATGAGGCACGCAAATGAATGGTGCAACAAAGACAGATGAATTGGCTAAGAAACTCATAGTTTTAGATGGGGTTGTAAAAATGGTTGGTGGAATCCTTGTTGAAGTTCCCAAAGCTTATTGAGGATGTGGCGGGGATCATCAAGATTTTGAGAGCATTGAAGTTGATGGTCCCAAAAAGAAGTTGGGCGGCGCTTCATTACAAAATGGCTTTAGTAAAAATAAGTCCCAAAGAAATGAGCGCAAATAGTTTGGCCCATTATACCAAGGCAAATAATGTTTGTACCACGGACGAAATGTTGGAAAGTGGATTTGTACTACAAAGGCAAATCATGCTTGTGTCATGGACGGAATGTTGGATGGTGGTTTTCTGTCACCAAAGCAAATCATGATCGTGTCGCGGATTGAATGTTGAAAGGTGGCTTTGTGCTACCAAAGCAACTCATGTTTGTATTGCAGACGGGATGTTAAAACGTGGCCTTGTGGTACCAAGGCAAATCATGTGTATGCCACGGACAGAATGTTAGAAGGTGAATTTGTGGTAGCAAGGCAAATCACATTTATGTCAGAAACAAAACATTAGAAGGTGGCTTTATGGCTAAAGCTACTAGGCTTTTACCAAAGCATAGTTCTTGTGTACCTTAAGGCCCAAGTCCATGTAATGAATGTCTCATATTTGGTCAACAACAAGGAGCAACCCATTCTTTCATGAGTCCAAAGCTGACAAAGTAGGTGAAGCTTGCCGATGCGTAGAGCGGGCAAACCCATCAACGTGCGCTTTGCAAAGGGTGAACCGCATAAGGCAGAGGAGGTGACTATGCACGTAACTTTCTAATGTAGAATATTGGATTTTTATGAAAATTTCACACTATGTGAAATAAATGAGATGCTTGTCATTTTGAAGGTAACATTTTTTGTAACTCACATGGTAGATGTAAGATGCAAATTGGTGCGCTTGTGGTGTACCATGATGGCAAAGAGTTTAGTTTGAAATTGACAAAGACTCCTATGGTAGGAGGAACCAAGTCGATTCAAGTGGAAAATAAACAAATAGTGGTCGTGGTTCTATTGGAGCAACTACAAGGAACTCATGGGGAGGCTAGGAAAGATGGGCCTCCCCGGAACTATATTTGTGGGGTGTTGGCGAGGTACAAGGATAAACTCACCAATGGGTTGATAAAAAAAGTACCGCCAAGGAGTGGAAAACAATTTTGTTCAGTGAGAAATTGAAATTCTGAGCTATAAGGTGACAAATAAAATTGGTAGATGAATATGAAAAAGGTTAAGGAAATCCAAAAATGGAAGTGACCCTTGGCTCAAAAAAAACTTGGGTCATTGGTTGGTCTAGCCAACTACTACCACCGCTTCATTGTAGAGTTTTCTAAGGTTGCTAGGACTTTGTCCGACTTGTCTAAGAAATAGCTATCCCAAGGGTGGGATGAGCTTTGTCACCAAGCCTTTAGGGGCCTCAATAGCAAGTTTTCTTTGCCACATGTGCTCAAGTTTCCGGATTTTCACAAGCATTTTGAGGTGCATACAGAGGCGAGGGATGGATGGTGTCGCAACCTTTGCTAGCCCCCCTTAACAACCTTGGTCATTTTTCAGTTCTAGCAAGGGTCACAAACGCTAACCTATTGCATTCCACCTAGCTTCGGGGTAGTCCATGTACCCCTCCATTATCTTACATCACAAGTTTATTTCACCAACAAACATTAGCCTAAGTTTTTTTTTTAAATCAAGGGCTGCTTACATTCTTGAATTGCCTTGACCATCTTCATGTTCGTTCACCACCTCCATTTGTCATCACAATGCTTAAGAACTCAATCTCTCATTGAGCAAAGTTATTTTTTGAGCAACTTTTGAGCAACTCATTGGTGAATACATCTTTGTACCTCTCCAACATTCCAGGAATGTGGTTTGGAGGAGACCCATTTGTCATAGCCTCCCCATAAGTTCCTTGAAGTTGTTTAATTGAACCAAAACCATTATTTTTTCATTGTTCATTTGGTTCATTAAGACCAATTTTAACTTGATTCCTCCTACTATAGGAGTTCTGGTGAATTTCAAATTCAACTCTTTGTACCTGCTTGTGTCTCACATGTACCATGTGAGTTTCAAAGAAAGTGACCTTCACAATGACATGCACCTCATCTATTTCACATAGTGTAGAATCTTCACAAAAATCTAATGTCCCACATTAAAAGGTTACATGCAGTTCACCTTTTGCAAACCGCACCTTGATGGCCTTGCCCGGTCTATGCATCGGCAAGCCCCAAGCCCCTTGTAAGTTTTGGGCTCATAAAGGAGTGCGTTGCCTCTTTGACAACACATGAGACATTTCTCTCATTGATTTGGATTATGAAGTACAAAAAACATGGCCTTGGCTTAAGGCTATTAGCCTTGGCCACAAAGCCATCATCTTACATTTGGTATGTGATACAAACATGATTTGGCTTGATCTGCAAAACCAACTTTTAACATTTATGTCCGTGGCACAAATATGATTCGCTTTTGTGAGCCCGAAATGGTGCCCACATGTGATGTTAACCCTTAAAAAGTTGTTAGAAATTGATTTTGAACTTATCATCGTTATTCAAAACATAAAAAGAGTGCAGGCTGTGGGCTTGGGGTTGTATTGAGTTAGTAGTAGCGGTGTGGTTTTGTATTTGGGTTTTAGGATGATGAAGAGTTGTATTGTGAAATTAGTGTTTTTGATATGTGAAGTGTTGAGGGTTTAGGTTGAGAGTAGCTAAATATTTTTTAGGATTAGGGGTGAAAGCATTATTGAGTTCGTCTCTTGCTGACCGATAAGGGGAGGCAGTAGTGTCCGTTTAGGGGGCGGGGAATTGTAATCTAGTAAAATCCGGGGGACATGACCAGAAGTCGGTTGAGGCTGCCGAGAGGCTCTGGAGGTGTGGTGCTGGGGGACGGAGAGACAGCAGCTATGAGGGAGAGGCTAGGCGGCGGATTTTCAAGGAGGCCCAGGCAGAATGAGGGAGGATGATGGCGAGGAGAGCCGACATCACCTCCGAGGGAAGGCCGACGGAGGGAGCTCAACACGGCCAGGGGGGTGGCAGGAGAGTCACACGAACTGGAAATAGGGGACGACTTAGGAAGAGGACACCAGCCTGCAATCCTCAAAGGGGAGGAGCTATAATCAGGAGTGTAGCCAGGCAAGGGAATGAATTAGAGGTGCAATTGAGAAATCTGAAGAGGGTGGAAAGGCCATTCGAAGCTTGCCCACATTTTGAATTGCGACTCTGGTGGTGGAATTTGGGATGTAAAGGGGGTAATAAGGAAGGGGAAAAAACGGCATTGTCTGAATTGGTTTAGATTCTGAGCTCATGGGCTGTCACATGAAGCCTGGTAGTTCAGAACGGGGTGGAATGCAACCGAACAGTAAAGTTGCGAGCCAGGGAGGGGTGGCCGAGAGTCGGCAGCTAGCAGCTGCCAAATTCAACTGTTACCGATATCGGAGCTAGAGATTGACAGCAGGTTGTTAGGATTAAATCTATCGGGGACCCAAGGCTCATTCAAGCAAACTGGGGAGGGAGATCTCGGTGTTGCCCGATTTTCTACACTAATGCTGGTTGCAGGGTGCGGGGATAAGCGAGGTGTGGGTTTGGCAGTGGCTGCCACAGTTGAGTAGAGGCCAGCAACCTTCGTGAACCAGGAGGCCAGCAGCCTTTAGCCCAACGGGCATGGATTTTGCTAATTAGATGCTAAGTGGGATTAGTGGGGGTAGTTGTTCAAGTGCAGTTAGGAAGAGGTGGGACTGGTGTGCCAAAGTGTGTCCAAACAAGTTGAAACAAACAGTAGAATAGATTAGGGTAGTTGGATTTATCATTGTGGATCAGGATGTGGATTTTGTGTTGACTTGGTGAATTATGAATGGGAAAGGACCCACAATAATAAGGGGTGTTTTTGAACACCTCAACTTATTCCATAAAACTTGATGGGGTGTGATTCATATCGGTGGCATGATTGGTTGGTGTGAGCACAACTAAAGATTAAGGGAGTTCAAGTAAGTAAATGTGAGTAATAAACTTCCACCTGGACTACGACGCTAAAGGTGGGAGTTTAGGCCTCACAGCTTTGGTAGCACAAACTCGGGGGGGGGGGTAGTCATTGGTTGGAGTAGCAATATACGTGCGAACAAATGATAGGGTATTTAAAAAACATGGGGGCAAAAATTTATAATTGGACTTAAGAGTAATATAGGGTATCAAAAATGGCACTGGACATCTTTAAAGTACTATAGGGTATGGAATAATAGGTAATTTGGAATTATAAGTAATGCAAGCCATTTTTATATTAACCCAAAGTAGAAATTTACATAATAATAGCATGTGAAAAAAAAAATTGAAAGTAATACCCCCCTATAAAATAGTGGTTGTTCGCACCTATATCCTTAACTTTTTAACACACTGCCCCCCCCGAGAGCACAAAGCCACCTTTCAACATTTTGTCCACGACAGGAGCATAATTTATATTGGTATAATGGGCCAAAACACTTGTGCTCATTTCTTTCGGACCTATTTCAGTTAAAACCACTTTGTGGTGAAGCATCGTCTAACTTCTTTTCGGGACGATAAGCAATAATGCTCTCGCAATCTTGATAATCCCTGCCACAACATCAAGAAGTATTAAGAACTTGAACAAAACATTCACCACCCATTTTCGCAACTCCATTTCAAACTATGAATTTCTTAGCCAATTCATCCATCTTAATTGCACCATTTATTTGGATGTCAAATGTCGCGTACCTCTCTATAAGGAGTGCCCAAAACACCACGGGCACAAAGGGACCCCGGAGTGACACTCGGGACTTGTGCCGCCATTGGCCCAAATGATCCTAGTGTGGGTGAGGGCCTCGGGCGTTGAGAACGCCTCCCACCCACACAGACTAGGAGGCACGAGGATATGGCCATAAGCTATACGTAGCTCATGGCGTGATGATTCTAGAATGATTAAGAACACCTTAATCGGAGGTGTGAGCTATGAGTTATGGCAATTTGAGTGGGGCGCTGTCTCGGGACAGCGCCCTGGTACAGAGCAGTGGCCTGGGAGTGCCTCCCGGGACTCCCAAGGTTTAAACAAGCATAACTCCCTCAATTCTTGCCCGAATGGGGCAAGTGAGGAATCCATGGGCATGTACGGGAAGCGTAGATGAAGATGGGGTGGTTGTTTGTTAGCATCAGACATCATCTAAGGAAGTAATGATGGTCTGAAGTTGCTCGAGGCTATTGCGCCCAGCGGCTAATGGAAAATGTCTATTTGGCCCAACTCTTGGTAAAGAGACAAAAGGTTTCTTGATGGTGGGGTAGGGGCCCCGCGTAACGTTGTAGAGGCTTATATGGGTGAGGTGGTGTAACCTCACCCACCCGAGGCCAAATGGCACGACCTCCATGGGCATTGGCCCACGGTGAGGCCATAGTTGCCTAGTATGCTTCGGGTTGTTGTAGTGTTGCTCCAGCAACGCACTGATCAACATAGGATTGGACTTCCATGGATGGAAGTCCACATCTAGGAATTGGTTACCGATGAAGGTGTGAGTCCTGAAAGCAAAGTAGGAGGGTTGGTTCCCTTCTTATGAACTATAACGTCCGGGGTAGGAGGAGCTAACCATTAGCATGGGGGAATGCGAAGGGTTAGCGCATGTAAGCTTTGCTAAGAACAAAAATTGGCAAGATTATTAAGGGAACTAGCAAGTTGCGCACATAGGTTTTAAAAGACCTCGGGTGTCTTATTTGCACCAAGTCCATTCCAATATCACTACCTTCCAAGCATCTTGAATTGGAATTTCAATCCAACATCATTACCTTCCAAACTTTTGGGTGCATTCAGTATTCTAGCCCCCGAATATTTTTTGAGGTTTGCATGTTGCAACCCTTGCTAGCCTCTTAGCAATCTTGCCAATTTTCCTTTCTAGCAAAGGTTACGAGCGCTAACTCTTCGCATACCGCCATGCTAATGGTTAGCTCCTCCTACCCCGGACCATATAGTTCGTAGGAGGGAACCAACCCTCTTACTTTGCTTTCAGGACTCACCCCTTAATCGGTAACCCGTTTCTTCGATGTGGATTTCCATCCATGGAAGTCCAATCCTATGTTGATCATCGCATTGCCGGAGCAACACTACAACAACCCGAAGCATACTAGGCAACTATGGCCTGACAATGGGCCAAAGCCCATGGAGGCCGTGCAGTTCGGCCTCGGGTGGGTGAGGCCACACCACCTCACCCATATAAGCCTCTAGGACTCTACGCGGGGCCCCTACCCCACCATCAAGAGACCTTTTGTCTCTCTACCAAGAGTTGGGGCCAAGTAGACATTTTCCCTTAGCTGATGGGCCTAGAAGCCCCAGCAGTTTCAGACCATCATAACTTCCTTGTATGATGTCTGATGCTAACAAGTGACCACTTGATCTTCATCTATGCTTCACGTGGATGCCGACGGACTCCTCAATTGCCCCATTTCGGCTAGTATTGAGGACGTTATGCCTGTTTGAACCTTGGCAGTCCCGGGAATCACTCCTAGGCCACTGCTGTACCAGGGCGCAGTCCCGGGACAGCGCCCCACTCATGTGGCCATAACTCCAAGCTCACACCTCCGATTGAGGTGATCTTGAGCCACGGGTAGATCACTTAGTGCATTTTAAAAACAACATGCGGCATAATATAGAGAGGATTAAAATCATTTGAAATAAAAATTATAAAGGAATTCCAAATAATGAAGGGGCCATTAAATTTAGACAATACCATTATAAGTAAGTTAGATGGACATAAAATGTGGGCCATTATTTTTCTGTAAAATTAAAATAGGGGCTGAATATAAGAATCCTAGAAGGTATGTTTAGTATGGTATGTAAATGGGTTTAGGACTCACGGGGATGGATGATAATTGGGATTTCCGTCTGTCCAAAATTACTTAAAAGGAATATAGAGTACAAAAAATTATAGTGACTTGGACAATATAAGTAATGGAAGGGTGCAAACAAATGGGCCATTTTTTAAATTTAAGTAATTATAGGGAGGCTTTAATTCATCCCTTGAAGGTAAATAGCCCCAAAACAAAAAACCCCCAGCCGCACGTGGTGCACAAAAATGCCTTAGAGTGATCTACCTGTGTCTTGAGCATTCTAGAATCACCCTGCCATGAGCTACGCATAGCTCATGGCCTTACCCTCGTGCCTCCTAGTGTCTGTGGGTGGGAGGTGTTCCCAACGCCCGGGGCCCTCACCCACATTAGGATCACTTGGGCCCTCTCACCAACGGCGCCACAAGTCCCGGGTGTCACTCCGGGGTCCCCCTTGTGCCCATGGTGTTTTGGGCACTCCTCATGGAGAGGTGCGCGACATTGCAGGAGCCCTTTCAAAGGCGTCCCTCATTTCCTCACCAAATCTACCATCATTCCCACCATTATCATTAGTCAATGGTATGTTTAAAATCCATTTGGACATAATTCTTGTTTCAATGTAAGCGTCACAACCTTTTAGAAACCTGAACTCACCATCATCATTTACACGTTTGATAGCCATTTCTTCCTTAAAATACTAGCTCAAAGGTTGGAACCCTGCAATGGTACAACATGTTGCAACCTTTGGTAACACCTCTTAATAACCTTGGTCATTTTCAATTCCAACAGGGATCACGAGCATTTACCTTTCACATTCCGCCATGCTAATGGTGAGCTTCTTATACCACGGATCTTACAATTCATAAGAGGGGAACTAACCCTCCTACTTGGCTTTTGGCACTCACTTTTTAATTAGTAACTAATTCTTAGATGTAGACTTTCATCTATTGAAGTTCAATCTTATGTTGATCATCATATTGCTGAAGTAACACTATAACAACCCGAACCATATTAGGCAACTATGCCCTCACATTGGGCCAATGCCCATTGACGTCGTGCCGTTCGGCCTCGGGAGGGTTCGGCCACACCACCTCATCCATATAAGCCCTTAGGATTTTTGGCAGGGCCCTCACCCCACCATCATGAAATCTTTTGTCTCTCTACCAAGAATTGGTGCCAAGTAGACATTTTCCCTTAGCCACTAGGACTAAAAGCCCCCAACAGCTTCTGAACACCATAACTTCCTTGTATGATATTGGATGCTAACAAACAACCATTCTATCATCATTAGCGATTTATATAGATGCTAATGGATTCCTTATTTGCCCGGTCAAGTCTTGAAAAAATTATGCCCGTTCAAACCTTGGTAGTCGCGGGAGCCACTCCCAAGCCAATATTGTCCCAGGACGCTATTCCGGGATAGCGCCCCAATCAATAAGCCATACATCCTAGCTCACATCTCCGATTGAGATGTTTTTGAGTATTTTGAAGTCCGTACGTTATGAGCTACACATAGCTGATGGCCTTACCCTCGTGACTCCTAGTCTTTGTAAGTCGGAGGCGTTCGCAACACTTGGGGCCCTCACCCACATTGGAATCACTTGGTCCCTCTCCCCAACAGCGCCACAAGTCCCGGGTGTCACTTCGGGTCCCCCTTGTGCCCATTGTATTTCGGGCACTCCTCATAGAGAGAGGATGAAAGGATTATCCCCACATCATTGAAGGATCAAATGAGGGATAAAACAATTTCGTATGTTGATTTGCTTTGATCGGGTCCACCTCCATCAAGCAAGGACGATGAAATGGAGTCCGAATCATCTAGGAGGTTGGCAATACGGAAGTAGAGTTGATAGACATAGGAAACATCTCCAAATTGAATATTGTAATACAACATTTTGAAGGGAATAAAAATAATCCATGAAATTATATTTATTATAGCAAACAATTATGAATTCACATGAGGTTCACAAATGGCGACATCTATTAGGGCACAATGTAGTGCTAGGTTAAGAGAAATTCTAGGAAGTAGATTGTATCAAGAGGCCCCCTTCGAGGATGAGTTTGACCTCATTGAAGCTAAATGTCGGGGCGTGAATGAACAAATCAACGTGGGGATCTACATTAGAGACCTTGACAAAGATGAAATAGAGGTACTTACAATGCATCAACGAATTTCATTTGCGGCCAAAATTTAATATCATATCCTTGAAGGCCGAACAATTCCACTCGGACAGAGCATTCACTGTGAGTTGGTAAATTGATTGTGTAGGTGCACGTTTGGACTGCAACATGATCACGCAACCAAATCCAGGGCGTGGAATCATGGTGACCTTCAAGATAGTCCCGTCCATAGTTCGTGCATATGCCACCATCTGCATTTGTTTTGTTGGTGGTGCGGTGGCAGACCATCTCGTAGATTTAAACTGCCTGGAAGAACAATAAGAGTCTGGGTTGGCTGGAACGTCCACTCCGGATAGGTCGAGGGGTGGAGCGGATGTATTAAAGAGACGAGTGGACGTGATGCGTTCTTGTTGCGGGAGCTCGAAGCCGACATTTTGAAGCTTCAGGATCTCCGAACGATTGAGGTTGGTACCAAGTTTGACAAGCCACACACGCGGGATTGGAGGTCGTTCTTGGTCAGCAGAGAATTTGTCGACCCACTTGCGACGTGAACCTTTGATACAACGCTCAATGTTGTCTGGGAAAAAAAATTAACTTCTCGACTTTGGATGTTGTGAATTTGTAATAGTTCTAAACTCCAAAATATGTCGGGCAATGGTGCTCTTGGAGTTGGAGATAATTTTGGCAGTGCATTTCTTCTTTGTGACCGCATGCATGGCTTCAGCAAGGTTGCAATAGGGCATTTGTGCAAATTCCTCGGTGGACATGATTTTCTCCTGAACAATGGAATGGCAGTGTAAGAAATAAGCAAAGCTTGGAAAAAAAAACTAAAACATAAAACAAAGAATAAAAATACTAAAAACGCACCAATTCCATGAAGGCACCCCATTGTTGATATCGGAAATGCCAGAAGGCTAGCTGTGAACCCGAAATAGTGCCCACATGGGTTGTTGACCTTTAAAATTTGTTAGAATCTGGACTTTGATTTTTTATCAATTATTATAAAACATAAACAGAGTGTAAACTTTGAGCTGGTGTTAGAATTAAGTTGAACCTGAAAAGGGTATGGCCTTATGGTTGGGAATCGGTTGGGATTAATTGAAAGTAGTTAGGGGGTTCGGGATTGGAACTTAGGCTACTAGCTGGGCTTATTGGCCAAGTAAGGCATTTTAGTGTTTGTTTAAGGCTTGGCCACTAGTCAATTGGGGGTGGGAAGTTAATTGTCCGAATTAGGGAACCGGGGGGTTAGTATTGGAAGGGGTTCACTTTGCCCTAGCAATTCCAGGGGGTTCTGGAAATGACGCGGCGGTGGAAGGAGCGAGGCAACGGATTCAAGGACTGTAAACCCTTTGAGTGGTCCACCACTCTGCGGGATCACTTTTAGTTAGAATGTTAGCATTAAAAGTTAGAATTGATAGGGAATTTAGGGAAAATTAGTTCATTTAGCATTTAGCCTAGAAGAAGGAAGGTCAAAATGAAACTAAGTAGTGCTAGAAGATAGCAAAGTAGAAAAAATATGCTAGCTAGTAAAAACAACTAGCTAAGCAAATATTAGTAGATGCTAGTTATTAAGCAAATGTTAGTAGATGCTAGCTAAGCAAGTGTTAGTTTATTAGTTAGTGTGAGGCACACAAGACTATTGGAGGTGTTTTACGTAAGAAGATAAAATCGGCGTGAAGAATTTTGAAGACAAAAAAGAAAGAGAGCAAGGGGGATACTTGCCCACTTGCCCCCTTGCCAACTCGATGGCGGAAAAATTAGAAAGATTTCTAAAGGTTTTTTGTCGGAGCCACCTCGGCGAGAAGGTGGCAACCTCAACCGGGAAAATCCCCGAGCCAAAATTTCGGGAAAGGGTTTGAAAAATGGATCCGGTGGAGGAGGGGTCCAACCCTTTTGTGAGAGGGTTTAAAAACCCCTCCTTCCACCTTGTAGCTCTCGCTCTTTCTCTAGTTTTTGGGCGAAGCCCTGCTTCAATGTAGTTAGGAAAAATATTTTAGCATGTATTCTCAATGGTCTAAAAGAAAGGCTTGAGAACCTCCTCTACTCTCTCTCTCCTAGTTAGGTTGTGTGTTTATTAACACACCAACAAAATTATTCCTTCTTTTGTAGAGGTAGGTTGGATGGTAGAGTTTTGAGTAGAGGCATTATAGACCTCATCTGCCAATGCCCTGAAGGCTTAGTTCAAAAGCTAGAACAAGATACTTATCATTTTTCTCTTAGAGAGATTTCATAAAGCTATCCATAGCCGTTTCCCATTTGTGATTTGGTTGAGATGACAATTAGTTATGGATTTTCAAAGATGGAGTAGAAAAACTGGGTGGTCTTGTGGGTAGCGGCTGCTGGATCAGACCTGCGAGCCCAATAGGAATTTTAATTCCAAGAAATTATATTTTTCCCAAGTAGAACTTTTGTGTAGCTTTCCAAAATGGCTTAGAACATTTGATTTGAGCATGATTTGAATTAGATATGAATTGTGCAAGATGGGACACATAGTTTGAGAACTTTTGGTTGACTGCTGCATTACAGAGGACCTGCTGGGTTCACTTCGGCTTACCTTTCTAATCACATATTTTTATCAAATACATCTTTTTAATATCTCTCCAGGGTCATATAGAACGTTTGATTTGACTAAGATTTGAATTAGATATGAATTGTTGAAGGCGAGATACATAGTTTAAGCCTTCTTGATTGACTGCTGTGTTACAAGGAGTCCGCTGAATTTCTATTAGCTTAACCTGCTGATGTCATAATTTTTCTAGTTAGAGCTTGTTCATAGCTTTCCAATGGTATAAGGAAAGCCTAGATCCAAGTAGTAAGGAATGTGCTATGAATTTTTGAAGTTAGAAGGTAGATAGGTGGGTTGGAAGGGTCGGTTGAATCGACCTCACACTTCCAACCCTCATAACTTTTGCATTTCTTATCCGATTAGAGTGATTTTTAGATCATTGGAAAGATAATTTGGTGCACTAAGTATAAATATTATGCTTAGGATTAAATTACAGGGCAGAATAATACTTTATATTTTAATTGTTAACTAAGGTACGCTTACTACCAAACTAGTTACAAAGAAGGAGGCAAGGTCGACGCTCGGAAAGTGGAGCAAGGAAGGAGGTAGCGGCTCGGCCTACATCAAGCCCAAATCAACCGAGGAAAATTGAGGTTAGTGCACAACCAAGGATTAGTGCACAATGCGGGAAGTGCGGGAGGACAAGGATCTTGTTCCGATTCCCCTTAAAAATGTAGCGCATGCTATTCCGACTCGGGAGTCAGAGCTGAAGGAGCTGATAGAAGACCTCACCCGGATGGGATGTGAGGGCCTCCTGGCGAAGCCCTAGAATTTGCGGAGCGAGGCCACATATGAGCCCAAAATGGTTGCTCATATTTGTTTTATGTTTAGGATTTATTTAGAATTGCATTTGAAGTGTTATTGAAACAATGAAAAGTATAAAAAGAGTGAGGCTTGGTGTGGTTTGTGTTTTAGGCCTTAAGCCTATTTTGTGTGGTTAAGTAGAAGCTTAGTGACATTAGGAAGTGTTTTGGTTGAGTGAGTAGTGTTTGGTGAAGCAAGGAGAAGTGCTTTGGATTTAAATGTTTGATTTAGAACACGTTTGTGTTGGTTTAGGGGTGAGGGTTTAGTGGATGGGATAAGGTCCTACTAAGTAGGAGAAGGTTGAGGGGGTTTGTGGTCTTGGGTGCCCTCCCCTCTCTTTCCCTTCTCTCTCCCTCTCTTCTTCCTCCTCTCCTCTCTCTCTCTCTTCTCTAGGAGGTTGAGCTCTTAGAGCTTGGAAAAAAATGTGGGAATTAAGTAGGGGGACTTAGTGGAATTAGTGAAATTAGCAAGGGAAGTAAGTAGGGGGACTTAGTGGAATTAGTGAAATTAGCAGGGGAAGTAAGTAGGGGAACTTAGTGGAATTTAGGTAGGGGACGGCCATATTAAGAAGGGCTAAGGAGCTCGGACTGAAATGCAAGTAGTTGCAGCTGCTGGGGAGCTCGGACTGAATCCAAGGGTCTCGGACTGAAATGCAAGTAGTTGCAGCTGTTGGGGAGCTCGGACTAAATCCAGGAGCTCGGAGTGAAATGCAAGTAGTTGCTGCTGCTGGGTAAGGAGCTCGGACTGAATCCAGGAACTCAAACTGAAATGCAAGTAGTTGTTGCTGCTGGGTAAGGACTGATGCCCGGAGGGAAGACCGGGTATGAAAAGGTCATTGCACCAGGTAGAAGATTGGGCACGAGCCGGTTACGGACCGGGTAGGGCCAAGTACTTAATGGGGGTATTGCTTCATCATTAGAGGGTGGTCTAGGGATGAGCTTTTTGTAGTGAGTGAGGGTTGGTGTGTAAGTTAGTGTAGAGAGAAGGGGATAGATCAGGAAAAACATTTTTTAATGTTTGTACTCTCATTATGGAATAAATTGGTGTGCAAGATTTGATGGGAAATGTGATGGATTCTCACGAGGTTGGTAAGATGGAGTCATGGGAACACGAATGTGAGATCCATTCCCTCACCCGGACTAAGACGCTTAAGGGTGGGCGGTTTGGCCTCACACCACATTGAGGGAATTTTTGTCGGAGAGAAGGAATCAGTGGGAGAGGACAATGCGGCAGGTTTCGAAACAGTGGACTCCAGAAGTTTGGTCTGATGTCTATGGGTTTGCACCGAGGAGGGGCGAAGGGTGGGCAAATCGGAAGGATACTTATTTTGTAAGGAAGTTCAGAACAAAGCATGATCCGAAGGATGGGTTCCATTCGGGAGATTGCCGAAATCCTAGGGAGCGTAGAGTAATATAATTTCTCCTCCTTATTCTCTACCCGGAGAGGCCCAAGAGATCGAGCATTACAATGGCCAATACCATCTTCGGAGCCCTGTCCGGAACGCGGCCGGTCAACTGGGGGCGACTCATCCAAGAATTGGTGGAGAAGTAGATCCCCCACATCGAAAAGACACACCATTTATGTGCACACCAAACCTTCACCCTTATGCGTCCTAGTCCAGGTGAAGGTTCACGACTCACCAGTGAATTTTCAACCCTAGTTGCGGGTGCCAATTTACCACATGTGACCACGGCACAAATAAAAATGCACACACAACTTTACAACATTTGTTTTATTTAAAATAACAAGCATTAACAAATGTTTTATACGAGTGGCCCCATCCTTAACCCTCTATTCCTTAACTATCACAATTCCACCTTAAATCCTTAGACTCCTTCTTTGCTTAAACCCTGGATCCAACCGGTAGCCAGCAGTCATTCGATTGGCTGCTCCTTGTTGCAAGCCGTCAGCCCGTCAACTTCAGGGTATGAACCTAGGTTAATGTCTTGCCACAGTGGCCAACTGCCTCTGTACTTCCAACCGGCAGCAACTGGCTTGAACCCCTGTGCCCTTTTCTCAGTCCCTGAAGTCCAACCCCGCAGCTGCATTCGAACAAGCTGGTCCCTGCCAAACTGCCAACCATTCACTCTGCCACCCAATTCCGGTGTGCATTGCCCTTCGCCACCCTTAATCCATTTTCCCCAAAACCCAGCCTCTTCGTGTTGGATTACAATGCCCATTTCCCAAAGAGATCTGACCTTCCTCGGGATCTTTCCCTGTTAATGCCGCAAGCCTCCCCTTAAAATCCTCGCATTCTCTTCTCCTTACTGAAATCTTACAATCTTCTCCTGGAATCATCAGGTTGCTCCCAGTCAATCCACACTCCCTTAGAACAATCTTGAAGCAGCCTGCTACCTATGCAATGTGCACAAGCATTCAATCCTCAACCTCCTTCACCCCTCTGCCGCACTCAATTCCGCTCCACATTCAATCTGCAGCCACATTTTTATCCTCAGCCACCCTCAATCCTCAACCGCAATTCCATCTTCAGCCTCATTTAATCTGTCCTTGTGAGAATTCCCATGCCGCATTCCAGCAGCTGCTCTCCGCTGCTTGTTCTCCGTAGCCGCACCGAGACGTCGAGAGAGAGAGAGAGGAGAACGGACCAGGGATTTCTCCCTGGTCCCGGTCCGAAAATTGTTAGGGGTGTAGTGCACCCCCCCCTTAATCAAACACTCGTTAAGCCTAAACCAAACTGGGTTGAACCCAACCTCCTAACTAACTTCCTACCTACCACCACAATTTAGCCCTTCCTTCCTACTACCTCGCTATGTCCGATTAATAACCCCCACCATTATAACTTAATGGTCTAAAACCACACACACATGCTTTCCACTCTTTTTATGTTTTAATATGATCAATGCAAAGTCAAAACACAAGTCTTAATGAATTTTCAAGTTCAGTAACCTGCGTGGGCCCGTTTTTGGGCCCACACTAGGTCAAATGCGCATCCATCTAATCCACGTTGGTCCACTCCTTTAATCCGTTATCGTGTAGTCACTTCAACTTTAGCCCTTAGCTAAGTCAATCTCAGCCTTACCAACCACTTGAATCTTGCCCTAGCTAAGTCAATCCTCACATAGTCCTATAATATTCCGTTAATGCTTGTCCTATTAGGATTTACTTACTAGACTAATTTCTAACTCCCAACTTACCTAACCAACCTCATATTTACTATCTAAAGTCTATTTACCACTAGTATTAGGTTAATTCGATAAAGGAATCAAAATAAACCTTCACACAACGTGAAAGTAGGATCTGAAATCCGGAATTTCCACAAATGCGTCGATTCCATGGCACTCTCAGTTAGGGTAGGGTAGAGCGGCCAATGGCGCCGCCCTTTCAGTTTGGGGTCAAAGACCACTATTTCGGTGGCTTGGAAGTTTGGCAAGGGGTTTTTTTCCCCCTTTGTGTTGTTTTGTGTTTTTTAACTCAATAAATCTCTAATTCTCTATAGCCCTGGTGTGTTTGTGCACGAACAATCTAGAGAGTGTCCGAGGATCAGAGGGAATAAGATGGTTAGGAAGTCAGGATAGCACGAGAAAGAAAGGCCCGGATCGGATCCGGCTACATGATTGGGTTGACCACTTCTGTGGTGTAGTGGGAGGTGAAGCCTCGCTGGTTCGTTAGCATGTATAACTTCTATGTGGGATAGCCGTTGTTAAGAATGGGTAAGGGGTGCGAGGGGTACTCAAACTTACGCCATCCGACCTTCTAATGAGGTCCCACAGTCTCTGGGAGGGGTAGTACGGGAAGCGGTACGGATCGCCCAGTTATCCCGGATTAACTGGACCCCATTCACGGACGACATTCCTATGTGAGCGGTGAGCGGAGAGTGAAGATTTGGAGAGCAGAGAGGAAGTAAAAATAACAAACTTTATAGACCATATTTAAAAATATTTAAAAATGAGTCGGATATACTCAGAATATTCCATATTCTCCCAAAAATAGTAAAAAATTGTGACCTATTTCCGTGAAATGTATAGGTCATTAATTAAATAAAAAGGCCCTGAATTTGAAATGGTCTCATTGAGTTTGGAAACCGTGAAGTGCTAACATGATAGGAAAATTGTGATATAATAGATAAGTAAATGATAGAAACTAATGTTGATCCCAAGAAAGAATAAATGGAAAAGTGTTTTTGAGATTGGTATAATTATAGAATGAGTCAATCAAAATATAAAGGGCGATCAACTTGCTTCGTTTTTATTCCATCACTTTTCTCTTCATCCTATATGTGAGTCAACTCTAGAGTTTGGATTGCAACAATTATCGTTTGTGGTTGAATAGATTATAAATTAGATTCATACCCAACATGATTGTAAATACACTTGCACACAATGGGAGATGAGAGAGACATGTTTGCTCGCCTAGGATGGGAGAAGAAAATTAGAAGTCTAAGAGATCCCCATGTTCCTTTTAATCCATCACCGGAACATGACATAGGTGCTGTAAATCGATGTAGTGATAACTACGAGCTGACTCCATTTTCGCAGTCCATACAAGCATGGAGGTGGAGGATGCAGGAAGAGCAGAAACGATGTGCCAAAAATGATAAGAGGCGGGCGGATATGCCGGAAAATGATGCTGATTTGGATGAAGACAAATCGATCGAAACGGAGGAGGAGGTGAAGGTGGTTGGCGAATCTTCGAAGTCTTTGTCGTTTCGAGAGAGGATGAGAGGATTATCGCCACATCATCGTCCACTAAAGGATCGAATGAGGGATAAAACGGTTTCATACGTTGATTTGCTTCGACCGGGTCCACCTCCGTCAAGAAGGGACGATGAGATGAAGTCCGAATCATCCAGGAGGTTTGCAAAACGGAAATAGAGTTGATAGACATAGGAAACACCTCAAAATTGAACATGTAGTGCTCAACTGGGAGAGAAACACATGGTACAATTGAATATCGTAATACAATATTTTGAAAGGAATAAAAATAATCCATGAAATTATATTTATTATAGCAAACAATAATGAGTTCACATGAGGTCCAAAAATGGACACATCTATCAGGGCACAATGTAGTGCTAGGCTGAGAGGAATTCTAGGAAGTAAATTGTGTCAAGAGGCCCCTTTCTAGGATGAGTTTGACCTCATTGAAGATAAATGTCAGGGCATGAATGAACAAGTCAACTTTGGGGTCTGTATTAGAGACCTTAACAAAGATGAAGTGGAGGTGCTTGCAATGCATGAACAAATTTCATTTGCGGCCAAACTTTGATATCATATCCTTGAACGCCGGGCAATTACACTCGGGCAGGGAACTCACTGTGAGTTGGTAAATAGATTGTGTAGGTGCAGGTTTGGACTGCAACATGATCACGCAACCAAATCTAGGGCGTGGAATCATGGTGACCTTCAATATGGTCATTTCCATAGCTCATGGAGATGCCACCATCTGCATTTGTTTTGTTGATGGTGTGGTGGCAGACTGTCTCGTAGTCTTAAATTGCCTGGAAGAAAGATAAGAGTCTGGGTTGGTTGGAACGTCCACTCCAGAGAGGTCGAGGGGAGGAGCCGATGTGTTGAAGAGGCGAGTGGGCGTCATGCGTTATTTTTTAGGGAGTTGAAAGCCGGCATTCTCCAGCTTCAGGATCTCCGGACGAGTGAGGTTGGTACCAAGTTTGACAGGCCACACGGACGGGATTGGAGGTCGTTCTTGGTCTGCAGAGAATTTGTCGACCCACTTGCGACGGGATTCTTTGACACAACGTTCAATGTTGTCGGGGCAAAAAGAAAAACTTCTCGACTTTAGGTGTTGTAAATTTGTAATAGTTCCAAACTCCAAGGTATGCCGGTGCAGGGGTGCTCTTGGAGTTGGAGACAATTTTGGCAGTGCATTTCTTCTTGGTGACAATATGCATGGCCCAACATGCCTTGGAAGAGTTGTAAGGAACGCGAGCAATATGCCAGAGCTTCTCGTCCAGTTTGGATTCTTGTACAGCAGTGACACGGCGAAAATCCAGACCAATAAGAGGGGGTGGTGGAACTCCGATCATGGTCGGGGAGGACTCCTCGACGATGGTAGGCAAAGGTGAAGTATGAGATCTTGTGGTTCTCTGAGTGACACGAGGGCGAGAGAAGTTGACGGTGTCGGGGCGGTGTGTCTCATTGTCAACTCCAATAGGGGTGTCGGGCTTACGTTTCTGCGAGTCGAATACCTCGGCACCCTCGAGGTGGGGACTACGAGTACAGAATTTGTCCCCGCCTTCGAAGTCAAGGAGAACCTTCTATAGGACAGCGGGGTCACCAATACGTTGAGCACGACGTTGAGCTCATTGAAGCTTGAGTTCTTCTTTGCTAAGGCCATGGCCCCCAATGTAGTCATCCATAGTGGCCACGTATAGATCGCCACCCTTGTTGCCGGACGCTTGAAGCCATTTGTTGTGAATGGATTCGGCAAGGTTGCAATTGGGCATTTGTGCAAATTCCCCGGCAGTCATGATTTTCTCCTGCAAAATGGAATGGCACTGTAAGGAATAAGAAAAGCTTGAAAAAAAAATGATAAAACAAAAAAGTTAAACCAAAACAAACGCACCAATTCTATGAAGCCACCCCATTGTCGATATCGGAAGTGCCAGAAGGCCAGCCAAGGTACCTCGTCTCTGCCTCAAGCATAAAGGAAGCGTCGCAATACTTGAGGCAAAGACGCTTGTGTTGGACTTGCAAGTCGTGCTTGATATAGAGTTTGGTGTGTTTCTCCAAAGACTGGGTCCAATGGAAGTAGTAGGTTCTTTCGCGCCCATCGATGGGAACCTTTGGATCTCCGGACCTGTAGACAATCCTGGCGGCATTCCAATTGGTTTGCGCACTATCCGCCATGAAGCCTTTGAAGTGAGGCTTGGGAATTCCATGCCTAGCCATGACGTGGTTGAGGTTGTGCCAGAAAAACACTTGAGCATCCTTGTCCGCGAATTGAAAGTCACAGCAAACGATGGTCATGATGCACTGGTAGGTTCCGTTGTATACGTGGCAGGCCATGGTGGTCCACTTGGCGACGCGTTTGACATGGTCGGACATGATCCAAGCATGCTCGAGATCCCCACCAAGTTGCATGCGCCTAACCAAATCGACCCCACTACCAGGGCCGACTTCGGACATCTTGAAAACAAAAACTTTGTCCGTCTCGTCACCTTGGCCCGGGATATGATTCCGCTTGACATAGGCCCAAGTGCAGACACCTCTAAGCTTGGCGATGCCATCCATAACTCCTAACCTACGTAAGTATTTGAAAATGGTAACTTTGTTTTGGAGGTGGGGGGAATTCAACTCTTTGCAACGATAAAAAACGGGCTCAAGTTCTTCCAACGAAAGAAGTTGTTGAGGATCACTATCATTGCGGAGGAGGAACTCACCCACAAGGTCCTTGCTGGCTTCAAGGACAATTTTGGTATGAGTGGCTTGGGGCGTTCGCTCGACGTGCTCCTCGATTAGGGCGTCGATGCGGTGGCGGCTATCTTTGCAGTTGCCGACCTTGACTGGGTGGCGATGGTTGCCCAGATGAATGCATGCACGTTGAGTGGTGTCATTGCCGTGGACGTAGAAGATTTTGGCGTGGCATGGTGCAATGCACGTGGGGGCTCCTTACAGATCCTGCACATAAGAGTGGAGCCCAAAAGGAGGGGACCACCAACGAGAAAGGGCTCCTTTGTGAAGCCTTCGGAATCAATATCATTAACCGGGGAGGTGCGATGAGCACGTTGGAGGTAGTTGCAAAGAGGATTTTGGCATTGAAGGTGGCCAACGCAACTGGAGGAGCAAAAAACAAGGCCCATGTCATTGGTGATATTGGTGGTCTGGGTTCTGGTTGAAACATGGCCGTCATAGCATTTGTCCATGCCATCCATGGATTTGGCCTTCGTATGAGAGGACGAGACGCCTACTGGGGGGAGGACAAACATCCGATTCCCATCAAAGCGAGGCGGCAGGAAATTCACCTCATCAATTTGTAAGGTGTCATAATCCAGTTTCTTGAGGATGTTTTTCCTACCAGGCATGGAGGCAAGAGTACGTAGACAATGAAGAATGGAAATGGGGGGTTTGGCAGGGGAAGGAGAAAAATGAGACAGAAGAGGCGGGGTAACAAAGGTGGAACGGAAGGAGGATGGGGATGGCTTGTGAATGGGAGTGGATACGGGGGGCTCATCACCATCGGAGGAATCGGAAAGATGTATGACAATGTGCATACCGGGCTCAATCTTAACTTTGACCAGGGGAGGAGTGTTGAAAGTGGAAGCAGAGGAATGGGGAGGGGTTCGGATTTCCGTGGATACATTCGTGCAAGGAACTGGGAGTCCGTACACCCTATATTTACCAGCGCAGAGTTCCCACATTGAAGATCCGTTGTCGGCAACCCTAGGATTCTCACGCATGGTCAATGACAACAAGGAAGTAGCACTATCATAAATCTCGCGTTCAACCCACATTGTATTATCTTGCAAAGAAAACTTGATACTAAGGTGAAGGGAAGAGACAGATGCAAATCCGTTCGCATCAATGGTGGAAAGAAGGGGGATCCCGATGTCATTGGCACGGAACTCAACCATTTTTGATGCACATGGCATTGTGGATGAGGAAGCCATGGACAAAGAGAGGGACAAATAATAGAATAATCCAAATAAGGAAAACGAGGCACGGCTACAAGAGAATTGTAAATCCTAAACGTTGACCAGTGGTACTATAAAGGTAAGAGAAGGTCGGTGAAGGGTCATTTTGTGAGTGAAGTAAAGGGATGCCCAGAGAGTTGAGACCACGAAAGATAATTAGAGGGGAACTGGAACGCACACATGGAGGAACGAGACCAAAATACAGTCTCCACAATCGATCCAAGAAAGAAGCGTAAGAAGAAAAAGGGAGGGACGAGTTTCAGCAATTCGAAACAGAGGAGACGAAGAGAACTAAAGAAGAAGGAGGAAACGTGCATAGAAGGAAGAGGGACCCCATCAGACTCGCAGAATACGTGTGCAGTGGACAAGGGAGGGTTGAATCTGCAGTCGATAGACGAAGAAGGGGAGGACAGTGGTTCACAAGCACCATCTATGGCAGAGAGCGAGCATCGCAACAGTTCTAATCAGAGCGGGTCCCGCGAGGAGAGAAGGGAGAATTCGATGAATACCGTAAGTTTATATGCACAAGGGGTACTTCAAGATTTAGGTTTTTGGGAATATGACACAGGAAATTCAATTCTCTAAATATGGAAGGGAACTTGCAAAGAATAAGACAAGCAAGATTTTGAATTCAAGGTTGTGTAAGTTGTATGTGTAGATAGGGTAAACTTGTGTGCACTAGTTCGGTTGATAGTGCCGGGTAGGCCATAAGGACCAGTTTTTTAATTGAGGTTGTAAAACTTGTATGGGTACATAGACTCGAATTGTGTGGACTACTTCCGTTGATTGTGTGTTGGTAGGCCATAAGGACTAGATTTTGAGTTCGGGTTGTGAAGATTGTGTGTGCTCATAGGTTCAACTTATGTCACGTGAATTTTCTGGTATGTTCAAATTGTTGGGTATAGCTTGGAATTGGGCCCTCTCGGACAATTTTGGTTAATAGTTTCGGGTGGGCCATTATGACCAGATTTTGAGCTCAATGTTGTGAGGCATGTATGTGTAGGAAGATATCACTTGTGTGGACTAGTTCGGCTTAGTTGTTTCGAGTCAGCCAAAGGACCAGATTTTGAGGTCAATGTTGTGAGGCATGTATGTGTAGATAGGGTTGACTTGTGTAGGCTAGTTCGGCTTATAGTTTCGAGTCGGCCATGAGGACCAGGTTTTGAGTGGAATGTTGTGAGGTATGTATGTGTGGTAGATATTTCTTGTGTGGATTGGTTCGGCTTAGTTGTTGGGAGTCAGCCATAAGGACCACATTCTGAGCTCAATGTTGTGAGGCATGTATGTGTAGATAGGGTTGACTTGTGTAGGCTAGATTGGCTTATAGTTTCGAGTCGGCCATGAGGACCAGATTTTGAGTGGAATGTTGTGAGGTATGTATGTGTAGGTAGATATTTCTTGTGTGGACTAGTTCGGCTTAGTTGTTGGGAGGCGGTCATAAGGACCAGATTTTTAGCTCAATGTTGTGAGGCATGTATGTGTAGATAGGGTTGACTTGTGTAGGCTAAATCGGCTTATAGTTTCGAGTCGGCCATGAAGACCAAATTTTGAGTGGAATGTTGTGAGGTATGTATATGTAGATAGAGTTTACTTGTGTAGACTAGTTGGGCCTAGTTGTAAATGGGCTAGAATAGGACCCTCTCGGATCCGAGAGGGTCATGGGCTAGAATGATAAGGACTAGATTTAGATTGGAATGTTGTGAGGCATGTATGTTTATGTAGATATTTCTTTTGTGTACTGGTTCGGCTTAGTTATGTATGGGCTGGAATAGGACCCTCTCGGATCCGAGAGGGTCATAGAGTAGGCTCATATGGACCAGATTTTGATTGGAATGTTGTGAGCCATGTATGTTTAAGTAGATATTTTTTTTGTGTACTGGTTCGGCCTAGTTATGTATGGGCTGGAATAGGACCCTCTCGGATCTGAGAGGGTCATGGGGTAGGAT
Organism: Polytrichum commune; assembly: GCA_950295325.1. NCBI lineage: Eukaryota > Viridiplantae > Streptophyta > Polytrichopsida > Polytrichales > Polytrichaceae > Polytrichum > Polytrichum commune. Next base: position 50,880,974 of record OX485806.1, on the reverse strand, counting down.
CATAAGGACCAGATTATGATTGCAATGTTGTGAGGCATGTATGTTTAAGTAGATATTTCTTTTGTGTACTGGTTCGGCTTAGTTATGTAGGGGCTGGAATAGGACCCTCTCAGACCCTCTCGGATCTCGTCATGGGTTACTGGACGGTGACCGAGCCTTGTATGTCTCTCCCTACAACAACCTCAATGAGGTACTCCATGTCTCCGATGACATCCACAATTTTTGGAGTTCATTAAGGCAAAAGGCCACTGAGGAATTCGAAGCCATGCTCCAAAATGACCCTGACCTTGCTCACCTTTCTGGCAAGATGTTCTACGTGTGGGAGGGGAACCACCATTTGTCGGCTTGGTGGAGGCACATTAATAAGCATCATTCGCTGGATAAAGATTGGCATATCTCTGTTGACTGTATTGTCATGGATCCAAGAAATTGCACCGCCGTCTTCTTGAATGCCATGAATGACATCAATTGGTAAGTTCAGGTTTCTTTCCCTTGTTTTTTTTTTCCCGTTGTCCTTTTATATTTCATTGTTTTTTGGACCCTCATTACTTTGTTTTTTAGGTCCACGAAGCACGATCATGTTAAGGACAACCTCCCTGCCAAATTGCTTCGCATTCGTACATTTGGAAAAATGAAGCTTGAGGATTTCAGGGACCTCATTTCGGTTGACGACTACAAGATGTGCGAGTCTAAGATGGAGAAGAGTCCTACTTGGTATCCCTTCACATTGGACGTCTTCGTCAAGTTCTTATACAAGGTAATATTTCTCCTCGCTCCAGTTTTTTCCTTTCTCATGTTTTGTGCATTTATCATTACACACATTTCTGTTTGTTTTAAAGAGAGATCTCCAATTCGGCGGATACTGCTGCACGGTTATACCGTGAGGCCACTCCCAAGGCTCTTAGATCTGCTCCTTGGATTTGGGATGCTATGACAAAAGCCCAGGATAGATTGATCAAAAGTATTCAATCTCGGAGCTTGGAGAAGTTCATCTCCGTCGCCCAAAAGGACAACGGCGATGACTTTTTCCAAGAGGTATTCCCTGCACCTCTTTAATTTTTGTTTGCTTTCACCTTCGTGTTTTTCTACTTGTGTTTTATGTATATTCCCATACATTACACTATTCATTTTTGCAGATTGACCGTCATTTTTCCACCTTCCTCGTCCCGGATATGACTATTGAGAAACTGCAAAAGGTGGCAACTACACATGTGGATGCTTCCTTTAAGGCTAGATGGCTTCGGTGGTGGAATTCCCCTGCCGAGGTCAAAACCAAAAACAAGTTCCCGTCTTCTCTTCCTCTTCGCGAGAAATCCCTCGATGACTAGCTTCACAAAACTTCTTTTTGGGCACAAGTGCTCCAATACCTTATACTTTTTGAATTGTGATGTTGAAATAGTTTGGTGTGCTCTAGAGGACAACCCTCTCGGATCCAAGAGGATCTTTTGTTGAGGGCATGAGGACCAGATTTTGCCTTCTATGTTGGGTACTTTGTGTGTTTAGTTAGGCATTACGACCAAATTTTGACCAGATTTCTAACTTCATGTTTTTCTCATCTTAGTTGGATAAAAGGGTTGAGGGTGAGATCGCCTCATTTGAAAATGAATGCTCCATTGACATTGACTGGGCTTCTACGGAAGATCTTCTGCAACCTGCTCATTTTGTCGACCATTGGAGGCTCATTTTGTGGGACAAGGCTTTTCGGGTGTATTTTGATGACAAAGGAGTCTTGAAATTCACCAAAGGGCTCGATCTCATGGAGTTCGAGGAAGGTCCCATAGCTATCAAGCGCGTTGCTTTCTGGTAATCATTTTTCTTTTTCTTTTGTCCTTCATGTCTTCGTTTGTTTTCATTTTTTCAACTCCATTTCTTTGTTTTCATGTTCTCCGATGTGTAGGTACATTCACCGTGAGCTTATCGTGAAGAATGCTCTTCCTTCTTCGTCCTTGCCGTCATTCCTTGACGATTGGATCGATAACAACTCAAATCTTTGTGTGTACACGCCCATGCAACTTGTAAAATTTCCACGCGTGCATTTGGTGGCTAGTGGTTGGTACTTGGATTGTTCTCGTGGATTTGTTCCCGACGTAAAAGAACTCCTGTACGACAGCCTCACTTCCTCTGCCCCTGAGGTAATTGCAGGGTTGTCTATTGTGTTGTGACGGAGGGTAATCCCGGCATAATGTCGTGCCGTCACGACACGTATCCGTCACGACATTATGTCGGATGTTGTCTTTATCCTGACGGACTTGAATTTTACCGATTTTTTTGTGTAATTACATTAACCCAATTCAGACACGTAGGATTTACAATGTCCACGTGTGATGACATGTCAGCAAAGTAAAGGTAAAGTGGGGAAAAAATTACTAGAGCCCGTCCGCCCCCCCGTTCGCTCCGTTCCCAACCCCGTACGCCCCGTTCCCCCCCGTCCGCCCCAGTTTTTTTTTTTTTTTTTCCCCCCCCCTTCCCCGTCCGCCCCATTTAAAAAAAAAATTTCCCCCCCTCCGTTTGCTCCCGTTCCCCCCTGTCCGCCCCCGTTCCCGACCCCGTCCGCCCCGTTCCCAACCCCGTACGCCCCGTTCCCCCCCGTCCGCGCCCCGTTCCCCCCGTCCGCGCCCCGTTCCCCCCCCGTCCGCCCCTCCGTCCGCTCCCAGTTTTTTTCCCTTCCCCGTCCACCCCCGTTCCCGACCCCGTACGCCCCGTTCCCCCCCCGTCCGCCCCAGTTTTTCCCCCCCCCTTCCCCGTCCGCCCCATTTAAAAAAAAAATTCCCCCCCCCCCCGTCCGCTCCCGTTCCCCCTGTCTGCCCCCGTTCCCGACCCCGTCCGCTCCGTTCCCCCCCCCCCCCCCCCCCCCCCCCACCCCCGTCCGCCCCACCTTCGTCCCCCGTCCGCCCCACACCCTCCTTAGTCGTTTTTGACTACTTTGACTTTAACAAAATGGTAAACAAAATGGCAAAATGATTTACCTGGCGCCAGGCATATCCACGACCACGTCGGCGCTTTCTGCCACATAGGACGCAACCTTGGCAAGAAGGTAAGTATTTTACCCACCCTAGTCCGTTCCCCCTATGTTGACCATACGTGGACCCTATTGTGTCGTGACGGAGGGGTCCGTCACGACACGACACGACACCGTCAGGACGTCGCGATAGACAACCCTGGGTAATTGAATTGAAGGAACAGCCGGAAAAAGATGAGAATCCGGTTCCTCCTACCAATGACAAGGAGGTTGCACCGGTGAAGACCAAGGGCAAAGGCAAGAGGGTGGCCTCCAGTCAAGTCTCCACCCGTTTTTTCACCAAGGCCTCCGTTCAACGCACTGCAGCTCCAGCTACCAAGGTTGTCGGAAGTCCAATGACAACTCTTTCTGCCCCTTCTCGGGACTATGTTCCCGCTCCGTCCCATAGCGGTGTCACCATTCCCTCCGTGCCGCGCAAAAGAAAGGTTGTTGCTCCGGATACCTCCGCAACTTCTTCGGAGAAGTCGTCTTCTCTCTCTTTGATTGAGAATGCTGACATGGGGGACCTCATAGAGGATCTCATGTGGTCTAAAATTCCCCCTCCCGCTTACCGCCGCATCCAATAATTCCTTACTAAGGTTTGTGCGACATTCTATTGTTTTCCCGTTCATTCATTCTAATTCAACACTTGTTTTCTTATATTTTTCTATGGATTTTTGCTTTCCAGGTTGGAGCGGGTCGTACTCGTCCTAATACCAAGCCTAAGGTGCACACATGGCTTGATCTACTCTTTGCAGATGTGTCTGAGAACCTCCGTGTACTGAACATCTCGTTATGATTGTCAAATGTTCCCCAATGGAACAAGCGGTTTTCGACTTACTTTGAGGTTTTGTTTACCTTTGCAAACTCAACCTCCATGACGACGGCGTTCTTGTCTTTGCACACGCCGCTGATCCTTACGTGTCTAGATCCATACATAACTGGGTACATACAGAGGACTTCTACGTTGCCGAAGACTGGTTTGGCATGAATGACCTCGATCTCCAATCGCCCACTAATCCATCTAACTTGGTAAGTCTTTTCTAGCCTCATCATTTTGTATTATTGTCTTTTTTTCCTTTCTATTTTTGTATTCCTTATTCTACCCTTCTCATTTCTTGCAAACTCGCAAGTTCTTCATCAAGGTGCTCGTGTGTAATCAATATATTTTGAATGTTCGGACCTCGGACTTTGAAGACATAGGTTACAATCTCAAGAGAGATGGTTGGGTCAATAGCTTCGCCGATTCGAAAAACCAGTCGATGAGGGAAGACGGGGTGCCTTGGAGAGGTGCTCTTGAAAAGCGCCCCGAGTTTTTCTCCATCTTTTTCTCCGCCCTCACGGACAAGGACGACATTATCATGGATTGGCAATGTGGCCTTGGTTGGTTTTTCTTCTCCTTGTTTCTCATGTCTTTTTTTTTGCTTGTTTTATTTCCCATTCATTCCCTTATGCTCACCTTCTTGGATTTTGTTCTTCTAGGAGGTTTCGTCATTGCATATTCATTCAATGCCATTTTGTGGCGCTTGAATCGGATATCGACATCTTCAAGTCCATCCTCCTCCCCATGCGTGAGACTGAGCAAGAACACACTTCTTAGCATGCTGCCCTACAACGAGGGTTGGTTTATGCTCATTTTTCCCGCAAGATGGCGAAGCGCAATTTCGATTTGCTGTGTGCGTAAGTTCGTTCTTGGCTTCTAATTTGTTTGCTTGGATTTCTATCTTCTCAATTTCGGATTTTTGGCATGTGCTAATTTTTTTTGTTTTCTCGTTCTATATTTTCAGAGTTCATATTGAGAGCCCGATTCGTGTCCTTAATGCGGACATGTTTGCAACTCCTTCGACGACGTTTGAACTCCCTGTGTATGATGCTGACCTTGCCCATCTTTTGGCGGAAGCACCGTCTCCACCTTCTAGTCGCACATGCCCTTTTAACAAACTAGTTTTGGATTTCCTAGACATAGAGACCGACTAGGACGACGATAGTGATAAACAGGGTAGTCCAAGTTGTTGACTACGCCTTGTGCGTTTGGAACCTCCATCTCCTATGTATTGTTTATGTTTAAGTTTTTTATAATTTCATTTGTTGAATTTCCATGTCCCTTTTCAAACCACATTCAACTCCTCCTTCATCTTATGTTGTTGTTTGATTTCAATTGCTCTTGAAGGTTGACAGCTTGTATTTGTACATATGTTCAACTAGTTGGTTGATATGTTCCACTAGTTTGTTTTTTGGCTGGAATTTGACCCTCTCGGAACCGAGAGGATCTTAATGTAGGAATCAAGAATGAGATTTAAGATAGGTTCGGGTGGATGGGGTTGAATTTTTTTTGGTTGGGTTCATACGTCTCATGTTAAGGTGTTGGGCAATGTAAGGACCCTCTCGGTTCCGAGAAGGTCCAGGGGATGGGGGTTTGCACCACATTTTTGGGTGTCTAAACAAGTTGGGTTTGACGAGTTGAACCTTTTTTTGTTCGGTTCATATTTGTCAAGTTAAGGGGTTGGACTATGTAGGGACCCTCTCGGTTCCGAGAGGGTCCAAGGGTTGGGGGTTTGATCCAGATTTTTGCATGTGGTATTATAGCCATAATGTTATATATTGCATCCCTGGTCATAATGTGTTGTACTAACTAGCATCCCCTAATCAAGTTAAGATTGAGCCCATTAATCTAATGCATTCAAAGCATATATCCTACCAATTATGGTCACATCCCTGTGCACCCTTTTCACATGTGACCGCTCCAAGCACAATGGAAGACTTCCAAGCACAAGCACTATGCTATTCCATCTTGGTGAGTGTTCGGACTCTCAACTTTGTGTGAACCAGATTCTCAACTTTGATTTAGGTGATGAATCTTTTTGATTTTTTGGATGCTTTCACTTCCGATAACCTAGATGGGTAGGCTAGATTCTCAACTTTGATTCATGTTATGAATGGTTGTGTGTTTTTGGATGCTCTCACTTCCGAGAGACTAGATGTGTGAACCAAATTCTCAACTTTGATTCAGGTGTTGAATCTTTTTTATTTTTTGGATGCTCTCACTTCCGAGAGCCTAGATGGGTAGGCTAGATTTTCAACTTTGATTCATATGATGAATTTTATGTTTTTTTGGATGCTCTCACTTCCGAGAGCCTGGATGGGTAGGCCAGATTCTCAACTTTGATTCACATGATGAATGGTTGTGTGTTTTTGGATGCTCTCACTTCCGAGAGACTAGATGTATGAACCAGATTCTCAACTTTGATTCAGGTGTTGAATCTTTTGATTTTTTGGATGCTCTCACTTTTGAGAGCCTAGATGGGTAGGCCAAATTTGATTCATATGATGAATTTTGTGTTTTTTTGGATGCCCTCACTTTCGAGAGCCTAGATGGGAAGGCCACATTCTCAACTTTGATTCATGTTATGAATGGTTGTGTTTTTTTGGATGCTCTCACTTCCGAGAGACTAGATGTGTGAACCAAATTCTCAACTTTGATTCAGGTGTTGAATCTTTTTGTTTTTTTGGATGCTCTCACTTTCGAGAGCCTAGATGGGTAGGCCACATTCTCAACTTTGATTCATGTTATGAATGGTTGTGTTTTTTTGGATGCTCTCACTTCCGAGAGCCTAGATGGGTAGGCTAGATTCTCAACTTTGATTCATGTGATGAATGTTTGTGTGTTTTTGTATGGTCTCACTTCGGAAGTGGGTCTAGATGGGTAGGCTATATTCTCAATTTTCATTCATATGATGAATGTTTGTGGTTTTTGGGATGCTCTCACTTCCAAGAAACTATATGCGTAGGCCAGATTCTCAACTTTCATTCATATGATGAATGTTTGTAGTTTGGATGACGTATCAAGGTGGGGAAAATCGCGCCAATCCCACGTAATGGAGCCATTTGTATTGTATTTGGACAAAGATGTACAATTGACGGTCTAAGAGTTATTGGAAAGAGTACTGTACCATTCAACTTCTTCTTCATCATATGTTTTGATGTTTGATTTCAATTGCTGACGTCAGCCCTAATTTAATATGAAACCATTTCAAAACCTAGACTATAAGATCTTTGATAACAAATATATTCTTCCACGCCTTTAGGTTCCGTTTGTTCCTCGACCTAGGTTGGATTAATATCTCCACGGGATTGGGGTCCCTTTCCAACAAATTGAATTCAAACTATCTATAAATTCCACGGAAATAGGCAATGCTTGTCCTATTTTTGCCCAACAAATTCAAAATTTTCCACTCTCCTCTTACACTTGTAAGTTTCCCCCCCCCCCATTCACCTGTAGCCGGAAAGGTCTGTCAAAAGAGGGAGAGAAACCGGATAGGTTAGGATTCCGGATTGGGTTGATCATTTCTGAGGTGTAGTGGGTGTGAAGCCTCATTGGTTCGTTTGCCTGTATAACTTCTATGAGGGATAGCCGCTATTAGGAATGGGTAAGGGGTGCGAGGGGTACTCGAACTTACGCCATCCGACCTTCTGATGAGGTCCCATAGCCTCTGGGAGGGGTAGTACGGAAAGCGATACAGGTCACCCAGTTATCCCGGATTTATAGACCCCGGGCGGATCCAGATCAATCTGTCGTTGTAGTTCCGGACATACATTACGGATTCTCTGTGTGACCTGCCAGGCCGGGTGAAGCTGATCCGAACTGGTTGTGAGGGAACACCGGAGAATGGCCCGATCAGGGCATCTTTCTCGGATGAGCCACATGACCATCGGAGGTAGGAATTGAGGAAATAGGAGTAGGAATAAGTCTTAGATTTAGTGGTTTATCCGGAAAGCAAGTCCCGGAAGTGAGGATTTCCAACTGACCATCCGGAAAACGGAAAGGCCATTTCACCCGGTGGTTGATATTCAAGCAGGGAAGGAGATGAGCAACCATCTTACACTTCACAAGGTCCCTTGAACGATACTCGGATCATCCAGACAGCCGGAATAAACACTAAAAACGCTTAACCGAATTCTTTGGTCAATCCCGTGTTCCCACATGTTGAGTGGTTTGGGGCGTTCGCTTGACGTGCTCCTCGATGAGGGCGTGAATGCGCTTGCGGCTAACTCTGCAGTTGCCAACCTTAACGGGGTGACGATAATTTCTCAAAAGAATGCACGCACGTTGTATTGCGCACCTCTCCATGAGGAGTGCCTGCAACACCATCTGCACAAGGGGGACTCCGGAGTGACAAACAAGACTTGTGGCGCCATTGGTGAGAGGGCCCAAGTACTCTTAGTGTGGGTGAGGGCCCCGGGCGTTGAGAACGCCTCTCACCCACGGAGATTAAGAGTCATGAGGGTAAGGTCATGAGTGATGTGTAGCTTATGGCATCGGAATTCTAGACTACTAAGGAACACCTCAATAGGAGGTGCAAGTTAGGAGATATGGCAATTTGAGTGGGGCGCTGTCCCAGAACAGCACCCTGGGACAGAAGTGACCTGGGAGTGGCGCCCGGGACTGCCTAGGTTTGAAGAGCCATAACTTCCTCAATACCTGCCCCAATTCATCTTCCTTCCACCATAACCTCTCATAGTCTTTGTCTATGTGTTCCATCTCCCTAGTAGTAATCTTAGCATCCGCCAAGGTCTGAGGATTCTTCTTTAGCACATCTCTTGTCGTACCAGCCTTAAAAAATCCTCGAATGAAAGAATTGTTTCAGTGTGTCATCGTTGAGCATCGTGCCCACAAAGCGGGTACACACCAAAACAAATCTTCTAATGTAAGCCAAAATCTTTTCATATCTTCCCTGCTTCAATGAAGCTAATGCTCTCAAGGCGGTACTCTGCCCTACCTCAGGCCTAAACTCATTCAAAAATTCCCTCGGCATTTGCTCCCAACTCCAAAAATGACCCTCGGAATGGTCCCTATACCACTCGTAGGCTTCGCCATCCAAAATGGTAGGGAACCACACCAAACACTAACCCGGATCAGTGATGAGGGAACTAGGTTACCTCTCAATGTACCGCTCCATGTGTCTCAAAGGATCTTCATCCTTAGTTCCCCAAAACTTAGGTAGGTTGGATGGCATATCCATCACCGCCAAGTTCTGTGGGACTAAGATTGGAAGACCTCTCGGCCTAAACAGTGGATCACTGGGTGGGTTTGGAGGTGGATTCCCCCTGTCCCCATCCTGAGCCATCGTGACCACTGGTGTATCAACTCTCACTTCACTATCACCCTCTATGGGAGTCTCCCCTTTATCTATCTCAGTCTTTGGCAATATCTCGCCACTCAACTTGGAAGGAGTTGCCTCCCTTTCAAGTTGAGCTTCTATTTCTATAACTTCTAGCAAAAGACTACTCGTATTTTCCACATTCATACAACCATCTACCCTAATATCTAATTCCTCTACTTTCTCGAGATGCTATGGTAATCTTTTCTTTTGTGTAGCATTTCCTAGCCCTAACTCTAATTCAAGATTATGTGATTTAGTCTTACCGTACATCTACTAAACAAATCGTTCAAAACTTCCTTGACCAAGCATACCCCTCACTACCTCCTCTCCATTAATATTTCCACTTATCTTGATGTTGTTTAAGTATTGTGGAGGTGAGGAACAAAACCTGCAAAACCACTTAGATAGAGAAATCCCAAACAGGGGATGGCATGCTAATTCCAACTCTCAGTCAAACCGGAGAATCACCTCCGTGCTCTTCCTTCAGTTGTCCTTCGCGACAATACCGAGGTGAGGGGCTGACCTTCGTCATACACCACGTTGAAAATTGAGGCACCAGAGTTGCGCACCTCTCCATGACGAGTGCTTGAAACACCATGGGCACAAGGGGGACCCCGGAGTGACACCCGGGACTTGTGGCGCCGTTGGTGAGAGGGCCCAAGTGATCCTAGTGTGGGTGAGGGCCCCGGGCGTTGGGAACGCCTCCCATCCACGGAGACTAGGAGGCATGATGGTGAGGCCATGAGCTATGCGTAGCTCATGGCGTGGTGATTCTAGAATGCTCAAGAACACCTCAATCGGAGGTGTAAGCTAGGAGTTATGGCAATTTGAGTGGGGCGATGTCCCGGGACAACGCCTTGGTACAGCAGTGGCCTGGGAGTGATTCCCGGGACTACCAAGGTATAACTTCCTCAATACTTGGCCGAATGGGGCATGTGAGGAGTCCATCAACATTTACGTGAAGCGTAGATGAAGATGGAGTGGTTGTTTGTTATCATTAGACATCATACTAGGAAGTTATGATGGTCTGAAGCTGCTAAGGGCTTCTAGGCCCAGCGGCTAAGGGAAAATGTCTACTTGACCCCAACTCTTGGTAGAGAGACAAGAGATTCCTTGACGGTGGGTTAAGGGCCCCGCATAGAGTCCTAGAGGCTTATATGGGTGAGGTGGTGTGGCCTCACCCACCCGAGGCTGAACAGTACGGCCTCCATGGGCATTGGCCCAATGTGAGGCCATAGTTGCCTAGTACGCTTTAGGTTGTTGTAGTGTTGCTCCGGCAACGCGATGATCAACATGAAATTGGACTTCCATGGATGGAAGTCCTCATGGAAGAAATGTGTTACCGATTAAGGGGTGAGTCCTGTGAGCCCTAAACCCCCACCCTTGAGCGTCGTAATCCGGGTTAAGGCCTAAGGCTCGCATGTACTCAACCCTTGTGCTTCGCTAGGTTAACTCATCATCCATTGCACCAACAATGTGAATATCACTTGCATAATTTAACTCAAGAGGAATCAATGTTGTGAGCATTTACAAATGTTTTCTTTCCTTGTAATTGTTGCCAACCAACCTGAATTATCAAGTCTCACACATCACAATAAAAACCCTCAAATGTGAACTGCTAATGCTGAGGCCTTGGCCTCACTAATGCTATCAGTCAACTTACCCTACTCTTACAACATGTCCTAATCAATCCACATTAATCCCTTAGCTTCCAACCACACTCTCTGTCCTTCAATTCCCTGAGAGGGTTCGCTCCTCCTTCTTGCAGCTGCCGCAACCCAGCCCTCATAGTTGCTGCCACATTCGGCACCCTCAAAACCCAAGGTTGTGCCTAGTTTGATAGTCCTCTCACTCCTGGGGCAGTCTTCCTTCCTCACTCCTTGGACCGGCTACCTTGGGTTCTAGGATTTCAGTGTTCGGCCAAGTAGCCAATAGGAAATTTATCCGATCTTAGCTGCACCCAAGCTGATAAGTCGAAGGGAACCTAATGACTCCGTTGCCGAAGAGCCTCTTTAGTGCGCTTGACTGCGGCACATGAGATCAGTCAACCAACTCCGATTTCCACTTCGGCAGCTAGAATTCTTACCTTTAAACTTCCCTGAATCTCCCTCCGAGCCTGCAATTGTGAATCCTCCTTCTGAGCCTACTAATTCAAGTAGCATTGCCCACATAACTGCTCCTTCTGCCCTTACTACCCATATTTAGAACAAACATTTATCTCATGCCCAACCATCTGCTAAATGCCCTTCCTCCCTTCGATAGACTCCTCATGCCCAACACTTGCATCAAGCTCCAGATTTCCACTACCCAGCAATGCAGTACCAGAAGCGCCCAAGAAAAACGAATATCAAAATAAAAGAACCCAACTTGCCAATGCCAGTTCCCAAGGGAGCCGTATGTCCCGGAGATGAGGCAACTGCCGCAGCAGCGCTCTTGTTGCTGGTGCCGCCCCCAAATCACGATTCTCTTCATGTCGCCGTCCTCCTCTCCCTTACAAATGGCAACTCAGCCTGAGGTGCAGATTTCGAAGCCTCCCTTGCCGTAGCCCCAACTCTCACCCTCCTCGAGGGTGGATGCGGCAGCGGTTCCTCATCTCTCCTAATCTCTTCCGAGTTCCTCCTCTCTATTTTTTTCCACTAGGGCGTTGCCCTACTTCCCCCCTGTTACCGCACACACTCCCTGTGCGGCAGCTGCCACTCCAACCCCCTGTCCGAGTCCCTGGACCCGCAATCTTCTAGGGTGCAGTGGCACCATACCCAATTCGAACAATAATCGAGCCCATTTAAGCTACGTAAACCCCAGGTTACAAGGCCTAAGGTCCAAGACTAAGGAACCCCTTTAATTACCTCCCAGATATTCAAGTACTAAGTATGAACATCATGTGTCTAAATTTAATTTCAACACAACTACAAATCTCCACTCTTTTTATGTTTTAATTAATTGATAAAAAACCCAAAATCTAAGCTTTAATGTATTTTTCACCTTGAGAGCACATGTGGGCACAAAGTTTGGGCTTATAAGTCTCGAAAGCAAAATAGGAGGGTTGGTTCCTTCCTATGAACTATAAGGTCCGGGGTAGGAGGAGTTAACTATTAGCATGGCGGAATGCGAAAGGTTAGTGCTCATAACCTTTGCTAGAAAAGAAAATTGACAAGATTATTAAAGGGGGCTAGCAATGGTTTTGACAATCATCCTCTTGTCTCCGACATGACTCTATGACTAGGGAATTACCCTCTAAAACGGATAACGACAGAGACAAGTACAAAAAATCATTAATTAATTAATTAATGCGTTCACTTTGTAGAACAACATACCTCAAGCAATTCTCCATGCCATTTGCAAGTTAGCACTCACTCTCTGCCGTGACTTGATTCTGTCCAACAATTCACAAGTGCCTACATAACTATTGCCGGTTAATTTCCTTTTCATTGTAATGACAACCGGCCAAAAAGTTGGGCATTGATAAGTGAGCCAATTTTTCAATGTAGCAAAATTATATCTACAAACACCATACACCATTCAACAACATCCTCCAAAGAACATATCAACATCCAACAACAATGATCAACAATTCATTACATACAAGAAACAACGACAATGATCAACGATTTATCCATAGATGGAGTTGAACCTGAAATAACCCATCAACCGGTTGATAGCCATGGATTTACTCTTTAAAATACCTAGGTCTTAAAACCTCGTATAAGATTTGAGGCCACAACATGATAAAAGAGCAACCTAACATACCATATTATATATAAAAATGAAATTTATCAACTGTTAGAGTCAAAATCAGTAGTATCGTCTTCACCTTCAAGATGAAAACGCCCTGAAAGGTATCTTTGTAGATGTGAAAACAACCATCTAAACTTTGTAGAGTTCTTCCATGAAGCTATGGCTTCCATTAGTACGTTATCAAGATCACCATGAAGATCTTCCATAGACACACGCATAATACATTTTAAACGCTAGCCGTCAACAATAAAATGCAATAATGAAGCAAAAGCTTCGCCTGTCCGCCATTTACCAAATCGCTACAAGCCTACAACGAACACATAACCTAAACCCTAGAACTAGATGATATCCGGCCCTAGATGAATCAAACCGCCTAAAATCCGCCTTTTTCACTATTCATCCGGGTAAAAATCCTCTTCCTCAAAATGGTTGCCGGTTGAAATCCATTTAAAAAAAAAACACCGGTTTCACATCCTCCACTTTCCCATTTCAACTAGATTTTTCACAAAACCAACCGTTGCCATTACACTAAATACCGGTTCTCCCCAGACATTGTAACTGAGCCGCGTCAGTTGGGGGCATTCATTGAGGGGTTGATTTGCAAGAAATGGGGTTGAAACTTGAAAACCTTGATATGGCTAGTGATGCTGGCTCGATTTTATCTTGTCTGCATGTCCAAGCATGCGTTCCAGAAACAAGTCCTCATCTAGGAGGAGGCCTCGGCCTGAAGGACTTGAACCCATTACATGTGCTCCTAACTTCCAAGTACGCAACAAAATTCTTAGAACCGGTGTCCATAGAGGGAAAGACAAGCTGACCGAGCGTTGACAAATCCTTCATGGCCAACTTCACATGTACCATCCTGTCATGTATGATACTAGAGGAAACTCCCATTAGAGGATACTCCCATTAGAGGATGTAGGACAACTTGTATCAGACTTTGAAACTAAAAAAACAACTAGGACAACTAAAGGTGGAACAAGAGGTGTCTTTCTACTCTTTCACTCTTCCAACTTCTTGACATCTAGGGCAGATTGCTTCGTAGATTCTTTCTCAACCTTCTTGTTTTGCTTCTCGACTCGTTTCTTGGCTTTCTTTTGGTTTGTAGATAGCTTTGACTTCAAAGCGCTCTTAAATATCTTGTCCACCTCCTTATTTGCCTCACTTGTCCTATATATTGGTCCGTACTCGTAATGAAATCTATTGCATAAACCAAAAAATCATGAGAACAATCCACAAAAACAGTCCAATATTGTAAGAAACCCTAAAACCCTAAACCCTATTCATCAAAATGCAAACTTCAAGTTACTTAATTGACAGGGCATGGTGCAACTTACTCAATCTTTTGCAAGAAACTTTTTTTTTTGCATTCTCCGCAATACCTTCCTTGTGCCCTAAATTGTAAACCTCATTGAATGCGCACGGGAAGTCTCACATACTCTGCTCAACAACAATAATCTTGGAGGTTGTCCCAAGGAATTATGGCTTTGCATGTATTCTTGCTCCTACCCCGTCCCTCGTTGATTTTCTCCTCCCAAGAAATGTCAGTCCTTTCAACGGGCCCAAGGGGTGGGATCTGCAACTTCGCCTGCAGATTTCTGAGAGTGACATCCCTAACCCTAAACCTTTCCTGTGCAGCAGATTTTCTATCCTTGTGGACAACTGTACTTTCACAAATTTGCAAATAAAAAATTGACGCCTCTCCATCCCCCAGATCCTCCAACACCTCCTCTGCTAAAATGAAACTCTTCCTTGAAGGAGACATGTTTTGCTCCTAGGCCCACAACGTCAACCTCCATGGCGAGAGACTAGGATAGCGTCAACACAAGTTACAACTATTCCAAACCCTAAACTAGCAACATGGCGCTTTGGACAGGTGTTGAGGAGCTCTGGAGTTCTCCAGCGGTGCGTGGGAGGAAGAATGGCGGAGATAGGGCTCGGGGTGGGGCTGGACGAACGGACGACGATTGGACAGATTGAAGGCCGGGTCGGGCAGGAAGGCGGACACGGGCAAGAAGGCCAGGTCGAGCAAGCAGGCCAGGTTAGGAAGGAAGGACGGGTCGGGAACGAAGGGCAGGTCGAGCAAGGCTAGATAGGATCGGGCTGCCTGAGCCTGAACGCTGCCCGCGGGAGGCGTCCTAGAAATGCTCGTAGCACAAAAATACAGAGATCCATTACTTGAGACTTTTGAAGAAATTGAAGATCTTGGTTACTCGAGACTTTAGAAGACATTGAAGAACTTGATCGCTTAGTAATTGAATAAATTCGAGGAACTTGGATATTTGGAATTTTTACTTGGAAATTGAAGAAATTTGAAGAATTTAGATATTTGGAACCTGGACTTAGGAATTGAAGAAATTTGAAGAACTTGGATACTTGAATTTTTTTCTTCTAAGTTAATTTGAATAATTTGGATACTTGAAATTTTGATTTAGGAATTGCAAGCAAATGGAAAATTTTAGAATTTGGTAATTCAAAATTTTGAGAATTGGGATACGTACCAACTCGTACCAATTATGAAATCTAGAACACTTGAAAGCTTAGATATATAAAGAAATTTGGAAATGAAATCACTTGTGACTTTGAAAATTGTACCATGCACAAGACTTTAAGATGAATCTATAAAAGTTTGATGCATTTAAGGACCCATTAGACCTATATTCGTTAATTTGGGACTTTTTTGGCATTTTGAGACAGTTACAAATATAAGAACATGGATAAAATCACACAGATATTGGAGAATGTTGTAAGATGCAAATACTTTGAAGTGGGTGTTCATATCAAGAACTCAATTAAGAACTCATATCAAGATGGTTTAGGTAGGACGACCCAAACATTAGACCATGTTGTTGTGGTCCATATATTAATTTGAGACAAGAGAAAGTCTCAAATTAACGAATATAGTGATACTAGCTAAAAATTAGGATTCAAAGACCATATAAGCACTTGGAAGAATGAAAAAAACGTTTTTTAAAAAATTATTACTTCCTTTGTGCACTTACAAGAGAAGATTGGTCAGGAAAATACTCAAAGAATAATCGATCAATCGGATCAATTTCAAGGAGTTTTTTTGAAGATTCAATCAACTGGATTAATCAAGGTAAAGAGAAGCCTCTTGTTTCAATCAAAGTAATCACAAGATGCAATCCAAAACATAGGTGTCCGAATTCAAACATTGTCGATGGGAATTACTTGATATATATAGTCATGAGGTTCGGATGTTGTAATCAATTACTAAGGTATGTGGTAGCCCCACTTGTAGAATCGACAATACATAGTTAGAATTCATCATCAAAGTCCAAGAGCATATGAGGTTGATTCAGCATGGTGAAAATCATCACGTGAAAGGAGGATGAAAGATTAATCATGCAAGAAGCCATAAAGTAGGAAATCACTCATCACATGCTACTTAAGATTAATTTTATTGGAAATTTTGCCTTACAACGACCATATTCTAATTTTATAAATTATAAATTAATGATTTATTAATATTAATCATACAAATGATCACAATTAATCAAAAAACTAGTGTGAACGAATTAGGGACTAAAATTGTTGTAGTTGAACAATTGATCTAGTACTTACAAATTTGGATTTTTTCATAAAAATTCATATTAAACATTATATGAAAGTAGAGGTATTGAGGATTACAAACATTTTTTACTCTATGGGGCACTTAAACCTTGACATTATGATTTTTGGGAAACATAATCAATATTACTTGAGCACATAAATGCATAAGGTTTCAAAATAGTTTCCAAAGGATAAAGTTTGAACCACATTAAAGTTTTACAAACTAAATAATAGGACATATACGTATGTGATCATAGACTATTCCAAAGAAGTTCAAAATATACTTGGGATATATCATCATTCAAACAAATTATATACAATGAAGTTAAGACATTAGCTAACCTACTCCTCCATAGTTATAAGATTTGTGTTCACTATTTAATAGCAAATTGCACCATCTAAGGTTGGGGAAGTCTACCGACTAGAAGGCAACCTCAACAATCTTTGGAAGCCAAGGGCTCGTCCTTATAAACTCACACCTAAACAAAGAATAATTTTTTTCTTTTTGTTTCTTGAACTTCACAACATTAACATGCTAAACGTTTAAAGATGGAATTCGCTTAGAGTGCTTTAAACAACAATGTGATTTTCGTGGCATCCTACACGATGAAGGTCTTTTCTCATAATTAGAATGGCCCAATGGTTACAAACGTGAGGCCCTTGGTTTGATGGGTTGTATAAGCTTCATTAGTGAGATACTTATCAAAATCCATAGCCTTACAAAGATCTTAATCATGCTACGTTTTTTAGCAGAAAAAAGAAAATCTAAACTATTAACAACATTGTTGTGGTTGACCACCATGGTCATTTTATTTGTGTAAACTTTAGTTATTCATGGTTTTTTCATGATGTCACATGTCTGCAAGTTATTTTCTTGATGCTATTTGGAGGAGTTACTTCACCCACACAAATGAATGCTTTGAGAGCTAGATGTCGTATTGTGTGGTAATGGCATGAATTAATTCAACAACTCTCCTATTGGCATACACATTTCTAATGAATACAATGTAACCATGAATGACCCGTCCGTGCTTTTCATACATGGGTTGCTTAATTGTATAGTGTTGCATGCAAAATGACCCCACCTAGTGGAGAGGTTCAATAAGGATGGCAAACCACCTTTGCACCCTATGCATGATTTCCAATTGTTCTTTACCTTATCAAATATTGATAGAGCATGGAGATTCTTAGTGTACTCTCAGTTTTGATGGCCAACAATACTACAAAGAAACCATATGGGTTCATGGTCCACCTCTATGTAGGCTTTAATTTCTTTTTTCTCACTATTCTCCATAAATGACTTATGGTATATGGATTGCAAATCATTTTTTGGCCATATGAATACATTTGTGATAAACATAATTCCTATGTGTACTATAATGATCCCCATCCCAAATATCCTTTTTTAATTTGGTACCCTACAACATGGTAGGTAGCATCTACGTTCTTTCGGTGTCGCAACCCTTGCTAGCTCCCTTAACAATCTTGCCAATTTTCATTTCTAGCAAAGGTTACGAGCGCTAACCCTTCGCATTTCGCCATGCCAATGATTAGCTCGTTCTACCCCGGACCTTATAGTTCATAGGAGGGGAACCAACCCTCCTACTTTACTTTCGAGACTCACCCCTTAATCAGTAACCAATCCTTAGATGTGGACATCCATCCATGGAAGTCCAATCTTATGTTGATCATCGCATTGCCGGAGCAACACTACAACAACCCAAACCATACTAGGCAACTTTGGCCTTACATTGGGCCAATGCCCATGGAGGCCGTGCCGTTCGGCCTCGGGTGGGTGAGGCCACACCACCTCACCCATATAAGCCTCTAGCACTCTATGCGGGGCCCCTACCCCACCGTCAAGAAACCTTTTGTCTCCCTACCAAGAGTTGGGGCCAAGTAGACATTTTCCCTTAGCTGTTGGGCCTAGAAGCCCCCAACAGCTTCAGACCATCATAGCTTCGTTGGATGATGTCTAATTCTGACAAGAAACCACTTCATCTTCATCTACGCTTCACGTGGATGCCGATTGACTCCTCACTTGCCTCATTTGGCCAAGTATTGAGGAGGTTAGGCCTGTTCAATGTTCAAACCTTGGCAGTCCCGGGAACCACTCCCAGGCCACTGCTGTACCAAGACAACGCCCCACTCAAATTGCCATAACTCCTAGCTCACACCTCCGATTGAGGTGTTCTTGAGCTTTTTGGAATCACCACGCCATAAGCTACGCATAGCTCATGGCCCTACCCTTGTGCCTCCTAGTCTCCGTGGGTGGGAGGCGTTCTCAACGCCCGGGG
The DNA here is from genome assembly GCA_950295325.1 of Polytrichum commune. Classification (NCBI taxonomy): domain Eukaryota; kingdom Viridiplantae; phylum Streptophyta; class Polytrichopsida; order Polytrichales; family Polytrichaceae; genus Polytrichum; species Polytrichum commune. The sequence continues at coordinate 50,862,210 of OX485806.1, read as the reverse complement.
CCCTCACCTACACTAGGATTACTTGGGCCCTCTCACCAACGGCGCCACAAGTCCTGGGTGTCACTCCGGGGTCCCCCTTGTGCCCATGGTGTTTCGGGCACTCCTCATGGAGAGGTGCATGACATTCGGTGAAGGAATTGGTCATTAAAGCACAAACACAAAACCTATAATTTTATTTTGGTTTTGTGCAAAATCAAAGCAAATCATTAAACAACATTGTTTCCTCTTTAGACCTTTTAGTACCCCCATTCTACCCTAAGTCAATAGTTGGGATGCATTTAGTTAAATGCTTTGAGTGCATTTTTAATTTATATTGGCCAGGCCGCCGCGTAATGCACATCTCCTTTCCTAAATATCCCAAATTGCCTAGCAAGTATTTGAAGCACTCGCCAAAATGAGCAAAATAATTGCACCAAATTATGGTAATAGTTGGAGTATGTAAAAAGAGTGATGTCATGAAAAAACCCTGGTTGGCCAAAGTCCAAATGTATGGACATATTGTCATGACTAACCACAATGGTGTTTATCATGCAATACAAATTTTCCCTCCTATTGAATCATTTGGTGTGCATATTGTTCTTCCAAGGTTTTGAAATCTCCACCAAAGTATTTTCGTTTATTTTTAATGCAGCCAAGGAAATCTATCTTCATGTTGCCAAGATGGCGTTGCACATTTGCATCCGGCCATTGGATCTCCTTTTTAAGAGAATAATTAATACAACCAAACATAAATATCTCATCATCACATGAAAAGGATCTAGACCAATTCTAATAACAAAATTTAAGTAAACACATCATCATCCTTCATAAATAAATGAAACTATTGCTCAAGAGATAATTTAGTAGGGCGACCATTAATATTCTTAGCCAACGTGGATGAGCTAGCACTATCAATCAAATGGGAACAATTGACTTGCACAATTTTTCAAACTCCCAAAGCATAAAATTTGAGTTGAATTCAAAAATCCAAAGAAATACATTCATGTTTAGCTACAAATCTCTAACGCCCACATTAACATCAACTGACAAATTTCCTCATTTTTTAAGGTTGTTGGCATTGAAGAAAATTGCTCACACAAATCATTGTGCACTCATTATGAATGTTTTTTGTTTTCAAAACCAAAAATCCAAACATTGTCATAAAATTCCAAATAGCATATTCTCTCAACACAATCTATGTAAAACCATAAGTAGAAAACTATCCCTATTGTCTTCCATTCCCTCTTCATCCTCATGATCATTTTCATGTTCATCACACCCCTCTACCTTGACATTGACAAATGGCAACATGCGATGATCATAACTTGACAACCTACTGTGGTGTGGTATTGTTGAAGTTGCAATCATAATCATTGCAACAAAATTTGCATATGATGATTGTGCAAGTAGGAAATGACATCACTTTCTTCATTGTCTTGGAACAATACAAAAAATTGTTAGGGCTCATTATGGAAGAATAATATATTGAAAGAGTTTAAAATGAAAAAAACATGAAGAAAATGGTAATCTTATGCATTCAAGCATATTCTCCTAAGCACTTTCCAATAAATTTCATTTTGCCACGGGAGATTGTCTTTGACACAAACCACCACAATGAGGTGAGGGTATAATAATGTGCAATGGTGCCAAGATGGCATATAACATGGCAAAGTCCCCCCAAATGTCAAAAATGTGGCGTCCACTATGTTGTCAAAGGATGAATAGATGCACCTCCAATCCACATATACATAGTGATGGTATTCAATGTTTAAAATCCATTATAATAACCATAGAAGATATATTGTAGTGCTTATGATTTATGAAAAACCAAATTCACATGTAGGTGCATAACATAGCCCTACATTGGGTGCCCATACCCATGCCCATGCCCATTCCCACCCATGCCCATGGGTTTTGGGTGGGCATGGGTGTGATATTATTGCTCATGGGTGGGCATGAGTTCGATATTATTATTCATGGGTGAGCATGGGCTAAAGCAAAGCATATTGGAAGGGGTCATTGAATGGGCTCTCATTCAATGCTTTCGAGGGTAAGAGCACCGAATCACCTTCACCCAGTAAGGTGAGTCCATCCTTCAGTGTGTCCCTAGGCTCCCAAGAATCCTCGGTCTTTTTTTTGTCACTTTCTTGTGCTTCTATTTTTCCCACCCTACCTTAAACCTAGTCCTGCCAAGAGGATTCCAAAACTCAAGAAAGAGAGGATGTTGTAAAGTGGTAGGGAGCGAGAGGAAAAAATGTTGTGAATCAAAACATGACCTGTTGCTGGAAACAACTCCCTCGCCGCCGGAAACAGCTACGGTGGAATCTGGTTGCAAATTCTTCCCCGATTTCTCTCGATTTGTCGATGCAATTTTGCACCCGCAATCCTTAACCCAATTTTTGTGGCCTAAGAAAAAAAGGTTTTGAGTTGGTGTCTGGAGTGTGAAGTGGAGGGGAAATTGTGGGTCGAAGCTTGGAGCTCCTGAGCGATCCACATCTGCCATCGCCAGAGCTTCGAAGTTGCAACACGTCCCCTCGCCGCCGGAAACAACTCCCTTGCCACCGGCGATCTCAACGTCCACTTTGTAATTGTTGTGTTTTGTTGCATTTCAGACAGTGAGATGATGGAATCACAAGTTCCCTGAACACCCAATCCATCTTTCGCACCTAGTGAGTAGTCCAAGAATGAGGTCTCAACTCCATGAGAGATTGATTCAATTCCACAAACATGAGTTCTCGGATCAGTCTTGAATCCATATATTTCTTTGCTCATTTGGAATTGTGGGACCTTTGGTCATAATTCTCCGCAAATTTTCACAAATTACTCATAACTTGCATTCTTGAGCGCAACAACTTGTCGCATTTTGAGAATTTGATGAAATATTGACATGCGGGATCGGCGGACAAAACATCTCTTTAATATTGTGCACAATGATGACGGCTGTCTGGCATGTTTGTAATATGTTGTGCTCCAAACGTTGAAGTTGAAGACTGCTGGAAAATTATCGATCATTTTAGAGGAATTTATAGAATATACCCCGATTCGATAAAGGAAATCCAGAGGATGTCAACAAGTAACTGGTTAGACTTGCAAACACTAGGATCTCAACCGGTTACAACCAAACCTCTCCCCGATCACTGCTCCAAATAAGGTCTTGAATCTGTATTTTACTTCGCTCATTTGGAGTTGGACCTCAACCTCATTGACCTATACATGTATGAGTGTGTCAGTAGAAATGGCGGTCCGTCTTCGCATAAAAAACTTGTTTGACTCATCATGTGCATTATGGGAAAACTTTATTTGAACATGAATTAGGGCAAATCTCATCAAGGCAAAACAAAAATTTAGCGCCCACAAGTGAGTGACTACTGCTTATTGAGATGGTGGCATCTAGCTCTAGTTTGCTAAATGCACAAGTGATCGAGAAGGAAGTAAAGAAGACATCGCCGAATGATGCCGATCGTGTATTTTCGCTGCGCAAGAACCATGCTGGTCTAAACTTTGCTCTTTGGAAAAAAATTGGCATCGTGCAGCAACATGTTAAGGACTGCAAGTACGCAACGTGCTTCAATTGCAAGAAAATATACACGTTCAAGAAAACCACAGGTACCAGCACCACGAGTGATCATAAGTGTCCTAAGGCTGAAAGATCGGGGAGTGGAGCAATGAACGTATTTGCAACAAAGGGCTTCCCCACCATACATGATAAGAAGATGTGAGCCCAAAATGGTGCTCACATGTGTTCTTAACCCTTCGAAACCATTAGAAGTTATGTTTTGATGTTTTATGATTATCCACAAAAATATAAAAAGAGTGAAGCTTGAATGAAGTTATGTTTAGTCATTAGGCTAGTGTGGAGAGGATTTATTAGAAGTAGGTAGCGTGAAGAAATTCCTTAGTTAGGTGAGCGTAGGGAGTGGTGAACCAAGGGTAGTTCCTTGGTTTAAATGTTTGAATTAGGATCTATGTTGTTAGTTTAAGAGACAAATGCTTAGAAGATAGGATGAGAGCCTACAAAGTAGGAAAAAATTACAAGGTCTTATCTTGAGGGTGTTCACCTACTCCCTCTCAACTCACTATATAAACCCTCACTTTTCCCTCTCTCATCCTCTTTCCTTCGTGCTCTTTGGCACCCCACGTGTTATAAGTGTGGGTGTGGGAAGCAAGAACGGAGCGCATGTGCGTGCAAGGCCTCAATGTGAAGAACCAAGACTAATTCACCTCGAAGTTAGGAGTAGTCTTTGGTTGAGACATTTAGAGCCTAGCTTGTTGTATGTGACTTATAGAATTTAGATTCATGATATTTAGATTTATAGTGTTTGGAATCATGGCATTTAGAATTGTAGCATCCACATTCATGTTGAATTTAAAGCTCTCTCTCTTCTAAGGAGTTGAGCTTTTAGAGCTTTGGGAAATACAGTATTTAGTTGCTGGAAATACAGTATTTAGTCAGAGGGTTAGTTGCTGGAACTACAGTATTTAGTTGCTGGAAATACAACATTTAGTTGCTGGAACTACAGTATTTAATCAGAGGGTTAGTTGCTGGAAATACATTATTTAGTTGCTGGAAATACAGTATTTGGTTTAGAAGTTAGACAGCTGGGACATTAGATTGGGTCATAGTTAATTAATAAAAATATTACCTAATGCTAATTAGGTAATGAGCATTTAGCTAGGGAGTTGACTATAAGGCATCATAAGGTGATATCAAGGGGGGGAACTTGTAGTTAAGTTGTTGGGATTGTAATCAAGCACTTAAGGGTGCCATGGCGAATAATGAACAAACTTGGAAGTGAATGGCGAAGAATTGCGGAAGAGGATGTAATGCTAAGTGATGAGAGTGATGAGTGTTTTTTAACACTTGTGTATTCATCACATGGAGTCAACAAGTCACAACTTCAGCGAGGTGACGAGCACTAGTGAAGAATCAACGGCTAGAACTAAGGTTTCAAGAGGGAAGTCCTTAAGAGCATGTGTAGCTAAGGCCGTGGGATGGACCCTTGAGGCGGCCAATGCTATACCCACTCAAGAAAATTGCATTAATAAAACATCATGACTTAAGAGAAGTTGGGGGTTCATTGAGATGGGACTTATATCTTATGTTGCTACTTTTGGTGTGACACATGCGAGTCTCAAAACCATCACCCGGACTAGGACGCTTAAGGGTGGTGGGTTTGGCCTCACAGAAGACGATGACATTTGTGGCTGCCAACTTTTGCGCGATTGACCTCCAACCATTTGAATCGATAGCCGGACAGGGTTTGAAAAAGCTTGTTCAAACAACTTTGAACATCGATGTTGCAAGCAATAAGTGACTCATGGTTGATGACCTGTTGTGTCAACCAATTACCCGCCAGACGCAATATAGACACTCGCGCGACGGCGGGGCGCGCTATAGTGGCAAAGCGTCTTCAAGAACACATTGCTACTGACGTATCCATGGCAAACACCCTTGATCTCTAGACGGACAGTATCAAGAAGGTAGCTTATATATCTGTCACGGTGCATTACATCGATGAAGAGTTTGCTCTGTTTGATCGAACATTGCATGTGAAGCTTGTTCACGATGAGAGCCACACCGCTGTTATGGTTTTGGACGAGTCCAAGGAAGCTTTGGACATCTTCGGTATCAAGGATTTGGTGTTTGATAAAATCACTATTGTGGCGGATTGTGGATCGAACATCGTTGCCGAAGATGGCATTTCAAGCGAGTTTGACTTGTTAGGGTGCATTGATCATAAAATCACGAATTATTTGACCTACGTACTCAACAAGACTACGAAACATGTCGATGGTAAGAATAACAAGTTTTTTTACCGATACCTTGATGAGCCCAACATGGCGGCCCTATACGCTCTCATTGACGCCTGTAAGAGTTTGGTCGCATACTTATAAAAATCAAATCTTCAATCAAAGTTGTCAAAGATGCTGAAACAAGATAATGCAACCAGATGGAACTCGCTATACCATTGCATGCTTAGTGTTTTTGAAATGCTAATTGAGGTGATTGATCGATTGAAGCAGAAGGATGCACTGTAGAAAGTTGCCTCAATCTCAGAGACATGTTTGAAACAGTTAATTGACTTGTTGGCACCATTTCAGAAGGCAACTTTGGATCTCGAACATTTCAAAGAGCCGACACTGCACAAGGTTGTATTTTGGCGATTTCAACTGTTGAAACATCTAAAACATGTTATGAACGATGTGATTAATGACGATGGTACCGTTAGGACGAGCAAAGACTCCCCTTCGATCATAGCTTGTAAGTGCCTCTTGACACCACTAGTGCAAGAGAAGATGGAGCTCGACATGCTCCATGTTGTAGCAACACTTCTGGATCCCGTTATGAAAAACCATATGTGCAAGATGGAGGTCCCCGACGCTTTAGTTACTAAGGCAAAAACAAAACTAAGGGAGTTTATGCGCTCGATTGGCACAGGGGAGGTTTTAGCTAATTTGGATCACGAGAAAGATGATGCACCGGCCCCACCACAAAAGAAGTGTTGTAATGATGACACGATGTCTATGTACGATGAGTTTGAGGATGAGTTAGAAGAGATTCATGACAATGGGGCTGAGATCGTAGTTGTTAGCAACTTCGATGCACGTATTGAGCTTGAGTTCAGTATGTATGAGACATACAAGGTCACCGATCTCGAAAAAAATGAGATCATTACAGCGGTGAGCTTAGCATTGCCAATGAATTGGGATACCATTGCTAAATTCAATATTCTTTTGTGGTGGAAGTTGAAAGGAGCCCCCACATTCTCCATCATGTCATGCTATGGGTGGGCATGGATGGGCATAGGTCGCTGTTGATGGGCATGGTCTGGGTATGGGCGCAATTTAAAGGAAAATGTTGGGCTCTGGTGCATAAGCATCAAGGATAATTGCTCCCGGTTTAATCAATGTTTTTCTTTGGTTTTGTAGATATTCTAGATTTTTGTCTTATCTACTTCTCTATGACACATTTCTTTTCATGAGCATCAATTCTATAGATGTCCACAGTCTCTATGTCTACATGTGAGAGGACACCCGAATTTGGTGAGAGAATTTGTGGGCATGTGAGGCCAAACCCACCACCCTTAAGCGTCCTAGTCCGGATGATGGGTTTGTGAATCACATGTGTAGTATCAAATCTCAATGATATAATAAGTATCCTTCATATCAGTGAACCTTCTAGTTCTAAAGTTCATGATGTTTTATTAATACTTGTTTCCTGAACAAATGAGGCCTTAGCCTTCTCCAAAGTCCATCCCGCGGCTTTGGCCACGCATCCTCGTAAAGACATCCCCCTAGCACCATTAATCTTTACTTCCTTTGCCTTGCCATTGCTAGGATCAACCACATTCCCCATTCTTGAACAAGTAACTTATTTTGACCAATAAGATGTAAGTGTTTAAAAACACTGTCTTTGATGATCCACCCCAATCACATTCATTAGCAAGCCACGCCTCACGCTAACTAGCCTAATAAACCTAACACGTACATACGTGCTAGAATAATCTAAAATGCATAATTTAACCTATGCTTAGTTTTAAGCCCTTAAGCTGCCCCAGTAGCCTAATTTGGTTCGTCCCAGTTGCTTAGTAGCACTAACTCAGTTGTCTCGGCTGCTCCAGTAGCCCTCCTTCAGTTGTCTCGGCTGCTCCTGTAGCCCTCCTTCAGTTGTCTCGGCTGCTTAGTAGCCTAATTCAGTTGTCTCGGCTGCTCCAGTAGCCCTCCTTCAGTTGTCTCGGCTGCTTAGTAGCCTAATTCAGTTCGGCCCAGCTGTTTAGTAGCCTAATTCAATTCGGCCCAGCTATGGTTGAACAGAAATTTAATCAATCCTACAACCATTTTCAACTCCTAGTAGTTAATCTAACATTCCTCTAATCTATTAACTAATACTTAATCTATCCTACTAATTTCCTCAAGTTAACCCCCAATCACACGTGTCTATCTAGTAATTCTAAGGGGTCCCTCCACGTGAGAGAGATTGAGAGAGAGAGCTTAACTAACTACCTTCACTACAACTAATAACCCACCTACGTGGCTCGAGCTCTTAAGAGCTTGCTCTCTTGAGAGCGCTTGATGGAGAGAGAGGAAAATGAGAGAGAAAACACCTTAAGTAGCAAAGAGGGAGAGAGGGAGAGAGGGAGAGAGGGAGAGAGGGAGAGAGGGAGGATTAGCACCTCCAATCACAATCCCTTAACCTTCACCTCTAAAGTAGGGACTAATCCCCTTCCACCAAGCTTCCTTCTTCCTAAACTAACAAGGTGGATCCAAAAGTGGGCATTTAACCCGCGGAGCTCGCCTTGCCTCACCTTACCCCTTACTCACATAATCAAGGCATTTTCCTATTGAAATCAAACCTTGGAATAATCACACAACACCACCTAATGTCTAAAGTTAAATCCACACCACACTTCACTATTTTTATGTTTTGTGAATAATCATAATACCTCAAAGTCAAACTAAAATTGGTTTCGAAGAGTTAATCACCACATGTGGGCACCATTTTGGGCTCACAGGGCATGATTGGAACGATAAGAACATCATTTTATGAAAATGCCAAATCTACAAACAATGAAACGATTTTATTACATTCAATGTAGGCTAGTCCAAATCTTGCAATTTAATCTAGAACAAAAACATGGAAACAACACATTACGTTAAAGGATTGGATAACTCTATGTATTGTAAGCAATGTATCCACTAAGAGACACAATGGCAACTCATTCATGCCCCACCAATCTTTTGCCACTATGAGATCATAGGAGGTCAAACATCCTCATTTTGTCCCTAATATTCTTAAACCATGAGAGAGAAGAAAAAAACTAAACATCTTTGGTAAGGCATGCAATTTGCAAACTAAAACAAAGCCTCTATATATCTTCCAATTGGTTGCATTCTAGGGAAGAATGACATTTGAAGGAGAGGAAACCTCAAAACATGATACCTTTGAGCAATTATGCAATTTTAATATCAAACCCACCAAATGTACAAAGAACAAAGTTTGTATGTGTGTGTTGTCCTCGACCAACCCACTAACAAAAAAATTAAATAAAAATAAAAATAGGAAAAAACATATAATTCTATAAACAAACATTTGAAGGAACATGTGAATGTGAAACAATGATTTCTCTTATCATAAGAAAATAAACCATAGCGCAAGCAAAGATGATGCAAAATGCAAGGATGATACGTATCCAAATTCAAATGTGAAGATCATCACCATGTTTTGGTTTGCTCCATTTAATCAAAGTTTCGATGGATGTATTCTCAAAAAAAAAACACCTTGGTTGTGTTTGTCCCTCCAGTCTCTATTGTGCAACCTATTGCGAGTGGTCGAGAAAAGAAAAAGGGGGAGAAAGATCCAACCCAAAAATATATATAAATGAATGCATTATCATATAAGGGTGCCCAAGTCAATATTAAAGGCACGATCTTGAATTGGAGGTGGAGGAATTTAAGCATGTTTGCACTTACCTCCTTGTTTCAAAGAGGGTTGTGGGTCCTCCTCACAAAGATCCTCAATGTGTTGTGAAGCTTCCACAAAGTGCCGCAAAACCTCATCCTTTGCAAGGTGAAAGGAGGCAAGGCAATCAATAAACCATGGGCAAAGTTCCATAATAGGATGTTCCCACAACTTCATTTGAGAGGTTGTAACAACACAAAATTCAATCACCTTATTAAGGCCAAGATGACAAATAATGTGGGAGGGCCTATAATGTTATTGCTTTGTAGATTTCAAATTTTTTTATGTACACACCAAAGAGAAATGAATTTATATCTGGATAAGGCCATCGAATAAAAATATTAAGGTGTATATACAAGAAAATAATGTGGTGAAAATTTGTAAAACATTGGTTTGTGTGGACTTGCCCAACACAATTTCACCAACAATTTTTGTAAGCTTTGTGGACTTGGTGAATTAATATCCACCAAGGGGCATTTTTCTTTGTCATTTAAAGCCACGTGTCTATAGGACCCCTCATTAAAACCCCCCATAATAAAATTTCATGACCCTAAATAAAGTATACTCACAAACCGTAGACTACATAATAGTCTCATATATGTATACAAATATTTTGAATGCCCGGAGTAAATTGGCTTGATTATGATTTCAAAATATGAATGGTTGGTAGAAGTTTGACACTTTTTGAAGGCGTGTCCATGAATAACTTCATAAATGATAAATTTATTGAAGTATGATGCGGGGGATGGCAATTCTTGCTTTGCAATTTGGCATGTATGAGCATCTACACTCGATATAATACACAATGAGGACAAAAATCAAATTATGTATGTTTTTCATATGTACATGTCTCTCATTAACAGTGATCATCGTGGTGTTTGGTTGCATGTGGCATACATGTACACATTATTGCAAGCATATATGTACACATGTATAGTTATGATTAATCATTTGATATATGCATCACCTAGTTGTAGAACTTATACAAAAATCTTAGTTTTTTTAAGTCAACACACTTGGATTCGATAGTTGCGGCAAACATATGTTCTTATATGGTAGTCATATTGGAATTGGGGGGGGGGGGGAGGGACAATATTCTCTAAGAGTTGGAGAAATCCATATTCAACACTTGTAAAGTTACAAACTTAAAATGCCTTCGGTCCACGTATGGTACCTTCTTCATGTAACCTTGAGACATATTCAAACACCAAACATTACTATGCACATCTCCCCACCCACATTTCCACCTCCATACACCACCCTACCAAATCCCCATCACCACACCCCCAACCAACCCCCTCCGCCAACACACCCTCGCCAAATGGCCCTGATGCTCAAGCATATCTTATAGATGCCATTTATGGCGTCCGTATAGACTGTAAACTAGATTCCAATGGCAACACAAATCCAATCACATGTAACTTTGTCACTAGAAAGGTCATTCAATTTGGAATACATATGGGAACCTCTTTGGACCCATGACAACTATGACCCCATCCACAATGCTCATATTTTCACCAAGCACTACACCCAAACCATGCACGACCACCTACACAAGATACACCACAAACACTACCTACAACCTCAAACCACATACATTAGCTTTGTTGAAAAACCATTGCATTTCCCACACATTTGCCAAACACACAAGAATGTAATCCAAACATTGATAGAAACAACACAAAACCCACCCTTCACATCTCTGCCTCCATTGCACGTCTCCACACATCCACAAATATTTTGCCACACACATCCAATGGGTTCATAACCAATACCAACGACATCACAACTCTTCACTCTTCCCAACAATAAATTCCCTTCCTCAGAATGTCAAACTTGAACTAATATGGCTCATCCAAAATTACACATTAGACCTTATCCCCCCCACCTCCTACCAACCCCACTACAATTAGACATCCCTTGCCCATAACACTATAACCCCCTTCTATACTAGCATTTCTTGAATAAATTCATTCTCACTCACTCATTTTTACTATTCTAAGCCATTTACATGCCCCTTCAAACTCCACAGCTACCATTCCTCCCATCCACGTGATGCAATCTTTGGTGCCACTGTTACGCCCACTCTACCCAGTGGTCGAGGAGAAGCCTAGTCTACCTACCGTATTCTCAAGCAACAATAAAAACACCACATTGGTCCAAAACGGTAGTGCACACATACCATGAGGCCCTTACCATTTTCATCTGGCCACACAAAAATTGGTGCAACAAAAAACACCCCCTCTCAAGCCACCACCCAAACACCTAGGTACTCGTTTGCCTCAACCCACACATTCTCAATACTACCCCCAAACACAATTCCCATCATACCTAGCCCGCATTGAACCCAAAATCATCACGATTCTATGCATATAACAATTTTGACGACCATTCATTATCCTCATCTTTGTTGAATGTTCAAATGTTGTTTTGAAGCTACGTCACAACTACCACAATTCCCCCTCACACAAATTTGAACCCATTGGACACCCCACCAAGGTCAACCTATGTAAATATGAATACATACCCCACATTTTTCCTACTACTTTGAATATTCCCCATCCTAACCCTACTCCTCTTAACTTTGTTCTTCATACAACCACAACTAAGATATCCTACACAAATGGCTTTCTCGCCCCCCCCCCCCCCCGCGGTGGCAAGGCGACAAAAGCACCATTAAGCAAGGTATTTTCCACCATTTCAACAAAACCCAAAACGCATATAGACTCCTTGCAAGACAAAATATCCTACGTGCATAGCTAACAACCATCTTCTTAGCCCTCCACTTCACCAAATACAACACCACACATTCATGTATCTTTATAGACAACCTCAATTTCATCTACCTTCTCCACAACCACCTCTCCCAACCCTCCTCCCAGCACAACCACCCCAACAAATTGCTTATACAAGACAATAAGTGACGACTATGATAACACATATCCCCCTTAATGCTCCAAAACATCTGCACACTATGTTATAGGATTGGTCTCGTGGTGGTTCATCTCTTTGTGGTCTGATATGTGGACCATAACCTCAATTTTTATTTCCATATTCATTTATTCTCCTTGGAATTTGTGTTGTTTTTTTACTACCCTCGGGATTACTGTACTCATAGGGTTAATGTGTGGAATTCCCATATTGTAATTCCTCCTTGGATATCCAAATGCATTACTAACTAGGTAGTCGTTTGGCCTATCCATCCCCCTGCTAAACTAAATTTGTTTCCTAATAGACATGTAGCAACAAGATGGGGAAGGGGTATAGTAGGGGTTGTATAAGAAGGATAGGAGAAGTGTAACATCAAGGGGTTGGAAGTAGCAAATTGAACAGTAGTAGAAAAAAGAAATTCCAATGGAAATCGTCCTTGCCCAAGATGTCTATTGTCTATAAAAAAAATTATCAATTGAAATTATGATTCCATATGTCTTGGAATGTTACATCAATTGCAAAGTTTTTGGTTTCCTCCATCATGGACTCCGTCTTTCCATAAGTCACGTGAAGGTTGAAATCTTACATGTGTTAGTGTGGCAACATCCATGACTGCAATTGTTGCCATAGTCATTTCAAGCTCCTAAAGCGGCCATAATTGATTCACCCGTATTGTAATGCTCATAATCCCCATGTCTAACAAAATCTAGCGGTCTAGATGTTTTTTTTTTCAATATTTTGGAAATTCAAAACCACCATATATGAGCATCAAAACCCCAAGAATGAACCCTACAACATGATGCCTCAAACCATTCAATTATCTTGGACTAAGGAATAGACATCCCCCTGGAGTTCCAAATAAGAATCAAACCCAACACATGTTGCAACAAATCAAAAAACCGTGCCTTCATAATATCCACCCTTGATATACACATCGCCCACAACCAAAACATGTATCCACTCAAATGGGCCTACAATGCCCTTGTCGTTTGTCAATACTAGGGACCACCTTCGACATGAGGCAATAGCACTTGACCCATAGCCCTATTTAATAAAACCGTCCATGTTCACATATGAGCTTGCGGCTATGGTCAAGGTGAAACATCCCTCATTCATGCCAAAACTCAAGGTTGATGTTGTCTCTCTGAGAGTTGGAGCCATGTGTGTGTGGGGCCCTTTCTTAAAGCCCCTCATGTAGAAAATTCTCATGGCAAAAAATGAGAGTATGCAAACTTGAGGAGAGAGGGAGTGAGTGGCACCCAATGAAACATGTACGGTTCCACATGGATGTACAACTTCATTTTTGGTGCACCCTATGGTCCACCTAATCATACTGGGGGATATTCAAAGGAGCCGGGTATTTTCAACCAACCATGTGGGAATCTAGGGCTTGCCATTGGGGGAGACATGTGCTGACATGTTTGTCCACGCATGTTCAAGGTGTTCACCTTTGAAAGGAGTTAGTAGTTGTCAAGGGCTTTGTAATACTCATTATTCATTTCTCGGGATTACATAGAACTTATACTAAATTGAAAATGAATCAAAACCATAATTCATGACGATGGAAACATTGGAGTCAATTTTCTTACTAGTTATTCAAGAAGCAAATGTAATAAGAATTTGGCTAACATAGTATTGATAATGCACAAACCAAAAACAAAATCAATGGGATAGGTTGCAAACCATAGATAGAAGCACAATGAGAAGGTCATCGATTATGAGCAGCTAGCAAGTAATTGTGCAACCTCTAAGAAAGCTCCAAGCTACGGTAGTAGCCACATCACCATAGCTAAACAAACATTAGCAAAAATACAAATTTCCGAAGGGAGTTAACAGCTGGGGAACATAGGTTTAACGGGGTGTTGGGAACAAAACCAAAAGGAACGTGACCACAAAATAGGAGCCACATGGAAACACCCAAAAATCATGCCGATTTAGGGTTTATAAGCCACATGAATAGGGTAGGTAACCCATGGTGACAGGGTAGGCATAAAACACTAATATGGAAATGTTAATGAACTAAGGAGATTATGAAACATTGATGTCATCATTTTTGGAACAAATTATGAGGATATTATTAGCATTACGTATATTAGATTAATACTTAAAAAACATTGATAATTCTTTTTCTTGCAATTCAATCATATTAGGCCACCTCAACTATGCCTTGAGGATGAGATTAATTTTCAATTAAATTATAGTGTAGCATATTACACCCACACATATACAAAGCTCCCATATATATATGGATAAGAATTTAAAATATGAACATATGAATAATGTGATGGTTATAACCATTAGGATAAATTTTCATCTACAAGTGTCATACACATGTCAGGATTTAACCAAAAGGGAATAGTGGTTATAAGATATCTGAATTTTAGTTAGAAAGAAGATTACTATATAAAGGAAGATTTTTTTGGGAGATATCTCTTTTCATAGCAATGAACTCTTCTTATGATCGAGTGTCAAACAAAACTTGAGCTTACCTTGTATCTTTATTCTTGGAGACCATTTTTCGGAATATGCTTACAATTTCTCTCCACCCAAGAATGTGATGTCTCTTTTTCTCAAATCTTTTGCGAGATGTTGGGTGTCATGATAGTTGAATGAGTTTTCAATGGACAGGATAGTATTTTTTTTTTAGCAAACACTCAAAAGATTAGTGCGGGGGTGAAATACAAGTGCTCAAGGTTTCAAAGAATGATTGGAGTTTTGAATCAACATGATGATTGCATTAACCTCAATACACATTGAAGCTTGAGTCAATTAATTGTTTGTTTTTCTTGTTTTTTGTATTGAACCTCCTAAAAAATGAGCATTATCAAGTGAATACGTTAATTATGAGAACTCACTTACTCTAAGTTGAAGTGCTTTGCAAAGTTTAATCATCTGAGAGATTACGGAAGTCTTTACTCATCTTTGAATCACACATGGGGTTCTTGTGGAATTGTATGATTAAATATGTAGAATATTATATTGATTATTTTGTCAATGTTGTTAAACATGTCATAAGCATGATCAACATATATATATACACACACACACACACACAAAGATATAACACTTGGGCTAAAAGAATATTGACATAAGAACATGTATCTTCTACCACTTAAGATATTAATTTTCAATACTCACTATTGCTATAACTTATCAAGAAAATGATTTGGTAATATGTAAACTAACACACTCTTATAATAAAGTTCAAGGTTGATTTTTGAATTGATGCGATTACCTATATGCATGAATTGATGTTGTAAGTCTTACACTATTACGGAAACCATAAAGTGAATTAAGAAATTGACCTTCTTCGAGAAACTTAATTGGGACCTCAAAGAGTTTTTTTGGTCATCAATGGTTAAGGACTTTGATTGATGTGATTTCTCTTGCTATGATATGAAAAAAACTTTATGATATTAATACACCTCCAAGAGCTCCATCTTCGTTGAATTTCATAATCAATGAGCCTTATATTTGAGAGTGAAAATAATTAAGATTGAGATCTCCTAACTCCAAAGTAATTATATTCAGATCATAGGAAAAAGAAAAGGTTAACACTTTATTTAGGGTTTAATTGAGCAAATTAATGAGACACAATAGTTTCTTGAATGATTATAAAATAACATGATGCTCCACCATGAGTCTTCCTAGCTTATTTGCGAGAAAACGACCTACGGAGTTCATCAAATATACATAAAGGAAGAAAATTATTTCATCTAGTTTTTAAAAAATAAATAGATAAATACTATTTTTTTAAGGGAATTAAATATTTCACATATGCCAAACAAAAAGGGTGAGGGTTGTTGCATATAGATTTGCATGCCCAAATCATCATGTTTTGGACCAAAGGTGGGCTTGTTTATGGTGGCAACAACATGGTTGGTGAATTCACGGTTTTTTTCAAATTTTGTGGTGTTAGGTGGGCTTGCAAAAAGGCAAAGAAAAATGATCCACGACAACAATGTGAATAGCAATGCTCATAGGCACTTGTGGTTACATTCAATCACCCAAGGATTATATCCTACTAGGCATTGAGGAGTGATAGTATGGAAAACTTTAGTTGGTGGTGGAATGTGGGATTTCCCTACAAGGATTGGGAGGGATGCAATTTGCAAATGACATCGCCACTTTCTAACACTTTTAAGGAGAAAACAACTTTGGATGGGGTTTTTCATGTGCATAATGGGCAAACCCAAATGGTATCATATGAGCGGTGAGGAATGAACGGTGAGTGGTGTTTTCCAATGGATTAGGTTAACAAAAAGTTTGGACTTACTCATATTGGTACACTATAACTATGGCACTTACAGTAATCCAAAATGACATGCAAATTTTTTTGAGACGGTTTAGCAATCACAACCATGTTTAAAATAATACATAATGATTTTTTAACAACCCTAGAAACATTCCACCACTTCACAAAACCAAAGGAGACATTTTGCATACATGTATTTCAACCTTCAAGCATGCTCATTCAATCTTTGTTGGTATATAAATTCAATAGAAATAAATATAAATACCATGTCTACCAATTAGAATATTTGAAATACAAATCTCTTTATCACAACTACAAATTTTGAGCACAACTACTAGTATACAATGATGTATGCAAATTTCATTATGAAAAATTATTAACGGGCGTCCTTGTTTCTTTTTTTTACCTTGTAATCTACAAAAGGGTTCCAATTTTGGCTTATGGAGCTATGGCAAATGATTAGAACTAAAGAGGTCACCATAACTTGAGCAACATTCTTTGCATATGGAGGGAGGACAAAAACAGGTGGAGGCAACATGATGCCTATCATTAATTTGCAATTATCAGAATCAACAAATTAAAAAAAAAATCAAACTTCACTGAAATGTATATCAAATAAGTTAGGGAAATGCAAACATACATAATTTTAACGTGTGATCACTTCGCAACCATGCGTCGTCTCCATCAAGTGAGGTCACATGGAGAACTTGCAAATTGGGGAGGAGGGTTAGCATTGCATATGGGACCAAAGACCACATCAAATTTGGCCTTATCCCCCTCATATGCAACAAGGTGGTGTCTATTGTGTTTGCAATCTATAAAAACACACCTACACCATGCATCGGTAGATAGATTGTTAATAATCATAACGAAAACCAACATTGAGGTGTGATGTGAACAAGGTTGTAGACAATGTTTACAATAACCTATGGATGCATATGCATCAAGGACCACGGGCCTAGGTTTAGTTGGAGCCTCAAGTAGGATTTGCATTGCACCATGTTCTTTCTCTCATCCACCTCTCCATGGGACCTTCCTATGCACGAGTTAAGTTGATGCCTTAATATAATTGAAAAGAACATCTAGGGAAGGGAGGTTAATCCCCTTCTTCCACCTTATTTTTCAAAAATAAAAATATAGTGTAATATTATAATAATTTTACATTTGAAAACAAATGATCAAAAATTAAAATTTTGCTTGTGCAAAATGTTTATTTTAAAAAAGTGACGTAGGGGGGGCTTAGTGCCCATTTTTTTTTTCATGTGGTCATTTGTATCAGGCATTGGGGGGAGTGAATGGGAGGGGCATTGCTTCCCCACCCAATACTAACCTTATATTCTACCAAGATGGAGGGGAGGGTTGATCACCTCCCCTTGCCAAAAAAATCAGACAATGGGAGGGTTTCAATTTTTTTTTCCTCAACAATTAAAATCAACGCTTCAAAGAAAGTGTTGATCACCTTCCCTCCACCAAATCCAAGAACAAATAATAAAAATTATGATGGAAAAAAATGATAATTTCTTTCGGAAGGGGGGGGGGGATTGTCATCCAAAATCTTGCCCAAAATAGTCAAATTTTTAGGTTTGATGATTTGTTAATTGAACTCTTGTGTGTGAATGTTGATATAATATTAAATTTTAATTTAATGCTTACTAAGTACAAAAATGGTTAGTAGCTGCTAAAAATGAACATTTTGACTATTGGCCATGATTAAAAAAGAGCCCATGAAGCTACAATAGACATGTGGGTAATGACAAACAACTTTTGAGCTCAGCTTTGGACATACACACCTTTTGATAGCTGAGGCTTTTGCTCCTCTCTCTTATTTAATCTTGATTATTCAAAGCAATCAAGGATTAACTTGAATGCAAATGCATGAGTGTTAAAGTCCTTCTAGGAAAGATAGAGGAAATTCTACCATAGCCAAAGTGCCTAGTGCCAATGTTTAATTATAATAATTGGAGGTAAATCTTTTTTTGTGAATTTATCTTATGCAAATTCCATGTGTGTGTAACAATTTTGTTTGTGTGATTATCTAAGCCATTGTTTGAATACCAAAGTGTGAAGCCTTTGGTTTTTAAGGTAAGATATTGGAGATATTGTTGTTAAATTTTCTCGAGAATGTGCATGGCCATAAAAAATAATTGGGTCACAAGGTCTGAAATTCTTTGAGAAGATAGTGTCACATATGGTCTTAGGTAGGAAACTTTCAATTGTATATGAGGGAAGAGTGGCGAGATTTGTTGCTATAGAAATTGTAGTTTCCGAGTTACTTGTAGATTGGGCAAATTGTCGAGAGGGAGTGAATGGTCTTATGCATACAACTATTCATATGAATGTGTGAAGTATATTTCTCTATGAAATTATCTTTTGCAAGTTTTCTTTGATTGTGACAATTGGCTCAAAGTGTTTTGTGAAACAAATATATGAATTCTTGGGAAGAGAGTGAAAGTCAGTCAGTCAAAATTGGTTAAATACCATTGTTTGAAATATAGCACTCATGTGTGAAACTCTTATGTTAAAATGATGAATATTGATGTGCAATCAACTTTGTGAATGGCAAATGTCTGGATGTAATTGTTTAAATAATTGTCTTACCTCTCAAAGAAGATGATTAAAAATTGAATTGGACATTGTCAGTACAATTGTCAAACTATAGGATGTGAAGCTTTGAAATATGGATAATTATCAAAAAAACAAACAATTTTCTGAACATAAACCATTCATGAGAAGTTAGCGTTGAATTGTACTTAAGAAATATCTTATTTAAGAATTGTATAAAGAAAAAATTGAGCAGGGCCATAAGCAGGAGCGCCGCAGATGAAATGCAAAGGCTCAAAGCTACAAACTAGCTATGGTTTTTTAGAAACCCAAAGAGATGTAGCAGGTTGAGAGAATGGATTAGTATTTGTATCGACCCAATTGTCCCATCATCAAGGCAAACCATTGTCAAAGCTCCCATGGCGGCAAAGTCAGGTTTGCTCATTGGCAAGTAACATTTCACAAAGATTTGACGACTACCCGATGTATCTTGACCATTGTCCTTTGATTCACTAAGTGGCCACACATATTGAGATTCAGGTGACATGATTACACTAACTTAGGTACTTTACATTATAGACTAGTGGTTAGATAAATTGACCATTTTTTTTAATAATTTTATTTTAATTCAATGAACTTATTATGACATAGAAGGATAACCTAAAAGTATTTAAGCTACAAACATAAAATGAATTCCAAAAATTATTGGAGTTGAATGTGCATTACAAAAAATGATACAAGAAATCAACATGTGAATTGTTGTTGACGTTAATAATTCAAATCAACATATGAATGAACCATGGCATAGGCATACATACTAACTTGTTATGGCCTATAATTCCTGAAACTTATAGGATATTGTCTCTCAATTGGTTCAAGTAAGGACAATTTTCCCACAAACTCATGAAATCTAAGATAAATCAATTAACGTTGCAACCTGCAGGATTTGTTCTACTATGTTTCATGATCCACTAAATTATCAAATAATTAAGGAAGATTATTGCTCATTTTAGAGTGCCCTTGGTGCTAATTACATGTGGTTACTAGTTACTCAAAAAGACTATTGATGAGCCGTGACTCCTTCCATTGCAATTTGTGGTTTAGCAAGTCAATACTCTCGGACCATGGTTATAAGGGGGAGACTGCACAATTGCATCAACTGCATTGAGTACCCTTGTAATTCACTCATCAAACACAATTTATCCTTGGAATCATATAAAACAAGGTCCCACCTAGGTTTTGATACACAAATCCCACCTAAAACCATTATGATCTATCATTTAACTTACTAATGACACCTATAGGAGAAACTAACACTCATTCAACCTTCCATGCATTATTTTGTTAGACGGAGCCCAATCCAAAAAGCTATCTACATGAATCACTTGTGTTTTGACAAAATAAGATATACGGGGGAGGGGTCGATGAATGGTCCTTACTCCTTTCACCCCCAAAAAAACCCTCAAGCCAACGTAGTAGAAACCCTTGTAGAAGGTAGAGGGATCAACTCCCCCCCCCCCCCCCCCCCCCACACACAGACACACACAAATCAAAGATTGGAGATGCGGGTTGATCACCTCCCCCCATGCCAAGAAATAAAACATGATGAAGGGAAAGGGTTGAATTCTTCCTTCAAAACACACAATCAAAAGCTATGGGAAGGGTTGATCACATCCCTTCCATATACCTAGAGCTAGAAAAAAAACATAAGTGAAAAGAAAAGCATTGATCCCTTCATATTCCCAAAAATGAAATTTCATAAGTGATCAAAATTTTGCTTGCATAGAATTTTGGTCGTTTTTATTAAATTTTAAATTTTATTCTTGAGGGAAAGGGATCAATCCTCCCCCTTCAATTGTCCTTTGAATTGCTAGAATGCATGAAGGGGGGGGGGCCTCGAGGAGGCCACATTGTTTTAAAATAAGTATACACATGCAATAACATAGTAATTTACATGGGGTTATTCACCTACTAGAATGAATTATAAAGCATGTTAATTTCAAAATAATGGTAAATTTTTGTGATTATTGGCACGTATGGGTAATTATAAATTTTTGAATGATCAATTTAAGGGTACCATATATTACTTATATGTTAAAGAAATCACCAATTCTCCAAAGTCCTTAAAGTGTATAATTAACTATATGCCTTGCAAGAAACATATGTACAAAACAAAGCAAACAAACATTCTCTAGGGTTTACGGTTTATGGTTTGGGATCATAGTCAAACCCAGTGCAAAACAACACATCATGTATTTAACAACAACAATGAAATGCATGTACATGTCATAAACAAAATAAGACAACAAATAAAAGTTTTGTGTTCATTAACAAAGTTTAAAGGGTTTCAAAATTATGGCATATTTAGAGATCTTAATTAAGGATTTCACGTCCATCACGTCATGTCATGTCATGTCATAGCAACATGACATCGGACCAAAAAAAATCACATTAGTGGAGAAAAATCCGATAGTTCATCCAGGGATAACATGACGTGATCAACACCTTGGTTGACTGCTACATTGCAATTGACATGGTATTTAATTACCCAAATATATACATAGACCATTAGATTTTTTGGCTACAAGATCTGACATTCCAAATTTTGGGGGGATTTTTTGGAACACATACCATTGTTAATAACATTATTAGATGGAGTCCGCACCCTTTGTGAACTCTGATGCTAGTTTTGAAATCGGCACCGATGAATAAATCTTGCAAAGGTTAGAAGACAACATCTTGTTGGTGTACACCATGATGATGGTGGCTTGCAAAACTCATAAGTTATTCAATGCCAATGAGCTAGACAAAGGTGGTCAACAAACCATCAACCACAATGAGGGCGTTATTAACATCTTGAGCCGGATGCGTGAGGTGCCTCTGTTGTTCAAAGCTTTGACAAATTTTGAAGTTGGAGAATTTGACCTGCTTGTTTCCCTTGTGTGTCCTACAATTCTTGGAAATGCAGGTAGCATGGGTATTCTTAGGGTCATGAATGGGAGGCCGATGAAATTGGCACCCGAGCAATGTTTGCTCAACCTCATTATGTACTTGAAGCATGATAACGTGGTTGCGTATGCGTTTTTTCAATGGAATGTTGATCGGTCCAATTTGTGTGATGATGCGATATTCATTGCTTCATGCATCAATGTTGCACTTGCATATGAGATATATTGGCCCAATGAGGTGGAGCGGCAGAGGTTGGCATCTATAAATCCGCGTTCTCTGGGTTGTATTGGAATTATTGATGGCGTGCTTGTCAAAATTCGGAAGCCTTGGAACAATTCCAACCATGCCAAATGCTTTAATGGCCGCAAGAAGTTGTATTGTATGAACTATATGGTGGTGGTGTCGTACAAAGTAAGTTTCATTCACTTGGATTTAGGGTTCCCATGGTTATCATGATGTTACGATTCTCCACCATTCACCTTTATAGTTGTTGGCGTGCCCACTCCACTCATGTGACATGTTTTTTGAGTACTTGCTTGGAGATCCCAAATACCTTGGGAAAAACATGTTTATAATGCGGAGAGTTGGTAATATGGAGAAACCACCAGATAGGGATCAAGGAGCACTAACAACATACAACAAGATGCATGCTAGCTTACCATGTGAGAGTCGAGTTGGGGTATTGGTGGCTTGAAGCATAAATTTTCAAAGATTCATAAAAACATTTGATCATACTAAGCCCAAGTACAACCACTTGTTTGGAGATGCAACGTTCTTGACTAACTTCATACATAGGCGTAGAATGGTTTTTGAGCATGCCATTGTTGGAGAACAACTTCCGCCCGCACAACCTCGTGGATGGGAGGGTGATTTTTGAGTGAATTTGAGTGAATAAGAAGGTTGTTTGTGAAGCAAAGTTGTGGTTGTTATGCACACATCTCTTTGAAAGCTTAAGGTTGACTTATCAGCTAAGCATTCAAGCATCCATTATGTTGATTCTAAAGCCTAGCTACAATTGTCATGCACACATCTTTTTGAGAGCTTATGGTTGACCTATGGGGCTAAGCATCTAAGCATCCATGTATAGGAATATAAGCTCAATCAAATCTTTGCATTAATAAGAAATTGCATGTGATAAGACAATGCACGTATACATTCATTTCATGCCTAACAACTCCATTACCTTCCTCTTCCCTTCAACTTCATCAATTATGCCCATCTCCATTGCTATCTTGGTGTTGGTGATCTCAACATTTGTGGCCTTTGCATTACTAATCCTATATCTAGCCATCAAAAGACTATCTTTAGCCTCACTAAATCCCTCCAGTATTTTGGTCATGGTTCTCATTAAACGAGCTTGCTCTGTTGTGAGGCCAAACCCCCCACCCTTAAGCGTCCGTAGTCCGAGTAGTGGGTTTGGGCTCACATTCCTCCGCGGTATTGGATTTGGACTTGGATGAGTCCATAGTGCAAGGTTCACCCTTCAAGTGGTCTTGGATTTAACTGGAATTTCACTTTTAACAACTCAATGTACGATTTCAATACGTATGTGGAGAATGCACAAGTTAACTATGTTATTTTAACCTCCTTATGCTCGGGTGCTATTTTGTCTTTGTTTGCTTCTAACGTCCATCCGGCTGCTTTAGCTACACAAGCCCTTAAGGATATCCCTCTCCTAAATGGAGTCCGTGCCGTTGACTCTATACTACCACTTGAATTATCACTTGTGTATTCCGTATCGCTACTATAAGAGGTCTCACTTGGTGTCTCCATACCGTACATAAGCCTTTAAGTATTAAGAAATACTTATGTGACTTATGTCAATCTCTCCCTCGCACCTTTGGTCTTTGCTTCCTTTGTCTTGCCATCGCGAGAGTGCTCCACATTCTCCATTAAGTTGTGCACGTGGTTTATTTTTAAAGAGAGGATGCAAGTGTTAAAAAAAACACTATTCTCTATAGTCAATCTCAAATACATTTACTTGTGAAAGCCACACATAACACTAACTAGCATAATGTAACTAACTACTTGTCTATGAGCTAATTAGGTAGGCTATCTACTAAGCTCCTTCATGAACCCATCTCTTTACTTTCTAATTACATAAACCTAGCTCTTTCATAAACCCAGCTCCTTCATAAACCCAGCTTCTTAGCTTCTAACTAAACAAACCCAGCTCCTTCATAAACCCAGGTCCTTCATAAACCCAGCTCTTTACTTTCTAACTAAACAAACCCAGCTCCTTCATAAACCCAGCTCCTTCATGAACCCACAACTTTGTAGTTGTAATCCCCAACTACCTCACTAATTATTCAAGCCCTTAACTAATCTTCCTACCTAATTTCCCTAATTCTACTAACAACCCCTTTCTAATCACACAATTCTTCTCTAATCCTAAAATCCTAAAATCCTAGAGAGGAGAGGGGGAGAGAGAATTTCCTAACTTCACTAAGACTAACTAATCCACACAAGTATATTTTTGCACTCATCACAACATCAAGTGCTCAACTCTTAAACATGGAACTTGCAACCACGTGTATTCAAAACATGAACTTAAAGTACCACAAATTGGAATCATGAATTAACTTTAAAATCCTTCACGTCAACACTAATTCTACCAAGAGGTCAAGCCCTCTTCAAGGCTAACAAGCCTTGGCTCTCAAACTAAAAACTAAGCACACACATGTGCTCCAATATGGCTTCCCACACCCACACTTATAACTCGTGGGGTGCCTTGGAGCACAAAGGAAAGAGAGGATGAGTGAGGGAAGAATGAGGGATTATATAGTAAGCTTGAGGGGGTGAGCACCCTCAAGGCTCACGATAAGCCCTTGAGATTTCCTCCTACTTAGTAGGCGCCAATCCTATCTTCTAAGCCTTCCTCCCTCAAATGATCAACAAGGATCCTAATTCGAACATTTAACTAGCCTTGGCTTTCTACCTACCACACTTTACCAAACTTGGGATGCTTCAACCCAAACTTAGCCTCCTTCGCTTTCCGCCGCCATAACTTTCTCCCCTTACTTTCCCAAATCGTCGCTCACCACTTAATTCAAACCACGATGCTTAACTCGTGATTTGATTGGTGCTTTGAGAATTTGCTTATCCTCCACCTTGCATTCTTCCTTGGGCCTTCCCCATTAAGTGGCCATGATGAGGTGGTCCACTTGTGCGCTCCATGTGATCCTCCATTCATCCCAATTCGAATGCACTTGCCTCTTGAGTCACTTTGGTTGTCTCCATCCATTTGTACTAGCCTACTCACTAACTACTCAATCCAAGTTCTCTTTACCTATCCTCATTCACTCAAATCCTTCCGAAGGTAAAAACACAATAACAACTCACATCCTAGCCTCTTACAACATGGTACTTCTAAGACTAACATTTCACTCTTTTTATATTTTTGTGAAGTAACATGCTACTTCAAAGTGCATCAACTAACGTTTCAAGGGTCTAAGACTAAATGTGGGCACCCTTTTGGGCTCACATAATTGGCGACCATCGGGGGATGAATCCAAACATCTCTTGCTCCAAGGGTAAGTTGCCTAGTCAAGCTCGGTACTCCTTACATCTACTTCCCGATGTACGGGTAGGAAAGAGCTCACCATTCAACGTTTCTAATTGAATTGAATTATTAGAAAAGACCTCATAGACAAGGTAAGGTCCTAACCATACCGCATTGAATTTCGCCGGAAATTCAAGCTTTCGTGCGTCTTGAATCATGACCATCATTCCCGGTGTTAGGGCCCTTCTCTTATGTCGTTTGTCGAAAGTAATCTTTCTCCTTCTTTGGATTGCCTCAATATGTTGAGCCGCCATTCTCCTCCCTTCGTCAAGTGCTTCCAAATCGGTTAGTCGATTTCGTAAGGATTGACTTTCGGTAAGTCTCGTACTCACGGCCACCCTAAGTGACTCGACTTCATATTCGATTGGTAGTGTCGCTTCAAGACCATAGACTAAGGAAAATGGTGTAGCACGCGTAGTTACCTTATAGGTTGTACGGTATGCCCAAAGTGCCGCCATTAGTTTCGTATCCCAATCCCGCTTCGAGTCTATAACCGTCTTGCGTAGTATACTCACCAAAATTCCGTTAACCCTTTCCGTTTGTCCATTGGTTTGTGGGTGGTAGGGAGTAGTCTTCCGGTGATCAATTTTAAATTTCTCTGTCATCTCTCGAATCAAGTCATTCAAAAAGTGAGTACCCCTATCGCTTACTAGGATCTTCGGCACCCCGAACTGCGAAATTATGTTTTCGTACATAAATGTTGCCGCGTGTTCCGCCGTGTCGGTCTTCACCGCTTTGGCTTCCGCCCACTTGGTGAGGTACTCGGTTGCCACCACAATATATTTCATTCCTTTTGAAGATTGGGGATGGACCTCACCCACATAGTCGATGCCCCATTTTTCGAAAGGAATTAAGGGTAATGATACATGTAAAGGCATCTCCATTCTAAGGTCGTCTCGGGCATACCGTTGGCAAGCGTCGCATTTCCTTACATAGTCATGGGCGTCCTTAAATAGTGTAGGCCAAAAGTAGCCCGCTCTAAGTATTTTTTGCCCGGTGAGTTGACCCGAGAAGTGACCGCCGCAAGCGCTATCGTGGCAAGCGATTAAAATCGCTTCAACCTCCGTTTTTGACACGCATCGTCGTAAAATACCATCGGACCCCCTTCTAAACAACCTATGGCCCACTACAACAAATTGCCTACTATTTACCCTCACCTTCCTTCTCTCTTCTTTTGTCCACTCTTTGGGCAACTTGTGGGTTGTTAGAAATTCCACTATGCCCGCATACCACTCCGGTGTAGAAGTGACCACAAAGAGGCTATCATCTACTAACATATCATTTACCGGATTTTTTCCTATCTCCTCCGACAACCTAGACAAGTGGTCCGCTTGTAAATGCATACGACCCGGTTTATATTCCACCGTGTAGTCGAATTCTTCTAATAACAAAACCCACCTAGCTAACCTACCACTTAACTCCGCCTTGTTAATTAGATACTTGATAGCCATGTGGTCAACAAAAAATACAACCGGGTTGCACATGAGGTAATGCCTAAACTTTTTAACGGAAAACACCATGGCTAGGCACTCCCTCTCCGTTGTAGAGTAGTTTCTTTCGGCGGGGGTCAATTGCTTACTCGCATAAGCTATAGGTTGATCCTTCTCTTTTTCTCCCGTTGCTTGACAAAGCGCACTCCCTATTGCCACATTACTAGCATCACAATAGACGTGAAAAGGTTTACCCCAATTGGGTGGTATCAACACCGGATAGGTGCTCAACCTATCCCGCAATTCCTCAAAGGTTTTTTGACAAGCATCCGTCCACTCGAATTTGACATCATTTTTGAGCAAATGGGTAATGGGCACCGCTATCTTTGAAAAATTAGGAATAAGTTCCCGGTACCATCCCACATGTCCTAACAACTTAGAGATCCCCTTGGAATTGGTTGGAGTTGCCAAGTCGCTTATGGCCGCAATCTTATCCGGATCGGGTTCTCTACCTTTCTCACTAACAACATAACCCAACAACACTCCCTTATTCACTCCCAAAAATGTCTTATCCGGGTTCAATGCTAACCTCATCTTCCTACACCTAACCAATGCCTCCCTAACACAATGTAGGTGATCATCCACATTACTTTGTGTGCTTAAATCGTCCACAAAGACGGTCATGGATTTGAACAACAAGTCGGTGAAGATATACATTACTAATCGTTGGAAAGTAGCCGGGGCATTACATAACCCAAATGGCATCACTACCCACACAAAAGTACCCCAAGGTGTAGTAAAAGCCGTTTTATGGATATCTTGGAGGGCTATGGAAATTTGATTATAACCCGCATACCCATCCATAAAGGTATATCGCGAATGACCTCCAACCTCCTCAAGCAACAAGGTGATAAAAGGTAAGGGGAAGTGATCCTTTTGTGTGCACGAATTCAATTTCCTATAGTCGACACAAACCCTTAATTTCCCATTTTTTTTCTTTACTAAGACCATAGGAGAAACCCAATCCGTGATTTCCACCGGCTTGATAAACCCGGCCTTCAATAACCTTTCCAATTCCGCTTTCACCAACAATTGCAATTGAGGATTCATCCTCCTCTCCTTTTGTCTAATTGGCCTCGCCCCCGGAATTAAAGGAATCCGGTGCTCTACCATTTCCCTAGGAATTCCCTTAAGCTCATCGTAGGACCATGCAAAAGTATCACTAAACTCATCCACCAAATTGCTATACTCCCTAACCTCTTTCTCCCCCAATTTGGAGCCCATCTTCATTTGTCGGGTTTTTCCATTCTTTAATTTCACATCCACGTACCGCCAATCCGCTTCCGACACATGTGCTTGTTCCTCTTTGTTCCGATACCAATCGGAAGGCACATTGGGGTAATCTTTCACATCTTGACCTACAACTATCCCCGTAGACGTGGTCTTGGAATGTAAAGGCTCCTCCAATTTCGATGACTCAATAATCACATCCTCCTCTTGAGTCCCATCTACATGAATTAAACTAACCTCACCCTCTTCCACGTCATCTACCCAAGGTGTTAACCCACCGCTAATCCACTCTTCCTCGGTGAGCACCTCACATGGCTCCAACAATGAGCCCTCTCCTAAACTAACACTAGGAAATTCACTCCCTAAGCCTACTTGGTGAAATGTAACCATTACATCAACCTCGGACTCGGGGTACTCCCTTAGCCATTGGGCATAATCCCCATTATCCCCATAATTGTAAAAATTAGGACCTAGACTTCCCGAGCCCGAATCTATAACAACCCTTTGACCTTCGGGATGGACGACTCCCACCAATGCCTTGCCAATCTCATTCTCGTTTAAGTCATCAATTTCCTTCTCCAATGGCAAATACATCTCCTTCTTCATCCATCCTTCTAATGAACCAATGGACACTATGACCCTATTACCCTCCGGACCATAAGTGATGGATGGTTTAGGTCCACCCCAATTGACCATAGCATTCGCCATCCGCAACCAAGGCCTACCTAGCAAAATGGGGAAGGTGTCCTTGTTGGAGTGCATTTTAATGACATGGAAGGTGACCAAGTACTCCTCACCTCCCGTAGTCATTCTACAATCCTTGATCATCCCCAAAGGCGTAGTCGATCTTTGATTTGCCATATTTATGACCAAAGGTGAAGGCCCCGTGAGTCCAAGTCCCAATTTTTTCATAGTATCCTCCGGTAGTATATTTAGACTACTCCCTCCGTCGACTAGCACATTAGGAACCACCTTATCTACTATAACAACTTCTATTTCTATAGCTTTCACGTCTCTTCCACCTTGTGATTGGATCCTAGCGGTTATTTTAGCTTTCACCTTCCTCATCCTCTTGTGTACCGGCATTCCCTCCTTTAATGTTTTCCTTGCCGTGGGTGAAATTTCCAATAGTTGGCCGAAAGTAATATCCGCCTTGAGTGTACTAAGGTCCGCCCACAAGTCGTACCCGGTAGATCTTTCCACCTTAGAATTACCCACTACGTCGAATTCGTCTACGGGAACCCCCGGTCCTTCCCATTCACCCACATCGCTATTATCCAAGTCATGTACCGCATTAGTCCTCTCCCTATCTTGTAAAATTATATTTTCCCTCTCCACATCCTTAGTAGCTCTTCTAGCTACCCTATCCAACTCGGAGAGATTAATCTCTTCATCCGAAGAGTAATTTCCTTGCTCTCCTATTCCTACCTCCAACGGGGCATCCCCTCTCCTAGCCCTAGTAGTTACCGCTAGTGCAGGTGCTTCTTCAACCACACCCTTACCCTTCACTAACTCATATGTAATAGCATTGGTGTGAGGAGGCCATTGACTTTGCTCCTCTCCAATTCTCGTTGGGAGAGGAAGCATGTCATCACATGTGGCCTCCAACACTCCATCCATGAACCTAACATCTTGGGAGTTAGATGGTCCCGGATCCGTTGGAGGCGCTTGTCTCCCGTTACTACCATTAGGTGGAACTCCTTGTCTATTTTGTATTGGAATGTAACCGGTTGTAGTTTGCAAGCCCGCCGGTGGATGAAAAGTTTGCCTAGCATTACTATGGTCATAGTATAAGTTAGGTGGCCTAAGTTCATTGGCCGGTACTCCTTGTGGCCTAGCACCTCGCATATTATCCCTTGCTTGTTGTTGTGGATTAGCCACCGGGTAAGGGACATTAATTATTTTGTCCGGTTGGCGACACGTATCCGAGGGATGACTTCCTCCACAATTGCTACAATTAAACTCTTGACCTTCGGACCAACATTGTCCTTGAGCGTGCCACCTTCCACAAAAGGGATGAAATTCCTTCTTCTCTAAATTTTGGCCACCTTGCCCTCTAGGTTGTGGTCCTCTATTGCTTCCATTTCCATAGTGAGGTGGCGCTTGACCTCGTTGATTTTGTTGAGGTGGGTTACCGTTTCCTCTTTGGTCACGGTTTTGTCCACTTCTACAAAATTGACGCGTGTGGCCCGGTTGGCCACATTGGACACACCATAATCCGGAAGAATGCCTACCCGACTCAACCGGGGGTGGAGGCCCCGGTTGTTGACTCCGGATCATTAATGACATTTGATCCGTGAGGCTTTGCATTTGTTTTATCATAGCCTCTTGGAATCCTAGTTGGCTAGCACCTAGTCTTCTCTCAACCTCCTCCAAGTGTGGATCCGTTCTAGGGGCCGGTAGTGCCAAAAGAGGTGCCGGTTCCCTAACCGCTAAAGGTCGGGGACCGGTGTCCACAATGGCATATGGAATTTGGTTCTCATACTTAGCGGGTTCTACCGCTACCACCCTAGGGCGTATGGGGATGAATTGTGGGATCAATTCATCCTCCCTTCTCCATAGCCTTTCGTGATTTTTATCCAAGTTTTCAATATCTCTAGCCGCACGCTTGGCATCCGCCAAGGTCAAGGGATTCCTTTCTAGAACACCCCTAATAGTTCCGGACTTAAAAAACCCTTGAATGAAAAATTGCTTTAGCGTGTCGTCGTTGAGCATGGTACCCACAAATCTAGTGCACACTAAATCAAACCTCCTAATGTAAGCCGAAATTTCTTCCTCCCTTCCTTGCTTCAATGACGACAATGCCCTTAATGCGGTACTTTGACCCACTTCCGGCCTAAATTCGTTAAGAAACTCCCTTTGTAATTGTTCCCATCCCCTAAAATGTCCCTCGGCATGATCCCGATACCATTCATAGGCTTCCCCCTCTAGAGTGGTAGGAAACCACACTAACCAATAACCCGGGTCGGTTATGAGGAAGCTAGCCAACCGTTCGATATACCGTTCCATGTGCCGAGAGGGGTCCTCATCCTTGGTCCCATAAAATTTAGGGAGATGAGATGGCATATCCATCGCCGCTAAATTTTGTGGAACCACAATTGGTAGGCCTCTTGGCCTAACCAATGGGTCTATTGGAGGTATAGGAGGTATGGGCGGAATTGGGGGTATGGGTGGTGGATCCATCCCCCGTTCCTCGGCCATGGTGACCGGTGAACTATTCAACAATCCCCTATCAACTTCTACCGGGAATTCTTCTCTAAGTGTGTAATTTTCCGAAGAAGTTTCACCACTCAATTTGGAGGGAGTGATCTCCTCTTCAAGTTGAGCTCCAAGTTCTAAGGTGTCTAGAATTGACCTAGTCCTAGGTTCGACGTTCAAACAACTTTCTATTCTAACATTATCTTGTTCTAATCTATCACTGATTTTAGAGGACCGCCTCTTTCGAGTAGATTTCTCTAGTCCTACTATCAAACTTGGTTTTTGTGAGCGAGTCCTACCTTGCATTCCATAAGAATCGATCGACCCTCACTTGACCACACATAATCCTAGCAATTCCCCTCTTAATATTTTCACTTGTCTTGGTGTGATTATAATTTTTTTAGGAGGTGAGGAAAAGAACCTGCAAGCCCACTTAGGTGAAAGAATCCCAATAGGGGATAGGCATGTTCATGTTAATTTTTTGGTTAAGTCGGAGCATCACCTCCGCACCTTCCCGCAAATTAACACTCACCACAATACCGATTGTGAGGGGGTGACCTTCCGAGTAGATTATGTTAAAAGTCGAGGCTTCACCCTTCAACTTCTCACACCATCCACAATTCGGGAATTACCCTCTACAACGGATAACAACAATCACGAGTACAAAAGGCATTCCTTAATTAGTTAATGAGTTCACTTTGAAGAAATAAACATACCTTGAGCAATCGCATCCCCCTGTGAGTTAGCACTCCCCTCAATCGTGACTCAATGTAACAACACCATAAACTTTGTGAAATATTAATTTAATCTAGAGCATGAAATGACAACTCCCAAAACTTTGAGACTCACCCCGAGGTGAGTGTCAAAGTTCAATGTCCTAAGGTGAATTTACCCTCTAATGTTTTAATGAGCTACTCGGTTATAGGTTCCTTTTAAGTTCTTAGCAAATCCCCAAAAAGATTGAGGACGTACCTTCGCCGCGCTCCTTCCTCAAAAATAAATTTGCGTAATTGACAATGCAATTCATTCCAAGGAATAGTTGAAATACAATGAATTCAAATGTAACCCAAAGAGAGAATACTTACCGAGTTTCGGGTGCTCCTTCCCTTCTCTCAAGTTTGTGTCTCCAATTTTTCCTAGTTGCCTCCAAGTCTCCTAGTCGCCTCCAAGTCTTGTAACTACCTTCCGCTTCGCTCCCGGCGGACGCACCAATTATGTGAGGCCAAACCCCCCACCCTTAAGCGTCCGTAGTCCGAGTAGTGGGTTTGGGCTCACATTCCTCCGCGGTATTGGATTTGGACTTGGATGAGTCCATAGTGCAAGGTTCACCCTTCAAGTGGTCTTGGATTTAATTGGTGTCTCCATACCGTACATAAGCCTTTAAGTATTAAGAAATACTTATGTGACTTATGTCAATCTTTCCCTCGCACCTTTGGTCTTTGCTTCCTTTGTCTTGCCATCGCGAGAGTGCTCCACATTCTCCATTAAGTTGTGCACGTGGTTTATTTTTAAAGAGAGGATGCAAGTGTTAAAAAAAACACTATTCTCTATAATCAATGTCAAATACATTTACTTGTGAAAGCCACACATAACACTAACTAGCATAATGTAACTAACTACTTGTCTATGAGCTAATTAGGTAGGCTATCTACTAAGCTCCTTCATGAACCCATCTCTTTACTTTCTAATTACATAAACCTAGCTCCTTCATAAACCCAGCTCCTTCATAAACCCAGCTTCTTAGCTTCTAACTAAACAAACCCAGCTCCTTCATAAACCCAGCTCCTTCATGAACCCAGCTCCTTAGCTTCTAACTAAACAAACCCAGGTCCTTCATAAACCCAGCTCTTTACTTTCTAACTAAACAAACCCAGCTCCTTCATAAACCCAGCTCCTTCATAAACCCACAACTTTGTAGTTGTAATCCCCAACTACCTCACTAATTATTCAAGCCCTTAACTAATCTTCCTACCTAATTTCCCTAATTCTACTAACAACCCCTTTCTAATCACACAATTCTTCTCTAATCCTAAAATCCTAAAATCCTAGAGAGGAGAGGGGGAGAGAGAATTTCCTAACTTCACTAAGACTAACTAATCCACACAAGTATATTTTTGCACTCATCACAACATCAAGTGCTCAACTCTTAAACATGGAACTTGCAACCACGTGTATTCAAAACATGAACTTAAAGTACCACAAATTGGAATCATGAATTAACTTTAAAATCCTTCACGTCAACACTAATTCTACCAAGAGGTCAAGCCCTCTTCAAGGCTAACAAGCCTTGGCTCTCAAACTAAAAACTAAGCACACACATGTGCTCCAATATGGCTTCCCACACCCACACTTATAACTCGTGGGGTGCCTTGGAGCACAAAGGAAAGAGAGGATGAGTGAGGGAAGAATGAGGGATTATATAGTAAGCTTGAGGGGGTGAGCACCCTCAAGGCTCACGATAAGCCCTTGAGATTTCCTCCTACTTAGTAGGCGCCAATCCTATCTTCTAAGCCTTCCTCCCTCAAATGATCAACAAGGATCCTAATTCGAACATTTAACTAGCCTTGGCTTTCTACCTACCACACTTTACCAAACTTGGGATGCTTCAACCCAAACTTAGCCTCCTTCGCTTTCCGCCGCCATAACTTTCTCCCCTTACTTTCCCAAATCGTCGCTCACCACTTAATTCAAACCACGATGCTTAACTCGTGATTTGATTGGTGCTTTGAGAATTTGCTTATCCTCCACCTTGCATTCTTCCTTGGGCCTTCCCCATTAAGTGGCCATGATGAGGTGGTCCACTTGTGCGCTCCATGTGATCCTCCATTCATCCCAATTCGAATGCACTTGCCTCTTGAGTCACTTTGGTTGTCTCCATCCATTTGTACTAGCCTACTCACTAACTACTCAATCCAAGTTCTCTTTACCTATCCTCATTCACTCAAATCCTTCCGAAGGTAAAAACACAATAACAACTCACATCCTAGCCTCTTACAACATGGTACTTCTAAGACTAACATTTCACTCTTTTTATATTTTTGTGAAGTAACATGCTACTTCAAAGTGCATCAACTAACGTTTCAAGGGTCTAAGACTAAATGTGGGCACCCTTTTGGGCTCACAGTCCATACTTGAGAACTTAATGTTGGAGCAAGTAGACGCAAGGGTGGCGAAGGGAATTGGCATGCTATCATCAATTGAGCTAAAGGATGACTTCACCATCACCCAGTCCACACTAGCTCCTTCCCCTATCCCTAGGATGGTTGGCCGTCCTCCTTGGGGTGTTGATCCGGTTATTGTCACCATACATGTGCGTGGTGAGAATCCACACACATTGTCTACATCAACGGCGAAGAATGCACGGGCATTACCTAAGGGTGTGCAGTTGAGCGTGTTGGTGAACACCTACAATATCCACTTTGGGCTTTACTCCAAAGACCATAGGAAGATGGTCACGCAACTCATACCTTACGCCATGTGGGGAAAATACAGGCCATCTATCTTGAAGCATACCTTGAGGACATTTTGCAAGAAAAGACATTGAAAGATCGTCTTTGTGACGGGTTGAAGGAGGTGAAGAATAGAATATCCATGAAGGAAAACCATTATCTGCGTACACTCGTGGCCATTCTGTATTAGGAGAAATGATAATTGTCTGACGCACTTGATAGATTATAGATACAAGAAATAAGATGGGTCTATTGAACTTAATGTTGACAATACGGAACAAATTGTTTCCATCTTCCTGCCTTCTTGTAGATGTATGCGGCAACTCGTCGCATTTCGATCTGGTGCAAATTAAACTTTTTGAACGACATACCCTCTGGGAATCCAGTTTACTGTACATACAAGCTTTCACAATCACGAGCAATGTTACACCCAACTGCCCCACACCTATTCGAGAAATACTTTGGAGAAAGGGTGGAAAGCTGACCCTTTGTGCCATTGAAATCTGGCACAAGTTATCATACATATCAATGGATTCCCTGAGACGTTTGTAATCCTCCTACTCAATGTAAAGTTCATTCAAAGCCTCATTAACATCATTGAAATCATTGAGAAATAGTGGCACTAATCCTTTGAAAAGAATTGGAACATTAAATCAAAAAACATAATACAGCTGCTGCCCTCTGGAGCAGTGACTCATCATTGTTGCAGCTGCATTATCACACTCATCATATTGAATATACAAGTATGTAAGTTCCTTCCAGTGCTGCTGCTCGTCGCACACACGTACGTATAAGTTTTGGAATGTCGATACGGGTGACAAAAAGGTTGAGATGCGGCCCTTGTTCTGGTAGTATTCACTGACCTCTTCCAAGTCATCAACCTAAAAAAAACATCCAACCAAAAGACACAGTGAGCAGTAATAGATATGTCCTGCCCTATTTCAAGTTTTATGTGAACTCTTTGTACAAGCTCAAAATTGGATGAGCACCAACAAAGACATCACGTTTGTTTGGAGCTAAATGTACCTAGGACAGGATTCGAATTAAAACACCTGTAGTGGCATTATCAGGTCGCCTTACCTGACCAACACCACAAAGAGAATATACAAATTCTTCAGAAACAGGCAAAGGTGGAGCACAAAACAAAAATTACATCTCCAAAATGAAAATAGAGAGACCTCCGAAGTCTTACCTTGAGTGTATACTCAGCCGCAACCAATTACATTCCGTTTGGCTCCCATTCAGTGCTTTGGGCAATTTCGTGCAGGGCTCTCTTCATTGCACTTAACCTTGCCACTGACCAATCGGGTCTAACATGTAATCACCAGGCCACATCATAATATTACTGCAAAGGTCGGCACCAGTCTAAGATGCAAACTTGTTAAAGGCCTTCAGATTTAGTCTTACATAAACTTTACTCTGCAAATTCACTGCTGTCAATGGGTAGTACCAGATCGGGACGCTGGCGTGCAAATGTTCTCCCGAATCTAGCTGCTTCTTCAGGGCCCTCAGCATCTCGAATCTTTGCTACACAAACTTCTGCCAGTTGATCTTTTATACCCACAAATTTCTGTGCCTGGAGAAACACACAACAAACATGATCTGAGCCAACAAACACCAATATAGCAAGCGAGGTGTTGTCACCTCCTTATTAGTTCGCAAATGCAGGACATCTTCAACCTCCAATTAACATAACCACAATAGGACAACTACACAATTATCTACGAAAATGGCTTGAAAAATCACAAAACCAACAGTAGATCTGCAATTACTGAAGTTCCTATCAGAAACCACTACTAGAAAATCATGACCAAATCAACAAAAAATCAACAGATCTTTGTCGATCCGTGCACTGTAATGACCGATTTCACTGATTTTTGAATTTTTGTAAAAATCAACAGTTTACTGCCTACATTTTTGTTGATTAGAATAGTACAATGACCAAATCAACAAAATTTTAGTAAATGTGAAATCTTTTTTGAATCTTTTTGGGAATATTCTAGGATCTATTGGAATATTGTAAAATCTTTTTAATTTTTTGCAATTTATGGACTTGTAAGTGTATGGGTATGGAAATAATTACGAATTCAAAGGTGTTTAAATATTATAAATATTATATTAGTTGATAGTTAATATTATATATGTATTAATATTAATATATTAATATGTATAATATGTATATAATATATGTAACATATAATATATATATGTATATATATGTCTGTATGTATGTATGTATGTATATGTATGTCTGTATGTATATGTATGTATATATATATATATAATATATGTAACATATATGTATATAATATATGTAACATATATGTATATAATATATGTAACATATATGTATATAATATATGTAACATATATGTAACATATATGTATATAATATATGTATACAATATATGTAACATGTATGTATATAATATATAATATATAAATATGTATACATTTACAGTAAATATATACAGTATATAATTACAGTAAATATATACAGTATATACTTACTGTAAGTATATACTGTATATAATTATAGTAAATATATACAGTATATATTTACTGTAATTATATACTGTAATTATATACTGTATATATTTACTATAATTATATACTGTAATTATATACTGTATATATTTATTGTAATTATATACTGTATATATTTACTGTAATTATATACTGTATATATTTATTGTAATTATATACTGTATATATTTACTGTAATTATATACTGTATATATTTACTGTAAATATATACATCAAGTAGGTAGTAAAGAGAAATTAGTGGCCTTATTCTAGAAAGGTTTAAAACACTCCATTTATATCATGTGTGATGTGATGACCTAGTGGTTAAGGCACATGTGTGGGTATCACTAGGTGCAAGGTTCGATTCCCGTGGCCAACACCTTCGGCCTTGGCCTTGCCACCTATGTGAGTGGTAGGTAGTGTATACTTGTAGGTGAGGTATAGGTTGAGGGTTACTTGGGAGGGGTTAGGAATTAGAGATCTGACATTTATTCATTTTTTATTTTTTAATGTTATATATATATATATATAATAAGTTTTTTAAAAAAATATTTTTGTGACCATATCAACAGAAAAAATCAACAAAATTGTGTTACATCATGTCCAGGTCAACGCGTCCTAAGTAACAACCGCGACCAACGCCTTTCTGTTGATCCGGACGCAAAATTTTCTACTAGTGAACTATTATCCTCACAATGTAATTGGGGTGGAAGAGTATTTTCCGAACTCAGTAGACCCTGAGGATTGCTCAACTTTTTTACCTGATAGTAGTGCTCCACACTCTTCCATGGCACTGACACTCCATTTTCATCTGCCAAGGAGATAGGGTGCGGGGAGAAGTTGGAGAGTGCCCCATATGGATCCCAAGGCTTGTAGAAGGAGATGACTTGTGGTTGTTTTGGTGTGGAGGCTATCCTAATGTCCATGTGCTCCTAGCCACTCTTAACCCAGATAAGAAATTGAGGATGGAGACAATCTTAACCCAGATAAGCAATTCAGTATTGAGGTACTCTTAACCCAGATAAGAAATGCAGCATCGAGGCACTCTTAACCCAGACAAGAGATTCAGCATTGGGACACTCATCACCCACATAAGAAATCCAGCATTGATTGCACAAAAATTCAGATAATTCCAGGACCGTATGAGAAAGTGACCCAAACATACACACACATACACCTACCTGGAAGCTTTCTAACCTTCGACCTTACCCAATTTCCAATGCACCTTACTCATACACACTAGCAACCAAGCTGCAAAAACGACCAATTATATTGAGACCACAAATTTGGGCCAGTCGGAACTCCTCAGCATGAATACAAGCAAAGCAGTTTTCCTAAACCCTAAACCCAGCACCCTAAACATAAAGTTCAGCGCCAACAGCAATTTCTCCTACAGCTGGGCCATCAAAGTTATCTAGACGGTTAATGTAGTCCATTACCTGAGTGGTATCTCACTTGATTGCTGTCAAGATGAGCAAGTTCTGGAGGTTGGGGTTGCCACTGAATGCAGAATTCTGGAGAACAATCTTCTCCAAAAGCTCAATCAACTCATGAGGCAAATCAGCAGTCATGAAAGCCTTGACAGTTGCTGACACAGTTGCTGCCTTCTAAATGCATTCTCTGGATTCAATATATCGGAGCATATTGTTGGCCTTCAAACCGAGTGATTCCGTAACTTTGTCTGCAGAAACTGCCTCTTCAGCCCTAACCTTCTCATTTCCTGCAAATTGGTCAAGAAGCAAGATACATAGCAAGATTGTCAATCTCCTTAAAAATTTCACCCAGGTTTACATTCAAGAGAGAAATTTCTGCCATCTCCGAGATATTCAACCTCAATTAACCTAATTCACCAGATAGCAGAGTCAATCTCCTCAAATTTCAATCAACTTTGCAAGCAAGGGAGTTTTCTGCCTCTCACAACACTGTATGCCATAAATCAATCCATCCAGCCAACTCACTTCACCCATACTACATATGATGTGATGGTATCCGAGAGATTCAATCTCAGATAACCCAACTCACCGTTTTCTATATCAATGAGAACCCTACATTCTGAGCTTACATTGAGCAATTCACAGGCAAATTCACACTGAGCAATTCACACAGGCAAAGAGAAATGAAACCATAATGAATCAAAGAGGCATTTATTGAAACCCAGCAGGTTATAACACTCTTGCACCAGGTTGCCAAGGCGATGGAGCTGGCCAAGGGATGTTTTGGTAATGACTACCGATGGGTGGAGGGATTGGCATCGAGGGAGGAATAGCAGGGAAACAATTTCTGGTGGCATATTTGGAAGCCAGGGTCTCATTCCAGAGGACCTGCTTCGAGGCCTCCCTAAACTGAACTTCGCCGTTAGGGTACTCGCCAGTGCGGCGACGTTGCGAAGGGGGAACCCTACACATCTCTTCCCCTTCCGTATCAGAAACGACATGTATGTCACTTCGATCCTCTGCGGAGACATCGAAGTGACCACCTAAACTATCATAACTACGCTGATGTGCCCTAGCTTTCAATTGTGCACTCTGCATGTAGAGGCTGGGCTCAGAGTTGCGGTAGCGATTCCGATGGGCTGCCTCGCTATCGGAGTCCTCTTGGTCTTCATCGTCATCACCTTCCAATCCCACAGTGGCCCCTACATTGAGATCTGGCTGCAGTGGGGGTGAAGGAGAAAGGGGAGTCGAGGAGGGAGCGAAAAGATTTGTGGGTGCGGCAGCGCATCCGGGGATGGTGCCTGTGTGCACTCGCACACCCGCATTCGGCGCAACAACATCGCCTGCATTCGATGAGTCTTCCTCGGCTGCCATCTCCTTCTCAAGCCGTTTGAGCTCTTGCTGGCGGCGGAGAAGGAGCCATCTACGGGCTACTTGGCACGTGATAAGGGAATCCTCCAGCGTGAAGAGGCTGAAGGCATTTTGCTGGGTGATCTGCTCAGCCTTCTTCAAAGTTGCTTGAGCGAAATCGGCTGTTGCCCTCGCATTCACCCTCAAGGCTGCGTCCTTCTCCCTCATATCCTTGTGTTCAGACTTTGCTGACTTCACTCCTTGTGGCATGTGCAGGTTCACGTTGGCGTCGACTCCTTCACGTGGCTGCTCATCAGGAGAGTTAGCCTCCCTCCTGTCAACCGGCAGATCACAACCCTGAGTGCCTGGAGCCTTGCGCTTCGACCCTGAAGCCCTGAAGATGGCAGCAAATCGCGAGTGATCTCGGAGCAGCAACCAGCAATGTTTGTGGGCGAATAGCCTCCCCACCTTCTGCTCAAAAAGCTGCAATGCATCAAGGATGATGTCGTCCTCTATTCGCCCGCTCTCGTCGAGGGATTTGATCTGCTCATAGTAGCCCACGAACTTGGCGATGCTCGCCTTCAGATCTCCCCACTTCGTCTCAAGACTCCTCGCAGGTCGCTCCAGACATGCTGCAGGTTTGTTTCTTGCATAATGCGAAGCAACAACAATCCAGAACGCAGCTTTTTTCTGCCCGATCCCCCGCCGCGCGTCTGTTGAGACATACATAAAACTCCTGCATGTTTGCTCTTCCTCCTCGGGCAGGAAATTCTTCCCCTTCCGCTTCGCCCCACCCGCGATGACGTCAGCAGTGGTACACCCTGACATACCTATTTCCGACGATATTCTTGGGTAGCGGACCTCTTCTCGGCACGCCAAGCGAGGCAAAAATGGCGGAAAACGTCTTCAATTATGCCCGCCCGCTCTCCTCTTATGGCGTTGGCGGGCCTTCCTGGGGATCCATTTTTTTTGCATCCGGCACCTACAATACCGGAATGCCGTTTTATTCCAGGTTGGCGAGGCTGCTGGGGACGCTCTAAGTCCCAACTTTCATGCTCTCAACGGCTGAGAATGCTCGGATTGACCTCAAGTGAGTTGGGACTTCGGACCCGTGTGAACCGGCCCTGAACTCGCAGCGGTGCTCACTGCTCAGTATTTCTGATGGACGTTGTTGCAGCATTGAGTCTTGTTCATCGAGACTTCCCACTTCTATCGGCGTCTAGTTTGATCATGTTATCGCTGGTCATCTAACGTCTCTTGCTGACAATGCGTGAGAATTCGAATGTATATTTCGTGAGCATGGTCGCCCCATGGTATATTTAGGTGGCATCCAGTACAGACTTTGGAAGGCATCTTTGTGGTTCCTTCGTACGGCGGTCAGGCGACCTCAAAGAAAGTATTTCCGCACTGATCGATTTCCCCTCGATGTTTAGTCGACTGGTTAAGAAATTGATGTGTCCTACATCGTATCATTCTCGATTTATTTTTTAGCGTCACTCGATGGATGCGGCAATCTTCGGGCAACCTGAATGACAAGAAATTTTGTCTTTATGTTAGATCGTTTATCTCGTTGACAATGAGGAAGAATTCTCCGAACTTAGTAGAGGAGGGCGGTAATTCAGTACATGAATTGCACCTGAGCTGAAAATGAATTCCGCAATTCTCACGAAGTTCATGAAGAAATATCCTAATGCAAAGTCCGCCAATCACAAAGCCAAGAAGAAATGCCTCTCACTAGACGAGACTTTAGAGTGTATATTCAGCCACTTGACTGATCCTGAAGACCGCGCCTCAGCCTCTCTGGTCTGCAAGCACTGGCACAGAATAGATGGTAAGACACGGAAGTATGTTTCTGTCTCTAACTGTTATTCCATCTCACCGCTCATGCTCAGCAAGAGATTTCCTAACCTTGAGAAGTTTAAGATCAAGGGTAAACCACGGGCTGTGGAGTTTAATCTTCTCGTTGACCACTGGGGAGGATATGCTGGCACATGGGTGAAGGAGATCGTGAGAGCCTATCCCAGACTCCACACGCTTCACTTCCGGCGTATGGATGTCTCAGATGACGATCTGGCGATTCTTGCGCAGGGTTGCGGGGTTGCTTTAAAGGTACTTCTGAACAATCCTTCTTAAGTAGGTGCGTTTGCTGGACAACAAGTCCATTTCATCCAAACTCGAGTTGCAGCCTTACAGAAGTATTGCTCAGAGCCTTTCTTAAAGGTCAGATTCGATTAAGTAGTCAGAAAGACCAGGCCATTTAAAAAAGAGAAGATGGCGTAATGTTATCTCAATTCAGGGAGGTTCTCCATGTGTTTGGTAGTACATATCTGTGTTCTGATGGCATAATCGTGGTGTCCGTCCTGAGTGAGTGGAAGCTCCAATCTCCGCGAGAGCATTTGATTTAACTGCAACTAAATGCGTTCGCTTCAAAATTTGCCTTTGCTTCCTTCACAGTGTAATGAATCGTTTTGGGTCGTCAGGCCGGTAGTATATCTGATAAGATTATCGCACAGAGGACGCTGCTAGAATTGCACTTCGTCACGTGCTACGCGTTGTTTTTGCGGTTTTCTAGGAGTAGCTCTCGAGCTGCGGGACCTCCGTCATTTTGCCTGCCTTCTAATCGTCAGCCCGAGTCGTCCATGTTGAGCAGTTGCACACTCTCAATTTTGTACATCCAGCGACATAAGTAGCTAATTCTATATGTGGGGATTGATTCAGGTGCTCAAGCTAGATAAGTGCACGGGCTTCTCAACCTTAGGCCTCCAGCATATTGCTCGGTCTTGCAGGTACTTTCAGGATTGATCACTAAAATAGTGAAAATATTTTCTGCAGAGTTGCATTTGCAAGCGAGTTGCAAATATTTCTGTAGTGCGTGATTGATCAATGATAGGTGCCAGAACCTGTGAATGCCACCTCTATGGGTTATTCTGATCTGATCCTTGTGTCAGGTTTCTGAGAACACTCTACTTAGAAGAGAGCGATATTAAAGACCAAGGTGCAGCATGGCTACGAGATCTTGGAAAGAACGTTACTTCTTTAGAAAGACTTAATCTCGCTTCAACAGATTTAGAGGAAGGAATTATGGGGGGTGTCAATGACGCATTGCTGTTTTTGGTGCGAAACTGCAAGAGCTTATATTCGCTAAAAGTTGGTGAAATCGAGTCGGAGAAGTTCAAAGAGATCATGAAAAATTGTGCTACGCCGCTCACGGAGCTCGGAACTGGATGGTACAGTACTCGAGAAGCGTTTACGCTGGCAACTTCCTTCCTTCCTTGGGTTTCAAAGTTGAAAGTTCTTGATTTGAAATTCATGTCACTGAATGCCGAGGGCCATTCTCAGCTACTCGCATGCTGCCCTGCACTGGAAGAATTAGAGGTGAGACATCATGGAGATTGAATGTCGTACTTGTTATCACGTATCTGTGTAGGTCTTGCGTCCGACTTTTGTCAACGTCGCGGAGTAGAGATTTATCATTCGTGAGTTAGCTGGCTCCTCAAAGATTTGACTGTACCTATTGGGTTCATAGAGGTGGTTCTTGTAAGTACATGTTTACATAGTGGCTTTTCGTGTTGTTTCGCATATTATAGAACTCCCTTTTGAAATTGCTGACAGTTGGTAGATGTTCAGCGGGAGGCTTGAGGCTGAGGAAAAATGACAGAAGAGGACATTCTCGCTTGGTGCTGCATTTAGCATCATACCCTCGCTTCTCTTTACAGAAGATTTGTCAAGGACATCCCTTGTTGCAGCTTTTATCTATCTTCCTAGGTGCGTTCTTTGAGGGTATTCTGTCCTCTCTCTTAACGGAAGATGTTTAATTGCAGGCAAGAAGTGTGCTTGGTGATAAGGGCCTAGAAGTTGTTGGGAGAACCTGTAGAAACCTGAGAAGGATCCGAGTCGACGACCAGGATAGCCCAGGATCTATCACCCACAAAGGCCTTACAGCAATTGCAGAAGGGTGCAGGGAGCTTCAGTTTCTGGTCATGTACCTGGAAGATATCACGAACAAATCCTTAGCGGACGTTGGACGCTACTCTACCAATCTCACCGACTTTCGGATCGTGTTCTTGAAATCCTTAGAACATCCACAAGACCTTCCCTTAGATGAGGGCGTACGCTGTTTACTGCAAGGTTGTCCAAAGTTGACACGATTCTCTGTGTACCTGCGTCCAGGTGGTCTGACAGACACAGGATTGACTTACATTGGAGAGTTTGGAGGACGTTTGAAGTGGATCTTACTCGGATGTTCGGGTGATAGTGACCAAGGGTTTGCCGCGTTAGCATTTGGTTGTCAAAATCTCAAGAGACTTGAACTTCGAGGATGTCCCTTTTCCGATTTCGCTCTAGCAACTGCTATGCTTAACATGAGATCGTTGAAGTACCTTTGGGTGCAAGGAATTGGTGCCACTGAAGTCCTTGGTCAAGTTCTAGTTACAGCGGCCCCCTTCATTCGCGTCGAGTGGATGCCCACAA
Organism: Polytrichum commune; assembly: GCA_950295325.1. Taxonomy (NCBI): domain Eukaryota; kingdom Viridiplantae; phylum Streptophyta; class Polytrichopsida; order Polytrichales; family Polytrichaceae; genus Polytrichum; species Polytrichum commune. The sequence goes on along the minus strand of OX485806.1, from coordinate 50,817,387 downwards.
CTAAACAATTGTTGGCGTACTATTCGCTGACTAGTCCTCGGACTGATACTCCGTCGACTGTGGAAGTTTTGTCACCTGGAACTCAGTTCTTTCGTGAACCGGGATGTGAGTTTGATGGAGACATATCGCCTCTTGGTGAAGAGTGTTGCGATGGTGCTTTGGATGACAATGGCTTGGAAGAATTCTTCGATGGTGCTTATATTCACGAGTCCTCAGTGAACCACAGCAAGCCATATGGAGTCACATCTGACTAAGTTTTCAGAAACGGCAACTATGAATATTTGACTGTTTCTGAGATCGCACGACCAAATTGGCACTTTCTGCAGGAAAGTCTTTCTCAAGGATTCCTGTTGTTAGCAGTCTGTCTTTGCATCAACGTTATTGCTATGGAGAGACTCCAGTTCCATTCCTCTGGAAGAAGGACCTTTCACTCACTCCTGTCTTTCTATTGTCTCTCTTGAAAGCTAAGAGTTGTGTGTGTGTGTGTGTGTTTGTTTCGGGGGGGGGGAGGGGGAGCTCGCTTGCACTTTTTGTGTTCGACTTGTTGTAAGAAGCTCGCATTTCCCATTGAACTTCATGAGCAGATATTTGTTGATCTCTGCCTTTGTCGTCAGAATCCAGAAGAATGGCAATGATGAGTACTACCCGAAGCCTCGTAGTACAATAGTGCAGTTGCTGTACTTGCAAATAGTCCTGTGTTCCAATCCTGGTGCATTTGGGATTGCTACCTGCAGAAAAAACCTCAGGCGATTTGGGATTCCTTGCCGAGTATGCGGATTTGCTCAATTGGCCAAACTCTTCGAACTGTACCTCCAAGTGTTATAGGAGATCACATATTCTTACTTCTTTTTCTGACAATGCGTGATCCAACTTTATCGCTGTGGACATCCATCAGGCAATGCACTTGCTGAGAGTATACCTGTGTTTTAGAGGTGAGCAAGTTGCATTTCATTACCTTATAGAAAATATAGAAAGTTATCTGTAAAGTTTTTGTGTAAATCTTCCTTCTTTTTTCTTGCGATCATGATGCTCGAGTGAAGTCACATCAGATGTGGTCATTGTCCTTGATATCGCATTGGATATACCACATTAGAGATTGTACATGTTTACACTTCATCCTGGTATACTCCTTGAACGCATGTAATTACTCCCTCAGAAATATTTTGTGTATTTTCTTTTTGCAGCTGCAAACGATTATGGCGAGCTCAAATGTTAGCGCATAAAGTACTAGAATATTTAGTAGAAATTGCAACCTTTAAGAATCTGGAAGTGTCTCCTCTAATATGGGACCAAGTTCAAGCTTGACACCAAGTTTGGATAGCAATTTCACCTATCAGAACAGGAGTACGGAGAATGTGTTAGGGTTGCATTGTTTGAACATGGGGCATTTCAGCCCACTGCAGATTGATGGGGGTTGTTATCTTGTGGAATGATTGTAAAGGATCATGATTGAATAGCATTGATATCTATTTTAGTTTAAATCAAACTTCATCATTTTTTGCATAAGGGTTGGTCAATGAATCCCTTATTTTATTCGAATCTGACACAATTTGTGTTAAGGGCCAACCTCGCAAACAATGTGCACCAACGTTGTGTATATAGACCTCTTCCTACTTATTTCCAATTTGAGGTCATTTGCCACTACTATATGGAATTGGAACATGCTCATATTGCCCATGTCCCAAAAGCCTAAACATGAGAAGAAGGGTGAAAATTTGCACTTGGTAGAAAAAGTGGGACACAATGAAATTATCCTTAAACTCTCATGATGTTGGGTCAAACCCAGGGCTTGACCCCGAGAAGAGCACCGAGTACTAGTAATATGATGTTTGTTGTCATGTGTCAAAAATCTAAATTCAACCTCGGGGTGGAACTCCGGTGACTTCCACCTTCCTAGTGGGCTAACGCGCCTTGAGTCTTGGGTTTAGGGGTCGACTTGCCCCTTGGACTTTCGAGGTAGGCAACCTCATTTCCACTAGAACTCCAATGAGGCTCTTTGGCTTGCAAGTATGACTACTTCGACTCTACACTATGGTGTGAATCACAATAAGGGTTGAGGAGTGAGGTTCTCCGGCTCGCGAGTCTAATTGCTCCAGCTCCGTGCTATGTGTAAATCATAGTAAGGGTTGAGGATCGCAACAAGGGGGTGTGAATTGGCCACACATTGGTAAGTCCTCATCCGAGGGCAATGAAATTGGGATATTGGAGCACATTGATATGTGATAGATCAAGATTTGGATTGCAACTCAAAGGGCTATTAAAAATGATGGATTTGAATGCTTGCACAGAGATTCATGTGATTAGGGTTAATGTTCGCACCCCAAAGGGTTGTTGATATTGGGAGTAGTGCGTGTTGATTTTATCATGAGTGACCGGGATCTTGATCGCAGTCCGAAGGGCTTTTGAAATTGATCGAAATGCTTGCACATGAGTGGATTGGATATTGTTCGCACCCCGAAGGGCTGTTGAAATTGGGAGTAGTGCTTGCATGTTGGTTCATGAATGATTGTGATGTTAGTCATACCCATAGGGACATTGGAATTGATGAATAATGTTTGCATGTTGATTCACGAGTGACCGGGATCTTGATTGCTTCATGGAGGGTTGTTGAAATTGGGAGTAATGTTTGCATGTTCATTTCTAAGAGATCGGGATGTTGCATGTTGATTGATGAGAGATATTTTGAGACCTTCCTTGAATTTGGTGTTTTTTTGGATTGGTATTAATCCAACATGGGTACTCTTTTGTGCGTTGCAAATGGTGGATCGCCATTGATTGGTTTTTCTTGCACGCATCTAGGCGCGTTCTAGTGAGGTAGGCCATGTGGTGACTATAAGTTTAGGGAATTGAGTAAAAGCGAGTGTGAAACACTTTACCAATTGTAATGAGCTCCGTGTGAAGCTTTTTATAAGAAATTTTTATACCAAGTGTATGGATTGTAATGAGGTGTACACGATTGCTTTGCATTCAATCAACTCCACGTGCAACTATGATGCCTCCATATGAAGTTGTTTTGTTCATTATTTTTATTTTTTGTCTCAATTGTAATATGGGTTTCCTTGCACTTGCATGAAGTTATGGTCTTGGGGTATAGGATTAAGCAAACTAATTAAAGCAAGTCATGCTTGAATCCTTAGGCTCGACAATGAACTGGACTTTTGTTGTGCTTGTCAATGAGGGTCTAGATATAACATACACAATTGAACGCCCAAATGTTGCTTACATCCATGGCCCCCCTAACAACTTGGTGGTCCAACACGTCCTTCCACTCGTGTTGGATGGATGCCATTCTTTGCTTCGTGTCATGTCATACGATGTGACACTTATGTGAAATCTCCATAGTATCAACCACAAATGGAGATGGTTGATATCCTCAACTCCTAACTTTGCCGCTTTCCATGTTTCTAAGCACCGGTTGAGACGGTCTTAAGGTCGTAGGCAACATAATTGGTTTGAGAATAAAGTGTTCTCAAAGTACAACCGATATTTGAGGCTCTTCATAGGATAGGTTATTGTGATTCCCCCCACGTCCACTCAGTTGTTGGTTACTCATTTTTCTATGTTGACGGCCAAGGAGTTGATCACATTGAAGTGTGCATTGAAGGAGGCTAAGTACATGGATATAAACCCCAATAATGTAGACCCCATTATTGTATACTACCCTCCCAAGGCGGTTTTATACTTGTTGGCTGAGCGTCGAAGGCTACTTGACACTCACTAGTAAGGACTAGAATATGGATGGTGTCCTTCTATAGGTATGTAAGGTTGTTATGTGCTCAATATAAAATAAAGTTACATTTCCACTTGATCGTGGGTTGTGGGTGTTCATGGATTCTCTTCACGATGCAACCCAGGGTCCCTTACCTCCTCTGAGAGGTTCGGTGTTTATGTTGTGCCAGACGTTGATTGGAATTTATTCTCTACCCACACAAAGGTTACCGCAAACGACGATGTAAGAGTCTTGCTTACATATGATGAATTCTATATATTGGACCATACGCATATAAACATCATGTCTATGGGAGGAGAGATTGGGAAAAAATGGGACTAAATTTTAGGGGATGAGAGGGAAGTCAAGCATCAATACTTTGATTTTCCAAGCTACAAACTATATGGTAAAAAAATGGCATGTAAAAAACTTGATATTTGGGCATATTTTAGGGCCCTTTTTTTGGTGCTCAAGGGGTAAGACATGAGAAACGTGAGGATCTATATGGTTTTTACATAACATTAGAAGACAAGATGGCTTATGAACTCAATCCAAATGAATTCCGGATTGAGTGGGCCCGGTCCAATAAGACTTACAATAATTGTAATGGAAACCATTAATTGCGATGACGGTTGGTATGGAATGAATTTGATTGGCGAATGAAAAATGACACATTTGTGGCTTCATCTATAATGTTTCTCTTTTTTTATTAATTTTTTTGCTTATCCATACAAAGATGGAATGGAGAGATATTCCCACTCCACCCTTTGCAGGCATATCTCTTGGGAATTTGATAAAGGGTCCAATGTTGTGCAATGATGGCGAGCTTACCGATGAGGACATGTCCATACTTGAGAACTTAATGTTGGAGCAAGTAGACGCAAGGGTGGCGAAGGGAATTGGCATGCTATCATCAATTGAGCTAAAGGATGACTTCACCATCACCCAGTCCACACTAGCTCCTTCCCCTATCCCTAGGATGGTTGGCCGTCCTCCTTGGGGTGTTGATCCGGTTATTGTCACCATACATGTGCGTGGTGAGAATCCACACACATTGTCTACATCAACGGCGAAGAATGCACGGGCATTACCTAAGGGTGTGCAGTTGAGCGTGTTGGTGAACACCTACAATATCCACTTTGGGCTTTACTCCAAAGACCATAGGAAGATGGTCACGCAACTCATACCTTACGCCATGTGGGGAAAATACAGGCCATCTATCTTGAAGCATACCTTGAGGACATTTTGCAAGAAAAGACATTGAAAGATCGTCTTTGTGACGGGTTGAAGGAGGTGAAGAATAGAATATCCAACCATGATAGAGGTTTGAATGTTTGTTTGCAAAGAAATGTGGTATTGGAAAAATTGAAGCAAATAGATGGATATGTAGGCATGAACATACTAAGACAAGGAAATTTTTTTCTTGAAGGTAGCACGTGCCCTCCACCAGCTTACAGGACCGGCGATATGCCATCTCCAGTCTCAACCGAGACAACAACATCTATGCCCACCGCCACAACAATATTCAAAGCCTCAAAGGAAATGGAGAAAACGCCTAACGCTCAATCGGATAATATATCAGGTGGCTCCAGAACTTTTGAGAATGGGTGAATGTTTGACAGAGCAAGCTCGTTTAATGAGAACCATGACCAAAATACTGGAGGGATTTAGTGAGGCTAAAGATAGTCTTTTGATGGCTAGATATAGGATTAGTAATGCAAAGGCCACAAATGTTGAGATCACCAACACCAAGATAGCAATGGAGATGGGCATAATTGATGAAGTTGAAGGGAAGAGGAAGGTAATGGAGTTGTTAGGCATGAAATGAATGTATACGTGCATTGTCTTATCACATGCAATTTCTTATTAATGCAAAGATTTGATTGAGCTTATATTCCTATACATGGATGCTTAGATGCTTAGCCCCATAGGTCAACCATAAGCTCTCAAAAAGATGTGTGCATGACAATTGTAGCTAGGCTTTAGAATCAACATAATGGATGCTTGAATGCTTAGCTGATAAGTCAACCTTAAGCTTTCAAAGAGATGTGTGCATAACAACCACAACTTTGCTTCACAAACAACCTTCTTATTCACTCAAATTCACTCAAAAATCACCCTCCCATCCACGAGGTTGTGCGGGCGGAAGTTGTTCTCCAACAATGGCATGCTCAAAAACCATTCTACGCCTATGTATGAAGTTAGTCAAGAACGTTGCATCTCCAAACAAGTGGTTGTACTTGGGCTTAGTATGATCAAATGTTTTTATGAATCTTTGAAAATTTATGCTTCAAGCCACCAATACCCCAACTCGACTCTCACATGGTAAGCTAGCATGCATCTTGTTGTATGTTGTTAGTGCTCCTTGATCCCTATCTGGTGGTTTCTCCATATTACCAACTCTCCGCATTATAAACATGTTTTTCCCAAGGTATTTGGGATCTCCAAGCAAGTACTCAAAAAACATGTCACATGAGTGGAGTGGGCACGCCAACAACTATAAAGGTGAATGGTGGAGAATCGTAACATCATGATAACCATGGGAACCCTAAATCCAAGTGAATGAAACTTACTTTGTACGACACCACCACCATATAGTTCATACAATACAACTTCTTGCGGCCATTAAAGCATTTGGCATGGTTGGAATTGTTCCAAGGCTTCCGAATTTTGACAAGCACGCCATCAATAATTCCAATACAACCCAGAGAACGCGGATTTATAGATGCCAACCTCTGCCGCTCCACCTCATTGGGCCAATATATCTCATATGCAAGTGCAACATTGATGCATGAAGCAATGAATATCGCATCATCACACAAATTGGACCGATCAACATTCCATTGAAAAAACGCATACGCAACCACGTTATCATGCTTCAAGTACATAATGAGGTTGAGCAAACATTGCTCGGGTGCCAATTTCATCGGCCTCCCATTCATGACCCTAAGAATACCCATGCTACCTGCATTTCCAAGAATTGTAGGACACACAAGGGAAACAAGCAGGTCAAATTCTCCAACTTCAAAATTTGTCAAAGCTTTGAACAACAGAGGCACCTCACGCATCCGGCTCAAGATGTTAATAACGCCCTCATTGTGGTTGATGGTTTGTTGACCACCTTTGTCTAGCTCATTGGCATTGAATAACTTATGAGTTTTGCAAGCCACCATCATCATGGTGTACACCAACAAGATGTTGTCTTCTAACCTTTGCAAGATTTATTCATCGGTGCCGATTTCAAAACTAGCATCAGAGTTCACAAAGGGTGCGGACTCCATCTAATAATGTTATTAACAATGGTATGTGTTCCAAAAAATCCCCCCAAAATTTGGAATGTCAGATCTTGTAGCCAAAAAATCTAATGGTCTATGTATATATTTGGGTAATTAAATACCATGTCAATTGCAATGTAGCAGTCAACCAAGGTGTTGATCACGTCATGTTATCCCTGGATGAACTATCGGATTTTTCTCCACTAATGTGATTTTTTTTGGTCCGATGTCATGTTGCTATGACATGACATGACATGACGTGATGGACGTGAAATCCTTAATTAAGATCTCTAAATATGCCATAATTTTGAAACCCTTTAAACTTTGTTAATGAACACAAAACTTTTATTTGTTGTCTTATTTTGTTTATGACATGTACATGCATTTCATTGTTGTTGTTAAATACATGATGTGTTGTTTTGCACTGGGTTTGACTATGATCCCAAACCATAAACCGTAAACCCTAGAGAATGTTTGTTTGCTTTGTTTTGTACATATGTTTCTTGCAAGGCATATAGTTAATTATACACTTTAAGGACTTTGGAGAATTGGTGATTTCTTTAACATATAAGTAATATATGGTACCCTTAAATTGATCATTCAAAAATTTATAATTACCCATACGTGCCAATAATCACAAAAATTTACCATTATTTTGAAATTAACATGCTTTATAATTCATTCTAGTAGGTGAATAACCCCATGTAAATTACTATGTTATTGCATGTGTATACTTATTTTAAAACAATGTGGCCTCCTCGAGGCCCCCCCCCCTTCATGCATTCTAGCAATTCAAAGGACAATTGAAGGGGGAGGATTGATCCCTTTCCCTCAAGAATAAAATTTAAAATTTAATAAAAACGACCAAAATTCTATGCAAGCAAAATTTTGATCACTTATGAAATTTCATTTTTGGGAATATGAAGGGATCAATGCTTTTCTTTTCACTTATGTTTTTTTTCTAGCTCTAGGTATATGGAAGGGATGTGATCAACCCTTCCCATAGCTTTTGATTGTGTGTTTTGAAGGAAGAATTCAACCCTTTCCCTTCATCATGTTTTATTTCTTGGCATGGGGGGAGGTGATCAACCCGCATCTCCAATCTTTGATTTGTGTGTGTCTGTGTGTGGGGGGGGGGGGGGGGGGGGGAGTTGATCCCTCTACCTTCTACAAGGGTTTCTACTACGTTGGCTTGAGGGTTTTTTTGGGGGTGAAAGGAGTAAGGACCATTCATCGACCCCTCCCCCGTATATCTTATTTTGTCAAAACACAAGTGATTCATGTAGATAGCTTTTTGGATTGGGCTCCGTCTAACAAAATAATGCATGGAAGGTTGAATGAGTGTTAGTTTCTCCTATAGGTGTCATTAGTAAGTTAAATGATAGATCATAATGGTTTTAGGTGGGATTTGTGTATCAAAACCTAGGTGGGACCTTGTTTTATATGATTCCAAGGATAAATTGTGTTTGATGAGTGAATTACAAGGGTACTCAATGCAGTTGATGCAATTGTGCAGTCTCCCCCTTATAACCATGGTCCGAGAGTATTGACTTGCTAAACCACAAATTGCAATGGAAGGAGTCACGGCTCATCAATAGTCTTTTTGAGTAACTAGTAACCACATGTAATTAGCACCAAGGGCACTCTAAAATGAGCAATAATCTTCCTTAATTATTTGATAATTTAGTGGATCATGAAACATAGTAGAACAAATCCTGCAGGTTGCAACGTTAATTGATTTATCTTAGATTTCATGAGTTTGTGGGAAAATTGTCCTTACTTGAACCAATTGAGAGACAATATCCTATAAGTTTCAGGAATTATAGGCCATAACAAGTTAGTATGTATGCCTATGCCATGGTTCATTCATATGTTGATTTGAATTATTAACGTCAACAACAATTCACATGTTGATTTCTTGTATCATTTTTTGTAATGCACATTCAACTCCAATAATTTTTGGAATTCATTTTATGTTTGTAGCTTAAATACTTTTAGGTTATCCTTCTATGTCATAATAAGTTCATTGAATTAAAATAAAATTATTAAAAAAAATGGTCAATTTATCTAACCACTAGTCTATAATGTAAAGTACCTAAGTTAGTGTAATCATGTCACCTGAATCTCAATATGTGTGGCCACTTAGTGAATCAAAGGACAATGGTCAAGATACATCGGGTAGTCGTCAAATCTTTGTGAAATGTTACTTGCCAATGAGCAAACCTGACTTTGCCGCCATGGGAGCTTTGACAATGGTTTGCCTTGATGATGGGACAATTGGGTCGATACAAATACTAATCCATTCTCTCAACCTGCTACATCTCTTTGGGTTTCTAAAAAACCATAGCTAGTTTGTAGCTTTGAGCCTTTGCATTTCATCTGCGGCGCTCCTGCTTATGGCCCTGCTCAATTTTTTCTTTATACAATTCTTAAATAAGATATTTCTTAAGTACAATTCAACGCTAACTTCTCATGAATGGTTTATGTTCAGAAAATTGTTTGTTTTTTTGATAATTATCCATATTTCAAAGCTTCACATCCTATAGTTTGACAATTGTACTGACAATGTCCAATTCAATTTTTAATCATCTTCTTTGAGAGGTAAGACAATTATTTAAACAATTACATCCAGACATTTGCCATTCACAAAGTTGATTGCACATCAATATTCATCATTTTAACATAAGAGTTTCACACATGAGTGCTATATTTCAAACAATGGTATTTAACCAATTTTGACTGACTGACTTTCACTCTCTTCCCAAGAATTCATATATTTGTTTCACAAAACACTTTGAGCCAATTGTCACAATCAAAGAAAACTTGCAAAAGATAATTTCATAGAGAAATATACTTCACACATTCATATGAATAGTTGTATGCATAAGACCATTCACTCCCTCTCGACAATTTGCCCAATCTACAAGTAACTCGGAAACTACAATTTCTATAGCAACAAATCTCGCCACTCTTCCCTCATATACAATTGAAAGTTTCCTACCTAAGACCATATGTGACACTATCTTCTCAAAGAATTTCAGACCTTGTGACCCAATTATTTTTTATGGCCATGCACATTCTCGAGAAAATTTAACAACAATATCTCCAATATCTTACCTTAAAAACCAAAGGCTTCACACTTTGGTATTCAAACAATGGCTTAGATAATCACACAAACAAAATTGTTACACACACATGGAATTTGCATAAGATAAATTCACAAAAAAAGATTTACCTCCAATTATTATAATTAAACATTGGCACTAGGCACTTTGGCTATGGTAGAATTTCCTCTATCTTTCCTAGAAGGACTTTAACACTCATGCATTTGCATTCAAGTTAATCCTTGATTGCTTTGAATAATCAAGATTAAATAAGAGAGAGGAGCAAAAGCCTCAGCTATCAAAAGGTGTGTATGTCCAAAGCTGAGCTCAAAAGTTGTTTGTCATTACCCACATGTCTATTGTAGCTTCATGGGCTCTTTTTTAATCATGGCCAATAGTCAAAATGTTCATTTTTAGCAGCTACTAACCATTTTTGTACTTAGTAAGCATTAAATTAAAATTTAATATTATATCAACATTCACACACAAGAGTTCAATTAACAAATCATCAAACCTAAAAATTTGACTATTTTGGGCAAGATTTTGGATGACAATCCCCCCCCCCCTTCCGAAAGAAATTATCATTTTTTTCCATCATAATTTTTATTATTTGTTCTTGGATTTGGTGGAGGGAAGGTGATCAACACTTTCTTTGAAGCGTTGATTTTAATTGTTGAGGAAAAAAAAATTGAAACCCTCCCATTGTCTGATTTTTTTGGCAAGGGGAGGTGATCAACCCTCCCCTCCATCTTGGTAGAATATAAGGTTAGTATTGGGTGGGGAAGCAATGCCCCTCCCATTCACTCCCCCCAATGCCTGATACAAATGACCACATGAAAAAAAAAATGGGCACTAAGCCCCCCCTACGTCACTTTTTTAAAATAAACATTTTGCACAAGCAAAATTTTAATTTTTGATCATTTGTTTTCAAATGTAAAATTATTATAATATTACACTATATTTTTATTTTTGAAAAATAAGGTGGAAGAAGGGGATTAACCTCCCTTCCCTAGATGTTCTTTTCAATTATATTAAGGCATCAACTTAACTCGTGCATAGGAAGGTCCCATGGAGAGGTGGATGAGAGAAAGAACATGGTGCAATGCAAATCCTACTTGAGGCTCCAACTAAACCTAGGCCCGTGGTCCTTGATGCATATGCATCCATAGGTTATTGTAAACATTGTCTACAACCTTGTTCACATCACACCTCAATGTTGGTTTTCGTTATGATTATTAACAATCTATCTACCGATGCATGGTGTAGGTGTGTTTTTATAGATTGCAAACACAATAGACACCACCTTGTTGCATATGAGGGGGATAAGGCCAAATTTGATGTGGTCTTTGGTCCCATATGCAATGCTAACCCTCCTCCCCAATTTGCAAGTTCTCCATGTGACCTCACTTGATGGAGACGACGCATGGTTGCGAAGTGATCACACGTTAAAATTATGTATGTTTGCATTTCCCTAACTTATTTGATATACATTTCAGTGAAGTTTGATTTTTTTTTTAATTTGTTGATTCTGATAATTGCAAATTAATGATAGGCATCATGTTGCCTCCACCTGTTTTTGTCCTCCCTCCATATGCAAAGAATGTTGCTCAAGTTATGGTGACCTCTTTAGTTCTAATCATTTGCCATAGCTCCATAAGCCAAAATTGGAACCCTTTTGTAGATTACAAGGTAAAAAAAAGAAACAAGGACGCCCGTTAATAATTTTTCATAATGAAATTTGCATACATCATTGTATACTAGTAGTTGTGCTCAAAATTTGTAGTTGTGATAAAGAGATTTGTATTTCAAATATTCTAATTGGTAGACATGGTATTTATATTTATTTCTATTGAATTTATATACCAACAAAGATTGAATGAGCATGCTTGAAGGTTGAAATACATGTATGCAAAATGTCTCCTTTGGTTTTGTGAAGTGGTGGAATGTTTCTAGGGTTGTTAAAAAATCATTATGTATTATTTTAAACATGGTTGTGATTGCTAAACCGTCTCAAAAAAATTTGCATGTCATTTTGGATTACTGTAAGTGCCATAGTTATAGTGTACCAATATGAGTAAGTCCAAACTTTTTGTTAACCTAATCCATTGGAAAACACCACTCACCGTTCATTCCTCACCGCTCATATGATACCATTTGGGTTTGCCCATTATGCACATGAAAAACCCCATCCAAAGTTGTTTTCTCCTTAAAAGTGTTAGAAAGTGGCGATGTCATTTGCAAATTGCATCCCTCCCAATCCTTGTAGGGAAATCCCACATTCCACCACCAACTAAAGTTTTCCATACTATCACTCCTCAATGCCTAGTAGGATATAATCCTTGGGTGATTGAATGTAACCACAAGTGCCTATGAGCATTGCTATTCACATTGTTGTCGTGGATCATTTTTCTTTGCCTTTTTGCAAGCCCACCTAACACCACAAAATTTGAAAAAAACCGTGAATTCACCAACCATGTTGTTGCCACCATAAACAAGCCCACCTTTGGTCCAAAACATGATGATTTGGGCATGCAAATCTATATGCAACAACCCTCACCCTTTTTGTTTGGCATATGTGAAATATTTAATTCCCTTAAAAAAATAGTATTTATCTATTTATTTTTTAAAAACTAGATGAAATAATTTTCTTCCTTTATGTATATTTGATGAACTCCGTAGGTCGTTTTCTCGCAAATAAGCTAGGAAGACTCATGGTGGAGCATCATGTTATTTTATAATCATTCAAGAAACTATTGTGTCTCATTAATTTGCTCAATTAAACCCTAAATAAAGTGTTAACCTTTTCTTTTTCCTATGATCTGAATATAATTACTTTGGAGTTAGGAGATCTCAATCTTAATTATTTTCACTCTCAAATATAAGGCTCATTGATTATGAAATTCAACGAAGATGGAGCTCTTGGAGGTGTATTAATATCATAAAGTTTTTTTCATATCATAGCAAGAGAAATCACATCAATCAAAGTCCTTAACCATTGATGACCAAAAAAACTCTTTGAGGTCCCAATTAAGTTTCTCGAAGAAGGTCAATTTCTTAATTCACTTTATGGTTTCCGTAATAGTGTAAGACTTACAACATCAATTCATGCATATAGGTAATCGCATCAATTCAAAAATCAACCTTGAACTTTATTATAAGAGTGTGTTAGTTTACATATTACCAAATCATTTTCTTGATAAGTTATAGCAATAGTGAGTATTGAAAATTAATATCTTAAGTGGTAGAAGATACATGTTCTTATGTCAATATTCTTTTAGCCCAAGTGTTATATCTTTGTGTGTGTGTGTGTGTGTATATATATATGTTGATCATGCTTATGACATGTTTAACAACATTGACAAAATAATCAATATAATATTCTACATATTTAATCATACAATTCCACAAGAACCCCATGTGTGATTCAAAGATGAGTAAAGACTTCCGTAATCTCTCAGATGATTAAACTTTGCAAAGCACTTCAACTTAGAGTAAGTGAGTTCTCATAATTAACGTATTCACTTGATAATGCTCATTTTTTAGGAGGTTCAATACAAAAAACAAGAAAAACAAACAATTAATTGACTCAAGCTTCAATGTGTATTGAGGTTAATGCAATCATCATGTTGATTCAAAACTCCAATCATTCTTTGAAACCTTGAGCACTTGTATTTCACCCCCGCACTAATCTTTTGAGTGTTTGCTAAAAAAAAAATACTATCCTGTCCATTGAAAACTCATTCAACTATCATGACACCCAACATCTCGCAAAAGATTTGAGAAAAAGAGACATCACATTCTTGGGTGGAGAGAAATTGTAAGCATATTCCGAAAAATGGTCTCCAAGAATAAAGATACAAGGTAAGCTCAAGTTTTGTTTGACACTCGATCATAAGAAGAGTTCATTGCTATGAAAAGAGATATCTCCCAAAAAAATCTTCCTTTATATAGTAATCTTCTTTCTAACTAAAATTCAGATATCTTATAACCACTATTCCCTTTTGGTTAAATCCTGACATGTGTATGACACTTGTAGATGAAAATTTATCCTAATGGTTATAACCATCACATTATTCATATGTTCATATTTTAAATTCTTATCCATATATATATGGGAGCTTTGTATATGTGTGGGTGTAATATGCTACACTATAATTTAATTGAAAATTAATCTCATCCTCAAGGCATAGTTGAGGTGGCCTAATATGATTGAATTGCAAGAAAAAGAATTATCAATGTTTTTTAAGTATTAATCTAATATACGTAATGCTAATAATATCCTCATAATTTGTTCCAAAAATGATGACATCAATGTTTCATAATCTCCTTAGTTCATTAACATTTCCATATTAGTGTTTTATGCCTACCCTGTCACCATGGGTTACCTACCCTATTCATGTGGCTTATAAACCCTAAATCGGCATGATTTTTGGGTGTTTCCATGTGGCTCCTATTTTGTGGTCACGTTCCTTTTGGTTTTGTTCCCAACACCCCGTTAAACCTATGTTCCCCAGCTGTTAACTCCCTTCGGAAATTTGTATTTTTGCTAATGTTTGTTTAGCTATGGTGATGTGGCTACTACCGTAGCTTGGAGCTTTCTTAGAGGTTGCACAATTACTTGCTAGCTGCTCATAATCGATGACCTTCTCATTGTGCTTCTATCTATGGTTTGCAACCTATCCCATTGATTTTGTTTTTGGTTTGTGCATTATCAATACTATGTTAGCCAAATTCTTATTACATTTGCTTCTTGAATAACTAGTAAGAAAATTGACTCCAATGTTTCCATCGTCATGAATTATGGTTTTGATTCATTTTCAATTTAGTATAAGTTCTATGTAATCCCGAGAAATGAATAATGAGTATTACAAAGCCCTTGACAACTACTAACTCCTTTCAAAGGTGAACACCTTGAACATGCGTGGACAAACATGTCAGCACATGTCTCCCCCAATGGCAAGCCCTAGATTCCCACATGGTTGGTTGAAAATACCCGGCTCCTTTGAATATCCCCCAGTATGATTAGGTGGACCATAGGGTGCACCAAAAATGAAGTTGTACATCCATGTGGAACCGTACATGTTTCATTGGGTGCCACTCACTCCCTCTCTCCTCAAGTTTGCATACTCTCATTTTTTGCCATGAGAATTTTCTACATGAGGGGCTTTAAGAAAGGGCCCCACACACACATGGCTCCAACTCTCAGAGAGACAACATCAACCTTGAGTTTTGGCATGAATGAGGGATGTTTCACCTTGACCATAGCCGCAAGCTCATATGTGAACATGGACGGTTTTATTAAATAGGGCTATGGGTCAAGTGCTATTGCCTCATGTCGAAGGTGGTCCCTAGTATTGACAAACGACAAGGGCATTGTAGGCCCATTTGAGTGGATACATGTTTTGGTTGTGGGCGATGTGTATATCAAGGGTGGATATTATGAAGGCACGGTTTTTTGATTTGTTGCAACATGTGTTGGGTTTGATTCTTATTTGGAACTCCAGGGGGATGTCTATTCCTTAGTCCAAGATAATTGAATGGTTTGAGGCATCATGTTGTAGGGTTCATTCTTGGGGTTTTGATGCTCATATATGGTGGTTTTGAATTTCCAAAATATTGAAAAAAAAAACATCTAGACCGCTAGATTTTGTTAGACATGGGGATTATGAGCATTACAATACGGGTGAATCAATTATGGCCGCTTTAGGAGCTTGAAATGACTATGGCAACAATTGCAGTCATGGATGTTGCCACACTAACACATGTAAGATTTCAACCTTCACGTGACTTATGGAAAGACGGAGTCCATGATGGAGGAAACCAAAAACTTTGCAATTGATGTAACATTCCAAGACATATGGAATCATAATTTCAATTGATAATTTTTTTTATAGACAATAGACATCTTGGGCAAGGACGATTTCCATTGGAATTTCTTTTTTCTACTACTGTTCAATTTGCTACTTCCAACCCCTTGATGTTACACTTCTCCTATCCTTCTTATACAACCCCTACTATACCCCTTCCCCATCTTGTTGCACATGTCTATTAGGAAACAAATTTAGTTTAGCAGGGGGATGGATAGGCCAAACGACTACCTAGTTAGTAATGCATTTGGATATCCAAGGAGGAATTACAATATGGGAATTCCACACATTAACCCTATGAGTACAGTAATCCCGAGGGTAGTAAAAAAACAACACAAATTCCAAGGAGAATAAATGAATATGGAAATAAAAATTGAGGTTATGGTCCACATATCAGACCACAAAGAGATGAACCACCACGAGACCAATCCTATAACATAGTGTGCAGATGTTTTGGAGCATTAAGGGGGATATGTGTTATCATAGTCGTCACTTATTGTCTTGTATAAGCAATTTGTTGGGGTGGTTGTGCTGGGAGGAGGGTTGGGAGAGGTGGTTGTGGAGAAGGTAGATGAAATTGAGGTTGTCTATAAAGATACATGAATGTGTGGTGTTGTATTTGGTGAAGTGGAGGGCTAAGAAGATGGTTGTTAGCTATGCACGTAGGATATTTTGTCTTGCAAGGAGTCTATATGCGTTTTGGGTTTTGTTGAAATGGTGGAAAATACCTTGCTTAATGGTGCTTTTGTCGCCTTGCCACCGCGGGGGGGGGGGGGGGCGAGAAAGCCATTTGTGTAGGATATCTTAGTTGTGGTTGTATGAAGAACAAAGTTAAGAGGAGTAGGGTTAGGATGGGGAATATTCAAAGTAGTAGGAAAAATGTGGGGTATGTATTCATATTTACATAGGTTGACCTTGGTGGGGTGTCCAATGGGTTCAAATTTGTGTGAGGGGGAATTGTGGTAGTTGTGACGTAGCTTCAAAACAACATTTGAACATTCAACAAAGATGAGGATAATGAATGGTCGTCAAAATTGTTATATGCATAGAATCGTGATGATTTTGGGTTCAATGCGGGCTAGGTATGATGGGAATTGTGTTTGGGGGTAGTATTGAGAATGTGTGGGTTGAGGCAAACGAGTACCTAGGTGTTTGGGTGGTGGCTTGAGAGGGGGTGTTTTTTGTTGCACCAATTTTTGTGTGGCCAGATGAAAATGGTAAGGGCCTCATGGTATGTGTGCACTACCGTTTTGGACCAATGTGGTGTTTTTATTGTTGCTTGAGAATACGGTAGGTAGACTAGGCTTCTCCTCGACCACTGGGTAGAGTGGGCGTAACAGTGGCACCAAAGATTGCATCACGTGGATGGGAGGAATGGTAGCTGTGGAGTTTGAAGGGGCATGTAAATGGCTTAGAATAGTAAAAATGAGTGAGTGAGAATGAATTTATTCAAGAAATGCTAGTATAGAAGGGGGTTATAGTGTTATGGGCAAGGGATGTCTAATTGTAGTGGGGTTGGTAGGAGGTGGGGGGGATAAGGTCTAATGTGTAATTTTGGATGAGCCATATTAGTTCAAGTTTGACATTCTGAGGAAGGGAATTTATTGTTGGGAAGAGTGAAGAGTTGTGATGTCGTTGGTATTGGTTATGAACCCATTGGATGTGTGTGGCAAAATATTTGTGGATGTGTGGAGACGTGCAATGGAGGCAGAGATGTGAAGGGTGGGTTTTGTGTTGTTTCTATCAATGTTTGGATTACATTCTTGTGTGTTTGGCAAATGTGTGGGA
Organism: Polytrichum commune; assembly: GCA_950295325.1. Lineage (NCBI taxonomy): Eukaryota > Viridiplantae > Streptophyta > Polytrichopsida > Polytrichales > Polytrichaceae > Polytrichum > Polytrichum commune. The sequence continues at coordinate 50,799,644 of OX485806.1, read as the reverse complement.
AATGCAATGGTTTTTCAACAAAGCTAATGTATGTGGTTTGAGGTTGTAGGTAGTGTTTGTGGTGTATCTTGTGTAGGTGGTCGTGCATGGTTTGGGTGTAGTGCTTGGTGAAAATATGAGCATTGTGGATGGGGTCATAGTTGTCATGGGTCCAAAGAGGTTCCCATATGTATTCCAAATTGAATGACCTTTCTAGTGACAAAGTTACATGTGATTGGATTTGTGTTGCCATTGGAATCTAGTTTACAGTCTATACGGACGCCATAAATGGCATCTATAAGATATGCTTGAGCATCAGGGCCATTTGGCGAGGGTGTGTTGGCGGAGGGGGTTGGTTGGGGGTGTGGTGATGGGGATTTGGTAGGGTGGTGTATGGAGGTGGAAATGTGGGTGGGGAGATGTGCATAGTAATGTTTGGTGTTTGAATATGTCTCAAGGTTACATGAAGAAGGTACCATACGTGGACCGAAGGCATTTTAAGTTTGTAACTTTACAAGTGTTGAATATGGATTTCTCCAACTCTTAGAGAATATTGTCCCTCCCCCCCCCCCCCAATTCCAATATGACTACCATATAAGAACATATGTTTGCCGCAACTATCGAATCCAAGTGTGTTGACTTAAAAAAACTAAGATTTTTGTATAAGTTCTACAACTAGGTGATGCATATATCAAATGATTAATCATAACTATACATGTGTACATATATGCTTGCAATAATGTGTACATGTATGCCACATGCAACCAAACACCACGATGATCACTGTTAATGAGAGACATGTACATATGAAAAACATACATAATTTGATTTTTGTCCTCATTGTGTATTATATCGAGTGTAGATGCTCATACATGCCAAATTGCAAAGCAAGAATTGCCATCCCCCGCATCATACTTCAATAAATTTATCATTTATGAAGTTATTCATGGACACGCCTTCAAAAAGTGTCAAACTTCTACCAACCATTCATATTTTGAAATCATAATCAAGCCAATTTACTCCGGGCATTCAAAATATTTGTATACATATATGAGACTATTATGTAGTCTACGGTTTGTGAGTATACTTTATTTAGGGTCATGAAATTTTATTATGGGGGGTTTTAATGAGGGGTCCTATAGACACGTGGCTTTAAATGACAAAGAAAAATGCCCCTTGGTGGATATTAATTCACCAAGTCCACAAAGCTTACAAAAATTGTTGGTGAAATTGTGTTGGGCAAGTCCACACAAACCAATGTTTTACAAATTTTCACCACATTATTTTCTTGTATATACACCTTAATATTTTTATTCGATGGCCTTATCCAGATATAAATTCATTTCTCTTTGGTGTGTACATAAAAAAATTTGAAATCTACAAAGCAATAACATTATAGGCCCTCCCACATTATTTGTCATCTTGGCCTTAATAAGGTGATTGAATTTTGTGTTGTTACAACCTCTCAAATGAAGTTGTGGGAACATCCTATTATGGAACTTTGCCCATGGTTTATTGATTGCCTTGCCTCCTTTCACCTTGCAAAGGATGAGGTTTTGCGGCACTTTGTGGAAGCTTCACAACACATTGAGGATCTTTGTGAGGAGGACCCACAACCCTCTTTGAAACAAGGAGGTAAGTGCAAACATGCTTAAATTCCTCCACCTCCAATTCAAGATCGTGCCTTTAATATTGACTTGGGCACCCTTATATGATAATGCATTCATTTATATATATTTTTGGGTTGGATCTTTCTCCCCCTTTTTCTTTTCTCGACCACTCGCAATAGGTTGCACAATAGAGACTGGAGGGACAAACACAACCAAGGTGTTTTTTTTTTGAGAATACATCCATCGAAACTTTGATTAAATGGAGCAAACCAAAACATGGTGATGATCTTCACATTTGAATTTGGATACGTATCATCCTTGCATTTTGCATCATCTTTGCTTGCGCTATGGTTTATTTTCTTATGATAAGAGAAATCATTGTTTCACATTCACATGTTCCTTCAAATGTTTGTTTATAGAATTATATGTTTTTTCCTATTTTTATTTTTATTTAATTTTTTTGTTAGTGGGTTGGTCGAGGACAACACACACATACAAACTTTGTTCTTTGTACATTTGGTGGGTTTGATATTAAAATTGCATAATTGCTCAAAGGTATCATGTTTTGAGGTTTCCTCTCCTTCAAATGTCATTCTTCCCTAGAATGCAACCAATTGGAAGATATATAGAGGCTTTGTTTTAGTTTGCAAATTGCATGCCTTACCAAAGATGTTTAGTTTTTTTCTTCTCTCTCATGGTTTAAGAATATTAGGGACAAAATGAGGATGTTTGACCTCCTATGATCTCATAGTGGCAAAAGATTGGTGGGGCATGAATGAGTTGCCATTGTGTCTCTTAGTGGATACATTGCTTACAATACATAGAGTTATCCAATCCTTTAACGTAATGTGTTGTTTCCATGTTTTTGTTCTAGATTAAATTGCAAGATTTGGACTAGCCTACATTGAATGTAATAAAATCGTTTCATTGTTTGTAGATTTGGCATTTTCATAAAATGATGTTCTTATCGTTCCAATCATGCCCTGTGAGCCCAAAATGGTGCCCACATGTGGTGATTAACTCTTCGAAACCAATTTTAGTTTGACTTTGAGGTATTATGATTATTCACAAAACATAAAAATAGTGAAGTGTGGTGTGGATTTAACTTTAGACATTAGGTGGTGTTGTGTGATTATTCCAAGGTTTGATTTCAATAGGAAAATGCCTTGATTATGTGAGTAAGGGGTAAGGTGAGGCAAGGCGAGCTCCGCGGGTTAAATGCCCACTTTTGGATCCACCTTGTTAGTTTAGGAAGAAGGAAGCTTGGTGGAAGGGGATTAGTCCCTACTTTAGAGGTGAAGGTTAAGGGATTGTGATTGGAGGTGCTAATCCTCCCTCTCTCCCTCTCTCCCTCTCTCCCTCTCTCCCTCTCTCCCTCTTTGCTACTTAAGGTGTTTTCTCTCTCATTTTCCTCTCTCTCCATCAAGCGCTCTCAAGAGAGCAAGCTCTTAAGAGCTCGAGCCACGTAGGTGGGTTATTAGTTGTAGTGAAGGTAGTTAGTTAAGCTCTCTCTCTCAATCTCTCTCACGTGGAGGGACCCCTTAGAATTACTAGATAGACACGTGTGATTGGGGGTTAACTTGAGGAAATTAGTAGGATAGATTAAGTATTAGTTAATAGATTAGAGGAATGTTAGATTAACTACTAGGAGTTGAAAATGGTTGTAGGATTGATTAAATTTCTGTTCAACCATAGCTGGGCCGAATTGAATTAGGCTACTAAACAGCTGGGCCGAACTGAATTAGGCTACTAAGCAGCCGAGACAACTGAAGGAGGGCTACTGGAGCAGCCGAGACAACTGAATTAGGCTACTAAGCAGCCGAGACAACTGAAGGAGGGCTACAGGAGCAGCCGAGACAACTGAAGGAGGGCTACTGGAGCAGCCGAGACAACTGAGTTAGTGCTACTAAGCAACTGGGACGAACCAAATTAGGCTACTGGGGCAGCTTAAGGGCTTAAAACTAAGCATAGGTTAAATTATGCATTTTAGATTATTCTAGCACGTATGTACGTGTTAGGTTTATTAGGCTAGTTAGCGTGAGGCGTGGCTTGCTAATGAATGTGATTGGGGTGGATCATCAAAGACAGTGTTTTTAAACACTTACATCTTATTGGTCAAAATAAGTTACTTGTTCAAGAATGGGGAATGTGGTTGATCCTAGCAATGGCAAGGCAAAGGAAGTAAAGATTAATGGTGCTAGGGGGATGTCTTTACGAGGATGCGTGGCCAAAGCCGCGGGATGGACTTTGGAGAAGGCTAAGGCCTCATTTGTTCAGGAAACAAGTATTAATAAAACATCATGAACTTTAGAACTAGAAGGTTCACTGATATGAAGGATACTTATTATATCATTGAGATTTGATACTACACATGTGATTCACAAACCCATCATCCGGACTAGGACGCTTAAGGGTGGTGGGTTTGGCCTCACATGCCCACAAATTCTCTCACCAAATTCGGGTGTCCTCTCACATGTAGACATAGAGACTGTGGACATCTATAGAATTGATGCTCATGAAAAGAAATGTGTCATAGAGAAGTAGATAAGACAAAAATCTAGAATATCTACAAAACCAAAGAAAAACATTGATTAAACCGGGAGCAATTATCCTTGATGCTTATGCACCAGAGCCCAACATTTTCCTTTAAATTGCGCCCATACCCAGACCATGCCCATCAACAGCGACCTATGCCCATCCATGCCCACCCATAGCATGACATGATGGAGAATGTGGGGGCTCCTTTCAACTTCCACCACAAAAGAATATTGAATTTAGCAATGGTATCCCAATTCATTGGCAATGCTAAGCTCACCGCTGTAATGATCTCATTTTTTTCGAGATCGGTGACCTTGTATGTCTCATACATACTGAACTCAAGCTCAATACGTGCATCGAAGTTGCTAACAACTACGATCTCAGCCCCATTGTCATGAATCTCTTCTAACTCATCCTCAAACTCATCGTACATAGACATCGTGTCATCATTACAACACTTCTTTTGTGGTGGGGCCGGTGCATCATCTTTCTCGTGATCCAAATTAGCTAAAACCTCCCCTGTGCCAATCGAGCGCATAAACTCCCTTAGTTTTGTTTTTGCCTTAGTAACTAAAGCGTCGGGGACCTCCATCTTGCACATATGGTTTTTCATAACGGGATCCAGAAGTGTTGCTACAACATGGAGCATGTCGAGCTCCATCTTCTCTTGCACTAGTGGTGTCAAGAGGCACTTACAAGCTATGATCGAAGGGGAGTCTTTGCTCGTCCTAACGGTACCATCGTCATTAATCACATCGTTCATAACATGTTTTAGATGTTTCAACAGTTGAAATCGCCAAAATACAACCTTGTGCAGTGTCGGCTCTTTGAAATGTTCGAGATCCAAAGTTGCCTTCTGAAATGGTGCCAACAAGTCAATTAACTGTTTCAAACATGTCTCTGAGATTGAGGCAACTTTCTACAGTGCATCCTTCTGCTTCAATCGATCAATCACCTCAATTAGCATTTCAAAAACACTAAGCATGCAATGGTATAGCGAGTTCCATCTGGTTGCATTATCTTGTTTCAGCATCTTTGACAACTTTGATTGAAGATTTGATTTTTATAAGTATGCGACCAAACTCTTACAGGCGTCAATGAGAGCGTATAGGGCCGCCATGTTGGGCTCATCAAGGTATCGGTAAAAAAACTTGTTATTCTTACCATCGACATGTTTCGTAGTCTTGTTGAGTACGTAGGTCAAATAATTCGTGATTTTATGATCAATGCACCCTAACAAGTCAAACTCGCTTGAAATGCCATCTTCGGCAACGATGTTCGATCCACAATCCGCCACAATAGTGATTTTATCAAACACCAAATCCTTGATACCGAAGATGTCCAAAGCTTCCTTGGACTCGTCCAAAACCATAACAGCGGTGTGGCTCTCATCGTGAACAAGCTTCACATGCAATGTTCGATCAAACAGAGCAAACTCTTCATCGATGTAATGCACCGTGACAGATATATAAGCTACCTTCTTGATACTGTCCGTCTAGAGATCAAGGGTGTTTGCCATGGATACGTCAGTAGCAATGTGTTCTTGAAGACGCTTTGCCACTATAGCGCGCCCCGCCGTCGCGCGAGTGTCTATATTGCGTCTGGCGGGTAATTGGTTGACACAACAGGTCATCAACCATGAGTCACTTATTGCTTGCAACATCGATGTTCAAAGTTGTTTGAACAAGCTTTTTCAAACCCTGTCCGGCTATCGATTCAAATGGTTGGAGGTCAATCGCGCAAAAGTTGGCAGCCACAAATGTCATCGTCTTCTGTGAGGCCAAACCCACCACCCTTAAGCGTCCTAGTCCGGGTGATGGTTTTGAGACTCGCATGTGTCACACCAAAAGTAGCAACATAAGATATAAGTCCCATCTCAATGAACCCCCAACTTCTCTTAAGTCATGATGTTTTATTAATGCAATTTTCTTGAGTGGGTATAGCATTGGCCGCCTCAAGGGTCCATCCCACGGCCTTAGCTACACATGCTCTTAAGGACTTCCCTCTTGAAACCTTAGTTCTAGCCGTTGATTCTTCACTAGTGCTCGTCACCTCGCTGAAGTTGTGACTTGTTGACTCCATGTGATGAATACACAAGTGTTAAAAAACACTCATCACTCTCATCACTTAGCATTACATCCTCTTCCGCAATTCTTCGCCATTCACTTCCAAGTTTGTTCATTATTCGCCATGGCACCCTTAAGTGCTTGATTACAATCCCAACAACTTAACTACAAGTTCCCCCCCTTGATATCACCTTATGATGCCTTATAGTCAACTCCCTAGCTAAATGCTCATTACCTAATTAGCATTAGGTAATATTTTTATTAATTAACTATGACCCAATCTAATGTCCCAGCTGTCTAACTTCTAAACCAAATACTGTATTTCCAGCAACTAAATAATGTATTTCCAGCAACTAACCCTCTGATTAAATACTGTAGTTCCAGCAACTAAATGTTGTATTTCCAGCAACTAAATACTGTAGTTCCAGCAACTAACCCTCTGACTAAATACTGTATTTCCAGCAACTAAATACTGTATTTCCCAAAGCTCTAAAAGCTCAACTCCTTAGAAGAGAGAGAGCTTTAAATTCAACATGAATGTGGATGCTACAATTCTAAATGCCATGATTCCAAACACTATAAATCTAAATATCATGAATCTAAATTCTATAAGTCACATACAACAAGCTAGGCTCTAAATGTCTCAACCAAAGACTACTCCTAACTTCGAGGTGAATTAGTCTTGGTTCTTCACATTGAGGCCTTGCACGCACATGCGCTCCGTTCTTGCTTCCCACACCCACACTTATAACACGTGGGGTGCCAAAGAGCACGAAGGAAAGAGGATGAGAGAGGGAAAAGTGAGGGTTTATATAGTGAGTTGAGAGGGAGTAGGTGAACACCCTCAAGATAAGACCTTGTAATTTTTTCCTACTTTGTAGGCTCTCATCCTATCTTCTAAGCATTTGTCTCTTAAACTAACAACATAGATCCTAATTCAAACATTTAAACCAAGGAACTACCCTTGGTTCACCACTCCCTACGCTCACCTAACTAAGGAATTTCTTCACGCTACCTACTTCTAATAAATCCTCTCCACACTAGCCTAATGACTAAACATAACTTCATTCAAGCTTCACTCTTTTTATATTTTTGTGGATAATCATAAAACATCAAAACATAACTTCTAATGGTTTCGAAGGGTTAAGAACACATGTGAGCACCATTTTGGGCTCACATCTTCTTATCATGTATGGTGGGGAAGCCCTTTGTTGCAAATACGTTCATTGCTCCACTCCCCGATCTTTCAGCCTTAGGACACTTATGATCACTCGTGGTGCTGGTACCTGTGGTTTTCTTGAACGTGTATATTTTCTTGCAATTGAAGCACGTTGCGTACTTGCAGTCCTTAACATGTTGCTGCACGATGCCAATTTTTTTCCAAAGAGCAAAGTTTAGACCAGCATGGTTCTTGCGCAGCGAAAATACACGATCGGCATCATTCGGCGATGTCTTCTTTACTTCCTTCTCGATCACTTGTGCATTTAGCAAACTAGAGCTAGATGCCACCATCTCAATAAGCAGTAGTCACTCACTTGTGGGCGCTAAATTTTTGTTTTGCCTTGATGAGATTTGCCCTAATTCATGTTCAAATAAAGTTTTCCCATAATGCACATGATGAGTCAAACAAGTTTTTTATGCGAAGACGGACCGCCATTTCTACTGACACACTCATACATGTATAGGTCAATGAGGTTGAGGTCCAACTCCAAATGAGCGAAGTAAAATACAGATTCAAGACCTTATTTGGAGCAGTGATCGGGGAGAGGTTTGGTTGTAACCGGTTGAGATCCTAGTGTTTGCAAGTCTAACCAGTTACTTGTTGACATCCTCTGGATTTCCTTTATCGAATCGGGGTATATTCTATAAATTCCTCTAAAATGATCGATAATTTTCCAGCAGTCTTCAACTTCAACGTTTGGAGCACAACATATTACAAACATGCCAGACAGCCGTCATCATTGTGCACAATATTAAAGAGATGTTTTGTCCGCCGATCCCGCATGTCAATATTTCATCAAATTCTCAAAATGCGACAAGTTGTTGCGCTCAAGAATGCAAGTTATGAGTAATTTGTGAAAATTTGCGGAGAATTATGACCAAAGGTCCCACAATTCCAAATGAGCAAAGAAATATATGGATTCAAGACTGATCCGAGAACTCATGTTTGTGGAATTGAATCAATCTCTCATGGAGTTGAGACCTCATTCTTGGACTACTCACTAGGTGCGAAAGATGGATTGGGTGTTCAGGGAACTTGTGATTCCATCATCTCACTGTCTGAAATGCAACAAAACACAACAATTACAAAGTGGACGTTGAGATCGCCGGTGGCAAGGGAGTTGTTTCCGGCGGCGAGGGGACGTGTTGCAACTTCGAAGCTCTGGCGATGGCAGATGTGGATCGCTCAGGAGCTCCAAGCTTCGACCCACAATTTCCCCTCCACTTCACACTCCAGACACCAACTCAAAACCTTTTTTTCTTAGGCCACAAAAATTGGGTTAAGGATTGCGGGTGCAAAATTGCATCGACAAATCGAGAGAAATCGGGGAAGAATTTGCAACCAGATTCCACCGTAGCTGTTTCCGGCGGCGAGGGAGTTGTTTCCAGCAACAGGTCATGTTTTGATTCACAACATTTTTTCCTCTCGCTCCCTACCACTTTACAACATCCTCTCTTTCTTGAGTTTTGGAATCCTCTTGGCAGGACTAGGTTTAAGGTAGGGTGGGAAAAATAGAAGCACAAGAAAGTGACAAAAAAAAGACCGAGGATTCTTGGGAGCCTAGGGACACACTGAAGGATGGACTCACCTTACTGGGTGAAGGTGATTCGGTGCTCTTACCCTCGAAAGCATTGAATGAGAGCCCATTCAATGACCCCTTCCAATATGCTTTGCTTTAGCCCATGCTCACCCATGAATAATAATATCGAACTCATGCCCACCCATGAGCAATAATATCGCACCCATGCCCACCCAAAACCCATGGGCATGGGTGGGAATGGGCATGGGCATGGGTATGGGCACCCAATGTAGGGCTATGTTATGCACCTACATGTGAATTTGGTTTTTCATAAATCATAAGCACTACAATATATCTTCTATGGTTATTATAATGGATTTTAAACATTGAATACCATCACTATGTATATGTGGATTGGAGGTGCATCTATTCATCCTTTGACAACATAGTGGACGCCACATTTTTGACATTTGGGGGGACTTTGCCATGTTATATGCCATCTTGGCACCATTGCACATTATTATACCCTCACCTCATTGTGGTGGTTTGTGTCAAAGACAATCTCCCGTGGCAAAATGAAATTTATTGGAAAGTGCTTAGGAGAATATGCTTGAATGCATAAGATTACCATTTTCTTCATGTTTTTTTCATTTTAAACTCTTTCAATATATTATTCTTCCATAATGAGCCCTAACAATTTTTTGTATTGTTCCAAGACAATGAAGAAAGTGATGTCATTTCCTACTTGCACAATCATCATATGCAAATTTTGTTGCAATGATTATGATTGCAACTTCAACAATACCACACCACAGTAGGTTGTCAAGTTATGATCATCGCATGTTGCCATTTGTCAATGTCAAGGTAGAGGGGTGTGATGAACATGAAAATGATCATGAGGATGAAGAGGGAATGGAAGACAATAGGGATAGTTTTCTACTTATGGTTTTACATAGATTGTGTTGAGAGAATATGCTATTTGGAATTTTATGACAATGTTTGGATTTTTGGTTTTGAAAACAAAAAACATTCATAATGAGTGCACAATGATTTGTGTGAGCAATTTTCTTCAATGCCAACAACCTTAAAAAATGAGGAAATTTGTCAGTTGATGTTAATGTGGGCGTTAGAGATTTGTAGCTAAACATGAATGTATTTCTTTGGATTTTTGAATTCAACTCAAATTTTATGCTTTGGGAGTTTGAAAAATTGTGCAAGTCAATTGTTCCCATTTGATTGATAGTGCTAGCTCATCCACGTTGGCTAAGAATATTAATGGTCGCCCTACTAAATTATCTCTTGAGCAATAGTTTCATTTATTTATGAAGGATGATGATGTGTTTACTTAAATTTTGTTATTAGAATTGGTCTAGATCCTTTTCATGTGATGATGAGATATTTATGTTTGGTTGTATTAATTATTCTCTTAAAAAGGAGATCCAATGGCCGGATGCAAATGTGCAACGCCATCTTGGCAACATGAAGATAGATTTCCTTGGCTGCATTAAAAATAAACGAAAATACTTTGGTGGAGATTTCAAAACCTTGGAAGAACAATATGCACACCAAATGATTCAATAGGAGGGAAAAATTGCATTGCATGATAAACACCATTGTGGTTAGTCATGACAATATGTCCATACATTTGGACTTTGGCCAACCAGGGTTTTTTCATGACATCACTCTTTTTACATACTCCAACTATTACCATAATTTGGTGCAATTATTTTGCTCATTTTGGCGAGTGCTTCAAATACTTGCTAGGCAATTTGGGATATTTAGGAAAGGAGATGTGCATTACGCGGCGGCCTGGCCAATATAAATTAAAAATGCACTCAAAGCATTTAACTAAATGCATCCCAACTATTGACTTAGGGTAGAATGGGGGTACTAAAAGGTCTAAAGAGGAAACAATGTTGTTTAATGATTTGCTTTGATTTTGCACAAAACCAAAATAAAATTATAGGTTTTGTGTTTGTGCTTTAATGACCAATTCCTTCACCGAATGTCATGCACCTCTCCATGAGGAGTGCCCGAAACACCATGGGCACAAGGGGGACCCCGGAGTGACACCCAGGACTTGTGGCGCCGTTGGTGAGAGGGCCCAAGTAATCCTAGTGTAGGTGAGGGCCCCGGGCGTTGAGAACGCCTCCCACCCACGGAGACTAGGAGGCACAAGGGTAGGGCCATGAGCTATGCGTAGCTTATGGCGTGGTGATTCCAAAAAACTCAAGAACACCTCAATCGGAGGTGTGAGCTAGGAGTTATGGCAATTTGAGTGGGGCGTTGTCTTGGTACAGCAGTGGCCTGGGAGTGGTTCCCGGGACTGCCAAGGTTTGAACATTGAACAGGCCTAACCTCCTCAATACTTGGCCAAATGAGGCAAGTGAGGAGTCAATCGGCATCCACGTGAAGCGTAGATGAAGATGAAGTGGTTTCTTGTCAGAATTAGACATCATCCAACGAAGCTATGATGGTCTGAAGCTGTTGGGGGCTTCTAGGCCCAACAGCTAAGGGAAAATGTCTACTTGGCCCCAACTCTTGGTAGGGAGACAAAAGGTTTCTTGACGGTGGGGTAGGGGCCCCGCATAGAGTGCTAGAGGCTTATATGGGTGAGGTGGTGTGGCCTCACCCACCCGAGGCCGAACGGCACGGCCTCCATGGGCATTGGCCCAATGTAAGGCCAAAGTTGCCTAGTATGGTTTGGGTTGTTGTAGTGTTGCTCCGGCAATGCGATGATCAACATAAGATTGGACTTCCATGGATGGATGTCCACATCTAAGGATTGGTTACTGATTAAGGGGTGAGTCTCGAAAGTAAAGTAGGAGGGTTGGTTCCCCTCCTATGAACTATAAGGTCCGGGGTAGAACGAGCTAATCATTGGCATGGCGAAATGCGAAGGGTTAGCGCTCGTAACCTTTGCTAGAAATGAAAATTGGCAAGATTGTTAAGGGAGCTAGCAAGGGTTGCGACACCGAAAGAACGTAGATGCTACCTACCATGTTGTAGGGTACCAAATTAAAAAAGGATATTTGGGATGGGGATCATTATAGTACACATAGGAATTATGTTTATCACAAATGTATTCATATGGCCAAAAAATGATTTGCAATCCATATACCATAAGTCATTTATGGAGAATAGTGAGAAAAAAGAAATTAAAGCCTACATAGAGGTGGACCATGAACCCATATGGTTTCTTTGTAGTATTGTTGGCCATCAAAACTGAGAGTACACTAAGAATCTCCATGCTCTATCAATATTTGATAAGGTAAAGAACAATTGGAAATCATGCATAGGGTGCAAAGGTGGTTTGCCATCCTTATTGAACCTCTCCACTAGGTGGGGTCATTTTGCATGCAACACTATACAATTAAGCAACCCATGTATGAAAAGCACGGACGGGTCATTCATGGTTACATTGTATTCATTAGAAATGTGTATGCCAATAGGAGAGTTGTTGAATTAATTCATGCCATTACCACACAATACGACATCTAGCTCTCAAAGCATTCATTTGTGTGGGTGAAGTAACTCCTCCAAATAGCATCAAGAAAATAACTTGCAGACATGTGACATCATGAAAAAACCATGAATAACTAAAGTTTACACAAATAAAATGACCATGGTGGTCAACCACAACAATGTTGTTAATAGTTTAGATTTTCTTTTTTCTGCTAAAAAACGTAGCATGATTAAGATCTTTGTAAGGCTATGGATTTTGATAAGTATCTCACTAATGAAGCTTATACAACCCATCAAACCAAGGGCCTCACGTTTGTAACCATTGGGCCATTCTAATTATGAGAAAAGACCTTCATCGTGTAGGATGCCACGAAAATCACATTGTTGTTTAAAGCACTCTAAGCGAATTCCATCTTTAAACGTTTAGCATGTTAATGTTGTGAAGTTCAAGAAACAAAAAGAAAAAAATTATTCTTTGTTTAGGTGTGAGTTTATAAGGACGAGCCCTTGGCTTCCAAAGATTGTTGAGGTTGCCTTCTAGTCGGTAGACTTCCCCAACCTTAGATGGTGCAATTTGCTATTAAATAGTGAACACAAATCTTATAACTATGGAGGAGTAGGTTAGCTAATGTCTTAACTTCATTGTATATAATTTGTTTGAATGATGATATATCCCAAGTATATTTTGAACTTCTTTGGAATAGTCTATGATCACATACGTATATGTCCTATTATTTAGTTTGTAAAACTTTAATGTGGTTCAAACTTTATCCTTTGGAAACTATTTTGAAACCTTATGCATTTATGTGCTCAAGTAATATTGATTATGTTTCCCAAAAATCATAATGTCAAGGTTTAAGTGCCCCATAGAGTAAAAAATGTTTGTAATCCTCAATACCTCTACTTTCATATAATGTTTAATATGAATTTTTATGAAAAAATCCAAATTTGTAAGTACTAGATCAATTGTTCAACTACAACAATTTTAGTCCCTAATTCGTTCACACTAGTTTTTTGATTAATTGTGATCATTTGTATGATTAATATTAATAAATCATTAATTTATAATTTATAAAATTAGAATATGGTCGTTGTAAGGCAAAATTTCCAATAAAATTAATCTTAAGTAGCATGTGATGAGTGATTTCCTACTTTATGGCTTCTTGCATGATTAATCTTTCATCCTCCTTTCACGTGATGATTTTCACCATGCTGAATCAACCTCATATGCTCTTGGACTTTGATGATGAATTCTAACTATGTATTGTCGATTCTACAAGTGGGGCTACCACATACCTTAGTAATTGATTACAACATCCGAACCTCATGACTATATATATCAAGTAATTCCCATCGACAATGTTTGAATTCGGACACCTATGTTTTGGATTGCATCTTGTGATTACTTTGATTGAAACAAGAGGCTTCTCTTTACCTTGATTAATCCAGTTGATTGAATCTTCAAAAAAACTCCTTGAAATTGATCCGATTGATCGATTATTCTTTGAGTATTTTCCTGACCAATCTTCTCTTGTAAGTGCACAAAGGAAGTAATAATTTTTTAAAAAACGTTTTTTTCATTCTTCCAAGTGCTTATATGGTCTTTGAATCCTAATTTTTAGCTAGTATCACTATATTCGTTAATTTGAGACTTTCTCTTGTCTCAAATTAATATATGGACCACAACAACATGGTCTAATGTTTGGGTCGTCCTACCTAAACCATCTTGATATGAGTTCTTAATTGAGTTCTTGATATGAACACCCACTTCAAAGTATTTGCATCTTACAACATTCTCCAATATCTGTGTGATTTTATCCATGTTCTTATATTTGTAACTGTCTCAAAATGCCAAAAAAGTCCCAAATTAACGAATATAGGTCTAATGGGTCCTTAAATGCATCAAACTTTTATAGATTCATCTTAAAGTCTTGTGCATGGTACAATTTTCAAAGTCACAAGTGATTTCATTTCCAAATTTCTTTATATATCTAAGCTTTCAAGTGTTCTAGATTTCATAATTGGTACGAGTTGGTACGTATCCCAATTCTCAAAATTTTGAATTACCAAATTCTAAAATTTTCCATTTGCTTGCAATTCCTAAATCAAAATTTCAAGTATCCAAATTATTCAAATTAACTTAGAAGAAAAAAATTCAAGTATCCAAGTTCTTCAAATTTCTTCAATTCCTAAGTCCAGGTTCCAAATATCTAAATTCTTCAAATTTCTTCAATTTCCAAGTAAAAATTCCAAATATCCAAGTTCCTCGAATTTATTCAATTACTAAGCGATCAAGTTCTTCAATGTCTTCTAAAGTCTCGAGTAACCAAGATCTTCAATTTCTTCAAAAGTCTCAAGTAATGGATCTCTGTATTTTTGTGCTACGAGCATTTCTAGGACGCCTCCCGCGGGCAGCGTTCAGGCTCAGGCAGCCCGATCCTATCTAGCCTTGCTCGACCTGCCCTTCGTTCCCGACCCGTCCTTCCTTCCTAACCTGGCCTGCTTGCTCGACCTGGCCTTCTTGCCCGTGTCCGCCTTCCTGCCCGACCCGGCCTTCAATCTGTCCAATCGTCGTCCGTTCGTCCAGCCCCACCCCGAGCCCTATCTCCGCCATTCTTCCTCCCACGCACCGCTGGAGAACTCCAGAGCTCCTCAACACCTGTCCAAAGCGCCATGTTGCTAGTTTAGGGTTTGGAATAGTTGTAACTTGTGTTGACGCTATCCTAGTCTCTCGCCATGGAGGTTGACGTTGTGGGCCTAGGAGCAAAACATGTCTCCTTCAAGGAAGAGTTTCATTTTAGCAGAGGAGGTGTTGGAGGATCTGGGGGATGGAGAGGCGTCAATTTTTTATTTGCAAATTTGTGAAAGTACAGTTGTCCACAAGGATAGAAAATCTGCTGCACAGGAAAGGTTTAGGGTTAGGGATGTCACTCTCAGAAATCTGCAGGCGAAGTTGCAGATCCCACCCCTTGGGCCCGTTGAAAGGACTGACATTTCTTGGGAGGAGAAAATCAACGAGGGACGGGGTAGGAGCAAGAATACATGCAAAGCCATAATTCCTTGGGACAACCTCCAAGATTATTGTTGTTGAGCAGAGTATGTGAGACTTCCCGTGCGCATTCAATGAGGTTTACAATTTAGGGCACAAGGAAGGTATTGCGGAGAATGCAAAAAAAAAAGTTTCTTGCAAAAGATTGAGTAAGTTGCACCATGCCCTGTCAATTAAGTAACTTGAAGTTTGCATTTTGATGAATAGGGTTTAGGGTTTTAGGGTTTCTTACAATATTGGACTGTTTTTGTGGATTGTTCTCATGATTTTTTGGTTTATGCAATAGATTTCATTACGAGTACGGACCAATATATAGGACAAGTGAGGCAAATAAGGAGGTGGACAAGATATTTAAGAGCGCTTTGAAGTCAAAGCTATCTACAAACCAAAAGAAAGCCAAGAAACGAGTCGAGAAGCAAAACAAGAAGGTTGAGAAAGAATCTACGAAGCAATCTGCCCTAGATGTCAAGAAGTTGGAAGAGTGAAAGAGTAGAAAGACACCTCTTGTTCCACCTTTAGTTGTCCTAGTTGTTTTTTTAGTTTCAAAGTCTGATACAAGTTGTCCTACATCCTCTAATGGGAGTATCCTCTAATGGGAGTTTCCTCTAGTATCATACATGACAGGATGGTACATGTGAAGTTGGCCATGAAGGATTTGTCAACGCTCGGTCAGCTTGTCTTTCCCTCTATGGACACCGGTTCTAAGAATTTTGTTGCGTACTTGGAAGTTAGGAGCACATGTAATGGGTTCAAGTCCTTCAGGCCGAGGCCTCCTCCTAGATGAGGACTTGTTTCTGGAACGCATGCTTGGACATGCAGACAAGATAAAATCGAGCCAGCATCACTAGCCATATCAAGGTTTTCAAGTTTCAACCCCATTTCTTGCAAATCAACCCCTCAATGAATGCCCCCAACTGACGCGGCTCAGTTACAATGTCTGGGGAGAACCGGTATTTAGTGTAATGGCAACGGTTGGTTTTGTGAAAAATCTAGTTGAAATGGGAAAGTGGAGGATGTGAAACCGGTGTTTTTTTTTAAAATGGATTTCAACCGGCAACCATTTTGAGGAAGAGGATTTTTACCCGGATGAATAGTGAAAAAGGCGGATTTTAGGCGGTTTGATTCATCTAGGGCCGGATATCATCTAGTTCTAGGGTTTAGGTTATGTGTTCGTTGTAGGCTTGTAGCGATTTGGTAAATGGCGGACAGGCGAAGCTTTTGCTTCATTATTGCATTTTATTGTTGACGGCTAGCGTTTAAAATGTATTATGCGTGTGTCTATGGAAGATCTTCATGGTGATCTTGATAACGTACTAATGGAAGCCATAGCTTCATGGAAGAACTCTACAAAGTTTAGATGGTTGTTTTCACATCTACAAAGATACCTTTCAGGGCGTTTTCATCTTGAAGGTGAAGACGATACTACTGATTTTGACTCTAACAGTTGATAAATTTCATTTTTATATATAATATGGTATGTTAGGGTGCTCTTTTATCATGTTGTGGCCTCAAATGTTATACGAGGTTTTAAGACCTAGGTATTTTAAAGAGTAAATCCATGGCTATCAACCGGTTGATGGGTTATTTCAGGTTCAACTCCTGCTATGGATAAATCGTTGATCATTGTCGTTGTTTCTTGTATGTAATGAATTGTTGATCATTGTTGTTGGATGTTGATATCATTACATATTATTGTTGTATGTTGATATGTTCTTTGGAGGATGTTGTTGAATGGTGTATGGTGTTTGTAGATATAATTTTGCTACATTGAAAAATTGGCTCACTTATCAATGCCCAACTTTTTGGCCGGTTGTCATTACAATGAAGAGGAAATTAACCGGCACTTGAAAGAAAAAAAATAGGATATTGGTTGGTCCAAATTAATGGCAACAAGTTTGCAACAGGTCAAATCCTAAAAAAACCGGTAGAAGTTGTGAAGGGACGGATTTTAGCTGGTTGAGCTCAAAAATCTCCCGAACCCTGCTCAGTTAGCATGCACTCAACCAAACTTGGGTAGGAAGGTGACACAGCGGTTCAAACCTAACTTCAGTAGGTGGATAACTCTACTGAACTTTTGAGATAGGTATCCCATATTGAAGTTTTGAATCCCACATTTTCCAAAGGCTGCAAAAAATATGAATTCATGTTAGGCTTTGGGTCCCACTGAGACTTTGATAGATGTGTCCAAATAGGGATTTTTTAATTGTCATTTTTTTAAATGGAACTCAATGATAGAGTTGACCCACTGGGCTTTTATGCATCATTGATTGTGTGTAACATTTTATCACAAGAATTGCATGTTTATGTCGTTGGGTCATCTACTAGAGAGACATATGCAACTTGGGTTGTAGACGTTGCATCTAGAATCTTTGGCAGTACAACAAGTTCCTCTTTTGCTCTTTGGGATGCAAGGAGCCTAGCCAAAATTGGTGAAACTCTTCAAACTTTGTTGTGACTATGTTGAATTTGTTGAATCTTTGTCAAAAGAAATCATAACTCTAGCATGATGTAATAACATGTATACTCTAAATTTTTACTTTTAATATACACAAAATTTTCCTTTTTCTAATTAGCTCAGTGTGGATCAGGAAGGGATCTGAAAGCTATGAATGTGCCAGTCACATAATGTAGAGAAATTATGATTGCAATGTCCAAATTGATGAATAAGATTCTCCAGACACCAAAGAATGTGGAGGCAGGTGGAATGGGAGAGGGAGAAGGGATGCAGTGAGCAGGAGCAGGAGCATAAAGTCAAGGAGAGACCCTTCAAGGACTGCAGGGATGTCCACAAGAGACATGAATGACTGTTATAAAGTTACCCATGAATGGCTATTGTAAATATACACAAGATCACCTCAAGGTTCTCGACCTGTCTACTTCTACTTCGAAGAGAAACTCAGGGTGCCAAAAAGAATGAATATGGAGGTACTTATTTGGTTTATGTATTGAATTAATGGAAAGGTCCAGCCTAATATTTTGATATCTTTGGTACATTGGTGGGCTTGGTTGCATCAGTGCCGGCTCAACAAAACAATTGTCAAAAGGGTTCGTCAACAAACTCGTCAATGTCAATATTCTCTAAAAACAGACCTCTGTCTTCAAGCTCTCCAACCACACTCTCTTCTTCATCTTCCCTTGCAAAGCCACCGTCCATGCTTCTATTCCAACTGCTTCTGCCATCCAGGAGTCCTGGCAAGGACATCACCCTAAAATACTTCTTTGATGTGTGTGCCTCAGCCTGGGATGTATCTACATCTATATCAGTGAATTCGAACTTCACACGTTCAGCCATGACACACATAGGGCAGAGCTGGGATTTTTGGGTTCGAGTTTCAAGTAATTTCTGTTGCAGGGCTGCGAGTTCCACAGAATGCTTTTTCTGCAGCTTTTCCATGTCCCTGCGAATACTGTTTGCCTCTTGACCAGCCATGGCTGCCGCATCCTAGTTACAAAGACCAGAGAGTCGGCCTCAGTACACATGCAGGCAAACTCCACAAAGCCCAGAGGAAAGAAAAAACTTGCAACAACATATCAAGAGATTGATCTACTGCACCACAAAACTACTCTGTGAGTAGAAATGAGCCACTTACTTGTGCCATTTCAACAGCATTCTCAGCCTCCTTGAGTCTCACCAAAAGCTCCCCAGCTGCAGCAACAGCTTCCACTGTATCCTGAAGTTGCGATTGCAGGCCCAGAACCTCATCTTTTGCAACATCCCTTTCAAGCTCATGATCAATCCTCATAGCCACCAATTGCTCAGCTTGGCACTCAAACCATCTAGTGTCAGTTGTAGTTACCCCAGCTTGCCTGGCTAACTTCTTCAGGTCTGCTACACCTTCACGGATCTTCCTGTTCTTACCCAACAGTAAGATATGCTTCTCTTGAAGCTCTGCGTACTGCTCCAGTAAACGGGCATGCCCTTCCATGGCCATCTCAAGAGCCTCATGCATCTCCTTTGCACACCTACAGGAACAAAAACGCATACCCATCAGCGAAGGACATTGGTTTTCAAAATGTGCCAGAATGTTTCCCAAATTTGGGTCAACCTACACGCACTAGTAGGGTATAGGTCTAGAGTTAGATTAAGGGCGTAGGGTATACCTCTTCTCACCCTCAAGCTCAAACTTCCTCTTCTCTGCAAGTTGTCTGAAATTATCTGACTCTGCAGCCATTTCATCCATAAGAGAGAGCCACTCAAGTTCCTTTTCCTGTAACAATTGGCGTTCTTCTGCCCAGTTCTTGTCCTTAGTCTCCTCAGATGCTGACTCTGTTGCCGGCTCAGCAACTGGAGGAAGGCAGAGATTAGCTAGTGACTCATGAACTGCTCTCGAGGTGAGGGAAAAACGCCAATACTTTGCAGCACCTGGCTTACCACATTCAAGATACGTTTGAAGATGGTTTCGCAGATCCATGTTCTCTTGTATTAAGACATCTCTCTCCCCCAGGTCACAGAATGTTTTGTAGCGATCAAGCTCATCTAGCAAGCGCTCCATTTCCACTCTGGCATGTGTCACCTCGGGATGCTTATCGAACTTCTCTTGTAGTGTCTGTAAAGCACATTAAAACGTTACTGTATATCAAAATCGATTGCATGTGGCCAATATGATTTCATGAGTAGCAGGTATATGTAATTTCAAAAATCCAACCTTTAGCACTCTCTACAAGAAGCTTATCCTATTATTGTCCTACCTTATGTTCATGAAGAAGAGCTCCCCATTCCTCGGTGAGGAAGGTTTCAGAGGGAAGGACACCAGCCATGAGGGACTCGAGGCGGGCGATCTTGTCTTCGCGACTTTGTTGAAGCATGGAATTGCACTCTCTCTCATGCTTATATTGCCGAACCTGCATAGTTATGAAATCAATATCTATTTATGCTCCTAACTTCAGAAGAGAAACAAGAAAGATGTCCAATCTACATCTTAAGAGGAAGAGATTAGCTGATTGTATGGGCTTGTTAGATTCGAAACCATGAGATTTCAATGAATCCACTATACCAAGCGATTTAGCTGCTCAATTTCTGCAGCCTGCTGCGTCATGGCCTCTTCAGCTGCCCGTTCTCTTCGTATAGAGCCCGCCAGCAAGGACTCTATGGCCTACCCACACAAATGAGGAAAAAGTCTCGTCACCCACTACACAGGGCCAATTTCACAAGCACAAGACAAGCCATAGACAATTTCAACAAACATGTACTTGGTGAGGACATGTACATGTCAAGCAAAAACCTCCAGTTAAGGGCCAGTGACAGTAGTAACTCTGCAAATAGTATACACAATTATGCCTGTACCTGTGCATAGTCTGGTTTCCGAGGTGTGATAGCCAAGTTCTTGCTCAACCGAGTTGTCCCCACCAACTCCACGGAATTGTGCAGAGAATCGGGTAACATGGTGTTGCATCCAACCTGGAGAAGGTCGGATAGCTCCACACTTGCACTTACCTCCTTCAGGGGTGACGTCTGCACCGCTGCATCCATTGTCCGTGCTCTCTTATTTGGATTACTGTCCTGGAAGGCAGATATGATTCCGTAAGACCTGGGTGCCACCGATGTAGAAGAGCAAGAACAATTTGCATAAAGAGTCTGTACTGCTTGAACTCCACTATCTGAGGTTTTAGAATTCCTCAAATCCAAATTTTGGAATGAGAATTGTACGTTGGTCGACCTGTAGAGGCAGGAAACAAGTCAGTTTCGCACAGCAATATACTTGTTACATCATCTATGCCATTGACAATTATCAGACAGCATAATTCTGGAGCAATTCTGGAGAAGAAGCATATTAGAAGAAGGCTATAACCTTCTCAGGGTGGCAAGAGAGCTCTTTTGATGATTATCCAGGATCTGGAGGCCTTTCTGGAGGCTTGCAGCAAGGCGGTCCCTGGGTGATGGAGATGTGAAGGACCTAGAGCTTCGTAGAGAAGAAGGAACACCAGCCTTCCCATCCACAGGCATCACTGTTACCCCAAACTGCACAACATCTTCATTCTCAGCTAGAGAATTGAGCCCAAATGGTAAAACGTTTTTGTATTCCATGTTTCCATCCTCAGCCTTGGGAGAGTGACTATGGGTGGGGGATGGTAGCCCCAGTGTGGCATCAAGTACTGGAGCTGGCACCTCCAAGGCAGGAGGAGTGCTCATGGCAATTTCCAACAAACCGAACGTGGGAGACTCAATGTTGGGTGTGTCATCTGCACCTGCATCCTCAAGACGTGCAGAACTTAGACTTACTAATGTGCACTCAGCTTTCAAGTCCCCATTGCTTGCCTTTGTAGAGCCCAGCTCTTTGCCTGTAGGCTGGGACAAGTTGGAAACATCATCAGCCAAGTCATCATCAATCTCCATGTCTTCATCAGTATCATCTGCCTCAATTAGAGGATATTTCATTGGATGACCAAGGCTGAGCCTAAGAAGGTTATAGCTCCGGCGAGCATTCCATCCATTCCAACCACTTCCAGTAGCTACATCTGAAGTGTTGCTTGATTTCATCCTTGTTAGCTCATCCTGCACATTGACAATATTCCCGCATCACACACTGCACAGAATATAGAAGCCCAACGATCTCATAAAAAATGGAATATTATGTCATGAAGAAGAGTGAATGTAATGACAGTTAACCTTGAGCTGACGAATCTGCTCACGAAGGAGGTTCACATCATTTGCCTCCTCCTCGTTGATAACTGCCTTGTTTTGGATGGCTTTTGCCCTCTGAGCAAATCGGAGAGTGCTAAGTGTCTCGTTTCGGCAGCTGCAATACACACCAAAATAAGTGGGCAAATATTGTCTACATACATGTTCAGACACGCATGGAAGTCACAAATTCATCAAAATTTACGAGTTAGAGATCACCTGCTTGCTGGAGACACAGCACATATCATTGCCAGTTTAGCATTGCCACCAAGGGACTCCTGCAACAAAAAAGTCAAGCGAGAATCTCGATATGGAATGTGTCGTTGTTTTCCTGATTGTGCCACTTCCGCCAGCAAGTTTATCACATTCCTGTAGCCCCAAAATAATTGTTAGCATTCATGTTAAGCAGACCTTGCAAATGAGTCACATATGTAGGACAGATACACAGCAGGGTGTCAACCATTTTGAAGCAGGTAAAACTGAAAAATAGTCAGAAATTGACATACCCAAGTTGGGAAAGAGATTTGTTGATATTACCAGCCTCCTTCAACCGGTCACCAGCAGAACCAGTCTGCTTTTGTCGCTCAGACCCTGCTAAGTCTACTAGATTTAACCTACTACTTCTCACACTGCTCACACCGTCTCCTGCACTCTGCTTCCACGTCCCAAATAAACTCATTAATATATCCTCCAAAAACAGTGAGTGGCTCTAGGTTGCCCTTTACCTTGTTTCTTGCAAGGTAAGTTACTCGTTGCTTGGGAGTCTTCAAATTGGAATTCAGCATCTAGAAACAACAGAAATATTGGGTGAACATGTTTAGGAGCATCTAGGTTCTTTTTTCAAGTCATAAGCAGAGGGTTCGAGCATCTTGAAGCTTGCCCTTTCACCTTGTTTCCTCCAAGGCAAGTAACTCATTACTTGGGAGTCTTCAAACTGGAATTAAGCATCTAGAAACAATATACATATTGAGTATATAGCACCTTAAAGCTTGCCCTTTCACCAAGTTTCTTCCAATGAAAGTTACTCATTACTTGGGAGTCTTCAAACATCTACAAACAATAAACATGTTGAAAAACATCTAGGTTCGTTTTGCAAGTCATAAGCAGAGGATTCAAGCACCTTGAAGCGAGACTCAATCACACATGTGAAGACACTGTGAGATCTTGAACTCTCATTGTTCATAGCTGTAACACCAACTCTCCGGTTGGCTAGCCCCTGTTCACAAGCAAAAAAATCACTTCAGCTGAACATGTCGTAAGATGTTACTCAAGACTGAGAGTTAAGTCAAGGTAGATTGATGTTTCAGTTGTATTCTAAATTATACAAAAGCTATTGCAAGAGATCCACCTTGGTGAGAAGGCGTGTAACATCCTCCACACTAGACACATATTCTTCACTAAGGCTGTCCACATATACACCTGTTTTTGAGTCCTCCCTTATCTGCATACACAATAATTGTTAGTCAAAGGTTCAACAATTTAACAAAAGAAACCGCCATCACGTAAGCCACCAAATTGGGAAATCTTCATTCTTATGAAGTGAGAAATATGCTGCCAAGAAGTACCCTGGAGAAACAGAATAGCCAATTACCATGAGGTTCCTCTGAGAGGGCTCCAGCAGATCAGTGATCTGCTCATTATATATCTGCAGCCCACCAAGGCAGGAAGCTGTTAAGTATAAAACTCAAATATAAATAAGCCATAACCATATTTTGTCCTATTCTGGTGTAAAAATTTGCAGAAACAAGGTCAGATGGGATTTGTCGCAATTACCTCAAGGAAGGAGCACCGGCATTGGTAAACAAGCTGCTTGTCGATGTTGTTAATCTCTGCCTGCCCAGATTGCATCTGTATTAGACTTCCTTTGTGAATGCTAATCGATTGACAGAGCATTAGATTGTCACTAGAGTGAAACTGCTCAACTGCCTCGCTGCCAACTCAAACCAACATCAAATAAACTGTTTTTAAGAGGTGTTGAATTGAGATTAAGCTCTAGTGGAGGATATTAGTCACCTGCTGAATTCGAGCAAACAGCCTCTCAAATACACGAGGTGTGATGCCCCGCTCTTCACAAGGAACCTCTTCAGTGTCTGGCATCACTCCCCACATCGTATGTGTCTTGCCACTTCCTGTCTGTTCAACAAAATTTCAGTTATCAGATGTCAACCGTTTCTCAATGTTGCATTATATGAAGTGAAAATTGATATAATGCTGCAGACGTTTTGGAATCCATTGAGAAGCCCTACCTGGCCATATGCAAAAATAGAGCTGTTGAAGCCTGCCAAACAATTCTCCACCATAGGTAGCCCAACCATTCCAAAGACGGCTTGCTGTCCATACGTAAACAGTACAAATCTTGAGTTCAACGTCCTTTTGCAATATTCACAATATTTCCGTTCATTCTTCAAAGTTCTCTAGAGGACACAACTAAAAATCTCGAACCAATTAGCTCCAGAGATTTTTTTAAAGAGAACTAAAGAACCACAACATCAAAACAATATGATTGGCATCCCTGCTGAAGATAAACTTCCTAAACTTCCTAAACTGTAAGCTCTCCTAAGAGAGACAGTTACTTTTCAAATCCCCACAGGAGGTTTGATATCTAATAGCACCACTCCCAGTGACAATTCTGAGCACATACTTAGTTTGAGCTCCCCTAAAAACAGACCATGATAGTAAAGTTGCTCTTCAGCTGGAATCTACAAATATAAGCCTTTGCACCCGTCAACTTGACACATCACTTTAACGTGGTGCCCACACCATACAGGAATGGTGGGGCGACAGCCTCACCACCATCACCACGTCTTCCATTGTATTGTTGAGAAGTAGGCTTTAGAGTAGTAGTTACCGTCGCCCCACCGTACCCCACCGTTCTTGCCAACAAAATTTAAAACTTTCCAAAACAAAGGTGAAAAGGTGGTGGGACTACGATTGCAAAGGTCAAAGGTGGGTATGGTGGGGGAAACCGGGGAAGTGCCGATCATATGCCAAGGTGGCATCCATGGCATGGACGTGGGCATGGGTATACATGCATAAGGCGGGTCCACAAGGTCATGGAGAGGTGTTGGGGTAGCCCGGGACACTAATGCATATGTATAAGTGCAACAGGAGGGCCAGGACGACATGAATCCAAGCTGTGTACTCTGCAAATCAGAACTTCTCTGTACTGAAAATAGTGAGTAGTACCTGCGAAGATTCCTCTCCTGCAACTGCATCGTAGGTAAACTGCTGATCACCCATTGCAACACATGTCAATGACATCTTGTGAACCACTTGTGTGGCTTCTTCTGCCTCTTCCTTCTTGTTCATCGGCCTCACTCTTACAATCACCTGTGATTACACCAACATGCAACACTTTTTTATCTTAAATAATCATAACCTACAGACCAAACAGAAAATAAGGCACAAAGGTGATGTTGTATTGGCTTAAACTGGAAAAATCATGAATTCCGTACTAAAGACTCACAACCTGGAATATGAAGGAATGATTTACCTTAACACCATTGTCACCACCAGATGGATCCACAAACACTAAGCCTGTGGAGTGATCAGCAGAGGTGCCAGTGATCGAGTCCCAATTGATCTTCCTCTTTGTGCTGCCACCATTTTCATGGCCATGGCTGATGTGCAGCTGGCCAAGAGTGGATAGGTTTCTTGCAGGGGAGGGCCTCGGAGGCTTTGGTGGGAGAGCTGGGCTGCTGGGTAGTGAATCCTTTGAGCTCCTGGGCCCCTTCATGTGAAACTTCATGGGTGATGTTCCCCCTGCAACCTGCACAATTTGGTGCCCTCATCAGTTCTCAAGAAGACAAAATAATTCGGTTCTACGTAGTAAGACAAGTGACAGGGGTAAAAGAAATTTAACCACAAAACAACACTCTCTTCAAACCTGGGAACCTTGGGCCTAGTTTCCGATGGCAGAGTAATTTGCCTTTAAGACTCCTCATAGCAACAAACCTCCACATGGGATGCTCTTCATCATTCAAATTTGTAGTTGTTTGCAAATTGCCTACTTGGCCAAATTTTAAACCAGAGGCCGTTTATGTCTCAGCAAATGCGCATTGAAGATGCTGGTGGCGACACAAAAGGAATACTTCGGCAAGGAGATCAGACTGACAGAATTGAGAAACACATCCACCAACGAGATATTGGGTTAGCTATGTAGGAGATTTTTGCTGTCTGAAAAGCCCTCACACCCTATTCGGGTCACCAGACCCTCGTACTTGAAGTTGGCCTACTGGAGATTTCTTGGCAGTTCTGTACGCAGATTTACAAGATTGCACGGACTTCAATTGCATCGGACCTCATAACAGATTCTGCTGCCTAAGTCAGTTAGACGGAAAGTCTTTGATACGAGATCTACGGTCGAATCATCACCAGCACCATGAAGGTAGCTTTATCGCTCTCTATGCCATGAAACTGTAAATTAGGGCTCTATCTCTTTTTCAAACAATTGCATGGTCTCTGTACCGTTACTCATGTGATATCTTTCTATGTCAATCCACCAACACAGCAGTAATGTTCGTTCCTCCTACAAACTTACATAGATGCTGAAGTGTTCCAGAGAACGTCCACCTCTGACATAGACTCCTATACAAAGGTCAAGGAAAAATCTCATGCGTGGTCACACCCTAGAATTCATAGAACAAAATGGTTAAATTTCCAGAGCCAAAACTTTCAACGCCTTCTTGCTCAACTGAACTTTAAAATATTGCAGAAGCAGCAGACACGAACGCAGAGGGTGTGATATTTAAGTCCCTTGTGAACTTGTACCGCTATTTATTCTGCTTCGAAAGGTCACATAATCCGACCCCACCAACACAGCAATATGAATAGTAAACATTTCCAAACAACTCACTGCACACAAACGAAGGACAGAGAATCCTGGGAGTCTTATCCAGCCCCAACACAGTCAGACAGTGCATTGATTGAAGAGATCACATGCATAATTCAATCATTGGAAAGTGGATCCAAAATCATGAGAAATTACGCTAAGGTATTAGTAGCCCCAATATTCCACGGTGAGAAAACTGTCTGCAAATTAAAATCGAGACGTAAGAAGCAAAGTTTCCACAGATAGCAGAAATGAATATTGGGGAAGCACGCATGGTTGCACGACAGATAGATTAAAATCTCATAACCATGACCGCAATACCCCATTTACCGAATCCTCACCCAAAGAGAGTTCGAGCTGATATCCAAAACAAAACTTAAAACAAGTGTCAGGATAGGTAGCGCACATTCAGAGGGCCATCAGGAGGCACGTTCTCGCCGTTACCACGAGACTTCCGCCCGGGACTTGCAATCTTGGGACGATATGGCCCCGCATTGAATGGCTCCCGCTCCCTCTGCATAGAATTTCGCGCTCTGCTCAACATGCCCTTCATCGCTTCCCGCCGCACCTTCCTCCCTCACTACCACACACTCAAACCTCAACCCCCACTCTTCTTGTCAAACTACGAGACACAAACCATGCCCTTCGCTCTGCGCGTCAACGAGGTCGCCCTCAACCTTCATACCATATACAAAATCTTATTCCTAACACAAGTCGAAACTCCTTTCAAACCTTCAGAGATAGCAAAAGTATGCGATTTTGCACCGACGGCGGCAAATGACTGGGAATGTACTCCTATGAGCGCAACACTCTTCCTACAGCCACTGAAGAATAGCACAGAAAAAGCAAAGAGAGGGAGAGGGAGAGGGAGAGAATGAAGGAGAATCAGAATCTAGATGAAACTTGAAAAGTAGGAAAATTTCTGGACGGGGAACTGGGATGTTGGTCACAAGTAGATTACAGGGAGACTAGCCGTTGAGGGGGCTATTCTTCCCTACCGTTTAAAGTGGCCATTTTGTTTTTCAAAAAGCACGTGCCAGTGCACAACCCAGTCCCGGTTGAGGCTGTGCCGAGGAACGAGAACCATTGATGGATGCTCAAGATGAGGATCATGCCTAGCTTTCTACGTAGTTTCCGGACGAAATATCCTGTTCGACGGATACTAAGTAAGCACCACCACTAGCCAGATATATGTGTTGCGGCCGATTATCAACCCGGTTATCGTGTATTTATAGCCTATTGATATCTGCGAATATATATATATCTATATCTATATATTTTATCATAATCCTTAGTTGTGGATAATCAATATCAATATTAAATACCTCCAATGTCAACAATCATCATAGTGTTTAATATGATATAAATAGTTGCACTCGATTCATATACTATTTTAGCATTATATTTGTAATTCAATAACTTAGAAATGAATATAATACCAAAAGTAAATAATGATTTAAGATTGGTAATTGAGATGGAGCATCACTAGCTACTGATCTTATATTTTATTAATGAATAATTAAAATATACATATTTGTATTATAATCCATGACTTGAAAATCTATTCGGAGATTGCATGCAAAAGATAGTTTGGAGGATGAATTTTGTAGTATGTATATATAGTTTCACCACTTCAAGTGTCCTATCACATCCAAGTAGATTATGAAGATAAAAAATCTAAGATATTCTAGAAATGTGGAATGCTCTAAATCAATGTATTTTGTTGCAAAAATGTTTTCATATACCTACATAAATTCAAAATTGCATTTAATCAATATTAAGTGCAACCCATGTTAGATAATCAAGTTTAACCACATTCAGTTGTAATTCCCCAACATGGTTGCACCCATGCAAAAGCAAGGCCACCCCATCTTTATTGAAATTTGAATATAATATGCTGAAGGATTGCAGTTTGGATGCTAATGAAATTTGGTTGCTCACCCCCACGAGCCCAAACTCAATTCAAAAGCAAGACCCAACATCGCCTAACAAAAATGCATCATTTTTTTGTGAATGATAACCCATTCTTAGGAAAATACATATAAAATATTGATTATTTAACAATATGAAACTAAATTGTGTTAACGTTGAACCATTTGGATTAAAACATCATGCTAAATTGTTGCATGATGTTTGAACTATCATCCAAAATTGTATTGTGGATCCAACCACATATTTGCACTTAATTGCTGCATGTCAAGATTTTCATCACCTTCATCACACAAATTTGGTATTTGTTTATGGAATGTGGTGATCTTGGGGAGGATTGTTTTAGTTGTTTGGTGATACATTTTGTCATGTTGGCCTACAATCCCCATTTTTCGCCACTAGTGAGTATTAAAAATGATTGGAACTAACATCGTTGTGTTACAACGATTTTCATGAGAAGGTTTATTTGGTAAATTTAGTTTGAATGGTAATGTTGAAATTATATCATGGCAATACATAAATTTTGATGTATTGTTGGGCAATCATGTCTAATGGATGAACGCTGGCATCCTTCAAGATTTTTTTTCATTATATATGTGAATCTCAAAGTTTGAAAACCATATTTTAATGCCCACATTATAGTGCCAATTTGAGCTCACCATAAATCCTATATTATTGTCAGTGCACCACACCTACAATTGCTAAGGTCAAAGACATTCAACGTTAAATGAATTGCCAAATATCTTCAAATTATGAGTTTGAAAATATTCAATAGTGTGAGGGTATTGCATGTATTTGATTTAACGATTCATGGTAAATGCGTATGCATCCATGAACAATTATTGATCTAGTAGTGACTTCATAGCCATTATTGTAAGCCGTCCCCATTGGCAAATCGGTGTCATTGACGATCTTGGCAAACAACCAGCTGGAAATATGGATGTCTTAAGATTTCTCTTAAGGTGTAGAAATTCTAACTTTAATTATTTGAAAATATGACCCACATTTGAGGTGAACAAAGTCTAATTTGGATGATTTGAATGTTTTAAAAAACTTCTTGAGGTGTAAAATGTGGAACTTGAGTTATTTGAGAATGTAAAGCAAATTTGATATGAAGAATATGCAATGTAAATGGTTTGAGTGTCACAATAATTGTTTTGAGGTGTACAACATCTGACTTGAGATATGGGCATATTTGAGGTGAATGGGATCTCATTTGAGTGATTAGAATATTTTAAAACTACTATTGGGTGTGAGATATATGACTTGAGTGGTTTGAGTGTATTTAGGCACTTTGGAAAATAAGTGGGATCATTTTAGGTGAAGATGTTCTCACTTGAATGATTTGATAATTTTAAGGCATACTTGGAAGCAAAAAATTATATTTGTGTTTAATTAAATCTTATTTCGATGATTTGAAAGTCCATAAGCCCATTTGACACTGCGAAAATAGTTTTGAGTTGACATGGACCTTATTTGAGTGGATACGAGTGGAAACACACAATTTCAAGGCAAGAGGGTTCATTGGATATTTAACACGTACATTTAGAGCATGAAGGTGTTTATTTGAATCAAAATTGAATGTTTGAGGGTTTTCGTGATACAAATTGTTGGAAATAATAGGTTAATTTTTAATTTTGATGAAGTTTAGGTTCAGAATTGGAGTTAGAACTTTGAAATGATGAAGAATTAAGTAATCAGTGACTATTTAGTGGAAGTAAAGTTACAATGATTCTTTTCAACTCACTAACCATAGTCTAGACTGTGAAAATCATTTGTGGAAGCCAATAGGCATGTGATATGGTAATTAGGTAATTATGAATCTAGCTATGGGCAGGCACATCGGTTGGGAAGACATGCTTGTGACTGTCCAATGACCATAGGCAAGAAGAGAAATGGGGATTATTAACAACTACCTTTCGTGAAGAGAGTGGCTCTTTGCTTGTCAATGAATGAGACTATAGTCTAATGTAATTACTAGGTGAAAAATCCTATGTGATGTAAAAATGCATTTATATAATAGAAATTTGTAAAGCGTATTTCATTGATATGATTGTAAAGACTATAGTCTTGGAATTAGTGTGTTCAACAAATGAAACAAATCAAATATAGACCTAGTTGTGTTATTGGAAGATTCTAGAGAGTCTCAAGATATAAAGAAACTGAATTATAAAAATACTCTTGTGAAAAGAATAAATCCATTCTCTTACTCATCTCAAATTATCCTATAAGGGTGTGAAACGCTGTCATATTCGTACATCATTGGTGGGAGAATTGTCATCACACAAGACCATAGTCGAGGAGGAATAAACACATATAGACTCGAGAGATAGATGAATGGGCAACCTTGTTGTGAAGAGAGTGTCTCTTTTCTAAACTTGAATCATAGTGGATACTTCATGTCTTAATTTCTTGTAAGGGTGTGAAACCACTGGGAGGTTAATCAAGATTTGTGAAGAACTTTGATCCAATAAACTCATTTCCTTAACCTAGTAAAGAAGGGTATGTACCGTGAAAGGTCTATCATCTTGCGACGACATGATTTACAATCACTCATGTAAGACCATTGTATAGTGGACACCCCTAGAGAAGGATTTGGTTGCAATCAAATACCCCAAATGAACCACGATACTAATGCAGTAATCCTCCAATCATTAAAATATGTAAGTGAAACATTACATCAGAAAATAGAAAGATTATTTATTCTTTGTATGGAAAACATCATTATGAAAGGTTGTGATGTCAAATGAGAAAATTTGACAAAGCTAAAATTTGCATGTATCCGAGTGAATTTCTCAATATGTCCCTGCATAGACCATTGTTCAAACACCAACCTCAAAAATACGCTATTAATGGATATTTTCAAGGGAAAGACCATAATTTATGGCAATGACAATAATCCGAAAATTGAAGTTGGAAGGCGAACGTGTCCAAAAGGGAGGAGACGGGAAGATTTCCCTTATTGGTGGGAGGGGAACCCAAAAGCTAGCATAAAATAAGGGAAGGCCAAGTTAGTCTTCGAGAACTAGATACCAATTTGTTACTAAAGACGATGGCATGCACTAGACTATTAGATTTGTTGCTTATGACTTGTGACTGGTTACTTGCTACTAGATTTTGGTTACTATACTAAGGTCATTGGTGCGTAGACTTGATCTCTAGAGCCATTGTCTACTAAACTCCGTCTGTCTTAGTTTTTGTCACTTGATACTAAACTTTTGCAAATCGTAGTAGTTCATTTAAATATAATGAATGAAATGCTTCTAAGTTAATTAAATGAAATTGATGAACCATTATATTGAACATTTTCAATTCATTTAGCTAAAATAAATTTGTGAAGGGTTAATACAAAAATATCATGGTTGTTCCTTCTAACATGGTTTGGCCTATAGTCATACGATATTTACAAGGATGACGATGTGTGGCCTAGCAAAGGTAAGGACGATGGTCCCACTACCTCATTAAACATGAGAATAATTAAGGACTCAACAATCCATGGGGTTGAACTACAATATTTCTTTGTATATTAAATTATCACGTAATAAAATAGAGACTACAGAACAAATCAAGGTGGCCCTGGCGTTGGGTTTGTGAGATGATTGTTTAATCAAAAAACTTTTGATGAGTTGTGACTCCCTATATTTCCAAATTGTAATAATAAAAGATGTTATTGACCAACGATGAACGTAAAGGAGACACTGAGCAATTGCATGTACTATCTTAAATGACCTTAATACCCCAGTCCTTAATTTAATAACATCCCAAACATCACTTAATAAATGGTTTTCCCCATGATTATCATTTTAGATTCATAATAATGTCATTGTGATCTATTAATTAACCTAAGAGTGACACTAAGATGTATCACCCATTTAGTTTTCCCTGTGTGGTTTTTTTAATTAGAACCCAATCCAAAAATATTATCTAGAGTTTGAAAGTAAAAAACCTTCATTGAAAAAGGCATAAATTGGGTACATTAAGGGTGCATTTAAGGTCTTAAAGGTCTGATTTGAGAGTTTTGACTGTATACCCATTTGAGCATAAGGTGGCATATCCTAATAATGAAAGGGCTCGAATCATGGACAAATTCTAGAAATTTAGCCTTTGAAATGCATATCGGAGCGCATTTGAGGAGAGTTTGCAAATGGATCATGGATTTTTGGAGCCACAAAGCACATGACTTTGCATAGGTTAGCATTCAACATTTATGAGGTAATTTGACCATGCAACGTGCAATTGGGTGATGATATTGTGGCCAAAGCCATTGGAATGGGGTTCATTATTGTTGGAGTTGAAACGAGAAGCAAAACAACTAGAATTCACTTCACTAATGTGTTTCTTGTGCCCAAGTTGCAAACCGATTTGCTCTCGATAAGCAATATTTTGTCGAATGCTTAGAATGTGTCATTTCACGTAAATGAATATTTTGGGCCATGAAATCAAGACATTTCAGTGGATGAGTTTTGGGGACTCCATTTCAAAAGAATTGAAGATTTTTTGATGGAATATGGCATTGAGAGCATGCCCCAAGACATTGGACTAGCGGAGTTGTCCAAATGAAACCATTATTGCAATGGCAAAGCATATGTTTGAGGCTAAAAAACTCAAGAAATCGCTTTGGTTGAAAGCGGTGGCAAATGCGGTTTATACCATAAGCAATGTCCGACAAAGATTTTATCCTCTGCTACACCCAAAGAAATGTGAAATGGCAAGAGGCCTTGGATTGCACACATGCATGTGTTCAAAACCTTTGCATATGCAATGGTTTTGGTTGAGAGAATGGGCAAGTCTAATGCGGAAGAAATCAAATTTGTTTTTCTTGGACATTACGAAGATATGAAGGCATATAGGATGATGTGTTTGGCAACAAAGAAAATCATAAAAAATAGAATTGTTGTGTTTATGAAATATAGTGGGAGCATTTGAATCAATTTGGAGATGTGTCCAAGTAGAATTAATGAAGGCCCTATGGTGGTGGATTTATCTTCCACATTGTTTTTTTAATGGCGATGGACGGTTCATGGAAAACAACAAGCAAGTGAAGGGCCAACAAACCACAATGTTGTTGTTGAAGGATCTAGCGAGAAGGGGCGACACCCCACCATGGGGCAAAGACCACTCGGAAAATGATGGAACAACCACAATTTGCCTCAACATGATGACGAACGATCCAGTATGGCAATGTTGGAAGGTCATTGGAGATGGAGTGAAGCAATTAGGCATAATGTGGAAAAAATATGGGAAACATTTAAAACTCTTGACAATATTGAATTCCAAAAGTCAAAACCAAAGGTGAGATAATTTTTTTATAAATTCATATGTAAAAACAATGAAAACCAAGCCATAGATAGGAATTATATATGATATTGCAGACACAATACCATGCACAATGATTGTATTCTATTGAACCAAACTTAACAATCTGAACAGAAAAACACATTTCCAAGTACTGACCATTTTAATACGATCTATGTTGTACCATTAGTATAGTTATCCACAACATCATCTTCCTATTTTACTTTGCCTCATCATTTATGATTCGATGGCAAATGAATTGTCCATTGGTTTGACATCAAATTGGTGTTGTTGTTGCCACTATGACTTCTTTAATATTATGTGTAGATGGAAGGGGAACCATTATGGAAGGGGCAATATAATGACTATCAACTTTTTGTTCACACCTGTGGGGACACGCGAACACCAAAATGTCCGGATTGGCGGTTTTAAGTGCCTAATCCGGGTTGTCCGGATGACCCTAGTATCGTCCAGGGATTCTGTGAAGTGTAGGAGGTCTAAAACTCTCCGTACCTGCTTATTTCTTCTTCCTTAGCCAAATTTCCGGAAATCCTAATTTCCGGATATTTGGTCTTTGGGGACATTCTTAGCCTTTTTTTTCGGAGGGTACCTCTCCGGATGTTATTTCTAGGTCCTCTTTATAATACTTACCCACCCCTTTACGTCTACGCTCTAGAATAATTGGTTTCTTCCGGTGAAGACGTCCTTGATAAGGTTAGAATCCGGGAACTCCCTCACAACCAATCCGGATTGATCAGGTCCGTCCTGGCAGGTCACGCAGAGAGATCTGGATTGTTTCTTGGGACCATAGTGGCCAGAGGAGTCCGGATTCCAACCGGAGATCTAACTCGACGGGATGAGTTGGTGACCCGTACCACTTTCCGGATTACCCCGTCCAAAGACTGTGAGACCTCTTCAAAAGGTCGGATGGCGTAAGTCCGGCACCTTCCGGATCTTGCCCAGTCCTAACGACGGCTATCTCACATGGACGTTACCCAGGCATTCGGAACAATGAGGATCTCTTCCTACTGCACTCCGGAGGTGGCCTCCTATCGGAATCCTTACTGATCCGGACCTCTCCTTCTCCGTCCGTCGAATCTGTCCGGCTACCTTTACCTTGGATTCTACTCAATATGAGATAACTAGGCGATTCGTACCACTAATCCGGGCAGGTCCGTCTAAGGACGGTGGGACCTCTTCAGAAGATCAGATTGGCGTAAATCCGGATTCCTTCCGGATCTCACCCAATCTTCCCAGCGGCTATCCCACCTAGACGTTACCCAACCTACCGGATTAGTGAGGTTTCCCTCCCACTACACTCAGAGAGGATCTACAAGGCGGTAACCGGATCTGATCCGGGTCTCCTCTCTCATGTCCTATCCGGAACTCCTATCCCTCATGCCCTCCCTTTCTCTTCCACTAACGATCTCCGGGTCATTCACACACACATCAATCAAGAGAAGTCAAGGGGTGAGAAGCAAAGCCATTTATTCAGGGTAGGAGTAACCACAATACAACAATGGAGAAGGAACACCTCTCCAGCTCCTTATTCAGCCTTAAGTAGAGGCTGTGATCCCTAACTAAGGGTGGCGGCCCAGGCGGCCGCCCTGGAAAACCCTAACTGCGAGAAATCCGGAACTTCGGACTTTCCGGATTTCTCGGAAGATCCGGAATTCCCGGATCTTGATCCGCTGACACAAAATTTGAATTGCATGCTCGCCTAAGTCTGATCTACCTATTCCTGCTGTCCTAATTCTGATCTACCTACAGCTGCATGCCTAAGTCTAATTCAAGTGGTGTGGTGTTTTTTCGCCGCCTTTCCATTTTTGGTTTGACTTGGTAATCCGTTGATGGCGGAAGCTCCTCCTCCGGGGGCAAAAGAGTCTCCTTGGTTGTTGAAGGCCCGGTTTGCTCCCGGGATCCGGAATTTGACTTAGATCCGGAATTCGACTGGGATCCGGAAACTGACTCCAATCCGGAATCATGGGGTTTCGGGGTTCTGGCTGGTTGACTGGGCCCGACACCTGCTCAAATTCATCCTCTTCCCGTGCCTCTGGCATTTTGATGCGGGCTCAAACACTCAATTCATCCAGATTTCTCTCATCCAGATTTCCCTCATCCGGACAGTTTCCCAACGGCATTTCTAGGTTAAATTCCGGTCCGGCCAAAGTATCAGTTTTAACCATTTTATCGTGTAAGGCGGAGTTCAAAAACCCATTATTCCTAATACGGCTAAAACACTCAAATAAACCTGATTACCCCTAGGTTAGCATGGTAAAATACGGAATTTGGATCCGTATTTCCGTATTTCCGTATTCCGGCGAAAAAGTGGGCTCCCACAACACCAAGTGAAACAAATAAATAAAGGTATCAAATAAACAATATACTAGGATCCATTGGTATGTTGTGATTCATATTTATTAATACCAAGTTATTATATGATACTTATATTCATTTCTTTCCAAGGTCAAATTAAAAATACCTATGTTAGAACTTTATGTTTTATAATTTCTAGGCCTTCTGTTTATTGTGATTGTATTAGTATTTTCACTTGGTTTTATTACATGATGAGAGTACCTCCCATGGGCATTTCTATGATCTTTGTGGTAGATATTGACTAGATAACTATGAGAAAGTTTAATATCCATCAATTCAATATGTAAAAATATGCAATCTTCATCTTCTTGTAACATTAAGCACATGCATATCTTAAAATTGGGAGTGCTTTAGAATTGAACAATATTGAAATACACTCAACAAACTTTGGAGTTGGTGTAAGGCCTAAACCCTCACCCTTATGCGTCTGTATCTAGGGTGGGGCTTAAGGCTCACATGTACTTGTATTAACTCCCTTGGCCGTAGAAACCCATTGACCCATCACTCGATAATGATAACATAAAACACACATTTTTTTTTATTAAAGATCACAAGGTCACAAGCATTCAAAAACACTTGCTTCCGTTCAAAGGTGAAGCCAACAATTTTATCCTAATAGTCTTAGCCTTAACCCTTAATCCCCTGCCCTCACTAATTATGCACTACCCTTGGCAGATTACTGCCGGCCCCCTTACATAACGTTCGCTTCAGCTCTCGGTTGCTGGTTCCGGTCCACAGGTGGCCAAACTCCGAAATGCAACCTCTTCGAGAGGCTGCCAACTGCCTCAGTCACCCCTAACCCCCAACAGTCTCCTGGGCAACCGTCTATGCTTCCCGGCCCTCGCAACTCCCTGGACCAACCTCGTTCTGGTTAGATTCTTTTTGGGGGCCAATCAACCCCTTAGTCGTCCCTCTCTATCCCGCGCTGGGATTGCTCGGCCTTGAAACAACCTGGTTGTGCACCGATCCGCTACATTGCTGGGGGAAACCTCTTTACAAAGAGGAAAACAATCCATACCAGAAGCGGCCCCCCTTCGTCCATTTTTCCCCCTCTGCAAATGTGATCACCCACACACCCACACACCCACACCCACACACACACTGTGTGCACTCTCCTCACTCCACAAGTCCTCCGCCACGGCTCTAGGAAAATTCTCTATCCTTAGGCCATTCCTGCCACTTGTTAAACGCCGCCCCCCCAGCCAAGACATGCCGAGCTGATCAATCCTTCAAGGTCCAATGCCAATGTAAGCTTGGCCGAATCATGAAACCATCCGCTTATCTGTCACCAAAAGTACTCCACCCTTCAATTTCGTCCTAGCCCAAGTGGAATAGTATTGATGACACTTAGCAAACTTCTTCCTTAGTAACTCAATGTATCATTCCAATATGCCTTTGGAATATACACAACGTTAATGACTTATGATTTAACCCCCAATGCTACATTCAAAACAAATTTCAGAATAGTGTAACTTTCCCATTACTTCTCGGAATGTCCTGAAATTTTATCGGTAACTAGGGAGACAAAGCAAAAAACATCTCACCAATTTGTGAGCCTATCCCATTTTCTGTCCGACAGTTATGACCATTTTAGTGTGTCAGTCTACCTAGATTTCAGAATATCATAACTTCCTCCCACGGGCTCCAAAGAACTTCAAATTTTGGGAGCAATCACAAAAACTAATTTTTTATGACCCCCTGAAATTTCAAACTATTTTCATTTTCTGCCAAAACGTTATGGCATTTTTAGTCTGCAACTCTTGAAAACACTTCAGAATGATATATCTCCTTCTCATCTACTTGGAGTGACTTGAAATTTGTACCACAACTAGGAAACCTAAGAACAAAGCATCCCTCAAAATTTCATGCGTTTCCAAGCCTTTGTCCAGGAGTTATGCCCATTTCAGCTCAAAAATGTAAGCAAAGTTTAGAATGTCATAACTGCTGCTCTAGTACTCCAAACATCCTCAGATTTTGACCATGCTCATATAAACAAGTTGTTTACCAACCCTCTAAATTTCAACGAAGTATCTTCTTCTGCTCGGAAGTTATGCCCCTTACAACCTAGACTACTAAAATGACCCTCTCATTTACCAACTCGTGTTCCGGCAACGTGTCACCAAAAGTACTCCACCCTTCGATTTCCTCCTAGCCTGAGTGAAATAGTTATGATGACACTTAGCAAACATATATACCCAAGAAATATGAACTCAAGTACTACAACTTGAAGCCATAAATTATCTTAAAATCATTCACACCCAAACTAATTCTAACAAGAGGTCAAACCTTCTTCAAGGCCAACTAGCCTTGGCTCCTAACTTCAAAACCATGCACACACATGTGCTCCTATCTTGCTTCCATACACCCACACTTATAACACGTGGGGTGCCAAGGAGCACGAAGAAAAGAGAGGATGAATGAGGAAAGAATGAAGGATTATATAGTGAGTTCGAGGGGGTGAGCACCCTCAAGGCTCACGATAAGCCTTCGAGATCTCCTCCTACTTTGTAGGCTCTCATCTTATCTCCTAAGCCTTCCTCCCTCAAATGATCAACAAAGATCCTAATTCAAACATTTAACTAACCTTGGCTTTCTACCTACCACACTTTACCAAGGTATGTCCTCATACTACTTAAATCCACTCCACACAAGCCTAATGCTTCAAACTTAGTTTTTTTCCAGCTTCACTCTTTTTATATTTTTGTGAATAATCATAAATCAAGAAAATACCACTTGTAATGTTTTACAAGTATTAACAACATATGTGGGCATCAATTTGGGCTCACATTATTGGCGACCATCTGGGACCGGCTCCTAGAATGTCTTACTTGAAGTCAAGTGTCTTCATGTGTGGAATTGCTTGTACTTACTTCCGGCCGTTCGTGTCGGGAAGCTTTGTCCATTGAGTGTCTCCAATTGTACCGAGTTGTTAGGAAAGGTATTCGCCACAATATAAGGACCTAACCAAACCGCATCAAATTTGCCCGGAAAATCTTTTTTCTTCCCATCTTGGAGCATAACCAACATTCCTCGTTCTAATACCCTCTTCTTGTGACGTTTTTCAAAGATAACCTTCTTTCGCCTTTGAATTGCTTCCATGTGTTGAGCGGCCCTCCGCCTCTTATCATCCAACTCCTCTAGATCCCCGAGCCTATTTCTCAAAGACTCATTGTCGTTGAGGCGTGTCCCTATTGCAACCCTCAATGACTCCACCTCAAATTCAATAGGGAGTGTAGCCTCAATACCGTAAACCAAAGAAAACGGAGTAGCTTGTGTTGTCACTTTGTAAGTCGTCCGATAAGCCCACAAAGCCGCGTTTAACTTGACGTCCCAATCTCTCTTTGAATCGATGACCGTCTTGCGTAAAATGCATTTTTTTTATATCATTTTTTTAATATTTTTGTGAATAATCATAAATCAACAAAACACCACTTGTAATGTTTTACAAGTGTTAACAACACATGTGGGCATCAATTTGGGCTCACATTATCTCCTCCCTCACAGGCGGCGGCTCACACGCTCTAGCCAACCCTGGTTGATCCCCTTTGATTATCCACATTCGGCTTTCCCTTCAGTGGCCTCGCCACTCTCACCCATTCACCCACAGTCTGTATTTTCGGCCATCCTCGGCCTAATCTCGCCGCCGCAGGCCATCAGCTCATGGCCCTCTCTCCCCTCACTCGGAAGCTCTTCTGTTCTCTCACCCACCAGCACCAAATCCCACAGAGCACCGGTTCCAACCGCAACCCCCACTTCCAGGTCCCGGGAAAATCTAGGGGTGCAGTGCACCCCCCCTTGAATGAACACTTAGCACTCTCAAAGAAGCCTATTTATCCCCAACTCCTAAGTCCCAATTGCAACGCCTACCCTTCATCAAAACCACTACTTAACTTATCTTTTCCCGCATCCTAACCCATAAGCTTTGAATACTAAATTAAGTCTTAGATAACAATCCAGTCCAACCTCATTCTATTTATATTTTCTAAATGAGCAAATAAAAATTCCAATACCGATGCTTAATGAACTCTAAGCCTAAAACCGCTTGTGGGCACGCTATTGGGCTCACAGTTGGATAGATAATCCACACATGCATTTGAGCATTAGAGCATTCAATGTATTTTGGTGGATTGCATAGATGGTAATAAGTATAAAAATCATTTGTATTACATTCAATGTTTGTAATACAAAAATTTATCAAATATATACAAACTTTGCGCACAAAGTTTGTTATTTGTGAGTGGTGTTTGGAAATATGCTCATAACCAACTACTAGAATTTTTCTTTGTGCCTTACCTATGCTCTTTTATCTATGAAAAATTGCTAACTAATTATTTAAACCTATGGCAAAGGATTAATGTTGAGAAAACCACCATAAAATGAGAAACAATCTTCACATTTGGAGGGAGAACAAACAAGGGTAGGGGGTAGGATGTCACCCCATCATTATTCAAGACAAACCAAATACAATAAGTTTGTGTTTGAATTTCAATGAATCTTCATTGATTTATTTGGTGATGGAAGAATGGAAATGCAAACAAACATAAGAACATACTTATTACTGCATAATCACTTAGCAAGTGTCCAAAGGTATAATCACCATCATATTGCTATGTAGGATATAGTTGCGCATGGGGGAGGAGGTGGTGACATCAAATATGGCTTTAGTTCTTTGTGCGCCACAAAATAATGTCTATTACATATTCTAGCATTGATGGTTACACCTACAAACCGTACATCGATGAAGAATTTGTGAGAACTTTTATAAATTAATAATCGAATAATCAATGTTGAAATAAAAAAAGATGAAAAAACAACAATAATCACATGTAGATGCATATCCATCAAGCACCATAACTTTGAGTTTTTTAGAACCTCAATTGGTTTTACATGGATTTATTTCTTTTCGTGCGTAAGTTGAATTGACACAATAGTTTGATTGAAAAAAATATCAATATCAACAATATCCAGGTTCAATAACTAATCATTTCATTAAAAGTAAAATGCACCAAGGGATTTTTTTTGGTGTATAATTAAGATAATGTAAAAACTATATGTGTACAAAATTTCAATAGAGTTGATAACAATTCACACAATTCTCACTTTAATTGAAAAACCAAGGTTTATAACATATTTTTGATTTGCTACAAACTTGGAATACAATGATACGTTGTTGTTAACTATTGTTTGGATTTTAAAAAATGCAAGTTGTTGTGAAAAAATTCCATCATCCTTAACAAATTTAACTTCAAGTAGAATTACAAAAATGCACTCACAAAAATGAGGAAATCGTGTGGCAATATGTTTGATCATGTATATTCCATGTAGGAATTGTTGATGAAGGGAATGACACATTTGGCACAAAATATCCCTCAAGTATGTGATATTTTATCATTGTTTGAAACCAACAAACATTAATCAAAAGATTAGATGTAATAACAACAAAGATTACCACAAATGTTAACTCATTGCATGATATATTTGGTGATATCTTTCCATGTTACCTTATTCAAAAAATGGAGGTTGTTTATCACGATAAGGTGAATATTTGGTTCATTCTCCATCATTGAAGTTGTCTATCATGGAAGTTGGTAATAGTAAGAATTGCTCTTACCACATTATAATAAAATAAAAATGGCATTATCCTAAGTATCTTGAGGATAGGTAGGAAAAACATGTTATTTTTATATTTCACATATTATATAAAAAGGCACCTTAGATGCCCTATTTCATTTCATTTGGTCATGAATCAAAACACATGAAGTGTCACAATGAGGCAATTTGGGATTTGAGGCAATTGTTAACTTGAAAATTTGAGAAGTAATTTTAATATTAAATCACTTTTGAAGCTAAAGAAAATTGGAAAGCACTCTGAAACCCAAATTACCTGAAAATTTAAAGCATGTTGAGTTTAAATGTACTATTGTCGCAACCCTTGCTGGCCCACCTAAACTTATCTTGATCGCTTCCCAACTCTAGCAACTCTCACGAGTGTTAACCTGCACATCCCACACACGTACCATCTTTGTACCACAGACCTCCAAGCTCATGGCTTGGTCACCAAACTCTCCTACACATGCATTCGGGATTTTCCCCTTATTCGATAGTTAATAGTTGGATGTGGACTTCGATCCATGGAAGTCCATCATTAAGTTGATCGTCATGTTGCCAAGTATGCTCCGGGTGGGGTTGGTTGGCTAAGCCACCTCACCCATATAAACCTCTAGGACTTTGGGCAGGGCCCCTACCCCACCGTCAAGAAACATTTTGTCTCTCTCCTAAGGTTTGGGGCCAAATAGGCATTTTCCCTTA
This sequence comes from Polytrichum commune, assembly GCA_950295325.1. Classification (NCBI taxonomy): domain Eukaryota; kingdom Viridiplantae; phylum Streptophyta; class Polytrichopsida; order Polytrichales; family Polytrichaceae; genus Polytrichum; species Polytrichum commune. The sequence goes on along the minus strand of OX485806.1, from coordinate 50,756,837 downwards.
GCCGCTGGGGCTAGAACCCCCAAGTTTCAAATCACCATAATTCTACCCATGATCTCTGATGCTATGAAGTGACCACTTCACAAAACTCGTTTCCTTGCCAAAATAATTGTTTCGGTGAGGTCGTTGACCTGCAATTCCATCTTTGACATTAATTGTCTTCAAATTCAATGATTTTGTTGAAATGCATTTCTTGTATTTTTATTTGTGAATTAAACAATCAGAGACCATATCGTTCCCTTTATGCGCAAGGTATTGTAGTCTTATCCAAGATTACTCCCACAACGTCTCAAAACATGGTGAGTAGAATAAACATAATTGATTGTAAAAAATAGGTCCACATCAAGGATTAATTATTTTTTGTGGTATTGAAAGCACCAAGCATGCCTTGTTGGAACAACATGTGTGCATCCAAGGGCCATCTACCCACATCATCAATATGATGGAGCCCAACTGTTTCAAAAATAAGTTGGGCCCTAATAGTTTGTAATGAAGCGGTATTTGACCATGGTAAAATTGTTGTCAAAAAATCCAAATAGCTTGGATTTGCTTTGACCATCGAGTGGCCCAACATTGACAAACTCTTGCCAATGTAATTAAGGGGATGGCCATGATAATTGGTTATGGAAGAATTTATGCTAAATCATGATTTTGGCCTATGACTATATTTTCTTTAAGCAAATGATATGAAACAAATCGTCAAATTTGACGCAAAAAGGTTAGTGGAGGCTTATGCCAATGAATTCCAAGATTTTTGCGCCTATATTTTCAATTAAAATTGAACAAAGAAATTATATTTGATTGTGTTGTAAGTGCATTGAAGCCAAAAATCCACAAGCAAGTGGTGATCAAGCCATTCAATGAGAGAGGTTGCTGAAATGTTTTTCCATGAATGCTTACCTATGTTGTGAATATGGACAATTAAATTTCTAAGGAGAAATATAAGGATCCACCTAAGTTCAATCTCCCTAGAGGTAAGGAACAAAAATGTGTCAAGGCCATGAACTTATCTATTGGCAAATCAAAATGGCAACTACACTCCCTCTTTCCTTTGTATTTTGAAGAAAAATCAATTTAAGGTTTGCAAGGCATAGGTAAAAAATGGTAAATCACCTTTTAACAAAGCTATGTTTTAAGTTAAACAAGTTTCATCAACTATTGACGAATGGGTTTTTCATTGGTGGTGTGGAACATCATGCTAGTTTTGTCGATAGCTCTTTAATAGAGATTAAAACAAAACCTATTTTTTATTTCTTCATTTTTGCAAACTTAGATAATAAAAATAATGAAACATTTATTTCATTAAATATTCACATAACTTTTAGAAATTTTATTCAAATCCGATATCTTTGGATTTAATTTTTTGTAAGCGTATTTCCTTTGACATATATATATATATATATATAAATTAATTGCAATATTATGATACAAACTTATTTTATTATCGAAAAATACAACAATTTGTTTTTAAAAATAGGTTGAATGAATTTTGATTATTACATGAATATCAAATGCATACAAACAACCTGTTTCTTACATTGCAAGTAAATTTTGATGTTTCTAGGCCAACAATTTGCATAATTTTGGATAAAATAATATTTGATGGTTTGATGATTTGACGATGAAATGGAAATATACAATGTTCATGTAATTCATGACATAGCAACACAATTGAGACTCCATTCAAGAATGACTAATTTAAAATATAAATCAACATGTTACAATCTTCATGTAATGTTGGTGGAATTTGTATAAAGGTTGTAATGGGCAGTTTAAATCCAACAACTTCAATCTGATTTTAAGTTTTAAATTGACAAATGGATTAGGTACCTTTCAAAGTGTGATGAATCAAATTTTCAACAAATATTTGGCATTTTTATATTGGCATCCCTTAATAGTACATTAATTATTTTAAATAGTAAATAAAAATAGGTATCCTACATGAGAAAAATTCATTATAAATTGTGCAAATATTTATTGTATACAAAGTTGTTTAAATATTAATCTATTTAACACAAGCTCTAAAATTTGGGGTTTGTAATAGGGAAAAATTCAAACTAATGTGATTACAAAATACTTAACTAAGATAAAGATAGTTACAAGAAAAATACTCCTTGTAATGTTGGTGATCATGCTCATTTTTGGGACTATGTAATTTTTTCAAATGCTATATCTAAGGATATTCAACCTTTGTTGCCTCACTTATAAATTAAACTTGAGAAAATGTCAGATATGAATGGACAAACGATGTCATGAAATTTTTGACAAGTTATGCTAACTCATTTTCTTGTATCAACCTTATCCACTTAAGGGAATCTTTTGAGGTAAATGTGACACCTCCATTGTTGGCCTCCAATGTGTTTGTCAGGCAAAAAACAAACCAATAGTTTTTTACAGTTACCAAAACCTTTGCAAAAAAAACAAATACCTCTAGAGTATGTGAAATCATGGTAGTTGTGCACGCCTCATGCATTTATTATTATTACTATTCAAAATGTGCTAATTGTAAGGTAGTACATAACACAACCCTCTCACCTATTTAATTTATAACATAGTTTATCAAGGCGAAACGCCTAATGATTAGAATATTTGATACAATATTTTACTTAGATATGGAAATATAGGTGTCAAGTAAAAGAGGGCTACACAACTGCAAAACCATATCTTTGTATGGATGCCCACAACTCACCCATGGACTCTTTAATGTAGATGTTTGCATGTTTTTTTATAGTACATTTAATTTTTTCCTTATCCAAGTCATCATTATCTACCATTGGATTTTTTTTCTTGTATACAATGTTTTGATTTTTTTTCTTGCATTTTGTTTCATGGTGATGCTCATAATCAAAGATCCCAATGAAGGCATAAAAAGTTTTTGCATGTACATGTTTATGGATAGTTGTGTGTCTAGTTTTTTTATAACTATATGGTGGATATTTTAATGGAAAACCCATGGACTTTTTCTTGACCTCTAGACATGTCTATGTGGGTCTTTCAACATGTCTTTGGTCGATTGCTACCATGAGCAGTGCATACTTTGACCTTTTTCTTCCCTTATCCCTCAAATGAAAAACTTTCCTTCCTATTTTCACATTGAAAACTAACACAACTTGCTTTTATCTTTACATATTTGCAAATAACTAATCCAAAGTATGAAATCTTACCTTTGGCAACTAGTGTGAAATGTCATGTGGTGAATTTTGAATGTATGGTACCAATAATTTTAGTGGAAAGGGCAAACACCATGCACAAAATAATTGAAAATTCCACCTCTCCAATAGCATAGTCTCCCTCTCGATTTTCACCCACTTCAAAATAGAACATGCCATTGTTGGCAATATTTGAAGTTGGTAGGTTGGTTTTGCTTGTCATGGATTGGAACATTGTCTCTCATTGTGCATCCCACCACCTCCACCTTATTGACATTTAAATTGTGATTGTCATTTGTAGGGCAACTTATTTCTTTCATTTCAAAATCAATTGGATCACCTTCAAATCACAAATCTACATAATGACCAAGTCATGTAGAATAGTGAACTTCCAACAATGACATTGGAAGCAACCTTTTTTTTCTAGGCTCATTGAAATTTAGCAACTACTTTTCAATTGGCAATATTATATTCCCACTCTCATTTATTAACATAACATCTATCTTTCTCCTTGTTTTGTTTGAGTTTTTATGTTTCCAAGCCAATCTATGCATTTTGTATTACATTGACTACATGGTCCAACTATTACAAGGATTTCTATATTGCAATAAAACTCCAAAACTTCACATCAACATGGACTATGGATGCAGTATTTAAAAGCAGCTAAAGAAAATAGCAAAAATATAATCTTCTATTAACCGCAATGTTGGTATTTCAAAAGCACTCATGCAAGATCTCCATTCGTCGGATGAATGACATCTTCAAACGACAAATACTCTATTGCCAAGTTTGAATTTCTGGTGACATGTCTTTGCTGATTATTTTCCACCCATGTCAAAATGTTTTTTTTATTATCCAAGTAATTAGGTATGTAATTTGGCTCTCATTTTATGTAGAAAATATGATATATTGCAATCCATTCACTATTATTTCATTGAAATTCATTGACATTAATGAAAATTATTCGTTGGAATTTTAATGTTTCAATTTCTCATTTTAAATTTAAAAAAATTATTTATATGGCTTAATCATCACTACATTATCGATAAAATACAACTATATTACAACCCTGGCTACTTTCATTTAACTTACATTCATCTTAATTCAACTCTAGCATGTGTCATGAGCGCTAGCCTTGCACATCCCTCACACGCGCATGGTTAGCTCCGCATACCTATTTCCAAACTCATGGTTTGGTTACCAAACCCTCTTACACATGTATTTGGGATTCTTCCTTTAGTAGGTAGCCAATAATTACGTGCAAACTTTCATTTATGAAAGTCCAATATTGAGTTGATCATCATGTTGCCGTATGAACACTACAACAACTCAAAGCATATTTGGCAACTATGCCCCCATATTGGGCCAACGCCCGTCGAGACCATGTTAATTTGGGCTTGATCAACAACGCCACCTCCCTTATATAAGCCTCTAGGAATTTGGACAGGGCCCCTATCAAATTAACCTTTAACTTTTTCCTAAAGGCTAGGGCCAAGTAAACATTTTCCATTTGCCATTGGGGTTGGAGCCTCCCAATAGCTTCCAACCTCCATAACTTTGTCCCCCAATCTCCAATTCTATCAAACAACTTCTCCATTAACATTTATTCTTTGCGTTGATACCAATAGACTCCTCACTTACCCCATTGAAGCAAATATTGCAATAGTTATGGCAATCCTAACCTCGACAATCTTGGACACCACACCCAAGTCATTGTTGTCCCACCAAAACACCCCCCAAAGTGTTGGGCACTGTCCCTAGGCAACGCTAGATTGGAATTGCCACATCTCCTAGCTCACATCTTTGATTGGAAGGTTTTTGAGCATTTTAGAAACTAGTTGCCATAAGCTACCCAATGCTCATAGCCTAACCTCTGTGACTCCTAGTCTTTGTGACTGGGAGGCATTTGCAATGCCCGTGGCCCTCAATTACATTAGGATCACGTGGGCCCTCTCACCTATGGCATCATAAGTTTAGGGTGTCACTCTGAGATCCTCTATGTGCCCATGGTGTTGCATGCACTCCTCATGTAGAAATATGCGAGACACTAGAAAATATATAAATGTATAATGTGGATGAATATGACCACATTTGAAGTTGGTTGCACTACGATTTTAAATATTCGACAATATAGCGCAAATTGCCATTATTCTTCCAACAACCACCATTCCAAATAGGAGGGTCAAGTGACCCTATAAGAAATGTGTTTGGTGTATTAAACAACCTCATTTATGAGAACATCATATATTTGATACTAACAATTAGAGTTGAGAAGTGTTATAGATTAGAACTCCTTTGTTTGTCATTGAAATCCAACATGTACAACATATTTTTCAATTTATCTCATAATACAAATTAATATCCACGGACTTGATATATTTTACATAATGTTGTTTTGTACAAAATATGATTTGGAATTTTTACATTGTGTCGTGCACCTCTGCATGAGGAGTGCCTACAACACCATGGGAACAAGGGGGACCCCAGAGTGACACTTGGGACTTGTGGCGCCATTGGTGAGAGGGCCCAAATGATCCTTGTGTGGGTGAGAGCCCCGGGCGTTGGAAACGCCTCCCACCCATAGAGACTAGGAGTCACGAGGATAACGCCATCAACTACAAGAAAGTTATGGTATCGGGAGTCTAGAATGTTGAAAAACACCTCAAACGGAGGTGTGAGCTAGAAGATATGGCAATTTGAGTGGGCGTTGTCCCATGAAAGTGCCTTGGTACAACAATGGCCTGAGAGTGGCTCATGGGACTGCCAAGGTTTGAACAATCATAACTTCCTCAACACTTTCTTAAATGGGGTAGGTGATGAGTCCATCGGCATCTATATAAAATCTAGATGAGGATGAAGTGGTCAAATGTAAGCATCAAAGATCATAAAAAAGAAGTTATGCTCTGAAGTTGCTAGGGGCTTCTAGCCCCATCGGCTAAGGGAAAATGTCTACATGGCCCCAACTCTTGGTAGAGAGACAAAAGGTTTCTTGACAATGACATAGGGACCTTGTCAAAAGTCCTAGAGGCTTATATCGGTGAGGCGATGTGGTCGCCAAACCCCCCCGAGGCCGAACAACACAGCCTCCACGGAGATTGGCCCAACATGGGGGCATAGTTGCATAGTATGGTTCGAGTTGTTTTAGTGTAGCTTCGGCAACATGATGACCAACTAAAGATTGGACTTTCATAGATGGAAAACCACATCTTGTCATTGGATATTGATTAAGAGACGATCCCGAATGCAAGTGTAGGAGGGTTGGTCCCCCTCCTATGAACTAAGAGGTCCGCGGAATGGGGAGCTAACCATTTTCATGGTGAAATGCAAAGGGTTACCACTCGTGACCCTTGTTAGAAATGAAAATAGTGAAGATTGTTACAACACATGGTATCAAAGCAAGGTTCCAATATTTGAACAAACATTTGGACGATGAGATGACTATCATACGTGTGGGTTATGATGGTCAGGCGGGGGTTTCCAAAAGGTTTTGACATTAAAATTGGAACAAAGATTATGTGCAAGTGGATTTTAACCACACCATTATTTCTAATCACAATGGTGGGGATAATGGCAAATTCAGTGAGGAAAATGGAGGAGTCCTTTAATTGGGCTTTCGTTAACCTTAAAAAATATTTGGGTGTTTGAATACCCAATGCACCCCAAAATTTGGAAGGTTGTGATGTTAGAATGAACTTAGTGCAAGGTTTTTTAAGGCCTTTGTGCGCATATGTAACACCCAAATGAATGGTACAACTAAGATAGATGAGTTGGCTAACAAACACATTGTTTTAGATGGAGTTACAAAAGTGGATGGTGGATGTTTTAAGTTCCTAAAGCTTCTTGAGGATGTGGCAAGGATCATCAAGCTTGCCGAGGGCATTGAAGCCGATGACCCAAAAAAAAATCGAGCGGTGCCTCACAACGAAGGGTTTGAGGCAAAATAGGTCCCGAGGCAAAGAGCGCAAGAAGTTGGGCCATCAAACCAACACAAAGGGCAAGCCAAAGGTACAACTTCCGACAACGGCAGCGCCCAAGGAAGAATGCCACCAAATGCTGGAAACAAAGAAAGTAGCTTTGTAATACCAAAGCAAACTATGTTTGGGTCGCGGACGGAATGTTAGAGTGTGGCCTTGTGGTACTAAGGCAAATCATGTTTATGATACAAATGAAATATTAGAAGTTTGATTTATGGAACTAAGCCAAATCATGCTTGTGTCGTAGACGGAATGTTGGAAGTTGGTTTTATGGTACTAAACCAACTTTATGTTTGTGCCGCAGATAGAATGTTAAAAGTTGGCTACGTAGTACCCAGCCAAATCATATTTGTAACGTGGACAAAATGTTAAAAATTGGCATTGTGTTCCAAAACAAATCATGTTCATGTCCAAAACAAATTTGTGGCCAAGGCTAGTAGCCTTAAACCAAGGCCAAGTTTTTTGTACCTCATAGCCCAAATCAATGGTAGAAATATCTTATGTTTGCGTTGACAAAGAAACAACGTACTCATTTATGAACTCGAAACTCCAAAGGAGTTGGGACTTGCTGACACGTAGAGTGGGCAAGCCTATCATGGTGTGGTTTGCAAAGGACGAACCCCATGACGCAAAGGAGGTGGAGATGCATGTAGCCTTCTAATGTGGGACATTTGGATTTTGTGAAGCTTTCACATTATGTGAAATAGATAAAACATACGTCATTATGAAGGTTACCTTCTTTGAAATTCACATAATAAATGTAAAGCGCAAACCTATGCGCTTGTGATGTGCCATGATGGTAGAGAATTAAGTCTAACATTGACAAAAGTTGCAACAATTCCTAAGGTAGGTGGAACCAAGTTGAATTTGGTCTTAATGAAGCAAATGAAAGATGAAAAAATAATGATCATGGTTCAATTGGAAGCTAGGACAGATGGGCCTCCCCCAAACCACATTCATGGAATTTGGTGAAGTACAATGATGTATTCACCAATGTGTTGCTCAAAAGTTACCGCCAAGGAGTGGAAAACAATTTTGCTCAATAAGATATTGACTTCTTGAGCTATGTGGTGGCAAATGAAGTTGGTGAACGGACATGAAAGTGGTCAAGGCAATCCGAAAAAACAACTTAGGTCATTGTTGGGCATCACCAACAACTCCCGCCGCTTGATTCGAGATTTTTCTAAGGTTGCTAGGACCTTGTCCGACTTGTTGAAAAAATGGCTATCCCAAGGGTGGGATGAGCCTTGTCACCAAGCCTTTGGGGAGCTCAAGAGCAAGGTTATTTTGCCATATGTATTCAAGTTCTCGAATTTTCACAAGTATTTTGACGTGCATATGGAGGCGAGGGATTTTGCGAATAACGAATGTTGATTCAACATGGATAACCATTGCATATAAAGCTCCATGATTGTTTGACCTTGTCCAATTTGTTGGAAAATGGCTATCCTAAAGGTGGGATGAGCATTGTCACCAAGCCTTTGAGGAGCTTAAGAGCAAGTTGTCCTCGCCCCCCGTGCTCAAGTTTGCAGAGTTTGACAAACCTTTTGCGGTGCATATGGGGTTGAGGGATTTTGCCATTGGTGGATTGTTGATGCAACATAGATGGCCATTGCATATGAAAGCATGAAGCTTGATGGTTGTCAAAGGACACGGCCAACTCGTGAGCAATAATTCTTTGCGGTACTGCATTGCTTGAAGATGTGGCAACATTATTTGGGGTTGCACAAAGCAAAGCTCTACACGGGCAATGTGTCCTTTAAGTATTTGAAATACAAACAAGCCATTGCAATGACACTTATGAAGGTGGATTTGATTCACAAACCGGGCCATGGCAATGTGGTGTTATACGCGCTAAATAGACATGAAGAATTCCAAGCAATAAACACCATCCAAATCTTGTGGCTAATATTTACCAGTGATTATGTCGGATTGAGATTCAAAGTTCACAAGTGTGATTTGGAGGCTCAAGGCTCGCATGGCTCAAGAATTCAAATTATTGTTCCTAAATGTAAAATTTTGCCAAATTTGTTTTAATTTTGGATGTATCTCCGTCCTTTAACGGTTAGAGAACCGACACCACTCTTAGCATTACCAGCCCCTGGAGTAGATCTTTACCTAGAGGAAGTGGAGAAGAGGTTGGATGCTAGTCAGTTGGGGTTTCAAGAGGCCATGATTAAGCAAATGCAAAGTCTTACGGATCAGATGTCATTGATGGTTATGAGCCAACAACCTGGTCCTCCTCCTCAGGTTGAGTCAGGCAGGCATGCCTCGGGATTGTGGTGTGTTGAGTGTGGCCAACCGGGTCACACTCGTCAGTTTTGTAGGAATGGACAAAACCGGGATCAAAGAATAAACGGTGGTCCACCTCCATAAAATCAAAGGGATCAAGGGCAAATTCAGTATGGACAGGGTAACAATAGAGGACCTCCTCCTAGAGGACAAGGTGGTTAAAATGTGGCGAGGAAGGAGTTCCATTTTTTTTGTTGAAGATGACATGCACAAGGTCAATGTTGGTCCGAGGGACAAGGTTATGGTTGTAGCAATTGTGGGGGAAACCATCCTTCGGATGAGTGTCGTCAACCGGATAAGATCATTAGCATGCCCAACCCGGTGGCCAACCCACAACAACAAGCAAGAAACAACATGAGGGGAGGTAGGCCACAAGGTGAACCACCAAACGAGCTTAGACCACCAAACTTGTAATATGACCATGGGAATGCAAGACAAACTTTTCATCCTCCGACGGGATTGCAAACGACGAATGAATACATTCCCATTCAGAATAGGCAAGGAGTCCCACAGAATTTCAACAATAGGAGGCAAGTTTTACCCATGGATCCGGGTCCGTCCAATTCTCAGAATATCAGGTTCACGGAGGGTGTAGTGGAGTCACACCATGATGAGTCCATTCCTTTTCAAATGGGTGTTGGCGAGGAACAAAGTCAATGGCCTCTACACACCAATGCTATCACCTACGAGTTGAGGAGTTTAGATGATGAGGTCACTCATGAGGCACCGGCATTGGCGGTCACCACTAGGACTATGAGAGGAAGTCTTTCACAAGAGGAAGAAGTGGAGCCACAGGAGGAGGATTCTTCGGGAGAGGCTCCCCAATTGTTAAATTTAGAAAAGGCAGCTAGGACAGCTAGAAGAATCACTGAGGCACTAGAGAGGGAGAATGTGATCCTCTAAGATAGGGAGAGGCCTAATGTCATTCATGATTTAGAGGGTAGTGAGATGGGAGAATGGGAGAGACAGGGAATTCCTTTGGATGAATTTGATGGTGTTGGTGATGCAAAGGTGAAGAAGTTAAGTGGCTACGATTTATGGACCAATCTTAGCTCACTTAAGGTCGACATTACCTTTGGACAGTTGTTGGAGATATCACCCATGGCTCGTAAGACTCTCAAGGAAGGAATGCCGGTGAATAGGAGGACTAGAAAGGTGAAGACTAGGGTGGCCGCTAGAATTCAATTGCAAGGAGGAGGGCGTGATGTCAAGGCAATTGAAATTAAAGTTGTGGTGGTGGACAAAGTGGTTCCGAACGTGTTAGTGGATGGAGGTAGTGGTCTAAACATCTTGCCGGAGCACACCATGAAGAGGTTGGGTCTTACTCTTACGGGTCCATTACCGTTCATCATCAACATGGCAAATCAAATTCCAACCGTGCTCTTGGGAATGATTAAGGATTGTAGGATTAGCACCGGAGGAGAAGAGTATGTGGTCACGTTTCATGTCATCAAGATGTATTCCAACAAGGATACATTTCCCATCTTGTTAGGTAGGCCATGGTTAAGGATGTCGGATGCTATAGTCGAGTGGGGAGGAGCCAAGCCTTCCATTACTTATGGTCCTAAAGACAATAGGGTCAAAGTTTCCATAGGGTCATTAGGTGGTTGGGTGAGAAAATAGATCACCTCATCCTCGGAGGATGAAGTTGATGACAAAGAAGATGATAATGATGGTGAGGCATTGGTAGGAGTGGTCTACTCGGATGGTCGTTGGAACGTTATAGATTCAGGATCGGGTGGTTTAAGTCTTAGTTTCTATCATTATGGGGATGATGGAGAGTATGGATAGTGGTTGAAGGATTATCCGGAGTCGGAGTTTGATGTGATGGTGACGTCTCACCAGACATATTTGAACGATGATATTATTAGTTCTAGGGATGAGGAATATTTCTTGTTAGAGCCATGTGAGGTGCTCACCGAGGAGGAATGGATTTTAGGGGGATTGACACCTTGGGTAGATGGTGTGGAAAAGAATGACATTGGTTTAGTACATGTTGATGGGACTCAAGATGAGGAGGCCATTGTGTAGGCTGCGAGGTTGGAGGAACCCTTGTACTTCAAGACTACGTCGACAGGCATAATGGTTGGATAAGATGTCAAGGATTATCCCAAGGCACCCCCGGATTGGTATAGGAAACTCACGTGTCGGAAGTGGATTGGAAGTATGTGGATGTGCCAACAAGTAATGGAAAAGTTAGACAAATAAAAATGGGGTCCAAGTTGACGAAGAAATAAATCAGGAAATATAATGAGTTAGTAGATGAATTTAGCGACACCTTTGCTTGGTCGTATGATGAGCTTAAGGGAATCCCTAGAAAGATGGTGGAGCATCGCATTCATTTGATTCTGGGTGCTCATTTTGCCAATTAGGCAAAAGGAGAGAAGAATGAACCCATAATTACAATTGTTGGTTAAGGCAGAATTGGAGAAACTATTGAAGTCCGGGTATATTAAGTCGGTGGAGATTACGGAATGGAATTCTCCAATGGTGTTGGTGAAGAAAATGAATGGAAAGTTAAGGGTGTGTGTCGATTATCGGAAGTTGAATGCGTGCACTCAAAAAGATTACTTCCCATTGCCATTCATCATACTATTGCTAGAGGAGGTAGATGGTCATGCAAGGTACACGTTCATGAATGGGTATGCGGGCTACAATCAAATTTCCATAGCTCTTGAAGACATCCATAAGATGGCCTTCACCACTTCTTGGGGCACCTTTGTTTGGATTGTCATGCCTTTTGGTCTATGTAATGCTCTGACTACATTCTAAAGGTTGGTCATGTACATTTTACCGACTTATTGTACAAGTCTATGATTGTGTTCGTCGATGATTTCAGCACCCAGTCAAGTGCTAATACACATTTAGAGTGTGTTAGGGAGGCTTTGATTAGGTGTAGGAAGATGCAGCTCGCATTGAATCCGGACAAAACATTCTTGGGTGTTCAAAATGGAGTATTATTGGATTATGTTGTTAGTGAGAAGAGAAGAGAGCCGGACCCCGAGAAGATAGCTGTAATAGATGGATTAGCCACCCCCACAAATGCTAGGGAAATAGCCAAGTTGTTAGGACATGTGCGTTGATATAGGGAGTTGATTCTTAATTATTCCAAGATAGTTGTTCTCATTACTCAGTTGTTTAGAAAGGATTGTCGGTTCGAGTGGACAGAGGCTTGCCAAAGGGCATTCGAGGAGTTGAGGGATAAATTAAGCACTTATCCGGTGTTAGTGCCACCGGACTGGGAAAAACCTTTTCATGTGTTTTGTGATGCTAGCTCAGTAGCTATAGGTAGTGCATTATCTCAAGCGACGGGAGAAAATGAGAAGGATCAACCCGTAGCGTATGCGAGCCGGCAGTTGACACCGGCAGAGAGAAACTATTCCACCATGGAGAGGGAGTGTTTGGCCATGGTCTTCTAAGTCAAGAAATTTCGCCATTACCTTATGTGTAATCTGGTAGTTTTCTTTTTTGATCATATGGCGATCAAGTTCTTGGTCAAGAGGCGGAGTTGAGCGGTAGGTTGGCTAGATGGGTGCTACTCTTGGAGGAGTTCAACTACACGGTTGAATGTAAACCTAGTCGAATGCACCTGCAAGCTGACCATTTATCAAGGTTGTCTAATGAGGCGGGCGACAGTCCGGTGGACGACAATCTTTTCTTGGTGACAGCTAGGGCGGATTGGTACTCGGGCATCGTGGAGTTCCTCACAACCCAACAGTTGACTGGGGATCGAACAAAAGAGGAAAGGAGAAATGTTAGAGTTAATAGTCGGCACTATACAATGATAGGCCATAGGCTATTTCGGAAAGGAATGGATGGAATCTTACGGCGATGAGTGTCGGAGATCGAGGCCCCCTCGGTATTGGCAGCTTGCGATGATAGTGCATGTGGCGGACATTTATCAGGATTGCTCACTAGACAAAAAGTGCTTAGAGCATGTTACTTTTGGCCGGACTTGTTCAAGGATGCTAAGGAGTATGTTAGAAAATGCAATGTTTGTCAAAGGTATGCGAGGAATGACCTCCGCATAAAGATGCCTCTTCACATATCCTTACCTCTAGTTCCCTTTGAAAAATAGGGAATTGATTATGTTGGTGAGATTCACTCCCATTCTTCTAAAGGTATGGCTTACATTATAGTTGTCACCGAGTACTTGACTAAGTGGGCGGAAGCAAAGGCGGTGAAAATGAATACTACCACTAATGCCGCCACATTCATGTATGAAAACATCATCTCAAAATTCGGGTGTTCCAAGATTCTGGGTAGCGATAGGGGTATACACTTTTTGAATAAGATGTTTCAAGACTTGACAGCTAGATTTAATATTGACCATAGGAAGACAACACCCTATCATCCGCAGACCAATGGTCAGACGGAACGTGTTAACGGGACCTTAGTGAGCATCCTTCGCAAGACAGTGCTAGATTCGAAGAAGGATTGGAATGTCAAGTTAACAACGGCATTGTGGGCGTATCGCACAACCTTCAAGGTAACAACACAGACAACTCCATTGTCCTTGGTGTACGGATTGGAGGCAACACTACCTATTGAATTCGAGGTCGAGTCACTACGAGTTACGGTGCAATCGCGTTTCACAGATAGTTAGTCTTTGAGGAATCGATCGACAACCTTAGAAGAACTCGATGAAAGGAGAAGGAGAGCAGCTCAACATATTGAGGCCATCCAAAGGCGAAGGAAAATCACCTTCGACAAATGACACAACAAGAGGGCATTGAGGCCATGTATGATGGTGATGATTCAGGATGCTAGGAAACTCGATTTTCCGGGTAAGTTTGATGCACTATGGCTGGGACCATACCTTGTGTGTGAGGCATTTGCAAACAACTCTTTGCAATTGGAGACATGAAATGGGAAGAGCTTTCCAACACGTATGGCGGGCAGTCGGTGCAAAGAATGCCGAGCTTGAGGGGTTACTTGCCTGTGCAGCAAGAGATTCGGGATCCATCCCCCGATGGTCGCTAATTATGTGAGCCCAAAAATTGTGCCCACACATGTTCTTGAACATTAAAAGTCATTACAATCTGGTCTTGGATTTGTTAATCAAATTTTAAAACATAAAAAAGGGTGATGTTTATTAGTGTAGATCAAAGTTACATTAGGCTTGGGTTTTTGAGTTAATAAGGGAAGTCGAACATTAGCTTAGAAAGCTATGTCACGAGTGGGAAGAAGGTGAAGTTAGAGACAATGGGTGTCAATTCAAAGTTTTAGAGTTCGAGTTGGGACCCTCACTGTCCATTCAAGGGTGTTCCCGGGGTTTTGAGGATATGACGGCTGCGGTGCAAGGAGGCAGAGCCTCTGGTCCTCGGGGGGTGTGGATTTTCAGGTGAAGGTGAGAGGCAGAGAGCTGCTGGGAGGTGTGTGGGAATTTCGCTCCGAAGGGGGTAGTTTGATGCCCCTGTTCAGGGTAGCCAGTGGCCGGTTCGGGTGGATAAAAGTTGTTGGTCCAGCATTCTGGAAGCCTCTTCGGCAAGGGAAGCAAGAAGGTAGGAAACGGGCAGGAAGAGTTGAGGAGGTGTGATAAGGTGGTTCGGAGCCGGAGGCAAGAAGGAGGACTGGGCTGCTGGGAAGATGTCACACATTGTTGGGAAAATGCGAGTGTGGAAGTGATGCGAAGGGAACTGAAACAGTTCAAGACGCTATCAAGCTGAGATTGGGTTGTGGGGATTCAGGCAGAAATGCTTCATCAATTGAATTCACTCTTCAAGCGGCAGCTAGCTAGAAATGGGTCAAGATTGAAGGGAGAGCATGACTACGGCTTGACAAGTTGTCAAGAGTGGCTGGCTACAGTATTAGATTGATCTCAGAATTAGCCGGATTCAGTTGCGAAGCATGTGGGTCCAGCCCGGGAAGCTTGGATCTCGGAGGTTGAGTGTGTTGATTGCTGGGTGTAAGGGAGTAGAAGCACCTGTGGCAGTGAGCTGCAACCAAGATGATTGTAGGCTGCTGAATTTTGGCATGGGAGGAAGCATAAATTGCGAGGAGTGCTGGGAGCGAATGAGATGCAGGGATGACTGAGGTTGCCCGGGGGACTGAGAGACGAGACAGCCTTGACAAGGGACTTAGGTTTCGCAAGAAGCTAGCAATCCCCTGGTTGGTTGGGTGACAGTTGAGGAAACAGGGGACTTCCACCCAGCACCTGGGAATGAATGCCGCAATAAGACCTTGTAGCAACCATGGCTGGTGGGAAGCCATGAAATGAAGTGGCCGCTGGGCGAGAGGGGTGCAGCCTGCATTCTAGGCCGAACCAATGTTGTGAGGTCGGAGACATAGCTTGCTGGCCGAAGTCTAGAGGACTGCCAACATTGAGAATATTAGTGCAGGGACCATGCATCGCCTGTAGGATTGGTGGCAACTCATTAGGGTAGTAGAATGAATTGAATTGATCATGTTGGTTGACCATGGCCTTAGGCCAGGGGTTCAAACCTAGTCAATAAGCATGATTAAATGATGAGAACTCATGTGGTGAAACCCACATTAAGGGTAGTGTGAATGTGTGAATGTGGGCTAAAGTAGTTTAGAATAGCGTTGGATTTGGGTGTGACTTTAGTGTGGCGTGTGACTAAGGTGTTTATGAACACTTTTGGTTTGATTAATAAAGAAAGGGAAGTCCATTAAACCAAGTCATAAATTGGTTCGGATTCAAATCCCAATAATTAATTAAAATGCGGGACTTCATGTGAGCTACGGACCTTCACCCGGACTACGACGCACAGGGGTGGGGGTTTGTGGCTGACATCAAGTTAAAAATGATTTTCACATAGCAATTTGATACGTGCATAATATTTTTGTAGTACCAATAAGCTATTGATTTCATATGGAGCTTGGGATCACAAATGTTATTCAAAAATGTTGGTTTTGACATCTAAATGAATAATGCTCCATATTAGTGTTGGCTAAGGGTATTACATATTATCTCCAATCAACAATGGGTTCAAATGTTTATTTGTAGTTTATGCCTTTATTTAGCTGACAAACATTCAACAAATAATTTTTATTCTATTCAATTTTCCATCAGATGTTTGTTTGGTTTTGTGTATCCATGTTTGTGACAAATTTGAAATGGTTCATTTATTATTTGATTTATCTTACTCCAAATATTTACAGGTCCTTTAAAATATTTTCCAATTTGATGTTTTTCAATTGGAACTCTTTGGTCTTGATTATAATTTCATGGTTTCTTCATTTTGACAGATGTTTGAAATAATTGTTCAACTTCTTATGAGGTGTGAGTTTTGGGTGCATTTAGTTGTTAGAATTTCTTGTTATCTTCATGGTTGATATTTACAACAATTGAAAATTTGGTAGTTTTTTTCTACCACATGGTTGTTAGATGGGACAAGTCTATCAACTTTGCAATTGGCCATCTAGCCCACTTGACAATATACAATTCGGACAATTGACCAATAACATTTCAATATATATAATACAAAGTTCAAAACAAAATGCCCATTTAATTGCACCTACACGATCAAAGCATCAAACCACTTGTTGCGATGTGGGATCAACCACCATCATGTCAACATGCAAGATTAGTTGGATAGAATGTTGGCATGGATGATCCATGTGTTCTACAATGGTGTTATAACCATGCCCAACGATGCTAGCATGTGAGCAGGGAGTGGTGAGCGATATGTGAGCCTAAAATTACCAATATGATTGATATCAAAATTAATTATGTTAATTATAATTATTTGATCTCCACCTTCATCCTATAACCATGGATTTTAAATATATGATGAGAGTCAAATAACAATGTGAATCATTCAAAACATTGATGTGAATAAAATAAAAATAAAAAATGTCAAAAAAAACTTTCTCATTTATTTATATAATTAAACAATCTAAGGTCGATTGTTCCCAACACCAGAAAGGTCAATAAAATGCTCAACTTCATTGTAGCCCAAACTAGGAGCATGAATGTAATTATCATGTTCACAATGAACTTTGAAAACAATACAAAATATATAATATAAATATGTGCAGTTAACCCAGTGTCCCCCCTTACCTAATGCTGTAGCAAACATGTTAATGAAATCAACATATAAATAATTGGAAAAATTGCTAATTGTATCGTGCTTATTTTTTTACCACGATATATACCACTATCTATGGTAAATACCCTACCAAATCCGAGGTAAGGGACCTAAGTCACATTTTGAACTTGGGCTTGAACTTGGAGTGCACTTTTCCATTTGTTGCGATCATCAATGGTAGGAGCTTTCAAGTTGCGTCGTATGACTTTCCCATATCATGTTGTAGCATAGTCATTGGGTGTCGCAACCCTTGCTAGCTCCTTTTAACTTACTATGACCGTTTTTCAATCCTAGCAAGAGTCATGAGCACTATCCCTTTGCTTTCTATTCATGCAAATGGCTAGCTTCCTTACCACGGACCGTCAAGCCCTAGGTGGGGGACCAACCTCATAAACTTGCATTCGGGATTCTTCCGTCAATTGGTAGCCGATGGTTAGATATGGACTTCCATTCATGAAAGTCTAATCTTTAGTTGATCATCGTGTTGCAAAAGCAACACTATAACGACCTGAATCATACTAAGCAACTATGCCCTCACGTTAGTATTGCAAATTTAGTGTTAGGTTGCATTGGTGACATTGTCCCATATGGGTTGTCAACGTTGGTTGTAACCTATACATATAAATAAAGGCTTAAACGGAGGAGCTAATCCTTCTAACCATTGTATTTTAACACTTGTGCTGACTACCACCTTCATACGTATGTCTCTTTGTTTTTCTCTCTTGTGGTCCAATAGGTAATGGGGCCACTTTGCTTTGGAAGCAGGAGATAGACTTAGGAAAACTATGGAGAGAGCCGGATCTGATTGGAAGAGATTTGGAGTTTTTGGTGGAGTCTCGAAGCTTTGGAGCACGTTCGGAGCGTCTTGGAGCATTCTTAGAAGAGTGGACCAACGTGGAGGACCTTCGAGGAATCTTGGGGCTTTTGGAAACTCCATTCCATTTTTAATGGATTAATATACATCAAATCTGTTTTTGAGTGGCTAGAGAATATGTAAGTGGGAAAAAACTTGGATTTTTTTAAGGTGTTTTGGAGTGATTTTGCATCAAATTGGATGATTTAGGTGTTTAATTTAGTATTTCCTAACTTTCAAATTCCCTAATCATCTATTAAGATTAGGTTGCCTTGATCCCAAGGTTGGTGCGTCTGCGCGTAGACTAGGATAGAGTAGGCATTAGATTAGGGAACTTGATAATTATCCTAGGCACTTAAAATCTAGGCACAACCTATCGTAAGGATACGACGTGATTATCAAATCCCTCCACTAACACAAAACACCCATTAAATATCATAAACTCAGGTTCGGCTTGGGCACCTGCCAAGGCAGGCCACCCTCACCAAAGGGCTTGTGCAATACTTCTAGGCTCCCTCGGAGGGGGGTGCCCAAAAGTACCACAAATGCCAAAGAGCTTAGATTTGCTCTTTGAGATTTTTTGGAGTGTTTTTGCACCAAAATGGATGATGTAGGTGCAGATTTGAGTGTTTCCTACCTTTTAGAAATGGTGTGAGGACAATTGAGTGCGAAAAAACTTAGGTTTGTTTTTTCAGGTCTTTTGGAGTGATTTTGCACCAAAACGGATGATGTAGGTGCTAACTTGAGTGTTTCCTACATTTCGTGATTGCTTTGAGTTCTTTTGATTGCCAAGGGGTTTGGATGTGCTTTCTCAAAGGTTTTTGAGTTGTTTTGCATTGATTAGGAATTATAAGGTGATGATTAATAAGATTCCTATATTCCTTGAGTGTTTTGAGGTGTTTTGATTTGTAAATAGCTTAGTTGTGTTTTCTTGAAGATTGTTAAATGATTTTGTATCTATTGGGTGTGATAAGGTTTTGACTAGGAAGATTCTTATATTCCACAAATGTTTTGAGGTGTTTTGAGTTCCAAGCATCTAAGGTGTACTCTCTTGAAGGTTTTGCATTGTTTTGCACCAACTTGGAATGTAAAGGTGTTGATTTATGTGTGAAAAAACCTTAAGTGAGTTGTTTGAATCATTTCCATGTAATTTAGGTGAAACCTTAATCCAATTGAGGATTCTTCAACCTTTGTAGTACATTGAGTGAGTGGGCGTTTGCATTCAATTCATAAAATGGCTTTTAGTGAACGTGAAGGATGGTTGATAAGTTTGGTGGCGACAACGTCAATTTTTATAAGTTCAAATTGGAGATGGTGTTGGCCACCAAATACCTTTGGGAGATCATGGAGGGTTTGGAGGCGCCACTACCATCCACTACGGCTAAGGTGGACGTATCCCCCAAATGGGATGTGGAAGAGTTAGAGGCGAATGGCAATGTTTCCGAGTCCGACGGGGAGCTCGACATGGATGAGGAAGCGGAGGTCAACGTTTCGGCCACAAAATCCACATGATTTTCCACTTGTTGTAAGAGATGGAGGATCTCGAACCCCTATCACAAGATGGATCATTGATTCGGGGCCTTGCAGCACATGACACTTCATAAGCATTATTCTGACAAATACAAACCCGTTTCAGGTCGCAAAATTTATGGGTGATAGAGGTATGGTAGAAACCATAGGCTTTATACTAGTGGAAACACGTGTGATTTTCAATGGAGAGATGGAGACATGGAAAATCTGTGTGAGGAAGAGGAAAGGGTTATGACCGCACAATATATAGAGACAGATATTAATATTTGTCAATTATAAGCTTTCATAAAATTCTATTACATAAATGATTTGTATGTGAAGGTATATGAATGAGAATGTTGGGTAGGCATTTTTGGAATTGTAATTGGCCACTAAAATACCAAAAACCTGAGCTACCCCATCACGCCCACTATATAGTTTTGAGTTTTGGTCTTCGATTTTTTTTCACTTATTGGAAGAAGGTTTGGATTTTGAGTGTGAGGGTGGAAAATTGACCGGATCTTGAGTGTCAAGGTGGAGAAAGCACCAGATCTTTATTGTGGATGTGGAAAAAATGCGGATCTTGAATATGAAGGTGGAAATAGGGTTGAATATGAAGGTGGAAAAAGAGCAGATCTAGACTATGAAGGTAGAAAAAAGGGCTAGATATAAAGCATGAAAATGTGAGTGGAAGGAGGGCAAATTTTGAACGTGAAGGCCGGATCTTGAGATTGAGAGATTGTAAAGATCTAGCATAAAATGGGGTTGGTATTGCAATACATGTAAAAACTGATAACAATACATGATAACTATACATATGAAAAATGACAACTCACTTTATGACCACTATATAATGATTATGGCAAGCAAAAATGATAAGGGGAAAAACAACTAAAGCTCTAAAATATTGACGGGTTCCAAATATGAAATTCAATTCATCCAATTCATTTGGATGTATGTAACTATATGATGTAATCATGCCCTCATTTAAAAAATAAAATAATACTCATGTCTAAGGTAGATCCAACATATTGTATTATCAACAAATAAACATAAATTATTGAATTTAATTATGAAAAATAAGTATATAAACAATCAAACGGATTTAAGTTGGAGAAGATGGGATAGGGTGTTAACGCCCTACTCCATTACCCCCAACTTAAGTCTACACAAAGATATCCAAGTTGCATTGCATGTTTGCGGATGTTCTGTTGACCACAATTGATACAAAACCAACATAACCAAATGCACCTTACCGGTGGCAATTTTGATATCAATCGGGGTTGCAGGGGTATGGCATTAACGCCCTACCTCTTTGACATCAACTGATGTCAAAACAACCGCATGCATGCAAATCCATTGGAAGCATTGTTTTGACGACAATTGAGGTCAAACAGGTAGAGGATTATGCCCTACCCCCACAATCCCAATTGAAGTGCAAGGTGTAGAAACATGAAGAAAGAAGACCCAAAAATATTAATAATAAAAATAAAATAAATTCCAAAACTCATAAATTTGGCATATATTTGGTAGAGTCTACCTCACGCCTATCAAACTAAAATTGCTTGATTTTTTTTGCACATAGACATCATCAACTTATGTACTTGTACTAAAAAAATCAGTTTTTTTCTTCAAACATCAAATTACAATAAATTTCAAAAATACAGAACTGGGAGACATTGTAGATTTTTACAAAATCTACCCGTAGCCTCGATTTTGGAAACTTCCAATATCATTTTTTCCGCATCATTAGTTCATCGAAAGATGGTTCTAGACCTCAAATCTTTTTTTTTTCTAAAACATGTCCTAAATAGTCCAAAAACTTTCATTATATAAACTTTCAGTTGGCTCTCATTGGGAAGGAAGTTAATGCCCTAGTTCATTTTTTTTCAACTGTAATATGTTTTTCAAAATTGTCAAGATTATTAATTTTTTTTAGCAATACATATACCTTCAATTGCCTCTCATTGGGTAGGACATGAACGTTTTACTTTGTTCATTTCAACTGTTATATGTTTTTTTGGCTTTTCAAAATTATTTCATGTTGTTTTTTGCATTACATACACCTTCAGTTTCCTTTCATTAGATAGATAGGGCATTATTCCTTCTCCTTCAACTTTCTTTTTTAATAAATTGTATTATTAAATTTTAGTGCAAAATACGAATTTTAAAATTATTTTCCTTGGGTAGGTTGTTACCACTTTACTTCATTATTTTTATATGTCTTAATTATTTAAAATTTGTATTTCATTATATTATTATATATTAAAACTCATTTATTTCATATCTATTTAATATAGAAAATTTGGAGACCCAACATTCTCTTTTCTCCTATAGATGTTGATGATCGTGAACTGTCATTTTATAAGACAAATCTTCTAAATACTATACAACCTAAGATTGGATAGACTATACAACGTAGGAAAAATATTGACAAACAAAGAATTTACGGTAATGTTGTTTTTTCATATTCTCATAATGAGGTTCTTGAAACTTTTAAAGATGATAATATTATTTCCAATCAGACGATCATATTATTTATGAAATTATGACCAAATGAAGAATAAATGCTAACACTATCATTAGTGAGTTATATTTAATTCGTTTTAGTGTGTCTCTTTGTCGTATGGTTGCAATACCCGTTGTTTGTCATGCTTTAAAGACCGATATTCTCAAGCTTGATGTGGAATTTTTTAATGGCTACTGAGATGGAGATCGTGTATTTTATTTGTTTATAACCAATTACACATGTCTCCCTTCATATGTTATTATTGACTTTTTGTTTTTATTTATTGTCATTGGATAAAGGCCAATGACATATGTTTAAATATATTTAAATTTGATCAAACCCTTCATTATTTTAAGGCATTGTAAGGAATAAAAATCATAGATTATTGGCATGAAAAACCTATATCAATCGAGTGTATCAAAATGATTATTCAAGGCATGTGTATGCTGATTTTATTATTTTGGTTCAAAAAAACAAGGTCCTTAGTCTTTTGAACACCATGCACGATACAAATGTATTAATATGCTTTCATTGAATTAAAATTTATATTATATGTTTTTAGAAATTTATATTGATTTTTACATGTTTGTTCCAAATCTACTAAAAAGTTTTATATTCCTACCAACCTTGTAAACACTCTTGTTGGTATGCAACATATTGGGAGCATGCCCTTTTTATTTTTCAAAAACAATTTAGTGATGATATGTACTAAAAATATCTTATGAAGCCTAAAGTCACATGGTATTCGCTTATTCGTAATGACTTTTTGAACTACATGTATAGTGTAAGTATCTTATTTCTCTTAAATATATTATAAAATTTTAAATGATTTTAGTAAAATTCATTTTATGTTTTTTATATGTTCTTATTGTTTTGTGTTGTATATTCTAGCAAAAACTTGCAGAAGCTGGAGACTTGGGACTCCAAAAATATAATAAAATCATATTTTCCGAGCAAAGAGATTCTAAAGTTGTTGGCATTACTATTAATGAAGCTATAAATGATAAACACTACAAGTTATATTTATTCTAAAACAAATTAAAATTGTTGACCCTACTCTTACTTATAGTATGTTTTTGCAAATTCAGCTTCATTAGGTCAAGTTTCATACTATTAAAATAACACAATAAAATTACATTTTTTTTTATTTGTCTTGTTGATCCTGAATACAAGGTTTCATGGCTAAAATTGTGGAATTACTCCGTCTATGCTAGGGATCCTTTCTGTAATCTAGATCATTTTTTTCTAATGTTGTTTTCATGGATGGTTGCATAAAATTTTATTTTGGGCCTAGCTAGAAAAACACGCTTTACAAGAATACTCAAATATTCTAGTGGTATTATATGATGCGGAGTCCTCAATTTGGCTTGCAATTAATTTAATATTAAAATATAACAAATGAAATAATATTGCTATGAATTTTTTTTCATTTTGAATTCCAAACTAGGCTTATCAAGAAAGAAAATTCATGGCATGAACAAACTTTTGATGAACTTGCTTTAAAGCAAATAATATTTATGTTGGTTTTTATTTTTGATATATATTTATGTAAGACCTAAACCCCCACCTTTATGCGTTGTAGTCCGGGTGAGAGCCTAAGGCTCACCTTTAATTGATTAACCGTACTTAGCACTTGTGATTCAGCTTCCAATGCTCCACAGTGTAAACATCAAAACACACATCTTTTATTTAAATGGCACGTGGTTGAAGTATTAAGAAATATTCCACAACCTCATGGTCAATGCTACCCCAAAATCACTTTCTAAATTCTTAAACCCTACCTATGCTAAAGTCTTGGCTTCACCAATGCTCACAGTCAGCTTACCCTACCCTTACAACATTTTCTAATCCTACAACACTAAGCTATTAAATCCTAACTAAGACTCTGTCACATCCACTCCCTGCTTCGAAACTCGATTGTACTTTGCTTCCGGTGCTGTCAATGCACTATGTACCAACCGTCTCAAGTTGGGCAGCCACTCCAAGTCTTTTAAGACAGCGTTGCACCTTACCAAGGCAGTTGCCGCCTCATGGCCCCCCTCACAACCAGCAACCCAGTTTGGTAGCCTCAATTCTGAGGGATTGTGCCGAGTCCGATAACCCCCTCTCCCCTGGACAGGTGAATCAACATTGATGCCCAGTGAGCCTAGGATTGCAGTACCCAAGTCGGTGAAGCATTAGAGATCTGCGGGGTTCTCCACTGCACCGCAAGATAGTGAGTTTGACTTGATTGTTGCGACTTTGTGGCCGAAGAGCTTCCGTCGTGACACTTGACCGCGGCATCAAGGGCTTGTCATCAAGCCCAACCCTCAAGCCCATCAACTGGGAATCTCAACCCCAAAATTTCACCGAATGGCCTTCCGAACCCGCAACTCAGTGCAACATTGCCTCACGCCATTGAATCTCCTCTCTCTCCTCCCAGTTCAGACAACAACTCATTTCTGGTCCGGCTTGTTACCAATCGTAGCCATGCCCATTTGTGGGCTCCTCATACACCCTGCACCAGCAACGCGTTCAATTCTCACAACTTAGCAGTGCTGCACCGCAGCATCCCAAGGATTGAATAAAAACTTCAAAACATACCAATGCCAGATCTTGAGGAGGCCGCATGCTGTCCAGTTGCTGTGACTCTCCACCCAGTAAGGTTGAACAGCCCAGCAAGATGAATCTCTAGCCGCAGTTCCCCGTTGTGAGCCCAAAACAGTGTCCACATGTGTTCTTGAGTTTAGAATTCATTAAGAATTTGCATTAGGATTTTTGTTGCTTCTTTTAAAAACTTAAACAGAGTGGGGATGGGTTGGATTGTGATTTTGAACAATAGGCTTATATTGTGGTTATTAGAATTAGGAGAAGGGTGAGGAATTAATTAGGAATTAGTTAGATGATGATGAGAATTAGGATAGAGAAGGAGGACGGTGTTATAGTGACCGAATTGGGCTCTTGGGTATTCGCATTAAGGGAAGGGGGGTGCCCTTCAACCTCGGATCAAGCCCTATTTTCGGGATCAGAAGACAGTTGATTTTGGTGGTCCTGGACCCACAGAGACACCCAAGGAGGGTTCAGGGTTTTAGCTGCGACAGGGGGGCGTCGCTGAGAGAGCTCAGCTGGCCGACGGCCGAAGAGGGGGCGAATTAGGTAGAAGAAGGGGGTTGTTCCTTCTTCGGGGGCGGCGAATACACTACATTAGGCTTCGGCAGAACGAGGGAGGGGCTCAGAGAGGATTGACTGGAAAATTGAGGCACCTGGGGATGTGTGAGGGTCCTGTGGGAAGAATCAGCGGAGGAAGTAGCCAATGCAGGAAGGTTGCACAGGAGCGTCAAGACATGCAAAGCCACTGGAATGGGCAGGGGAGAAGGACAGGAATAAATACCAATTCAAAGCAAGCAGGAAGAGAAGAATGCAAACACCCTCAGGGGGACTGTTCGAATTCGCTACTGGACCAGAATTGAAATTGTTTGGTTGTTCACTCGGAGTGATAATATTGCAGGTAATTCGGGGTTTGGCAGGGAGAAATGGCACCGGCCTCGGTGTTCACAACAACATTTGTGAAAGAGGCCCAGCAATTTGAACTGGGAGAGTGACTCCAGAGAGCTATCAACACTGTTTGGACAGGTGAGGAAGTCTGAGGGGCATGGATGAGTCTCCCCGAGCCGGTGACCGGTAATGGAAAGGATGGGTTGCAGGTACTCCCTCCCAGTCGTAAGGGGAAGGAAGGGATTACTGCGGAAGCCCCTGGGACCACCAGGGCACATGAGCTGAGGCAACCGAGCAAGGACAAGGGCAACCAAAACTGGCGGGTGATTAAAGATAGGATTAGTGATAACCAGGGATAATGAGTAGTTAGTTGGGGTTAAGGGTGAAGCTTATCAGTTGGAAGGGGTCATAAGGTGACAAGGCTATGTAATGGGAATAAAATCAGGCAACTTAGGTTAGGTTAGTATTGTATTAGATAGTGGCAATTTGACTTAGGCTTGTGATGTTGATCTAGAAAAGAGAAGTATTTGTGAATACTTTTGAGCCTTGTGGGGACACAAAAAGGATAATAAAAAGAGTGGTGTGTTTGAAATTCATCATGGGGTGAATGAAGTGTGACGGGCTTGAAGACGAAAGTGGATGAATCAAGGGCATGTGAGTCCTGAACTCTCACCTGGACTACGACGCACAAAGGTGGGGGTTTAGGTCTCACACCCGTAATGTCTCCTTCCTGCCGTGGCAACCCATGTCAATTCATGCCTCGCGCTCACCTGATCTCCTCCTACCCAGGCTTCCCCTTAGCCATACCATTGTCGCCACCTCTTGTTGCCACAGCCGCATCCTAGTCACTTGCTATCCTCCTCCATTTTTTTTCTGGGTGAGGAAAATTCGAAAGCGGAGGGGTTCTGAGACAACCCTCTGCCCCCCTCACAACTTCTTTTTCCATCACTCCCAAGAGCTCTAGGAGATCTCGGAATCCTTCCTGGCCTCCAATCACAGAGTTATCCACATGGCCGGGGCCACTCCCAAAACAAACAGTTAACCGTTGGGCCAAGGGTCGTCTAAGCTTACATAAGCTCATCATTTGTTTTGGTCTTTTCCATTAATTGCACACAATCACACCCCTAGATTCTAATCTAACTAGGCTTATGACTCTTCAATCCTTTCTAACTCTTAAACCAACTCAACAATTGCCAATACTACTGTTTTGTAAATTTTAAGGTTTAAATTAAATTGTGGGCACGAATTCGGGCTCACAGCGGAGTCCTCAATTTGGCTTGCAATTAATTTATTATTAAAATATAACAAATGAAATAATATTCCTATGATTTTTTTTTCATTATGAATTCCAAACTAGGCTTATCAAGAAAGAAAATTCATGGCATGAACAACCTTTTGATGAACTTGCTTTAAAGCAAATAATATTTATGTTGTTTTTTATTTTTGATATATATATTTTTAATTCTCTCATCGTTTATATAAATGTATATATTGATTATTAATATGAATTATTTTTATTGATTCCAAATAAGTACAACATAGAGTTTTTAATTTTTATGCAGATTTGGAATGATTTATATGCCTAACATTACACGTACGCCGCAAAAATCTTCAAGAATGGACTAGGATCAGTATATTCGTTAATTTGAGACTTTTTCTTGTCTGAAATTAATATATGGACTACAACAACATGGTCCAATGTTTGGATCGTCATGCCTTAACCATCTTCATATGAGTTCTTAATTGGGTTCTTGATATGAACACCCACTTCAAAGTATTTGCATCTTACAACATTTGTGTGATTTTATCCATGTTCTTATATTTGTAACTGTCTCAAACTGCAAAAAAATCCCAAATTAACGAATATACTGATTAGGCCTCATTTTAACAATTGTGGATGGTACTTCAATTATTCTAAGCCCATAATCCCAAAAACAAATTATTTTCACAATATGCTAATTGATGATAGAATTATAACCAAGATTACGAACTACATCCACCATTCAAATGTTGTAAAATATTGAAGCAGGTTGTCGCATCACAAACAAAAGTATCATCTCAAGTTTCTTGGCAACATAATCAAGAATTTTTCCCTCTTCACTTGAAACACGTCCACTTCCTCCTATGTTACATCCAAAAAATATTTCAAAAAATATTATATATATATCTATATATATTTTTAAGGCACAATTTTTTTCCTCCTCAGTTCAAATTTCATTATGCATTTGATAGGCATATTTTTCTTCCCACAACATCAACAAATTTAAATTTTTATATTCATCAATCCAAACACAACTGATTTTCAAGTCTAATTATGATGTTATGGTCATGCAACACATAGAAAATTGGTGATTGCTAAGATTCTTTTGTCTTTAGCCAACTAACAAACTACAAATAAATCCAAATTTGCTACTAAACCTCTGTCTAGTCAAGATAAAAAACCACCTTAATGGAGTCAAACTATAAAATTCATCAAACATATATTCAATTTTTTATATTATATATTTTATTTGAACTTGCTTTATTTTATATTAAATTCAATCAACTTAATATAAATTTTATCTATTTTTACATCTATTATAATAAAAATTTCATGTTTTTGATGGTCGTAAAGATTCTATTGTAGGTTCAAACATAACCAATGTTGTAGATAACAATTTTTGTGACATCTATGATGCACGTCCGATTTTCATAATTGGAACACCCAATGTAGTTTCATCTTGGAATGTCAAGTACAATAAAACATTTCTTATGTCAATGTTTATTACACATGCATATCTTACAAATGATGGTGCCAAAATTGAACCTCATGTAGAGTAATATTTATTTGAGATATCAATATTTATATACACAATGTTAATAATATTACACGTTGTTTTACATTCAAGAAACTTATCAAGAAATCAAGATTTGTCTTTTTCTTTTGATCATTAGTTTCTTTGTAGTCTTATTTTTAGCCCTCGTTTGCCAACTTATGCAGAAATAATAGCAATACATATGGCTAATGATCTAGAATCATCATATGATTGAGATATTTCAAAAAATATGATTATTTCCAAATATTT
Source organism: Polytrichum commune (assembly GCA_950295325.1). Taxonomy (NCBI): domain Eukaryota; kingdom Viridiplantae; phylum Streptophyta; class Polytrichopsida; order Polytrichales; family Polytrichaceae; genus Polytrichum; species Polytrichum commune. The sequence continues at coordinate 50,727,961 of OX485806.1, read as the reverse complement.
GGATATTGAGGCTATAGATATTGATACATATATTATCTGTGATGGATCATGAAGTGCATTTATATTAGTTGTTTATTTGCATTTTACTGACCTCCATTGTGTTTTGTGACATATTTTGATATTATACTTCTTGATTCATAGGATGATTGGATTTCAAATACTTGTTTGTTTGCAAAAGATTGTCCCCATTTACCAAGATGCATATAAAATGTTCTTTGTTGTCTTTTAACACATAATAATTCAAATGACACATTCAAACAAGGGACATTGTTATAGGAATTTATTTTTAAAATGATTTATTTTTAACTTTCAGATCGTTCAATTGATGGTAATACCTTCACAATGTATTCATATGGCATTACATTATATAATCAATTGTGCATTTGTTTCCACAAAAATAGGTATATGATTTGGTTTTGAATGAAATAGAATATATTATATCTATTGTCATTTGATTAAATCTCTATATAATATATTGTACAAACATATAGTATTATTTGTATTTTCATTTTTCTACATTCAAATGTTGTAGGCTCATTGCTTGCCGCTCACAGCTCACATCTTAGCATTCCTATGACCATGCCAAGTATTAAAGGTGAATAAAAGAATGGGGACAAACATTATTGGTGTTTACATAATCCATTTGTACATGGTTATTTCAAAATACAGAACTAATTGCAATTTATCAAATGCAATGAATGTAGTGCATATGCCTTTAGACCAATAATAACCAATCTAGAATAGCATGTATCCTTTAATTTGTAAATTAAAAAATGTGATCTCCATCCTAACTTGTGCTACTCAATCAATCTAAATGAATCTTGATCATTTCATATGTTTCATTACTATGCACATGGTTGAATGTAAACCCACATTGTGGACTATGATTTCAAGGTCATTTTGGATGACCTTATGATGGTGCAGAATGCAAGTAGAAGATAAATCTTTATGATGTGTACATTTAACCTATTTTTTTGAAGAATATTAGCCAACCAAAAATGAATCAAATAAGAAAACATGCCCAAAGTCCTTGGTCAAGGTACCATAATTTGCTACTGTAGGTGAAAATGTTCTTTTAAAACCTATTTTGTGCTTTGACAACCTCCAATCCATTATTGGGAAATTTATTTATAGAAATATTGGTTACTCAACAAAATGAGTAGCCAAATCTAAATCGTTATTATAATGTTGATGGTTGTCCTATTGGACATAGATAATTATTTTTGTAATGCCCCTGCCACATTTCAGAGATTAGTCATGTATATCTTCAGAGACTTGTTGTTTAAATCCATGACCGTTTTTGTAGATGATTTTAGTACATAGTTTAGTACTAGCCAACGTCTAAAGAATGCGAGAGAGGCTTTGATTAGGTGTAGAAAGACTCAGTTGGCCTTGAACCCAGACAAAACTGAGGGGAGAGAGGAGTGTTGCTAGGATATATAATGAGTGAGAAAGGAAGAGAGCCTGATTCAGAGAAGATAGTAGTGATAGATAATTTGGCTACTCCTACCAATGCTATAGGAATAACCAAGTTGCAGGGACATGTGGGGTGGTGTAGAGAGTTGATTCCAGATTATGCAAAAATTGCAGTGCCTATTACACAATTGCTTAGAAAAGATTGTAAGTTTGAGTGGACTGAGGCATGCCAATACACATTTCAGGAGAAAGATGAGGGTCAATAGTAGACACTATGCAGTGATAGCACACAGATTGTTTAGAAGATGTGCTAATGGGTTGCTAAGGCGTTGTGTGTCTGAAGTAGAGGTGCCCTCCATCTTAGCCGTCTGCCATGACAATGCGTGTGGTGGACACTTCTCATGACAACTCACATGGAAGAAAATACTTAGAACATGTTATTTCTAGCCCATTTTGTTTAAGGATGCTCAAAACTTTGTCAAGAAGTGTGATGCCTATCAGAGATATGCGAGGGACGATCTCTGCATGGAGTTGCCACTGCATGTGTCCTTGCCTTTTATTCCTTTTGAGAAATGGGGAATAAATTATGTGGGTGAGGTCCACCCCCATTCCTCAAAAGGGATGGCATACATTGTTGTGGCCACTGAATATTTGACCAAATGGGCGGAAGCCAAAGCGGTGTAGATAGACACCGCTGCCAATGCAAGTACATTTATGTATGAGAATATTATCTCACGATTTGGGTGCTCCAGGATTTTAGTTAATGATAGGGGAACTCATTTCCTGAATTATTTATTTCAAGAGATGATAGATAGATTCCAGATTGACCATCGCAAGACAACTCCTTATCATCCACAGACTAGTGGTCAAACGGAGGCAATCGATCAAACATTGGTAAGAATCCTTCGCAAGACGATTCAAGATTCTAAGAGAGATTGGGATGCCAAATTGACTGCCGCTTTATGGGCTTACCGCACCACGTTCAAAGTGACTACTCAAGCCACTCCATTCTCATAGGTGTACGGACTAGAGGTTCTTCTTTCCATTGAGTTTGAGGTTGAGTCATTGCGAGTGGCAGTTGACTCTCGTCTCACAGACAGTCAATCAATTAGACATAGGTTGACAATACTAAAGGCACTTGATGAGAGTTCAACACATCGAGACCATCCAAAAGAGAAGAAAAGTGACCTTCGACAAACGACACAAGACTCAAACTTTGAGGCCAAGCATAATGGTCTTACTCCAAGATGCATGGAAGTTGGATTTTCCCGGTAGATTTGATGCGGTGTGGCAAGGTCCATACTTGGTTTATGATACATTTCCAAACAACTCGATACAATGGGAGACATTGAATGGCGAAAGCTTTCCGACACGCACATCTGGTAGTCGATGCAAGGAGTACAAGGCTTGTAGTGACAACTTGCCTGCAAGCAAAAAATTATGGATCCATCCCATGATGGTCACCAGTTATGTGAGCTCGATTTCGTGCCCACATATCAACTTAATCATAAAAATTATTAAAACCTTAGAAGTGGTTTTGCTTGAGTAGTCAAAAATATAAAAAAATGATGTGTTAAAGTTTAAAATTTGAATTGAATTAAAAAGCGAAGTATAAGTATTTAGGGAAGAGGCCAAAAAATACTTATGGGTCGAATTCTAGTAGGGGACACAAGATAATTAGAGTTTAGTTGCTAGAGTCCAAGGTTGTTTTGTGGTTTTTATTTTAGGAAGTTAAGGGAGAAAGTGGGGGAAGCTAAGATTGGATTGAGTTGCTGGAAGGGAGGTCTCTCGAGGGGGTCCGGGAAAGGCCGGGGAGGCGAGCTCATTCTACACGAGAGCCGAAAAATAGAAGCTAGGATTCGGCATGGGGCGGAGCCCTGCTCGATTTTAAAATTTTTGAGTTACGGTGCTCTGTCGCAAACAAAGAGGTTTTTGGGAGTGGCTCGTAGACAAGAGGAATGAATGCAGTCACTTGGAGCAGAGCAAGGCTCCTACTCGAAGAGAGAGTTGGATTCTTCAGTGTTGTTGGAAAGGGAATGTGCTCAGCCCTTGGAAGCTACCTGGAATGATAGGAAGGGTGAGGTTTGTGAGCCAGGATCACCCCCACCCTTAATTGCGTCGTGGTCCAGGTGAGGGATCCCCCTTCCACACTAGTTACCAGTCGCTCACAAGAAAGTGTAGCCTCTCTCCTCTTCAATAATGAATTGGTGCATTGACACCTTTTCTTTATTATGATTTTTGACTCCAAGCATTTACAATATTGGGTCTCACACCACACAAATCACAATCAAATCTAATTCCTCCCTAGGAGGTTCTAGCCTAATCACCCACTCCTATGCCACTTCTAACTGCACTTCTACCTTGTGGTTAATGCTACTGTTTCATGGCTAGAATGTGAACCAAACTCCAGCTGCACTATTCCGAGACACCGTAGCACCATCCTTCTGGGCTCTTCTCGGCCCTTGCCTCCAACCTCCCACAACCTGTAGTTACTCCAGGAACTGCCTTTGAGCAGCCATTTCCTCCTCTAATGTCACCTTCCCTTGCACCAACCACTTGTAGCCTTGAGCTCCTACTGGCAGCAGATCCTGTTGCGCATCTTCTACCGAATCCCAGTCTCCTCCTTGGTACTCTGCCACTCAGCAGCTGCCACCTGAAATCCTTTGAATCTCCCTCACAATATTACCAAGGCTCAGTTCCACCGTCTGGTAGTGATGAACGTTGTTGATGCGCTTTAGCCAAATCCCACCAATCGGTCATATTCTTTTCAACTGTGATTAATGCTGGCCAAAATTGATTTGTTACTGCATTCTGGACTCATTTTTACTGGAGATCTTTCTCCTGGAACCCCAACCCATGCCGCACCATCCCGCATTCTTGACTTTTCCGATACCTGGGCGTAAGAATTTTAAGTATAGAATCCTAGCCGAGAACATTGGTCATGCTCTAAACGGCAGCCCGTTAGCTCTGAATACCTCGCAATTGAGCTTCTTGAACTCACATGCTATCTAAAACTCTAAGATTTACCGAACCTACCGCACAAATATAGCATGAGCTGAGTCGTTCGAATAACCCACACAAACTCACCCCTTCCAACCGCATTCAATTCTTTTGCTCCCCACACCTCAGCGTTGCAATGCGTGATTCCTCCTGACTAGCTTGAATCTTTCCGGAACCGGCTCCTCTTGCCGACAGCCGAATCTTCAACGCTAGCTCGGATCTCTTTTCGTGGCGTGCTCACATCCCTTCGCTCGACAGCGTACTGGAAAGCACCACTTCTCCCCTCCCTGTGTGATTTGGCCATCACAAACCACCGAGCTCCATGGCGGTTTCCCCCTGGTTGCTCACATTTCTTCGATCCCAATTCCAGTAGCTGAAAATCCTCTATGGCAGGGCCCCTCTACACTAAACTCCTAGCACCTCTCCGCCCTTAGCCGCACCCTCTATCTTAAAAGTTGCCCTGTTCTCCGTCAAGAGAGAGAGAGAGAATATGAGAGGTCGCTATATTTCCGACGTAGCCACCTCAACCACACTCCGATCCCGAGCTCCGGATTTTGCTAGGGTCAACAATGTCTCCCCCCCTATAACAAATAGTACCTAATCCCATTCTAATCAAAATAAAACCCAACTTACTTAGCCTAAGCGCCAAAACTTTAGAAACCTACTAACCAACTTCTAAGCTAACCATTCCACCCTACAACCACCAAAGCGCTAACAACCTAGCTTTAAATTTAACTCTAATCCAAATTCAAAGCCTCCATTCTTTTTATGTTCTTGAATAGTTGATACAATATCAAAGCCTAAGTTTTAGTGAACTTTAAAGGTTAAAAACACATGTGGGCACAACTTTGGGCTCACATAACTGGCGACCATTAGGGGATGGATCCGGAATCTTTTGCTTCGCAGACATGTAGTCACCTTAAGCTCGGTATTCCTTGCACCGACTCCCGGAAGTGTGTGTTGGGAAGCTTTCCCCTTGCAATGAGTTGTTTGGGAACGCCTCACGGATGAGGTTTGGGCCCAACCACATCGCATCAAATTTACCCGGAAATTCAAATTTCCTTGCATCTTGAAGTAATACTATCATACATTTCCTCAAACTCCTTGTCTTGTGCCTTTTGTCGAAGGTGATATTCCTTCGTCGTTAGATGACTTCAATGTGTTGAGCGCTCATCTTTATCCTTTCATCGAGCTCTTCAAGCGTTGTCAATCTATTCCTCAATGACTGACTATCCGTTAAACGAGAATTCACTGCAACCCGTAATGACTCCACCTCAAACTCAATGGGAAGAGTGGCCTCCAATCCGTACACCAATGAAAATGAGGTGGCTTGAGTCGACACTTTGAAGATCGTTCAATAAGCCCACAATGCCGCTGTCAACTTGACATCCCAATCCCTCTTAGAGGTATAAATCGTCTTGCGAAGGATACTCACCAATGTCCCATTAACACACTCCGTTTGACCATTGGTCTACGGATGATAAGCAGTTGTTTTTCTATGATCTATGTTGAACCTATTTGTCATCTCTTGAATTAAAAAATTCAAGAAATGAGTTCCCCTATCACTAACAAAAATCCTGGGACACCCAAATCATGAGATGATGTTTTCATACATGAATGTGGCGGCATTGGCGGTTGTGTTTGTCTTCACTGCCTTAGTTTTCGCCCACTTAGTCAAATATTCCGTGGCCACTACAATGTATGCTATACCTTTTGAGGAATGGGAATGAACTTCCCCAACATAATCGATTCGCCATTTTTCAAAAGAAACTAGAGGTAAGGACATACGAAGCGGCATTTCTATGCGGAGGTTCTTCCTTGCATACCTCTGAAAGGCATTACACTTCTTAACATAGGCCTTAACATCCTTAAACAAATCAGGCCAAAAATAACATGCCCTAAGTATTTTTTGTCCCGAGAAGTGTCCACCACAAGCACTGTCGTGACATGCGACCAAGATGGAGGGCACTTATATCTCAAACATACAACGCCTCAATAATCCGTCAACCCCTTTCCTAAATAACATGTGTCCTATCACTTCATAATGCCTACTATTGACCCTGACTTTCCTCCTAGCCTCCTTCATCCAATCTCCCGTTAGCTGTTGAGTTGTCATAAATTTAACAATGCTTGAGTACCAATCCCCTTTAACGGTCATAAGAAAGAGATTGTCATCCCTCAAGCTATCATCAACTGGACTGGATCCAATCTCATCCGACAACCTGGATAAGTGGTCCGCCTGCAAGTGCATCCGCCCTGGCTTATATTCCACGTTGTAATCAAATTCCTCCAATAGTATAACCCAACTAGCCAACCTTCCATCCAACTCCGCCTTGTTGACCAAGAATTTAATCGTCATGTGGTCCACGAAGAAGACCACTGGGTTGCATATGAGGTAAGGGCGGAACTACTTGACGGAGAATATCATGGCTAAGCACTCTCTTTCGGTGGTTGAATAATTTCTTACCGCGGGGGTTAAATGTCGGCTTGCATAAGTCACGAGTTGATCCTTCCCCTTGTCCCCCGTTGACTGACACAATTCACTACACACTGCCATATTGCTAGCATTACAAAACACATGGAAAGGTTTATCCCAGTCGGGTGGTCTCAACACCGGATAGGTGCTCAACTTAGACCTCAACTCCTCGAATGCCCTTTGGCAAGCCTCCGTCCACTCAAACTTACAATCATTTCTAAGCAGTTGTGTGATAGGTACCGCAATCTAATCCGGGATCAATTCTCTATACCACCCTACTTGTCCCAACAACTTGACTATCCCCATAGCATTGGTTGGAGTAGCCAACTCGTCTATCACTGCTATCTTTTTTGGGTCCGATTCTCTTCTTATTTCACTCACCACATATCTTAACAACATTCATCTATGCACTCCTAAGAAGGTCTTGTCCGGATCAAAAACCAACTGCATTTTCCTACATCTAATCAAAGCCTCTCTCACGCACTCTAAATGTTGACTAGCGCTAGAGTGAGTGCTAAAAACATCTACAAACATTGTCATGGATTTGAACAACAAGTCAGTAAAGATATACATAATCAATCTATGAAATGTGGCGGGAGCATTATACAATCCAAATGGCATGACCACCCACACGAATGTCTCCCAAGGCGTGGTGAAAGCCGTCTTATGAATATCTTGTCAACGCTATGGAAATTTGGTTATAACCCGCATAACCATCCATGAAAGTATAGCGAGTGTGCCCACCTACTTCCTCCAAAAGTAATGTGATGAAGGGTAAGGGAAAATGGTCCTTCTGTGTGCAAGCATTCAAATTCCTATAATCTACACACACCCTCAACTTCCCGTTCTTCTTCTTGACCAGCACCATCAGAGACATCCAATTTTTAACAACCTCTCTAACTCTGCCTTCACCAACAACTGGAACTGTGGGTTCATCCTTATCTCCTTCTGTCTAATTGGTCTAGCACCTAGGATCAAAGGAATGCGGTGCTCCGCCATCTCACGAGGTATGCCTCTAAACTCGTCATATAACCATGCAAATGTGTCACTAAATTCATCCACCAAGTCACTATACTCTTTGATTTCACTCTCCTCCAATTTGAAACCCATCTTCATCTGTTTGACCTTCCCATTTTTAGTTCTCACATCCACATAGGTCCCAATGCAAATCACACGTGGTAAAACAGTGGTCAACAAAATGACATTTCTTTTGCCAATTGAGACCTCTTTACTTTAAGGGTGTCCAATTTCTATCAAATGATTTTTTATTCTTCGATTTTAATTGTTTTTTCGTTCTTGGGGCTCTGGTGGTTCACATTGCTTTGTTTTTTATTTTTATTTTTATTTTTTAACTCCAATCATTTATGACCTCAATCAACCCCACTCTTTATCAAAAAATATGTTCATTAGTTAACTTAATCTTTTTGAATGATAGTCATTTTGAAGAGGCGGTGAAATTGTTGTTCTCATTTAATAAAAATTCTTAAAGTTAAGTTTTTGTTTGTTAATGTTGCATTCTAATCCCTCTTATTTTATTGGTGAATTGTATTTTTTTTATAAAATATTTCATTTATTAATGAGCTTGGGCACAAAATAACAATATAATTTAAAAGTTTAACATATTATGCTCCTAAACCCAATCTTATTATGTTTTATATATGTAAAAATATTATCTCTAACAAATTTATTTTTTATAGAAATATATAAGTTTGTATAGAAATTATAAGCAATTATGTAAGTAAACCTTTGTTTTGGTATAGCTAGCTTTGTTACTTTACCCCAATTAGCTAGACTATTGATTTTCTATGAACTTTATAGTTTTGGATAAATATTGATTTGAAATTTTTAGTTTAACTAGTTTTGTTTCATTTTAAAAATTTGACATAAAATTATAAACATTTTTGTGAGGCAACTCACAAAAAACCTCTTACTTTTATATTTTAATTTGAATAATTAGGAATTAAAAATGGATCTAAGTTGCCTACTTTACATCAAATAAGTTGGTGCTGGACTATTTAAATGTTAAGAAATCTAACTATAACATTTTTACTCACAAAGATTTTTGAAATTCAAAACGGTTCATTTGTGAACTAGAGATCAATGAAAAATGACCCTTTACTAAGGAGCAATTGTTTTATGTTACAATTTGGAAGGGTACACATAGGACGTTTTTGGAGAGTTAATTGTTGGTTAAGTTGGCTAACCCAATGATAGGCTTTTGAACCTAATATGTTGATTGTAAAGCATTTAGCCACATAAATAATATGGAAAGTTTTGAATAAATTTTGATCAATATTTAATTTACCAACAATACATTTTCTATAATTAACCTTTTTTGAAAGATTGGATTCTAAGCTTCATAACAAGATTGTGAACAAAACATTGACTCCCATAATTTAAATCAATACATACATGAAAGTTAGGCAACCTTCTCCTTAATCTTACCAAAAGAATTCAAGACCAAACTATAACACTAACACAAGTAGATGCCCATTAACGAGTTGCACAAAAATGTAATTAATGCGCACCTATAAATTTAAAGCTCAATATGATTGTAATAATTCAAACCATAATATCACCTAGTATATAACATTGCATCATAGTTGGTATATCAACATCTTCACATATTCAACTTTGTTCCACATTACACCATACTTCCACTATAGCATTTTCTATAGCATTGCATGTTGAAAAGTGTATGCAATATGAAAGAAACACCAAACGTTATATGGTTTATTCAACCCTTATGAATTCGAATAGTTTTTCCAATAATGTATTTCTTTTTCTTTTTCTTCATTAAAGTGACACATAGATTATCACATAAGTCCCAAAAAAACATTTTTTCTTTGCGTTCAATGGAACATGCTAAACAATCATTCAAGGGTAGGTAAACTCTTGTCTAAGAATATTACAAATATGAAGTGATATGCAATATTATAGAGCATGAACAAGTTATAGTGCACAAACATGTGCAAATACTATCTACATGTGATATTCAATTGAATATTGTGGATTTGGCCAATTGTTGTACTACATGCTTGTGTTTTCAAATAATAATCTAGACAATTAATACAAATGTTGACTTTTAACATCCATGATATAGTAGGTGGCAATTTAACATGCATTCATATCTTTGTATAAAATAAATTTTCAAATCCAAAATCCTTGACCTAATTCTATGACTATCCATTTAATTGAGATTCAAATAAATTGAAAATATCCTCAACATGACTACATTCATACACAAACCAAAGGCCCACTAAAATGACAAAATGACCAAATGAAAGGCAATCGTCCAACCAGCCCACCTAAAGATCCTTTTGAACCAAATTTATCCACCTAAATCAAGGCCATGATATAACATGCCCCTAAAATAGATTAGAATGACCTTACAACCAAACAACATGCGAGGTTGATTGGTCGGTTGCAACACTTTGTTAAGCCTATACCAACGCCAAGACCAAACACCCATTAATTACCCTTTGTAGGCAAGTTGATGTGTCATCTAGGATAGACAATCGACCTAACCTTTCAGCATGCAACCTAGGATATATGCGACATGACATATCAACCTCTCACACCTAATGAACATTGGTCAACTTGCCAAGACGATTGCAAATCGTCATTTAGAATGGTTGCCATAATCAACCACCATGCAATTGCATAGGTCAACCACGTTTTTGAAGGCATTATAGGTTGATTGGTCGGAATGACAAATCAATAATAAAGGAAAAAATTGTTCATCCAACCGTTCACTATGAGCAATACAATGTTTTGCCTATTATGGATAGGTTGTCATGGCCTTTTGACCTGCCCACTAAGATGTTCATGCTAACATCATGTGTTGATGTGGCACATCTAACAAAATCATGCAATTGCAATTTGTGTAAGCAAATCATTCCAACCAATTTGCAATACATGTTCAACTAACAATTTGGTGCATTTTGCCTAGACAATTTGACTTGCTAGGGTGATTGGTTTTGTTTCCCATCTTCACAACATTACTACACCTCTTGAAGTGCAAAAATAAAATCCATCACAATAACCGTTGGATGACCATTAAGTTGACAAGCATCGCATTTCTTGACATATTCCTTAGCGTCTTTGAACAAGTCAGGCCAGAAGTAACCTGCCCTGAGTACCTTTTGTCCAATAAGCAATCTTCAGAAATATCCACCACATGCACTATCATGGCATGCAGCCAATATGGAAGGCGCTTCAATCTCAGACACACAATATCGCAGGATCCCATCCATTCCTCTCCTGAACAATCTATGCCCTATCACTGTGTAGTGTCGACTGTTAACTCTGATCTTCCTCCTTCGTTCCTTAGTCCGATCTCCAGGCAACTGTTGGGTTGTGAGGAACTCCACGATGCCTGAGTACCAATCCGCCTTAGCTGTCACCAAGAAAAGGTTGTTATCCCTTAAATTGTCGTCCACTGGACTAAATCCAACCTCGTCGGACAGCCTTGATAAGTGGTCTGCTTGCAAGTGCATACGTCCGGGTTTATACTCCACTTTGTAGTCGAACTCCTCCAACAGTAGGACCCATCTAGCCAACCTACCACTCAACTCTGCCTTGTTGACTAAGAACTTGATCACCATGTGATCAATAAAGAAAACCACCGGATTACACATAAGGTAGGGGAAATTTCTTAACCGAGAAGACCATGGCCAAACACTCCCTTTCCGTGGTGGAATAATTTCTCTCCGCAGGGGTTAACTGTCGGCTTGCATAAGCCACAAGTTGATCCTTGCCCTTGTCACCCATCGACTGACATAGTGCACTACCTACGGCCACCGCACTAACATCACAAAAAACATGAAAGGGTTTTTCCCAATCTGGTGGCCTTAACACCGGGTAGGTGCTAAGCTTTGACATCGACTCCTCAAATGCCCGTTGACATGCCTCTGTCCACTCGAACTTGCAATCCCTCTTAAGCAATTGCGTGATAGGCACCGCAATCTTCGCATAATCCGGTATTGACTCCCTATACTATCCTACATGTCCCAGCAACTTGGCTATGCCCTTGGCATTGGTTGGAGTAGCTAACTCATCTATGACTGCTATATTTTCGGGATCCGGTTCCTTGCCTTTCTCACTCACCACATAGCCTAAGAGCACGCCTTTCTGAACTCCCAAAAAGGTCTTGTCTGGATTAAAAGCCAACTACATCTGTCTACATCTAATCAAAACCTCTCTCACACATCCTAAATGTTGACCAGAATTCGACTGACTGCTAAAATCATCAATGAAAACTGTCATGGATTTGTACAACAAGTCGGTGAATATGTACATGACCAGCCTCTGAAACGTGGCTGGAGCATTATACAATCCAAATGGCATGACTACCCACACAAACGTGCCCCAAGGAGTGGTAAAAACCGTTTTGTGAACATCTTGTAATGCTATGGCGATTTGGTTATAACCCGCATAACCATCCATGAAGGTATAGAGAGCATGTCCTCCTACCTCCTCTAAAAGCAGAGTGATAAATGGTAAGGGAAAGTGGTCATTCTGCGTGCAAGCATTCAATTTCCTAAAGTCCACACACACCCTCAACTTCACGTTCTTCTTCTTAACCAACACCATTCGAGACACCCAATCCGTGATCTCTACAGGCTTTATAAACACAACCCTCAACAACCTTTCTAATTCTGCCCTTACTAACAACTGCAACTGAGGGTTCATCTTTCTCTCCTTCTGTCTAATTGGTCTAGCACCTGGAATCAAAGGAATGCGGTGCTCCACCATCTCTCGAGGTATGCCTTTAAGCTCGTCATATGACCATGCAAAAGTATCACTGAACTCAACTAACATACTATACTCCTTGATTTCATCTTCCTCCAACTTAGACCCCATCTTCATCTGCCTAACCTTTTCATTCTTCGTCTTTACTTCCACATACTTACAATCCGCCTCAGACACATGTGTTTGTTCCGTTGTGTTCCTATACCAATCCGGTGGGACCTTAGGATAATCCTTGACATTTTGTCCCACTAGAATGCTCATCGATGTGGTTTTGAAGTAGAGAGGTGTTTCCAACTTTGAAGCCTCTATAATGGCCTCCTCGTCTTGAGTCCCATCTACATGCACTAGACTGACCGAGTGATCCTCTATCCCATCTACCCATAGAGTCAATCATCCCTGTAACCATTCCTCTTCCGTTAGCACCTCACATGGCTCCAACAATTTGTATTTTTATGTTTTTGCACTTTCCATATCATCCCTCAAATATTCGTGGTGGGAAGTCACCATCACATCACACACTGACTTTGGGTACTCTTCAACCATTGAGCATACTCACCATTGTCACTCCAATGGTAAAAACTAGGACCTAGAGGGCCTAACCCTACATCTAGCTTAGCTCCTTGACCTCCAGACTGGACCACTCCCACTAATATCTCGTTTTTTTCATCACCCTTCTCGGCTTCCTCTTCTTCATCCGAAGACGTGACATCCTTCCTCACCCAACTACCTAGTGACCATATGGACACCTTGACTCTATTATTTTTAGGACCATAAGTTATGGATGGCTTAGCTCCTCCCCAATCTACTATGGCATCCACCATTCTCAACCAAGGTCGACCCAACAAAATGGGAAATGTATCCTTGTTGGAATGCATTTTGATGACATGAAAAGTGACAACATACTCCTCACCTCCCGTGCTAATCCTTCAATCCTTAATCATCCCCAAAGGTACTGCTAGACTTTGATTTGCCATGTTAATGATGAAAGATGATGGACCCGTTAGGCTAAGACCCAACATTTTCATGGTGTGCTCTGGCAAGATGTGTAGCCAACTTCCTCCATCTACCAATACATTGGGAACTACCTTATCCACCACCATGACCGCTATCTATACTGCCTTAACATCACGACCTCCTCCTTGCCATTGAACTCTAGCAGCCACCCTAGTCTTCACCTTCCTCGTTCTCCTCGTTACCGGCATTCCTTCCTTGAGAGTCTTACGAGCCATGGGGGATATTTCCAACAATTATCCAAAGGTGATATCAGCCTTAAGCGAGCTAAGGTCGGCCCATAGGTCATATCCATTCGGCTTGTCCTCCTTTGTCTTTCTCACTCCATCAAATTCGTCCAATGGAATGCTAGGTCCTTCCCATTCTTCCATTTCACTACCCTCTAGATCATGAATGATATTCGGCCTCTCCCTATCCTGAAGAATCTCATTCTCCACCTCTAATGCCTTAGTGGCTCTCCTAGGTGTCCTAGCTACCCTTTCTTAAATCTGACAGGTGAGGAGCCTCACCCGAGGAATGTTCCTCTTGCTCTTCTATTTCGTTGTCAGGTTGAATATTACCCCGCATTGCTCTAGTGGTAACTGCTAATGCCGGAGCCTCATGTGTGGTCCCCTCATCCAAACTTCTCAATTCATAAGTGATTACATTAGCATTGGGAGGCCATTGGTTGTGTTCTTCCCCCGGTGGCACTTGGAGAAGAAAGGACTCGTCCGGATGGTCATCCACTGTGCCATCCATAAACCTGACATCCTAAAAGTTCGATGGACCCGAGTCATTAGGTGGAACTTGCCTCCTATTGTCGTGAGATTGCCCGGCCTATTCTGAATAGGAATGTCTCCATTAGCGGTCTGTAATTCGGTTGGAGGATGGAACGTCTACCTAGCATTCCCATGATTATAGTAAAGATTTGGTGGCCTAAGCTCATTAGTAGGTCCACCTTGTGGCATGGCACCCCTCATGTTGTCTCTAGTTTGTCGGTAGGGATTGGCCACCGGTTGAGGCATTCTAATGACCTTGTTAGGTTGACGACATTCGTTCGAAGGATGGTTTCCCCCACAATTACTACAACCATAACCTTGTCCTTCGGACCAACACTAACCTTGTGCATGTCATCTTCCACAAAAATGATGGAACTCCTTCCTCTCCACATTCTGACCAACTTGCCCTCTAGGTGGAGGTCCCCTATAGTTACCTTGCCCATACTGATTCTAACTTTGACCTCTCGGATTTTGTGGAGGTGGGCCACCATTGTTCCTTTGATCACGATTCTGCCCAACTCGACAAAACTGCCTAGTATGTCTAGGTTGGCCACACTGAACACACCACAATCCTGAAGCATGTCTACCCGACTCAACTGGAGGAGGAGGACCAGGCTGCTGACTCCTAATCATCAATGACATATGATCCGTAAGACTCTGCATTTGCTTAATCATAGCCTCCTGAAATCCCAACTGACTAGCACCTAACCTTCTCTCCACCTCCTCAATGTGCGTATCAACTTGAGGAGCAGACAATGCTAAGAGTGGTGCCGGTTCTCTAACCACTACAGGACGTGGACCCATGTCAATAAGAGCATATGGGGTTTGAATCCCATGTTTACCTAGCTCTCCCTCCGCCACCCTAGGACGACTAAGGATGAATTGAGGGATTGACTCATCCTCTCTCCTCCACAACCTCTCTGTGAGCCAAAATGGTGCCCACATGTGGTGATTAACTCTTCAAAACCAATTTTAGTTTGACTTTGAGGTATTATGATTATTCACAAAACATAAAAAAAGTGAAGTGTGGTGTGGATTTAACTTTAGGCATTAGGTGGTGTTGTGTGATTAATTCAAGGTTTGATTTCAATAAGAGAATGCCTTGATTATGTGAGTAAGGGGTAAGGTGAGGCAAGGCGAGCTCCGCGGGTTAAATGCCCACTTTTGGATCCACCTTGTTAGTTTAGGAAGAAGGAAGCTTGGTGGAAGGGGATTAGTCCCTACTTTAGAGGTGAAGGTTAAGGGATTGTGATTGGAGGTGCTAATCCTCTCACCCTATCCTCACCTCTCTCTCCCTCTCTCCCTCTTTGCTACTTAAGGTGTTTTCTCTCTCATTTTTCCTCTCTCTCCATCAAGCGCACTCAAGAGAGTAAGCTCTTAAGAGCTCGAGCCACGTAGGTGGGTTATTAGTTGTAGTGAAGGTAGTTAGTTAAGTTCTCTCTCTCAAATCTCTCTCACATGGAGGGACCCCTTAGAATTACTAGATAGACACGTGTGATTAGGGGGTTAACTTGAGGAAATTAGTAGGATAGATTAAGTATTAGTTAATAGATTAGAGGAATGCTAGATTAACTACTAGGAGTTGAGAATGGTTGTAGGATTGATTAAATTTCTGTTCAACCATAGCTGGGCCGAACTGAATTAGGCTACTAAGCAGCTGGGACGAACTGAACTAGGCTACTGGAGCAGCCGAGACAACTAAAGGAGGGCTACTGGAGCAGCCGGGACGAGCTGAATTAGTGCTACTAAGCAGCTGGGACGAACCGACTTAGGCTACTAGGGCAGCTTAAGGGCTTAAAACTAAGCATAGGTTAAATTATGCATTTTAGATTATTCTAGTACGTATGTAAGTGTTAGGTTTATTAGGCTAGTTAGCGTGAGGCGTGGCTTGCTAGTGAATGTGATTGGGGTGGATCATCAAAGACAGTGTTTTTAAACACTTACATCTTATTGGTCAAAATAAGTTACTTGTTCAAGAATGGGGAATGTGGTTGATCCTAGCAATGGCAAGGCAAAGGAAATAAAGATTAATGGTGCTAGGGGGATGTCTTTACGGGGATGCGTGGCCAAAGCCGCGGGATGGACTTTGGAGAAGGCTAAGGCCTCATTTGTTCAAGAAACAAGTATTAATAAAACATCATGAACTTTAGAACTAGAAGGTTCACTGAGATGAAGGATACTTATTATATCATTGAAATTTGATACTACACATGTGATTCACAAACCCATCATCCGGACTAGGACGCTTAAGGGTGGTGGGTTTGGCCTCACACTTTCATAATCCCTATCTATGTGCTCCATCTCCCTGGCCGCCACCTTAGCAGCCGCTAATGTTTGAGGATTCCTCTCCAAGACGCCCCTAATGGTTCCCGCCTTAAAGAATCCTTGAATGAAGAATTGTTTTAGTGTGTCATTATTGAGCATTGTGCCCACGAACCTTGTACACACCAAATCAAACCTCCTAATGTATGCCAAAATCTTCTCTTCCCTTTCTTGCTTCAACAATGCTAGAGCTCTAAG
Source organism: Polytrichum commune (assembly GCA_950295325.1). Taxonomy (NCBI): domain Eukaryota; kingdom Viridiplantae; phylum Streptophyta; class Polytrichopsida; order Polytrichales; family Polytrichaceae; genus Polytrichum; species Polytrichum commune. The sequence goes on along the minus strand of OX485806.1, from coordinate 50,711,026 downwards.
AGTTGTACTCTGACCTACCTCTGTCTAAATTCATTTAAAAATTCCCTTTGCAATTGATCCCATGCTCTAAAGTATCCCTCGGCATGATCTCTATACCACTCATATGCCTCACCCTCTAGGGTGGTAGGAAACCTCACCAACCAATATCCGGGATTAGTAACAAGAGAACTAGCCAACCTCTCCATGTATCTCTCCATGTGCCTAGAGGGATCCTCATCCTTGGTTCCATAAAACTTAGGGAGTTGGGATGGCATGTCCACCGCCGCTAAATTTTGTGAGACCAAAATTGGTAGACCTCTCGGTCTCACCAATGGTATAGGTGGTGGATTCATTCCACCTCCCTTCTGAGCCATGGTGACTGGTGTGTCCACTCCTCCTTCCTTATCAATTTTGATTGGAACCTCTTCCCTAATCGTCTCGGTTTCCAATGGTGTTTCCACACTCAACTTGGAAGATGTCGCATTTTCCTCAAGTGGATCCTCTACTTCTAATGTCCCTAACCATGGACTAACAATAGGTTCGACATTCAGACAACTTTCTAATGTAACTTCCATATCTTCCACAACCTCACTAGTCTTAACTACTTTCTTCCTACGTGTAACTATATCTCATCCTAACTCCAATTTTGGTTTGTGGGCTCGAGTATTACCTTGCATTCCCCAAGGAATCGATCAACACTCACTTGACCAAACATACCCCTCACTACCTTCACTCCTTTAATGTTTTCACTTATCTTGATGTGGTTTAAAATTGAGGAGGTGATGAAAGAGAACTTGCAGGCCAACTTAAGTGGAAAATCCCAAACAAGGGATAGGCATGTTCATGTCAATTCTCAGTTAAGCCGAAGAATCACATCCGAACTCTTCCCTCGAATTGATACTCACCACAATACCGAGAGTGAGGGGCTGACCTTCGCCATGCACCATATTGAAGACTGAGGCATCACCCTCTCGCCTCCAACATGACACAATGACTAGGGAATTACCCTCTACAATGGATAACGACAAAAACAATTACCAAAATATTTCCTTAATTAATTATCAAATTCACTTTGAAGAATGTTTCATACTTTAAGCAATTTGTGCTCCCCCCTGCAAGTTAGCACTCACCCTCGACCGTGATTCAACTTGACTTCAACCCTAGCAATAATCAAATGACAACATCCAACTCTAGAACATTGAATGCACAACACCCAAACTTGGAAACTCACCCCAAGGTGAATGTCAAAGTTGAATCTTCCTAAAATTAATTATCCCTCTAAGATTTAGTGAACTAGTGGTTGCACTATTAATGTGATATCCTTATGCCATCCCAAGAAGGTTTAGGACATCACCTCAAGCCGCGCTCCTTCCTTGCCCTCAAGTTCATGCCTCCAAGTTTCGATGTCCTAATCCTGCTTTACTCCCGGCGGACGCACCATTTATGTCAGCTACAAACCCCCACCCCTGTGCGTCGTAGTCCGGGTGAGAGCTAGTGGCTCACATGTCCTTGCTTGATGTCACTCAACCCTTGGACTTGAGCTCCAGTTACTCCAATAACACAAATATTGAACACACAATTTTTTCTTCAAAGAGCATGAAGTGACAAGTATTTAGAAATACTTTACTCATCCTCAATAGGCATCACACCCACTCACATGCTTCTACCTACAATAGTGAAATTATCAACAAGCCTAAATTATTTCATAATGGCCTTCAAGCAACACCTCATTACACCATTGGTAGCCCATGCTCATTAGGCATTCCATCCACTCACCTAATCGGCATTTAGCTCAATCCTTAATTACTGCCACACACTAAAATCACTAAATTCTACACTAATAAAGACATGAAGGCTAGTATTATTGGGAAATGAGAGGAGAAAGCAAAGACATCAGCGTAGAAAGGTAGAACACAACACACAAGGATTGCATACAATGGAGAGAGTGATGAGCTTCTCCCTTATTTCTTTATTTATATGTGTAGGTTAGGACCAGCCGTGACAACCCATATGGGACAATGTCACCGATGCAACCTAACACTACCTTCCAATACTCCCACTTTGCGAGGTGGCATTGTACTCCAACCCCATTATTTCACTTAACATCTCATGCCTATCCCTCGCTAAAGCCTTTGTAAGAATATCCGCTACCATATATTGCGTTGGACAATATTCTAGCTCTACAACATTGTTTTCAATTTTCTCTCTAATAAAATGATGTTGCACATCTATATGTTTTGACCTATCATGGTTGGTTGGGTTCTTAGCTAATGCCATAGAACCTTGGTTGTCGCACATCATGGTTGTCGCCTCCTCTTGTGCACAACCTACATCCTCCATTAGTTGCCTTAGCCAAATGGCCTCCCTCGTGCATCGGTTCATGGCCATGTACTCCGCCTCCATTGTGGATTGAGCCACCGTTAGTTGTCATTTGCTATTCCACGTCACGGCCCCGTCTCCAACGAAGAAAACGTATCCGAAGGTAGACCTTCGGTTTTCCACATCGCCGGCCCAATCCGCGTCCGAATAACCTTTAAGGTTTATGTGTTGTCCTCCGATGCGCAACCTCATATCAATGGTGCCTTTCAAGTATCACATAATTCGTTTCATGGCCATCCAATGCATCGGACCCGGTTCCGACATAAACCGACTTACCACGCTTACCGCGAATGCGAGGTCCGGTCTTGTGGCCACCATTGCGTACATCAACGACCCCACCGCCCTTTGGTACGGAATGTCCTTCATTTCGTGTGAATGCTTCTCGTATTCCTCCTCCGAAAGCTTTGCCAATGAGGTCTTGGTGTCGAGCGGGGTTGAGATGGGCTTGCAATCACTCATGCCGAATCGCTCCAAAATGGTTTCGATGTAGCTTCGTTGATGTATGGTGATGGTGCGCGTCTTCCTATCTCGCTCGAAATGGACTCCGAGGAAGAAATGCAACTCGCCGAGGTCGCTCATCTCGAACTCCTTCTTGAGGCTAGATTTCAACTCGTTGATCACGTCCACGTTGCTTGCCAAGATGATGAGGTCGTCTACATATATGATTACGATCACAATGTAGTGGCAAGTTTGTAACACGTACAACGAGTGGTCCGCATGGCTCCTCGTAAAGCCTTTGTTCACAAAGAATATGTGAATGCACTCGTACCACGCTCGTCCGGATTGCTTTAATCCGTAGAGCGATTTCCCCAACTTGCATACGAGGTGCTCTCGTCCTTTTTGCACAAACCCCTCCGGTTGCTCCATGTAGATGACCACGTGCAATTCGCTGTTCAAGAATGCGGTCTTGACGTCCATTTGGTGTATCTCCAAGCCCATGGCCGCCGCCATTGCGAGGATGACCCTAATGGTGTTGAATTTGGCCACGGGTGCGAAAGTCTCGCCGAAATCCACACCTTCCACTTGCGAGCACCCCTTGGCCACCAACCTCGCTTTAAACCGAACTACCATACCGTTGGCATCCTTCTTCGTGCGAAACATCCACTTGCATTTCACGGCCTTGCGGCCCTTCGGCAATGGAACCAACTCCCACGTGGCGTTGGCTATGAGAGATTCGTACTCCTCTTGCATAGCCGACTCCCACTCGCTCGCATCACTCGATTCAAATGCTTCTCTCAAGTTTCTAGGTTCCCCAACCATTGCTATGTTTGCGTGCTCATCGTCTTCGGGTTGCGGAATGTGGTTCTTCCACCATTCCCCAAGAGGTTTGCGTGGCCTATCCGGATACCTAGAATTGCCTATGGTCTCATTCCCATCTTGCGGTGGTGGAGGTGGTTTGGTTGCGGTTTTCTTACCGGCGTTAAGTTTCGATGCCTCTGCGCTACGAGTGGATTTCGCGGCCGGTACTTCGGCCTCCGACTCGTCCTCAATGTTCGGCTCCTCCTCGTCCGGCTCCGAAACGTCGCCGCTCGCCTCCAACTCCTCCGCTTCCGATTTGGGAGATATGTCCACCTTCACCGTCGGTACTTCATCAACTCTCCCACTTGGACAATCCTCCAAATGCGTTTTGTCTTCGAAAAACACCACATCCGGACTCTTGATGATTTTCTTCGTCTCCAAGCACATGAGCCGATACGCCTTGGTGCCTTCGCAATATCCGAGGAACAAACACTTGACGCCCTTCGCATCCAACTTCGTTCGCCTTTGATCCGGCACCTTCGCGTAAGCCACACATCCGAACACCCGCATGTGCGACACGTGCGGCATCCTCCCGCTCCACGCTTCCTCGGGTGTCATTCCTTCAACCGCCTTGGTCGGACACCGGTTGCGTACGTACGCCGCATTGCACACCGCCTCCGCCCAAAATTCATGGCCGAGGCGTTGGGCATGAATCATGGACCGTGCCATCTCCACAATGGTCCGGTTGGCTCGCTCCGCCACGCCGTTTTGTTGCGGCGTGTAAGGTGAGGAGGTTTGCCGTGCAATGCCATGTTTGTTCAAGAAATCATCAAATGCCTTTGAAATGTATTCCCCCCCGTTATCCGACCTAAGAACCTTCACTACGTGCTCCGATTGCCTCTCCACCAAGGTTTTCCATTCTTTGAACCTTGCCAACACCTCCTTCTTGGACTTGAGCACGTACACCCAAATCTTGCGTGAGAAATCGTCAATGAAGGTGAGAAAATACCTTGCACCTCCAATGGATGCCGTTTTCATCGGCCCGCACACGTTGGAATGCACGAGCTCCAAGATCTTGGTGGCGTGGGTGCCTCCGTCCGTGGGGAATGGTCGCCTCGCTTGTTTGCCCTCCACACATCCTTCGCATGCGAAGGAATGCACGTCGCCTTGCGCCGCTCCCGCGTCCATCCCGCTCACCATGCTTTGGAGCATTTTCACGCTATTGGCGTTGAGATGCCCCAACCTCTTGTGCCAAAGCTCCAAAGGATGCGAGTTGGCCTCGGAATGCGCCAAAGAACTCGTTTCGGCCCCATTCAACACGTTGGTGTCCAATTGGTACAAATTGGACTCCAACGACGCCACGCCCAACATCTCGCCATTGCTCGCCCTCACCACGCATCCCAACGAGTTGAAATGCACTTTCAAACCCCTCGAAATGAGCTTGCTCACCGAAAGCAACTTGGAATGCATTTTCGGCACATGAAGCACGTCGTGCATTCTAATGCTCCGCACACGGCCTTTCACGCGTGTTTCCACTAGTATGGAGCCTTTGCCTACGGCATCTACCATGCCGTTATCACCCATAAACACTTTGCGACCCGTGACGGGTTCGTAAGTGTCAAAAAAATGCTTATGTGGTGTCATGTGTTGCGAGGCCCCCGAATCCACGATCCATCTAGTGGCGGACATTTTAGACGCCCCATCTCTCGCTACAAATGCAAAATCATCACTCGCCCTTGCCATGTTTGCGTTCGCCTTGCGTTTCATTCGACAATTACGAGCAATGTGGCCCAACTTACCACAATTGTAGCACCTCGGGCCGTCGCCGCGCCTCTCGTTGTTGTCGAACGCTCGATGTTGGCGGGACAACATGGCCGCATCGTCGCCTTGAGGCTCCTTTTCCTTCCTCTTGGACACCTCGTGCATGAGACGTGCGGTGATGAAGTCCAACTTGAGCTCCGAAATGGGGCGCGTCTCCAATGCGGTGATCAAATGCTCGAACGAGGGTGGTAGGCTATCGAGCAAGGTCATGACCACGTCCTCGTCCTTCATAGGCACCTCCAAGCATGTGAGTTGGTCCGCAAGAGATTTTACCTTGTTGATGTGCGTGAGGATGTCGTCGCCCTCGTCCATCTTGATGGTGAAGAACTTGCGCCTTATGAACAAGATGTTGGACAAGCTTTTGGTTTCGTGGATGTTGCACAAGGTCTTCCACGCTTCCGCGGGTCCCTTGCATCCTTTGATGTGCGCCAACTCCTTGTCCACCAAACTCATGGCAATGATGGCGAAGGCTTTCTTGCATCGTCGCTCGTACGCCTTCTTGACTTCGTCGCTCGCCGTAGAAGGTGGTGGCAACTCCGAACCATCCACGATCTCCCAAAGATCTTTGGTGGACATGGCCATCTCCAATTTGAACTTATAGAGGTTGAAGTTCTCGCCACCGAACTTGTCAACCGATATAAGTCCATCGTTTTCCCTAGAAGCCATTTTCAAACCGAATGCAAGCTCCCACTCACTCAATGTAGTACAAGGGCTTAGAAACCCTCAAGGAAGTTTAGAAAATGATTTTAAACTTTGGAATTAATTCAAGGTTCTCACACACTCAAGTCAGCACCTTTCCACTCCAAAGCTAAGCCAAATAACTATATAACCATCAAAAAAGCCACAACTAAGCCTTTTGGAACTCAAAACACCTCAAAGTAAGCATAAAATGGATGGATCTCTCAAGTCAGCACCTTTCCACTCCAAAACTAAGCTTAATAACTACATAACCATCAAAAAGCCATATTTAAGCCTTTTGGAACTCAAAACACCTCAAAGTAAGCATAGAATGGATGGATCTCTCAAGTCAGCACCTTTCCACTCCAAAACTAAGCTTAATAACTATATAACCATCAAAAAGCCACAACTAAGCCTTTTGGAACTCAAAACACCTCAAAGTAAGCATAGAATGGATGGATCTCTCAAGTCAGCACCTTTCCACTCCAAAACTAAGCTTAATAACTACATAACCATCAAAAAGCCACAACTAAGCCTTTTGGAACTCAAAACACCTCAAAGTAAGCATAGAATGGATGGATCTCTCAAATCAGCACCTTTCCACTCCAAAACTAAGCTTAATAACTACATAACCATCAAAAAGCCACAACTAAGCCTTTTGGAACTCAAAACACCTCAAAGTAAGCATAGAATGGATGAATCTCTCAAGTCAGCACCTTTCCACTCCAAAACTAAGCTTAATAACTACATAACCATCAAAAAGCCACACCTAAGCCTTTTGGAACTCAAAACACCTCAAAGTAAGCATAGAATGGATGGATCTCTCAAGTCAGCACCTTTCCACTCCAAAACTAAGCTTAATAACTACATAACCATCAAAAAGCCACACCTAAGCCTTTTGGAACTCAAAACACCTCAAAGTAAGCATAGAATGGATGGATCTCTCAAGTCAGCACCTTTCCACTCCAAAACTAAGCTTAATAACTACATAACCATCAAAAAGCCACAACTAAGCCTTTTGGAACTCAAAACACCTCAAAGTAAGCATAGAATGGATGGATCTCTCAAGTCAGCACCTTTCCACTCCAAAACTAAGCTTAATAACTACATAACCATCAAAAAGCCACAACTAAGCCTTTCGGAACTCTAATCACCTCAAACCCTCAAAATGCGAATCGATCTCACATAAACACTCAAGATACAATGAACCTCAACCTAAGGTGTCCTCCACGCTGGTCCAAGTGTCCAAGAATGCTCCAAGGCGCTCCAAAAGTGCTCCAAAACTCCAAAACTCCACCAAAAGCTTGAAACACCTTCAAATCGCCTCCGATCAGATCCGGCTCTCTCCTACCTCTTCCTAAGTTGATCTCTAAGCTCTAAAGCAAAGTGGGCCCATAACCTATTGGGATGTGAGAGGAGAAAGCAAAGACATCAACGTAGAAAGGTAGAACACAACACACAAGGATTGCATACAATGGAGAGAGTGATGAGCTCCTCCCCTTATTTCTTTATTTATATGTGTAGGTTAGGACCAGCCGTGACAACCCATATGGGACAATGTCACCGATGCAACCTAACACTACCTTCCAATAAGTATGTGTCAATTGAATCACTCCCTGGTTACCTTCGACCCTTCCCCGGTTCGGCAGTAAATCCTCCTCTTCTCATTCGGTGATAGCCTTGGTCTACTGCACCCAACACCTCCAACTGTCAGTAATACCAAACTTAGCAAGTCTCGGCAAGTGAAGTTTTTTGACGGTTGGCAGCAATGATGCCATGCTGAGATTTTGCGCCCTTCCGTAGTCTCTGAAGCCTTGAGCTCCATTCCAGCAGCTCGCCATGGCCATTTGGAATCCCTCCTCGCAGGAGATTCTCTCTCCCTTAGACTCTTGCTGGACCAACATCTCCACCCATCTTCCCCGCTCGATGATATACCTTATCACCCATTACTGCTCGGCGCAATCCATAAGAATTTTGGCAACGCTCCGTCGCCCAACTGCATTCCTTCGCCTCTACCACCATCATCCTCCATCCCCAATAGAAACAGACCGAGGGACTCACTCCCCTCAGTTCGATGATTCCGAGCTCTCCCCTTCGACCAAACAGGGTTTCACATCCGTCCTCCTATCCACACTTCGCCGGGGTGCCTCTCTCTTGCGAGACTCTCTTCGAACCGAATCAGGGGACCCCCCTTTCCCAGATTCGGGAATTCAGTGCCTTACCCAACCGTGGTAACAACCTCACTCCTTCGATGAACCCACTCAAGGCTTAAAACGAACGCCCACGCACCCAAAAACAGCTACTTGTTTTACACTCAAGCCCCACCTAAGCCTTAACAACCATCTACGAATCATAATTTTAACCACACAAGCCTCGACTCCTAGTTAAACCAATTCAAGTCTTTAACCTCACTCTAATTTAAACATAAAAGCTTCACTCTTTTTATCTTTTTTAATGACTGAATAAATACCAAAGCCTAAGTTCTAATGGTTTTTTGGGATTGAGAACACATGTGGGCACCAATTTGGGCTCACAGCCATATTCAAAACATTTGCACCCCGATGAACTCACACACCTTTGTTAACCACACAACACATGAGTGAATTGGGGTGAAAATGAGCCCCCATCAGGGTTTCAAATAGTCATTCCCCCTTCCTTCAAGGTTTCCTTCTATGGATAAAATATTGAGTGTAATAAATGAAACTAGTATCATTCTTTGGCATGAGGGGATAAAGATCATTCTCATTAGGCAAATAGCATAGGGTATTCCTAAGGTGTGGGGCCCAAATATATATTATTTTGATTCTCCACCCTACTGAACCTTATGATATGTTAGTTTAAAAAAATCTCTAACATGATCAATTAGTAAAAGCCTTAATTAATTAATACTGAGGAGTTCATTATATAACTTGATTCTTTTAGACATACAAATTTTATAATTTGTAGGTTGCAACTTTAAAGTGGACCCTATATTTGTTCTCAGATAGTTGTTAGAAATACAAGAGTGACGCTTCAGTTAATTCCATACTTGAAAAAATATCCAACAACTTGGAGTCAAAAGTAGGCATTTAAACTTCTCATTTAGAACTCAATGTACTTGAGTAGATTTCACTCAAGTTTGAATTGCCAATGTATATTTAACGTAATATGATGAAATATGTTTTATTGTAAGTTTTGGCTAGATATGTCTAATGATCAATATTGGAATTTATTAAGTTAAATTTTTTTAATCCTATGATATCTTAAATATTCTGAAAGTTCAAATTTAGGTATATTGAATTGACAATGATGACAATATTGAATTTTGAAATTTCAATCACACCAAATCTCCCCATGTGCATCATTGCCCTATTTAATAGTGTGTGTCACCTTGACCCCAACAATATTTCATTATTCTTGAGGTTAATTTTTCAAAAAGATCTTGAAAACATGTTAAGCTCACAATTGTATTTTTAATGTACATTGGAGTTTGTAAAGCGTTGTTAACCATCTAGATAGTTCACAAATCATGGTAGCATGATTTAGGTGATATTTGGTGGTATTTTCTATACCTTTAATATTTGTTTTAAGTGTTTTGACAAATCTAACTGACTGAGGTATTTTAGTGATATAGTTAGTAGTCAGTTAAGGGTATTACCATAAGTTTGATTCTTTGCGTAAACAACATGGATTAGTGAATGGTTGATAATTCTTGAGTTTTGGGCATGTTTGTATGTGAATTAGGGTAGAGCTTAATCTAGGCAGAGTGTGAGAGAAGGTAGGATTAATCAAAATCACAATTTGGTTAAGTTTTTTAATTAAGCCAAGGAACTTGGCATGATTTGGGCAAAGTGTGAGAGAGGGTAGGATTAGTAAAAATTATATTTTTTTAGGCTTTGCAATTAGACCGAGAGGCTAAGGTTGACTTAACCAAAGTGTGAAAAACAGTAGGATTGATCAAAATTGCAAATTGGATGAGGTTTTGCAATTGAAAGCGAGAATGACAAATCCAGTGGAGTGCGAGGGCAACGGGTTGATAGAGAAAAATGGGAAGCTAATCAACCGGAACAAGAAGGCGACAAATTGACTAAAGCAAAAGGCCCGTGAGTTGACTAAGACGAGAGGCAACAAGCTGATCAAAAGCAAGGGTGGTCCGTTGGCAAGGACAATGAAGGCAACCGGAACCCAAGGAGGGTTTGGATCCCAACGAAGGTGGAATTGTTTCTTATGTGTATGCATAGGTACAACCAAAGTTAGTGTTGTGGACACGCCATGTAAGCATCATCCAACACCATCCTATAAAATTATAATTCCAATTGCATTCCATGGCTACGGATTAATAAATGTGGGACCCCTATTACTATGGTGTGTTGCCTTTGTATAACTCATTAACCCTCTTAGCCTTGGTAATCCCTTTTTTATCGCTACATCCCATCACCTCCTAGAAAGATATTCTTTGGAGGTAACAAAACCGCAACCCCCTTGGCCAAACTATTATGATGTTTGACCGTCCGTATTGTCAAGTGCTCACATGCCTACTTCATTCATTTTTAAGGTCCTCAAGTATTGGATAATTGTCTTCGCATGGCGCCTTGACCTAGAAGATGCTTGAGTCGTGGAAATCTGATCCTCGATGCCTCCAAGTATTTTGAATCTGCATTTTTTTTAATGTTCTCCTAATACATTTCCAAATTTAAATAAATCAATGCTTTTTAAATGTCTTCATTATGACTTCTCAATTTTAGGATGCTCATAGATATTCTAAATCATTTTAATATTTTCAAGTTGAACACCTTAAAATAATACAAGTCTAAAGCTTAATGCCTTCAAAAAGGTCTTGAAAGGCTTGTCAAAAATCTTCAAACATGCCCTCAACGAGTCTTTGAGATTTTTACTTTAAATTGTTTGATGCCAAATGAGGTATTTAGGTTCTCATTATGCCTTCTTTATATAATGAATAGGATTTTGAATTTGTTTGATTCAACAATTTTACACTACTTCTTCCTATATCTAAATGTTCAAATTAATTTTCTTACAAAATAATATAAAAGATATTGACTATGTTATTTTTGAGATATGTTTTGCGCTACACATGGCATATGCATTGATGTGTCATTTTATTACATAACCCATCATCACATTCATTCAAAAGTGGTTGAGGTGGTTATGTCCATTTACGGAAACATCAACAACAAGGTAAATTCTTATCTACTCAACTTATATTATTTTTAGTTGCAATTTCTCTAACCATTCTTAAAATCTCTCCAATAAGCAACCTCATGTTCTCAATGTTCATGAATGTTCCATGTCACTCTCTTTGATCTCCAACTTGTTATTGGCAATCCTAATGTTATGGGTTGTTTCTAAAGTTTTTAAGTTTATTTCCCTTAATTATGTTATCCAATGAGATCATGTTTTTTTGGGGCCTACTTATTCAATTCCTTGGTCATGTTCCTCTTTACAACTTTTGGTCTTGATTTCTACATACATAAGGTGTTATATGGTTTATTCACACAAGATATCTTCTCTCTATAAGAAATAATGCATTGAAATTGCAATTGTTGGTTCATGATTATTGAAATGAACATTTTTATATAATTATTTCCACCAAATGTCAGCTTGACCAATCTATTTGGCATTTATTCCACTATCACTAAAAGAATTATTTTCCATTACAATCATCCACTGTGATTTGGCCAATGGCAACCATGATGAAAAATGCATAAAGAAATAAATTTTGGTTGTGTATTTTGAACAAAAAACCACCAAAACCCTCTCTTTGACAATGAAAATGATTTTTTAATGCATATTTTGATTTTTTAATAAATCTTGGGAGTGTAAATTCTATCTAAATGAGCTATGCATCTTTCCATATAAACTTGAAGGTTGTCCCAAGATTTTTTGGAGTTTTTTTCATGCACAAAAATGTCATGTACGTGGAGATTGTTTACTATCGAGTTCCAACAAAACCTTTCGCAAAAATATATGACATTCACATAATTTTGTGACCTATATTCCATCTTTGCTAACATGCAAAAGTTTTTTCTGATAACCAAGGTACAAACATGTGGTAGAGAGTCTACCATTTCATGCCATATCAGGTTTTTTTTGGCTAGGTATATTAGATGCAAAGACATTTGCAATGCCAAAATTACTATTTTTTATTTCAAATAATTTAATAAACACAAATTTATTATTTGTTGATCCAATCATGGTGATTAGGCAAATGTATTTGGCAAATAACACGATTCCAATCTATTTTCAACCTTATTTGTGTCAATCCAATTCCCCTTGCAAGGGGCTGCTTCAAGTATCCAACTAAGACAACTTGGCATGAATGATTGCCTAGATTAAGCATATTTGTCATATTAATCTATGTTCCTTAAAGATGAATATCTCTACATTGGGCTCTAAATCTATGAGAAACATATTGATCTTAGGCATAGATTGGGGGATTAATAATCCCATAAAAGTTATGTGAAATGGTTTTGAACTTCATCAATATATTGAGAACAAAGTGTATGTGGACACCCTAGTAGGGATTTGCTAACCAATGTTATCAATGTTTTGATTGCAATTGGCTTTAGTGTATCCATTATCATGCCCATTAACCCGTGCCCCATTTGAAAAGCTCAACCTACGAAGCTCACAACGTTTATCTATGCACTACAAGGAAAACACATAAAAATGATTGGGGTTTATGACTAATATAGGTAAGAAAATACAGTGATGACTAGCATTATTTTTAGTCCTCAACCTGATCATGTCGGACTAGTTGCTCCAAACAAAATGACTACGGTCATATCGGATAACTTTTGTTTCCCATGGGGTTTAGGGACCTCGTTTTAGGCTGCCCCTCGACCCTTTGTCATTTTTTATTATATTTAATCATGTATAGTTTTGTCCTTTGACTAGAATTAATCATGTTTTGTATTTATATGACAACATAATTTCCACTACGTGTAGTCATATGACAAGTACATTCATTCATTAACGACTATTATTAGTCATGTTGTAACTAAAAATAATCATATGATACATGAATGTTTGTTAAAATGAATCATCTTTGGCGTTTCATATTTTGATGGGTTAGTCATTATTTTGGTCTAGTAATAAGCATTTCAATTTTGATGACTAAATGTAGTCATTTTATATAACTATAAATAATATATTAAAAGATTGAAATTTATATTCACGATAATTATGCTATTCATATGAATAAGATAATTAAGGATAGTCATCACATGGGTAGATCACTCCATTGTCAATTTGAACACCACGTGCAACCAAAAAAAATCTTCTTTTGGTAAGTTGCACCACCAAAATGGGTCAAACTTTTATCAACTTTTTTTTCATGAGTAGATATACACAATACCTATGACATAGTTAAAAGCTTTAACTAAATTTGATGATTTGTTTTTTTCATAAAACATACCATTTCTAACTAGAATGACACAAAATTGAACTAAAACAATTACTAAAAATTACTAAAAATTTCAAAAAATATACAAAAGATACTATCAATGGTTATGTATATGTAGAAAAAATATCATAAATTTTAAAATTATATATGGCATGTAATATAGGGGTAGCAAACTTTGTCCGCACGTGGTGTCAACTTGACAATGAAGTGACCTCCCCGTGAGTCACCATTTTCAAACATTTTACTCCATAATATGATTAGATTTAGTCATTATATTTAAATAAAATAAAATAAAATATTATTGAGCATAGTCATCATATTCAAATAATAAACTACAAAATGAATCCGTATAGTCAATATACTAAAATATTTTACTATAATAGATGACAAAGCATAGTCAATGTCTACATATACTTTACTATAAGACATCTCACATATATATGTCATCCACAAAACATATTCAAACTACTCATTACATATGCAATACACTACTACCCATCATCTATACAAAATATGTTTATTACATTCACATTATACTTTATACATGCATGACGTAGAAATTTGGTGGACTACATTATAAAGTTCCTTACAACTTTTCCAATCTTCTTGATATGAGGGTTATCCAATTCTACAATCCTGACGAAGTTATATTCATCATCGTTGCTCCTCTGCACCTCTAGAGACACAGAACATTCATATATTATAATTTGATGCAATGTATCCCCTTCTACATTTATTGTTTTTTAGTGTGCAAACATATTTTTTTCGTCTCATTTTCCATAACCCATCACTTGCATAACATCCCATGTTGAAAATGTGAAGGGTGGTGTGAGCCCAATTATGTGCCCACATTTGAATTTAACCTTAGGAATGCCAAAATCATTGAATTAACGTTCGGTTGAGTTAGTTGAAGGACGAAAAAGGATAAGAAGCCCCACAGTTTGATAGAATTATATTTAGTGTTCTTAGTCTAGGAATTATTAAAGAAAAAAAAAAGAAAAAAAAGAAAGAAAAATAGTTTATTCTAGGGTTGACTAAGGTTTAAGGAAAAGTGGCTAGAGCTGGAAATAATTGTTTGAATTAGGGGGTCCCTAGGGGATTTGGATAACTCTTGGAGTTGGAGGCCAGGAGGCTCTCGGGAGCTCGAGGGGGGTCTCTCTCTCTAGGTCTCGTGAGCTTTGGCGGCAGGAAGGCTCTCACGGAGAGCAGCGGAAATTGTCGAATAGAGGAAGAGTCAAGGGATGTAGCGAGGAGCGTTGAATCTCCCTGTAGGTGAGGAAGGAAGGCTATCAGTTCAAAAGACGGATGATTAAGGAAATGAGAGCGAACAACATTCCGAGAGTGCCTCTGCTGGGCAAGCACTGGATAGCTAAGATGGGTTTCTAATGCACAAGTCAAGAAGTTCGAAGGTGGATGGAATGTGAAGTGGGCGGCGAGCTGCAAGAGGTTGGCAGCAGGTGAGATTCTATTTCAATTTGATTTTTGTTGCGGCACTAATCCGCGCCGAGCGGAGAGTGGGAGGTCTTCCGAGGTGGAAGCAACCCTACTAGCTGGCAGCGAATAGGCTCGGTGGCTGGATTGTGTAGACATGGGAGAGAAGGAGAAGTGAGGCCATTGTCTAGAGGTGGAGTCGAAGGGAACGCTACTTCGGAATTACTTGTTGGTGGGTACTCCCACTATTGCCGTAGTAGGATTGTTGACGCCAAAGAACGCAGTGAAGTCGGCATGTGGAGATGCCGAGGGCATTGTGATCTGGCTACTTTTTGCGGCACTCTGTTTCTACGAAGTTGGCGTCTTGGTCGCGGCATGGAGAATCTGGTTGCTAATCTAAGGTGTTTTCTGAGGGTTATTTAGCCAATACCTCACACTGATTTGGGGCTTTGGACGCTTGGGAATGCTGCTCGAGAAGGTGACTCAACTGCAATGAGAATGGCAAGTTGGGTAGCTTAATGCTACTTCGGAGTATGAGAAATTAGAATTTGGAAGTTGTTGGAGGAGAATTTTCGGGTAAAAACCTGCCATCGAATCGAAGTGATTGAAGGTGTGGAGGCCTATTGTTACGAGCGATTCGTGACTACACTTTCAGATGACTGGAACTCGAAGTCAAACACTGCTCCGATAGCAAAGTGAAAGGTAGTGTGGGTGTTCCAGTTCGGTGTGCGGCCACGGGATTCAACTCGCACCCAATAGTTGTTGTCCCCAAACTATTGATTAAGAGCCTGCCAAGTGAATTCCGGGTAGAGACCAGAGAGCCCCTAAGAGATTTCAGGAGAGGGAGTTAGATCGAAGAAATGCCTAAGGTGGCAACTCCAGGAGCTTATATCGTTGGCCACGGGCATCTCATGAGAAGCTGATTCTAAATGTGGTCCCATACTAGTGTGGGAAAAGCCAGGGTGTTAGGTAGGACTTAGTTGTGTTGTGTTGATTTATTAGTGAATAAAAGTCACAATGTGGCAAGCACAATAGGTGACATTGATGCAGCCAGTGACATAAACCTTGGATAGATTATTGTGGTAGGGTTTAGGGCTCAAGTGTGGCATGTTGAAGAATTAATGAATGAGTGTGTGTAGTTAGTTCACTAGGAAGAAGAGCATTTCTAAATGCTTGTAACCTGGGTCATTTGAGTAAAGTTGTGTGTGTGACATCTATATCGTGGGCGCATTGGGTACTGAATTCCAATGACTAAGTAAAACCAATCAAGTACATGTAAGCCATAGGCTTCCACCCGGACTACAAACGCACAAGGGTGGAGGTTTAGGGCTGACAGGTGGTGGAGATTTCATTCGCAATGACTACCTGCAATTCCAATGATTACGTACATAAAAACCTCTTGAAAAAACCGTATAAGTAAACGTGCGATTACCGACATCGTTTAGAGTGATTTTCTTATCGCTTAAATTTGAGGCTTTGTATTTGGCATTTTTTATACACATGGATGATTCACAAGTGAGTACACAACCACTAGTGATAACAAACTACATAAGTAGCCATAGTAATGATTTATAGACTAATGAGTATAATTAATCATAGCTATGACTTAGATGCCTATTCTTAGTCACATTTCTTAGTAAAAATGACTATTCTTAGTCATGTTTTCTAAAATAATAATTAGTCTCAATCATATTGTTTAAACTAATGACTAATCTTAGTCATATTTTCTAAAAAAAATTGGTTTAGGGTTACGCACCTTTGCTGCATGTCGTTGATTCGGCGGAGGTGGGTGGTCTTCGTCCCATTCTATCATACCGTTTTTGTGGTCGTCTCCACTCCCTATGATGCAAAGGTCCTCTTTCCTTGGTCTAGTATTAGATCAAACATGGATTATCAAGTAGAAATAAGTCCACAACTTGGTTTGGAATGGCCACTATGAAAAGTTCACCTTCTCTTACCTACAATAGGGACGTTTTAGGAATCCTCAAACATATCAAACAACAACAGTGACATTCAATGCAAAACAACACTCAATATCTATGGCATTCTAGCAATTCCTTGGAATACCTCTTCTACATGCTCACCTAGTAAATTGGCTATGGACCTCAGTATCACATGTACAAAAGAAGACGGCAAGAGTGGAGGTATTTGAGTCATTTTCCTTACAATGGAAGACACCTCTTCTACATGCTCATCCAGTAAATTGGCTACGGACCTCAGTATCACATGTACAAAGGAAGATGGCGAGAGTGGAGGTATTTGAGCCATTTTCCTTGCAATGAAAGACCAATGTTGAGACAATAATTGATTCAAAGGTTAGAGACACCTAGAAGTAAGCTTCACACCTCAATGTAGCAACAAAACTTCAGCTAAGGAGATGAAGGAGAGGACCAAGCATGCTAAACCAAAAGGAAGAACGCCGAAGAACAAATGAAGGTCAAAGAACAACACACTGGAGCAAAGAGGAAAACGGACATGGAAATAGGTACTCGGCCACAAAATTACAAAGAAATCATGCAGTAATAGGATAGGTAACCCACAGGGATAGGGTAGGCAGTAGTTTTAATGAAAAAACTCTCCAATGTGCAAGGAAGATTATAAATATTATTGTCAATAATTAAATAAACAACTTCAAACCTACATGGAACGTAAATGAACATTTAGACATTTAGAATGATTAACGTTTAGACATGATTGTCCTACATATATGACTAGTCTTAGGCACAAATCCTTGGTTAGGTTTAGGTGTTTCTCTATTGCTTATTACATTGATTATTATTGATAGTCATCTATTTGCTTATTAAGCACTATAACTAGTTATAAGGTGACTACGCATAGACGTGATCAAATTTAATTATAGTAAAATTCTAAATAATCCAATCGTCATCACTAGACTTGTATATGTCCTTCGCAAGACTATCGTGTACAAAAACAAATTAGACCCCTTTCAATTACATGGAAACATTTGGAAATGGATCCGAGATCACAAAATGATCTTCTGCAGTTTAATTTTGAGACATAGATGAGAAGAAAGCAGATAGAGAACAACTCATAAGTTACGCATGCCCATATAAAAATGCATGGGTGCAAAAATGTTGTCAAAGAAAACCATCTGCAAACATCTTCGCAAGTACAAACAAGATCTTGAATTCAAGAAATCAACCACAATATGTTTGCTAGACATTGTTGATGTTATTTTTCTAAGGAATGTCTAGGTGGGATGGTGCGTAGTTTGCTATGTTGCATTCAAACATGTACAAAATGCAAAGACCTTATGTGTAGGCTGCAACAATTGCTGCTTTACATTCTATAGTTTTAGTTACTCTACTACTTCAAAAGAGTGGAGAGTCTAATTCATTTAGCAACCAAAAAATGTTGGCGCGTAATTTTGGAATGGATATTTTATATAGGTAATGGGGCTCATGAGCAATTCCAAAACTCACTCTCTTTACACATTGGAATAAGAAGTAGGAGGTTAGAGTGTCAACGCATTCATACATGAAATGGGCGTATTTGCATTGTAAGCAACAATGGTTAAGGATGAATTATTGTCATTTGTAAGGTAATTATTTTTTTAAATGGAATGCAAAAGCAAGTACAAAAAAAACCATGTTTTATCAAATTAAATAATTAAAGAAAATTGTCTACCAAAATGAGGATGTTTTGAATGTAAACATCAGATGTTTCATTTACAAGTCTATTGGTAGGGAGGAGATTACCAATGTGCAATGGGACTATATGTCGTTGCCTACACCATGGAACCCAAAGCTTGGAAATATGCTATGCTGTAACGACATGAGAGATTTAAAAAGGATATGAATTATTCACATATTACCCAATAAATTGAACCACTATAATGGCCTTGAGTGAGGCATGGATCCACTCCTTCATTTGGCATAGTTTAGCAAAAGTTAGTAATTCTAGATTTTAGATGTCCTCTCTAAAACGAATTGTTGTAGCCAACTTCCATACAAATGACAAAATGTAGTCATTATTTTGGACTCTAGGACTAAAACCTTTGAAACCATATGGATAATTAAATGTAGACCTTATATTTGACTCTATGACTACAAAATTTGAACATAGTTAATGGAGTCCTCAAATATTGAAAGCAAACATGAAGAATTCAAAATTATACGAATGATAACATAGTGCCTAGGCAGGTACAACAACAACCTTACCGCAATTAATGATGGACTCGAGGATGACGAAGATACCACTGCCATGGAAACAAAAAATTTCGAGGAGGTAGAGTTATTGAATGTCCTAGAAGAGTAAATTAATCCATTATACGAGGGTTATCGAACAACGCATTTAATTATAGTGTTTCTTCTCTTAAATTATTTTACAATTTGTTGAGTATCAAATGCATGTGCAGATGATTCACACTCTTCAAATTTGATCGATTGATCCCTTATTCAACAGATTTATTTGCATTTTCCCTTCATATGCAGCAATTGTTTTTTTTATAGATGACAAAAAAGTGGAAGATTATTTAACAAAGAGATCCACAAAGCTCAAGAATATCATCAAAAGTAGATAGAAGACCTAAAATGCATAGTATGTATTAAGGCAAATTTGAAGACCATATGAATATTACACTATTAATTGAGATGAAGAATATGCAAAACTATGTAAGAGATTGACGGAACCATATTTTGTATTTCTTGCCGCATTCGAGATGGACATCCTAGCTAATTTTCTTCCACATTCACACCCTGTTAATAATGCTAATTCACCTCCTACTCTTCAAGCTCACACACACATGTCACCCAATATAAACATCAACCAATTGAAGTGGGTGATCATGATTTGAAAGAAAAAATGTGAGGAGAGGCATGATTCGGGTGAACAATGATGTGTTGAAGAAACATAAAACACTCAAATTTTGGGTCAGTGATGTTTTGACACTCAAGATGGTGGTTGTGGTCAACATCGATTGTACTTTGTTTTTGTCATTAAAGATGTTTTGTGGGTATTTATATAGTATTTTAGGTTATACATCAATCTCTATAACAATACTTAGGCCATTGTGCAAAAAATAACAACATTTGCTCAATCTTTTAGAAAATGCCAACATCTAACAATTTTTGGTTGTTTGTGTTTTCCCATGTTTGATTACTTGAGTGTGCTTGCAATTAGCTTTGGATTAGCCTTGTAATTTTGGGTGGGTGCCTTAGAATGTAGGTGAAATTTTGGTTGCATTGGAGATTGTTTTATGATTGGATGTATTGATGCTATGATTTGATATTGGAATTGAAGCTCTCTTCAAAGGATGGCATGCCAAAATATTGAACAATTGGGCAGGTCAAAATTTCAAGAAATGACTGTTTTTATTTGGATAGTTGGGCATCCAAAAATTCCTTTCAATTTTAGGGCATGAAAAATCCCCTGATAGCAAAATTCGGAGATTTAGGGTTGAGGTTAGTGCCAACCGATGAAGGATATAATTTTGAGCTAGCCATTCTAGTTAAGCTAAGTAATAGCCTCCCCACATATGCTAGTGGTGAGGCTCGTCGGAGGCTCCCACCAGTAGGGTCAAGCTTTTAAATAATTTTACATCAATGGCAACAACTAGTCGCATCGGTCTTACCACTCGCTCATTTGTTGATGCGCGAGGTAATTTGCACGCCAAATAATTTCACTCAAATTAATTTTGTATTATAAGATAATTTTGAGCGAGATAATTACGCACTACTACATAATATCGAGCGAGATAATTTTGCAATTCTAGTTAATTTCAAACGAGATAAATCACGACGTTTTCACCTTCGCAATGAGTGTGTCTACTTTAGGCCACGAATTCATATCTCCCTATAACTACTCTGAATATTAAGCAAAACTTACTATGTGGAACTATGCAATGCTAAGTATATTTACTAGACATCTCATATTTTACCAAAAAATGTTAAATTGATACCTTGGACATTAGAAAACATTGACATCTTTACTTCATAAAAAATCATTTCATTAGTAAAAGGATATAGCATCATGTAGATCCAAATAATAAGTCCCGCTAAATATCATATTTGAATAATTATCCATGGAGATTTTTTTGGCATGATCGATTAAAATTCTATTATTTCCAAATCTGATTAGTTACATGTTGTGTAAAAATTCATTTTTTAAAATTTTAAAATTTGAGGTATGTTCTTTGTATTCCTCTAGAACACTTGATAAATTTTGTGGGTTATTTTTCAAACTCACCGGTTCATATTTGTAACCAAAGGTACCAAATTATCATGAAGTCTTGAACTTCAACCGGGTTATTTCTCAAAATCAACTAGTTCATTTGTAGCTAACTGCCAATTCTCCATGATTCTCATCCACACTTACTAGCGGCAGTGAACGGAGTTCGCCGGTTCACTACTGCCCACCACTAGTATGTGTGGGCGGCTTATAATATAACCAAATTCTCAATAGTGGAGTATGCTATATGATGGGTGGCCATGCCCTTAGGGTTGGTTTACATCATGGACCATGAAGTTGTCCCAAGGCGATGTAAGAGCATTGATTGGCTATTGAACTCGTCCTGGGATAACTTCAGTTTACACTAGAAAAATGGCAGGGGGACCATGAAATTTGAGGTTCCCAAAATATAAATATTAAAACCTAATAAATGCACTAACATGGTCCCACGGGTTTTGCGTTGAGAAAGGCAAGAGAGGTGGTCTGGTCACAAAATGCAAGGGCCCATGACAAAAAAATGTTGTTTCAATAAGTTTTTAACGTTTTTGTGGAAATTGCCCTTTTTGTGCATATTTTAAATAAGTCAACACCTTCATTTTTCAAAGAGGATGCTTATAGTCCTATCCGGAAATGCCGCCCTCTGAGGCAACCATGTCACTTGTTAAGATTATTAAGGTTAGGGTTGTATGGTGGACTGAGAAGCTCCAAACCCTAGCTATGGCGAAGAGGGTCATGCGACTTACCGCCATGAGCCTCTTGCAGGCGGAGATGAAGGTCGGAAATGGACCACGCATTGAGAGTATGCGTGCGTGGATTATGATTCGACATGTCATGGAAAGGCAATATCATAAGAACACTACAAAGAAATTAATTAAACCTCTACAAGAGGATGAATCATTACGTGCTTCGAACAAAAACACGAATCTACACGTTCAAGTCAAAGTAATGTGCTCGACACTTAGGTCTCCTCATCAATGCGTAGATTGTTCATTGTATTTTGTTTTGTTTTTTTTTGCTCTATTTGATGTGAAATCAAAGCGTATGATGAGCGGTTGTGAGCCCAAGATTGTGCCCACATGAAGAATTAACCATAAAATTTATTAAAACCTTAATATTGTGCTTCGGGAGTAGTCAAAAAGATAGGAAAAAGGGTTAGGGATTATAGTCTAGATTTCATTGAGTTAAGTGGTGAGCTAGGAACTATGCAAGGCAAGAGGCCTAGGAGAATTAATGGTGTGTCAAGTAAATAATTAAGTGGGAGTTCTAGGGGAAGGTAAAATTAACTAAGCAAATGGGGAAGTGGAGTCTTACAAAGGAAAGGGCCAAGGAAAGAGCCTTACCCCGTTTTTTTTTTTTTCAGGCGGCCCGAAAGATGCCGGGCAACCCGAGGAAAAAAAAAGGTTTGGAGGGGTCTCGGGAGGCAAAGGAGAAGGGCCTCATTATGCAAGAGAGTGAGAGGAAGAGAGAGAGGAGAAGGGGCGGAGCCCTGCCGCATTGGGGATTGGATGCATGTGGAGGAGAGGAAGGAGGCAGAAACACCGTCGACATGGAGAAGAAGAAATGGAGTGTTGAAAAAAAGTCCAATGTTAGGATGGGGTGGATCAAGAGCGGAGAGGGATGTGAAAATCCCAGGCCACTGATCGTGCTAACATGTCATGAGAATGACAGAAGAATGAAAAGCCTGGTGAGGGTGCGGTGCTGTGCGGTGAAGCAAGTGAGGCACTAGAGGACGAGATGGTCAATCTGGGGGGCTGCACCGCAGACATCGAAGATCGGGTTGGGGGTTGGAAGGAGGAGTGCACGACGACGATGGCAGCGTTATGCACAACCGAGCCGGGAATCTTGCCGAATGGGGTTCCTTCCTCGGGCTACACTATTACCAGCCAAAGGAGGGGTTGTGTGAGTTCATCTTCTTTGTCGCTCCTTGGAAAACCTCCATTCTTCATGAGTCGTAGCGATCACTAGCAACCGAAGGTCTTTGTCGGAGGTTTGAAAAATCTCAAGTCAGTCAGTTAGTCGCCAGTGGCCAGAGCATTAGGAGGCCCGATGCCATCTATGCAAGTTAGTTGATTGTACGGGTGGAGCTTGACTAGCAGTCGAGATACTTATCTTAGGTGCTGAACTTGAAGATCTGTAACTTGGGATTCTGGCGAGATCAGAGTTTCTATGAGCTCCGCCCCGCCCAGAGCCAGTCGACTATAAAATGCATCACCCACCCTTGATGAGCAAGAGCGATCGCCAACTGTCAACACAACTTACAGATTTCCAGGGAATGAGAGATACGCATTCACGGCTCTTTTGAAGACGGGGTGTTCCTGGAGTTGTGTACGCACATAAAGGCACATTACCCGATTAGGAGTGGGTTCGGACTGTAGCGAAGGATTCGGATCCAAAGATTGGAGTGTCTAAGTCTTGTACTGATCTTAGTCTAGCTGAACAGAGGGGACAAGGTGTTTTTGGCGTTGACTTGGTGGTGAATGCAGAAACCTAAAGAGAAAGCTTCAACTATAGTTTCTTCCCTTTTTTATCTCTATCGGGGGAATATGCCCTCATACCATATCGAACCAAAGGGAAGCAGCTTCCACTGGCGGACCGCACTCGTACGGGAAGCTTGCTAATAGGCTACTAAAAGGTTCGGGTAACATCTAGGCGGAGGAACGCCATGTTGCGTTGGCAGTGATTGGAGAGAACTTGGCCTTGGGAGACTTAGGGCTCTCCCACTATGGTCAGCTTAACACTAAAGGTGCGAGGCGGGATGAGGGTGAGGATGGAGTGAGAAGTCACTACAGACCCAGTTCGAGGGCCGAAGCAGATTAGGGGACTGCGAATGGAGAAGTGCGAGGGTGGCTAAGAAGTTGGAGCTCATTGAGGACAAAAGTAGGAAGGAAAGAATTGTCATCGCCGTGCACTTGGAGGAGGGCCAACACTAGAGGAAATGTAGAACACAACCCTTGCTGTGGAATTTGTTGTTGATGTGTACATGGAAGGTGTAGGCTGTGGAGGCGAGTGGTCTCGCTAACATTTGAGGCGCCGGAGGAATTCTAGGTCATGTTGAATTGGTGGCCAGAGGGCAGGATGCGAACAAAGCTGGTGAGGGAGGAATATAGGAAAAATGAGGTCAGTATTGCGGACTAATTCGGCATTTACGGCGGCCACAAGGGCTCGGGAGCGTTACAGGTAGAGATGGAGGGTGCCGTGGCCACCAGCGAAGGAACATCGGCGAAGGAATATACTGGTTGCAGCATCTAGGCAAGGGGTGGGGAATTAGGAATGAGCTTGTGTTAGTGGATGGAGCTAGATAGAATTGAGATTCAATTCTCTGCCCTTGGAGGAAGGCGGATTAGGCTAGGACGTGGTGGAAACTGAGTTGGGTAAACAACAATTGACAATAATTGGTGGCCAAACATTTCTTAATGCTTGCATTGCTTAATAAAGAAGGTGAAAGGTGTTATATACACCAATTCTCCCACTTCAATTAGAATTGTATGTGTGTGTTCACTTATGATAATGTTGAGCATGAGATGTAGCACGTGATATCCCACCCGGACTAGGACGCAATTGAAGGGTGGGAGTGATTATGGCTCACATAATTGGTGCGTCCGCCGGAAGCGAGGATGTCACAATTGTTGGAAGCGGATGCGGTGATAGAAGAGGATTTCGATTGAGGTAAGCAACATCAACCCCAACTTGCACATTGCTAAATTGATTGTATTAAAGTAAGAGTAATCACGAACTTCAATTAATAATAACAATAATGGTGAAAAAAAATAAAAGTAACAAGAAGTTCACTTATGACAATGATGAGCATGAGATGTAGCACGTGATCTTCCACCCGGACTAGGACGCAATTGAAGGGTGAGGGTGATTCATTCAATATAGGCATACATTAGAATTCTTATAGTTAGAACTCTTGAGAGAATGTTGTGTGTTTTTTAACACACCTCTAAGTAGTTGTGTTACTTTCAAGCAAGTGTACTAGACATAAAAACTAGAATTTAGCCTTCAGATTTTGAGTGAATTTAGCCCTTTATGTTAGCTTTCCAAAAAGCCTAAAATTATTAGAATCAAAGTTAGAGAAAAAAAATTATGAGTGTTTGAATGAAGGTATCTCAAATCCCTCTTAAATTACAAGCGTTGACTTTGCAAGCACATAACTCAAAGAAAAATGATCAAGTTGCTTTGATATTCAAATGCGTTATAGTTCTTGTTGTAAGCTTCTTAGAAAGTATAAGTTTGTCACAATCAGATTTAAGGAGTGAAAATTATGATTTTTTTAATGAAGATATCCCAGCTGCCTCCTAAAATATAAGAGTTGACTTTGTAAGCTTATACCCGCAAGAAGAAGCATGTAGTTATTTGATATTTGGAGTTGTTGTAGATCTAATTTCAAGGTTTCTAGAAAACCTAAGCTTGTTGGAATCTAAGTTAATATGCAAAAGTTATGGATGTTTGAATGAAGGTATCCGAGCTGCCTCTTGAATTCTAAGAGTTGACTTTGTAAGCTGATATCTTTAAGAAGATCCATGCAATTGCTTTGACAACTGGATGAATTATAGTTCTTGTTGTTAGCTTTCCAGATTACTAACAACTGTTCCAATTGAAGCTTGTATGAAAAGGTTGTGACCGTTTAAGCAAAGGGGTGTCTGTTGCCTTACGAAGAAGATGTTCGTCCATCCAAGGTTGGTGGGTACGAGTTGGTGTTGTGGACGGCCTAGCGTTGGAGTAGAGGTTCTGCACCAACCATCGCCAAACCAAGATGGGAGTCACTCGGTAAGTTTTTTAACCCTACACCCTTCAATTTAAGAATGTTGGAAGTGCGGCAAAGGTAAATTCTCACCCCAACCCAACTATTCATATAAGGCTAAGGGAGCATCACCCACCTAGCTATCGAGGGGGATTCCAACTCCCATGTGTGCGAGCCTCTCGGTTAAATGTTGTAGTAGTAGTTTTCCATTCATAATTCGTTCATGTGTGGTGAAGCAGGGTTAATCACCGGCATGACCACTCTGTATGTTTGTAGGTGGTAAAGTGGAAGTAGTGATCCACGAAACTATCATCATGTTGTTGGCCCCAAGGATTGGAGGTGATGGCCCCAACCCTTGAAGATTGTGCAACAGGTTGAACACATAGGTTGCCTTATTCCTCGGTCCTATCAATTTGAATTTTTATAGTCAAACCGTGTTAAACTTATTAATAACCAACAAAATTCATACGACCCCCGTGGGCAAAAACCAACTGGGAATTTAACACGGAAGATTGAGACTACCCCTCCGATGGCAAAGATCGGAGAGTGTAAGTATAAATCAACCTTCAAGATACCCGCACAGGGCCTTGAAGGGTTCGGCTTAGGGCGTGCACCAAACAGGTAGATGGTGATGTCATATATTATGTACTTAGTAATATAGGTTTTGTTTAATCAACCATAAACTTAGAATGAAGGTTGAGAGGGTGGGACTTAATTAAGGTCCCCCCGTTTAGAGAATTTAATATATAAGAAATAAAGAATTAGAGGTGGCCCAAGGTAAAAAATAAGGCTATTTCATTCATTAGGATTAGGTTGCCTTGATCCCAAGGCTTATGCGTCTACTCGTAGACTAGGATAGATTAGGCATTAAGTTAGGGAACTTGATAATTACCTTAGGTACTAAAAATCTAGGCATAACCTATCGAAAGAATACGACGCGATTATCAAATCCCTCCACAGATACAAAACACCCATTAAATATCATAACACCCGGGTTCGGCTTGGGCACCTGCCAAAGCAAGCCACCCTCACTGAAGGGCTTGTGCGGTACTTTTAGGCTCCCTCGGAGGGGGGTGCCCAAAAGCACCACACAAAGGGTCTGAGAATGGGTGTGCTCTCATTATATTATAAATACGACCCGCTTCACTTTCATATTGTCGAATAAGTTGTTTTTCTTTCTTATCCGCTATATATTTTTTGGGCATATTATACACTATTGCCATGTCAAAATTTTCCAAAAAAATATCTTTTTTTTATATATTCTCTCATCCAAAGAGGAGGACTTTAGGCATCTTGTCCATACCTATCTTGTGGTTGTATGAATTGTCCAACATAAACATGTCTATCGTCTTTGCAAAAAAAAAATGTCAATAAACATGTAAACAACCATATAATTGATCTAAAAAAAGTGAATATTGTGTCTACTTACCTACACGTGAGTGTGTAGATATTTATGATCGCCCAACATTTTTTGGACAAGTTGTCGAAGGAGCGCATATTTGTTGTATTGGAGGTGTAGACAATATACTACATATAATAAAATTAAACCACAAGTCTATACTAAACTAACAAACACAGCGATGCACTTCAAATTAAATTCATTTTTGGCTAAGTATCTATATCACTTTTAACTTCAACTTTTGAAGGAAATCATTGGACAAAAATGACCATGAAACATGATCCATTTGACGCCATGCAGGAATCAATGTATATTTTACATCCATCTCGCATTCACATACTTTGTTGGCCATTCACATATTCTCGTTGCCAAGGTAACACATTCAATCGTAATTTGAAATCAATATAAAATATTAAAACATAAATCTATAATACTTCAAGTATAAATTTATAAATTTATAAATTGCTCAAAATAAAAATATGAAAAGTTTGAATTTTAAAAATATAAAATATCTAACTCAACACTCTCATACATAAGTGAATAAAAATGCTTTAGAAATACCTATGATGTGGCCATCAATTACAAGACGCACGTTGGAGTCTTTATTGTTGAACGTTTGATTCGTGAGTTGGTTGAAAATACTTATGATGACGTTGTAATCCACGAGAATGTGTAATTTTTATTGTCATGTGTATCGTTATTGTTAGATTTCTATTCAAAAGACAAGACGATGAGGTACATCAAAGTCGTTTATGAGCAAGTGAAAAAAATACAATGTTAATGATTCTAACCTTGCGATTGGGCTTGGGATTCTCGCAATAAAGTCCTCAACAAAAGGACCAGCGCGACGTCACCATTCTTCAAGGATTTTTGATGTTGTGCTACATGTGGTGTTACAAAGTTATTAGACGATAATAAGAAATATTGATCTATACCAAATTCAATCTTTGATGGTTCCAGTGCTCTTGTTTAACCGAGATGCACTCTATATGAAGTTGCTAACATGTGTTTGCCAATATACACAACCAACAAAAACAAAAAATGTAATGCATTTGTGCATGAAATGTTACATGAACCAAATGAAACTTGCAAGTGTCCCATATGTTGTATACCAATCACCATCATAAATAAAATCTATTATATCGACGCACCCTTTACATATCCAACAGTTATCATTTATAGACATTGGTTTGCACATTCAATCAAGAAATTGGGGCTTCTCGACTCGCCAACTACTTGAGACAAACTTATTGAACAATTCATTGTTAAGCTATAATGGTACCATGGACAAAACTACAACGATTGAAGAATTATTTTCAACCGTTCATCCCATCCCAACTTAGAATATGCATAGCAATCCTCTGTTCAATATATATTTAACAATGTTCAAACAATCACAAAAACATGAGCATGTGCATCTTAACACTTGAGATAATAATATTATGCAACCAAGCGGGATGCACACATAATTGTTTCCTACGATGTCCGTTCCGTCAACTGTTTACGATTTAACCAACTTATGTGACATACGTGACACTACACCTCATAATATACATAATGATTTTTATATAATTGGTGATATTCATCGACGCGGAATAGAGGAATTTGATATTCAAAGTGAACCAATCATTTTTTGAATTAACACAATGAATATCAAAGAACATATATTAACACTTAAAAACACATTATTTGCAATCTTATTTCCATATAGACACGACGCGTATGATGAAAAACTAACATTCTTTGAGTATTTAAAATATAGCATTAAAATGTTGTTGTTTCATTTTACCTTGTACAAACCGTATTTATTATATATGTATTATATGTGCTATTCCTTGCAATTCCTAAAAAAATTCAAAAACATGTTTAGATAAAAAATTTAAAGAAGTCAAACAATAATATTCACATATAACAAAACGTGATATGTGACAACATATCACTAAATACAATCTTCTCGCGTTCATCCAAGGGACCCTTCGTTGGCACAAATCACATTTGCAAAGACTTATTAGCTATAGTAAAAAAAATTGAAATGCCGCATTTTTTTCTCATCTTAACTACAAACGAAACAAATTCTCTTCTTTGGGAAGAGGTAACATATTTCAAGGACATAGCAAAGACAATAAACCCATCGATGTTATGGAAAGACTGCCCTATTAAATGTTTGACTTTATTTGATGCACGTGTTGAAAAATTCATGCATGATATCTGGTTATGTGGGCCCAAAATCTTGGGTACGATTGATCAATACATCATACAATACAAAACTATAATCGCGAGGCTCTGTACATGCTCATATTATTTTGTGGGTGAACCAAGTTGACATAAAACAAATAACTAACAAAATAACATCAGTAACGTTGGCTATCTTTGATACAATCTTTAGAGAATTTTTGGAGCCCATAGACTCAAATCAAAATAAATTATTTAAGATTGTGATGGGAAAACAATTGCATATATGCAATTGTTGATGTCAACAACAAAATAATCGCAACAATTGCAAATATGGATTTTTTTTCAAACCGCATATTGAAGAGATAACAACATACAATCCATGGAGACGAAAAAATGGGAGTATTTTAGACCAAGGTACGAAGACCGCAATGTTGTCCCTTACCATACATCCTTGTTGTTGGTGTGGGGTGCACATTTGAGTTTGCAATGTATAAATACAACATCTTGGTTGTATTATCTATTGAAATACGCAATGAAATGCGAGCCCCATGGTTCCATAAACTTGAACAAAAAAATGACAAATGATTGGGACTCCATGAAGCTTTTGACGCACAATTCTATTTCATATCGTCTCTCATAATAACTAGATTGGTGTCCCCTTTAGAAGTAGTGCTTGTGTGCTTGCAAATACCAATTGTTCAAAAAAACATTGATGTCAAATACATTGATTTCAAGCCATTTGCAATACAAACAATAATGGTCATTAGATCAAGGGCATTGGGTTTTCACCATTGATATTTACTATAACATACTATATTAATGCGAGGATATAACATTCACTAATTTTTTCAAGAGGTTCGACATGGGATAAATATGTCGACGTATTGTGCCATCTTGTGGGAAAGACATGCTTGAATTCCACATGTATGAGACCCATAAAATCACGAGGTTCACAAAATTCTACCCGATCCACAATTTAGAGGTTTTCTTTTTTTAACATCCTCATTCGTACCATTTTCTTTAGAAATAAAAATAATCTTCTCTCTGATACAAATAACGAAACGGGACATCGACGCAAATGTTCTTAAAACATCACAATTTCCAACACAAGTACACATATGAACAATATTATTACAAAACGTTGTTTCCAGTAATTCTAGCATACGCAATGATTGGCCACAA
The DNA here is from genome assembly GCA_950295325.1 of Polytrichum commune. Taxonomy (NCBI): domain Eukaryota; kingdom Viridiplantae; phylum Streptophyta; class Polytrichopsida; order Polytrichales; family Polytrichaceae; genus Polytrichum; species Polytrichum commune. Next base: position 50,680,408 of record OX485806.1, on the reverse strand, counting down.
TTCACAAGGTGCTACAATATCAACTAAGGTTATTGTTGAAATTCAAAACGCATTCGTACCTGGATTAATTTATGTTATGCTATCTGGAACCACAAATAGGCAAAACCTAAAGATTATAATTAAGAAAATTGGTATCGTCAAATTTCATTCCATGCCCACTTCTTGGCACAACATGATTTCTTCAATTTTTGAAAACACTTGTTGCTTGAATGTTTTTTGTTGAGTGCCGATGTTATACTTTTATTTAACAAGAATGTTGAACATCACCATGCATGAAACGTGCACATGATGATGCTTTCGGGGTTTAATTGAAGAACCTTTGTGAATGCGTAGATTGGTTGAGCTCAACCTAAATCCATTGAATTGCATTGGCCTTAATCAATACTAACATGTGATGTTCAAACAATGGAAATATACATTGCATGCACATTGTTTGATTGTGTGTGGTTGATAAATTTAGTGCACAATGAATGATTTCAAGATTTTCCATGTGGACATAAAAGCAAATCATATATTAAGAAGTCCAAAGTCCAAAGTCCAAATGTTTGCAGGGTAATTTATTGATTATGGTTTTGAATCTCATTACTCCTTATCATTATGGGTCCTGAAGTGTTTCACTCAAGAGTTCCACTTTAAGAGTCACCATGTTAATGGTGCATTGTCTGTAACACTGTCATTCACTACGACTTGACTCCCAAGAAATCCAACCCTGGGTTCATAGCTGACGTGCCAAGTGACCCATGGTATTGCAACACCGCCTCCTCCTCCCACCAACGGTGGGGCCTTGGCCCCAAGTGGCTCGTTGCTCCATGGTCTTTCTTCTTGGTTCACATTCGGATTACACCTAGTGAGGGGCCATGGCTCTCAAAACTAATTTTTTATGAAGTCGGACCATCGACAGACGCCATCTTCCATGGTCCAACTTCATGTCCATAGTGTAAACCAGCCCTCAGGCTTCATTTAACAACACCCACTGACAGGGGAGAGGAAAAGAGGGAGTGAAGAGCAGGTGAGGGAGTGCGCTCGGCGGCAACTGAATCGCCCTGGTTTTGGTGCACAATCCAAGTCACTTCGCTAATTCCATCCATCCGTGCCTAGCCACTCGCCTGGACCAACCGCACCTGACCTATGTGTTTCCCTCTGCAGGTGTCTTGAACTGTTTGTGTTGGCAGGTGGAAACACTAGTCTTACCCGGAATAACACACCTACCAGTCAGCATTCAGAAGCCCTGCGCACATGATACGTTTTCTAAGGCGTTCACCGTTGTGGTTCCCACCACCTGGACGCCGTATCGAAAGCGAGCATATGGCGGTGGTGGCGAAGAGCAAATTTTGGTTTTTACGCCTCGTCCGCGGTGAGAGGCGAAAGTGAAGGCGTGCGCCTTCATGTGCGAGGCCTAAGAGTCTCGACATAAAAACCAGAGAGGAGACAGACAGGCAACCGTGAGTCCGTGACCTTATTTCTGTTTTTGGACCTTGATTGCCTGTTTTTGTGGCTGAAACGGCTTGGCTTCGTTTGGAATATAGTGCCCGCTTTTGGCTGCTGCACCATCCTATCCTAGTTCTCACTACCACATCACAGGACATCAAATCCTCCACCTGGCATATTCCTGCTTTCTCTTGGTTGTTGAGGAAGAAGAATCTTGTGCTCCGGGCTTCGGTTTGCCTCCAGGCACTTGGTTGTCTTGTAGATTTGTGGAGCAGCCGAAAGGATAGGTCGCTCTCCTTGGATGTTTTACTTTCTCGTTCAGCGGGGAGGCTGGCTCTTATTCTTGTGCTGCGTGGTGGTTAAGAATCCTCTTGGCTGCAAGGTGCTGCACAGGCGTTCTAGCCTCTCCGCATTGAGGAGGCCAATCGATTGGACATGTGTGAGTGTTGCACGTCTGTTATTTATTTCTCGACGTTTGTGTTTCTTAGCTTAACACGCGTACATCACAATTTCTATTTGCAGAGTACCAGAACCCCTACCCTCTTCATACGGGCTCCTATTCCCGCCTCTGCGTCGCACCGAAATATTTCCTTCGCTTTAGAATATTGCCGAACACGTGTCTATGTTATGCGCTGATTCTAGAACAACCGAAGCAAGCCGGCCTCTAGCTTGAGACGTTAAGTTTATTTCGACTAGCGAAAGGAGACAAATTAGCTCTAGCGTCCTGCCTGTGCCCTCAGGAGTTGGTGAAAATCAAGGTTTGTGCGGTCTACACATCTGCTTTGAACAATCTCTTGCGTTGCCAAACAGCCCTGCTGGCGACCTCAACCATTTCAGAGATTGATCTCGACGTTCTTCACCTAACATTGGGTTCCATTCAACCTTTAGAAAATTGATTCAGTAGCGCTCGAGCCGAGGCTCCGGCCTCGGCTGCTAGCCAGGAGGGTGTTGCACCGTATATTGTATCCATCTGCGAGGAGAAGGAAATGGCCCCGCTAGCAGACCCTATGCTGTTTGACGGACAATCTTTCTACTCTGAGGCTGCAAAGAAGCCCTGGTCTGTACAGAAATCGTCCCAGCTCTACAGAGTGGAGGGATGGGGCGCACCGTATTTCAAGATCAACGTGCGCGGCAACATTGCGGTGTGCCCTCATGGCACTCGGACTGAACCCAACGATGAGATCGACCTCATGGAGGCTATTGATAAGGTGGTCACAGGCAGGGAACATATCAGTATGCCTCTGATCATCAGGTTTCCCGATATCCTGAAGAACCGGATGGAAACTTTGCAATCGGCTTTCGATGTAGGCATCAAGCGGCAGAGCTACACCGGGACGTTTCAGGGGGTGTTCCCTGTGAAGTGCAACCCGGACAAGTACCTGGTGGAGGAGATCGTCTCCCATGGGCGCCACATGAATTTCGGTCTCGAGGCAGGCAGCAAGCCTGAGCTCCTGCTCGTTATGGCCGCAATGTGCAAGTCCAGCGCCGAGGCTTTTGTGATTTGCAATGGCTACAAGGACGCGGAGTACGTGGAGATTGCGCTGGTTGGGCGGCGCATGGGGCTAAAGACGGTGATCGTTCTCGAGCAAGTGGAGGAACTAGAGACAGTTTTAAGGTTGAGCAAGAGGCTGCAAATCCAGCCGGTGGTCGGCGTGAGGGCAAAGCTGAGCACTAAGCACGCGGGACATTGGGGGGAAACCTCTGGCGAGAAAGGAAAATTCGGTTTATCAACATGCGAGATTGTGCAGGTGGTCCGGAGGTTGCGGAGGGCTAATATGTTGGATAGCTTGCAGCTCCTGCACTTTCACATAGGCTCCCAGATTCCCTCTCTTGGGCTGGTGCGTGAGGGAGTGAGCGAGGCCGCGCACATCTTCTGCGAGTTGGCGCTTATGGGAGCAAATATGAATGTGATCGACATTGGCGGTGGTCTGGGCGTGGACTACGACGGCACGCACTCATCGCAGTCGGAGATGTCTATTGGGTACAATATGGAGGAGTATGCTGAGACGGTTGTAGAAGCAATCAAGAATGCAACCAGCCAGAAGCACGTGAAGCATCCCGTCTTGTGCTGTGAGAGTGGGCGGGCGCTGGTGTCACATCACTCCGTGCTGGTTTTTGATGTGCTGTCTGCTCACAAGAGCGGGAGTGGCATCCCCGGCCATGACCGCGGCATCCCCCTGAAAATCGAGGGGCTTCCGGAAGCGCTGGTGCACCTCCAGGACGAGCTCGTGAGGTGCGTCGGCAGTGGCAGTTATGAAGGGGCTCTGACGTATGCGCGGCAGTTGAAATATCAATGCAGCCATCTCTTTAAGGCTGGTTTACTCCGCTTGGAGGTTCGCGCTGCCATCGACGAGATGCTAGAGATCGTCTCCACCTGTGCAGATCACAAAGAAAACCAAAGCATGAGCACCTGTTTCATCGAAAAGAGTTGCGGTGAGCGACCGGTCTCAGGGGAGAGCTGCAAGGGCGACTACTCCTCGACCTACCATATCAACCTCTCCATCTTCAAGTCCATGCCGGACAGCTGGGCGATTGGACAACTTTTCCCCATTATCCCCCTCCACCGTCTTGAAACGGAGCCAAAAGAGCGGGTAATCCTCTCAGATCTTACCTGCGACAGCGACGGCAAGGTCGCAGCATTCATTGGCAACGGCAAGTACGGGGAGGCCGCGAAGCACTTGTGTGCTCACGAGCTGGAGGAAGGAAAACCTTACTACATGGGTATGTTTCTAGGCGGCGCTTACCAAGAGGTCCTCGGAAGTATGCACAACTTATTTGGCAATCCTCATGTGGTGCACGTAGTGCCATCGAAGGGCGGAGACGGCTTCCGGATATCGAAGGTCCTCCCAGGGCAAAGTTTATCCTGCACGCTACGGGCGATGCACCACGATCCAGAGGTGATGTTTGATGACCTGAAGTGCAGAATTGATGATTATGTACTTCATGGAATGCTTGGCAAGGGGGAGGCAATGAGCGCAATGAGCACTTTGGCCACCAGTTTCCATTCCTACACTTATCTCTACTCCGGGGTGAAGCAGAGAAGTGCCGTTTTTTGTCGTTAGACATTGCAGCAGTTGGTGCCACTATCTCATCTGATCATCTGATGTTTGAGTTGGCTGCAAGTTTTTAGGGCAAGCGCTTGCAACGCACTGCCCGGGAAAAATCATATAATCGTTCGACACTTTACAAATATCCTTCACTATCATGGATACTGCAATCTTCTGTGAAGCTGCATAATTGTGTTACCTTACAGTATTCTTCATTGAATCTTTGCCTGATATCCAGTCCTGCCTCTTTCAGTTTGTGGATACATTGCTCCTTGGATGTTGAGTATCTAAGCAGTTCATTGTTACTTGGTTCTAGTGCAGGAGTTTTTCTATGTCCTGAACGATTTCAATAATGTAATCATTCACGCTCATCCAAGATTTTTGCAGATAGATTTCTGTTCTAATGCTACTCTTCTGTTCCGATTTCTAAGAAGTTTATTGCATAGCTGAGGCTTCTATGATGTTTTGCATCTCTCAGAACCCATTCCAATACGGATGTAATCAATGGTTTCTCTTCAGGGGTGAGGAGTGTGTTGGAGAAACCTCTTATTCCAGTTTGAATGGCAATCTTGATGTAAAATAGACCATTTCATTGCAAGGGTTAAAAATACAAGGGATTGACAAGCTTGACCAGTGGTTGGTGGCAGCTGGTAGTGTTGGGCAACTTGATCTTCAAATTGAAGTCTGACCTTGGAGTGATCTGTATGTACTTAGTAATTGAGGCAATTAGAAAGCACGTAGAGTGGTCCTAAAGAGCACTTGTGATGCATCAACAAACCATGGACGATGACCAGCAGACTAATCTTGAAGCATGTATTGTTATCCTTGTGCACTCACTGGCATTGTTTCAATGTAGATTTTTAAGGATCATTGCTCGTCTGAGTTTCCCTAACACACTTAAGGTAACACCTTTCTGAGATTGAAGCATTCTTGTGGGAGACCTTCTAACACTAATTTTTTTTGAGGTGCTTGCAATTGTGTGTGGAGGAGATACCAAAATCCAATACCACTTCAGACTGGGAGTTTGGGGGGGTTTGCTATGAAATCACAAATACAATATTTTTCTGCCCACAAATTAGGCATGTAGGCTCTCCCATGGAAGACGCTTTTGTTGCCAACGCAATCACATTCTAGATTGAATATTATGTTGGATGGTGAGTGACACTTACTTATGTTGATCGTCACAATTCAACCTTGATGTAGATATTCTATTATCAGATGCTATCTGATGCCTTCATTCACATATCTAAAATTTCTCATTATGATTGCCTAAATGAGTCTAGTTGCACAACCTCAAGTGTGGTGGTGGTAATAGTTACACAACAACGATCCAAACCTAAAGTGTACTGCAAATAAACCTTTGCAAAGAAACACTAAATTTGACTTCTGAACAAATCTCCTTGGCAATGTAGTAATTGGTGAGCATAATAACATGATATGTTACATAATATTGTTTGTTGCTAGGTGAGAAACAACACAATGTGTGAGGAAGAGCAGCGGAGACGAAATAGAACAATGACACTGAAAATCTTTGAAGTGATGACCGATATGTAAAAGGTTTGTTGCATGTCGCAAAACTGCAAAAAGAAGATGGAACATCTCCCTCAAACCTCTATGAAGTACTAACATTGAGGATTTGAAATGAAGGCGGAGGATTTTGCAAGAAGAGAAAAGTGAAAAAAAAATCCAAAACCCCAAAGAAAGTAACCTCACACCTCCTATGTGGTAAGAACAAACAAAGGAGGCTAAGGAATTGAAGTAGTTTAATCCCAAAAATATGATGAGGGCATGTTTTGGAAGGTCTTGGAATAGCTTAAGAAAATGCACTCCTATAAATTTCTAAGCTCTTCAGCATATCCTCTAATGGGGACACATACTCATGTCATTCATGCTCATTGCCAACTCATGACTTATATTGCTTCTTAGAGCCTCTCGCTCATTTCTCTCAGCATATTGCCAAGAAATTAGTCATGGCTTCTGTGAGCAAGAATCATCAACCACCCTTAAATGCGTCCTAGTCCGGGTGGCGGATCCTTCTTCACACACCAAGATCATCATTCATATGTGTGACCTTTACTAGAAGGAATCATGTCCAAATCAACCTTGCAGGGTAGCAGGAATTTCACTGTAAAAGGGCACCGGTATGGGTGGGTAGTAGTCTGTCGGTGCAGTCTTGATGGCCTAGTTAAAAGCCGGGTGATGCAGCCAATAATGCTCTTTTCAACCCCTTGGGGCTTCTGTGGGTGACGATCACCATCCCAAGGGTGACACATACCCTTTGCCCATTCTACCACAATGGGTGGGGTGGAGTGGGTTTTGGGTGACATTAGTTCGGTGCCCTCTTGGTGACATGTGCCGGAATTGGGTGCTTTATGGTGCGCACCATCTACCCGAATCAGTGGACATACCAAGATGGCCACCGTTGTGGGTGCACATATGCCATTCACCTATCATGTGTTGACACGTTGTGCATTAGAGTACATGGAGGGTATGACAAGTTACCCGTTCATGGGTTTAGCATATTGGTCACCGAACTAACCGGCCGAGGGTGGACATATTGGGTGGCATGGTGCACCAGGATAAACCGGGTTGGGTGTCGAGTCTGGTATAGGGTACATATGGATGTGGCATTCGGGTAGATACTCACCCACATGGTCACCACTGCCGGTTTCGCTTCTAATTGTCCTATCCAAGCATGCCACGTCGGTCGACAAGTGACCAAATAGGTGCCATTGTTACCCGTTAGTGGGTGGCATTCAATGGGTGAGGGTGGCTAGGTGTTGGGTGGGCTCGGGTGGGCTCGGGTGTTCAAGGGTTAGTGTTGGGTGGGTGTCGGGTGGGTGTTGGGTGGCGTCCTCGGCGATGGGTGGGTGTTGGGTAGGCCTCCTCGGCGATGGGTTAGTGTTGGGTGAGTGTGGGTGGGTGTTGGGTAGGCCTCCTCGGCAATGGGTTAGTGTTGGGTGGGTGTTGGGTAGGCGTCCTCGGCGATGGGTTAGTGTCCGGTGGGTGTTGGGTGAGCGCCCTCGGTGGATGGTTTAGAGTTGAGTGGGGGTTGGGTTGGCATCCCCGGTAGATGGGTTACTGTTGGGTGGACAATCTCGGTGGATGGGTTAGTGCTAGGCACGTATTCTCGGTGGATGGGTGGATGTTTTAACAACACAATCGTGTGTCTTTAGCCGGTCATTTTGTGGTTTACTTCAAAAAGAAAATGCACATATTGAAATGCAAATATGACTCTTCCCATCGTATCCAAATTCCATGATCGAACATTCAATGGCAAATTCGTGCAAGGTATTAGTGACATCTAAGCTTCTTCTAACCAACCATTATCATGCATTAGATTGTATTAACTATTATCAGTGTTGTGTAGACCATTTGCATCCGGAGACTACATAGGCTACTCAAGAATGTTGTGAAATTCACTGCTTGTCGTTCACATATGATATGGAGTAAACAAACAATCTACATGCAACATCCCCGGTGACAGAGGAGCACGTCCACAAATGTTATTCTACAAGTTCCACAACCCTGCCAATCCTACATCCTCTAATTTCAACCACATTTGATCTTATAGAAAGTCAAAGTTTGAACTTGCCCATAGGAATGCCCAAGAATTAAACCTTCAGAATGTGTAAAGTACTGGACCCAAACTCCAAAACATCAGAAAAATTTATGCTCAATCACCTCGGCAACTATTCGAGCTAATAGTGCAATTCGAAGATCTGCCCTTCCAGCTTGCGCTATTGTCTTCTGATTGTCCAATATTTGCACCAGAGCAACTGTACTCAATGCTGCCTGCTGCTCTCCTGATAGTGGCAGATGTGTGATCACTGGCGCAGGGATTGCAAGAGATGACAAAGTTAATGTGAAATTCCAATTGAGCCATATCAATGTAAGAAGGCACATAATGCCAACGGGCCTATCTCATATTGTGAAACAGTAGGATCGTGTTCTCGTTCTGAAGTCACATCTGTCAAGAACAAAGGAGGTCAACAAATAATAATATTGAGAACCACATTCAGATGCAAATAATAACCAGATCTACTGAGCAGATAATAAGCACTACCGCTACTTACCAATTCCCAACCAATTACAGAAGTAGCCAATCTCATGTTTAATAACAAGAGCTTCAACCCTGGAGCTAAACCTGTGACACACCCAACTGCTTCAAAGTTGACACAGAAGAGTTCATGTCATCTGTTTTTCAAGCAATGACTAGATAATTCGAAATCTCTGACAATTAGGAATTTTACCTTGAACTGGAGAGCATTTGAAAAGTGGCTCTAGGGTCCCTCAGATTAAAAGCTGCAGTGTTTACAATTTCTGTGCTTTGAGGAACCATCTCTGCAGTGACTCCAATTGCCCCATTTGGCATGGGTGACCTAATTCATGGCTCCAGCTTTGGTGTCAAGAGAAGGGTCGCACTTTCTGGGGAAAGTCCTAGTCGTGGCTCTTTTCACCTTGGATCCTGGAATCAATGTATGTCTCTCATCAGTAGCATCTCACTCTCAAAACAACAATCTCCTCCTGTATACATAAGAGAATAACTTTACACAGAACAAGTCATCGGTGTGCACAGAATAAGAAATGCACTTTTCAGTTCATGGATAACACTTGCAACTTGGCTTCCTTGAAGAGGCTCACAATTTGATGTGAACACTATGGCGGCTTCCTTGAAGAGGCTCACAATTTTGTACATTGGTGGATCCCATCATGAGGAGGTACCTTAAGAAACTCATTTCAGGCAGCTCAAGAAGTATAATTTTGAACTGTATACAGTCAGAAATGCCATTGTAGCAAGAGCTACAAATTTCGGGTGGTGGCCATTCAGGTTATCGGATATCCTACAGGGATCCTCCTAGAGCGAAAAATATGGATTCCAGCAAAAAATGCCCAAATGGCTGTCCAATTGAAGGACGTGCCCTTTTTCTACTCTCAAGTTTTAGAAGGGTTTTTGATTTGGGTGAACTGAATCCACACACTTTGCTCACACATAGCAGTGTCCCTATTTGGTCACAGACAATGTCTTCTGAATTTTCAACGTGAAAGATCTTTGTCTTGAATAAGCTACTAGGAGCATATTCCATTTATAAAGTGTTTGTAGGATTTGAAACTGTGGCAATGATTCACATACCTTCAGCAGGGGAGACTTCTTGCAGAGATGAAGCTGAGGAAAGGGTATCCTCGTCTAATCCTAGCAGAAACCGCTGCAAAAGTTGTTGACTTGAAAGGGGGATGTAATCTTGTGTCTCCTTCATTCCAGAACCTCAAAATTTGGAAATCTTCACAACCTCTCCCTCTGCAATATACCAGACACAAGGTGAGAGCAGAGACACAGGCGTCAAAACTCAAAAATAACCTATTCAACAATTTTATGGCAGACAATAACTTGGTCTCATTGCACAGATTCAACACACAAACATTAAAATTGCAAAGTGCTATTTTAGACCTGAATACCACCAGGTAGTATCACAGCAGATAACATCAACTCTGCATTTTTTTTGGAGTTAACCTCCACTTTCCATCTCTTATTGGCAACCTGACATGACATCCCACAAAAAGACGAGGAGAATCAGGTGACTACTGACCCTCAATTTACTCCTCACCTCTTCAAGCATACAAAGAAGTGTAATAGGTTATTGTAGAGGAAGTAAGAGAAAATGTCTTCTCGTTAAAAACAGGGAATGCTTCACAAAGTTTACGACTTATCACCACATACATACCTTGCACCTTAGGCTGGATGCAATTATATGACCCCTGGTGTCAGTCATGTAGGAGAAAAGACCATTCCACGAATGAAGTGTGTCAGGCAGGGCGTTCAAGTGTGGATTGGATTCGGAGATCAGACGGGTCAGAAGGCTATGGATTGCTGACTCCTGGGAACTACTAGAGTACTGTGTACTGTGTCTGTCGAATATGACCAGTCCCTCGTTGGGGAGATTTTATGCGGGGGTCGCTCCAAATTTCTGTGACATCACTGAGAATCACTTGGATGGAAATATTTTGGGGCTTGAGCAACATTCAAGGGTTTTTATTTAAGGGAGGCACTAAGAGTCCTAGAGTGGTTTTTGGGGTGTCGAGTCAGAACCACACACACAATCTTCCAACAGTTTTCAACCCCAAATTAAAACTGCAACAGACAACCACAACGCACATTTCCACGAGATTGACACCATTATTTGATGCTTTGGACCGGACGTGGTAACCGAGACGGCCAATACTTACCTCCACAGGGCCTAGCCGCCAACTGTTGAACCAACAATAGAGGAGGACCATTTGTGATGAAGATGTTGTTGCACTACTCCCAATTTCCTATTTGTCCAGCTGCATTATTTCCTGCTTTTGATGTGTTTAAAGAAGTAGCCTTGGTGTGTATTATAAAGTACGTCGTATCCCTCGTCGTCCCCACAAAAATGATAGTTTACGGCAACCTGGTGTTGGCAGTCTTGGAACTCGTCTACTTCAACTGAATTACTTTTGAACATATGACAAAAAACTCTGGAAGAAAACAACGAAACATTGCAATTTTGAGCATGATAGAAGGGCACAAGACTGTAAACATACCACAAGAGATACAAATCAGCAATAGGAACTTTAAATTGTAACTACGTAGATGCACAACAAGCTCAATGCATATGCTCCACTCTTGCAATCCACTTTACACTAAACCTGACAGGTGGCTTTAACACAGACAAACAATAAGACTTTTAACACAGTCAAACACGCAATGCTTCATGCTGGACATATAGTACCACTACGTGTGACAAATTTCACCGGATGTGTGGGACTCACATATACCCACACTAAGGCATTCTAGTACACTATTTGACATATTGGTTGTCATTGCTCGATTACTTCCTTTTCCACTAAGTGATTGCTTCACATTCCACAAGAAACACCCGAAGGACAGTGGCTTGTAGTCTGACCATCTACTGACCAAGAAGCCAATCACACTTCCCATAACACAGAACTCACCGCTCGCTCGGCTTCCTTTCCGGTGCTCAAGAACAACATTTAGCAAGGACAGATAGGCTGATAGGTGCAACTGCCATTCCACTTGAAAAGGTGCACTCCCAAGCTGGGGTGCTGCTTCATGAGCACCATCTTGACTTGATTTATCAACACCAGGAACTGTTTCAGTCTTATGACTAATATCCTCAGCTACTGAGTTGCTGTGGAGATTTGAACCAAAAACTTTCTATATTCGTTCATCAAGTGCCAAACTCATTTTAGAACCTCTTGGCATGCCAAAATGATTTTGACCCTCAATGAACTCATACTACATGTTCTTTGTTCAAACCTCCACACCAACTCCAAGCATGCTCTGAATACTTACCAAACATGGAAAATGTTGCACGCATGATAGCCAACTCCCAACCAAAATTCCCATTGCATTATTATATAACTCAGATAAATAAGTTATTTCCCTTTGAAAAAATAGGTTCATTGATGTTATTTTACGACAACCACTTTACAAAAATAAAACAAAACACTTGTGTGAGGAAAATTATTTGACCTACACCATGCTGCAACTCCCACTAAAAGTATTGGCTTTCGCCGCAAGCTATAGTAAAACTGACCAATTCATTCAATTGGCAACCTCCTTAATTACATGTAGTGGTTGGAAAACTTGATGCTCAAACAACCCTCTTCCATTTGTGTGCAGGTAATTGAAAAAGTGTCATAGAAAACATGTTAAAGTATACTAGGTATTCCATACCTGTACTTCTTTTGGGCACACCAAGAAGAAGAGAGTGATCAAGCAACAGTCGCAATACCGGCTCCGTGCGAGAATGCAAACCAGAGGAAGGACCCTTCAAAGTATAGCAGAACAATGCAGCACAACCAGAAATGTGTAGAAGCTAAAGCTAAAAATTTGAAGCAGAGCAAAACACCCACTTTCAAAGCAGTGTTATTTCTCCCATCTGGTCCCCAATTCAGCAAAAAACCCAAGTGAAAATGCTACTGGCTAATGAAGAAATTGTTAAGGGATACTACAAACTTGCACAATAATAGAGCTGTCATTCATTTAACGGGACTTTGGGTCGGGAGCTAGTTGTTTTGCATACAACACTTTCCGTGTTCAGTAAGTTTTGAGCATGCATCTAACCACCCCCCACTCCAATATAGGTGCTTCATTAAGATAAGTAACCAAATTAGTCATGTCTACCTTATTTACTACACAACATCTAATTCCTGGAATACTCCTGGAGGAGCTTGTAGTGCTGTCAATTTGTTTCTGCCTTCATGATTGCCACCACCCTTACAGTGTGTATTTTCTTGCTTTTTATCAGTTTAAGTAGAACCAAAAGCAGCAGTGGATTGGCAAATGAAGGACATGTTCTAGAAGGATGAATCCTACAAATTCGAAATCCCTGAACCCCAGCTGAGAAGAAGTCGATCACCTTGCCATATTTGAGACTCCGAGTGTGCAAGTGAAGGGATCCATCCTGTTGCAAAGTCTGCACTTCGGCCTGTTTCACAACAGTGGAATTTAAAGCAATTTCATCCTTCAATACTAATGCACCATTTTAACAGCTCTCTGTAAATGGACTAGATATATTAGTTCGAAAACAAAGTATACATGTTGCTTTACACATTTCTTATCAATCCAGTTGACAATAACTGCTTTCTGAACTATAACCACCACCACCCTACACAGATAGTCAGGTTCTCTTGCAACTCACACTGATAAGGTCATTCTCGACATACAAGTCTCACATATTCTGCTCATCTGCAGTTGTGCATCTTCTCTGCAGCAACATTTACAATTGCAATATACCAGACAAAAGGTTAGGGCAGAGACACACGAATCAAAATTCAAAAGTAACCTATTCAACAATTCAATGGCAGATAATCACTTGGTCGCATTGCACAAACTCAACACACACACATTAAAATTGCAGAGTGTTATTTTAGATCGACTCAATAATGTGGACGCATGATATGGAAGCCACATTTGTGACATCTTGGGCTACCCATGAACTGGGCAGGGTAAAGCAATACCTAAAAACCTACAATGGATGTCTATTGCTGGACCGAAGCTTGCACCTGCTTGTCGTCCATGCATTTAAACTAATGCCAAGAGCAACCGCAATACCTATGAACAGAGTCCCAAAGCTGGAATTTCTGTGAGGTTTACTCTTACTTTTTATCAGTTTAAGTAGAGCTCAAAGCAGTAGTGGATTGGCAAATGAAGGACATGTTCCAGAAGGATGAATCCTACGAATTCAAAGTCCCTAAACCCCAGCTGAGAAGAAGTCGATCACCTTGCCATATTTGAGACTCCGAGTGTGCAAGTGAAGGGATCCATCCTGTTGCAAAGTCTGCATTTCGGCCTGTTTCACAACAATCGAATTTAAAGGAGTTTCATCCACCAATACTAATGCACCATTTCAATTGTTCTATCAATGTCGGGTTGATTTGGATTGGTTAATTCCAAAACAATCTATTTTGTTTCAATATTGCTCAGCAACTACACTCAAACACCTAGACAATGTTTTGGAAAATTTACATCATAGTATAACAATCTCTAGAATCACCAAGACACTTACCAAATGGGCAGCATAGACATCACTTCCCAATTGAGCCTATACTATCAACAGCAGCGCGGCGATTTGTAGCAGAAAAACCATCTTCAACCTAAACACCCTGTTGCAATTGGAAGCATATCAGATGAGTGTTGACCAAATATGTATGTAGACATGCATCTTGCAACCCAAATTGTTTGACCAAAACCTACTTGCAAAGTTACATGGAAAGGTTAACAGTCCAAACATGGAAAACCCCAATTGCAGAAAGGAAGCAGCACGTCAAAGGGTTAACAGTCCAAACATGGAACAACCCAATTGCAGAAAGGAAGCAAAACATTGCTGAAGACATTAATCTCCACACACATCTGGAAGTTATGAAAGGGCCCATGCTGTGACGTGCGGGACTGGAAACAAAAATAACTTTATCATCCACACGCTCCCTCCATGAGGATTGGGGGTGGATATTGTAGCAATTGTCAATGGCAAGAACTAAGCTCTTGTGCAACAATCTTAAACGTTACACAAATATATCTGATCCAATACCACCACAAATGTAGCCAAGATATGTGCAACTCTTCCTTTAATGAAGTTGGAATGTGGCACGCACTGGACGAACACAAAAATACAAGGAAACCCTAATAATTGCAATCCCCATTGCATGCACTATCCAAAAAACTTGGGAACTGCCGGGGTTTTGCGATGCATTTCCGGGCGACATCTGGTGACAGCACAAAGTTGTGCCTCTATAAATTTGTAGAAGACATGAAGCATTGGGTGGTTGGTCTTTAGGAATTGCGCATTGTCCGTGCGCACGACTTGTCGATGCAAGTCCTCCCACAACCCATAGGGCATGTCCACCTCCCTCCCTCCCAGTACTGCCACATGCTCATGCTGGAAACCTATATGACTGCAAGGGGGGTTGGTTCGGGTGTAGGCATGTCTGGGTTTTTTCCCCAGCCTGGCGAAAAATTTGTCCTCTCTCCAGGAAAACATGTCATACTGAACCAAGGAGAGGATAGCCGCACGGAGGTCTACCATATTCCTATCTGGAACAACAATGGTTGCAGGATGGGGGGAAGGAATTAGCATTGGTACAGCAAGGAGAGCCATTTCAATGGGGACGATCCCAGAGGACCCTGATGGAGATGGGAAACCCAAGCAGTCCAGCATTCGCTCCGCCGCCAAAGAAACCTCGTACTCATGGATGAGATCTTTCATGGTTTCCAATTGGCTCTGCAATTTGTGGTTCACAAATGCAAGTTGACGGCCCACAACCACAATCTCACGCTCTATCGGGTCACCCTCGGAGCCAAACATCACGAAAGGTGGACAACAAACAAGGGTTTGAGGAGGTTGCTTGGATTTGTACTCCACATACCCACAATTTCCTCACAAAAAAAAAGAATTTTAATTTGACACACTCACAACAATGCAAGCATCAGCTGCACCTCACACAAAATACTAGAATGGGGGTTGCCAACTTGCTGGTCCTCCAAAAAACGGCATCGAAACAAGTTGCACAGGGAAATATTAGGTATTCAAATTTAGGGTTTGGAGGAGAACAGGTGGGTGTGATTGTGCAGGCAACCATTGACCACATGCCAAAGATCCAGTTCGGGCAAACGGAAAGAGATGACTCTCTAACCTTGCATTATCTAATGTGACTCGATGTCCTTGTATTATCAATAATAAACTGGAACCTGGGGCACCTGTGCAAATTGTAGTTTTCATTAAACATTAAAATGTTTTTTTGTTTTATGTAGTCCAACCTCCTGAATCTCTATTAAATATTCTCTAATATGTAAAGCTAGAGTATTGACTTCTTCAGCTGTATTTTTGTTATGGTAGGTGTTGCGATATTTACACTTGGAAATTTCTTAAACTTTATTTCATTCAGCTATGCTGCTCAGGTGAACCTTGGCTCTTCATTGACTAAATGTTTTGGACACTAACTAACTTCTAGAGTTGTAGATGCTGCCCATAGTGTGGAATTGATAAGGCATCACATGAACTATTAGATCTTATTATTCCTTTTCTACTTATTTGGAAATCATTCATGATTAAATCGATCAGTTCTACCTCATGTGACTAATCATCATTACTCATCGTTTGCAGTCATTATTGGCAGTTTTGGGATCAGTGCAGTTTGTCTCTAATGTCTTTTTTGCTTACCTCATGCTCAATGAGGTTGTTACCAGTCAGTAAGCATCACCATCCAGCTTGGGTGTTACATGTGACATTTTGAATTATGATCATGCATGTTTTCCCTTAGTTGTACATTTGTTACAGAGTGGTGTTCGCCGTACACATATGAGTCAGACATAAAGGATTGTAACACTTACCGAGATGTCCAAATATATTATTGTATTCCTGAATACTGTGTAAATTATGCAACGATGCAGGTGGGTGAAAAGGGAGTGCAGATGTCAGGAGGCCAAAAATAGCGTATTGCAATTGCCTGAACCATCATAAAAAGTCCTCCTATACTTCTCCTCGACGAGGCAACCAGTGCTCTCGATACAGAGTCTGACCGAGTAGTTCAACAAGTTCTTGAGAAGGCTGCACTTGGACGAACTACTATAGTAGTCGCCCACAGACTCTCGACAATTCGTAATGCTGACATAATTGTTGTGTTACAATATGGCAAGGTAGTCAAGATGGGAAGTCACGAGGATTTATTGAATATAGGCGAGATGGGAGTATACTATGCAATGATTAACATGCAAACTCGTAGACAGGTACATTTCCCTGAACGACTAAATCTTATGAGCATTCTCCTGACATGTGTGTGATGGTAATAACTAGAATTGGCCAAGTTCAGATATTCTATTGTCTCCCTACTACATTTTGAGCCTCTGTGACTGACGTTGTGTGTGAATATATTTGGTGTTTATTTACAGGACGAAGAAGCGGGAGTAATGGTTGCTGACATTGAACCTGAGGGCCCTCTAGAGCACGGAGAAGTTGTAAGAGCCAGCTATGGACTCGGTCATTCAAAGAAGTCCAACTCCCGAAGGAGTTGGGATAGCTTGGAAGTCCAAAATGCACAACACTTTGGCCTTAAAAATATCGCCACCCCGGAAGATATTACTCAAATCAAAAGCCTTCATTCACACGCATGTTATGGTTAAACAAACCAAAATGGAAAGAAAGACTGTTGGGGCTTCTTTGAGCTATTGGTTTTGGATTTACCAACCCATTATGCGCTTATGTTATCGCATCGATAACAATAGAGTACTATGCAAACCAACCCACGGCCCATTTATGGCACCTGGTTGGAAAGTTTGCAGGAATTCTAGTTGCACTGGCGTTTTTCTTCCTTGGAACGAATGTGCTTCAGCACTACAATTTTGCAGCTACAGGAGAGAAGTTGACAAAAGGCATCCGAGAGCGAATGTTGGGGTCTCTGCTGCAATTTGAGTTGAGCTATGTGTGTGTGCCGGTTGTGTAGGCACCCTAGGGTTTCGTATGGAACAATATTTCCTATCTGTGCAGAAACCCGTTCATCTAGGAAAATCGGGTTATGATGGGTAGCAGACACCCTGGGAGAGTACAAACCCATCAAAGGGAAAGAGAGGAAATGATCAAAATAATTGTGCCCCGGGGGGCGCCAATGACACCCAAGATGGGTGTCAAGCCACCCAACATGGGTGCCAAGCCACCGACATATGATGGCCACCCTCGGTAGTGCATTGTGCAACCCATGAACACCAACCCGCTTGCAACCCTATGCCCAAAACCCAAACCCGACACCCAAAAACCGCCACCCAAAGGCTACCAAAACGGTGGCGGTCACCCGAACGGGTTGACATGGCAACCGTCACCCAAGTAAACCAAGTTACACCCAACTTTTGCTGGCATATACCCAAACTGCAGTCGCGGCGGTAGTCAGACAACGGGTTTACAGTCAGAATGGCAGTGGACACAGACCCTACCATCACCGCAGAGGAGGGTTGATTTGGACACGATTCCTTCTAGTGCTTGTTCCATTTGAGGGTAAGAGAAGTGGTGTGTATAACACCTTTTTTATTAACCATATGAGCATTTACAAATGCTCCATCCCCATACAATATCAATTACCTACTAATCAATTGAATTCCTTCCACATTCTAGCCTAATTGCCCCATTCCTCCACAAGCGGGGAATCCGGCTCAAGTCCTACCTCTCGCCTCCCGTTCTAGAATTTCATCCCTTACGAGCATCCGCTCAATTGCATCCTAATCCACTACTAGCTTAAGCCCTCTTTAGAATTAATTCAATTATAGCTGCTACTCATCTAACATTCACCGGAGAACCATTATCTGATGGTCCATTACTAGTGACACCCCGTATTATGGCAACTGCATTGCCACTCGGTGTGATGCCCCCTGCAGCTCGATGCATGGGGGTTCCATGGGAACAAACCATGGTATGCTGCTCCTTTAGTTGGAATGATCCTCGGCAATGAACATCTCTTCTTGCTCACAGTCCTCCTGTACACCTCCAGTCCGATCCCACATTGCAGATAACCCACCTGAAGCGCTGAACCCAATGTTCCTTTGTTCCCGCTTGGCCCTCACTCCCACAATCCACCTGTTGCCTTGATTGAGGTGCACTTAATCTCTCACCGCACCGCCATTGCAACAGGGTCGAGTGAAATTCAAAGGGGACTCACTCTGCAATCCCAAGTTATACCAACTTCTAAAATCCCACGTGTTTTTGAGGAGGCGAAGCAACACCGATAACACAAGGACAAAACATACTCAAACCCAGGGAGAGTTACTCAAGGCTATGCTGACTGCAACCACCTACAACTCCCAGTTCGTTAAGGATACACTTCGACAGTCTCTCAAGAGTGAAAAACCTACTTATGAACTCCACCTGAGGTTAACGATGAGATCCCAATCCTGTTAGTGGCCAAAAATAGCCCAACTCCCACATCTGCGAAACACCCACTCTGTATCCCACCAGAAATAGTCTCGAAGGAGGATGCACAAAGACAGACAAAATGTCTGTACTTCTGCACCCACTATCAACAATAGGGTTAAGCTAGACTTACCTTCCGCACAAAGTACAAAACCTGGACCATTCAGGTTGTAGAAACGCACTCATGAACTTCCACAAAATGCTACCAAACAATGCAAGAAAGAATACTTCTTAATCCTCCGAACACTTCCCCCAACTCTTGTTTCCTAAACTCCATCTGAACCCACTCAAGGAGCGAGTTGTTTCTGCAACCTATCTTGACCTTCAATGAGCTTAGCTTGCCTTACCTTACAACACAAGGAGAAGAGCAAAGGACCCTATCTACGACCCTTGGGACACGAGAGACTACGAAACAGAGAGCAGAAGACTACTGATTTGCATAGACACACTCCCTCAGTGAACCAAAATCTTGACGATCTAAAATGCACTGTTGTGCCACCCTCCCCGAACCTCTCGCACCCTTATAAAAAACGTAAAGAAACTTGCCATACTCAAGAAAAATCTCCCAACTAGCTATATCCAATCTCTTTGACCTACTTGCTCCTGACCCACTACGCGTGCTTCGCGATCAATAAGATCATGTTACCTACGAGCTGCTGGAGTAGATCAGGATGGGCGCTCCCATTAACAAAGCAAGTGGATCACTACCTTACCAACCTTCCCCTGCTCCTTCCTTCGTGTCCCTCCTGAGGATCCTCGACAAAATTCCAACACTGGCAATCTACACCTACCTCAAACACATCTAGTCAAACATATTTCCACCTTCGTGAAAACTGTAGTCGGTGAATACATGCCATTGCGGGATGAACATGGAAGCAACCTGCACTTAGCCACTTCCCTCTTCACTTAGACCAGACTGTGCAATTGCGACGCAATGCAATCCACCAGCCTACCAGCTCAACCTACTCAAATCCGCACAAGTTGCACGATGTGAAGACTGAGAAATCGACACATTCTTATTGTTGTTACTGTGTTTACATGGACTTGTGTATGTTAAAACTCAAAACTTGAAGGGAGGTTAGTGAGTGGAATGGCCATGGAACCATTTACAAAAGATCCTATCACCATAAATGCTCATTTTCCTCGTTGTTGGTCATGCTTGGAAAGGAAATCAGATTCATCACTCATCACCGATCTTCTTCTTGCCATGCTCTCATAGTTGGGCCGCATGCCGCTCTCTCATTGAATCCTTCATTATTATTCTTCAGCTCCTCTTTTCTTTCTCCTCCTCTCTGCTGCTTCCACAGGCAGCGATGACCACAGAACCGAGACTTGAGATCTTGGCCGAATGTTTGTGCGTGTGTCGATTCCACTATTGCGACGCACCAGGGACACGAGAGCTCCCTCCCTCTCTTCCTATCTTGACTTTGATGTCCCTAGCTAATCATTCGGTCGCCCTTAGCTTGTCAATTCCCCATCGTTTGAACGCCCACATCCCTTTCTTTCTAATTGATCCCACTCTCTTAGCATTGACTACCCTATGCACACTCATTTTGAGTTGGGGCAGCGCTTCCGCCTCCTAACCCCAATGTCCCTCTCTCCTTTCTTGCACACCCCCCACCCAAAAAAATGAGCCTCTCCTCTCCCCCTTCTCAGACCCCTCCAACTCCTTTTTATTTTCCGCGATGCCCGGCATCTTCGGGCGGCCCGAAGGAAAAAACGGGTTT
Organism: Polytrichum commune; assembly: GCA_950295325.1. Lineage (NCBI taxonomy): Eukaryota > Viridiplantae > Streptophyta > Polytrichopsida > Polytrichales > Polytrichaceae > Polytrichum > Polytrichum commune. Next base: position 50,659,768 of record OX485806.1, on the reverse strand, counting down.
TGGCCTTCTTCCTTGGCCTTCTCCCTTCTTAGACCACCCCCCCTTTGTCACACATGGCAATCGCACTCACCTTTTTATTTTGATTCATCTTTTTTTCTCTCCTCTTTAAGGGTGAGGTTAACCTCTTTAATTTGCCTTTTCACTTCCCAATAGTTGTGTTAGGGTTAATTAAGATGTGGGCACATTTTTAGGGCTCACAACTTCTTCAAAAAAAATTCGCAATTTTTTACAAATTATTCTCTCTCATATCAGTGTAATTCTAACAACTCTTGGACTTTCTAAGTCATGACGCCATACTTGACTCATAGCCATAGTTTTGATAGCTTAAAAAAATTCATTTTGCTTCAATCTACAAATAATAACTATTGGTGTTCCATTTCAAATATACCAAAGAAATTGCATCTAAGATTGATCCATCCGTACTTTTCACTTAAGAGTTAAAAATATTGTCAATAATCCAAACCACTTGGTTCCACAAAACTATTGCTTTATCCTCAAACATCTCACTTGGGATTTACTCACTAAGCCAATCTCCATAGTCAATTTGTATGATTTGATGCTAAGAGCTTATAGCCTACTATCTTGAAGCTTTGAAAAATATAAACAACCAAATTAACATGTCTTCTTCCTTGTCACTTTCTTGTAGGAGACAATAAAGTGGAGGATGGTTGTTGCACCCGATAACCAATTTTGAGCAGCTATAACCTCCATTTTTTTTTCCTAAATAAGAAAATGAACACCAAATCTTGGATAGATATATTTTTAAGAAAAACAACATTGACTAGGCTATAGCCAGAAAATGTGGAGTGCACTTTTGCATAAAGGCAAGAACGAATTTGCTTAGTCAAACATTCAGGTTTCATTAAAACCAATCACTACAACAGATTGGGTATTTTGTGACTAGGGAAATATGATTGGGGATGACTGGTGACTACAGGCAGTCACATTTTGCCAGGCCTCGACCTTTGGGGGGTACAAAATTCAAAAATATGACTCGCAGTCATATTCGGTAAATGTACTGTATACGGCGTATGGGAACGACGGGTGCCGTTATGGGGAACGACGGGGAACGTGTCTTCTGGACGCCCAGTCATATGTGGCAGTCACATTTTTCTGTGAGTCATATTCTTCAGTCACATTCTGACGGGGACCTTTTTTCCCTTTTTTTGGGCAACCCTTGAAAATTCAGGTTGCCCTAGACGGGCCTCTTGTGCTTTTGCCCCATGACTCATTATCTAGTATTATGGTTTGGAGTATTTATTTAATAATGACGGATTTTGGTCAAAATTAAGTACTTTGTGTGTTATAGTATGAATGACAATGAAAATTGGGAATGGCCCATGTTTATTTATTGAATAATTAATTGATTGATGTTTTAGGGAGTATAAGGGGGAAATTGGGGAGGAAATTTGAAATTTACTATTGCCAAGAGACTAATTGAACATGTATACAATTGAACTTAAATATATACCCACCTAAGTTTCATTTATACAACTTCTTGCTCGGACGGGAAGTCAATCACCGTCCGAGTCGCAATACTCTAAGGCATCTACCGATGCGTCGTCCGGTCCCTCTAGACATTCTAATGCCTTAGCAACCACTCCTGGCCCCACTTCCACTGCATCGCCCAATATGGGTGTCTTCAGTACGATATTGTCATATAAGCCCGTCACTTGTAATCCGGGAAAATCAGAAGTCCTACCCAGTGCTATGCATTGTACTTCATCCGGTCTTTGTTGTTTGGAGAATACCCGAACCCCTCTCGGTTTCTTGCGCAAAACAACTTCCCATCCACACTTCGCTACGTCGGGTGCAAAAAAAATTTGTTCGATGTGGAGAGGAAAGGCAAATGATTGTACTGAGTAAGGAATCAATCTGTCAAAGTTTACAATGGTGAAACCATAGTCATCGCGCTTCATCGTGGCCCCATCTCCCTTAATGTTTGCAACGACCCAATTGCAATAGAGGACCACCACCTCAAAGAATCCATAGTCTACGGATAGGATTTCCTCCACCCAACCCACGTACTCCAACTCTGCTGCCTTTGGATTTGTGTCCTTCAGGCCCAAGCGACATAATTGTCGAAATGTTACGGCCACCCCATAGTCCATCGTTGTCAATTGCGCATGCGCGCTGCGGACACGGATGTGGTTTCCAAACGCATACATGTGACTTCGCTGCATCTAATGGAGGTAACATCAAGGCCCTAACGTCTTCTTCTACCTCATCAGTCCCTTCTTCTATGGCGTGCATCACTGCTTTTGGAAACCAAATGTAAAAATCCTTGTCGCGCAACTCCGCTGGGTACATTACCCGCGCCTTCCGCTTCTTGCGCCTGTATTCGTGCCGCTCATATTCCCGCCGTAACATGTCATCCTTGTGTTTCCTGCATTTTGGATACAACCCAACATATCATTACTTGTGACTCGCTGAAATCACTAAGGGCAGTCATAATTGCATACAACAGTAGTCGTAGTGTGTCGTGATAACTACAACAAAATACATATTTTACAACTACATTTTGTGACTGTACTCAGTCATAAATCCCAAAATATGACTGAGTGCAATCATAAATTTTGGTCATAAAAGATGCATTTTGTTGTAGTCCGCATGGATTGGAGTGTTGTTCTAGGAGATGTGGTGCATTTAGGGTTCTTCCACTAAAATATGAACTCACCTCCTCCACTCCTCCAGTGGTGTCGCATTGTTCACCACGAACTCATGTATCCATTGTCGAAGGTCGGGTGGGAGATGACGCGCCCGCGCGCCACCTTCGAGGATCTCATCATACATTGATGGGTCTTCTTTGTCATCCCACACTCTTCGAGTGGTGACTGTATATTCTTGCATATACTCCGTACAAAATCCCAATGCCTCTACTATGGCGTAGCCTTCAGCCATGCAACCCTCTGGCCGAGTACGGTTTCGGACGTACCCTTTTAGAGTCTTCAGGTACCTCTCTATAGGGTACATCCAACGTGTATGTACGGGTCTACAAATTTCCACTTCCTCCACGAGATGCAGGACCAAATGGCTCATGATGTCAAAAATGATGGCGGGAATTCTTTTTCCAACATGCATAGTGCTATGGCCGCTTCACACCTCATCTCCTGTATTGTTGCGGGATCAATGGACTTAGCACACACCCTCCTGAATACACGGCTCAACATTATTATTGATGTCCGCACTTCCTTTTCCATTGTGCAGCGCACACATAGTGCCAACACTTGCTGCATGAGGACATGGTAGTCATGGGATTTCAAGCCTTTTATGTGCCCATCCATGTTTACGCGCTTCTTCAGCTGTCCCACATAGTGGGTGGGGGTTCGCAATGCACGCACTTGCTCCACAAAGATTTCACGCTCTTCTTTCGTCAGAACGTACGAGGACCGAGGTAGAATCACGCTACCGGGTTTTGTTCCTGCTACGGGCCAAAGATGCTTGCGTATACCCACCTCCTTCATATCCAGACGAACTCCAAGTGTGTCATTCTCTCCAAATATGGTTTTCATCACATTTTCAGCGATGTTTTTCTCACAGTGCATAACATCCAATGTGTGTTGAATTAGAAGATCCTACACAATGACTCGAGCCAGTCAGAAATTTGCCGGAGTGAATCACAATATCACTACGTGCAATCATGTGACTGTACATGACTACATCTACTCACATAATACTCATAAACAATATTACTATATGCAATCATGTGACTACGTCCACTCCCTTAATTCTCATAATAACATACACGTGTATACCGTACGTTAAGGGCAGCTTCGGCACAAAATAATTCTAAAAATAGACGCCGAAAATTTTGGAAAATTATTGACATTTTTTTCCGAATATAAAATTAATTAATTTTCAAAATTGCCGAAAAGTAAGAAATTTTAACTTCTCACTAGAATTTTACTTACACTGGAAGCATATATGAATTCTGAAGGAGAGAAGGTGCTCTTTTTGTAATCAAGCTCACTTACATTAGTCCACAAAGAATATGGGTTAAGAAGTAGCAAGACTCTAAGTGAGGCTTTTCAAATGTGTTGTACACAATTTTTTGGAGTCCAATTGAGCATAGAAGATGAAGTTTTATAGAATTTTGTCCAACTAACAAAAGTTGAGAAATCAAGTAATCTTCCACCTCCAACAAGTTTTGTGTCAAAATAAGTCTTTATGCGAAAGATATGGACAAAACATTGCAGCCGTGTAAAGATCAAAAAATTAAAATGCGTTCATAACAGTTTTTCGGAGCTCATTTGTGCATAGAAGATCAACTTTTTTGGAATTTTGTTGCGCTAAGAAAAGTTTAGAAATCAAGTAATCTTCCACCTCCAACAAATTTTATGTCATTTAAAGACTCTATACAAAAGTTATGCGTGTTATAAAAATGAAGTCTAACTAGGTGCTTCACCTCAAACTTTACATATCCCATATGCATTGTTGAACACAACTCCACTCTACTTGTATAAAGCATAGAACATTCTCAACTCTTCACAAAATCGTGAAAGATTTATATCTTTTGTAAAACTCTTCACACAAATTGTGAAATCGTGAATGAACATCCTTGTTTACTGTTAGATAATAACTTCTTGGATGTATGCCGAAATTGCATTATTAAACTATTTAAAATGCCGAAATTTTTAGTAATTGTTTTTTTGTCGCCGAACACTGTTTTTTTACTTTTAATAATTATTCGGCAAGAGAGCGCCGAAGCTGCCCTTAAAGTACGGTAGACATGTCTATATAGACATGTCCTCCTCTTCACTCCGTGATCATGTACGGGGTCTGTCGTCTGTCTAGTTTGGTTTCTGTAGTGTTTTTTTGTCCACTCTTCTCGCTCGTTCGCATATCGCAATTGCTCTCGACCACTCATCCTTCTTGGCGGTGGTCTCATCTCGGGCTGCCCATCAAAATTGGACCTGTGTCGTCTCCATTGGTGGGTCATTGGCAATTGTCGTCTATGCCCAAGGTAAACATTCTTTTTCAACGCTTTGGAACGCTGTGTTGTCAGGTTCGGGCCATACACAGGGCAAATCCTATGTCCTTTTGTTACTTGCCCGGAAATCAATCCGTACGCCGGGAAGTCATTCACCGTCCACAAAAGCATGCCATGTAGCTTAAATGTTTTCTCTTTGGAGTTTCCTTGTGATCCGTCCAGGCAGTCGATCCCTTTCAAAAGCTCTTGGAGCTTCTCAATCAACGGTGCCAGGTAAACATCCACGTTCCTATCCCTCACACTCTATTTTCCTGGTATGATTAGTGCAAACATCATGAAGAAGTTTTTGGTCACTAACCACGGGGGGAGATTGTAATTCAGCATGACCACGGGCCAAGTAGAGTGGCTAAGACTTTGGTTCCTAAATGGATTTACGCCATCCAGTGCAAGGCCAAGCCTAACGTTCCGTTCATCTTCCGCAAACCACGGCCACCTATTATTTACGTAGTCCCAAGACTTTGAGTCCACCACGGACCTCATCACCTTGTCCTTACTTTTCCCACCTACATGCCACTTCATTAGCTCCACGATCCATGTGCAGCTGTACATCCTTCGCAAACGAGGAATCAAAGGAAATTGTCTCAAAACTTTGACTGGAATTGTTTTGGAGTTCTCTACAAACTGCGATTTGTGGCATGTTGGGCATTCCGTTGCATCCTCCAATTCTTTCCGAAACAAACAACATCCATCTCTACACGCATATATTGAGTTGTAGGACAACCCCAACTTCATCACCAAGCCTTTTGCCTCGTTAAATGATTTCGGTAGTGTGTTGTCCTTGGGTAAAATTATCTCCTTCAACAACTTCAACAACTCATCCACAAAGTTGTTTGGTACGGCGAAGGTGGTGCAACACAATAGTATCAAGAGTGTCGATGTGAGACAGTTCGAGGGGCTTCCCTCATAAATAGGAGTTCCAGCTTCGCGTAACAGACTCTCATGGTTTACCCTACTAGGGTCCTTGCTGTTCATGGTGCTCCTTCTTGTTTTCATGGGGTCATTCATTTCTTCCTTTTCCTCGTCGCTATCTTTAGTGTCGGGCGTTGGGAAACCATCCTCCCCTTCATGGCCTTCAACCATTGCATCCCCGAGTCCGTCAACATTGAGGCTATCGTACTTGCCAAAACATTCTGCTACCATACGTAGAACCTCAACTTCTCCATCTTGTCCATCGTTTGGGATGGGCTTATGGCTTGTCTGGCTTGCTTGACCACTCCTCAGTGCATGGGAGAACAAGTCAATCAGGCTGTACTCGTCTTGCAGAGAGTCGTAAATTTGTACACATGTTATATATCTGTGCTTTGGCTGAAACATACGACAAGGATGTATAACAATGTCATTTATAAAACATTGATTGTATATAACATGGACATGTTATGAACTGATGAAAATGACAAGGAGCAATCATAAGTAGTCTTGTATCACATGGATGAGTCATAACTTTGTGACATCTGTGTTACGGGGTTGTGTCATAAAATGTCCGCTCTATCTAACAATGAATTGTTATAAAACGCCGAATATAACAGGGACGTGTCACATACGTGGGGGGGTGTCCACAAGTTTTTGCAACTACAATGTGTCAGGAACATGAACTCCCATGCAACACACAAATACAAATAATGTATGTGAAAAAATTATCATGTTCCTCGTATACATGTATGCCGTGGTCGGGACTTTTGATACAAAATTTTGTCAATACAGAACATGACTTGGTCTAGTCATGTTAACGAATACATGACTACATGTAGTCATTCCATGGATGGATTACTGGATGTCAGCCTACAATGCGGTATGCGGGTTCAAAGAGTAGTGTGCATACAGTTCTTCTCCGACCAAAATGTCCTTCATGGCTATGGTAATTACATACCTCCATTCCTGTTTGTTCCAGGGTTTTGGCAACATGCGAAATTCCCACACCACATTTCCTATCTCTTTGCGCCCTATGGAACTATTTATGAAACCAGCGACATTCCCCTTCATTACATCTCCATCGATGTACAAGTCCGGCTCAACTTGCATTGCATATGACTTCACTCGAGGTCGTGCCTTCCTCAAAGCTCTGTATTCTGCCAAGGAGTATTGTGGTCCTACGAAGGGAAGCAGTTCCTCTCCCTCTTTGGCGGTTTGGAGTGCAAATAGACCCCAACCCATGAATGGGAAATTGGACACCCTTACTTCCCATTCTCTGTTCCAATATGAAAACTGTGTAAGTTTTGGGATGGGCCCATCACACCACTGTCCGTCATACACGTTTGACCGCCATGTCTACAAGGCCCGTACTCTTGCAGACGTTGTCTTTGGCATGGAGTGTATTGGTGATTCGTATCCTCCTAGAAGGTTTTCAGGGATGTCATGCAAGCAGCTTTTACTATGGGTCTCCATCGGGCCTACAAAATTCATATGCACAAATATGAGAGCTTGCCCAACGCAGGACCACCCGCTTACGCTCATTCAATAGTCATTTGTTGGAGTGACTTACCAAGATAAAGGCTGTAAACACAGGGTCCCTTTTTTTGCTGCGAATATGCTTTCGAATTGTGGCTCGATCGAGGACTTTCCCTCCTGCACACTCCATGCAAGGGCATGGGTACTTCGATAACCGCATGGCGTCTGCTTGGACTTCTTCTTCTTGCCATAATTGTAGATGCTTTAGGCATTCCAACTCCCCTTCTGCCATCCTGTGGAGTGCGCTGCGGATCAAATTGTGATATGGAAATACCTTACAAGCAGAGAATGCTCACATGCACGCAATCACATGTCTAGGTGGATACACATGAAAGGGCAGTCATATAACCCGTGGCAGTCATGTGACTGTGAACAATCATATCACTAGAGGAAGGCCCCAGTGGATCTAGTGGAAAGGATTAACACCTTTTGTGTTGGAGTGCGTACAAGTCCATATGACACGTGATGTCTAGTGAACCAAATTAGGGTATCAAAAGTTCCCGATTACGCATCATTTAAATTTTCAAATTAAAGTTTTTATTCTTACTTAACTTTTATAGTACTAAAAATATCTAAAATAGTAATTTTTTGGGTAAAAAACTCAACTTCTATGAACTACTTATAAACCAATCCTTTAATTTTAATTTGTTAACCTAATTCAAGAAAATTACCAATCAATGTAGGGGACTTTATAGAATACTACTCAATTTAATATTGAAAAACCAAAAAATGTCAACGTGTAACCGGTTTATATTAGAAACAATAAGATTTCGATTGATTATGCCTAAAATCTCCCTGGAGATTGGTATGTTTAGATTTCCCAACCCTAGGCAGTGATCGGGGAGAACCAGCTAGCAGTGACTTACAGATGAACCGGTTGAGTTTGCGAAATAATCAGTTGCAGTGCAAGACTGCAGAAAAAATTACCGATCATTTTGGCGTCATTTATAGAATATACCCCAATTTGATATAAGAAAACCGGAGGATGTGAACATGTAATTGGTTGGACTTGCAAACACTAGGATCTCAACCGGTTATGCCCAAAAATCTCCCCGTTCACTGCTGGAACGCCACCATCACATAGTTCATCCAAGAGTTCATCCAAGTTCATCCACCCACCTTAGGGTTTCGACACTCCCTGTCTCGACAACTTCGAAGCTGCTCTGACTCTCTTCTTCGAAGACTCTTCGGTGGGCGATCTTCTCCGCTGGGTGGCGATCTTCTTTGTGTTGGCGATCTTCTTCCAGGTGGGTATGGCTTTCAACCTTCAACTAGTTAGCAGGCTGAGGTCTCATTCGTTAATGGAGTTAACCTGACAAATCACTCCACCAACTAAGAGCGGCCATGCACCACCACCCATAGAATCTTGAAAGAGCTCTCAATCTGTGAACAACATGACTATGTCTGGACCTGGTAAGCTTCCCCGTGTTGAGAGAGAGAGAGAGAGAGCGTTGTTTGTTCCAATGTAGATAAGATTCAGCCTTCAGTTGGCAGATGGAAGCATTGAACGCATTATTAGATGAACTAGTACAAACTCAAAGTAGTTGCTTCTCAAACTTAACTGCTTCATCTGTATTGAGGTGCATCCCCGAGACTCCTCTAACACGACCAAATAACCGAATTGAGGTGCATCCCCGAGACTCCTCTAAAACGAGCGGTAATTTTCCTGATGTCTTGAACTTCGACCGGTTATTGCTCAAACTTAACTGCTTCATCTGTAAGTAGCGGAATCAGGTGTGGAGCAAATGATCAGGAGTATGGTCGCAAGGCTGAAACTTAAAGGAAAGATGCCAGCCTGTATCCGGTCATACTCTGGAACACTAGGAACTTGACCAATCGTGCCCACAACTCTTCCCGGACACAGTGATTCCTTACACTCCTGTAAAACCATTGGTAATTTTCCTGATGTCTTGAACCTCGACCGGTTATTGCTCAAACTTAACTGCTTCATCTGTAAGTAGCGGAATCAGGTGTGGAGCAAATGATCAGGCAGAACAAACCGATTGGTACAGATGAACCAATTGAATTTGAGGAATAACTGGTTCAATAGAATTCTTCCTGGACACCACCTTTTCCTCTTGGTCAATAGATTGTTGTGGAGTTAAAATACCTTTTCATACCAGGATTACAAAGGATGTACATGTTTTACATTGAAATTCAGCAGTGGGTTTACTCCATAAATCTTGTGCCTATGATGAATTATTTCCAACAGAATTTCGAAGTAGTTCTCATTAGCTTCAGCTTGAGGGACCGCGAAGGTTTAGGGGCTAGCTCTTCAATTTTCCTTAGAGGTGCTTGGAGTTGCAAATATGAATAAGACTTAACGGAGAAGCCAGTGCATTATGCCTTTCTTCCTCTCCTTGGCTCTAAGCAACCAAGGTAAGTCTGTAGCATATTGGTAAGTATGGAGAATCAGTGCACTCACTAGTCGAGTGATCCTATCAATTCTTGCAATGGAACAACTACCCGTAGCAATAGGAGTGGTTCTTACTTTCAAAAATATGAAGATCCACAACCTGTTAGTCACTCCTAGTGGCCCACAACAGCGTTAATGTCATCCAAACTTTCCACAGTGATTGACCATTGTAATGTACATAAAAGAGAGCTGGTCTCACCTGTAATTGTAATATATTGCAGGAGAAAACTGGGCTCAATCTGGTCACATTCTCCCACAACCTGAAGCGTGTAGAACAATGGATGCGGGAGCGATTCCGGAGTACGAGCGTTTGCGTTCCAAGAACATCAAGAACAACAACCGGAAGCTAATGGAACTAGGTCTGGCTCCGATGGGTGTATTGAATTTCAAGAGGCCATTAGACCCTGGGTACGTATCCCTAAACTCTAATCATTTTGCAACAGACCTCCTACATCTAGGATGGCAAGTGAACAACCATGTATGTTTATAAATATTTGAGCTTATATGACACCTTTGAGTCATTGTGACTCATTAGAGTCACATAGCGAACATTGTGACTGCGTGTAGTCATAGTTTCATGTCAGTATGATTTAATCCAGTCACATCCCAATGATTATGACTCATTCCAATCAAATCCCCAATATTATGACTCACTGCAGTCGCATCCCAATGATTATGACTCCTTGGAGTCATAATAATGTGCCTACATTGTGACTAGTCGTAGTCATAGCATTGTCATTCTCCACACTAACAATTTTTTTATTATTTGTAATGTCCATGAATTAACTAAATTTCGTACTCAGCAGTCAGGTTTCTACGACTTCCTCCATTTCTGGGGAAATGGACAGTGATGTAGGAAATTCGATAAGAAAAATCGTTAATCTTCCTGATGGCTTGCAAGTGCAAGTATTTTGCTCCATTGCTAGTTTTCCAGCAATATCAATGCCGGTATTGGAAATGACGGGCAATGAGCTTGCGCGTGTTTTTGAGAGCAGCCGCACAGCGCCGCTGGGAGACCCCAGCCCATTACCAGAGGAGGGTCGTGGCTGGGGTGTGACCACCTGAGCAAAGAACAAAAAAAAATCGTTGAGATGGACACACAAGATGACGAGGACGAACATGACGAAGAGGAGACGTCCGAAGACAAGCGGGAGAAACTGAAGAGCCGGAAGGTATCCATCTAACTAGTATACTTGAATCTAACTTGTTGTAGTTATATCATATGTTGTTGGCATTCATATGACTATGAACAGTCATAACATGCAGTCATATCCGCAATTTAGTGCAGGCTCACATTGTGACGTCATGTTGTCACCTTGTGTGGGTGTGCAGGGAAATACAAGCGAGCCCAAGTCTTGGCCGCTGCAATCTAGCCGCAAGAAGAGTATGGTCGCCAATGAGGATATTTTGTTGTCCCAAGCCGTACAAGATACTCTCCTCGCCTGCGAGGTGGACGTCGATGACGCATCGGCAGAATGCAAAGAGTTCGAAGATGGTGCAGGGCACTGCAACAAGCTGCTCGATGAGCTGGAGCTCTGCGAAGTAAGTATATTGCGGCGTATGGCTAAAAAAGGAGCTGATCCGACACAACTTCACAAGAAGGTACGTCACCTTGGCCAGACGGCAGAGGTTGGAGGCGGTGACGGAAGCACGCGGCATCGACAGCCGAAGTTGAAGAATCCGTGGCGGTCGTTGAAGAAGAGTGACGAGCTGCACACTTCCACTGGCGGTCAACGTTCGTGGGTCGATATCGACGAGGTCGGGTTTCCGATAGGGTGCCATAGGCCTGACTGGCTGATGCGACTACGCGGGTACTGTCGCGACCTCGAGTGGAGCGTCGACAACTTCAAGGCACACCCACGGCCGTTGTTGTTGGCGATTAAAGACAAGATGGCCACTCAGTTTGAGTACCGTGGTGGACTCGAAGACGTGCCTAAAGCGGTATTTCTCCAGATTTTGCGCTAGCAGATGCGGACTCGTAGGTCCAACATAAAAAAAATTAATAGAGAGCGGTGGCTCGCTACCGCCGTACGTGAAGAAGGCGCATGTGGACAACTTCAAGCGGTTAATTGCCCGGTCAGATAAAATCACGAAGACCACGCGCATGAAAGCCGCACGCCAGACCATGCAGACCTTGTCCTATTCCGAAGGTCCGAGGGGGAGGTGCGCTCTAGACTTGTAAGTAATTTTTTGTGCAAGACATTCGTGAATGAATATGTGACAACCTATAGTCATATAATGATTTATATGACTTGACATAGTCATATCCTGAGTCATATGACTTCAGATAGTCATATGTTACCGTCATATGACTTCACGTAGTCATATTCTGAGTCATATGACTTTACGTAGTTATATTCTGAGTCATATGAATACACTAAACTTCAGTCATATATTGGACGGTTTTGGTATGTTTACGCATTTTTCATGGATCCACAGTTGCTCCTTTCACAGGCCGCATATTTAGAGCAGCCCCCGACGCAGCTGGAGGTGAAAACCGAGCTTGCGACACCCGGGAAATCAGGACGGGGCCGGTCGTCGTCGTCCAGAGGGCCACTCCCAAATGCAAGAGCGGGACATGGAGGCCTCGCAGTTACGAGGAGCGAGCTGCAAGACTTCCAGGATAGCATGAAGGGGGAGTTGGAGGATGTGAAGACTATGGTGAAGCAGTTGCTGCAGGAGATGCAAAAGCGAGCGGCGGGGCCTTTGGAACCGCCAGCCACGGCGGAAGCGGGAGTCGACGTGATCCAAGTAACCGCCAACAAGGTTGCGTCTGCATCGCCTCAGGTACTCGCTTCGAGTACATGCCTGGAACACCTTTGCTACAACAATGTTGTATGTCATGTAGAAAGATCGTTCACTAATACACGCCTCATGTGGATCATTAGGACATGGAGGCAATTGGGAAGTTGGCGGAATTCGGGCATACTAGGTCGACTGCTGCATCGGAGCCCATGCCTAACACCCTAGCAAATACGGGCAACCAACCCGTCATTCCAAAGGAGAAACCCATTGCCAAGAAGAGGAAGGGCGAAGCGGAGAAACTATTGGCGGACCAAGATGCACGGCCTACCCGGCGTACATTGGTTCGACAGAAAGAGGTTGGCCTTCCTGCCATATGCTCATCATACTTGTCCGGTAGTTATACTTACTCGCAAGTTTCATGTCTTAGATTTGGCCTCAACATTGGACAGTCATATGACTATGTCACATAATATGACTGTATGCAGATATATAATATGACTCTAGGCAGTCATATAATATGACTCTAGATAGTCATATAACATGACATGAGGTTATCACAAATAGTCATGTATGATAGGGCCGAGTCATAATCTTTTGTGTTTGTGTTACTGGGTCGTAACGCTCCAGGTTATGGCGTCTGGAGCGAGTCAGGAACAACCCGTGGAGTTGGGGGAGGACGAGGAGCATGAGGACCCTGCACCGAAGAGGGCGGACAACGGGCATATAAAGGGGGTAGTCCACAGAAGAAGAAGAAGAAGAAAGCTGCCAATGCCCCGAAGCTCCAACCGTTAGCCGCGAAGGTCCCTTCGGTAAGAGTGTCGGACTCCGGGCGTAAAAATATTATAGTGTTGAATGTCGTAGGACTTCTTTGCGATATCAGACCTCTGCACGATAGGAGAGAGTGGGGCCCGGATCTAGTGATCCACCACGCTAAGGACCTGAACGTAAAAATAAAAAAAGAACTGACTGCGACAAGTTCTTGTCGATGTTGTGCTCTAATTTTGATGTCGGGATATGATCCCCCGTAGAGCAGACCGTACTAGAGGTTGTAGCTGCGTTTCTTGCAGCGGGAACGACAGCTCAGTGGTCCTTTTTGTGAGGGAGGTCCTACCCCCTCCAGAACCCAATAAGAGACCTACGCAATCTATTTAGTATGATTCCGGACCCCACCCACGGCGCAACACAATGTCTCCAATTCGATTGGGATGCAACGGCGACGGCGCGTTCCCCCCCCCCCCCTCAAATGTCCTAAACTTTCCGCAATGGGATCCCCTAAACCCCAACGATGACTTCCTCCGCAAAATCTGCGGGCCATTCGAAGCATTGGCCCGCAAGCAATCCGACATTGAATATTGCTTGGCGTATCTGACCAAGGAGGTCCATCTAGCGTCGGTACCTGTGAATCTAGTAGGTTCATCAACACAGGTAAGCTGCTCTTGGATATTTTTTGTTTCTATTTGGTTCTCACTCCAATTGCAGACATAGGAAATGTTGATAAGATATGTCCGCATAGGTATGTCATTCCACGAAGTAATATGAGGACCCTAGGCGAATATGTTACTTATTGTAGTCATACAACATGACTTTGTCCAATCTTATGACTATGGCCAGTCATAGGAAGTATGATTATGTCCAGTCATATGACTATGGTCAGTCATAGGTCGCAATTATATTACTCATTGTTGTCATATATGATGACTACGGTGCGTTATATGAGTATGTCATGTCATATTATGCAATCATAGCATACTGTGAGGTCATATATTGAGTATTGAAGCAGTTGTACCTCCACGCGGATTCTTTTTGTTGACAATTACGTTTTCTGTTGCAGACGCAGGCAGAGGAGGTCACTCCCGTATTGTTGGAGATGGCTAATGCGTTGGTGGAGGACGCACCCTTGCCGTTGGCCACGGGGTCCAATGTCAAATTGTTTGACTTAGACGAGGAGAACAAGGCCAAGGCGAACGTAGTGGCGCAAGGCATCATCGTGAGCCTTGCAGGAGGCTCTCTCCACGGTCGGCTCATTGAAGAGGGCAACGTATCAGTTTGCGTGTCCTCAATCGAGCCGGGAGCAGAATCCGTGTTGCTGTACGAGGACAACAACAACGATGATCCTCCAATGCTGCGTCTAGGCGATGCACTGAAGTCCATCACCAAGTGGCCATTGGAAGCACTGAATGCTATCCCGCCGGAACCTCAACAAGCCACTTAGAATTCGGTAGTTTACGCATTTAGGGAAAATGTGGGAAATATGAACACATTTGGATATGCTTGGAGACATGGACTACATAATATCAATCAAATTATTTATATTTATCTGCTCAATTTGTGTGCTCAGTTTCTTACTTGGCTCAGTTATGTAGCACATGACTTGAATGTGTCGTCATTGCTTGGAATGTGTCCAAAAATGTGATTGATGTTCAAAATTGTCAAGTGATACGAATCTAACTCAATACAGTTTGTCGTAGCACGGTGGTGGCGTATTCATTAAATTAATCTGATAAACGCATAAAATATCACAGCCGCGCCAAGTTCGTTCCTACGAAGAACCTGCGGTCGTTCACAACACAGAGGGAGGAAAACTTTCATTAATACACACACAAGAAACACCAGAAACTAAGACAACACAGATCGGATTAAGAAATCCGGGACATTACGGAAAGTATGACATGGATATTTCCGTCTTTCCGGTAGTGGACCGAGGTAGGGAACACAACACAAAATATGGACAAGCTCCCACCTTAGAGTAGTAACAACAATAGACTCAGCGTCCCGAATCCATAGTATAACAACTATATACACTCCATTCTAAGATTCCTTATTACGGGTCATGACTTCCGGAATAAGGTTTCCACGATAGAGGTAGCGGATCGGACCTGTATTTCCACTATCCGCTAGATTTTTGACCGTGTCACAAAGGACCATAATTCTAGTGTTTTAGGCTAGAATGCTCAGAGAGACTTGGTAGTTGTTCATCATGATTTCACCCTTTGAATAGATTTCTTGAGGTTGTCTCCCTATCTCCACTTCCTCTTTCTAACTACTACTCCCTTAGATTAGTGTTACGATGGGGGCAACCCTCCCTCGGGAAGGTGTCCCACTCAAGTATCCGACGCGTGCCATCCCTTTTGACAGGGAAAAATGTGGAGGAAGTTTTGGGTCTACAAAACCAGCTTGATCCGGTTTTCGTGATGGCACAGTTTCCACTATACCGCACGCAGAAATCGAATCCTCCCTTGAGAAAGGTGGAAAGACAACATCTTCACTCCTATCCTCACAATGGGTAGCTTGTGCTGTTCCACAGGTCACACAAGATAGGACCTAAGGTCTGTTGTTTTCCGTGACGGCGGGGCTAACATAGGGATGGGACTACCACGCCTACCGTCCGCGGTGGGAACGAAGCGCAAGTCGCGGCAGATGCATGAGTGTTTTAGACCAGTCCGTTATTGCTGATCGGTGTGATCCACCTCCAGGTCACAGCAAGCGGAAGGCGTAAACCAGAACTCTCCCCCTACTATTAGACAAGTTTATCCACTGCTGCTCATTGTCGGTCCTTAGTTGGACGGAGTAAGTGGGGAAGAACCTACCATGTGTGTGGAACTTCCCTTGCCCAACAACCCCACGGTGGGGTTCTTTTCCCTTGCTCGGCCAATCCTTTCCGCCTTTCCGTGCTTATGATTCCTCCGCCCATCACCTGCTCACACAGGGGCATTTTAACCACACGCACCTCGGGGTATTACTGACCCCCTATCCTATCACGGAATACTAACCTAACTAACCTACACAGTGATAGAGAATGGCGGAAAACTCGAAAACCTCAAGTACGGAAAGGAGGGACCACTTGCATTACACATGGACTTAAGACTCAACTCAAACCGAAGGTGGAGTAAAGCATAAGGTCTGAATTGAACAAAAGAACACTTGCATTACAAAATGATGAAGAAAACACCGAAGTGCTCCCTCTTAAACCAAACTAACACCCACATGCCATGGTTTCCATGCTGGAAATCGCGGGCCACGTGGCAGTCCTGACAATCCACCTCAATGAGAGGTTAAACCCCAAACAAAGAAAATGACGAGGCGCACAACTCGGGGCCACCTAACTACTTGCCCAAAACAAACCAAAATTGAATGCTAACTAAAATTTACTCTTTATCCTTTCGCTTCTTCAACTAGGCTTCCTTCTTATTCTCCTTCCGCTCCTCGTGGCGGTCCACTCTGTCCGTTGCCAAAGATGGAGCATGTGGTGGTGGCACTGACACCTCGTGTTCATCGGGTCCGGGAATCGCTCCCACGCGGTCCACCGTTTCCGCAACGTCCGGTGCCAGAGGTGCGGACAGTTGGGTGCCCGGCGGAAATCCCGGAGCAAGAATTGCAAGTGGCGGCGGATCCCGGGCAACCACTTGGAAGTCCGTGGCAAGGCTCGGTGTTGAGACCTTGGCCACGTGGCAATCACCCAAGGTTTTCTCTCCAACCGCGGCGGAAACTGGGGTGGCATTGGGAACGAACACCTCAGTGGTGGAAACCGGCAGGGCCGTGATCGCCGTGATGTCCTCCACCTGGTCCACCTCTTCCGCATGTTGGTTTCCACCTTCTACCGCGGCACCCAGAATTTCCACCATGTCATGAGGGGTCAAGTCGGAGTAGCCCGATGAGGACTCTCTTTTCTCCGATGACTCATGTAAGCCCAAATCCCCCTCACCCTTCGATTGCGTCCTAGTCCGAGTGAGGGTTCATGGGCTACATTCAAATATGCAAGTAACAAGTGCAAGCAAGGAAAGAGGATTGGGAGAAGTGGTGTGTATAACACCTTTCTTTCGTTTTTTTATTTAGTAAGCAAGCATTCACAAATGCTTGAGTTAATACAATGTCTACTAGTCCTAGCAATCCCTCTCTATATTTTAGTGATCTGATTCTACCCTCACATTACTCAACATTTTATTAGGCATCAGCCTTTCAACCCACTGGTTGCAACCCAGCTCCCGTGAATGAATGCCGGCCCTGCTCGCGTCTCCAGCCCCCTTCCCTCTTCGGTAGTGAACCTCACCTCCGACCTTGACGCCGGGAACCTGGAACTAGGCAGAGTGCTACACAACCGAGAACGCTCCCAGCATTCCGCCCCCTTCCAGCAATTTGGAACGAGCCCTTGGTGGAAACCAGTGGTAGCCACATGCGAGCTTAGTCGAACTGGGTTGCTCTCAGCTATACGACACCCGACAACAGGCACCCTGTAGGGAATTTCCGCAGCAAGGTCGCAGACCTCGTTAAAGACCAACACCTTGACGTGACAATTCAGCAGCGCCGCATTCTCATGGCTGATTCTTGAGTGATTGGTGGCACTTGACAATGAGGGTTTCGTGATCGGCGCTGCCGCCACTCACATCAACTCGGGAGTAGGTTCACAATTAGTACCCGGATGTATACTTTCGATTCAGCGATTGCAACTACATGTATTAGTAAGCTGCAGATGTGCGCATGAGAAATGGAATGTAACGTCAAAATCACATCAGCTTCGAAAACTTATCAACTCAGCACCCTGCTAGAGTGCCGAAGTTCCAACCTGTGACCTGCTTGCTTGAGCAGACTCAAAGATGCATGACAGCTGTAGCCTGAGTCCCCACCAGTGCCGATCGGGCACCCTCCATCAGCCACAAATTTGGATCAGCGAGCGCCAAGGAACCCACCTTTCATCCCAACAATCTCTCATAACGTGAAGATCGAACCTCAAGTCTTGTCACGAGGCTCAATGTCATGTCCACGACACCTTCCATTTCGATGCAACCTCCACCAGACGAAGCATTCTCACCGACATCATCGCATGCGGTCCGCACAAGTATTCCTCTGTCCTCCCTTCGGCACAGAACCCCTGCGATGAAGGCTCACATCGATTTTTGCCAAGCTCCCTCAGGGCCTCGTAGCATCACAGCATAGCCGGTGACTCGTTCAAGCCGGTCGACATCATGTTGAGTCCGTAGATCTGGGCTCCTTGTCTCCTGGCTTCCGGCCCGCTACCCTGCTCCAAAAGAGCTGCATCCAGTTCCTACCCCCACCCAGGTGCTCCCATGCGGCCTGTGCGAAAACACCGAAGGCATTTCCACTAGCATGATGCATTACTTCATCCTCCCTCAAGGAATGGGTTAGGGAGCGACAGCCGTGGCTTCGGATGCTTGTTGGCTTCTAATCCTACTTGCCTATTGCTCATCCCCTTCGTCGCTGACATCTCACAGTGGCCAAAGCAAGATGCTTCCTCCCTGTGAACCTCACCACCCCTTCCTTTGATTCGCCCGGGAATGTCTGCATCTCTCCTTTCCCAGCGGGGCAGTGCCTCCGCATTCTCTCTTCTACTCTTCTCTTCTCCTTTCGCTACTGATCTGCATTGGATTCACACACGCCTATGCCCTAAAACATTCCAAAAAAACATTGAGGTAGCGCTTCCGCCTCCATTCCAAGTCTATCCCTTCTCTCTCACTCCTACTTGCATTTTTTTTGCAGGGCTTCGCCCTCTTGCTACCTCTCTCCCTTCTCTACCTCTAAACATGCATAATGAGCTCTCTACCTCCTACCTCCCGAGACCCCTCCAACCTCTACTTTTTTTCCCGGGTTGCCCGGCATCTTTCGGGCCGCCCGAGAGAAAAAATGGGTCAAGACCTTTTCTTTTGGCCTCTCCTCCTTCCCAACCCACTTTCCCTCTTCTTCTCTTGACTTCTTCTCCCCCTAGACTCCTACATAACTCAAACTCATTGATAGATAGATAGATACATAAGATAAAATAAAAGTAACCCACCATAGTTGTTAGCAAGTAATCACGCTCGTGTTATGGTATAAGTTGAGGTTTGTTGTGGTTGTGGTCACCAAGTCATGTTTCCTCGGTTGGTTGAGGAAGGATGTTAGTATTACACTTAGATGGTCTGGGTTCGATTCCCATTGAGTTTGTCTGATCGTTTAGTGTCTTACACATGATTTGGCTAGTGATTTCTAGGCAGGAAAATCGTATCAACCAACCGGCTCCTACCCCTCTTCCTGAGCTATCGTATACACCTTATTCAATAAATAATGGTCATCATTATGACCCACCCTCTTTTATTCTATTGGTATTTCTTGGTTGTTTTTGGTACGTTGTTTACTAGAATTACTATTAACACTTATGTCTTTTACTCCCCATTAATCCTCTACGGTTTACCGCCCTTCCTAGCTCTTATTCATCCCTTTAATTTAATCTAACCAAGGCTTTTGATCCTTCTCCTTTCTTAACCCTTAGATAGTTCAAGTAAGCGCATATTCAAGGTATAAGCAACTCCTAATGGTTAGAGAACAATGTGAGCACAATTTAGGGCTCACAACTCAACTACGACGGGAGACAACTCCGTGCAGCTAGCAATGAGGGCCTTCATTGCTTTCAAAGATGCGTCCATCTTACTCCTTTGATCCATGATGAAGGTAACCATCTTCGACCCGGAAACGTGGCCCGCATTCTTCAATTCCGCGTCGAACATCTTGGCTTTCCACCACACATTCCCCGGTATTTTCACCATATCACTCACCTTCTGTACCGTGAGGGTGGTATTATTTACCTGCTTAAGGAGCTTCTCTCGCTCCGCCTCCAACTTCCGTACTCGTTCCGCGGTTTTTCGCTTTTCCGCCGTAAGGTAGTCCACCTTACGCTCTAGCTCCCGCAACCGGCGCGGATCTTGGATGGCCTCTTGTATTGCGGCAACCAAACTCTCCCGCGGAGGGTTGCCCACCAATTCCCCTACTTGTTGCATTTGCAGCTCATATTCCGCAATCCGGGACCGTACTCCCTCCAAGTCGCGGATAATGGAGTCCACCGGATTGTCCTCCCAGGGAAAGGTGGAGGTTCCACCTCCTACCGGCTTGGTGGCGGACTTGGTCCGTGTCGCACGATTCTCCAACATTAGTTTCCACTTCTTGGTCACGGGCCGCTCTTCGTTGCTCAACTCCACCACATCTTCCTCCTTCGAACCCTCATGGCCCATCTCCGGCTCCGAGTCGGTAGTCTGCAGCTCCCGCATGAACTGATGCGATGTCCATTGGGTTTCCTCTTCGTCCGTGAGTAGGTTTTCGTGTGCGTAAAGGTGGAAGAGGAAAGGCCCAATGTAGGAAGGTTGGCCGCGCTTAGTGTTGGTTGCCAACTTGTGCACCAACTCCCCAATGATGATCCCCAATCCACCACCTTCTTCTCGAAATATGCAAGAAGTAAGGTGGTAGCAAGGGTAAAAGTGATGTTATAGGGCTTCTTCGGGCTAAAGATAGGCACTAGAAAAGCTAACATCCTCCTTTCCCTCTCGTCTTTACAATCCTTCACAAAGTAACCATACTTGGGGTCTAACCTCTGGGAGAATTTGTCCCTGGTACAATCCTCTCTCTTAGTGGCCATACCTTCCCCTCCCTGCTGGAACCCGTAAACCCGACTCCACAATTCCGCATTTCACCTATACGGTCGGCCCCGGATGGTGGAAACGTAAACGTGGTCTACCTCCCTAGTGACTAACTCCCTTGCTATCTCCTCACAGCGTATTCTCCAAGATTTTTCCCATAACCCGAGGCAGCCCATGCGCCTCAAGTCTGCCTCCAACTCATTGCTCTCCTCTCGACCAGTGGGGGTGACCACGTGCACCTTGCGGAGGGCTAGCGGCTTGTCCGCGATCCTCTTCCGTGTTTGGGTTGCCATGGTGGTTGCGGCCCGCTGTCGCCTGTGCGGTCCACTCCGCTCTAAGGTTTCCGAGTCGAAATGGAATTCCTAACACTAAGTCAATTCGATATTTTTAACTACTTTAAGGATTTTAATTTTTCTTCTCAATTCTAAATAACCTACCTAACAATCTACCTATAAAGTACTCTACTTATTATATTTTCCTTGGTCAAACCTATTCTTTAAACTCAAAACAATGTTTCTTAAGATTTTAAGAAAATGCGGGCCGCGACACAATTACAACCACGTACAAAGAACTACGCAATGTGACTCTCCATCTGCGCGAATATCACTCCATCATGTCATATTGTGCATTACATGTTACTAAGAATGTGACTACAGGACGTCATATAATAATGTCATCCCCGTAGAAAATATGACTAACGTCCCAAAAAACATGACTACAAGCAGTAAAAAAACTAGCAGTCACATTCCACGTGGCATGCCACGTCGACAAAATTATGACACATGCAAGTCATATTACACGTCAGCAGAAAACATGACTACATGGAGTCACATGCCACGTCGGATTGGTACTTTTTCTGCTCGAGCAGGTCAAAAAATGGCACAGACTCCAAGGCTAGTCAAGGTATGCCCCACGTGCTGTGGGGATCGTAGAATCTGTCCTTTTATACGCCCCCACAACCGTATATATTCATATGACTCATGTCCGAAGCGACTCGTCGGTAATGACTAGACCCAGTCACCGCGCGTGTCATCCTCATCCGGAGCCTCGTCAATCATAATTTGGGATTTTATAACTTAAGGCAGTCATAAATTGCAGTCACAAAAGACCCAATCTATTGTAGTGAATCCATTAGTGTGAATTATTCTGCATAAAATCCACCTACCGTTCTAGACTCAATGCATGTTGCCCTATATTCACATGTTCGTTATTTTAGAAATGATTGCACAACAAAAGCCAAAAAATGAATACCAAAAAAAGAGTCAGACCTTACATATAAAGAAATTTTGTTTGTAGGTACCAAATTCACAAGGATAGGCTGAGAAAACCTCCTCCGTATTGTCCTCTTAGCCCTCTAGCAAGAATATATAGTGGAATGCTAATTGATTTGTTTTTGCTCACTACGGCCCCTATTGTGTCCATTTTAGCTATTTGTACCATAATTAGATTGTGTCATGGAAGCACCATGGGAAGCTGTCGACAACCGCATCATGATGTTGAACATCACAAAAGAAGCAATGTTGCCAAAGTCGACATCGACATGCATGTCTTCTTGCATCCACCGCTCTGGCAAATCTCAAAGAGCAGTATCTCTCCCATCACCTTTCAAGGAAACCTCATCATCATTGTGTAATGTCATGTTAATATCTATTTCTTCCATCCTATGATCACGAGAAATTTGTTGAGCATTGAAGTATCTCATGTTGAAAACGCTAATCATAATGTGAAAAAACACACTGAAATATCTTTCATTTTGATGTCATGAGGATTTATTATGCTCCTCCAAATGGAAGCAACCTCTAACATCCATCTCTTTAGATCTCAAGAAAAATTCCATTCTTACACATATGAAACAATGTGCAAGGAAGACTCACACCCATATGTTTGTTCATGTGAGTTCTTTTTCATTGATGAACCTTTTGAAAAATGTTGCTATCAGACAAATTAACACAATTCTTCACACCCACCTTCCCAAATTTTGCATACCGTAGATCAATAACAAGTTGGGCAAATTTTGCCCAATAATTAATTAATCTCAAAAAAGGCTTTGGCAGTTTGTAAGAACATATTTAAAAAATTAGGCAAATATGCATATGTATGGTGATTCATTTACATAGCAATCCAACTTTGAAATCCATGTATTAAAACTTATTTGTCATTCATTCATGACTTTCAATTAGGCTTTCCAATGCATAAAATTTCCTAAAAGTTAGGCATTTTGATGATTATGTTTGCTTTCATTTATGCAATCTAGTCCAATAATTTTCAAGAAATTAGGCTAATTTTTTTTGAATTTTTTTTTGCCCAACCTGCTATCAACCCTCAAGGGGGGGGGGGTCACTCCCTTTCATATTTTGCATACATGTGCGCTCAGGACTTATTTATCAGGGGGTTATTTACCTTGCAGAAAAGATCATAAGGTATGGTTTTTTTTCAAAATAAAGGTAAATGTTTTTGTTTTAATACACCCAATCAGTAAATTATAATTTTTTGGGGGGAAGCATTTAAAAATATCCTATTTTATTTATGTTGCATTTTTTTCTTATACCCCAAGTAACCAATTTTTTTGACTTTAACGTTCAAGCCAACCAACCTGCGAAGTCATCCACTAGCACAAACCCTACCCTAGATCCGCTACCCCTAGTAATTGTTTCCACATTATTTTACATGTACTGACTAGATAAAATAGGCCTTTCTATGTGGTGTTATTTTACATATAAACATGTTTCATTATTTTAAAACCCCTTATATTATATGTATGTTTTTTGCAAAATTGATCTATAATGAATATATTAGACCTTTATTTTTATTGCATGTTGTTTCTACAATTTTTGCTAGTGACCCTCCCAAGTATCAACTTATAATATTCCAAATTTTCCTTCATTAATATCATTGGAAGGAACATTGTGATGTACAAAATCAAAGTGGTTTTCTCCATTGTCTTTTATGCAATATCCAACCACACCCAAATGTTTGTGCAAATCCTCATTGCTCAACTCCTTACAAGACACAACATGCCATGTAAGAGGATTTTCATCCCATCCCAAAGCCACATTGATTTTTCAATTCAAGATAGGAAAACAACTAATGACTCCCTTGACCACAATATGAAAATGTTTGTGTGCACCTCCCCTCTCAATTAAGCACAACCCAACATACATTGTTCTTCGGTGAACCTCCTCAACTTCACCAAAAAAAATGATATCAATGTCCACCCCACTAATTGCAACAGTCATAGAAACTTCAATATATTTTAAGCAAGCACGCAAACACTCCTGTGCATGCATTCTAGGATGCATACTTATAGAATTCACACCTAAAATCTCATCAATTGTAGCACAAAGTCATACAACCACATAGACTTAAGATAGAGTTCCAACACCACTAACGTAGAAGAAACTACAATAACAATAAGGGTAGTTTATCTGCACTATATATAATTATTTGTAGTAGAAAATAACTTAACACGGCGACAAAAATAACTAAACAAAAAACATGTATGCAATGTGGTGAGACATAGTGGCCACTACCAACCGCCGTAGGTGAACCCTACTCAAACTTCGATCCTTCTCCTATGATGGACTGGCCTGCCCTGCCATTTCCTCATGTGGTTTCATGGCCCATAGTCCCACACTTCAGAGAAAAACAACCTCTCCCACCTAAGTCAAATCTATGGCTGTCATCGAAAGGGGGCCATGCAGGAACAAAATATTTTTTTTAGGGCGGGCAACAAGGGGTAGATAGATGTAGAGCGGGAACTCCATTGGGAACAAAGTTCATGTTTGTCGCGCACCTCTCCATGAGGAGTGCCTCAAACACCATGGGCACAAGGGGGACCCCGGAGTAACACCCGGGACTTGTGGCGCTATTGGTGAGAGGGCCCAAGTGATCCTAATGTGAGTGAGGTGCCTCAAACACCCAGAACACCTCCCACTCACGGAGACTAGGAGTCATGAGGGTAAGGCCATGAGCTATGAGTAGCTTATGATGTCCGAATTCTAGAATGTTTAAGAATACCTTAATCGGAGGTGTGAGCTAGAAGATATGACAATTTGAATGGGGTGCTGCCTAGGGCCAACGCCCTGGGACAACAATGACCTGGGAGTGGCATCCGGAACTACCTAGGTTTGAACAATTATTACTTTCTCAATACTTGCTTGAATGAAGCATGTGTGGGGTTCATTGGCATCTATGCGAAGAGGAGACATCAATATAATGGTTGCTTTATACATCATAGATCATGGGAAGAAATTACGATGGTCTGAAGCTACTGGGGGCTCTAGCCCCAACGACTAAGGATAAATATCTACTTGGCCCCAACTCTTAGGAGAGACAAAAATTTCTTGATGGTGAGGCAAGAGCCCTGCCCAAAGCCCTAGAGGCTTATATGGGTGAGGCGGCGTGGCCGACCGAACCCACTCGAGGCCGAATGGCACGGCCTCCACGGGTATTGGCCCAACGTGGGGGCATAGTTGCCTAGTATGGTTCGGGTTGTTATAGTGTTGCTCCAGCAATGCGATGATCAACTAAAGATGGACTAACATGGATGGAAGTCCACATCTAACCATTGCCTACCGACTAAAGGGAGTGTCCCAAATGCAAGTGTAGGAGAGTTGGTTATCCACCTATGAGCTTGGAGGTCCAAGGTATTGGGAGCTAATCATTCACATGGATGGAATGCGAAAGGTTAGCGCTTATGATCCTTGTTGGAATTAAAAAACTGTCAAGATAGTTAAAAGGACCTAGCAAGGGTTGCGACAATGTTGGAGCACCCTCGGAGTCTACTCTATCTCTTTAGATAACCTTTAAGGATAAGATTTGTACACAATATGGAAAGTGTGTTCATAGTTACTAGGTGCACATGCTAGCCCGTTGCTCTGCATGAGTTGTGGTTTGATTCCTCACTCCAACATCTTCATACCTCCACATTTTTTAGCAAAGTGTGGGTCTTAGAGTTAGTCCAAGTAAAGTTGAATTTCAAGTTTATAAGAAACACTGAACATCCATTCATTGGGAACGTTAATCATTCAATATATGAATGAAATCCACAAATTGAATGATTCTTGGATGCTATGGGTTGCCCAACTCAAAAATATCAATCAATCTTGACCGTAGATGTACATCCGATGGTCCGGATCCCTTGACCCGAGGGACTTGGTCACTTGGCCACCTGAGGGCCATTGAGGGGATTCCTTTATAACGAAATGCCACCTTAGCACCCTCCGCTAAACAACCTGCAAACACCCTACCTTGTTTATTATTGTCTTTGTCCCTAAAGGGGAGAGACCATGAAAACGTTGCGTTCTCAAGAGTTACGTTGCTGAACAGTGAAACTATGGTGTAAAAGTAAAAAGTAACAAAATAAACTGACTAGAACTGTAGTAAAAACTTTGACTAGAACTTTGAAACTAGTAACTAGCACTAGTAAAAACTCTAATTAGAACTAGTAAAAACTTTGACTAGAACTAATAACTAGAACTAGAACTAGTAAAAACTTTGACAAGAATTGTAGAGCCGCCTCCTAAGAGCTTCAATGCAAATCTCGTCCTTCATCTTCTTTCCCATTCTTCTTCGAGTTCCTCATTCTTACCTGAGAGTTCTCTCTGGCTTTGTTTTCCTCTGCTTGTTGCTACCTTGTGTGTCATTGTTTTTTTGGAGGTATCATGACGAAACGAGCTGAGCGCCCCACTATATTGTTAGAATACATAGATAATGCTATTCGGGATGTGATTTTTTACTATTTTGTACTGTCTTGTTATGGGAACACTATGACACCATCGAAATCTCCAACTCACTGGTTTTTCCACGCAGATATTACGGACACAGTTGGTACAACGACTATAACCGTAACTGTGAAGAAAAATTTGGTGAAAACGCACGTGGATAAACTGAAGAGGGGAAGTTTTTGTGGTTGGAGAATTTTAGTGTGAGAGGCCGGTCATATTATGATAAGGGAGATTCGGACTAGACAATAGATATCTCTACTGCCACAAAGGTCTTTGAGATTCTGCCATTTGATCCTCCAATTAAATTTTTCTTTCACGTATCAAATACGATCCATTTTTTTGCACGGCAAATGCTCCAACCGTTTGCCACTTCCACACTTGCTATTACTATCGTTGGCGTGAGAAGAGAAGTCGATCAAAAATTTGAGCTCCTAGTTGCTGACGGACATGATGCTGAAGACATTCAAGTTGTAAGTATTTCCAATACCTTATTTTGATTATTGTCATTTTGAAAATCACCTTCATCTTTTCTAATTTCAGTTTGCATATGTAGGTGAGTTTTTTACTAACTTTTCAAAGTGATTTTCATTTACTTGCGGAACAAATCCGCAAAGGTGAACCTACCCATATTATCATAAAAAACGTAGAATGCTCCAACAAATGAGATGTTTGGCTTCTTACAATTGAGTTATTTATTCTGGCACCAGTTCACTCTAGCACATTGAAATCCAAGCTTATCGCTGTTTTCAACACACATATCAAAAATCAAAACCAAGTTGTTGCTCGGAAGGTAATGACACTATTCTATTTGATTGGTGTTATTCTTTCATTCATTTTTATAAATTATGTGCAAATATAAACGTGCATTTCTTGTTGGATTATTGCATACTACGGGGTGTATGACTGTGGTCAACCCATCCGCATTACCATACAAGGGGTGTGTGGTAATTGTAAGCTCGGGGATATCTATCGTCAACAATTTAGTAAATACCATTGCAACATTTGCAAGCTGGATGTTCCGTGCTCTTTTGTGATTCATATCAATGCTACTATTGTCGTCGAGCATGCACCCTCTGTTGCTGCATTTGTGAGCGCCGCATGGATTCAGATCTTGTTGCACAAGTTTGAATTTGATTTCTTTGATTTTTATGCAACCGACCGCATTGCAGCAATTGAAGTACTAGAATCCCTAGTTGCAAGAGATGAGTTTCATTTGAGTCCTTTGGGTGAGCTTATTGGATTCAATGAATCCAATGATAATCTTGGTATGATTATAGCATCTTCTTTTGTTTGATATAGTTTACAAAAATCTGCCTTGATACATATGTCATAGTGTGTTCTAGTGTGTTATATTGGTTGTGTGTTATAATATGTTATACTATATAACAAGTTCAAAATTAATTTGAACTTTAAATTTTACATATGTGTATTGACTTTGGCATTTTGCCCAAAAGCGACAACATCTACGATTGTGAAAACAACAACATATCATCGTATTCATATCATCGTATTCAATATTTTATTTTGGCATTCTTTAGTTACTCATTGCATTTTCATGTTCAATTGTTATTCGATGTATTTTCACGTTACCTAATTATTCAGTGCATTTTATATTGTCCTTTTCATCATTGCATTTTCATTGTACCTACTCATTTACTGCATTTTCACATCCATCCGTTTTTTATTCATTACATTTTCACTTTTTCTATTTACTCACTGCATTTTCACTTTTCTTGCTTACTACATTTTCATTTTTCCTATTTCCTCATTGCATTTTCGCATTCATTAGCTGGCCACAAATACTAAGGCAGAGACCACTAGCCGCTTGTTGCTATAGCGTTTGTGCCTCCCTTTGAACTTATTGGTAGACCTTGGATTTCGTCTGCTCCATACTTCGAATTGTGGCGAGAAACAGTACTATGTCCTCCCCTTAACTTACAAATTGCGATCACAAGGATGTAGAATCTCTTTCAAATTTACGGTATACTTCTCGTAGACTTCCTGTGACATTTTCTCACCGTTTCCGTGTTGACTTCTGACTGCGATCGCAAAACCTACACGACTGTTGACGATGTTCATGCTGCTATGTATAATGTGCCATCTGGTTCATAGTCACCGACGGAAAAATCTGTAGACGGAATCCAAGGTCCATGGACCCCAGTCCAACATCTCACGTCGAAATTGGAAGTGGATCCTCAAATGGTGTCGTTGAAAGCCGACGTTCGGCCAGAGTCCGTACCAATACCACATTTGGACTTCGACCACAAGCGTTTGCATGTTCAGTGAATTTTGCCACCCCCATATTTTCATTTAAATAGTTTTTTCCAATCGAATTTGATTTTTGTGCTTGCATGGCCTACGCTCCTGACTATCTCGTTTAGCTTTGTGGTTCGCTCCTCACGGTCTTTTTCCTTCTTCACCATTTTCATGATAAAGTAGAGATGTGCAGTTTGCAAGAGATGATCTGTGTTGAGAAAACAGATGTATTTATACATTGGTAATCTCCTATTGACATGAATATTGAAATCCTAGTGAAACCCTAATTTTAATTTCGGTGGGCTGACTTACTTCAATTTACAACTATTGGATGATAAGCAACAGTAAAAAACAGTAGTGTTTTATCACAACTTCAACACCCTCCTTGAAACTTTGCTGTGTCTATTTTGCAATTTTCGCAATGACAACTCGAGAGATGCGAGAAGCTTCTTCTAATAGTGATCTCGTGTGTATTTTAGTAGAAGGAGTACTTCTGTTGATGGGTATCTTGACCTCCTTATTGCTCTACTTTAGGGTTGTTAAGAGCCTGATGAAGAAGTTTTGGGTTTTGAGCCCAAATTTCAGGAGGAAAGTTGGTGAGGTAGATACATCTTCCTTGATTCGTCCCTCCTTGTCTCAACTCAATTTTGAAGCTATAATGAATAGTGGAAAACAAAGTGAAAGACTTCCTTCACTAACTCAAGGTGATGAGTAAAGCTCTCCATGTTCCTGTCAGTGTACAGTTTGGCCGAATTGCAACGTAGTCAGAGCTTCTCCTCCTCATGGTGTGCGCGCTATACGAAGATACTATGCAGTTTGAAGAGGGCGTGCACCAGGTATTCATTTGTCCTCGGAGGATTGTCGCAGGCAGGTTACCGGCTTCAAAGGGCAAGAGCTGAAGAGTTTCAGGACATTAGAAGAGGCAGAGTACTACTTATTTGAATCAACTTATGTTAAAAAAATGAAATAGATTTGTAAAGAAGAAATAGTGTCAAGATGTTTTGAGATTTTGCAGACTTGAGTTTCCAGAGGTGGCGCAACACAAAAGTTGCATTGAGTGATTTTCGCACGACCCAATGCTTTTGTCATCATGTCTGCTGGCTGTTGATCAGTCAGAGTATGTAAAACTTGAATCTGCTTCTTGTCTACCATATCGCGTATGTAGTTGAGATGAATTTCAAAATGTTTGATTTTGGTGTGGTACATCAGATTCTCTGAGATTTTTTTTATGGCGCTTTGATTGTCGTAGTAGATAGAAATGGGCCCCTTCTTGACGATGCCAATCTCATGATAGAGATTCTTGATCCACATGGCTTCTTTGCTGGCTTCTACAAGGGCTCGATACTTAGACTCAGTAGAGGATAAGGTGACACATCTCTGCTTCTTGGTGCACCAGGTCATTGGAGCGTTGTTGATGGTGAAGACATAAGCACCAGTGAAGCGTTGTTGATTCATGTCCCCCCCCCCCCAATCATCATCAGTAAATCCCGTAAGTTGCAAACTTGATGCGTGTGGGTAGAAAAATCGTTCTGTAATTGTCTCTCTGTGATAATGTAGGATGTGTTTTCCTGCATTGAAGTGAGCTACCTGTGGAGCAACAGTAAACCGTGACAGAAGATTGACTGCAAAGGTTATGTTTGGTCTAGTGATGGTTAGAAACATCAACTTGCCTTTCAAACATCCGTACATAGTTGGATCGAATGCTTTAGTAGTTAGGGGAATGTGAGTAGGTTTGTACTTGATGAACCCAAAGTCCTCAAGACCATGTTGGGTGTATCCAGTTTGGTGGATTTTAAAACTGTTCAGCGACTGATCAAATTGAATTCCTAGGTATTTGGTCAGTGAGCCACATAACATTATTCAGATACTGCAAGTTGTTCAGTGGGGCCCCTTAATTAGTGAAAATGTTTTCGGAATAGTGGCCACATTCAGACTGAATGTGGAAGATGCCCGGGGTTGGCAGGGTCTGCTGCAGCTACTTGGCAAGCCATCTGAATAATATTATGCAAGATGTGACATTTGATATTTTGCTTGTAATTTCTGTGGTAACCAGATAGAGGAATTATGGGAATAATTGCCTGTTATCAGATGGTCATCAACATATAAGATAAGAACAATCTTCTGTTCTTTTTGTAAGTAATATTGGTTATTATTTGCAGAGGCTTGAGTGAGGCCATGCATGCATAGCCATTGACTTATTTTCTATTCCAATTGTGAGGGAATTGTTTAAGTCTGTATAGAGGCTTATTAATTGCACAGACTAGATTCTCACGTCCCTGAGAGATGCAACCTTTCGGTTGCTTCATATATACTTTCTCTTTTATCTTGCTGTTTAAGAACACAGTTTGATGTTCAGATGATGAGCTTCCCAATCAAAGGTTCCTATTAGAGAAGTGGTGGCTTTAATTGTGTTATATTTTGCAACAGATGCAAAAGTTTCATAATATTCCTCTCCCACCCGCTGTTCGTAATCTCTGGCAACCAACCTAACTTTGTAGTGGTTTGGCTTACCACCTTGAGCTAATTGCTCGCTTTCATCTAGGAAGATAAACTAGTTTCTAGGTTCTATTCTGACGTAGATTACTTAGATCTTCGTTCATGGCTTGATGCCATTTTGGGTCCTTGATTGCATTGTGATATTTCAGATCATTGGTTGCAATATTTCCAATGAAATCTTCTAATAACACAGATGGGTGTTTGATGCGAGCGTACCCTCTTAAATGGGTGGTTATTGGATTAGACTTCCTGTGAGTGTAGACCTTAGGAGAAGAGTTAGTTGGTAGAGGAGGAGGATCCTTGCCTGGGTGAACAGGTGGAGGTGGACTGGTAGTATGAGGAGGTATGCTAACAATGTCAACATTATTGTCAGATGAGATGGATATCTCGGGTTCCCTCTTCCTCCTTCACTCTACAGAATCCTTCTCCTATGATCTTTAAGCGGTTAGCCATAGCCAATTATCCCAAGCTTAGAACATTAAAACTGTAACCCGCGTTACAAGTGAGCTAGGATCAACAATCCCAGTCGTCACAAACCCAATGTGATCATGAGAGACAAACCGGTGATAGCTACTTACAAGATTTTTGGAAAAGATCCGGATTCTTAGACATACATCGCGGCACTCTGTCCTATACAGAGATGCTCCGCACCAAAGGCCATCGCACATGATTGAACAAATTAGGGACAAGCTTTCAACTTCACAAGAGGAAAAAGTATTGAAGTCACAAGCAGAGTGTAATCTCCGTCGCAATCTCAGAAATGATCGATAACCATGAAACTGAGTCAAACTGCTTAAGAAAACGAAATACTGAACCAACTACCCACTTCTTCCTTCCGTCATAGCACTTGGATGTCACTTAAAGCATTGCAAGAAAAAAAATGACAATGTCGTTGTGATTCACAATCCAAGCAAAGCATGCTAAACATGCCGCCGGTGCGTGGAGGTCGGGAAGTCCGTCATCACAACTCACTAACTAATCCCTTAATGAATGAGAACAATAAGATTTGCAACTATAAAACCACAAAAACGATGGCTAGGTATATGTTGGTAAAGTTGCTCCCCATGTGTAAGCCTCTGGGTCACCTAGGCCTCATTAACCCTGCCTCTGCACTAACTAGGCAAATCAAAGGCAAGACATTTTGTGGGTAGCATTGGGAAGTGCTCGGTGTTTTTGTCCCGTGACTTGAGGAACCTCGTGGAGTTCGTGAGCAGGGCGCCGAGCCATTAATGCGTTAACATGTAGCCTCTTATGGTGCGTTAACAAGGTTGGAGCTTAGAAGAGTCCAAAATTTCCATTGATTAGTTTTTTTCCTAATATGTTTTTTCACTTATTCGTTTCATTGGCTTCATAATTTCTGATTTTTTTCAGTTTTTTTTATTGGGGAATTATTTTTGCACGAAGCAGCTATGGTGCTATGGTACCGAGTAATTAACATATTTTGCAAATTTTGTTGACTTTTGTCAAACGAGGAAGTCCTGCTAATACTTTGCTTTTGGATAGCTCGTGTAGAGCATCAAAATTGAGATGCCCTAATCTTTTGCACCATAAAAGTGTTTTGAGTACTTCTTTATCTTCAAAAATGCAAATCTCATCATTTGTAACACCCTTGGAGTCTAATCTGTGAAGTCCTGTAGCTACTACTTCCTGTGTTTATACATCTTTGATGTAACAGAGACACGCAAGAAATTCTGTTGAATATCCTTGATCTGCTATACAACCTACAGATAATAGGTTCCATTTGATACCAGGCACGTAGAATACATTCTTCAATTTTATTTCCTTGTCAGAGAAATTTACAAGAACGTCACCATGACCTTTGACTTTGTGCGACTCACCTCCTGCAGCTATCATATTTATAGCTGAGGAATGGGTTTTGAAGCCAAGGAGAATGTTTGAGTTACTGGTAACATGTATGGTCACTCCGAAATCTAAGATCCAGGTAGGTTCTTGTTTCAAACGAGAATTCGTTTCAAACTCATAAGAATTTATGTCTAATGCCTCGATTTCAGCAAGATGAGAAACCATGACATCTTTTGCTTCACTGTAATCATTGTCAGACATCATCTGCCTCTTCCTCCTTTATCTGCACCATCCTGACTTGAAGTTCTTCATAAGTAGTTGTGCTTTTAGTTCAAAAAATGTTGGTAGGTCATTCAATGTGGTTTGGGTTTTCTTGAACAGTCGATACTCCCTAGGCAACAAGTTTAGCAATAGGAGGATGCAAAGTTCTTCAAGAATGTTCGACACCAATCAGGGATTTCATGGTGGCACATGTCACGTCGTGTCTCGTCCTATGACAACGATGTGGTGCCAAATCCAAAAACGTCACATCAACGGGGGGTAAGTCCTATAGTTTACCTAGGGTAAATTGATGCGGTGAACCTCCTGGTCAACAACCTAAACAATGTAGATTGTGAAAGAAATAAACTAACAAAATAAATTTGCATTGTTAGGTCTTGTTTGCTAGAAGATGTAATGATTCAAATTTGTTTTTGGAATTTTTGGAATTTTATTTTAGCAATGAACTAAGAGTCATTGAAGGTAAAATGTGTTACCTTTACAAGAGTAGCATAAAGTAGAAGTAAATATAGGAAATGATAAGGATTTGGAATTTTATTGTAGTAGTCAACCAAGAGTTGTTAACGGTAGAATATGTTATCTATACCATAGTAGAGGTAAATATAGGAAATAATAAGGATTAACAAAAATGAATTAGATAAGCATATGATAGAATGTTCTATTGAAGAGGAACCACTGTTTAAGGGATGGTTAGAATTAAAAGAAGGGATTAAAGATAGGGGGAGAAGAAATATATTTAAGGTAGGATGAACAATGTTGAGGTGGCCATATTTGATTAAGTATTGTGAAGGTTACCTCTTGTGGGAACTGCGTTTTGGTAATAAGGTTCTCTTAGTCTCTAGTTTTTGTTTGGACATTAAGAGATTACTTAAGAGAATCTATGTGCTTGATTGTGTAAAATCATAAACCCAACCTCTTAAGGATGGTATGAATTTATGAGGACATTTGCTTGGTTAGATTTGATGTGCTTTGCTTCTACCTCTAGTTAAGTGTTTGATCTTGAGCAAGAGAGTGAAGGGCAAGGAATGAGGCTTCAATGGTAGTGGAGTAGTGGTTAGAAGGTTAACCATATTAGAATATAGTATTGGGTGGTTGTATAGATCTGGACTTAGATAAATAAGTAATTAAGTGTTAAGTTAGCTTTGGCAGAAGCAGAAGGTATTTATCTCAATGTTGTTATTTACTATAAATAACTCGCAGAAGTAGGAAGAGGTAGTTCAAACATGTAACACAAGATTGGCAGGTACATTGGTATGGGGGACGTTAAAGTTCCCCCAACGAACTTATAGGGGAGGTAGATTCGGGCAGGGGCAGCCGCCCGCCCACCCAAAAATCTTAGATTTTTTGGACCCGATTGAAAATTGTTGTCCGCCTGCCCGACTTCAAGAAAATCATTGCCCTTGCATTCTTGAAGACCACTTATCCACAAATCTCATATTGAGTGCATTTCACCTTCAAGGTCCAAAATCCAATATATATGTTCACTTCCATTGAGTAAATAAGTGATTGATTGGGATTTCATTCTCAAAATGAAATCGTCAATAAAGCATGTAAATAACTAGGAAGTCAAAAATATTATAAAACCCTCATTAGCACCGAGGTTATGATTTTTGTGACTTGCCATTGCAAGGGTCTTTGTCATTCTAAATTGGAACTAAATTTTGCAGCTTTATTTTTAGTATGTTTAGTATTATAGTCGAGTTAATACCTTCTACTTTCACAAAGTATTCATATGCATTTAAATTAATCAAGTGTGATTAATTCTAGTAAGTCTATTTTATCATTAATAAGGCTTAATTAATTTGGTAAGCATACTTTTTGAGTTAATTGGTCTTAATTAGGATTAATCAAAATTAACTAGACTTGATTAATCGCTTATTTATTCAATGGAAGTGAACATGTATATTGGATTTTGGACCTTGAAGGTGAAATGCACTAAATATGGGATTTGTGGATAAGTGGTCTTCAAGAATGCAAGGACAATGATTTTTTTGAAGTCGGGAGGGCGGGCAGCAGTTTTCGGTCAAGTCCAGAAAATCTAAAAATATTGGACGGGCAGCTGCCCCTGCCCAAATCTATCTCCCCTATAAGTTCGTTGGGGGAACTTTAACGTCCCCCCATTGGTACGGAGAAGAGGATCAAAAAATAGGAAGTGAAAAATACTTGTATTAGACCTAAGTGCTAGTAGGTTGGTGGTAGTTAATGAGTATCACCGGAAAAGTAACAAAGGTAAGATACTAGTTGCCACATTATTATTTATACATGGTATGACAGTTGCATGAAGAGACCTCCATGCAACTGATCTGGTAGGTAGGATAGTTGAAGTAAACAACCGGTAACGAAGATTAGTAGGAATTACTAGGGTGGTTACCAGTATTGGGGTTTTTTCCAGTGAGACGAGAATTGGTAAGTTTGGACCAACCCTAGAACTGGTACGCGGGAAACTATTACCAGACGGCAAAGTTATGATACAGGTCTAGTAAGAACGATCTATCTATCCAGGGGCAAAACAAAAATTTCTTTTATAGAAGCAGTCAAGTTAGAGCAACCAACTAGCTGGTCTACTGCTACTGGAAATGAACTCTAGTAAAACCCAAAAAAATCAAAATATTGAAAAATTAGATTTTTTTTGAATTTTTGAAATTCTTTATAGCAAGCAACTGCTGGCAGCAATTGACTAGAGCAGTGGACCAAGAAAAAAGAAAATTCTACAAAACGATTGTTGTAGTAAAAAAAAATACCACATCATACCACGTGATGGCGTCACGTCCATTTGAACATCCCTGACACCAATCCCATCAAGTTGATCCATGATCTCCTACATTTTGACGAGGTACTGCTCCATGTTGACGGTATCTTCATTCTTGAATCTAACAAGGTTGCAGAGCAGCATTCATCATTAAGATTATGTGTTTTCCAAATTTGCTTGAAGATGAGTCTTGTAGGTGTAGGGTTTGTTGAATCTTTGATTGACAAAATGGAGTCCAAGATGAAGTCAGTGATTGCTTAATGTGTTGCTTGGTGTCCTTCGCACCTTTTCAATCATGAGATCATTCCTAGTAAGTGGAGTGACATAGTATCTCCAATCCCTACACCTCTCAAGTATTATCCTGAGCTGAAGTGACTAGATATGGTCATTCTTCTTGCAGTCTAATCGGCTTGAGCTGGGAGTTAAGATCTCTATCCAAATATCTCTAGAGATTCTATTATGAAATAGTCTAGTATTCTCACTTCCCTCTCAACATTCTCAACTTGAGATAAGTGTTTGACCACTACCCAAGGTATGCTAGTGCATTCCACACTCTTCTAATTTAACCATGCTCTGATACCATGATAATTTCATGGTAGAGATGGACAGTCTGCAAAAGATGATTTATATAATGGTAATCTCCTATTGAGAAGAATAGTAAAACCCTAATCTCAATTTTGGTAGGTTGACCTAATTCTGATAAGCAACAGTATTAAACAATAGGGTTTTATTACAACTTCAACATTCTACATGCATTGATTTGGAGCTACACAGTGCTTTTGCAATTGCAAACATTACATGGTCCAAATCCTCGGAGGTGTACAAAAGGGGTATTAATTTTGCCTAAGGGTTACAAAACATACATAAAGTGCGAGTATTTTTTATTCTAGTTTTGTAAATATACTAGGTGTATTATTCATATCATCCTAGTTGTATTCTATCTTTAGCTTCATAATCAATGATAATGATATGGTATATCAACACAAGGTTCAAATGAATATTTCATCCAATATGTGAATCACATTCATCCTTGAAAGTTAGGATTTAGGACAAAAGGGGAAAAATCACCCTTTGGAAACCTTAAAGGTTTCTCATTATGGAGCTCACAGGTGGAGCGAGGATGGAGCTCATAAGTGGTTATGCTTTATGATTGCTTCATTAGATTTTGGATATAGGGTCCAGTTAGAATTTACATTCTTTTGCCTTGCAAGGCGTTTTGAATTTTTAGGATCTGGTTTGGATGGAGATTTTGTGCTATTTTTTGCCAACAAATTAATCTTTATAAAGATGCGGTTTCTTGGAGCTTTGGTTGATTATTGACAACCAATTGAGCTTTTGGACTGGCCTTCAAATATATAGGTAAAGTTATGTTGATATCAAATTAAGAATGGATCAATGTGAACCTATGATTTGATAAATCATTTAGCTAGGATTAAAGTATATTTGGATTTATGCATGAAATTTGAACAATTCTAACTGCCAATATGATGTACACTAGATTGCAAAACTACACAAATATTGTGGTTGGCAAATATGAAAATATAAACATTTGAAGTTGTAGTTGTTGTGTTATTGATTTTTGTTGTTGTCATTTGATGTTTTTGTCCCCAAAAATGCTTTTTTTTGGTACAAATTGTTTTGTCCAAATAAACTTAAATGTCAATTATTCAATGGTAGAGTGAGATATCATCATTGCATTGGCTATAATAACTTATCTTGTTAAAATAGATTTGTATTGATTACATCCAATGGATGAAAAAGCGTTTAAAGATTTCATCAATGATAAATAAATACGTATTGCTAAGGGCATTTTAGCCATATTTTTCACATTATTTGTTTGGCATATGAGTGCAAGTATGGTAAAGTGGACCAAAATAATGCTCTAGTATACTAAATATATATAAATATATATAAATATATATATTTTTGTCAAAGGCCTAAAAAAGTAGAAAAATGTTGTTTAAATTGGATTTTTTAATGAGGACCTCTATTATAATGTTGAATACTCAAATGTAGAATATCAAGTTGAGATCTTCAAAACTTATCATTAAAAGTGTTGCTCAAAAGTACATGGTTGAATATGATTTTGAACATACATTTCACGATCTTAAATATTTTGAAGTTGGAATTTTTTTCATATTCTTTGAATTCATTATATACTTGAGGTCATCATCACAAAACTTTGTAAAAAACCATCAAGCTTTTGTAATATTATTGTATTTAAAATAAAATTTAAACAATTACTTGTTCAATATCACTTACTTGCACACCACTTGCACCATCATCTAAAATATGTAGATTTTTTCTTGGAATTGATTTTGGCATCATAAATCGCATGGCTTTGTAGATCAATATTATGAATTTTTCAAATGTCTATGAATTTCTTCTTCACAAAACTCAAAATTAGTGTGTAGTTTTGAATTACTTTCACTTGAACCTAGGCAGAGATTAGGAGTTGTCTACTTTACCATGTATGGACCCATATACATATGATTGAGTATATATATGATTTATTTATTGTTTTATTTTCGTATGTATTTGAGGGGATTTCCTAGCTACATATTTGTATGTATTTCATTCTGAGGATGGGAAAATCCTATTTATTAGGGATATCAATTTCATGGTCTTGCACACACTTGGGGGGCGGGGGGTAGTCACTCCTGTATTTAAAAAACTATGTGAGAACAAATATAAGGTCCACTTTAAAGATGCAACTTACAAATTATAAAATTTGTAATTCTAACAAAAACCAAGTTACATAATGAACTTCATGATTAGGGTGTTTTACAAATTGATCGAATTAGAGATTTTTTTGAACTAACATACCATAGGTTTCAATAGGGTAGAGAACTAAAGTAATATATATTTGGGCCCCACACCTTAGGGAGACCTTATGCTATTTGCCTAATGAGAATGATCTTTATCCCCTCACGCCAAATAATGAGACTAATTTCATTCATAACATTCAATATTTCATCCATAGAAGGAAACCCTTAAGGAAGGAGGAATGACCTCTTTGAAACCCTAATGGGGGCTCATTTCCACCTTTATTTCTATTTCATGTGTTGTGTGTCTAATAAGGGTGTGTGAGCTCATAGGATGTGCAAGTTTTAAGTGTGGCGTGGTGGCGTGTTTAGGTTGAGGTTATGCAAGTGGTATGGTGGCATGGTTAGGCTATTAGTACCTCTTATTTTTCCTTTTAAAGTGCTTTGAAATTTGCTTGTGAAGTGTATGAATCTAGAGTTTAGGAATTTGTTGTGCGAGGAGATGTGTAGCTCATGGATCTATACTTCGTGTTTTCGTACATGTGTAGCTTTATGATCTATACTCATGTTTTCTCCATGATTTAATATGAGTGGTGTGTAGTAGGTTCCCATTCCATCTCATCTGGAAGGAAATAAAGAACTTCTTCACTGCCTGAAAGAGAACAATTTGTACTCAATGCGAATCATGCCTTACCTTCTGTAGTAGTTTGCATTTGGGATTGTTGATGTTTGGGATCTAGTCTAGTTTAGTGATTAAGTTTTTGTGAAACCTGATTAGTGTCTTGGAAGATTTTTGGGCATAATTGGTCCAAACCTTAATGTTCCCAAATCCAATTGGTTATTTCTCAATCTCAATGGTACAAGATTGGTAGTTCCAAAACATCAAAAATACCAAAAGAAGAATACCAAATATTGTTTATGTTATTTTCCAAATTTATTGAAGTTTTGAAACTCAACCGTGTATTTTTCAAACTCAACCAGTTCATCTATAACTAATAGTTGGTTCTCCCCTTTCATTGGAGCTGATCTTGTGTGCATCTCATTGAAGATGGTGATCTCTTTGAAGTTCTCACATATTGTTTGGTTCTAACCACTTGAACTTGAACAATGTCACAAATTGCTTCATAAATGAATGTGTAAATCTTAAACAAGAAAACGGTAAAACCATGAGGCTCTGTCCTTTCTTATGTTAGAATACAATTGTAGCCGTCCACTTTGCTCGTGCTAGTCCATGGTTAATCACTATACGTATAACCAATCTTTTCTTCGATTTTGTGCACTTTCTTCTCAAATGTCGGTCAAGGATTGAAGATATTCATTTATCATCCAAAAAATAAAAATAAAATGTATATATGTATATATATAGGGGATTGCTATTTCTACACCTTTTTTGGCTAGATTCACACCTTTTTGCCGGTTCGGTTACCGTGTCACTGAGGCGTTATATAAGAGATTCTTCATGGTGCATCCGGACCGTTGATCCCTCAGGGAGTGCACTATTCATTAAAACCAAGCATCACATGCGTGCATGTCCCTTATTAAAATACCCCTGTATACATTTTATTTTTGCTAAAATCAAGCAATATACTTACAAATCTCATTGCTTCAAAATACATTTCCATACGTACACAAGGGTCCAAAAACAAATACAAAAATTGTATATAACATGTGTACAAATTTTTGAAAATGCAAAAATATGGCCCTATTATATGTATAATATCAAATCATGGATTTTTAGTTATAAAGTCGTTACTTAGTGGATGAAAAAACACATGATTCTTGGTCCAGATCTGACTTGAACGCGTAAACGCGTAAATGCGTGCTTTACATATATTTTTCTATAGCCTCATGTATATCTACTTTTTGCTTAATAGCAATATGTCTCTTGTACGTACATTTTGTACATGCTTGTTTTAAATAATACCCCTTTTGTGCACCCACGTGTATAAATACAGTACTTGAACAGTGCACTCCCTGGGGTTGATCCACCAAGGCCCATCCAAGGGCCTCAATGATCCTAGGTGGCGGTGGGGTGGGGGGTGGGGCCGTGGGCCTCATGTCTTTTTTGGGGAGGCCGGATTTAGGGTGGTGTTGGGCCTAGTGGCTAGGGGGGCCCAGTGGTTAGGCCTACTTATTATATAACTAGTTGGTTACCCTTACTCTACTTACTAAATAACTACACTAAATATGATATTTAGTGTTTGATTAGAATTAGTGTTTTACCACCCTACTTTGCTCAACACTAATTCTCAATTATTTGATAATTAGTGTTAGACATAAATGCGCTGCCGTCGCCTTCCCTGTTGCCACTTGTTGCCACGCTTCAAAGATCTCTCTCATCCTCCTCACTTTCTTAATCTTCCTTTCAACCCAAACCCTTGCAATCTTCCTCAAGGATCGCCATCGCAACTGAAAGCATGCAATTCATCTCTTGCATGTGGGTGAGGACAGACTTGTGTGGGTGCCCTGGCTGATCAGTTTACAGTGGTTTGTTGCTGCTTGCTTCTGTTTCGGTGAGGTTTCCACGGAGTTGTAAGCCATGTCCTCTTGTTTTTCGGTTCTCTGTTGC
Organism: Polytrichum commune; assembly: GCA_950295325.1. Lineage (NCBI taxonomy): Eukaryota > Viridiplantae > Streptophyta > Polytrichopsida > Polytrichales > Polytrichaceae > Polytrichum > Polytrichum commune. The sequence goes on along the minus strand of OX485806.1, from coordinate 50,618,133 downwards.
AAACGGCTCCGAGATTGGGTGAATGAAAGATGACTTCAGTAACTCTCAAGAAGGCGAATTGAAAGTAAGAAGTTAAGGAGGATAGGAATGACGTACCGAGTGACGATTTTTGCAGTGAACTCTCGTTTCTGTACGCTCTCTTACTCCACCAGAGTACTCACTAGAGGTGTGGAAATTGCGTGCATGCAACAGGACTTGGATGATCGCGAAGCTGCAGTACTGCATAGGCTTCGAAAGAACATGCGGGAGTCACAACGGTCTTTGCGAGACAAAGATAACGCACTCAGTTCCAAGATTGCTGAACACCAGAAAGCTCTTCAGGAAAACCAAAGGTAAATATGTCAACCGGTTGCAGTCCCACCAACTTGGGTGATACTGAACATTTCAGGAGCCTAGACACAATTTGTTCTCTTTCCATCAATCCTAGTGGGACCCAATGTCTCCATTATATTGAGATTCATTTTCACTGTGATGGAAGTTAGGAACTTCCTTCTTCACAAAGGTTGAGTAAGAAGCTTCATCCTATTTTCTGATTTTGTAGGTTAACAGAGGAGTTTGAGGCCTTGAAACACGAGTACGAGGATCTCAGCAAGAAGAATAATGAATTAGAATCCAATCTTGCGCACATGCACAATCAAGTTGCTGATGCACAAATGTAAGAATCTACTTCCGCAAACAAGATAAGATTTCTCTTTATCTTTGACTAAAATTCCTGAAAACTCAAATTGATATCTATGGAGGACTATTAGAGATATTTGCATCAATATTTGTAAGATATTTATTCGAGGTATCTCCTTATTGCAGGGGTGTCTCTACCTCCGAATGTCCAACACCTCCAATAGAGGTTTTAGGGTTTGATTTTCACAAAATGGTTCGCTTGGCGAAGGTAATGAGAACTTTGAAACTTCATAGTCTCTTAACCCCTTCTGGAAAACCAGATATTTTCCTGTTTGTTCCGGTTTTAAGAATCTACTTGCCCACCTACAAGTTTTCCTATCAATTAGAGCTTAATCACAATTACCCTTGAATATGAACTGTCATGAGCTCTATCATAGTCAATAAAATATCTCCGATATAGTATGACAATTACAGTTATTCTTGCAAGCTTTCAAGGGTTAATTACTAATTCGTAGCACCATCTGGTTGACGGCTACTCTCGGTAACCAGTTCCAGTCAGTCTCAGAGTGCCTTGACATCCTTGGAGATCTTGCTTCACAGGCGATATCATATAGTAGTGCACACTGCTCTTTGGCAGGAATCTTAGAAGTAATGGAAGACTCGCCCCTTGCTGTGCTGCAGATCTTGGACTCGATGATGCCATAATGGACAATATGGAATCAGAGCAATTGTCAAACGCAAGTGTTTAGCATGCAAATTTTGAAAAGATCAAGGTCAGTTCGCAGAGAAAAAATTCTGGTTTGGATCGGAGAGTCTATTGACTTCTTACCCTACTTTCAAGACTCGACATGTCCTAGTTCAGGTGCCAATCTAGAAGATTGATTTGCAATTAGTAGTTGAGAAATATTGACCTAGATGAAATGCTTTCACACTTCCTGGTTGTTTCATAAAATTGATTAATTCTACCACTTCTTCTGGAGATAGTGATCGGGAGTTGATTTTCTCCACCATGAGTTTTTTCCATCTCATTGCTTCAATCAACCTTATCAGAATGTTCTACAATATTGTGGTGTGAGACCTTATTGCTTTGTGCATGGGTGGGGATATGTTCAGGGATTGAGAGAGAAATTGTATCGTTGCAATCAGAGGTAAGTTGATGCTGCTATTCATCTACCCACTGAAAACTACTCTTTATGCTCTATTGTTTTATTGCACAAGGATCTGGTTGCATAATTTCTGGTTTGCAAAGGACCAATACCTGATTTTTTAAACTTTGTGGTGCAGGAGAAGAAAGTCGTTGCAGAGATCAAGAAGACAGCAAAAAGAGGAAACAATGTGAGTTTTTTCATTTCAGTTAATTTATTGAATAGATAGTGCTTGACTAAGTTGCTATGTATAACGCGACATTGCGACAACGTTCGCCATTGAGTTTGAATCGAGTGCTACGAATCTGCAGTAGGAGTCTTCCAGCAGTCTGCAAGCTCATTGTCGTTTCGTTTCTTTTCATTTCAGAGGAAGAATTTTTTTTAAGGGCTTAGTATACGAATGCTGCTGCGACTCGATTAGTGGTTGCAATGGTTCTGCCATGTATGCCATTGGTAAGTTTTGGTTTCTAGGTTACGAGCGCCAGGCTAATTGGTTCAATCGAAACTATTGCGGTTCTGGCCAGAGTTCCATAGCAAGGATTTAGTTTCTATAGGATTAATTTACAAATGCTATGATTTCATTGGGAGTTGCATTGGTTTTCTCATGAAAGCCATCCGTAGGTTTTGGATTGTAGGTTATTCACAAGCAATTGGCTGAATTTTGGTACCAAGTGTTCGGCTCTTTTATTGTATTTGTACTTTAATGTTTCTACGGTAAGGTTGAATATTAATCTAGAGTTCAAAATAAATTTCTATTTATTACATGTCCATAGTGTAATTCTGGTCCAAAGTGTTCGGCCTTTGTTATTTTACCTTTGTTATCTTTGCCTTCAACTTAACAATGTCAATTCAAGCTCATGAATGGTTGTAACTTTTGATCCATATTGAATCTTATTTGATTATTGTCATTTTTGCAGCTATGACAACCGTCAATGTTGTCGCTACTCCTCCCTGCCGTCTTCAACAGGTTTCCTGTCGCGCACCTCTCCATGAGGAGTGCCCGAAACACCATGGGCTCAAGGGGGACCCCGGAATGACACCCGGGACTTGTGGCGCCGTTGGTGAGAGGGCCCAAGTGATCCTAGTGTGGGTGAGGGCCCCGGGCGTTGGGAACGCCTCCCACCCACGGAGACTAGGAGGCACAAGGAAAAGTCCATGAGCTATGCGTAGCTCATGGCGTGGTGATTCTAGAATGCTCAAGATCACCTCAATCGGAGGTGTGAGCTAGGAGTTATGGCCATTTGAGTGGGGCGCTGTCCCGGGACAGCGCCCTGGTACAGCAGTGCCTGGGAGGGATTCCCGGGACTGCCAAGGTTCAAACAGGCATAACTTCCTTAAGACTTGCCTGAATGGGGCAAGTGAGGAGTCCATCGGCATCTACGTGAAGCGTACATGAAGATGGATTGGTTGCTTGTTAGCATCAGACATCATACAAGGAAGTTATGATGGTCTGAAGTTGCTGGGGCTTCTAGGCCCAACGGCTAAAGGAAAATGTCTACTTGGCCCCAACTCTTGGTAGAGAGACAAGAGGTCTCTTGACGGTGGGGTAGGGGCCCCGCGTAGAGTCCTAGAGGTTTATATGGGTGAGGTGGTGTGGCCTCACCCACCCGAGGCCGAACGGCAAGGCCTCCATGGGCTTTGGCCCATTGTGAGGCCATAGTTGCCTAGTATGCTTCGGGTTGTTGTAGTGTTGCTCCGGCAACGCGATGATCAACATAGGATTGGACTTCCATGGATGGAAGTCCACATCGAAGAAATGGGTTACCGATTAAGGGGTGAGTCCCGAAAGCAAAGTAGGAGGGTTGGTTCCCCTCCTATGAACTATATGGTCCGGGGTAGGAGGAGCTAACCATTAGCATGGCGGAATGCGAATGGTTAGCACTCGTAACCTTTGCTAGAATTGAAAATTGGCAAGATTGTCAAAGGGGACTAACAAGGGTTACGACATTTCCACTATCGCCACAAGGAAACGAATAATCACATGGATGGTACAAGATGAATCAGTACATAGACATCATGGTCTCTACGTCCACACGATTACCGAATTTTCGGAGCATTTTCGAGGACAAAGAAATGCAAATCTTGTACGTGCTTCTCGTTGGTGGGCACAAAGAGACAAATTTTGCAACGAAGGCGAGCAAGAAATCGAATCTTCACCAATATTTTGCAGCAGGGGCCGATCATGAGGGCTAAAGCAAGTTCGTACAAAAGCTGGCTCAAGTCGTGGACAGAAACGCTCGGAATGGGTACAATGGTTATACCCTATATTGCTTGATGCATTTGAGCGTGTAAGAAAATCTGGAATTAAGTTTTCAGCACGCCTTCTCATCAAGTTAGCTATGACATCTATACTGAACACTATATTCGTTAAATTGAGACTTTCTCTAGTCTCAAATTAATATATGGATCAAAGAACTTGAAGAGGCCTGAAACTATATTATCAATAATCTCAAATATATTATATGTTCTAATATCCCAAATCTATGATGTGCGGACGTAAGCACATATGGTAGAGCACTCAACACCAACTTCATCAACAAAAACACATTGGGTAGAGCACTCCAAATAAGTTTCACCCCAAAAACATATAAAATGATTTCTATTATTAGCATGCTTAATATAATATAGACATTGCAACATACAAAGTGCATGTAATAAATGCATATTTCTTCAATCGAAAATATAGTCCCAAATGTAATAATAAGATGAACTTCACATTTTTTTTGAAATATAGTAAATGGATATTCATCCAACCCCAAACAATATAGCATTCGTAAGTTCTACCCAAACTTTGCCCCAATTTTGAAGAGCACACATATATTACTATAATTACGTATTAAACTATAGTCATGCTAATACAATCCTACCAACTTCTCATTCAACGTGGGTTGCTTCTTGTGCGATTCGAGCAAGATTGTCTTTTGCAAAAGTTATGTACTTTTGAGGGATGGACACTGATCCACTATGGTTTTTCCGTGGTTTCCATGCTATGAATATGGAATTTGTATCTACCCAAGATGGACCGTGCTCAGAATCCACCTTCCACCAAAAGTTAGGGTTTGTATCCCAGCTTGTATAATGCCGAATCACATCTTCATTCCTTGCTGTCGGTCGATAGTACTCCACTTGTATTTGTCGAAAACGAGGGCTGGAAGTTACAAAATTGGGTTTGGACAAAACTCTTGTCACCCACAATGGCTTCGCATATGTCTCGTCTCCATGACGCAAAATAAGCATATAGCCTTCATGACAATCCACTATATAACTTATTTGGGACAACTGAACTCGTAAATGCTTGTTGTAATTAGCTGCTCATGAATGGAGGCGTACACAAACCGTGTATTACAGCTTTAACTTAGACAGCTTGCAGCAATTTCAGGATTGGGAAATGAAAAAAAAAACCAGCATTTGGGGGGGTTGGGCCCTTTATACTACCCGCCTCCGCTTTGGGCATCCACTTTGGATGCCTTTTCCGCTTGGTCTCCTTTGGACGTTAATTTAAACCTTCTGACTCAATTTCCCGCTTTTTGTCAATAATAGACAATGCATATTTAGCTTGGCTCTTCGTTGCCCCAAGCATCAACTGAATAGTTGACATATATTTAAACTTATTACCACCCTATCTTGGTCAACACTATTTTTCAACTCTTTCATAATTAATGATATACATGAATGCACCACCACCTTCCCTATTGCCATCTCCTTTCTCCTTTTATCATTGTTGTATTTATTTTTGACATCCTTACTAATACTAAATACCTATATGTAAGTTCCATATATCACCATAGTGGATATTTAGTGTTTGAGTTTACATTTAATGTTACTTACTCTCATAGGGTTAGTAATAGGAAGTGTATGCGTTCGTTTTAAGTGTATCAAACAATTGCTATCATATTTGGTGTAAATATCATATTCATTGTAGTGACACTACAACACTTTCATTAACTAGATATAACTAAAAAGGATATAAAGATTTTGATACACTACATATGAACGCATACACTGAATACCAATAACCCTATGACAATATGTAAGATTATATCTATTAAGGGGTTTTACTCTACTTGTAGTCAAACATTATGGTATATTTCAAACAATATATTGACAAAAGATGTGCATGTATTATAAAACTTCATATACTAAAAGTCACTAAATATAATAGTTAGGGCAATTATTTAGACTCTCACATGAGGATTTTTATTTTGAAAACAAAGAATTAATGCCATGACAAACTTGAATAATTTGGCCAACTTTCAATTTGCGCTAATTAAAAGAACATATGTTGTGTTGTATTGTGTGCACCCAATATTGCTTCATCCTCAAGGCTCCAAGTGTGACAATAACCTAGTACCAATGTGGAAGTCATTAATGGAGCCATAAACCACAAATGACATTTGGCACGTTCAATCTTTCAAGGATGTTTGAACCTATCGTGAAGTCCCTTGAACTCTACCAATGTGTGTAAGCAAAACATGCAAAGTTGAAAAGGTATGTCCTCATATCATTCACAACATGATATCTACCTTAAATTAATATATAATCTTTAACTATTCCAAATCATGTTAACATGAACAAGATCCTATCCATTATAATCTAGTTCTTATGCTCTTCTTACCAGGTTACAAGGTTATAGGTTAATATTTTATCACCTACTTGTGAGCACAATATCATTTATTTCTTTTAGTGCATTCATTCGTGAAAACCACACATCCATCTTTCACGTTTGTGAATTAGGATGTTGTGATGACAATATACATTTGTATTGGAAACTACAAGCACCAAGGCCCATGTCATTTGACCTATGTGCCATCCATTTATGATTTGTGTTGTTTAGGGTTTAGGGTTTAGGCATCATCAAACATCAAACTGAATGTTTAAATGGCTTCATATGATATGTGAACTCCATGGGGTTGCAGTAGATACATTTGTAATCATTTGTTTCTCCCATGTATTTCAAATGTGAACTTCTGAGTACATATATTAATGTTCACTCTAATGCTACTTGTTAGGGTATCCATTATAGACTAGAGCATTGTCCTCTACCAACAACCATCATATAAATTATAATACATAATCCCAAACTGTTAACCATGTGAATGGTTACCATATTTATATTATTGCATAGTGTAATTGCCTTTGTGGATTGCAATATAATTATGAATTACTCCTCTTAGACTTTGTAACACTCTCATATGATTCCATAAATTAAATTATTGAAACACCAAAACGATAATGGGTACAACTTAAGATGTTATCAATTCCAACGGGTGATCATTCAATTGAACCATTAACATTTGAGTTGGCGATGGTGTTAATTTTGTGGAATACCTTAGTCCATGTAGGTTTTTAAGTGGTATTGAATTGCCGCTAATGAATAGCGGGTTAGAAGGCCGGGCGGCCAAGAGAGGCGCCGGCCCTCCTATGTCCCGCACCTAGGGGCAAGGACAACCAGGAAGGCAATCTCCCTAGGGTGGCAGGTGTCAACACCACAAGCCTCACGGGCAACCACCTAAACCAAGGAGGTGTCGACACCTGGCAAGGTGTTGGCCCGCGAGGCTTCTGAGCCGTTGATGGGCCCGGCGCAATCTAATGGCCCGGATTCAAGGGTTTAGGGTGACCCCTTCCACTCTCTTCTTCTCTCCCCTCCTCTTTTTTCTTTCTCTCTTTTTCTTCCTCTCTTCCTCCGCGCCAAGCGCCGCTCTTGGAAACGCCGCCGCCGCTTTCCATAGCGCCGCGCCAAGCGCTTCCTCTCGCACCTTTTGTTTTTGTCTTGGTCGCGCCGCTTCCCTTCATTCTTCTTTCTCCTTCATTCCTCTCCTCCTCTCTGATGCTTCTCCTCCTCTTCTCTGATTCTATTCCTCTTGTTATTGTCCTCCTCTTCTTATTCTCTCTTTTTGGTCCAGAGTGTTAGCTTTGAGTGAGTTCAGAGCGGTTTTATAGTGTTGAACTCCTTACTTGTTTTGTAAATTTCATGCATGGAGTGATTTTAGGTTGAGTAGAAGTGAGCACAGTCGAGTGTGATAGAAAGGTAGAGGTCTTTCAAATTAGGCCTGAGTTTGCAAGAATTAGGGGGTTTGTGAGAAAGTTTTAGGGTGCTTGAGAGATTCGTTGTGTTTCTGAGGTCTTTCTGAGAGTTGTTCTTTAGTGCCACAACAGAGTTTCTGGGTCTGGTTGTAAGAAGCAGATTGTGAGAGCAACTTTCAAGAGTTTGAAAGACAAGGTAAACAATTTGCATCAGTGCACACAATTTGCATCATTCCCTTTAGGTTCCTGTTACATATACAATGCATAAGCATTGTATATGTTGTCCAAGCATTAAACATGCATCTGGAAACACAGTAGTTTGGGGAGACGACCCAAACTCATATTAAAATATAATAAATATTTGAAAACCAACCTAAAATGAACTAAATGTTTGGGTCGTTCGACCCAAACATTGCAGCCTCTTGTTGGGTCGAGCGACCCAAACATTACAGGGAGAAGAACTAAACCACATTGTAAAATATAAAAGAACTTTGAAAATTAAGTAAATGTTTGGGTCGTTCGACCCAAACATTGCAGTCTGAAATGATTGGGTTGAGCTACCTAAATTTGCAGCCTCATCATGTTTGGGTCGCTCGACCCAAACATTGCAGGGTGACCACCTAAACCACACTGTAAAATCTAAAAAAACTTTGAAAACGACTTTGAAAATTAAGTAAATGTTTGGGTCGGGCGACCCAATCATTAGAACCTCGTGTTTGGGTCGCTCGACCCAAATCAATCAAATACCCTCAACCCTAAACCCAACCCAAATGATGGCCTAATTAAAATACTCCAAACATAATTATTGGTTTTGTTGTCACCAAACAAAAAAATATTTTTAATGTTGCAAGTAATTGAAATTGGTGGACTCATAGATATAAGCATATACTATACAAATACAACCATACTCTCTAACGAGGAACTATGAAGAACACGCGCCACATGGGTTCAAGGTTTGGGTCGATCGACCCAAACCTTGAATTCATGATGGCAAATATAATAAATTTCTCTCAATCCTCCAAATGTTGAATGCACTTTGCAATACTTTGGGTCGATCGACCGAAACTCACAGTTTCAATTTCTTGGATTACAGATGGTCCCTAAGAAAAGACCAGGTGAAAGGTGGTTCATGCTCGCGCCAGACCACCTTTGGCAGGAGTATGAAACTCCACAGGATGATTCTTACGTCCCAAAAGATGGCATCGTTCTGGCATGGTCCGTTCAGGTGGTGAAGGCATCCATGTTCAAGCTGCTATTCGTGGTGAAGGTGGGGACCTACGAGCAGCACACCTGGGCAACGCTGATGGGATGGGAGGTTGCGTCCGTCGAGTCTCTCGGGGACTACGTAGACGTCATACTGGAGAACTCCGCCGTGCAGAACGTCCACATGTTCATGCACCAGTTCTCCGAGCCCTTCGACCCCCTGTACGCCAAGGAGACCTGTGTCGACCCTGAAACCATACAACCGGAGGCCATATTCATAGATGGCAGTGTAACCAACACGAAGGTTGCGAGCAGGTTCACGAAGTTAAAATAGGCCATCACGATTCTCAACAAGGCGCTGCAAAGCAAACCCAAGACACAGCAGCCTGTGAGGCGGAAGGCAACGACGGAAGAAGGCACAAGGTCCTCAAGACCACAAACTGTGAGGAAACCGCGGGCGGTCTCTGTGGACTCGAGATGGACAAGCACTACAACAACGCCGGCTGACAGCGAGACGCCAACGCCATCAACAAGCCGTCAGACGACCCCTTCCAAGAGGGGAAGAGAGTCATCGGTGATGACTGACGAGTCTGTTTCCCTGGAGCTCCGGATGCCGAAGCCTGGCCAAGAGGTGGATGCAGGCAAAATACAAAAAATAAACAACAACTTCAAAACGAAATGCCTGCACTGCTTCTTCATGGGCAGGGACTTCAAGTTCGAGGTCAACATTGCGTAGTGCCACCTTGCGCCACCTGAGAAGTGTGTTCGAGCCAAGGAGGATGCCTACGTTGACTAGATGGTCGCTCAAATCTTCGGCGGGCAGTTCAAGGACGACAGGTAGATGATTGTTGTCATGCCACAAGGGTTGAAGAGAATGCCGACGCCTGATATGTGGCCGGCAATCTCCAAAGGAGACTTCTGGTTGATTGACGGGCAACACAGTGTGGAGGCATCGAAAAAAATCCAGCTGATGATCGAGTGGAACGAGCCAAACAAACAGAAGGAGAAGCTTAAGGTTTGGAAGGCTTTAGTGGTTTGGTCGAACAATGAGACGGTCCTCAGCGACATCTCCAGGTTCTTCAACATGGGGAACAAAAAGAGGGCCTATCAGGCATCGTGGATCAGAAACATCATGGCCTCGAGGGAGGTGTGGGAATTTTATGGCAGGCCTCCCAAGGAAAGGGAGAATGCTAAAGATAAGAACCCCAAATGGGAGGTGAGTATGTTTGGGTCGATCGACCCAAACTCTTTCATTGTTTTATTGTCTTCAACAATTTCATAGTTTGGGTCGGTCGACCCAAACTCTTGCATGGCTTTGTTGTCTTCACCAGGTTATAGTTTGGGTCGATCGACCCAAACTGCTGTTACATTTGTTATTCCATGAGATGTTGTCTAACATGTGTTGTTGGCTACGTGTGCAGGACTTCAAATATCAGATGATCAATAAATTCTCCTCGATAGACAATGCTAGCCACAAGCAAAAAAAGTATAACGAGTTGCGAGGAGAAATATATTTGATCACCGCGTCCGACTCCCTGTGGGGAAAATGGAGGAGTGTTTTTGAGAAACACGAGACGGGGGACCTCATGGACCCCGACACCGGCATGCTCTTCAACCAAACTGCGCGCTTCAAGCAAATGAAGCCTCTGGTGAGGGAGTTCTTCAGAGCGCTTCAAGGTCTTTCCGAGACAGAGATGGAAAAAGCGGTGTCCCACATCCTACACGTGGAGACGACGGCGAAGAGATGTTGGGGTCCACCCTAAGATCGTCTTCACCAAACCCAAGATCTTCGTCCCTTCATGTTACACCATGAAGGAATGGACGGAGAACAGGAAGAAGAAGACGACCATCGTCCAAAAGCTGCATAAGCTGGTGCCTGAGAAGAAGCTCATCGTGGACGGGGAGGTCGAAGAGGCGCACTGGAGGGCCTTCAAAGCCGAATATAAGTTCACCAGTGCGTCCATAGCGGCACTCATGAGGGAGGCGGGAGACGACTTCCTCAGATCCAAGCTCGTGAAGGGGGGGAGGAACCGGGCGCTTCCCGAACACTCAGCGCGGGCCTTCTCCAACTTCATAAAAGAGAAGAAGATCGTCAGTTTCAAAGGCGATGTGCAACTCAACATGGTCACCGTCGAGCCTCTCAGGATCCAAGGTTGGCCGGGCTCTGAGTCCAGGAAGGCAATCAGGACTAAAGCCGGGGACCGCTTCCCCTTCGGAATGATAGACTTCAGGAATATCCCTGAAGCCTCATTCGAGGGGACTATGAGCACTCCTTTTTCGATCCTTTCTTGTCGAAGTTCGTGGACTACGCCAACCCCAAATTCAGGGAGGTCAACGTCTGGATCTGGATTGTCGAGGACAGGAGGGCAGACCAGGTTTACAAGATTGTGCGCAAATTGCAGCCGTAGTATGCCGTCTCGAAATCTCACTACGTTGCTGCACCGGCGGAGGGGGCGTACAGCCTGTTGAAAGACAAGAAGACGAAGATCGTCAACGTGTTGTGCTTGTACTTCGTGTACAAAGCTTATCTACTTAAGGTGCCCAACCATCCTATAGCCAGGATGGAAAAGCTCTTCCAAGTCCAAGAAGGGTTGGGTACCAGCAGGGAGCTTGTATGACGAGGTGAAGAACGCCAACTACCCCGCGGATGAGCTGCGCATGGAGTTCTACCTGTGGATGATGAAGACCCTCACAAAGAGAGGAGACTGCATCTTCAACGTTTTCGGGGGATCCAAACCGATTTTTGCAGCCATGGTAAGCAGAAAAACCCTGAATGCCCTATACGGACGGTTTGGGTCGAGCGACCCAAACTATGTCTTATTTTGTTTTGGATGTCATTTTTCCTTACTCTTCATTAGTTGATACTAATACTATTGATTTGGATTGTGCAAATGTCTGGGTTGAACATCTACTCCTATGTGGAGGATGCCGATGTTCAATTCTACAGGACCCAGAAGGCACTGGCCAAAAGAATGGACATCCTCGACTGGATACCCGGATCCTACGTCGAAAAGATAGTCGAGGGGGGCGAGAGTCCTTTGGATATGGCGAGGCGAATCAACCCGGGTGAATTTGCCATACGGGCGCCCGTTCAATTGCCAGAACCACTAATCGGGTTGCATCCGGGCAATCCGTCGATAGGAGCAGGTGGCGAGGTTGGGGAGGAGGGAGAGGAAGAGGAGGAAGAGGAGGAAGCAGAAAAAGTGGAGGGGGAGGTGGAGGAAGGGGCAACAGGATTCACTCAAGAATCCGAGGCCCCTCAGCGGAAGAAGGCCATGCGGGCTGCCACGCCGCAGAGCAGGTTGGTGCCCGCGTTGACGGTGGACGACGTGGAGGACATGTACTCGAGGGATGCGACGGCCACCTTCAAGGAGCGGAGAAGGTTGAAGGGCAAGAAGCTGTACGGCGACTATGCGGTGGAGGAGACGATCGCAATAAGCTCAGAAGACGAGGACGACATGGAACTCGCCAAGAGGCTGAGGTCGGATCTTGCCTCCCCCAGAGCGTTCGCCGGGAATGTGAGGGTGAAACCGGAAGTCCTCACCGTGGAGGAGGCCAACGCGAAAATGCTCCGGGACGAGGAGCAGCGTGTGCGACTGCAGAGGGCTGCCGCCGAGGAACCCTCGGTCCGCAACGAAGTCGTGGAGTTGAGGGCTCTCCTCTTGGAGCAGGAGCGGCAAAGGGCGATGGCCCAACCTCCATCCCAAGCGGAGCTCATCACGCAAGCAATCCAGGGCATGCTGGCGCATGGATTGGTGATGGCTCCCCCGAGTTCATTCCCTCACTTGCCCGCAGGCTTCCCTCCACAGGATATCCGCCTGCGTCCGGCGTTGGAGCATTCCTTCAGCTTCGTGCATTTGCTGCAACCGCACGCCGTCCAGCAGGTGGACGACCCCAACCTTTGGCGCGTCCCTGGAGCTTCCAGCTCGTTGGCACCCCCGCCGCTCCGGCCTCCCATCCTCTTGCCCCCACACTACAAGCGGGACGACCCCCACATGTTTGGGTCGTCCGACCCAAACAGTGCCGACGTTGCAGCGTCCCAAAGCGACCCTTGCCAAGCAACAGGGTTTGGGTCGGCCGACCCAAACCCCGTCCCCGATCAGACCCCGGTTGATGAGCCTATGCTAGATGTTGAAGGCCCGCAAGGGCCTGGTGATACCTGTACTCCTAACGCAGTCGATGAACCAATGCATGATGCGCATGCGGAGGTTGGGTTGGGACAAAGGCCTGACAGTCAGCCTTTGCAGGAGCAGGTTGCAGCTGGTCGTGTCCCCTAGCTAGGACAAACTTATGCGCCCGTCCCCCCCCCCCCCGGCACTCGCGCCCTTCGTCACCCCCCAACGACCATCCGTTCGTCCACCTACCCCGGCTTGCGACGAAGTCTTCATCACGGCGGTGCGTCTTTTCAAATTTTGTTAGATGTAGAACTAGGCTAGTTTGAACGCATCGTTCAACGCGGCTCCTCCCAATCAAGATGTACATAGAGCATTGTATATAATACAATCACCACTTTTGACTACTATATACTTGTATATTTTGTTTGAATGTATTTTGTATGCTCTTGTCTCTCTTGTATCCCTTGTTGCACCCCCCTCCAAAATGAATCAATTGGTTTTGTGTTTGCACCAAGAACACTCGTTTCCTTAATGCTTCGTTTGGACATAGCATGACATAAGTCGGCCCCGTTTTCTCTCGCTCGTATCCGCAGGGCTCGGAGCATAGCGTAGCGGCTCCCCGACGCTCTTCTCCAAGGAGCGGAGAGGGCAGCACGGCGGCCCCCCCGGTTTTACCCGCCCCGCCCCCGATGCCGAAGAAACGATTCCTGGTGTTAGACCTGAACGGTGTCCTCGTGCAGTGCGTTCATTGCCCTAGGGCCCCCACGGTGCCTTTTTGCAAGCCCGAGGACGCTAATTACGACGGGCCGCCCACATACATAAAGAGCAAGCTAGTTCACCTCCGCCTGTGGCTTCGGACCTTCCTCCAGATCGTCCAACAACGATGGTTGTGAGCCCAAAAGGGTGCCCACATTTAGTCTTAGACCCTTGAAACGTTAGTTGATGCACTTTGAAGTAGCATGTTACTTCACAAAAATATAAAAAGAGTGAAATGTTAGTCTTAGAAGTACCATGTTGTAAGAGGCTAGGATGTGAGTTGTTATTGTGTTTTTACCTTCGGAAGGATTTGAGTGAATGAGGATAGGTAAGGAGAACTTGGATTGAGTAGTTAGTGAGTAGGCTAGTACAAATGGATGGAGACAACCAAAGTGACTCAAGAGGCAAGTGCATTCGAATTGGGATGAATGGAGGATCACATGGAGCGCACAAGTGGACCACCTCATCATGGCCACTTAATGGGGAAGGCCCAAGGAAGAATGCAAGGTGGAGGATAAGCAAATTCTCAAAGCACCAATCAAATCACGAGTTAAGCATCGTGGTTTGAATTAAGTGGTGAGCGACGATTTGGGAAAGTAAGGGGAGAAAGTTATGGCGGCGGAAAGCGAAGGAGGCTAAGTTTGGGTTGAAGCATCCCAAGTTTGGTAAAGTGTGGTAGGTAGAAAGCCAAGGCTAGTTAAATGTTCGAATTAGGATCCTTGTTGATCATTTGAGGGAGGAAGGCTTAGAAGATAGGATTGGCGCCTACTAAGTAGGAGGAAATCTCAAGGGCTTATCGTGAGCCTTGAGGGTGCTCACCCCCTCAAGCTTACTATATAATCCCTCATTCTTCCCTCACTCATCCTCTCTTTCCTTTGTGCTCTAAGGCACCCCACGAGTTATAAGTGTGGGTGTGGGAAGCCATATTGGAGCACATGTGTGTGCTTAGTTTTTAGTTTGAGAGCCAAGGCTTGTTAGCCTTGAAGAGGGCTTGACCTCTTGGTAGAATTAGTGTTGACGTGAAGGATTTTAAAGTTAATTCATGATTCCAATTTGTGGTACTTAAAGTTCATGTTTTGAATACACGTGGTTGCAAGTTCCATGTTTAAGAGTTGAGCACTTGATGTTGTGATGAGTGCAAAAATATACTTGTGTGGATTAGTTAGTCTTAGTGAAGTTAGGAAATTCTCTCTCCCCCTCTCCTCTCTAGGATTTTAGGATTTTAGGATTAGAGAAGAATTGTGTGATTAGAAAGGGGTTGTTAGTAGAATTAGGGAAATTAGGTAGGAAGATTAGTTAAGGGCTTGAATAATTAGTGAGGTAGTTGGGGATTACAACTACAAAGTTGTGGGTTCATGAAGGACCTGGGTTTATGAAGGACCTGGGTTTGTTTAGTTAGAAGCTAAGGAGCTGGGTTCATGAAGGAGCTGGGTTTATGAAGGAGCTGGGTTTGTTTAGTTAGAAGCTAAGAAGCTGGGTTTATGAAGGAGCTGGGTTTATGAAGGAGCTAGGTTTATGTAATTAGAAAGTAAAGAGATGGGTTCATGAAGGAGCTTAGTAGATAGCCTACCTAATTAGCTCATAGACAAGTAGTTAGTTACATTATGTTAGTTAGTGTTATGTGTGGCTTTCACAAGTAAATGTATTTGAGATTGACTATAGAGAATAGTGTTTTTTTTAACACTTGCATCCTCTCTTTAAAAATAAACCACGTGCACAACTTAAGGGAGAATGTGGAGCACTCTCGCGATGGCAAGACAAAGGAAGCAAAGACCAAAGGTGCGAGGGAGAGATTGACATAAGTCACATAAGTATTTCTTAATACTTAAAGGCTTATGTACGGTATGGAGACACCAAGTGAGACCTCTTATAGTAGCGATACGGAATACACAAGTGATAGTTCAAGTGGTAGTATAGAGTCAACGGCACGGACTCCATTTAGGAGAGGGATATCCTTAAGGGCTTGTGTAGCTAAAGCAGCCGGATGGACGTTAGAAGCAAACAAAGACAAAATAGCACCCGAGCATAAGGAGGTTAAAATAACATAGTTAACTTGTGCATTCTCCACATACGTATTGAAATCGTACATTGAGTTGTTAAAAGTGAAATTCCAGTTAAATCCAAGACCACTTGAAGGGTGAACCTTGCACTATGGACTCATCCAAGTCCAAATCCAATACCGCGGAGGAATGTGAGCCCAAACCCACTACTCGGACTACGGACGCTTAAGGGTGGGGGGTTTGGCCTCACATAATTGGTGCGTCCGCCGGGAGCGAAGCGGAAGGTAGTTACAAGACTTGGAGGCGACTAGGAGACTTGGAGGCAACTAGGAGAAATTGGAGACACAAACGTGAGAGAAGGGAAGGAGCACCCGAAACTCGGTAAGTATTCTCTCTTTGGGTTACATTTGAATTCATTGTATTTCAACTATTCCTTGGAATGAATTGCATTGTCAATTACGCAAATTCATTTTTGAGGAAGGAGCGCGGCGAAGGTACGTCCTCAACCTTTTTGGGGATTTGCTAAGAACTTAAAAGGAACCTATAACCGAGTAGCTCATTAAAACATTAGAGGGTAAATTCACCTTAGGACATTGAACTTTGACACTCACCTCGGGGTGAGTCTCAAAGTTTTGGGAGTTGTCATTTCATGCTCTAGATTAAATTAATATTTCACAAAGTTTATGGTGTTGTTACATTGAGTCACGATTGAGGGGAGTGCTAACTCACAGGGGGATGCGATTGCTCAAGGTATGTTTATTTCTTCAAAGTGAACTCATTAACTAATTAAGGAATGTCTTTTGTACTCGTGATTGTTGTTATCCGTTGTAGAGGGTAATTCCCGAATTGTGGATGGTGTGAGAAGTTGAAGGGTGAAGCCTCGACTTTTAACATAATCTACTCGGAAGGTCACCCCCTCACAATCGGTATTGTGGTGAGTGTTAATTTGCGGGAAGGTGCGGAGGTGATGCTCCGACTTAACCAAAAAATTAACATGAACATGCCTATCCCCTATTGGGATTCTTTCACCTAAGTGGGCTTGCAGGTTCTTTTCCTCACCTCCTAAAAAAATTATAATCACACCAAGACAAGTGAAAATATTAAGAGGGGAATTGCTAGGATTATGTGTGGTCAAGTGAGGGTCGATCGATTCTTATGGAATGCAAGGTAGGACTCGCTCACAAAAACCAAGTTTGATAGTAGGACTAGAGAAATCTACTCGAAAGAGGCGGTCCTCTAAAATCAGTGATAGATTAGAACAAGATAATGTTAGAATAGAGAGTTGTTTGAACGTCGAACCTAGGACTAGGTCAATTCTAGACACCTTAGAACTTGGAGCTCAACTTGAAGAGGAGATCACTCCCTCCAAATTGAGTGGTGAAACTTCTTCGGAAAATTACACACTTAGAGAAGAATTCCCGGTAGAAGTTGATAGGGGATTGTTGAATAGTTCACCGGTCACCATGGCCGAGGAACGGGGGATGGATCCACCACCCATACCCCCAATTCCGCCCATACCTCCTATACCTCCAATAGACCCATTGGTTAGGCCAAGAGGCCTACCAATTGTGGTTCCACAAAATTTAGCGGCGATGGATATGCCATCTCATCTCCCTAAATTTTATGGGACCAAGGATGAGGACCCCTCTCGGCACATGGAACGGTATATCGAACGGTTGGCTAGCTTCCTCATAACCGACCCGGGTTATTGGTTAGTGTGGTTTCCTACCACTCTAGAGGGGGAAGCCTATGAATGGTATCGGGATCATGCCGAGGGACATTTTAGGGGATGGGAACAATTACAAAGGGAGTTTCTTAACGAATTTAGGCCGGAAGTGGGTCAAAGTACCGCATTAAGGGCATTGTCGTCATTGAAGCAAGGAAGGGAGGAAGAAATTTCGGCTTACATTAGGAGGTTTGATTTAGTGTGCACTAGATTTGTGGGTACCATGCTCAACGACGACACGCTAAAGCAATTTTTCATTCAAGGGTTTTTTAAGTCCGGAACTATTAGGGGTGTTCTAGAAAGGAATCCCTTGACCTTGGCGGATGCCAAGCGTGCGGCTAGAGATATTGAAAACTTGGATAAAGATCACGAAAGGCTATGGAGAAGGGAGGATGAATTGATCCCACAATTCATCCCCATACGCCCTAGGGTGGTAGCGGTAGAACCCGCTAAGTATGAGAACCAAATTCCATATGCCATTGTGGACACCGGTCCCCGACCTTTAGCGGTTAGGGAACCGGCACCTCTTTTGGCACTACCGGCCCCTAGAACGGATCCACACTTGGAGGAGGTTGAGAGAAGACTAGGTGCTAGCCAACTAGGATTCCAAGAGGCTATGATAAAACAAATGCAAAGCCTCACGGATCAAATGTCATTAATGATCCGGAGTCAACAACCGGGGCCTCCACCCCCGGTTGAGTCGGGTAGGCATTCTTCCGGATTATGGTGTGTCCAATGTGGCCAACCGGGCCACACGCGTCAATTTTGTAGAAGTGGACAAAACCGTGACCAAAGAGGAAACGGTAACCCACCTCAACAAAATCAACGAGGTCAAGCGCCACCTCACTATGGAAATGGAAGCAATAGAGGACCACAACCTAGAGGGCAAGGTGGCCAAAATTTAGAGAAGAAGGAATTTCATCCCTTTTGTGGAAGGTGGCACGCTCAAGGACAATGTTGGTCCGAAGGTCAAGAGTTTAATTGTAGCAATTGTGGAGGAAGTCATCCCTCGGATACGTGTCGCCAACCGGACAAAATAATTAATGTCCCTTACCCGGTGGCTAATCCACAACAACAAGCAAGGGATAATATGCGAGGTGCTAGGCCACAAGGAGTACCGGCCAATGAACTTAGGCCACCTAACTTATACTATGACCATAGTAATGCTAGGCAAACTTTTCATCCACCGGCGGGCTTGCAAACTACAACCGGTTACATTCCAATACAAAATAGACAAGGAGTTCCACCTAATGGTAGTAACGGGAGACAAGCGCCTCCAACGGATCCGGGACCATCTAACTCCCAAGATGTTAGGTTCATGGATGGAGTGTTGGAGGCCACATGTGATGACATGCTTCCTCTCCCAACGAGAATTGGAGAGGAGCAAAGTCAATGGCCTCCTCACACCAATGCTATTACATATGAGTTAGTGAAGGGTAAGGGTGTGGTTGAAGAAGCACCTGCACTAGCGGTAACTACTAGGGCTAGGAGAGGGGATGCCTCGTTGGAGGTAGGAATAGGAGAGCAAGGAAATTACTCTTCGGATGAAGAGATTAATCTCTCCGAGTTGCATAGGGTAGCTAGAAGAGCTACTAAGGATGTGGAGAGGGAAAATATAATTTTACAAGATAGGGAGAGGACTAATGCGGTACATGACTTGGATAATAGCGATGTGGGTGAATGGGAAGGACCGGGGGTTCCCGTAGACGAATTCGACGTAGTGGGTAATTCTAAGGTGGAAAGATGTACCGGGTACGACTTGTGGACGGACCTTAGTACACTCAAGGCGGATATTACTTTCGGCCAACTATTGGAAATTTCACCCACGGCAAGGAAAACATTAAAGGAGGGAATGCCGGTACACAAGAGGATGAGGAAGGTGAAAGCTAAAATAGCCGCTAGGATCCAATCACAAGGTGGAAGAGACGTGAAAGCTATAGAAATAGAAGTTGTTATAGTAGATAAGGTGGTTCCTAATGTGCTAGTCGACGGAGGGAGTAGTCTAAATATACTACCGGAGGATACTATGAAAAAATTGGGACTTGGACTCACGGGGCCTTCACCTTTGGTCATAAATATGGCAAATCAAAGTTCGACTACGCCTTTGGGGATGATCAAGGATTGTAGAATGACTACGGGAGGTGAGGAGTACTTGGTCACCTTCCATGTCATTAAAATGCACTCCAACAAGGACACCTTCCCCATTTTGCTAGGTAGGCCTTGGTTGCGGATGGCGAATGCTATGGTCAATTGGGGTGGACCTAAACCATCCATCACTTATGGTCCGGAGGGTAATAGGGTCATAGTGTCCATTGGTTCATTAGAAGGATGGATGAAGAAGGAGATGTATTTGCCATTGGAGAAGGAAATTGATGACTTAAACGAGAATGAGATTGGCAAGGCATTGGTGGGAGTCGTCCATCCCGAAGGTCAAAGGGTTGTTATAGATTCGGGCTCGGGAAGTCTAGGTCCTAATTTTTACAATTATGGGGATAATGGGGATTATGCCCAATGGCTAAGGGAGTACCCCGAGTCCGAGGTTGATGTGATGGTTACATTTCACCAAGTAGGCTTAGGGAGTGAATTTCCTAGTGTTAGTTTAGGAGAGGGCTCATTGTTGGAGCCATGTGAGGTGCTCACCGAGGAAGAGTGGATTAGCGGTGGGTTAACACCTTGGGTAGATGACGTGGAAGAGGGTGAGGTTAGTTTAATTCATGTAGATGGGACTCAAGAGGAGGATGTGATTATTGAGTCATCGAAATTGGAGGAGCCTTTACATTTCAAGACCACGTCTACGGGGATAGTTGTAGGTCAAGATGTGAAAGATTACCCCAATGTGCCTTCCGATTGGTATCGGAACAAAGAGGAACAAGCACATGTGTCGGAAGCGGATTGGCGGTACGTGGATGTGAAATTAAAGAATGGAAAAACCCGACAAATGAAGATGGGCTCCAAATTGGGGGAGAAAGAGGTTAGGGAGTATAGCAATTTGGTGGATGAGTTTAGTGATACTTTTGCATGGTCCTACGATGAGCTTAAGGGAATTCCTAGGGAAATGGTAGAGCACCGGATTCCTTTAATTCCGGGGGCGAGGCCAATTAGACAAAAGGAGAGGAGGATGAATCCTCAATTGCAATTGTTGGTGAAAGCGGAATTGGAAAGGTTATTGAAGGCCGGGTTTATCAAGCCGGTGGAAATCACGGATTGGGTTTCTCCTATGGTCTTAGTAAAGAAAAAAAATGGGAAATTAAGGGTTTGTGTCGACTATAGGAAATTGAATTCGTGCACACAAAAGGATCACTTCCCCTTACCTTTTATCACCTTGTTGCTTGAGGAGGTTGGAGGTCATTCGCGATATACCTTTATGGATGGGTATGCGGGTTATAATCAAATTTCCATAGCCCTCCAAGATATCCATAAAACGGCTTTTACTACACCTTGGGGTACTTTTGTGTGGGTAGTGATGCCATTTGGGTTATGTAATGCCCCGGCTACTTTCCAACGATTAGTAATGTATATCTTCACCGACTTGTTGTTCAAATCCATGACCGTCTTTGTGGACGATTTTAGCACACAAAGTAATGTGGATGATCACCTACATTGTGTTAGGGAGGCATTGGTTAGGTGTAGGAAGATGAGGTTAGCATTGAACCCGGATAAGACATTTTTGGGAGTGAATAAGGGAGTGTTGTTGGGTTATGTTGTTAGTGAGAAAGGTAGAGAACCCGATCCGGATAAGATTGCGGCCATAAGCGACTTGGCAACTCCAACCAATTCCAAGGGGATCTCTAAGTTGTTAGGACATGTGGGATGGTACCGGGAACTTATTCCTAATTTTTCAAAGATAGCGGTGCCCATTACCCATTTGCTAAAAAAGGATGTCAAATTCGAGTGGACGGATGCTTGTCAAAAAGCCTTTGAGGAATTGCGGGATAGGTTGAGCACCTATCCGGTGTTGATACCACCCAATTGGGGTAAACCTTTTCACGTCTATTGTGATGCTAGTAATGTGGCAATAGGGAGTGCGCTTTGTCAAGCAACGGGAGAAAAAGAGAAGGATCAACCTATAGCTTATGCGAGTAAGCAATTGACCCCCGCCGAAAGAAACTACTCTACAACGGAGAGGGAGTGCCTAGCCATGGTGTTTTCCGTTAAAAAGTTTAGGCATTACCTCATGTGCAACCCGGTTGTATTTTTTGTTGACCACATGGCTATCAAGTATCTAATTAACAAGGCGGAGTTAAGTGGTAGGTTAGCTAGGTGGATTTTGTTATTAGAAGAATTCGACTACACGGTGGAATATAAACCGGGTCGTATGCATTTACAAGCGGACCACTTGTCTAGGTTGTCGGAGGAGATAGGAAAAAATCCGGTAAATGATATGTTAGTAGATGATAGCCTCTTTGTGGTCACTTCTACACCGGAGTGGTATGCGGGCATAGTGGAATTTCTAACAACCCACAAGTTGCCCAAAGAGTGGACAAAAGAAGAGAGAAGGAAGGTGAGGGTAAATAGTAGGCAATTTGTTGTAGTGGGCCATAGGTTGTTTAGAAGGGGGTCCGATGGTATTTTACGACGATGCGTGTCAAAAACGGAGGTTGAAGCGATTTTAATCGCTTGCCACGATAGCGCTTGCGGCGGTCACTTCTCGGGTCAACTCACCGGGCAAAAAATACTTAGAGCGGGCTACTTTTGGCCTACACTATTTAAGGACGCCCATGACTATGTAAGGAAATGCGACGCTTGCCAACGGTATGCCCGAAACGACCTTAGAATGGAGATGCCTTTACATGTATCATTACCCTTAATTCCTTTCGAAAAATGGGGCATCGACTATGTGGGTGAGGTCCATCCCCAATCTTCAAAAGGAATGAAATATATTGTGGTGGCAACCGAGTACCTCACCAAGTGGGCGGAAGCCAAAGCGGTGAAGACCGACACGGCGGAACACGCAGCAACATTTATGTACGAAAACATAATTTCGCGGTTCGGGGTGCCGAAGATCCTAGTAAGCGATAGGGGTACTCACTTTTTGAATGACTTGATTCGAGAGATGACAGAGAAATTTAAAATTGATCACCGGAAGACTACTCCCTACCACCCACAAACCAATGGACAAACGGAAAGGGTTAACGGAATTTTGGTGAGTATACTACGCAAGACGGTTATAGACTCGAAGCGGGATTGGGATACGAAACTAACGGCGGCACTTTGGGCATACCGTACAACCTATAAGGTAACTACGCGTGCTACACCATTTTCCTTAGTCTATGGTCTTGAAGCGACACTACCAATCGAATATGAAGTCGAGTCACTTAGGGTGGCCGTGAGTACGAGACTTACCGAAAGTCAATCCTTACGAAATCGACTAACCGATTTGGAAGCACTTGACGAAGGGAGGAGAATGGCGGCTCAACATATTGAGGCAATCCAAAGAAGGAGAAAGATTACTTTCGACAAACGACATAAGAGAAGGGCCCTAACACCGGGAATGATGGTCATGATTCAAGACGCACGAAAGCTTGAATTTCCGGCGAAATTCAATGCGGTATGGTTAGGACCTTACCTTGTCTATGAGGTCTTTCCTAATAATTCAATTCAATTGGAAACGTTGAATGGTGAGCTCTTTCCTACCCGTACATCGGGAAGTAGATGTAAGGAGTACCGAGCTTGACTAGGCAACTTACCCTTGGAGCAACAGATGTTTGGATTCATCCCCCGATGGTCGCCAATTATGTGAGCCCAAAAGGGTGCCCACATTTAGTCTTAGACCCTTGAAACGTTAGTTGATACACTTTGAAGTAGCATGTTACTTCACAAAAATATAAAAAGAGTGAAATGTTAGTCTTAGAAGTACCATGTTGTAAGAGGCTAGGATGTGAGTTGTTATTGTGTTTTTACCTTCGGAAGGATTTGAGTGAATGAGGATAGGTAAGGAGAACTTGGATTGAGTAGTTAGTGAGTAGGCTAGTACAAATGGATGGAGACAACCAAAGTGACTCAAGAGGCAAGTGCATTCGAATTGGGATGAATGGAGGATCACATGGAGCGCACAAGTGGACCACCTCATCATGGCCACTTAATGGGGAAGGCCCAAGGAAGAATGCAAGGTGGAGGATAAGCAAATTCTCAAAGCACCAATCAAATCACGAGTTAAGCATCGTGGTTTGAATTAAGTGGTGAGCGACGATTTGGGAAAGTAAGGGGAGAAAGTTATGGCGGCGGAAAGCGAAGAAGGCTAAGTTTGGGTTGAAGCATCCCAAGTTTGGTAAAGTGTGGTAGGTAGAAAGCCAAGGCTAGTTAAATGTTCGAATTAGGATCCTTGTTGATCATTTGAGGGAGGAAGGCTTAGAAGATAGGATTGGCGCCTACTAAGTAGGAGGAAATCTCAAGGGCTTATCGTGAGCCTTGAGGGTGCTCACCCCCTCAAGCTTACTATATAATCCCTCATTCTTCCCTCACTCATCCTCTCTTTCCTTTGTGCTCTAAGGCACCCCACGAGTTATAAGTGTGGGTGTGGGAAGCCATATTGGAGCACATGTGTGTGCTTAGTTTTTAGTTTGAGAGCCAAGGCTTGTTAGCCTTGAAGAGGGCTTGACCTCTTGGTAGAATTAGTGTTGACGTGAAGGATTTTAAAGTTAATTCATGATTCCAATTTGTGGTACTTAAAGTTCATGTTTTGAATACACGTGGTTGCAAGTTCCATGTTTAAGAGTTGAGCACTTGATGTTGTGATGAGTGCAAAAATATACTTGTGTGGATTAGTTAGTCTTAGTGAAGTTAGGAAATTCTCTCTCCCCCTCTCCTCTCTAGGATTTTAGGATTTTAGGATTAGAGAAGAATTGTGTGATTAGAAAGGGGTTGTTAGTAGAATTAGGGAAATTAGGTAGGAAGATTAGTTAAGGGCTTGAATAATTAGTGAGGTAGTTGGGGATTACAACTACAAAGTTGTGGGTTCATGAAGGACCTGGGTTTATGAAGGACCTGGGTTTGTTTAGTTAGAAGCTAAGGAGCTGGGTTCATGAAGGAGCTGGGTTTGTTTAGTTAGAAGCTAAGGAGCTGGGTTCATGAAGGAGCTGGGTTTATGAAGGAGCTGGGTTTGTTTAGTTAGAAGCTAAGAAGCTGGGTTTATGAAGGAGCTGGGTTTATGAAGGAGCTAGGTTTATGTAATTAGAAAGTAAAGAGATGGGTTCATGAAGGAGCTTAGTAGATAGCCTACCTAATTAGCTCATAGACAAGTAGTTAGTTACATTATGTTAGTTAGTGTTATGTGTGGCTTTCACAAGTAAATGTATTTGAGATTGACTATAGAGAATAGTGTTTTTTTTAACACTTGCATCCTCTCTTTAAAAATAAACCACGTGCACAACTTAAGGGAGAATGTGGAGCACTCTCGCGATGGCAAGACAAAGGAAGCAAAGACCAAAGGTGCGAGGGAGAGATTGACATAAGTCACATAAGTATTTCTTAATACTTAAAGGCTTATGTACGGTATGGAGACACCAAGTGAGACCTCTTATAGTAGCGATACGGAATACACAAGTGATAGTTCAAGTGGTAGTATAGAGTCAACGGCACGGACTCCATTTAGGAGAGGGATATCCTTAAGGGCTTGTGTAGCTAAAGCAGCCGGATGGACGTTAGAAGCAAACAAAGACAAAATAGCACCCGAGCATAAGGAGGTTAAAATAACATAGTTAACTTGTGCATTCTCCACATACGTATTGAAATCGTACATTGAGTTGTTAAAAGTGAAATTCCAGTTAAATCCAAGACCACTTGAAGGGTGAACCTTGCACTATGGACTCATCCAAGTCCAAATCCAATACCGCGGAGGAATGTGAGCCCAAACCCACTACTCGGACTACGGACGCTTAAGGGTGGGGGGTTTGGCCTCACAATGGTGGGTGGTCGTGTGGAGCTCCATGAAGGCCGAGAACACCAATGCCGTCGTGGAGTTCATCTTCAAGGGCATCGAGCCCCCCTGCATGGTCCTAGCACAGGAAGCCTGTAGAATATTGTACACACCGGACGGCAAAGTCGTCAAAAAACCAAACAACCCCGCTTCCCCCCAATACCTCAAGGTCTTGAAGCCCATTTTTTGGGACCAGCGACTGTCCTTGATAGGCGTCCCCTACGATGTCCGTCCCACCCGCGAGAACACACTCATGGTGGACAACAGCGCCGCCAAGAACATGTTGAACCCGACGGCCAACTTCATAGTTTGCCCTGCGTGGACGGTCGAGAAGGTCCGGGACCGATTTTTGTTAGACCTTAGTAAATACCTCCAGGCGCTCTGGGGAAGCGGACTACCCGTAAACAATTTTGTTAGGAATAATCCAATAGGCGAGAGATACTTGGATCCACAAGACCATTTGTACAGAGAGTTGTTCTCACACGCGAAATTTAACAAGCTCATTTGAGGCACTACGTGTGTTTGTATATGTGTGTGTGTGCCCGCCCACTGTGTGTAATATATGCTTCATTTGTATCTTGATTTTCACGCGCTCTATCTCCCCCCTTTTCCTTGGGTTTTGTTTTGTTTCAATTTTGGCTCCAGCGTTTGGAGCCCTCGATTCACATTGTCAGCGAGTCAGACTTGGGGAGCTTCTTCTACGAGACCGTTTACGACGCCGCGTCAACCATTGACTACTCCAAGGAGCCTATTGACGCCGGCGTCGTCGATAGCCCCCCACCCAAGCAAATCTTCCGGCGATCTGCGTCCCCGTCGCCGCTCAAGGGCATAGATCGCAAATGCGTCCGGACGTCCCCCTCTCGACCCGGCGGCCATATTACACCTCAACGGCGGCTGCGGATGGACGCTCGGCCTACGAAAAGTGGCACCTTTCCTATTCCTTTGCGGGATGCCTTGCCCCTCCTCGCCAACTCCGACGGGAACGCCCCCGGTGACAAGGTGACCCCCCCCCCCAAAACATGGTTATCCGCGCATTACAATCATTTTGCACTTAAAAAATGAACGTGTGACACGTTTGGGTCGTCCTCCCTAAACTAACACATGTGTTCTTACATTGACGCGTTGTAGGTTGCTCCCACCCGTAAACCTATGCGGGCTAGTGCGTCCATCGAGTTGGAGCGTTTCTACTCCATGACCAGAAATGCAAGACAGTCCACTTCATCGTATTCGAATTCTTCGTCGTATAATTCGGGCGGCCGACGGAATCCAAAATGTGTTATTGATGGCTATAGTCGCGGGGTGGAGATTTTCAGGAATGTTGAAGCAATGCGAGCAAAAAAAGCCGCAGCAAAAGAAAAAAATGCAAAAGAAAAAAATGCAAAAGAAAAAAAGGCAGTCTCCGAGGCTAGATAGGCCATAGTAGGCGTAGGGTTTTGGGCCATAGGCAAGAACATTTTGGGTCGCACTATCCAATGGATGTGTGGTGTTAGCATGCTATGCATTTTACATGCCATACTTTGTATGTTTTTTTTGCAATAATATAAGTGTCACATGATTTCCCCTTCCATATGGTCTAAGGTTTGGATTGCCCTACCTAAACCATCACAAATATGAGTTTGGAATATTTTGTATGCAATATTATATTGGTTAACATATTTACCCTTCAATAAGATCTATGGTTTGGATTGCCCTACCTAAACCATATTCATACAAGCTCTAATATTTTGTGTGCAATAATATGAATGTTTTAAGGTTTCCCCTTCAATTTGGTCTAAGGTTTGGATTGCCCACCCTAAACCATCACAAATATGAGTTATTTATGGGGTTCTTGGTCTAAACACCCGCTTCAAAGTGTTCGCATCTTACAACTTTCTTCAATATGTGTTCCAATTATCCTTGTTCTTATTTATGTGAATGTCTCAAAATGCCCAAAAAATCTCAATTTAACGAATATAGTGTTACTGGATCCCACCTCACCTTATACAATCCTCTCTCGTGATCCAAAGGACAATGTTCTGCTTACTGAAAAGCTGACCAACAGTTGGCTCCAGCAATTCATGTTTGTGCATAATATTGTTCTTTTATTACAAACTGGGCGTTTAACATGTAGTCCAGAAAAAAAACATGAAATTGAAATGCATACTGCATTTCATTTAGGTGTGTTACATAGGGGATTTTTGAGTGGTGCATTCGATGAAAATCTAATGGAAAATATCGATGAAACTCATTTTGTTGTGAATATGAATAATGGAAGAACCTTGGGATTTAAGGGAGATCCTACAATATCTTTTGCTGAAGTTGTGTCGGGAGGAGATTCCATGATAATGGTCATAAGAATCTTTGGAGGGCGACGATCAATGATCGAAGATCCAATTTTGATCTTTACTAATCCAAACAGTAACTATCCTATTCGTGGTTTGGATGATAATATTCCGGGAGTATGTTATAGAACCAGTCCTAAGGGCTGGATGGACCAAACTCTTTTTGCATGGTATTTTTCTGAACCAAGGGCATTTCAATCCGATGTTCATAGTCGTCCTAAGATAGTTTGGGTGGATAATTGTACGGGCCATAATATGACCCCGCAACTTAGCGCTATTTTGGAAGCAAAACAAGTTATCCTAAAGTATTTACCATCATGTTCTACACATTTGTGTCAACTGGCTGATACTTTTATAATTTCTAAAGTGAAGGATGCATGGACTAGGAGATGGGAGGCCAAAAAAATTGAGCTTATTGTAGCAAACAATTGGCAAAACACACCACGGGCGGATGGCCAATGGTCCGGAAAACTCATTAACCCGGGCAAGAGGTTTTTTTTGCAATTAGCTGCAGATTCGGTTGAAGATGTCAACCGGGAGGTAGATTGTGACCATATATCATATGCTAGAAAAGCTACGATTAGATCAGGCATGTCTTTGGCTATTCATGGTACTTGGAGTATCCATCAACTTTTTCCACATCTACAAGACATCATAGAAAAATATCATCAAATTTTTGAAGGGCAATTAGTGCCACCTTTAACATGAGAACTGTACTTTTCTTTTATCAATGTAAATACAATTATTTTTATGTTCAAAACCTCTCTTTCATTGTACATGACTCTCACATATTATGAATTATATTCAAATGGTTGTGTTCTATTTTCAAGCTTAGATATTGGAATGTTCAATTTTATATGTTGAGTGTTTGAAATATTGGATGACTCTCACATACCAAATTGATTTCATTTTGATAGTGTTCGTTTCATATGAATCCACATGCTTAACTTGAATGTTGAATTCAATCGAATGCTATGATATTGAAGTGTGTTTTTCCTCCAAACTGTATTTGTTGTCGTGTTGGAATGTTAAAATAATAGGTTGAATTGTTAGAAATGTCCTCTATCATTATTAATCAATTAATTTTGTAACCGTACTAAACATTAAACTCGTGCATGTAACTTTCACATATTACCATAGATGATATTTAGTGTTTGAGTTTACATTTAATGTTACTTACTTTCATAGGGTTAGTTATATTTAGTGTAGTGTTCGTGATTAGCGTATCTAACACAAAGTATCATATTTAGTGTAGTTGGTCACCCTTACTTTAATGACATTATGTTGTAATTCTATGCTATATGATTGTGGATAGTCTGCTTCCTTGCAATGGTTGTAACATGATAGCCTACCAAAATACCAAGTAAGGGTAACCAACTAGTTATTTAGTAAGTAGAGTAAGGGTGACCAACTACACTAAATATGATATTTAGTGTTAGATACACTAAATACGAACACTACACTAAATATCACTAACCCTATGAAAGTAAGTAACATTAAATGTAAACTCAAACACTAAATATCATCTATGGTAATATGTGAAAGTTGCATGCACGAATTTAGTGTTTAGTAGGAAAGAGGTGGCAACAAGGAAGGCGATTAACTGTTTCTAGGAAAGAGGTGGCAACAAGGAAGGCGGCGGCGGCGCATTTATGTCTAACACTAATTATCAAAGAATTGAAAATTAGTCTTGAGCAAAGTAGGGTGGTAAAACACTAAATCTAATCAAACACTAAATATCATATTTAGTGTAGTCATTTAGCAAGTACAGTAAGGCTAACCAACTAGTCATTTAGTAAGTACAGTAAGGCTAACCAACTAGTCATTTAGTAAGTACAGTAAGGCTAACCAACTAGTCATTTAGTAAGTAGAGTAAGGCTAACCAACTAATCATTTAGTAAGTAGAGTAAGGCTAACCAACTAGTCATTTAGTAAGTAGAATAAGGCTAACCAATTAGTTATTTAGTAAGTAGAGTAAGGCTAACCTACTAGTTATATAATAAGTAGGCCTAGCCACTGGGCCTGCCTAGCCACTAGGCCCGACACCACCCTAAATCCGGCCTCCCCAAAAAAGACATGAGGCCCATGGCCCCACCCCGCCTTGGTGGCAAGCACCACCCCCGCCCCCCACCCCACCGCCACCTAGGATCATTGAGGCCCTTGGATGGGCCTTGGTGGATCAACGGTCCGGATGCACCATGAAGAATTTCTTATATAGCGCCTCAGTAACACGGCAACCGAACCGGCAAAAAGGTGTGAATCTAGCCAAAAAATGTGTGGAAATAGCAATCCCCTATATATATATGTATATGTGTATATGTGTATATGTGTATATGTATATGTGTATATGTATATGTGTATATGTATATGTATATAACAGGTTCTGCACACACTTATGAAAGTTGTTTTCATTCAGAACATTTTGCACACATTGTCAACCGTGTTTACTTACACTACATGGCCATACAAATAGTTCCAATGCACTATTTTTAGGATGCCTCTACCATGAAAATTATAATACAAGCACGGGGCATATGGACTTAGTCGATTAAAATTACAAAAAAACTGAGAGAAAAACATTTGGACTGAGTGGATGTACATATGGGGTTAGTCGTCGTGGATTACAATTATTTTCATAAACTTGAACATGTATAAGAAATGTAAAACATTCATTTTATGTATATAATAAATACTATTTTCATTAAAAATTTATATGATTATAAATATTAAATTTAGATTTCTTATGTTTCTAATAATTCACCAAGTATAAATGTATTTTTGTCTTCGACTTTTAAGGCTTGCTATACTTCATTCATTCCTATGTCACCTTTTGAATAGAGAAGACAAACTTTGTGTACACAACACTGGGTGGTTTTTGTTATGTCTTGATTTATGTGGGAATAATTGTGCACATTGCCGATGTATTTGAATATACAATTGTTCTTATATTTGAATTAGATCGCACAATACTATATTTTTTGTATTATGCATATTATGTATATATGACACATTTAAACAAATATTTTCATTTTATATATGCGTCCAGTTGAAGCTTTATTTCATTGTCACCTTTCCTTGAAGACAATATCTTCTCATCTTTCGAAGGTGACCTAGAAGTTTTTTGGATTCTTGACGAATAAAATGATATGTAAACTCATGCACAAATATAAATTCAAAAATGTACCGGCCTATATTTTCAATAATCATACATGATCACTTACTTAAATGTGAATTGAAAATTTGAAGTGCATGAACTTACAAATATATATGAAACTCATTCAAGAATTTTAACTCGTTTGAATTTTTTTGAATTAAATATGATTTATACTAATTTATCATTTAATTAAAAATATTTTTGGTTTATTGTAACAATAATAAGGCATAGTATTTGGAAGCTTAAATGCACAATAAATTAATTTGTCATAGTCTGGCCACTGTGCATCAGTGACGTCAAAAAATGTTTCATGACCTAGAATATTCGACCAAATGTGATATATTAATGAATTTGATTTTGTAGTAGATATTGACAGATGTTTTAAATGATATTTGGACATACATACATGAAGTACTTGTAAATCTTTGTGTTTGTCTATTTCTTTACCAAAATCTATATTGAAATCACCAAGAATAACAGTTGGACATGCTAATGGTATTTTATAAAGTAATTTCTCTAAACAACTTATAAAAGAAAGAATCGAAGTCACATGAGATCGATAAAGAATTATCACATGAATAGCTTTTCTATATCCTTCATTAAATATTGCCGCTATAAACTCTGATCCACTGAGATGATCTATCGTTATTGAGGAACACATAATATTCTTATCATATTACAAAATTAAGCCATGTTCATCAAAATTATGTATATATTTATATTTAGATAAATTAATAAATTGTGGCACTTCTTCAAAATCTTTTAATCCAGTTTCTTGAAAATATAGTATATATGTGATGATTGCAAGTTATTATCATTTTATATATTTAAATGATGTCGTGACAAATAATTAATATTCATGCTTTGAATGATTACATGTGAATGATGAATATTTAAAAAAATTGGTACTAAAAGTTTATATTTGGCTGAATTGGTCAATCTTTCCATTTCAATAGAGACTGATTTATCAATTTGGAAGTTAGAATTCGCTAGTGGATGTACAATAACCTCCCACTTAAGTACGCGTCTCGGTTAAGTACGCATTTTTTGGCAAAAAAATGAGGTTTCAAGATTTCTTAGTTGAACATGTTGTGAATCATCATTTGGTGTAAGTTTTGAAGTTTTTTGCGTTTGGCTTTGAGGTCGACCACTTGTGATTTGGGAAACCCTAAATCCTAAAGTACGCACCTACCAGCTAAGTACGCACAAACTGCGCATGTTCAAGTTGTGTACTTAAGCGGAAGGTTACTGTAGTAAATGTAATTTTTCTTTTGTTTTTATCCGTGATAATGGAATGTACGCTAATCCATGTTTATTAATACCACTTGGATCAAACACCATTTCATCTAAAGACAAATCTTATGAACGATGAACCGTTCGAGCAACTGTTAATTGTATAGGAAATCGTATCCAAGTTATAA
Source organism: Polytrichum commune (assembly GCA_950295325.1). Lineage (NCBI taxonomy): Eukaryota > Viridiplantae > Streptophyta > Polytrichopsida > Polytrichales > Polytrichaceae > Polytrichum > Polytrichum commune. The sequence goes on along the minus strand of OX485806.1, from coordinate 50,585,735 downwards.
GATGCTTTTCATTCTTTCCAATTCGAATGTCTTTTGTTTGAGGTTCAATTTGTGTCCAAGTTGGATCTATATTCTTATCTTAATATAGATGAGCATTTGCTAAGCGTGTTGAAGATCCAATTTTTATGTTTAAGAACTGTATAAAAATATATGTTTTAGAATTTATTAATCTAAATGTCTTAAAAATTCCATCAGCTCCATTCACTAAACCATCATGTGTTGCATAATTTCCTCCACAAAGCTCTACCAACATTTTTTTTTTAACTTTTATAAGTGTGTGTAATCCAACTGTTTTACTAGGATCGTCTAGAATTTTATATTTTGCGGAATGATGTTTAATATCTACTGATGTTTAATATCTACTGCATTTAAATAATAAGTGATACCTTTTGTATTGTCAAAGACTTTTAAGTTGTACGCCAATGTATCTTTATTCATATAATATAAATGAGGAATTGTAGCATTAATTGGATGTTGTGGGTTCTTTTTCTAACACTATTAAGTATATTGACAAACAATGGATTATTTTGGCGCATCACAGTGTCAATTTGTAACATTTAATACATTCAATCCAAAAATTAGGTGCCAAAAAATTTAATCCATCATTTAATTTTTGAAACACCCTATTTGTTCATGACCGGTGGAGCTTGATAAAAATCACCACAAACAATAACAGTTACTCCTTCAAAATATATATTTTGAATATGTTTTATGGATCGAAATTTTTGATCGACAGCGTCAAGCATCTTCGCTCTAACAAGAGATATCTCATCAGTTACTATAAGTTTTATTTGTTCAGTGATTCAGAAGATAATTTTTCCATATTTGACAAAGATTGATTAACTGGAATTGTAAAACCAATTTTTGGACCATCACCTGTCCGAATAAGGCTATTAGCCTATTTTGACGACTTTCATTTGGCGATTGACGGTTGAACTTCATCTGGAGTCGATGAAGGGGGCGATTGTCGTTCAGAAGCGGTTACGACGGCTAACCGACTCGTCACCTCCCTCGTCGACAAGGAGGAGCCGGCCATCAGCAAACATAGGCTATTATCACTTTGTAGAATCTCACATAGTCTCAAGCTTAGCATAGAGTTAGCATTAGTCTTAGCAGGCGTAACACTCAGTGATTGAGTGTCGTCGTAGTTATATCCCAGAGCGAGAGGCTCGGAGGGATTGGCCATAGGCATAGAGTCGAAGCACTCAAAGTTAAAGTGTCTGTGAACTTTGAAACAGTAAAGACTGAAAGTATTCAAGAACATTGATTGAATTATTACGGAAGAAGAAGTAAAGTGTGACATTGTTTGTCTGCGTGTGGAATGTGGAAATTGTGAAGCGAGTCCGTCAGTAGCATTGTCTGAGTGAGGCAGATAGTCTGGCAGAGCGATGTGATATTAAGATTAGGCAAATAGGCGGATAGCAATTTGCATTGGAATATGTCAAAGTCGATTAAGGGCGAGTTGGCGGAGAGGAGTAAAAAGGGCTATTGACGGAAGGATGCTTAGTTGTAGGAAGAGCCGGAAGAGGCTGAGTGTATGTGAAGTGTGAGATAATAGAGGCAATATTCTGAGAGGAAGTCAGGATGTGGCAAAGTAAACTTACCCTAAAGGGGTGTTGACGTAAGACACGAGCCTGTCGAAAAGAAGGCAAGTTATTGATGAACTCAGTCGGAGAGGCTGAGTGGGCAATAAGCTTAGTCTTGGGCAATTAGCCGAGAGCAGCGAATGCTGGCAATTAGCCAAGAAGGACGAGAGCCATAGTCTCGGGAAAAAGTTGAGAGAACTCTCAGTAAGCTGAGTAGCCAGCCGAGAGGGCAATAGCCGTTACAGAGAGGCAGACAGAGAGCAAAGAGAGGGGCTATCGCCTAGTCACGTGCTGTTACTTTACTGGCCCTTAGCCGAGAGAGATTCAGAGAGAGAGAGAGTTGGACTAGTAGCCATCGATGGACATGGAAGGACTAGAGGCAGGCCATAGGCTGTCAAGACATTACCTTCCCGAGAAGGAGATATTACCGTATTGGAGTAAGACTTTACCAACCACATGACATTATTAGTTTCAAACAGACTAAAGCCTTAAGGAAAGAATATAGCCTAGCTGTTGATGTATTGAATTTCATATTAACAAGTGGATGATTGCTTGAGATGAATCACTAGATGATCGAAGATGAAGGTGGTGACTTGAGTTATGTGAAGACATGCATGATGGTTGTAAGTTGAATTAAAAAGGAATTAAAAATGATTGAATTACCGTAATTGTGAATTATGTTGATCTAAGACGATGTGGTTACTAAAAGACATTACCCCGGACTTCGGTCCTGACAAATTGCCAAGGACAACTTGCCAAGCTTTTGAGCTTCACGACTGAAATAGATCAAAAACATAGAGTGATAGAAATTTTCCCTGAAGATAGGACGGAATCACTCACGACTGAAGAAGCACAAAGGAACCATAAGAGGGGAGAATAAGTGGAATAATGAAGGAATGAAAGAAGAAAGGCCCTAGGATGTTATTAAGAACCTTAATCCAATGTGACATTAACCCTTATAGACACTATCTCAGTCTTCCTGGAGACTTTGTTCCCTGGGTTTGGTTGTTTTAAAGACATAGCAAAAACTTACTATAGGAATACATAATGCCGAGTGTATGGTACAACCATCTATATTAAATGTTGTTTTACCCGTAAATGCCATTAATAGTACCTTTGATTTCAATGAATTGGATTGTAAATCACTATAATAAAAACGTAAGAGTTCCAGTACCACCTGTAAGAAAAAAATGTATAGGCTCATTTGAATTGATTCGTTTTCTATACATCAAATCATCATAAATAGCTCTTTGTTCCATATTTAAAAGACCTAATAATTTTAAAAATTATCATTTTTCATTAAGTCGATATCGCAAAATTTGTGTTGATTTGAATTTTGACATTGTCGCGCACCTCTCCATGAGGAGTGCCCGAAACACCATGGGCACAAGGGGGACCCTGGAGTGACACCCGGGACTTGTGGCGCCGTTGGTGAGAGGGCCCAAGTGATCCTAGTGTGGGTGAGGGCCCGGGCGTTGGGAACGCCTCCCACCCACGGAGACTAGGAGGCATGAGGGTAAGGCCATGAGCTATGCGTAGCTCATGGCGTGGTGATTCTAGAATGCTCAAGATCACCTCAAGCGGAGGTGTGAGCTAGGAGTTATGGCCATTTGAGTGGGGCGCTGTCCCGGGACAGCGCCCTGGTACAGCAGTGCCTGGGAGTGATTCCCGGGACTGCCAAGGTTCAAACAGGCATAACTTCCTCAAGACTTGCCCGAATGGGGCAAGTGAGGAGTCCATCGGCATCTACGTGAAGCGTAGATGAAGATGGAGTGGTTGGTTGTTATGATCAGACATCGTACAAGGAAGTTATGATGGTCTGAAGCTGCTGGGGGGGTTCTAGGCCCAGCAGCTAAAGGAAAATGTCCACTTGGCCCCAACTCCTGGTAGAGAGACAAGAGGTTGGTTGACGGTGGGGTAAGGGCCCCGCATAGAGTCCTAGAGGCTTATATGGGTGAGGTGGGTTGGCCTCACCCACCCGAGGCCGAACGGCACGGCCTCCATTGGCATTGGCCTAATGTGAGGCCATAGTTGCCTAGTATGGTTCGGGTTGTTGTAGTGTTGCTCCGGCAACGCGATGATCAACATAAGATTGGACTTCCATGGATGGAAGTCCACATCTAAGGATTGGTTACCGATTAAAGGGGTTGGTTACCGATTGAAGGGGTGAGTCCCGAAAGCAAAGTAGGAGGGTTGGTTCCCCTCCTATGAACTATAAGGTCCGGGGTGAGAGGAGCTAACCATTAGCATGGCGGTATGCGAAGTGTTAGCGCTCGTAACCTTTGCTAGGAAATGAAAATTGGCAAGATGGTCAAGAGGGGCTAGCAAGGGTTGCGACAGACATGGTATATGACTGACACGTGGTTGGATCTGAATATCCATAGCAAGATCATGTTTTTCAATGATTTCATTTGATGTATAAACTTCTATTATATTGGCCTCTACATTATTTCATATATTAAAGTCCTTATCAATTTGAATCTTATTTGCTATTTCTTCTAAACAATCTCATTCTTCAATATTTTTTTTAATTTGATGCAGATATTTGATAGTTAAATTTTTTATTTTTGTCAAATATATCCTCAATTTATTCATCATACGTTTCTTTTCAAGTTTTCTTATTATTTTTTGAAGATAGTTCTGTAATCGTCCTCGCTCAAAATTCTTTCATTGTGTAAATTATATAAAGAATATTTCGTCAATTTCTTACAACGAGTTTGTTTAGCTTTAGGAATATTCTTTTAAATGATGTATCGTATTAATTCTTAACATAGTTGATGATTCTTTACGGTGTAATAAATAAGATATCGAGTGAAATAAACAATCACCTATATTATTACAATATGATGTAACTCGTTGGAAGTTATTATTTTTTTGAACCTTGTTTACGTCAACATAGTTTTTATGATTTATGTTTGAAAATTTTCATTTTAATTTTTTTAAAAATTTATTCTGTATTGTACCAATATATTCTTCTGAATTTGAATTTTCATAATTTATTTTTGGATGTTTTGTATAAATATTATTATCAGGGTTTGAAATAGAATCATTTCTTAAATCTATAATATCTCCTTGTCTTGTTTCCGTTGGGACATTTATGGTTTTTTATCCAGGAATTATCTCGATAGGTTCTAAATTGTTTAAAAAAAAATCAAATGCTATAGGGAGTTTTTTCCGAATTGAAATTTACACGAAACGTACATAAAATTCTACCATTATGTACATTCCAAACATTAATTGGGGTTTTTAAGTAATCTAAAACCCACTTGATAGTAGTAAAATCACCCCACACACCCCAAATGTTGCATTGAATTAGTTCTTAACGATGCAGATGTTTCTTTATACCTTAATAAATATGATATAGAGTCAAACAAACAATCGCCAACAATATACAAATATGTTATATTTCGTTGAAAACTATGCTTGCCACCAAGGCGGAGTGGGGCCGTGGGCCTCATGTCTTTTTTGGGGAGGCCGGATTTAGGGTGGTGTCAGGCCTAGTGGCTAAGTGCGCCCAGTGGTTAGGCCTACTTATTATATAACTAGTTGGTTAGCCTTACTGTACTTACTAAATAACTAGTTGGTTAGCCTTACTGTACTTACTAAATGACTAGTTGGTTACCCTTACTGTACTTACTAAATGACTAGTTGGTTACCCTTACTCTACTTACTAAATAACTAGTTGGCTAGCCTTACTCTACTTACTAAATAGTCACTCTTATAGTCACCTCTCACACCAATCACTATTGCACTGAACGTAGCCATTTGAAAACTTTCGTGAGATCTTTTTTTGAAATTTCTTATACAAGTGTTTGCATAAAAAATTGGAAGCAATTCGGGTACAAACGAGGGTAAAATCACAACATGTGTATTTTGTAATACTAAGATTGTAAAAGGCATGTCACCCTTTTGAAATCCACCTACATGTTTACGTTTGACTCCGAAACTTTCTGTCCTGACATATGCCCCGGCACGAATGTTATCCTGGTGATGATGTATTACATCATCTAACTATTGTCATCGTGATTGTGGTTAAACATTTTCGATCTATAAGATCACAATGCAATAAAAAAAAAGGATTTGAACCAGACCCTCTCTTTGCATTTTCTGAACGGATGTAATCAAAAGTACCATATCTATTTAGAATCTTGTCCTCAAACCAAACATCTCTGAAATTCTCATCTATGTCAGTCACACATGTGACAAGCTTGGAAAGTCTGCTGGTGCTAGTAGTGGCCATGACTATGGACGGGGAAAAAACACTTACAATAAAAATTAAAAAACTAAAAACTAAGATGCAATATACACAAGATCATAAAATATGAAGGTGATACTGCAACTATGCATACCACCTCCATATATAGAAACTTTGATCATCCAAATTAAACGAACATCATCCAATGAAAACCTAATCAGCCGTCATCCCTCCGTTTGTTAAAACCTAGGTTACCGCTTAACAATTAATTAACTATCTTGCGGCCACCACATAATTAATGAGAATTTAATCAAGCACCCAACACTTAATGAGATCCTTATCAGCAAGCTAACAATGAATAAACATCTATGAAGCAACCAAAAAACTCCATTATATTATCCTTCATGCCTTATCTTCTACATCTTAAATATATGTAAACATGCCAATACTACATAAGGTCCCCACTTTGGAGCCAACTCTGCGTACAGGTGTCAGCAAAGTCTAATGACTGCATGGAACAATTAATGTTGCACAACATGACTTTAGGAATACCAACTCCTTCATTGACTTTTATAATTTATGTGAAAACCTTTCATGAATGTTCGAAATAAACTACTGTCTATTCAACTCTATTCTATCCAGTCAAAGCTGTAGAGAATGATCAATTATTTAATTTAGCAATCATTGATTCAGCTATAACAAAAAAAAAAGTTCAGGCACTTAGCAAAAGGTTGTTGTTACGGCCGACTCATTTTGAAACTGTCTTCACATATCCATTAAGAAAAATGTTAAGGATGTGCTCAAATCGTTTCCTTGCTGCTGCACCCCTCACCACTGCCTTACCACATGTACAGAACTCCAATTCAGTCAAGCTCCAATTCAATCAATAGTTAGGCATAAAGCAAGGTGTCGCAATAATTAGCAGATCTACCCTATGTGAGGGTCAGATTAAGCGTAAATTGATTGTTTCTGGTCAAAATATGCCACATGCCATCATGTGATTGGTTGGAACCTCTTCATAGATGACATGGAAATTGAATTTAAGCAAACACTCACCCAATCAGACCTGAACGTACAGTATATTGCATGGTGTGCCAAATAAGAGTAAGACTCACAAACATTAAACAAGCAAAGTTGTCATCACCTGGAAAAAGTATTAATTCTTAACCATTCAACCCCTGACCCTAAACATACTTCACTTCCAGGTTTGTGATTCTTTGTAATAAGCTAAGCACCTGGTGGTTAACCCCTAAATAATTTTGGAGAAAGATTTGGGCCTTTCATACATATGGTTTTTTGAAACTGTAGAGCGTGAATATAGATTGTGATGTGATTTTTTGGTAAGGTAGTGATAGCTTGTTGTCTTGCAAGGTTATTTTTCTTGAAACCCACACGAAGTAACTAAAACACAATTGGTATGAACATGCTAAAAGCATTTAGGGGTTTAATATGTTTCAAATACCTACCTGAGCCTGTACATATTGCACAAGTTCCTGCAACCGGGCTGCATGTGGATCCTCCACACCTCTAGTGTCTCCACCAGTTCCCAGTATGATCTCAATATATGGCTAGTCACACAAAGTAGAGTAAGTTAAGTGACACATACTTCTAGTTTTAGCTAATTGTGTTAGAAATGGACCTATCTAAAATTAACTCATTCTTCAAGTAACTTTCTAGACTCGGTTGAATACCTTAATGTTATTGGTACACAACTTGGGTGCCCTTGGATGCAAGTACATACTTAGTAGTAAGTTGATCATCAATGTTATATGAGAGTTTTCTTGTTGGAAGTTGATTTTGTTTTGTCTTCTTCTCCTTAACAAAAGATAATGTACCAAATAGAGTGTCAAACCCTAAAAATATAAAGATATGACACACCCTCTCTTAGCCACATTTCACAATTTAAAAAAGGGTAAATAATGTGACAGTGGTTCCTACCATAGTAGTGTAACTGCCCTCTAGATTGAGCGCTAGACCTGCAGCTGCCACTGCCTCCTTGTTGGAGCCTTTTATCTGAATGTATGTTGTGGGAATGTTGCTTAATTGATCCACCTCTATCAAAAGCTGCCATTATACAAATCAAAATTGTTCAATTAACACATCCATACTTTATGTACCAATAAGGGGCACTATCAGTAGAGCTTGAGGGCCTAAGGGACAGGGAAATTCGAATGGATGACAAACCTACATGGAGTCCTACATGGCATGCAAATGGAAAATTTCATGGTCTAGCGGATTTTGTGGTGAGCCCACCTCAAAAAGGTGGCTCTAACCGGGAGACCATGCCACTTTAGAATCTCACAACCCTTGATTATTATAAATGAATGCATAGAAGGGCTCTTATGACTAGGATAGTAACGAAATAGCATTTGGTTGAGCCCAGTCACGTATACCTTAACACTGCACTTGAAGGCCAGTGACCACGAAAAATTCAATTTCAATTATCATGGGACGGCCTTCTGGTAAGTTTGACGGGGCCTCACAATTTCATAGTCACGGCCCTTGACCATAGTGTAAAGCGGCCCTATGATGGAGTATTTGAGCAAGTGCATGGAGATTTAGGACACAAAAACCACTGGGTCATAATCAAATCATGTGTTATTTGCAATAAAAATCTTGACACCCTATGCATCAATGTTTAAGCTTTAAACGATGCCCGAAAGCAACACAAACCTTATCATCTTGGTATATGGTAGCAGTGACTTCAATGTATGCAACAATATGGTACCTGAAACCAAAAAAACGGCTTATTAATATTGACCAAGACATTGTCCTCAACAGAAGTCTTGTTGCATACAATTGATAAGATTGAATAAACAAACACTTGACTGGGTAAAAATTGGTCATGTCTTGATCAAGAACATCAACAAGTTTCTTATCAACTTAAAATAGTGGTCACAAACTTAACAACTTATTGTGATAGAATTTAACAACTCCGACATTCCAACTAAAGCCTTCATGCGAAGTGTCTTGCATTTAAATAAAAGATCATTTTAGAGGAATCTTTAGAACATACCTCAAATGAATAAGGCAAATCCAAGCTGTGAACCCTTTGAGTGGTCCACCACTCTGCGGGATCACTTTTAGTTAGAATGTTAGCATTAAAAGTTAGAATTGATAGGGAATTTAGGAAAAATTAGTTCATTTAGCATTTAGCCTAGAAGAAGGAAGGTCAAAATGAAACTAAGTAGTGCTAGAAGATAGCAAAGTAGAAAAAATGTGCTAGCTAGTAAAAACAACTAGCTAAGCAAATATTAGTAGATGCTAGTTATTAAGCAATTGTTAGTAGATGCTAGCTAAGCAAGTGTTAGTTTATTAGTTAGTGTGAGGCACACAAGACTATTGGAGGTGTTTTACGTAAGAAGATAAAATCGGCGTGAAGAATTTTGAAGACAAAAAAGAAAGAGAGCAAGGGGGATACTTGCCCACTTGCCCCCTTGCCAACTCGATGGCGGAAAAATTAGAAAGATTTCTAAAGGTTTTTTGTCGGAGCCACCTCGGCGAGAGGGTGGCAACCTCAACCGGGAAAAACCCCGAGCCAAAATTTTGGGAAAGGGTTTGAAAAATGGATCCGGTGGAGGAGGGGTCCAACCCTTTTGTGAGAGGGTTTAAAAACCCCTCCTTCCACCTTGTAGCTCTCTCTCTTTCTCTAGTTTTTGGGCGAAGCCCTGCTTCAATGTAGTTAGGAAAAAATCCTTTAGCATGTATTCTCAATGGTCTAAAAGAAAGGCTTGAGAACCTCCTCTACTCCCTCTCTCCTAGTTAGGTTGTGTGTTTATTAACACACCAACAAAATTATTCCTTCTTTTGTAGAGGTAGGTTGGATGGTAGAATTTTGAGTAGAGGCATTATAGACCTCATCTGCCAATGCCCTGAAGGCTTAGTTCAAAAGCTAGAACAAGATACTTATCATTTTTCTCTTAGAGAGATTTTATATAGCTATCCATAGCCGTTTCCCATTTGTGATTTGGTTGAGATGACAATTAGTTATGGATTTTCAAAGATGGAGTAGAAAAACTGGGTGGTCTTGTGGGTAGCGGCTGCTGGATCAGACCTGCGAGCCCAATAGGAATTTTAATTCCAAGAAATTATATTTTTCCCAAGTAGAACTTTTGTGTAGCTTTCCAAAATGGCTTAGAACATTTGATTTGAGCATGATTTGAATTAGATATGAATTGTGCAAGATGGGACACATAGTTTGAGAACTTTTGGTTGACTGCTGCATTACAGAGGACCTGCTGGGTTCACTTCGGCTTACCTTTCTAATCACATATTTTTATCAAATACATATTTTTAATATCTCTCCAGGGTCATATAGAACGTTTGATTTGACTAAGATTTGAATTAGATATGAATTGTTGAAGGCGAGATACATAGTTTAAGCCTTCTTGATTGACTGCTGTGTTACAAGGAGTCCGCTGAATTTCTATTAGCTTAACCTGCTGATGTCATAATTTTTCTAGTTAGAGCTTGTTCATAGCTTTCCAATGGTATAAGGAAAGCCTAGATCCAAGTAGTAAGGAATGTGCTATGAATTTTTGAAGTTAGAAGGTAGATAGGTGGGTTGGAAGGGTCGGTTGAATCGACCTCACACTTCCAACCCTCATAACTTTTGCATTTCTTATCCGATTAGAGTGATTTTTAGATCATTGGAAAGATAATTTGGTGCACTAAGTATAAATATTATGCTTAGGATTAAATTACAGGGCAGAATAACACTTTATATTTTAATTGTTAACTAAGGTACGCTTACTACCAAACTAGTTACAAAGAAGGAGGCAAGGTCGACGCTCGGAAAGTGGAGCAAGGAAGGAGGTAGCGGCTCGGCCTACATCAAGCCCAAATCAACCGAGGAAAATTGAGGTAAATTAACTAACCTTAAGCCTTCCATTTAGGATTGGAGGGAGCACGGCTAAGGTACGCATCTCTAAACCCACTCACCTATCTCGTAAGGTCAAGTGGCTTGCCACTTGACCGCCAAGGGAGTACCCAATTCCATTGTTTTCGGGGCCCTTGGTATGTTTTGTGGTAGTAGCTTCATTTATTAGCAAGTTTCGTGTGTGGTAAGTCGGATTAATCACCGACACGACCACTCTGAATGTTGTTGGTGGAAAGGTGGGGTTAATGACCCGCGAATCCACTATTATGTTGTTGGCCCCATAGATTGGGAGTAATGGCCCCAATTTATGAAGATTGCGCAACAGGTTGAACCTACAGGTCGCCCGTCACCCTGGTCCCATTGAGTTGCATTTCGTGGTCTATCCAGTGTAAACACATTTAACAATCAAAACATACAAAATAAATCGTAAACCCTTGTCGGCAAGAGACCCGAGGTAAGGGGTGATGCCTAATATGTTAATGTAGTAAGTTAGGACGTGCAAACAAAAATAAGTAATTAAGAAGGAATTTGTGTGAAGGGTGGGACTTAGGCCAAGTTCCCCCGCTTAGAAAACTAAATAGAACTAAATAAAGAAATAGGAAGAATTGAATGGTCCATCAAATTGTCGTTATTCCGTTCGTTGAGTTAGGGTGGTATGAGTCACACCCGGTTGGGTGTATCAGAACCATCCCAATTCACAAATTAGGATTGCCTTGGTTTCAAGGCTGGTGCGTCTGCGCGTAGAATAGGTTGTAGGTTAAGGTTAGAACTAGATATGAAATTGGTTAGTGGAGTTTAAAGCCACACTAGTAAAAAACTAAGGCCTAACCTCCGGAGGTACTACGACGCATATTTAATCTCCCTTAAAAATCTAACTACTCACGTTATACACCTATCATCCGGGTTCGGCTTGGGCGCCTGCAAATGCAGGCCACCTTCACCGAAGGGCTTGTGTGATACTTTTAGGCTCCCTCGAAAGGGGGTGGCCCAAAAGTACCACACAAGCCATGACAACATGTAGCCTGTTGGATTTAGAGTCACTAGGATCTTGATTGTCTATGCCCAAAAACTTCCCGGGCACTCGTTGCTTGTGAGTAATATTGTATATCAAAACATTTTTTGTTAATCTAGAAGTTAGATACTAGCCATTTGCATCGGAATAATGTTTAAAACTAATGTTGAATAAAAAACATAGCAACAACAACTAGGAACACGCCCGAGTCCCACCATGCTCCTCACGGCCATCATTTTCATCTAGTTGGGCATCACCATTTGATGACATGTCCTCCACACCATCAAAGTTGGCAAGTGTTGCTAGCGGTCGGCGCATCTTCAAGACTAGTGCCTCGTAACCCTCCCACTTTGCAAACTCGGTCTCCTCTTCGGATAAATGTCATCACAAATGCCATTTTAGTCTCTCTCTCTATCTCTCTCATCAAGTGCCATCACATAAATTTAAACATAGTTATATGGCCAAAAATTGAAAAAACTGTACTATAATATGGACCTCCCATGTCACTAGGGCACTTCATGAGCCCAAGCACAACTGCAATATGGGCCATGGTTTAGCCCCACGGAAAAGGAAGGTGGAGGGAGGAGGCGAGCAACACGGGGGGCTCGCGGGCGGGCATGTGGTTTACAAACATGTCAACCTCTTGATGCTTACAACATGACAATTCTAGATATTATTACAACTTCAAAGACTATATAGGTCAATTCAATAAAATGCTAGCCAAATGCGAATAGCAGATAATGATTGAGCCCATGATGGTTGGATATTACACAAAGTGGAAGCCGGACATAAGTATTTGCAGCTCTCACCAAATCACAACTGAAAGCCAGTAAGTGTGAGAAAATATCCATGGCAATAAATTGGAGTACCTTGGACATAAACAGTTCAGAACATTGAGGGAGGATTCGAGTGGTACCCTGTGTACCTTTTGCTTCAAGGCCCCACAACCTTGAAGAAGTTATCAACAATTGAGCTTCATCATACGACGAGCACAACTTTATTAGATAATTAAAGAGTATAATTAAGCGTTTTATATAAGATCTGCTATAGTGACCGCCAGGAGAATATTTCGGCAATGACTTAGGCACTAACTGGGCAGTAATGCTAGCAACATGCAAGTGCATTTATTTCTAACTACTTTTGATCCATCTACCTTGTTGCTAAGTATAGCTTGGACTTATCAACACTCTCCCTAAGTCCAAGACATCCCTCCCCTAGATTCTCAATGAAGATGAGTGTTCCTGGTCTTTAGTACTTGTAATCTGAAGAGCATCTTTAAATTTCTCAAATAAGAACTTCCCAAGTGGCTTAGTCAACAAATTGACAGTTTGCTCAGTTGTTGGCACATGTAGTACTTGAATTTCCCCGCTCTCCACCTTCTCTCTAACGAAGTGATAATGCGTGGTAATATGCTTCGTCCTAGAATGGAAAACCGGATTGTATGCCAGTTTGATACTACTTTCATTATCACAAAATATCGTCACAGGATTAAGCTTCTTGAAACCAAGATCCTTGAGCAGTGACATAAGCCATATTGTTTCCCTTGCCGAATCAGACAAGGCTCTATATTCAGCCTCAATACTAGAAAGAGCATCTGTTGGTTGCCTTTTCGAGTGCTATGTGATCGGACTATTGCCCAATTGAAATACAATACATGTCGTCGATCTACCGTTTTCTGCATCTCTTACATAGTCCAAATCTACATATCCAATCAACATGCTTTGGTCTCTCTGAACATGATACCATAGTCCCGATTGCCACTTACATATCTAAAGATACGTTTCACAACCTGCAAGTGAGAGTTCTGGGATTTTGCCATGCATGTATGTGCTTACTATACCTACCAAATAAGACAAATCAGGTCGACTATGTGTGAGACTTGTGGCGCCGTTGGTGAGAGGGCCCAAGTTATCCTAGTGTGGGTGAGGGCCCCGGGCGTTGGGAACGCCTCCCACCCACGGAGACTAGGAGGCATGAGGGTAAGGCCAAAAGCTTTGCGTAGCTCATGGCGTGGTGATTCTAGAATGCTCAAGATTATCTCATGCGGAGGTGTGAGCTAGGAGTTATGGCCATTTGAGTGGGGCGCTGTCCCGGGACAGCGCCCTGGTACAGCAGTGCCTGGGAGGGATTCCCAGGACTGCCAAGGTTCAAACAGGCATAACTTCCTCAAGACTTGCCCGAATGGGGCAAGTGAGGAGTCCATCGGCATCTACGTGAAGCGTAGATGAAGATGGGGTGGTTGGTTGTTATGATCAGACATCATACAAGGAAGTTATGATGGTCTGAAGCTGCTGGGGGGGTTCTAGGCCCAGCAGCTAAAGGAAAATGTCCACTTGGCCCCAACTCTTGGTAGAGAGACAAGAGGTTGGTTGACGGTGGGGTAGGGGCCTTGCGTAAAGTCCTAGAGGCTTATATGGGTGAGGTGGTGTGGCCTCACCCACCCGAGGCCGAACGGCAAGGCCTCCATGGGCTTTGGCCCATTGTGAGGCCATAGTTGCCTAGTACGCTTCGGGTTGTTGTAGTGTTGCTCCGGCAACGCGATGATCAACATAAGATTGGGCTTCCATGGATGGAAGCTCACATCAAGGAATGGGTTACTAATTAAGGGGTGAGTCCCAAAAGCAAAGTAGGAGGGTTGGTTCCCTCCTATGAACTATATGGTCCGGGGTAGGAGGAGCTAACCATTAGCATGGCGGAATTCGAAAGGTTGGCGCTCGTAACTTTTGCTAGAAATGAAAATTGGCAAGATTGTCAAGGGGGCTAGCAAGGGTCGCGACAGAAAAGGTACTTGGCATATTAACCTTCGCCATTTTTTTTGTTGAAGAAGAAGGCCTACTACCATACATCATGAGGAGCTCGATCATGTTGTCTTGTCGGGCCCTTTCATCTTTACCACGCTTGAGTTCTTGATTCACGGAGTCCATGAATTCAAGCATTTTGAGTTAGAATTTTAATCCAATATTACCACCTTCCAAGTTTTCGGGTGCATTCGGTAATCTAGCCACCGAATTTTCTTTGAGGTTTACGGGAACCCTCTCGCGGGATTCCACCACTTCCTCCCCCATTGTACCATCATCCCTACCATTTTCATTAGAATCAATGGTGGGGTCAGCATCCTCTTGGGCATGATCCTTGTTCCGTTTTGAGTGTCACAACTTTTTGCAATTCCCGGGATCACCATCGTCACCCCCACGTTTGATAGCCATGTTTCCTTCAAAGTGCTAGCTCAAATACTAAAACCCTGCTATGATACCACGTGTCGCAACCTTTGCTAGTTTTCCTTAACTTAGCTTGACCGCCTTTCCAACCTAGCAAGTGCCACGAGCACTAATCTGCACATGCATGGTTAACTCCCAAAACCTCAGACCTTCAAGCTCATGGCTTGGTCACCAAACCCTCCTACACATGCATTTGGGACTCTCCCCTTATTAGGTAGCCAATGGGTAAGGTGGACTTCCATTCATGGCAGTCCACTCTTGAGTTGATCATTGTGTTGCCAAAACAACACTACAACTACCCGGAGCACATTGCCAAGTGTGCTCCGGGGGGTTTGGTCGGCTAAGCCGCCTCACCCATATAAGCCTCTAGGACTTTGGGCGGGGCCCCTACCCCACCGTCAAGTATCCTTTTGTTTCTCTACAAGGGTTGGGGCCAAGTAGACATTTTCCCTTAGCCGTTGGGACTAGAACCCCCCAGCAGCTTCAGACCATCATAACTTCTACATATGATGTTTGATGCTATCAAGCAACCATTTTATTGTCATCTATTCTTTGTGTAGATGCCGATGGACTCCTCACTTGCCCCATTTGGGCAAGTTATTGAGGAAGTTATGGCTCTTCAAACCTTGGCAGTCCCGGGCGCCACTCCCAGGTCACTGCTGTCCCGGGACTGCACCCCACTCAAATTGCCATATCTCCTAGCTCGCACATCCGATTGAGGTGTTCCTTAGCATTCAAGGAATTCGGGTGCCATAAGCTACTCATAACTCATGGCCTTACCCTCATGACTCTTAGTCTCCGTGGGTGAGAGGCGTTCTCAACTCTCGGGGCCCTCACCAACACTAAGAGTACTTGGGCCCTCTCACCAATGGCGCCACAAGTCCCGGGTGTCACTCCGGGGTCCCCCTTGTGCCCATGGTCTTGTGGGCACTCCTCATGGAGAGGTGCGCGCCAATGTGCCACAAGGCAAGTTGAGGTTATTGGTTTTCAAGGCAATATATTATAGTCCAATTGTTGGCTATAGAGGGGGAAAACTCAAAGAGGTACCATTGGCCGTGCATAAAGGAGGATATAGCCCATTTTGTGAAGACTTATATATAGTGCCAACTGAACCAAATATCTTACAAAAAGGAAGTCGGCCTCTTGAACCATTGCCTATCCCGCCGGCGCCAAAGCATAGTATATGCATGGACTTGATCACAAGTTTGCCGGAGTCACAAGGGTATGATGCCTACTTGTTGATGATAGAGCGGTTTGCCAAGTTGGCACACATAGTGCTGATTGTGGGAACCACAACCGCATTGGAGACCTCATAGCATTTTCTCAAAGGATGGTTGAAGCATCATGGGTTGCCAAGATTGATTGTATCAAATGAAGATCCAAAGTTCACAAGTGCATTTTAGAAGCACTTCTCTAAGGAGGTCGTAATGAAACTAAGGTTTAGCATGGCCTTCCATTCCCAAATGGATGGAAAAATAGAACGTGTAAGTGGAGTCTTGAAGCAATACTTGAGGAACTTGGTGGGTGCAGACCAAAGAGATTGGGCGGACTATGTGGGTCGAACGAAGTTTAATTAAAATGTAGTCACGCATTCAGCGACCAAAGAATTGCTTTTTGTGGTGGCTTATGAATGCGTTCCAACCTAGTAACCTAGCTCTCAAGGGGCCGCATTAAACACAAAAGTTCTACCAAGATGGTGATGTCGCAACCCCTGCTAATCCCCTTAAAAATCTTGCCAATTTCCATTTCTAGCAAAGGTTACGAGTCCTAACCCTTCTCATACCGCCATGCTAATGGTTAGCTCCTCCTACCCCGGACCATATAGTTCATAGGAGGGAACCAACCCTCCTACTTTGCTTTCGAGACTCACCCCTTAATCGGTAACCCAATTCTTCGATGTGGACTTCCATCCATGGAAGTCCAATCCTATGTTGATCATCGCATTGCCGGTGTGGGAGTCCAAATTTGACGGAAATACGGAAATACGGATCCATTTTCCGTATTTTTGCTTACCTTAGTAAAGACAATAGGGTCTCTTAGGTTAAAATTTAGGGTACTGGGAATTAGGGCGATTTAAATCCGTCTTACACGATGAAAAGGAAAAAAAAAAAGGTATGAATACCGGTCCGGTAAATTGGATTAGGGGGACCGTTTGATCATGGTCTGGACCGCTGGGCCGGACCAAGTAACGGTTATGCCACGTTCAACTAATGGCCCGGAAGAGGAGAGACAGTTACAACGGACTTATGATGATAAGGGGGGGGGGGGAAAGAACGCCGTTGGTTAAACTGTTAATTATGCCGTTGGTAACAACCGCCAGAAAACGGTTGGCAACCGTTTTCCGTTAAACCAAACGGTAACAGGGGAAGGAAGAGGAAGGATGGATACTTAAGGGTCCCTTCCTTCTCCTCCCCACTTTTTTTTCTCTCTGATCACAAAAGGCAGGTTGTTGAGAGAACGAGTGGTAAGCTTGCCGTCATTTTGAGCCGCCAGCAATTGGATTGCTGGGACTCCGCACTTTCCAGCCACCGGCAGTTGGCTTGCCGGGACTCTGTAGCCATTAGCCGGAACAGAGGGCACCCGGAGGGGAAAGAGAAAGTTTTCGTAGTCGAGCCGGAAAGTTAGAAGGAAGAGGAAAATGCCGGAAGCACGGGAAAAGGATCAGAGGGAACCCGTCCCGATTCCGCTCAAAGCCCTCATCCCTGCAATCCCGAGGGAGGATAAGGAGCTGCAGGAGCTCGCGGAAGATCTCCGGGTGATGGGCTGCGCGGGATTGCTCTCCAAACCCTAGAACCTCCGAGCAGAAGATACCCTCCGGGAGTTCAAATTCGAGAGGGGAAATCAATGGCTAGGAACAAAGAGGAGGGATCCGGAACACTAGACTCCGGACACCTGGAATAGGGTCTACGGGTTTCCTAGGGGGATTGCAGAGGGGTGGGCCGGCCGCCGCGACGGCTTGTTCGCCGGGAAATTCAGAGGGGACGCGGATCCGAAGGACGGCTTCCACCCCGGGAACTGCCGGAACATGAGGGAACGAAGGGTGTTAGAGTTCCTCCTGCCTATCCTTAACCCGGACAAACCAAAGCGGATTAGCCTTACCATGGCTAACACCCTGTTTGGTGCTATGTCCGGAGTCCGGCCGGTGAATTGGGGGTTAATTATCCAGGAAATAGTAGGGCAGGCCATCCCCCATATTGGCCGGAAACCCTCCTTCCTCTCTCCCTTCATTCTGCATCTCTACCAGCATTTCGACTGCATCTTGGCAGAGGAGGAGGACCTGCTAACGATAGCGGCGGACGAGGTCGCCTACAAGCTCCTTCCAGAAGCCGTAGACCTCGAGACGAAGACTTCCAGCGAACCAATCATTCCGGAAGCGCCTCCCTCCTCACCCGGGAGCCCGCCGCCCACCATCTCGAGGCCATTCTCCCCCCCTCTTCCTCATCATCATCCGGAACCCGGACCCAGCCGGGAGACCACTTGGCGGAATGTGGACCTCGCCGCTTGGGACTTTCCGGAAAATCCCTTCAAACGGGTCTAGGAGGGGATGGAGGATCTTCAAAACCAGTACTATCGGTTGGAGCACATCGTCCGAGGAGCAAACCAGGCCTTGGACGACTGCGGGCCCGAAAATATTCTCCGGGAGTTGGCCAAAAGAGCGGACCGGAAGGAACTCGAGCAGGCCAAGACGGAGAATGCTCACCTCACCGCGCAGGTGGCAGCCATGACTCAGGAACTGAGTCAGAAGAGCGAGGAGATCCGGAAGTACCACGTGGAGCAGGCAGTGGTCTTCAGTCGGATCCGGGAGTTGGTGGGGCATCCGGCAGAGATCGTCAATAAAGCGCATCTCTACGACCGGATGATGGAGTCCGGAGAACCCGCTTCCGCCAGGCAGACCCTCCCCATCCTCGTGAAATATTCATGGACGATGAAGGATCTCCTGGCGGAAATCCAGAAAGTGGTTCCGCCGAGCGGAATGCCCCGGCGGGTACTGTATCCGGGTCCGCCTAGGTCACCAATCGGAACCCTCTACGAGGTAGTTGGTGAAGTGGCCCTAGTTCAGAATCCGCCGACGTCTGCAGGACCCAGCCATCAGGGAGGCGACTCTCGGCCTGGTAGTTCCGGAGGGGCTCCGGACAAGGTCCGCTCTCCACAAGTGAGGAGGAAGAGCACCGGGTCCATCCGATCTGGACGAGGCCAATCCCCTGTTCCGCGGACCTCGGATCAGTCCCGGACTCCGGATAGGGCTAGGACGCCAATTCGGCACCAAACTTCGGATAGGGAGGCAACTCCGAGCAGGGGGAAGACCCCTATGACTCAAGCCTCCCCGTCTTCTCCTCCGGACTGCCAAATGGTTAGTCCATTCCGTCCGCCACCGTCAAGAGTGGCCTCCAACAGGGATCCGCGAACTGCTTCGATCTCGGGAGGACAGAATCCGGAACAGCGTACCGGAAGCGACCCTTCTCCGGTCCGGAGCATTCGGAAGGGGAGTACCGTTTCCAGAACCCCAGGGACTGAGAGAACCGCGGACTCAGAGGATGAGATTGCCCCTTCTCCAAACATGAGGAGGATGCTCACACGGCTGCAGAAGGCGTCTCCGGGAGGCGGCTCATTCGCCGTCAACGGACTAGGGAGCCATTCGAAGGAGGGATCGGCTTCAAAGAAGCCCCGCTCTTCTTAAGCTTAGAATGGAAGATTAGTTAGGTAGAATAGAGGTAGGAGGGAAGGACTTAGGAGTTTTTGAAGAGGAGGGATGGAATTCTCCCTTGAGTTTGTCAGCAGAAAACCCGGATCTTGATCCGGGAAATCCGGGAGAACGGATACAATTAGGGTTTTCCTTAGGGGCGGCCGCCTGGGCCGCCACCCTCAGGTTAGGGATTTTAGGGCCTTTACTTAAGGCTGAATAAGGAGTTGGGGAAGGGTTCCTTCTCCATTGTTGTATTTCGATTGCTCCTACTCTAATAAATGACTTGGTTTCTCATTTCTTGACTTTCCTTGATTGATGTTTGCGTGAATGATCCGGAGATCGTTAGCGGAGGAGAAAGAGTATGAGGAATAGGAGTTCCGGATAGGACATGGGAGAGGAGACCCGGATCTGATCCGGTTATTGCCTTGAAGATCCTCTCTGCGTATAGTGGGAGGGAAACCTCACTAACCCGGATTGGTTGAATAACGTCTAGGTGGGATAGCCGTTGGGAGGATTGGGCGAGATCCGGAAGGGATCCGGACTCACGCCAATCTGATCTTCTGAAAAGGTCCTACCGCCCTTAGACGGACCAATCCGAAAGGTGGTACGGATCGCCCAGTTAGCTCAGATTGAGTAGAATCCAAGGTAGAGGTAGTCGGATAGATCTGTCGGAAGGAGGAAGGGAAGGACCGGATCAGTTAGGGTTCCGGGTTGGAGGCCACCTCCGAAGTGTAGTGGGAAGAGATCCTCAGTGTTCCGGATGTCTGGGTAACGTCCCGGTGAGATAGCCGGAAGGGAAAGGTTGGGCATAGGTTTGGAAGAGATCCGGAATTGCGCCAATCTGATCCTCCGAAGAGGTCTCATCGCCGGAGTACGGGACAATCCGAAAAGTGGTACGGGTCACCCACTTAACCTGTCGAGTCAGATCTCTGGTTGGAATCCGGACTCCTCTAGTCCCTGTGGTTCTAAGAAATAATCCGGATCTCTCTGCGTGACCTGCCAGGACGGATCTGATCAATCCGGCTTGATTGTGAGGGAGTTTCCGGATTCTAAACTTATAAAGGACGTCTTCGCCGGAAGGAACCACCTATTCTAGAGGGTAGACGTAGGATGGTGAGTTAGCGTTATAATTAGGACCTAGGGGTACAATCCGGAAAGGCACCCTCCGGAAGAAGGCGAAGAGTGTCCCAAAGACCAAAAGTCCAGAAATTAGGGTTTCCGGAAATTTGGCTAAGGAAGAGGAGATAAGCAGGAACGGAGGGTTCTAAACCTCCTACACTTCACAGAATCCCTGGACGATACTAGGGTCATCCGGACAAAACCGGATTAGGCACTTAAAAATGCCAATCCGGATATGTTGGTGTTCGCGTGTTCCCACAACCGGAGCAACACTACAACAACCCAAACCATACTAGGCAACTATGGCCTCACAATGGGCCAAAGCCCATGAAGGCCGTGCCGTTCGGCCTCGGGTGGGTGAGGCCACACCACCTCACCCATATAAGCCTCTAGGACTTTACGCAGGGCCCCTACCCCACCGTCAACCAACCTCTTGTCTCTCTACCAAGAGTTGGGGCCAAGTGGACATTTTCCTTTAGCTGCTGGACCTAGAAGGCCCCAGCAGCTTCAGACCATCATAACTTCCTTTCATGATGTCTGATCATAACAACCAACCACTTCATCTTCATCTACGCTTCACGTAGATGCCGATGGACTCCTCACTTTCCCCATTTGGGCAAGTCTTGAGGACGTTATGCCTGTTTGAACCTTGGCAATCCGGGAATCACTCCCAGGCACTGCTGTACCAGGGCGCTGTCCCGGGACAGCGCCCCACTCAAATGGCCATAACTCCTAGCTCACAAGTCCGCTTGAGGTGATCTTGAGCATTCTAGAATCACCACGCCATGAGCTACGCAAAGGTTTTTGCTTTACCCTCATGCCTCCTAGTCTCCGTGGGTGGGAGGCGTTCCCAACGCCCGGGGCCCTCACCCACACTAGGATCACTTGGGCCCTCTCACCAACGGCGCCACAAGTCCCGGGTGTCACTCTGGGGTCCCCCTTGTGCCCATGGTGTTTTGGGCACTCCTCATGGAGAGGTGTGCGACAGGTGAGGACTTGTTGAATAAGTTCCTAAGGCAATAAAATTCAACTTAAGTGGTGCGAAAAAAAATATTAGATGAGGTCCTAGTCTTGTACTTGTGCATGGTTAGTGAAAGAGGGGGAATAGACATGCCAAACTAGGTTGGGTAAGCCGAGTAATTGGGGACCATGGCTTGAAAGGGCCTTGGATAAAACTAAGAATCCTCTTAGCCATGGGCTTGTCCGGGCGGGGACAAGGTGATGGCGCGTGCTCATAAAAATGCTACACGTAAGCTAACAAGAGTTGGCGCATGGGAATCATGAACCCATGTCTCAAAAGAGCAAAATGGGAACCGCGTCAAGCGAGACTTGGCATCACCCCCCTGTGATCGAGGCGTGGCTTAACAATGGAAAACCATCTTGGAGTTGCAACTGAGACAACTTTGTAAAAGCGTTGAGGTCCGGCCTAGATGTATCATGTTAGGCTAGTGGAGCCGAATGGGGGAGGCTCCAATTGAGGGGCAACCCAAATGAGTCCCAAAGTAGGTGGATCTGGTATAGGTTAGATCTTTGGAGGAGAGATCCATAATTGCTAACGGACCACCTAGGAACGACACCTTTGGGACTAAGCCAAATTTTAAGATGCATTATGGGGGTTGCGCCCTAAGGTAAACACAATGCCACACCATAGAAGATGGCAACTTGAGATGTGTGTTGATTACGAATATAGTCAATGAGGGCATCGACTCCGTTTGGTGGGAGTGAGTGTCGGGCACCTCTCCATGAGGAGTACCCAAAACACCATGGGCGCAAGGGAGACCCCGGAGTGACACCCGGGACTTGTGGCGTTGTTGGTTAAAGGACACACGTAATCCTAGTGAAGGTGAGGGTCCCGAGCCTTGGGAATGCCTCCCACCCACAAAGACTGAAGGCATGAGGGAATGGCCATCACCTATGCATAACTTATGGCGTGCAATTCTAGAATGTTGAAGGACACCTCACTCGGAGGTGTGAGTTAGGAGATATTGCAATTTGAGTGGGGCGATGTCTCGATCATGACGATGAAGTGACGATGAAATGGTCAAATGTGAGCATTAGGTATCATAAAAGAAAGTTATGTTGTTTTGAAGCTGTTGGGGGTGTCTAGCCCCGGCAGCTAAGGGAAAATGCCTACTTGGCCCCAACTCAAGGTAAAAAGACAAAAAAATTATTGACGGTAGGATAGGGGCCCAACCAAAAGTCCTAAATGCTTATATGGTTGAGTTATTGGATGCCAAACCCACCCAATGCTGAATGACAAGGCCTCCATGGTCATTGGCCCAATGTCAGGGGATAGTTGTTTAGTATGGTTTGAGTTGTTGAGATGTTGCTCCCCCAATGCAATGATCAACCTAAGATTAGAGTTCTATGGATGGAAGTCCACATCTTATTATTGGTTACCAATTAAGGGTGAGTCTCGAAAACTCCACCAACAACTTGGTCATCCCCAATACATGTTCACGCTTTTTGGCCAAATTCTGACCATCTTGGTTGAACTCTAGTGTTCAATGTGCCTTGTGAGCCTTAGTGTTCAAAGTGATTACATCCACCATGTGAGTTTCAAAGAATGTAAACTTCAAAATGACCTACACCTCATCTATTTTACATAGTGTGAAATCTTCACAAAACTCAAATATCCCACATGCATTGCCACCTCCTTTGTCTCATACAATTCATTCTTTACAAACCGCACCTTGATGGGTTTGTCTGGTGTACGCATGGACAAACCCAAACTCCTTTATGAGCTATGGGCTTATGAAGGAGTGTGTTGCATGATTGTCAACCCATGAGACATTTCTCCCACTAATTCGGGCCATGAGGTACAAAAAACTTGGCCTTGGCTTAAGGATATTAGCCTTGGCCACAAAGCCACATTCTAACATTCGATCTGCAGAAGCACATAATTTGGTTTGGTTCTGAAAGCCAATTTTTAACATTCGATTTGCAGCAAAAATATGATTTGGTTTGCACCTATAAAGCCAACTTCTAATTTTCCACTGCGGCACAAACATGATTTGGCTTGGTACCACACGTCCAACTTCTGACATTCCGTTTGTGATACAAACATGATTTGGCTTGGTCCCCAAAGCCAATTTTTTACATTCCATCTGTGGCACAAACATGATTTGGCTGAGTACAACAAAATTATTTATTTTTATACTACCATTGGGTGGTTTTCTTCCTTGGGAGCCACCTTTGTTGGAAGTTGTGCCTATGGCTTGGACTTTGTGTTGGTATGATGGGCCAAACTAATTGTGTTCGTTTCCTTAGGTCCTATTTTGACCAAAGCCACTTTGTGGTGAGGCGCCACCCAAATTTTGTTTAGGACCATCAACTTCAATGCTCTCGCAATCTTAATGATCTCCGCCATGTCTGCGAATAGTGTTTGAAATTTAAACAATGCATCCTCCACCCGCTTTTGGAACCCATCTAAAACGATGCATTTCTTAAAAAAACTCGTCCATCTTAAATGTATCAATAAATTTGTGTTAAATGGCACACATAAGCATTAAAAGACTCTAGGTGCCTCATTTGCACCATTTTCATTCCAACATCACCACCTACCAAACATTTTGAATCGGAATATCAATCCAACATCACCACCTTTCAAGCCTTCAGGTGCATTCGGTTAGACCCCTAAATATTTTTCAAGGTTTGCGGGAGCCCTTTCAAAGGACTCCTCCATTTTCTTCACCTAATCCACCATCATCTCCATCATTGTTATTAGGACAAATGATGTGGTCAAAAATCCACTTGTACATGATGCTTGTTCCAATTTGAGCGTCACAACCTTTTAAAAACCCCGGACTCACCATCATAATTTGTACGTTTGATAGCCATTTCTTCCTCCAAGTGCAAGCTCAAAGATTGGAACCATACTCTGATACCACATGTCACAATCATTGCTAAATCCCTTAACAATCTTGACCATTTTGAGAGCGTGACTTGTATGCGAGCGGAGAGCGGAGAGCGGAGAATTGGAGAGCAGAGAGTGGAAAATGGATAACATAATCCAAATATAGAATATTTATGCTAAATTTAGTTTTCAAATTTTAGCATTTTAGAATATTCACAAAATATTTTGTGAATATTTATTTTTTGGGCCAATTTTTGGACCTATAACCGTGGACCCAGGGGGTTTAAAAATTGATACATTCTTTTTTATTTTTCCTATTACCGTGCTATCACTTGCCAGTAATTTTGGTTGACTTAAATTTTTTTTTACGGGTATGTTTTACGATATGTGTTACCAGTAGCTTAGGCACTCTTTTGCCTAATAATTAATTAAAGTGAAAAAAGTGGTTAGGCAATTTGAAAAATAATATCTCAAAGTTGGGTACTTTTAAATTATAATTAAATATAAGTTAGGCATTCATCCAATTTTCTAATTGGTTAGGGTTACTTTCAAAATGGATGACGACTTCTTATATGTTTGACTTTATTCTAATCACTTGCATTAGTAATCTTAATCATACTTATTGTTGTGTGTTGTAGTTTTATCGTGTATCAAATGGTTATTGTATGTATGATATGTACTTGAATTTATGTAAGTTACACTTGAAGTTACACTTGAATTTACAGGCAGGCTAGAATTTACATTTGAAGTTACACTTGAATTTATGTAAGTTTAGGCAGTTTCATAATTCAATTTAATTTAATTGTTATTGGGAAAATATAATCAAGCATTTCCAGAAAATTTAGGCAGTCTTGTAAATAATTATTTTCTGCCTAAGCTGCTAGTAACATGCGGTAGTCGTGCATAGTCTACATAGTCTAAATGTGTGAGCCCAAAATGGTGCCCACATGTGGTGATTAACTCTTCGAAACCAATTTTAGTTTGACTTGGATGTGTTATGATTATTCACAAAACATAAAAAGAGTGAAGTGTGGTTTGGATTTAAGTTTAGGCATTAGAATGTGTTGTGTAGTTATTTCAAGGTTTGATTTCAATAAGAGGATGCCTTGATTATGTGAGTAAAGGGTAAGGTGAGGCAAGGTGAGCTCCGCGGGTTAAATGCCCACTTTTGGATCCACCTTGGTAGTTTAGGAAGAAGGAAGCTTGGTGGAAGGGGATTAGTCCCTACTTTGAAGGTGAAGGTTAGGGGATTGTGATTGGAGGTGCTAATCCTCCCACCCTATCCTCACCTCTCTCTCCCTCTCTCCCTCTCTGCTACTTAAGGTGTTCTTTCTCTCATTTGCGACTCTCTCCATCTAGTGCTCTCAAGGGAGCAAGCTCTTAAGAGCTTGAGCCACGTGTGTGGGGGATTGGTTTTTAGTGAAGTTAGTGAGTTAAACTCTCTCTCTCTCAATGCCTCACAAGTGAATGAGCTCTTAGAGTTTAAAGATTGCACGTGGTGATTAGGTAGGAGTTAGTGAAATTAGTTTGTTAGATTAGTTCATTACTTAGGAGCAAAGAAAAGAAAAAAATAAGATAACTTCGAAAACATTGTATTAGTGGATGAGAGGGTTCGTATTAAGGTGCATGCTAGTAGCTGGTTGCCTATTCGGGTATTGGAACTCTGTAGGGTGAGACTGCAGCTGAGCTCCTGGGCTAACAGCACCGAAGCAGGGGTGAGACGGCAGCTGAGCTCCTGGGCTAATAGCACCGAGGCTGTAGGGTGAGACTGCAGCTGAGCTCCTGGGCTAACAACACCGAGGCTGTAGGGTGAGACTGCAGCTGAGCTCCTGGCTAACAGCACCGAGACTGGGATGAGATTGCGGGATGAGACTGCAGCTGAGCTCCTGGCTAACAGCACCGAGACTGGGATGAGATTGCGGGATGAGATTGCGGGATGAGACTGCAGCTGAGCTAATTAGTAACAAACCATAATTAGGCCGTCTAAGTGTTAGCAAGGCTAAGCCCAATTAGTGGGTGTTAGCACTTAAGAAAATAAATCACCTTAGGCCATTTTAGAGGTGGCCAAGTAGTTAGATTCATTAGGCTAGTGGGTGCTACGTGTGGGTTGTATGAGTGTGTTGAACCATTGAGAAAAATGTTTTTCAACACTTGCACCTCTTGGTCAAAATAACTCACTGGCATTATTAATGGAGAATGTGGAGGATTCTTGCAATGGCAAGAAAAAGGAAGTGGAGATTAAAAGAGTGAGGGGAATGTCCTTAAGGGCATGTGTGGCTAAAGCCGCGGGTTGGACTCTTGAGAAAACCAAGTCTACCACAAGCCAAGAGGCTAACATTAATAAAGTACAATGAGTGAAACAATATGTGTTCCTTTGGACATGAAAATTACCTTGCACATGGTTCAAAATTGTAGAAGATACATGTGATTCTCAAAGCCATCACCCGGACTAGGACGCTTAAGGGTGGTGGGTTTGGCCTCACAGAATGACAAAACCCTTTTTATTGAAAAAAAACAATATGAATATTGTATTGCTGACTCAGTACATATAATGACAAGGCCACCGTCCATTGAAAAGAATCTAGGTTGTTTGTAGGTTGCCTCCTAGTTTTTAGCCAAAGGGTGAATCAAGAGGCCGCTTTCTAGGACTAGCTTGACCTCGGTGAAACTATAGGTAGGCGCTTGAATGAAAAGGTCGGCCTCGGGATCACGGTGGCAAACCTTCAAAAGAATGAAGTACACATGATTGCAATAAGAGAATTGGGTCCTCCCTCTGAACTTAGTCATAGTTTTCTTGAATGCAAGGCAAGTGCAACCCACGAAAGAACTGATGGTGACCTGGTACTGTGTGATGGCAGGAGAAACACCCGAATCCAGCCCGATGATGCAACCATGTCCTGGATGAGGTATCATAGTGATGGAACGGATGCAAGCTTTCAGAGAGTCGGAGGAGGTCATGGAGAGTCGCTGCGCGGGATTTGGGCGAGTGGCAGTGCGTTTGACCATCTTGCCGTCTCTCTTGCCAGGGTAGCGGTCTGCTTCTGCAGGAACGGGCACCGCGCTAAGATTTGCAGGCGGCGGGGCAGAAGAGAACAATCGCCTTGGAGAGACCGGCTTCTTAAGCGGGAGTTGGAATCCAGCCGCTTCAAGTGCAAGAATTTCGGTAGGCTTGAGGTTTGTGCCTAGCTTCACCGGCCAAACGTCTGGAATTGGCGGCATTTCCTGGTCTGCTGAGTGCTTAGCAACCCATTTGCGCCTTGTGCCCTTCACGCACCGGTCAATGTCATCGGAGCAGAAGAAGAATTCTATCCTCTCTGATAATTTCTTGCATATATTAGTCCAAACTCCGGTGTAGGTAGGCGCGGCGGTCAAATTGGCGCCTCTCACAATTCTCTCAGTACACTTCTTCTTCGTGACAGCTCTCTGGGCCCAACAGCACTTCGCCGATGTTTTCGGAAGTCTTGATATGTGCCACTCCTTGACGTTAACCTTTGTCTCTTCTACAACACAGACATGACGGATCCCCCCCTCGTTCGGCGGGGACGTAGGGATGCTCTCAGGCTCAGGCTCAGGATGAATTTCTTGGATGTCCGCATCATCTTTAGTATCTTCGAGAATGATAGGCATCTGCACAGGACGACCCCTCACAGCACGTCCTGAACCTCTTGGATGTGAGAAGTTTACCTTGTCAGGCCGATGAGACTCCTCTTCAGCTCCAAGAGGTAGATCTGCCTTCCGCTTTGTGGACCCGAATACCTGTTCTCCAGCCATGCGAGGAACACGGGTACAAAACTCTTCTGCTCCAGGCATGTCCAGCATGGGGTCTTCAAGCACTAAAGGATTACCTGTTTGCTTCGCCCTGCGCTCTGCCATCCTTAGTTTGAGCTCTTTCTTTGTAGGGCATGTTCCGCCGACGTCACCTTTCAGGAACTGGTAGTAATTGACAACCTGTAAGAAGCCTCGAACGAAGTCGTCAACTGTAGCAACGTAGAGGTCACCGCCGTTGTTCCCAGACGCTTGAAGCCACTTGTTGTGTATTGTTTCTGCTAGATTACATGAAGGCATTTCTGCTAGTTCTTCTTCTAAAAATTTCTGCGAGTACATAGTGGAAGTAGTTAGAGATTAGTAAGAGTTGTTTTAGATTAGAGTACTGTGAAAAAAAGGAAAATAAAATAAAATGTATTGGGAAAACATACCCCGGTCATGAAGCCTCCCCACTGGCGATAACGGTAGTGCCAGAATGCAAGCCAGAGCTCTAGTTTGTTTAGGGCCTTCTCTATCACTGCCCCGGCGGATACCCACCATGCATGTAGCCCATGGTATAGACTCTCAGCTTCATCCATGGTCCTCGCCGTCCTATACTGGTGGCACATCTTCTTGTGCTGCTCCCAGAGTTCTTCGGGAATGTACTTCTCGGTATACTTAACCATAGACTGGGTCCAGTGAAACTGACAGGTTCTCTCGCGGTCGTCCATGCGGTCCTCCTTCTTCCCGTTGCCATATATGATCCGAACTGCATTCCAATTGGCCTGGGCGCTCTCGGCCATGAAACCTTTGAAGTTGGGCTCGACAACGCCATTTCTCTCCATGATAGCATTGAGATTTTTCCAGAAAACGATGTGGGCATCAGAGTCCTCAGATTGCATATCACAACTTGCAATGGTCATGGCACGACAATATGTGGAGTCATACACGTGGCATGCCATTGTGGTCCACTGTCTTACCCGTTTGACATGGTCGAACATCATCCAGACATTCTCCTGATCTTCGCCGGGCTGCATACGCTTCACCAAGTCTACCCCACTACCAGGCCCGACTTCCGACATTTTGAAGACAAAAACCTTGTCAAGATCAACCCCTTGACCTGGAAATTTATTCTCCTGAACAAAGGCCCATAAACTGATTCCACAAAGTTTGGTGATAGAGTCCATGACACCATACCTTCTGAGGAAACGGAAACTCATGACCTTGTTGCGGATGTTTGGGGAAGCCATGTCCTTGCATCGGTCAAATACAGGAACAAGTTCCTCTAGACTAAGCTTCTTTGGGGGCACGTCATCGGATTGAAGAAGATAGTTGCCAATTAGAACTTTGCTAGCCTCCAACACCACTGCACTCTTGGTAGCCTGGGGAGTCTTCTCGATCTGTTCTTCAATTAGGCCACTGATCTCAGCCTTAGTGTCTCTGTAGTCGCCCACCTTGACTGGGTGATGATGAGTTCCTATGTGGATACACGCTCTTGTATGGTTGATTTTGCCAGCCACATAATAAATCTTAGCTCCACATGTAGCAATACATGCTGGGGGTTCTTTACATACCTTGCAAACAAGCGTGGAATCAGTTGGAGGTGTTTAATCCACTACAAAGGCTTGGAGGGTACAACCTTCAAACTCTGTCTCGTTGAGTTGGAAAATACGAGGTCGGCGGATCAGATATTCGCATTCCTTGTTGTTGCAAAGCAAGTGTCCGACGCAGACGGAAGAACGGAAGGACAAACCAAAGTCGTTTGTGATGTTGGTGGTGATGGTCTTCGTCCACACATGGCCGTCGTAACGCTTGTCCATTCCCTGCATTGACTTGGCATGTGACCGTGCGGCCGTGTGACCAGCTGGTGGCAACTCAAATATGACGGCACCATCGAACACAGCAGGAAGGTACTCAACCCTTTCGTGTCTAATCACTGAGTAGTCTATTTTTTTAAGAAAATTTTTCTTTCCCGGCATTCCTGCAAGTTGTTTAAGTAATGGCAATATGCTAACAGTATCTTGCAACAAAGGATTTAGGGTAGGAGTGTTCCCACTGACTATGACCTTAGGCGGGACCTTTGTGGGACTGTCTTTTTCATCAGAAGAAAGTGTTATTACAAATTGAAATCTAACGTTTTCTACAATTGGCGTCTCGAGATCGGGCTCGAGTTTGACCTTCACATCACGTGGCAGAGGAGTTTGAATGGTGCACGTAGAGGAATTACAAGGAGTGAGGATCTCAGTAGACGCAGCCATCTGAGAATCAGTGAGGCCATACACTCGGTAACTACCTGGAGGAAGACTCCAAAACAAGTTATTGTTCTCATCTCGCTGCGATACCCGACCAAGGGTGTGTAAGTTCTAATGTGACAACATCAAAAATATCCTCATCAACAATAATAGTGTCTTCTTTGAAGCCGAACCGAATACTCAGACGTTGGGACGTCACGTAAGCTAGACCGTCCTCTTGCATCCGAAAGGTAAGTGGGACTCTCACACCATCTGCATAGAGGACAGCCAACCCCAAGTCTCCAATAGCAGGAATATGAGCCATGATGAGGGGAATGAGCCCTTGCGGCAAGATGGAAATATGAAAGAGGGTTCTAAACATTGTGGGCCATCTATTTATTGGAAATGGTGTTGCCAACGACAAAAGTGATGGACATGATCCACATGAGGGATGAACTTTGAACGGAAGCATGAATAATATTTTTAAATATGTAAAGCTGTCACGATATACATAATTAGAGCGTCCAAGTCATGGTAGACATTCTACTTGACAAGAAATTAAATAAGATTAGTTGGCGCCGACTTAAAATATAGATATAACTAAGTATAAAGATAATAAGTATAGAGGACAATTAAGTTACAGGACAGGAATAGATCAAATGGTAAAATCCCAAATGGGCATTAAATATAGGATTGTCTCTCGTGCGCACACTTGTTTCCGATATCGTGAGGTTCATGTTTTTGTTTTAGTATCAAAAGGTATGTATTATGTGTTCGGTTGAAGGGAGGGTTATGCGAGTGTTTGAGTAGACATGCTCTGGAAAGGTGTCACATGACATGCAGGACCCAAACAAGAGGAGAAAGAAGAGAGGGAAGTTTTAGATTTTGAAGACACATGGGAGAACGCAACATTATCGACGGTAGATGAATCTCAAGGTTCGTCAATGTCCAGGGGGCAAGGATCACAGTCTAGAGAACCATCAAGGGATTAGGGAATGCATTCCAATCCCGCATCCAACCGCGCATCAAAGGAGCACAGTGCGGAGGAAGAGGCTGATGAGACGAGTTTGATGGAACCCGAAGGTGGGTTTCTGAAACCCTAAACTTGCCTCATATGGTCAAATTTTTCCCTAGTTTAGGAGCCGCATTGCTTCACCTGAGTTGAGGAAAACTTGCGAGGGCAGA
Source organism: Polytrichum commune (assembly GCA_950295325.1). NCBI lineage: Eukaryota > Viridiplantae > Streptophyta > Polytrichopsida > Polytrichales > Polytrichaceae > Polytrichum > Polytrichum commune. Next base: position 50,554,026 of record OX485806.1, on the reverse strand, counting down.
TTCAAGGATTAAGATGGAGGAGCTGCCATCACCAAGTTAAGGGTTATGGGTTGTGGGCGTTCTTCTTGGTCGTATTCAATGTGGAAGCATATTTGTGTAGCATGGTTATGAATGATTTGTTGCCTCCGAGGAAGTGCCGGCAAAGGCACCCTCCTCGGAGGTTGTTCTATAGTTGTTCTTAACTGGTTTGATATAGGTTCAGGCTAACTAGTTTATGTGTGAATTCAGGCATGTATTGTTGCAGTTCGGTTGAATTTGAACTCTGATATGTGTACCCAGGTTATGAATGATATGCCACCTCCGAGGAGGTGCCGTTGCCGGCACCCTCCAAAGAGGTTCTAAGTAGGTTTGTTCATTTGTGAATTCAGGTGTGAGTTCAGACATCTAAGGTTGTTATATAGGTTCAGGCTGAATAGATTATGTGTGATTTGAGGCAGGTAATGTTGGAGTTCAATTCAAGTTGAATGCTGAAATGTGAAACCTGGTTATGAATGATATGCCGCCTCTGAGGAGGTGCCGGCAACGGCACCCTCCAAAAAGGCCTTTTTTTGCCTACTCATTTGTGAATTCAGGCGTCTGAGGTCGTTAAATAGGTTCAGGCTGAGTAGTGTGAGTTCAGGCATGTAAAGTTGGAGTCAGTTGAGTCTGAATGCTGAAATGTGAAACCTGGTTATGAATGATATGCCGCCTCTGAGGAGGTGCCGACAACGGCACCCTCCAAAAAAACCTTTTTTTGCCTACTCATTTGTGAATTCAGGCGTCTGAGGTTGTTAAATAGGTTCAGGCTGAGTAGTGTGAGTTCAGGCATGTAAAGTTGGAGTCAGTTGAGTTTGAATGCTGAAATGTGGACTGTGGTACTTTTGGGCCACCCCCTTTCGAGGGAGCCTAAAAGTATCACACAAGCCCTTCGGTGAAGGTGGCCTGCATTTGCAGGCGCCCAAGCCGAACCCGGATGATAAGTGTATAACGTGAGTAGTTAGATTTTTAAGAGAGATTAAATATGCGTCGTAGTACCTCCGGAGGTTGGGCCTTAGTTTTTTACTAGTGTGGCTCTAAACTCCACTAATCAATTTCATATCTAGTTCTAACCTTAACCTACAACCTATTCTACGTGCAGACGCACCAGCCTTGAACCCAAGGCAATCCTAATTTGTGAATTAAGATGGTTCTGATACACACCAACCGGGTGTGACTCATACCACCCTAGCTCAATGAACGGAATAACGACAATTTGATGGACCATTCAATTCTTCCTATTTCTTTATTTAGTTCTATTTAGTTTTCTAAGCAGGGGAACTTGGCCTAAGTCCCACCCTTCACACACATTTCTTCTTAATTACTTACTTTTGTTTGCACGTCCTAACTCACTACATTAACATATTAGGCATCACCCCTTATCTGGTTGGTGCACCCCTTACCTCGGAACCTTCTAAAGCCTCGTGCAGGTCTTTTGAAGGTTGAGTGACATCTCAAACCCATTCGAACATCAATGGTTCGAAGGGTGGTATCACTCTACCGAGTTAAGTTTCCGATTCGGGTCTCTTGCCAACAAGGGTTCACGATTTATTTTGTATGTTTTGATTGTTAAATGTGTTTACACTAGATAGACCACGAAATGCAACTCAATGGGACCAGGGTGACGGACGATCTATAGGTTCAACCTGTTACGCAATCTTCATAAATTGGGGCCATTACTCCCAATCTATGGGGCCAACAACATAATAGTGGATTCGCGGGTCATTAATCCCACATTTCCACCAACAACATTCAGAGTGGTCGTGTCGGTGATTAATCCGACTTACCACACACGAAACTTGCTAATAAATGAAGCTACTATCACAAAACATACCAAGGGCCCCGAAAACAATGGAGTTGGGTATTCCCTTGGCGGTCAAGTGGTCAAGCCACTTGACCTTACGAGATAGGTGAGTGGGTTTATAGATGCGTACCTTAGCCGCGCTCCCTCCAACCCTAAATGGAAGGCTAGCGTTAGTAAATTTACCTCAATTCTCCTTGGTTGATTTGGGCTCGATGTAGGCCGAGCCGCTACCTCCTTCCTTGCTCCACTTCCCTAGCGTCGACCTTGCCTCCTTCTTTGTAACTAGTTTGGTAGTAAGCGTACCTTAGTTAACAATTAAAATATAAAGTATTTATTCTGCACTGTAATTTAATCCTAAGCATAATATTTATACTTAGTGCACCTAATTATCTTTCCAATGATCTAAAAATCACTTTAATCAGATAAGAATTGCAAAAGTTATGAGGGTTGGAAGTGTGAGGTCGATTCAACCGACCCTTCCAACCCACCTATCTACTTTCTAACTTCAAAAATTCATAGCACATTCCTTACTAGTTGGATCTAGGATTTCCTTATACTATTGGAAAGCTATGAACAAGTTCTAACTAGGAAAATTATGACATCAGCAAGTTAAGCTAATAGAAATTCAGCAGACTCCTTGTAACACAGCAGTCAATCAAGAAGGCTTAAACTATGTATCTCGCCTTCAACAATTCATATCTAATTCAAATCTTATTCAAATCAAACGTTCTATATGACCTTGGAGAGATATTAAAAAGATGTATTTGATAAAAATATGTGATTAGAAAGGTAAGCCGAAGTGAACCCAGCAGATCCTCTGTAATGCAGCAGTCAACCAAACGTTCTCAAACTATGTGTCCCATCTTCCACAATTCATATCTAATTCAAATCATGCTCAAATCAAATGTTCTAAGCCATTTTAGAAAGCTACACAAAAGTTCTACTTGGAAAAAATATAACTTGTTAGAATTAAAATTCCTATTGGGCTCGCAGGTCTGATCCAGCAGCCGCTACCCACAAGACCACCCAGTTTTCTACTCCATCTTTGGAAATCCATAACTAATTGTCATCTTAACCAAATCACAAATGGGAAACGGCTATGGATAGCTATATGAAATCTCTCTAAGAGAAAAATAATAAGTATCTTGTTCTAGCTTTTGAACTAAGCTTTCAGGGCATTGGCAGATGAGGTCTACAATGCCTCCATTCAAACTCTACCATCCAACCTACCTCTACAAAAGAAGGAATAATTTTGTTGGTGTATTAATAAACACACATTCAAACTAGGAGAGAGAGTAGAGGAGGTTCTCAAGCCTTTTTTTTAGGCCATTGAAAATGCATGCTAAAGGATTTTTTCCTAACTACATTGACGCAGGGCTTCGCCAAAAACTAGAGAAAGAGAGAGAGCTACAAGGTGGAAGGAGGGGTTTTTAAACCCTCTCACAAAAGGGTTGGACCCCTCCTCTACCGGATCCATTTTTCAAACCCTTTCCCGAAATTTTGGCTCGGGGGTTTTCCCAGTTGAGGTTTCCACCCTCTCGCCGAGGTGGCTCCGACAAAAAACCTTTAGAAATCTTTCTAATTTTTCCGCCATCGAGTTGGCAAGGGGGCAAGTGGGCAAGTAGCCCCCTTGCTCTCTTTCTAATTTTCTTCAAAAGTCTTCAAGCCAATTTTTTCTTCTTACATAAAACACCTCCAATAGTCTTGTGTGCCTCACACTAACTAATAAACTAACACTTGCTTAGCTAGCATCTACTAACATTTGCTTAATAGCTAGCATCTACTAATATTTGCTTAGCTAGTTGCTTTTACTAGCTAGCATATTTTTTCTACTTTGCTATCTTCTAGCACTACTTAGTTTCATTTTGACCTTCCTTCTTCTAGGCTAAATGCTAAATGAACTAATTTTCCCTAAATTCTCTATCAATTCTAACTTTTAATGCTAACATTCTAACTAAAAGTGATCCCGCAGAGTGGTGGACCACTCAAAGGGTTCACATGGACACTGGTTATGAATGAAATGCCGCCTCTGAGGAGGTGCCGTTACCGGCACCCTCCTCAGAGGCTTTTTTTTTGCTTATTCATTTGTGAGTTCACGCATCCAAGGTTATTATATGGGTTCATGCTGATTAGGTCGTGTGTGAGTTCAGGCGTCTAAGGTTGTTATATAGGTTCATTTTGATAAGTTTGTATGTGAGTTCATGAATCTGAGGTTGTTTTGTAGGTTCAGGCTGACTAGTGAATGTGTGATTTCAGACATCTAAGGTTGTTATATATGTTCAGGCTGACTAGTGTATGTGTGATTTCAGGCAGGTAATGTTGGAGTCAGTTGAGTCTGAATGCTGAAATGTGGACCCTGGTTATGATTGATATACCGCCTCTGAGGAGGTGCCGGCAGCGGCACCCTCCCACGGGTAGGTCACTTAGTGCATTTTAAAAACGACGTGCAACATAATATAGAGAGGATTAAAATCATTTGAAATAAAAATTATAAAGGAATTCCAAATATTGAAAGGGCCATTAAATGTAGACAATTCCATTATAAGTAAGTTAGATGGACATAAAATGTGGGCCATTATTTTCTTGTAAAATTAATATAGGGGCTGAGGATAAGGATCCTAGAAGGTATGTTTGCTATGGTCTCCTATGTGTTTTCTTCATAACTATGTTTGCAATGATATTACTGTTTGCACCCTTCTTTGTTTCCATGGTTTCCCTTAACACTCATCAATGCGTTAGGAAGTAGATTAATTTTTATTACTTGAAAGGAATATAGAGTACAAAAAATTGCAGTGACTTGGACAATATAAGTAATGAAAGGCTGCAAACAAATGGGCCATTTTTTAAATTTAAGTAATTATAGGGAGGCTTTAATTCAGCCCTTGAAGGTAAATAGCCCCAAAACAAAAAACCCCTAACAAAAATGCCTTAGAGTGACCTACCCGTGCACCCTCCTCAGAGGTTTTTTTTTTGCCTATTCATTTGTGAATTCAGGCGTCTAAGGTTGTTGAATAGGTTCATTTTAATTAGTTTAATTGTGAGTTCAAGCATATAAGGTTGTTATATAGGTTCATTTTGATTGATGTAATGTGAATTCAGGCATGTAATGTTGTATTCAGGTTTAGTCTGAATGATAAAATGTGTGTTTGGTTATGAATGATATGCCTACTATGAGGAGGTGTCGGCAACGGCATCCTCCAAAGAGGTTTTTTTTTGCCTATTCATTTGTGAATTCAGGCGTCTAAGGTTGTTATTTAGGTTCATTTTGATAAGTTTGTATGTGTGTTCAAGAATCTGAGATTGTTATATAGGTTCAGGATGACTAGTGAATTTGTGATTTCAGACATCTAAGGTTGTTATATAGGTTCAGGTTGACTAGTATATGTGTAATTTCAGGCAGGGAATGCTGGAGTTCAGTTTAGGTTGAATGCTGAAATGTGTAACCTGGTTATGAATGATATGCCGCCTCTGAGGAGGTGCCGTTACTGGCATCCTCCTCAGAGGTTTTTTTTTGCTTATTCAATTGTGGTTTCAGGCCTGTAAGGTTGTTATTAAGGTTCAGGCTGATTAGTTTAAGTGTGAGTTCAGGCATGTACAGGTGTTATTTAGTTGATATTGAATGCTGAAATGTGTGCCTGGTCATGAATGATATGCCTACTCTGAGGAGGTGCCGGCAACGGCACCCTCCTCAGAGGCTTTTTTTTTGCGTATTCATTTGTGAAATCAGGCGTCTAAGGTTGTTATATAGGTTCATTTTGATTAGTTTGTATGTGAGTTCAGGAATCCGAGATTGTTATATAGGTTCAGGATGACTAGTGAATGAGTGATTTCAAACATCTAAGGTTGTTATATAGGTTCAGGTTGATTAGTGTATGTGTGATTTCAGGCAGGGAATGCTGGAGTTCAGTTCAGGTTGAATGCTGAAATGTGTAACCTGGTTATGAATGATATGCCGCCTCTGAGGAGGTGCCGTTACCGGCACCCTCCAAAGAGGTTTTTTTTTTGCTTATTCATTTGTGAGTTCAAGCATCCAAGGTTATAATATGGGTTCATTCAGATTAGTTCGTGTGTGAGTTCAGACATCTGAGGTTTTTATATAGGTTCATTTTTATTAGTTTATGTGTGAGTTCAGGAAGCTAAGGTTGTTATATAAGTTCAGGCTGACTAGTGTATGTGTGATTTCAGGCAGGTAATGTTGGAGTCAGTTGAGTCTGAATGCTGAAATGTGTACCCTGGTTATGAATGATATGCCGCCTCTGAGGAGGTGCCGTTGCCGGTACCCTCCTCAGAGGCTTTTTTTTTTGCCTACTCATTTGTGAATTCAGGCGTATGAGGTTGTTATTAAGGTTTTGTAGTTGATATTTCTTATGAAGTCAAGCTTACTTGGTTGGAGATATCTTGAGTCTGATTGTTTTTGTTGTGTAGGCTGCTTGCAAATGATTGGAACCTCCAATGAAAAGTGCTTAGATTTAAATTTATATGCATCCTTATAAGTTTCATATCATTCCTAATGTCCTTTCACAATGCTGAGTACTTTGCTTTGTTGCAGTCCGCCTTACGGATGTGGAGTTGAAGCTGAAGCTTCACGACTTTGCGATAAAGGAGAGCATTCCAACAGCGTCCCGTTTGGAGAGACTAAAATGACAACCAAAATAGAAGGATCATCTCTTCATCCCCCTTTGCCGTATGATGTCTCTTCTGGTGGTGAGACCGTACCTCAAGAACGACGTGTCCCAACTCGCAACTCATTTTATGACTGATGGCTACATGGAGGGCTATGGTTTCTTTTATGTGACATTGGAGGACAACCATGGGCACACCAATGATGTGACCCCGAGTGTGATGGCGAAGTGGTCAACGGAGTGGAAGGAGGTGAATAAGGAATTCGAGAAGAAACTTCTTGCAGATAATGACTTGAAGATTTTTTCGAATAAGATGTTCATGGTTTGGGATGGGAACCATCGACTGCAAGCATGGATGCTAATTATTGAGCAGTTCCATACTCATGATCTCAATTGGCATTTCTGTGTTGAGGGTGTAATCCTTGACCCGAGGGGAGACATTCCATCAGTGATAGCCGCTCTGCACGAAGTGAATTGGTAAGAGCCTCATCCTTGCTAGTGTTGGTTGAAGTATTCTTGCAACTTTCTAATACATATTTTAGTTTTGCTGGAAGAATCAGAAATCTCACGTAACCACGAACCTAGTTCACAAGTTATTTCGCATCCAGAATATTGCCCCACAGCCTCTTTCCTACTTTCAGGGTTTGGTGTCTCCAACTGTTTTGGAGGCTGCAAAGATGAAGCAGGCTGGAAAAAATTGCACATGGTTCACCCTTACTGTTGAGGGTCTCAATGCCTTCCTTTACCAGGTATTGTCAAGCTCAAATGTTCTCGTCTCATTTAATTTTTGGATATGGAATTCGTGGAACTAAATGACTTACTTGTTGGAATAACAGCAAGAGATTGCAGAAGCTGCACATGTTGCTGAAGACAAATACAAGATGAAGAACCCCGATTTGACTAATTGGACGGATCATAATGCAGAGGAGTGGGTTAGGAAGGCTGTGAAGAAGGTCGAAGATAAGTTTGTTTCGGAGCTGAGGAAGCATTTGCCGGTTGCGGATCCCAAGTTACTCCTTTGTTTCTAGAGGAAGTAAAGGCTCATTATGAGAAGTTTGATGAACCTGAGATGCTCCAGGAGAAGCTCTACATGTTAGCCACTTCCGCGATGCCTCCAAAGATGATGGTTAAGTGGCTCCAGAGGTGGAACTCCTCTGCTGCAATTCGTGATGCGCATCGCTTTCCCAAGGCTAGCTTTGCCGATTCCAAGTTTCCCGAATGGCTCAATCGGGCAATATGGTGGGCGCAGGTTAGTATTCATCTCAAACTTCATGTTGGAATAGGGTTGAGTCTAAATGCTGAAATGTGTGCCCAAGTTATGAACGATATGCCACCTCTGGGGAGGTGCCGGCAACGGCACCCTCCTCAGAGGTTTTTTTTATTCTTATTCATTTGTGGCTTCAGGTGTCTGAGGTTGTTATTAAGGTTCATTCTGATTAGTTCGTGTGTGAGTTCAGGCATCTGAGGTTGTTATATAGGTTAATTTTGATTAGTTTTTGTGTGAGTTCAGGCATGTGATGTTGTATTCAAGTTTAGTCTGAATACTGAAATGTGTGCCTGGTTATGAATGATATGCCTACTCTGAGGAGGTGCCGGCAACGGCACCCTCCTGAGAGGCTTTTTTTTTTGCTTATTCATTTGTGGTTTCAGGCCTGTAAGGCTGTTATTTACTTGATGTTTCTCGTGCATTCCGGTTGGGTTGGTTTGATATAGGTTTAGTCTGCTTAGCTAATGTGTGAATTCAGGCCTATAAGGTTGTTATTAAGGTTCAGGTTGATTAGTTACAGTGTGAGTTCAGGCATCTATGACTATTATATAGGTTCATTGTGACTACTAATATATGAATCCAGGCATGTAATGTTGTATTCAGGTTGAGTGTGAATGCTGAAAGGTGTGCCTGGTTATGAATGATATGCCTACTCTGAGGAGGTGCCGGCAACGGCACCCTCCAAAGAGGTTTTTTTTTTGCTTATTCATTTGTGGTTTCAGGCCTGTAAGGCTGTTATTTACTTGATGTTTCTTGTGAATTCCGGCTGGGTTGGTTTGATATAGGTTCAGTCTGATTAGCTAATGTGTGAATTCAGGCCTGTAAGGTTGTTATTAAGGTTCAGGATTATTAGTTTAAGTGTGAGTTCAGGCAGCTAAGGCTGTTATATAGTTGATTCTGAATGCTGAAATGTGAATTCAGGCATGTTATGATGGAGTCAGTTTGTGTATGCATGTTGAAATGTGTGCCCAGTTTATGAACGATATGCCACCTCTGGGGAGGTGCCAGCAACGGCACCCTCCAAAAAGGTTTTTTTTTTGCTTATTCATTTGTGGTTTCAGGTCTGTAAGGCTTTTATTTAGTTGAAATTTCTTGTGAATTTCGGCTGACTTTGTTTGATATAGGTTCAGTTTGGTTAACTTATGTGTGAATTCAGTCCTGTAAGGTTGAGTCAAAATGCTGAAATGTGTACCCTGGTTGTGTATGATATGCCACCTCTGAGGAGGTGCCGGCAAGGGCACCCTCCAAAGAGGCTTTTTTTTTGCTTATTCATTTGTGGTTTCAGGTCTATAAGGCTTTTATTTAGTTGAAATTTCTTGTGAATTCCGGATGATTTTGTTTGATATAGGTTCAGTTTGGTTAACTTATGTGTGAATTCAGTCCTGGAAGGTTGAGTCAAAATGCTGAAATGTGTACCCTGGTTGTGTATGATATGCCACCTCTGAGGAGGTGCCGGCAAGGGCACCCTCCAAAGAGGCTTTTTTTTTGCTTATTCATTTGTGGTTTCAGGTCTATAAGGCTTTTATTTAGTTGAAATTTCTTGTGAATTCCGGATGATTTTGTTTGATATAGGTTCAGTTTGGTTAATTTATGTGTGAATTCAGTCTTGTAAGGTTGTTATTAAGGTTTAGGTTGATTAGTTACAGTGTGAGTTCAGGCATCTATGGCTGTTATATACTTGATATTGATTGTTGTAATGTGAATTCAGGCATGTAATGTTGTATTCAGGTTTAGTCTGAATGCTGAAATGTGTGCTTGGTTATGAATGATATGCCTAATCTGAGAAGATGCCGGCAACGGCACCCTCCAAAGAGGTTTTTTTTTTCTTATTCATTTGTGGTTTCAGGCCTGTAAGGCTGTTATTTACTTGATGTTTCTTGTGAATTCCGGTTGGCTTGGTCTGATATAGGTTCAATCTGGTTAGCTTATGTGTGAATATAGGCCTATAAGGTTGTTATTAAGGTTCAGGTTGATTAGTTTAAGTGTGAGTTCAGGCCTGTAAGGCTGTTATATAGTTGATATTTCTTCTGAAGTCCGGCTTACTTGGTTTGATATAGGTTCAGTCTGATTAACTTATGTGTAAATTCAGGCATGTATGGTTATTATTAAGGTTCAGGCTGATTAGTTTCAGTGTGAGTTCAGGCCTTTAAGGCTGTTATATAGTTGATAATGAATCTGAAATCCGGCTTACTTGGTTTGATATAGGTTCAGTATGATTAATTTATGTGTGAATTTAGGCCTGTAAGGTTGTTATTAAGGTTCATGCTGATTAGTTACAGTGTGAGTTCAGGCATCTATGGCTGTTATATAGTTGGTATTGCTTCTGAAGTCCGGCTTACTTGGTTCGATATAGGTTCTGTCTGGTTAGCTTATTTGTGAATTCAGGCATGTACGGTTGTTATTAAGGTTCAGGCTGGTTAGTTTCAGTGTGAGTTCAGGCAGCTAAGGCTGTTATATAGTTGATATTTCTTCTGAAATCTGGCTTACTTGGTTTGATATAGGTTCAGTCTGGTTAGCTATTGAGTGATTTCAGGAATGTAAGGTTGTTATGGAAAGGATAGCAATTATAAGACAACATCTTACTTCTTGCAAATGTTTCATGTGCATGTCTCAGATAGCAGTGGAGGCTGACAAGCTCTTATCGGGGTGCTCACTGACCTTGGGGAGACTATTAACTACAATCCCGATGGCGAGGACCCGATATTGAATATCTTCGATTACGTCGAGGCCATGAGGTGTCAGCTCTGGGAGATTGCATTTTTCATAGAGTTGGGTGGAGATAACGGTGCTCACAAGAACAACCCCCCTGGAAAAAAACCTTTCTTCATTCAATCTGTCGGCAGGGTTCTTTACAGGTACTTTCGATACGTTCTTCTACCCCGGAAGGCTATTTCAAAGGTACCAGTTTTCTTCCCAAACTACCTGCATATCGAAAGTCATGATTCCATGTTCACTCCTGCAATTATAAAAGCATGGGATCCAATTCATTTTCAGCAGTGCGGGTGGTATTTGGATTGTCCGTTGAAGAAACCTCCTCCTTTTGACATCGCTTTGAGGGACTCTATCCAGCCTCTCCTACCTTCTCCCGCTGCATCACTTCCAACCTCACAGTCTCCCACCCCCCCACTGGGTGGCTCTTCCCGAAGCAAGACTGCTACTAAAAGGAGTAGGCCTCAGGGATCCAAGCGTAAGGCAGCTGAGTTGGGTGAGGAGCCAATGGACGAAGATATTCTTGCAACTGCCAGTGACATCGGTGATCCTCGCACTGAACTTCTTGACCCTATCAGCTCCCATCCTCCACGGGCACCTGCTCCGAAGCGTCTTCACCTCGGAGTTCTTGGTCAAGGCAAACCCATTCGATTCGTGCCACCTGCGGTGAAGGCAATGTCGTCATCCCAGGCAAGCACCTCATCCTTTGCTTCTCCTCGGGTTTTGATACTCAATGACTCGTTCCACAAGATGTTGGATTATAAGGCGAAGCACAACAAATTTCCTTCAACGTACGATGACATGGTTGCTTTTCTAAGTGAGGTACATATCCACCTTCATTCCCATTCAATTCGGCTATCCTACCCCTATTCACGACTTTATTCTATACTTAACACCCTGGTTTTTTTGTTTCAAAGGTTGGAGCATCCAGAGAATTCTTCTTCTCAGGCAAGGTGTTCCAAAAGGCTGCGGTTGACCTCATTATAGTAGAATATCTCGATGGTTTACCTGTCCCGAGAGTTTCGGAATTCCCGGGGCAAGTTCCACATTGGAATAAGCAGGTTCATAACTTTATCAAGTTCACCATTGGCTTCTGTCAAGGCTATCTACACGATGACGGGGCACTGCTCCTATTTTATCCTGACAGCGTGCAAATCAAGAAGGAGGTTTTGAGCTTTCTCTACAACAACAATCTGGAGGTCAAGGAGGAATGGACCATCGTGAATTCTCTCCACCTCACTCACCCTATGCATAACTCTAAGCGGGTCAGTAATTTTGGCAATTTTCCTCTCTTCAAGTTCTCTGTCGTTCATGACTTCAAGTACATTGCTAACAATTCGGGGCCTATGGTTGATTGTCCAGACTCTGAAATTCAAAGCAATCGTTTTGGTTCGGTCTTTTTCCACACCTTTGGTTAGGCAACCGAAAGAGTTTGTGATTTCCTTTAGTGACGAATTTGAAGATGTTGACCTTGCAAGTGATGCCGTGCTTTTCAACATTGTCACCACTGATACTGCACTCAAACGCAATGACGGTGACAAATTCTGGAGGGGCCCGAAGGAGAAGGCAGTGTCCGTGCTCCAGCTTCTAATCAGTGGCCTTAGCCCTCCAGGGGGCATTATATGTGACCTCACTGCTGGAACTGGTATGAGTAAATTGTTCAACATTCTCATGTCTTTATACTTAGCTAAATCAAACACATGTGACTAATTTTTTTTGTTTCGGTCTTTGTAGGTGCTTCCGTTCTTGCAGCACAATCTTCTAACAGAGCAATTGTGGCACTTGAAGGAGACAAGGAGTTGTATGAAGAACTCCTGCAGCCACTTCAGGTCGCAGCGTCGGACTCTCAGGGGGTCGATCCAACCCACTTTGTAGACCTTGACGACGACGACGATACCCTCCCTCAATAAGGTGCAGTTAATCTATGTGAGTAAGTGTTTTGTCATTTTAATTTTATTTTCTCAATATGTTGCAGTTAAGTGGATGGATTCTAACAATCGTAAGTTGTCATTTGTTGGTGCAGTCTGATGGTTCAAGGCCCATGCTCCGGCTCACCTTCTAGTTCTAGCATGCGACTTCCTTGTTATGCAAAGGATATGGCAGTAGCTTATGCCAAAAACTTCTCCCATAGTTCTAGTGCCTCTTCTAGTCCACGTGAGAGATACGATCCAAGAGTACTTAGATTCATAGATCAGAGTGCTTCGGAGAGTGAGGATGAATTTATTCCCTGAACTCCATTTTGTATTGGATTTTATTATTCTATGTTCCGCACTCGTTTGCATTTGAATATAGTAGTTTAAAGATGATGACACGTGGATATGGAATACGAGGCAATTTTTTTTTAAAAACAACCAAAATTGAAAATAATCATAGCATAGTCTGATATTGTCCATAATCTGGTCTCCACCAGAGTTATTTATAACTTCCTAGATAATCCCTTGTAATAATTCGTTTGGGTTGCCACCCCGCGAGAGGCTTCTAATCAGTCCAGTCCAGGCCAGTCCATTACAGTTAATTAAACGCTCAGTTGCTTACACGATTGTGAATTCCGGCTGGCTTGGTTTGATATAGGTTCAGTCTGATTAGCTAATGCGTGAATTCAAGCCTGTAAGGTTGTTATTAAGGTTCAGGCTGATTAGTTTAAGTGTGAGTTCAAGCATGTAAGGGTGTTATATAGGTTCATTCTGAATGCTGATATGTGAATCCAGGCATGTAATGTTGTATTCAGGTTGAGTGTGAATGCTGAACTATGTACCTTGGTTATGTATGATATGCCACCTCTGAAGAGGTGCCGGCAACGGCACCCTCCATAGAGGTTTTTTTTTTCTTTATTCAATTGTGATTTCAGGCCTGGAAGGTTGTTATTAAGGTTTAGGCTGATTAGTTTAAGTGTGAGTTCAGGCCTTTAAGGTTGTTATATAGGTACATTCTGATTGCTGAAATGTGAATTCAGGCATGTAATGTTGTAGTCAGGTTGAGTCGGAATGTTGAAATGTGTACCCTGGTTATGTATGATATGCCACCTCTGAGGAGGTGCCGGCAACGGCACCCTCCAAAGAGGCTCTTTTTTTCCTTATTCATTTGTGGTTTCAGGCCTGTAAGGCTGTTATTTCTTTGATGTTTCTTGTGAATTCTGGCTGGCTGGGTTTGATATGGGTTCAGGCTAATTAGCTAATGTGTGAATTCAGGCCTCTAAGGTATTTATTAAGGTTCAGGTTGATTAGTTACAGTGTGAGTTCAGGCCTGTAAGGCTGTTATTTACTTGATGTTTCTTGTGAAGTCCGGCTTACTTGGTTTGATATAAGTTCAGACTGGTTAGCTAATGTGTGAATTCAGGCCTATAAGGTTGTTATTAAGATTCATTCTGAATGCTGATATGAGAATCCAGGCATGTAATGTTGTATTCAGGTTGAGTGTGCATGTTGAACTGTGTACCCTGGTTATGTATGATATGCCACCTCTAAGGAGGTGCCGGCAACGGCACCCTCCAAAGAGGTTTTTTTTTTTGCTTATTCATTTGTGGTTTCAGGCCTGTAAGGTTGTTATTAAGGTTCAGGATGATTAGTTTAAGTGTGAGTTCAGGCATGTGCGGGTGTTATTTAGTTGATATTGAATGTTGAAATGTGAATTCAGGCATGTAATGTTGTAGTCAGGTTGAGTCGTGTGGGAGTCCAAATTCGACGGAAATACGGAAATACGGAAATACGGATTCAATTTCCGTATTTTACCTTGCTTATCTGAGGATAATAGGGACTATTAGGACAAAATTAATGGTACTAGGAAATAGAGTAGTCTAACCCCGCCTTGTGCGGTAAAACGACTCTAAATAAGTACTATGACCGGCCCGTCAAATAGGATGGGCGGACCATGTAATCATGGTCCAAACCATTGGTCCGGACCAAGTAACGGATGCGCCAAGATTACCCAACGGCCCGGAAGTGGCGGTTATAACGGGCCTTATGGCGGTTGGGGGAAAAGAGAGCCGTTGGTAAAAATGTTAGTAAAACCGTTGGTGGGAACCGCCGGAAAACGGTTCGTAACCGTTTTCCGTTAAACCGAACGGTAACAGGGGAAGGAAGAGGGAGGAAGGATATTTAAGGGTCCCTTCCTTCTCCCTCCCACTCTTTTCTGGAAAAAGGCAACCTGTTGAGAGAACGAGTGGTGAGGTGTTCATTCTTTCGAGCCGCCAGCAGTTGGATTGCTGGGACTCAGCACTTTTCAGTCACCGGCAGTGGGCTTGCCGGGACTTTGTGGCAATTAGACGGAAGAGAAGGACTCCGGAAGAGAAGGACTCCGGAAGAGAGAGAGAGAGGTTGCAAGCCAGAAAGGGTGAGAGGAGAGGAAAATGCCGGAAGCACGGGAAGAGGATCAGCGGGAACCCATCCCGATTCCGCTGAAAGCCCTCACCCCTGCAATTCCGAGGGAGGATAGAGAGCTGCAGGAGCTCGCGGAGGATCTCAGGGTCATGGGTTGTGCGGGATTGCTCTCCAAACCCTGGAATCTCAGAGCGGAAGATACCCTCCGCGAGTTTAAATTCGAGAGGGGAAATCAGTGGCTAGGCACAAAGAGGAGGGATCCGGAACATTGGACTCCGGATACGTGGAACAGGGTCTACGGGTTTCCCAAGGGAATCACGGAGGGGTGGGCGGGCCGCCGCGACGGCCTGTTCGCCGGGAAGTTCAGAGGGGACGCGGATCCAAAGGACGGATTCCACCCAGGGAACTGCCGGAATATTAGGGAGCGGAGAGTGCTAGAGTTTCTCCTGCCCATTCTCAATCCGGACAAGCCGAAGCGGATTAGCCTCACCATGGCTAACACGCTGTTTGGTGCAATGTCCGGAGTCCGGCCGGTGAATTGGGGCCTGATCATCCAGGAGATAGTCGAACGGGCCCTCCCCCATATTGGCCGGAACCCCTCCTTCCTCTCTCCCTTCATTTTGCACCTCTACCAGCATTTCGACTGCATCACGGCAGAGGAGGAGGACCTGCTCACAATAGCGGCGGATGAGGTCACCTACAAGCTGCTTCCGGAAGCCGGAGACGTCGAGACGGAGACCTCCAGCGACCCTATTCTTCCGGAAGCACCTCCCTCGTCACCCGGAAGCCCGCCACCAACCGTCTCGAGGCCACTCTCTCCCCCTCCCCCTCACCAACATCCGGAAGCCGGACCCAGCCGGGAGACCCCATGGCGAAATGTGGACCTATCCGCTTGGGACTTCCCGGAGAATCCATTCAAGCGGTTCCAGGAGGGGATGGAGGACCTCAAGACCCAGTACTACCGACTGGAGCACATCGTCAAGGGGGCGAACCACGCTCTGAACGACTGCGGACCCGGAAACATTCTCCGGGAATTGGCAAAAAAGGCGGATCGGAAGGAGCTGGAGCAGGCCAAGACGGAGAACGCCCACCTCACCGCCCAGGTAGCGGCCATGACTCAGGAGCTGAGTCAGAAGAGCGAGGAGATCCGGAAGTACCATGCGGAGCAGGCGGTGTTCTTCAGCCGGATCCGGGAACTGGTGGGTCATCCGGCGGAGATCGTTAACAAGGCACATCTCTACGACCGGATGATGGAGTCCGGAGATCCCGCTTCCGCCAGGCAGACCCTCCCCATCCTCGTGAAGTATTCACGAACGATGAAGGATCTCCTGGCGGAAATCCAGAGGGTGGTCCCGCCAAGCGGAACACCGCGGAGGGTGCTCTATCCGGGTCCGCCAGGGTCACCAACCGGAACCCTCTACGAGGTGGTTGGTGAAGTAGCCCTGGTTCAGAATCCGCCGGCCTCTGCAGGACCCAGCCAGCAAGGAGGCGGCTCTCGGCCTGGTAATTCCGGAGGGGCTCCGGAAAGGGTCCGTTCTCCCCAGGTGAGGCGGAAGAGCACCGGGTCGGTCCGATCCGGAAGGGGCCAGTCCCCTGTTCCGCGGAACTCGGATAGGTCCCGGACTCCGGATAGGGCTCGGACGCCGATCCGGCACCAGACTTCCGATCGGGAGGCCACTCCGAGTAGGGGCAAGGCTCCTATGACCCACGCCTCGCCATTGTCTCCACGGGACTGCCAAGTGGTGAGTCCATTTCCTCCGCCACACTCGAGAGCGGCCTCCAACAGGGATCCGCGGACGGCTTCACTCTCGGGTGGACGGAATCCGGAGCAGGGCACCGAAAGCGATCCTTCTCCAGTCCGAAGCATCCGGATGGGGACAGCTTCTGGAACCCCAGGGACAGTCTCCGGGACACCAGGGACCGCTACCCCACGGACCGAGAGGGCAGCGGATTCGGAGGACGAGGTTGCTCCGTCTCCAAACATGAGGAGGATGCTCACGCGGCTGCAGAAGGCGTCGCCGGCCGGGGGCTCATCCGCCGTCAGCGGATTAGGGAGTCACTCAAAAGAGGGATCGGCTCCGAAGAAGCACCGGTCTTCTTAGTTAGGGGAGTAGCTAGATTAATTAGGCAGAAGGGAGGTAGGCAGGTAGGACTTAGGAGTTTTTGAAGACGATTAATAAAATTTTCCTTTGGTAGTGTCAGCGGAAAACCCGGATCTGGATCCGGGAAATCCGGGAGACCGGGGGTAGTTAGGGTTTTCTTGAG
Organism: Polytrichum commune; assembly: GCA_950295325.1. Taxonomy (NCBI): domain Eukaryota; kingdom Viridiplantae; phylum Streptophyta; class Polytrichopsida; order Polytrichales; family Polytrichaceae; genus Polytrichum; species Polytrichum commune. The sequence goes on along the minus strand of OX485806.1, from coordinate 50,537,028 downwards.
CGGCGGCCGCTTGGGCCGCCGCCCTCAGTTTAGGGATTTTTGAGCCTCTACTTAAGGCTGAATAAGGAGCTTGAGAAGGGTTCCTTCTCCATTGTTGTATTGTGATCACTCCTACCCCGAATAAATGTCTTTGCTTCTCACTCCTTGACTTCTCTTGATTGATGTGTGTGTGTGAATAACCCAGAGATCGTTAGTGGAAGAGAAAGAGAGGGCATGAGGGATAGGAGTTCCGGATAGGACATGAGAGAGGAGACCCGGATCAGATCCGATTATCGCCTTGTAGATCCTCTCTGAGTGTAGTGGGAGGGAAACCTCACTAATCCGGTAGGCTGGGTAACGTCTAGGTGGGATAGCCGCTGGGAAGATTGGGTGAGATCCGGAAGGGATCCGGACTTACGCCAATCTGATCTTCTGAAGAGGTCCCACCATCCTTAGACGGACCTGCCCGGATTAGTGGTACGGATCGCCTAGTTATCTCAGATTGAGTAGAATCCAAGGTAAAGGTAGCCGGACAGATCCGTCGGACGGAGAAGGAGAGGTCCGGATCAGTAAGGATTCCGATAGGAGGCCACCTCCGGAGTGCAGTAGGAAGAGATCCTCATTGTTCCGAATGCCTGGGTAACGTCCATGTGAGATAGCCGTCGTTAGGACTGGGCAAGATCCGGAAGGTGCCGGACTTACGCCATCCGACCTTCTGAAGAGGTCTCACAGTCTTTGGACGGGGTAATCCGGAAAGTGGTACGGGTCACCTACTCATCCCGTCGAGTTAGATCTCCGGTTGGAATCCGGACTCCTCTGGCCACTATGGTCCCAAGAAACAATCCAGATCTCTCTGCGTGACCTGCCAGGACGGACCTGATCAATCCGGATTGGTTGTGAGGGAGTTCCCGGATTCTAACCTTATCAAGGACGTCTTCACCGGAAGAAACCAATTATTCTAGAGAGTAGACGTAAAGGGGTGGGTAAGTATTATAAAGAGGACCTAAAAATAACATCCGGAGAGGTACCCTCCGGAAAAAGGCTAAGAATGTCCCCAAAGACCAAATATCCGGAAATTAGGATTTCCGGAAATTTGGCTAAGGAAGAAGAAATAAGCAGGTACGGAGAGTTTTAGACCTCCTACACTTCACAGAATCCCTGGACGATACTAGGGTCATCCGGACAACCCGGATTAGGCACTTAAAACCGCCAATCCGGACATTTTGGTGTTCGCGTGTTCCCACAAGTCGGAATGTTGAAATGTGTACCCTGGTTATGTATGATATGCCACCTCTAAGGAGGTGCCGGCAACTGCACCCTCCGAAGAGGTTTTTTTTTTGCTTATTCATTTGTGCTTTCAGACCTGTAAGGCTGTTATTTACTTGATGTTTCTTGTGAAGTCCGGCTTACTTGGTTTGATATAGGTTCAGTCTGGTTAGCTTATGTGTGAATTCAGGCCTATAAGGTTGTTATTAAGGTCCAGGTTGATTAATTTAAGTGTGAGTTCAGGCCTGTAAGGCTGTTATTTAGTTGATATTTCTTGTGAATTTTGGCTGGCTGGGTTTGATATAGGTTCAGTCTGATTAGCTAATGTGTGAATTGAGGCATGTAAGGTTGTTATTAAGGTTCAGGTTGATTAGTTACAGTGTGAGTTCAGGCCTGTAAGGCTGTTATTTAGTTGATATTTCTTGTGAATTTTGGCTGGCTGGGTTTGATATAGGTTCAGTCTGATTAGCTAATGTGTGAATTGAGGCATGTAAGGTTGTTATTAAGGTTTAGGTTGATTAGTTACAGTGTGAGTTCAGGACTGTAAGGCTGTTATTTACTTGATGTTTCTTGTGAAGTCCGGCTTACTTGGTTTGATATAGGTTCAGTCTGGTTAGCTTATGTGTGAATTCAGGCCTGTAAGGTTGTTATTAAGGTCCAGGTTGATTAATTTAAGTGTGAGTTCAGGTCTGTAAGGCTGTTATTTAGTTGATATTTCTTGTGAATTTTGGCTGGTTGGGTTTGATATAGGTTCAGTCTGATTAGCTAATGTGTGAATTGAGGCATGTAAGGTTGTTATTAAGGTTCAGGTTGATTAGTTACAGTGTGAGTTCAGGCCTGTAAGGCTGTTATTTACGTGATGTTTCTTGTGAAGTCCGGCTTACTTGGTTTGATATAGGTTCAGTCTAGTTAGCTTATGTGTGAATACAGGCCTGTAAGGTTGTTATTAAGGTTCAGGCTGATTAGTTTCAGTGTGAGTTCAGGCCTGTAAGGCTGTTATATAGTTGATATTTCTTCTAAAGTCCGGCTTACTTGGTTTGATATAGGTTCAGTTTGATTAACTTATGTGAAAATTCAGGCATGTACGGTTGTTATTAAGGTTTAGGCTGATTAGTTTAAGTGTGAGTTCAGGCCTGTAAGGCTGTTATATAGTTGATATTGAATCTGAAGTCCGGCTTACTTGGTTTGATATAGGTTCAGTCTGATTAACTTATGTGTGAATTCAGGCCTGTAAGGTTGTTATTAAGGTTCAAGCTGATTAATTTCAGTGTGAGTTCAGGCATATATGGGTGTTATATAGTTGGTATTTCTTCTGAAGTCCGGCTTACTTGGTTTGATATAGGTTCAGTCTGATTAACTTATGTGTAAATTCAGGCATGTACGGTTGTTATTAAGGTTCAGGCTGATTAGTTTCAGTGTGAGTTCACGCATCTAAGGTTGTTATATAGTTGATATTTCTTCTGAAGTCTGGCTTACTTGGTTTGATATAGGTTCAGTCTGATTATGTTATATGGAATTATAGATTTTGATTAGTTTCAGTACATATTACATCAAGCGAGCTACAATACATGCCACAATATTAATATATTAACAAAATCCATATTGGGTTATTCACCAGTTATGTGGCCACCTGAAGAAGCCCCTGTTCAAGGTTGTTCTCTTTACTTTTTGATTATGACCATAGGCATAGTGTTTATTGAGGTGCCCTGGCCTCTATTTGTTTTTTATTGTTTTCTGAAGTTACTATGTCTTTTGAAGTTACTATGTTTTATGAAGTTACTATGTTTTCTGAATGTTAGTACACGTGATTGGATATTGTATTGGTGACGTCATATTGATGTAAGCCCTAATTTTGTATTTTTATTAAATTATTTCTATGTTATAACCGTTATGAATGGGGAAATGTTGGCCTATTTCCACGGTAATAGAGTACCTAAACCCTTAAAATTTTCTAAAAAATAGTTTGATATTTTCCCTAATTCCCACGGTTATAGGTGTATTTTCCTCTCAATTCATGACTCAAATTGACTTTTCCACTCTCCGCTCTCTGCTCGCATACTAACTTTCCCCACCATTTTGAATTCCAACAATAATTACGAGCGCTAAACCTTTGCATTCCACCATATAAATATTTGGCTCACCATACCGCGGACCTCTTAGTCTATAAGATGGGGATCAACCCTCCTACACTTACATTCAAGACTCATCGTTTAATCGGTAACCAAAAGTAAGATGTGGATTTCCATCCATGAAAGTCAATCTATACTTGATCATCGTGTTGCCGGAGCAACACTACAATAATCCAAACCATACTATGCAATTATGCCCCCATGTTGGACCAATGCCCATGGAGGCCGTGCTGTTCGGCCTCGGGTGGGTTCGGCGGCCGCCCCGCCTCATCTATATAAGCCTCTAGGTTTTTTGGCAGGGCCCCTATCCCATCATCAAGAAACCTTTTGTCTCTCTACCAAAAGTTAGGGCCAACTAGACATTTTCCCTTAGCCGTGGGACTAAAAGGCCCCCAACAACTTCAGAATACCATGACTTTCTTGTATGATGTTTGATGCTAACAAACAACCACTCCATCGTCATTTACGTTTCACATAGATGCTGATGATACTTGCCTCTTTTGGGCAAGTATTAAGGAAGTTATGGTAGCTTAAACTTTGGCAATCCTGGGAGCTATTCCCAGGCCATTATTGTACAAGGGCGTTGTCACGAGACAATGTCCCACTCAAATTGGCATATCTCTTAGTTCACACCTCTTAGTGAGATGTTTTTGAGCATTCTAGAATTAACATGCCATAAGCTACGCATAGCTTATGGCCTTACTTCCGGAACTCCTAGTATGTGTGGGTGGAAGATGTTCCCAACGCCCAAAGCCCTCATCCACACTAGAATCACTTGGGCCCTTTTACCAACGACGCCATAAGCCTCGGGTGTCAATCTGGGGTCCCCTTTGTGCCCATGGTGTTTTGGGCACTTTTCATGGAGAGGTAGGCGATTCAAGTTCTAGAGGTTCACATGGGAATGCGGCATTGATGATCAACCTCGCCCATAGTAGAACAGCATGGCCTCCATGGATATTGGCCTAATATGGAGACAAAGTTGACAAGTATGCTTCAGATTATTATAGTGTTGCTCCGACAATGAAGTGCTCAATCCGATATTGGATCTCCATTAATAGAATTCCACAACTAACCAATTGCTAAGTTGGATAATGTCGCAACCCTTGCTAATGTCCCTTGACTATCTTTGTCGCAACCCTTGCTAGGTCCCTTAACAATCTTGCCAATTTTCGTTTCTAGCAAAGGTTACGAGCGCTAACCATTCGCATTCCGCCATGCTAATGGATAGCTCCTCTTACCCCGGACCAATAGTTCATAGGAGGGAACCAACCCTCCTACTTTGCTTTCGGGATTCACTTCTTAATCGGTAACCCATTTCCCCAATGTGGACTTCCATCCATGGAAGTCCAATCCTATGTTGATCATCGCGTTGCCGGAGCAACACTACAACAACCCGAAGCATACTAGGCAACTATGGCCTCACAATAGGCCAAAGCCCATGGAGGCCTTGCCGTTCGGCCTCGGGTGGGTGAGGCCACACCACCTCACCCATATAAGCCTCTAGGACTTCACGCGGGGCCCCTACCCCACCGTCAACCAACCTCTTGTCTCTCTACCAAGAGTTGGGGCCAAGTGGACATTTTCCCTTAGCCGCTGGGCCTAGAAGCCCCCAGCAGCTTCAGACCATCATAACTTCCTTGTATGATGTCTGATTCCAGCAACCAACCACTCCATCGTCATCTACGCTTCACGTAGATGTCGATGGACTCCTCACTTGCCCCATTCGGGCAAGTGGTGAGGAAGTTATGCCTGTTTGAACCTTGGCAGTCCCGGGAATCACTCCCAGGCACTGCTGTAGCAGGGCGCTGTCCCGGGACAGCGCCCCACTCAAATGGCCATAACTCCTAGCTCACACCTTCGATTGAGGTGTTCTTGAGCATTCTAGAATCACCACGCCATGAGCTACGCATAGCTCATGGCCTTACCCTTGTGCCTCCTAGTCTTCGTGGATGGGAGGCGTTCCCAACGCCCGGGGACCTCACCCACACTAGGATCACTTGGGCCCTCTCACCAACGGCGCCACAAGTCCCGGGTGTCACTCCGGGGTCCCCCTTGTGCCCATGGTGTTTCGGGCACTCCTCATGGAGAGGTGCGCGACAATCTTCATCATTTTTCAATTCTCGTAAAATGTCACAAGCACTAACCCTTCGCTTTCTATCCATACGAATGGTTAGTTCCACATACCATGGACCTTTTCATCTCATATGTGGGGAAACAACCCTTCTATACTTGCATTCAAGACTTTCCCCTTAGTCAGTAACTAATGGTCAGATGTGGACTTTCACCCGTGAAAGTCCAATCATAAGTTGATCATCATATGGTCTGAAAAACATTATAACTATCCAAAGCATATTAGGTAACTATGCCTCCATGTTGGGCCAACGCCTATGGAGCCATGTATGAGGTAAAATAAACATCCTCTACGGTTTTTCAGCCAAGGGGTTGGTTTGGACCTAGCTTTAGTGCACAAGTGACATATTCAGATATTCGAAAGTCTCGTAAGTGAAAAGGTTCTAGTTAGCATTTTTTAATATCTTATTAGTCCAATTCAAGCTCAGTTACTATGAAATCAACACCTTAGATCCTTTTTATGTAGTTATTCTACTAAAATTCAATACATAGGGGCCCAAAAAATAAAATGATATATAAAAAAATACCCAATTATTTGAGAGAAAATATGAGGAGAAGATATTTTTGTATACTGCCTCAGTAGATTGCTCAAAACTTGTAGTCTGAGTTTTAGAGTAAAACAATATTAATATGAATAAAAAGGTAACTTCAATATCTTTGTAAAAATATAAAATCATTTAAATGGATACTTTGACAAGTCGAAATAAAACTACAAAATTAGCAGTGCCAGAATAGAAGTGGTCTTACGGAAATGCCTATAACTTTGAGATGAAATTTTGGATTTTTATGAAACTAATTTAGTTGGAAAGAAGACTTCAATAACTATCTTTGTACATAAGATAAATTGGAACTAAACTTTAAAACAAAATGAAGTAGGCTTTCAAAATATGTTGTCCCTTTCGTTCCAAAAGTCACTAACTTAGTATGACAATCTATAAAAACTAATTTTGCTTCACCAACAAAGCAAAAAACACTAAGGTGCAACTTCAATTAAAAAACCAAAATTAAAATGAACAATCATAAAATACTTTTATTAAACAATAAAAACACCTTGCTTCCTTTTAAGAAACACCAACTTTTAAAATAACCCTTCACACCATGTTGTTCAGCTTCGAGTAGGTTTGGCTGGCACACAGCCTCATAGATATAAGTTTTAAAGACTTAGGATAGGGCCAATATCCCATTAAAGAATCATTTAGTGTCTCTCCTAAGAGTTGGGGCCAAGTAGACATTTTCCTTTACACCAGAAATAAACTTGTCAATTTCCACTATAGTAACAATGATTAGATATCGTAAAAAACGTTTTTAATTATTGAGTCACACACCAGGTTTAATTCCTAGGACATGTAGAATAGTTTAGTCATTGTTGAAATAAATAACTAAGTCATGAGTGAAATGTGTTCAATGAGACTCCAAATATTCATTTCATGTCTATTTATCTTCCACTTCATCCATTGTGTGGTGCGGCGTAAAGACAAATCCGATGTGACAAACCTGTAGTCATTTATTTGTTTGGCCTACATCTACATTGAATAATATGGTACATAGAAATCAATTAAATTTTGAACAATAATTTGGTAATGTCGTCTCAATGTAATGACTAAAAACACAACCCACAATGACTAAACATGTTTCACACAATGAGGTGGCATGCCACCACAACAATGACATCAAGAACTAACATATATTGACAAATATGCAAGATATTCATTAACAAAGTGCATATATCGATGTCGTCACTGGTGGGCTTCAAAGTTAATTTCAGTGGCAGACAATGTAACCAACAATGCATTTTGTATTTTATGGCACGTAGCCAATGACATGGAGCCTTAAGTCATACTGAACTTATACTTTAATCATAGTATAATTGGACATAGTTTCATGTATAAACCCCCAAAATAAATTTTCAACATGTTTCTACCCATAATTAAATTTAATCTTGTATTCTTCTAAAATTGAATGCAAACAACATTTCCCCCCTACATGCATTCAAACACATCCACTCCCTAGAAATCAACCCTATTATACCTTAACCATGTGACACTCATTTGTAATGACAAACACCTAGAATTTAACTAGTACCAACAAATTCTTGGAATCTGATAATTCTATGGCTCCCACTAGAGGAACAATGTTGGGCGGGGAAGGGTATACGGTATGTAGTATGCATTCCATATGCTTATGCAATGGTAGTCATGAATACATTTCTTGTGTTTTGTTCATGTCTTTTTGAGCGTGCCTCCTTTGCCAACACCAATTTCCAGTCCACCTCTTCTGACCAAAATATTTATGTCGCTTGGCTAGGAAATATGAATAGCTCCAACATCTTTGGTACTTTGTGGCGGAAATTAACAACCACAAATCCATCATTGTCACTTACATAAGTAGAATTGCCCCAATTGTCATATTGTTTCATCCATTCACACCTAAAAAATATAACAAGTGTATGAAGTGGCCCATATTTCAATTTTAATATATCTTTTTGTATTCCCACATAGATCAATGTCACCTCTTCTGACCCCATGGTAGGCATGTGAAACACATAAGCAATACCACTATCATAAGTTTGTAGCATCATGGATTGTTGGTCCTTTACACATAAGTGGTTTCCATAGGCCTTCATCCTTGTATATTGCATAGCTTACTAAGACGGTTTGTTGCACATTATAATTATGTCCATGTCATCCGCATCGTTGGGGTCAATAGGGTGACTGTGCATTACATTTCTTATTCATCTTTCAAATATAGGGATGTGGGGATTTATTTCATGTTCTTCTTTCCATTTCCTGCACATGCAATGATTGGACAATCAATGATTATATTATAGGCTTCAATAGGCAATCATGTAGTATTTCAATACAGTAAGATATGATGATGAATGGATGTAGTGTTTAAAAACAAACTAAGGTTCACCTATGCCAAGGTGCCATGAGGGATATATTCGTCAATGCATAATGACCGTAAAGATCTCTGAGTGCTCGTAACATCAAGTGCTTGGCTCGTGCCCCTTCTAGCACCTCCTCTGCATCTCTATATTTTTCATCCGCATCCCAAATTTGGCAGTCAACAACTTCAAACCTCTGTAAATATTATGTTATGAATCCCAGGCATTCATGTCTCACGTACCCCTCTGCCATTGATGCCTCCGGTCTCGCCATGTTTCAGACATAATGTTTTAATGTCTTCATGTATATTTCAATAGGATACATTCACCTTGTGGAAACAAGTCCACACATGTTCATTTCATCCGCGAGGTAATATAATAAATGGGTCATAAAATCACAAAATGAAGGCAAAAAATGAATCTCCAAAAGTGCCATGCTCCATGACACGTCCGTTTGCAAGGTTTCAAATTCTAAAGAGTTCCACACCATGTTACATATTCTTTGAAACACATTGGAAATCCTCGTCATCGCCATTCTTAGACGTGGTTGTAAAAGACCATGTAGGGCTCATGGCATGATTTGCTCCATAAGCACATGGTAGTCATTTGACTTCAAACCACCATATTTCTTTTTCCTTATGTATTGACCTATGTTGGAAATGTGGCCTGATGGTGGCTTCAATGACTTGATAATACTAGCAAAATTATCAAATTCTTCCTTAATCAACACATATGGGGCTGTCGGTTTCAACATTTTACCAATTTTCTTTGGATGGAGAATACGCCACAAATGTCGCGCACCACTCCATGAGTGTCCAAAACACCATGGACATTTTGAAGTGAACATGATTTGCACCATTGGGAGGAAGGGTAGTAGCCACATGTATTTTTGCAAATGCATTAAAGGAAAGGGAAATCTAATAAGTGATTTAGAAAAACCATCCCCAACAACTTCACTTTGATCCATCTTAGGAACATAATAAATTATGTTTCAAGATATTATTCTACTTGAACTCAAACATTATGCTATATTTTAACAAATATTTTGATAAAAAATGGCAACATTGTTTAACTCCATATGGTAAAAATCACTAAATACTATAGTTAAAGTAGTTATTGAGTCCCTCGCAAGAGGAAGTATATGATATTAACAACAAAGAACAAACATGACAATGTGCAAATGAGAAAAACTATTAAAACTCACAATATGTCATTTGTAATTTGTGTACACAACGTTGCTCCATTCTCAAGCATGCAAATGTAACAATGACTAACCTTTGTGGAAGTCATTAATGAAACTCCAAGCACAAATGGCACTTTCTAGTTCACTCTTCCAAGGATATTTGAACCTATCCTCAAATCCATTTTAATTTTAGCAGTGTTTGTGAGCAAAACATGCAAAGTTGGAAATGCATGTCCTCATAACATTCACAAAATCAAATGTATCTTTCATTAGTATATAATGTTCAATTATTTCAATTATTTCAAATAACATATTAACATGATAAAGATCGTATGTACTATAATCTTGCTATTAGACTCCTGTTACTAAGGATGACCTGATTGTGAGCACTAGATCACATGTTTGCTTTAGTGAGTTTTCTTGTAAACGACCACACAATCATATTCCATATCCTTGAATCAAAATGTTTTCATGACTAAATACATTTGTATTTAAATTTATAAACACTAAGGCCCCGTCATTTGACCTATATGCCAATCATTTATGGCTTGTGGTGCAACAAGTCCCAATTTATTATTCTTATTTGAACATGGTTTACCTATACCAACCCATCCTAAACCCCAAACCCTAATATATGTTGTTTAATATATGTTGTTTAATATATGTGGAGCGAACATTGACCAACAAAGTGATTGCTTGAATGGCTTCATATGATGTTGAATTCCATGGGGGTGCAAGGGATACATTTGTAATCATTATGCTTCTTTAATTTACTTTAAATGTCAACTTCCATATAAATATATTAATGTTCCATGATATAAATCAAACAACAATTTTTTTGTTTTTGACAAAAAACTATGAGAAGGTATCAATACATTTTGCATAATTCCATATTATAATAATTGACTAATACATAAACTTGTAAAATTGAGTTAGTGTAATGCTACTTGTTAGGGGATCTATGATAGGCTAGATCCTTGTCCTCCAGCATTAACCATCATAGAAATTACAATATGTATTCATATTATCAAACCACGTAAATGGTTACCATACTAATAATATTAAACCGTGTAATTGCCTTTGAGCATTTGTGATTCCATATGTCTACACACGTGAAATTATAAAACACATAATGGCTTAATTTCAATGTTAGCAATTCCAATTAGGGACCATTCAATTCAATATATTAAAATCGGAGTTGGGAAAAGCATTCAACAAAGATGACATAGTTGAATGTGAAATGAATTGTGTTATTTATCTAAAGTCCCTCAACGGCTTAGGAACCAATAAGTTCAACTACTTTGCAAAATTGAAAATTTTGTGCAATACCTTAGGCTATGTTCCTGTTTCAGAACATATTAAATGCCGCTAAAGGTAGGGCGGTAAGGATTTAGGGATTAGGGCTGCCCCATAACCTTATTTATGTGGGTGCCTTAATCCAATGGGTGCCTTAATGCCGTGGTTTAAGGCCTTCTCCTGAGGGCAACGAAACCCAAAAGGTCGCCCTTTTCGGGTTTTTTTCACCTCTCCGTGCCACTCCTAGAAGCTCCACGAAGCGATGCGTACTTTCGGACATTCTCCTCTTCCCTCCTTTCTCTTTCTATAGCATATAGTTTCCACATCCTGGCGCCAAACTTTGTGAGTTTAGGATGTTGATAGCTTGAGTGATTCTTGTGTGATTCCTCTCTTTGTTGTATCATTCAGAGTGTTGAGGGTTGTGAGATTCAGATTGTTGACGGATTACGAGCTTCAGAGTGTTGATAGCTTGAAGGATTTAGATTCAGAGTGTTGAAGGTTGTGAGATTGAGAATGTTGAGGGTTGTGAGATTGTTAGTGTTGAGGGTTGTGAAGTTGTGAGATTGAGAGTGTTGAGGATTGTGAGTTTGTGAGTTTGTGAGATTTAGAGTGTTGAGGGTTGAGGGTTGTGAGTTTGTGAGATTCAGAGTGTTGAGGGTTTATGATATTCATAGTATTTGTGAAGTTGAAAGTGTTTGTAAGGTTTAAAGTGTTGAGTGGTCTAAAATTCATCAGAGTGTCTAGTGTTTGTGGGATTACATTGTAATACAAAGCATAACTGCTTGTGAGATTTAAATTACAAGAACAGCTTGCAATAAAAGCTTTTCGTAAACCTTGCAAGAACAAGTACTTTCTTTCTTTCATAAATATGTCTTTCTTATATTTATCATAAGCATTCTATCATAAGCATTATATATTAAGCATTATATAATAAGCAGTGTATCATTAGAATTTAAACATTGAAACACCAAGAATTAATTGAAAGTACTTATAATTTACAACCAATTTTTGGTTGTTTCAATGTTCGGAAATATGTTTGGGTCGTGCGACCCAAACACAACAGCTGGTTTGGGTCAAATGACACAAACCATAAAACTTGTTTGGGTCGAACGACCCAAACCATGAGACTTGTTTTGATCAAACGAGCCAAACCATGAAACAAGTTTGCGTCGAACGACCCAATTCATGGGAGACCATATTCATATTGATCCCACAATATAAAATCTTATGAAACAAATTTATTATACCAAAATATTTTATGATGTACAGTTATATTTACAAAGAATATGGAAATGGCCAATAACCAAAGCACTTCTGAATAATTATTCTACCCACTATTTCAAAATTTGTATTAGACAATCGAGCTAATTCCAAACCCCAGATAATTATTACCAATTATCAAACTTCATATGGCTTGTGTTTGGGTCGATCTACCCAAACCTATCGATCTGTGACCTCAACCTATTTGACATTCTTCATACATGTGAACATGCTTATTAAAATTTGTAATAGTTTGGGTCGCCCGACCGAAACTAACAGTGCTATAGTTTTTCTTGCAGATGGCACCCAGAAAAAAACCTAGAGAAAGATGGTTCATGCTCACACCAGATGAGGTATGGCAAGAATACAAAATCCTTGAAGATGAGTCTTACGTGCCTAAGGACAGGCTTGTCATTGCGTGGTCCCTCCAAGTTGTTAAGGAATCGCAATTCAAGATCCTCTTTGTGGTGAAAGTTGGGACAGTGGACAAAACACATGGGCAACTCTGACGACGTGGGAGGTGGCGTCAATATAGGCTCTAGGTGACTACGTGAACGTCATTCTTGAGAATTCTGCAATGCAAAATGCACACATGTTCATGCACCAATTCTTCGAGCCATTTGACCCCTTATACGTTAAAGACTCTTGCATTGAACCGGATGTTATTAAACCAAAATCTATCTTCATAGATTGAAGCATTTGAAACATGAAGGTGGTAAGCGGGTTTACGAAGCTCAAACATGCAATCAACGCAATAAACAAAGTTTAACAAAGCAAGTCCAAATCACAACAGTCGGTGAGGAGGAAGGCCACAACTGAAGAAGGCGTAGGCTCGTCGACACCTCAAAGAGTGACGAAGCCACGGGCGGTTCTGGCTGACTCAAAAAGAACTATGCCTACGGCAACATTGGCTAGTAGTAAGACACCAATGCCATCAAACAACCGTCAGACAACTCCTTCAAAGAGGCTAAGAGAATCGGCATCAGTTATGATTGACGAGCCAATTTCCCCAGAGCTGCACATGCCAAAGCGCGGGCAAGAAGTGGATGCGTTTGAAATCCAAAAATTTGTGAACAATTACACGACCAAGTGCTTTCATTGTTTTTTCATGGGTAGGGATTTCAAGTTCAACGTCAATATTGCTGAGTGCCACCTAGCCCCACTTGAAAAATGTGTTTGGGCAAAGGAAGATGCCTACGTTGATTGGAATATCGCCCAGATAGTGAGTGAGCGATTCAAAGACGATAAGAAAACTATTGTAGTCATGCCCAAGGGACACAAAAGAATGCCCACTCCGGATATGTGGCCATCAATTCATAAAGGTGATTTTTGGGTAATTGATGGTCAGCACAGCGTGGAAACGTCAAAGAAAATCCAACTCATGACTGAGTGGGATGATCCCAATCACCAGAAAGAGAAATTGAAGGTGTGGAAGGCCTTGGTGGTGTGGTCAGATGACAAAACCAGACTTAGCGACATCTCCCGCTACTTCAACATGGGAAACAAGAAACGGGCATACCAAGCTTTGTGGATTTGGAACATCATGGCCTTGCGTAAAGTGTGGGAGTTCTACGGCAGGCCTCCCAAAGAGAGGGAGAATGCAAAGGACAAGAATCCAAAGCGGGAGGTGAGTATGGTTTGGGTCGACCAACCCAAACTTCTGTTTTATTTTGTTTTTGGGGTCGATCAACCCAAATGGATGTAGTAGTTATTATTGACGATGCTACCTCTAACAAAATGAACAAATAACATATACATATCTAACACGTGTTTCTATGTTCATATACAGTATTTGAAGTACCAAATGTTAAACAAGATCTTCTTTATTGATAATACTTGTCACAAACAAAAAAAATATAACGAGTTGCGAGGAGAAATTTATTTGATAACAACATCCGATAATGTCTGGTTGAAGTGGAAAAACATATTTGAGAAACACGAGATGGGGGACCTGATCGATCCCGACACAGGCCTGCGTTTCAATGTGACCTCACGTTTCAAGCAGCTGAAGCCTCTAATGAGAGAGTTCTTTCGAACACTCCAAGGCCTTTCGGAGTCAAAAATGGGAAAGGTAGCAACGCACATCTTGCACATCAAGCCTTCGGCAAAGAGATGTTGGATGCACCCGAAGATAGTATTTTCCAAGCCCAAATCATTTGTTCTTTCATGCTACACAATGAAAGAATGGACGGAGAATAGGAAGAAGAAGACCATTATCATCCAGGAACTACACAAGATAGTCCTCGAGATGAACCTTTTGTAGATGGCGAGGTTCACGAGGCAAACTGGAAAGCCTTCAAGGCGGAGTACAAGTTCACCAATGCATCTGTGGCGGCTCTCATAAGGGAAGTGGGGGAAGACTTCCTGTGGTCGAAGTTGGTGAAGGGTGGGAAGAACCGGGTGCTTCCAGATCACACATCGCATGCCTTCTCCAATTTCATAAAGGAGAAGAAGATTGTCAGTTTTGAGGGGGACGCGCAATTCAACCTTGTCACCTTGTCACCTCTAAAATTCCAAGGATGGCCTGGCGTTGATGCTCGAAAAACAATAAGGACGAATGCAAAGGATCGATTCCCCTTTGGAATGATAGACTTCCGGAACATCCCTAGAAGTTCGTTAGGGGATACCATGAGCACCCCCTTTTATGAGCCCTTCCTCTCGAAGTTCGTCGACTATGCAAGTCCCAAATTCAAGGAGGTTAACATTTGACTGTGGATAATCAAGGATAGGAAGGCAAAGCAGGTATATGAGATTGTCAAGAAAATATAGCCTAATTATGTTGTCTCTAAATTTCATTACATTGCACTGGCGGAGGGGGCTTACACAATGTTGAAAAACAAGAAAACAAAGGTCGTCAACGTACTGTGTTTGTACTTTGTGTACAAAGAAAACTTGCCGAAGGTGGACTGTGAGCCAAATTTTTGGTCATTTCAGTTCAACTATAGGCTTATAGTTTAATTCGGATGGAGTCATCCAATAGGATGAATATAGTTAAACCATAGGAGGAAGTTATAACTATGGTCACGGCCATAGGAGGCCTTAGGTAGTTATAGTAACTATCGTCTTCTCCTCGATTCTGTAAGAGGGTTGGCGAGGAAGGACAAACCAGGCATTTCTTAGATATTTTGAGCGCATCGCTGAAGCTAATAGTTCTGTCTCCCTTAGTCCCGTACTCGGGCGAGGATCATAGTTAAACTATCTTCTGTGTAAGAATTAGTGATCGCTGCAGTGATTGCAGGACACTGTTTTCCATTGAAGCTAATTGTTATTTTGAATTTGTGAATCGATCGAATGGCCGCAGCCTCGTCGAACTATCTTATTACTTTTAAGTGTATGAATGTGAAATTGGATAACTATATTCTGTGAATGCGATACCGATTGACTGGAGACGAGATTGTGAGAGAAATTGAGTGTGTGGGATCGGGAGAGTGAGGATGTGAAGAGTTGATACAGAGAAAGCAGGGTGGACAGTGAGTTGAACAAATTGTGGAATTGAAGAGATTATAAGATTGAGAGATGTATGAGGAATTGTTGAGTGATTCTGGAAGCGAAGATGTGTATTGCAAAGCAATGAATATTGTGTAACTATTGTCTGAGAGTGAATCGAATGTGGAATCCTGAATAGGGTCGAGCACAATGAAATTGTTAGCCAAGAGGGTATAAAGTTTGAGTGTACGAGCAAACTATTATCTGACTGAAATGTGTACCAGTCCGAGAGATAGAAATGGAGGAATAGGAATATATAAGAGGGGAGATCGAATTAAGTTATGAACAGAGAGATTAATCGAACTAGGAGCGCATGTAAAACCTTTGGCCGAAGTAGGTGATAGTGAGTGAAAGAAGGTTGAAGAGATGATTACCTCAAGACAGTGCAGAGTCCTTGAGTAATCAGGAGAGGGTTAAATGAACTGGAAACCTTCTGCAAAGTGGAACTATTGTCTCCCTGTGAGAGGGCGCGTCGAGGGCGACAGAGAGGAAGAGAGAAAGTCGAACTATTGTCAGGCAGAGACGCGAAGCGTTACTGGGCGACGATCAGACTCCAAGAGAGAGAGAGAGAGGAACCGGGAGCTAACCTAGGTTAAGCATGACTATGGACTATAGTTGAGATTAACTATAGGATGTGTGGAGCCGTAAGGCCAAGTGTCAGAGTAAGAGAGGGCCTACTGAGGATAGTTGAGGCCTAAGAGAGGCACTGAGAGGCCAAGAGTCAGTCTATTGTGTAAAATGATTGACTATTGTTGCCAACCTGCAAGAGGCTTGGTGAGGGAAATGAACATAGTTCAGCCTTAAGAAGATTATAGTGAAATCTTGAGTGTAGGCTATTAGTGTTGTAATTAAGAAGAATGGAATTTAAGAGGGATCTCAATCAACCGAGGTGATGAGAAATTACTTCTGATCGGTTGATTAGAGAAATTAGTAAGGATTGCAAGAGAGATCAAGTGTAAGAGGGATAGAATTAACTTTGGTTCATAAATGCTACCTAGGCATAAGTTAATCTAATCTTAATTAATTGATAATTGATAATTAGTCAAGAGGAGAGATCTTTGAGTATGGAATGCGATTTAATCCTATCAACTATTGTCTTGTGTGTTACCCTGGTTGTTGTTGTTGTAGGTTGTGCAGGGCGACCAAGACTGTAGCTTGACTGATAATCGTTAATTGCATAAGTTGTGAGTAATGAATAAATTTGGAATTAATGAATGAACAATTGTTATGTATTGGAATTAACATTGACCAAGTAATAAAGGAGTTGTTTTGAATTGAAGATGCATTGGCCAATGGTTATCAAAGACAATTGTGTTACTCAAAGACTATTGTTCTCTCTTGACTATTGTTCTACAAAATCTCATGACGAGATGGTTACTATTGAGACTGACACACATACCCCACTGAATGAGACACAGTGAGGAGAAACCAAGAGAGAGAAGGAGAGTAAAAGATATACCAGTCATGTTCTAGAGTGAATATAGCAAACCTTTGGTCTGATTAATGAACTATGAAGTGACAAATGCCTGTAATAGACACCAGTTAAGTCTTCCTTGAGAGTCTGTACCCTGGGTTTTGGGTTATTTAAGTGAGAGCAAAAACTAACTACATGGACAACCACCCCATAAATCGGATGGAAAAACTCTTCCAAGGTGCAGAAGGGTTGGGTGCTAGCAAAAGCCTCTACAACGAGGCCAAATACACCAACTATACTGCCAATGAGCGGATCATGAGGGCCCTGACAAGGAAAGGAAATTCTATTTTCAACGTCTTCGGGGGGTCCAAACCTATGCTGGCATGGTTACTAATTTTATATAATTGGTTCATAGTTTGAGTCAAACGACCCAATCTCTTTGTTTTGTTTTTCTTTTATTGTTTATTGTTTTTTTTGGTGTAATTTAATGAGCGTATTTATGATGCAAATTGTTTTTGAAATGTGCAAATGTTGGCTTTGAACATCTACTCCTATATAGAAGATGGTGATCTTCAATTTTACAGAACCCAAAAAGCCCTAGCGAATAAGATGGACATTCTCGATTGGATCCTGGGGAGCTACGTTGAGGAGATCGTAGAAGGGGGTGAAAACCCGATGGATATGGCGAGGCGTGTCAACCGTGAAGAATTTGCCATGAGAGCGCCGGTTGGAGCACCCGAACCACTCGTCAGATTGCATCCGGGAACCTCATCTCAGGGGCCATGTGACGAGGTGGAGGAGGAGGACAATGAAGAGGAACAAGAGGACATGAAGGCGGAAGGGAAGGTCGAAGAAGGGGCAATGGTTTACACACAAGAATCCGAAGCCACCCTACGCAAGAAAGCTACGCGGGTGGCAACCCCACAGAGTAAGTTGGTGCCCGTCCTCACGGTGGACGATGTTAGGGACATGTACTCCAGGGACGCGACTGCCACGTTCAAGGAGAGGAAGAAGCTAAAGGGGAAGAAGCTCTACGGCGACTATGCAATGGAGGAGATGATCACCATAAGCAGCGAGGATGAGGACGACATTGAGCTCGCCAAACGGCTTAGATTGGATCCCTCCTCCCCGACAGCGGTCCCAGGCATGGTTAGGGTGAAACCTGAAGTCCTAACTATGGAGGAGGCTAATGAGAAGATGCAGAGGCACGAGGAGCAGCGCGTTCACTTGTAGAAGGTTGCCGCAGAAGAACCCTCAGTGCGGAACGAGGTCGCAGAGTTGAAGGCTCTCCTGTCGGAGCCAAAGGGCGATGGCCCAACCTCCATCCAGTGCCGACTTGATATCGCTGGTGATACAAGGAATGTGGGCGCAAGGATTGGTGGTGGCTCCCTCCAGCTCCTTTCCACACTTGCCCCCTGGCTTCCCTACGCAGAGCATCCCTCAGCACCCTGTGCCGCAAGCGTCCTTCAGCTTCCCGCACATGATGCGGCCACACCATGTTGCCTACGCCCCGGTCCAGCAAGTGGACGATCCCAACATCTGGCGCATTTTTGGAGCCTCCTCCCTTTTGGTTCTTCCACCACTTCGGCCCCCCATAGTGATGACGCCCCCTCACCAGCAAGACAACCCCATAATGTTTTGGTCGTCCGACCCAAACCCACCCCCCTGTAATGCCCCAAGGCCCTTCTCCCGATGTAGGAGAGATTGGGTTGGGTGAGCCAAACCCCGTTGCAGCGCACTCTGCCCTTGACCAACATGGGTGTCAAAGAAACACAACCATGTTAGATGTTGAAGGCCTGCATGGGCCTGGTAATACTTCTACTCCTAACTAAGTCGATGAACCCATGCATGATGCACATGCAGAGATTGGTTTTGGACAAGGACTTAATGCTGAACCTTTGTAAGAGAAGGTTGATGACGTCATTGAAGAAGGCGGTGGCGAGAGAGGAAGAGCCATGGAGACAATGGAGGCCTCCACGGCATCAAGATATGACCAAGGCGAGGCAATATACTGAGACCTTCCAGTTTGGGTCGATCGACCCAAACCTCCTGGGTTATTGCCTTGTTGGCATGGCCGTGTCCTCCTAGCTAGGAAGAACTCCACCCCGACTCCCCAATGCCCCCCATGCCCAACACTTGCGCCCCTTTCATGCCCCCCCTCGCAATCCCTTTGTCTCCCTGCATTTGACTACGCTCGATCTTGGTGGCGCTCACAAGCAATTTTGTAGATGTACAATTAGGATAGTGTGAATGGCTCGTTCACCGCGGTTTCCCCCTCCCCCCCCCAGGCAAATTGTACATTGAGAATTGTAAAAATAAAATTATTATTTTTGGTGCCCATATGCTTGCTTATGTGTTCAAATGTATCCTATGAGTTGTTATCCTTGTATGTTTTTATTGCCACCAATGGTCCAATTGTTCTTGTGTTTGCACAAAAATTTCATTATGCTTGAAATGGACATAGCATGACATAGCCGTTGTCGCCTTCTCTCATTCGTCGCCGCAGGGATCGGAGCATAGCGTTGTGGCTCCCCACCGGTCCTCTCCAAGAAGCATGAAGGACAGCGTGGTGCCCCCCCCCCCCCCCCGATTTTACCCGTGCCACCTTTGCCGCCCAAGACCCGGTTCCTAGTTTAAGACCTCAACGGGGTCCTTGTCCAGTACGTGCATTGTCTCAAGGCCCCCACGGTGTCTTGCTGCAAGCCCGAGGACGCGAACTACAATGGCCCCCCCGCGTACATCAAAAGCAAGCAACTGTACCTCCGGCCGTGGCTTCGGCGTTTCCTGCAAGTCGCCCTATCCAAATGATGGGTGATCGTGTGGAGCTCCATGAAGTCTGAGAACGCCCAGGCAGTCGTGGAACTCATCTTCAAGGGATTCCAACCCCCCTGCTTGGTCCTAGGACAAGAATCTTGTAGAACGTTGTACACCCCCGATGGTAGGGTGGTCAAGAAGCCAAACAATCCCACTGTAAATCAATATCTTAAGGTATTGAAGCCAATTGTATGGGACCAACGTCCCACCATGGTCGGCTATCCCTATGATGTTTGCCCCACCCGTGACAACACGTTGATGGTGGATGACAACGCTTCCAAAAACATTTTGAACCCGACCTCCAACTTCATAGTTTGCCCTACGTGGACGGTCGGAAAAGTCCAAGACTGCTTTTTGTTAGACCTAATTAAATACCTTCAAACGTTTGTGGGGAGCAAAGTACCCGTATCCCAGTTCCTTAGTTGTAATCTGATAGGCGAGAGATACATGGATCCGAGGGACTATATGTACAGAGAGTTGTATGCTCACGCGAAATATAATAAATTCATTTGAGGTACTACATGGTGTGCCATTTGTGTAATATATGTCTCAAATGCTTTCACATATGTTTTCACATGCTCCCCCTCCCCCCTTTCCCTTGGGTTTTGTTTGTTTTTATTTTGGAATCAATGTTTGGAGCCCTCGCTTGAGGTTGTCAGTGAATCAAACTTGGGAAGCTTCTTCTATGAGACCGTTTACGATATTGCGTCTACCATCGACTACTCCAAGGAGCCCTTTGATGTTGGCGTTGTCGATAGCCCCCCACCCAAGAAAATCTTCCGACAATCTCCGTCTCCATCGCCACTCAAGGGCATAGATCGCAACTGCGTTCAGGCGTCCCCCTCTTGGCCCGGCGGCAATATTACACCTCAACGGCGGCTGCATATGGACGCTCGGCCTACAAAAAGTGGACCCCTCCCTATTCCTTTGCGGGATGTTTTGCCCTTCCTTACCAACTCAGACGTGAGCGCCCCCCGTGCCAAGGTGACCACACATGGCTTAACCACACATTACAATCATTCTGCACTAAAAAATAGCGCGTGACACGTTTGGGTCTTTGTCCTCAAACTAACACATGTTATCTTGATTTGACGCGTTGCAGGTTGCGTACAACCCTAAACCTATGCGGTCCATTGTGTCCATCAAATTGGAGCGTATGTACGCCATGCCTAGAAGTGCAAGACAGTCCACTTCATTGTATTCGAATTCTATGTCATATAATTCAGGCGGCCGACGGAATCCAAAATGTGTTATGGAGGGCCCACGTCCCAACCTTGGCTATAGTTGCGGGGCGGAGATTTTTAGGAATGTTGAAGCAATGCGAGCATAAGAATCCGCTGCAAAAGAAAAAGATGCTATTTCCAAGGCTAAATAGGCCATAGTAGGCATAGGGTTTTGGGCCATAGGCAAGATGATTTTAGGTCGCACTATCCAATGGATGTGTGGTGTTAGCATGCTATGCATTTTACATGCCATACTTTATATATTTTATTTGCAATAATATAAGTGTCATATGATTTCCCCTTCAATATGATCTAATGTTTGGATTGTCCTACCTAAACCATCTCGATATGAGTTATTTATTGGTTCCTTGGTATGAACACCCGCTTCAAAGTATTTGCATCTTACAACAATCTCCAATATTTGTGTCATTTTATCCATGTTTTTTTAATTTGTAAATGTCTCAAAATGCCCAAAAAATCCCAAATTAACAAATATAGTGTTAATGGTACTAAATTTTGCACATGTCATTGAACTTTGTGTAAAATCAAGATTTCTATCATGTTAATGGATGTTATCAAGCCTCCATGTGTTGACTTTGACAACAAAACAAAAAACAAAACAAAAATCTTGGAATTACAAAAATTGTAGAGGATTTGCAAAAATCAGAGCAAACAAGGGCATGCACTTTTGTAAGAAATCAAAAAATGATGGCTCGTAAAATATGTTGTTGTTTATTAGTTGTAGATGGTTAGTGCCATAGTATGTATCGAGTTGTTGACGTTTCATTAAGTAATTGCAATAGAGTAAGTAAATGACTTCATGCCCAAAAGTTGGCATGGTTGCATTCTAAGGTTGCTTGTGTGTGTGTGTTTGATGTGCACAACAAGCAATGTTTGGAGGGATGTTTGCCCACATTTCTACTCTAGAGACTAACCAAACAAATTTTAGGCATCAATTGTCCGAGGTTTTGATGATTAGTCAAAATAATGAACATGTTTTTAATATAAATACCATGACATTGAATAACCTAGCTACTATGGTGATGACAACAATGAATAAACTAGAGTCAAAGACCATTGTGAGCCCACCTAACCATACATGTTGCAATCAAAAACAAATTTCTAGAAGTGCCCCTAAGTCAGCATGCAAGAATAAAACCCAATCACATTCGGCTCGCATTGGAACCTCTAATCCATTGCCAATAGATGTAGTTGATGTCTCATATGTTCCTAGTGAAGATGAAACCCCCCCAATTAGTTAGTTAGGTTGACTAGGAGCAAAGATGTAAAGTTCAAGGGGGTTAGAGGGGCGCAAATAATAATGAGGTCATGTTCAAGGGATGTGGAAACGGGAAGGTTTTGAGAAAAAGGAAGGCCACCAAGTGTGAGCCCGGAAAATGTGCTCACATGCAAATTAAAGAGGTCAACCTTACCCTTAATAAGAGGTAAAATGAAATAAACTCAAATAAAAAGGGGTAAGTGCCAATTAACGTGCGTAGGAGGGTGAAGCCTTAGAAGGGGGAAGGCCAAGGAGAGAGACCAAACCTGCTTTTTTTCTTCAGGCGGCCCGAAGATGCCGAGCAGCACGAGAAAAAAAAAAAGTTGGAGGGGTCGCGGGAGGCAAGGGAGGAGAGGCTCATTAGGAGGACAGTGGGAGAAGGTTAGGGTTAAGAGGCGGAAACGCTGCAAGAAGGAGAAAAAAAATAAAAAATTGAACGAGAGTACACTAGGTACGGGGATGCCGATTGAATGTAGCACATGTAGACGCTCAAGGAGCAAGGTGAAGTGGTGAGCCAAGGGCGACGGAAGGATCAATTCCCGAGAGCAGAAGAAAGGAGGAGGAGAGTTGTGAAAAGTGAGGTCTAGGGCCAGAGATGGTGTTCCACTGTGAAACCAAACCACCCACCCTTAAGCGTCCTAGTTCGGGTGAGGGAGTGGATATCACATTCGTGTTCGCATGACTCCATGTTACCAAAGGTGTGAGAATTCAATACATTTCTCATCAATTTGTGTACACTAATTTATTCCATAACAAGATTACAAGTGTTAAAGAACATTTTTCTCTATGATGGCACTATTAATGTATTCTATTACACCCCCACATCACTCAACCACAAGTCCAACCCATTAATACCATCTCCTAACATCTTGTGGCTTTCACACCCTAATGACTAACTCCCTAGCTAAATGCTTCATGCTAAGCCTACTTAGCTACACTCTAGCTTAATGTATTCTCCAAACCACTAGCCCCTACCCTTAAACAACCCAACCTTAACATCCACCCAGCTTGCAGTGTAATCTAAAGCACCACCATTAAATCTGTAATCCAAGCAGTAGTAACCTCTATATTCCAGCAGCAATAGACTCTGTAATCCCAACAGTAGTAACCTCTGTATTCCAGCAGTAGTAGACTCTGCAATCCCAACAGTAGTAACCTCTGTATTCCAGCAGTAGTAGACTCTGCAATCCCAACAGTAGTAACCTCTGTATTCCAGCAGTAGTAGACTCTGCAATCCCAACAGTAGTAACCTCTGTACTCCAACAGTAGTAACCTCTGTACTCCAACAGTAGGTTCCTCTGTATTCCAGCAGCAGTAGACTCTGTAATCCCAACAGTAATAACCTCTGTATTCCAGCAGCAGTAGACTCTGCAATCACAACAGTAGTAACCTCTGTACTCCACAGTAGTAACCTCTGTATTCCAACAACAGTAGACTCTGTAATCCTAGCAGTAGTAACCTCTGTATTCCAGCAGCAGTAGACTTTGTAATCCCAGCAGTAGTAACCTCTGTACTCCAGCAGTAGTAACCTTTGTACTCCAGCAGTAATAACCTCTGTATTCCAGCAGCAGTAGACTCTGCAATCCCAACAGTAGTAACCTCTGTACTCCAGCAGTAGTAAGAGAGCTCCTAGCGCAAAGAGCTCAACCACTTAATTCCCAAAGTCCCTTACTAATCATCTCACTTAATCCTAAAGATTCCCCTAAATCCCCTACTAATTTCCCTACCTAATTCCACTAATTCCATTAATTTTCCTACCTAATTCCCACACATGTTCTAGTTCTAAGAGCTCAAAAAACAATCCTAGAGAGGAGAGGAGGAAGAGAGAATGAAGAGCGAGAGGGGAGGAAGAAGGGAGGACACCCAAGACCACAAACCCCTCAACCTTCTCCTACTTAGTAGGACCTTATCCTATCTACTAACTCCCTATCCCCTTAACCAACAAGAACATGTTCTAATTCAAACATTTAAATCAAAGGTACTTACCCTTGTTTCATCCAACACTATTCCCCTAATCAAAACACTTCCTAATTCTACTAATCCTCTACTTAACCACACAAAATGGCTTAAGGCCTAAACATAAATCCACACAAAGCCTCACTATTTTTATATTTTTGATTGTTTCAATAACACTCCAATTGCACTTCTAATTGAATTCTAAACATAAAACAAATATGAGCACTCATTTTGGGCTCATATCCACAGATTTGTTGTTGGGTGGTGAGGTTGTCAGCGACTCATTAGGAGGGAGCGCAAATTCGAAAGGGGTCAATTCGACTCCCCTAGTTTGCATTTCTTTCAATTTGATGTACCTCTAGAAAAATAGCAAGCACGAGAGAGGGGATGGAGTCCTGATGATGATAGTCGAATTTGGTAGTGTTGCTGAAGTATGGTGGTGGGGGTGAATGACAAGTCACGTCGCTCGTGCATGCGTAGTGGATGAGATCTTCCTGTGACCAGAGTCATTTTTTTTCTTCTCTTCTTCTTCTAATGTTCAAAAGTCCTTATTTGTATTGTGAATTTAATGGTACCGGACGAGCGATCAAGCCGTAGTGGGGGCAGGAGGTGCACTTGTACCGCAAGAGCCTCGGGTATGATCTGTCACCACTTCGTGAATCTGGTCAATGTGAGTGATGTCAGATGCTCACGCAAGTTCAAGGGTGGGGATTGGGATGAGAATGAGTAAGTAGCCTGAATATTGTCCAAGAGTCAATGATGAAGTATTCAGCGAAATGCCCCTTTGAAAAAATTTCGTTGGCAACAGATGCGATGTTGTACTAGATTCAATTTTGCCGTCGCCGAGTAGCCAAATAGCTTCCCATTTGCGAGAGAGAGAGTTACGTACCTACCTGGTGCCGAGAGAGAGTATGGGCGAGAAAATATCACGCCAGAGATATGTAGGGTTACATTAGGAAAAACCGTGCCACATGATGCAGCACCCAAAGGGGTATGAGGATGGATCTGTGAATTTGCAAGTCAAGTCATTCCTTGTAGCGTGAACTCCTTGAGTTTGGCGTCCATTGGACAGGCTTCCTCAAATTGACCTATTCAATCAGCATGCAAGTTTGGCTTGAGTCACTCATGTTCCAACCTAAATGGACTTACAAGGTAAGAAGGTCGCACGGGTTCTATTCATCAGTGATGCACTGAAGGTAATACAACTCACGTACTCATGCACTGCCGGTTGGCAACTTCATATCGATGTCCATGAGCCTCAAGTAGCTCGAGATATTACAATTTGTTTCCCTATTTTTTTTGGTGTTTAAATCAATGGGTGTAGCCCTTAGTAAGCCGTAAGATTTTAGTGGAGGGCACCGAGAAGTTCCACTCTGGAGAGTCGGCCACTTGATTGAGAGGTCCACCTCCCGAACAGGCTTCCAACTCTCTTGACCATTCCACGTGAAGGACACACCAACTGGGTCTCTTCAGCTGCAATTTCATCGAGGTTCAGCCACCCCGTAGTCACTAGCTCTCCTACTCACCTTTGGAATTGGATCATGCTTGGGTGATTTGCTTTGCTTGCTATTGAGTAGTTGATGCAATCCGCACCAGGGCACGCTAAGTGAAGGCTTTTCCGCACCGAGGGCGCATTGGGCCGATCTTTCTTCGGGGTAAGCTCACTCAATCATTGTAGGCAGCATTAAGTCTCAGCAGGGGGCAACAAGGAGTCCATGTTCGGGGACAGAGCCGCGGAGTGGAGGTGTCGTAGCACGGTGGTAACGTATTCATTAAATTAACCTGATAAACGCGTAAAACGTCACAGCCGCGCCAAATTCGTTCCCACGAAGAAACTACGGTTGTTAACAACACAAGAGAGAGGAAATTTTTGACAAACACACACACAAGAAACACCAAATACTAAGATAACACAAATCGGATTAAGAAATCCGGGATATTACGGAAATTATAGCACGCCAGTTTCCGCTTTCTCCGTAGTGGACCGAGGTAGGGAACACCACACAAAGTATGGACAAACTCCCACCCTAGAGTAGTAACAACAATAGACTCAACGTCCCGAATCCATAGTAGAATAACTATATACACTATGTTCTAAGATTGTTTATTACAGGTCATGACTTCCGGGATAAGGTTTCCGAGATAGAGGTAGCGGATATGACATGTATTTCCTCTATCCACTAGATTTTTGACTGTGTCCCAAGGACAATAATTCTAGTGTTTAGGCTAGAATGCTCAGAGAGACTTGGTAGTTGTTCATTAGGATTTCGCCCTTTGGTTTAATTTCTCAGGGTTGTCTCCCTATCTCCACTTCCTCCTCCTAACTACTACTCCCTTAGACTAGTGCTATGATGGGGGCAACCCTCCTTCGAGAAGGTATCCCACTCAGGTATTCATCACGTGCCACCCCCTTTGACGAGGGGAAAGGTGGAGGAAGTTTTGGGTCTACAAAACCAGCCGGATCCAGTTTCCATGATGGCACAGTTCCCACTATACCACACGCGGAAACCGAACCCGCCCTCGAGAAAGGTGGAAACGCAACATCTTCGTTCCTATCCTCACAATGGGTAGCTTGTGTTGTTCCAGAGGTCACACAGGATAGGACCCAGGGTCTGCTTATTTCCGTGACAGCGGGGCTAACATAGGTGTCGCGCACCTCTCCATGAGGAGTGGCCGAAACACCATGGGCACAAGGGGGACCCCGGAGTGACACCCGGGACTTGTGGCGCCGTTGGTGAGAGGGCCCAAGTGATCCTAGTGTGGGTGAGGGCCCCGGGCGTTGGGAACGCCTCCCACCCACAAAGACTAGGAGGCATGAGGGTGAGGCCATGAGCTATGCGTAGCTCATGGCGTGGTGATTCTAGAATGCTCAAGATCACCTCAATCGGAGGTGTGAGCTAGGAGTTATGGCCATTTGAGTGGGGTGCTGTCCCGGGACAGCGCCCTGGTACAGCAGTGCCTGGGAGTGATTCCCGGGACTGCAAAGGTTCAAACAGGCATAACTTCCTCACCACTTGCCCGAATGGGGCAAGCGAGGAGTCCATCGGCATCTACGTGAAGCGTAGATGAGGATGGAGTGGTTGGTTGTTATGATCAAACATCTTACAAGGAAGTTATGATGGTCTGAAGCTGCTGGGGGGGTTGTAGGCCCAGCAGTTAAGGGAAAATGTCCACTTGGCCCCAACTCTTGGTAGAGAGACAAGAGGTTGGTTGGCGGTGGGGTAGGGGCTCCGTGTAGAGTCCTAGAGGCTTATATGGGTGAGGTGGTGTGGCCTCACCCACCCGAGGCCGAACGGCACGGCCTCCATGGGCATTGGCCCATTGTGAGGCCATAGTTGCCTAGTATGGTTCGGGTTGTTGTAGTGTTGCTCCGGCAACGCGATGATCAACATAGGATTGGACTTCCATGGATGGAAGTCCACATTGGGGAAATGGGTTACCGATTAAGGGGTGAGTCCCGAAAGCAAAGTAGGAGGGTTGGTTCCCTCCTATGAAGTATTGGTCCGGGGTAAGAGGAGCTATCCATTAGCATGGCAGAATGTGAAGGGTTAGCGCTCGCAACCTTTGCTAGAAACGAAAATTGGCAAGATTATTAAGGGACCTAGCAAGGGTTGCGACAATAGGGATGGGGCTACCACGCCTACCATCCGCGGTGGGAACCAAGCGTCAGGTCGCGGAAGGTGCATGAGTGTTCTAGACCAATCCGTTACTGCTGATCGGTATGTCTACCTCCAGGTCACGGCAAGCGGATGGCGTAAATTAGAACCCTCCCCTTACTATTGGACAAATTTATCCATTGCTGCTCAACGTCGGTCCCTAGTTGGACGGAGTAAGTAGGGAAGAACCTATCATGTGCGCGGAACTCCCCTTGCTCGTCCAATCTTTTCCTCCTTTCCGTGCTTAAGGTTCCTCCGCCCATCACCGGCTCAAACAGGGGTGTTTTAACCACACGCACCTCAGGGTATTACTGACCCCCTGTATTATCACAGAATACTAACCTAACTGTCCTACACAGTGATAGGGAAAGGCGAAAACTCGGGAACATCAAGAAGGGGAAGGAGAGACCACTTGCTTTGCTCATGGACTTAAGATTTAATTCAAACCAAAGGCGGAGTAAACATAAGGCCTAAATTAAATGAAAGAACACATGCATTACAAAATGGTGGGGGAAACACCGAAGTGTCCTCCTTTTAAACCTAACAAACACCTACCACGCCACTGGTCCCGTGATGAAAATCACGGGTCACGTGGTATTCCTGACAATCCTCTCCCTTGAGAAGTCAAAACCAAGAAAATGACAAAGCACACAACTCATGGCTACCTAACTACTTGCCAAAATCAACCCAATAGCCGCTAATTAAAACCTAGTCCCTATCTTTTCTCTTCTTCAAATTAGCCTCCTTCTTATTCTTCCGCCTTTCGCTGCGGTCCGCTCTGTACGTTGCCAAAAATGGTGCAAGTGGTGGTGCCACTTACACATCGTGAGCATTTGGCCCGGGAATCACTCTTGCATGGTCCCCTGTCTCCGCAAAACCCGAGGCACGTGGGGTTGCCAGCGGGCCGTCCGGCTGGAATCCCGACGCAAGTGGTGGTGCCAGCGGTGCCCTAGAACCCACATGGAAGGTCATCGGCGGGCTGGGTGGTGCTACCTCTACCACGTGGCTGCCATCCTGGGTTTCCTTCCCAACCGTGGAGGAAACCGGAGTGGCATTGGGAACCATTACCTCCATGACGAAAACAAGCGGGGCCGTGAGCGCCGTGATGTCTTCCACCTGCTTTTCTTCTTCCATCGGTTGGTTCCACCTCCTACCGTGGCTCCCTGAATTTCCACCACCTCTTGAGGGGTAAAGTCGGAGTAGCTGGATGAGGTCTCCCCATCATCCGATAACCCTATCATAACTGGGAAGAACTCTGTGCAGCTAGCAAGGAGTGTCTTCATGGCTTTCAAGGATGCGTCCATCTTACTTCCCTGATTCATGATGAAGGTAACCATCTTCGTCCCGGAAACGTGGCCCACATTCTTCAGCTCCGCGTCAAACATCTTGGCCTTCAGCCACATATCACCGGGGATACCCACCACATCACTCACTTTTTGCACCGTGATGGTGGCCTCCTTCACCTGTTTCAGGAGCTCTTGTCGTTCCTCCTCCAACTTCCGCAGTTACTCCAAGGTCTTCTGATTTTCCGTAGTAAGGCAGTCCACCTTACTTTCTAACTCCCGCAATCGGCGTGGATCTTGTATGGCCTCTTGTACCGCGAAAATCAGATTCTCCCGCGGAGGGTTGCCCACCATTTCTCCTACCTGTTGCATTTGTAACTCAGACTCCATGATTTGGGACCGCATTCCCTCGAGGTCACAGATGATGGAATCCACCGAATTGTCCTCTAAGATGAAGGTGGACGTTCTTCCTTCTTCGGCCTTAACAGCGGACCTGGTCCGCGTCGTTGGATTTTTCCCCATCAGTATCCTCCTCTCCAGCACGAGTCGCTCCTCATCACTGAGTTCCACCACATCTTCCTCTTTGGAGTCCTCTTGGCCCATTTTTGGTTCTGAGTCCGTGGTCTGGAGCTCTTGCATGATCTGATGCCCAGTCCATTGGGTCTCCTCTTTATTTGTGAGCAAGTTTCCGTACTCATAAAGGTGGAAGAGGAAAGGTCCAATGTAGGAGGGTTGTCCACGCTTGGTGTTGGCTGCCAACCTGTGCACCAACTCTCCAATGATACTTCCCCAATCCACCACCTTCTTTTCGGAGTAGGCTAGAAGCAAGGTAGTGGCAAGGGTGAGAGTGACATTGTAGGGTTTTTTCGGGCTTAAAATTGGCACCAAGAAAACCAACATTCTCTTCTCCCTCGTATCTTTGCAATCCCTCACATAGTGACCATATTTTCGGTCCAATCTTTGGGAGAACTTGTTCCAAGTGCAATCCTCCTTCTTTGTGGCCATATGTTCTCCTCTCTGCTTGAACCCGTAAATCCTACTCCATAGTTCCGCATTCCACCTATTCGATCGACCTCGGATAGTGGAAACGTAAACCTGATTCATCCCCCCGGTGACTAACTCCCTCACCATTTCCTCACGTCGAACTCTCCAAGACTTCTCCAATAACCCAAGGCATCCCATGCACATGAGATCTGCCTCTAGCTCCTTTGCCTCATCTCGGGTGGTGGGTCTGGAAACATGTACCTTGCGGAGGGCTATTGACTTGTCCGAGGCCCTCTTCCTGGGATGGGTTGCCATGGTCACTGTGGGCCGCTTCCTCACTTGTCTGGTCCGCTCCGTACGCCACGAATGCTTCCGAGTAGGGATCCTCCCTTAGTATCCAATGGTGGGGGTGCTCAAGATTATCTTCTCTATCCGTTACTAGGCGAGCATTTAAAAATGCTGGTCTCTCTCATCAATGCATTCTCACCTCTCACCACATACCCCCTCTCCTTGGCTGCCGTGAGTCCTTCCTTCAGACCACCAATTTCCTACCATGTTAAATGATGAGGGGGAGGAGGAGAAACTGACGTACACACTTGCCTGTTCTAAGGAAGGTTGCCGTTGTGACCCTACAGGTCCAACAGTTGAACCCCCTTTCTTCGGTAAGGCTCGGCACCAACGGGCAGCGCGGTCCACCCCGCCCTAGGGTTTCCACCCAAAGTGGAATTCCTAATACTAACTTAATTTGATGTTTTTAACTACTTCAAGGATTTTTATTTTTCTTCTCTCTTCTAAAGAACTCACCTAACAATATGCCTACCAATTATTCTACCTATCCTACTTTTCTACGTCCATATTATTTTTTTAACCTAACAACAAGGTTAATTGAGAAATCAGGAAAACTCGGGCCATGACAGGAGGTGTCAGCGGCATCACATCATCAACTGCAGTTGTGGGAAAGAAATGCAGTTTGCCTAGCTTGACCGAAATGATGGAGTTAGGGGTAAGTGGAGGAATGCTACTGAGGGCCGAAGTGCAGAATAGGAGAGTGAGGTAGGAGACAAGCTAGATTCCCCCTCTTGTGAGAACCGATGATTTAGGTGAGGATTAAGAAAGAACTTGGTTGATTTCCAAGGAATGGACAATGTAAAGTGCTCAAGCATTTGTAAATGTTTTTTGGGTTTTATAAAAAGGTGTTATGCACACCACCTTCCTCATCATTAAGTGAACCAAAACCGCACATGTGAATGGTGAATGTGGTTGTGTGAAGAAGACTTTCCCACTCGGACTAGGGCACAATTAAGAGTGGTTGGTAATTCTTGCTCACACCAGGGAAGGTGCCAACAAAAGATCTGGGACAGAAGGTGGTATTGGGCACCCAATAATTGCAAGAGGTGGGACACAGGATGTGGGGGTCGTCCATGGAAGGGATTTACAAGATGGAAGTGGCCCTCCCAAGATTACAGCGTATGAGAGCTGGGTGGAAAACATTGGAAGAAGTGGGGGTGGGGAGGATGAGAATAAGGAAGGAAGGATTTAGGGAAGGTCACGTAAAAAATGTCAAAGTGGGGACAGCGTGAATGGGGGAGTGGGGAGTGTATATGGCGGGGAAGGGCATGTTCATAAAGGAAAAACTGATCTAGTAGAAGGTGCGGATGTTGGGGTTGTGCCAGAGGATGTATCCAAATCACTATCATCGAGAAAGGGGGTTTCTACATTATCTGTTTGCAAATGAAGTAAAACCATGTCACCAAGAAAGATAGGTGGTATTGGTGGTGAAAACAATGTGCCTAGTGGTAAGGTGAATTCGACCCAAAGTTTTTATATCTTGTCGATACCGAAACCCAAATTGTTGATCTTCAATGTCCATGATACTTTTCTAGATACCAATTCATTGGGTCAACCAAATTCAAACCTTTCCATCCGTATTACAAAAAAAACAACATCCTGTAGGTTCTTGTTTAGGCCAAGATTGATGGAGTTCCTGGGAAGGTGTTTCAAAATCTTCAAAGTAGCATTTTGGGGAATAAAGAATAGAGAGTATATGAAAAACATCCTATGTAAAATATTACCTCTGTTTGACAATTTGGAAGGTCATAAGCCAATTTTCTCATGGTCATCAAAGGATTGTACAAAAGATTGATGAGGGTACGTTGTGGGGGAAACCTTTGACCAAGGTTCGAAAGAAATGGCCATATTGGGATGCAACTAACATCGTCATCATAGACCACCATGAGCCTAGGGTGGACTGCAATCCACATGGGAATGTTATCATCCTCCCTCCTTCTATGTTGCAAATATGAAGGATCTATCACAAGACAAAGAATATTTAAGGCAAAACTTGTGGCCAACTTTTGAAGGCCTTTATGCACACCAAGATGTTGGAAGTTTTTGGTCCACTTTCAATATGTCCAAAATGTAAGTACATGTGTGTGAACTTAAACAATTTTTTAGGAACATGGCATTGCGTCGGTCATGCATTTCCATTGCGGGCTCAAGATTGCAAATTTTAGGAGGTGAAGGGACTTGTGAACTTGTAGTTCACATTGGACATTAACCCTCACCTTTAATTCGTTGGATGACTAATTCAAGTTGGGTTGTAGTTGCGTGTGTAGGTGGTTCGCGAGAAAGAGTTGCAACAAGGGGTTGTGAAACCAATGGATAGCACATCAGGCAACACAACTTTGACTGCACGCATGGTCAGTGCAATCTTTATTTTTAAATGTATTATAGGTTAATTGAATTATGCGCCATTGGGTGTGGGTCTTTGACTTCACTAGAGTTCACATTGGAGGGCCATGAACATTATGTAGTTTTGTTAAAAGGTTTGACTCACATGACATTGGTGCTTTGATGTGAACATCTCAACAAAGCATGTGGTTGATTGTTTTTTGCATGTTGTGTGGGTGTTGTTCAGTGTTGGGCAATGTGTGCAGATGATGAGTGTGAAAAACAACAAATAAGAGGTATCAACTAGTAAAATTAGTGGTTTGGGGGGTGTGGAAAAATCTCATTTTAAGCTCATCTCCAATTTTTGCTACGAGGTGGACGTGACCACTATGCATGTTGGTGATGTGTATCTTACATATCCACATGAGGCAGGGGACCAATGGGTAGTTGAAGATGTGGTAGGAGGCAACACATTGTGGAATGAGAGGAATTTGAAAGCAGCATGATTTTTTTCACACATGTTTAACATGTAAAACACATAGCTCTTTTGCAATGTAAACCCTCAACCCCCATATGAACATGCCTATGTATTTTGTTGGGAAAAAATAAAATTGAAATAGCAATTCCTTTTCATATATGATTTCCATTGTCATATTGATTTTCAATTTCAGTGTGTGGACATGTATGGTACAAGCATGCTTTACGGGTATTGTAAATGCAATTTGTCTAACAATAGCATTATTATTTCAAAATTTTAAACATTGCATCAAAAATCATTGTGTAGTGGTAGAATTCTTTGTTAGTCATTCACAAGTAACTATGTTGTTGTTGAATGGCAAAACAAGAAAAATATATGAATTTTTGTTGAGAATAGACATCTATTACCATTACCAAAGGCCCAAGGAAGACAATAAGGACTCCATAGCAGTGAGATTTTTTAAAGACCATGCACTTTAGTAATGGACCAGTAAGAAAGAATAAGAGCCCAAAGTGGTGGCAAGTTGTTCCTAAATTGTTTTCAAGGCTTTGCTTGAGGAGAGGTTTATGCTAGAGTACCAAGAATTGTGTGAGGGAATAAACTTTGTGCAAATGATGTACACTGGGTTTTTTAAGGCCTATGTACATAATTTGAATAACCAAATGAATGCTATACCTTAGATGCATTTTTTCTTAAGTGGGTTGCAGAAGTGGATGGTCAACGCCTTGTTCAAGTTTTTAAAGCTTTTTGAGGGCATGGCGGGGATTATCAAGATTGCAAAAAGAATTGAAGTTGATGCCTCGAAAAAAAATCATGCGGTTTTTCACAACAAAGTGATTTGAGCCGAAACATGTCTTGAGGCAAAGAACGTAAGAAATTTGGACCATCAAACCAACACAAAGGACAATCCAAAGGTACAACTCCTGACAAAGGTGAAAACCAACGAGGAAACCCACCTAATGTTGGAAACAAAAATGTGACGTGAAGGATAAGCGGTGCCACAAATTTGGCAAGTTTGATCACTTATATGTGGTGTACCCTGATAATAACATGCATGTGACCTTGAAATATGAGACATTGAAGTCTATAGAGAATTTTATATTTTGTGAAATAGATGAGGTTGACCTCATTTTGGAGGACACCTTCTTCAAACTCACACAATAGATGTGAGGCATATGAGCCCAACCAGGGGTCTCACATGTGTTGTTATGCTTTCAAAGTTATTAAACTTAGAATTAGTCAAAGTACTACTTACGCAAAACATAAAAAGAGTGCAATAGTTAAGATTGGGTTTGATTAAGTTTAATGATTAGCGTGTGGGTTTAATTAAATTAACTGGGACTTAGGTGACTTGGTCACAAAGGGTTGGACCTTTGCTTAGGTAGGAGCTGGGAGTTATTGGCCAAATACGGCTAGCTGGATGCCCAATTAAGGGCATGGTTAGATTTAGGTAAGCGTCAATGTAACCTAGGAATTCCCGGGGGTGGGACTGGGACGGCAGTTGGAGAATCCAGCTGCTCGGGTTTTCTCTCTCTATGTGTGGCTCTCGCAAAAACAAGCTGGACCAGGGCGGCCCTACCGCATTGGCGGAGGGAAGAATCTCACTGATTGCGAGGGATCAGTTGGGAAGAAGGCTTGAAAATGCTAGCCGATACCAGCTGGGAAAAGCTGAGACAATCTGATGTTAGGAAGGGTTGAATCTTCATCAAACCAGCATGAAAGGCTGGCCGTCACCGGGCAGAGGCGGCGGATGCGGAAGAAGGTAACTTGTGGATTCTCGGAGTTTTCTGGTAACGGGTTGGCTGCCTAAGGCGAAAGGTTCTTAAGGGGTGGAAGACGTTTAACAAGGCTGTTGGGCAGATCTAAGGTTACTAAGCATCACGAAGGAGCATCGAATTGTTTTGCGAATGCACAGATCCGGCAATAGAAGCTGAGGGAATGTGAAATTCTCGTCAAGGTCTGGAGGTAACTGTGTAAGTTTATGATTCAGTAATGTATCAGGGATCGAAGGAAAGCAGCCACAAGTAAAAATTACGGTCAACAGGAATGTTCTGGTTGTGGGTAGTTCGGTGCTAATCCTAGCTGAGTGGCTCATTGCCACTGATGCTTCTAATGTTGCGACCACCGTTCGGTGCTGGGAGTGTCCACTGGCGAGGCAGAGGGGACTCTGTGCCACCGAATTTTCTAGGGACGAGTTCACTAATGTTTGGAGGACCTATCGATGGTCACTGTTGTGGAAGGGAACGGCAGTGGAAGGTGGAAGAAGGGAGGCTAAGCTCGGAACAGGGTGGCTGGGCGAGCTGCAAACAGGGGAAGCTGAGTCGAGAGAGGCCAGCAAAGAACTGTGACGGGTTGTGACAGGCTGGACGGGCGGTGACGGGTTCACTCGAGGAGCCTATAGCGTAAATTTCCGACTAAGGGAGGCAGACTGAAGGCTTAATACCCGGTTCAAGGGAAGGGTATTAAGGTTAGTTATTAAGGTGTAGGAGGATTTTACCCAAAGATGTTGGGTTTAGCTAGATAATGAGTTTAATAAGGGGAATTAGTGAGGTTTGGTTAGTTAAGTAGACATTAGGAGAGTAAGGGGGATGGAATGACCAAATGAACATTGGATATTTGCTGAATAACAAGCAGTGGTGTGTTGAATGATCACAAGGTGTGAGAGTGTTGTAAACACTGCTACCTTGTGCTCTTGAGAATAAAAGTTGTTGGCTTTATGAATGATTGCCCTAGATAGATAGTGTGAATTGAGGAGACCACGTCAAACACACGGGTTTACACATGTTAGCTTTGGGCTCTCACCTAGATTACGACGCATGCAAGGGTGGGGGTTTAGGGCTGACAAGGCGCAAGCTAGTGCACCTTGTGGTGTACCATGATGACAAAGAGATGAGTTTGAAATTAACAAAAACTCTTATGGCGGGGGGAGACAAGTTGAATTTGATCTCAAAGGACCAAATGAGGAATGAATAAATGGTGGTTGTGGTTTTGAATGGAGCAACCCCAAGAATTTCATAGGGAGGCTAGGAAAGATGGGCATTTTTTAAAGCACATTTGCGAGGTGTTGGCGAGGTACAAAGATGTATTCACTAATGAGTTGTACCAAGAGTTACCGCCAATAAGGGTAGTAGATCATAAGATTGAAATGTTATTTGGATCCGAGCCACCATCCAAAACATAAGTTTAACTCAATGACTTATTATCCAAAAACTACATTAGGCCATACAAATCATTGTATGGAGCCCCGATGTTTTTCATGAATGAAAAAATGGCAAGATATGCATATGCATCAATTACAAGGCGTTGAATAAAGTGACCATAAAAAACAACTATCCGTTGTTTTGAATTGATGATCTTTTCGACCGATTGGCAAGGGCCAAGTATTTTTATCGTATTAGCATATAGTTGGAATATTACCAAATTTGAATTGTGGATGATGATATGTAAGAAACAACATGCTGCATAAGATATGGGTCTTATGAGTTCTTGGTGATATCCTTGGGATTGTGTTATACACCTTCAACATTCACAACCCTTATGAACACCATCTTTCAAGAGAAGATGGGTGACTTTGTAATAGTCTACATTCACAATATCTTGGTGTACTCTAAGATGGCAGAGAAGTATGCATGGCACCTTGAGGTAGTGGTTGGAAAGCTAATGAAGAACAAAATCTCTGCCAACGGAGAGAATATTGACTTTGCTCGATACAAAAATTAAGTTCTTGGACCATGTGGTGACAAGGGATGGGATAAGGCCAAGCATGAGGAAGGTCAAGGCAATCCAAAAGTGGAAGTAACCTTCTACCCAAAAAGGGCTTAGGTCATTCTTTGGCCTAGCCAATTATTATCAACGTTTCATTCAAGATTTTTCTAAGGTTGCTAGGCCTTTGTTTGACTAATTAAAAAAGAAGGTATCCAAAGAGTGGGATAAGCCTTATCATCAAGCCTATGGGGAGCTCAAGAGCAAGTTGTCTTCAACGCCCGTACATAAATTCTCAAATTCCAACAAACCCTTTAAGGTTTATTAGTAATACTCGCACCATATGTTTCAACTTGCTAAAATAATCTGTCATTATGAAGATGGTATTGTATCCTTGTGATTTTGGCAAATTTGTGATAAAATCTATGGACACATTATGCCATAACCATGACAAGATAGGCAACGGTTGCAAATGACTGGCTTGTTTTTGGTAAGAGGCTCGAGTCAATTGGCATTTTACACAAATCTTCACAAAGTGGGCCATCTTTTTCTTCATGCATGGTGAATAAAGTTTTCTTGACACGGCCATTATGGTGGTTTTTTTTGTCTATGGTCAACAATGGGACTATTATGTTTTATCTTTAAAACCCAAAGCATCAACTTGCCTTGTGGCACATACACTTGATTTTTCTTATACTTGAGCAATCCATTCACCAACTTGACTTCCTTGAGTGTTTTTCCCTTGCAAAGCTCATCTAGAAGTTTTTATGCTTTGGGGTCATTGATATACCCATATTTTATCTTGCATTGCACATTTTTTTTATTGCGCAACACTCCATGAGGAGTGCCTGCAACACCATGGTACAAAAAGGACCCCATAGTGACTTTTGAGACTTGTGGCGCCATACGCGAATGGTCTACACCTAACCATTGGCTACCTATTAAGGGGTGAGTCCCAAATGCATGTGTAGAAGGGTTTGGTAACCAAACTATGAGTTTTGAGGTTGGTGTGAATAGCTAACCATGCGCATGTGTGGGTTGTGCAGAGCTAGTGCTCGTGACATTTCCTAGAGTTGCAAAAAAATGAAGATAAATTAAGGCGAGCTAGCAAAAATTGCAACATTTGGGTATGGTTGTTGGCAGGTTCAATGTTTGGCTATTCTAGTTGGGTTTTCTTCAACATTGCTTGAGGTTGTTGCTGGTCCTGGCAGTGGACAACACCAAGTACATCAAGGCATTTGAATGTAAAGTAGTCACATTGGTGTAGAATTAGCAGGCCATGTAACCAATACAATGTGAAAAATACTTGTGTGTTTGTTGGACATTTTTTATGATGAAATGAAGAATGGCCATAATGTTGAATCAACATTCCTCCTTGCATGTATGTTTTGATATGTCTTCTCATATATCCATTGTTATTGTGTTGCTTGTGGTGCGTGAGGTATAAATTTCACATTTGTGTGGTTGTGGGTCAAATTTGGTGTGTTGGCCTTTATTTAATTTTTTCTAGTGCATTTTTTAACGATATTATGATCATAACCCTATTTGATCAAGTTGACATCCTTCAAGGTTCTCTCATTTGTTTTGCTTCACATCATGTATTGATGTGTCTTTATATTTGTGATTCATCATGCCATAGACATATTTATTTATTTATTTTCCTTTTACCTTTCCCTCCCTATCAAGGTTTTTTTTGCTAGATTTTTTGTTGATGTCATACACCAAGAACGATGCAGTGCCAATGTTGGCCCAATTTTAGGACAAGATTATCCTTGCCATCAACAATGTAGGGTTTTATAAAGGCATTGGCAAGAAAAACCTCTTTGTTAAAATGGGAAATTATCAAAACAATATAAAAAATCCATGTAAAATTTCATGAATAAAAAAATGGTTGGAAAATCTTCCTCATGCAATTTCATGCTCCAACATCCAAAACACACACCAATGTTATGGCGTGTGTGTCCAACCATTGGATTTGACACATAAGTCCCCAGGAAGTGCACTGTTCAAGTACTGTATTTATACACGTGGGTGCACAAAAGGGGTATTATTTAAAACAAGCATGTACAAAAGGTACGTACAAGAGACATATTGCTATTAAGCAAGAAGTAGATATACATGAGGCTATAGAAAAATATATGTAAAGTACGCATTTACGCGTTTACGCGTTCAAGTCAAACCTGGGACAAGAATCATGTGTTTTTCCATCCACTAAGTAACGACTTTATAACTAAAAATCCATGATTTGATATTATACATATAATAGGGCCATATTTTTGCATTTCCAAACATTTGTACACATGTTATATACAATTTCTGTATTTGTTTTTGGACCCTTGTGTACGTATGGAAATGTATTTTGAAGCAATGAGATTTGTAAGTATATTGCTTGATTTTAGCAAAAATAAAATGTATACAGGGGTATTTTAATAAGGGGCATGCACGCACGTGATGCTTGGTTTTAATGAATAGTGCACTCCCTGAGCATAAGTCTCTTTGAAAATGCATGTTGCCACTAGTATGGACCAATATTAATATACATATCCACATTTGTTATCCTTTACATGGTTGTCCATTTGAATTTGTAGAATTGGAGGCAATGGCTTCCCTTCAACTAGAACTATAGGCTTGACTAGCAATGATGTCTTAAAATTTTACACCTCTTACCATATATGCTTTGTAAAATGGTGTGTTCTTTAAAATCACAAACAATTTTATTGATGAATTGACAAGAACCTTCCCCATTTCCAAAGCAACTTTGCAAATGACCCAACAATGTGATTGCAATCCATTAGATAACATTCAAAAGCACAATTGGCATACTTGACATCCATATGATCATGTACAATCATACATACATATGCAAAACAAGGTTATTTGTTGCGCATCTCTCCATGAGGAGTGCGCAAAGGGGACCCTTAAAGTGACACCTCAGACTTGTGGCATTGTTGGTGGGAGGGTCCAAATGATCCTACTATGGGTGGGGGCCTCAAGCATTGGAAACTCGTCCCACCCACGGACATTAGGAGTCACAAGGGTAAGGCCATGAGCTATGTGTAGTTTATGGTGTGAAAATTCTAGAATGCTCAAGAACACCTCAATCAGAGGTGTGAGCTAGGAGTTATGGCAATTTGAGTGGGGCGTTGTCCCAACACAACGCCCTGATACATTGTGGTCTAGGAGTGGCTCCCCGGACTGCCAAGGTTTGAACATGCATAACTTCCTTAGTACTTGCCCGAATAGGACAAATAAGGAGTTCATCCGCATCTACATGAATTGAAGATGATTATCGCGCACCTCTCCATGTGGAGTGCCCGAAACACCATGGGCACAAGGGGGACCCTGGAGTGACACCCGGGACTTTTGGCGCCGTTGGTAAGAGGGCCCAAGTGATCCTAGTGTGGGCGAGGGCCCTGGGCGTTGGGAACGCCTCCCACCCACGAAGACTAGGAGGCACGACGGTAAAACCATGACCTATGCGTATGTTATGACGTGTAGATTCCATAATGCTCAAAAACACCTCAATCGGAGGTGTGAGCTAAGAGTTATGGGAATTTGAGTGGGGCGCTTTCTAGGGACATCGCCTTGGTACAACAATGGCCTGGGAGTGGTTCCCGGGACTGCTAAGGTTTGAGCAGGAATTACTTCCTCAATACTTGCTTGAATGGGTCAAATGAGGAGTTCATTGGAATCGACGTGAAGCGTAGATGAAGATGGAGTGGTCACTTGTTAGCATCAGATATCATACAAGGAAGTTATGATGGTGTGAAGTTTCTAGGGGCTGCTAGGCCCAGTGGCTAAGGGAAAATGTCTACTTGGCCCCAACTCTTGGTAGAGAGACAAAAGGTTTCTTGACAATGGGGTAGGGGCCATGCGTAGAGTGCTAGAGGCTTATATGGATGAGGTGGTGTGGCCCCACCCACCCGAGGCCGAACGGCACGGCGTCCATGGTCTTTGGCCCAATATGAGGCCATAGTTGCCTAGTATGGTTCGGGTTGTTGTAGTGTTGCTCCGGCAATGCGATGATCAACATGAGATTGGACTTCCATGGATGGAAGTCCACATCTAAGAATTGGTCACCAATTAAGGGATGAGTCTCGAAGACAAAGTAGGAGGGTTGGTTCCCCTCCTATGAATTATAAGGTCCGGGGTAGGAGGAGCTAACCATTAGCATGGCGGAATGCGAAGGGTTGGCGCTCGTAACCTTTGCTAGAAATGGAAATAGGCAAGATTATTAAGGGGGCTAGCAAGGGTTGCGACAATGATAATGGAGAGGTTGTATAAGAGCATCAAAGATCATACAAGGAAGTGATGATCTTTTGAAGCTGTTGGGGGCTTCTAGCCCCAACGGTTAAGGGTAAATATTTACTTGGCCCCAACTTTTGGTAGAGAGAGAAAAAGGTTCTTGATGGTTTAGGTTGTTGTAGTGTTGCTCCGGAAATACAATGACCACATCTTATCATTGGTTACTAATTAAATAGTGAGTCCCGAATGCAACTGTAGGAGGGTTGGTCCCCCTCCTATGGACTAAGAGGTCCGCGGTATGGGGAGCTATCAATTTGCATGGCAGAATGCGAAGGGTTAGTGCTTGTGTTTCTTGCTAGAAATGGAAATGGGTAAGATAATTAAGGGGCGCTAACAAAGATTGCAACATGTGGTACCAAAATAGGGTTCCAATCTTTGAG
Source organism: Polytrichum commune (assembly GCA_950295325.1). Classification (NCBI taxonomy): domain Eukaryota; kingdom Viridiplantae; phylum Streptophyta; class Polytrichopsida; order Polytrichales; family Polytrichaceae; genus Polytrichum; species Polytrichum commune. The sequence goes on along the minus strand of OX485806.1, from coordinate 50,495,271 downwards.
CTAGTACTTTGAAGAAGAGATGGCTATCAAACGTGTGGGATATTCGGGGGCTAGAATACTGAATGCACCCAAAATCTTTGAATGTGATAATGTTGGATTGAAATTCCAACTTTAAATAGTTGAATTCATAGATTCTATGAAAAAAAACTCATGTTTGGTAATAAAAAATGCCTCGACAAAACAAAATGATTGAGGTCATCATGATTTTAGGTACTAGATTTTTTTCTTGAACAAAAAACTTGGCCAAGATAAATATGCCAAATACCTTCTCTAGATTTGGTAAACCACGTATTGTAAATGAATTTGTTTTGGAAATGGACAACCACTATGATGTACAAAGGCTGAGATGGATGATAAAATCTCCATAGTGGCTACGGCATTGAATCCAATGGCCAAAAAAAAAGTTGGGATGTGCCTCATCATTATGGACTTGAGCTGAAATATGACCTGAGGCAAAGAGGACAAGTAATTTGGGCTATTTTACCAACACAAAGGGCAAGCCACATATACAATTTTGAACAAGGGTGGCACCCAAAGAGGAAAACCACCCAATGTTGGAAACAAAGAAAGTAGTTTTGTAGTACCAAAACAAATCATGTTTGTGCCATGGACGGAATGCTAGAGGTTGGATTTATGGTACTAAGCCAAATCATGTTTGTGCCTTGGATGGAATGTTAGAAATTGGCTTAGTGGTACCAAACTAGATCATGTTTGTGCCACAGACAAAATGTTAGAGGTTCGCTTTATATTACTAAGCCAAATCATATTTGTGCCACGGACGGAATGTTAGAAGTTGGCTTTATGGAAATAAGCCAAATCATGTTTGTGCAGTAAGCGGATTGTTAGAAGTTGGCTTAGTAGTAACAAGCCAAATCATATTTATGTCGGAGACAAAATAATAAAAATTGGCTTTGTGATACCAAAACAAATCATATTCGTGCCGTAGACTGAATATAAGATGGTGGATTTGTGGCCAAGGCTAGTAGCCTTAAGCCAAGGCCAAGTCTCTTGTACCTCATGGCCCGAATCAATGAGAGAGATGTCTCATGAGTTGACAAAGAGGCAACATACTCCTTCCTGAGCCCAAAGCTCATAAGGGAGTTGGCGCTTGCCGACGTGTATAGCGAGCAAACCCATCAAGGTGCAGTTTGTAAAGGGAAATTTGCGTGAGGCAAAGGAGGTGGTGATGCATGTAACCTTCTAATGTGGGACATTTAATTTTTGTGAAGATTTTACATTGTCTGAAATAAATGAGGTGTACATCATTTTGAGGGTCACCTTCTTTGAAACTCACATGGTAGATGTGAGGCGCAAGCCAGTGCACTTACAATGCGATTGTGATGTGCCATGATGGCAAAAAATTGAATTTTAAACTGACAAAGATTCTTATGGTAGGAGGAACCAAGTTGAATTTGGTCTTAATGAACCAAATGAATAGTGAAAAAAATAAATGATCGTTGTTCAATTGGAGCAACTCCAAAGAACTCATTGGGAGGCTAGGAAAAATGGGCCTCCCCCAAACAACATTTGTGGGATGTTGGTGAGGTACAAAGATGTATTCACCAATGTGTTGCTCAAAACATTACCGCCAAAGAATGGAAAACAACTTTGTTCAAGTTTGTCCGAGAAACTTGAGCTAGATGGTGACAAACAAAGTTGGTGGACAAACATGAAGATGGTCAAAGCAATCCAAGAATGAAAGATGTTTTTGACCCTAAGAAAAAACTTAGGTTATTGCTTGGCCTAACCAACTACTACCGCCACTTCATTCGAGATTTTTCTAAGGTTGCTAGGACCTTGTCCGACTTGTTCAAGAAACGGCTATCCCAAAGGTGGGATAAGCCTTGTCACCAAGCCTTTGGGGAGCTCAAGAACACATTCTTTTCACCACATATGCTCAAGTTCTCGGATTTTCACAAACATTTTGAGGTGCATACGGAGGCGAGGGACTTTGCCATTGGCGGATGTTGATGCAAGATGGATGGCCATTGCATATAAATGTATGAAGCTTGATGGTTGTCCAACCTTATCATTCTTATTGAGTGATGGCTATTCCAAGAGGGGATAAGCTTTGTCAGCAAGTCTTTGGGGAGCTTAAGAGCAAATTGTCTTCGCCGCCCATTCTCAAGCCTTTTGAGGTGCATACGAGGGGAGTGATTTTACCATTGGTGGATTATTAATGAAAAATGGATGGCTATTAATTGCATATGGGAGCATGAAGCTTGATGATTGTTAAAGGAGATGGCCAACATATGAAAATTAATTATTTGCCGTAGTGCATTTCTTGAAGACGTGGTGACACTATTTGGGGTCGTACAAAACAAAGGTCTAGATGAACAAGGTGTCTTTGAAATGTTTTGAGACACATGCGCAAGTGAATGCCAAGCCATTGTTATGGCACGATACCTTGGCGTTTATAGAGGTGGATTTGATCCACAAACTGGGCCATGGCATTGTGGTACTGGATATGCTAAGTAGACATGAAGAGTTCCAAGCAAGGAGCAAGATCCAAACCTTGTGGCTAATGTTTTTTGGAAACTAATAATGCAAGATAAGGGAGGGGTACATTAATTACCCCAAAGCATTAAGGCTTCTAGGTGAACTTTGCAAGGGCAAGGCCTTCAAAGAGGTCAAGTTGGTGGATGGATTGCTCAAGTATAAGCAAAGTCGGGTGTATGTGCTACAAGGGAAGTTGAGGCTATTGGTCTTGAAGGAAAAATATGATGGTCCCATTGTCGGCCATAGAGGAAGAAAAACAACCATAAAATGGTATCAAGGAGGTATTGGCTGCACATGAAAGAGGATATAGCCCACTTAGTGAGGACTTGTACAAAGTGCCAAATAAACCAAACCTCTTACCAAAAGTAAGTCGGCCTCTTGCAACCGTTGCCTATTCCGCCGAGGCCATGGCATAGAATGTACATGGACTTCATCACAAGTTTGTTGGAATCACAAGGGTATGATGCCATTTTGGTGATGGTAGAGCGGTTTGCCAAGTTGGCATACATGGTGCCAATTGTAAGAACCGGAACCGTGTTGGAGACCACATAGCCCTTTCTCAAAGGATGGTGGAGGCACCACATGTTGCCGAAAGCAATTGTATAGGATCGAGATCCAAAGTTCACAAATGCATTTTGAAGGCATTTCTATAAGAAGGTTGCAACATAACTAAGGTTTAACGTGGCCTTTGAATCCCAAATGGTTGGGAAAATGGAGCATGAGAATGGGGTTTTGAACCAATACTTGAGGAACTTGGGGAATGCGGATCAACGAGATCCGCAAATTATGTGGGTTGAGTGAAGTTTAGTTGCAATGTGGCCACGCATTCGGCAACCAAGGGGTTGTATTCTGTGCTAGCTTATGGAGTGGATGCACTCCAACCTACTAACCTAGCTCTTGAGGGGGCACATTCAACAGTAGTGTTCAACCAAGATGGGGAGGATTTGGCCAAAAAACGTGAATAAGTCTTTGGGATGGCTAAATTGTTGGTGGAAAAAACTCGAAAACACTACAAAAAACAATGCTAGAAGACGCAAAGTGGAGTATGAGGTGGGCTAAAAGGTGTTGTAGAATGTGAACAACTTTACCTCACCCGAAGACCTCATTCCAAAGTTCATGTCCAAAATTGGATTTTCGTTTTCTATTGCGAACCAAATGTTTGAGGGCATGTATTGTCGCAACCCTCACTAGCTTCCCTTAAGAGACTTGGTCATTTTTTCAATTCTAGCAAGGGTCACAAGCGCTAACCCTTACCATTCCGCCATGCTAATGGTTAGCTCCCCATACCGCAGACCTCTTAGTCCATAAGAAGCGGACCAACCCTCTTACAGTTAAATTCAAGATTCACCACTTAATCGGTAATCAATGCTTAGATGTCGACTTCCATCCATGAAAATCCAATCTTTAGTTGATCATCGTGTTGCCGGAGCAACATTATAACAACCCGAACCATACTAGGCAATTATGCCCCAATTTTGGACCAATGCCCATGGAGGCCATGCCGTTTGGCCTCGGGTGGGTTTGGCTGGCCATGCTGCCTCACCCATATAAGCCTCTAGAACTTTTGGCAAGGGCCCTAACCCACCGTCAAGAACCTTTTGTCTCTCTACCAATGGTTGGGGCCAAGTAAACATAACTTCCTTGCATGATCTCTGATGCTCACATCCAACCATTCCATCGTCATCTTCGTTTCATGTAGGTGCTGATGAAGTCCTCATTGCCCCATTTGGACAGGTATTGAGGAAGTTATGCATGTTCAAACCTTGGCAGTCCTGGGAACCACTCCCAGGCCACTGCTGTCCTTGGGCGCTGTGCTAGGACAACGCCCCATCAAATTGGCATAACTCCTATTTCACACCTTTGATTGAGGTGTTCTTGAGCATTCTAGAATATGCACGCCATAAGCTACGTATAGCTCTTGGCTTTACCCTCATGACTTTTTGTCTCCATTGGTGGGACGCGTTTTCAACGCCCGAGGCCCTCACCCACCAACGGCGCCACAAGTCTTTGTATCACTCTGGGGTACCCCTTGTGCCCATGGTGTTTTGGGCACTCCTCATACAGAGGTACATGACGTGTATAAGTTGGAGTTACCGCCCGAGATGAAAGTGCATTCGACATTTCATGTCACAACACTACAATCATTTACGGAAGACACCATGTGGCCCGATCAGAAGCAAGTTGTTAGGCCACCTCTCGACCTTGTAATATATTTGGTATGTAAGGTAGAGAGCATCCTCTTGTGTAAGAAGCCCAAGTGAAAAAATAATCACAAAGAAATACTTGGTGAAATGGTGAGGATACCATGAGAAAGAAACTAGTTGGGTAGCAACAAAAGACATGGTGAACGCCAAGGAATTGGTAGAGCACTTTGATAAAACTAGGGCTAGAGGTTCTAATAAAATGAAGAATAGACATTGATGAGGACATCAATCTCCTTTAATGGGGAAGAGACGCTAGTAGCACACTTAGTATGGAGGCAAAGCGTTCCATAACATGTACTTGTTCTTTGGCTTGAGGCAATAAAATCCTGCAAAGAGAAAAATATGAGATGAGGTCCTAGTCTTATACTTGTGCTTGGTTAATGGAAAAGGGAGAATAAACATGCCAAATTATGTTGGGTAAGCCGATTAATTGGGGGCCATGGCTTCGAGGGGCCTTGAATAAAACCAAGAAACCTCTTAGTCATTGGTTTGTTTGGGCGGGGACAAGGTGATGGCGCATGCTCATAAAAATGCAACCCATGAGCTAAGAAGAGTTGGTGCATGGGAGTCAAAAACCCATGTTTCAAAAGAGCAAAGTGGAAACCGAGTCGGGCTAGACTGGGCATCACCCCCATGCGATTGAGGCATGGCTTAACAATGGAAAACCATCTCGGAGTTGCAACCGAGACAACTTAGTGGAAACATTAAGGTCCGGCTTAGAAGTGTCCAGTTAGGCTAGTGGAGCCTATCGGGAGAGGCTCCGAAGGAGGGGCAACCCAAGTGAGTACCAAAAAATGTGGGTCTAATGTAGATTAGGTTTTTAAAGGAGAGATCCAAGGTTGCTAATGGACCACCTAGGAACGATACCTTTGGGACTATGCCAAATTTGAAGATGCATTATGGAGGTCGCGCCTTAAGGTAAACACAATGCCGCACCATAGAGGTGGCAACCTGAGAATTAGTGTGCCAACTACAAATATAGTCGATGTAGGCATCGACTCCGTTTGGTGGGGGTGAGTGTCGCGTACCTTTCCATGAAGAATGCCTAAAACACCATGGACACAAGGGGGATCCTGGAGTGACACCCGGGGCTTGTGGCGCCGTTGGTGAGGGCCCAAGTGATCCTAGTGTGGTTGAGGGCCCCGAGCGTTGGGAACGCCTCCCGCCCATAGCTACTAGGAGTCACAAGGGTATGGCCATAAGCTATATGTAGCTTATGGCGTGTGGATTCTAGAATGGTGAAGAATACCTCAATCAAAGGTGTTAGCTAGGAGATATGAGAATTTGAGTGGGGCGATGTCCCATGATAGTGCCCTGGTACAGTAGTAACCAAAGAATGGCTCCTAGGACTGCCAAGGTTTGAACGGGCAAAATTTCCTCAAAACGTGCCCAAACGGAGCAAGTGAGGAGTCCACCAGCACAGTGAATGGGGATTTTATGGGTTGACTCAAATTTTCACCCCCTCTTTCTTCATATCATTCGGTGGTTGGCTATCCTCATCCAGTTGATGCCTAAGCTTATTAAGTCAATTCGGTGAAAAACCTAACGTTTTCTTGGCTTTCTGGTCATTTTTCCTAAGTTTCTATAAACAATCACTTACAAAAATGACAAATAAAATAAAAACTCGGTCCACATATTAAATTCAAGGCAATTTGCACACTAATTCAACTTTGAATACTACGTATGATAAAATATCAGTTCATATCATATTTTGAAAGAAATCAAAATTATTCAAGTATAAAAACATGAAACACCCTCAATAAGACATGAAAACATCAACCATAAACATCAAATAGGCATTCAAAAATATGAAATCCGACACCCTTAAATATCAAATAAATGCTGAAAATTATTAAAAAAACAGTTAACAAAGGGGTGGCAATGATTGCTTTGGTGCAGTCTCACCGCGGCACCGTACATGTAAACCTTTAAAGATAGAAAGAGATAGATGGAGGATTCAAGGTAAGGTGTAGGAGAACCAATTATAACCGGAGATACCTTCAGGCAACTCAGCTAAGAACCAGTGGGCGATGGTGTGGGACAACTAATATCTGCCCACTCTTAAATGGAAATGGATGAAAACTTGTCATCAACTTTACAAAAGCGGTTCATTTCCTATACACTTAATTTTTCCTTTGGTTATATGGCCTAAAATATTGAAATTAAATCGTAATTTATTGATTTCCCTGGGTTGATTTTACATTAAATGTCAGTTCTCACCATTCATTGCACCAACATCTTTGTGAATTGTAAATGACCATGGAGTGGTCACATGTAAACATTAGAGACCATACAAAGAAGTTATGGTGTTCAAAAGCTACAAGGGGCTTCTAGCCTCAGCGGCTAAGGGAAAATGTCTATTTGGCCCCAACTTTTGGTAGAAAGACAAAAGGTTTCTTGACGGTGGGCTAAGGGCCCTGCCAAAAGTCCTAGAGGCTTATATGGGTGAGGTGGCGTGGCCAGCCAAATCCACCCGAGGCCAAATGGCACGGCCTCAACAGGCATTGGCCCAACCTGGGGGCATAGTTGCCTAGTATGGTTCGGATTGTTATAGTGATGCTCCGGCAACACGATGGTCAAATAAAGATTAGATTTCCATGAATGAAAGTCCACATCTTACCATTGGTTACCAATTAAGGGTGAGTCCCGAATGCAAGTGTAGGAGGGTTGGTCCCTTTCTTATGGACTAAGAGGTTCGGAATTTGGGAAGCTAATCATTTGCATGGCGCAATGCGAAGGCTTAATGCTCGTGACCCTTGCTAGAAATGGAAATGGTCAAAATAGTTAAGGGATGCTAGCAAGGGTTGCAACATTATTAGTACTATCATCCACATGAGAAAAAAAACCTACATACAACATGTAGTTTTCCTGACACAAATAATAAAACATGAGATTTAAAGTCTTAAAGGTTTAATTATTCAGACCTAAAATGACCGGGTTGTAAAGATGTTAAAAAAACCAACTAAATTTGTGACAAAACCTAATAGTTTAGGCTTTACGATTTTCACCAAAAAATTGTTGAAATTACTAAAAATTACCACAAAAATGCTTGGGCTACCTGATACAAACACTACAAGGATTTTAAGTAGAGACAACATTCATAATCATAGTCTTTTCTTTAAATTATATTTGTGATAGAAACACCAGTGTGAATAGATCATTTTTGGCCCTGTGCTTATGGATGTAACACAAGCACACAATTTTTTCATAATTTATTTTCTCATGGATTATATTTTTGACCTTTAATGGCTAAGAAATTGACAACACCTTAATTATAGACTATTCATGAGATTGGGTCTCTTGCATGTTAACTTGATTCATGGAATTTTGTTGATGGGCATTGTAAGGTTCCCACACAATGGGCATCATGAACAAAATCTAGTTGTAATACACTTGCTAAACCTTGTGAACCTATCCGTAGGCTATTTTGTAATATATTCACTAAATTCTTGTTTTTTTATGACATTCAATTTTGACAAAAATATTTGACCACATCCAACCTTGATGCCCACATCAATGACATTCACCAAGATATCTTAATATTTGGTCCCCACAAGGGGAACCATTCAAATTACCTTTTGATCAGTTGGAAATGTGCATGTTTTATGGTGCATAGAAATTTCCAAGGGGCCGATGATGTTTGCAAATGAGGTTGCAACTTCACTTGTTGCTTCTTGTGGTTTTTTGAACCTTAAATTATCATGGCATCAACAGTGACGACCTTCCAAAACATATTTCTCATACATGTTAAAGTCTGCTTTTGCAACACCATGAATGGTAAAACATGTTGTGGCTCCAATGCTATAAAGTTGTGTCCATTAAGCCCACAATGAATATTGTGATGAGCTTCAAGTTTCTCAGATGATTTGAAACAAAAATCTACTAACAAAATCTTTTCTCGAAGTGCCTTGATCCTATCCCTTGGGAGCATTTGGCAACACAATGAAGCGCAACAATCTTTGGTTGCCACCGCTTTGATTGATTTTCCCATAAGAAACTACTTTATCCAAGACTCCACCATAGTGCACAAGACCATTGCAGAATTGTACTTGTGGAAACCTTTCTGAAGGCACATATTTGCCAAAAGCTCATTTTCGGCTTCATTGTACTGACAATTCTGATAATACAAAAACATACCATTGAACATAAGTTGACAAAGCCGCCAACAACAAAGAGAGAATCCCCAAGCCTTATGAACCTCCAAATAAATTTTTGATGACATAATGACCACCTGAACATTGTCACATCCCAATTTGATTGTAATCAAAACTGTCGCAACCCTTGCTAGCCCCCTTAAAAATCTTACCAATTTGCAATTCTAGCAAAGGTTACGAGTGCTAACCCTTCGCATTCCGCCATGCTAATGATTAGCTCCTCCTACCCCGGACTTTGAAATTCATAAGAGGGGAACCAACCCTCCCACTTTGCTTTCGGGACTCACCCCTTAATCGGTAACCAATCCTTAGATGTGAACTTCCATCCATGGAAGTCCAAGCTTATGTTGATCATCACATTGCCGAAGCAACACTATAACAACCCGAACCATTCTAAGCAAGTATGGCCTCACATTGGCAGTCCCGGGAAGCACTCCCAGGCATTGTTGTACCAGGGCACTGTCTCGGGATAGCGCCCCACTCAAATTTCCATAACTCCTAGCTCGCACCTCCGATTGAGGTGTTCTTGAGCATTCTAGAATCTATACACCATAAGCTACGCAAAAATCATGGCCTTACCCTTGTGCCTCCTAGTCTCCGTGGTTGGGAGGCGTTCCCAACGCCCGGGGCCCTCGCCCACACTAGGATCACTTGGGCCCTCTCACCAACGGCGCCACAAGTCCCGGGTGTCACTCCGAGGTCCCCCTTGTGCCCATGGTGTTCTGGGCACTCCTCATGGAGAGGTGCGCGAAAAAAACAATCTGTTGGATCCACATTACAACATATAAACTTTGCAACTTTGATTTCATTGACTTTCATGAGAACCATGTCTTTATATTTCCAGTCCAACCGATCACAAGCCAAAATGGGCTCAATGTCTATGACATTGCAAACAAATTTGTGCAAATTATATGTTACAAATTTTCTCTCCAAATGAATGTCTTCATTAGTGGTTTGTATAAAGTCAAGTTTTGGGCCATCGCCTAGCTGTCGAGCTCCAAATCTCTAACTTAGTAAGAATTAGCGGCGATAGGCAGTGAGAAGTTTATTTACAGTGTGAACAAAGGGCTATTGCTGTTCCAAAGCCGTTGTAACCACCTTCTCCTTCCTCGGCTGATAAGAAGGAGACATGCTATTGCCCACCAGGCTATTTACCATTGTAGAATCTGATGTAGTCTCAAGATAGGAGCAATAGGCTTATAGGAAGTTCAAGCTCTCAGTGATTGAGGCTGAACGATTAGCAATAGACAACGCCAAGCAAGAGGTTGGCAGAAGTAGGAGCAGAGCCGAGTGATTCGGACTCCCAGAGGACTTGGAAATTTGACAATATGAGTAAACTGTTTGTGAAGTGCAATTGTCTTTGAAGTGGAAATTGTTTGTCATGTGGTTGTTAATCATTAATAAAGGAAATGTCTTGTATGATTTCTGGCAATAGTTGTGAGCGTTGAAATAGACGAATCATCCGCCAAGCGGGTGAGGAAGAAAGAAGCAATGTCTTTGCAATAACAATGGTCAAAGTTTGAATATGGCCATAAGCAAGAGAGAGACTTCTCTCAATCTGGTGCATAAGTTAAGGGTTATTTTCCATGAAGGAGAGTGAAGGCAATAGCCGGAAGAATGACAAAGAATGCTGGCAAATAGGCAATGAGTGACAGAGGCTGGAAAGTTTGTAACGTCATAAAGGCAAGGCCTTAGGCAATAGGTTGTGTCGAGAGAAGTCAGGTAGTAGGGAGAAATCGGAGAAGGCAAGTAGCCGAGGGTAAGGCCATTGCTTGCAAGGACAGAGAGCCGAAGCGCTGGAGAAGGGCTATCGCCTGTGACCTTTGGCTATCGCCTACATGTAATCAGAGAGGCAAATCACCCGCTGGAAGGGGAAGAAGCTGAAGCATCAAGGAAAGGCTATCGCCTGAGTCATAAGGCTTATCGCCAGTGGAGGAGAGAGGAAGAGTCGTGAGAGAGGGGACAGGTCAGGCCATAGGCTTACAAGTGTTGTCCCTGAGAGAGAAAGAAAGAAAGGTTAGCTTGATAGAGCATAGCCGGATGCCTACTCCGAGACATTACCAGACGTGAAGCCAATGCAGTGAATGCAGACAAAATATAATTAGAAGCAAGCTGTGAGCTGCGAAAGACATTACCATCTCAGGAAAGAGAAGTTGAATACTTAGTGTAAAACATTATCATAGGCAATCCACCTTGAGATTAAAATGGATTAAGGTTTTAATTAAGTAATATCGCCTAAATTGTTGATGCTTTGATTATACATGATCTTGTGGATGTTTTGTGGTGACAAGTTGCCAGATAAGTTGAAGATGAAGATGATGATTACAGTTTTGAGAAGATTGGCCGAACGACTGTAAGTCGGATTAAGATGAATTAATTTGAACTCATTGCAAAGCTTAATTCTTGAGATGCAAAGACGATGTGGCACGCAAAAGACATTACCCCGGACTATGTCCTGAAGAATTGCCCATGACAACTTGCCAAGCTTTTGAGCTTCACGACTGGAAAAGGTCAAAGACGTAGAGTGATAGAAAATTCCCTGAAGATAGGACAGAATCACTCACGACGAAGGAAGCACAAAAGAACCATAAGAGTGGGGAGTAAGTGGAATTACAAAGGAATGAAGAAAAAAAGACCCTAAGTTGTTAATATGATCCCTAATCCAATGTGACATTAGCCCTTATAAACACTATCTCAATCTTCTTGGAGACTTAGTTCTCTGGGTTTGTTATTTTAAGTCATAGAAAAAACCTAACTACAGTTTGCATGTCATGAAATCCACAATCATTGTCAATAATATTTCTAAAAACACCATTAAGGTAACATCATTATGCGCCATTGACCTAGCAATTCAACACAACCATCTTCAGAATTAGTTTGGTTGTGATGATTCAACCAATGATGATGAAGAGAAATCGCGTTCTATGACATTAATATACGATGTTTGCACATAGTGTTTGTGCCTATAGATCATTTGACAACTTATAAAGCTTAAGCATTTTTGTACATGTGGGTGGTGGGTATGATTCATATACATGCGGCTTAAGCATGTGGGAGATGTATGACCATGTCGTGGACAATATTAGGCCACATAGCCTAGCCATGGAGCCCACAAGTCTTTTGCTGTCAACAAATAACGCTTAAACAATGTTCTCTACACTAGGGGATTGATATGATTCATATGGGCTTCATGATTAGGCCACGCGGCCTAAACATTGCGTGGAATGCACATTTGAACCACCCATTACAGTAATCTCCCGCTTATGTACGCACTTTGAACCGGAGCCATTGGTGCGCACTTAGTTGGTAGGTGTGTACTTACTCACATCATTTTCTAAAACCTTTGATTTGATGAATCGCAACAGGTTACTGATGAAACCTGAGATAATGCACTTGATCGAAGCCCAACAATGTGAAATCATTGCAAAGTTGAGCAAGCCGAATGCGTCGAGCAAGAGGGCAACGTTTGATGATGCAAACAATGAAAAATATTGTGTTGTTATGATGAGGACGTTGATGAAGTTCTGGAAACGATGTAAATTAAAAAAAAAAACCACCTATCGATGACAAAATCTAGCCTATCAAGACATTTGGTGAATTTGAAAGTGCTACCAACTTTAAAGGCTTTGAAGCTACACATCACTGTCCTCGACATTAAAGACTAATTGCTTTGCTCCAATGCTCAAACGGAAGCTAGACATATGTATGATGAACTACGACGATTGTTTGAGACGTTTCAACAAAACATTTACAAACTGACTTTCAATGTCAAGCATGAAAAATTCATGCATACGCGGCAAATGATTATGCATGACATGTTCAAACGATAAAGTATGAACCCTAATTTTTGTCAATAAAATTGCGCACTTAATTGGGATGCATACTTAAACGGGTGTGTACTTAAGCAAGAGATAACTTTACATGATTAGGCCGCGTAGCCTGAACCTTCCAATATTTGTGGATGTATATGCATCCAATGGGTTGGGTACCTACTTAAACTCGGAGTAGGATATGACAAAGGTGGAGGGGCGCAAAGGAACCAAAGGCATTGGTGAGTATAACTGTAGTTTCATATCCTCGTTTTCTCTCTTAATATGGTTGCCATTCAACCCACCACTGAAATTTGGAGCCGATTTTCCTTGTCTAAGAGGTTTTGTTTTGTGGGGAAAATAAGCATGAACCCCCCCGCTCCCCCCCCACTCCAAAAATTAACTTTAATATACCTTGCAAGCATCCCATGATAAACTCTATCATAAGTTGTGGTCCCAGGGAGTGCATTATTCAAGTACTGTAAATATATACGTGCGTGCACAAAAGGGGTATTATTTAGAACAAGCATGCACAAAATGTACGTACAATAGACATATTGCTATTAAGCAGGAAGTAGATATACATGAGGCTAGAGATAAGGCTATAGAAAAATATATGTAAAGTACGCGTTTACGCGTTTAAGCGTTCAAGTCAAACCTGGACCAAGAATCATGCGTTTTTTCATCCACTAAGTAACGACTTTATAACTAAAAATCTATGATTTGATATTATACACTGGAGAGCCTTTGCAACTTAGCTTCTACGTGAAGCCTGGAGATCCATCCGCACCTCTTTATCTAAGGTGTATGATGACAGATGCAACCAATTACAATATTTTATCTGGTCAGCAAGGACTGTATTCCCTCGGTTTTGGTTTTGTCGCGCACCTCTCCATGAGGAGTGGCTGAAACACCATGGGCACAAGGGGGACCCCGGAGTGACACCCGGGACTTGTGGCGCCGTTGGTGAGAGGGCCCAAGTGATCCTAGTGTGGGTGAGGGCCCCGGGCGTTGGGAACGCCTCCCACCCACAAAGACTAGGAGGCATGAGGGTGAGGCCATGAGCTGTGCGTAGCTCATGGCGTGGTGATTCTAGAATGCTCAAGATCACCTCAATCAGAGGTGTGAGCTAGGAGTTATGGCCATTTGAGTGGGGTGCTGTCCCGGGACAGCGCCCTGGTACAGCAGTGCCTGGGAGTGATTCCCGGGACTGCCAAGGTTCAAACAGGCATAACTTCCTCAAGACTTGCCCGAATGGGGCAAGCGAGGAGTCCATCGGCATCTACGTGAAGCGTAGATGAGGATGGAGTGGTTGGTTGTTATGATCAGACATCATACAAGGAAGTTATGATGGTCTGAAGCTGCTGGGGGGGTTCTAGGCCCAGCAGCTAAGGGAAAATGTCCACTTGGCCCCAACTCTTGGTAGAGAGACAAGAGGTTGGTTGGCGGTGGGGTAGGGGCTCCGTGTAGAGTCCTAGAGGCTTATATGGGTGAGGTGGTGTGGCCTCACCCACCCGAGGCCGAACGGCACGGCCTCCATGGGCATTGGCCCATTGTGAGGCCATAGTTGCCTAGTATGGTTCGGGTTGTTGTAGTGTTGCTCCGGCAACGCGATGATCAACATAGGATTGGACTTCCATGGATGGAAGTCCACATTGGGGAAATGGGTTACCGATTAAGGGGTGAGTCCCGAAAGCAAAGTAGGAGGGTTGGTTCCCTCCTATGAACTACTGGTCCGGGGTAAGAGGAGCTAACCATTAGCATGGCGGAATGCGAAGGGTTAGCGCTCGTAACCTTTGCTAGAAACGAAAATTGGCAAGATTATTAAGGGACCTAGCAAGGGTTGCGACAGGTTTGGACAACTGGACTGAGGAGGCTTGGATCCGACCAAGTTGGTCGGTTGGAGACGGATGTAGGGAACTTATTCCTATGGCATTCGCGGCGGCCGCGACCATAGCACCATCATCCACGGTTTTTGGATGTAGTGCTATTGTGAATACATTGCCTTATGCTTCCGCATTATTAGAGGAGTCATTGGCATTCATGGGGAGTGCTGAGGATCAACGGGAGATGGCACCTAAGGATTCATTGGTGCGCCATCCCAAGGATCTTCTTCCTCCCTGGCGCAATTCCGTCGAGCTATTATGGAGGTGTAAGGACATTGTCCTTTCTCTCGGTACAACATTATCCATTCGTGATACCTCATCGACGTTGGCACATCCTATCTCATGGCGTCCACCTGGGATTGGCCTTTGCTTGGTGTTACATTGATGACATAATGATCTTTAGTAAAACAACACAAGAGTATGTGAAGCATCTGCAAGTCGTTTTCCAATGGTTGCGGCGGAGGGAATTGCGCTTGTACCATGGGAAGTGCAAGATTTTCCATGTCCGACTAGTATATCTAGGTCATATGATTATTCCAGGAGGCCTTGGGGTGCAGCAAACTAAGGTAGACGCTTTGCAGTAGATCTCGGCACCGGTCGATGTGCCGAGACTTTGTGTTTTCTTAAGTTTGGCAAATTATTTTCGTCGATTCGTCAAGAATTTTAGCTTGATCGCCAAACCTCTCACCATTCTCATGAGCAAGGACCAACCTTGGACTTGGGGTCGTGAGCAACATCAAGCATTTGAGACATTGAAGCAGAGACCGGGTACAGTTCCAATGCTTCAACATCCAAATGTCTCCAAATCCTTCCAATTGCATACGGAACTGGAGTTCATTGGATTTCGGAGCAGTTCTCACTCAAAATGATGACTCTGGTTGGGAGTATGTTGTTGTTTATGCTTCACAAAGCAACAACATTGCGGAGGCAAATTATTCGTCCTACAAGGGAGAAGCTTTGGTGGCGGTGTGGGCTATTGCCCATTTCCGGCCATATCTCTATGGTCAGTGCTTTACTTTGGTGACTGACCATCAACCTTTATGGTGGTTCATGGAGTCGGATAAGCTTACTGGCAAGCTTGTTAGGTGGGTTTTATTGCTCCAGGAATATAACTTTGAGGTGATACACCGTACTGGAATTACCAACTTGAAGGCAAATGGACTCTTACGCAATCCAAGTCCTTCGGTTGAGGACTTGACCGGGGCCAGGTGGCATGGGAATTGTGATCGAGAGGTGATTCCAGGTCGGCATGCGACTGCTTACCTCACTTTGTTTTTTGGCACTTCTGTTGAGGTTTCGAGACAGGGCTCGGATGATGAGACTGATCGACCTCAAGCTATTGCAAATATATGGGAGGATCTTCCCGTATTGCACAAGCTTCAGCAGGAAACCCTTCCCTTGTCTACCCCGACGATGGAAAATAATCGGATTGGACATCGAATAACAAGATTCTGTTGGGAGAACGATTTGTTATTTTGATTGTGGTCGGATGGGACAAGGCATATTGTCCCTAGACCGGATCAAAAGGCCTCCTTGGTGCAACAAATGCACGAAAAACTTGGCCATTTTGGCATACACAAGATACATTTGATGTTGCCATGCTAATATTAGTGGATTAGCATGTATCAGTAGGTAGCAGCTTATGTGGGGAGGTGTGAAGTTTGTGACCAGGTCAGGTCTAGCTTCAACACCTTACCACCTCAATTACAACCCTTACCTATCATGGGACTGGGCTATTGCTGGACACCGGACTTTGCAGGACCGTTGGTTGTCACACCACGTGGAGTAAAGTACGTGTTGGTGATGGTGGAGCATTTTAGCAAGTGCATTAAGCTTGTCGCTCTATCCCAAAATTTTGCAGAGTTGGCCGCGGCAACCTTTTTAGATTGTATGTTGGCACGTTTTGGAGCACCAGTTGAGGTATTGACGCACTAGGGGAGGAAATTCCTCAGTGTTTTTGAGGAGTTGTGCATTAAGGCTCTTATAGATCACCGCACCACCTCTCGAGATCATCCGGAGGCGGATGGCTTGGTGTAAGCCCCAATCACCCCCACCCTTCAATTGCGTCCTAGTCCGGGTGGGGGATCATGTGCCACACTCAAGCATAACATTCACATGTGCAAGCATGATCAAGCAATTGGGAGAAGCGGTGTGTATAACACATTTTTTTCTTTATTAGAATCAATCAAGCATTCACAAATACTTAATCACCATACAACTTCAATTGCTAATGAATCACTTGTACCCACATACCCATTAACCTATTAGCACCACTTCACTGCAAGAGAAGAATGCGCGTGTCTTCCATCTATTTCATCCCACTAACTACCAGCTTATGCCCTATCCCAGCTTCCCACCTTCCGTGCACGCCAACATTACCCTAGCACCTCTTAGGCCATTACCACTCACTAATTGAGTCAAATAACCATCTCAGGTGAGGCCCTGGCAGCCCTTCCCCGTGGTCGTAACTCCTTCCAACACCCTCCAGTTGTCCCTCGTTCACCTGGGAAGCACCCGCTTTGCAACAATCTGCAACGGTGTTGCGATGTAGTCCGGGAGAATGGCTGCAGCAGCTTCGAGGACTAGCGAGTCAATCTTCGGCCAGCACAATGTTTCTTTCCAACTCCGCCCCGCAATATTCTTGGGATCACCGGATGCCGACACCACAATGGGACGCTCCCCTACCCAAAATTTGACCTTCGGCAACTACCCACCTGATCCAGCCAAGTCGGGGGCAGGGAGTTCACTGCATGCGGGGTTCTTCCCGTTTTCCTCACATCAACACTCCTCTCCCGTCGATGACTTCCTGCAACTTCGTTCTACCCTCACCGTCGGTGGCCTGAGCAGCTACCCACGCCCTCCTTGGTGAGCCTTTCCGCGACCATTACACCTATAGCACACAGTCTTAGATGCGAGTTTCCCCGTGGCCCCTCACAATTCCGGCGTCAATTGGCTTCCGCTTCCCCCTGGATGCACTATAGCGGAGTGATCCGCTGGCCCTCCTCGAATCAACGGCTCGGTGCCTCTCTCCTCAGCAGCCGTCCTCTGATCATATTGGAACAGAGGTGCCAGCGGCGCCAATCCTCAACTCCTACTCGCGGGGTACCCCTAACATTGCAACCGTTGGACCACTACTACACCGATGCCCCTCTCCTATCACCCCCCGTAGGTCGCGGTATCATTCATGAGCCGCACATTCCCTTCTCCCCGTTCACTACCTTGAATGAAGCATTTAGACCTCAAGCCACAGGATTGATGCGCTGTGTGATTTACCCATTTTGCGAATTTCCTAATACACTACGTAAGCAAACCTAATACCCCATTCCTATTCAATCTGACTCAACTTGTGATGCCCTTCCAGACCTGAACTTAGAATACCAGTCAATCATGTGCGAGGTTGGCACCAGTCGCGGAACCTCGTCTTCGGTTGTACACATGTAGCACTCCCCTACTGCAGCCGTTCTTCGATGGGTTGTTGCCATGGTCTTCGCCCTCAACATCCTTTGCTCCTGTGACAACATGTTGCCCCTTGGAGTTGCACATTTAAAAGAAAACACGCGGTTGCAGCGTGGCCGCTCCTCCCTTCCTAGTGCTGCTCATTGCCACTCGCTGGATCGAGCCTTTCTCACTCCTTCCATCAGACCGCGCTTGCATTGCAGCACTCACCCAGATCCGGTAATTTTTCCGTCACAACCGCATGACATACCCACGTACCAATGCATTGTCGGAAGAGGAGGCTAGAAGTCTTCACTCCAAGACCCCCTGCCGCTCTCCTCGATGTGAAGTCGCTGTAGCATTTCTTGATGCAGCGTTGATCTCAACCCAACAACATGTCCCCGTTCGATACATCTCCCTACCTAATAGCCAACGATCCCTTTGAGTGCCCTTCTCTCCCTTTCTCTTCCCTCTTCGGGGTACAGATCCTGCTAGCCGCACACGTTCATCCTTCTCATGCGTGAGGCCTTTCACCACTTTACCATCAACTACATCTCCCCTCGACCATCCGCCTACGGTCCCTGAATGTTTGTGTGCACACTTCTTTTGTGCGGCAACACTACCTCTTTGCCTCCATTCTCTCTATTTTGGCAAGGCTTCGCCCCCTCTCTCGAGTTTTCTCTCCTCCTCCACCTTCCTTGTTGCATAATGAGGCTCCTCTCTCTTGCCTCCCGAGACCCCTCCAAGCTTCCCCCTTTTTTCCCGGGTTGCCCGGCATCTTTCAGGCCGCCCGAGAAGAAAAACGGGTTAAGGCTTCTCCCTTTGGCCTTCACCCTTTCAAGCTCGACTTCCCCACTCCCTTAGTTGACTTTTCCTCTCACTAGGCTCACACTTATCTACATATCTTTACCCACCATTAATTCTCCAAGGTTTCTTGCCCTCCCTAACTCTTATTCACCCCTTAACTTAAGTCAACCAAGATTTTAACTCCTCCCCCTTTTTCTTATCTTTTTGACTACTCCCAGAAGCACAATTTGAAGGTTTGAATAATTTTTATGGTTAAATCTTCATGTGGGTATCAATTGTCTGGGTTTCGTTACAAAAAATGGGAATGCTGCAGAGGTACTTGCGACTATTGTATGAGGCTGGATGTGGGAATTCAAGGGAAGTAAATTTCCATTGTTAAGGTTTTGGTAGCAACTAAAATGCGAGGAGAGTAGAGGATAGAGGAGGAGAAGAGGACCGTTCCGGAAGTGGACTTGCAACTGAAAGGGGAAAAAAGGAGGAGGCGGATGCGAAGGCCGAAGCGGGACCTTACTCAAAGGCGGGGGGGGGGGGGGAGGAATGTGGCCTTAATTGATGAATTTAGGTTGGATAATTGGAATTAGGTAGTGGTAAGAGGTAGCTAAGGATGTGCCTTTGGACATTGTAAAAAACTCAAGTGTTTGTGAATGCTTGAAAGGTTAATGAAAAAGTGTTATCCACGCCACTTCTTCCACAATTAATTGGAGTAATGAAATTGCATGTGAAAGTGATGAGTTAGGTATGTGATGGATGATTCACCACCCGGACTGGGATGCAATCAAGGGAGGTGGAAGAGTCTTGCTCACATAAATGGTGCGTTCGCCGGGAGCTCAAAGGGTTGACAATTGTGGGTAGTTGGTGCGGTGAGAGACGATGCGTGGAGAAGGAGGACGTTTTTTCTTGAGGTAAGTGGCCTCACCTGCAGCTCTGAACTTCCACCTTTGCTGATTAAATCGTTGTCAATTATGAAAATAATAATAATAAAAAATAAATAAATCACCCTTAGGCAATTAAGTGTATGTCATGGTTTTACTGTTTACTCCGTGACCACAGTCGACTAGGTGTTATTTTGTCAGTTTTTTTACTGTGGTTAAAATTATATTTTTATTAGATGAATTTTTCAACTTTTTACAACTGCAATTTAGTTATTATTTTGGAGCAGCTGCAAGTAGGTGGGGAGCTAGAGGGGAGTGTGGATTTGCCCCGACCTTCTAACACTCGCACAAGGTGTTAGAAGGACCCCCCTCTAGCTTTTGTGCTAGGGTCAAGTAAAGGGGCCTAGGGGTGAAAGGTGGAGGCCTTCCCACGGTTGCTCTAAGAGCAACCAGTGAGCCCCTAGGCTGAAGGGGAGAGGACAAATGCCCGGGTATGGGACAAGGGCGTCCTCTCCTTCCCCCCCGAACTTGACTTACCACCAAGGTAAGAGCGGCTAGTCTCTTTAAGGTTACTTTCAATTTTTATTTCTTTTCGTTGTAGAACTTGGTGTAAATCGCATGGAAGGGGTCGAGCGGAATGAGCGCGGCACAAGGTGAGCATGCTGACCCTCTTGGGATGGCATAAGAAGAGCACACTAATAGGACAACCAGGTAGAAACACTAAAAATCCACTGGGGTAATTAAAAGTTAGGCCGAAGTAACTTAGGTTTTACCTTAGATTAATTTTCTAAGTTTTTACCTTGGGTAAGTAACTTAGGTTCTTACCTTAGGGTAATGTTCTAAGCTTTTACTTAGGTAAGTAACTCAAGTTCTTACCTTAGGGTAATTTCTAAGTTTTTACCTTGGGTAAGTAGCCTAGATTCTTACCTTAGGGTGATTTTCTAAGTTTTTACCTTAGGTACGTAACTTAGGTTCTTACCTTGGGGTTAAAAACTTAGATTTACTGGGATTCTTCAGAAGTTACTACCAATTACTTAGACAACTTACTTAAGCGAGTAACTTAGGTAGGTGATTAAGAGATGTTAAGGTATGATAAGTTAGAATAGGGGGGGGGCAACAAGGGTTTGGTAGGCAAGGCGGAGCGCGGCGAGAGTTTCACCAATTCTGTGAAAGATGGCATGTCCCAGGTTAGTGTTGGTCCAAGGGCAGTTTTTTGAATGTAGCAATTGCGGGGGAAACCACCCTTCATACGAATGTAGACACCCGATAAAATGATTAGGCTGCCACATCCCGTGGCCAATCCGTACCAACATGCTAGAGAAAACCTTAGAGGGGAGAGGAGACCACACGGAGGGCATCCAAACGAGATCAGGCCGCCAAATTTGTGTTATGAAAAATTTGTATTATTCAACAAAACATTTACAACTGACTTTCAATGTCAAGCATGAAAAATTCATGCATACGCGGCAAATGATTATGCATGACATGTTCAAACGATAAAGTATGAACCCTAATTTTTGTCAAAAAAATTGCGCACTTAATTGGGATGCATACATAAACAGGTGCGTACTTAAGCGGGAGATAACTTTACATGATTAGGCCGTGTAGCCTGAACCTTCCAATATTTGTGGATGTATATGCATCCAATGGGTTGGGTACCTACTTAAATTCGGAGTAGGACATGACAAAGGTGGAGGGGCGCAAAGGAACCAAAGGCATTGGTGAGTATAATTGTAGTTTCATATCCTCGTTTTCTTTCTTAATATGGTTGCCATTCAACCCACCACTGAAATTTGGAGCCGATTTTCCTTGTCTAAGAGGTTTTGTTTTGTGGGGAAAATAAGCATGAACCCCTCCACCCCCCCCCCCCCAACTCCAAAACTTAACTTTAATATACCTTGCAAGCATCCCATGATAAACTCTATCATAAGCTGTGGTTTTTGAAAACGAGTGAACTACATGTATTTTCATGAAACGCATGACCTTAATTAAAAATATGGGCATAGCATTTAATTGAGCGATAGTTGTGCTCAAGAACTTAGTGAAGGAGTTGGAGCGAGCTTATTTGCCAATAAAACCCAAGGAAGGGTATTCTACACTGAAGGGCATTTTTGTAGTGGCTCAATTCATTGATGGATTGTTGCAAAAATGGATTCTAATTACCATTCCTTAGCATGCCATGCCAACATTAGGACCTAGCAAGAATTCAAGACCTACATTGATGATGGTGGATTGGGGAGGGCACCGACAAAAAAACTAAAATAATTAGAGGGGAAGATTTGGAAGATGCAAAAAGACAACTTGTAACGCAATCAAATGAAGCAAACAAAAGAATGCAAGAACATGGATGAGCAGAAAAACAAGAATGACAAGGGCAATTCCTCCACCCAAGCCAAGTGCCAAATTTCCAAGGAACATGAAAGAGGTTGCTCTTTCGTTACAAAAAACACCTCCCTCCGCAACCAAAAACGTTCTTTTTGAATCACCCGATAGAAACAAGGAAACATTCCATGTAAAACCACCAAATGAAACCCTACCATAACAAGCCCTTAGGGAATTAGATGTAGTATTTGGATTGCTAAATAAATATTTTTAAGTGGTTCAACATGTTAGCATGGCACCACTTTGTTGCTGGAAAGCTTGGTGTTAAAAACAACCTTACAAATGTCTACAAAAGAGGCAAGGGACCAACTGCAAGAAAACTAAAAAAAAAAATTGGAATTTAAAGCAACGGACATGAGTACACAAATGATCGAGCACCTCACCGAGGCTCTCAATAATCCAAAGAAGATAACTGCAAATAAAATCCACGTGTTTGCAGAAGCCCAAGACCAATTAAACCGAGCAATCCAAGCCGGGGACATGGAAGAAAAGATTGAGGCATGTGAGCCCAAAATGGTGCCCACATGTGGTGATTAACTCTTCGAAACCAATTTTAGTTTGACTTTGATGTGTTATGATTATTCACAAAACATAAAAAGAGTGAAGTGTGGTGTGGATTTAAGTTTAGGCATTAAGTGGTGTTGTGTGATTATTTCAAGGTTTGATTTCGATAGGAGAATGCCTTGATTATGTAAGTAGGGGGTAAGGTGAAGCAAGGTGAGCTCCGCGGGTTAAATGCCCATTTTTGGATCCACCTTGTTAGTTTTGGAAGAAGGAAGCTTGGTGGAAGGGGATTAGTCCCTACTTTAGAGGTGAAGGTTAAGGGATTGTGATTGGAGGTGCTAATCCTCTCACCCTATCCTCACCTCTCTCTCCCTCTCTCCCTCTCTCCCTCTTTACTACTTAAGGTGTTTTCTCTCTCATTTTCCTCTCTCTCCATCAAACGCTCTCAAGGGAGCAAGCTCTTAGAGCTTGAGACAATGTGTGGGGATTAGGTAGCCTTTTAGTGGAATTAGTGGGTGGGATTAGTTCATTATAGGAATAGATTAGTTTATTGATTAAGGCACAAAGAGAAAAGATTGAGTAAAAGCCCTTGGACTGGGAGACTTTACTGCTGGGACCGGTTAGATGAAGGCCCCTGGACTGTGAGACTCTGCTGCTGGACTGCAGCTGGGACCGGTTAGACGAAGGCCCCGAGACTGGGTAGAGACTCTGCTGCTGGACTGCAGCTGGGACCGGTTGGACGAAGGCCCTGGAATCTGGTTTAATTAGCTGAGGCTGACTGCATTAGACAACCGCAGCCGGGAGCTCGTTTCATTAGCCAAGGCATAGTTTAAGTGGGTGGCATTACCAAAATAATCATAAACGCATTAGATCATCTTAGATTAGATTAGTTTATAGATAAATGTTAGATTCATTAGGTTAGGCAGTGTCATGTGTGGTGTCACAAGTGATTGTGTTCAAATATTGACTATTGAGAAAAATGTTTTTTAACACTTGCACTTTTTTTTGGTCAAAATAAGATCACGTGTGCAACGAATGGAGAATATGGAGGATCCTGGCAAGGGCAATACAAGGGAAGTAAAGATCAAGGGTGCTAGGGGAATCTCTTTAAGGGCATGCGTGGCCAAGGCCGCGGGTTGGACCCTTGAGAAATCAAATTCCACCACACGCCAAGAGATTCAAAATAATGTAACAAGTTGAGTTAAGATAAAGTGAGTACCTTGGGCATGAGAGCCACATAGCAATTCACATTATGATGTTATGAAGTGAATGTGATTCTCAAAACCATCACCCGGACTAGGACGCTTAAGGGTGGTGGGTTTGGCCTCACAAGGCACATAAACAACATTTGGCAATGCTCAATCAAGATGCCAAGCCAATAAAATACTAAATAAAGACTATTAAAAGGAAAAACCACGAGGCTGTAAATAGCAGTTCAATGGCTACATAACAAGTGGATGGTTGCGAAGCTCAAATCAAGGAAGGCAAGCTTACCAAATGAAATTGGTAGCAGTCATCGATCTCTGCAAACAATTGAATCTTAAAGGTGGAAGGCAAGATGGAAGCAAAAAGACACGCGTTGGCCGAGCAGCCAAAATGCGATTGAGAGGCTTCAACGTAGATATGAGGAAACAATAGCAAATTTGGAAGGATCTTTGATTGAGGCAAAGAGGCTATGGGTGAAATTTATAGCGGAAGGGGTGGCCTCAATAGACTCAATAGAGTTGCAGGGGGAGATTACTACCCTTAGAACGAGATTTAGCAAATTTGATGAAATCTGTAGTGTTAAGGTTAACCCTCAAAATAGGTTAAATGATTTCAATTATTTGGTCTAGAGTTACTTTAGAACCAACACTCACTACATCAACCTAAACCATGGAAACAAACAAAAATAACACAACAAAAAACAAGGAAGATGAAAAGGGTTGAATGAAGGACTTGTTTGGTTTCAAACCCTTTTTGAGGTTTGAAAAGAGATAAGGTGGACGATTCGCATGACCATGATAGGCATGATTGAGTAACAACCAAATTTCAACTCCCAACCAAACCTCAGTATCTTTGAAGCCCCAAGTTTCAATTCAACCTCAATCCCTCAATTTCTTTCAATTTCCAATTTTATTAATGAATGTCACAAAAACCCTTGAACGCATGCCACAACAACTAGAGGGCCTTTAACATTGATACAAAGCTTGAATTGGAGCACCTATGATAGAAACCACGCACAACAACCAAAGCGTTGAAACATACGGAGCATGTACTCAACTACCACAACAATTGGAGGGTCTTAAACCTTGAAATCACAATCAGTAATCCAACATTTGCAGTACAAACAATGGACAACAACCATAGCGTCCACAAAAACTACAGTTTGCCACTCAACGTCCACATAAACCTTCAATGTGACAATTAAGGTGAGCCCCAAATCCTAGCTTCAACGATATTGAGTCCAAATCACTCATTTTGATTTTCATCCATGTATTTTGGTTTTTCATCCATGTATTTTGGACTTAAGTTGGTGGGTTTATCATCCATTTCACACTTGAGTTGCTAGGAAGGTTCCAATTTGGACCCCTCTTAATCTATCTTAACTATAATCAACATTAGGTTGTATTTACAGATACAAATACTATCACCTATTAATATTAACCCTACCTAACTTATAATTCCCTGTGGATCAAATAATATATGTTTTGTTAAAATTAACATTGTATAAAATATTATGTAATGTGATTTCATGGCATACTATTATTCTAATTCACCTAGTCTTTTCATATGACACATGTGACCCCACTGAGCAAGTTGGACAAGCTTGCATGATTGTTGAAGGACACAATGATTGTAGGATAAGTTGCCGAAGGAGGAAAATGGGTTTTTTCTGCCCTTGATATAAGGAAGAACGCCCAACCCTTGAAAACCAATTCGGCCTCACCCTTGCATGTCACAATTCAACATTCAAAGAGAAACCCTACCCTCCCCTCACCCTCGCATAAAACTTAGAAAAAATCCATTTTTGGTCAGGCTATAGCTAGAAGATGTGGCTTACAATGCTCTTATTTTGTGATGCTCACCCTAACTTTTTCATTGTGGTAGATTATCCTTTGATTCAAGATGGAATCATGGGTTTCTTCAATGATGAGGGTGAGAAATGCAAAGTCTTTGGATGCCTGGGGCTTCGTGAGGTTCACATATTATATAATAAATTTTCTTCAAAATTGTTCTAAAGAAGCTATGCGCATGGCTATCTTTGAGGACATCCTCTTTGAGATGTACCCGAAGGTTCCTAGCTTGTGTGATTTTTTTATAAAAAAATTAATTTAAAAAAAAATTCTATTATCATATCTCCACCCTTAAGATCTAATGCAGAAGTTTGATCTCCTCTTTGAGATGTACCTATATGAAGCATGCCCAACTTCTAGTAACTAGGTTCGTGCCTACGTCTGGAGGATTGGATTATTTGTTCCTAGAGGGATCTCCAGGTAGTGAATTCTTGCTACGCATGCAATTCTTGCTTCACTTTTATTTATGGATTGAAAGCCAACATCAAAGTGGACATTGATTTGGAATCCTTTGGATATACATGACTCTTGGATGTGATTCTTTTTGGTGTGGCATTTGTATGAAGTGGAAGAATTGTCTTGGTAACACATCTTGAAGTTTGTTGCAATACCATCTCTAGTTGATTTTTGGAAATGTGTCTTAGTGTGCAAAACTTTGTGGCTTTGCTTCGGGGTGTACCTAGACATTCAAATTCAAAGTTAGTATGCATTTTTTTAATGGTATTTTACCTCTTTCTAGGGCAATTGCTTCATGGATTTGAAAAACCAAATAGCATTTGTGCAACAATGTTGATTATAAGCATGGTTTTTTAGCTCCTTGATTTGAATGTTGCCTTCTTCATGGTGCATGTAGGGGGTCGTTTTTCTTTGTCCTATCATTATTCATTTATAATTATTACTATTATTATTATTATATTTAAAAAATCTCACTTTGGTCGGAGATGGGGTCCTCCATGTGGAAGATTTTGTATGGAATTGTTGGTGGTGTCATGTGCTGCTCCAAATTGTCTTTAGCTCCCAATTGGACAACTTTGGCCAAAAAAAAGTAATGTAGGGAGATAATGAAGGAATCCTCAACATCAAACCCCCCTCCTTCAACAATATCAACATGGCTAATGGGTTGGAGATGCAATAACACACCATGCCGATGCATGGCCCCACTTGGACCCGACACATTATGCATATTAAGAGCCCCAAATCAAAGCCAACCACCACTACTCTCATGCCCATCCAACACAATATAGTTCATTGAATTCACATATTTCCATGGGCTATACCCATAAATTGCAATAAAAATCAAACACAAACGATTGAAAAAAACTTTGTAACAACAATCACATGTGGTCCAACATTGTTGATCGAAAATTTCTCTCAACCTTGAATGTGCATCCCACTACGCCAACAATGGCCATACACAACGTGACCCCAACAACCATATCCGATGTGTTGATTGAACTTAAACCCGGTGTGCTTGAACCCAGTGTGCATGAACCCAACATGGATGAGGATGTTGAAAAACATGGCAACTGGTTAAACATGGATGAAATTCAACCACCCGTTTCTCATATATATCCATCCCCCGATGACGTCCCTTTCCTATGCTATCGATACCAAATCAACAATCCATAGAGACTACACCATCAATTCCCTTTCCACACGGCAAGGGCCCATCCAACATTGTGGCATGTCCAAGTTTATTGTGAAGTAGACCATTGCATTTGCTAGGTGGTCAAATGATGGACTCCAACTCGGAGGTTACCTTGGCATAACACATTATCCGGCGGACCCCAACAATAGCTTGCATGGGCACGCGGCTGGTCAATGCCATCATCGGCATTTGTGCCTTTTCACCCACCCTGGCCCGGCCACCCCTTAACATTTCTTTGATACGGTTGTTTGTCCACCGACGGATGGAATCATGGATGCTTGGGATCCAAACCAATAGTATCAAATGGGATACCAACTGTTGGTACTCAACCTAGTCGACTTGGGAGGACGGCAAACAATGGTCAAGAATCCGACTCCCAACTGATGATAATGCGAGCATGTATGATGAAACGGATGTAGGTGAAGTTCCAAGTGATAGTGACTACCATGCGCTTCCCCTTAGGATAGCCATGGGGGGGGGGGGGGGTCACAAAGGACTAGGAATTTGGTACCTCAAGACGACGGCAATGAATCTCCACGAGTTCATATTTGTGGGAATGCTGACTATCTCATAGTATGTATTGGGTTAGATTGGATTGGATTTCAAAGTATTTTGGATTGTGTATGAGTTTAATGATAAGTAACATATTTCACATGGTTATTCACAATGTATCCACAATATTCCTATGTACAAGTAAGTTTGGACCTAGGTGTTAATGTGAATCGCATGAACACCAAAGGTTGCCTAAGGTGCACATACATGGATTGAACCATTGCTAGGTGATTGGTTGTAATCAAACATTAGGCCTACGCGTGACCTTAGTGAATTGACACCAAAGGTTGCCTAAGGTGCACATACATGAATTGAACCATACCTAGGTGGTTGGTTGTAATCAAACATTAGGCCTACGTGTGACCAAGCAAACATGCATCCATACAAACATGCATCCATGCATACAAAGGGTATGGCCAATGCAAACTTGTAGTGAACTCAAAGGTATAATGCGAAGACCATATATATGATGGATGAAGTCATTTTTACATGCGGGCGCACACATTGCACATAGTGCCCAAAATCTACCTCCACCACTATAAAGTGTTTTGTTGGATGAAATCAACGAATGAAAACAATATTACATTTTCATATTGCATATATGTTCATGGCAAAAATCTTTTGGAAGGACAAATCCAATTGTTAGTGCATTGCCAGAGTTCGAGACAAGGCCCATCTAGCTGGAGCCAATAGTCCTTGTTATTGATGAGTTTGTCCTGCAAGCACTCAAGTTTTATGATCCCTAGATCATTTAATCGAGCATGTTGAACCCGCCATTGAATTGGGATGACTATTGGGTGCGCCAATACCCACGGATTTATTTGTCAAGCAATAATGTTCCGCTCTTTTCTTAGAATCTTTAGCCAATACAAATGTTAAATTCATTAAGAGCCAATCAAAATGCATTGTGTACTTCCCCCATGCCAAAACGAAGGCGCTAAACCTTGTTAACTCCCATGTATTTATGAATATGTAGGAGAACCATAAAATCACTAAGCATGTCATCCATTTCAATTATGTTGATGGCAAGTGGATTGCCTGGCAATATTGGCTCCATCAACTTTGGCATGATATGATCTTGCACTATGTGGTCATGATGATTTAGGATAAACGTATGCTCCACCATCTTGGAAAAAAATATACTTGCCTAATATACACTAAAATCACCGACCCTCCAACCTGTTTGTTCTCCGTATGCAAAGCTTGCTATAACAAACTAAGACAATGGAAGACTTAGAAACAAGGCCAATGTGAGGTGGGGTTTACTAATATAAACCCCCATTGTAATGATTATGAACAATTAATATGATGTGATTAAGCTAACATCCCTTTTTGCACATTTTAAGCTCTTTTGGCAACCTTTAAGCTCCCATTGAATCCAAATAGTCATCTTATCCCAATCCATTTATATTTTGAGCGTTCTTTTTTTTAGCGGAGGCTTGCAATGGGCAAGGGTAGAGAGTTCACCTTTAAGGAGAAGCTAGAGATCATTTCCCTGTGCAATGTACCTCGCTAATAGTTCATAAAAACAATCATTTATTGAGTAAAGCTCACCTCCCAACCTAGAGACACACCACAAAACATAATGTGTGTTCTCCTTCCCCTGAGCCATATCTATACATAGTATCTATGAGGTACTTTTAGAAGTCTCAATTCTTTCTATACATAGACTAAAGTCTCCTTATCTATATGCTTAAATCACTTTCCCTTTGCTTTCCATAGATAAGAATCATCCAACTTCTCGTCCCTTGAAATCTCATTCATCCTCAACAATACATTTCCCAATTAGTCCATTATACCCATTATGAAAGTTTGGTGGCTTCAGGGATGAAAATTAGTAAAAAGACATTGACAGAGTGGGCAAATGTCAAACTTGATACTTGAGTTTTGCAGATGACTATTGGTAGAGTCTTGAAGAAGAAAGACTCACTTACCACTTATGATGTGGGTCATTTGGTTGATTCAAAGCGCACTAGGAAGGTGCAGTGTCCCGAAGTGGAGCAAGCTACTTTTAGCTGGTTTACAACAATGCAAGAGAAGGGCGCAACTATATCCGATGATCTGTTGGTAATTGCAGCACATTGAATCTATGCTTTGCAACCTAGAGATCCTAGTGAGAAGGAACTCCAGTTTTCACATGGGTGGGTCACCAAATTCAAGAAGAGGTTCAACATCAAGGCATACACGCGTCACGGTGAAGATGCTTCTGCTAACACTTCAGCAAAGGTATTGAGGAGGATGGAGGAGATCAGAGCTATTGCATCCAAATACGATAGCGATGATGTTTTTAATATGGATGAGACGGGTATTTTTTACAAGTTAGAGCCAAATTGGACGTTGGCTATGAAGAGACGATCTGGGAAGAAGAAGCAAAAGGAGTGGATTACCGTGGCGCTCACTGCAAATGCTACATGTACCATTTGCTTTCCTCCACTGATTATTAATCAATATTTGAAGCCGCGGGCCTTTACATCTAGGAAGATTTGCTATCCAAAGAATCTAGGTATTAAGTGGGCCGCTAATAAGAAGGCGTGGATGACTACAATCATTTTTGAGCAATTTATACTAGATTCTGAGAAGAGGATGGTGTTGGCACAGAAAGAGAAGGCGTTTTTGCTCCTAGATAATCTTTGTGGTCTTCAAGTGCCAAATGTAGGTTCACGTTTGAGGGTCACACGATTAGAATTTCTACCTCCGAACACCACATGTCGTTTTCAATCCATGGATGCAGGCATTATTGCATCTTTCAAGGCACAATACCGAAAGTTGGTGATTCAATATCAGATAGATTGTTTTAGTGCAAACAAGGAGTTTGCAATTGATATATATCAAGTTGTTGTTATGGTTGAGCGGGCATGGCATGCGGGAGTTACCACATCAACAATTCAAAATTGTTGGAGGCACACGAGTGTTTTTTCAATCTCTATTGAGAGGGGGATAGAGGAAGCTAGGCGCTTGATAGAGGTTGATGAAGTTGCTACTCTATTTCATCAACTGACGTTGTTGTCTTTTGATAGTGAGGTGGGTGACGTGATGAATGCTCATGAATACCTCAATTATGAGATGGAGTTTGATTTAAACAACCCCCATGAACCTACCGATGAGGAATTTTTGGATATGTATTCCTCAAAAGATCGAGAAACTGATGTTGATGAGGTTATGGTTGATGTGGTAAAAGAAGTTGTAGGATTGAGTGTTGCTGAGCGTTCTCTAGAGACTTTGAAGAAATACTTTGAAAAAATACCAATTGATGCCCTATCACACATCAGGAGCATTCAAGG
Source organism: Polytrichum commune (assembly GCA_950295325.1). Taxonomy (NCBI): domain Eukaryota; kingdom Viridiplantae; phylum Streptophyta; class Polytrichopsida; order Polytrichales; family Polytrichaceae; genus Polytrichum; species Polytrichum commune. The sequence goes on along the minus strand of OX485806.1, from coordinate 50,464,182 downwards.
GGTCCAGAAGGAAGTTTCATCCCATCATTTGGAAGCTTCTCGTCAGACTACTATAGACTCTTTCTTTTGGTTAGTTTAGTTGGAAGAATCTCTTCAAGTTACTACTATATATATAATTTTTTTCAATTAGTTTAGTTGAATTATGTATTATCATTTGTACTTTCATTTTTTATTTTTATAAAACGTTATGTTCTTCATTTTCATAATTTCTATAAATGTTATTAATCATCGGTATGAATTCTATAAGTGTTACTTGTTATAATTCTATATATGTTATTTTTTTGCTACTCCCGACTTGTAACATTTATAGAGCCCTGACTGTATTGGGTGTGCAAGATTCTTTCGCTAAAACCCAAGGACACTTAACTTTGACATTACGGTCTTTGGAGAACGTAATATTGGAAATGCATGGGTACCTAACCCATACGCCGTACGGTTTTCCGAGGGAATTCTTCGAACTACAAAATCAACACACTAGATTCTAGAAGTAAACCCCATGGTAATTACATACATGTGTGCCTTATTAAAAAAAAAAGTTCAAAGTCTACTTGGAAGTTGCCATCACTCAAACAAAACACATGCATAAAAATCTAAAGCATTCAAGTTCTAGAGCTAACCTAGTCCCCCTCAATTTTAAGATTTGTGTCAACCTGTCAGTAGCGGGTAACACCCTCTAAGGATGAAGAAACCTCCCGGCCATTAAGGCGACCTGAACACAAATACATTCAGAAGGGTTTACTTGGGATTTGGTTTGATGCTAGTAGATGCATATGTCACATGTGCCGTCCCAATTACTTCATTGCCAAATAACTCTTTCAAAAAAACAAGTTAGGAAACTTTAAGCTATGAATGTCACCTACGCTCTTAGAAAGATGAGGTCTTATTGGAAACTCATCATAATATAGCCATAAGAGTCAAGAAATTAAAAACCTTATTTCCTTTGTAGCTCCTTAACCCCTATAAGACAAGCATAAACTAATCACAAAAGTCTGGGTGATTTATACAAGACTGAATATTCATCATCAAATTGCAAATATTGAAAGGCCAAAATTTCTAAAATATACGTAACAACCCTTTTAAATTAGGCGACTTGTCGCAAAATTTTGGCGCTCAAAACGGAAGATAAAATATTCCAATGTTTTCCCATCTAGGATGTCATGCTAGACTCCAAAATATCATAAAACATGGATGAAATTGTCAAATTGGGATGAATGTGCTCACATTTAGATGGAACTTTGTGTTTTCATCCATATGTGGCTTCGTCACCCCATCAGTTGTCGCCAGTGTGGTTATCCCGACGGTTCAAAAACACAATTAATGAATACACAATGAAGATAAAATCACATAAAACCAACATGTTTACGGCCATTAGAGTATATCAAAGTTGGTCTTGATCAATCACCATATAAGCCTTTTTGAAGGAAAAATTGATGTTATTATTATTTATTTATTTTAATGTTATTTTTTAATGTTTTTGGGTGGGAGGGCAGGGGTGGGTGGGGTGACCTTTTTTAAGTTGTCTGATTAAAAAAAAATTAAAGCAATTTTTTTTTTTTTTTTTTTGTTGACCATCTTAGGATACCAATTTGGCTTCTTGCCACGGCCTTGTGGTCTATGGCCATGGCATCCTGGGTCTTCGGTTTCCTAGTCCTTGGTATTCACCAATTTCATCCAGGTTGTCATGAAGGTGACCAAAACCACCAATTTACCTTAAACATGTAAATGAACACAACATGGACAGGTGAGAACATTTTTCGGTACTTGATCACGTGAGTTTTGTCCACTGCATGACAATGTTTAGCCATGGCAATATGGTCTTTGGCCGCGCCTTTGTGGTCTTTTCTTTTCTTTTTCTTTTTCTGGGTCTTCGGCTATGGTGTTTGCCGACAAATCCCACAACATGGAAAATTTGTGGGCTTTGGCCATCAAAAAGTCAATCATTTTCATAATGAGCACAACGTATGGCATACAGGGCATTGTGACTGTTGGCCACAACTCCATGTTCTTTCGCTTTCTTGTCCTTGGAATCCACCAAATAGCATTCCAAACTATGCGCATTCAAGAGTTGTGCCAGTCTCCGCCAAAACCCATATTCAGTCCACCTGAGAGGGCCAAGGTGCAAGGTTATCCAGCAACACAAGCTGCCATTGAAGAAGCTCCATTGGGGTGAGGTTGTGGAAGGGGTTGTGTAAACATCCAGGTTTGGGTATCAATTGGTGCCACAATCCCACTGGAGCTCCAGTCCCAGAGGAGATTGAACTACAACTTAGCCAACTCAAAGTGCACAGTGTGCTCAAACGGAGGTCACCACATGGTCAAGAGGTCTCCTAGGCGGGGGATCAAGTCATGGCAGAGGCAGAGCTTATGTGGATCATCCACCCCTCATAACCATTTGGCCCAATTGTCGTTACGATCAGTACCAGCTTTCCCAAGCAAGGGAGGCGATGTAACAGGTGGGCGCCAGGGCAAGGTGATTAGCTCTTCGACGTTGGGAGAGCGGCACCAATCTCAAATGACCCCCTTGGTCCACAACCCCTGGACCTTGCGTGTATACTAATTCCCCTGCATCTTCATCATACCTGTCTACAAAGATTCCTCTCCAGGTCATCATACGTGAGCAAGCCCACCATGACGAATTCACCTACTCCCCTGGGCATCCGGATATCTATCACTAGTATTCCTAGGCCCTTATTACAAATAGCCATCTTGATTGCCCGTATTTGACGATTTAAAGCCTGACCAACCCTTGGCCTGAGAGACCCTGAGATGAACGTGCCTCAGCCTGAGACCCTTTGCCACTCAAACGACAAAGCAGCATGAACAACACTCTCACGCACCATTCAGTCTCAACAAAACTTATTTCTTGAAAGATTTGGCTACATCAGGTGATGGATGCACTAATTAGGTAAACCGTGATTGTTGTTGATTTTCCCAACATACATCCCAGGTATGACATTTGAAATCAGATTGGATTCATGACAGATATTTCCTTTATCCTCTATTCTTGCAAAAGACAAAATTCCATTCAGAGTAAGGTATTTTATACATGAATGGCTGCAAGGCAAAAAAGTTATCGCTAGATTGCACGGAAGCATGTTGTAGTACACATAGGAAAAGAAAAATTTGAGGATCGCTTACTACAAAATTGAAATTCAAAAAGAGTTGTGACGCTAACAGTGTTGATCACCATGGGCTACTGGGCACACCAGCTTGGATACCCGCACATTCTTGGAAGAGCTTTTTCCTTTTGTGCAAGGTAGGGCATACTTTGAGTAAACCATCCAGAAACCGAAAGAGCTGACCCTGACCAGCGGCCATGGCCTAACCTGCATGTGCAAATAATTAGCTCGCGATGGATGGGATGGTTGTAGATGCTGGCACATCTTGGGTCAAAGTGGCTTCTGAATGAACTGATCAGCATGTCTCAGCCTATTCTGCAGAATCCTTTCAGCAGATACCGATTGGTTTGGGACCAGATATTCCAACACAGATTGATGGTCGGGACCTTCTGGTTGCACACTCAGCAGTTTTGATGCACAACCGTTGGATGTTGGTCAGATCCTTCAGAAGTTACTCTTCAACCAGGTGTCCCAAACCCATGAAAACCAGACCTACTAACTCACAAAGTCAAGAATTGCTGCCTACTGTAAGTGCAAAAACCAGCGAGAGGTGAATCTCAAAAGGGGTTTCAAACCCTGACAACTTCAAAACTGAAATTTCCACATATATCCATCTTGCTTGAAACATTTGCAACTTACAGCTTGCAGTGCATTGACCAACTCCAGAGCCATTCTCCAGATGGGTGAAAATTCTCCCAAAGACTGTTGGTTGACAGGAGTGATCTATAAAGCAGCATCCTGTACCACACTTCATGCTGCTGTCAACAATCTCCTACTTCTGCTCCCTCTCATTCATCCTCTGAATCGGTATCTGTGACAGGTGGACGCCAGAGCCATTTACGACAATTATGAGCACCACAATAGCATTTTATATGTGTGGAATCATTTCCTTGGTTGTCTGAGAAGGTCTGTGATTGCTGCTCCCCGTCCACACCCTTGTCCACTTCATGATTGTGCATACCATAATTGTAATCATAAGACAACTCTTCACCTGCTTCAATATCGCGCATAGCATACATTCCAATATGTGAAAGCCACTTGTTTGTGGTTTCTACATAAACTCGATATATTTTCAAATTCGCATCGCAACTGTACCACAAATCACCACAAATCAAGTTAGTGAAAAGCTGTGATAAGCAGAGTCTGCCCTATATAGGACCACCTCTTGAAACATCAGGATCGGGATTGAAGCTTTTGCATAAACTACCCTGCTCTTCACTCATCACACACTGAATGCTACATACAGAACATAGACAAAATTGCACTGCTGTGAATCCCACATATCAAAGCCAATTCGAAGTCAAGGCGAGGGAATCTCTTATTTTCAAAGCGAAGCGGCTAGAAACTGCGAGGTACCTGTGATTAATGAACCGAGCAACATTGGATGCATGAAAGCCATCAAGTGTGAAGACTGGCTTCCTTTTAGATTCCGGATAGTCCAAGTCATAAAGGTAGCTGATGCAACCAACACCAAAGTTATATTTCCTGAACCAAATTTCTAAAAACTTGACAAAGATTCGGATCTTTAGCTTTTGTAGGGGAACTTATAATCCAGCGGCTTAACTATAATCCTATGGCACTTATAAGTACAACAATCATCTTATGTTATACCAGAGGCTGCCCACTGGAGAGAAATGCATCCTGACATAGGAACATTTGGAGAGTATCATCAGCACCAACCATACACCTGTCTAGACATTACTAACCTCCGTTTTAAATCATCATAAATCTGGCCAAATTCATGAGCTTGATCCTGTGTCAGCATTTCTCCAACATACTCAATGACAAAGCGCCCCCTGCTTCAAACCACATCAATACTCAGACGACTGTCACCATACGTTCTTGTAGGGAGGACTCTACATTGCAATTTTCACATACACTCTTGTGAAAAAGTACCTCACCTAGGTATTGTAACTAGGGTGCGGACAGCCCACCCTTTGTTGACAGTTTTGTACAGTTCAATCGGGGTTCTCAGTCCCCTTTGCATCTCCCTATTGATACATGAATCACCACAAGCACACCGAGGATTGCACTCCACCAGTTCATTGTAGTCTGTTCCGATCTGTGTTGGCAATAATTGAGCGTTAAAATCACTTTACATCCTGTAAACAACTGGACGTCATCCAGGCCAAGAACCAAAATCAGCATCTGATGATACAGGTTTGAAAAGGTAGTGCTCAAATTTGGTTACACCTATTTGCATCAACTAAATTCAAGGGCATATGGCAATATGGTAGCAATAAGACTTTAATAACTAATTCAATGCCAGTTCATCCATGGGTCATGCTTTGGTCCTACAGGATGTGATAACAGCTTTGGCAAACCTCAAATCTATAAATGGATACTCTGAAGTTTTGTTCATAATAAATATGAGGTTTAGATTGACAAGAAAACGAACTCATGCCAACCCACACATTACCTCCCAATCCCACCAACCTCCTACTTAGAGTACCCTATTCTCCGTCCCTCCCATCACGACCAATGGTTCACTAAAGAAGTTCTGCAGTTTCTGGAAACCGCACAAAAAGGAGAAGTATGTGCTTCAATCACATGAGCATTTAGAGTCATTCGAGACAAACTCCATCAACCGCATTATTCATAGTCATTCTCTTCATTAAGCTCATCCATTTTCCTCAACTATATGCTAAGCCCTTACTGCATGTTTTGCAAAATGCATAAAATTGTGGGTATTCCTTAAGATGGTGAAATGTAGCCCCAGGAACTGACAAACCATTCCAGGGTGTCTGTCTTGACTTCATAGAAGTACCAAACGGAAAAAGAAAAGGTCCTGTACGAACCTTTGAAGCAGACATGTTGACCGCTAGCTCACATAAAGACCATCGCCAACAACAACGCATGTGACCTCTCATTTGATTCATGACATTTGCATATACAGACCTTGGAATTGGGATTAAGAAAAAGTAAACAGTGCCTGCTTGCCCTAGCCAACAACAAATTTCACTCAGCGGTCTCCCAGTCCTGTTGTTTTCCACACAATACAAGAAAACTGCAGTAGACTGCAGAGTCAAGTTCCCAAGTTCGGGGCACTATTGTTGTGATGAAGATGGCCTCTAGGTTTCAACTGAGCCCTTTCCCAAGATTGACACTAGAAACTTTCATGAACACCTTCACTGACCACAGGCATGAGTACTTTTGAGGTGCATGCTTCCTGTGAAGATTGAGATATTAGTGAAGGTAAAGTACCGTTCCAGCATTGTGTGGAGGAGGAATTAGATCACTGACTGCTTACTATAAGATGCTCACAGGCTAAAGTGGACAGACTCCAAACGCATGGTCTCTCCAAAATCCACCAATTGCGAAAATTTCCATTATATGGAAATTGCAGGTGGAGAGATCTTCAACAAAACAAAGACTACCGCCAAGAGAAGTATCAGTGAGATGGCGTCCACTTAGATACGCAGTGACAAGTTCGGTACCTTACCAAGAGCCGAGCATATTTATCGTATGGTAGGCGTCCGTGCATTCGTTCCCTTTGCCAGTCCTCTCGAAAGTCATCCTCGCGACGATGGAATGGAATATGAACAGAGAGGGGAGCTGTTGGGTCATCAAGATCATACTTGGCACACCCTTTACAAGATTTGGCAAGTTTCTTAAGAAGCGGATGTGAACAGCCATTGCTGCCCAACGGCAGCCCCTGGTATCTGCACACAACAAGATCATAACAAAAGGATTCAATGGTTATTGATACATAAACAACTGAACCCTGAGAAGAGCAAATGGAATGCTTCCAAGCAAATCTATAAGATACTAAACTTCTCGGCAACTGTTTACACCTCTCAACAAAATCAGGAGTGTATACATGACAACCTCCTCAAACACTTGATTTGCAAGCCCCCTTTCAATATTGGGGACCCACTCAAACCTTTTAAAATGGTTCCTCTTTGTCATATGATGGAACAGGGATCAAGCCACAATAGTTTCCTGCAAACCTAAATAAATTTGCAACATCGAAAAGATACAAGTATAGTATTGAACCTGGACTTTGTAATATACTCCAAAGATGGGGGTGGCTCGTTGTCCACATCATTGGTACAAGGAACTACAATTGGCTCGAGCCCACCTGAAAAGTCTGCACACAACAGCTTCTTTCCCAAGTAGCCTGGAATAGAGTTGAGGGGCTCTGGCCACCTGCAAGGCAAACTGAACTTAATTGCTAACCAAAAACTCTGAGGATAGAGGAATCCAGTTCCAGTTTTATCTAGGAGAGCCCTACAAAAGGTTCACAACACTTGGACCATGCATCCTGTAGATTCTAGATTTTATTGGCTTTCCTGCAATCTTAAATCCGGAGCAAGTACAAACCCGGAAGCCAAGACAACTTAGCCACTATGCCACTTCACAAGAATTTTGCCTCAAATGCACCTCACTACCAAAGATCCGCATCAAATATGTGCTCGTCCTCAAAGGATAATTTTAGTTGCTTTTTGGTGAGTGATACCACACAAGCATAATCACATGCTCTAGAAGCATAACCTCAACATCATGAATCAACAACTGAAAAACTTGTGATTGTCACCCCCTCGCTAAAGAAATTCAAACATAACTTCCTGCATCAAGCTAACAAGAAGCCGATTTACTTTATGTCTCCATTTAACTAGTTGCAGTTCATCAAATTTCACCAACTTTGTTGCATTATTCCTGTTCTTTGAAGAATTTCTCCACACCATAAACCTTACCTGTCCGGCATATCAAACCCCCTCGTGGGTGCAAATCTAGGTCCTGTGTTGTCAGGTGTACTGGTGCGAGAAATCTGACTACAGCCAGTATAACCATTGAGACTTTGTTCCTCATCGCTGCTAAAGAGATCAATCACATCAAAACCTCCACGTGTCTTGACCCCTTGCTTGAAGGTGCCCATCCCTGTTTCAAAAGATAGATTTCATTATATCAGACTACTTGAACAACGACGGATAGAGATCCAGCAAGAACAATCACTCCCTAACAATATTTTCCAGTACAATGGATAACTCCGTGTCATCTAGTGCAACATCCCAGGCCAAAATAGACCTAGCCTCGCCAGATTCAACAAGACCTTGTTGAAAACTAGATTCTTTGGAAGAAACTAGAAAGCTAACCAATGATGTGCTTACTGTGCAAGAGCTTCCAGTAAGAAAGAAAAAAAGAACTAAATATATCTCATGAAACTCATAGCATACAAGATGTGACACAAGAACATACCATTGAGATTCCCAGTGAAAGTAGGCCACTGAGTATCTCCTGTTCCAGCAGTTTTTGATCTTTTCCACTCCTCACTCTCCATGTCATCTTTCTTATTTTCACATGCAGGAGCCTCCTCTGTATCTTTACCTTTTGCTCCACCTGCTTATGCAGCATACATTAACAAACTTGTAACATGGCTGTATTCTATAACTCTCACAGGTTGAAGGAAGTCAACTTGGAAGCCAAAAAGGATACAGGTAGGGATACAGAACAAACCTTTTGCAACCCTCTTCCTCTTTCTCTTAGATTTTATGTCACAAATAGACTTGATATGTCGATGCTCCTTGCAAGCAATTGGCAACTTCAAGCCATCCCACATACGGACTTTCAAATAAACAGAGAGTCTATCTGCACATGGATAGTGGTAATTCTTTTTGCAACTCCGCACTCGGCAACCAAGGGTTGCTCCAAAAAGGCCACAATCAGGATCAGAGCATTTCTGTTTCACAAAGACCACAAATGGTGCCATTTTGTTGGAGGGTGAGGGGAGCTTGCGAATAAAAATAGAATTTCTGTACCACACTAGCAAGTACTGTTGTCACAAAACCATCACAGCCAAATGTGTGTTGTATTAGAACTGAATCTGCAGAGCGCAGCAAATTTACAGATGGACCAAAAAATATGTTGGAAACATGTCATGCATATGCATTTAAAAATCTTACTATTCTTCTCCCTCGCTGAACTGCATTGTAAAGGGACAACATACGAGTAGGTCCTTCATCCTCATACACCTGTTGGCATCAATCACAACTTAGAATCAAAAGCTCTATCATATAGTTTCTACTTCACTTAGAAGGTGGGTAAGGTATTTCCAATGCATACTTATGAAGTAAGGTCCCTTCCAAATAAATGATGGCTGAGAGATTACTGCACCTCACATGACCAGAGACCACAAAGCCTGTGAACTTTGCCGGTCCAAGGATAAACTGGGTCATTTGGTCTCCAGATTTTACCAGACTTCCACTTGAGGGACGACTTCTTCCGCCTGAATACATAGAGACAAAGTAAGACGAGGTCGACAAAACTTTATCTTTAAAGACAAGTTTAACCCATTCGGCTGGGAGGTTGACAAAATGGATCAATCAATACGGTTAAATAGCAAGGTCAAAGATCAACTGGCTTCGGAAACTAGATCAACTGGCTTGGGCAAGGTCCACAAACAGGAGATTAATCAACAACGGCAGGATGTAGATCTAAATGGCATCTGTGGACTTTTATGGAACACAATCTATTAAAGTTTTACCATAGTTCATCTGGAGAGCAAGTGCAGCCTTGGGAGGGAGCCCCACAGCACCAACAAAACCATGCACCTAGAGAAAGTGATGGGCCCCTCTCACACAAATCACATGTGACATCATGAGACCAGTCAGGAAGTATAAATTCTGAAATATGTTCTTCACCATGCTTTCTTCCATAGTTCCCTGACAGTGTGCTAGCCTCATCTTCACTCTCCACCTTCCTCGTATCGTTCCTTGAGACTTTTGGCTCATCCTCGTTCTCAGGTAATAGGAGTTTTCTTAATCTTTGACTTGTTCTTTTGATAGCTACTGTTCTCACCCCGGAACCAGAACACAGTTTGCGTGTGGATTTTTCCACAGTCCCAACATGCTCCAAAACAATCTGAGATTTCTCCCTAAGTTCTTCTTTCCTGATTGGCTTCACAAGTGAAGGAGGTTGCCCAGCTACAAGTGTTCGTCCATTATCCAAGAGACCCATATCTCTGGCTCCTCTTTTATCTGGACTAATCAGTGGCGATCGACTGTCTGTAAGGTCCACAACAAGGGTAATGTTTTCACAGTTGATCACTGTCTTCTCATTTGCCTGCATAGATTTCACATTCCAGTCAATAATTCCAAAACACATACAATGCAATATATCATAAATATAATCCAAACTACAGCACAAGCTTCACCAAGGAAGACGTAAATTGGTGTCACATGCAAGACAAACACATCTCTTCAAATTGCTTGTCAGACACTACTGAAAACAAGACAAACAAAATGCCAAAAGGAAAGCTTCAAACAGAGAAAGAAATTTCCAATGATAAAGAAATTGACTTCAAGAGAAAGAGGAGTACCAAAGTCTGTTAAGGGTCAAATTGCACAAACTACATAAGATGTCAAACGAAACTCCAAGATAGTAGAGGTAGTCAACATGTTTTGACCCACCTTGAGTTCACCTCCATGCTGCTTTTTGTTTTGCAATGCATGGCAGTTACTACAAAGTGGAGCTGTGGGTTTGATCGCTTGCAACTCCTCTTCATCAGAATCGCCAAGGTCGACTATTACCCGAGTGTTCCCATTTGCATCCTTCTCATAACTCTCCTTCCTTGTGGCACGTGCTGAGAGTGACGGGGTCTGTACTTTGGAATCTCGGCTGGCCAACAAACCAGTAGAAGGGTTTCGCACACAAGAAGATGATTCTGCAAGCTTGCAGAGCTTTTGAGTCCCCACTTGGAAACTTGAGTAGATTTTCATTTCTAGTGGGCGTGATCCTAGGCATCTCAGAGAATCTTCCATACTTGTGTCGGTAATCTTCTTGACATCAACATGATGAGGTTCTGTGAATCTCTGTAGTGTGGGCACAACTCTTCTATAGGCAGTATGTGCAGATCTGGTTCCATCACCACGTATCTCCTTTGTTTTTGACTGAACAGAATCATCAGGATCATTAGAAGTTGAATCATCACTTGATTCAGGGCTTGTGTACTCAGTTTCTGAACTCTCCTCACTGACTGTAGGATGTACATTGAAGTGAGCACCCGGAGCAGCACTGAATTTCGCCTTTTCTACTCTTCCGGAAGCGCATTGCCTAGCAGGGGCCTTTGAAGTGATGTGAGGTTTCATTGTGAAAGCGTTCGGACTACCCCACTCTGGTATTAAATCACCTGAAGACAAAAAAAGATTTTCAAGTATGGCTTACAAGGCTGAGAGGTCGCAATGACTGCAAGAGGGATAAAACTATGTACATGTAATCTCCGCTTGTAAGTCTTGACTCTGGAGGAACTGGTGGACTATCATTCGATCATTTGAACCTTAAAACAGTTCAACTGCAAAGCCAAGCTTCGCAGCTAGTGCAATATTTACTAGCCAATCTTCAGTGTGAAAGGAGGGTGCAATGAAGGAGCATTGCAAGCAATACCCATCTGCTGAAAGGAAAACTCGTGATCTTAGCATTACAATCGAGTATTTGGACACTGTCCAGATTCGAACGTCACATGATGATGCTAAGGTGGAGGGGCACTGATAAGATGTTCCTGAGGAAAGGGATCCTCTGATGAAGGCTAAACTTATTGCCCGCTACTCTGAGAGTACTTTCAGATAACTGCTTGAATGATTTCAACATGAACCAACTGCATCACTCAGCGGGCCCTTATTACTGAAAGAGTAGCACTTTTCTCCCATCCCACTGCTCCATTTTTTTGATGAAAGTATTTACCTGCAGAATACATTTCCAAGACTGTCAGGTGCACTCTTGTATCGAATGTGTTCAGGAAATAATCAAAGTTCATAACCAGTTATACGAGACTCTGCAGCTTCTGATTTTTAGTAGTAACCAATCTTGACAATGATATCTGTGAATCATGTATGCACCTCACTCTCATAGGTATTTGAATACGAGACTTGGCAAAAACTTGCAAGTAGAAATTGCCCTTGTTAACGAGCACTTACGAAGCTGAAGTGAAGACATCACAGCAGACCAGGAAAACAAGGAGAGATGATGTCGTTCTAATTTTTCATCATAAATGCCTGAGACAAAACCTGCCGAAGTCACACTTGCTATTTCAAGTCCTGACCCTGACAGCAATACTCGGACCTTAACCTGCCACCTTCACACAGCCAATGTTGTCACAAGAGCGCAAATAAATGCTCGACTATGGTGACATTCTCCAATAGGTCGCTCTTTGGACTGGAGGTTTTCGCTTTCTCTTTGTCATCAGCAAACCATAAGATTGTGTACAGCATTAACAACCTATCAAGTAGCACACAATCTGTGGAATTTTCGAACCCTAAATAAGGTTGTTATATTTCTGAAGGAAAATTCTACTCCGAGGAACTCATGTCCATATTGCCGTAAAACTTACTTGAACCGATGCCGTCATCTGCTAGCGGACTGACAAAGAGCAACTCGATATGTGAAAGAATCATCCCGGCACCTCCTGAATCCAAGACTCATTCATAAAAACTTGAATGCCTTGTTTTTATGAGTAATCTCGTGCCGAATTTTGAACACGTGGATCTGAAGGTTGTGAATTGTTCTCCATGGCGTTCCCAACATGTGTACGCATTCCCTATATGGGGAACAGATACACAAGCCCTCGTTAAAAACCTTACAGTTAAAAACCTTACAGTAGGGGTTGTCACACCTCCTCGGAGAATGGAGAATGGGAGAATGGAGAATGGAGAATGGAGAATGAGGAAAAAGAGGAGCCAATAGGATAGCTTCTTCATGGAGAAAGGTGTGACACTCCTTTGTGGCCCGTGGAGAATGGAGAATGGAGAATGGGAATTACCGTTGCCGCCCGCATGTGGTAAGAATTAAGCCCTCAATCAGGCCCCACTTTATGAATTTTTTTAAGGCCTAACCTTGTCATATGTAAAGTGGTGAGGCCCGATTCTAGGGCCAGATGGTCTTGAGGGTTAAGTTTCATAGAACTTACCGTGGTCAATGCCCGGTGTTCTCGACAATTAAGTTTCATGACACTTAATACTATGGGGGATGACATCTATAGGCTTCTGGTTAGCGAATTGAAATTGGGTCCCACTAGACTAAATTGGGGCTTTTGAATCCATCGGTCCAATGGATTCAATGGATTCAAAAGCCCCAATTTAGTCTAGTGGGACCCAATTTCAATTCGCTAACCAGAAGCCTATAGATGTCATCCCCCATAGTATTAAGTGTCATGAAACTTAATTGTCGAGAACACCGGGCATTGACCACGGTAAGTTCTATGAAACTTAACCCTCAAGACCATCTGGCCCTAGAATCGGGCCTCACCACTTTACATATGACAAGGTTAGGCCTTAAAAAAATTCATAAAGTGGGGCCTGATTGAGGGCTTAATTCTTACCACATGCGGGCGGCAACGGTAATTCCCATTCTCCATTCTCCATTCTCCACGGGCCACAAAGGAGTGTCACACCTTTCTCCATGAAGAAGCTATCCTATTGGCTCCTCTTTTTCCTCATTCTCCATTCTCCATTCTCCATTCTCCCATTCTCCATTCTCCGAGGAGGTGTGACAACCCCTACTGTAAGGTTTTTAACTGTAAGGTTTTTAACGAGGGCTTGTGTATCTGTTCCCCATATAGGGAATGCGTACACATGTTGGGAACGCCATGGAGAACAATTCACAACCTTCAGATCCACGTGTTCAAAATTCGGCACGAGATTACTCATAAAAACAAGGCATTCAAGTTTTTATGAATGAGTCTTGGATTCAGGAGGTGCCGGGATGATTCTTTCACATATCGAGTTGCTCTTTGTCAGTCCGCTAGCAGATGACGGCATCGGTTCAAGTAAGTTTTACGGCAATATGGACATGAGTTCCTCGGAGTAGAATTTTCCTTCAGAAATATAACAACCTTATTTAGGGTTCGAAAATTCCACAGATTGTGTGCTACTTGATAGGTTGTTAATGCTGTACACAATCTTATGGTTTGCTGATGACAAAGAGAAAGCGAAAACCTCCAGTCCAAAGAGCGACCTATTGGAGAATGTCACCATAGTCGAGCATTTATTTGCGCTCTTGTGACAACATTGGCTGTGTGAAGGTGGCAGGTTAAGGTCCGAGTATTGCTGTCAGGGTCAGGACTTGAAATAGCAAGTGTGACTTCGGCAGGTTTTGTCTCAGGCATTTATGATGAAAAATTAGAACGACATCATCTCTCCTTGTTTTCCTGGTCTGCTGTGATGTCTTCACTTCAGCTTCGTAAGTGCTCGTTAACAAGGGCAATTTCTACTTGCAAGTTTTTGCCAAGTCTCGTATTCAAATACCTATGAGAGTGAGGTGCATACATGATTCACAGATATCATTGTCAAGATTGGTTACTACTAAAAATCAGAAGCTGCAGAGTCTCGTATAACTGGTTATGAACTTTGATTATTTCCTGAACACATTCGATACAAGAGTGCACCTGACAGTCTTGGAAATGTATTCTGCAGGTAAATACTTTCATCAAAAAAATGGAGCAGTGGGATGGGAGAAAAGTGCTACTCTTTCAGTAATAAGGGCCCGCTGAGTGATGCAGTTGGTTCATGTTGAAATCATTCAAGCAGTTATCTGAAAGTACTCTCAGAGTAGCGGGCAATAAGTTTAGCCTTCATCAGAGGATCCCTTTCCTCAGGAACATCTTATCAGTGCCCCTCCACCTTAGCATCATCATGTGACGTTCGAATCTGGACAGTGTCCAAATACTCGATTGTAATGCTAAGATCACGAGTTTTCCTTTCAGCAGATGGGTATTGCTTGCAATGCTCCTTCATTGCACCCTCCTTTCACACTGAAGATTGGCTAGTAAATATTGCACTAGCTGCGAAGCTTGGCTTTGCAGTTGAACTGTTTTAAGGTTCAAATGATCGAATGATAGTCCACCAGTTCCTCCAGAGTCAAGACTTACAAGCGGAGATTACATGTACATAGTTTTATCCCTCTTGCAGTCATTGCGACCTCTCAGCCTTGTAAGCCATACTTGAAAATCTTTTTTTGTCTTCAGGTGATTTAATACCAGAGTGGGGTAGTCCGAACGCTTTCACAATGAAACCTCACATCACTTCAAAGGCCCCTGCTAGGCAATGCGCTTCCGGAAGAGTAGAAAAGGCGAAATTCAGTGCTGCTCCGGGTGCTCACTTCAATGTACATCCTACAGTCAGTGAGGAGAGTTCAGAAACTGAGTACACAAGCCCTGAATCAAGTGATGATTCAACTTCTAATGATCCTGATGATTCTGTTCAGTCAAAAACAAAGGAGATACGTGGTGATGGAACCAGATCTGCACATACTGCCTATAGAAGAGTTGTGCCCACACTACAGAGATTCACAGAACCTCATCATGTTGATGTCAAGAAGATTACCGACACAAGTATGGAAGATTCTCTGAGATGCCTAGGATCACGCCCACTAGAAATGAAAATCTACTCAAGTTTCCAAGTGGGGACTCAAAAGCTCTGCAAGCTTGCAGAATCATCTTCTTGTGTGCGAAACCCTTCTACTGGTTTGTTGGCCAGCCGAGATTCCAAAGTACAGACCCCGTCACTCTCAGCACGTGCCACAAGGAAGGAGAGTTATGAGAAGGATGCAAATGGGAACACTCGGGTAATAGTCGACCTTGGCGATTCTGATGAAGAGGAGTTGCAAGCGATCAAACCCACAGCTCCACTTTGTAGTAACTGCCATGCATTGCAAAACAAAAAGCAGCATGGAGGTGAACTCAAGGTGGGTCAAAACATGTTGACTACCTCTACTATCTTGGAGTTTCGTTTGACATCTTATGTAGTTTGTGCAATTTGACCCTTAACAGACTTTGGTACTCCTCTTTCTCTTGAAGTCAATTTCTTTATCATTGGAAATTTCTTTCTCTGTTTGAAGCTTTCCTTTTGGCATTTTGTTTGTCTTGTTTTCAGTAGTGTCTGACAAGCAATTTGAAGAGATGTGTTTGTCTTGCATGTGACACCAATTTACGTCTTCCTTGGTGAAGCTTGTGCTGTAGTTTGGATTATATTTATGATATATTGCATTGTATGTGTTTTGGAATTATTGACTGGAATGTGAAATCTATGCAGGCAAATGAGAAGACAGTGATCAACTGTGAAAACATTACCCTTGTTGTGGACCTTACAGACAGTCGATCGCCACTGATTAGTCCAGATAAAAGAGGAGCCAGAGATATGGGTCTCTTGGATAATGGACGAACACTTGTAGCTGGGCAACCTCCTTCACTTGTGAAGCCAATCAGGAAAGAAGAACTTAGGGAGAAATCTCAGATTGTTTTGGAGCATGTTGGGACTGTGGAAAAATCCACACGCAAACTGTGTTCTGGTTCCGGGGTGAGAACAGTAGCTATCAAAAGAACAAGTCAAAGATTAAGAAAACTCCTATTACCTGAGAACGAGGATGAGCCAAAAGTCTCAAGGAACGATACGAGGAAGGTGGAGAGTGAAGATGAGGCTAGCACACTGTCAGGGAACTATGGAAGAAAGCATGGTGAAGAACATATTTCAGAATTTATACTTCCTGACTGGTCTCATGATGTCACATGTGATTTGTGTGAGAGGGGCCCATCACTTTCTCTAGGTGCATGGTTTTGTTGGTGCTGTGGGGCTCCCTCCCAAGGCTGCACTTGCTCTCCAGATGAACTATGGTAAAACTTTAATAGATTGTGTTCCATAAAAGTCCACAGATGCCATTTAGATCTACATCCTGCCGTTGTTGATTAATCTCCTGTTTGTGGACCTTGCCCAAGCCAGTTGATCTAGTTTCCGAAGCCAGTTGATCTTTGACCTTGCTATTTAACCGTATTGATTGATCCATTTTGTCAACCTCCCAGCCGAATGGGTTAAACTTGTCTTTAAAGATAAAGTTTTGTCGACCTCGTCTTACTTTGTCTCTATGTATTCAGGCGGAAGAAGTCGTCCCTCAAGTGGAAGTCTGGTAAAATCTGGAGACCAAATGACCCAGTTTATCCTTGGACCGGCAAAGTTCACAGGCTTTGTGGTCTCTGGTCATGTGAGGTGCAGTAATCTCTCAGCCATCATTTATTTGGAAGGGACCTTACTTCATAAGTATGCATTGGAAATACCTTACCCACCTTCTAAGTGAAGTAGAAACTATATGATAGAGCTTTTGATTCTAAGTTGTGATTGATGCCAACAGGTGTATGAGGATGAAGGACCTACTCGTATGTTGTCCCTTTACAATGCAGTTCAGCGAGGGAGAAGAATAGTAAGATTTTTAAATGCATATGCATGACATGTTTCCAACATATTTTTTGGTCCATCTGTAAATTTGCTGCGCTCTGCAGATTCAGTTCTAATACAACACACATTTGGCTGTGATGGTTTTGTGACAACAGTACTTGCTAGTGTGGTACAGAAATTCTATTTTTATTCGCAAGCTCCCCTCACCCTCCAACAAAATGGCACCATTTGTGGTCTTTGTGAAACAGAAATGCTCTGATCCTGATTGTGGCCTTTTTGGAGCAACCCTTGGTTGCCGAGTGCGGAGTTGCAAAAAGAATTACCACTATCCATGTGCAGATAGACTCTCTGTTTATTTGAAAGTCCGTATGTGGGATGGCTTGAAGTTGCCAATTGCTTGCAAGGAGCATCGACATATCAAGTCTATTTGTGACATAAAATCTAAGAGAAAGAGGAAGAGGGTTGCAAAAGGTTTGTTCTGTATCCCTACCTGTATCCTTTTTGGCTTCCAAGTTGACTTCCTTCAACCTGTGAGAGTTATAGAATACAGCCATGTTACAAGTTTGTTAATGTATGCTGCATAAGCAGGTGGAGCAAAAGGTAAAGATACAGAGGAGGCTCCTGCATGTGAAAATAAGAAAGATGACATGGAGAGTGAGGAGTGGAAAAGATCAAAAACTGCTGGAACAGGAGATACTCAGTGGCCTACTTTCACTGGGAATCTCAATGGTATGTTCTTGTGTCACATCTTGTATGCTATGAGTTTCATGAGATATATTTAGTTCTTTTTTTCTTTCTTACTGGAAGCTCTTGCACAGTAAGCACATCATTGGTTAGCTTTCTAGTTTCTTCCAAAGAATCTAGTTTTCAACAAGGTCTTGTTGAATCTGGCGAGGCTAGGTCTATTTTGGCCTGGGATGTTGCACTAGATGACACGGAGTTATCCATTGTACTGGAAAATATTGTTAGGGAGTGATTGTTCTTGCTGGATCTCTATCCGTCGTTGTTCAAGTAGTCTGATATAATGAAATCTATCTTTTGAAACAGGGATGGGCACCTTCAAGCAAGGGGTCAAGACACGTGGAGGTTTTGATGTGATTGATCTCTTTAGCAGCGATGAGGAACAAAGTCTCAATGGTTATACTGGCTGTAGTCAGATTTCTCGCACCAGTACACCTGACAACACAGGACCTAGATTTGCACCCACGAGGGGGTTTGATATGCCGGACAGGTAAGGTTTATGGTGTGGAGAAATTCTTCAAAGAACAGGAATAATGCAACAAAGTTGGTGAAATTTGATGAACTGCAACTAGTTAAATGGAGACATAAAGTAAATCGGCTTCTTGTTAGCTTGATGCAGGAAGTTATGTTTGAATTTCTTTAGCGAGGGGGTGACAATCACAAGTTTTTCAGTTGTTGATTCATGATGTTGAGGTTATGCTTCTAGAGCATGTGATTATGCTTGTGTGGTATCACTCACCAAAAAGCAACTAAAATTATCCTTTGAGGACGAGCACATATTTGATGCGGATCTTTGGTAGTGAGGTGCATTTGAGGCAAAATTCTTGTGAAGTGGCATAGTGGCTAAGTTGTCTTGGCTTCCGGGTTTGTACTTGCTCCGGATTTAAGATTGCAGGAAAGCCAATAAAATCTAGAATCTACAGGATGCATGGTCCAAGTGTTGTGAACCTTTTGTAGGGCTCTCCTAGATAAAACTGGAACTGGATTCCTCTATCCTCAGAGTTTTTGGTTAGCAATTAAGTTCAGTTTGCCTTGCAGGTGGCCAGAGCCCCTCAACTCTATTCCAGGCTACTTGGGAAAGAAGCTGTTGTGTGCAGACTTTTCAGGTGGGCTCGAGCCAATTGTAGTTCCTTGTACCAATGATGTGGACAACGAGCCACCCCCATCTTTGGAGTATATTACAAAGTCCAGGTTCAATACTATACTTGTATCTTTTCGATGTTGCAAATTTATTTAGGTTTGCAGGAAACTATTGTGGCTTGATCCCTGTTCCATCATATGACAAAGAGGAACCATTTTAAAAGGTTTGAGTGGGTCCCCAATATTGAAAGGGGGCTTGCAAATCAAGTGTTTGAGGAGGTTGTCATGTATACACTCCTGATTTTGTTGAGAGGTGTAAACAGTTGCCGAGAAGTTTAGTATCTTATAGATTTGCTTGGAAGCATTCCATTTGCTCTTCTCAGGGTTCAGTTGTTTATGTATCAATAACCATTGAATCCTTTTGTTATGATCTTGTTGTGTGCAGATACCAGGGGCTGCCGTTGGGCAGCAATGGCTGTTCACATCCGCTTCTTAAGAAACTTGCCAAATCTTGTAAAGGGTGTGCCAAGTATGATCTTGATGACCCAACAGCTCCCCTCTCTGTTCATATTCCATTCCATCGTCGCGAGGATGACTTTCGAGAGGACTGGCAAAGGGAACGAATGCACGGACGCCTACCATACGATAAATATGCTCGGCTCTTGGTAAGGTACCGAACTTGTCACTGCGTATCTAAGTGGACGCCATCTCACTGATACTTCTCTTGGCGGTAGTCTTTGTTTTGTTGAAGATCTCTCCACCTGCAATTTCCATATAATGGAAATTTTCGCAATTGGTGGATTTTGGAGAGACCATGCGTTTGGAGTCTGTCCACTTTAGCCTGTGAGCATCTTATAGTAAGCAGTCAGTGATCTAATTCCTCCTCCACACAATGCTGGAACGGTACTTTACCTTCACTAATATCTCAATCTTCACAGGAAGCATGCACCTCAAAAGTACTCATGCCTGTGGTCAGTGAAGGTGTTCATGAAAGTTTCTAGTGTCAATCTTGGGAAAGGGCTCAGTTGAAACCTAGAGGCCATCTTCATCACAACAATAGTGCCCCGAACTTGGGAACTTGACTCTGCAGTCTACTGCAGTTTTCTTGTATTGTGTGGAAAACAACAGGACTGGGAGACCGCTGAGTGAAATTTGTTGTTGGCTAGGGCAAGCAGGCACTGTTTACTTTTTCTTAATCCCAATTCCAAGGTCTGTATATGCAAATGTCATGAATCAAATGAGAGGTCACATGCGTTGTTGTTGGCGATGGTCTTTATGTGAGCTAGCGGTCAACATGTCTGCTTCAAAGGTTCGTACAGGACCTTTTCTTTTTCCGTTTGGTACTTCTATGAAGTCAAGACAGACACCCTGGAATGGTTTGTCAGTTCCTGGGGCTACATTTCACCATCTTAAGGAATACCCACAATTTTATGCATTTTGCAA